>OY728137.1:2048611923-2053611923 GCA_963277665.1 Viscum album
ATAATCGTGCACCTTAATCGCGTGACCAAAAAAAGTCCCTAAAACTAACCTTTTCTCCCTAAAACTCATCAAACTCAAGGGGATAAACCTCTAAAAAACATACCCCATAAAAATTTTCCACTAAGAGTGTTAAAATCTCAATTACCAAGACACCTCATCCTCTTAAATTTTTTCTTACAATGAACAAGTCTAATGATAAATGGAATGAATACCTCAAAAATTAAATCATCTCACACCTGGTTCCTGAGAAAAAAAATGAGAATCCTACCTGAACTGGGACTAAATATAAATGAAAAAACCTAGGTGTGACAGGTTTAATAAATTATTAAATATGTCGAATCATTTGTAATATTCATCAACTATTTTATAAGTAACTCAACTCCATAATGGTGTATTACATTAGAGTGTTTGTATTTAATTATACAGAGAGTGTCTTGTTTAGTATTGTTTTTATCATTGTAATTTTTTTATTTTATGTAAGATTTTGGTTTTTTAATTCATTTCATATTTGAATAATGTTATTAGCATTTTTGTTAAATAATTAAAAAAATAAGAATGAAAATGTGTTTCTTTTATTTTATTTTTTGTATGAAGATTATTATTATTATTAAATTTTATTTTCAATAGTCGGATTTGAATATTTATTAATAATTTTTTGTAACATTTATTCTTAGGATAATGGTAGATTAGAACATTTATTTACCACAAGCTTTTAGGGAGGACCATACACATAATTATATAAACAATTGTACACAAACACATGCTGAGGAGGCTTATCATCCTTATGTACAAGATCAATCTATATCCATAGTGTAAAAGAATACTTAGAGGGTTGGTAAACATGATAACACATGTTTACCAAAATTATCAATTGCTTGTAGTTGGTACTAGAAGATACTAATTGAGTTTAATGATAATGATATTCCTAGGCATAAAAATTCAAAACAATTTAAGTCTTTAATTGTAGTATAAGATCTATGAAAAGTTAGTATTCCCATGATTGGTTGAATTAGTGTTAAAAATGTGACAATATCTCAGTTATGGTTGGTGATGTTGGTAAATTCATTTGTTATTATTTTATTTATCATTATTTTTTTTACAAATATAAGTTTTTCCCCGTATTATAATTTGAAATATTATGATGTGGGAATAAATTTTGAGTATTCATTGCTAGGATATAGAGGGATTTTAAATCAACCCTCACTTCAAATTTCAATTTTGTGGATAAAGGACATCAAAATACCGGTTAAATATATCAATATATATATGAATATTCCTTGAATTTATCTACCAAAAGTAGAAGATAATGATCATTTTTTTAAGTGAAATGTTATATTTTATAAGTGTTTCATATCAATGTTATTATTAATTATTTTTTTATTCTTTATTTACAAAAAATGATCATATATCATTAATATATCCAATCCAAAACATATAACCTCACTCTTTGTATTGTTGAGGTTGTATGTTATTGTAAGAAGAAATGATAGATTAAAATTTCCAAAACCAATAGTTGACTATTTAGGCTCCATAGTTGTTGAACCACTTTTCCCCAAGCTATACAACAAAAATGAAAGAGGGACCAGATGAGAAAAAAATGGATAAGATATTATGGAAGTGTGGATGGTTATAGATTAAGGGATTGTTATAATTTTTTTAATTTATTTATGTTATTTAAATTAAATCAAATATTTTTATATTTTAATTCAATATTGAATTTTTCAAATATTATATACCGTAATCCCTTGAAGATAATATAATATAAGGTAACATTTAGATAGGAATAATGTTATATTTATTTCATGGGAAATGATTGAACACTCATATTGTATATGAGGACACCCAACTGGTATATGGGTAAAATTTTTTTGGTTGTTCTGATGCTTCCTTAATGAAGGATGTATATAAAAGAAAAAAAGAATATTTGGAAACTAAAGATTAGGTTATGGGTGAGATGATGGAGGATAAGACTAGATATTCAGTACAATTGATGTTTTTAAATATGAAAAGATAGATTTATTCCATTGTTCCCACACCTCCACCTCCACATGTAGATCCTACTCCTCCTCCAACTCCAACTTTTCGGACTCTAGAACTTCTTCCACCAAAACATTCCATTTGTAATATGTTATATTTTTAGGATCCCCAAAATCATATTTTTTTTATATGATATTATATATTAAATTGGTGACACTATTTATGATCAATAGATAGTGATTGAGAACTTTAAGGACTTCGTACAAGATATTATAAATTGATCATCCAGAATATTATTTCCAATAGACACAGTTAGTACAGTTGGAAAATGTACTAGAAATTTTTAAGTTTGGTCATCTAGACATTTTTAAAACATTACCATTGATGTATATAAAATTTATATCCTTTATTTCATATAAGTGTTAAATTTATTTTATCATTATAAAATTTATATATTTACCTATTTTTTAAGAATAATTTAAAAGTCAATATATACTGTATAAAAAACAAAAATTATAACCTAATATTAATTTTAATATAACTAATTTTGGACATGATATATTATCAACATATTCAACTTTGATATTGAAATTTTATTAACTTCTAACTATTATCAACATTGTTGGGTTTAATGAATGTGGTAATTTTAAATAATCTTATTATAAGTCTTGTAACTAGAGAACGATTGGGAATCACCACGATGAGATCATTTTCCACGTAAACCTATTATCATATATCTTTTAGTTATTTAAATTTATTGAAACTTAATAATTTTGTATGATATTTATTTTATGTCATTACACACTTCCAATGAAACAAGATATGACAATGGTATATGGATTTATAGGAACATAATTATTTATTCTATAAAGATGAAAAGTAAAGGTACATAAAGAATAATATATATTAATGAAATATTTAAAAATAATATAATTGATTGTTGGATGCTTCCATAAATTTGAGAGTATAGAATATATATTTCATAAATTTCTATATATCTAAACCAAATAACCAGTCACAAAATATTTTATTTATATTAGTGGTAGCTGAATGTTCTCTATTCTTTTTCAAGAGATAAAACAACTTACTAGCCATGCTGTATACAAGGTGACATGAGAGAAAATTTTCTGAAAGCATTGAATAGGTATGTTTGACTATATGAATACATACATACATATATATCATAAAAAAATTATTTTATTTTATACATATTATTTCAAAACATGTCAAGATATTAATGTAGATATACAACTATAAATTAGAGCACAATGGTAAAATATGTAAATGAAAAGTTTAATTCTCATTTATAATTACTAATTTTTTTATAAGTACATAAAATGTTATTTTTAGTTGAAAAATTATTTTTATGAAAAATATTTATATTAATGATGGAGTAAATGAATGTGGATACAATGTAATAATATTAATATTAAAAATAATTTCAATTGTGATAGTTCTGAACTCTAGAATGTTATATTTTAGTATAACTTTTTGTTTAAATTTTTTATTTATTATATTCAAAAAACATTTAAATTTATTTTTATAATTTTTATATTGTTGAGGACCCTCATCGTTTTATTGGTAGGAGATCAAACACTTAAAATGAGAATGGGAAGGAAATTTTAGTGATCTAAAGGGGTTTTTGTTTATTTTTATTACACATTTTAGTGGATATATTTCAAATTGTATAGTTAAAATGCATTGATTTTGGGATGCTTTTGTAATGTTGTTATTATTATATATTTATTTTTTGTACACATTTATACTGCTAGGATGGTTGACTGTGCAAATTTTATTTAAAAATATTAATTTTCACGTAGTTTATTTTATAACCAATGTGAATCATTTATTAATAGATTTTATCATGTTGGTTATGTAAAAAACTGATGTGATAATGTAATTATCACAACATTTTTTTCAAACAAACAATGTAAAAAATGGTTTCCATGTTAATTTTTTATATAACCAATATTAAAAAACCACCATATATAATTTTTATTCGAGTTTTTATGAAATTTATTAGAAATGTACTCCTAAAATACATCTATAACCAATGTTTTCATATCGATTATATAAAAATAGATGTTATAATTTTTTTATAACATCAATTTTTTCTTCAATAAACCAATGTGAAAAACCACCTCAAAATATGCAACATTTATCATGTTAGGTAATTAAAAAAACATGAACAACTTATTTACAACATTTCTAGTAATAACATCATGAGGTAACCGATATAAAAAACAAAAAACCCAACATGAATAACATTTTATTAAAATAGTGTCTCGTCAAAATCTATAAGAAGCATATAGAATTCAACAAGGAAATAACCAAAACAATAACCACCCATTAGTTCAACTGAAACCTAGAATCCATAGGCCCACTCACTAAATATCACATCAAAAAATAATAAAATAGTAATGATGAATATGGAAAGAAGGTACCTTGTAACTACTTCTTCTCTGTTTGGTCTCTATTATGCCCCAATGAAAAACACAATGTGATCCCAATCTATTTTTTGGCCCTTCCATCAAAAAAAATTCCTTAGGATCACTTATCACATCTAACACAATTATATATCATGAATATGTAAGAAAACACTCTCATTTAATTCTCATATTGTGCACAACCTCAACCATATAACATCATCTAAAAAATACCTCATAGGGTCTACTGGTGAACCTATCCAATATCCTCATCCCAAATACCACACTAGGTCCTAAAACATAGCTTTAATATAATTATCACTAATACATCACAGGGTCTACCAGTACATCATGTACCTCTACTATACCCCATATGGTGGGCTAGTAATCCACTGACCATGAGAGTATGATTGAACGTACCTTGAGCCATCACAATTCATACTACACCAAGATGGGTGATCAAGGAAGAGGGTATAGTCATCCATCCATCTCCTCAACAACATGGAAACTAGGGAAAAACACTAAGAACACAAAATTTTGTGTAATTATATGGTTATCTGTCCCGGGTGGGGTTCATATAGAAATCATAAGGAAAATACAATTATTATATATCCATAATCAATATTGAGCTATATTATTACCCAAAATAGTGTTGTATTAACCAAAAAAACATTCAACAATACCAACTTCACAAATTAAAAACTTCTTCTATATACTAGAAGCCAATCTTAACTCGTTACCTATGCATAACATCCACAACAACACATTAAATTGAATGTTCACCATATTACCATTCCCTATAAAAAGTTACCACTTTTTTTAAATTATGGTTTTAAATTCTATATTTAATGAAATACCACTCATATCATCACCCACATTAAACTCCAACCACTAATCATCCATTTTATTTATTACTATTATATCATTAGCCATTATGGTAAAAAAATGAAACCAACCTATTTCATGTTCATAATTATTTACTATATTCATTACCACAATGAAACTACTGAATGATCTCATACCAACCCACTAATATATCATCCACAACAACAAACTCATACCATCATTCTAACTATAAAATGGAATCCAAATCCCAATTTCACCATCCATAATATTAAAAATATCTCACTATACCAAACATGAAATCTTACACTGTCCCTACTACATGAAACACAATCTTAATCAATACCACTATGCCACATATGAAATAATCCATAATATCATCTACATAACCTTATAATTAATAACAAAAAAACATAAAAATATAGCCACACAAAAGCTATACAACAATACACACCAATAAAAAGTTGACAATTTTCACCAACAAGATTTTTTATATTTCACAAGGTTTAATATAAATGTATTCATTCCACAAAACCAATTTGTTACCATTTTTATGTTATTATCCTTTTTTGAATGGAAAATACACAACACAGTCACTCTAGAAACCCAAAAGTATTGGCAATAAAAAAATAGTCATTAATATTAGTAAACAAGCATAAATCATATGGTAAATTATAATGGATTAATTAAACACATGTGATACACCCCATTCCCATCAATTTTTTAAGTTTAGTTCATTATCTTCCTTACGTCAATTCGTTATAATTTTCCAATGGATTCAAACACATTTCAATCCCATAATTTAAATAGATAATGATAAAGTTATCATATTCACTACCTTGGCATAGAGATTTTAATAAATATCCACATATGAATAGAGGAATTGAGGACCATGCACCATCAATTTTGAAGGGAACCACCCCAGATCATAACTATAATATTTCAAAATTGAAATATACTCATATCCTAGATCAAAAATAGAGGAACAATCTATAATATCCTTTAGATATAAGGAGAAAAGGAAAATAAAGTGGGAGAGGGGAAAGGAAAAAGGCTTCAATCAAGGAAGATTATTCACAATGAACCAATAGGTCAAAATCCATATGAAGGGTGATCGAGGGGAACCATAGGGTTCTAGGTTTAGCTAAGATTACATGAATGAAAATAAATGACGAATAAAAGGGTCCAAAAAACCTTATTTATAGAGGAAACTAAATAGGGAACCACCATAGCATGGTGTCCATTAAAATAGTGGTAAAATATCTCATTCAAATGAGAAATGATTTTTCTACATTTGAATCCCTAAAATTAACAAACAATTAAAAATGATCAAAATATATTTTATTGGAACAATTACTAACCCAATGGCATAGAGAACACCATTTGAACTCACCTGAAGGCCACAAGGACCCTCTATATGTACTAGGGAAAAAACATTCACCGTTTTATTTTACCACACCCAATGCTTTGGAATGATGAGTTAGTCTTCACATTTTTCTTCCTCCCTAATGCGCTTGCAGTCACCTCATCCTATCAGGACACTAAACCCATATCAAGTGATTTTTTTGGTGACTATTTACCCTAGAGAAACATCCAAATGAAATATCCTTTTTATGGACATTTTAGACCTCCTTGTTTTCTATAGGGATATAATCCATGATCTATAGATGTAAAACTCACCCAATAGGCCATGAAGACAATCCATATTTCTTATATAAGAAATCCTGTAGAAAAAAACCCTCCACCATAATCATTTTAAACCCCATGATCATTGATGAACCAAAAAGGTTGGCCTCCTTGAGGATTTCTCCAAAATGCCAAGGCACTACACCATAAAACACCAAATAAGATTCACTACAACCACTTCCATTACTATAACCACAAAATTGAGATCCTCTAGATGAATAAAAATTATATCACGCCTTTTTAACACCTTAAAAATTACTATCGATCCTCCAAATAACTAACACATAAAATAAAGTGGGATTTAATAATATAAAAAATTATATTTGATAACTATCAAATTATTCTAATACTCGATAATCAAAACTAATTTTATAAGTAAATACAACAACTAAAACTTCAAAAAATCCCATATATGGTATTTTTCATTCAATACAACACCATTAGAAATAAAAAACACCAAAAAATTAAATCATGAAAAATATCCATAGAGAATAATTTCATTCAATTCAATAAAAATAATAAAGCATGTCATCAATAATAAAAAAAAAGAGAAAACAATTTTAGGATATTGAGTGTGCATCTATTATTCACTTTCCCACATAGTCTCCTACAAACTTCCATGCAAATAGAAAATCTATAATAATGGAATGTAACTCCAATAAAACACCTTCTCCTGATGAGTTTAGATCATTGTTGGATTATGAATAAACAAAACATCGTCCTTGATATCTAGCTCTCCAAAATCAATTACATGAGAATAACCATTAATATATCATTAAATATATGACTCATTAAATAATACATGGATATAATTGATCAGTTGAGGATTTTCAAACTGATATTCCACATCTTCAATGCTCTACATTGTAACATCCTAGATCTGGAAGCCACACAACGGGTGCCCCGAACCCGGTTGGTCACATGACCTCAAGTGCATTTCCCCAAACGCTAGAGGCTGCCGACTTGCTGCGAGGTCCCAAGTCTGATAGTGGCGAAACTATGCCCTCATTTGTCAAAGTGTATCGCAGCGGAAAAAAACATAACATTCAACAGCGGAAGTAGTAACAATATGCACTAGAAATGAACAATTGTAGTAAAAGATAACCAACAGTTATATATAAAAATCCAGCATGTCCCTATTTCTATGAAACCATCCAAAATAGGATACACTGCAATACAATACAATACAACTCAAAATATAAGTTACATCCAAACAAAACAAAGAAGAGTAAACAGAACTAAGCAACATTGCAAGCCTAAGATCGGTCCCATGCTCTCCTACTCCTCTTCTACAATCATGTACCTGTATAGGGACCCTTTCCCCTATCGACACCTGCAGAAATGTAATCTATTTGTTCCGAAGACATGACCCAAACATGTTGTGAGAAATAAATCCCAGTAGGCAACCACCAAAGGCTTGTGCCCAACTATCAGTGAAAATGTGCAACAGCAGTGTGCAGTAGTAAATGCAATAAACTAAGCAGTACTCAAAAGTAACTAACTCTACCAGTTATATTTACATTTTAATATTCATTTAACCATGCCAAGCCTGTTCTTTAACTTGGAAGGTATAACAAATGAAAATCACCACATTGAATATTCTAAATAGTTGTGTCCTCAGACATACTATCCTTACCCTCAGGTAATAGAATAAAATACCCGCAGGTGATTTCACTCAGACATAATAATCATTTCCCTTAGGAATACGAGATATGGCCCTCAAGCACAGAAACTACTTCCCACATGCATAAAAAGAGGTTACCCTTAGGTTAACCAAACACAGCCCACATCCTAAGAAAACACTGCCCTCAGGCTAAATAGAACAATGCCCTCATGCTAAAGGAACCGGGTCGAGCCCAAAGTGTAACAAACAATTTATATAAACTTTCTCTCAAGAAAATGCAATGCACAATATAATCATGGAATACCCTCGGGTGTCCTGGCCAAATGGCTAAACAGCCGAACGCACCCCCGGGGTGGTCCTGGATCCAAGCAGTGATCCCAAACAGCAGTTTAAACTTATCATTAGATTATCTATACAATTCTAGATATCTTTTCAGAAAATTCCTTAGCCATACGACACCCCAAACATGATTTCATATCACAATAGTACACAAATTCAACTCAACTGTTGGAAATAAACACCAGACCACCTACCTTGATCGTCTATGATTGGTATACGTGAACGACACCTCCCGAATCATCCAAGAACGACGTTGATCTGGGATAAACATTTACACATTCAACCTCAAATAACTTTCCCTTGGGAAAGAATTGGAAAGAACTACTAATGGAGAAGTAAGAACTTACCCGTGCGGTTTAAAGGAGGTCGACGATGTAGGAATCGGGTTCCCGGTGTGCGGTCAGGAGATCTTCCAAAGTCCGGCCGTCTCTCTCATGCTCCAAATGAACCCACTGCATCCTATACCAAATGAGGAGGCTTAAGTGAAAAAATAAAACTACACGGTGTGTACTCTCAAGTAAACGGCGTGTACTTTTCATCATTTAACTGTTCCTCTGGCAGCAAATTTTCACCGCCACACTATTCATCTATTGACATGAGTACACAGCGTGTATTTCTGAATACATGGCGTGTACTATCACTCAACTGGTATCTGCTTCCACCACCTTACTATTCACCTGCTGACTGATTACACGACGTGTAAATACTAAGTACACGGCGTGTAGTCAGTTTTTAAACCCTTTATCACCGACAGGACTATACGCCCTATGTACTCATCTCACACTGCCAAAGTACACGGCGTGTGGAAAATTACATGGCATGTACCCACAAAATTTGGGATTTTTCCCCATTTTCCTTATTTTCTAAAAATCAATTAAGGAAAACGAAAAAGAAGAAACCTATACCTCAAGAATAAGAACCAGGTTCTTACATACATCACCCTGAATAGACCATTAAACTAGAGAGAGAGATTCCTCCCATGAAAAAACCTGTACAGCACATGACTTGAGGAAACCATCAAGAACACATAGCCATAAACATTAGACTCTGAATTCTTAATTTGTCTATTCATTTAAGAATTATGATGTAATTATGACACCTTAATCCTCTCTTGGATAATATAAATACCAACTTTCAAACACAAACCCACACCTAGAGGAAGGAGGACTAACTAACAAACCTAATTCCAGTAAAACAAAGAATTAAATGACCACCCATACAACCCATTGGATAGAAGCATTCTAATGGACAAGTGGTTTCTATTTTTATAATAAAAATAATCAAAGGGAAATTAAATCACCATAGAACCACCGAAATCTAGAATGTAATCCCACAAAATATAAACCAAGAATAGGATGGTATGATTTATATTATATTCTATATGAGGATAGAAATTAGTGGTGAGGCTTACATAAGATTTAAAATCATGTTAAAATCCTTTAAAAACTCTAATGGTAAAATAATTCTCCCAATTATATATATTTTTCCTCAATACCCCATGAATTTGAAACACTCAATCTATATACTTCTTCACTAAATCTTCTACATCATATGGCTCCCTAATCACTCATATGGGGAATGAGTTTATTAAAAAATCAATGATCACCCATATAGATTCACATAATTCTTAGTATCATGATATAATAATGAAAACAATCTATCTATATGTCCTACCATTTTCACTCAAGGACATCAAAAAAACAATAATGTAACTGGGACATGATTCTATGACATCACCTACATAAAACATAAAAACTATGAAATTAAATCTAGCACTAACCACTTCTTCCTTAGATACCAAACTCGTACCCCTCAGGCATGGTACATCATTCCCACACCATGATACTTAAACACTACTGATCTCTGAAATTCTAATAGAAAATCCTCATTTAATGCTAGTGGAATATAAATACGCGCTTTAAACATCATCTGATTCCAGTTATCCTATTATTTTAAATTTAGAGCATCATCATGAATGATATGATCCCACATAATCTCCACTTCCATGTCTACCCACAAATATTATTCTATTACCTGCATCAAGGATAATTTTACATTTATTAAGAACTGATAACCTCATATAGATAACTACTCTAAATCAACATGCACAATCAAATGATCCCCCATTACCCTCCAAGAATATCCAGAATCTCAAATAACATCTCCCCATGACTTGTTACATAGCATGTTTGGAACTACATTAACATTCCCCACAGTGTAGGATATATCAAATTTGAAGTTTTTATGAAAATCCTTAAACCGTCATTACTAAAACTTCCTTTTCTACTGAGAATAAAGGGTGTTCAGGAACCTAGGACAAGTGAAGACTAAAAAGTGCTCTTGAGGAGTTAATGTCTTTACATCATTATGGAAATATCCATCTCTATTAACTAGATATAATGGGTGGAATAATGAAACTCTTTGGGAAGAAACTCTATGGAACAATTTAATATCAGTATTGATGACTACATTAGGAAACAACCAGATCTGAGATGAAATATATCTCAAAACACCTCCAAATATTCTCCATCATCTAGAAGCTATAGAATGAGAGAACTAAACAACATATCCTTCTGGTGGTCGAAATATTCTAGAAATTGCTCATCCTATATGAAGACCCTACCATTTATAGTTAAGTCTATTAATGGGGTCTTTAATGGAGATAATTTGGAAACAAACCTTTGATAATATCACACAAGACCGAAGAAACTATGGGTCTATACAATATTATGGGGTGATTGCCAAGAAAAAAATGTATATATCTTTAATAGATACAACAAAAATCTATATCGAGACACTAAATATCGATGGATGTTCACCCCATGTTTAAAATATGGAATTTGATATCTTCCCATAATGATAATGGGGTTAAAGGATATAAGTAATAAAACTAAGGTGCTCAAAAATCTCCTTGTATAACCTCAAGTACATGAGGAGGTCATTAATGGACACAACCACAAATTGATCCCAGAACACATGAAAAAAAATGTCCATGATTCCCATGAATATGGTTGGGGTGTTTGATACAACTAATTGAATGAAAAGAAATATAAGTTCCTATTCTAAAACATAAAAATTTTATTTATGATGTCCTCCACCCAAACTATCATGGGTTGATATCTAGACTATGTATTAATATTTGAAAAATAGATAGCTCCATTTTAGTGGTCGAATATATAACCAATCCTTTCGAGGGGATATTTATTTTTGATTTTCACATGACTTAATAGTATTTACTTTAAATAGAACAGTATAAATCCATCAGTATAATTATAAAATAACATAGGGGAAACCCCGGGAGAAACATTGGGATATATAAATTCCTTCTAAATTTTTCCATCAACCTGAATCCTTAGCTCCCATATTATATATGGTTTTATTTAGATAAAATCCCTCAAAATCAACATCACGCTAGCCTAGATGTAGATTCCAAAATTGATATCATGTTGATGGGTAAATCAAGGAACTCATTGGGAAAAAATCATGAAATTCACTCACCACATTAGGAACAACTACTGCCTATGTATCTATTTAAACAAAAAGAAAAGTTGACACCTAAGATCAATAAATAAAAACATCTAGGAACTATTTAATTACCCTACTCGACAACAAACACTACATGTTGAACCTCTTCATCACAGAAAAAAACTATTCTTTAAATGAAATAAATATCCATGCATTCCAAATACATAATTTTGATTTCGATAAAAACATAGTTTTTCTATCTAATATGAAAAAATAAATACATAGATGAGTAATGATTCCCCATAATTATCTCACAACCAAAATATATACCAAGTTGATTTGTATGACCTATAACATGCATAATTGATACGAGGAGCACAGGAAGAATCACCACCATGAGTTCCAAGACATGTACCAACATGGATTCTATTAAGGATTGTGATACTCAAAATTAAAATATGTATTAAAAAAAGTTTGAAGATAAGGGAAATCTACCTCAACAGGTCTCTATTACCTCTATGAATGAGTGATTAACAGCATGAAACGATCCACATCCAACTTCTTTGTATCATTGTTTATGAAAAACACTATAGTTACACACATCTTTATGGCCATCATAGAGATACATACATGATGGGGAATCCATTTATTATATGTAATACCAAATTTTTAATATATTATATGCAACATAATTTCTTAACAAAAGGTTTCATTAATAACTTAAAACGATCTTTGGAGGTCTAGTATCTTAGAAACATATTATAAAATACAATAATTACATAAGGAAGACATAAACATAAACATTACTTATTCCTTTTGAAAAAAACCTCTCTTATTTTATCCTAGGTCACCTCAATGCAAGTAATTTATTGGGTACTAACATCAACAGGAAATTAAAATAATAAATCCCAGCAAGGGAAAAACAAATGAAATAGAACATGAATGATCATCACAGATAAAAATGAGGCATAAAATGAGATATTAGTCCTAATTAAATTAAAAATATCATTGAAATGTCGCTATAACATAAAAAATAAGACATTTATAAACATATTAGCATGGTCTATCACTAAGGTTTAATAAAACATAATTACCATGTTTATTCAACAAGGTATCATACACATATAATTTTTTAAAAGACATGATAATTACATCATTTATAATGAAAAATAATGGAATAAATTTTTTATTGATATAATTTCAAAATCAATGTATCATGGTTACATCTAGGTGAACTAATATGTTTAGATAAATGGGTAGAGTATTAAAAATATAATATCATATCATTCAAAAGAGAAAAAAACATGAAATTAATTCTACAACATGATGGGTATGAAATGAGGATTATTTTTAGAGGATAATTGGAGGGAAAAAAGATCTTCCATAAATTAAAAATTATTTTGGATTAAATTGGATATTAAAAAATTCACAAAATAATGAAAATTAACATTTATAATATGTAGTACAAAAGTGGTACTTAAATGGAAAAGTAGAGGAGAATTACCTTACCTTGGGAATTAACATCCTAATGCGTGGGGACGGAAACCATAGGACCTTAGAGACTCTTTGGTGGATCTATAGGGAGATAAAATTTGAATAATATCATTTTCATTGTATTCTGTGTGGAGGGGAATGAGAGGAATGGGTTGGTATTTATAGAAAAATAAGGGTAATTGTTTAATAATTTCTATGTTTTGGCCTCTGAATTCTTCGTTGTCAAAAATGATAAACCATTAGAGTACACAAGAATTTTTCTCATGGTTTTAGAAATTTTAGTTTTTTAAAAATATTTTTATCTATTAGAACCAAAATCCTTTTTTTCATGTTACTTTTGACGTGTAAATTTAAATTTTACACAAAATATAGTTTTTAAACTCATAATACCCGATTTAGACTTTGGAAAGTCATTTATAGGTTTTGAAGCTGATTTGAATCCATTAAAATGTATAATATTAATAATATAGCCTTAAATTGGTTGTGGAATCTATTTAACTAATTATAATATAATTATTAAATATAAATTAAGGCATAATAAATATCTCAAACACAAAAAATATATTTACCATTCACTAAAAATAATGTATTTTAGAAGATTCTAAAAATTTCACTATAAAATAATTTATAAATTTTGATTCAAAATAATTCTAGACATATTATAATATTTACTTTTAAATAAAAAACTTTTTTAGTGAAATAATATATTTTTACCACATTAGAAACATTCCAAAAATTATAAAAATTTTATAGGACACTTTAAAATTATATTATTATATATATATATAAATAGAAATTGGTTTATAGGAATATATATACAAATAAATTTTATTTAGAATTTTTAAGTTCATAATAAAGGTATATATATTTTTATAAAATACAATTATATTTTAATTTTATAATTTATTTTTATCAAATTCATCTTATATTCATGTTCATTTCATTAAATATTAAATACTAAAAAAGGAAACGGTGAAATAAATATTTATTTTATGAATAATTATATTAATCTTTTATGACACTAATTTCATTATACACCACCCCTTAATACATCATTATATTTCGTAAGGGTAATGTGTGCGATAGATAGAGTCTCATGTGGCTGGTATGCTAACATTAACCTTGTGAGGACCTTCACTAATTGAAAATTATCCTATATTTGATCTATTTTAAGCCTTAATTTTTGAATATCTATATAGTCTTGGTAAGAGAAGAAACAATGTGATTCTACCTCTCTCCAAT
This sequence comes from Viscum album, assembly GCA_963277665.1. Lineage (NCBI taxonomy): Eukaryota > Viridiplantae > Streptophyta > Magnoliopsida > Santalales > Viscaceae > Viscum > Viscum album. Next base: position 2,048,627,020 of record OY728137.1, read on the forward strand.
TTTCTGAAAAATGTGCTTCAAAATGCATGAGATTGCCAATTATGGTGATAAATTTTTCTTTCTAAACCAATTATCATTTTTCATCAACATTTATGAAAACAAATTTTAATTGTAAAATTATCATAAATGATTATAGACACCAATGATCCTATTGAACAATGATTATATTGAACAATATTCAAATTATCCAAAAATCTTTTTTGACCAATAGTCAGGTAATGTTTAGATCTCAATGATAACTTTTCATTTTTATATCTGATGTATACTATAGAGTCATAAAAATTTAATACTTCCGTCGTGACCCTCCATCACCATGATGAGGGAAGGGACAACAGATAGTCAGACCCTTCCTTCCTCAAGTCGAAGGAGAGATAATGACCCCTGAAACCTGCCTTCAGTAGGCCCCGGTGTGGTGACAAGCACCAAGGGTATAAAATCACGTGTAAAAATGGAAGGCATTACCCTCTTTATTTATTTGGATTGGGAAATAAGATGGTAAATCCCAAAAAACACAAAAATTTGAAGTAAAAGTAAATCCAAAACAATCCATTCACATACGCATGTTCCAATAATAAGTGATACAATTACAAGAAAAACTTCAAAGGGAAGTACCAAAGAAAATGAAAAAAAGTAACAACAATTGTCCCAACGTCCAAACTAGTATGGTCCCACACGGTCCACGAAGTCCTCCTAGAAACCTAAAAACATTTTTATATACATAGGTTGAGTATGAAGGTATAAGGAAAACCAAAATCTCTTGTTCACAAGTGGTGAGGCATTCTAATGCCCCATGAGAAACGGAGATAACCAAAGCACCTAGCAAGGAAACTATCCACCCAAACCTCACCATGTAACACTCCCAAAATAACACAAGTCAAGTAAAGTAATAGTAATAACAAGTTGAAGATTTGGGTTCCCTACACCACTTTCCCAGTGGTTATTGAAGACATACTACATGTCAAACCTCCCCTGCCATTCTCACTGTAGTCTCACTACCTCCCCAACAACAACCTTTTGGGCCACCACAACCAAAGCTACACCTGAAAACACCTAGGTCACCAACACCACACATAAACATTCCTGCATACACCTAGGCAAGAACAACTACCATCACGCCCGAAGACACATGGTCCCAAACATCTACTGCCACGCCCGAAGGCACCTGGGCCTCATCCCGAAGACACTTGGGAAAACAACCTTCCCCCACACACTTGGTCCAACCACCACAACATACCCTACCAAAATAATCTTGGGCTATAATGGACCATAGAACATCATATCCTACCTTAATAGTCTTGGGATACTCGAAAAAAGGGATTGGAAAAGGATCTAATAACCAGGCACTCATAGAAGTGTTGGAAAAACACCCTCCCCCATAAAATGGGGGTGTTTGGCACAAAGTTCTCAACTTGGGTGGGGCACAAATAAGAAATATAAGAAATAAATTATACATATTGGTAAATAAGCACTCATCCCAACCATGGGGTTCCAAAACCATCCCATACATAAACACCCTCTTTACTATTCATTCATAAAAAGCACAAGAGCCACAACCAAGTAACAACTCATTCCAGGAAAACAAATCCCATTTGAACCCATTATTTTTATCATATTCAAGTGATTTCATTTAAATAATTCTTCACTATTGGGTGACTAATAGGCATAGCGACAAGCTAAGGACGGAAAAATTTCCAAGCAGCAAATTATTCATTCACACCCAGTTCTCTTGTAATGTCACAATAACAAAAGGGATCTGTGAGATGACTCGATGTACTAGAACCAAACCAAGCCCCAACGTATAGCCCCACATGGCGTCATATCCACTAACCAACAACTGTACCACCACAGGGGATCCCATCCCCATCCATGTCACCCCACAAGAATCAAGAAGAACAACCACACATGTCACCATGACAGAGCAAGGGAGATTTCAGATTCCAACACACCATTAATTTAGTTCTGCCTTTCCATTGGGTTAACTAGGGAGATCACATGAGGATTTTTGTTCACTAAACATTCATTTAATCAACCGAGTTTACGTGATTATCCAATTTCCATGTTACATCTATTTAATCATCATAGAATAAACCAGAAAACATATGTTCATTAGTGCACAAGAAAGAACCACCGACAACCTTGATATTTCAGTGGACATAAGCCTATGAAATTCATAGCATATAAGAATTGATAAAAGAGTACAAAAACATCATAAAACACACAACATAATTCATTGAATAAATTTTTTTATCTTTGTTAAGTTTTGGTTTCATCCATCCCTGACGAAACATCATCGTACCCACCCCGCACAATACACAGTAAATAGAGACAAAATAAATCCCCCACTTGGATGATAAACAATCGAAGTTCTTCTCCTCATGCCCAGAACGGAGGATACATGACTTGTAGGAGAGGGACTTCGAGGACTCCTAGAGTGAGAAAGAAATTCTCCAGCATAGGTGAACTACTTTCCTCAGGAAGGGGGGTCTAAATGTACCAAATAAAGGAATAGAGACCATCCAAGAAGAAGAAGAATGGATCATGTGCGATAAAAATTGAGATCCTCAAGTTATGGGATATAAATTTGGAATAGATTTAAAGGAATATGGTGGTTTCAACATTTTTTTGGATGGTTACACATAATGGAATTAGTTTTTATTTAATAATTTTCATCGGAGAGGTGGCTATAACAACTGTGAGATAGATGATTTCATTTAAATAGAGGAAAACAGGTAACAATGACACATAGTTTGGGTCCCTTGAGGTTTACCCCACTCTTAAGGGATTTAAAACACTGTTTAGAAGCTAAAAATAGCCTTAAACAACTTTAAAAATATAAAAGACTTAAAATTGGTGTTACGGAAAAACTGGGGAATAAAAACCCCAACAACCCCCCAAGGCACCGATCAGGTGTGGCACCGATCGGTGTCACCGATGGGTGACACCACGGTGACATCCTGCCACTGACACTGCTATCCTCTGGGCTTACTGATGTGGTCCAGGGTTCCCCAAACAATATAATTGGAGAAGTAATGGACCAGGAGGGTCTGGGCATTTAAAATGTTTTTTTACAATTCTATAGATAATATATTTATTTCTATTACATTACATTTTCATTTATCTTTATCCATGGTAGGTATAATATTCCCAACAGACATCGATCTTTTTTAGTACACCATTGCATGGTTGCTGTATTTTGGATTTTATATCCATGTACTAGTATTAGATATTATAATTGGTATTATTAATTGACCTGTTATATTATTTTTTTCAATATTATTTTTATGTTCTTTAATTTATAAACATAATGAAAAAGTAAATATGAAAAATGGGATATTATTTTAATCGAGGAACGAATATTCTAGTTGTTACATTCCCTAACTGGATAAATATCATCCTCATAATTTTACTATTAACTAAAAATATGGTTGTATTGTTCTTATATTGTTTCTTTTGGGACCCAATGTGGCTACATCAGACTCAATACTTATCCAAAATAATTTAAGAAGTCATTTTTTCTTTCCCCTTAACACATGTTACCGTCTGTGAAGTATCTGGATATTTTATTATTCATAGTTCAAGTTAGGATCCACTTCCATACCATTAATATCAATTATATGTGGTGAGTAAGATATATATGTTCTAAATTGGGACAAGTGAAGGACATTATGGAAAATGGAAGGATTTTATGGTTGTTATAATTGATATGAAATCACTAAAACATTCTCAAGAATCACAAATGTCCCAATGTACAAGGGATCAGTTTCCCATTTATTCTAATTCTCATTACATCTATTGAAAGATATATCAAAAGAAAATCATGATCTCCAACATAAATTTCTATCTCGTTCTTTTGATTTTTATCTTAAATTTTCTATCAACTCTACGATGACTTGATATTTTTTTAAATAACTTTCATCTTTTTATGGTATCCTTCATAATGTTTGGTTCCAATAGTTTTACTTTTAAAATATCATCCAAACATGTAATATTTTTACAACATTTTATATAGAGAGCCATAAAATGTGTCATTTCAAAGCTCTAGAGGAAAATTTTGTTATAGGATAACTTAGTATATGTAATATGTTGATCCTAATGCCCTTGATAATCTTGTGATATAGCCTATATCATTTTTTCCAATGATTGAATAGTACTATTAGAGTGACCATCAGTCTAAGGACTATAGATTTTTCGTAGTTTTACTTTTTTTATTGATAGCCTTTGTTGGGTGTATACTAAATTTATTAGTAAATCATGGATAATATTAAGAAAAAATTTACATCGGTACTCTATAGAGTGTCACTTCTTCATGAATATAGAGGTGAACTATGACCTCCATGAAGAAATACACTCTTATGAAAATGAAGTGGGATGAATTTTTCAATATATATATGATTAACCATATAGCATTGAGTCTATTTGGTGTCTTAGGAAATCAAGTGTAAAAGTAAATAATGATGTTTTCTAATTTCTATACAGGTATGTGTAGTGGTTCCAACACAACTTCCGGAAGTTGTCACCCTGACTCAACTTTTTGGCACACCAACCACCATAAATTTTATTTAGAAATACCAATTTTCATATTCTCTCACCAATAATGATCATGAAGGTCCCTATACATTTTTATTCTTCTCAGAGGTATATAGAATATAGAGTAATTAACATTATCCATCAACTCATCATTACCTATCAAATAGAATGAATATATAAAGATGTCCCAAATTTTATTAAATGATATAGATTAATATTTAATTTTATAAACATTCCATTTTTTACAAACCTCTACATTATTTTTCATTAATGTATCTTCTCTTTATGGATTATTGATCATTTATATTAATAATGGTTGAGAAATAATTTTTGATATGATTGACGATGTCCCTTATCTTATGATTACCATGTATAACATTACTTGTTCATTGATTAATGGATATATTCCAACCCTCATCATTTCTTTAACTCCATGATCTTTACTAATAAATGGATATAGTACTTTTTTTACTCTTATAGGGTGATAATTAATTGAAAAATCAAAGTCGTTAATACATACAACCATCTCCTTTTCTAATGTTAAGTTATTTCATAGTGAATATACAAATAAAAATTTAGTGTTATTAGTATATATCATAGTATTTATTATAAATATAGTATCTCCATACCTCCCGATAAAAAATTATGCATTTTAATCCAGGTAATGTGTAAGATAATTATTCCTAATAGGATTTAACTATTGATATGAATATTCTATTACCTTATCATTTTCCGTGAGAAAAAATAAATTTCATTTGAGAGATTCAACACTATATATAACAAACCATTATTGAATAGATGGTAGAGTAAGAATAAGTTCACTAACAAACATCCTATTCAGTTCATGAAACATTTATTCATAATATTTATAAAGATCAATGTAACTTCTTTTCAAGGTAACATGGAAAGTGAATTATAAATAAATGAATATTTTTTAGTCTCTCATTAAAACAAGGAAAGTAAAAAATCTTAGTTTTTGTTACAGGATGAGGCCACTCATCAATATCCATTATCTTAGTAGGATCACTTAAGATTCCCCCACTAATTATAGTGTTCCCCATTGATATAATTTTTTTTACCAGAACTATCATTTACTAATTTTACCAAATAAATTATCCTTCCTTAGAGTATATATTATCACCTTTGGATGACCTTCATGCTTATCATTACATTTGGAAAGCATCAGATTTCCATAAATAATGAAAAATAAAAATTTATTAATGATTTCATTAATGAATATATCCATTAAACCCATAAATGTTATAATAGAATTAGTCAATCTAAAGGACATAAAAATAAACTTATAATTCCCATAACTTGATTGGAGGTAAATATTTGAAATATATTCTTTATTTAAACTCAATTGATGATACCCTGATCATAGGTCCACATTAGATATAAATTACTCCCCATGAAGTTGGTATACCAATTCATAAACCCATAGGTTAGGGAATTTGTTCTTTACTTTGATCGCATTAAGATCTATATAGTTAATTCATAGCCTCATCAATTCATCTTTATTCTACCGAATGGGAATATTTTTACACAAAGGGGACACACTTGGATGAATAAAATCATTATCCAAATGAACTTGATGTTATCTATTCAATTCCATTAATGCCAAAAATGGATTTTTATATGGGTTCATTGATATTGGATTAGATCCACGTATGAGTTCAATTGATAACTCTACCTTTATATCCTGGGGAGGTCCATGTTACTATTGTAGAAATATATCAATGTATTACCAAATAATGGGTATATCTCAAATCATTAAACATTATATTTCTTCTCATTAATCACCCAAAATTCCCACAAAAAAAGGTATTAAGAAGTGTTTTTTGGGATCAATCAGTAAAAGATATCTCTCCATTAAAGATTATTTTTGGTTTCCCCTTTAAAATAATAAAAAATATCCTTACTTCCATAGTTGATATTGACATTATAATTTCTCAACCAATCCATCCGACATGTTATATCAAATTCCTCCACTAGAATGACCACTAGGTTTGCAGAGATATTTCTCTCACGAAATATAATAGGGAATCTCTATATATATATATGATTCTGAAATCATTACTCTAGTATTTTTCATCAACATCTCTACCAGAAGAAATTTGGGGATTAAATTTATTTTCTTTTGAAAATTAAATGAAATATAGGAATTCATAGAGGATTAATCAAACAATATACATTTTATCATTGAGTGTATTTTATGTTTACATTAAGGAACATTATTTGGAGACCCAACATCAGATGTTGTGACTGAAAAATAAAAACCTTTCTCTCATGGCCCCTATTTGGGTTGATGGAGGGTTACCAGCATTATATTATGAGTTGGAAATTGATTATCCTAGAGTCCATGCTGCTTAAACATGAAGAATTGTATAATACTTTGTTCTTGGACCATATTCCCTATTTAATTTGTGTTTACATTTTTGTCCTTTACAAATTTATGATAGTTCCATGGTAAATGGCCATCTTGTACAAATATAATAATTTTTCAACATGTTGTAGACAAATCTAAAAATGATTCTTCACACATTTTTGTCCATGTGATGATGTAATTTATCCCCAACTTGAATCTTTTTATAAATTTATCTATTATTAACTACTTATCATTCTATCAATTATCCCAATGTATATCTTTTGAAATATATTTGAAAATTTTTATCACTTCATATTTTCTATTTGTAACACCCAAACTCTCATGTTTCCATTCTTTCCATATATAGGGTATCTTTCTAAAAAATAATCGTATGATCTTCCTGTTAGAATTGATGAAAAAGAATAAATCATATCACATAATACATTAAAATTTCATCTTATTTTTATACAAAAATTCATTCTGTATTTCTTTTAAATCAATAAATTTCCTTTTTCATCTAGGTTATGAGGGTATGAAGAAAACATTTATTGAAAATTAGTTTTTTTGGGGTATCCCTAATAATTATCCATTCATAACATAAATATAAATTACAGAACTTTTTTAGAATACTAAAAACATTATATAAAAGGACACCTAAATATCGTATTAGTTTAGTGCCTTTGGAAACATGGAAATGTAAACACTGGTATACGGGAAAGCTGTGTTATCTCCAACTTTGTTCTCAAAGACCAATACCCTACTTAGAAATATCATAAAATAAATATATCTTCATAATATGAAGAAGGAAACCTAATAAGGGGTCTTATTAGATGCTCAATAAAGGTAAAAAAGGGATACATATAAGCATAAACATGAGAATATGGGTATGAGAATGTGATCATTACATTAGAAGATCGTACCCTTCAGAAAAATATGATCACAAACATGAAACATGGAATAAATATTATAAGTTAGAAAGAAATGAATCATAAGGTAATAAAGAACATAATGAATGAAAGAATAACATTTGAATTAGAATTTTAATGGATCCTTTGAATAATTTCCCATTAAAAGAATAGGTTTTTAAAATAATATAACTCTAGAAGGTGAAATGAGTCTCATAAACATCATAACATCAAAACATAAACCATTCAGGGAAATAAAATGAATGGATCCTTTGAATCATTTCCCAAAAGGGCATACGTAACATTAACAGATTTCATCTTAGTTGGAAAATAATTTTGAAATATTTTTTAAAATAATTTCTTGAAGAAAATATCCATTCATATATGAAAAAGTATATTTTAAACATTAAACCATTATGAAACAATTTTCTTGAAAAAAACATTAAATCTTATAATGAAAAATTTTGAAAACATTTTTGTTTGAAAACATATAAAGAGATATTGAAAAAATTTTGAATTCAATTTTCCATGAAAACATACAAATATAGATTGAAAATGGTAATAAACCCATTTATTTTATAATAATTTGAAATATTACAAAGATGTCATGAAGATGTTAAAATACTTTTTAAAACATAAATTTTTTTTTGAAAACAGTTTTATTTAAATATAATTTTGAAAACTTGTAAAGGAGGCATTGATAACCAAAATTTTTTGACATAATTTTTCAATGAAAAACACTTTAAAAATAATGAATATCAATAATAATAAGAAAACGAATTCCTTAAAAATAAACTTTTAATAATATAATGGAATCTTCATAGAAATGAAGTTCATGAAAATAGGTATGTCTGTAAAGGCCAAACATTCATTTCTTACCTTAAATGTTTAGATAAGTGACTTGATCGATAAGAGACAAGAATATTACTTTTAAAGATGTTTTTTAAAAGATAAAAATGGGTAAAAATGTCCTTGAGAATCATAGTATAAAGTAAAACGTTTTTTAAATCACTTTTAGAAATCACAGTTTTAAAAGAACCTAGATTTCAAACCAAAGGGAGAGATAATTTCGTATTTTCATAAAAACATTTTCTTAAGTAATTAAGTAAAAAGGTGTGTAAAAATGGTACCAATATAGGGATATAAAATTCATATACATATGTTGACAAATTTCATGAGTATTCTTGAGATATGGATCATAATATTTCATCAATGGATGCATCATCAAAAACAATCTAGACAAATGATGAGATTTTAGCAATATACAGTTACCATTTTGTTCACATTAATTCATGCTAAAAAGAATAAAATTATATGAAGATTAAAATATAATGAAAATATGGTTGTTAATGATATAAATTTTCAAATGGTATTATATACACCTCATATAAAAATATTGGTTCATGAAATGGCATGTGTCTCAAAGAAGGAAAATTTAGACAATGTTACTTTACCAATTTGGTAACTTTTGAAACATAAACCACATGAAATAAATGTAATAAAATGGATATTTAAATACCTATAAACATAAATATAGGAATCATATAATACATATACGGGCTTTATTCACACTACACAAACAAAATGAGTAGTGATTAAGTCATGTATCTCATAGATCTAAAAAGTGAGATGAAATCCCCTTACCATGTGTCTTGACTCTCATCATGATCATTCAGACATCCTATATAATAAATTTATGTCTATTATAAATCTTTAACATAACCGTATTTATATATCTAATACTGTATATGGATTTAATTTGAATTTATACAACCCTCTTTTCAACAATTTCATGTTAAAGTCACACCTCAGGTAATACTTTATTTGTTTCTCACTTCTATCTTAATTATTTCTATATTTGGCTCTAATTCATATACCTTGATTCATATAATTAAAAATAGGATATAAATATCATGTATATTCAATGTATTTTTATTATAATATTATATTGAATATATAATTTTGAAATAGAATACCCAATTAATGGATATGGTAGGTCGTACATCCGCATGAATGTTTTTTCAGTTTTATTATTGGATTGATAGAAAGAAATAAAGTGAAATATATACATATATTTATATAATATAATTAATATATATTTATCATTTCAAATATATCATATATTTTCACTAACACATCCATATTACATTTCATGTCGTGTGTGAATGAATCATGTCGCTTAGGGGGTGGTAGTCCACACTTCCTCAAATTAGATTATCATAATTACACAAGATGGAAAGAGTAAAGGTATGTGTTATAATATAGTTAAATAAGAATTAATACATAATAAATATAAAATATAACATATATATATATATTTTTTATCATAATATCAACTATGATAGGTGGTAAAGAAACATGAACAATCATCGTTTGGTGCGGCGGTGGATCGTTGTACACGTAAATAGTACGTTCGTTACCCATTATATGGAAGAGTGTGTAAGTGTAGTTATACAAAATTTCATAAAAACATCCTAATATATTTATGATACTGGTGTTTTTTTATAATCATATAATAGGGATATATTATGGGGTGTAGAATGTAAATAACGAAAAAGAACTTGAGGAAGAATGTTACCTCATATTTGGGTAACTCCTTTTGGGATGTACCGAAGGGCTTCATTAGATTTAATTATTCACAGGAAGAGTATTATAGGTTTATGGGTATAGATTTTATGATATATTTGGGTAGATTCTAGTTGAACCAAAGTGGTGTGATAGGAGTGAAAATGTGGGAGGATAGGAGGCCTTTTTTGAGTGGATGAGGAGTGACACTCTTGTCAATAGTTATAAAAGGGAATTCCACCCACGATTCATTCATTTCAAGTGGACCCATTAATAAATTAATTTCTATATGGGGGGTATAGGGTCAAAATATTTATAGAAAAATAAATTTTTTCAATTTTCAAGGACATTTGGGCCCTCAAGTTTAAGTTTTAATTTGTTGTTAAGATTAATTTAATCACATAGATAGGATGACAAAGCATGATTTTAAAGTAAAAACCTCCAAAACAATTATATGTTTTTATAGTAAATTTAACATTGATAATTATTACAATTAACTAAATTGGATTAATTGATTCAAATATGATATAATTAAACTTTAAAAACAATATAAATAAATTTTGACCTTTAAAATTTTTGGATGAAAAATTTGTTTCAAAATAAATTTCAGTATTTTCACTATTCATTAAAAATGAAACATCACATAAATAACCAAAAAAATTCCCTAACATAATTTTTTTACTTATATTTAAATGGAGATGTTTATGTTGACATATATAATCAATAATGGTTCCAAATATTGTGTCTAAAATATGTTCCCCCTTAAAAAGTGTTAAAAATTCTTTAATAAAAATATTTTATTTTATGCATATAATTATTTCTGTTTTTTTCTTTAGCCTATCAATTATATTGACGGAATATCCAAATTATTTGATAAAATTTAATAAATATATATATCACATTAATATCAGTCAATAATTTTATTTAATTTAATTTTTACATTGTAAAACAACTATGTGGGAATATAAATATTAAAGTTTTCATTTATACTCAATCGGGTTTCATATTCATTTTATTTAATTCATAAAAAATGAGTTCATTTTATATTAGTGTAATGAAAATATTTTCATAAGTTAGTTAACCATTTTCATAAATATGGATTAATCAGATACGTTATATTAAATAATATTTCTATAATATACTGTTATTTCATAAAACTCAGTCTTGAATGTTACAAAAGCCCTCAAGGAAATTCATTGTTTCATGTAACTCAAGATATCATAGGTATTCCATATAAAGATAAAATTTATGTTTCTTATACTGCACAATTAACAAGGTTTTTCATTTAACTCAAGTCAAATATAGATCATTAATAGAAAATAAACTATATTTAGTGTCGCTTGAAATGGAAAATATCAAAAAAATTAAATTAATTAGAAAAAAATTATTTCACAAAATCTATGGGTGTTACATTAAACCCCTATAAAATGATTTTTGACCTTGAAATTAATTTGGGTTGTCAAAACATTAATACATGAATGTTTCATTCATATAAATCCAAATTGTAAAAATGAATACTAAAAATTCCCTTAAAAAAGAAATGTTGGAATCTAAATGGTTACCAAAAGTATTACATAACTAGGTTCCCACATATAAGAACAATGGTGGGAAGTGATGATTTGACATGAATGAAATGTTTAGATAATCATAGTGATTGATAAAGATCGTCAGTAAAAACAATTTGGGTGATCCATAGAATAATAAAAATAAAAATAAAATTGTATTGTAAAGAAGTATGAAATAAGTCATTGATATTGTTAAAACAATAATAAAAAAGAAACATTATATTTAAATAACATTTTCCTAAATTTTATGAATTTTCACAAGGAGATATACTTTATTTATTTCAACAAAATCTCACCCTTTTTTGTTCCATAATCAATTTCCACTTCATCTCTTATTCAATGAATTGAATAGGAATTCTTCATTCCTGAAGCACAAATAGATCAGATGATCCACAAATAGAATGATCTGTCATTCCAACTATATTTATCACAAATACAAGTTACAACAAGTTAACCAATGTGAATAAATAAACATATAGTGATATTAAACATTAGTCTCACAAATTTCATGTAAATTTTAAGCAAACATTTCCATAAATTTTTAAACCTATAGCCCTTCCAAAATAAAATTTACCCTATATTTCCAAAATGATAAATTATATTATATAAAAAACCTTTCATTGGAAACATGGGTCTATCATTTTACTAATAGAATATAAATTTTAATTTTATTATTCTATAATCCATGTATGCGAAGATAATAACATGAAATATCACCAAATGATGAATAATACGATTTTAATAGGTATTTTTCATACAAAATCATACAGGAAATTACCAAATAAGGCAGGGAGGATAATAATTTTCTAATTATATTGGTTCACTTAATACATTATGATTATAAGGCCCCAGCCTTAAACCTTACTTAATCTTGAGTTATTACAAGATTACACATTGAGGATCTTTTCAGGTTTAGAGTTTTAGAGAATTAGATCATAAAACTTGCATTACATTCCACATTTAAACAAAGTGGTTACATAAAAGATAGTATTCATTTTTCCCATCAACGAAAAAATATTTAAAATAAAACATGGATTCTTTCTTGACACTTCCTTGACACTATCATCATATCATGTTCCCTTCCCATGACCTGTGAAAAACATTTCAAAAACTTGGGATGAGTATAAAAAGCTTAGTAAGGGATATAAAAATATGGAAAGGAAACATGAGTACATGTATACATAACAATAAAATCATACTTTTCCCATAAAACATAAGCACTTTAACATACCTCATAAAATCATGAATAAATCATATAAATCATAAGACATAAAGGTAACTTTAGGCATTCATAACATTCTTACGTAGGGAGTAACCCTCTTGGTTACGTTTGAAATACCCATCACAGTATATTCCCTAAATCTCTTCGGAGAAACCTTAACGTTTAACCCCTTAGCATTACCCAATGAATTTTAGAGCTATATCGAGCTCACCAGCCCTTAGTTTATCACGGAACCACCTGTCTTTATAATAATTCCCAAGAACCATAACATAATCTAATAACAAAAAACATGCATAAAGGAAACATAACATTTCTACTTTTCAATCACAAGATATCAATACAACACATTGATATAAAAACATTATGAAAACCATTTTCAATACCAAAATAAAATAAAATTAAAACATGGTATTTATTTTTCTTTTAAAAAAAGTATGGCTTGTAGAGGAATCCAAAACTCAAATAATGGTCACAGCGGCGGTGAAGTCGTTGTCTCTGCATACGTACGACAAAAACATTCCCTTTTGTCGTTTATTAAAATGATTTGTATAAAAAATATTCCCTTTGGATAAACGTAAAAGTTAAAGGGGTTTATACACCGAATAAAATAAGGTTGTGTATAAAAAAAATATGCCTCAATAAAAGGAGATTGAGACGAAGTCCCATACAAAGACGGTATCCTTGGATTAAGGATAAATCAATTACATAATTATGTGTGACAAACCAATACACCAAATATAAGTGGATATTAAGTGTAAAACAATCATAGGTTATTCACACATATTCATAGAACGACATATTCAAGGAGTACAAGCTTATCCCAAAGAATCAAAATTGGGTTAAGAAGTTCCCTTGCAAAAATTTGACAGCCTAACGGCATCACTACAAAATTCAAAAAATGGGTTGATGAGAGATCAAAAGGGTATCTAATCACTTGGACATAAAATTTAAATCACTAAGGATATAGAATAACATATCCCAACATAATTTTATGTGAATTAAAAGACATAACAAAATAAGTCTTTTAAAAAGAGGAGGGTGAAAGGTTCCCTTACCGACATGGGTATCTTTCGAAACATACACCCCGTGAAAGAAGGACAATACAACATTGATGTAAATACTAATAAATGAAAGTATATTACACAATTAGTAAAATAATGGGTAGTACATACACCACTCAAAGGAAATTGTGGAAAATGTAGCATAAATCTTACGGGAATAAAAGTGAGATGAAAAATCCCCTACGAAAACTCGGCAGCCTAACGGCGCCACTTAAAACTTACCAAAAAATGGATTGATGAGATCAAATAGGGTCTCTCATCATATTAACATAAATTTTACAGAAAGAGGAATATAAAATAACATCCCCCAACATAACAAAGAGGATCTTAAAACAAGTGACATAAAGGAGAGTACTTAAAAAGAAAGAGAGAGGTTAGATCTCTTACGAAAATTTGGCAGCCTAACGGCGCCACTCAAAACATCAAAAGTGGATTGATAATAGAGAATAGGGTATCTCATCATATGAACATAAAACATACAGTAAGATTAATATAAAATAACATCCCAATTACAAGAATGATTAGCTTAAAAGTAATGACATAAAAGAGTGTACTTAAAAAGAAAGAGAGGAGTAGGATCCCTTACCTCGGGTCCGACTTGACTCGATCGTTCTTTAACGTCCTGAATAATAAACTTTAGTTAATTTCTACTTGATTAAGAACCTTTTTCAAGTTCATTATTCCTTTTATATCACTTATTTCCATGTTATAAACATTATGTAATCATTTAAGTTAATAATGTTTGTTTTGTCGATATTTTGTTCTTAAGTCGAAAGTGGACTTCTTACAATTACATGTTGTTCGTGTGGTCAAAGGTTCATTATATCCAGAATGATATTCATGATTTGGATATCATATATATCATATATATCTAGAATATACATGTATTTATAATATTAAATAATCCTTTAGAGGTAAGAAATGAAATGCACTGTTCATGGAGACGGTAAGCCGTACGTACGCATGGACGCTACTTTCATTTCTATGTCATATTAATGGAATTAAAACTAAATGAGAGGTATGTATATTTTAATTCCATAATTATATTCATAATTTATATGTAACATAAATAATATATAATAACTTTAAATACATCCTTTATACATCCCACATATGGCATTAACGAATCAAATCACTTTGAGGGGGCGGTAGTCCGCACTTCCTAAAATGAAATTATCGTGTTTACCCACAATGGAAACCATAAAGGTATGCCAAAAAAAAATACAGAAGCTTAAGTAAAACATAAACATATTATATATCATATATAAATATAGTGACATCTTAATGGCCACCTTTTAAGGTGTTATATGAGTGTTGAACAATCATCATTTCGTGAGGCAGAAATTCGCCATCCACAGAAACAGTATGTTCTTTAACCATTTGATGTAGTTATGTGTATGTGTAGCTCTAATTATTCTTATAAAAACATCCTAGTATATTGAAGATACTGGAGTTGTTACAATAGAAATGAATAAAAAGAGTTTAGGGGGTTGGAGAAGCAAAATAAAACAAAATAACACAAGTGAAGACATTACCTTAAAATCGGGAAACTCTTTTTGATTTGAGCTCAAAGGCTTCCTTGGGAAGCCTTCTGCCCAACGTGAGGATTGTAGGAGTAATATAGGGATGTGTAGAGGAAAAATGATCAGGGTTTGGACGATACAAAGGCTTGAGAGGTGTGGGTAAGGTGGTAGAGGTGGGGGGCCTTTTATAAGAGGAGAGGAGGGGAACTCTTGTAAAGTTACAAAATGTTACTTTATTTTCAAATGATTTTCGGATTTTAAAGGTCCCAAATTGATTTATTTCTAGGATAAGGTGTTAAGGGTTCGAAATATACTCATAAAATAGGTTTTTGACAAGTTTAAGTTGTAGTTTTAACATTATCTTTTTATTTTATTTAAATCCTTTATTAATGAGGTAATCGCTGCATCATCATGATGTCATAAATAATTTAATTTATTTAATTTCTAAAAATTATAAAAAAAATGTCATGATTTATTAAATATTTTTATATTTCTAATGAATATTTATAGTCAAAAATAAGACTTGTATAACCCCATTTAAAAATTGTTTTAGTGAAACATCTCATGCTTGTGACATTATTATTTTAACTTTAAATAAAAAGTTATTTATGTCATTTTCCAACCAAAGTCGCTCCATGGGGTCCCCAAGTTGACTCATGGATTGTATTGGTCGGACATGACACATACAATGAGGGTAGGACATGTTTCTAGGTCATTTCACATTATTAAAACATTATTTTTACCTTAAATTACACTAATTACCTCTAATCGCGATTAAGAACATAAAAGTTACTATTCACCAAAAAATTATTTTAATCCCATTGAACCACATTTTACTTCCTAATGACAACCATGTATGTAGGATTTTTTAAATTCAGAACACAGAGGTGGCAAAGTTTCATTTAAACGAAAAATCAGTTTCTTTAACTACCACTTAGTGGTTTCACTATTCACCAAAAATAGAAGTTTTTCAGAAAAATACCAAAACTTCACCCTAAGCTATATTTGATATTCCGAACTCAAAAATGATGTCTATTTTAAAAAATTAAAAACATATAAGTTGAATTAATTAATTTAATAATTAATTCCCGCTGTCAAAACAAATAGCGTGTTTTTATGAAACAAAATGTATCAAACGATTGACACTAGTTTAAGTCCGATTTCAAAGTGAAATTAATTCCAACGACCACTATTGGATTAGATGGTAAAAATATATTCTAATTTCACTTTAAAACCAATTCAAAATATAATCTAATAATATAAGTAAATTAGATTAAAAAGAGGTTTTGAATTAAAATACAACATTTTTCACTATTCAAAAAAATGAACTTTATCGGAAAAATACCAAAAATTTACACAAAGTAAATTTTGATATCCCGATTCTAAAGAAGAATTTTATTTTGTCAAATATAACACATAAAATTGTCAAAAAGTGGATTTAAAACAGGTTCTCCATCAAAAGGCGGTTAATCGACCTTTTAAGAATATTAGAATGTTTACGCTTAAAATTGGATTCATTCGCATTTTTAATCCTCTAACATTTATTGTAAAAAGTAAAAATATTTGAAAAACATATATAATAATTTTGTAGTTAGTTCTTTTCATTCCCTCCATTACAACGGCTAGGCATTAACTACTTTTAAAATAATATTATTTTATTATTACAGTGCAACGTAAGATTCCCAAGAAACTCGTTGTTGCATATTGGGTACGTCATCGAGCATAGAATCCCCTTTAAAGTAATATTAATATTTTATTCAAAAATATGGATAAATATAAAAATGTCATATTATTTATTTACCTGGGGTGTTACATCCTTCCCCCCTTTTGGGAATTGCGTCCTCGCAATTTTAAAATTGAGCTTGGAAACATCCTTAAAAGTCCCACATCGGAAGAAGAGTCGGTAAAAAAATCACTTTAAAATAAAGAAAGATAAGTACAGAGGTCACCCGAGTTAACCCATACTAGGATTCCAGGTAGGAAAACATGGACATGGAGGAGAAAACATAGGGTCATGTTCAGATGGAGAGTGATAGAAAACATATTTAGTAGAAAGTTAACCACAAGAAAATCACAAACTTGTGATGAGTTAAACGGTATTCGATTCCCCAGTAGGAAAAGTTAATAGACAAAATTTTTGTTTTAAGTTACTTTTTATTGAGTAATTTATTCATAAGGAAACATAATCACTTATCATGTTGACTTTCAACTTTTATTAGATTCCTTACACAAACTCATATTTTCTCCAAAAGATGAGTATTTAAGAAGACTTGTTCACATTAAGAGTACTATAATCAACTTCTAGAGAATCACCTAATCCACAAAAGAGAACTATATACTTCCCATGTCTTTATACTTTAACCAAAACCAAAACCAAAAATGTTAGTACAGGATCAGATAATCCAGAAAAGGATAACCCTTTATAAAAATAAAATCTATTCTTAATCTCCAAAATGTGTCCAAAAAAACCCAAAGTTCAATGAGGACAATTTGATAAACAATTTGTCCATAAAATTCTTCAAAGTTAACCAAACGAAGATTGAAACCCAAATATTTGAAGGATTTAGTCACATAGTCTTCCAAGTTAAATCTTAACATTTATCTCCAAACAACATCAGTTGTTCTTAATGTCTCATATTGAAAAGTAATTAACCTAATCACATATCCTCCATGATAGGTTAATAAATTTCCCTAGATAACCCAAAATCAACTTACTCTTAATTCATAAAATCATCTAACTAAAAAGAATCAGTCAAACTAATCAGGGACTTCACGTAGTCCAGTGGTAGGCGATAAATACCAGTCGCACTTTGGTTGTGGGTTCGATTCCCGCAGCTTTGTCCGACGTGACGGGTTGTCACGCGGTCTGTGTGTTGTCCTTTTTATAAAAATACAAAAATAACCCTAACATGTTTTAACCTTAATACTTTACTTATACCTCTCATTTTCATCCAAATTTGTTACGATCTCAACATCTTAATTCTTGAAGTCTTATTTCACCACCATAAGATAAAACAAAATGATTCCAAAAATGAATAACATCATACCTTGATCATGGCGTCCACTTGGTTTCATCGGCATCTTGCTCACGTAGGTAGAAGTCCCATACATTAAAACAATTATTTAGAGATATTTCAAAATAATTTACTTCCTCCATCCAAATACACCTTTTACAATATGGGTTATATGGGTGTTCATAGAAAAACAGTTTTGGAAAATAATCATGTATGACATATAATTCCAAAACATCTGATAAAACATGATTTCTATAAAATAGTCAGACAGAATTTGAGTTGAAACTTTCTATTATTGGTCCTTTTAAAATACCATAAGTATGTGCTGAGAGACTATATTTTAAAAGCGAATATAAATAGGTTGTGCAAGGGTCTCCTTCCTCAGCACCATTTTTAAAATCATAATATGCTTCAAATTCTTGTGATAAGGTAAAATATTTGAAAATACCTTGATAATATTTAACTTTATTGAAAATATGAGAATATTGTAAAAATAGTATTTTTATAAAAACAACCCATGATCCACGATGATAACGAGGTATAGTGGAGGTGTTTGATATCTCAAACAACTGCTTGCAAGTGAGATGTATGCTAGAAAAAGTTTCACAATCATCCGAACATGGCTTTGCAATATTTATTGAAAGCATTCCATCAGGAAGAGATGGGAATGTCGTTTCAGATCCTTCTCCTTCCATTCGTAACTGACTTTACTTGACCTGAAAAAATTTATAAAACAAGGATTTAACTGAAATAATAGATATAGGGACTAATCATGTGTCCAACAAAAACTCCTAATCCCTAAAGTTGTCTAAACCGACCTTTGATACCAACTATAAGGCCCCAGCCTTAAACCTTACTTAATCTTGAGTTATTAGAAGATTACACATTGAGGATATTTTCAGGTTTAGATTTTTAGATAATTAGATCATAAAACTTGCATTACATTACACATTTAAACAAAGTGGTTACATAAAAGATAGTATTCATTTTTCCCATCAACGGAAACATATTTAAAATAAAACATGGATTCTTTCTTGACACTTCCTTGACACTATCATCATATCATGTACCCTTCCCTTGACCTGTGAAAAACATTTCAAAAACTTGGGATGAGCATAAAAAGATCAGTAAGGGATATAAAAATATGGAAAGGAAACATGAGTACATGTATACATAAGAATGAAATCATACTTTACCCATAAAACATAAGCACTTTAACATACCTCATAAAATCATGAATAAATCATAGAAATCATAAGACATAAAGGTAACTTGAGGCATTCATAACATTCTTACGTAGGGAGTAACCCTCTTGGTTATGTTGGGAATACCCATCACAGTATATTCCCTAAATCTCTTCAGATAAACCTTAACGTTTAACCCCTTCGCGTTACCCAATACATTGGAGATCTATATCGGGCTCACCCGTAGTTAGTTTATCACGAAACCACCCATCTTCATAATAATTCCCAAGAACCATAACATAATCTAATCACATAAAACATGCATAAAGGAAACATAACATTTCCACTTTTCAATCACAAGATATCAATACAACACATTGATATAAAAACATTATGAAAAACATTTTCAATACCAAAATAAAAGAAAAGTAAAACATTGTATTTATTTTTCTTTTAAAAAAAAGTATGGCTTGTAGAGGAAGCCGAAACTCAAATAATGGTCACGGTGGCGGTGAAGTCGTTGTCGCCGCATACGTACGACAAAAATATTCCCTTTTGTCATTTAGTAAAACGCTTTGTATAAAAAAGATTCCTTTTGGATAAACGTAAAAGTCAAAGGGGTTTATACACCATATAAAAGAAGGTTGTGTATAAAACAAAATATGCCTCAATGAAAGAAGATTGAGATGAAGTCCCATACAAAGAAGGTATCCTTTGATTAAGGATAAATCAATTACATAATTATGTGTGACAAACTAATACACAAAATATAAGTGGATATTAAGTGTAAAACAATCATAGGATATTCACACATATTCATATAATGACATATTCAAGGAGTAAAATCTTATCCCAAAGAATCAAAATTGGGTTAAGAAGTTCCCTTTCAAAAATTTGACAGCCTAACGGCGTCACTACAAAATTCATAAAATCAGTTGATGAGAGATCAAAAGGGTATCTCATCACTTGGACATAAAATTTAAATCACTAAGGATATAGAAGAACATATCCCAACATAATGTTATGTGAATTAAAATACATAACAAAATAAGTCTTTTAAAAAGAGGAGGGTTAAAGGTTCCCTTACCGACATGGGTATCTTTCGAAACATACACCCCGTGAAAGAAGGAAAATACAACATTGATGTAAATACTCATAAATGAAAGTATATTACACAACGAGTAAAATAATGGGAAGTACATACACCACTCAAAGGAAATTGTGGCAAATGTATCATAAATCTTACGGGAATAAAAGTGAGATGAAAAATCCCTTACAAAAACTCGGCAGCCTAACGGCGCCAATTAAAACTTACCAAAAATGGATTGATGAGATCAAATAGGCTCTCTCATCATATTAACATAAATTTTACAGCAGGAGTAATATAAAATAACATACCCAAACATAACAAAGTGGAGATTAAAATAAGTTACATAAAGGAGAGTACTTAAAAAGAAAGAGAGAGGTTAGATCTCTTACGAAAATTCGACAGCCTAACGGCGCCACTCAAAACATCCAAAGTGGATTGATAAGAGAGAATAGGGTCTCTCATCATATGAACATAAAACATACAGTAAGATTAATATAAAATAACATCTCAATCACAAGAAATATGAGCTTAAAAGGAATTACATAAAAGAGTGTACTTAAAAAGAAAGAGAGGAGTATGATCCCTTACCTCGGGTCCGACTTGACTCGATCGTTCTTTAACGTCCTGAATAATAAACTTGAGTTAATTTCTACTTGCTTAGGAACCTTTTTCAAGTTCATTATTCCTTTTATATTAATTATTTCCATGTTATAAACATTATGTAATCATTTAAGTTAATAATGTTTGTTTTGTCGATATTTGGTTCTTAAGTCGAAAGTGGACTTCTTACAATTACATGTTGTTCGTGTGGTCAAAGCTTCATTATATCCAGAATGATATTCATTATTTGGATATCATATATATCATATATATCCAGAATATACATGTATTTATAATATTACATAATCATTTAGAGGTAAGAAATGAAATGCACCGTTCATGGAGACGGTAAGTCGTACGTACAAAAGAATGATACTTTCATTTCTATGTCATATTAATGGAATTAAAACTAAATGAGAGGTATGTATATTTTAATTCCAGAATTATATTCATAATTTATATGTAACATAAATCATATATAATAACTTTAAATACATCCTTTATACATTCCACATATGGCATTAACGAATCAAATCACTTTGAGGGGGCGGTAGTCCGCACTTCCTAAAATGAAATTATCTAGTTTACCCACAATGGAAACCATAAAGGTATCCCAAAAAAGAAAAATACAGAAGCTTAAGTCAAACATAAACATATTATATATCATATATAAATATAGTGACATCTTAATGGCCACATTTTAAGGTGTTTTATGAGTGTTGAACAATCATCGTTTCGTGAGGCAGAAATTCGCCATCCACAGAAACAGTATGTTCTTTAACCATTTGATGTAGGTGTGTGTACGTGTAGATTGAATTATTCTTATAACAACATCCTAGTATATTTAATATACTGGAGTTGTTACAAAATAAATTAATAAAAAGATTTTAGGGGGTTGGAGAAGCAAAATAAAACAAAAGAACACAAGTGAAGACATTACCTTAAAATCGGGTAACTCTTTTTGATTTGAGCTCAAAGGCTTCCTTGGGAAGACTTCTGCCCAAATTGAGGCTTCTAGGAGTAATAGAGGGATGTGTAGAGGCAAAATGAGCAGGGTTTGTCCGAGTCAAAGGCTTGATAGGTGTGGGTAAGGTGGTAGAGGTGGGGGCCCTTTATAAGAGGAGAGGAGGGGCACTCTTGTAAAGTTACAAAATGTTACTTTATTTTCAAATGAGTTTCAGATTTTAAAGGTACCACATTGATATATTTCTAGGATAAGTTGGTAAGGGTTAAAAATATACTCATACAATAGGTTTTCAACAAGTTTAAGTTATAGTTTTAACATTATCTTTTCATTTTATTTAAATCCTTTATTAATGAGGTAATCGCTACATCATCATGATGTCATAAATAATTTAATTTATTTAATGTCTAAAAATTATAAAAAAAATATCATGATGTAGGAAATAGTTTTATCTTTATAATTAATATTTATAGTCAAAAATATGACTTTTATAACCCCATTTAAAAATTGTTTTAGTGAAACATCTCATGCTTGTGACATTTTTATTTTAACTTTAAATAAAAAGTTATTTATGTCATTTTCCAACCAAAGTGGCTCCATGGGGTCCCCAAGTTGACCCATGGATTTTATTGGTTGGAAATGACACATCAAATGATGGTAGGACATTTTTCTAGGTCATTTCACATTATTAAAATATTATTTTTACCTTAAATTACACTAATTACCTCTAATCGCGATTAAGAACATAAAAGTTACTATTCACCAAAAAATATTTTAATCCCATTGAACCACATTTTACTTCCTAATGAAAACCATGTATGTCGGATTTTTTAAATTCAAAACACAGAGTTGGAAATGTTTCATTTAAACTAAAAAACAGTTTCTTTAACTACCACTTAGTGGTTTCACTATTCACCAAAAATTGAAGTTTTTCAGAAAAATACCAAAAATTCGCCCTAAGCTATATTTGATATTCCGAACTCAAAAATGATTTATATTTTAAAAAATTCAAAATATATAAGTTGAATTAATTAATTTAATAATTAATTCCCGTTGTCAAAACAAATAGCGTGTTTTTATGAAACAAAATGTATCAAAAGATTGACACTAGTTTAAGTATGATTTCAAAGTAAAATTAATTCCAACGACCACTATTGGATTATATGGTAATAATATATTCTAATTTTACTTTAAAACCAATTCAAAAGATAATCTAATCATATAAGTAAATTATATTTAAAAGAGGTTTTGAATTAAAATACAACATTTTTCGCTATTCAAAAAAAATGAACTTTATCGGAAAAATACCAAAAATTTACACAAAGTAAATTTTGATGTCCCGATTCTAAAGAAGAATTTTATTTTTTCAAATATAACACATAAAATTTTCAAAAGGTGGATTTAAATCAGGTTCTCCATCAAAAGGCGGTTAATCGACCTGTTAAGAATATTAGAATGTTTACGCTTAAAATTGGATTCATTCTCATTTTTAATCCTCTAACATTTATTGTAAAAAGTAAAAATATTTGACAGACATATATAATCATTTTGTAGTTTGTTCTGTTAATTCCCGCCATTACAACGGCTAGGCATTAACTACTATTTAAAATAATATTATTTTATTATTAGAGTGCAATGTAAGATTCCCAAGAAACTCGTTGTTGCGTATTGGGTACGCCATCGAGCATAGCATCCCCTTTAAAGTAATATTAATATTTTATTCAAAAATATGGATAAATATAAAAATGTCATATTCTTTATTTACCTTGAGTGTTACAATGATAGCATAAGATTTCTTTTTTTCCTTGGTCATCATAGTTTTTTTGTCTTATCATTCACATTAGTCCATAGATTGGGCAACTTATTATTATAATGGACAAAATCCATGAAATTGAAACACTAAAGTGTGGGAGGTTCATTTCGTGGGAATTTCTTACTATTATAATCATTATCTAACTTCTTTTATTTACTTTTACATTTATCTACTCGATGACCATACCTTACTCACTTAGAACATTTAGTTTCCCCTTAGGATAATTACCTTAAGGTTTCTTCCCAAAACTAGTGCCTAATGGAAGGCTCATTTTATTTTTTCCATGGTTGATAGATTTTACTTCTAATTCTATCATCCTTTTTGTAAGAAAACCATGAGATTGATACACAACTATAACCTCCATTTCCACCTTTATAGCACATTTACCAACTTATTTGTATCTGATAAGGTCTCCAATATCCATGGATGTTATAAGACTATGTTTCAAGACACCAATGAATCAATAAATTTTTCATCCAGGTTAGATTACAATACCTAAAGAGTACCTTGCATGACATATAAAATTTTCATCATATATATGAATAGATTCATCATAATTTTCCTTAGAAACTATAAATTCCATTTCCATATTCATACAATGAATCTGAGGGAAGTAATTATTGAAAAAATATGTTATTGAACTTATCCCATTCCTTAGACTCAATTTCTTCTAGATGCCTTGTATTCTTGATTAGATTCCACCACTAATCTACATTACCTTATATGTTATAAACAACCATAATGACTTTCTCATGTACCAAAATTTTTGGAATAGAGAATATCTTTTTAGTGGTACTTATCCATTTTTTAGTAATAAGTGGATTAGAAGACCCACTAAAATAACGCATATGTTTCCTCATGGAGGAATCAATAGAACGCTGTTCCCTCCTTTTCTTATTTGGGAGTCCAACATGTTTTATCACTTGAGAAATTTTACAGATCATAGAAAATAGATTTTTTTTATTCTAGATCCCATAGAATTCGTTTTCTTAGAAGGATAATCATTTCATTGTGCATTAAAATCACACTTAACACGATTACTTCGTGTTCTAGCCATCGACTAAAACCAAAATCATATAGTAATAAATATTTATCATAGTGAGGAACCAAATAATATTGAAAAACTCTTATAGGATGTATACATTATGAAATATTATTCAATTTATGACACCATAGGTTTAAACTATGTTATTCATATCTAACATATATTTAAATCCTCAATGATAGTTCATAATTTTTTTGAATTCCCAATGCATATCCCCCATGAGTGTCAAACTAGGTGTTCAGTAAGGCTCGTTGTCATGTACCAGGTTATGTCGAGTCAAAACTAACACACCTTGTTAGAGTTGTTACCCCTAGGTACATATATTCAGAAGCCACATACACTTATAGTGTTAAGAAATTCATTTATTTCTATTAAACAACTTTCTCTATCCATTAACAAAATTCCAAGACATTCCCATAAATGTTAACACATACTTATACATATATTTAAAGATACCTCTAGACATATCATTAGAGATATACCTATGGATGTAAATAATGTTTCCTCATTCTAGTTTCTAAAGGTTGACTAATGATTCACTCTAATATAAACTATAATTAACCAGTCTTAATGTATTTAGAAATTACATAACATTTTCAGAATATTTAAACATTATACCAATGGAATCCCAAAAAATGTATTAGTTTAATGCCTTTGGAAACATAGAAAAATAAACATGGTTACATGAGAGATATAGAATTACTCTTATAAATATCATTGAATAAATATATCTTCATAACATGGGGAAGGATACTAAAAAGTGGTGAGGTCAGATATTTAATAGGGGTATACAATGGAGACATGTAATCATAAAATGACCCTAATGGTGTGATAATGTGATAATAACATTATAATATGAAACCTTACATATCAAATATCATAAACATGAATCGTGACATTAATATTGGAACTTCATAAGATAGGAATCATAAAGAAATAAATAAAATAATCAATGAAAGCATAACATTGGAATAAGAAATGAAATTGGGGCACAAATATAATCATATAAAAAACCTATTTAAATGATTCCTATGAATACCTTTGAAACATGTTAGGCATTAGGAAATCACACATGTACCTACTACGGGCCTAGGATTCCCTCCTGTGTACCCTCCTATTTTGGGATAGGGATGCCCTCAAATGCACCCTCTAGTTTTGGTCTGGGGATTCCCTCCCATGTATCATCTTGTATCAGTCTTGGAATTCCCTCCCATTTAACCTTTTGTTTCGAGCATGGGATGCCCTCCCATTTACCCTTTGATATCATAAAACATTTATCATTACCTAATGCATTGGTGGGAGATATAGGTCCCACCTTTCACTAGATAAGATCGTATATACATGTTCCAAAAGATGATAAAACATGGATCATATCATGAACTATAAAAAGTGATGGGTTTTATAAACATCATATAATAACCCATGAAATGAAATGGGAATCACAAATAGTTAATCATATATTTTTAAATGGAAAAGATATAGTAATCATAACAATTTCATAATATAATAACCTATGAAAATAAGAGGGTTTGAAAAGAATATAACCCATAAAAGAAAAATGGATTTCAAAAACATCATGCCATCAGAACATAAAACATTCAGATAAATAATATAGATGGAACCTGTGAATCATTTCCTAGAAAGGCATCATTAATATCAAAAAATGTCATATTAATGGTAAATATTTTTGAAATATTTTTTTAAAATATTTTTTCTGGAAAATATTCTTTCTTCATTGAGAAATTATATTTAAAACATAAAAAAATTTGTAAACCATCTTCATTAAGATAAACCTGAAATATTGTAAAAAAATATTTTAAACCTTTTTGGAAACCTTTTTCTATTAAAATATATAAAGAGAGATTTAAAATTTTTTGAAACACATTTTCCATGAAAAATTATAAAAGAATATTGGAAAATGATTTGAAAACATATTCATTGAAAATAATTTGAAAACTTATAAATAAGGATTTAAAATGTTTAAAAAACAATTTAAAAAAATAAATATTTTTCATTAAAAATAACATAAAAACATTTAAAGGAATCTTTGACAACCATAAAAAAATTTGAAAACCATTTTCAACGAAACCCACATAAAAAAAGAATGTCCATAATATAATGAAAAACATATTTCCTTAAAAATAAACTTGTAAACGTATAATTGGAGATTCATGAAAATTATGGGCATGAGGGTAGGTATGTCCGTATATGCAAAAAATACATTTTTAACCATAAAAATTAAGATAAATGACTTGATCGGTAAATGAAAAGAAGTAACCTTTAAAATAATTTTTTTTAAAAGATAAAAAATAAGTAAAAATGTCCTTTAACATCATAGTATAAAATTAAAACATGTATGAAATCATTATGAGAAATAAATTTTTTAAAAGAACACAAATTCCTATCTGAAAGGAGAGATAAATTCAAATTTTCATAAAACAATTTTCTTAAGTATCCTAAGTACCAAATAGTGAAAAATTAGTAACATTAAAATGATATAAAATTAAAATCCAAAGGGTGAAAAGTTTAATTAGATTTCAGGATATATGTATCATAATATTTCATCAATGGATGCATAATCATAAACAATCTTGATAAACGATGAGAGTATAGCAATAAACTATTACCATTCTGGTAACATTAATTCATGATGAAAAAATTAAATTAAATTATTGTTAAAGTATCATTAAAATACGGTGATTCATGATATAAATTTTCAAAATGAAGTATATAAACCTCATAGAAAAATTTAGGTGCATGACTTGGTATGTGTCTCAAAGAAGAAAAATTGAGACAAAGTTACTTTATAGATTTGGTATCTTTTGAAACACAACTACCATGAAATAAGTTTCATAAAATGGATATGTAAATACCCAAAAATTTATTTATAAGAATAATTGAATACATAAATGGATAGTATACACACCAAACTCTCTAAATGAGTTTTTATTTTGGAATGTATCTCACATAAATAAAATGTGAGATAAAATCCTCTTTATGTCTGGAGTCTCTTTGTACTCATTTAAACCTCCTATATAATAAATATAATTTTATAATACATTTTTGAAATTACCATATTTTTATATTAAATACCATATATGTTTTTATTATTACATTATATCACCCTCTTATTAATAATCCCATGTTAAGGATACAGTTCGAGTAATGTTCCCTTTGTTTTTTGCTTGGGTCTTTATTAATTATATCATTGGTCCTCATGCATATATCCTGATTTAAAGAATGTAAACCATGATATAAATATATTTTATATTAATAATATTTTTATTATAAAAACCTATATAAAATAGATGTATTAAATGGAATAGACCGTTCATGGAGACAGTTGGTCATACGTACGCATTAACGTTGTTTCCATTTTATTATGATATTCAAAAAAAGAAAGAAAATTAAATTTCTGTATACATTTATATAATATCATTAAATTAGATTTATTATGTCATATATATCATATAATTTCACTAATAAAATATTTAATACATTCCATTTAGTGTGTGAACAAATTACATCACTTTGAGGGGGTGATAGTCCACACTTTCTCAAACGACATTATCTTATTTACAGAAGATGGAAAGTATAAATTTATTTGTTATAAAAAATTAAATAAGAAAAAAAATATAATATATAATATTTATATATATACACATATTATCCATCATAATTTACATCATGAGAGGTGGTAACTAAAAAACGAACAATCATCATTTCATGAAGTGGTAGTTCATCGTACATGTAAACAGTGTGTTCCTTATCCTTTAGATCTATGTGTGTGTAATTTTAAGTATATAACTTAGCATAAAAACATACTATTATATATATAATAGTTTTTTATTTTATATTAATTTAATAATGACATTTTATTGGTGGATAATGGAAATGACATAAAAAAACACGAGCAATAATGTTACCTCTTATTCGGGTAACTCCTTTTGGTTTGCACCAAAGGGATTTATGGGATTTATATATTTGAATGCTAGGATTAGAGGATTATGTTATGGATGTTTAGGATATATTTGTGTAGATTATTTTAGTTCCAAAGTTTCTTCATTGGTGTGATTAAGTGGGAGAAGAGGATGCCATATTATAGTGGATGAGGAGTGGCACTCTTGTAAATCTTTGGAAAATGAAATTCCACCAACGTTTTTCGCATGTCATGTGGCTCCCATAATGGTTCAATTTATATAAAATAGATTATAGGAACTAAATATGTACATAAAATGGATTTTGGACATGTTTCTAAATCATTTGAGTCTTTTTTTATGGTTTAGTCCCTTGTGAAGCATAATTTCACCTTAATCGCTGTAATTAATTTTAATTAATTTCACATATATTTTTTGTCAAAAACTAAGTTAACATTATAATAAATTATAAATTATAATAATTATTAATATTTAATGCATTTTACAAAATTCCAATCACATAATTTTCAAAAATTAATTTTAATATAATATCGTAGATGGGATGACAAAGTAGGTTTTTAAATTAAAACCCTAAAAAAGCATTCAATGTTTTTATAGTCAATTTCTAGTTGAAATTGATTAAAATGAACTAAATTGGATTTATTTATAAAAATATGATATAATTATAATTTAAAATAAAATATAATATAATTTATCTTCATAGATAAATTAGGTGAAAATCTGTTTTTATTTAAATTTCAGTATTTTTCACTATTCATTAAAAATGAATCTTTATAGAAAGTACCAAACAATTTACTATAACCTAAATTATATGTTTCAATTTAGAAGGTTATTTTTTTCTAACAAATATAATCCATCAATGTTCCAAAACCAGATTAAAAATAGCTTTTCCATTTTAAGGAGGTAAAATTTCTTTAATAAAAATATAATATGTTATGCATAAAATTGGGTTTGTTTTTAACTTAAGCCCATAAAGTCTATTTTATGAATATAAAAAATATTTTATTTAACTTAAATATATATATATATATATGTCATTAATATCACTCACTAATTGTAATTAATTGTATTTATTAGGGTAAAATATCTTTGTGGGTATAGAAATAATAATATTTTCCTTTATATTCAATCAGTTTTCATATTAATTTGTATTTAATTTATAACCATTGAATTCATTTTATATTTTTCTAAACCATATATTTTATGAAGTTACATGGCCAATTTCATAAGTAATCATTAATCATCTAGGTAATATCATATAATATTTTTATAATATATCGTTATTTGGTATAACTCTATCTTGCGCGTTATACATTCCATCAAGGAATATCATTGTTGCGTATAATAAAAAATAACCTATTTGTCCCATTTAGATAATGATAAAATTTCTGTTTCGTGTAGTGCATGACTAAATTAATTTTTCATATAATATAATCTAAACATAGTGCTACAACAAAAAATAAACTACTTTTAGAGTTTCCCGAAATGAAACATTTCAAAAATATTAAATTAATTCAAAAAAAAAATTCAAAAATATTTGGGTGTTTTATCTCCATTATAGGGATTCTACCTCATCCCTTAGATTCTTGTTCTCGATTAGGGTCCACCACTGGACAAATTCTGCTTCTAAGAAATATTCAAGTAACCTAATTTCTCTTTCTTAGAAAAATAGAGTATTGAAAATTGCATTTCAACAGTATTGATAACTTTTTATTTGATCGTTGGATTAGAGGTTCCACTAAAAAATGTAGACATTGTTAAATTAATGATTCAACATTCATTTGTTCCTTCTATGGGTAAGTCAAACACACCATGTTATTTAGGTTATTATTTATGTCCTGAGTTAACTAACTCAATAACAACTTTATGCTTTCAACACCCACTCCCCCTATACTGCGAAGGATAACACCTAATTTTCCTTTTAATACAATGTTTATGAAAGTCATTATATATCATATAAATATTAGAAAATAATATAAACTAATTGGGAAATTAGTTATTATCAGTAATTTGGTAATAATATATTTGATTTTAAAAAATTATCCTAATCATTTCAAATATCATTAATCAAATATGATATACATCAATCTTATTTTGTATACATTATCTATATATCCATCATAAGGTATCATAAAAATAATTTTATTACATAAGTAATATCATTGAGGAGTTTCAAAAAATCTGTGTTGTAATTAATATTTTCCATGGACTAGTTGATGATCAAGTTATTACCCAATGTTTTCATTTAAGGGTTGTTACACCTAGGTACAACTGTTCCATAACCATATCCACTTGTTTTATCAAAAAATATGTAAAATTAAATTGAAACCTCCAAAATTATCCTTCACAAAATTTTAAGGATGATTTCTTATATTTAAACTTATCCCTAGTGGTCTTAATATTTTTTATAGTACCAATTTCCACAAATATCTAAACCGTACTTTTGATACTTACTATAGAGTCCAATTTTTTAGTGATTTTAAAATAATTCCTTATCATTATATTGGATTAATTACATCACTGGATATTTTCATTTCTAGTGTCTTTTATTCAAGATACATAATAGTTGAATTTCACAAGGAACACATTAATATAAAAAATAATTAATCCTTTTGAAAAAAATCATTTGTTATTCCATCTTAGGTTACCTCGCAGCTAGTAATTTATTGGGTACCTACATCAATAGGAATGGGTGATTATGAATCCCAATAAGGGAAAAACAAATGAAATGTAACCTAAATGGGATTAAAAAAATGAAATACCACAATATAACAATCATAAATAATTGATATATAACATTTAAATAATGATAGAGCATAAAAATGATACATTTAAGAACATATTTCCAAGGTTTATCATCATAGGGTGATAAAACATACATACTATTGTTATTCACTAAGTAATCATAAAACATGTTATCTCAAGAGATTAATTAGTTACCCAATTCATTGGAAAACTTAGTAGGTGCACCATTAAAATGTATAGATTCTTGTTTTGTACATATATTATAAGGAAAAATTTCATTAATAACATTGGTGGAATAATAAATGAGTTTAATGTAAATAATCATTAAAATTTAAAATTCTTTAAAGATATGAAAATTAATTGATTTTTAACCCATGATAATGGAATACATGTTTCATAATAGAAATTCCAAAATAAATGAATCATTGATATATCTTAGTGACTACCCATTAATAGAGAGTTGGCTTGAGTATTTATAACATAAAAATGTATCATCTAAAAGAGAAAAATTCATCAAACGCATTTGAAAGCATGGTATATATGCACATTGGATTAAGTAATTTGAATAATTGGATGGAATGAAGGTAAACCATTTATAAAAAAATATTTTGAATGTAACAGGATAATAAAATTTTGCTGTGAATAATGTAATTATTCATTTATTATAAATACCATAGAAGAGGTCCTCGAATTGAATACAAGAATTGTATAGTTCCCTTACCTTTAGAAGTCTCTTCCTAAAGCTTAGAGAGTGAAACCATAGGACCTTGGTGACACCATGGAGGAACTCTATAGAGAAAAAATGAGAATAATTTCATGTTTATGGACCTTGTATTGGGAATAATTTAGTGTAATGGGTGGGAATTTATAATATATAAGAGGAATTGTTAAATATTTTCTAAATTTAGATAATGGAATTATATGTAATGTAATATGAAAAACAATTGGCTTATCCACTATTTTTTCTCATGCTTTTAGATATTTTTGTCATGTTTAATAATATTTGAATACATTAAAACAAAAATTAATTTTTTAATATTACTTTATCCTTGGAAATATAAATTTCTCACAAAATATAGTTTTCAAAATCATAGTCTCTATTTTAGAATTTAGAAATTCATTTATAGGTTTGAAAATTTATTTTAATCCATTTAAATACTTAATATTAATTGAATTAAATATTTTTAGTCATCAATTTT
Source organism: Viscum album (assembly GCA_963277665.1). Taxonomy (NCBI): domain Eukaryota; kingdom Viridiplantae; phylum Streptophyta; class Magnoliopsida; order Santalales; family Viscaceae; genus Viscum; species Viscum album. Next base: position 2,048,660,348 of record OY728137.1, read on the forward strand.
TGGTAATTAATTAATTAATCATTATTACATATATTTGAAACCATAAGACATATCAAATTCAAAAAACTGAATTTTTAATAGTCACTGAAAAATAATATATTTTAAAAAATTATCAATGATTCAACCTAAAAAAAATAGATTTGATTATTTCTATTATAATGATTGTATAGTCAAAAAAAAATTTAATATATGAGTTTTAACTTTTAAATACATTTTGTTTCAAAAATAAAAGGTTCTACAACATAGTCAACATCCCGACCCTATTAAAAATTTCCTAGAAAATTATAAAAATATATTATCATTTATATTTAAAAAAATATTTTTTAATCAACTATTTAATGAAACTAAATTTTACTTATAATAATTTAGTTTATAATAAATATTTATATATAATATAAAAAAATCAAATTATGTTTTATTTGTATTAAAAAATATTTCTATTAAATTCATCTTATATTCATGAGTAGTTTATTAATTAAAATATTTATAATAATGATATTAGATAATTTCTATTTCAATTACAAAAAAGATATTACACTTTTATAAAACTAATTTCTAGATACAAAATCCCTTATTACACCAACATAAAACCTAACGGAAATGTTTTTGATAGAGGTATTCTCATGTGGTGGATTATTTAACATTGAACTATTGATGATCTCCACTAATATTAGTTTTGTGACTTCATTCAAGTCTCACATGTTAAATATAATATTGAGAATGATCAAGGAAGAAACCCAGTGATTCTATCTCCCTAGGAAAATATGATGAATGGAAATTAAAAGGCACGAGTCTACTAGTTGAGTACCTTATTTCTCCATTCCTCATCAATTATCATTTATCATTTTCATTTATAAAAACTAATTCTAACAGTAAAATTATTAAAAAGGATCATATTGACTAAAGTGCATGAATTTTTCATATCAAAATGGGAAATTTTCCTTTTATACCTAATATATACTCTACGATAATTAATATTTACTACTTCATTTGTAATTTTTTCTAAATTCCATAAGAAATGATAGTTATATTCCTTACATTACTTTTATTTTTATCAAATGTCATAGAATGTATAATATTCCTCCCAATGCTTGATCCTTTCAAGTACACAATTTCATGGACACTATTTTTTGGTTTTTGTATCAACTGAGTTGTATGACCAGTAGTAATCAGTACTATTTCATAATATGTAAAACTCTTTTGGAAATTGTAATTATATGTATTTCCATTGTTAAATTTAATAAAATAGTATTTATAGAAAAATGAATTCTTTTTATTTATCAAGGAAGAAATTTTCAGGTGGTTACGTACTAGATTCATAACATCCTAGGGGAACATAATACCATTAGACCTACCCCTGAGATGTCTTTTTAGGGAACTATTTCTTCTCGGGATGATAAAGAACATGATCCCCAACTCCTCTAAGATCACCAACGATGGTCATTTACTTGATCCACTGATGGCCATAACTTCTAAAAGTATAGGAAACATAAATTGAGATTAAAAACTCAGATAATAGGATACATCTACCCAATAAGAAACAAATTATAGATTAATCATCCATAAATAGATATGGCATGATGTAAAGAAGGTCCCTAAACCTAATCCCAATATCCCTCACACTCATCCTCCCATATAAAAGGTAGTGTAATTACTACCTCAATACTACGTGAATTATTGAAAATTAAACCTTAGCATAATAGTACAACTAAAAATATTACCATGAAACAACTACCACAATATTTTCCCCTAAATATAGGATCCCACACTAGTATACTCATCCTCACATCTTATTCACAACTAAAAAAAATCCAATACTCACCCTTATCTTGGATCAAATTGAATGTGATATCTAAATCCTATATAAGGTGATCTATCTCTATATATGAGATTATCATATCATACATTGTGATACCAAAATTATAAAACTCACTCCTCAACAACCTCAACAACTCATCCACAATAGTAAGATCAAAACAAATATTGTCAATTGTTTCATCCTACCAAACATCACCAACCTCAACATTTTGCTGGCAACAACCAGTTAGAACCGCTATAAAAAGTAAAGATATTACTAATAATAGTAGTATAAAATTCATTCAATCATGTTAATTTAAATTGACTCATGAAATTTCTATTTCAAGGTCCTAAAATCACATTTCTATGCAAGTATACTTAGACTAGGTCCTAAACTAAGATATACTAGTACCATTTTCTTATCAACCCATGAAATGCTCAGCAATGCCTAACTCCAATCCCCAACTTATCTCGCAACCAAAATGTTTTACACCACTCTTTTATATCCTTCCCATACTAAAACCCCTCTTCGGCCTACATGTATGTCAAGACAAACCCTTGAGTGGATCCACTAATAGTGGCCAATATGGTGACAAGCACCAAAGGTATAAAATATAAAAAAATTGGAGTCATTACCCTCAAATAACCCATGAAAAAATAAAAAAACTCTAATCAACCTAGAAATATAAATAAACAAAAAAATATAATAATCATATAATTAATTTTTAATGCAAAAAATATTCCCATGATCAAATATGAAAAAAAAAAGTTTATGTACCAACTCTATACTAAATAACAAGATCTATGATTATACTATCCATGTAAACCCCAATCTTTCTATAGAAGCCACATAAAAATGTTTATATGTAGAGTGGAAAAAATAACATTTATACCTAGTATAATTATACCCAACAGCTCTCATGATAATGTGCAATTATCTTATGAATGTAGCAATGAAAAAATAACGGAGCCATCAAGAACCTTTTAGGTGGAATACCACCTAGTCTCACAAATAATCAATTTTAAAATATAAATTATAATAGTAATAAAATATTATCATGGAAAATAATATGATTTCACCTTGTAACAAATCCCCCCCTGGTTTTCAATTCACACACCCAATCTCAAGCAACCTATACTACGAATCTTCTTTGTGGTTATGAGGAAACACGCCATATAATATCAACAAATCACATATCCAGTACAATTGGGTATAATGAACATGTTGGAAATGAAACTCATGCTCTCTCCTTCCATACTTGACCCCAACCCAATAATATCATCTAAAATAATATAATGGCAGTTCATCCAGTACACCCATCCCATTTCCTCAACCCAGTACACCATATTGTATACTAGTACACCAATAGTATCATCATTACTATAACACCATATTATATTACTATATATCTTCATTCTAAATAAATAAAATGTTTTGAATTTTATAACTGAGTGTATGTGATGTGGTTTAGCCAAAAGTAATATCTGCACAATATTTTATATTTTGGATTCTTCTCAATTTCATGAACTAACCCACATACCCTCATACACTACAACCTAAGACTTCTCTATCAAGGCATGAAGGGAATTTTCGATCCCCATAGGACGGAGAGTAGCCCCTAGAATCATATCAAGATGAACTGGGAATATTTTTTCAAAAAATCAATTGAAGATTATTAAAATAAGTTGGTATGCACAAAAATATTCAAGGATAAAGTAGAATAATTAAATAGGAAAAACAATAACCCAAAGAACATAATCGAGTGACACAAAATCAACATAAATAATCTACAATCTTCCCATATGTAATAGGTGGAGTATATATCAACCAATCACCCCCATCACACTGGATCCCAAGAAGAAAAATCCCTTCCAACTCGAAGTGGTTCATTCCGTTTTCAAGGACCTTCCCTGATATAATTTATTAAAACCCAAAAGAAATGTTAGGGTGGGAGCTAGATAGCCCAGTAAGGTGTCACTATGTGTTCCATAAAAAATACAATAACAATAACCCTTTTTTATTTCAATTTAAATTAAAATAATTCTAAAAAGGAATTTAAATATTTTTTAAATTTTTTAATTTCAAATACAATTATGAAAGATATATTAGAACATGATTAAATTAATTTTTTATATAAAAATTTATATAAGTCAATTGGAATGAATAAAACAGTTCTACATTTAACAGAATGTAAAATACTGTAAAACTAAACATTTCAAAACACATTGTAATAAGTACTATGATATAATAGTTTCGGGGAATAGGATCCCCACACTATTCAATCAATTATCTAATCTCAAATTCTGTACATTACCCCTACCATATTCTGTCAGGACTCAACTCCCCATCTGGGAAATCTTTCCAAAAATATTTTATGTCATTGTTTTCATTAAAAATCAATTTATTGTTGGTTATAACCCAGCATGAATAGAATAATTAACCACTAACTACCTAGGTTAACATATTCATCAATCAATTAATAACTTCATCAAGGAAAACTCATTAATTTCAAATCAATTCAATAGATAATGTCATGTATTCAATTTTCAACACACCTTTCTCATTTCATTATAAATTCACTGTTTTTCATATATTCAAACACTAAACAATCCATATTTTTATTTATAACATTTATCTCAATGTTCAACATCAAATAATTTAATGAAATAAATATCCAAATCAGGCCATCAATTTTTTCAAATCCAAAAAACTATTCTAATTCCATTGAAATTGGGGATTTTTTTACAATTTTCAGTCCATTTTGGAAATAAAATAACTATAATCTCAAATTTGAGTTTTTGAATTTTCTAAAAATGGGTTTCAAATCATTAATGAAAATCAGGGATTCAATTTAAGTCTAAAGCATTTTTAAACCAGGAAAAATTAGTGACATGATCAAATAATAAAAACACCCATAGTGGGAAGCACTAATAAAAAAAAGGTGAAAGAGATAAAAAAGGAAATCATAGATCACAAATCATCTTAATCAAACTCCAATTCAATCAGAAAACATTGTATCACACAGTTTACCAAGAGTGGAGTAGAGAGAATGAGAAAAATAGAATGTATAAACTCACTAGAGATGAAACACCAAAAAGAGATGTCGGGATGGAATGAAATCATCCTAAAATTTCTTAGTGTAGCCCTATGTGTTCATTTGAATGGCTGAAAGAAAAAATAAATGAATTAAATATTTTTGGTTTAATAACTCGTTGGGCATAAGAAATTTATTATGTGAACCCCTAAATCACAAATTGAATATCCATTGAGTCTTGAACACTGAAAAAGGTTTCACCTCATGTTAAATGAAATCCTAAGTGATGATTCACATTATGAAATCTTTTTACATCTTAAAAATTATTCACCCACTAAATTCTATTTGGGGAATCTTCATTGTGACAGTTTGACAACATGAAATAATTTAATGTAATGAAATTATCCAACATATATCACCAAACCTAGTCCTACAAAAATATATTCTATGGTCTTTTACAAACATATTCATAATAAACACACTGTTAATCTCAAATGAGGGATACCATTTAACCAAGATGTTACAACCTCCCCAACCTAAGCACTTTCTATAAGAAGAAATCCTAATAGGAGGACTCCATATCAAAGGGATCAACCCAATTCTCTCTCATTATTTCATCCCACTACTAAATATTTTGAGATTCAATACCAATTTTAACACACCAAGCTTCCAGGGAATGAATATTTTTAAATAATTCAATAGCTTGTGACACATGAAACATCGAGTTCGACCACACCTTGTCTGATCGAACTAGAAGTTTAAAAATATTTTTCAAAAATTAATAACCAAATTATTATGTTTATAAATTTTATTTTTCAAAATAGAATTCATTTTTTAATTTGGATAATCGATAATTGATTATGGTGAATTTTTTATATTTTTATAAAAAGATTCAATTTTGATGAACAGTGAAAAATACTGCATTGTTGTTAGAAACCACCTTTTTTATTTAAATATTTTTTTAACTATAAATAGATTTTATGACACAGTATATAATTAAAAATATATTAATCCAATATAGTTCATAGGTTTCATTTTAAAATATAATTAGATATAAAAATTCCTTGATCATTTTGACGTCTCTTTTACCCGCCTTCAAGCTACATCTACAAGATTTCCATTAAACGTATTTTTGTTGCTTCTATGAATTTAATTTAAAAAATTTAGTCATACATGGTTGTAATTATTTAGAAAAATTTGTTCTAATAGGATCAAAATAATTTTTGGTGAATTGTATCCTTTGGATTTTATTTACCATGGTTAAAGGTAAATAAGGTGATTAAAGGTGAAAATAAAATTATAATAATATAATATTACACTAAAATTTTATAAAATTTAATTGTATAAGTGTTTTTGGACAAAAATAATCCTTCAGTCATAAATATGATCCTTTTATAGCCACTTTTTTAGATTAGGACATTTATTATATATTATTTAAAGAAGAGTTAAAAATGTCATATTTAAATTTTAATAACTATATCATTTTTAATATGAGGTTATATAAGGGATAGGGTAATCTATTTATAGTCCTTATAAAGATAAAATTATTATATACATAATTATAACTTATTTATAATTTTATGAAATAATTAATAAAAATAAATGGTGACACAATATTGATGTAGTAATTGAATTACTAAAGAAAGAATCAATCAAATTATATTATAATTTTTAAATTACATAAAATTTGACATAATTTATGACATAAAATTATTTTATAGAAAACATATACATTTTAGTAATATATTGGAATTACTATTTCGAATTTATAATATTGTTTTGATGTTATTAAAAATGAAAATATTGAATATTATCAAAAATTGAAAAATGATGCTTTAAAATAAATATTATTTTATTAAATTTTACAAACTCCATAAAAATATTTGGTTTGGAAACAAAACTATTAAAATGTTAAAAATGTTATAAATGATCCAATTGGGGTTCTTTTTTAATTTTATATTAACTATATTAACCCTATATTATGAAAAGATAGGTAAATATGGTAATAGTTAAACTGTTTGACTAATGGTTAAATCAAAATGATCTGGTCAATTTCATGACCTAAACTTGTGTAAAAATAATTGGTTGAGATGATTTAGACCCAAAATAATATTATCTTTTATTTAATATACATTGGAGTATTTTGAAACTGAAAATAAATTTATAATAATTTAATAGTTTTGGAGTTTCCAAAAGTACCCCTCCTCTCTCTTATAAAAGAGCACCTCTCCTTTTGTTTGATTCACACATATAAAGCCCTTTTTCTCTAAAACAACCCATCCCAAATCTCTCCCATATTCCCTAAATTCATTCTATAGTAAATACTTTTGGATGTAATCTATTAGAAGCAGTTTTTTTGTAAATCAAAAGGAGACGCTCAAAGAAGTGGTAATTGTTTTACCAATTCCACTTAATTTATTTTCTACTTCTACTTTCTCCTCCTATGTTGTATCCATAATTAATTAATAAATTTAGGAAAATATAATTTTTTTGATTATATTATGACAATGGAACTACCTTTTTTCTCCTTTTATCCATCCTACGAATAACAACATCACCAAGCGTGCATACATACAGCTTATCGTTTCCCCATTTCCGTGTAATTTTTTATTCAACACTAGTTTATTTAGAGGTATAATAATCAGTTTAATTGATATAAATAATGAATAGAACCTGATAATTATTATTTATAATTAATATTCCATCAATTTTCATTCCATTTAACCATCAAGGGAATGACATCGTTTCTCTTGCGTACGTATGACCTACCGTCTCCACGATGTGGTGAGATTAATTATTCATGATAACCATTGAATAATGACTATAAAATTTATATTATGATTAAAAAAAATAATTATAAACTTAATATCAATGTACAAATTGAATAAAATAAATCCTATTCAAAACAAACATGACAAAAAAATCAAAACATACATTGGAAAATGAAGCATTTAAGACATGATACAATGGTTATATTGAAATATTATTAACAAAACAATATAATAGGATCATATATGATATCATAATTATGGATATGGTTCTGTTATAATTTTATAACATACATTACCAATTATACATGAGTTTAACACACCCTCTACTAAAATAAAGTATAAGTTAAAGGTTAATATCACAATCTCATTATTATCTAAGACTGTTTATATGTAAGTATCTACTGGGATATATTTATCATCAATATCCATGTTTCTAAAAATTTATTTTAAAATATTATTGAAAATTGTTAAAATTAATATTTACCAATTCTTTAATTTGTATAAAACATTCTAAAATGAATCTTTCCATCATTTTTCAAATGAGGTACATTATGAACTTTTCGAAAAATTAAGGAAAGAGTTTTTTCTAACTTATACGACATGAACATCTATTTTCTTCTATTATGATGCCTTCACATTTTGATGTTTCCTTTACAAGATCACAAGAATGTTTTCAAAAGAAATGTTTTCTTTTATAATTGTGTAGCTTTATAATTATTTCAATGTAAAAATTGAAATTTATCTCAAAGAGTTTTATTGATTTTGTTAGATTATTTTCACATTTGTCAACATCCTTTGTTGGATTTTATGATTAATTAGGGTTGATTTATTATGAAACAATCTTTCATATAGTATTTAATTCTTTATGATATGTTTGAATGTTGTTGTGCTATTTTTATACCATTCATGCTTTATGGTTACAGTATTAACATCTCCTATGTTAGTTTTAATACAAATTTTTATGTTATGTTTCAACCCTCTCGTTTGAGAAATGTAATGGTCTTAGTAAGTGATAGGCGGGGACCACTATAGATGATCTATGCCTCGGTAGGTCTCATGAGATAAACTAGTTTGGGTTTCTACCTATTTTTGTGTGGTCTTGGCATGAGGACTTTATCGTGTGGTCATGATGTCCAACCTTATGCATTCCCTCATAATGAGATTCATTATTGATATTTCAAGTGATTATTCAACTAGTGTAATATCCATATGAATATTTAAATAGAAATATTTTATTTAGTCTTTCCATATTATGTTTAAGATTATGTTTAAAAGGCTTTTCTTTTAGTTTTATACCTTTCCATAAATGTTTATGCTCTTTATGATAGCATATGATATATTGTTTGTCCTTAATGAGCATATGAGATCACCCCATTCTTATGTTCCATTTTTCCCAAATATTCTAAGAAGAATATCATGAATGACATAAAGGGATAGTCTAAGGGATACAAATATTTTCAAATGATATACTATGTTGTTTTTTATTTCCTAATGTAATGTAAAACTTATGTTTGTGTCTATTTTTTCCAAGTCCACAAAACTGATCGGTCATTCGAGATTTATTTTCCTGTGATCATGCCAATGTAATAAAATAATACAGTAGCTTCAAGAAATAGGGGTTTGGGCAATATAATTGGTATCAAAGGAAGTTTAGTAAAAACCATACAAACTAGATATAGAAAATACTTTAATAAGGGGACACTACCCTATGATATACTTTGAGGATAAGTATATTAAAACATCATAAAATTTTGGTAATGTATAGATTATATGGGAATTCCTATAAAATACATCCATTTCTGGATACTACAATTCGACGTGGTTCTATAAAATATATACCTAGGAGTAACTGCTCTGATAAAGTGTTCTGGTCTTGACTCGGGGTTACTAGGTACATGACAGTGGGCCTCACTATGCACCTAGTTTGAAAATCCTAGCTGACATGCTTAGGATAATTAACATTTTGTTTAAAAAAATTATTAAGGATTAATGAGTAAATATGTCCCTAAAGAAACCATTTTTATATTGAATTAGATATGCATAAATATTTCAATTTATGTTATGTATTTTACTAGTGGAATTATACATAATGATTCATAACCTAATCTATTATATGCCATTGTTTAGAAATGGTAGCTAGTGGAAGTAATAGAATATTTATAAAAATAAATAATCTATTTAGTTATTTCCCTCTTATGAGACATAATGATAGTGGATACGGTGATACAACATGTGTTGAACACCTTATAGACATACTGGGTCATCCGACTCAGGTTTTGAATAATAACCTTACCTATATGGAGAACCCTGATCTAAAACAAGGAGGATCAATGTTAGATGGATTCATGATATGACCACCTCCAATATTCAGTGGGACTAAATATACAATTTTGGATAAACAATGGATTAGTTCCTTATAGAAAATAATTCTTAATTTTGAGAGTAACGAAAGGGAAAAAGTTTTTATTATAGTCTATCTTTTATCAGGATACACAGATCAATCGTGTTCATTAATTCAAAATATAGATGAGGATGAAGAGGTAGAAAATATGTGATTGAGGTAATTTCAAGAACTCTTCCTACATAAATACATTCCTTGCGATCTAATAGCGAATATGGAGAGATAATTTATATGTATGGGGAAGAATGAGGATGATAATGTTTCAATGTATGAAGCTAGCATCATAAGGCTAGCAAGGAATTTTAAAAACTACATACATAACCCATGAATTAATATTGATTGAATCATTTATGGGTTAAAACCATTCCTTCAATGGGAATTGGTCACACAATCTTTCTCATCATATGAAGATATAGTCTCATGTTCTATCAAGATAGAAAAAGAATTCTCTAAGACTTGTGACTTTAAATTAATTCAAGAGAAGAATAGGGAGGATAAATGCTTTGGAAAATTATATATTGGGAAGAAGGTAAAATTTGAATATCCACCCTACATTAATTGTGGGAAGAATCACCCTAGTACTTTTTTAAAGGGGATGGGAGTTTGTTTTAAGTGAGGATAAAAAGGCCACCAAGCTCACGATTTCAAGAGAAATAAAGAAGTTAATAATGTTCAATGGTAAAATTTTAATGAATTGGTATATTATGAAAATTGTTTTCTTAAGATTCAAGGAAACATTAACTAGAAAAATTCTTGGGAGAATGGACAATCTTTTGTGATCACAACTACAGAGGTTAATGTTCCTAAAGATGTGGGAGGAGGTACTTTAGTTTATTCGTAAAATTTAGTGAATGATTTATTTTATTCTTCATCCTTGCATTCCTTCATATCTTAATATTTTTCATTAAAAATTAGATATTTCCAATTCACATTAATATGGGAGTTGTCAATCAGAACCCCTAAGGGAAGTCTCATTGCAACAAATATGTGTTAGGAAGTTCCCATTATGGCATATAAAAAAGCGTTATCTGTTAATATTATCATTGATCAACTTCATGGCGCTCAACATTTTTTGAATATTGAACTTTGTTATGGATATCATAATTTGTGTGTAAATAATAAATATATTACAAATACAATATTTGGATCCTAGTATTGTCATTACGAGTTTACAGTATTACCTTTCAGACTAACTAATGTGACCTCGATTTTTATGGATCTAATGAAAAATGTGTTAAATGAATATCTTGATTATTGTTTCATTGTATTTATTGATGATATATTGTTATACTCCAAATGGTATGAAGATCATGAGAACCATTTGTGTATTTTTTAAAATAATCATAGAACAAATGTACTATATGGGATGTTTAGGGAGTGTGAATTTTGGATTTAGGAAATTTTTTTCCTAGACATTTTGTCTCCAAGGATTGAATATATACTGACAATGAAAAGACAATGTCAATCCATGAATGGCCACCACTATAGAGTTTAACCTAAGTACATAGTTTTATTTATTTAGCAGGTTACTATCGGTGTTCCATCCAGAGTTATACTCAATTGGAAAACCCATTAACCAAGATCACACGTAAAGGGTTTAAATTCATTGGGGAAGAATAGTGTGAATAATGTTTTTATGATTTGAATAGAAGATTAGTTAATTCTCCTATATTGACTATAATATTTTAGAATTATGGGTTTTTAATTTATAGAAATGCATGAAGGAAAGTAGTTTTTTGTGTTCTTATAAAAAATGATAGGTTTGTTGAATATGCATCAAGGAAGATAAAAATTCAAGAAAAAAGCTACCCAACTCATCCTCTTGAGTTTGCTGAAGAAATGTTTCATTTGTAGATATAGATATTGTATCTATAAAGTCAAATATTTGAGTTATATTGTGGTCATTATAGTTTAAAATATATTTTCTTATATAAATAACTCAACATGAGACAAAGTATATGACTTTATGTACTCAAGGATTATTATTTCACATTAAACTACCATAATGTGAAGGAAAATATGGTGTAAAATTCTTCTAAGTATGAGGGAATATGGTGTTCTGAATAGAATGATGGTTGAAAAGGATCCCACATTCCTAGATCTAATAAATATGGATATAGGAATTATCATGGAAGGAGAAACATCAATACATCTTTAAATGGTTTTCGAACCATATTTTATTGAAAAGTTAAAAAGTTCTTAGTCTGATGGTGAGGTGTTTTAAACGAAAATTAAATTTTTTAATGATGGGAGTGTGAATGAAATCGTATATGAAGAAATTATTTTGAAATTTTGGGAACATACTTTGTGTTCCGGCTATACCAGAGCTAAAAAGGCAATTCATGGATGATGCTCATAGATCAAATTTCTCTATAAACCCTAGTAGCACTAAGATGTATATTGATTTGAAAGAATGTTTTTGTTGGGACAATATAAAGAGGGAGATTACTGATTATGTGTTAACAAGTTTGGTTTTTCAACAAGTGAAGGCTGGAAGACAACATCCAAGATGAGTCGTGCAACCTTTTCCAATACTTTTGTGGAAATGGGATGATATTCTGATGGACTTTGTCATGGGGCTACCAATGAATCCCAGGAGAAATGATCTGACGTGGGTTATTAATGATCATCTTACCAAATCATAACATTCTCTTTCTATAAGATAATATTTACGACTTGAATGTTAAGAAAGACTATACATTAATGATATTTTAAGAATTCATGGTGTACCCTTATCTATTATTTCATATCGTGATCCTCATTTTACATCATTATTATAGAAATTTATTTAGAAGGCCATGGATGATGAGTTTCTTTTGAGAATTTCCTACCGCCCCCAAAATTATGGACAATCAGAATAGACTATTCCAAATTTAGAAGACAAGTTAAGATATTTCTAACTTGACTTTCAAGGTATGTGTGATCAATATTTACATTTAGTATAATTTTCCTATAACAATATCTTCCATTCATGTATTCATATGGTTCCATATGAAGCATTATATGGAAATAGATTTCATGCAGTAACTTGTTGGGATGATGTTGGTGAAATAAAACTCATAGGGCCAGAACATGTTGAGGAAACAATTAATACGGTGAATATTATTTAAAACTATATCAAAGAATATAAATGTAAGAAAAAGAACAACGCCGATAACCAAAGGAAATATTTAGAATTTCAAGTTGGAGATCACATTTTCAAGAAGGTATCTCCACGGAAGGGTGTTATAAGATTTGGTAAGAAGGGTAAATTATGTCCCATGTACATATGACCTTTCAAAATTCTGTAAAGAATTGGGGTTTTAGCTTACCATTTTTCTATGATGACATGTCTCTCCAAAGTTCATGATGTGTTCCTTGTATCACTATTAAAGAAATACATTCCAGACCTAATGTATGTACTCACCAACAAATAAATTGAATGGGAACCCGTTCTGTCTTATTTTTAAGACCCTATCAAGATTTTAAATACAATAGAACCAAGTATTGAGAAATTGGACCACTCATCTAGTAAAATTTCTTTAGAGATATCATAAAATAGAAGATGTAACATGGGAACCAGAAGAACCCATGATAAAGAATGGCCCAAATATTTTTTATGAAGTGATATTCTAAAAATTTGGAGAAAAAAATTATTTTAAAGAGGGAATAATGTAACACCTCAACCTTCAACGATATGCTTCTTTTTAAATAATTCAATTACTTGCACTGCATGAAAAACTGAGTTCGAGTGCACCATGACCTATCTAAACAGCCCTTTAAAAAACACTTTGGAATAATATTAACCAAATTATGAAATTTAAAATCTTATTTTTTAAAATGGACTTCAATTCCAAATTCGAAACATTTAAATTATCTTTGAGTAGCTTTTTTTACTTTTCTAAAAAGATTCATTTTATGAGGAACAGTGAAAAATATTTCATTTTTGTAAGACCAACTTTTACATTTAAATATTTATTTTAAAGTAAATATATTTTAATTTAAAATAGATAAATAATAAATATATTAATACTATATATGTAAGTGGGATAATTTTATAATATAATTAGATATAAAAATTTATTGATCTTTTGAACTTTGCTTTTACCCGCCTTCAAGCCACATCTATGAGATTTTCATTAAACATAATTATACCACTTCTGTGAATTTAATTTATAAAAAAAATTATACACATGGTTTTAATAAGTATAAAAAATTTGGTCTAATAGGATCAAAATAATATTTGGTAAATACCAACTTTTGGATTTTATTTACCATGCCAAAAGGTAAATAGAGTAATTAAAGGTAAATATAATATTATAATAAAATAATATTACCCTAACACTTGTCCAAATTTCATTGTATAAGTTCTTTTTGACAAAAATAATCCTTATGTAGAACATATGATCCTTTTTAAGCCAATTATTTCAGATTAGGTAATATATTATCTTTTATTTAATGAACTATTAAAAATGAAAAATTTAAATTTTAATAACTATATAATTTTTAATATTTGGTTATATAAGTGATATGGTAAACTATAAATATTATTTAAAAATATAAAATGTTTATATATATAATAGTAATTTATTTATAAATTTAGGAAATAAATTATTAAATTAAATGGTGACATAATAATGATTTACCAATTGAATTATTAATGGATGAACCAATTAAATAATATTAAAAAAATTAAATAAATATAATTTGACTTAATTAATGGAATAAAAAATATTATAGATACCATAGTCATGATAATGAAATATTATAATTATTGTTTCGAAGTACTCTTGTGGGTTTGATATTTTCAAAAATGAAAATATTGAATAGTATTAGAATTGACATAAATGATACTTTAAAATAAATAATATTTTATTAAATGTTATAAAATTCATAAAAAAAACTCAAGTTCAACCAAATAACTCAGATAATGTTAAATATGTCATTAATGATATAATTGGGGTTCTTTCCTCATTTTATATTAACTATATTCACCCTATATTATAAAAATACACATAAACACATTAAGAGTTAAACTGTTTAACTAGGGGTTAAATCCAATAGATAATGTTACTTATATTACCTAAGCCTGTATAAAAATAATTTTTTGGGTTGATATCGACTCAAACTCATATTATACTCGAAATAACTCACATTGAAGATAATTTAAACTGAACATCAATTTATAATAGATTAATTGTTTTGGAGTTTCCAAAAGTGCCTCTCCCCTCTCTTATAAAAGAGAACCTCTCTATATCCATTATTCACACCTCAAGCACCCTTTTTCTTAGCCAGTACCTAAAAAATTATCCTAAAAACATCCCTAAATTCATCTTAGAGGACATAATTTGTAATAAATCCATTCTATGTAGTACTTTGGTTCAAATCAAAAGGAGATGCTCAAAGAAGAGGTAATTAGTTTACCAATTCCATTCAAGTTATTTTTTTCTTCTACATCCTCATCTTATTATTTTTCCATACTAATGTAATAAATCTAGTTTCATATAAATTATGAGATGTTATTATGATTATGGGACTACAAGTTTCCTCCTTTTATCCATCCTACTGATAACAATATCACCATGCGTGCATACGTACGGCTTACTGTCTCTATGCCATGGTGTAATTTGTTATTTGACACTAATTTATTTTTATGGGTATAATGGATATAAATAATGAATATAATTTAATAATTATACTGTATAATTAATATACCATCCAATTGTATACCATTTAACCATTAGGGGAATGATATCATCACTCGTGCGTACGTATGACCTACTGTCTCCATGATGTGGTGATATTCATTCTTCAAATTGACTATTAAAATATGATTATGATATTTATATGATGAGTGAAAATAAAAATTATTTACTTTATATAATTCTAGATATGAATAAAATACATCCTATATATAACAAACATTACTTACATAACAAAACATGCATAGGAAAACAAACCGGTTAAGAACCAAAACAATGGTAATACTAAAATGTTATTAAAAAATTGATATAAGAGGATAATATATGATATCCTAATTATGGATATGGTTCTATATTAATTTAATAACATACTTTTACTATTATATATGAGGTTAATTCACACTATACTAAAGGAAAGTATGTGGAAAGAGTTAATTTCACAATCTTATTATTACCTGAGGTTGATTATACGTATGTATATACTGGAAAATCTTGATCATTCCAATCCATGTTTCTTAAATTTTATTTCCAAATATTATAAAAAACTATTGAATTAATTTTTATCCATTTTTATCATTTTATAAAAAAAATTAAATAAATTTGTCATCATTTTCCAAATGAGGCACTTTATGACCTTTTAGACAAATTATGGAATGAATGTTTTCTTAACTTATATGGTGTGAAATGTTATTTTACACCATAATGATTCCTTAAAATATTTATGTTTTCCTTAAAATATTACAATTTTCTTTTCAACAGAAATTTTTTCTATTATAAATTTTGGGATTTTAAATGTTTTCAAAGTAAAAAAGGTAAATTTTACTCAAATAGTTTTAATGATTTTATCAAATTACTTTCACCTGTGTAAAAATCCTTTTTTGGATTTTATACTTAATTGAGGTTGATTTAATTTATTCAATTTTCCATATTTTATTAAAATGTTTATGATATGTTTGAATGTGTAGGTGATATTTTTATACAATTCATGGGTTACGGTTAATGTATTAACATTTCGTATTCTAGTTTTAATATGAATTTTTATGTTATGATTCACCTTTTTCATATGAGGAATGAGTTGAACTTAGTAATTGATAGTCAGTTCCCGCAACAACCCCTCAAATCATCATTAGGCCTCATGAGAAAAACAATTTTGGGGTTTCAACTATTTATGTATGGTCTGGGCCCGAGGCCTTGAGGTTGTGGTTAAGATGTCTAGTAATATGAATTCCCTCATTATGAGATTAGTTATTAACATTTTATAGGATTATTTGAATAGTAGAATATCCATGTGAATGTTTAAATTCCAATATTTGATTTATTCTCCCCATATTATGTTGAACATTATGTTTAAAAGGATTGTGTTTCAGTTCTATACATTTCCTTAAAATTTTATCCTCATACATGATAGCTTCCTCTATATTGTTTATCCTTATTGAGTATCTCATCTCACCCTTTTCTTATGTTTCATTTTTTCCTAGGATGAGAAGAAATATATTATAAAAAACCTATAGGGATAGTCTAAGGGATATGAATGTTTTCCCAGGAGATACTCTTTTGTTTTTCATTTCATGATGTAATTTGAAACTTATGTTTTTATATTGATTATCGAATGACACTAAACTAATTTGTCCTTTAGGATATGATTTCTTGTGATCATTCTAATGTAATAAAATAATGAAGCAACTCTATAAAACAAGGGTTGGGTGTTACACCATTCTACCTCAGCACATGGACCAATGGTATCATTTTCCCATGAAGAACCTTTACATCATAAACAGTAATCCGAACTAGATGCTCATTCCCTAATAAATCGTGTTCACTTTAAGATAATCCAATCACAGAACATGATAAGGGATAAAAATATACTTCATGGTATTTGATACATAAAACACATTGTGGATCGACATCAACTATAGTGGAAATGCTAAATGGTAACACTCATTTTCGACCCATTCAATAATCTCAAAGTGGACCAGAATCCTAAAAACATGATTTACCTATTTCCCAAGATGTAGGTGACCAAAATGATGATAATATCTAAATAAAACCTTCACAACTATAAAACACTCCAATGGTCATCGACAATGATCAAGATAGGATTTATACTAGTCTTGGGCTATCGAAATTCAAGGATGGATCAATTGAATTCCCACTGTCATCTGTTGGCCAAAGCTGGTCCAGTTAAGGAAGATTCACCAATATAAAACCATAATAATGGATATCTATATTTCTAGCCATATAGGGCCTCAAAAGGATCCATTGTGATGGAGGATAGGTGACTTTTGTTATAGAAAATACCACCCAGTCCCAAATAGATATCTCAAGCTCCACCAATATTATGAATGAATTCACATATCATGTTATCAAGAATTTGTATATATCTCTCCCTCTATCCATCCATATATGGTTGATATGCACTTCTAAAATGTACAAATGAACCCATTTCCTACGAGAGGTATCTAAAGAAGTGATAAGTGGAACCTAGATCCTTAATATAGACTATAGTATATGGAACTTCACACAATCTAATAATATTATACATATTTAGTCATCCACTATTGACATCTATGGTTATATCCAAAAAGGGTATTAACTGTTTTTATTTGGACATATGACCAATCACCACTGATATTTCAATTTTCTTTCAAGGGGTATGCAGAAACCCGAAAATGAAATCCAATGATATTTTTCCCACTTCTATGTTAAAATTGGAAGTGAATTAAGAAAACCTAAATGTTTATAATGCATGTATTTGACCTGTTGGATGGTATAACAGCATGAAAATATTTAAGTGGTTTATTTATTTATACATATACAACAGAACTATCACCTTATATCATAGAGAATCATCATGGTACACGGTTTCACTTCCCATTGGGAATTATAAAAATCCATAATAATTAACTTCTTCATGGGAAAAGGGACAATGTACTGGTTGTAAAACATAATATACCCTATAGAGAGAATGACAATTAAATTTTTTTATCCAAACTAAAAAGAGTGTCCCTAATTCCATGAAATTCATCATATATATGCTTCTCTCAGAGAATCATCTCAAGAAGAGAAGAGTTCCCAAACACATCTTCCAAAACAACCTTTGTCTCATTGTACCAACCTCCCAAATAAAACTAAAAAATTATGGAAATCAGATTCCTCTATTATGATAAATCCTTTATATCCAGAGTCAGAAGTTTTCTAATCAAATCATCACCACTAAAATTCCCATTTCCATGTGTATAGGTAATGTCAAAATCAAAGGACGATAGGTAATCCAACCAATTCCTCTACTAGAGATTCAAATGTTTATGAGAGAATATATAACTCAAGGTTTTGTAGTCGGAATATATGGTAACCTTTTCTTTCAAAAGGTAATGCCACCGACACTTAATATCATGCATGACATTATTGAATTCGAGACCATGGGTTGGACAGTTGTTCTCATGTGGAATATGTTATCTAGAACCACATGCCACTATGTGATCACCGTGTATAATAACACAGCCTAAAATATAAAATTTTTGCATCTCAAAGGACAACATATCCCTTCGTGGCCTCTAGAAGTGTTAGTATCTGTACAAAAGTCAAAAAACATTTCAGGTCATCAATATATCTTTGAAATTTCACATCCCAAATGAGCATTACTCATTTCATAGTGGTATTTCTAATTATATAACCCAACATTGGGAGATAATTAATAAACCTATGGTAATACCCCACTGAGATGAGGAGTATCTTTATATCAAAAACATTATATGGTTTCTTCCATATCATAAAAACATTAACATTATCTTGATTTACTAAAATAACATATTTTTAGAACATTTTCACCAAGAACCTCACTTAGAACATCAAAAAGTGAAATTTCAACAACTTTTTGTAAATTTAGTGATTTCTCAAGATTTTGAGAACTACTATCAAATTCCTCACATGATCTTTATGAAATTTAGAGTAAACCAAATTTTTTTTCCTGAAATACTACCATGAATGCATGAATGCAAACATAGAATGTATTATTCATAATTTCCATAATAACTATAGGATCTTTGGACAATCCAAAAGGAATAAAAAGATACTCATAATGGAAAAAATTGATCCTGAAGGAAGTTTTATGAATGTCATAGTTTAATTATAAACTGGTTATAACTAGACTAAAGATTAATATTTGTGAACAATTTTACCCATTAAAACTATACAACTAGATTAACAATCCATGTTAACTGATACTTTTTCTTTTCCTAAACTCGATTATGTTTTCAGTAATCAACACATTAGTGAATTATTCAATTAGATTTATTCACAAAGGGAACATTTTCAACACATGGTTAAACATTCAGGTGAATAAAATATTCCTCTTGAAGATCAACCAACTGTGTATTAAAATATGTCAAATTTTATAGTACCATACTTTCAAAAGTAATATTCATTAGTTGAGTAGTAGGTACTAAATCAATAAAGAAATCCACCTCCCTTAGTGGTGGTATTATAGAGAAATCAGAATGAAACACATTGGAAAACTACATGAGAAATAGATCAAGATCGTCACTTAAATACTTCTAACCTATGTAAGAAAAACTGATATTAACCTCCACTTATCCAGAATAGATGGTTCAAATCTTGTTAACCTTGGGTCCCATTCCCATTGAAAAACACAAGACACCCCATTGAGCATAATAAATGAGACCTTTAAAAATTCATAGGCAATCCATGAATTATGATAAATCTTCCTATCTATCTAAAAATGGTGTTAAGTAGTTTCATGTTGATATAAAGAAAATTATAGGTATTATCAATCACTGATAAAGTGAAAACACAAATAATACAAAAGATACCTTTTTTATCTCTTCATTCTAAGAGACATAGTGATATCCATCACAAATGATAAAAGATACATAATAATAATTATTATATCCACAAAAATAGATGATATAAATGTGTGAGATTCAACAGTATCTAATAAATTAGTCACAAAAGATGAAGTTTTGATGGTACCTCTCATAGTTGTTGGAGCCACATCGACTTCCATGAGAGAATCTTCTAATACATTACTAATATTTCTTCTAGATTTCCATAGCAAGAATCTAATATTTATTGTAAAATCTTAATTCACTATAGTAATTTTTGTTGTAGATGAGTATGTTATAAATCACATAGTTGAAAATATATGAAAAAAAATTTGTATATTGTTTGACTATACACACAATGTACAAATCTTTGGTGTCTCAGTGAAAAACTATTTTGAACGACTAACCTTGACACATTGGAAGTATGTAAATTGTAATATTCCAGGAACTATAGAAGGTATGGATGATTAAAAAATTCAAGAACCACTATGAAACTAAACCTTATTTCTCTTTCCTTAAAAAGATTTTATATAACTACTGCAAGGAGAAAAAGGAAATCCCATCAACCTTGACTTACAAGCCCACTAAAGCTCAACAATCAATGCCATTTCCATCACATCAGAATAATAATTTATATTCATGAAGAAAACCTAATTTCATATATCAGTTCAGAGATAGATCCCATACTTTCATTTCCTCATCCTCTAACAAGATACAACCTTTGGTGAAAATTAAAAAGGCTTAGAAAAATAGTTTTTATACTATGTGATAGTCTAGTCATTCTACTATAGGTTGAGAAACTTCATATAATTTTCAAAAATAGTTTATTATATTTTGAACTAGTCAGCGGAAAAATGTATAAAGTCCTTCCAC
The DNA here is from genome assembly GCA_963277665.1 of Viscum album. Taxonomy (NCBI): domain Eukaryota; kingdom Viridiplantae; phylum Streptophyta; class Magnoliopsida; order Santalales; family Viscaceae; genus Viscum; species Viscum album. The sequence goes on from OY728137.1 coordinate 2,048,681,747, forward strand.
TCTAATCTCTCTTTATTTTTCCCCACCACCATAAATATACACTATCTCCTACTAGGTCCCTCAACTGTGAATGTTGAGCATTTTACTTTTATATCATATAGAATTTACAAGAAGATGAGATGTAGTTCAATATTATTAAACTAATCCTCAACCACTTAAGGACCAATCAGACCTTAGAAAGATAGTGGATTATGGTGACGAAACTCTTCATAATTATCTCTATATTCATCCTATTGAGGTTCCACTAATGTATCATGATCAACAATAGGTTTATGTACTTATCCTAGAGATTGGATAGTGTACATCATTTTTTGAACAATATTCTGGTCCAATTAAGGATTACCTCTTAATGGTTCACTAGAAGCTTCCTCCTGTGACCTATTCAATCATATTCATAGAGAAATTATGTTTCAAAACATCAAAAAACAACACTAAAACACTTTCAAGGATTCATAGAACATAAAATCAAAAAAAAATATACAAGAATATTAATTTCATTAAGAAAATTTAATCATTTATATTTTTTTCAAGATACTCATACCACAATTATGGAAAATACTAGAATATGATCAAAACAGTTCTCAAAGAAACTTTTACCAAAAACCTTGGTGACTTAAGGCTCAGTACAATGAGAGATGCATAGACACCAACTTGATACTATTAGAGTTGGATCCCTAAAACCAACTCTTGTGTAGTACATAGTAACATGTATTCATATTTTTTAATATTAATTATCATATTATCGCATCATGATTATTATTCTCTATAACATTGTATGGGATATTGTAATAAGACTTGTTGTCTCACTATATGGTCAAATAATTTCCCTACTATGATGTGCAGTTGGATGTGCTATGACATTTTTCTTAAATATATCTTCTATAGCTGGATGATTTATTTTCAAAAATACAAATAACACATGCAATCATGTGTGTATACTCATAGGACATCGAGACACCTTCTCATGGTGTATGCCCTTGGTAATATCCACTATGGGATTTTATGAGAAAGAGACATTCTAGTATAAAATCCCTATTTATATGTCACATGTTGTTTCCATCTGCAATGTTGTGTATTGATCCATATACTTTATAATTATTATCAATGAGTATTATGAGTCCCATACATTGGTGTATTTATGAAAACTGTAATGAAATATGTTCATGGAGAGGTATCATACATTGGGGGCAACACAAGTAATATTTCAATAATGAATAATGCAAGAAAGGATTTTTCCTTTATTTTATTTTATAGAATTTTATATCTCAATACCTTTGATGGAAAAGATATAGACTAAAAAAATCCATTTCCATGGTATTATATGGGTATGTACAATTTTAAAAATTTCAATGAATGATACATAGACAAAAAAGGTTGATGGAATGAGCATACAACCTTCTTGATTATAGATATCATGATAAAGGGATTAAATTTCACAACATCCATTAGTACGGGGTATTATGTCATTACTGAATTAACATATTTATCTATAAGTTTCTTGGCGTGTCTCTAGACACTAACCATTGATTATAGGATACATCTCCAAATTCCACTAAGAAATTTCCTAGAGTGTCACTCACTATGTGTATCCAGAATCTCAATTAAATTATATATTATTATTTATTATTTTACAAGATGAATAAATATTATTCCTACATATGGTCTAATAATTATTCATGTTTTCTTGATCTCATATATTCCTTCACCATTTATTCAAAAGAATATAATGTGATCAAAATATTTAATAAATATTTACTTTCTATTTGGTGAATATAATGTTTATTTATTTTTTGAAGAATAATCCAATGGTATTTATTTATTAAATAAATATTCATTATTCATGGCTTGATTAATATTTTGGTTGAATGGTGGACTGAGTTTTTATGTTCACGGAGAAATAATATCTATTGAATATAATTCGCATGTTGAGAGCTTGTCAAGTAAATAATAACATTATTATTATTTTAGAGATGGGTTTCCACAAGGGATTAAATAAATATTTAAGGGAACTTGTGAAAATACTTATTTCAAAATCCTAGCTATATTAAAAATCAATTACATAACTTTTTTAGGAGAGCTAATTCATTTCAATGTGTACAAAGATAGGCAGAGAGAATCCTCTCAATCATTAGAGAGCTCCCCCTCCAAGAACGCTTTCAAGAATTAAGAGAAGTCTTCCTCCGACATCCACTCTCGAGTCTAGAGAGATCATTGAGATTGATTTCAAAGTGTTTATCAAGGATATTAATGGATAACTATGTAATAGATAGGATATGCCACACTAACTACCTGAGATTCCTACAAAGAAGATCATAGATTTGTGAAACGTGTATCGATCACTACTAGAGGGAATTGGATCTTGATTCATATAACTTAATGATAGATACAATAAAAATTTATTCTCAGGTCCATCAAGGAAAAAATAATTCTCACGAGGTAATTATTTTAATTGATTATATTAATTGAAAATAATATTTGATGATCTCATCTCTGGTTCAAGCATTTTATCCATTATATTTTTTCTTCAATTAAATTCCATTGAACATGAAATTTATCATTGTGTTGATCTCACATTGATCATCGATCATTAAAAAATGAAAGAATGACCCATTACATGTTTCCAATCATCCTAGAATGTACCAGTGGTATCAAAGTCATCACATAATTATTTATAATTCATTAAATATCATTGATTGATTTATGAATTTGTGATTTTGTATTAAATTCATGTTTAATCGTTCATTAAGTCAGAATTATGAGATTTAATTATTTCTAGTTCATTTATCCAATATATAATAAAAAAATTAATTTTATGAATGAGATAAATTTGAATATCTCATCCACATGTGATGATTATTCTGGATGGATAACACAAGATTACATGATTTTTAATCAGAGTTACACATCATGTACTATTGTTCAATGCACTTGAATTAATTTAGAACTAATTCAAACCATGTTCATTGAATACACATGGTGATTTTAATATATTATACCACCTATATATTGGGTCAAACTGACGTACAATTAGTCGGCGTACATGCTGTGTATCCTACAAACATGGTGTGTAGTCCTTTTAGTCACATATGAGACATGTACTTTCACACATGACCTACCTGATTGGTGATCGTGTAGCTAGTAGACCACACACCATGCATCTCTTTGTACACACCATGTACTCCAATTTTTCCTTGGTATGGTTTACACCATGAGTCACTAGGCGTGTGCCTCAGATTGATGTTGAGATATGTACATGCCATGTAGCTTGATTGGACATACCCTGTATTATACAATGTTATGTAGAATTAAAATTAATTTGCTATAATGTTTAATCCTTATCGATATGTTCTTCAATGTGTTTATTAAGTTGATAGGACATTCCACAAGATGGTTTTTAATATATATATATATATATAAACATTTAATTAATTTTTATGTAAAGTTTAGATCTGCATATCATGTGTGAGTCGTATTATAGATATTACTATATGTGCATTGAAGTGAAACTAGTTACCTAAAATCATGTAATGCATATAATCATTGAGTTAATAGTACTTGTCATGAAAGTATGTGATAATTCATGTATTCCATATGCCACAAGAGTAAACAATATATATTTATAATACATATTGGGTTGATTTGGAAGGATATTCTCTATGTTTATTCAAAGGAACATTTATATACATAGTTGATTATAAATAAAATTATTTAAATTGTTTTGGACTATGAAGGATGGGAATATTAAGTAAATTTGAATGATAATTAAGAAAAAATAATTGATTAATTAAAGAAGATAAATAATTGATTAAAGTGTAATTTATCCTAAAGAATAATGATTGAGATTTGGATGCTAGTTTTATTAAATACACAATTAATTGAATATATGTGGATGACAACAAGCATATACCAGAACATTATTTGTGACTGATTTCATATTATTTATTATTAAACTAAATTGTTGGACGGTGTTTCATATCTCCTCTTATTAATTAATGGAATTAGTTCCCATGGTTTCTTTTATACAAAATTATTTTCCCCTCAGCTCCGTGTGAGTAAATGAATAAGTAATGGATAGAGCTCCCAATATTGTTGAGGTTATTAATGTATGGACGTGGGTTAAAACTAGTCCAAGTGAGATACATAGGTGGGTACACAGAATGTTGTAATAAAAACCATAATTGGTTCATGCTGTTTTCTCCCTACGTCAATGGTCTATTTACCAAACACTAGAAAAACTAACCATTAGAAAAAGATCATGATCAACCCACTTTATTATTACATTTCTACCAAATTTTTAGGTCATATAAGTAGGGGCGTTTTTTTCTCAATCGCATGAATTATCAATTACAAAAAAATGAAATATAGAACTCAAATAAATTGTCTTATAGATAAATATTATATAAAACATGGTAAATCACATAATTAAATCCAATTAATATTATCATGTATCTGATAAATATTATAATTCAAAATTTGTGCATAAAATTTAAAATTCTTCGTTTATATATTATATAAGTGTAGTCATCCACTACATTAGTTAAAATCAAACCATAGTCTAAATTTCTTTACCATCCAATGTTGGGGGGATTTAAATTATTAGGGAATTATAACATGAAGTTTTTGGTTGACATAACTTAGTTCACATTATTGGTTGAACTCAAAATAAGGAATTGGTGTAGCTAAGAAAAAAGGTTTGAGGAAATCCAATTTAATGAATTTAGGATTGTGGAGTCAAGAAAATTGATCAAGGAACAATGAGTTAATGTTGTCAAAAATTAGAATGCCTACTAAAAACCATTGATGTTTCTTAACGGACCAAATTTGGGGTAATTAAAAGGGGAATATATACCATTTCCATTACAATGTCCATGAAATAGGATATTCTGAACTGAATGGTGAGGGATTTTGGGTATTAATAAAATAGTGGGAGATTAATAAATATAATATTTATTTATTTGTCAAAATTTTATCTGATAAAATACTAAATCTTTGATAATAATATTTTTATAAACAATAATAATGATGAAATAAAACATATCACTACAATCCATAATTCATAAGGGTAGCGTTCTCACCTGCACAAATTTCCATTATTGGAAAATGTGTTATTGCCTTTTTAATTTCCAAGATAAGAAATTTCATGTGCTCAGAGAACCAATTCCTGATGTTCTTATAAATGATGCTGGTGATGAAGTGCTAACACTCTAGGAGAAACAGTTGAATGATTCTACAAATGTTCAGTGTTTAAGGATATCATCCATGACTAATGATCTTTTAATGAAACATAGAGACATGGATTCATGTAGTATGATGTCTTACATTAGGGATCTATATAAAGATAAGGTGAGACAAGAGAGATAAAATGTCATGAGTGATTTGTTTAAAACTAATCTTACATACTCCATGGATATTGGGTCTCATGTAGTTAGGCTTATTGGATACATTGAATTCTTATACAACTTAGTGATTAAACTCTCAGATGAGTTTCATACAAATCCCATACTTTCATCCCTACCTATGAAATTCTCCACTTTTATTGTTAGTTATAATATGAGAAATAATTTAAAGACTCTTTCAGAACTTCTTACATTGATTTACCAAGTGAATAAGGTCATGAAAAGTGAAAAACCAACGTTCCTTATGTTGAATTAGAAATGGAAGAACAAGGTGAAGGGGCCCATGAATCATAACATGTCTATAGCTCTCGAGCATCATCCTTCCAAGAATAGGGATATATGGAGGTAGGAAAAGGAAAACGATGTATTAAATTTTACATGAGGAAGTTTGGGCTACTGGAAGAGGAACTAAACCTTGAATTAAGGGGAAGTAAATGGAGAATTCACTATCAAGTGTAATCTTTCAAAATCTATACATAGGGTATTAGATACATCTTGAGTGCTCACATATATATCCAAAATCATGAATCGAGTCAATTATAAAAGATTATTAGAGGATAGGTGGATTTCAAAGCTTCTAATAGTGTGGGGATGACTTCTCTGGCCATTGCTAACAATAACCTCCAATTTCCAACATGAATGATTTTGGTTACCAAAAATTGTTATTATGTACCAAAAATTTCCAAGAAATTTTTTATTATCAGGAATAGATACAGTTGAGTTTATTTTCGTGTTTCAAAATAAAGTTTGTTTCTTTTATAAAGAAAATACATGTTATGGTATGAAACATTAATATAAAAATATATATTTATTAAATTATAAAAACCTAGTTCGGAAATAGATAATTAATTATGTTCACAAGAATCATATAATATCAAACTATGCCCTCGCTATCTTGGACATTTAAAAGAGAATTATTATAAAATGCTCTATAAATATGATCATTTTGAATCATTTGAGCTAAAACCACATGAAAGATTTCATCCTTGTTTATCAGGAATAATGACCAAAATGACATTCAGTGGATAAGGTGAGATGTAAAAATAGCTTCTAGGATTAATACACACTGATGTTTTTAGACCATTTTCAGTAGAATCTAGATTTGTATATTCTTCATAACTTTTACTGATGATTGGAGTTGATATGTTCATGTATATATTTGGGATTATATATCAACTAAATCCACCTTATAAACCACATTGGAGTAGTGTTAGTGAATGGAGGAGCCACACCTTGTTGGACATAGTAAGGTCGATGATGAGTCGTGTAGATCTTCCATCATCCACTTGGTGGAATTTATTATAAACTAAAACATAAAAACTTACCCAAGTATCACCTAAATAAGAAAGAGTAATTACCATTGAGTTATAGAGTGAAAAGAAACCCATATTGTTTCATACATGTGTATGGGGTTCCGATGAGTTATTAAGGCCTTCTCATGAAACAAACTAGAACCCCGGGGTAAAAAGGGTATCTATATATATTATCTCATGGAAAAAGATATAATACCTATAAAACACCTCAAATGAGAAGGTTATTGTGGCCACACAATCCATCCTTCTTTAAAGGGAGAACATCCTTAAAAATGATAGTGGGAGAAAGATTGGATTCAATGATGTTAATGATGAAGTTACATATGATTTTTTATAGGAGTAGATTCCATAGGTACCTATGGAATAAGTAGTTCCTAAAATATATGTACTATGTATTTGAAGAAGAGAAGTAAGAGAACCCGAGAGATATGGTTTTCTAGTCAGTAATAATGAGGAATCATTATTAGTTTTAAATGATGAACCTATCAAATAAACAAATGTAGTAGGAAACTTAGAATCTATAAGATGGAACGAAGCCTAGAATTATGGAATATATTCCATGTATCATAACCATGTATGGATTCTAGTAAATGTTCTAGTTGATGTAAATCACATAGGGTCCAAATGAGTATTGGAGAGAAAACTGGACTTTAAAGGTAAGGTAAAGACATATAAAGTTATGAAAGTGGATAATGGTCATAAAGATGTCAAATAATTGACTCCAATGAAACATTTTCACCAGTTTACTTATTTAAATCCATCAGAAATATACTTTCTATAACATATTTCTTTGACTATTTTATTTGGTATAAAGACATCAAAACTACATTTCTTAATTGGATACTTCAGGAATATTTCTATATGAAACAACCTAAAGGGTTCATGACTTTTGGTGGAGGAATTTTTTTTGGTTTTATAGAGATATATTTATGTATTTCAGATTGCATCATGTATAGAGAAAATTTGTTTCGATGAATCTATAAAATAATTTGGTTCTATTAAGAATGAATGTGATCCATTTGTTAACAATAGGGTTATTGGAAATGAAATAATTATCATATTACTATATATTGATGACATATTTTTAATTGGAAGTGAAATAAAAGTATTACAATCTATTAATGATTCGTTAAACTAATGTTTTTACAGGATGAAATATGGGTAAGGAAACTAAATTATTGGAATCAAGATCATTTGTGATAGGTCCATCAGAATGTATTGACTAATACATTGTACAAATATTGACTACATAATACAGTGATTTAGTATAGAACAATCCATTTAGGTATTGGTTCAAGTGTCACATTATATACATCTTTCTAATAAAATGTATCCTTGGACGCAATAAGAGAAAGACATAATGAGTAAGAACACATGTGATTTGAAGATAGGATTAAGCATGCATTATATGTTATATACTAGATTTTATGTTTCCCATGAATTGATCTTGGAAGGTGGGTATCATGATAATCGAGGAGAGCACCATTGGACTATTGTTAAGGATATATCCTCTTGTATCTAAGAAGAATTAAGGATATATTTCTAGTGCATGGAGAATATGAGGAGCTGGTCCTAATTGGTTATAGTAGTTATTCTTTTCAAATAGATCAAAATGATTTTATGTCATAGTCAGGATATGTTTTCTATCTCAATATAGGAATTGTGGCCTGGAGGAGTTCAATCCACCATGTTGTTGCAGATTCTATAGGAGAATCTGAGTATATAGAATCTTCTAATGTAAGTAAGTAATTATTTTAAATATGGAACATTTTCTACATTCTTCATGTGGTACTACATAGTAAAGACCCTATCACATTTTATAGTGATAATAATTCAATGGTGGGTCTTTTAATATAGCCATGGTCACACCAACAGACAATGAAAATACATCATATGTATCAACTCATGAGGGATTTTTATCATAGGGGTGAAGTGGCTGTAAGAATATTACCCAAGAAAGAGAGTCTAATGGACCCCATGACTAAAGTCATATCATAACAGAAGCTTGAGTATTATGTGAGAGCATGTGGACTGAATTTTATTAACATTTGTATCTGTTCCAATTGGGAGTTTGTTGGAGTTGGTTCCCTAGGAAAAACTTCAATGTACATTATGATAAAATGTATTCATATTTTTTATTATTAATAAACATCTTATCGCATCATGATTGTTCTTATGTGTATCATATTATTTAATAATGTTATAAAAGTTATTGTCTCGCTAAAAGGTCATAACAGGTTCCCCTATACGATGAGATCTCATAAGTGCTATGAAACCATTCATAAATATAATTTATATATTTATATGATATCATATTAGGGAAACTAATGATACAAGATATTAAGGGTGGAGAAATATAGGACTAAGAGGCACCTTCCCATGGTGTACATCCTTGGTAATGTACTATATAGGATATTAAGAGAATGAAATCTTCCAGTTGGAAATCCACATTTATATGAATCATTGGGTGATTTTATATGTGAATGTGTGTATTAATCCTTATAATTTTATAATATTATTAATTAGTATTATAAGCCACATAATTTTATGTGTTGGTGAAAACTTTGACAAAATATGTTCACAACTAGGTATGATTTGTTGTGTGCATCACAAGTAATATTGTATTAATGAATAATGAAAGAAAGGATTTTTTTCCTTATATTCTTTAATGTCTATTTATATCTTAGTCCCTATGATTTAAATGATATATCCTACAGAAATCAATATTAACAGTGTTCTATGGCCAATTATGATTTCAAAAAATATAATTAAAGATACATTGAGCTGATAGGTTGATGGGACCATCATGAAACTTTCTTGATTATTGGTATCATGATAAAGGTATTATATTACATAGTAATCATTTGTACAATTTATTATGTCATTGTGGAATTAACGTATTTCTCTATGGGTGCCTTCACATGTTCTTAGATGCTAAACTTGGACTTTAGGCTACCTCGCCTAATGTAAATGTAAAAAGGCCTAGAGGGTCACAAAATAAGTGTATCAAAAGTCTTAGATAAATAATATATTATTATTTATCATTTAAAAATATGAGTAAATATTTTTTCACACATGTGGTTTAAAATTTTTTCATGTTTTCTTGATTACATATATTTCATTAGCATTTATTCATGAGAATATAATGTGAGTAAAATATTTATTTAAAATTTTATTTTCTATTTAGTGGATATAATATTTTTTTTGTTGGAGAATAAATCAGTAATATTTAGTTATTAAATAATTATTCCTTATTGATGACCTAATAAATATTCTAGAAAAATTGATTAAAATGTTTTTAGGACTTTTGAGAAAGGATGTATATTGAATGTTATTTTACTAAATAATATTTAATTTAATTCTCATATTAAGAATATGTCAATGAAATATTATTATTATTATTATTTTAGAAATGGGGTTCTGTAAGGAATTAAATAAATATTATATGAAACTTGTGAAAATATTTATTTCTAAATCCAAGGGGTATTTAAACCCAATTATATTATTTTTGAAGAGATCCAACTCATATTTTTGTGCACAATGATAGCTGGAGATAATACTCTCAAGCCCTACAAATATCCCTCTCAAAAAAACTCATAGGAATAGAGAGCGATCTTCCTCCACAATCCACTCTCAACTCTAGAGAGATCATGGATAACACTTTGAAAGTGATTCTCATGGTGATGAAAGGTGATTGACATAAGAGATATGATATTCCACCCATGAACCTTGAGATTACTACAATGAAATTCTGAGATTTGTGGAACATGTGTGGATCACCATTATAGAGAATATTCTCTTGATTCCTACAATGTAATTACATGCACAATAAAAATATTTTTTTAGATAATTAAACCAATAAAGAATTTTTGTACGGTAATTATTTTAAATTTTTATATTAATTATAAATAATATTTGATGATCCTCCAAGTAGTCATAGAATATTATGAATTTTCTATTTTCTTAGATTTAATTCAATTGATTACGGTGTTTACCATCATAAAGATCTGAGATTGATCATCGATCATGAAAAAGGAAAATTTGGTCGCCACCCATCACATGATTCTGTTACACCTGGAACCTATAGTTACTACCTCAATTATCCCAAATCTCCAACCTCATATCTATGTAGACAACCTAAAATTTATACCAATGTAAGAACTCGGGTATTTAGAACGGGTCAAAATCCCGACCCTATTTGAATTTTTGACTTGTTTCTGAGGAAATAGGAGAAAATGGGTTGATTCTGGAAATTTCCAGACCACACGCCATGTACTTTAAATACACACCGTGTATATGTTAAGCGAGTGACTGACCATGTGCTCAATGAGTACATGGCGTGTGATGGCCGTGTAGAAATTTCTCGCTACACGCCGTGTAGTTTTAGACACGCCCTGTACCCATGACCATGTGGAGGCCATGCATGGTGTGTGGGCCTGTTGGCCGGGTAGAACCAAGTACATGTCGTGTCCCTCTTAGAAACACTATGTAGTCTGGCCATGTATGAGATATATACATGGAGTGTGGGTAAGTCGGAGAGGAAGAGAAGGAAAACCCAGTACACACCGTGTACCCCTAGGTACACGCCGTGTACTCATGTCGGCAGGTTTGGGAAAGTAGGTCGGTGAAATTCCAGCCGCCAAATGAACAGTTAAATGAAATAAATAGTGTATATCCCTAAAGTACACACTATGTAGTTTCTTTTTTTTTTGCATTAAAATAGGAAGTAGCCTCATTTTGAGGCGGAACTCGTTTTCTTCTGCTGGGTTTCACGAACCAAGTCGTCTGGACTTCAAATCCCTCCTGATTTTTCATCTAAACCCCGATCTAAACACCGATTAATGCATTGGAACACCCTTGGTAAGGCCTCGATTCCACTTGGGCTGTTTTGTTTGATTTCTGTTCTAGAATGAGTTATATGGGTTTGAGCAGTTTTGAATCTTGTGCAGATCTACCGCGTTTTAGACCGAATTGGAGGCTTTTATCGAAGGAGTAGCATCGTATGAGTATCAGGAAGGTGGTGCATACCTCTTTCAATGTTTTCGTGGTCATTTAGGTGACGTGGCCTATAGGTCATTTTTGGGTATTTTGAGCAGGACCCATTTTATCTGCTATTTCATATTGAATTTGTTGTTGGACCTATGGGATGCCTTTGGGTATGCCATGTTACCAGTTTTTCTTGAGTGGGGTCGGGTGAGGGGTCATTGCTCATCGAGGCATTTTGGTCGGTGGATGCCAAAATGGTTCAAATTGAAATATTATTGTTATAAACTATTTATTTTAATTTATTAAGCCTAATATAAATCTTTAGAGGCATTCAAGACCTTGGTGGTGTTGATTGTTAACCGTTGGGTTAGGGCAATTCAACTGTTTATAATGTTTTGCCTATTTATGTTCTCTGTTTAAATATGTTATATATGAGATTGCTGAATTGCATATGTTTTACCCTTTTGGTTGGTGTTGGGAATGGACCGAATATTGTTGAGTGATGCTGATCACAGGTTGGGCTGGGCCTGGGTTACTTTGGGTGGTTTTGACCACAAGATTGGGCGTCATGGACGTCGGCTTGAGGCAGTATGACTGTCAGGTTGGGCATGGCCCGGGTTACTTGGATGGCGAGGCCATCGGACTTGAGCGGCATGGTCGTAGGGACATGAGGTGTTAGATGTGTTGTGGATTAGGTACTATTTTGGTGATTACTACTCACCAAGAACTTTGAGTAGTGTGCACACAGAGATACTCCGTGATGAGGTTGTTTTGACCACTCGTGTGGGTAGAGGCCCCCGTAGATGCGGTTTAGGTACTTTGGTTTGGGGTGCTTTCCATAGAAATCCAAGAGGGAGGTGAGGAGACTTCAGAGGATAGCATTGAGGCTATCGGGTTGGGGGATGAGGCTCGCCATTATTTGAGGGAAGATATCGTTGTCCCTTCGGATATGTTATTTGAGGGCAGACATCATTGTTCCTCTGGTTTACTTCTCGGGCGTTCCTTCGGGATGTCAGTACTTGAGGCATGAGGTGTTAGGAGGCACAAGGTGTCGGGTTACTATTCTTGGGCATGCCTTCAGGACGTCGGTACTTGAGACATGCGGTGTCAGGTGGCACATGGTGTCGGGTTACACGACAGAGATTTCGACATTGGCCGAAGCAGGTGACACTCCATGGTGGCTACTGAGCACCAGTGGAGTTTTTGTTTATTTGTGCATCATTCTGTTTATTTTTTTCTTATAAATGCATGTATTCTTAAACCCTTATATTAGTTACACACATTTGGGTGGTATCCTACTGATATTTGTCTCACACCCTGCACGGGCCCTTCAGGACGCGTGTAGACTTTAAGGATTTACGTGCAGGAAAGAGGTCAGCCTCAGGAGCTGGGCTGCATTAGTTTTTTCATGGAGATGGTATGGACCTTGAGGTCTTACCTAGCTGGAGTTACTCTATTTGTTTCCTTTATGTATCAGCATGCCTATTTGTTGTAGCTACAGTTGGTTATCCATTGGCGCCTTTTTATATTTAGATATGTATAACCTGCTTTGGATGGATGTTTTATTGTTCAGTAGTAGTTACATGTTATCAGCATGTTTTTGTGTTTATTTCCGCTATTGTTGATATATTCATTACTTCCGCTGTTTATTGAGATTGAATGTGCTTCCGCTCTACGGGTCTGGTTTGAGTCTGCTGAGTCATTTATTCCGCTGCATCTCGACTGTTATACTTGGACCAGTACCATTATTATTATCCTACGAGAGGGTATAGCCTCCCCACTATACCTATCAGACCCTTGTTTCTAGTCGGAAGCCTTTGGCATTCGGGGAGGTGCACCTAAGGTAGTAGCACCTGACCCGTTTAGCACTGTTCGGGTGGCTGTTCGGGTCTGGTTCATTACAACCAACAACAAAAAAAAAGTTAAAAATGAATCTTTGATACCGCTTTAACATAAAATATCTAATATACCCTAGTACACTAACACTAGATCAATCTTTAATGTGGACCAAAGGGAATTTTCAATCCACACTGGTTGGCGACTACCACCTGGAATCATATCAAGACCAAGAAAGAATATATTTTCCACAATCCAATAGAGGATATATGAAACAGTTTGGTTTGATCAACAATCCTCAAGGATAAATTACTAAACTGAAAAAAGTTGATTAGTACCCAAATATTACATTATCTAGTAACAAAAAAATCTACCAAGATAATATATAAACACCTCCTATATAACAGGTTGATCACATATCAAACAGTCACCCTCATCACTAAGGGCCGAAGGATCAAGAACACCCAACACATGTAAGTGGATATTTACCTTTGTAATGACCTTGAATAAGATAATATATACATTCCAAAAGGCAATGGTAGGTTGTGAGAAAGTTATCCCAATAATGTTTCACCAAGTGTTCCATGAAATATACCACAATAAAAAATTTATGAATTAAATTTAAATAAAATTAGTCATGGTATAGAATTAAAAAATTTCAAACAACTCTTCTTTCTAATTAAGTGATGACTAATATATCAAAATAGGTATGAATGAAAATTTTTTATAAAACATTTATATTAATCAATTGGATTGAATAAAATAGTTCTATAATGAATAGTTTTTATAATAAACTCAAACAAAACTTATCGTAGATCTACGTAAATAGAACTGTGGTATGTTAGTTTCTAGAAATTGGATCCTCACACTACTCAATTAGTGATCTCGACTCTGTGTGTGAAAATGTCCATTAACTCATGTCATTGAGACTCAACTCCTTATTGGGGAAATCATGATGCATTAATTTTATATCAATTTTTCATCATAAATAAATTTATATGGGGTAATATCCTAGTGGGAGTGTTCTTACTACCCACAAAATACCCAGACTCACGTTTTTTCAATAAATCAATCAATCAATCATCGGTAAATCAATCATTTCAAATATTTCATAATGTAATTTTTGACAATTAATTTTTATCATTCCTTTCTTATTTCAAAACTAAATCATAGATTTTTATAAATTCATTCCCTTTTAAAATATTCTTTCAATCTAATCCATTTATCACGTGTTTTAACATTAGATCATTTTATGAAATCAATTTATAAATTTAGAAATCAATTTTTACCAAATCGACTGAACAACTAAATTTCCATTGAAATTGGGGGGTTTCCACAAATTTTATTCCATTTATAAAATAAAATATATATGAGATTAATTCAGGTATTTTAAACCCTTTAAAACACTTTTCAAATCAATTAAGAAATTTTGGGATTCAATTGATTGGTAAAGCATTATGAAAACACTTACCACTAATTAGGTTATCAAATCTACATGACACCCACAAAGGGAAACACCAATGAAGAACAATGGTGTAGGAGGAAAAAAGGAATTCCTAAATCACAGTTTACTAATTATAAACTCTTATTCATTCATAAAACATTGGATCCCATTGTTATAAAATAAGGGTATAAAGGAGTTGAAAACATAATTAAGAAACCCACTAAAGATAGAAATACAATATGTGATGTCTATAAGAAAAAGTAAAGTTTTAAATATCACTTTTTGAATCCTTAGGGGTTCAAGAGAAGATATTACACAATAAAAGAAATGATTTTATGATTTTGTGAAAAAAAATCAATGGGCATGAGGAATTCATGATGTGAATCCTTTATTTAAGACATAAATATCTAGAGTTTATTATTTACCAAAAAAAATTAACCACATAAAGTCAATCGAAATAATGATAAATGATTTCATTTCATGATATAAATTCATATCTTGAACATTAGTCTTGATTTAAATCATATTCAAGAAGTCATCCCAATGACAGAATCATGACATGAATACATTTATGATGTTAAATTATTCTATAGATAGTGTTTATCCTAGATCCTATAGAAAAATCTTAGACGAAATGACCTATGAATTGAAGAAACACACCCTTAAGATCAAAATACGTAATATATTTAACTAATGTATTACACATTCCATGTAAATCATGTGATGTCTTTATATTAGGATGGAATAAATAAAATATTTATACTCTCAAAACATTTAAAATGTGTCCCTAATCATCCATTCAAGCACCATATTTTATCATATGTTGTACACTTATAAGTAGTTGACCAATGGAATTATCATGGACTTAACATGAGTACAAGTCTTTTATTAATTTTTTTCCTTTAATTTATAAAATTCCAAATATAATTTCATAATTACTTAATAATTATAACCATATTGTTTTTATAATGATTAGTATTATTCAATGGTATCAATAATTACAACATTTTTCCATTTACATTATGAAAAATGAAAATGTTATTCATGTATCTGTGCAGAATGTCACCTCCTTGTTGTGACGTCTTCCACTTTACAAAACCACCTCACATAGTTGGTTATAAGGATAAAGATTTACAGATAAATATGAAATATATAATATTACTATGTTTATAAGGAGAAAAATTGTATTCCACTTTCATTCCCTCTCAACCATTAAGAAAAATGAAAACACTATTCATGTGTTTCTGTGTACTACCACTTCCATGAAGTAAGGTATCTCATTTTTATATGTTTTCTTTATTGACTATTAAAATATATTATACTATGATTACAAAACATAAAAATATCTATATAAAATCATTATTTTTTAATAATAATATCTTTTATATAAAAACAACTTCCATGACCATACCCATTCATTAATTTTGGAATATTCATGTTTGGGTAGCTTTGACCACCTCTTTGAAAAATAAAAAAATATCATGGATGAATATAATAAATTAATTAATATTAATATATTATATTAATAATTAAAGGAATTTTTTTTCTAAAATATTAATAATAATATTAAACTCATTAATTAATATAACAGTGTCCATTGGTTAAAAATCCCTGAAACATGATCATCAACGATTTCTTCTTTACTGATCCTAAAAAAAATTCCATAGAATAAAATTATTACAATATAAAAAATTATAATAATCCAATTCTAGTAACTTTTATTATATAGGAAGGATGAAAATTTGGAAAATAATAAATAAAAACACCACTATTGAAGAAGTAGTTTAAAATGTCAAATATTACTCACAACCATTATTATAAATAGATAATATATAACTAATATACATGTAGAGAATAATTATAAATGGGACACCTCAAACACACTCTCCTAAACCAATAAAACATAAATTATATACTATATTGATACCAAGTGTAATATCACAGATGTAATAATCCTTATTAAAAAAATAAATAATTATAATTAGATATCTTATATCCCAAATATCCTATCAGGTTTTGATCCTTATTGTGTTTTTAAAAGTCATTAAATAATAAATCCCATGTTATTCCCATCTAATAGAAATTTTTTTCACTACATTTAAAATTACTTAATTCAATGTATGTATTCAACACCTCCCAAAAATTATTTCACATGCTCCATACTTCTATATAGGTCATATATAATATATTTATTCCTAACCCAAATAATATAAACATATGAATGGGGTGAACTCAAATACTTATTCAGGGAAAAATAAAACTAATGTATTGAAATACATAATAATGATATGAATATTTTTTAATGAATAGATAATCTGAATAATATCATAATGAACTAAAATTGAGAGCATTCTATATCTATCATAATAAATGAAAACATTGATTTCAACAATACATATATCATACTGTTGGAATTCATAATTCTTTATTTCAAAATCACATATTTAATCCCCTTTTCTAATTCATTATTCTGATATGGGGAGAGGTAAACACCACAAACCATGATGTTTTATCCCTTGAGACATGTTGAAACAACATGGGGATATATAATATTTCCCCCCACCAATCACTTGTTTAAGTCCAATGAATTCAACATATGAGATATTAAGGAAACAATAAATAATAAACATTTCAAAATATTCTTCTACATTTGAATAACAATGTATTGAGTGATAGTAATTCTACTTATGTTAATGAAATGAATGACTTGACCATAACCCATTAAGAGAAAGAAGGTGGATGGTAAAGCAACACAAAATTAACATGAATATATTCATATATATATTAATAAAAATATAAAAAACAGCAAAATAATTTCAAATGTTATTAAAATGGATTACATGATCATAACCCATCTAATGAAATAAGGTGTATATTCAAATAATACGTTGTCAACATGACAATAATAATATGTATTTTAAAAAAATCATAAAGAAGACCAATAATTTTCACAATTCCAATAAAAGGGATAATAGGATCACAACCCATGCTGTTAAAGAAGGGAGATTGTTACATATTAACATATCCCCAATTTGACGATGGAAAATTAGAAGGAATTTAACATAAATTAATAACACCCTCGTAAAAAGAATGCATAAAATGAGTTTCCAGCCACATTTATGACTACTGTAATAGTTGAGTAAAATACATTTGATGAAAAGAAAATGATTTGTCTTAGTATTTTCCATGAAAATTTTTTATGAAAAATATACATCGATGGGATATGAATATGGTAATTAATGAAAAACAATGTGCATAACAAATACATGAATTAATGAATTAATACATGAGATAAAGAACCCTTACAACTTAAGTAACATTTTACCAAAGAAATGTGAAAGATTTTTATTTTAATAGAACTTGAAATACCATGATTAAAATATAATTCCTGACATTTTATCTCAAATAATATCTATATATGTGATACAAATGAAATTAGACACTTAATATCAAACATTCCCCTATGAGAGGAACTTGATCTGAAAACCCTTACCTCAGTCAGTATTCATTAAACACTTGCAAAAAACATCTAAAATAATTAAATTAAGTCCATTATATACATACACAATAACCTTATCCATACAAATAACCATTTACATTCATATTTTATAGTAATTATATATATAATATAGTTGTTACTTATTGTCAACAATGTTTGTAGGTATTCATTATCTTCTAGAACTAGTTTAATCAATGTGGTGTTGTTATATAATATATTCCAATGGTACATAATTCATATATAATATGAGTAAATTTTATTCATGTTAAATTATATTCAAAAAGGTATAATTTCATTCAATTTTAGTTTTGGTTTCAAACCACAGAGATGGAATCCACAATGATATTGTTTCGATGATGCTTAACGAACGAATGATGTTTTCTTAATTATTGATTTAAATGAATATGTAACCTCACCAAATAAAATAAAACATTATTTCCATATTAATATCATATTCTAAAGGTAAGAAAGTTATCATATTCATCAATGAGATAAATCAATATTACTATTCATGTAGGTGTTTAAACTGACCCAAACATGATCCCACCCTGATTAGTGGATGATTATGAAGTGATTTAGTTATAGAATCATCATAATAGAATTATAAAGATCTTATTTAATTTTTATTACTATTTTATAACATAAATTTGAATAATTATAAATAGTTTATAATTTATATAAATTCATTACTTAGAATGAAGAGATCATTTTTCTTAGGGTACTCTTACATGAAAGATTGAATTAACAATGACTGTTTGAGGTTAATGTCCATAATTGAATCCCTAAGGTTTCATACTATAGCCATAATGATATAATATCATCATATCTATATATTTAAACATTTTCTATAATTATCAATGTAATGTGGTGATGAATGAAAAATAGAAAAAAATATTTCCATGAAGTTGGTAGCCCACATGTACGCATAAATGATGTTTTCATTTTCAGAATTATAGGGATAAAGAGTAATATGGTTTATTGTTTCAAAATAAAAAACTTATATAAATCTCATATATATTTATTCAATTCCACATTTATTTTATCTTTGAAAGGTGTAAAAGGAATAATAAACACATTACGTCATAGTGGGGGTAGTTTTTTTAATGCCAGAATGACAGTTTCATTTTTCATAATCGAAAAGTGAAAAGGTGATTAAATATCATTCCCATAGTATAATAAAATTAACTATATATCCTATAATATTTTTTTTACATTGGTATTTGAAAATTATAATTTTAAATGAAATGCAGAAAAGAAAGGAAATAATTAAAAATATTTACCCACATTGAGAATAATACTTGGAAGATCACTCGGAAAGGTTGGAATAGGATAATCTCTTATGAATAGTGGATTAATAGAGTGAATTATTATATTAGGGTAACTAAAAAGTCATACTTTAATCATAAAATTTAATTTTTAGTATTTCCTTGTAGGGGTGGTGCGAGGACACTTTTATAAGTCGTGAGAATGATATTTTTTTGAAATATTTTATTTTAATATAATAGGAGAACATGTTAAACATGTTATTACTAGAATAGTGTATCTTGGTCCTTTGGATAATATAAACTAAGATTTTAGTAGCCTAGAATACACACTATACTGGAACTCTATAATCACACAATATCAGTGTTGACTAAGAGACATAAATATGGAACAATAGCAGTGAAAAATTTTACATGGTTACTATAACATCTATGACATTGGAGATTGTGATACATGAAATCTCGGTACTAGAACCCATTAGTAATTATAGAATAATTTACATAATCTTTGGTTTGTGTCAAAATTGTTTCTTCTACTTTCATATCTTATTAAATCTATGGTTTCTTAGCATGTCTAAAACGTTGAAACTGTCCAGTAAATTTTCTCCATATCATATGATAATTATACCTCTCCATGGATTCGTGGATAATTTAACAAATCACATAAATAATCATGTAACATATTTATATACATATTATTTAATTAATTTCTACATATGAAATGAATTTTAACTTTATGACTCCCGATGTTTCAACAAAATATAGTATCATATATTGAGTTCATAAGAACAGTGAAATATGTATAAAATAGAATGACGGATATTGGAAAAGTAATAGTGAAGATTAATTACTTCAATATAACTAAAATTAGTTTCAATAGGATATATATAATATAATATATTTATTATAAAGTTCTCCTTACTGTTTTTTTTTTTGAAAACCCAATAATGTTAGATAAGATGGATTCGTAGCTATCATGTTGATATGTTCTCGGTGTTGTGAAACAGATGTTGGAAAAACTAGTTAAACAAAAGAGAGTATAAGACGATGGATGAGATGAGGAAAGATCTCATGAATATGTGAGAGAATCATTATGCATCGAACAAATTGTACCGATGCAATGACTTCTAAATTTAAACATGGCTAAATAAAATATTGTTTCTGATCAAACGAAAAAATCCGACTGCATTAGAAGTTAGCTTTTATTAGTTTCAATTATTCATGGAAATTTTTTATGTGAAGTAGTTTTATTGTATGAATAAAATATTAGTTGGGAAGAAAAAATAACAACATTATTACTTCTTCATGTAATACAAATCTGGTTTAAAATTATATGTTAAACATGATCCTTAGTGATGATATTCATATAAGGGAAATAAGTAGATTCGTTGGTTCTTCTCTAAAAAATAATGGAAGAAAAAAAATGATGTGATTTGATTATATATATTGATCAAAATCCTAGAGAATGAGTTGATATATGTAAAAGTTCAATGGTTCTACAAAATTTAATTATAGGAATAAAGGACAACAAATAAGGATTGTAGTAGAAAATAGAAGGCACTTGTAACTGACAAAAAAACATGTTGACTGAAGGAGAAGGTGATTTTTTTCTACTAAGTGTGAATATAACTATGTATTATTAGATATAAAACCAATAGAAATCATTTCATTCTACATCATAGAATGGTTCCCTAAAAAAATATTATTGTAGTTTTTTTAATGGTATATCTTTTTACAGATGAACCCTTGTCGAATTTTTGGAAGGGTGGTTTTGGGATCATGTCCAACAACAAGATTTTTCTCATTTTTTAAAATTTACTATATATTCATAGATTAATAAGAAATTTTATTTCTACTAGTTATTCTAATGATACTAGTATGATTTTGATATTAACTTCTGGTTCATGAATAATTACTGAGGGTGATATGGTCATATATTTTGGAGAAAAAAACAAATCTCTATAAAATATGATATAGACTTACATTAAAATGATTGGATGAGTAAATTTTATTGGGAATTCACAACAGTGGACCAACATGATAGGATATATGAGTGATATGGGGATGAATGTGTTAGATATAAAAGAAATGGTACCAATATTAAAATGGGTGGAAGGTATATTGGGTGGACATTTAATATTTGTAAAGTTGATTATGGTGTCCATTACAAAAATAGGTATAATACTAATGTTTGTGATACTAGATCTAGTACACATTGATGTTTCAGGGAAAAAATAAGTAGATTTCATTTTAGGGTTATACTATTATGTGATATTGATTAATAACTCAACAAAGAAGTCATGTGTTTACTTTATGATAATAAAATATGATGTGTTTAACATATTTGAGAAGTGGTAGTCCATGGTGGAGAATAAGTCCAGATAAAATTAGAAATGTTAATGGTATGGGAATAGAGGAGAGTATGGAAGTTATAAAATTATTTAATTCAATTATAATAACAAACTATGGTGGGAGAAGATCCATCCAGGAACACCACCATAGAATGGTTTTGTTGAAATGATAAATATGATAGTAAACGTAATTTCCTGGAGCATGTGTCTTCACATAGGATTACCTAGGATTTTCATGGAAGTGATAGTAAACAATGAATCATGTCTCAAAAACTGAAGTCTATCTATACTAATGAGATAATATATAAATGAGTATTTATAGTATAGAAATTATGTAAGACACTCATATTAATGATTCATTGGATGTTTTGGATACACACATAGATATGATGATGCAATTAAAGAACATGATTCTATATCAAAATTATGTTTATTTATTATCAATGGTGCTGATGAGTATTGTTATTTGTTTTTTATGTTAAGAAAAAAATGATAATTAGTTTACAAAATTTGATTTTTTTTTTAATCAATGGTCAAGGACCATCATACGAATAATGTAAATAGTTGGAGTAAGGAATTAAATTTCCATGAGTAAGTGGGGATTTTATTTGTATTAGATCATGTGAAATAGAAACCAACAAAGAAAACTCCCCAAGTTAAGTTGAAGATATCAACAAATGTGTGATGTAATTTTCAAGGTCATTCTTAAACCATATATTATTAGTTATTGACTAACGATAAAAAATTAGAATATTTTGAAGAATCAAAGCAGATGAAGGAATCAAACAAGTTGGGGAAAGCTATGTTGAAATTAATTTCATGATTTCATGATAAAAAAACATTGGAGTAGACACATTTTATATAAGTAATGAATTAATTTTTGAAATAATGGGTGTATAGAGTCATGGAAGAACATAACGGTTAGAGGATATACATGGAGAGTCCATTGATGAAATTATTTCAAATGAAGGGAGGTTTAGAATTCACTAAAATATTATCAATTTAAGTGAAGTTTACCACTATATAATTAGTTCATATAATTCATTATTTATAGGAATTATATCTTGATCATCTTTAAGTGAAGATGAATTCTATTAATAGAGATCTGGAGAATGATATTTATATATAGAACGTAGTGGGATATGTTTAGTATGATAAGGGTGACCTTGTGTAAAATATTCAGAAATGTTATATGGGTCAATGTGGGTACCCATACAGTGGAATAATAAATTTTCTACATTCATGAGAAAATAATTCTTAAAATAGTCAAAAAGTGATCGAATATTCTTTTATAAGTCTTTTTGTGAAGGATATATTATATTAAATTTTTTATGTAGATGACATTCCAATTGAAATATTATGTGATCTAAGGATTAATGGAATGAAAGGGATGTTAGAAGATAATTTTTAGTTAATTGATCTTAGAGAAGTAGTAAAAAAATTAGGGATGAAGATCATGATAGATAACAGAACTGGAACAATGATATTATCACATGATGACTGTATTGGATCAATTTTAAAAAGATTTAGTATTTTTTTAAGGAAAGTTAGTATCTATTGTACTAAAATCATATTCAGAATGTCAAATAATAAATCATTGAGGAATGATGAAGAATATAAGTATATTTAAAAGTATCTATGTACATCAGTAGTTGGAATCATTATGTATTCCATGGTCTATACCCAACATGAAATTTCTTAGGTGGTGGGATTTTTTAATAGTTATTTGGCCAAATCCAGAACGAAATACTAGGAAGCTATATATTGGATATTGAGATACATAAAGGGATGAAATAAAACATCATTATGATTTTGGAATTGAAATACATTGTATGGGTATGTGGATATTTACTCGGGAAGTGTGGTCGACAACATTATGAGTATGATAGGTCTGGTATTTATCTGTGGAGGAATTGTTGAGAGTAGTATATCTCATCAAATAAAATTATGAGTCTAAAATAGAGGTAGAACACACTATTTCACCAACAACCTTAAAGTAGAAAGTTTATCTAAAGAACTTATCTGATGAGATGGCTAAAAAGTTATCGGAAAAATTATTACAATGTGACTTTTAAAGTGGTTTGTATCATGAAAAAATATATTATTTAAAACCTATAAGAAGAACATTTAGTCTAAGTACCATTTTATCAGGGGATTGATATAGGATGTGTTACTGGAATTGAAAAATATTTTTGGAACCAAGAATCCAAAATGAAGATAAAAATATAAGTTGGTGATATAGAGTTTGAGGGTCTATGGTTCCTCTATTGGTATTCATTAATGATTGGCGGGTGAGAGGAAAAGTTTTGTAGAACACAATAGGAGCATAAAATGGAATAAAATCTATAATTTTAGGAATTTTATTCTTTAAATAGAATATTCGATTGGAAAGTTTACATTGGTGAGGGAAGAATAGGGGGATCTTAGATTAATCACATTTTATAAATCTATTGAATCAAAGTAGGTGATCATTCTAGATCAGAATACAATGAGATTATTGTTGGAAAGTTGTAGCTTGATCCTCTAGATAAATTTTTCCTCACTTCTTGTGGGGAATAATATACACCAAACCACAACTTTATGAATAAACTATAACTTAGATAACCTAGATACACTAATAGGGAACTGGAATAATGAATCCATTTCCATGGTTACTGAAACATATTGAACATTAGAGATAGTGGTACCATATCTCAACAAACTTCTATCCCTTATTCATTATTTCACATTAGACATACTATGTTATTGGTGGGACAATTTGATGATCTTATTTATGGGCTCATTGATCTTGGATTCTTAGTTGTGGCTAAAACTATCAAATGGAATTGTAATTATTATCCCAATAATAGTGATATATAAACTTTTATATTTATTTTGGGATCATTTTCTATAGAATATAAAATAATGTGTCCCATATTCATCCTGTTCTTTTTATTTTTTTTATTTTTTTTATCCCCAACAAGCCATTTTATCAATGTGAATCCCTAAATTTCCAAAAAAAACATTTGAATAAAAAATTTCGAAATTATGTTTTTGGGAAGAGATAAGGGATATCCACACATCATCTACTCAATTAAATTCATATTTTCATATTGATTCAATCCCTTTACTTCTTGAATTATTTCATTTACCATTTTATCTTTTATAATAGTAACTAGTTTTTAACTAAGATTACATAATACTTATAACCAAAAATAAAGTAGTCCATATTAGATAATTTGGATCTAATGGATTTAAATTTGAAATCCATTTCATTTGATTTTTTTTTAAAGGTAATGCTTTGGTCAAAGACCAAAGCACAATTTATTGATAAACAAAAAAGGATTATAAGAGGCGAAAGGATGGGATTTTTTTACAATATCTATCAAAAAGATATAGTAAATCAGAGGGAATAGAGTCCATCCAAGTCATGCTCGGATGAACTCCTTTGTTAGCAAGAGCATTAGCAACGACATTTGCTTCACGGTAGGCATGAGTAGATATATAATCGATCCCATGGAGCAAGTTCATACAATTCATCCAACGAGTGGTAAGTGTCCAGGCCAGATGGATGTTTCCATTCCAGATGGCATGAGGCATGAATGATAGTGGTTGAATCACTTTCAATCCACATCTTTCTCCAACCTCTTTGAAGCGCAAATTCAACAGCATGAATGACCCCCAGCATTTCCGCCTCCAGAGATGAAGAGTGACCATATCCAACATAGAAGCAGCCCTGACACTGGCCAGCTGAGTCTCTAAAGATAGCACCATAACTGGCAGGGTCTGGGTTGCCTTTGGAAGTGCCATCAACATTAACTTTGATCCATCCTGGCATTGGTGATTTCTAGAACACTTCAAAGTAGCGTTTGGATTTGGGTAGATGCTAGGAACACGGAGATGACGAAGGATCTCAAATTCACCAACCGAATTGTTGCAACAGTCTTTTTGAATTGAGGCAGCTTCATGAATCGCAAAAAGAATCTGAGATTTACCTGCATTAAGATTGAGAGAGTGATTATTGTGAATGAGATCATTTCTAACGTACCAGATCTCGTGCAGGAGTTCCAACACTGCCGTAAGAAAAATATTTTTAACCTGCAGAGAAGCTTCATGTCTAGGGAAATTTTTTAATAACAAGGAAATTGAGTCCGTAAAGAACTGTCTGCAATTAAATAATTCAAAAATATAATTCCAAAGGGAAGAGGCCATTGCACAAGATATAAAAAGATGATTGGCATCCTCTCTATGATGATTACACAGGCGACATTTAGAACAGAGTTGAACGCCAAAAGTTTGCAGACCAGTTTCTATTGGTAATCTATTATAGGAAATGCGCCAAATAAGGGTGAGCCTAGAAGGTTTAATCCAGGGTTTGTTAAAATGATTCACCAATAGAAAAATAGATTCATTTTTAAATAAATTATGCTTATAATAGTTTTTAGAATCTAGAATGCCATTTGTAGAAGGTTCCCAAACAAGGAAATCACCATCAAAAGAAAATAGATGATTAACAATAATTTTCACAATATTATCAGGGAGATCAAGTTGATGAGATTATAAGACCTCCTTTATAGTCTGATTAGTATCTTCAGGAATATTATTAGAGGGTAACAATGATATCAGAGGGTTATCACACCATTTGTCACACCAAAAATTTATGGAAGAATAAGCACTGACTATACATCTAGAATTTTGCATGATCTTGTGATATGAGTCCCGGATAGATGGCCAGATGGATGAGTTGATGAAATTAAAATTCCCTTTTAAAATCTTAAAGAGGAATCTATGGTTCAGAAATTCAGTAGCTTTAGAAGTGGAATTAATAATGTTCCAAGTAAGGCGGGCCTGAAGAGAATCATTAAACAACTTTAAATTTTTAATGCCAATTCCACCATTAACAATGGGTTTACAACATGAATTCCAAGGTATTGTAATAAGCTTCTTTTCAAAAATGCTTCCAGACCAAATGAAGTTTTTAATATATGTATTAATTTTTCTAAAAATGTCGACGGGCCATTTATAGACCATAAGGGAATAGACCATTTTAGAAAAAAATCCATTTCATTTTATTCAATTTAAAAAAGTGAAAAAATAATATTAAAATAAAAATATATAATATATAATTTTTTTTATAAAATAGTACATAAGTTATAAAATATATAATATTGTTTTAATGCTAAAACCATCATTTTTAAATTTTATGATTTAAAAATAAACTACAAATTCGACCATTGAAAAATGTTCAATGGATTTACAATTGATACTTATATACTAATAATATCATAAATGCCACATTATTTCAGAAAATTATATTTTCATATATAAATAATTCATTTTAGAAAAATAAAAGAATGGTATTTAGAAAATATTACAATGCTTAATAAAAAAATTAATTATTTTTTAAAAACATTAAATATTAAAAAAAATAATTTAAATTAAAATGTGATGGACAATGAAAAAACATAATTCGTTTGTCAAATGATACCTTTTGACACATCAAGGTGGTATATAATTTGGGGACCAACTTTACACTTATTTCTAATGCATTCATCATCTGACATATTGGGTAAATAATTTACAATTAGATTTTCTAATAATCATATTTATTGTAATAACTACATAAATAATGTGAATAATTTTCCCAATGTCAAAAAATTTATAACATGATCGTAACCCATCTAGAGAAGGAAGGTGTATGGTCAAACAATACTTAGTAAAGATACCAATAATCATCATTTTGGAATTAAAACATATAGAATGCTAATAATGTTTTTCCTTTTCAATAAAAGTGATAAACCATTCAAAACATGTCCATATAAATATTGTGTGTGGTCATAAAGGACATAACTAAAAATATAATACTAATCCAAACTTGAATAAAAACATTCAGAACACCAATACATTTTCACATTTTAATAAAAGGGATAATATAATCATAACCCATCTAGATAAATAAGGTGGATTGCTGAAATTGGATATATCTCAATCATATAAATGGAAACATTAATAAATATTGATATAAATGAAGAAAAACCACATAAAAATATTCTTCAATTGATATCACAAAATAATTTATCAATAATGGAATTGTTTGATACTATGAGCTCAATCCTCTGAGTGATAAATATATATTAGAGAATAAATAGTAAAACAAAGACCATTTTATGGTAACAGATTTTAAAAAATAAAATGGTTAATTTAATTTAAAACATTAATTAATATATATAAATCATTTTTAACATTGCTATAAAAGAAGAAGCTACGAGTCACATACAAATTTATTTTTCAAAAAGTAAACAAAAAACTCTTTGAAAACCATTAATTTAAAAAAAATATTTAAAAATAGGTCCCATAAATGGTATAAGGATATTAGTGGATAGATATGGAAAGAAATTGTCACACCCATTTTTTCATTAAAGGTACTTATATTTATTATTTTTAATCCTAACATCCCCCATAATTCACCCTTAATCCCCCACAAATTTTGGTGGCGTTTTGGGATGTTTTGGGAGGAGGAAGGAGGGTGCACAGTTTAGGTGCATGGTTTTCTAAACTGTGCACACAAACCATGCACCCATGTCCATCTCATTGAAAATTAGATGAATGGATTCTCTTCCCTCTCGGAATTTATCCTAATTCACCCCTTTCTTCCCCACTTAGAACCTAATAGCCATGGAAGCCCTCAAAAACTCTCAAACACTCATTAGATCTCCATTTTGAAGGGGGATTTGGTGGAGGAACTTCACACAATCTAAAGTATATGTTTCTCCCTTTTAGATCCTCCCCTTTTCATGAAATATTTTCCAATTTCCTTGAATTCAAAAATGACCAGAGGATAGGGTTTCGAACCTGGGGTTTAAATTTGGGTTTTCATGGTCTAATATTTTGATTTTAGGCTCAATCTACCTTCCTTGAGGTGTGGCGGTGGTGTGATTGAATTTTCACAGAAAGGATTAAATGTTTTAACATTTTTGGTTGTTGATTCCATGTGTATGAAATCCTTGTAGAATATCATTCTATGTTTATAATATTTTCAGGTTTATGATATTTTATTATGGGTTCAAAAAAAATTAGTGGTATTTGTAATGAAAATGAAGTTTAAGTTCCATTTTTATGTGAAATTGGGGGTTTTCATAGAAAAAATTTATTCGTTCATTTTGGCTTCCCTATAACTATTTATTTGATTTTATTGAAATCTATTAGGCCTGAAAATAACATTTGTAATGTATATCTTCTTTGGTTTTTTCTAAAAAAAATTGTTTTAATTATTTTTGTGATGCATATGAACTTTAAGCTCCATGTTTGTGTGAAAATTGAGGTTTTACAAATATATCACTTCTTGGTTCATGTGGGGATGACCTATAACTGATTTTTTGGTTTCATTGAATGGTATTTGGCTTCCATTTATTTTTTGGTGATTTATAAGCATGAACATAGTGTGAAATTTGAGGATTTCAAGGAGTTTTAGGTGCAAAACAATACGAGATTTTGAGAATTTGTTTTATTGAAAAACAAAATGTTTTGTTGTATGTTTTAAGTGGTATAAAGTGTTTATAGATACTATATTGTTTTTATGTGAAAATTAGTGGTTTGTTTATATTAAAAGGGATATATGTAGCATGCTGAAGTTGTTTGAGCACAAAGGGGTAAGCCTGGGTACCTAGGTGGGTGGATATGTATAAGTATGCTAGTGATCCGGATGGGTTTTATCCATGTTTCACTTAGAATTTTGGATAAAGACAACTATAAATAAACTATATGGATGATTTTTTGGGACCACTGGGTTATGGGTATGCTCTCTACTAGTGGCTTGTGCATCGTAATGGATTGTGTCATGGATATTTTACACTGAGGTACAAGGTACATAAGGCTTGAGACTATCTAGTGCCTACATGTGTACCTGGTTTTGGTTCTCATTGGATTTTTGGTATTTACCCAAATCAGAGGGTGAATTTGGATGTAAATTATAGTATATAACATTTATTATTCAAATTTTTTAACATTCTGAATGTTTTTTTTTGAAAACTATTTACAATTGAAAGTAGCATTTCTTGGAATTTATTGACATTTTTCCTTACATTTTAAAACTATGTGATTTTTCAACTTGTATTGCATGAACTTTGTAATATTTGGGTGGTATCCTATTGGGCTTAGGCTCATACCATAATTACACCCCTTGGGTGTAAGTAGACTTGATTATGTTTGACACAGGTAAAGGAAAAGCCTCAGGTGAAGGAGGTTCGGGTTGTTAGTCCCCTCATATGGTGTGGTGTTGTGGAGATGGCATGGGGGTGATGAAACCTTGTATTGTGGAGTATTTTGGATGATTTTTTGCAGTTTTTATTTAGTTTTGTACCTCTTGTACTTTATTTAAAACAATGTATTCATATTTGGTTTCTGTTAAGGCTTGGTTGGTATTAAAATTTTAGATTCATACTATTTATTGTTTTTAATGTTTTATGCTTTCATAATTGGGTAAATCATTCCCAAACCAAGTTTACTGATAACTGGGAACCTGTGAAATCCCATGGAAATAATGAATGACCTTCGAGACATGTCATTTGCTCGATGTGTTCTCGGTATTAGTGGGGACCAGATTTTATTTGTAACAAAATAGTATCAGAGGAGGCCATTGTTTTTGGGTTATATTACTATTTTAAGATGAGTTGGGATAGATAGGAGCTAGGAATGTCGAGGGTCAAGGTTTTGGTTACAATTAGGGTGTCTAGCCTACACCTCTTATGGTAGACCTTGTGTCACAAGGGGACGTTGCAATTGGATGATTGACTTCACTTCTAGGTGAGACATGTGGGAGGCAAACCACATATGGACATCGGGCGGGGGTGAAGTAGTTGTTTATTTTTTTACTTAAATGTGTTTAGATTATTTATATTTTATTTCTTTGATTAAAATTTTCTGAATTGTGGTATTTAATATTGTTCTTGTGACTGTGGAATTTTGTAGCAACATGCCTCCCCAAAAAATATCTCATGCACCCATGAGAGGAAGATATAAAAGGTTCTCCCACACTAATTTATCAGAGGCTAGTTGAGGATGTGGTCCAGGATGTCCATTCTTTGGGACAAGTACTGGCTCATTATTCCATTCCTATTAGGGCAGAAGAGACGGGTCCTAGAAATGATAATGCTTGGGAGTTTCTGAAAAACAATTGTCCTACTTTTCGAGGTAGCATAGAACCCCAAGAAGTAGAAGAATATATTGAGAAGATCGAGCACATGTTTGAGTTCTTGGAAACACCTGAGAAGTTTAGGGTAAAGTGTGCCTATTTTATGTTAGAGGTCCCCATATGAAACTAGTGGGGGCCATTACTTCAGACTGGGAAGAATGATCAGATGTTCTAGGGATATTTCAAGTCCATCTTCAATGACCGGTACTTCCTTGAAGTGTTATATTATGCTAGATCCAGAGAGTTCATGGACATGGTTTAAGGGAATCTTTCTGGGATGGGTTATTCCAATATTTTCACTGAGCTGGTTCGGTGTTCCCCAGAAATCATCTTGAATTAACAACTAAAGGCCCAGAGGTTTGAGAAATGATTTCCACCAGAGATATACTCCCAGGTTTTCTTATTCAAGATGAGGACCTATGCAGAGGTCATTGACTGGGTGTGTATGGTATATATTTACTATAAAGGAAGGTATGGGTTTTCTGGAACTGTATCAACTGTGGGCAGTGGCAGCTCTTTGGATAAGAAAAATAAGCGAGCAGAGCATTGGAAGAAGAGAGGTGGTAGTTCAGGCCACTCCTCCAACTAGTTTACATCTGTGGCTTCTAATGAGAGGTCCTTCATGTTCCACCAGTGTATAAATCCAAGACACATCTGACCATCATGTCCCTTCCCTCTAAATTCTTGTTACCATTGTGGAGGTATGGAGAATTTTCATCCCTTTTGCGGGGTGGCACGACCACTTCAGAGTGGGGTAGGATTAGTGGCTTCAAATGGAGTGTCATCTTAGTCAGATCCATCGAGGATGGGGGTATCTCATTTTGGTGTCTATTTTGGATGGTTTGGGTCATATTTTGGGTAGATCCAGTTCAGGTAATAGCCACAGACTAGTGGTCATTCATAGTGATAGAGCAGACATTTTCATGCAGTGGATTAGGCACTGGAAGGATCAGAGGTGGGATAGTTGACAGTTCGAGGTACCATTTTGATTTCATCTTCTATATATACTACCCTTTTTGATACGGGTACATATTTTTAATTTTATATCATCTCGTATTTTGGACATAAACAATTTTCCTACTAATTTTCGGTATTTTGAGATGGAGCTAGGGATGCCGCTGGAAAAGATGAAGGAGCAGGGTCTTATGTGGCAGTCGTGTTCTCTCAAAGTTTCAGGGATTGAGATAGAGTGGGGACTCTGGGTCTTAGATATGGATATTTTTTACATGATACTTTGAATGGATTGGCTAGTACACTTCCAGGCACACAACAATTGCTACAGCTGGCGAGTGAGTTTCACATCACCTGATGGGAGACATCTTGTTTTTAATGGATAATGGGATCCTTGATCGGGTCACATAGGACCTCCACTCCTAGAGTTGGGAAGTATTATATTCCAGTTATTATCGCCCTTACTAGAAGAAGATGGTATTTCCCCTGAATGTGTACTACCTCATGTAGTGAATGAGTTTTCGGAGGTATTCCCGGATGATTTTTCAGGTTTTCCCCCGAAGTGGGATGTGGAGTTCTCGATTGATTTGAAACTGATAACACATATAATATCTCTTAACTCATATCATATGGCCTCCACTGAGATGAGGGAATTAAATATATAGCTGGATGACTTAAAATCCAAAGGATTCAATCACCCAAGCATCTCACCTTGGGCCGCTTCTGTGTTGTTAGAAAAAAAGGCTGACGGATCCCTCTGGTTGTGTGTTGACTTCCAGAAGCTTAATAATGTAACAATTAAGAACAAATAACATTTTCCTAGAATAGATTATTTGTTCTATTAGTTTAAAGGAGTAAAATGGTTCTAAAAAATAGACTTTTGTTCGGGATACCATCAACTCCGGGTGAAAGAGGCAGATATCCCGAAGACAGCCTTCAGAAGCAGGTACAACCCGATTGTGTATTTGGTCATTCCTTTCGGGTTGACCAAGGATCCACTGGTTTTTATGGAACTCATGAAGAGGGTGTTCCACTGATATCTTTATTCCTTCATTGAGGTGTTCATGGATGACATTCTAGTATACTCTATCTCTAAGGAGGAACTCGAACATCACTTGAGGATCATTTTGGGCACATGTGGGATCATCATCTGTATGAAAAGTTATGAAACTACACTTTCTAGACCAAGGAGGTGAAATTTCTGGGGAATGTGATCTTAGAGAAGGGGGTTTCAGTGGACCCCAAGAAGTTTTGTGCGGTCATGTCATGGGAGTAACCGAAGAATGTGTTCCAGATCAGGAGTTTCTTTGGCCTAGCTGGTTATTATAGGCGATTTGTTTGGGATTTCTCTCGGCTTCCTTCACAAATGACTGTGCTCACCTGGAAAGGGGTAACAATTTTATGGGGGCCAAAATTTCAAGCATCCTTTGAGGAGCTGAAGCGGAGGTTGACTAATGCCCTCGTGCTTATTTTTCCTAAGATCTAGAAGGAATATATGTTCTATTGCAACGATTCTGGTATGGGTTGTGGGTGCGTGCTTATGTAGGATAATCACGTGGTGGCTTATGGATATTTCCAACTCCAACCACATGAAAATAATTACCTGACCCATGAATTGGATTTGGCAGTGGTGATGTATGATTTGAAGACCCTGCATCACTGCTTCTTTGTGGAGAAGTTTGTGGTCTACTCTGATCACAAAATCTTGGCCTATATCTTCTCTTAGAAGGACCTCAATCTGAGGCAATGCCGTTGGATAGAGTACTTATAGGGGTTTGACATCGTCATTGTTTATACCCTAGGAAAGAGAAATGTAGTGGAGGATGCCTTTAGAATAATGGTACAAGTGCAAGCCTTGAGGAAGTCCAGTGACGAGTGGACACTGATGGCCCTCTTTTCTCAAATGCATGTGGAGACCAAGGAATGAAGTGAAGGTGCATTATTGGCGAGATTTCAGTTGAATACTTCTCTATTAGAGTTTATTTAGTGAGAATTTCCCAGTGATAAGCTTTTTCAGCGGTCAATGTAGCTTCTTCATGGTGGGTAGAGATCCCATGATTGGACATCATCTCCAGAGAGAATCATATTCTTTTAGGATATCCCCATAGTTCTATCGTCTCTATGGAAGGTAGTGATGGGGGATAGCCAAAAATCTCAGTGGGATTCCTATCTGGGTGAAACTAAGATTTACTATGATGTGTGATGATAGTTCTGGTGGCCAATTATGCGACGGGACTTAGCGTACTTTGTGTCGATATGCAACACATGTCAGAAGGTGAAGGCAGAGCACCTAAGTCCCTCCGGTTTTCCCCAACCACAACCCATTCCTACCTAGAAGTGGTACGAGGTTTCCGTGGACTTCATTTTTGGTTTTTCTCATACAACCTGGGGTAATAATTCCATTTGGGTTTTGATCGACTATCTAACCAAATCAGACCACTTCATCTCGATTAAAGATACAACTAAAGTGGATGAGTTGGGATGTTGGTATCTTATGGAGGTAGTGAGACTCCATGTCATGCCATCAGTAGTTGTCTCAAATAGAGACCATTGTTTCACTTATCATTTTTGGTAAGCACTACAGAAGGCCTTAGGATCACAGATCAAGATGATAATGGTGTACCATCCACAAATGGATGGTCAGACAGAATAGGCGAACCAGATTCGGGAGGACATACTCCGTGCATGTGTTTTGGACTTTGGAGGTTCTTGGGATATCCATTTTTTATTGGTTGAACTTTCCTATAATAAAAGTTACTAATCCTTGATTCAAATGTACCCTTTTTAGATTCTCTATTTTCTTCTTGGTCAGTCCCCCTATCTTGGGCTAAGGTAGGTGAGACATCACTATTGGGGTCGAGCCTTGTGTAGTAGACATCTTAGAAAGTCAAATTTATCAGGAAGTTCTTGTTCATAGCTCAGAGTCATCATAAATTATATCCTAACCAAAGGCGTCGAGACCTAGGTTTTTTTTTGGGTGACAAGGTATTCTGGAATTTCGCCCCTCGTTCGGGCCATCTTCGATTGGGGAAGCAAGGGAAGTTGATGATGCGATATGTCATCCCTTTTGAGAACATTGAGGGTATTGGAAATGTGGATTATAGGTTAGCCTTACCTTCTTAGTTAACATACATCCATTATGTCTTCCTTGTATCTCAGTTGAATAAATATATCTTGGATCCGTCCCATGTTCAGAGTTGGGAAGAATTGGAGATAGAGTCTGAATTGTCAGTTTTTGAGTGGCCAGTAAAAATAGTGGACTCCCAAGAGACGGTGCTTCAAGGGAAGTATATTCTGTTGGTATGGATTCATTGGAAGCATGGTAGTGATACAAACAATTCCTAGGAGTATAATTCATGGTTTTAGTATGAGTATCCATTCTCGTTTTCTGATCAAGCCTCTAATTGAATTTCTGGGATGGAAAGTTTTCAGGGTGGGTAGAATTTTCACACCCATGTTATTCATTAAAGGTGATTATATTTATTAAATTTATATCCTAACATCCCCCCAAAATTCCCCCCTAACCCCCCACAAATTATGGTGGAATTTGGAGATGTTTTAGGTGGAGAAATGGGGGTGCACAGTTTAAGTGCAGAGTTTTCCAAACTGTGCACACAAACTATGTGCCCATGTCCAGCTCAAAAATAATGAGTTAAATGACTTTTTTTTCCTCCCCAGATTTATCCTAATTCTCCCCTTTCTTCCCCATTTCTATCCTAATATCCATTTAATCTCTCAAATCCTCTCAAACCGTCTTTGGAACTCCATTTTTAGGGGGGGTTAGTGGAGGAACTTCACACAATATCAAGTATGTGTTTCTCCCTCTTAGTGCCTCCCCTTTTCATGAAGTTTCTACCAGTTTACATGATGTACCAAATGACCAGAGGGTAGGTTTTAGAAACTAGGGTTTATTTTTTGGTTTATTAGTTCAATATTTTTATTTTAGGATCGATCTAACTTCCTTGAGGAGCGGCAGTGGTGAGATTGAATTTTCGCACAAAGGATTCAATGTTTTAACAATTTTTGTAGGTGATTCCAAGTGTATGAAATAAATGTGAATTATATTGATGTGTTTATAATATTTTTCATGTTTATATCATTTTATTATTGGTTAAAAAATTGGTTTTAGTGGTATTTGTAAATAAAATGAAGTTTAAGTGCCATTTTTATGTGAAATTGTTGGGTTTTCATAGAAATATTTTATTGGTTAATTTGGGGCTAACATCTAACTACATAATTGAGTTTATTGAAATGTATTAGGATTAAATGTAACTATATTAATTTTTATCTTCTTTTTTTGTTTTTGTGAAAAAAAAAATTAATGGTTTTGGCGAAGAATATGAACTTTAAGTGCCATGTTTGTGTCAAAATGGAGGTTTTACAACGATATCCCTTATTGGTTCAAATGGGGCCACCCTATAACTAATCTGTTGCTTTTATTGAAAGGTATTGGGATTCCATTATTTTTTTGGTGACTTATAAGTGTGCAAAGAGTGTGAAAATGGGGATTTCTAGGAGTTTTGGGTGCAAAACAATGTGAGATTTTGAGAAGTTGTTTTATTGAAAATAAAAATGTTTTGTTTTTTGTTTTAAGTGGTATAATGTGTTTATAGCTACTATATTGTTTTTATGTGACCATTATTAATGTTTTTATATGAAAAGGTATTTATTTATCTTGCTTAAATTGTTTGAGCACAAAGGGGGATTCTCGGGTACATATGTGGGCAGATATGTACTAGTACGCTAGTGATCCGGATGAGTTTTATCTATATTTCACCTAGCCCTTTGGATAACGACAACTCTAAATAAAATATACGGATGATGTTTGGGGACCACTTGGATATGGGTATGCTCCAAACTAGTGTCTCATTCATGATAAATTATTGTTACATGGATATTTCACACCGAGGTACGAGGTACATAGGGCCTGATACTATCTAGTGCCTAGGGGTGTTCCTGGTTTTGGTGATAATTGGATTTGTTGTATTTACACTTGTCTTTGGGTGTGAATGGCTGTAAATTAAAGTATCTAAAAATTATTATTCAAATGTGTTAAAATTCTGAATGTTTTATTTTGAAAACGTTTTACAATTGAACGTAACATTTTTGGAATTTATCGTTGTTTTTCCTTACATATTAAAACTTCGTGTTTTTTCGCCTTGTATTTCATACTATTTTGAATAATTTGGTGGTATCCTATTGGTATTAGGATATCACGCTACATACATCCCTTGGGGGAAAGTAGAATTTATTATGTTTGAAATAGTTAAAGGCAAATCCTTAGGTGAAGGTGGTTCGGGTTGTTAGTCCCCTCCTATGGTGCGGTGTTGTAGAGACGGGTCAGGGGTGATAACCCCTTTTCATGTGGAGTATTTATGGATGATTTTCTTCAATTTTTATTTAAGTTTTGACCACTTGTAATTTATTTTAAACCATGTGTTCATATCTAGTTTCTATTAAGACTTGTTTTCCATGAAAATTTCAGATTCATATTATTGATTGTTTTTAATGTTTTATGATTTCATTAATGGATAAATCCTTCCCGAACCAAATTTATTGATACCCGGGAACTTTTTCTAGACCATGGGGATATGGAATGCCCTTCGGGATTTGTAATGGGATAGATTTGGTGCTGGTATTAGTGGATACCATATTTAGTTCGTGATAGGAATAAAAAAATATAATTTAAAGGAAACCCCCATTTTTAATATTTTGAAAATAACTTTGTTCAAAACTGACATTATAAAATGAAAAAAAAAATTTTGTATAAAAATATATTTTACCCCAATTGGTATAGAAATTACCTAAAAATAAAATATTAGCATGGTATAACTAAAAAAATTAATAAATTGATAAGGAAATAATATAACACAAATAATAGATATTTGAGTTATCAATATCCTTTATAGGTGACATGCTCCTTGATGTAAGAAATATTTCAAACTTTTTTTTAGGTGGTAGAGATGTATATTCATAGAAGAATTATTAAATATCACATCATATAATCAATTGGTATAATTTAACTGACAATTATGTCTAATAGATTGATAATAACATAATTAATGAAAAGTGAGTAACCAAGAAGAATTATGATAGGGGTAACAATTGAGTCAGTGAAATATGATTAAAAGTAACTGATTTGGATTATTATAAAACATTATTAACAAAATTATAGTATAAAGTTACATACTTCATTAGTGAATACACAATTAAATGGGAAATATGATGTATAACCTAAATATGTCATAAGGAAATAATTATTATGACGAAAAACCCTTGTAGATTGAGTAACCTTTAAACCAAAGGCCATTGAAAGAGTGTACTTGTTATTATAATTTATATATGATGACTGAAAGAAAATTCATGGAATGATATCCAAAATAGGTAGTATATAAAAAATTAAATTAGTTTTTTAATACAAAACGTGTCTTAATGAGAGGAATTTGAGATGAAAATATTTACCTCAACCTCATCTTAACTTGAACTGAAAATCCTAAATAATTAAATTGAGTTCATTAAATACATACCCAATAATATTATTCATATATATAACAATTTATATTCATCATTAATAATTGCTGACTCTCCGACCGTAGTCCGACTCAATGAAGAATGGTAAGGTTGTACATAAAAGGCTTCAAAAGGTGCCATATCTATGTTGGAGTGAAAAATATTATTTTAATGGAACTCTACCAAGGGTAGGTGGCTCATCCACAAACCTCCAAAATCAAGAACACAATAGTGAAACATGTCTTCAAGAGTTTGGATGGTCCACTCTGTCTGACCATCCATTTGTGGATGAAAATTAGTGCTTGGGCATGCTAAAGAACCAAAATCATGCTAGTAACCTATCTACACCCTAGATTTAAAATGAGTATCTCAATCATAGATTATTTTTCTTGAGACTTCGTGGAGTCTCACTACCTCCTCTAGATATTTCCTCGATAAAACCTCCATTGAGCTCAACTCCATGATCACTATAAAGTATGATAATTTATTTAAATGATACACTACCACTGATATAGAATCATAACCTCCCTAAGCTTGAGGTAAAATAGTAAAAAATTCCATCAAGATGTCCTCCCACTTCCACTGAGAAACATATAATGGATAGAGAAAACCATTGGGAACATGGTGATCGGCCTTCACCTTCTTGAAGGTCAAACATTGAGACACAAACTTTGCAACTGCATGCATCAAACCAGGCCACCGAAACTATCTTCTCAAAGCTTGATAAATATTTTTCATTCTAGGATTTACTGCCAAAGGAGAAATATGGAACTCTCTGAGAACTATCTCACCCATCTCCAAAGGAACGAAAATCCTTCCCTAGAACAACAATCGGTGTTTTTCGTCCTTAGAGAAACCATCAAGGGCCTCACCATAAACAAATCAGTCACTCTAGACCTCCTCATCAAGATACCCCAAGTTGGATTCCTCCACTTGTGGCACCATAGATGAATGCACATCATATAAAAAAGATAACCTATGCCCCCGAATTCTCTTATATCTAGATGCAATGCTGAAATTTTATCCATCACTCTCCAATAATCACCTAATTCCCACACCGCATCACCACGCAACTTCCTACTCAGTACATCGGCCACAACATTCCCCTTTCCATGTGTATATGAAATCTAGAAGTCATAATCCTATAATAATTACATCCACCAATGTTGACACAAGTTCAAGTCATGTAGGGAGAAAACATACCTCAGGATCTTATGATCGTTGAAGACCACAAAATGCTCACCTATGAGGTAATGTATCCACAACCTCAGGGAAAACATCATTGAAACCAACTTGAGATCATGAGTGGAATAGTTACACTCATGGGGACATAACTATCGAGACCCATACGAAATGACTGATCTATGCTACATCATAACACATCCCAACCCAAGACACGAAGCATCAAAGAAAACTTTAAACTGAACTCCTTCTACCGAAAGACAATGAAATGTAGCACTGACAAAATTATCCTTTAAATACTCAAAAAACTGTCTAATACTGATCAGTCTAAAAGAACACCTAGACCTTTCTGGTCAATACTTTCTGAGGGGTCGCAACCTAAGAGAAACCATCTATGAACCTCCTGTAATAACATGTAATACCAAAGAAACTTCACAAATATTTCACTATATTAGGGGCTTCCCAAGATAAAACTGCTTATATCATTGATGGATCCATAGAAACTCTCTACTAGGATACAACATACCCAATGAATTGGACTTCTGGATACCAAAACTCACACTTCTTAAACTTCCCATATAACTTCTCATAGTAAAGAACTCCCAAAATGGCATGCAGATGCTCTGTATGCCCCTCCTCATATGCAGAGTACACAAGGATATTGCCGATGAAAACCACCATGAACTTATCCAAAAACTCACATAACACAGCATTCATTAACCCCATGAACAAATCTAGAACATTCATCACACCAAATGGAATCACAACAAACTCTTAGTTCCCATGATGACAATAGAAAGCAGTATTCGGGATATCCTCATCCTTTAAACACATCTAATAATATCTTGACAACAAATAGATCATTGAGAAAAAACTTGAACCCTTAATTTGATTTAATAAATCATAAATCTGTGGAATATGGTAGATGTTATTCACTATCACATGGTTCAAGTGACGATAATCGATACAAAACCGCAAACTACCGTCAGACTTCTTTATGAACAAAACTGGTGCACCCCATGGTGACACACTCAGATGAACAAAATTACAATATAACATACCATCGAGTAGTATACATAGTTTTCACAACTCATAAGGCATTATCCTATATGGATACACCAACATAGGACAGACGCCTTGCTATAGTTCGATCTCGAACTGAATCTCTCATCGAGGGGGTAACGCTGCATCCTCCTCTGGAAAGGAATTAGGGTAATCTTCTATGAACCTAAGAAATGTCAATTGTTGAAACTTTGGTGAACTCAGCATAATCTCATTCATCGTGGATGAAAATTAAGGAACATGCCTCTAACCTGTCTGTGGGTCACGCTCACCAAAAAACATTGTTGGCTCTCCATCAGCATCGAATAACACAATCTGCCTCCTGAAGAAATTCACAAGAGCCTGCAGTGAATAAAACCAATACATGTTGAGTATGATGTCATATGGTTGTATCTGTAAACATAGGAAATCTCCCCAAGAGTGGTTCTACCCCAACACTAGATCGCAGTTTCTATATACTTCAAATAAGTCAGATCAATCTCCAACTGGAATAATCAACACCAAGGAAACTCAAGGTATCTCTACCAAAAGTCCCAATGCATGGAAAATGGCAGGTGATATGAAGTATTGTGTCACTCCTGGATCAAACAAGGCATGCTTCCAAGTAGAAAACATGAAAAGGGTACCTCAAATGACATTTGACTCACCTAGAACTGGCAACGCTAAAGCATGAAGCTGACCACAAACTGCTCCATAGCCTCTCTAACCCTACTGAATATCACCTCCATGGTCACACTATACTCTATGAGTATGGGGAGAATCTTGTACCTATCCTCTGATAGCCCCAACTGCTCTCTACTGATCCCAAATGGGAGAAACCTACTGCTACTGCCTCGGTTAGAACTACCATAATGGAGGAACCTAAAACGGAACAACTGGTGCATGTTGACCACTCAAAAATTTTGGACATTCATGTCACTGATGACCTTTGTATCCATTAGAAAAACATGTGTCTGATCCCTTGGAATAGGCTTGAGAGTTTCTTCCCCAAGAGAAGCAAGACATTGAGGGTTGGGACCTACCCTCAACTGATTAGAAGCTCTTCTGTCCAGAAAAATGGGAACCCCAGACCACATATCTGCTTCATGAGGAATCTTGATGACTCCCCTATCATGATGATCCAATTCTGACTAACATTATAATGATGAATTATTCCCTTTACAGTACATCTAGATTCATCTTCAGCGCAAATGAGGCAACCGGGTGCTGGATATCTGAATGCAAATCCTCCTCAAAATTCCTTTATCTGGCCTTCTCATATCAAAATAGGTCCAAATTATATTGAAGAAGGTTCCTAAAATTGATCATAAACTATCACACACTGGAGATACACTTTTAAAGTGTAAGAATCTCCTAGAGACTGGCTGCCTTTGTGATTGAAGATAGAAAATTGAATCTGAACTGGTCTTAGAACTCATCCCACGAGACTTTTGACTCCTCGTGATCTCTAGGGAATAAGAACAACTACTACCTCACTGCCCCATGCAGCAGCATCATAACCAACGATACCCAGTGCTCCTTGTAAAAAAATATTTAAGTAAAGGATATCTCAACCTCCTCAAAAAATTATTCTATGAATGAATCTAAAATACATCCCTCATACCTCTACAGACTCTAGTACTGAAACTCTCATAGTGTCGTCCTCCAAGTTTGTTCATCGTCGACCTCCGCTCTATGGTGATCTTCTAGAGCAACCTGCTAAACAACTTCAATGCAAACATGATGAGGGTGTTGACCTGGAGTCATGCCTCCAAACGAAAAACAATTAGAGCTCCTAAACCTGGAATATATAAGAATTTTACATTAATTAATTGTTTTATTTTATTCATTTTAGGTTAACCTATCCCAAGGTCTACCCATTCAAACACAGGCACAAAGAAGAATGATGCATGATCCTTTACAAGGTATCAACCCTGCAACTAGTATCACCTTATTTAGTATCCATTTTAAGCTTAAAGGTTCATTCATCTGATCATAGGGGGCCGTAAATACCTATGTCTCAGTCAGTCTCCCATGTTTACAATGCTCTCTAAAATTAGCTGCCACTATTTCCCAACCATCCCATGCAACCTCACATGTGCCTAACTTCAAACTTCATCTTATCCCTCAACTAGACCTCTAATACCACTCTGTACTAACCCCCTGCACTCAATGTGTACCCTTCTTGGTCTGAAAATGGGAGAAGAGAGATATTTACCACCGAGTCTCGCCTTCAGTAAGCCCCGAGTTGGCGACTATCACTGAGGGTATAATAAACACACAGATGGGAGGAATTACCCTCTTAGAGAACTCATGTGAAAGAGAGAGATAAGATAGATGAAAACTAAATCCTACTCGACCTACAATATAAAATAAAAGCTAAGGTACAAATGTAATGTCATGTAAAAACAACTACAAATGAAAGTAAAAACTATAAGTACCAAGATAAAGTAAAGACGACAGTGACCAAGAAGCCCAAAGACCTCAGAAAAAACCCACAAGCTAGTAACAAGAAGCTTTATCACTAACCTGCTCCAAATGACCTGAAAATAGTTTATATATATATAGGGTGAGTATAACTATATACTTATTAGGATCCTCCTCAGATACTCCCATGCAAAAGGTAAATAAATCCTGCTAAAGTGCAATAAACAATAACTGGAAATAACTTATCACCTAAATAGTTATACTAAGTTCTCAACCTCACCATAGTTACTCTCATTAAGTATTGCAAACAAGATCATATAATATAATAAAGAATATAAAGTTTACCCATCTACCACTTCCCTACAGGTTGGCCTCTATTCCCCAATAATGCACGTCTGGAGCATCTCTCTCCAAAAAGGCTAGCCTGCAGACACATGGATGCAGCACCGGAACATGCACCTAGTGCAGCACACCGCCACATCCATGTAACCAAAAGTAACCAGGTATTTTCCAAGAGCCACCAAAACCCACATAACATGTATCATACATAGGGTATTATACCTCAAGCCATCACATCACATACACTGAGTAAGGATCATTAAGCCATCACAGCCTATACATGTTATACCTACAGTAGTCCTTAGGGAACTATATTCAGAATACATGTGTGTGAAATAACCACAAGCCATAATAGCCATATATGCACATATATGGGGAAAACTAACTATTGTTCATACCAGAACAAGTAACTACCAAGAAAAGAGACTGGGTCCAAGGGGGTAGTCTTCTATCCATCCTCCCACC
This sequence comes from Viscum album, assembly GCA_963277665.1. Lineage (NCBI taxonomy): Eukaryota > Viridiplantae > Streptophyta > Magnoliopsida > Santalales > Viscaceae > Viscum > Viscum album. The sequence continues at coordinate 2,048,725,918 of OY728137.1, forward strand.
AGAATATTGGGGAAAACACCCTCCAGGGTTCAGAATCCCCTGAGTTTTAGTTTCCCTAACCGATATAGTGGAGTAGCGTATAGAAACACAAAAATTAAAATATATAATATAGCTCACAACCACACTATAGGAATATCTGTGTCTCATACTCAACTACAGCTAGCATCTCTAGGACTCCCGGCTGCCACTGCTAAGACCAGATATCCTGTAAGAACACAACCATTTAAAGAGCTACATTAAGTTATTTTGTCCCTTTTTCATCATTTTCACTTTACATTAATTAATTAATTAACCGTTAATATTTTCCACATTATATTACTTTATCATCACAACAAAGATCTATTCCCTCCAAGCATAAGAAAATAGAGTCCACAGATTCATAGAATTATAACCCGGTCTTTGCATTCCAGCAAGCTTCAACCCCATGGGATAAAAATTTATTCATTTATTAACAAAATTTCTTTCCATATTACCAGGTATTCTAGGAAAACATTCTTAGATACCAAACACAAGGGAAACAACATTTTGGTTAGATGAACTACTTGTAGATTCTTTACCACCTATATCAGGAGTGTAGACTCATCCAACCATGAGAAACTAAACACAGAAAACACATGGCATACCCCATGAATCTTCACCTCACTTGGAAGGAGAGTAATCATTACCATATGTCTCAAGCAGTGGGGAAAGGAAATCAGATAAACAAAAACATTGCCATTAGCCAAGAAATGAATTCAAAAGGGTATACAACTTTCATAACAATGGGTAATCCCAGCTTCTTCCCATTCCATCACCTTATGTGTCATCCCCGACACCCACATGCATAAATTGATTTATCTCGACACTCAAGGAATCAATTGATGCCACATAATCCAGGCCTCCCTGCCCCACATACCCCAACATCCCTCCTAGCTCAGCCATCCCAAGCTCACGTCACATTCGGGAACCCCTTCCCCACAACCACAATATCCCTTTTAGGCTCACATCATATCACAAGAAGAAGGAAATAAACATAGTAACCGGTCTCTTGACCCTAAACCAAGGCATTCAGACTTCACACATAATGAGCTCTCACAGCTCCAAATAACAAGGCATGTGTCCTTTACAATCAAATAGGAAACTCAATCCCTAAAAGGCATTATCTTTTATCACACAACTTTTTCTTATTCTATATTTATTTAACCGATTCATTATCAATGGTTTAAACTATGGGAAACCAAAGAAAAAAGCTTTCACAACTATTAAAAATTATTTAAACAATTAATTTAACATTCATTTAATTATTTTATCAACAAGAATCACCATGTTTCAGTTTCATTAACTAGTTCAATTAAACATGCATAACTGCATCTATTTTATTATCATAAAATTACAACAACAATAACAACTGAATTCATTAAACATGCCTATTTAATTCCTTTAGCCAATTAATTATCAATGAATTCAAGATTTATTTTCTTTAAAAATTTCCATTAAGAATAACATGATAATCTAAGAAAGGCATAGATATCACACAATCTAGAAAATCAAGAGGCAACTTGTTATCACATTAAAAAGTGGTAATATCACTATGTGATTGATACCAATTCTTTAACTCGGTTAAATTATTTATTAATTTAATTCCATTTTATAAAAGGGGATAAAACATTATAACTCTATGACTGCACATAGATAAAAGATAATCATTTAATACCCAATATCAAAAGATCATTGACGTTCTTTGCATGTGAATAAACCACACAACAGATCTCCGATCACCCATCCCATAATAACTACATCCACCTGAGGATGTCGCGGTACAACTACACCAAAAAACAACCAATAAAAAACCCCATTACAAACATTGGGGATCATTCGACGTTGTATGGTAAGAATAATGGGAGGAAAAAGAGATCAAACTAGAAGAAATCGCAAGAAAATGAAGGAAAAACACACCTTGGATCAACTTGGGTAACCATGGATCGAAGTTGGAATCTAAGAATCAATCCATGATTAAGGAATCCCCAAAATGTTAAAGTGGGGGTCATCAGGTTTCCTGGAGTTGAGAGAGAGATGTTTTATCCATAGGGTTTGACAACCTGAGTGGCTGAAAATGTTTTAAAACATACAGTATCGGGGAATTACCTGATGTGTAATCCCCTTCCACATCGTGTAATCCTCATAATTTGGATGATAATTGTTTTTAATGAAAATGTTTTGAATGATTAGGTTTCATCCATTATAGGATTGTTGGTCCATTATGACCATTTTTCAATATGAATGTTATAAAATATACTCTTAATAATAATTTTAATGTTATAATTATTGTTTATAATTATAAATGACAAAGGAAAATTAATACAGAAAGAAGAGTTGATGGCCTCATCCAGTAGAGTCGTATCGTACGAAGCCCATTTGTTAGAAATTGGGAGGGAGGTAGCATACTTGGTCTTTTCTCTAGACTAATCCCAATTCTAGATTCAAGAAATGTGTCTTGAACAAAATCTCCTACGGGAGAAGTTCAAGTTTGTGGAGATTACCACTTGGTTGATGTTAGCCAAGTTGCCCCACGAGTCTATCACCATCGCACACCTCACCCTTATGTCATATGTGGGTGTTTTAAGGGGTTATGTGTTGAGGACTTAGTTAATTAATGTATAATCCCTTTTTATAAAGAAAATTATCATTCCATCATTTTTTTGAGAATAGTTTTTCTTAAAAATATGATAAATATGATAAATTGATTTTTCTGACAGAAATTGTGCTTTTTAGAAAAGATATAAATATTTATAAAAAACTAATATATTATGAAAAGTAATTATTTTAATGAAATAGTGTGATTAAAATTCTATTATTTAAATTTAAATTATAAAATAATTTTATTTTTTTCAAGTGCCGGAAATTTTACTATGCATTTTATGTCTGCTCTTATTTTTAAAAACTATCGATTTTAATATTTAAAAGTTAAAATTATCATATTTATAAAATTAATATGATAAAATAAATATCATTTTATAAATTATAACATCAAAATTATGTTGGTGTTAATTTATGATAATTTTTTAAAATACTTTAGTTTTTTCATGAATAATAAAAATACAGTTTGAGTTTTTTAGTATATTTAATGACATCATAATGATGTAATATGTAATATAAAATTATGTTCGAATATTGTGGATTAAAACAACATAATAGGTGTCCCATTTGGAAATAAAATTGGAAAATACCATGTGAATGCCCATGGTTTTGAATTTACCACCACCTAGGTGTCCAAGGAAATCAATAAAAAATACCTCTCTTTTGCTATAAATACCCATCCATTTATCCATTATCTTTCATTAACAGTTCATCATAAAAGAATATATGATATATTTACCTACCAAGGAGTCCCTGAAAGGTTTACTCAAGTCCCCAAGGTCCCAATATTTGAATTTTAGGTATTACTTTTTAGGGTAATAGAAATCTCAACTTCTCTTTTCCTTTCAAGTTTACTTTTTATGTGGTATTCTTTCAAATTTCCAAAAAATTATATAAATTTTATTCTATAACTTTACTATGTTAAGAGACTTCTATTATTAGGAAACCCTTTTCCTCTCCATTTTAATGTTTTCTAAAATCCTGTTTCATACTCATTATGCTACAGAATTTTCTTCTCCAAATTTCTCTCTTTTTCTCAAGAAATTATTTTATTTTATTTCTATGAATACCTAAACCTATTTATTTTACAAGGGTATTCCCCAATATGTAAAAATTATTTATTTTATTCTATAATTAACGTACATAAAACCCTCATTCCCTTTCTTTGGGTTATAAATGACATAATGATCATGTTTTCAAGCACTTTTTAAAACGCCATGATTTTGATACGAAACCCATTTCTTTTAATTATCCATGGGTTATTTATGAGATGTTTGATTATGATCTATGGGGATCACTTAAAAAATAATAAATATTATGGTTTCACCCTTATATAACTCAAATACATTGGGTAAATAATTTAATCTCTAGTGATGACATGTTTTACGATTCCTTGGTGAATAACCTAGGTAATTTTTACGACACCTTGGTGACAAACCTTGGTGATATGTTTATGAATGTCTCATTTAAATGTCTTATACACATATAAAAGTTATGATTCATGTTATTATTGTTATTATTATTACTATATTCCACTTTTTCATGCCTTTGTGATATTCCTCGAGTTTTTATTAATGATTCTCATGATAACATATAAACTACTTCCCTTTCTTTCCCTTACTATGCCTTATGCTCACCCTTTCCTTTGATGTCTGTCCCTAGGTTATGAGATGTAGTAATTGTACTTAGGATGAATCTTTTATGAATACTTTAAATTATAATTAAATATTTTTTTAAGTTTCAGGTATTATGTACCTTTTTCCAAGAAACTATACTTTACAATATCCTCTGTTTTGTACAATGTAAAGAAAGTTATGTATGAAAAAGATAGGATTCCATAGTTGGTATCAAAGGATGGTCAGATATTTTTTGAAATGTGTATTTTATAACTTTCAGAAGAATCCTATAGAAACATTTAAATATAGGAAAAACATCATGGTATTTTGGTAAAATACTTTATAGGTGGTTTCTAAGAAAATAAATCCCTATATGGATACGAACTAGTGGGTATGTATCTAGAAAAGATGTACCTAGGGGTAACAACTCTAACAAGGTGCATCAGTCTGAACTCATCGTAACCCGATACATGATAATGGACTTTAATGCACTCTTGGTTTTAAAATACTAGGGGATATGTTTGGTTAATAATAACCTTTTTATGAACAATTATGAAGGATTTATAAAAAATGTAATTGTTGTTAAAGAATAACATATTTAATCATGATGTTTTAAGACATGAAATTTCTTTGGAATTATAAGACTATTTAATGATAAAGGTTTCTCACTAAGGTTTTATTCTTTTAGAAAATGGTCATAAATAGGAGAAACCATGTAAATGGTGAGTGCAATAGACCAGGTGCTGACGGTTATCTGATGGAAGCCGAAATGGAAAGATTCATCGGAATGATGAATCAACTGACTCGAGTTATGAGCAATAACTTGAATAAATATGATAGACCAGATTCACCTAGAAGGGAACAAATTTACATTAATTTCTTTATATATAAATGATAACCTTATTTAAGTGGATCTGTCAACTGATTGATTGATGAAAAATGGATAAGATCTATAGAAATGATATTATCTATACTATGTTGCTCAGAACAAGAGAAATTCACCCATACTGTGTAACACTTAGAGAGAGAATATGATTAGTGGTGGAAGCTGGTTAAAAAAATGAAGCCAAAAGTTGAGATTTAAGATATAGATTTGGAAGAGTATAGGGGAACTTTTTTCAAAAAAAATATTTCCCTCGTTCAATGAGAAGGAATTTCTTGAGCTGAAGCGAAAGGAAAATGAATTTATGGGAAGCTATGAGATGAACTACGAAAGACTTTCCTATTACACCTCTAACTTTTTCATGGATCCTAATAGGAATGTTGATAGATTCTTCGATGGAATAAGATCCCATATATGGAAGAATCTATCCAACTGATACTACAACAACTATAAGGTGATTGTGAGGAGTTCTATAAAAGTTGAACTGGAGTTCAGAGAGAGGTAGTCGTCCCATAGATCAAATGAAAAGAATAGATATTTGGATCAAAACATGGGGGAATATTTGATCAATGAATAGGAGGAAAGAAAGTTCAAATTCCCACATTCAACAAATGTGGGAAGAAGCATTTGGGTAATTTCTTACTTGGGAGTAGTAGATGTTGCAAGTGTAGAAGAGATGGCCATATTGCTCAGAAGTTTCATAGTGTGGTGAAGCCTCAACTTCTCAACACTAATGAAAAATAGAATAAGTTATAGGCCCTACCTAAATTCCAATACTTCATGTTCGAATAGCTTGGGAACTTCACCAATCACTATCCAAATCCAAAGTTAATGGAGGGAAATCACCATCAACCTCAACATAGGCTAAGGGAGCAAGGTTTTAATGAAACATATATTTATAGAATAATAATTTTTCTATTCTATTATTATTTATGAATAAGATATTAATTTTACGTTAAAGTGGACTCTTTTTTCAATAGCGTACTCGACACCCAACAATGGGTTTCTCCAAAATCTTACGTTGCACACAACATTGTGTTATACCGGAAAATATTACAGTAATAATATTATTATTTTAAATAGTAGTTAACACATATCCATTGGGATGAAGGGAATGAAAAGTATCAACTGAATTATGAAAATATGGTTTACACATTTTTAAATAATAATTCATTGGTTACTAAATATTTATAAAAGGAAATAAAAACCAATTGAAAATAAAGGATGTGTTTTTATGAAAACTTATTTACATAGAGAATAATTGGGTTTATGAAATCATATCACTCTTTATAGAATTTTATTTAATGAAAAATATATGTTATATATTCAATTTAATGTTTTAAATTCATCTTATATTTTTTCTATATATGATATAAGAATGAATTCAATTTTCCGGATAAAAGAAGTATTTTTCTAAAAATGAAGTTGTACCGCCTTTTGATAGAAAACCATTTTTAAATTTAGTTTTTGCCACTTTTATATGTTCTATTTTACAAAATAAACTTCTTCTATATAATCAGGACACCAAAATTTACTTTGGTTAAAAATTTTGGTTATTTTCTGATATTGTTAATTTTTTAATGAATAGTGAAAAATACTACATTTTAATTCAAAACTGTATTTTCAGCTAATTTAATTATATAGATAGATTGTCATTTCAATTGGTTTTAAAGTATGAAGATAATATATATATATATATATATTTAATCCAATGTTATTAATTTTAAGTAATTTCACTTTTAAATTTTATATAAACACATGTCAATCCTTTGATAGATTTTACTTCTCAAAAACCCTGCTTTTTGGTTTTAACATTGGGAATTAATTTTAAATTAATTACAGAAAATTTTTTGTTTGGAATTTTGAAAAATGAATTACATATTTAGAATAATAAATTCCAAATTATGTGTATGGGTACCTTTTATTTTTTGACATTATGAATAGTAACTTTAGTAATTATTTTATTTACCATGGTTAAAAGGTAAATCTGGTAAATAAGGGTAAACAATAATATTATAATAATATTAAACTACCTTAACACATGACTTAATCCTATTATATGAGATCTTTTCAACCATGGTCATTCTTGGGTCGATTTTGGGACCCCATGGAACCACTTGGATGTGATAATGACATTTTATAAGAATTAATTTAAAGTAAAGAGAAATATAACATAAACATGTATCTTTTACTAAAAAAATTTAATATGGGTTTATATAACTGATATCATTGACTATAAATAGTTATATAAATATAAAATGATTTCCAAAATCATAGTATTCTATTTATAATTTTTATACATTAAATAAATAAATTTAATTATGACACAATGATGATGGAGTGATTGCTTCATTAATAAAAGATTCAAATAATTTTTTTTTAAAAGGTTGGGGATGAAGCCTCAATTTATTATTTAAAGAAAATACCTCTTTAGTGTGCGTAGAGGGAGACCCATTACATATCCCGAAGGCACAAGGCCAAGTGGCCTGAATATAAGGCTTGAAAGCCCATTTTTTGGCCCAAAGGACCCCTCGGTGAACAGTGCTGCTACAGTACCCACACTGCTACAGTACCCACCACCGCTACAGTACCCTGCAATAGTGCCTCCGCCGCAACAGTGTCCCTGCTGCTACAGTAGTGCTACAGTACCCTACTACATGGCTTCTACAGTAACCTAGAAATTCGTCCCTGCCCGAATTTGATCTCGGGTCTTTTGGATGTCATGTAGGAGCTTGTACCACTTGGGTACAAGCTCATTGGCATAAAAGATTCAAATGAATGATATTATAAATATTAAAATAAATTTAATGAGAATATTTTGTTTCCATACATGAATTTTATGGATGATATTGACATATTATCTTTCAGTTAATGCCTTTTTTTATAAGATCAATTTTTTATGAATTTTTAAAAAAATCAATTATGAATAGTGCCCAAAATTGACATAATTCGTAACTTCAAATATAAAATATTTTATTAAATGATATCAAATTCATAAAAACATAATATTTGGAAAAATGGTTAAGATAAGTCCAAATATGTCATAAAAAAAATTTGGGTTCTTTTGACATGATATGAAAATTACATTAACCCACAATGTGTAAATAACATGATATCACTGTAAGATTAAAAAAGAATAAAATAAGGGGTAAACCAAAAAGATAAGGATAAAATAAATATTCAAAACTTGTCAAAAAATTATTTTATGATTTTTATTCGAACCAAAATTATATTATCTTAGAATTAAATGAGTTTCTGTATATTTTTAATTGAAATTAAATTTATAATAAATTAAATTTTCAAGACTTTTTTAAAGTGCCCCTCACCTCTTCTATAAAAGGGAACTTTTTATTCTCTTTATCTCACACTTAAAAATCCATTTAGTTTGAAAAATATCTATCCAATACTATTCCTATAATACCTCCCTTACTCCTAGAATCATTAACTTGGGAATAAGGCAATTCAAGAAATCCTTTTGGCTCAAATCAAAAGATGTTACCTGATTTAGAGGTAACGTCTTCTCTCAAGTTCTTTTCCTTTATTTTCCTTCTCCACTCCCTATGATATTATAATTATTTGATTAAATAAAAAAAGTATCCTTAATATACTAGAATGTTTTTTGATATGTATTCGAACTACACTTACACACACCTCTATCTAATGGATACGAACATGTTGTTTTTGTGTACGGTGAACTGCAGCCTCATGAAACGATGATTTTTCAATTTTCTCCTACCACCTCTCACGGTGGACATTATGATGGAACTGTATTTATATATGATATATGGTATATTTATATTGTCTTTATGCTTCTCTATTTTTTATTTATATCTTACCTTTATGATTTCCATAATGTGTAAATATGATAATTTCATTTGAAGAAGTGTGGACTACCGCCCCCTCAAAATGATATGACTCGTTCATACCATACATGGAATGTATAAATGATGGAATTAATTAACTTATGTAACATATATAACATATATATTATAAATTAATTTTAATATACCTATTTATCATTTAGTTTTTATTCCTTTAATATTACAATGAAATGAAATTAGCGTTCATGCATACGTACGACCTACCATCTCCATGAACGGTGCATTTCATTTATTATCTCCCAATGTTATGAAATATTATAAATATATATATATATATATATATTGGATATATATGATATTTAAATCATGAATTCTATTCTGTATATAATGGAATTTTTACCACGTGGACAATTTGTAATTATAAAAAGTTCATTTTCAACTCAAGTACCGAATATCAACAGAACCACTGATATGAACTTGAATACTTATATGATTGTTATAACAAGGTAATAAGTGATATAAAAGGAATAATAAACTTTAAAAAGGTTATGAATCAAGAAAAATTGACTTATGTATATTATTCAGGGAGATAAATAACGAACAAGACAAGTCGGACTCAAGGTAAGGGAATTCGTCTCAATCTCCTTTTATTGAGGCATATTTTGGTTTATACACAAACTTCTCTTATATAGTGTATAATAAACCCTTTTTAATTTTAATTTCATTAAACAGTTTTCAAAATTTAATCTTTTTTTATGAATCATTTTTCTAAACTACAAAAGGAATGTTTCTTTTTAATGTATGCGGTGAAAAGGACCTTTCTTCCGCCGCGAGCATTACTTGATATTTGGCTTCCTTAACAAGCCATGATATTTTTAAAAGGAAAATAAATACCATATACCATTTTTACATATTTTGGAATTGAAAATGGTTTTTATAAATAATTTATTATATCAATATCTTGAAATGATATATTTTGATTGTAATGTGGAAATGTTATGTTTCCTTTATGCTTATTTTATGTGTTATGATTATGTTATAGGTTCCTGGGAATTGTTTATGTATATGTGTGGTTCTATGATAAACCGAGGGTAGGTGAGCCTGAGATATCTCTCTAATACATTGTGAAATGTGACAGAGGTAAACGATAAAGTTTCTCCTAATAGATTTAGGTAATATACTGTGATGTGTATTCCAAACGTAACCATGAAGGTTACTCCCTCTGTAGCAGTGAAACCAAAAATTTAAGTATTTTATAGATGCCATAAGTTTCCATTATGATTTATGATTTCTATAATTTATTCATAAAACATATGATTTCATGGGATATGTTAAAGAGATTATGTTTTATGAGTAAAAATTATGATTTCATTGATTTGTATGTATTCATGGACTAATGTTTTCTTTATTTGTTTTATATCCCTTACTGAGTTTTTTATACTCATACCATGTTTTTGAAATGTTTTTAACAGGGTATAAATAAGGGTAAGAGAAAGGAATAATTCAAGAATATTTTTATCAAGAAAAGAATTCTTGTTTTATTTAAGGAGTTTTATTATTGTGAAAAAGTTGGATATAGTAGAAGTGTCTACTTTGTAATATTTTAGATGTAATTTAATTGTTATGTCCTAACTATCTAAAACACTAAACCTAAAAAGATCCTCAATGTAAATTATTGACGTAACTCAAGATTATGTAATGTTTAAGGATGGGGCCTTATAATGGTAGTTCTTTTTCTATCATGAAGGTTGAAGTTGAACCTCCAAATGATGTGGTGGAAGGTATTCTCATTGTTCTCTCAAAACTATAAAGTACTTTGTTTGATTTTGGTTCTACACATTCCTTTATTTCATCCAAGTTTGCAAATAATATAGAATCAATCCCTGAACTACATGAAGTATAATTATTATTCAAGACTCCTAGAGGGATTATTTAAGAATCAATAGTGTATAGAAACTCTAGTATTCACTTTGGTGAGTATAGTCTCATCAAAAATCTAGTAGTCATTACCATGTTAGAATTTGACATTATACTGGGGATGGAGTGGCTCTCAAAGTATAATACTATATCAATTGTAAAAGTAAGGAAAACTCAAATGTCTTGAATGAAAAACCTACATTTTTTTAAAGGAGAAATATCTTGACATGATCTTTGTCTAGAAGTACCACCAATAACCTTATTTATGGATATTATCATTAAAGATGAATAAGGAGATAAAAGTATACAAATAAAGAATGTCCCCATATTTTTGGAATACATTGATATATTTCCTGAGGAGTTACTTGTACCTCACCCAGAAAGAGAGGTAGAGTTGTCCATTGAACTCATTCCTGGATCCAAGATGATACCAAATACCCCGTATAGAATAGAAAATGGGGAGCAAGAGGAATTAAAGAAACAACTCCAAGATCTTTTGGAGATGGGATTTATTTGGCCAAGTGTGTCTCCTTAGGGAGCACCAATTCTCTTTTTGAATAAGAAGGATAGATCAATGAGGCTATGAATTGATTATAGAGATATTAATGGGATAACAGTGAATAAAAAGTACCCCCTTCCAAGAATAAATGATTTATTTGACCAGCTTTTTGGGGCTCAATTCTTCTCTAAGATTGATCTTCAATATGGTTATAATCAATTGAGGGTGAATAAATAAGTTATTTAAAAGACCACCTTCTGATCAAAATATGGGATTTATGAGTTTTTTGTTATGACCATTGGCTTGACTAATGTTTTAATGGCACAGACCTATTCGGTCCATTCCTTTGTTGAAATCTAGTGTTTGAAGCATTATGGGAGGTCAAGGGGACTCATTTCAAGAGTTTTTTAAAAATATAGTTTTCCAATGGTGAGTTAGGAATGATAGGTCACTGACAGTAGGTTGTGATGGTGAGTCATGAGGGGGAGTCATAGTGAGTCGCAGTGGTGAGTCAAGATGGTGACTAGCACTAGTAGCTCACCAACAGTGACTCGTGATAGTGAGTCACTGACGGTGATTTCCAATGGTGACTCACACTGGTGATTCGCAATGGTAGTTCGCCTGTGGTGAGTCATCCAGTAGTGACTTGTCCAATGGTGAGTCATTTGATGATGGATCATCCAACGGTGACTCTTACACCGGTAGCTCGCATCGATGACTCGCCTGCCAGTGACTCGCAATGGTGATTCATACACCGATAGCTCATCCACCAATGACTCGTAGTGATGACTCACCCAATGGTGAATCGTTTCTAATAGTTTGTCATAATTTCATTTTTCTCCAGTTTTCTAGTTTTCTATAGTTTCACCCCTGGATGTTTTCTTTTACGTAAAATTCTTTTAAATCCTTTTTAAGGGGTTTAAAGATAATTCAAAGCCCATACCTTCTATCTTATTTTTCCTAAGGTTCTAGGTGCCTTTACATGGTCAAAACATGTGGGTATTTGAGATCCATCTTTAATGGAAATTCAAAACTATTTCATATCTTGTGATTCTCAGATCTAATCCTTCTAAGCCGAGGGCCTTCCCTTCATTCATTCCTTCTTGTTTTCCTTGGTACGGTATGCCCATAGTTATTCCTCCCATAGGATTTGTCTGTTGTGTTTTAGACTTGGATTTTTTCCCATTGGAGTATTCCTGCAGCATGCACACCCACTGTTTTGGTAAAACTAGGAAGTTCTGATCCTTCTTCCATATAAGGTATGTTCTATCTCTGTTATTCTGGGTTCCTTGATCTGTTTCCTCATTTTTCCTCTTTTAATGTGATGGCATGTGATATCCATTTTTCTAATGGATATTTATTGGTTTTTTGTTGGTTTGGTGGTGCCACAACGTCCTTGGGTGGATGCAGTCATTGTAGGAGAGGTGATCGTGATCTGTTGTGTAAGCTCATTCCAATGAAAAGAATGTCAGAAACCTTTTGAGATAGGGGATTCACTAATTATATATATATATATATATTCAATCATATATTTATCATGTTTTATCCCGTTGGATCACAATGAAATTGATATAAAATATATTTGAACCAGATTAAATAATTGGAATCAATTTCATAGCGATGTTATTTCCTCTTCATTTTCTAGATAGTGTAATATCTATGCCTTTCTTATTTATCATGTCATTCTTGATGGAAATTGGTAAGGAACGTAGAGCCAGAATTAATTTATAATTAATTGGCTAAAAGATAAAGAGTCATATTTAATGAATCGAGTTGTTGTTTTTGTATTTTGATGATAATAAAATTGATACAGATATGCATGTTTAACTAAATTGGTTAATAACTTGTTGTATGAATAAAAGATAATTATTTTATGGGGCCTAATTTTTCTATTTTTTGTATAGGACAAGTTACTTATTCTTTGGAGAAATAAGATCTCGTTGTGTGGGAAGGATGGATTCCCTGTTTAGGGCCAAGAGCCTAGTTTCTATGTTTGTTTGTTTCCTACTTCTTGTGATGTGATGTGAGCCTAGGATAACTAATCCTGGAGGGTTGTAGCGATAAGTGGAATAGGGAGGCCTGGTTTTTTTGGCAACATTTGATTCCTATTATGCCAAGATTCATTGGTTTATGTATGTGGGTGTTAGGAAGGACATTAGAGATGATGGAACGGGATGAATCTAGGCTTACCCGTTGATATGAAATTTGGATGCTTATTGAATCTTTTGTTTTTTATTTACTTTACTCTTTACACTACTTGAGGTAGATGGTTTGTCTTACACTCCTTCAAAAAGAGGCAGAGACACATCTGTTATGTCATGTGCTTTCCATGTTTATTTTCTCGATGATGGATGGGTATATGGTACTACTATAGGTGGCAAAGACTTGATGGGTTTCTCATTTACTCACCATGTGGATCCCCATGTGTTTTTTAGCTTATAATATTTTCCTAGAATACCTAGAAATATGGAAATATGGAAAATGGTAATGTTTTTAATAAATGAATAATTTTTTAACCCATGGGGTTGGAACTTACTAGGTTTCAATGATGAGGTTGTGACTCTGAGAAATCATGGACTCTATTTGGTTATGCCTGGAGGGTATGGATCTTGGTTGTAATGATAATTAAATGTAATTTGGAATTGATAACGATTAATTAATGTTTAAATAATTAATTAACTTAAAGTAAAACTAATAAAAAGGGATAAAGGAACTTAATATATCTCTTTAAATGGTTGTGTGCTTATAGTATATCTAGTCTTAGTAGTGGAAACTAGGAGTCCGAGAGACATTAGCTAGAGTTGAGTCTAAGACTAGGTTATTCTCATAGTATGGTTGTAAGATATATTATATCCTTTATTTTTTGTGTTTCTATATGCTACTTCACTCTGTCAGTTTGGGAAACTAGCACCTAAAGGATTCTGATCCCTAGGGGTGTTTTCCCAACATCTCATTGGGAGGATGGATGGATAACCACCCCCTTTGACCCTACACTCTTCTCTTGGTAGTTACTTGTGTTGGTATGTATGATGGTTAGTTTTTCCCAAATATGTGTGTAGAGGGATGTAATGGCTTGTGGTTATTTCACACACATATATTCTGGATATAGTTTTCTATGGACTATTATAGGTGTAACATGTATAGGCTATGATGGCTTGAGGATCCTTACTCAGTGTATGGGTTGTGATGTCTTGAAGTATAATACTCGATGTTTGATACATGTTATGTGGGCTATAGTGGCTCTTGGAAACTACCCAATTACTTTTATTTATATGGATGTGGTGGTGTGTTGTGTGAGGTGTATATTTTTTTGCTTCACCCAAGTGTATTTGGGATAGCCTTTTTGGAGAGAGATGCTCAGGATGTGCGACATTGGGGTGAAGTGGAAAACCAGTGGGGAAGTGGTAGTGGTGTACCCTTGACATTATTTATTATGATATATACTCTTGTATGAGATACTTTGTGAGAGTATTCGTGGTGAGTTTGGGAACATAGTATACATGTTTAGGTGATGAGTTAGTTTCACTTGTTTTTCACTGTTATTTAGCATGATTTCTTTACTTTTTCACGAGAGACTCTGGGAGGATCCTACTGAGTATACTGTTACACTCACCCTATGTATATATAAACTATTTTTCAGGTTAGTTGGAGTAGGTTGGAGGTTAGGTTGGTTACTACTATCTTGTGGGTTACAAGAGCTATTTGGGTTTTGTGGTCACTGACGTCTTTACTTTCCTTTTTGGTACTATAATTTTTACTTTTAGTTGTAGTAGTTATTGCATGACATTACATTTGTGTACTTGGGTTTCTTTTATATTGTAGTCTGAACATGATTTGGTTGGTTTCTATCTTATCTATCTGTTTCACATGTGTTCTCTTAGAAGGTAATGTCTCCCATCTGTGTGTTTACTATACCCTCAGTTCTAGTCACCAACTGAGGGCCTACTGAAGGTGGGACTCAGGTGTCACTATCTCTCTCCTCTCATTTCTAGCCTAAGAGGGGACCACTTTGAAGGGAGGGGGTCATGAAAGAGTGGTATCATAGGTCTAGATGAGAGATAGGATGGAGTTTGGAGTTAGGAACATGTGAGGTTTCATATGTTGGTAGGGAAACAGTGTCAGTTAATTTTAAGAAAGTGTTGTAAACATGGGAGACCGGCTGAGAAATGTGTATTTAAGGCTCCCTATAATCTGATGCATGGACCTTTAACCTTACAGTGGAAACTAAATGAGGTGATACTATTTTTAGTCTAGAGACCAAGGAATGTATCGTACATCATTCTTCTTTTCACCTGTGTTTTAATGGGTAGACCTTTGGATAGGTTAACCTAAAATGAATAAAAGAAAACAATTCATTAATGTTAAAAGGAATCCATATTATACGTTTAGAAACTCTAACAATTTTCTCTTTTGTAGGTATGAATTCAAGTCGACATCCTCATTAGGTTCACTTGGAAGATGTTCAACAGGTTGTGCCATTATATCACAGTAAAGTAGAGGTTGAAAACGAAGACACTTGGAGGAGGACACTTTAAGAATTTCAGCACTAGAGTCTATAGAAGTATGAGGGATCTCTCTCAGATATAGTCATGGAAGACTAGATAAAGTAGGTTGAGATAGATTTTAGTTTGATCCGTGCTTGGAAGGAGAATTAGGTATTGTTGGTTGTGATGATGTTTCATGGTTTAGTGAGGCAGTGGTGGTTCTTGTTCCTTGGGGATCATGAGGATTCGACAATATCTTGGGAGAAGTTTCGAGAGCTGTTCGGAGTTGGGTTTCTTTCATCGACTGTGAAGGTATCCAATAAACAAGAGATGCTTACCCTTTGGTAGGATAGATCCATTGTGCGAGAGTTCAGGAAACTTCTATGATATGATTTGAACTTGTTTGTGGATGAGGAGTCCAGGGCGAGGCATTTCTATGAGGACTTGTATCTAGAGATCCAGCATCACGTCACCCTGTTTATGCTGAAGACATATCTTGAAGATCAGGCGAGGGAGGAGGTCATCAAGAAAATTTTATCCAAAACTAGATCATCATGAGATGGGATTCATCAAGATTCCTCATGAAGTAGATTTGTGGTTTGGGTTTCTTAGTTTTCAGGGAAGAATAGTTTTTGTTTGGATAGGGGTAAGTCTCAACCTTTATTCTCTCATTTCTATGGTGGAAGTGCCTCTTAGTCATATGATAATGGATCAAGTTCTTTTTTTTATGGAGTTTGAGGTCATCAGCGGAATGAGTGCCCAACCTTTCTGAGCAGTCAACGTGTGTCAGATGTTCCACTCCAGGTTCCTCCTTTGAGGCAGTTCTAACCGAGACAGCAGTAGCAGGTTGCACCAGCTTTGGATTAGCAGAGAGAATATGTGGTAGTTATAGGAAAACCCTGGGATACTCCCCTTCCTCATAGATCATATCAATTCTATGGAGTTGGTCATCATTAGGTTCATCGAGGTCATGGAGTAGGTCTTGGTAAGCTTCATACATTAGTGTTGCCTTCTCCAGGCGAGCTAGACGTCATTTGAGGTACCCTTTTCTTATTTTCTACTAGGGTGTATATCTTGTATTATTTAGGAGTGACACAATCCTTAATATCACCTACCCTTTTCCATTACTTGGTAGTTGAGGTAGAGAGGCTCCCAGTGCTCTTGGTATTGACTCTGCCTGTTAGAGTTTGAGCGTACTTGTTTAAAGTACGTAGAGGCTGTGAGAAAGTTCTGGTGAAGTAACACTCTTGGGGATATTTCCTATGTTTACAAATACAACCATATGATTTCATCCTAATCATGAATTGGTTGTATTTTTTGAAAAATATTGTGTATTTATTCCATAGGTGGGTGGTGTTCTTTAATGCTGATAGAGATCCAGCAATGTTTGTTGGTGAGTGAGTCCCTCAGATGGGTTAGAGGCGTGTTTTGTCCTTGTCATCCTTGATGACTGAGCTGATGTTGAACTCATCAGAGGTTCATTATTCAGTGTTTACCATGGTTTTGGAAGACTACCTTGATGTCTTTGTAGAAGTGGTTGTATTGTTACCCCCTCAATGGAAGATTGAGTTTGGGATCGAGCTATATCCAGGCATGTCTCATATCTCAATGTCTTCATATATGATGGAACCTTTTGAGTTGAAATAGATTCATATACATCTCGATGGTCTATTATAGTGCGGTTTTGTTCATCCAAGTGTGTCATTATGTGGTGAACCAATTTTTTTAATGAAGAAGGCTGACGGAAGTTTGCATTTGTGTGTCAATTATGTCACTTAAACCAAGTGACAGTGATGAACTACTATCCTCTTCTATGGATTGATGATTTATTCGATCAGGTGAATGGTTAAATTTGGTTCTCGAATATTGATTTGTGATCCAGATATCATTATATTCATGTCAAGGATGAGGATATCCCAAATACTGATTTTCATTATCATCATGGGAATTAAGATTCCGTTATGATTTCATTTGGTGTGATGAATGATCTAGTTGTGTTCATGGGGTTAATGAATGTTGTGTTTCATGAGTTCCTATATAAGTTTGTGGTGGTTTTCATCGACCACATCTTAGTGTACTCCCTGTATGAGGAGGATCATGAAGAGCATATGCATGTCGTTTTGGGAATTCTTCATTGATAGTGGTTGTTTAATAAGTTGTCAAAGTGTGAGTTTTGGGATTGAGAAGTTCATTTATTAGGGCATGTTATATCCTAGTAGGGAGTATCTTTGGGTCCATCAAATGTAGATTCAGTTGTAAATTGGGAAGCCCCCAATATAGTGATAGAGGTACAACGTTTCCTTAGTCTCGTAGGATATTACAGGAAGTTCTTAGCCAATTTCTCTTAGCTTACAACTCCTATGATGTCATTGTCCAAGAAGGATTAAGAATTCTTGTGGACTGGTCAGTGTTAGGAATATTTTGATTATCTAAAGGAGAATTTGGTTAGTCTTCCTTTTCCTTGTCTTCCATCAGAAGGAGTTCAGTTTCAGGTTTTCTAGGATGCTTCACATCTAAGGTAGGGTAGTGTTATAATTTAGTAGATATTGATTTTTTCTTATGGGTCTTAGCAGTTGAATCCCCACAAACGTAACTATACCAACCATGATCTTGAGTTGGGGGCAATGGTGTTTTCTCTGAATTTATAGTGACATTGCTTCATTGGAAATCATTTTGTGGTATTCACTGATCATAAGAGCCTGAGGTATGTTTTCTCCTAGTGTGAATTGAACTTGAGATAGAATCAGTGGATGGAGTTCTAATAGGATTATGACTTTGAAATTTCATATATACCTAGAAAGGGGAATGTTGTAGCTGATGTGTTGAGCATGAAGTCGCATAGAGATGCAGTGCATGAATTAGGAGATTCTTGGAGGGTGATGGAATAACTTTTAACATTACATCTGGATATGGGAGAAGTTAGGGGGAAGAGGTTATCTTTTCCAGATGATAGTTCATTCATCTCTGGTGTAGTAGGTATAAGAGTAATAGTTGGTGAATCTTGAGTTGGAGGTCTAGAGAGACTGATTTTTTTGTAGTGAGGCCCCGGAGGGTTGGTATAAGGATGAACAACACTGGGTTTAGTTTTCGGTAAGGATTTTCTTTCCTTTGGTGATTCATGAGATGGTTCTCAAAGATTTTCATAGTTCACCCTTAGTGGTACATCATGGTTTGAAAAATATGTATCGAGCCTTGAGAGGTCAGCTTTTGTGTCCTGGGTTGAAGCGTGCAGTTGTAGAGTTTTTGTCTCGATGTTTGGTCTGCTAGAAGGTGACAGTTGATCACCATATTCCAATTGGTTTTCTCCAACCATTAGATATTCCTCATTAGAAGTGGGAGAACATCTCGATGGACTTTTTTACTAGTTTACCTTGACCTCAGGGATTCTATGATGTTATATGGGTATTAGTGGATCATTTGATGAAATAATTCCACTTTATAGTGATCAAGGAGTTGAGCTCAATGGAGGTTTTTTCAAGGCAATATATAGAGGAGGTGGTGAGACTCCACTGAGTCTTGAGGAAGATTATTTCTAATTGAGATACTTGTTTTACCTAAAAGATATGGAGAGGTCTCCAGTAATATTTTGGTTATTATTTATGCCTTATCACTTCTTTTCATCCACAGAAAGACAGTCAGATAGAACAAACCATCCAAACTCTTGATGACATGTTGCACTCTTGTGCCCTAGATTTTGGAGTTTTGTGGATAAGGAACATACCCTTGGTAGAGTTTTCTTATAACAATAGTTTTAATTACACCATAGTTATGGTGCTATTTGAGGCCTTTTATGAAAAACCTTTTCGTTCTCTATTGTGTTTGACTGGGGTCATAAAGTCAGCAATTATCCAGCCAGAATTGGTACAGATTGCGACAGAGATGGTTCAAGTGATTCTCGAGTAGATAAAGGCATCTCAATATCATTAGGTGTCCTATTCCAATCATATAAGGAGACCTCTTGAGTTTGATGTTGTGGATCATGTGTTTTTGGAGGTGGATCCCTGTCATGGGAAGAAAAGGTTTGGTCATGGGAGGAAACTTTCTCCCCATTTTGTTGGGCCTTTTGAGGTGTTGCTCATGTTGGAGTCGTAGTGTATCGTTTATCACTTCCCCCACATTTGATCTGCTTACATGATGTTTTTCATGTGTATAAACTCCATAATTATCTTCATGATGACTATCACATCATCGATTGGGGTGAGATCAATGTTGAAGATGATGCGACCTTCTAGGAGAGGCCTGTAGAGATCCAAGAATTCAAGGGGGAGGTGTTTTGTAGGCATGATATCCCCTTAGTTTGTGTCTTTTGGCAGTATCATGGCATGGAGAAGAGTACTAAGGAATGTGAGTCATATATACATGCTCATTACTCCAAAAAAAATTTATTTTTAACTCTTCTTTAGTAATGTTGTTCATTTGGTTGTTGTAGACCCTTTCCATTTATGAGATGTATTTCCCTTGTTACTTGTTGTGGGTTTCTCTCTTTTGAGAGGTATCTCCCCTGGGAAAGTGTTTAGTATATGGTTGTGGTTTTCACGTGTTTTTACATTGTTCCTTTTGTAAAGTAGTTGATCTCTTATGGTGGAATGAGCCTTGAGAGGTATCTCGCAGGGTATCTATTCAAATGACCCCTTTTATATTTACTCTATAGGTTGGTTTTGGATTCTCAAGGCTGAGAATAGTTTGAGAGGAATCTAATGTAATGGATAAGACCTCGCTGGTCCATTCCTTTTTTGAAATTTAGTGTTTAAAGTGTTCTTGGAGGTAAAGGTGACTCATTTCAAGAGTTTTTCATATATCCAATTTCCCAACAGTGAGTTAAGAATGGTAGGTCATGATGGTGAGTCCTAAAGGGGAGTCGCAGTGGTGAGTCGCATCAGTGAGTTAGAATAGTGACTCACACCAGTAGCTCACCAATGGTGACTTGCGACTGTGATTCGCTGACGGTGAGTCACAACGGTGACTCGTACCTATGAGTTGTGATGGTGGGTCATGACGGTAGGTCACCAGCGATGGGTCATCCAATGGTGACTCAACCAACGATGATTCATATGACAGTGGATCATCCAGTGGTGAATCATCCACTAGTAGCTCTCACCAATGACTTGTACACCTGTGATTTTTGATGGTGATTCATCCACTGGTAACTCATCCACCGGTGGCTCATAGTAGTGACCCACCAAATAGTGATTCATTTCCAACAGTTTTTCAAAATTTTAGTTTTCTCTTGTTTTCCAGTTTACTGCAGTTTCACCCCTTTGACATTTTCTTTGATGTAAAATTCTCTCAAAGCCTTTTTTTAAGGGATTTAAGGTCGATTCAAATCCCATAACTCGTATCAAATTTTTCCTAAGGGTTCGAGTGCCTTTTGTAATGAACCAAAGTTTAATCAATGTAAATTCCTTTCTAATAATTATGTCATATAATCACATGAAACAAAAAAACAATGAACAACTAAGTACTATGGGACCTTTAAACATAATATTGTCACTTTTGTGATTTGAATTTTGAAAATATTTCATACACGGTTGTGATTAGTAAGATGTTTGGAGTCTGATAAGACAAACTTAATTTTTTGGGGAATAGTAACATACCCTTATGAATAGTAACCTACACTTATGAATATTAATATGACCCTTATTAATAGTAAATCATCCAAAATAATTGTAACCATGTACTTGAATGTATAAATAAAATTTAGGCATCTTATAAGTGATAATATGACTATAGTAAAAGTATTGGTATTTTTTAAGTCATAAATAATTAATTACAATTAATTAATTAATTTAAAAGAAAATGTAATTTCTTATAATTTGATCATAAAATAAAAAATTTATTTCTTATAATTTTAAGATAATTTTATAAGACCTTATGTAATTTTTTAAAACAATATAAAATCAGTTGTAGTTTTAAAATATATATTTTTCAAGTAAATTATGATTTTAATTAAAAATTAAATTAATCATTTTTAGAAAATTATTTTTAAAAAATGGATTTCATTTTTAGATTCTAAACGTTGAAAAATAGTTAGGGTTAATTTTTGGGATTTTTCTAAAATACATGAATTTTTTATAAATAGTAAAATACTATAATTTACCGTATATAAACATTATAAGTTAAATGAAATATTCTTAGAATCATTGCTAAGGTAAGAACCATTGGTTAAAACTCACATTCACATATTACTATTTTTGATCATGTAATCATCACTATTTCTTGTCTTATGGAAAAATAATAAACTAATTATTAGAATATTGAGAAAATCCCCCTCCCCTCCAATATAAAAACCACCCACACTCTCCTCTTCTCTTCACTCCCCTCAAGAATTATTACTTGCCTAAATTTTACTCAAATATCTCCCTAATCTCCTACCCCATGTCCATCATCACTTGGTCTCCTCAAAATACCAAATCATCCCCCCATAAGAGGCTTTCAAGGAAGATTAATTTAAGAGGTAAATTCATCTTCTCAATTCTTTTACTTTCTTTTCAAGTTCCTTTGTTTTATTTTCTATACTTACCTATCCTCATAAATATATTATCAAAATTAGATTACCTTAAATGTAATTTAATTTTGTTATGATAATGGAATAATTCATCATCATCTCTCATTTCCCCTCCTTTTATACTAGAAATGAAAACATCATCCTATATGTGTTAAATTATAACATTCAAGGACAACGGGTTTTCAATTTCTTTTACCGTCTTCAATTATGGTCATGAAACCATTTTTATTTTTGAACCAGAATATAATATATGTTTTATGTCTAATTTAATGTTTTTTAATCTTTCTGTACACATGGTTTTTATTTAGAAATCTAAATGCCATCGTTGTGATCAAAAATAGCCAACTAACCCAAAATTTTATCACTAAAGTTTTATATAATGATTCGGCTTCACTCAAAGAAACCAAATTAAATTTACAACCATGTAACCTTATAGGGTTTCAATAATAAAATATAACTCTAATTATGGAAAACTATCCTCATTTTATATGATTATCTATTCATGTATATAAGTAAACCGATCGTGAAACAAATGGATCCAAACAATGAAATTGAACCTCTTAACCCATCCAAAAAGCCATGAATGAACATAAAAAGGTTTTAAAAAATCAATTACAAGTAAAATATATTCTTTATTTATTAATTAATAAAACTAATTTGATTATTCAGGTCATTAATATCAAGTGGATAACACCTTCGGAGTTAAGGTAATGGATTCTACCCAATCCTCCATTATTATTTCGAGTTGTTCTGTATTTCTTTTTACCCAAATGAATTTATCTATTAATTTTATACACATATTATAAATGTTATTTATATGATCCAAACTCATCTATCATGGTCCATTCATCATTCTATTTTTGGGATATACATGTTTTTAAGTGGTTCCATCCTCAATACATCCCCAAAAGCAAACCTGTTTAAGGGAACTTCCCGAATTCTTACTGAATTTCAAGAGAACACTATCATCTGTTTTAAGACACCATGGTTTTTATAAAATCATTATTTTTATTATGAAAACCTCCTTGGTTCACTTCTGGTCTTATATAAAATATTATACACTTTTCTATTTCAAATTCCCTTTAGTATTTTCCTTAAAATCACACTAAAATATTTTAATGCTAAAATTTATTAAATATTATTCTTACATGTTGTCACTTATGTGTGAAATCACTTACCATGATATATGCCTGTTTTAACTTATGAATTTCCATATATGTTTTAATTGCTTTCTTTCATGGACACTTGTATGATACACCCATTTATTATTCTTTATGACAAGATTATGATATCCACTACTTTCTATGGGTACCCTTATGTTTATGTATGATTCATTATGTGGAAAGAATATTCAGGAACATGTTATAATGGGTTCACCTAGATAGGGCTACAATTTTTTGGTTAAAGTTCAGTCACATGAGACATTATGTGCAACGGTCTTGGCGGTTAGCCTTGACCCATGCTACCATGTGCAACAGTCTTAGTGGTTAACCTTGACTTGTGATCCTCTTTATGCAACGAGCCTTGACTCATGCTAAAGTCATGTTTTATGTTGCTTCCACATTATTATTACTCCATGTTTATATGACCCCATGTTTATATGTTATTATTTCACATGTTCCATGCCTTTTTATATCAATATTTCATGACTTCTAACCCATTTGTTGAAGCTTTATTATTATTCTTATTCCCTTACTGGGATTTTAGCTCATCCCTTTTTCCATGTTATCCCTAGGGTATACTATGAAGATGTATGAGAACATTGAAATCCAGGAGATCTTATGAAGATTAAATAATGAAATTTTTTAATTTAGTCACATGTTTTACATTTTATGTACCTATTCTTCCAATACACTAGACTTTACGATCCATGACTTGTAATATGATGCTTTATTATGCTTAAAATCATGTAATGATATGTGTAAAAGTATTGGGTCATTATGGTCAGTATCAGAGCAAGATCTAGTTATTTTTGGAGATTAGGAATATATAACTTTAGTAATAACATTAAGGATGAGACTAAGTATAAGAAAACATACTTAAATTTTTGTAAGTATAGAGTAAGTGGTTTATCAAGAAAATACATCCCTATATAGATACAAACAAGAAGATGTGGCTCTGGTGTAGATGTATCTAGGGGTAAAACCCGAAAACACCACTTTGAGCTAGACTCGAATGAGAACTGGTGCACGATAATGGGCCTTGCTTCACTCCTGGTTTGACACTCCTAGGGGAGATGCTTTGGTAAATTCATAAGCTCATTATGAACCATTATTAAGGGAATAAAAAAAGATCCCATAAGAATATAAGTTAAGAAAAAAATAAAGGATAACCTAGAAAGAAACCTAGGGAATAACAATTGAGGATATACTTTTCCTTTGAGAGTTTATCCTTTTATGTTTAAAGTTTTATTTTTTATGATTATTCGATAAGTATTCAAGCCCCCTGATTGTGCGTTCTTTTTTATAGTTAATGGAACGAAAAAAAATGACATGTTTGAATAATCAATGTGATAGGGAATGTGAATATTTCCATAATGATATGAAAAATATGTTGGGAATAGGAGCTCAAAAGATCATGAAGTACTTTCTCAGTTGGCTCAAGTTATAAATAATAACTTGCTCAGTTGGGTCAGTTTTTGTTGTTGGAAAGAGAAATTTGTAATTGAATCATGTAAAATTACCTCCCATGTTTAGTGGATCTTCTAATCCCCTCCTCACGGAACAGTAGATTAACTCCTTTGAAAAGATATTCTCTATACTCTAGTGCTCAGAAGAAGATAAAGTTGTACTGGTGGTATACCATTTTTATAGGGAAGCTAATTAGTGGTAGAAACTGGTCAAGAATACAAAGTCCCAAGAGTAAATTGATTCCATGCATTGGGAGTAATTCAAGAAAATGTTATTCAATAAATATTTTCCTTGAACCCTCCATATCAAGATGGAAAGAGAGTTCCTCATACTCATGTAGAAGGAAGATGATTCCATCGAGGCGTATGAAGAAAAATTTACAAGGATTGCAAGATACGCCTCTGGCTTTTACATGAACACCAAAAGCAAGGTGGACCACTACTTTAGAGGACTAAAGTCAAGCCTACAAAAAGCATTGGTGATTCAAGAATTTGACAGTTATGAGGAGATTTTACGTTGTGCCCTCAAGGTTGAAAGGGATATCAAAGACTCCCAGTTTTCTCTTGGGAACATTGAAAAAAAGTGTAAGATTAAGTTTAATATGGGTGGTTTGGAAAATAAATCCAATGTTGGAAATAATATTGAACATCCCTTGTCTCGAAATTATGGGAAGAAGCATCCTAGGAACTATCTAAAGGGAACTTAGAATTGCTTCAAATATGGAATAATGGGATATCTAGCTAAAAACTATTGAAGCGATATGAAGAATCATACTAATGTGGAAGAATAAAAGAATGTTCAAATAAATTCTCATCCAATGGTGCAGTGTTACAACTGTAAGGAACATGGGTATTATGTGAACAATTTCCCTAAGTCGAGGGTTATCGGAGGAAATAAACAACAACCTCCAATGAAACAAGGAAGGGCTTATGCTATCACTACTACTTAGGTGGATCCAAACAACAATGTGGTGATAGGTATGCTAGTTATTTATTAAATAATAGTGAAAGTACTATTTGATTCTAGTTCTAAGCATTCTTTCATATCTTAAAAGTTTAGTAGAACTATTCAAACACCACCTAAAAATTTGGGGAGTGAGTTATCTATGAGAACATCAAATGGGGAAATTATTGAATCCAAAGTATATAACTCCTCCCTGGATAAATTTTAGGGACTGAACATCTCATAAAATCTCTTCATACTTCATTTAGTGTAGTTCGACACTATCATAAGCATGGATTGGCTGTCTTTATACAAATACAACAACAATTTTCGGGAAATATAGATCACTCTTCACATCCTGACACATCCTCCAATTATTCACAAGTGTAAGGATGAAGATGAATCTCTTTTATAATCATTGTATCAAGTCTGGATATTACTTCCTTATGAGAAAACATGTCTAGCTCAAATTATTGAGACAAAGGAGACGAGACTTCTCAAAGATATGCCCATCGTGAGGGGTTACACTAATGTATTCCCTGAAGAATTGGTTGGTCTTCATCATAAACGAGAAGTTGAGTTATCAATTGAACTTATTCATGGATACCTACCTATATCAAATACACCTTATAGAATGCACACCATAGAGATAGAATGGATAAATAAGCAGTTACAAGAGAATCTAGAGGAGGGTTTTATATGCTTGAGTGCTTCACCATGGGGTGTGCCAGTCCTTTTTGTCAAGAAAAAGGATGGTTCAATCTGTCTCTGTATTGAGTATCATGAGCTCAATAAAATCACAATAAAGAACAAGTATCCTCTTCCTCAGATAGATTACATGTTCTATCAGCTTTGATAGACAAGTTATTACTCTAAGGTGGACCTTTGTTCGGGATATCACCAGTTAAAGGTAAGGAAGAAAGATATTCCCAATACTTCCTTTCGAATGTGTATGAACACTATGAGTTCATAGTGATTCCCTTCAGAATCCCTAATGATCCATCAATTTACATGGATCTAATGAATAGAGTCTTTAGATATTACCTAGACAAATTTGTGGTAGTATTTATCGATAATATTCTGATATACTCCAAGAGTATGGAGGAACATGAGGATCATTTTAATATTATGATAAATACATTGAAAATGGAGAAACTATATGAAAGTTATAATAAATGTGAGTTCTAGATGGAGGAAGTATCATTCTTGGGGCATGTAATCACAAAAAAAGTAAATATGTAGACCCTTCCAAGACAAAGGCAATTGAATAATGGCCCAGGCCATCATTTGTAATGGACATCCACACCTTTCTAGGTTTATCCGGGTATTATTGAAAATTTTTGAAGAAATTCTCATGATTTTAAAACCCAATGACCACACTGACACAGAAGGGGGTGAAGTTTATCTTGACTCACTAATGCGAGGAAAGCATTAATAATCTCAAAAGGCGGCTGATCACTATGCCAGTACTCACACTACCAAAAAGTGGATAACTCTTTGTGGTATACAGTGATACTTCAAAGAAATTATTAGGCTTTGTACTAATGATAAATGATAAATTGATAGCCTATTCCTCAAGGTAGTTAAAAATACATTAGAAAAACTATCTCACTCATGATCTGGAGTTAAAAACTATGATCTTTGCATTGAAAATCTGGCGACATTATCTCTATAGGAAGAAGTGTGAGATATATATTGATCACAAGAATCTCATATATATATTCACATATAAAGATCCTAATATTCACCATCAAAGATGGTTAGAGCTCATAAATTATTATGAATGCTCAATCCACTACCATCCCGGTAAGGAAAATAAGGTGGTAGATGCTCTAGTAAAAAGGATCATGCATATTTATCAATGATGAGAATTGAAAAGGATCCAATCTTCTTAGATTTTCTGAATATGGACATGGGAATAATTACGAGATGATCATCATCAATCCTTTATCAAATGATTTCTCAACCATCCCTCATGGATAAAATAAAGGATGATCAAATAAAAGATGTGGAAATTCAGAAAAGGGTGGAAGCTATCAGAATTGGGAAATCCTTTGAGTTCAAGATTGATGAGGAAGGAATTGTAAGATTTGGGTCACGATTATGTGTACCATCCAATCCAGAGATAAAGAAGAAGAAGAAGGAAATGAGAGTTTGAGGATAGAAAATTTCCCCATCATCCAGGAATACATTGACGTATTTCCTAAGGAGTTACCTAGACCTCCCTCAGAAAGAGAGGTAGAGTTCTCCATTGAACTCGTGCTGGGATCCCATCTGACATCAAAGACCCCATATAGGATGGAAAATGTGGAGCTAGAGGTGTTAAAGAAACAACTCCAAAATCTTTTGGAGAAGGGTCTTATCCAACCGAGTGTGTCTCCTTGGAGAGCACCAGTTCTCCTTGTGAAGAAGAAGGATGGATCGATGTGGTTATGCATTGATTATAGAGAACTGAACGGGATCACAGTGAAGAAAAACTACCCTCTTCCAAGAATTTTTGACTTATTTGACCAACTCTGTGGGGCTCAATTCTTCTCTAAGGTTCATCTTCAATCTGGTTATCATCAATTCAGGGTGAAGAAAGAAGATATTCCAAAAACTACCTTCTGATCAAGATATGGGCTTTATGAGATTGTTGTTATTCCCTCCAGACTGACTAATGTACTTGCTATTTTAATGAATTTGATGAATATAGTCTTTAAGGACTACCTTTATAACATTTTGGTAGTCATTATTGATGATATTATGATATATTCCAAAAGTTTTGAGGAGCATGAGAATCATCTAAGGGTTATTTTGAAAACTCTACAGAAGGAGAGGATTTTTGGGAAGTTCCGAAAATGTGAATTCTAGTTACAACAAGTTTCTTTCTTGGGGAACATTTTTAACCAATGAAGGAATCACAGTTGACCCTACAAAGACAAAAGTTTTAGAGGAATGGCCTCATCCTACAACAATAACTGAGATTCATAGTTTCCTTGGATTAGAAAAATATTATAGGAGGATTGTGAAAAACTTTTCATGACATTCTAATCCATTAACCTAGTTAACTCGAAAAGGGGTCAAATTCATCTGGACAAATGATTATGAAGAATTTTTCCAAGAGATGAAGAAGAGATTGGTTACTGCACCCGTGTTAATTCTTCCCTCAAGTGGAGAAGGATTTTTTATTTTTAGTGATGCATCTCTGAAAGGGATTATGTGTGTCCTCATGAAAAATTAAAAAGTCATTTCTTATGCATCACGACAGTTGAAGACTCGTGAGAAGAACTATCCTACGCATGATCTGGATCTGGCTACGGTTGTATTTTCTCTGAAGATGTGGAGGCACTATCTTTATAGGGAGAAATGTGATATATACACAGACCATAAAATTTTGAAGTAAATTTTCCCACAGAAGGAATTGAACATGAGATAGAGGATATGGTTGAAACTTCTCAAAGACTATGATTGTTCAATTCATTATCATCCTGGAAGAGAAAACAAAGTCATTGATCCATTAAGGAGGAAAGACCTAGTTGTTCTTTCAATGATGAGGATTCAAATAGATCCTTTGATCAATGACCTAGTAAAACTGGACATTGGAATTATAAGTAAAGGGAAATCATCAACCCTAACCCAAATTATTTCTCAACCATCATTACTAGATAATATCAAGAAAGCTCAGAAATAAGATCATTTGTTACAGAAGAAGTTTGAGGCTATGAAGGATGGGAAGATTCCTGAGTTCAATATTGATCAAGAAGGTGTACTGAAATTTCGTACAAGACTATGTGTTCCATCTATTACAGAAATAAAGGAGTTGATGGATGAATCTCATAGTTCTACTTTCTCTATACATCCTAGAAGCATGAAAATGTATAGGGACCTTCGTGATCATTATTGGTGGGATAATATGAAAAGGGGTATTTCTTACTACACTTCAAGGTGCCTAGTATGTCAGCAAGTGAAGGCATAGTGAAAACTTCATAAAGGGGTATTGAAACCACTACCCATACCAGCATGGAAGTGGGACAATATTACTATGGACTTCATCACTGATCTCCTGATAACTTCCAAAGGAAACAATGCGATATGGGTTATTGTGGACCATTTCACCAAGACTGCCCATTTTATCTCTATTTAGGAAGATTTATCTCTTGATCAACTTGCCAGGATTTATGTGAAGGAAGTGGTAAGGCTACATAGAGTTCCACTTTCTATCATATTTGATCATGACCTAAGGTTCACATAAAAATTATGGAGAAGTCTTCAACATGCTCTGAGCACTAAATTGAATTTCAGTACGGCCTATCACCCCCAAAATGATGGCCAATCTGAAAGGACTATTCAAACACTCAAGGATATACTATGAACATGCTTAGTGTAATTTAAAGGTGGATGGGATTAATATCTTCTTTTAGTTGAGTTTTCTTATAACAATAGCTTCCAATAGAGCATTCAAATGGCACCCTATGAAGCTCTATATAGTCAGTGATGTAGAAATCCTACTTGTTGGCATGAACCTGGTGAGAGAAAGCTTCTTTGTCCTGATCTTGTGAAATAGATGAGAGAAAAAGTCTATGTCATCCAACAACACATTAAGGCTACTCAGATTCGAAAAAAGATCTATGCTGACAACTGTCGAAGGGACTTGTAGTTTGATGTTGGTGAAAAATTCTTTCTTTGAATTTCACCTTGGAAGAGATTCATGAGGTTTGGGAAGAAAGGGAATCTCGGCCCTAGGTAAATTGGCCCCTATGAAATCATTGATCGTGTAGGAGCAGTGGCCTATCATCTTGCACTTCTTCTAAATATAGAACAAGTTCATGATGTCTTCCACTTATCCCACTTGAGGAAGTTCGTACCTGACCCTTCACATGTACTAAATCCAGAGGTGGTACAACTTGAATATGACCTCTCTTACGAGGAGAAACCGGTGGAGATCTTGGATCGTAGAGAAAGGTTATGCGCAACAAGACTACCCACCGTGTTAAGGTGTTGTGGAGGAACCAAAAATGTAAAGAAGACACATGGGAACTAGAGGAGTCTATGAGGAAAAAGTACCCACACCTTTTCACTTCTTAGGGTACGAGTTAAAATTTTAGGGACGTAATTTCTTAAGGGGGGGAGAATGTAACGACCTGAACTTTTTAATAATATTTATTTCATAAATTTGTGTGTTATTTTATACTCCACAAAACTATATCCTTTAATTAATGATGTGATACCATTGGGTTTTGATTGTTATATGATCGTTGGTCAATATGACCATTGGAAACTAAACTCTTAATGTTACAATTATTGTTTATAAATACAAGTGATCTTGGTTAATTAATATAGAAAGAATTGTCAGTGGCCTCACCCAGTATACTCGGGCCGTACGAATGCCATCTATTAGAGCTAGGGAGGGAGGTAGCATCTCTGGGCTTTTCTTTGTACCAAGCCCAAGCTGAGCTTCAACATGTGAAGCTTGAACGGAATCACCTAAGTGAGAAGTTCAAGCTGATAGAAATCAACACTCAGTCTATGTAATGGGTCTCCCTCTATCCAGTTAAAAGAGGTCATTGCTTTCATTTAATAATAAAGTGAGGCTTCGGCCCAAACCTTTTAAAAAACACTTAGGTCATATGCATGTGTTATACGGGGATATATAATGAGGCCTTAGATACATTTTTTAATCCCTTGGTATAAATAAAATTATTATTTCTTATTATGGTAAAATTTGTGATTTTCTAATGTACGGATAAATATGGAATGAATATTATTGATGATTTTGGAAAAGGGTTATTTTAAAATATTTTTGTATACTTTAAATAATTAATAAAGTGAAATGATTTTCAAAAAATGTTCTTCTACAGTTGTGATCAGTAAGAAATTTAGAGTCTAATAAGTTCAACTTGATTTTTAGTAAATAGTAAAGTAGGAATAGTAACATACTCTTATGAATAGTAATGAATAGTAAATCGAAAAAAAAATAGAAACATCACCCATGAATGTATAAATATAAGGTAGGAATCTTAAAAGTAAAAAAACGATCATAGTATAAGTTTTGGTATTTTTGTATGTCATAAATAATTTATTTACAATTTTATAATTAATTTAATAATTTAAAATGGAAATTTGTTTTCATAAAATTTAATCATAAATTGTTACTTTATTGTCTTATGGTCATACGATAATTTTATGGGACCTTGATTACTTTTTCAAGGTGTTACAAAATAAGTTATAGTTTTAGAGTTGTTTTTTTAATAAATAATGCTTTTAATAAAAAAAATTAAAAATATTTATAAAATTATATTCATAAATGGGGTTCATTTTTGAATTCATATCATCGATATTAGGTTAGGGTGAATTTATGAGATTTTTATAAAATGTTTTGTTTTTTGGGGAATAGTGAAAATACAATTTTGAGTTTCGGGTGTTTAATGACATCATTAATGATGTAATAATGATGTAATAATGATGTAATAATTCTGGTAAACTTGTGAATAGTAATATATTCTATGATGTGTCCCAAGTGGCCAATACCAAGGTCAAATACCATGGGAAAGCCCATGGTTTTTCAAATACCACCGATGAGGTGTCCCGCGAAAATTAATTAAATATTCCCTCACTTTTCCTATAAATACCAAGTCATTCCCAAATTATTTTAATTCCAAAATACTCCTAAATGAAGTTATAGCCTTTTTACCTCCCTAGTATTCCACCCAAGGTTCCCTCAAGCCCCCCAAGGTCCCAACCATCAATCTTTCGAAGTTACACTTAAAGGTAAGGGAACCTTCCACCCTCCTTTTTTAGTCATGATTTTCTTTAAGTTATGTCTTCCAGTTTCCATCTTCTTGTGTGGGGGTATGTTCTTATATATTCTTATTACTGTCCATGTCATGTCCAAATTATGAGAGACCCTTTCTTCTCTCATCAATTTATTTTCTAAATTTTTAAGTGATGTCATTTGGCTGCCGAATTTTTGTAAAAGAAATCGCATCTTCTCTTTTCTTTCGAGTTTCACTTTCATATGGTATTTTCTTAAAATATGTATACCGTGATCTTATTTATTTTTATTCTGTACCCATACTATATTATGATTTTTTTATTATTGGGTTACTCTTATCCCCTATTTATTCAACATTTTCTAAAACCATCTTATATAGCCGTTATGCTGCATAATTTTCGTCTAAAAATCTCTCTCTTTTTCTCAAGAAATTAACTTCTATTATTTATGTGAGTACCCAAATCTATTTTTATTTATAAGGTTATTAATAAATACATAGAATTGATCTATTTTATTCTTTAATTAACATATATATAACCTTCACTCACTTTCTATGGGTTATAAATGACATAATGATCATGATTTTAAGAACTTTTAAAACGTCACGGTTTTGAAGTGAAACCCATTACTTTTACTCTCTGTGGGTTATTTATGAAATGTTTGATTATGATCTATGTGGATCACATGAATACAAATACATATTAAGGGTGCTCCATGATAGTGCTCCAATGGATTGGGTAAAGAATATAATCTCTAGAGATGACAAGTTTCATGATACCTTGGTGAATAACCTTGGTAATGTTTATGACACCTTGGGGATGAACCTTGGTGATATGTTCATGTATGTATAAATAAAATGTTTTAGCCACATATTAATGTTATAGTTCAAGTAATTTTCATTATGAAATTAATTTACTTCAATTTCTTATGTCTTTATGTTTTTTAACAAGTTCTTATTGATTTCACAAGTAAACTGATTCCCTTGTTTTCCTTACTGGGCCTTCTACTCACCCTTTCCATTGATGTATGTCTCTAGGTTATGAGATGCAATAATAGTACTTAGGAAGAACTTATGATGAATCCCTAGAAGTTGATTAGAATTTTTTTTATGTTTTCATGTTTTATGGTCCTGATTTCTAAGACACTAGACTTTAAAGATCCTATGTTTGTAAAATGTAATGAAAAGTTATGTAATGAAAAGGCAGGACGCCATAAGTATATTTAGAAGACATGATCTTCAAAGGATCTAATGAATCATAGTGAAAGTAATTTTTTGAATTTCAAAATGAGGTGTTGGTAAGGATTTGGAATGGATGATTCCAAGTAGATGAGAACTACTGCTGCTACCTTGATAAAACTATCAAAAGATAATGATGGTAATGCGGTTAATATCATAGAATACAGGAAAATTATTGAAGTTTATTATACTTGACTGCGAAAAGTCCTGACATTGTATTCTCCACCTGCCAAGCCACAAGATATCAATGTAATCCAAAGTAAATCCACATGCTTACAGCAAAAAGAATACTTCTGTATATCAAGGGAATGATGGATTTCAGCTTGATGTATAATGAAAAATCTCAGACAGAGTTATTGGGATATACTGATACAGGTTGGGCCGGTTTAGTGGATGATAGTAAATCAACGTTAGGAGGTGCATTCTATCTTGGTGGACTATGTATTTAATAGCTAATCAAGAAGAAAGATTCCTTTTCATTAAGCACTATAGAAGCTGAGTATATTGTGGCCACTCAAGCATGCACACAGTTATTATGGATGAAGCAGCAGGTTGATGATATGGGAGTTGAAGTGATGTGTCTGATCAAAATCTAGTGTGATAAATCAAGTGTTATAAATCTTAGAAAAATTCTAGTCCATCACTCAAGGACAAATAACATTGAAATAAAATATCATTTTATCAAGGAGAAAGTAAAGAAAGGGCTAGTAAAGTTGGAGTATGTTCCTACTAAACTACATTTTGGAGACATTCTGACCAAGGCCTTACACAATGAGTCTTTTTTAGAGGCATTGACGGGCTCTGGGAGTTCAGTCGACACCCTGCACTTAGAGAAGTGTGGATGTGGAACCCCCCACCCCCCTGAGGTATGGTGTGTTTTCCTTACTGTACTAATATTTTCTCTCTACTCCGTTGCAGAACACAAAGGAGTGACCTTTGGGTTCATTGACAAAGGGGGAGAAAGAGTGACTCTTAAAGGGGGATAAACTATGGCTCGAAAAGGGAGACAATGTATTTTTTAAAAGACACATGGAGAAGCTGACAGGTGGAGCAGAGAGATAGGGGGAGTTGAAAGCTAAAGAGGAGTTGAAGCTGTAATCATACACGGGGATTATTAAATATGACGATGCTAGAAGTGATCGATCAAATAGTAGATATCATGACAATTGAGGATCGTGATAAAATCAGAAGAGTGGAGTTGGAATGTTGTTATAAGGTTTTCAGCGATCCACAATTGGTATTATTTTAGCAATTGGTATCAGTTTGGTATCAATAATTGGTGTGATAAATGAAGTGTTTCATTGATGAACTTTTCATTTACACTTGTTTCTCACACCGAGCATTTCTTATGTGGGCTTAGAGTATGTGTTGAGTGAATCCTTGATCGCTATCCGAATCGTAAGAGGAAAATGATGGTTGATGATGGAAGGAGCTTCAGTAAGGTATCAATACACATAGAATCATTTATGAAAAGTGTTTTCTACAAACCCAAAGGGGGACATGGTTGGGAAAAAATCCCTCAAGGTATCATTGAAGTATTTTTGAGGTGATTGTGTTTGTTAATAAAGCGAACCTCCATGTTGTGTTTGTTGAAAAAGCAGACCACAATGTAAAAATTGTTTGACAAAGGGGGTTTACATGGTGATTTTTCAGGTTCAAGAGATGTTGTTGGCTATCCATATTTGACAGAAGAACCCTGAAAAAGGAATGGATGATCTGGAGGCGGTACAAAAATAGTAGATACAAGGTGGTTCCATTTTCCAGTGTTTGCCAAATTTTTGGGCCTGAAAATCAGAAAATGGAGAGATGTGTTTTTGGCCAAGTGAGGTGCGTGCAAAATTAGAGTCATGCATGAAAAAGAAAGTGGTATGAGAAATATTGGCATGGTGGTAAAAATAGTGATGGGAAGTTTTTTGTGCAAGAAGTGGTTTGAGATTAGAAGCTCGAAAATTGGCAAAGGCATGAGGTGCGCGGAAAATTAGAGCGGTGAGTGAAAAAGAAAGGGGTGCGTGAAATAATGGAATAGTGCATGAAATAGAGGAATGGAATTTTTCATGCAAAAGGTGTTTTGAGATTAGAAGCTCAAAAACTATAAAAGGCATTAGGTGCGTGAAAAATTAGAGCATTGCGCAAAATATGGTGTTGTGCGGAAGATGTGTTTTTCGCGCTTAAAGAGGATTACGCGTGGAATGAGGGTTTTTCGCGCAGGGGGCAAATTTTCCTACAAATATGAAGTGACCCAACTCATTCAAAGAAGCTCCAAGCATAGAGATTATCTCATATCTGGCACGCAAAATTGGAATATGAAAGGGAGTTGCACGTAAATGTGAAGTTTGCACGTAAATTCGGGTGTTTGCACATAAATAAAAGGTTGCGCGTAAAAAGGCTGTTGTGCATAAAGCTTAGGCTGCATGTAAAAAGGTTGTTGCATGTAAAGAAAAATCTGCACATAAAATAATTGGTTGCGAGTAAAATATGTGATGCGTGAAAAGTGGATTTCGCGAAAAAGTAGGGAATTACGCAAGTCCCAGTAAAGGTTGCGCGTAAAAATTAGGGTTGCCCAGTACACTCGGTGCAAAGAGAGATTCATCATTGGATGAAAGTTGGACTTCAATAGAGAATCTACATACATTGGAGTATGCATTCATCAGTTCAAATTATTGGAACTAAAAGTCCATAAACTATGTGTGGATTTTTTATAGAGCAGTGAGCAAAGGAAGAGGAAGAAGTTGATCCTTTCTACCAGCAATGAACCAGAGAGAGAGGGGAATAGAGAGTGACCCTCGGGGAAGTAGTGAAATAACCCTAAACATTGTAAAGGTAGTGAGCCTAGGCATAGAAGTGAGCTAGCCCGAACATTATTGTAGTGAGATTTAGTGGATTTGGTACAGTGGCACATCATCGTTGTATGCTCCTTGGACATAGCCCAGTGAGGGTGAACCATGTAAAAATCATTGTGTCTGCCTAGTTGTTTCCCTGCATTGCATTCAAAGTATCATAATCAGATAAATAAAGAAATAAAAAGATAAAAATTAACAACATAAGATCAAACAAAGTGACACTTATAATATAGAGGTCAAGATCTAGTGGGGAATGAAGTATCTTGAAAAAGAATATTTGTACCCTAATTCACCCCCCCCCCCCCCCCTCAGGGTATCTAGGACCCTTTTGGTCCTAATAAAAAAAATTCTATTTCATTAAGTAGTAAAGACCTTGTTGTTCTAGAAATGATGAGGATTCCAATAGATTTTTTTATCAAAGACCTAGTAAAATGAACATAGGAATCATAAGGGAAGGGACATCATAAAACATATCCCAAATGATTTCTCAACCATCATTACTAGATAAGATCAAGAAATCTCCAAGAGAAGATCCTTTGTTACCAAATAAGATAGTGGCTGTTAATAATGGGAAGTTTTTTGAGTTCAATATTGATCAAGAAGGTGTACTAAAATTTCATTCAAGGATATGTGTTTCATCAATTCCTAAAATAAAGATGGATCTTATGGATGATTATAATAGCTCTACTTTCTCTATACATCCTGGAAGCACAAAAATGTATAGGGACCTTCATGATCATTATTGGAGTGATAGCATGAATAGGGAGATTGTTGACTAAACTACAAGGTGTCTGGTGTGTCAAAAAATGAAGGCAGAGAAAAAATTTCCTAAAGGAGTATTACAACCACTACCCATACCGACATGGAAGTGGGATAATATCACTATGGATTTTTTCACTGGTTTCCAGAGAACTTCTGAAGGAAACAATTTAATATGGATTATAGTGGACCGTCTCACCAAGACTTCTCATTTTATCTCTATTTTGTAAGATTTCTCTCTTAACCAACTTTCCAAGATATATGTAAACGAGTTGGTAACGATGTATGGAGTGCCACTTTCTATCATTTCTAATTGTAATCCAAGGTTTGCATCAAAATTATATAGAATTATTCAACATGATATGAATATTGAATTAAATTCCAGAACAACATATCACCCTCTAAATGAAGGCCAATATAAAAGAAATATTCCGACACTAAAGGACATACTGAGAACATGCTCAATGGAATTCAAAGGTGGAGGGGATTACCATCTCCCATTAGTTGAGTTCTCATACAACAACAGCTTCCATTTGAGTATTCAAATGAAACCCTATAAAGCTCTATATGGAAAGCGATGTAGAAATCCTACTTGTTGGGACAAGTCTACTGAGAGAAACCTTCTTGGGCCTGATCTTATGATAGAGAAGGCATAAAAGTATCATGACATCCAACAACACATAAAAGATTCTCAAAGTCAGAAGAAGATATATGCTAACAACTGTCAAAGGGACTTAGAGTTCGATGTTGGCGATAAATTCTTCCTTTTAATTTCACCTTGGAAGAGAGTCATGCAGCTTGGGAAGAAAGGGAAGTTTATCCCCATGTACATTACACCCTATAAAATCCTTGATTGCATAGAAGAAGTGGACTATCAGCTTTCACTTCCTCTAAATCTAGTTCAAGTTCATGATGTATTCCACATATCTCTCTTGAGGAAGTACATACATGACCCTTCACATGTACTTAATCCTAATGTGGTACAACTAGAACATGAATTCTCTTATGATGAATAGTTGGTGGAGATATTGGACCATAGAGACAAGGTTCTACACAACAAGACTACCCACTTTGTTAAAGTGTTGTGAAGGAACCAAAAATATGAAGAAACCACATGGGAACCAGAGGAAACAATGAGACAGAAGTACCAACACCTTTTCTCAACTGAGGGAATGATATGAAATTTCAGGGATAAAATTTCTTAAGGGGGGAAGAATGTAAGGACTCAAACTTTTTGAATTATAATTATTTCTAAAAAATGTGTGTTATATTATATTATACTCAATAAATCTATATCTATTTAATATAAATGTGAGTATAAATTCAAATTTAACCATCGATTTTTGAACGTTATATGACCATTGGTTAACATGACCATTGGAAAGTATACTCTTAATAATAATTTTAACGTTATAATTATTGTATATAAGTAGAAATGACAAAGGAAAATTGATGCAAAAAAGACAAGTAAATGACCTCATCCAATAGAATAATGTCGTATGAATCCCATTTGTCCTAACTTGGGTGGGATGTATAATATTTGGGCTTCTCTCTTGATAAATCTCAAGAAGATATTCGATAAATGAGGCTTGAACAAAATCGCCTATGGGAGAAGTTCATGTTAGTGGAGATTACAACTCGGGCGATGTTAATCGAGCCTCCCCATGAGTCTATCACCATCACACACCTCACCCTTAGGTAATAAGAGGGTGTTATAAGGGGTTATGTGTTTAAGCCTTAGTTACTTAATGTATAATCTCTATGTATAAATAAAATTTTTATTCCAACATTTTTATTTTGAGAATATTATTTTTTAAAAAAATATGACAAATTTGATAAATTGATTTTTTGGATAGAAATTATACTTGTCATAAAAGATATAAATATTTATAATAAACTAATATATTATGAATAATTATTATTTTAATTTAATAGTACGATTAAAACACTCTTATTTAAATTTAAATGATAAAATATTTTTATATTTTTCCAGTGTTAGAAATGTTACCATGCATTTCACAATGCATTTTCTATCCGCTGTTATTATTAATAACTAAGGGTTTTTATTTTTAAAAGATAAAATTCTCATATTTAGAGAATTATTATGAAAAAATAAAAATAATTTTTGAAATCATCATGTCGAAATTAGGTTAGGGTGAATTTATGAGAATTTTCTAAAATACTTTAGTTTTTTCATGAATAGTGAAAATACAGTTTAAGTTTTTTGGTATGTTTAATGACATAATATTGATATGATATGTAATATAAAATGTTGTTTGAATCTTGTGGATTAAAATAACAAAACTTATTTCTCAGGTGGCCAATACCATGGGAAAACTCATGGTTTTGAATTTACCACTACCTAGGTGTCCAAGGAAATCAATAAAAATCTCTCTCTTTTGCTATAAATACCCACATATTTATCCATTATATTTCATTAAAAATTCATCATACATAAAGTTATGATAGTTTCACTTCCCAAGGATTCCTCTCAAGGTGTACTCAATCCCCCAAGGTCCCAATCTTCGAGTTTTAGGAATTACTCTTCAAGGTAAGGGAATCCTCAACTTATCTTTTCCTTTCAATTTCCCTTTTTATATAGTATGTCTTTCAAATTTCCATATTGTATTCTTAAATACATTTTATTTTATCCATTTAATATATTAAGAGTATTTTATTATTGAGATACCCTTGTCCCTTCTCTTTTTAATGTTTTCTAAAACCATGTTTCATACCCGTTATGATACCGAATTTTCTTCTCAAAATTTCTCTCTTTTTCTCTAGAAATTATTTTATTTTGTTTATATGAATACTCAAACCTATTTATTTTATAAGGATATTCATCAAGATGTAAATATGATTTATTTGATTTTGGAATTTACATACATAAGACTCTCATTCCCTTTTCATGGGTTATAAATTTCATTATGATCATGTTTTTAAGAACTTTTTAAAACGACATGATTTTGATACAGAACTCATTTTTTTTATTCTCCATGCGTTATTTATGAGATTGTGATTATGTTCTATGTGGATCACATGAAAAATAAGGCATATTAAGGGTGTGTCATGATAGCACTCCAATGCATTGGGTAAAGAATTTAACCTCTAGAGATGACATGTTTTATGATGCCTTTGTGAATAACCTTGTTAATTTTTATGAAACCTTGGTGACAAACCATGGTGATATGTTTATGAATGTCTCATTTAAATGTTGTAGTCACATATCCAGGTTATGATTCAGGTTCTTATTATTATGATATGTCTCTTTCTAATGCCTCTATGATATTCCTTAAATTATTATTGATAATTCTCATGATCACATGTAAATTGTTTCTCTTTATAATACCCCAAGATTTCATAGTACGTTATTTCTTCAAAGTAATTTAATAACTTGCACTACACGCAACATTGAGTCCAAGCGCACCACGACTTACCAAACTAGATATTAAAAAGATGATATGAATAGTATTAACTTAATTTTGAACTTTATATAATCCTTAATATTTTAGAATCCATATTATGTGTTTCTTAGACATAATGTAAGAACAAATTCATTTTTTTCATATAAAAGAAGTATTTTTCAGAAAATGAAATTTTACCGCCTTTTAATGGAGAACCTTTTTTAAATCCAATATTTGGCACTTTTATATATTCAATTTTAAAAAATAAACTTCTTCTTTATAATTGGGACATAAAAATTTAGTTTTGATAAATTTTTGGTATTTTTCTGATAACTTTCATATTTTGGTGAATAGTGAAAAATACTAAATTTTAATTATAAACAACTTTTTTAATAGAAATAATTTATAGTGTTAAATTATGAATTTGAATGGTGTTTAAGTATAATTAGATTATATTTTTATCATTTAGT
This sequence comes from Viscum album, assembly GCA_963277665.1. Taxonomy (NCBI): domain Eukaryota; kingdom Viridiplantae; phylum Streptophyta; class Magnoliopsida; order Santalales; family Viscaceae; genus Viscum; species Viscum album. Next base: position 2,048,767,295 of record OY728137.1, read on the forward strand.
ACAATTTAGGTCATTATAATTAATTTCACTTTGAAATTGGACATAAACAAGTGTCAATCTTTTGATAGATATTGTTTCTTAAAAACACACTTTGTTTTCAAAACGAGAATTAATTTTAAATTAATTAATGCAACTTCTATGTTTTGAATTTGGTAAAATAGAAATATTTTTTGAATTTGGAATATCAAATATAGATTATGCTGAATTTTTGGTATTTTTCTGAAAAACTTCCATTTTTGATGAATAGTGAAACCACTTAGTAGTAGTTAAAAAACTGACTTTTTCATTTAAATGAAATTTTACCACTTTTGTGAATTAAATTTCAAAAATCATAAATACATGATTTTTATTAGTAATTAAAATTTGGTTCAATAAGATAAAAATAATTTTTGGTAAATAGTAACTTTTGACTTTTATTTACTGTGGTTAAAGGTAAATAGCAAAATTCAAGGTAAAAAGAATATCGTAATTATACAAAATTAACTTAACACTTGTCCTAAACTTATAGGATGAGTCATGTCCGACCATGGTAATATTTGGGTCGATTGTGGGACCTCATGGAGCCACTTAAGAGTGATAATGACACTTTATTTTAATTAACTTAAAGTAAAGAAAAAAATGACATAAACAATTATCTTTTTGTAAATTAATTTTTACACAGAGATATATAAGTTATCTTTCTGAATATAAATATTCTTTGAAAAGATAAAAAAATTTCCTACAACATGGTATTTTTTTAATAATTTTTAGACATCAAATAAATTAAATAATTTATGACACAAAAATGATGCAGTATTTACCTCGTTAATAAATGATTTAAATAAATAAGATTATAAATATTAAAATAACATCCACAAACTGTCTAATTCTTATTGGATGAATTTATTTCGACAATTAGTCATCTTATCTTGGACCTTAATGAGTTTTGGACCTTTAGAAACCGAAAATCATTATATAATAAAATAATATTTTCACACTTTCCTAAAGAACCCCTCCACCCCCTTATAAAAATCCCTCACTTCTATCACATTCCCCACACCTATCAAGCCACTTGGCTCGTCCAAAACATACCCAAATAATCTCTAAATATACCTCTCTTACTCCTATAAGCCTTACGTTAGATATAAGGCACTTTAAGAAGTTATTTTGGTTCAAACTAAAGGGAGTTACCCAAACTAAAGGTAATTGTTTCTCTAAAATTCATTTCTTTTATTTAAATTCTCCAACCCCTAAAATATTTTCATTCCTTTATTTTATAACAACACCAGTATCCTCAATATACTAGGATTTTTTTATGATAAGTATTCGAACTACACTTACACACACCTCCATCTAATGGGTAAATAACATACTGTTTCTGTGGATGGCAAACTAACGCCTCATGAAACGATGATTGTTCAATTATCTCCTACCACCTCTTATGGTGGCCATTATGATGACACTATATTTATATATGGTATATATTATTTTTATGTTTTCTTTATGTTTCTGTATTTCTAATTTATATCATACCCTTATGATTTCCATTATGAGTAAACGCGATAACAATGTATCATTATGTTTTCATTCAATTAAAATATGAAATAGAAATGAAAGTAGCGTTCATGCATACGTACGACTTACTATCTCCATAAATGGTGCATTCCATTTATTATCTCCAAATGTTATGTACTGTTATAAATATATATATATATATATATATTGGATATATATTATATATATGATATCTGAATCATGAATATAATTATGGAGATAATGGACACTTGACCACATGGACAACTTGTAATTATTAGGTGTTCATTTTTTACTCAAGTACCAAATATCGACAAAATGACCATTATAAACTAAAATGATTACATATTGTTTATAAATTTGTAATAAGTGATATAAAAGGAATAATAAACTTGAAAAATTGTTCTTAATAAAGTATAAATTAACTTAAGGAAGAACAAGGAACAAACAAGTCAAGTCGAACACGAGGTAAGGGGTTTCTTATCTCACTTTTAATTCCGTGATATTTCCATTATTGCGTGTGGTGTATTGTGTACTGCCATTTGATATATATTATCATTATTCTCTTTATATTCATGGTATTTTGTGAATGATTTGGTGGTTATTAAGTTTTCGTCATACGAATCGATTGATTACAACGTGGTAAGGGTTAATTCTACAATCTCTTCATTATCTGAGGTTGTTTATACGTAATTATCTATTGGGACCTATTTATCATCCACATCCATGTTTTCTTAAAAATGTATTTCAAAACATTTTTACTATTTAACATTCAATGGTTTAAAGTCATTTATACCCTTATTTGACCTTATAAGTTTTGAAAGGAATCTTTCCATCGTTTTCCAAACAAGGTAATTTATGACCTTTTCGACAAAATTAAGGTAAGAATGTTTTTTTAACTTATACGATGGGTGCGGCTATTTTCCACCATTATAACATCGTTGAAGCATCCTTATAAGAATATTTTCAAAGTAAATGTTTTCTTTATAATTATGTGACTCTTAAATGATTTCAAAATATAAAGAGATATTTCCGTCAAATAGTTTTGATTTCATCTATGTCAACATCCTTTGATAAATTTCACACTTATTTGAAGTTGATTTATTATGATACAAATCTTCCATATTGTATTTATGGTTTTTTGATATGTTTGACTGTGGACGAGTTATTTTTATGTCATTCACGGTTTATGGTTAAAGTATTGACATTTCATATGTTAGTTTTAATAAAAATGTTTATGTTATATTTCAACCACTTCTTAAGATGAATGTGTTGGACTAGTATGTTTCGAGTTGGGGACCGGTAAAAGTAAGCCCTCCGGGTTGGGGTCTGGTTACAGCAGACCCTCCGGGTTGGACTCCAGTTATAGAGGCTCTCTAGGTTGGAGTTCGATTACAGAGGCACTCCGGGTTGGATTCCGGTTACAGAGGCTCTCCGGGTTGGGGTCTGGTTAATGTTAGCCCCTAGGTCCTGGAACGAGGCCTTGACATAGAAATTAAAGTACAACATTTTGAATTCCATCATTATGAAAGTTTCTATTGATATTACATGAGATTATTCAGCTAGTAGAATATCCATGTGAGTAAGTAAATGGCATTATTTGATTTTATCTTTGCCATATTATGATGACGTTTAAGTTTAAAAAGATTTTGATTTATTCTAATACATTGCCTTTAATGTTTATGCTTATTTATGAATGTTTCTTCTATATTGTTATCCTTACTGATCATGTGATCTCACCCCTTTCTATGTTTTATTTTTTCCAAGATGTGAAGAAGTATTTTATGATTGATAATCAGGGTTAAGCTAATGGATTAATGGCATTCTCAAAGGATAATTTATGTTGTGTTTTATTTTCTAATGTGTAATGTAATGTTCATGTATGTAATCTATTTTCCAAACTTTCTAAACTGATCGGTCTTTCGGTACTTGATTCCTTGTAATCATGCCAATGTATTAAAATAATGCACTGACTCCCATAACTGGGTTCAGGGCGTTACAGTTGGTATCAGAGGATGTTTAGCAATAACCTTGGAAACTAGATTTAGATAAAATCTGATTAGAGCACATTACCCTAAGATAGACTCTTAGGATTAGTATAGATGAACTTCCTAGAATTTTGGTAATGTAGAGATTTTATGAGTTTTCCAAGAAATACATCCATGTTTGGATACAAGCAGATAGAGGTGTCTCTGGCATAGATGTACCTAGGGGTAAAACCTGAAAACGCCGCTTTGAGCTAGACTTTAACGGGAACTGTTGCACGATAACGGGCCTTACTGCAATCTTGGTTACGACACTTCTAGGGGATATTCTTAGGATAATTCACACTTTCATTACAAGCCATTATGAAGGATTTAGAAGTAAATACTTCCTAAAAGAAAATTCTTTTATGATTATGGATTATATCCATAAACTATTCAGTTTATGTTAGGTATTTTACAAGTTTGGAATTATGCATTGTGATTCATAAACTCACCTAGTGTATGCCATTGTTTAGAAATGGCGCCCAGTAGAAGGAATGAGAACTCCAGCAATACGTTTGATCCAAAGAGTAAGAAGGATCATATCTTTCATGGTATTAAGCCCACATTTAGAAGTGAAATAGTATCCCACATATTCTCATCATATTATGAAATAGTATCATGTGTTAATAAGATAAGTAAATAATTCTTGGAGTCCTGTGGCTTTGAAGGGAAGCAAGATAAGAAAAGGATGGTTTAAAGAATTATGGATAAAGGAAAGAGGGGAAGGAAGGATTTTCCCATTTGTGATAACTGTGGAAAGAATCACCTTGGTAAATGCTTGAAGGGAATGGGAGTTTTTTATATATGTGGAGAAAAAGGACACCAAGTACATGATTTCAAGGGTAAGAAAAAGGTTTCAAATGTAAAATGCTTCAACTTCAAAGAGTTTGGACACTACGCGAATCAATGTCTCATTCATCGGAGTATACCGCAAATGATGCTATTGGATAATAATCAAGTTATAAAACTACCACAGATGACGAGGAATGACTAGTGTTCTTATGTTGTTATTAAATAATTTTGTCATTTTAGTGTTGTATTGATGATGTACCAATTATATGAATTATGGAAATAAATAAGGATTGTACTGCAGTACTATTTCATTGAGGATTTGTGATTATATGGTTATATGAAAAGTGACACAACAACAAGTTAAACTTTTTGGAAAATACATGGTTAGAGGAAAGATAAACCTTAATATGGTCATGATACTGAGGTAGTAATTTTGGAATAAGAGATAGTTGATTTGGATAAATTATATTGGATATTCTTAACTACCTTGGAACTGAGTAATGGTTTGTTTATTTCATCATTGTTGGAGTATTTAAAATTTTTGGATATAAGGAATGTATATAGTATTCTATAAGGAATAAGGGAGCATGAATGTAATCAATAAGGTTTTATGGTAACTCAGGGTATTAATGTGTTTTAAAAGTATACATGATGAAGGTATTCACATGTTTTTACATGGAAAAAAAGATCTTCATTGTGTTTACCTTCCATATAAATTTTGGACTATGAGTTTGGACAAAAGTACTTTGGATAAGACTAAAGGTTGGAATGAATTAAGTTTGAAAATGGATACTATCGTTATGGTTAAATCATTTCTGAAAATTATTTTTGGATTTTTATAAAAATGAAAACTCAGAGGTCGGGCGATAACTTGTCGCATCCGGCAAGGCCGCGAGACTTGAACCCACAACCGAAGGGCGACAAGGGTGAATCACCTACCACTAGCCTATGTGATGTCCTGGATTGTATAATGTAGTTTCTTTTTTTTAAAATGTCTGATAGGTGAATTATAAATTCATTATTTTTGGAACCCTATACGATTAGGATAAATAGAATATTTTTGAAATCTTTTGGAGTGAAAGATGAGTTTGTGGTAGGAATTAGTTGAAGGATAAAACTCTACTTGACAAGTATATATTCTTTTCCCTCTTATTCTATGGATAAATTAATTCTTAAACTTTAGGGAAGGGATCTTAAAACCAATAATGTGTTATCCTAATACCTTATGTTTTGTTGAACCGATGGTATTTTAAATCATCATAGATTGATGGATTTGAGGCCCTCAATTTTACACTTGATTGTCATTGATTACCTAAATCACTCCCTATAAATATTTACGAATTCCTCCAGTTATGTGACTCTAATTGCCACCAATGTTCTCCTAATCAAGACCATAATTTGGTGGTGACCCTTTTGTTTCCCTTTCCCTCTTATTAAGACTAAATTTTATTAACCTAACTTCCGATGTGGGTTTTCCACAAAGGAATTTTCTAATTTCAACCTTTTATTTTCGAAAAACAATTTCAAATTGCGAGGACACCATTTATTGAAGGAGGGGAGAATGTAACACCCCAAGATTTCATAGTACGTTATTTCATCAAAGTAATTCAATAACTTTCACTACACGCAACACTGAGTTCAAGCGCACCACGACTTACCAAACTAGCCGTTCAAAAGCAGTTATGAATAGTGTTAACTGAATTTTCCATCCAAATTATTTTTTTGGTATTTTCATTAAGGGCACTTTGAGGGTAGAGTGGGAACCGACCAAATTACACCATGCGCGGGGCATTCAAAATTCAAAATTCAGGGAGAGACAAAAAAGGTGGCGCAGCATTCAACGTGGGAACAAAATCCCGCAAATCCCTCAAATCTTGCAAATATCGCAAATATCGCAATCTTCCTGAGAAACCACTGCATCGTCGCATCATCTTAGTCTTCATCGCATCACCTTCTTCAGCCCCATCACCGTCGGAGATTATGACCGGAGAAAAAAAACAACACCCATCAACTGTGAAAATGTCGTCAACCTTCAACATAGTGTCACAGGTCACCACCGAAAAACTCCCTTGATGTTGTTGAAAACCATGACAGAACATCACAGAAACTGAACATCGTCGAGAGAATCAATGACCATCATCAGGACTACATCGCTGGCAAGAACCCACCGACCAACGACCCACCTCATCAATAACCGACATCAGAGAATAATCATCCTCAACATAACATAACAAACCTCGATGTGTCACTGTCGTAGATCGCATATGGTCGCCGCTACAACCAGAAGCAAACATACCCAAATCCAGACATAAATCGATCATGATAACTCACCAACGAAGATCCATTACCACCCCGAAACAGCACCAGCGTCAAAGAGCATGCTTCTGGAACATTCACGGTCGCCGAACCCCACAACCCAGAACCTCATAGTTACTGCCGCTCCAGATCCGTCCTGGAGAGGAACCACAGAATGCGAGGTCAGAGCGGGGATGAACGGCCGAGTACTCCAAGTGACAGCATCGATGACAAGGCATAAGACTCGAGCAGCGCCTTGAAACCCATCGATCGCCGACCACAGATCCCAAAACCCCTTTGTTACCCCCGCTCCGTGTCCAATTTGGAGAGGTGATGAGGAATAAGCGGTCAGAGCAGTGGAAGAGAGACCAAGGGATTTAACTGAATTTTGAACTTTATATAATCCTTATAATTTTAGAATGCATATTATGAGTTTCTTATACATAATGCAAGAAGAAATTCATTTTTTTCAGATAAAAGAAGTATTTTTCCGAAAATGCAATTTTACCGCCTTTTAATGGAGAACCCTTTTTAAATCCAATATTTGAAACTTTTATTTATTTAATTTGACAAAATAAACTTCTTCTTTAGAATCAAGGCATAAATTTTTATTTTTGATAAATTTTTGGTATTTTTTTGATAACTTTCATATTTTGGTGAATAGTGAAAAATACTAAATTTTAATTAAAAACAACTTTTTTAATCGAAGTAATTTATAGTGTTAAATTATGCATTTGAATGGTTTATAAGTATAATTATATTATATTTTTATCATTTAATACAATTTATGTCATTATAATTAATTTCAATTTGAAATTAGACATAAACAAGTGTCAATCTTTTGATAGATATTGTTTCTTAAAAACACGCTATCGGTTTTGACAACGGGAAATAATTTTAAATTAATTAATGCAACTTATATATTTTTAATTTGGTAAAATAGACATCATTTTTGAATTTTGAATATCAAATATATCTTAGGCTGAATTTTTGGTATTTTTCTGAAAAACTTCAATTTTTGATGAATAGTGAAACCACTTAGTAGTAGTTAAAAAACTGACTTTTTCATTTAAAAGAAATTTTATCGCTTCTGTTATTTTAATTTCCAAAATCTAACATACATGGTTGTTATTAGTAAGTAAAATGTGGTTCAATAAGATAAAAATAATTTCTGGTGAATAGTAACTTTTGACTTTTATTGACCGCGGTTAAAGGTAAATAGGGTAATTTAAGGTAAAAAGAATATTATAATAATACAAAATTAACTTAACACTTGTTCTAACCTTATTGGATGAGTCATGGCCAACCGTGGGTATGTTTGGGTAAATTGTGGGACCTCATGGAACCACTTAAGAGTGAAAATGGCACTTTATTTTAATTAACTTAAAGTAAAGACAAAAATGACAGAAACAGATATCTTTTGGTAAATTAATTTTTACATGGGGTTATATAAGTTATCTTTTCGACTATAAATATTATTTGGAAAGATAAAACGTTTTCCTACATTATGGTATTTTTTTAATAATTTTTAGACATCATATAAATTAAATAATTTATGACACAAAAATGATGTTGTATTTACCTCATTAATAAATGATTTAAATAAATAAGATTATAAATCTTAAAATAACATCCAAAACCTATCCGATTCTTATTGAATGAATTTATTTTGACCATGAGTCATCTTATCTTCGACCTTAATGAGTTTTGGACCTTTAGAAACCGGAAATCATTATATAATAAAATAATATTTTCACACATTCCTAAAGAACTCCTCCCCCCCTTATAAAAAGCTCTCACTTCTAACTCATTCCCCACACCGCTCAAGCCCCTTGGCTCATCAAAACCCTGCCCAAATAAGCTATAAATATCTCTATATTCTTCCTAGAATCCTTAACTTAGACAGAAGACACTTCAAGAATTTCTTTTTGGTTCAAACCAAATGGAGTTACCTGAATTAAAGGTAACCATTTCTCTTAAATTATTTTCATTTATTTTACTTCTCCAACCCCTAAAATATTTTAATTACTTTATTTTATAGCAACACAGGTATTCTCAATATACTAGGATGTTCTTATGGGAAGTATTATAACTACACTTACACACACCTCCATCTAATGGGTAAAGAACATACTGTTTCTGTGGATGGAAAACTAACGCCTCACGAAATGATGATTGTTCAATTATCTCCTACCACCTATTATGGTGGCCATTATGATGACACTGTATTTATATATGATATATATTATGTTTATTTTTTTATTATGCTTAAATATTTTTAATTTATAGCATACCCTTATGATTTTTATTATGAGTAAACGCGATAATTTCATTTGAGGAAATGCAGACTACCGCCCCCTCAAAGTGATATGACTCGTTCTTACCATAAGTGGTACATATAAAGGATGGATTTATTAAAATTATATAAGATATTATACTGGAATTATAATATAATTATGTATCATTAAGTTTACATTCAATTAAAATATGAAATAGAAATGAAAGTAGCATTCATGCGTACGTACGGCTTACCGTCTCCATGAACGGTGCATTTCATTTCTTATCTCCAAATGTTATGTACTATTATAAATACATATATATACTGGATATATATTATATATATGATATATAAATTGTGAATATAATTCTGGAGATAATGTAATCTTGACCACATGGATAGCTTGTAATTATAAGGTGTTCATTTTTTACTCAAATACCAAATATCGACAAAACGGCCATTATTAACTTAAATGATTACATATTGTTTATAGCATGGTAATAAGTGATATAAAAGAAATAATTAACATTAAAAAGGGTTCTTAATCAAGAATAAATTAATTTAATGAAGAACAAGTAACAAACAAGTCAAGTCGGACATGAGGTAAGGGGTTTCTTATCTCACTTTTAATTCCGTGAGATTTCAATTATTTCATGTGGTGTATTGTGTACTGTCATTTGATATATATTATCATGATTCTCTTTATATTAATGGTATTCTGTGAATGATTTGGTGGTTATTAACTTTTGGTCATACGACTCGATTGATTACAATGTGGTAAGAGTTAATTCAACAATCTCTTCATTATCCGAGGTTGTTTATACGTAATTATCTTCTAGGACCTCTTTATCATCCATATCTGTGTTTTCTTAAAACTGTATTTCAAAACATTTTTATTATTTAACAGAAAATGGGTTAAAGTCATTTATACCCTTATTTGACCTTATATGTTTTGAAAGGAATCTTTCTGTCGTTTTCCAAACAAGGTACTTTATGACATTTTCAACAAAATTAAGGTAAGAATGTTTTTTTAACTTATACCGCGGGTGTGGCTATTTTCCGCCATTATAACATTGTTGAAGCTTCCTTTACAAGCTTATAAGAATATTTTCAAAATAAATTTTTTCTTTATAATTATGTGACACTTAATTGATTTCAAAATAAAAAGATATATTTCTCTCAAATAGTTTTGATTTCACATATGTCAACATCCTTTGATAAATTTCACACCTGTTTGAAGTTGATTTATTATGATACAAATCTTCCATATTGTATTTAAGGTTTTGTGATATGTTTGACTGTGGACAAGTTATTTTTATGTCATTCATGGTTTATGGTTAAAGTATTGACATTTTGTATGCTAGTTTTAATATGAATGTTTATGTTATATTTCAACCTCTTCTTAAGATGAATGTGTTGGACTAGTATGTTCTGGGTTGGGGACCGGTAAAAGTAAGCCCTCCGGGTTGGAGTCCGGTTATAGCAGACACTCTGGGTTGGAGTCCAGTTACAGAGGCTCTCCGGGTTGGAGTTCGGTTACAGAGGCTCTTCGGGTTGAAGTCCGGTTACAGAGGCTCTCCGGGTTGGGGTCCAGTTACAGTTAGCCCCTAGGTCCTGGCACGAGGCCTTGACACAGAAATTAAAGTCCGACATTATGCATTCAATCATTATGAAAGTAGCTATTGATATTGCGTGTGATTATTCGATTAATAGAATATCCATGCGAGTAAGTAAATGGCATTATTTGATTTTTTTTCGTTGCCATATTATGCTGAAGTTTAAGTTTAATAGGCTTTTGTTTTAGCCTAATACATTGACTTAAATGTTTATGCTTATTTATTAAAGTTTCCGCTATATTGTTATCCTTACTGAGCATCTGAGCTCACCCCTTTATATGTTTTATTTTTCCCAGGATGTGAAGAAGTATTTTATGATTGATAAGCATGGTTAAGCTAAGGAATTAATGGCGTTATCAAATGATCATTTATGTTGTGTTTTATTTTCTAATGTGTAATGTAATTTTCATGTATGTAATCTATTTTCCAAGACTGTTAAATTGATCGGTCTTTCGGGACTTGATTCCTTGTAATCATGCCAATGTATTAAAATAATGCACCGACTCCCATAACTGGGGTTGAGGCGTTACACTCTTGCTTTCCCTTACTGGGTCTTATGCTCACCAGTTCCTTTGATGTATGTCGTCAGGTTATGAGATGCAGTAATTGTTCTTAGAATAAACCTTTGATGAAGGCTTTCAAGTGAAATAGAAGAATGTTTTAGGTTTTCATGTATTGTGTACCTTTTTTCTAAGAAACTAAACATTAAAAGATCCTCTATTTTGTATAATGTATTGAATGTTATGTATGAAAATGGTGGGATGCCATAAACCCTCTTTCACGTCGTGTAACTTTTCACGGCTTGAAATTCACCCTACTTCAAGCATCAAGCAACTGAACTACTCCAGACTTCCTTTGAGCCTCCTTCGGACACCTCAAGCCACGGAAACACGCAAAGGGTCGATCCATGCAGATCAGGGCCCTTACAAGTTCGGCGAGAGCGGTGGCGCAACAACAATCGATTTCAGCAAGAGCATAAAGGTGTGCAAGAGAAGACAGCTGGTTGTGGTTCTTTCAAAAAAAGGATAAGGATTTTATCAACCTTGAAATCGAAAGCACTAATAAAAGGATATCTTTATAAATGCAAAAAAATGCTAATAAAACATGTCTTTATCAACGCTAAAATTGCAACGTTGATAAAGTGTAGTATTATCGGTGTTTTTTTAGTGCTGATAAAGGGTTATCATTATCATCGCTAAAAAAACACTCATAAAGATCTAATGTTAATAATTTATTTGTATTATTATATGTATTTATAAATTTATATATATATATATATAATAAATATATATTTATTTACTTATAATTATAACTATAGATAAATATATATTTATTTAGAATTATATATAAAATAAATATATTTATAAATATTTGTATATATTTATAAATATTTGTATATATTAATATAATTATATATATTTATCAAATTATAATAAATATATTTATTGTATTTATAATTATAATTATAAATAAATATTTATTTATAATTATATATATAATAAATATTTTTATAAATATTTTTATATATTTATATAATTATATATATTTATAAAATTATAATAAATATATTTATTATATTTATAATTATAATTATAAATAAATATAGATATATTTAAATGATTGTAAAATTATAATAATTATTTTTATTATAATTTTAGAAAATATTTACATAAATATATATTTATTTATAGTTATAATTATACATAAATATTATTTATTTATACTTATAACTATAAATAAATATTTATTTATTTATAATTATAAAATTATAATAAATATATTTATTATATTCATAATTTTATAATTATATTAATAAATATATTTATTATAATTTTATAATTATTTAAATATATATTTATATTTATTTATTTATAATTATAATTATAAATATATTTATTATAATAAATGTATTTATTGTAATTATATATGTGTGTGTGTGTGTGTGTGTGTGTGTGTGTGTGTGTGTGTGTGTGTATTTAAATAATTATAAAATTATAATAAATGTATTTACTGTAATTTTATAATTATTTAAATATATTTATATTTAGTTATAATTATAATTATAAATAAATATATTAAAAAAGTATTTATATATAATTAAAAAATTATAATTATAAATATAATAAATATATTTATTGTAATTTTATAAATATTTATGGGAACGTAGTAAGTTAATGGGTATAACATGAATGAATCATACCTAATAAGGTATAGATTAAAAAATGTGTCATCACATATATATGGAAAGCACGATTAATAAGAGTGTCAATGTATATATAAATGAATATTCAGGATTTATGAATACATAACATTTGTATGCGATATCATAATATAGGTAATCTTAACGTTTGGAACATAGCAACCCACAATCGTGTCCACAAATAAACTTATGATCATATAACGTCAATTATATGTATTGACGTATCAATGTATGAATATAAATAATGTCAATCATGTCCATGAATATCATCACTATCTCTTCATATATATATATTTATTGACCATATTCATTGGAGACGTATATTTATTTAAATAAATATTTATTTATATAATTATAATTACAAATAAACATATTTGAAAAGTATTTATATAAAATTATAAATATATAATTATAATTATAATAAATATATTTATTATTTTTAAAAATTATTATAATTTTATAATTCTTTAAATATATATAAATTTTTTATAATCTTTTAAATGCATTTTTATAACGTTATATATATATATATATATTTGAATTATTAAAAAATACATATTAATTATAAACATGTGTTTTTTAATTAATGTATATAAATAAACATTATTTTTCAATATAAATATAATAATTTTATACATATTAATAATATTTTTTTATTAAAAACTTGTATCGACGTTAAGAATAGCGCTAATAAAATTTACCTTTATTGGTGCTTTTAGCTAGTGGTGATAAATGTGTGACTTTTTATCAGAGCTTTCTGCTTAGCGCAAATAAAAGTCAGTGCATCCCTTATCATGATATGTGGTGGTGGATGTGACAGATATATCACGCCACCCGCTGCAAATAGGTATGTTGGTCATTTGAAAATATCATTTGTCACGAGAGTGGCTTCAACATCCGTTTGATTAAATAACCATGGTATCATGTTGACAAAATGATTTAACCATTATCAAATGTTGTGTTTTAATCAAACTAAAATGGTCATAAGCGAATTTTATTTTTTATAAAAAATAAAGGTCCCTATAGTTTGCGCTGCTTTTTATACATTGAATTAGTTATATGGCGAGAACTTGGAAAATAATGGTTGACATATTAAAATAACACTGTTGTTCATTAATTATTTTTAATGTGAAAAGGGAATTATTTGCACAACGGGGGAAACCAAAATCCGGATGAACCGCTGTAATTTTTTGTGACATTAATCACAAGCGGTCTGCTTCCCTTTGTTGACTCTTTCCAAACACCCATATGCTTTTATTAGGGGTGGGGTAACATGCCTCCATAGTTTATCAACGCTATCCATTCTAACGGGTTTTTGACTAACAAATACAATCATGGCATTCCCACGTGCTCTATCCAAGGCAAAGTTTGTATTAGAATAAAATTATAGTTTTGATGGTAGGTTTTTAATTTTATATTCGTTTTTAAATCTCAAAAGAAGCCTCTTAGAATTAAAAATACATAAATATATAATAATGTATGTCAATGGTGGTCGCTATTAACCATCAAAAGCCGTCACTAATAAAAACATAAAAAAACAAAACAACATCTTTTGATGAGTTTATAATTTTTTTGAAATACATAAAATACAATTTTAATTTTTTTTTAAAAAAAAATATTTATGGATAAAATGCTTTTTTGGATATTTTTATTTTTCCAGGTTGTTTTGGAATTGTTGAGATTACATTGAAAAAATGGTTATCTTGGCATGGTAAACAACTTCATTTGGAAAATTTGTCATTTCATTGATATAAAAACTAAGCCTTGACTATATGGTATTGAGGGGATTCATATATTTTATGCACTGTTCCCGACTCGCACTCTCTAGTTATTATATTGAGGGGATGCATACATTTTATGCCTTGACTTAGGCATACCTATCCAGGCATCAGAGTATGTTGACTATCAGCAAAAATGTAAGGAATATAATGGGTAGACTATATCATCTGGTACATAGATTCAATAGCAACAGAAATTATAAAAATACCTAAACTTGCAACCACCATAGAATAAAGGACAAAATCAAACAATCTCATAAAAAACTGTAATACATGTACCTAAATGACGTGATGAATGTATATACAAATAAAAGACCAAACAAAAAAGAGAAAAGACTCCAAATGCCCCAGTCCCAATCCCCATATCGATTTCGTCTCCAAACTCCAACACATCCGCAATCAATCAACCAACACAGGGTCCCCTGCCCTTATGCAAACCGGTATCCATGAAATCTGTCTGATTACCAAACAACGACCCAAACAGGGTGTGAGTACAACTCAATCAGCCATCACCCACAGTGTCTAAACAATCCAGTTTGAGTATATTGCTTGTAATAAAAGCAATAATATGGTATTAATTAATCAATTAATACATCATATAAAATAAACCTACTGATCCTTGAGTTCCAAGTTGACACTTAGAGTCAGTCAAACCTGCTTTGACTCCATGTTGGATGTCTCTATCACACAGTTGATCCCCCTATATCAGGACAGATCGTCTTTACCATGTCCCAAGAAGCATAACTAGGCTCCATGCAAATTTCACATGTTGGAGTTGCTTATATCTTCTCAGAATGCAATACCATGCAAAGGGGGAAAATAACCATATCATAGTCGACTCCATGCAAATTTCCATACTAGATTCACCTACGTCTTCCCATGTGCATGTCACAGGGGGCGAATCTCAACCTAAGTGGTGGGTTATCCTGTGCCAGGATGAACCATAGGTGCTATGTCTCACGAGATAGTGGTCCAAACGCTCAAGCATCATGTCAACAATCATATATACAAGCAAACCCTGTATACCTTTCATCGCAATTCATATCACATGCCCTGTTGGTTAATTTGTCTCATTCTATTAACCATGCATACATTCTCAATTGATAGATTCTCCTACGACAACTGCAATCAAACCATGCATGGCTACCAATTGTCTCAATTCATTAGCCAAGACGAAACATGACGAATTCTCAATTCACATTGTTAAGACAATCTTATATTTATCACATTTTCCAACTCTACAATTATAGGGTAGGCTCACCTCTCGGGTGGCGCATGGCCTAGTCAGATCACCACGAGATCCCACAGGATCCTTGGGATGTCTCTACGAGTTGATTCCATTCAAGGCAGTGAAGATATTAATTAATTAGGTTGTGGGTAGGGCATGCCAAAGTGATTGCAAGCATTGCATGTACTGAGGAGTGAAAGCATACATTTGGGGAGTTTTTCTAAACCACCCACCTCAAAAGCAGAGTAGACGTCGACAATCCTCACACCCACAATAAAATCACAACTCCTTCCTTCCCTTCATCAAAGGTTGTAGTTGCGTAAATATCATGGTATGGAATGAGGAGATTCAAGGGTGTGCTTTTGGACCGAAGAGGATTCTCCCAAAATCACCGACAGAGGGGATATAAATGAGAGAGGAAGGAAAACACGTTATCAGAATGCACAACACCGGCCAGTGCATGTTTTAATGATGGGTGTGGCACATTCACGACATAAATAGGAGTTTTATTCGGTAAATCCCATGATTTACATATACGTCGAAAAATCCATTACTTGGGATTAAAACAGCATAAAACATGTATTACAATGTAAAACACCATTTCATGATACAAAAAGGGCTTACGGCTTTCCCTAATATGTTTATGGCTTGTTTCAATTTTATGAGGTTGGCCTAAAGGATTTACGTCGTAAATTCATGATTTATGGAATAAATATGTTCTACAGACTAAAAACCATCTCTCCTCCCGCTACACCTCCAAAACACTTAAACTTACTGATTCAAGCTCAATTACCAAAATTCAAAAGAAAACAACCCGACTTAATGAAGTTCACTAAAAATTTAAGAGAAACATACCTGAAAAAAATAGATAAGATCTTACAACCTCCCCATCATATAACAGCGCACCTTTGAGCTACTCCAAGATGCTCCAAGCATCACCATGGGGTATTGGTGAACAAGTTTGGCCACTGTTTCAACATATCTGACTCCCTCTCTGAGGTCACATTTTGCAATATCGAAAGGCCCGACATACCTAACTTCTAGTTTTCCCGGTTTCCTAATACGGTCATTCCCTATCCAAGGGGACACCAGAAGAAAAACATGATGAACAACCTCAAACACGAGGGGTCATCTCTGATGGTTAGCACATGATATCTGCCTTCTCTACGTAGTCACAAACCACTTCCTGATCAACTGAACCTGCTTAGATGTCTCTTAGACGAGATAAGGTCCAATGAGTGCTAACTCACCCGCCACTAACCATCAAAGAGGAGAATGACACGACCTTCCATACAAGGCCTTGAAAGGTACAGTTTGGATTGATGATTAGAGGATTTTGTAATACATTAATTCCACGATTGAAATATATGATACTCCAAGGAACCACTGATGTCCAAAATATAGGATTGTAACATATCCTCCAGAATCTGAATCGTCCATTCAAATTGACCGTCAGTCTAAGGGTGATAGGTTGTACTCAGAAGGACTTCTGATTCCAGTTCCTTAGGAAGACCCTATAAAAAATGAGACATGAAATGAGGATCTCGATCTAAAATGATACTCCTCAGAACACCATGCAGTCTAACTATCTCACACACTTAGAGACTACCTAGATCATCGACGTTGAATGTCTCCCTGATAGGAAATAAGTGGGCTGCCTTCATCATTTTATCCATGATCATCCACATTGCATCATTCTTGCAGGGTGTCTTGGGTAATCCGGTCACAAAATCCATAGTGAAATCACCCCATTTCCATTTCAGAATGGGTAAAGTCTGCAATATCCTAGTGAGATTTGATGCTTGGTGTCACGACCCATCCCCCGGGGCCCGTGCCGTGACTACCCCAAGACCGCCTTCCATAGGCCAAGGGCTGACGACTAGCACCGAAAGGCGTATTCCCTAAAAACCAGGAAGGCATTGCCTTTATAACATGTAAAATCACGCAACCAAGCACACAAAAAGATATGAACACAAGTAAACTTTATAGTAAAAAGAGTGTGTACTGTAATTAAAAGGGGCTAGAATACAAGCCCAACTGGAAAGTATAAGAAAACTGGAAAGTACAAGTAAACTGAAACAGCTCCTGTGAACTCCCACCAAGGACCCTACCTGAAGGGTAGGTACAACTTTTGAATGGTCATCTTTGCAGTACGACTCGTCTAAGGTCTACCTCCGAGCTACCTCCAGTCCTGGTACCCTCGTCCTCAGCCAGCATTGTCCGTCATCTGCACCAAACATAATAAGGTGCGGGTGTAGCCCGTGTAGGGGTGAGTATAACGATACTCAGTAGGGACCCCGAGAACCTCTAAGGTCTCACAAAACCCACAAAGAATAAACTACAAATCATGAAAACATATGACAACCCTACTTAGGTATATGCCCATACATATACCTAAGTTATCAAGTATACCCATTTCATTCATGAGGAAACACAAGGCCCAACTCTTAGCCAAAGTACAACTGTTCCACGTAGGAAAGAATATCATGAAGGTAACACCACAAGGGTAAGTACCACAAAGGTAACACCACACAGAAGAATACCACGAAGGTATCACCACGAAGGTAAGTACCACAAAGGTACACCACACAGAAGAATACCACAAAGGTATCACCACGAAGGTAAGTACCACACAGATATGCTACACAGAAGAATATCACAAAGGTATTACCAAAAAGGTAAGGACTCAGCTCACACCAAGTATAACTTAGGTACGATAGTAAATATGATTATATGTAACAACTAAATCATATTACTCTGTTAAGTGGCAGACCCACGTAAGATCCTAAATCATCAGACCCACGTAGGATCCTAGAGTAGTCCCACGTGGATTTTCTAGAGCGGATCCAAATGGGACTCTCGAACATAGACCCACGTAGGATCCCAAATCACATACCCACCTAGGATCCCAAAGCACAGACCCACATAGGATCCGAAAGCATAGACCCACATAGGATCCCTTTCTCATGTTACAACCAGCTACAGGGTTCTCGCACTAAGCTCGCTTGATTATGGGAGAATTTGCTCCTCAAGCCACAGGTCGATACTCCAACGGCCATAGAGTCCCACTAAGAAGTATTCCAAAGGAGCTCTATGTAATAGGGGTCTCAACTTAATAGACAGTGTGTCAATCAGACGCTCGGTCTGTAAGTTATTGCCCTTTTAGTCCCGAAGGCCCGGTTGGATTCGTGTTCAATCCAACCCGGTCATACCCCAACTTTATTCAAAACTCAATTGGGGTATACCAAAAGGACCATCTCGATCCAAGTTTTATGGCGCCACAAACAGTTCATCAAACGGACGCCAGAAGCTCAAGATATGGCCGAAAGAGCGGAAAGGGTCGAAGTTGGTCTGGGTCCAGTCCGACCCGACCCGGTTCGGGTTGACCCGGTTCAGTCCTGGGTCCGACCAGCCGATGCGGCACTGCCCGCGGGGAGGCCCACTGGGCTCGCGACTGGCCGGTCGGCCAGCCTTCTCTGCGCGGCACGGTCGTGTGCCGTGCCATCATCGGCAGATGACAGCGAGCCGACCGCCATCGCCTTGCTGCCGCAGCACAAGGTCGCGGCTCCTGCACGCCCGGTGGCGCGGACGCGCGCTGCGGCCTCCCCTTCGTGCGGCTTTCCGTCGTCAGCCGCCGCCCTTGCTCCGCCATATCCTATGGGCCGCGGCCCTTCTCTAGCGACGTGGTCGTGTCGCCGTCTTTGTCGCGGACGGCTGGAGTGCTGGACGCCGCTCCCGATCCCTTCAGTGTCGGTCGTCGACACGGTCGCCAACGACATTCTTTGGGTCACTGGGTGTGCCCCAGTGACCCGATCTTCATTCCGAAAATTTCCGCACTCACCTCGGGATGTCGCCAACGATTCAAGACCACAAAAAATTCACATAGGTTGCGGAGAGGTCAGGCCGTGTTTGTTTGGCCCGCACGCTCTGCTTTAGAACGGTAGTAACCGACTTAAATGTTCTTGAATCCTGAAGAACGACAAGAACGAGGTAAGGGAGTATACAAAAAACATTAAACCCTACCTTGAAGGTTCCGAAGGAGGAGGC
The DNA here is from genome assembly GCA_963277665.1 of Viscum album. NCBI lineage: Eukaryota > Viridiplantae > Streptophyta > Magnoliopsida > Santalales > Viscaceae > Viscum > Viscum album. The sequence continues at coordinate 2,048,787,068 of OY728137.1, forward strand.
ACGAGGAAGAATACAAAGTTGTTAGAGAACATCGACATTCGTTGCTTCCGCAAGGCGCTTCTGATCCGGGCTCGGATTCAGTTCCTCGTTCTTCATTGGAGTAAGTTCTTCATTGGATAATGTTCTCCCAAAGCTCTCCTCTCCTTTTCCCAAAATTTTTTCCCGCGAGAGGTCTGGTTCCAATTTAAAGGCTTAGAGTTTAATTTAATTAAAGTTGTACATTAATTAAATTAGGGTGGCACAATCAATTAGGAGAGAACCAAGAGTCACCTCCTTCATTAAAGAGGGAGTTTAAGGGGGTCTGGTGGTCCCCACCGTTAATCTCAAAATGGGAGGTTATAAAAGTAAAATAAAAGTTGTTCTTTATTTTATTTTTATTTCCCTAAAAAACATGAAAACTAACTTTCACCCTCATCCTACTATGGTCGAGGTGAAAGTCTCCTTAAGCGAATATCAGTGCTGCGAGTTCAACGGTGACCTCAAATTTTAATTCCGAGCACCAGTTCAAAAGTTACAAAAACCCGTCCGCATGTTTACTGAAATACCTAACAAAAAAGTTCATAAATTCATTCCGGGTAATCCGGGCCTCAGAATTACGCGCAATCAATTTTCGTGGACTCGTAATATTCTCATATAAAAAAATATTTACATGGAATTTCCGAGTCTTTACATTCTCCCCACCTCAGGGATTTGCGTCCCCGAAATCCACATCACAAAAACTAAGAAAACAAGTGGGGGTACTGAGCACGAATCTGAGCCTCCCGCTCCCATGTGCTCTCCTAGAGGTTACCGTGCTTCCAACGTACACGCACCAAAGGTATCGATCGACCACGAATGACTCTCTCCTATCTATCCTCAATCTCCACTAGAACCTCTGTAAATGTCGCCCCATCGTCGATGTCTTGCTCGCCCCAGTCAATGATGTGTGAAGGGTCGTGCACGTATCTCCTCAGCTGGGATACGTGGAAGACGTCGTGCACCCGGTGCAACTGAGGTGGAAGAGCTAAGCGGTAAGTCACCACACCAACTCTGCTGAGGACCTGAAAGGGTCTGATAAACCTCAGAGATAACTTGCTGCCTCAACCAAATCTTCGCGAACCTCGTTGAGGTGAGACCCGTAGAAAGATGTGGTCGCCATCCTCGAACTCCAGAGGTCTTCGTATCCTGTCGGCATAAGACTTTTTCCAACTCTGTACAGTCTTCATATTCTCCTGGATGATCTTCACTTTCTCTGTGGTAGCCCGTACCATATCTGGTCCCATGAGTGCTGACTCCCCTTGGGTCTGTCCAGCACAAAGGCGATCTGCAAGGTTGACCGTACAAATCCTCGAAAGGTGCCACCCCAATGGTGGAGTGATAGCTGTTGTTGTATGAAAACTCCACCAAAGGAAAGTGATCCTCCCAGCTACGACCAAAGTTGAGGACGCAAGCATGAAACATGTCCTTGAGGGTCAGAATGTTCCTCTTAGTCTGGCCATCCATCTGAGGATGGAAGGCAGTGCTCAAATGAAGGTGTGTCTCGAAAGCCTCCTGCAACCCCTTCCATAGTCGGAAAGTGAAACATGCATCATGATCGGAGACAATCATCGAGTATACTCCATGTAGCCGCATAATCTCCTGCACATAGAGGCGTCCCAATATCTCTACTGAACCCTGCTCTCTGATCAGTATGAAGTGGGCCGACATGGTGAGTTGGTTGATGATCACCAGATAGAATCATGACCCATGGATGTATGTTGAAGTCATGTCATAAAGTCCATGGATATCCTATCCCACTTCCACTATGGGACCTCTAAAGGATGAACTAAGCCTGCTGGTACCTGATGCTCCGCCTTCACTTGCTGACAAGTGAGACACCGAGAGAAAAACTCTGCTACTACTTTCTTCATTCCCGACCACCAGTGATGTCGTCAGAGATCCTGATACATCTTTATCACTCCTGGATTTACCACTAGAGGGGATGTGTGGAACTCCCTCAACACTTCCTCCTGAAGAGACAATGGTACCATGGTACGTCCTCTGAAAAGGATGACGTGCTCCCCACCTTCATAAAATCCATCAGGTGCCTGTCCTATGGATATCTGAGCATGTCGAGCCTCGTAGTCAGTGTCTCCATGCTGCGCCTCCTTGACTTGCTGAAGAAGTGGGGGTGTGACTGTAGGATACTGAAGAAAAGCTGCTCTATATCGTTCCACAAAGGATATATATAAAGCAGCCATCTACTCCATCACCTTAACTAGCAGCTATATATCAGATTTCTTGCTGAGTGGATCTGCTACAACTTTCCCCTTCCCAGAAGTATAGATAATCTCGAAGTCATAGTCCTGGAGGAACTCAAGCCAACATCAATGTCTCAGGTTCAGGTCCTTCTAAGAGAAGGTATACCTGAGACTCTTGTGGTCCGAGTAGACTGTAAAACGTTCACCCATCAAGTAATGTCGCCACATCTTCAAGGCAAAGACCATTGCTGCTAACTCCATGTTATGGGTAGCGTAGTTATACTCATGTTGTCTCAGCTGTCGAGAACCATATGAGATAACTTCTCACTCTTGCATCAAGACACATCCGAGCCCGGTCCCTGATGCATCGCAGTAGACTACATACCCAATTCCCTCCTCTGGAAGCCTCAAGATGGGGGCACTAGTCAGCCTCTTCCTCAACTCCTGAAAACTCCACTGCCATCTCTCTGACCACACAAAGGGTTTCTCCTTATTCTTCAATGCTGATAAAGGTGCTTCAACTATAGATAAATCTAGCACAAACCTCCAGTAGTATCTGGCCAAACCCATGAAACTCCGTACCACCATCACACTTCTAGGTGGCTCCCAAGCAAGTACCGCCTCAATCATCACTAGATCCACCGCAACTCCATCCCCTGAGATGAAATGTCCCAGAAAGTGAACCTCTCGGATCCAGAACTGGCACTTCAAGAGATTACTATAAAGATGGTGCTCTTAGAGTGTGTCCGGAATTATCTGCAAATGACATGCATGATCCTCCTCAGTAGCCGAGTAGATCAGAATGTCGTCGATGAAGACTACTACAAAGCGATCATGGTATGGTTGAAAGATCATGTTCATGAGTCCCATGAACACTACTGGAGCATTGGTCACACCGAACAACATGACCAAAAACTCATAATGGTCATACCGACAATTAAAAGTCGTCTTCTGCACATCCTCGTCCCGTACTCTAAGATGGTGATAGCCAGATCTAAGGTCTATCTTCGAGAAGCACCGTGCTCCCTTCAACGATAAAAGAGGTCGTAAATCTTCTGGAGTGGGTACTTGTTCTTCACGGTCACCTGGTTCAGGCACCGATAGTCAACAAAAAGTCTCAAGCTCTCATCTACCTTCTTGGAAAACAAAATTGGGGCTACCCAAGGAGAAACATTGGGCCTGATGAACCCCTTCCCCTGTAAGTCCTCCAGATGTACCCGCAACTCACGAAGCTCTGCAGGAGCCATCTGATACGCTGGTGTAGATATGTGTGTCATATCGGGGTACAAGTCAATGTAAAAGTCCACCTCTCCACTGTTGAGACTGGTGGCATCAGTGGCCCAATGGGTAATGGTACCGCAGGTGCCTCTTCTGGTGCCCCTACTGATAAAGGGCCCTTCACCGAGGCCTCGTTGCTCGGTGGGCTATCCTCATATACTATACCCAGAACCCTAACTGGCTAGCTTCCTGGAGGCATCCTGAAAAGAAACAGGTGCGCCATGGTCAATAAGTTATACCTGGTGAGATGAATCAAAGAGTTCAAAAATAATATTTTTCAAAACACACATGCAATCAGTGTTTTCATGCACTGAGTCAGAAATCAGAAGTCAGGGTCCTGGTGTATGGATACATCGGCCGCCGCACCAACACTAGATTCCATAAACTGATAACCACACTAACTACACTTAACACCATTGCCTTTAAAAAGATCAGAGTCCAATGTTATATAGTAGAACCAACTCCTATGATACCAATTTGTCACGACCCATCCCCCGGGGCCCGTTCCGTGACTACCCCAAGCCCACCTTGCATAGGCCAGGGGTTGACGACTAGCACCAAAAGGCGTATTCCCTAAAAACCGGGAAGGCATTACCTTTATAACCTGTAAACTCATGCAACCAAGCACACAAAAAGATACAAACACAAGTAAACTGTATAGTAAAAAGGGTGTGTACAGTAAATAAAAGGGGCTAGAATAAAAGTCCAACTAGAAAGTATAAGAAAACAGGAAAGTACAAGTAAACCAAAACAACTCCTGTGAACTCCTACCAAGGACCCTAAATGAAGGGTAGGTACAGCTCTCAAACGGTCGTCTCTACGACACGCCTCGTCTAAGGTCCACCTCCGAGCTACCTTCAGTCCTGATACCCTAGTCCTCAGTCACCGTTGTCCGTCGTCTGCACCAAACACAACAAGGTGAGAGGGTAGCCTGTGCAGGGGTGAGTATAACGATACTCAGTAGGGATCCCGAGACACTCGAAGGTCTCACAAAACCCACAAAGGATAAACCACAAAGCATGAAAATATCTAAAAACCCTAATTAGGTATATTCCCATACATATAACTAAGTTATCAAGTATACCCATCTCATTCATGAGGAAACACAAGGCCCAGCTCTTAGCCAAAGTACAACTGTTCGACATAGAAAATAATACCATGAAGGTAACACCACAAGGGTAAGTACCACAAAGGTAACACCACACCGAAGAATAACATGAAGGTATCACCATGAAGGTAAGTACCACAAAGGTATTTCACACAGAATAATAGCACAAAGGAATCACCATGAAGGTAAGTACCACAAAGATACACCACATAGAAGAATACCACAAAGGTATTACCACGAAGGTAAGCACTTAGGTCACACCAGTTATAACTTAGGTATGGTAGTAAAGATGATTATATGTAACTACTGAATCATCTTACTCTGTTAAGAGGTAGACCCACGTAGGATCCTAGAGTAGTCCCATGTGGATTTCCTAGAGCGGATCAAAGTGGGACTCTCGAACATAGACCCACGTAGGATCCCAAAGCACAAACCCACATAGGATCCCAAAGCACATACCCACATAGGATCCCAAAGCACATATCCACATAGGATCCCTTTATCATTTTACAGCCACCTACAGGGTTTTTGAACTAAGCTCTCTTGATTTTGGGAGAATCCGCTCCTCAAGCCACAGGTCGATACTTCAACTTCCACTAAGTCCCATGAAGAATTATATCCCAAAGGACCGCCATGTAATAGGGGTATCAACTCAATAGACGGTGCGTCAATCGGACATCCGGTCTGTAATTTATTAGCCTTTTAGTCCTGAGGGCCCGGTTGGATTCGTGTTCGATCCAACCCGGTCATACCCCAACTTTATAAAAAACACAAGTGTGGTATACCGAAAGAACCGTATCAATCCAAGGTTTTTGGCGCCATAGACGGTTCGTCAAACAGACGCTCGAAGCTCAAGATATGGCCGAAAGAGCGGAAAGGGATGAAGTTGGTCCGGGTCCGCTCCGACCCGGCCCAACCCGGTCTGGGCCGACCCGACCCGGGTCCATCCTGTAACGACCCAAAGTTTCATTAATGAAAAATACCTCTTGATCCAGTTAAATGTTTCTTTATGAAAAATGTTTTTATAAGATGTCAACTTCTTTAGTTTTACGTTAAGATTTGTGACCGTTACTTTTATAGCCGTTGAACAGTGATCATCTGAGTAGTATAAATATAAGGCTTTAACGAACCCATTTCTACTCAGACAAAGGAAGCGATGGCCTCATCCAGTGGAATTGCCCCTTACGAAGCCCATTTGTCGGAGCTCGGAAAAGAGGTGGCGTCTTTGGGCTTCGCCCTTGACCAAGCCCAAGCTGAACTTCATTATGTCAAGCTTGAACGGGACCGTCTACGGGAAAAGTGGAAGTTGATAGAGATTACCACTCGAGCGATGTTATCCGAGCCGCCCCAAGAGTCTTTCACCATCGCACACCTTACCCTTAGGTCTTATGCGGCTATTTTAAGGGGTTATGTAACAAATAAGTAGCACCATGTTCATGTACATTATTTTTGTATATAATAATGAATATAATTTCTAGTCATTTTTGATACATTGTAATTAGTTTTTAAAGTACAAATGGTGTTTTTAGTTATTATTTAATTAAGAATTATATTTTATTAAATTAAAGGATTTTTGAATTAAATAATATTTTAATAAAATATTATTATTAATATTAAATTAATTTTTATTAAATATAAATGATCTTATAATTTTATGAATTCAATTAAATTTTTTATTAAGGTTTGAAAGCCATTTCTGTCAAAAACCGTGAAATTTTTATAAATGTCGGTTTTTATTTTAGAAGTGAAAATTCACATATTTAAAAAATTATTTAGATAAAATAAATATTATTTTTGGAATCAGGACGTCGAAATTATCCAACGGTGAATTTTTCATAATTTTCTGAGACAGTCAAATTTTTGGGTAAAAATTAAATACCATTTAAATATATAATGTGTTTTATGACATCATAATGACCCAATGGTGATGTAATAAAATACCATAATCCTTATGTTCGGACAATATATTTTTTATCATTAAAATAATGAGGTTTTGGGTTTGTTTTACTTACTTTTCAAAGCATTAATGGAGCCCTCAAGACTTATTCAACACTTTGCCTTTTTAAATTAATTTCCATGGGAGTGTGACTCACCTCCACATAAGAAACCCTAATTTTTTAATAAGTTCGGACCTTGGCCTTGTAAAATATTTTTTTTCCTCTTTCCTTTTCCAGAAACCATGGGCAAATACCATGGGATGGTTTGTGGTTTGGATTATTTTAATATAAGGGGTCCCAAACCTAAATAATAAAGAATTCCCTCACCTTTCCTATATAAACCCACCCAAGCTCCCACTTCCTCCTCACTCAAAGCCCTTGGATTTAGTCCAACCTCTTCCCTACTCTCTCTAGAATCCTCTCAAGGTGCCCCAAGCTCCCAATAAGCCTCTCACAAGCCTCTCTCTAGCCTTTGGAAGCACACTTCCAAGTAAGGGTTTTTTTTCTTCCTTTCTCATTTTTGTCAATTTTATTTAAGTTGTATTGCCCTTTTAATTTCAATTATGAATGTTGGGGTATGGTTTTTCACCTCCCCCATACTGCCCTATTATTGTTTGAATTATGGGAGACCCCTTTCTCTCTCATTAAATTCCTCCCATGTACACCCGTTACTATGCCGAAATTCTGAAAGGAACTTTTTTCTCCTCTTTTATATTCAAGCAATACTTTTGTATCATGAATCTAAATTCATTTTCAATTGTTGGGACATGTATCTATATGACCTCATTACTGTCCATTACATGTAAATATTATGAGGAACCCCTTTCTCTCTCATCAACCATTTTTATGAATTCTTATGTCATGCCGTTACGCTGCCGAAATCACACCGATTTTCTAAGCCAATATCATTGTGTAGTGAATACCATGCCCATTTCTCCATCAAGGGTATTCACCTTTATGCACATTTACATATTGATTATAAAGTTTCATGTATGAATTCCACATTCCTTTATCATGGAATAAATTATTATGTTTTATGAATCCATGTTTTATGATCCATGTGGCACACTTATGCATGAAATGAAATGTTTAAGAAGGGTGCGCCCTTATAGCGCTCCAATGCATTGGGTAAAGTATAGTATCATGATACGTCATGTGCAATGAGTGTTGACTCATGCTAATTCAAGTGCAACGAGGGTTTAATCGTGCTTCAAGTGTAATGATGGTTTACTCATGCTCCATGTGCAATGAGCCTTGGCTCATGCTAATTCAATGTTAAGTGTTGTTGCCACATTTCCATGTTATGGTTATCATGATTTATCATGCCTTTATGTTCATGTTACTCTAATGCTCTATTGATGTTCCTATTGCCTAACATGTATTGTACTCCTCATGTTATTCTTTGTGTACTCCCTTACTGGGCTTTATAGCTCACCCTTTTCTTATGCATGTCCTCAGGTTATCCCATGCAATGCTAAGTACGAAGGAATGTAGTGGTCATGTAAAGGAAGTTTTCAATAAAGATGTTGTATTTCAAGTTTAAAGTTTCTATGTAATGATACTAAGCCCCAAAGACACTAAACCTCTCGATCTTGTTTGTTGTATCAAGTGAAGTTATATGTAATAAAGCATGTTTAAGTTGTAATAAAAAGCAGGGTTGTCATAGTTGGTATCAGAGGATAGGTTTAGTTATTTTTGGGATTAAGAAACCCTAGTAAAGCCTTAGATACAAGACTAAGCATAATAAAAACATCCCTAAGTTTTGGTAAATACTAAGTAAGTGGTTTATCAAACAAATACATCCCTGTCTGGATACGAGTAGGTAGAGGTAGCTCTGGCACAGATGTATCCTAGGGGTAAAACCCGAAAACACCGCTTTGAGCTAGACTCGAATGGGAACTAGTGCACGACAACGGGCCTTGCTACACTCTTGGTTATGACACTCCCGGGGGATATGTTTTGATAAATTCACAATCTTAGTATGAACCCTTATTAATGGAAAAATGCCCCTAAGAATATATGTTAGAAGGAAGATCATGAAAAGCCTGGATTTAATCCTATAGACTCATGAGTTAAAGAGATCAAAGTTTATTTATAAGTCATCAACTTTTGTCTTTGGATTACCCTTTATGTGTTACCCCTAACTTTCCTTTTATTCCAGCCAATGGCCGGTAATAGGATAACTTGGGCTAAAAACCGTTGTGAAGATCAGTGTGATGATTGTACTAATGAGATGCCCAATCCAATGGGAGAAGGAATCGCGAACTTTGTCACGCTTCTCTCTCAGCTAACTCAAGTTTTGAATAGAAACACGGGTCAAGAGGAACGTTCAACCCCCCCTAAGAAAGAACAAGTCGCTATCGAGAGCTTCATGAGACAAAGGCCTCCTACTTTTAGTGGATCATCTGATCCCACGATCGCTGAGCAATGGATCAACTCCATTGAAAAGATCTTCTCTATCCTTCAATGTTCTGAACAAGAGAAGGTTCTCCTGGTGGCTTATCGTATGTAGGGTGAAGCTGATCAATGGTGGACGTTGATCAAAAATACGAAGCCTGAGGAGGAGATCGAGGCTTTGGAATGGAAGGAATTCCAGAAGATGTTTTTTGATAAATATTTTCCACGCACCCTCCGTCTTAAGATGGAAAGGGACTTCCTTTCCCTCAAACAGAAAGATGAAGAATCTGTGGGAGCGTACGAGGAAAACTTCACAAGGCTTGCACGATACGCTTCCGGCTTTATCGTTACCCCCGAATGCAAGGTTGACCGCTTCTTTGGTGGACTGAAGCCTAGCTTGCGGAAAGCATTAGCGATCCGTGACTTCGAAAGCTATGAGTAAATTGTCCGATGTGCCCTCAAGGTTGAAATGGAGATCGGAGAATCACAGGGGTATCATGAGGACAAGAAGCGTAAGGTGGAATTCAATGCTGGAGGTCCGATGGATAAATCCAACGGCGCTAAGAAGTTCCAGCACCCCACTTGCCAAAAGTGTGGAAAGAAGCACCCTGGAAATTGCCTTAGGGGGACAAGAAAATGCTTCAAGTGTGGAAGAGAAGGGCACCTAGCTGTTAACTGTTAGCAAGAAGGACCCGCGGCTACGACAGAGGAGAGGAACCCTCCGTTCGAACCTCAACGCGTTGTTCAATGCTACAAATGCAAAGAACCGGGTCATTTTTCAAATCAGTTCCCTAATACAAGGGTTATCGGAGGCAACCAGCAACCTCCAAGACAACAAGGAAGAACTTTTTCCATCACTTCTGCCGAAGTGAACCCCGACAATGAAGTGGTGACAGGTACGCTAGTTATTCATTCAAGAATAGCGAACGTACTTTTTGATTCAGGTTCTACGCATTCTTTTATATCTCAAAAGTTTAGTAGAACAATCCCTGCACCACCACAAATCATGGAAGTAAAGATGTCGGTGATTACGGAAAATGGGGAAATCATTGCATCCCATGAGTATAAGTCCTCCCCTGTTATAATATATGGATTGAATTTCCTGGAGAACCTCATCATACTCACTCTGGTGGAATTTGATACAATTCTTGGCATGGATTGGCTTTCCTTATATAGAGCCAACATAAATTGTCGGGAGAGGGAAATCACACTCCATACGGAGAATCGACCCCCGATTCTTTACAAGTGTCAGGAGGAAGATGAATCTCCTTTAGCTCCATCATCTCAAGAATGGATATTACTGCCTTATGAGCACGCATATCTGGATTAGATGATTGAGTCCAAGGAAGAAACCACCCTTGAAGAAATCCCTATTGTGAGGGAATTCGCTGAAGTATTTCCCGAGGAACTTCCTGGTCTTCCTCCAAGAAGAGATGTTGAGTTCTCAATTGAACTTATACCTGGGGCGCTACCAATATCCAAGAATCCATATAGAATGGCTGTTGTTGAGCTTGAAGAGCTGAAGAAATAACTACAGGAGAATCAGGATAAAGGGTTTATACGCCCAAGTGCATCACCATGGGGTGCACCAGTCCTCTTCATCAAGAAGAAGGATGGGTCAATGCGGCTTTGCATCGATTATCCTGAACTTACCAAAATCACGATAAAGAACAACTATCCTCTCCCAAGAATCGATGACTTATATGATCAGCTGCGCGGAGCACAATACTTCTCCAAGGTGGACTTGCGGTCGGGATATTATCAAGTAAGGGTGAAGAAGGAAGATATCCCCAAGACTGCTTTTCGTACAAGGTACGGGCACTATGAATTTATAGTAATGCCTTTCAGACTCACCAATGATCCATCAATATTCATGGACTTGATGAATAGAGTCTTTAGAGATTACCTAGACAAATTTGTGGTAGTCTTTATAGATGATGTTCTAATATACTCCAAAACCAAGGAGGACCATGAGGAGCATTTAAGAACTGTACTGGAGACTTTGCACAAGGATAAGATCTATGCCAAGTACAGCAAGTGTGAGTTCTAGTTGAAGGAGGTCTCATTCTTGGGCCATATCATCACAAGAAATGGGATATCTGTGGACCCCTCCAAAACAGATGCAATTGAGGGATGGCCGAGGCCAACATCGGTAACTGATAACCGTAGCTTCTTGGGGTTAGCTGGATATTATCGACGATTTTTGAGAAATTTCTCACGATTGTCCAACCCTCTTACCAAGCTAACTCGAAAGGGAGTAAAGTTTTCTTGGAGTGATGAATGCAAAGAAAGCTTCAAGGAGTTGAAAAGGAGGCTTATCACTGCACCCGTGCTCACTTTACCCACAAGTGGGGAGCTTTTTGTGGTATTCAGTGATGCTTCGAAGAAGGTATTAGGATGTGTACTGATGCAGAATGATAAAGTGATATCCTATGCCTCAAGGCAGTTGAAAATCCATGAGAGAAACTATCCAACGCATGATCTGGAGTTGGCGGCGGAGATCTTTGCCTTGAAAATCTGGCGGCATTATCTCTATGGAGAGAAATATGAGATATATACTGACCACAAGAGTCTTAAATATATATTCACATAGAAAGATCTTAATATGCGCCAGAGAAGATGGATAGAGCTCATCAAGGATTATGACTGTTCAATACATTACCACCCTGGGAAAGCGAACAAGGTGGCAGATGCCCTAAGTAGAAAGGATCCAGCTATTCTATCAATGATGAGAATTGAGAAGGATCCAATCATCTTAGACTTAATGAACATGGATGTGGGAATCATAAAGAAGGGAACATCATCAATCCTTTCACAAATGATTGCTCAACCATCTCTTTTGGAAAGGTTAAAGGATGCTCAAAAGGATGATGCGGGAATCCAAGAAAAAGTGGAAGCTATCAAAAAGGGAAAATCCTCAGAGTTTAATGTTAATGAAGAAGGAATTGTGCGGTTTGGGAAAAGACTATGTGTTCCATCAAGTTTGGAGCTGAAGAAGGAACTTTTGGATGATGCACATAGTTCAAATTTCTCTATTCACCCAGGGAGCACAAAGATGTATCGAGATCTCCGAGAAAACTTTTGGTGGGATAATATGAAGAAGGAGATTATTGAATATACATCAAAGTGCCTGGTGTGTCATCAAGTGAAGGCAGAGAGGCAGAAGTCTAAGGGGATGATGCAACCATTTCCCATACCAGAATGGAAATTGGAGAACATCACCATGGACTTTGTCACTGGACTTCCAAGGACATCCAAAGGAAACAATGCAATCTGGGTTGTTGTGGATCGTCTTACAAAGACTGCACACTTCATTGCTATTCGAGAGGATTTCTCTTTGGAGAAACTGGCACAGATATATATCAGGGATGTGGTACGGTTGCATGGAGTACCACTATCTATTGTTTCTGACTGAGATCCAAGATTCACCTCTAAGTTTTGGAAGAGTCTTCAACAAGCTCTGAATACTGAACTGAACTTCAGTACGGCCTATCATCCTCAAACTGATGGCCAATCCAAGCGGACTATCCAAACACTTGAGGATATGTTGAGAGCGTTCTCAATGGACTTTAAAGGAGGATGGGATCAACATCTTCCTCTGGTTGAGTTCTCTTATAATAATAGTTTCCACTCGAGCATTCAAATGGCACCATATGAAGCCATGTATGAGAAAAGGTGTAGAACACCGGCATGTTGGGATGAGGTCGGTGAACGTAAGCTGCTTGGACCAGAAATGGTCGAAGAAATGGTGGGGAAGGTGAAAACCATTCTGCAGCATATCAAGGCAGCCCAAAGTCGATAGAAGAGTTATGCAGATAATCGTCGACGAGACCTTGAGTTTAAAGTCGGAGACATGGTGTTTTTATGCATATCTCCGTGGAAGAAGGTCATGAGGTTTGGAAAGAAAGGGAAGTTAAGTCCAAGGTACATCGTCCCCTTCGAGATTCTTGATCATGTTGGGGCTGTGGCCTATCGACTAACACTTCCACCTACTATGGCCAAGGTGCATGATGTCTTTCATGTATCCCTATTAAGGAAGTACATACCAGACCCTTCACATGTACTCTCTTCCGAGGTGGTACAATTGGAAGATGATCTTTCTTATGAGGAGAAACCAGTGAAGATCTTAGATCGTATAGAAAAAGTTCTACGAAATAAGACAATTCCCCTTGTCAAGGTGTTGTGGAGAAACCAAAAGTTTGAAGAAGAAAATTGGGAGTCGGAGGATATGATGAAGCTGAGTTACCCACATTTGTTTTAGTGTGGGAAAAGGAAAATTTCGAGGGCGAAATTTCTTAAGGGGGGAATATTGTAACGACCCAAAGTTTCATTAATGAAAAATACCTCTTGATCTAGTTAAATGTTTCTTTATGGAAAAAGTTTTTATAAGATGTCAACTTCTTTAGTTTTACGTTAAGATTTGTGACCGTTACTTTTATAGCCGTTGAACAGTGATCATCTGAGTAGTATAAATATAAGGCTTTAACGAACCCATTTCTACTCAGACAAAGGAATCGATGGCCTCATCCAGTAGAATTTCCCCTTACGAAGTCCATTTGTCGGAGCTCGGAAAAGAGGTGGCGTCTTTGGGCTTCGCCCTTGACCAAGCCCAAGATGAGCTTCATTATGTCAATCTTGAACAGGACCGTCTACGGGAAAAGTAGAATTTGATAGAGATTACCACTCGAGCGATGTTATCCGAGCCGCCCCAAGAGTCTGTCACCATCGCACACCTTACCCTTAGGTCTTATGCGGCTATTTTAAGGGGTTATGTAACAAATAAGTAGCACCATGTTCATGTACATTATTTTTGCATATAATAATGAATATAATTTCTAGTCATTATTAATATTAAATTAATTTTTATTAAATATAAATGATCTTATAATTTTATGAATGCAATTAAAATTTTTATTAAGGTTTGAAAGCCATTTCTGTCAAAAACTGTGAATTTTTTATAAATGTCGGTTTTTATTTTAAAAGTGAAAATTCACGTATTTAGAAAATTATTTAGATAAAATAAATATTATTTTTGGAATCAGGATGTCGAAATTATCCAATGGTGAATTTTTCATAATTTTCTGAGACAGTCAAATTTTTGGGTAAAAATTAAATACCATTTAAATATATAATGTGTTTATGACATCATAATGACCCAATGGTGATGTAATAAAATACCATAATCCTTATGTTCGGCCAATATATGTTTTATCATTAAAATAATGAGGTTTTGGGTTTGTTTGACTTACTTTTCAAAGCATTAATGGAGCCCTCAAGACTTATTCAACACTTTGCCTTTTTAAATTAATTTCCATGGGAGTGTGACTCACCTCCACATAAGCAACCCTAATTTTTTAATAAGTTCGAACCTTGTCCTTGTAAAATATTGTTTTGCTCTTTCCTTTTCCAGAAACCATGGGCAAATACCATGGGATGGTTTGTGGTTTGGATTATTTTAATATAAGGGGTCCCAAACCTAAATAATAAAGAATTCCCTCACCTTTCCTATATAAACCCACCCAAGCTCCCACTTCCTCCTCACTCAAAGCCCTTGGAGTTCGTCCAACCTCTACCCTACTCTCTCTAGAATCCTCTCAAGGTGCCCCAAGCTCCCAATAAGCCTCTCACAAGCCTCTCTCTAGCCTTTGGAAGCACACTTCCAAGTAAGTGTTTTTTTTCTTCCTTTCTCATTTTTGTCAATTTTATTTAAGTTGTATTGCCCTTTTAATTTCAATTATGAATGTTTGGGTATGGTTTCACACCTCCCCCATACTTCCCTATTATTGTTTGAATGATGGGAGACCCCTTTCTCTCTCATTAAATGCCTCCCATGTACACCCGTTACTATGCCGAAATTCCGAAAGGAACTTTTTTCTCCTCTTTTATATTCAAGCAATACTTTTGTATCATGAATCTAAATTCCTTTTCAATTGTTGGGACATGTATCTATATGACCTCCTTACTTTCCATTACATGTAAATATGATTAGGAACCCCTTTCTCTCTCATCAACCATTTTTATGAATTCTTATGTCAGGCCGTTACGCTGCCGAAATCACACCGATTTTCTAAGCCAATATCATTGTGTAGTGAATACCATGCCCATTTCTCCATCAAGGGTATTCACCTTTATGCACATTTACTTATTGATTATAAAGTTTCATGTATTAATTCCACATTACTTTATCGTGGAATAAATGATTATGTTTTATGAATCCATGTTTTATGATCCATGTGGCACACTTATGCATGAAATGAAATGTTTAAGAAGGGTGCACCCTTATAGCGCTCCAATGCATTGGGTAAAGTATAGTATCATGATACGTCATGTGCAATGAGTGTTGACTCATGCTAATTCAAGTGCAACGAGGGTTTACTCGTGCTTCAAGTGCAATGAGGGTTTACTCATGCTCCATGTGCAATGAGCCTTGGCTCATGCTAATTCAATATTAAGTGTTGTTGCCACATTTCCATGTTATGGTTATCATGCTTTATCATGCCTTTATGTTCATGTTACTCTAATGCTCTATTGATGTTCCTATTGCCTAACATGTATTGTAATCCTCATGTTATTCTTTGTGTACTCCCTTACTGGGCTTTATAGCTCACCCTTTTCTTATGCATGTCCTCAGGTTATCCCATGCAATGCTAAGTACGAAGGAATGTAGTGGTCATGTAAAGGAAGTTTTCAATAAAGATGTAGTATTTCAAGTTTAAAGTTTTTATGTAATGATCCTAATCCCCAAAGATACTAAACCTCTCGATCTTCTTTGTTGTATCAAGTGAAGTTATATGTAATAAAGCATGTTTAAGTTGTAATAAAAAGCAAGGTTGTCATACAGCCCTAGGTCCGACCTGACCCGGGTCCGACCCTGGGCCCGACCCGGCCCGCTAGGTTCGGACCGGCCCGCTGGGTCTGACCTGGCCCGCTGGGTCTTGAAAGGCCCATCCCACGCGAGGCGGCTTGCGGTGCGGCGGCCTGCTGGGCTCGCAACTGGTCGGTCGAGCAGCCTCCTCCGCGCGGCAAGGTCGTGCGCCACGCCATCACCGACGGCCGGTAGTGAGTCGGTCACCCTCTCCTTGCCGCCGCGACACAAGGCCGCAGCCCCTGCATGCCCGACAGTGTGGACATTTGTCGCCGCCTCCCCTTCGCGCGGCCGACCGCCGCCGACCGCTGCCCTTGCTCCGCCGCTACTGATGGTCCGTAGCCCTTCTATGGCTATGTAGTCGTGCCGTCGTCTTCGTCGCGGCTGACCGGAGTGCCGGCCGCCGCTCTCGATCCCCTAAGTGTCGGTCGCCGGCCCGGTCACTGACGATGTTCTTCGAGTCACCGGGTGTGCCTCGGTGGCCCGATCTTCATTCAAAAAATTTCCGCACTCACCTCAGGACGTCACCAATGATTCAAGACCACCAAAAATTCACATAGGTTTTGGAGAGGTTGACCTGTGTTTGTTTGGCTTGCACACTCAACTTTAGAATGGTAGCAAGCGGCTTAAATGTTCTTGAATCATGAAGAACGACAAGAACGGGTTAAGGGAGTATACAAACAACATTAAACCCTTCCTTGAAGGTTCCGAAGGAGGAGGTGCGAGGAAGAAGACAAAGTCATTGGAGAACGTCGACGTTCATTGCTTCCGCGAGGCTCTACTAATTCGAGCTCGGGGTTGGTTCCTTGTTCTTCGTTGGAGAAAGTTCTTCTTTGGAGAATGTTCTCCCAAAGATCTCTTCTCCTTTTCCAAAACTTTTTTCCCACAAGAGGTGTGATTCAAATTTAAAATCATTGAGTTTAATTTAATTAAATTTTTTCATTAATTAAATTAGGGTGGAAAAATCAATTAGGAGAGAACCAAGAGTCACCTCCCTCATTTAAGAGGGAGTTTAAGGGGTTAGGGTGGTCCCCACCATTAATTTCAAAATGGGAGGCTATAAAAATAAAATAAAATTTGTTCTTTATTTTATTTTTATTTCCACGAAAAACATGAAAACTAACTTTCACCCTCGTTTTACTACGGTCGAGGTGAAAGTCTCCTTAAGTGAATATCAGCGCTGCAAGTTCAACGGTGACCTCAAATTTTAATTCCGATTACCTATTCAAAAGTTACAAAAACCCACTCTCATGTTTACTGAACGTACCCAAAAAAAGTTCAGAAATTCATTCCAGGCACTCCGGGCCTCGGAATCACATGCCGTCAATTTTCACGGACTCATAATATTCCCATATAAATAAATAAAAATTACATGGAATTTATGTGTCTTTACACTTGGACTTCACTTGCATATAGGTGAAATATCTCACCACAAAGTATGATATCTCATTCTTCATTACTAGCCACCTGTATGGTTTACGCATATCACAATAGATCTTTCTCAGAATTGGATGTACCACCCATCAAGAAGCATGAAACTCCCCCATCATCTCGTTGCATAAGCTCGTATAAACCTAGACTCAACCATGTTTAAGAAGAACATCATCGATACTAAGAGACCATCCTGATGATGGCTAACCACACATATTTTTTTTCCTCATATATAAGCCCTATGGATCATATATCTACTCTTTCTTGATCTAGTCTATGAGCACAAATATAACAGATGTCGATGTTAGAGCTAATCATCCCTGAGACTCCTGAACATCTTGGTGTATATCTAAAAATAGTGCCATCAGATGCCACTCATCATGTCACATACATGACGTATTTTAAAGTTAAATTCAATTTAATTTCCATTCATTCTTTGTTTTTGGGGCTTCCCAAGCTTTTATGGAGGAATGGGTGAGTTTTCATGAATTGGGCCAAACTGTGAGCCCAATTCCAGATTTAAAAATAAATTTTGATTCCTTTATAACTCCTTCATTTTCAACATTTTTCATCCATTAAAATTCCTAATTGTCATAACCTAACCTATTAACATCACTATATTAATTTGGACCATTTAGGAATCCATAACCATGGTGGAAATGGGTTTTTATTTAAGGGATTGGGCCTGCCCGAAAGGCCATTTTCTACATTAAAAATAAATTTTAATTCTTTAATATCTCCTTCAATATTTACATTTTTTTGGTAATTCCAACTCTAAACAGAGACCACTTACCTAAGGAGTTCCCCAATTATCTCTTACCACAATTTGGAGATCAATGAAATCTCTAAATTGGTCGAAACCTCTCTAGATTTCAGAAATCGCCCAGATTTGGAGAGGTAAATTGATCCTTTCATAAATCCTTCTATTTTTACTCTTTTTCCCCCATTACCATTCTTACATGATCTCCTAATACTCTTTAAAAACTCCCTTGAATGGTTGGATGTTTTAAAATTCATATACTGGTGGATTTTGGGTCGTTTTATTCAAGATTATTTTGAGTAAGTTTTTCTCTCTTCAATTTCTTCCTTCTCCTTAGGGTTTCCTCCCTCTTTCATCATGTTCTAAAATGTCCAGAAGTTAGGGTTCGAACCTATGGTTTAATTTGGTGTCTTTTTGGTTAAATATTGTGGTATAGGGCTGGATTTATCTTCCTTGTGATGCGGCGGTGGTGCGGTTTATGTTTCACGCTAAGTTTTGAGGGATTCGACACTTTCGGTAGGTGGTTTCATGTGTAAACAATTATTGATGAGTTAGCTTGATATATTTACTAATTTTTCATATTCATCATATGTTGGGTGTTGTGAAAAAACTATTTATTATTTATTTGGTTAAGTGTTTATTTTTATAGTTGTATTTTAACATGAAATTGGTTGTTTTCATGTGTTACTCGTGGGGTATTATTTGGGTGTATTTTATAACATATGGAATTGGTTTACTAAATCTTATTTGGCCTGAAAATTCTGGTTTGGTAATTTATTAGTGTAATGTGGGCCTATAAAGAGGGTTTTTAATAGGTTTTATGTGTAAAACATTGTTATACTTCTTGAGAGCATTTTATGAAAATGTGTGTTTTCATTTGGATATTTTGTAGTATTATTAAAGGTGATTTTATAAAACTTGAAAGTGGTTTTATAAATGTCTCTAGGGATTCCAATTCTATTTTGGATAGGAATTGGTATGGTTTTTGTTCTTAAATGGGGGTTTTGAAATCGGTTTTGTGTGCAAGACATATTTACACCACTTGGGTTCCTTTTATGAAAATTGTAAATGTTTTAGTTGGTTAAAAAAAGTGGGAAAGGGTGCATATGTACTGTTTGGTATGTATTTTCACATATTATGGGGTTTTGAAATGTGAAGTGATGTTTTAATATGTTAAACATTTTTATAATGTTTTGTAAATTTCTGAAATGTTTTATTAAATTGTGATGTTGGAGCGAAACTTGTTTGTGGGCTGTTTCATGTAAGTTTGATGATAAAATGATTTTGAAGGTAAAAAGGGTATTATTTAACAAGTTAGTGGGATGTTATGAGAGTTTTAATATATTGGAATGGTTTTATAAAATTGTTTAATGGATTTGTGGAAGTGATAAAGTAATGTGAAAAGTGTTGTGGGCTATTTTGGTGTGAGTCAGATTTCAAAATCAATTTGAATGAAAAGTGGACTTTTGTGACTTGTGTTGTATACATGTGGGATGTTTGGTGAATTTATGATATGGAAATGATATTTTCATGTGAAAATTATATTCATTGACTTGTTTAACTTGTTTGAGCACAAAGGGAAAACCCGGGTATCTAGGTGGGTGGACGTGTACTAGTATGCTAGTGAATCCGTGGGGTTTGGCCTCAGTTTCACTTAGAAAGATTGACGCTTAAAACTCTAACTAAACTATGATGATGATTATTGGGGACCACTAGGTTATGGTTATGTTCCCTACTAGTGTCTCGTGCACGAGAACATATATTTGTGATGGTTACTCTCACCGAGATACGAGGTACCTGGGACCCACAACTAGCTAGTGCCTTGGGGTTATTTCCCATTACTTGTGCTCACTAGATATTTTGTTCTTAACATCAACATATGGTATGAGTGGATGGAAAATTCAGTAACTTTGGTATTTATTTTAAAAGTTTTTATTCTTTAAATTAGCCCACCTGAAAACTGTTTTTATTTATTGTTGCATCTTTTAGAAATTGTAACTAGCATTTCATGTTTTTGAAAACTTGCATGATTTTCATCTTTAAATGTTTATCACATGGAATATATTAGTGGTGGTATCCTATTGAGCTTTGTCTCACACTCTACTTACACCCTTGGGTGTAAGTAGACTTGGTTATTTTTGTTGTCGCGGGTTGGGTACAGTTTTTAGTTCCAGTGGTTCGGGTTTCTAGCAGGTCCTTTGTGGTGAAGTCTTGTGGAGATGGCTTGAGGGTAGTGCACCTTGCCATGAGGGTTCTTGGTATGTTCCCTTTTGGGTTTTTACCTTTGTTATAGTCTTTTTGAGTTGTTTTAAAATATGAAATTCAGGATTTTTTGTAAAAGATTGTTTGGATTGAAAAATCCAGATTCGTTTTATTGAATTCTTTTATTGTTCTAAGTTTATAAACTCGGGTAAATCATTACCAATTTTCATTTTATGATACCCAGAAACTTGTGCCAGCCCATGGGGATCGGGAACGCCCTTTGGGCCTTGTTGCGAGCCGGGTCGAGTGCCGGTTTTTATGGAGACCAGATTCGGTTCGTGACAAAATGGTATCAAAGGAGGTTGAGGCTAACTCTTTGGGTCATGTTATTTAGGGAAGAGTCGGGATAGTCTAGAGTTAGGATTGTCATAACATGGTATTCCAGTTATGGTTAGTGTGCCTGATCACCACACCTCATGATGGGATTCATGTTTCTAGGAGAAGTCATGATTTATCTAAGTCCTTTGGTTTTCTTGGTTTGATGATGATTAGGGGAAATGAAAAGAGAGTTGGGTTAATGGTCTTAGTGAGCTCGCAGGGTCTGGAAAGCTATGTGGAGATGGGGATATTTCCTATAACACTCTCTGTGATGGTGAAGTGATTGGAATATGTCCACCAACCCTATTTTCAAGTCACCCACTGAAACTAGTTTCCTCTCGCATTGTTTTGTGTTTTAGTTTTGAAATCTTGGCACTTTGGTTTTAAAGTGACTTGGTTTTAAGAAGCGTAAAGTTTTTATGAAATGATTTTCAAATAAAGAGGGAATGGTTTGGTTTATGAAATGGTGGAGATGAATTTTTAGGATTTTTTTGAAATGGAAAATGGTGTGCTTACACCTCTTTTGAAAGCAGGAACTATATTGAAGTTGGTTTTGAAAAGTGTTTCTAATAGTGTTTTCTAAACAATCAAAGGGTGTCTTAATGGGATGAGATGTTTTGAAATTGATGTGAATATTTTGAAATCGAGTTCTTTTTTAAATGTCTATGTCTTTTTGAAAAGTTTTGTAAGTTATGAGTTGGGATTTTGATCTTGTGGTTAGCAGTTCTGAGAAAAAGGATGTGTTGGTTGACTGTTTTGGTTTTGAAAAGTGGAAATAATTTTTCATTTTAACCTTTGGTGTTTCCATGAGAAACCACATCAATGAAGTTATATGGGATTATTAGTGGTTTATGGAATGAATGGATGAGTGTCGGGATGGATATGAGGAGGGTGCCCGATGTGGCACAGAAACATGCATGCGTAAGGCCCATGGGGTTCCATTGGTGGATACGCTAACTGTTGAATCGTTTGTTTTCAAGAAATGTTTTTAAAGAAAAACACGACGTCTTGATGAATTTTTTTGGGATGGATTATATAATGTGTTTTTGGAAAATTTTGATGTTGTGGGATGTTTTGAGTCTAAGAACCCCTCCTATTTGAACTGTGTTTTGGGTTTATGTTTGGTCAGTAAGCTGGGTAGAAGGATCAGTTAGTAGTCTCCTCTAAGATATATTTTAGGACACCTTTATAGTGGCTCCCTTCATGTGTTTGGATCTGGTTTATGGCTTGTTTTGACCAATGGACCAACTTGGTTGGGTCCTTGGGTCCTCTCATTGGTTAAGGTACGCCCCCATTAAGGGTTAATGCATAACTGAAGTGCAACCCGGATTGTTTCGCCATTGGAAAATCCTCCAGTTGATCAATATAAGGAATATTTTATCGATCTCTGTTGATTGAGTCTACACCCATTCCTTTATTTGATTTTTATATCCTCTTGTAGCGGGAGAGTGCTCATGGAAGGTTGAAAGAGACCTTAGTTTCTTAATTTTCCTAATTTGTCGAAGCTTGAAGTGGTCTAGGATTATTAATGGGGATGAGTGTCTCGAAGGTGTCTAAGAGGGCCTCTGGGTTCTTTACAGTTTCTTTGAAGCATGAGTTCATGTTAAACCACCAGTGTGGGAAAAATGGCCATGATAGGATATTGTGGCCACTTTCTAGAATTGGGTGTTGTTTGGGGATGTTGTATAAGGTCCCTCTCCATGCATTGTTTATATTAGTCGCAATGGTTAGGTTCAGTGATGCCTTATGATGTCATGTGCTCGATTGACCGTAAAGGTGAAAGTTGGGCATCATATGAGAGTCTCTGTTATTTTGGGAGAATGTATCCCTTGAAAAAACTTAAAAATATTCCATTTTAGAGGAAGGTGAGTATAGGTGTTCTTTACTTCTATTGTTTCTCACCTGAACAAACAAGGTGTGATGTGTGTGCATCTTCTAATCCCGTGTTTCAGTGAAATATCGGGTTAGGGTAAAGTGAGTTTGGAATGTGTTATGTCTTGGAAAACATAATGGGGATTGCGGTGTAGTTTTTGGTTGCACCGAAAGAAGAATTATCATTCAGGGGGTTTATAAAGCCTAACTGTGAGGCCGTAGATGCTTCAATCATTTGAGCTCCAACCATAGGTCTCAGAGAGAATATGACTCGTAGTCAGGGGAAATCACGGGGTCATTTAAACCCTTGTACAAAGTCCTATCCTCCGTATGAAAGATAGTAAGAGTTTAAACCTATGGTTTCATCATCTTTATTCTATTTTTCCTATTCAGTAGAAATAGGTGGAGGGCCTTTTACCCATGTCATCACCCAATGTTATTCCCTCCACCTTTGGTTTCCATTGAGTCTTTGGAGAAAGGTTTGAAGTTTGGCTAGATAGGTTGAGAACACGGTCTTAGCTTGGTTAGTAGTGACCATGCCCCATAAAACCATGTAGATAAATTGATACCCACTATTAGTGCATGGTTTCCCAAACCGTGCAAACTAACCATGTGGTTGTCCTAACTCATTAAATTTTGGGGTATTTCTGTACCAGCCCATGCTGGTCGGTAAATATGGTTGGTTCTTATGGGGGGGGAGACCCACTATGAGTATTATATAAGTTATTTTGTAAATTTATGATGGAATTATAACCTTTTTACCGGAGAGTCCATTCAGGCCACCCCCTGTTAGTGTCCCGATTCTGCCTCGGAAAAAAATATAGGTTGTCTCTTATGGTGGGGAGCCTGTTTTTGTTCCCCCGTACCAGTAACTCAGACTTATCCATGGTCTTGGATTGGTATTATGTATTCTCGTTCGGAGCTATCAAGCTACCTATATATTCCTTGGGTAAACTTTGAGATTGGAGAGTGCCCAATGGTTTAGTTATAGCAAGGTAAGTGTAACCTTGTTCGATGTTGTTGTTCGTTTGGGTGAATTTCTTGAGTCTTGTTTGGATAGTGTTTAAGAAGTTTTATTTTGGGATAAATTATGAATGTGATTGATCATTTCAGGAAAGTGGTGTAAGTTTTGGTTGTGAGATGAATCCTTCATTAATTGATCACTAGAGTTGTTTTGGCCTTTGGGGGTGAAACCTGGCAAGGGAGTACCTCTTGGTTTCTCAGTTGGGTTTGGTTGTTGCTTTGGCCTTGATGTGACTTTCCAAGGAGGAAAGTTTTCGTGGTGGGGAGAATTTTCACATAAATGAATTATTTTAAAGTTAAATTCTATTTAATTTCCATTAATTATTTGTTTTGGTGGTTTCCCAAGCTTTTATGGAGGAATGAGCAAGTTTTCATGAATTATGCCAAACCATGAGCCCAATTCCAGATTTAAAAATAAATTTTTATTCCTTTATAACTCCTTCATTTTTCAACATTTTTCACCCATTCCAATTCCTAATTGTCATCCCCTATCCTATTAATATAAAAATATTAATTTGGACCATTTAGAAATCCATAATCATGGTGGAAATGGGTTTTTATTTAAGAGATTGGGCCTACCTGAAAGCCCATTTTCTGCATTAAAAATAAATTTTAATTCTTTAATATATCCTTAAATATTTACTTTTTTTATGTGATTCAAACTATCACCCAAGACCGAATACCTAAGGCCCTCCCCCATTCTCTCCTACAACAATTTGGAGCTCAATAGAATCGCTAAATTGGTAGAAAATTATCTGGATTTCAGAAATATCCCAGATTTGGAGAGGTAAATTGATCCTTTCATAAATCCTTCTATTTTTACTCTTTTCCCCCCATTGTAGTTCCTACATGATCTCCTCATACTTGTTATAACCTCCCTTGAATGGTTCTATGTTTTCAAATTCAGATACTGGTGGATTTTGGGTTGTTTTATTCAAAATTGTTCTGAGTAAGTGTTTCTCTCTTCAATTTCTTCCTTCTCCTTAGGGTTTCCTCCCTCATTCATTTTGTTCTAAAATGTCCATAAGTTAGGGTTCTAACCTATGGTTTAATTTGGTGTATTTTTGGTTAAATATTGTTGTATATGGCTGGATTTATATTCCTTGTGATGCGGCGGTGGTGCATTTGATGTTTCACACCAAGTTTTGAGGGATTCAACACTTTTGGTAGGTGGTTCCATGTGTAAACAATTATTGATGAGTTATATTTCTGTATTTACTCATTTTTCATATTCCTAATATGTTGTGTGTGGTGAAAAAACTGTTTATGATTGATTTGGTTAAGTGTTTATTTTTATAGTTTCATTTTAACCTGAAATTGGGTGTTTTCATGTGTTACTTGTGGGGTATTATTTGTGTGTATTTTATAACACATGGAATTGGTTTACTAAATAATTTTTGGCCTTAAAATTATGGTTTGGTAATGTATTAGTGTCATTTGGGCCTAAAAAGAGGGATTTTTAATAGGTTTTATGTGTAAAACATTGTTATACTTCTTGAGATCATTTTATAAAAATGTGTGTTTTCATTTGGATCTTTTGTA
The DNA here is from genome assembly GCA_963277665.1 of Viscum album. NCBI lineage: Eukaryota > Viridiplantae > Streptophyta > Magnoliopsida > Santalales > Viscaceae > Viscum > Viscum album. Next base: position 2,048,812,080 of record OY728137.1, read on the forward strand.
GTATTATTCAAGGTGATTTTATAAAACTTGAAAGTGGTTTTATAAATGTATATAGGGATTAAAATTATGTTTTGGATAGGAATTGGTATGGTTTTTGGTCTTTAATGGGGGTTTTGAAATGGGTTTTGTGTGCAAGACATATTTACACCACTTGGGTTCTTTTTATGAAAATTGTAAATGTTTAGTTGGTTAAAAAAAGTGGGAAAAGGGTTCTTATGTACTTTTTGGTATGTATGTTCACATATTATAGGGTTTTGAAAGGTTAAGTTATGTTTTAAGATGTTAAAAATTTTTAGAATGTTTTGTAAACTTCTGAAATGTTTTATTAAATTGTGATGTTGGAACAAAACTTGTTTGTGGGCTGTTTCATGTAAGTTTGATGATGAAATCATTTTGAAGGTAAAAAGGGTATTATGTAAAAAGTGAGTGGGATGTTATGAGAGTTTTAATATATTTTAATGGTTTTATAAAATTTTTTAACGGATTTGTGGAAGTGTTAAAGTAATTTGAAAAGTGTTGTGGGCTATTTTGGTGTGAGTTGGATATCAAAATCAATTTGAATGAAAAGTGTAATTTTGTGACTTGTGTTCTATTCATGTGGGATGTTTTGTGAATTTATGATATGGAAATGATATTTTCATGTGAAAGGTATATTCATTGGATTGTTGAACTTGTTTGAGAACAAAGGGAAAACCCGGGTATCTAGGTGGGTGGACGTGTACTAGTATGCTAGTGAATCCGTGGGGTTTGGCCGCAATTTCACTTAGCAAGATTGACGATTACAAATATAACTAAACTATGATGATGATGATTGGGGACCACTAGGTTATGGGTATGTTACCTACTAGTGGCTCATGCACGAGAATGGATATTTGTGATGGTTACTCTCACTGAGATACATGGTACCTGGGACCCACAGCTTGCTAGTGCCCAGGGGTTATTTCCCATTGCTTGTGCTCACTATATATTTTGTGCTTACCGTTGAAATACGGTATGAGTGGATGGAAAATTAAGTAACATTTTTATTTATTTTAAAAGTGTTTATTCTTTAAATTATCCCACATGAAAACTGTTTTTATTTATTGTTGCATCTTTTAGAAATTGTAACTAGAATTTCATGTTTTTGAAAACTTGGATGATTTTTGTCTTTAAATGTTTATCACATGGAATCTATTAGTGGTGGTATCCTATCGGTCTTTTTATCAAACCCTACTTACACCCTTGGGTGTAAGTAGACTTGGTTATTTTTTTTGTCATAGGTTGGGTATAGTTTTTAGTTCCAGTGGTTCGGGTTTCTAGAAGGTCCTTGGTGGTGAATTATTGTGGAGATGGCATGAGGGTAGTGCCCATTTACATGAGGGTTCTTGGGATGTTACATTTTGGTTATGTACCTTTTTTATAGTCTTGTTGAGTTGTTTTAAAATATGTAATTCAATTCTTATTTTTTGTAAAAGATTGTTTGGATTGAAAAATCCAGATTTGTTTTATTGGATTCTTTTGTTGTTCTAAGTTTATAAACTTGGGTAAATAGTTCCCAATTTTCATTTTATGATACCCAGGCACTTGTGCCAGCCCATGGGGATCGGGAATGCCTTTAGATCCTTGTTTCGGGCTGGGTCGAGTGTCGGTTTTGATGGCGACCAGATTCGGTTCGTGACACATCACAAGACTCCCGCACTGCCTCTTTTTCCATATTCTGGATTAAGGTTTCAGCAATGAAATTTTTATTTCCTAGTGTGTAAACCAGCTCGAAATGGAAATAATATAGATACTTGACCCACCTCCTCTTCTAAAGGTTTAGGTCTCACTGAGAAAATATGTACTTGTGGCTCTTGTGGTTCATGTACATCACAAACTGATCACCCAATAGATAGTGTCTCTAACATCTTAGGGTGTGTATCAATGAAACTAACTGTATATCATGAGTTGGGTAATTACTCTCATGAAGTCTCAGTTGTCTAGATCCATAAGAAACCACTCGATCCTCATACATTAGAACTGTTCTGAGTATGACTATAAAAGAATCACGGTACATAGTACAATATTTAATCATCATAGGTAAATTGAGGATCAATTCCAAGGTCAACATAATTTTTATATTATGAAAATATCCCTCATAATAATCCATATAAACAAACTTCACCCCTTTCTTGGTTAGCTTGGTCATCAGTTCTTCTAAATTGAAGAAGTCTTGGATGAAATTCTAGTAATAGCCTGCTTAACCTAGAAAGCTCTGAATCTTCATGACATTCTTAGGTAACTCCCAAGATACCATGGATAAAACCTTCACTAAGTCCACTAAGACTCCATCCTCTAAGATAAAATGAACAAATAATTAAACCTTTTCAATCTAAAAACAACACTTAGATAGTTTTATGTAAATTTGATTTTCTCTCATTGTACTTAGGACGATGTCAAGATGTTGGGCATGATTGTCTACAGACTAGGATTACACTATGATTTCATTGACAAAAACTGCCACAAACTGATCTAGGAAGTGATGAATGATTTGATTCATCAAATATATGAATACCACTGGTGTGTTTGTTAGACCTAATGAAATAACCACAAACTCATACAATCCATACATGCTCCTAAAATTATTTTGGGGTATGTCCAATGGTCTCACCCTCAACTGATGGTACCCTAAACTCAAGTTTATCTTGGAAGAAATCTTAACACCTCAAAGCCAATAAAATAGTTCATCAATGTGTGGAAGGGGATAATGGTTGGTGACCATCATCTGGTTCAGTATTAGATAATATACACATAAGTGAAAATTCCTATAAACCTTCTTAGTGAAAATCATGAGAGAAACCCACTGAGAAGTACTAGGACATATCAATCCTTAACTTTCAGATCATCTAACTGAACATTCAGCTCAGAAATATCTATTGGTTCCACCCTATAAAGTGGGATATACATTTTCTCTTCTCCTAGAACTAACTCAATTGTGAACTCTATTTCCACCTCAGGTGGTAAACCATAGAACTCTTTAAAAAAACATCCTAAAAATGGTTTACCACTAGAGGAAACGTATCATACTACATTCCTACATCATCTAGAACAAGCCCTACTATATAATTCATGAGAAAATCTAATCCATACTAAATTGTTCCTATATGAACAACTTAAAGATCCCACTCACCCAAGTGAAAAAATCTACCTCTGTCTAGAAATAGATAGGTAAATCTTCTGTAGTAATAGTCGATATGATAATGGTAAAAAACTATCCAATCCATACCCAGTATCTAATTGAAGCTTATCATTTCCAACACAAAAATCCCCCAAGAGAAACTATAGCCACCAATCTCAAGATAAAACTCCTTATAATGTCTAATATCCACTGATCTCATTCCCAATGATGTGTCAATGGTTATAACACCATCTAATTTCTCTATATCCAAGCCCAAACCATTGGAAAAAGGTAAGATATAATAGAATGTGAAGATCCTGTATAAAAAAAATTCAAATGAGGGTAGATGATAAAAAAATCATACCTCTTACTGTAGAATGTATTATATCCATGCTAGGTAAAGTACACTGAAAAATGTGTAGATAAATCAGCCTTTTCCATATGCAACAGTCTGACTCCCTTGAGATGCTCCCACTGAGTGGTACTATTTCTCTTGCATTAGGGTGCCATGTTCCCTACCTCAGTCTGAACATCTAGAAGAACTTTAGATACCAGTCTATTGAGGGATAGATGAGTCCTTTCTAGACTCAAGTGATTATCCTGATCCTATGCCACTACTATGATAATGTGGGCTCCTAAAAAGACTCTGAAGATGGCCCATCATTTTTCCAGAACAAAACTCCATAGTGGGGTAAGGACCCTAATGAAACTTCTGTCCACCATTTCCATACTAAAAGAACTCCAACATAACATGATTTTGAGACAGTTGTCCTCTCCCTTGACTGCTCTTCCCACTACTACCATGGCAATAATTTTCATAACGATGATTTATACTATTATAAGAATCATTCCCATATCACCCTATTATAACTACATGACATATGCTTGATGCCTCTATTATATTCCCCTATGTGATAATAGAATGATTTATTAAATAATTGAAGGTGGTCAGAAGAAAGACATTCACCTATGATCAAATCTTATAGTGAATCCCCTCCTGAAAACATATATCCCTAGTGACCTCATCATATGAAAAATATAGAGAGAAATGATTCTGGTCAGTGAAAAATCTAGTGTAGTCCATCACTAACATTCTACACTGTGTTAGGTTCATGAAATCATAATCCTTCTCGACCCTCAATTTCTATAGATAAAAGGGGATCAAGAACTTCACCTCAAAGTCCTTCTAGGTTAGATCCACCTGTTGATCAACTTTATCCACAATTCCTCACAAATTCTTGGCTAGTATCTATAACATGTAGGCTACAAGATTCACCCTTCATCCAGTGGGTGTCTCAGGGTGTTTAAAAATTATATGGACTGATTCAATATAGAAATTAGCTATTTGGAGGCCTCCCTCCCTAGTGAACATAGGTGGATTCTATAGTTGGAACTCTCTCACCAACTCATACATCGAAGGTATGGTATGAATGGTTCCCCTATCTATGGATTGCATGACCCTTAGGAAGCTATCGCAGAGTTGAGCATTCATTTGATTTTACAATGTTTTAGTAAGTCCCATCTTGACCGTGTTAGGAGTGTACTGATTTCCACTCTCCTGATGGTCATCTCAAAGATGATGAGGATAAATTTTCTTTATAAAGATTCAATGCACACCTCAGGACATAATTAACACAACAAAGTCACCCTCAACAGGTGATAAAAATATAAAACCACCGAATCATGGTCCAACTATAATTGGTTTACCAAGTGAATTGGAATAGCACATTAGTTCTATCATTTCATTTATCATATATATCACATGGATTCCATTTAGTAGTTCATATGGGAAAATATGTCACATAAAAATAAATATATACCTATCATGAATAATGCATGCCGACATATATCTTTATGTGCCTATCATGATGCATGCATACTCATATCGTGACATACCATTTCTCGAGTAAAATCTCAATAAAATGGCAACATCACACAACATGGGAACCACCTAAGGTGAAATAACATTAAAATGTAAAACGAAAACAACATAAACAAAAATCCCATCCCTAGGAACTCAGATTCACCCCCCCCACACACATGGGTTAGATACTCACATGGATGAGATCATTACCAAGTATCAAAACATCTTATTATCCTTTATAACTTTCCTAAAATTTAAAGAAATAGAAAATAAACCTAAGGATATGATACCACTTTGTAAAATCCCCGACCAGAAACTCCCTCATGTGATCGAGGAAGGTGGTTATGTAACCTCAGAAATGCCTCCCCGGATGCCAGAGATTGTCGACTAGAAGCAAGGGTGTACAGAATATAGTAGGGACACCATACCGTCTGGTACATAGTTAAAATAATAGTGGTAATAATATATATAGTTAAACATGCACCCACCTTAAAATAAAGGACAAAATTGAACAATCCAATAATAATAACCATGTAATGTTAGGATAAAATGTATCTAAATAACATGATGAATGTCATACAATTAAAAGACAAAAAAAAAAGATAAAAGACTCCAAAACCCTCAGTCTTGATCCCAATGTCAGTTCTGTCTCTAAACTCAAACCAATCAGTAAGAAATCAACCAACACAGGGTTCCTTTCCCTTATTCAGGCCTGCATCCATGAAATCTACCTGGGTACCCAATGATTTCCCAAATAGGGTGTGAGTACAACTTAGTAGGCCAACACCCATAGTGTCTAAACAATCCAGTCTGAGTATAGTGCTTGCAAAACGTGACAATAGGGTATTAATTAATCAATTAATACAACTCATAAAATAAACCTACAAACCCTTGAGTTTATAGTTAACACTCAGGTCTATCCAAAACTTCTTCGAAACCATGTTCCATGTCTCTATTATAAGGTTGATCCCCTTACATCAGGATGAATTACATGTACCATGTTTGAAGAAGAATAACTAGGCTCCCTGAAAATCTCCCATGCTGAAGTCTCTTATGTCTTCCTAGGGTGAAATATAGTGTCAAGGGAAAAAATATCCATCTCATACTGAGATCCATGGGAATTCCCATAATGGAGTCACTTATGTCTTCCCTTATGCACATCAAAAGTGGAAAATCTCAGCTCAAGTGGTGGGTTATCCTATTCCAGGACAAACCTTCAGTGCTACATCTAATGAGAAAATGGTCCAAGCCCTCAGGAATCCTTTCATGAATAATATATACTAGAAAACCAAGTTTACCTTTCATCACAATTCTTATGGCTTTCCCAATTGGTTAATTTATTTAATTTTATTAACTAGAAATACATTCTCAATTGGTAGATTCTCTTGCGACAAGATGAATCACCACAATCGAACATTGTCAGATTATCAATTATCCCAATTCATTAGCCAAGATGCAACATGCTGAATTCTCAATTCACATTGTTAATCCAATTTTACATTTATCACATTTTACAATTCTACAATTATAGGGTAGGATCACCTATCAGGTGGTGAAAGGTTTAGTCACATCACCAAGAGATCCTATAGGATCCTTGGGAGGTCTCTATGAGTGTATTCCATTCAAGGCAGTGAAGGTATTAATTAATTAGGTCACACACATGGTGTGATGGCAGAATTTCAAGAATTTCATATACTAATGAGTGAAAACATACGTCCAGGGAGTTGTTCAAGAGAACCCATCTCAAAAGAGGAGTAGATATTAATAATCCCCAAAACTTTGGTAAAATGAAACTCCTTCTTTCCCTTCATCGAAGATTTTGAATGTAACGACCCAGAATTTTATCAATGGAATTTCACTTCTTTTTTCATAAAACACATACATCACATAGAGAACCCAATAAAAACATTATTCTCATAAATGAATAATGATACAATAGTCAACAAATAAACCAATAAAAATTCCAAATATTACAATGAAATAATAAATAGAATATAAGATAATAAGAATAGTAAAATTTAGATCTGCTCGATCTACTAGAATGGCCACACTCATGAACACAGATGTAGAATTAAAACATAATGTTAATAATATAGTATTCATTTTGCAGATGAAAATACATAACCTTGATAGAAATTATAATTGAATGGATAATGAATTAAGTAAGTGTAATTTATAGAAATTAAGGAACCTATAACATTGGAATAGTAACCCGACTATTGGAATAGTAATATAACCGTTAGAAATAATGATTTGGCTGTTTGAATAACAAACACACCTATAAAAGTATAAATAAAATTAAGATATCTTATAAATGAAAATATGATATATTTCTATCATGGTATAAGTAAATAAATTTTGAAAAAATGATAAATTAAGTGTTGGTATTTTTTGTAAAATGTAAATTTTTATTTACAATGTTATTATTAATATAATTATTTAAAATAAAATTTATTTTCATAAAATATATTAATAAATAAATATTATGTTTTATTATAATTATAATATAATTTTATGTGACCTTAATTAATTTTTCAAAGGGTCATAAAATTTATTATAATATTTAAATCATTATTTTTTGAATATATGATGATTTTATTTAAAAATTAAATTTATCATATTTAGAAATTTATTTTCATAAAATAGATTCTATTTTTTTGAAATCTACATGTCTAAAAATTATTAGGGTGAATTTTTTATATTTTTCTAAAATAGTTGAATTTTTAATGAATAGTGAAATACAATAATATTTAGTATTTAACATTATAAGCTAAATACATGCTTTTTTTAGTCACAGATAATGTAATAATGGTGTAAGAACCCATTGGATTGAACTCTACTAAAATATTGACTGTATTTAGTCATATGAATTAACAATATTGATAGTCTTGAGCCAAAATAATAAACTAATGAATATAATAAAAAAACAACCCTTTCTCCATATAAATACCACCCCTCACCACCCTTTCTCCTCACACCTTATATGCCTTGTATCTTATAAATATTATGACCAATTAACTCCCCAATATTCTTCCCCATCTTCAAGATCGGATAGTCTCAACAAAAGACCAAACCCAAGTTCCTTAAGGAGGTTCTCAAGGAGACAACATTTAAGAGGTAAAATCCTCAATCCTTCTCTTTTAATTTATTTTCTTTTCTTATCCTCTCCTCACCTCACCTATACAAATAAGAATGATAAATCTAGTATCATATATATATTTTAATTTTATTATGTTAATGGAATATCCATAATCAAATCTCTTTTCTTCCCCTTTTATTTTAAAATGAAAACATCATTTGTGATATGTCAGTTCACCGCCTACGTGGACGATGAGTTTTCATTTTCCATTACCGCCTTCAAGGATGGTCATAAAACCATTATTATGGTTAAACAAGATTTTAATATGTATATTATAACTTTTTTAATGTTATATAACTAACATATGAACATAATATTAAATAAAATAAAACTAGTTCACGATGATCGAAAAAACACCAAAATAAACTAAATATTTATCATTAGCGTTTTATCAAATGAATCATCCTCATACCCTAAAAAAATGATATATGAGACCATTTAAACGTTTTTATGTTCATTAATACCATATAATTTAATTTCTGGAGAATTATATCTATTTTAAAATAACTTCTATAATTATATATAATTAAACATACCATGAAACCATGAAAATGAATGCTCCCAAAACGACAAAATTAAACTTTTTAACTCATAAAAATGGTCATAAATGAACTTAATAAAATTATAATAAATAAAATACATGTATAATGAGTTCTTAATTAAGTAATTAATTAATCTAATTTTATAATCCAGTACATTAAGTGCAAGTGAATAACACATTCAGACATAAGGTAAGGGATCTCTCCGAACCTCCATTTTTCCCTTTGGGTTACCCTATTTTTCTATTTTCCCCATTTTATCCCCTCATTTTTATTACTATATTATGTGTATATATACCAAAAAATGTATGTATCTCAAATTATCTTTATTTTATGGGGAATTACATGTTTTATATGGTTTATTTCTCAATTCTTCTTGATAAGCAAACCCGACTAAAGGGAACTTATCATTATCTTAAACATTTTCATGTACACTCCATAAACTATTTTAATCCTCCAATATTTTTCTACAATCACTAAAGTTATCATGAAAAACTATTTTTGTTCATTTTAAGTTTTATGAAAATAATTAATTTTTTATCTTCTTTAAAGACTCTTTATTCTTTACCCTAAAACCACACTAAAGTGGAACATTTCTAATGTTACCTAACCACTCTATTTCTAGTTTTCAATTTGGTTGGACATAATTATTCAAGATCTATTCTTATTTTTCCTTTATGAATGAACAATAATGATATAAATTCTTTCTTTCATGTATTCCATTATGATACACCCTTTGGTTATGCCTTATTACATGATTTAGAAGCCCTTTTCTTTACAAGATAAATCCTTATGTTTATTCCTTATGTTTGATTATTTATATTGAAAAAATATGCATGGAAAACTATGATGGGTGCACAAAAATATACCTCCAATGAATTAGGTAATTTTTAGTCTCATAATACATCATTTATGGGATTATGAAGTAAACCTAATCCATTATGGGACTTTGTCGACCATGTGATATAGTCTTGGAATTTATCCTTAACTCATATTTATTTCATGTTATATGTTGCTGCCCCATTCCAATATTTTCATGATCATATGATTCCATGTTCTATATGTTATTATTATATATGTTTATTCATGAACCTTTCCTTTTATGTTATCATGTTATGCCTTATAAAGCACGTGCTATGCTTTATTCCCATGTTTATTCTCTTATCGAGATTTTTGTCACATCCCTTTTGTTTATATATTCCATAGGTTGTCCTATGTAGTTATAGGAGATAAAATGGAGTTATTAGATCATTGTGGAGATTGATAAAATGATATTTTATTATGGTTTGATGTTTTATAATTATGTACGTAGTCTTCCAAGGACACTAAACTTTTCAATCCTTTGTTTGTATTATGCTTAATATCATGTAATATTATGTATAAAAGGATAGGGTCAATATAGTTGGTATTATAGGATGGTCTAGTTATTTTTGGGGATTTGGACTTGAAAAATTTATTAAGAACCCTAGGGATAATTCTATCACCATGGATAACCTATATTGAAACTTTGGGAATCATAAGTTAGGATATACTTTTTTATCTATTTTTTATTACTTATATGTTCATAGTTTACTTTTTACATTATCATTAGCTAAGTATTCAAGCCCCATAATTTTATTTTATTTATTTTTCTTAGTTAATGGTGTGAAATAGGAGAACCTGTGCAATAATTAATGTTATAGGAAATGTGATGATTACCCTAATCAGAATCCAAAACTGATGGGAATGGGAGACCATGACTTCATGAAAGTACTAGATCAACTGGATTAAGTTATGAATAATAACTTGAATTGTGTGGAATTACCTACTTATCCTAAGAAAGATAATGTTTTGGTCAAATCCCTTATGAGACAAATGCCTCCTATCTTTAGTGGATCTTCTGATTCCATTATCGAGAATCAATGGATTAATTTTATTGAGAAGATAATTTTTGAACTTTAATTCTCATAAGAAGAGAAATTCATACTATCGGTCTATCTTTTTGATGGGGAAGATGATCAGTGGTGGAAACTAATAAAATAAACAAAGTCTAAGGAGGAAATTGATTTCATGGATTGTTAAGGATTCAAGAAAATACTTTTCAATAAATATTTTTACTAAACTCTACATATTAAGATGGAAAGGAAGTTCCTCAGACCAAGGGAAAAAGAATATGAATCTATCAGGGTGTATGAGGTAAAATTTACAAGGCTTTGATGATATGCCTCCAGTTTTGTCATGAACATTGAAAGTAAGGCGGGTCGCTTTTTTAGTGGATTAAATCCAATTTTATGAAAAAAATTAGTGATTCAAGACTTTAACAGCTATGAAAAAATTGCTTGATGTAAACTAAAGGTTGAAATGGAGTTTTGTGACTCTCAGTGGTCTCATGGGATCAGAGATAAAAATAATAAAATTGAGTTTAATATGGGAGGATAAATAGATAAATCCCATGAACGAAATAAAATCCAATACCCCACATGTAAAAAGTGTGGGAAGAAGCATCCTAGTAACTCTCTAAAGGGAATTAGAAGATGATTAAAATGTGGTAGAGAGGGACATTGAGATAATTTTTTCCAAAGGAATTTGAATAAGGACACTAATGTTGAATAAGAAATAAAGGTTCAGATACAAAACCAGCTTATAGTACAGTGTTTCAACTACAAGGAACACATGAATTATGCAATCCAATTCCCTAAGAAAAGGGTTATTGGAGGAAATCAATGAAAAAAACCTCTAAGAAACCAGGAAGGGGATATGATATCACTACTGCTAAGGTGGATCCTGATAATGATGTGGTGATCAATATGCTGGTTATTCATTCAAGAGTAGTGAACATACTATTTGATTCTTGTTATATACATTCTTTCACATCTTTCATGTTTAGTAGAACTATTCAAACAACACCTAAAAATATGAAGGTTGAATTGTCCATGAAAATAATGAATTGGGAAATTATTTCATAGAAATTATATAACTCCTCTCTGGTTAATGTTTATGGACTGAACCACCCAAAAAATCTCTTCTTACTTCCTTTGATGGAGTTTGATGCTATATTGGGTGTGTATTGTATATTTTTATGCAATGAAAATATCAACTATCAGGAAAGGGATATCACACTTCGAATCTTGAGGAATCCCCCAATTATGTATAATTGTAAGGAGGATGATGAATCTCCTTCAGAACCATCATCTCAATTGTGTATAATATTGAATTATGAACAAGAATATCCTCCTCAAATGATTGAGATAATGGGTAGGATCATCCTCGAAGACATTCCCATTATGAGGGACTACACATACATGTTCCATGAATAATTTCCTAGTCTTCCTCTGTATTGAGAGGTTGAGTTCTCAATTGATCTTATTCCTAGATCTCTTCCCATATCAAATATTCCTTAAAGGAAGACCACCATTCAGTTTGAGGAACTGAAGAAGCAGTTACAAAAAATCTTTACAAGGGGTTTATATGGCCGAGTGATTCACAGTGGGGTGCACCGGTCCTCTTCATAAAGAAGAAGGATGGATCAATGTGCCTCTACATTTATTATCATTAACTCAAAAAAATCACGATAAAGAACAAGTATCCCCTACCATGGATAGATGATTTTTTTGATCAGCTACGTAGGGACATGCATTTATCTAAGGTGGACCTTCGGTCAAGATATCACTAATTAATGGTGAGGAGGGATAATATTCTCAAGAATGACTTTCAAATAAGGTATATAAACTATGAGTTCATAGTGATTCCCTTCAGACTCACTAATGCCCCAAAAATATTCATAGACTTAGTGAATAGAGACTTTAGATATTACCTTGACAAATTTTTGGTAGTCTACATAGATGATATTCTAATATACTCTAAGAAAAAAGAGAAACATGAGGAGCATTTGAATACTATGATAAAGAGATTTTAGAGAGATAAACTATACGAAAAGCATAGTAAATGTGAGTTCTGGATGGAGGAAGTATCATTCTTGGGGAATGTTATCACTAGTAGAGGAATATCTGTGGACCCTTTTAAAACAAGGGAAATTGAGGAGTGGCGTAGACCATCATATGTAATGGAGATCTGTAGATTCGTTCGTCTAGATGGGTATTACCGATAATTTGTTAGGAAATTCTTGCAATTTTCAAAACCACCAACCAAGATGATTTGGAAGTGATTAAAGTTTTTTATAGACTAGAAACTGAAAATACTGATTCAAAGAGTTTAAAAAGAGGTTTATCACTACAACAATACTTACACTACTAAAAATTGGGGAACTCTTTGTGGAATAAAATGATTCTTAAAATAAGGGCTTAGGCTGTGTAATGATGTAAACTGATAAAATGATAGCCTATGCCTAAAAGAAGTTTAAATTTCATGAGAATAACTATCCCAAACATGATCTGGAGTTAGCAGATGTGATCTTCACATTTAAAATTTGGAGGCATTATCTTTTTAGGTAGAAGTGTGAGAGATATAATGATCATAAGAGACTAAAATATATATTCTCATAGAAGGATCTTAATATGTACCAACAAATACGGTTAGGTATTATTAAGGATTATGACTTCTCAATCCACTATAATCCTGGTAAATTAAATAAAGTGGAAGATGCTATAAGTAGTAAGGATCCTATAAATTTATAAATGATGAGAAGTTATATGGATCAAATATTATTAGAATTGTAAAGGATGGACATGGGAATCATAAAGGAAGGTATATCACCATTCCTTTCACAAATTATTACTCAACCATCCCTTATAAATAAAATAAATGATACTTAAAGAAATGATGTGGAAATTCAGAAAAAAGTAGAAGCTATAAGAAAGGGTAAATCCTTAGAGTTTAAAATTGACGAGGAAGGATTCATAATATTTGGGTCATGAATATGTGTACCATCCAATCCAGATATAAAGAAATAGCATCTGAATGATTCACATTGCTCAACCTTCTTTATCACCCAGTGAGCACAAAGACGTATCAAGATCTCCAAGAACACTATTTGTGGGACAATATGAAGAAGTCTATTGCTAAATATACATCAAAGTGTATGGTATGTCAAAAAGTGAAGGATGAATGAAAAAATTATAAGGGGATGTTGCAACCATTACCCATATGAACATGGAAATGGGAAAACATTACTATAGAATTTGTCACTAGAATTCTGAATACATCTAGAGGAAATAATGCAATATGGGTCATTATGGATTTTCTTACAAAGAACGCTCACTTTATTGGGATTTGATAGGAATTATCGCTTGACCAACCTGCACAGATATACATCAAATACATGGTGATGTTTCATGGAGTACCATTATTGATTATATTCGATTGTGATTCGATATTTAACTACAAGTTCTAAAAAAGTCTCCAACATGCTCTAAATACCGAGTTGAACTTCAGTATGACTTATCACCCCAAAATTGATGGCCAATCTGAGAAGTCTATTCAAACACTGGAAGAAATGTTGATAGCATTCTTAATAGACTTAAAAAGATGATGGGATCAACTTTTTATACTGGTCGATTTCTATTACAAAAATAGTTTCCACTCAAGCATCCAAATGGATCTATATGAAACCCTTTATGGGAAAAAATGCAGAACACCAACATGTTGGGATGAAGATGGTGAATGTAAACTACTAGGACCTGAAATAGTTGAGGAAATGAATAAAAATGTTAATACCATCTAGTAGAATATATCGGCTTCCCAAATTAAACAGAAGATATATGTTGATAATCATCGATGAGACTTAGAGTTTGAGGTTGGTGAAAAAGTATTCCTCTACATATCTCCATGGAAGAGAGTTATGAGACTTGAGAAAAAATGAAATTTAAGTCCCAAGTACATTATCCCCTTCAAGATTCCAGATCTTGTCAGAGCTATGGAATATTGACTTGCACTTCCATCAACCATGTCTCAAGTACATGATGTATTCAATGTATCTCTCCGGAGGAAGTACATACCATATCCCATACCTGTACTTAACTTAGAGGTGGTATAACTGGAAAATGAACTCTCTTACGAGGAGCATCCAGTGAAGACATTAGAGCATAGAGACAATGTTCTATGCAACAAGACCACTCATCTAGTCAAAGTACTATGGAGAAACCGTAAGTATGAATATGTGACATAGTAAACAGAGGAAAAGATGAAGGAGAAATACCCTCACCTATTTTCACCATATTATGTAAAATGAAATTTCATGGGATAAATTTCTTATGGGGGAAAGAATATAACAACCCAAAATTTTATCAAAGGAATTTCCATTATTATGTCATAAAATACGTACATAAAATAGAGAAATAAATAAAAACAATATTCTTATAAATTAATAATTATAAATTAGTCAAAAAATAAACCAATATCAATTTCAAATATTATAGTGGGACAATAAATAGAAAATAAGATAATTAGAATGGGAAAATTTGGATTTTCTCAATCCACTAGAATAACCACACTCATTAACAAAGCTGTAGAAATAAAAAATAATGTTAATAATATAATATTAATTTTAAAGATTAAAATATATAACCTTGAGAGAAAATATAATGGAATAAATTATGAATATAATAAGTGGTATTTATAGAAAATAAGGAACCTATACCATTGAAATAGTAACATGACCATTGAAATAGTAATCTGACCATTAGGAATAGCAATCTTACCATTAGAATAGTAAACTCACATATGAAAGTATAACTAAAATTTATGTATCTTATAAATGAAAATATGATTTATTTATATCATGGTATAAGTAAATAAATATTTTAAAAATGATAAATTAAATGTTGGTATTTTTGTAAAACATAAATGTTTATATACAATTTTATAATTATTATAATGATTTCAAAAAAATTATTTTAATAAAATATATTAATAAATTAATATTTTTTTATTATAATTATATTATAATTTTATTATACCTTAACTAAATTTTCAAAGAGTCATAAAATTGATTATAATATTAAAATTGATATTTTTTAATAAATGACACTTGTATTTAAAAATTAAAATTTTCATATTTATAAATTTATTTTCATAAAATGGATTCTATTTTTTAAATATACACATAAAAAAATGGTTAGGGTAATTTTTTTTGGTATTTTTCTAAAAAAGTTGAATTTTTGGTGAATAGTGAAATACAATAATTTTCGGTATTTAACATTATATGCTAAATACATGAATTTATGAGTCATGGATAATGTAAAAATGATGTAAGAACCTATTGTATCGAACTATCCTAAAATATTGACTGTATTTAGTCATATTAATTAACACTATTGATAGTCTTGACCTAAAATAATAAATTAATGAATATAATAATAAAAAACACCCTTCTCCTCCCCCTATAAATACCACCCCTCTCCAACCTTTCTCCTAACACCTTATAAGACTTGTGTCCTGTCAATATTATACCCAATAACATTCCCAAGATTATTCCAAACATCTAAAATCTACTAGTTTCAAAAAAAGATCAAACCCAAGTTCCTTAAGGAGGTTCTCAAGGAGACGACATTCAAGAGGTAAAACCCTTAATCCTTCTCTTTTAATTTATTTTCTTTTCTTAAACTTTCTTCACATACCCTATAAAAAGAAGCATGATAACTCCAGTATCATATATATACTTGAATTTTATTGTGTTAATGGAATATTTATCATCAAATCTCTTCTCTTATCCTTTTATTCTAAAAATGAAAACATTGTATGTGATATATCGGTTCACCGCCTTCATGGATGACAAGTTTACGTTTTCCATTATCACTCTCAAGGATGGTCATAAAACCATGATTATGGTTAAAAAGAATTTAATATGTATATTATAACTTGTTTTATGTTATAGAACTAATTTATATATATAATATTAAATAAAAGGAAACTAGTTTTTGATGATCGAAAAACTGCCAAAATAAACTAAACATTTATCATTAACATTTTATCAAATGAATCATACTAACAACAAAAAAATGATATATGAGAACATTTAATATTATTTAATATCATTAATACCATATAATTTAACTTTTGGATAATTATTCCCATTTTATAATAAATTCCATAATAATATACAAGTAAATCCACCATGAAACCAGGAAAACAAACACTCCTGAAATGATGAAATTGAACATTATAACTCATCAAAATTACCATTAATGAAATTAATAAAATTATAATAAATAAAATAAATGTATAATAAGTTATTATTTAAGTAATTAGTTAATTCAATTTTATTATCTAAGTAATTAATTTCAAGCGAATAACACATTCATACATAAAGTAATGGATATCTCCAAACCTCTCTTTTTTTCATTTGGCTTATGAATTATTCTATTTTCCTCAATTTATTCCTTAATAATTCTTAATATATTCTATTTATATGTACTAAAAAATCTATGTAGCTCAAATAATCTTTATTTTATGGGGAATTACATGTTTTATAATGCTCCTTTCTCAATTCCGTTCAATAATCAAACCTAATTAAAGGGAACATCTCTTTCTCTTACCCATTTTCAAGTACACTCCATAAAATATTTTAAGCCTACAATTTTTTTTCTAAAATAAATCAATTTATCACGAAAAAATATTTTAGTTCATTTTAGGTTTTATTCAAAAAATTATTCCTTTATCTACTTTAAAGACTCTTTATTCTTTTCTATGAAACCATACTTAAGTGGTACATTTCTAATGTTACCTAACAACTCTCTTTATTATTTTCAATTAAATTGGACATAATTATTCAAAATATATACTTATTTTTCCTTTATGAATGACCAAGAATTATTAAATTATTTCTTTTATGTTTTCCATTATGATACACCCTTTGGTTATCCCTTATGACATGATTACAAAACACATTTATTACCATGGGTAACCCTTATATTTATTCTTTATATTTGAATATTTATGTTCATGAACATGTTATGATGGGTGCACCTAGACAGTGATCTAATGAATTGGGTAATGTTAAGTCTCATGAGACTTCATGTATGAGAGTAGGGGGTAAACCTAATCCATTACAGGAATTCGTCCACCATGTGATATAGTCTTGGTGGTTAGCCTTGACTCATGTCTCTGTCATGTTATATGTTTTTGCCACATTCCAATATTCCAATGATCATATGATTCTATGTTATATATGTTATTCTTCCATATTTTTATTCATGATCCATGCCTTTTATGTTATCATGTTATGACTTCTAACTCGTTCTATGCTTTATTCCTTTTTATCCCCTTACTAGTATTTTTAACTCATCACTTTTGTTTATGTATTCCCCAGGTTATCCTAAATAGTTATAGAAGCTCAAAGGGAGTTAGAAGATTAGTATGGAGATTAATAAAATGATGTCTTATTTTTGTTTCATTTTTTCTAATTATATACGTAGTCTTCCAATGACACCGGACTTTTCGATCCTTGGTTTGTATTATGATTAACATAATGTAATATTATGTGTAAAAGTATAGGGTCACTATAGAAAATACTTAAGTATAATGATCAAAAAACGATGATATATATGGGTATACTATTAGATCACACAGGATTCTACTTGAATCCAAGATAAAGGGGTTGTAAATGAGTGAGGAAAGAGAATATATTATTAAAACAGACAACACTACTCTTTGTAGGTTTTAATGTTGGTCGTTATACATTTACATCATAAATATGAGTTTTACAATTTAAATCCCATGATTTACATATACACTAAAATAATATTTCCTAGGATTAAAACCACATAAAAACTAGTCTTATGACATAAAATTCCATTTCATGATGTAAAAAGGGTTTATGGATTTCCCTAGCATGTTTACAACTTGTTTCTATTTTATGAGGTCAGATCGAATGATTTATATCATAAATTCATGATTTACAGCATAAATCTGTTCTACATATTGAAAATAAACTCTCCTCCACTACACCTCTAAAACACTTAAACATACCATATAAATCATGATTACCAAGATCCAAAAGAAAACAAACTGACTCAATGAGATTCACCAAAACTTAAAGAGATATGTACTTAGGAAAAAATATGGGATCTTATATTTTACATAATTTTTAAAATTTAATCATTACATCTCAAAGATAAAATTACAATCCCATAACATAATGTTTTAGTTTATTTGGATATTAGATATATAAATTTCTATACATTATTGTGTTAACATATCTCACAAACTTCTTTATAAAGGACTTCCTTGTGGACATATTCATGCATTATTTTGTTAGGGAAATGTGAAATATAAGGAGTGATAACTACTACAGAATCATGATTATTTAGTGATATACTTTATCAGGGCTAAAAATTCACTAATAAAGGGGATGATTTTATCATCACTGATAAAGGATATTTTTATTAGTGCATTTTTAGGGATGATTAAATTTGTTCTTTCTAATTTTATTATATATTATAAAAAATAATATTTTAATACATAATTATATTTACATTGATATAAATATAATATTTTTTAAAATACGATTTATATAATACTAAATATTCATTTACACTTAATATGCAATGGATTTGGTGAAGTATGGTTTATAAAACAATTAAAGATTAATATTAATTAAAAACTGATTAATTATTTTTGAGTAAAATACATTTAATATAATTTTGGTGATAGAAAAAATTTAAAAAAATAAATCTTTTAAGATAAGTTGAGAAAAATACCTGAACTTAAAATTATTATAAATTTTTATCTAGGTGTTCATTTGGGCTCTATAAGATGTTAAATTGAAGCCTATGAAGAGATATAAGTCTTATGGACTTGAGGAGCCCTGATACATGTTTTCTCCTGGTAAAAAATGGCTATAAGGCCTTTTAAATGATTTTTAGTTGGGATAGCCTAATTTTTTAACATTCAATGAAATTTCAACTTCATTTTAGGGGGTATTATATTTTTACAGTGGTGAATAAATTTATTCTCTAGGATTACATTCATATGGATGTTTTGGTGTTGAAAATTTATGGTTTTTCATATTTTAGTGATATTTACAATTAAATATATATATATATATATATATACATATTTGAATATATATTTACAAATAAAAATTTAAATGTATAAATAATTATTTAAACACATTTAAATATAAAATATCATTACCTATATAAACCATATGTAACGGGAAAATAATCATCTATATTATTTAAAAGAAATCATGAATATGTATATACCTATAGAAATGTATATATAATGTTTACATATAAATATTTGTGTATTAAAAAATATATACATATTGATGTATATATTCTAATATATGTAAATAAATATTAATAAATAGTATTTGTAAATAAATATAAATATATTTCTATTTATATATGGACACACACACACATGTGTGTCTGTGTATAAACACACACAAAAATACACAGACACAAACATATTTTATAAATATATTTAAAAATAATTGTATAAATATATATAAAAATATGGATAAAAAGATGTATCTAAATATATATATATATAATAGATATATCATAAAATATAGAAGAAATTAACATTGAGTAGTGGTAAGGGAATGGGTGCATGGGGATGAAAGTCTTAAGTTCGAATCTAGGAAAAGGTGTGGGTGGGTGGTTGATCAGGGGGTGGAGTGAGTGATGATAAAGGAAGGGGATGATGGGTGGCCAGGTGAGTGCTAATAAATCCATTGTGGGTGTCAAGAGATAGGCGTTTATGAGTGCTGATGAAGGGGGTGGTGGGAGGAGCGTTGAAGAAAAAAGTAGCATTGATAAACCCTACTTTTTTCAGTTCTTTTTTGATCACTGATAAAGGGTACACTTATCATTACTAATAAAGACACCCTTTATCCAAATTAAATAAAAACACTAATAAAAGCATCTGAATTTTAAGGCCACTTACAACATAAGTTCTTTTGAACACTGATAAACTCGAATTCTAGCACTGATAAAGGGATGATCTATAGTAGTAGAGATAAAAAACTTAGTGAAGAAAAATAATATCAATGAGTCATATATGATAAATCTATAAACATGTGATAAAACATGAACATGAGAGAAATAACTATTTAAATTTAATATAAAATTGTAATATTTGTACATTAGGCATGACAGAAGGACATGTAACCTTAAAAAGACCATCATCAAAACATAACATATACAATGACATAACAATATGGAAACATGGGATACTAATAATGTGTTATGGTGCATAAGATAGGCATGAGGCACAAACATAAGCATAGGTAAACTATAACATTGTGAAAATAACTTACCGTGATCATGTCCATGCACAATGTTGTGAACATATCTAACCACATTTTTATCTACACACAAGGTTTTGAACATAGCCTACCACTATCTTGTCCAAACATAAAGATGTGAACATAGCTAACGAAAATCATGTCCATACACCACATCATTATATCAGGAGATATAAAGTTTTACACAATTAATTATAGGTCAATATCAAGATCAACCATTACATAATGAAAAACCATACATGTGCCACATGAAATTAATTATACAAAATTTAATGAAAAATCCACAAAAAGAAAATGGTTTACTTGACATTTTCATGTAGTACCATATATGAATTAATTATAAATTTTATTAGAAGAAACCCAAAATTAAATCACCCAAAAATAAATATATAATAATATCATTTAGAGGGTGATACAGGAATAAAATTCCACAAGAGATAGTTATTTTTTAGATAAAGAAGAAAATGTAAGCAGAATCGTAAAAATAATTTTCTTAAATATTTTGTATTGTTTTTATAAAAAATAATATTTTTATGTCACTTTAAAAATCATTTTCACCAAAATATGAGTCAAAAAGACTTTGAAAACCTTAAAAGCAGTGCATGTAATTGAATTTTAAAATAAAATAATGATAAAGAATAAGAAATAAAATCTTTTAATCACTATAAAAAAGTTATCATAAAATTTTCATAATTAAAAATAATCAGTTTTTGTTTGTGCCATTTATTAATACTATTTTTATAGACCATAATAATCAATCAATAACATATTAAAAAAATAAATATGTAATAATTTCCTTCAAAGGTTATCTATAAAGATAACATAAATAACCATCAAAAGTGGTCATTAATAAAAAATCATAAAACAAATTAACATCTTTATGACCTTAAAATATGGTTAATATGTTTATATATTTTTTTAATTTATACATAATAAAATTATAATTTATAAGAAAACATGAATTGTGTCACAACCCGACCCACTAGGGACTTTCCCAGGATGATAGTAAGTAGATTTTTTCTCCTTAAACCCACCTCTAATAGGTTAGGGACTTGTGACTAGTATCGAATAAGAATATTTCATAGCATGAGAGGACTTAACCTATATCAATATATAATAAATACATATATCTAATGTATAAAGTATCAAAAATATATATATATAAAATTTATCTACATACAATGCATGCATGAGATAACTACTTAAATCCAAAAATATAACTAGTCTATAATCCATGATGCAAAAGAGGAAAGACACATGCCCAACAACCAAAATGGAAAAGAAACATAAGAAATTATAATGAATATGTCCTCACATATATCTGGATCAAAACCCAAACTCTACATGAAACTATCATCTCATGGTACTACTAAGATCCAAAAATACCATTACCACCACAGTCACCAAAAGATGTCAGCTTCAAACACGCCAAGCGAGCTCCGAGTCTAGTAAAAAAATCTCTAACATGTGCTTCATTTACACAAAAAAAAAATGTGTGATAAAAAATACTATTTAAGGGTGAGTATAAATATAGTTATTAGGATACACCAAAACTAAAAGAAAATATAGAATAATAGGTCAAATCAAATCTCTCATTACTTTAGAGTTATTAGGATGGATTCAAGGAACAAATCATCTCAAACTCTGGTATCCAAAAGTAACTAGAGTATGAAAAGAAAAAAATAATATAGATAAGACAAAACAATATAAATATCAAGGAATCATATGTACCAATCATCACCAATCTATCCCATGAATTTTTGAACATCATGAGCAACTTGGGGTTCTCGGAGTACCTAAAATCCCACAAAGACTAAAGTTGATAGCCTATTGTATATCACATTTTGAAGGTAACAAGAGGTTTTTTGAGGAGTCAAAATACTTAAAACATATATATGATCTACCTCTCTAAATACTAAATTTTAAAACTTCAATATTTTATAAAAATAACACTTTGTTCGATAATGTATAAAACACACAACACTGAGCTTAAACGAACCATGAAATATTATTATTTAAATGTGATCGTTATCACCTAACCATTAAATTTTCAAGTATGAATAATAATAACCATATTATAAGAAAATATGTATAAATATTTTATATAATCCAATTTTATTCATTAATTTAAAATAAATAAATAATTTATTTGTAGTAAAGTCATTTTATGCTTCAAAAATACAGTTTCTTCTAAAAATGGATAAACCTATCATATCTTGAGCTATAATGGGCTCAAAACAACATATCTTGAGCTATAATGGGGATAAACCTATCATATCTTGATATATAAAGAGCTCAAACTATAAAAAATATATCCAATGAACATATCATGAATACAAATCTTGATAACTCATTTAAACACACGAGCAAAAAAACTTTCACATATCTAAATACCCTAATCTTGTAAAAAACCAGTTTTAAAATATAAAAGTCATGCATATAAAAATGAAATCATAATATTCAAAAATAAATTTTAAGATATTTAAATAAAAAATTAAAATAATAAGTCATAATGAAAGTAGGAGAAATCTCTCATACTGTTTATATAAAAAAAAATCTTTTTGAATTTTGTAAAAGAAGCATTTACAAGGATTTTAAAAGGAAAGTCTCTTACATCCGATTCGAATTCCTTAAAAAGTTTTAAGACCCCATATATAATGGGTTGAGGATTATTATTAATTTATTAAAGAAATATACTCATGTTTATAATACCTTACAGGATCTTCTTATAATATTTTCCACCCATTTATTAACAATATTTTGTTATTTCTATTATTTTGGGTGCATTCCTTTCATTATTTCCAAGATCAGTTTATTATGGAATTATTTTCAAAAATAAATAAAACTCCCTAATTGAGAACATATATATATTTAAGTAATTTTGAAAAATTATAATTTAATTAAAATTTCCCATGATTGTGTTAAAGGGAAACGAAAACTCATCGTCCACAAAGGCGGTGAATTAACACACCACAAACTGTGATTTCATTATATAAGAGTAAAAGAAGACAATAACAGATTTTATGAATCATATAACATAAAACAACATCATAATAGTATATATATGATACTAGATTTTTCATGAATCATTGGATAGGATGTGAGGATAAGGTAGAGGTGAAAAAGAATTTAAAAGAGAAGAAGAAGAAATCTTACCTCTTGAAAATTTCTCTTTGAGAACCTCTTTAAGGATATTAGAAATGGTATTTTTGTGAGACCAGGAGCACTATAATGTGGAAAGGTATTAGGATGAGAGAATTTGGTAGAATTTAGTCAAGCAAGAAGGCTCTAGGTTATGAATATTTGTGAAGGAAGGAGCCTCCTTTTATAATTGAGGTGAGGGGTAACTTAGGAATTATCCAAATTATTAAAATATAATAAATATATTATATGATTTAAGACTTCCAAAAAGAACTAAAAACTAAATGGGATTTCATTTTAGACAAAATATTATCCCATTTTTTCTTATTAAATATTTTTGGAATTTTTTAATAATTAATAATATATTATATTCAGGAAAAATAATTTTTGTCAATGTAAAAACTATTCATAAATATGACTCTAAACACATAAAAAAAGTTTAAAATTATAGTAAATTTTTTATATAATACCCCAAAATTCAGTCAAAGGCTAACATATGACCATTTATTAAAATAAAAGAAAAGTTCAGTAAACAAGCAGACCAACCCAAAAAAACGACAACTAGAAATCATTAGAACCATACTCGTCACCACATCCTTGGTATAATGATTCCTCCACAGTAGATAATTCCTATTATGAGCATTCATAATGCTTCAATAATTTAGCATACCTCCTCCTAAGATTCAACCACTCCAAGGAAATAAACTCATTAGAAGATTTCATACTCTTATTTAATCCTTCCCCGCCTTCCTTTCTGACAAATGACCTAGTGGAAATCGGTTTCAGAAAAAAGGAGTAATCTTTCCTCGACCTTGTTCGCGTTGAGACGATCATCACCTCATGGTTCCCAGACATCTTCACCTTCCCTCCTTGGATAATGTTGTTATACGAGGGCCTGGCCAAGACACCATTATTTTCTTTATCACTCTCAGAATTATCCCCCCATTTTCCAGGGGATAAACACCTCCTGATAATTCATTGACTGATTCTACTAAAACTGTAAGTTACCATCGATCATTTCTAAACATTACAGATGTTCCACCATTTCATGACCTTCACGGAGCACCATATTCATTTCTTCATTTTCAGCATTAGCTTCCTGTGACCCAATTTGCATATTGGCACCATTGTTTACTGGGGTGATCACCTCCACCTCCTCATGGTCCAAGTCTTGAAAATGGGAACTCGTAGGTACTATAATCAGAACCCCTCCATCATCATCAGCCTGGTCAATTATCCCTTCAACACAGACTTCAAAATCCCCCACAAGAGGACCATTATGCACTATAGGGGAAACAATCTCCACTACCACAGGATGTAACCCCTTGGCCCTGCTGCTAACAACCAGTTCTCCCCTGACACTAGAGACAAAATTATCATTATCTTGCTTCGCACCATCCCACACCTGCAGAGCGCTATTCAACCGATCAAAGACTGCAGTAACCATCAGGTTAGAGGAGACTTCCACATCCTTTCCCACTACCGGTGCACCCCAATTCACCAAACCAGAATCCTTGCCAGGATCAACTACACGTGCCCGCCTTTTCCCATTATCTGACCTCACCTTCAGGACACATGTCCTCCTATTGACACCTTCACTATGACAATTAGATTCCAAATACCCCAAGTGAAAATAGTTCGAACAGAAGTCGACCCAGGAATCAAAAACAACTGATTGTTTCCACATAAACTCCACACCAACTGCAATCCAAAACCACTCCACTGGAGGCTTCAACACATCTACCTCAACACAGATAAGAGGGTTTATCGGGTGACTCACAGTGGAAGTGCGAACATCCAAATAGAGGAAATGACCCACCATGTTTCCAATCCTATGAAGAATTGCTGGATTCTGAAAAGGCAGAGGAAATTGAGGGAGGCTTACCCATATCGCGCTGAAGGGTGGATCGCGATTCATGCAAAGATCAAACGACCATCTGAGAAGGGATAATTTGAAGCCGTTGCATCACCAGGGTGCACTGGACTTGGCCCGAATCAGATCGTCTTCCAAAGAAAACTGAATCATGAAGTGCCGCTTATAATGAAGGCCGACTACCGCATGATCTCGAAAGTCCCATTTACTAAAGATAAATTGATCAAAGTCGTCAACTGAGGGCCTTGAAAGGTTAAAATGTGCGACCAACGTTAGATCCAGATAACTCAAAGCATCAAAGAACTCCAACATCAATATCGGTAACTGTGGACCACCAAGATGAAAACCAGGAACCTTCGGTCTTAAAGAGATCATCGGAAAATCTAGGAGGAAATTAGGGTTAGAAAAGGGGATGAAATCCTTCTGCAAGCTTGGAGGTGGAAGGACAAATTCGTCTATGTAATTCATTAATTAACTTAAAAATATAAAATTATATTTATTTTATTATTTTTAATGTCATTAATTATATTTATTCATTACTTAAATAATTACTTCATCATAATTATTCAAGCCATTAAGGTATTTATTTATTCCCTAAACTTTATAAATAAAATATAATGAATAATATAATTTTATTAATTTTCCAAATTCTATTATTTTTTGAAAAACACTTCTAGAAAATCTCATATTAAAATGTTATACACACTAAAGTTTAGAGTGTGAACCCCATGACTTACTTTTGAATAAAATATCATAAAGGTCTTAATGTGATTCTTGTGGGACTAAAATGTACCAAATTTGAATATAAAAATGATAATGGCCGAAGCTTGATCATAGAACAAGGTTTAACCATAATTTGGTCCATTTAATAATTATTATAATTTTAATTTTTTTATTTTTCTTATGCTTGCACAAACACTGCATCGGTGTTGCACAAGCATTAATGTTAATTATTTCATATATAAAAAATTAAAAATATGCTAATATAATAAAAATAAATTAATTAGGTTCAAAATAAAATTCTAGATTCTATCATTATGTATATTAACTAATATACATTTCAGAACAATTTCTTAAATTTTTTATTTTGTCTTTTCTTGCCTTTCACAATTATTACATGGATATTTTGGGAAGATTAATGTTATATGACTCTAAAATTTGAAATTAATATCCAAAAACATCAAAAATAAATAATAATCAATAAATAAGTCATGAAAATAATTATTACCACTCACTTATTATTTATAAGGAACCAAATTTGACATTTCCAATGTTGCGGAAACATTGCATCATCACTGATAATATTTTTAATACTTATGATGAAATAAATTATAACATATATGTTCTGAATTATTTATGTAAAATATTAATCTTATAAAATCACAAGTTATTCAATAAATTTAATAAATTTTATATCATAATTATTTCTTCATGATGTCACAAAAAATACCGTATTTTATAAAAAGATTGTATTTTTTTACTATTCACCAAAAATTAAACCTTTTCAGAAAATTCTAAAAAATTCATACTAAGATAATTTTGATATTATGAATTTAAAAATGAATCTTTTTTGTAAAATTTAAATTCTATAATTTCAAAATTAATGTTTTTAATAAATTACCATATAATAAATTATTTATTTTTAGAATTATTATTTAAATAAAAAGTACTAATAAATATAAAACAAATATTCTATAAATACCTGGGTTGTTACATTCTCCCCCACCTTTTGAAATTGTGTCCTTATAATTTTTTTAATCTTATTAAATAAAAAAGGTTACACATCTCTCGTAGCATTTTCATATTCCCATGTTGCTTCGTCAACCTTGTGGTTTCTTCACAAAACCTTAACTCGGTGAATTACATAGTCCGACAATACTCACTCTCTGTGATCAAGAATTTGAATAGGTTTATCTTCATAAAAAAGGTTCCCTTATCGATAAACTACTTCTGGGCACAAAACATGAGATGGTTTTGGTACATACTTTCTTAACATCAAAACATGAAAAACATTATATACCTGAAATAAACACGGAGTCAAGGGTAATCGGTAGGAAACTGGTCCAACTTTTTCTAAAATTTCATAAGTTCTAATGAACCGTGGACTTAAATTTCTATTATTACCAAAACGCATAACACTTTTCCATGTAAATTTTTTGATAAAAACATGATCACCTACCTTTAAAGAAAGGCCTTTCCTCCTATTATCGGCGTAACTTTTCTACATACTTTGAACTATCCTCATGTGTCACTGAATCAACTAAACTTTATTTTCCACTTCCTCTACTAAATCTAGTCCCATCAACTTCCTTTCCCTGAATTCATCCCAAAATAATGGATTTCAACACCTCTTTTCACATAATTCCTCAAACGGTTCCATCTTTGTACTGGAATGAAAATTGTTATTATAAGAAAACTCAACTAACAAAAGATGTTGATCCCATCTTCCATGGTAATACATTAAATAAGCTCAAAGAATATCCTTCATTTTCTTAATTTGTTTCTCTGAATGTACATCAAATTGAGGGTGAAAGGATGTGCTGAAATTTAAATTAGTTCCAAATGACTTCAGAAATCTTTTCCAAAAGTTAGAAATGAACCTGTGATCACAATCAGATACAATGAAGAGAGGCACTCCATGTATCCTGACAATCTCTTTGAGGTACAATTGGGAGAGTTGATATAAAGACATCATATCATGAATAGGAAGAAAATGAGTAGATTTTATCAAATGATCAAAAATAACTCATATTGCATTGTTACCTCGAGATGTCTTTGCTAGTCCCACCATGAAGTCTATGGATATGTTTTTCTCATTTTCACTCTAGCACTAGAAAAGACTGAAAAAACCCTTTCGATAACATTTGTTCTGCTTTAACCTGATGACATGTCAAACATTTCAATATAAAATCATCAATATCTCTTTTCATTCCATCCCACTAATAATACTCCCAAAGATCCCTATACATCTTAGTGCTTCCAGGATGAACTGAAAATGGAGAACTACGAGCTTTACCTAATAACTCTTTCTTCAATTTTGAATCACAAGGCACACATAATCGCTTCCCAAATATCAAAACACAATCTATATCAATGTTAAATTTAGGAAACTTAAATTTCTTAACCAATTATACTTTTTTTTCAACTCACAGTCTTCCTTCTTCGCTTGATTAATTCTGTCTAAGGGAGATGATTGCATTGACACCTGAAACAAAATAGATGAATTTCCTGCACCGACAACTTTCATGCTGAAATTCATTAAAGAATAAACCAAGGGGTCATGTTCCAAATGCAAAATGGTTAATGTAGAATTATTTTCCTGACTCAAATCATCAGCCACTCTATTTTCTTTTCCAGGATGGTAATGAATCATGTAATAATAATCCTTGATTAGTTCTATCCATATTCTTTGTCTCATGTTCAATTATTTCTAAGTGAATATATACTTTAAAATTTTATGATCAATATATATTTTTAATTTTAATCCATATAAATGATTCCTCAAAATTTTTAATTAAAAAAAAATAGCAGCTAATTCCAAATCATGTATAGGGTAATTTAACTTATGAGGTTACAACTAACGTGAAGCATAGGCAATTACCTGATCATTTTGAATTAGGGAACAACCAAGTCCTTTAAAAAAACATAATTTTAGATGAAAAATTCACCATTTTTGGAAGGTAGGGTTAGAACTGGATTATTCACCAATCTTTTTTTAAATTCTTAAAAAAAAACATTACATTATTTTGTCCAGATAAACTTAACACCTTTTTGAGTTAACTTAGTCATTAGGATAGATAACTATGTAATTTTTTTAAAAAACCTCAATTAATAGCCTACCAAACTAAAAAACTATGAATCTTAGTTATATTTGTGGGTCTTTTCCATTCTTCAAAAACTCTAATTTTATTATGATCCATAGTTATTACATCATTAGAAACAATGTGACCAAGGAAAGAAATTTTTTGCAACCAAAATTTAAACTTGCTGAATTTTCCATACAGCTTATTTAATTTTAAGGTTTTCAAAACAAGCCTTAAATGTCTTTCATGTTCCTCTTTAATTTTAGAATATACCAAAATTTAAACAATAAACATAAAAATAAACTTATCCAAGAACTCATAAAATATTATATTCATAAGATCCATGAATACAGTAGGTGAATTAGTTACCCCAAAATACATAACTACATATTCATAATTCCCATATCTAGTACGAAACATAGTCTTCATAATGTATGATTCCTTTAATTTCAACTAATGGTACCCTAAACTCAAGTCAACCTTTGAAAAATAATATGATCCCTGGAGATGATCAAAAAAATAATCTATATGAGGTAAGTGATACTTTTTCTTAATAGTGATGTTATTCAAGGATCTATAATCAATGAAAAGTCTAATTTAACCATATTTCTTTTTAAAAAACAAGACAGAATCACCCCATGATGAAGTTATAGGTCAGATGAAACATTTATCTAATAATTCATGCAACTTGTTTTTCAATTATAGAAGTTATACTTGAGGCATTCGATAAGGGGGTTTAGAAATTGGATTAGCATCAAGAACTAATTCAATGATAAACTCAACCTCTTGGTTAGGAACAACGCCGAGAAAATCATCAGGAAAAACATTAAGATACTTATTTACCACTGGAACATCATTAAAATAAACTGTTTTGTTATTTTCAACAATATGTGAAAGATAACTTTCACTTCCATATTTTAATATTTTTTTAGATTCCTAACATGTTATCAAAGATATGAATTCATTATTGTACAAAAACTAAAAATAAAACATGATTTCTTTGAAAAATATTCATATCATCTAAATTGAATTATTTCTTTATCTTACAAATCCTTATAACCTGTGAAAAACATTTAAAAACTTGGGATGAGCACAAAAAATCAGTAAGGGACATAAATAAAGAAAAAATGTTAGTCTAGTGAAAACATGAAAACCTGTTAAAAACCCTTTTCTTGAAAACTCATAAACATGAATAGAAAAATTATGGATTTGCCTTGGGACATCATTAACATATCTCTCTTACATTCACACTTAGAAATGGAATAACTTTTTGATATACTTCTATCTTCGGAGTACCTAATGCATTGGAGATCTATAATGGGGCTCACCCGTCATATCTTGAGCTATAATGGGATCAACCCAACATATCTTGAGCTATAATGGGGATAAACCTATCATATCTTGAGATATAAAGAGCTCAAACTATAAAAAATATATCCAAGGAACATATCATGAATACAAATCTTGATAAATCATTTAAACACAGGAGCAAAAACACTTTCACATATCTAAATACCCTAATCTTGTAAAAAACCATTTTTAAAATATAAATGTCATGCATATAAAAATGAAATCATAATATTCAAAAACAACTTTTAAGATATTTAAATAAAAAATTAAAATAATAAGTCATAATGAAAGTAGGAGAAATCTCTCATACCGTTTATATAAAAAACAATCTTTTTAAATTTTGTAAAAGAAGCATTTAAAAGGATTTTAAAAGGAAAGTATCTTACATCCGATTCGAATTCCTTAAAAAGTTTTAAAACCCCTTATATAATGGGTTGAGGATTATTATTAATTTTTTAAAGAACTATACTCATGTTTATAATACCTTAAAGGATATTCTTATATTATTTTCCACCCATTTATTAATAATATTTTGTTATTTCTGTTGTTTTGGGTGCATTCCTTTCATTGTTTCCAAGATCGGTTTATTATGGAATTGTTTTCAAAAATAAATAATACTCCCTAATTGAGAACATATATATATTTAGGTAATTTTGAACAATTATAATTTAATTAAAACTTCCTATGATTGTGTTAAAAGGAAACGAAAACTCATTGTCCACAAAGGTGGTGAATTAACACACCACAAACTATGATTTCATTATATAAGAGTAAAAGAAGAAAATAACAGATTTTATGAATCATATACCATAAAAAAATATCATTATAGTATATATATGATACTGGATTTTTCATGAATCATTGGATAGGATGTGAGGATAAGGTAGAGGTGAAAAAGAATTTAAAAGAGAAGAAGAAATCTTACCTCTTGAAAATTTCTCTTTGAGAACCTCTTTAAGGCTATTAGAAGTGGTATTTTTGTGAGACCAGGAGCACTATAATGTGGAAAGGTATTAGGATGAGAGAATTTGGTAGAATTTAGTCAATCAAGAAGGCTCTAGGTTATGAATATTTGTGAAGGAAGGAGCCTCCTTTTATAATTGAGGTGAGGGGTAACTTAGGAATTATCCAAATTATTAAAATATAATAAATATATTATATGATTTAAGACTTCCAAAAAGAACTAAAAACTAAATGGGATTTCATTTTAGACAAAATATTATCCCATTTTTTCTTATTAAAGGTTTTTGGAATTTTATAATAATTAATAATATATTATATTCATGAAAAATAATTTTTGTCAATATAAAGACAATTCATAACTATGACTCTAAACACATAAAAAAAGTTTAAAATTATAGTAATTTTTTTATATCATACCCCAAAATTCAGTCAGAGGATAACATATGACCATTTATTAAAATAAAAGAAAAGTTCAGTAAACAAGTACAGCAACCCAAAAAAAGGACAACTAGAAATCATTAGAACCATACTCGTAACCACATCATTGGTATAATGCTTCCTCCATAGTAGCTAATTCCCATTATGAGAATTCATAATGCTTCAATAATTTAGCATACTTCCTCCTAATATTTAACCACTCAAAGGAAATAAACTCATTAGGAGATTGCATACTCTTATTTAATCCTTCCCCGCCTTACTTTCTGAAAAATGACCTAGTGGACATCGGTTTCGGAAAAAAGGAGTAATCTTTCCTCGAACTTGTTCGCATTGAGACGATCATCACCTCATGGTTCCCAGACATCTTCACCTTCCCTCCTTGGATAATTTTGTTATACGAGGGCCTGGCCAAGTCACCATTATTTTCTTTATCACTCACAGAATTATCCCCCCATTTTCCAGGGGATAAACACCTCTTGACAATTCACTGACTGATTATGCTGAAACTATAAATTAGCGTCGATCATTTCTAAAAATTGCAGATGTTCCACCATTTCATGACCTTCACGGAGCACCATATTCATTTCTTCATTTTCAGCATTAGCTTCCTGTGACCCAATTTGCATATTGGCACCATTGTTTACTGGGGTGATCACCTCCACCTTCTCATGGTCCAAGTCTTGAAAATGGGTACTCGTAGGTACTATAATCAGAACCCCTCCATCATCATCAGCCTAGTCAATTATCCCTTCAACACAGACTTCCAAATCCCCCACAAGAGGACCATTATGCACTAAAGGGGCAACAATCTCCACTACCATAGGATGTAACCCCTTGGCCCTGCTGCTAACAACCAGTTCTCCCCTGACACTAGAGACAAAATTATCATTATCTTGCTTCGCACCATCCCACACCTGTAGAGCGCTCTTCAATCGATCAAAGACTGCAGTAACCATCAGGTTAGAGGATACTTCCGCATCCTTTCCCACTACCGGTGCACCCCAATTCACCAAACCAGAATACTTGCCAGGATCAACTACACGCGCCCGCCTTTTCCCATTATCTAACCTCGCCTTCAGAACACATGTCCTCCTATTGACACCTTCACTATGAAAATTAGATTCCAAATACCCCAAGTGAAAATAATTCGAATAGAAGTTGACCCAGGACTCAAAAACAACTGATTGTTTCCACATAAACTCCACACCAACTGAAATCCAAAACCACTCCACTGGAGGCTTTAACACATCTAACTCAACACAGATAAGAGGGTTTATCGGGTGACTCACAGTGGAAGTTCGAACATCCAAATAGAGGAAATGACCCACCATATTTCCAATCCTATGAAGAATTGCTGGATTCTGAAAAGGCAGAGGAAGTTGAGGGAGGCTTACCCATATCGCGTTGGAGGGTGGATCACGATTCATGCAAAGATCAAACGACTATCTGAGAAGGGATAATTTGAAGCCGTTACATCACCGGGGTGCACTGGACTAGGCCCGAATCAGATCGTCTTCCAAAGAAAACTGAATCATGAAGTGCCGCTTATCAAGAAGTCCGACTACCGCATGATCTTGAAAGTCCCATTTACTAAAGAAAAATTGATCAAAGTCGTCAACTGAGGGCCTTGAAAGGTTAAAATGCACGACCAACGTTAGATCTAGATAAATCAAAGCATCAAAGAACTCCAACATCAATATCGGCAACTGTGGACCACCAAGATGAAAACCAGGAACCTTCAGTCTTAAAGAGATCATCGGAAAATCTAGGAGGAAATTAGGGTTAGAAAAAGGGATGAAATCCTTCTGCAAGCTCGGAGGTGGAAGGACCAATTCATCTATGTAATTCATTAATTAACTTAAAAATATAAATTATATTTATTTTATTATTTTTAATGTCATTAATTATATTTATTCATTACTTAAATAATTACTTCATCATAATTATTCAAGCCATTAAGGTATTTATTTATTCCCTAAAATTTATAAATAAAATATAATGAATAAGATAATTTTATTAATTTTCCAAATTATATTATTTTTCGAAAAACACTTCTAGAAAATATCATATTAAAATGTTATACACACTAAAGTTTAGAGTGTGAACCCCTTGACTTACTTTTGAATAAAATATCAGAAAGGTCTTAATGTGATTATTGTGGGACTAAAATGTCCCAAATTAGAATATAAACCTGATAATGGCCAAAGCTTGATCATAGAATAAGGTTTAACCATAATTTGGGCCATTTAATAATTCTTATAATTTTATTTTTTTTATTTTTCTTATGCTTGCACAAACACTGCATCGGTGTTGCACAAGCATTAATGTTAATTATTTCATATATAAAAAATTAAAAATATACTAATATAATAAAAATAAATTAATTAGGTTCAAAATAAAATTCTAGATTCTATCATTATGTATATTAACTAATATACATTTCAGAACAATTTCTTAAATTTTTTATTTTGTCTTTTCTTTTCTTTCACAATTATTGCACGGATATTTTGGGACGATTAATGTTATATGACTCTCAAATTTGAAATTAATATCCAAAAACATCAAAAATAAATAATAATCAATAAATAAGTCATGAAAATAATTATTATAACTCACTTATTATTTATAGGGAACCAAATTTGACATTTCCAATGTTGCGGAAACATTGCATCAGCACTGACAATATTTTTAATACTTATGATGAAATAAATTATAACATATATGTTCTGAATTATTTATGTACAATATTAATCTTATAAAATCATAAGTTATTCAATAAATTTAATAAATTTTATATCATAATTATTTCTTCATGACGTCACAAAAAATACCGTATTTTATAAAAAGAATGTATTTTTTACTATTCACCAAAAATTAAACCTTTTCAGAAAATTCTAATAAATTCATACTAAGATAATTTTGATATTATGAATTTAAAAATGAATCGTTTTTGTAAAATTAAAATTCTATAATTTCAAAACTAATGTTTTTAATAAATTACCATATAATAAATTATTTATTTTTAGAATTATTATTTAAATAAAAAGTACTAATAAATATAAAAAAAATATTCTATAAATACCTAGGTTGTTACATTCTCCACCACCTTTTGAAATTGTGTCCTTATAATGTTTATAATCTTATTAAATAAAAGAGGTTACACTTCTCTCGTAGCATTTTCATATTCCCATGTTGCTTCGTCAACCTTGTGGTTTCTCCATAAAACCTTAACTCGGTGAATTACATAGTCCGACAATACTCACTCTCTGTGATCAAGAATTTGAATAGGTTTATCTTCATAAAAAATGTTTCCTTATAGATAAACTACTTCTGGGCACAAAACATGAGATGGTTTTGGTACATACATTCTTGACATCAAAACATGAAAAACATTATATACCTGAGATAAACACGGAGTCAAGGGTACTCGGTAGGAAACTGGTCTAACTTTTTCTAAAATTTCATAAGTTCTAATGAACCGTGGACTTAAATTTCTATTATTACCAAAACGCATAACACTTTTCCATGGAAAAAATTTGATAAAAACATGATCACCTACCTTTAAAGAAAGGTCTTTCGTCCTATTATCGGCATAACTTTTCTACATACTTTGAACTGTCCTCATGTGTCACTGAATCAACTAAACTTTATTTGCCACTTCCTCTACTAAATCTAGTCCCATCAACTTCCTTTCCCTAACTTCATCCAAAAATAATGGATTTCAACACCTCTTTTCACATAATTCCTCAAAAGGTTCCATCTTTGTACTGGAATGAAAATTGTTATTATAAGAAAAATCAACTAAGAAAAGATGTTGATCCCAACTTCCATGGTAATACATTGAATAAGATCAAAGCATATCCTTCATTTTCTGAATTTGTTTCTCTGAATGTACATCAAATTGAGGGTGAAATGATGTGCTAAAATTTAAATTAGTTCCCAATGACTTCTGAAATATTTTCCAAAAGTTAGAAATGAACATGTGATCACAATCAGATACAATGAAGAGAGGCACTCCATGTATCCTGACAATATTTTTAAGGTACAATTGGGAGAGTTGATATAAAGACATCATATCATGAATAGGAAGAAAATGAGAAGATTTTGTCAAATGATCAAAAATAACTCATATTGCATTGTTACCTCGAGATGTCTTTGGTAGTCCCACCATGAAGTCTATGGATATGTTTTTCTCATTTTCACTCTGGCACTAGAAAAGACTGAAAAACCCTTTCGATAACATCCATTCTTCTTTAACCTGATGACATGTCAAACATTTCAATATAAAATCATCAATATCTCTTTTCATTCCATCCCACTAATAATACTCCCAAAGATCCCTATACATCTTAGTGCTTCTAGGATGAACTAAAAATAGAGAACTACGAGCTTTACCTAACAAATATTTCTTCAATTGTGAATCACAAGGCACACATAATCGCTTCCCAAATCTCAAAACACAATCTATATCAATGTTAAATTTTGGAAACTTAAATTTCTTAACCAATTATACTTTTTTTTTCAACTCACGATCTTCCTTCTTCGATTGATCAATTCTGTCTAAGGGAGATGATTGCACTGACACCTGAAAAAAATAGATGAATTTCCTGCACCAACAACTTTCATGCTGAAATTCATCAAAGAATAAAACAAGGGGTCATGTTCCAAATGAAAAATGGTTAATGTAGAATTCTTTTCCTGACTCAAATAATCATCCACTCTATTTTCTTTTCCAGGATGGTAATGAATCGTGTAATAATAATCCTTGATTAGTTATATCTATATTCTTTGTCTCATGTTCAATTATTTCTAAGTGAATATATACTTTAAAATTTTATGATCAGTATATATTTTTAATTTTAATCCATAAAAATGATGCCTCAAAATTTTTAATTCAAAAACAATAGTAGCTAATTCCAAATCATGTATAGGGTAATTTAACTTATGAGTTTTCAACAAACATGAAGCATATACAATTACCTGATCATTTTGAATTAGGGAACAACCAAGTCCTTTAAAAAACATAATTTTAGATGAAAAATTCACCATTTTTGGAAGGTAGGGTTAGAACTGGATTATTCACCAGTCTTTTTTTAAATTCTTAAAAAAAATCATTACATTATTTTTTCCAGATGAACTTAACACCTTTTTGAGTTAACTTAGTCATTAGGATAGATAACTATGTAATGTTTTCAAAAAACCTCAATTAATAGCCTACCAAACCAAGAAAACTAAGAATCTCAGTTATATTTGTGGGTATTTTCCATTCTTTAACAACTCTAATTTTATTAGGATCCATAGTTATTACATCATTATAAACAATGTGACCAAGGAAAGAAATTTTTTGCAACCAAAATTTAAAC
The DNA here is from genome assembly GCA_963277665.1 of Viscum album. Classification (NCBI taxonomy): domain Eukaryota; kingdom Viridiplantae; phylum Streptophyta; class Magnoliopsida; order Santalales; family Viscaceae; genus Viscum; species Viscum album. The sequence goes on from OY728137.1 coordinate 2,048,849,879, forward strand.
TTTCTGAATTTTCCATACAGCTTATTTAATTTTAAGGTTTTAAAAACAAGCCTTAAATATCTTTCATGTTCCTCTTTAATTTTAGAATATACCAAAATTTAAACAATAAACATAAAAATAAACTTATCCAAGAACTCATAAAATATTATATTCATAAGATACATGAATACAGTAGGTGAATTAGTTACCCCAAAATACATAACTACACATTCATAATTCCCATATCTAGTACGAAACATAGTTTTCAGAATGTATGCTTCCTTTACTTTCAACTAATGGTACCCTAACCTCAAGTCAACCATTGAAAAATACTATACTCCCTGGATATGATCAAACAAATAATCTATATGAGGTAAGTGATAATTTTTCTTAATAGTGATGTTATTCAAGGATCTATAATCAATGAAAAGTCTAATTTAACAATATTTCTTTTTAAAAAACAAGACAGAATCACCCCATGGTGAAGTTCTAGGTAAGATGAAACATTTATCTAATAATTAATGCAACTTGTTTTTCAATTATAGAAGTTATACTTGAGGCATTCGATAAGGGGGTTTAGAAATTGGATTAGCATCAAGAACTAATTAAATGATAAACTCAACCTCTTGGTTAGGAACAACGCCAAGAAAATCATCAGGAAAAACATTAAGATACTTATTTACCACCGGCACATCATTAATATAAACTGTTTTGTTATTTTCAACAATATCTGAAAGATAACTTTCACTTACATATTTTAATAGTTTCTTAGATTCCTAACATGTTATCAAAGATATTAGTTCATTATTGTACAAAAACTGAAAATATTTCTGAGAATAAACTTCTTTATATCTCTAATAAATCTTAGTATCATAAACAGAAATCTGATCTATACCCAGAATAACATCAAACTCTACTAAAGGTAAAATAACAAGGATTTCATGTAATTTACTGCCACATAAAATGAATGTAATATTATTTTTATTTATTTTTTCCTTAATATTTCCTCTAGGTATTTTTATCATAAGTTTTGGATTCATTTATTAATGTGGAATTTCCAATTTAACAGAAATTTTCTCTGAAATGAAAGAATTTATAGACCCTGAATCAAACAACACACTGGAATATTTAGTAAAAACAAGCAATATAACTGATACCACTTCATTTTATGGATCGACACATTATAAAGTAGTTTCAAAATATTTTTCCACACTATTCTATTCCCAATATTACTGATTTTCCGCCTGAGTGACTTACTTTGGACACACATTAGCATAATGAACCAACTATTTATAGTTAAAGAATCTTACCATCGACTTCTTATCATTATTATGATCATTTTACTTTCACTCATGATCCATGTGTCCAAACTTTCCACATTGGTAGCATTTCCCATAATTTACTAGACATTCTCTAGGAATCTTTTTACTAAAATTTTCACAAGAAGGGAAATTGATTTTCTTACCTCTAAATTTCTTGGATGAATTATTCCACAAAGTCTTCCAACTTGAATGCTTAATATTCTTGTCATCATGGGGCACATATGTGTCAGAAAACTCTATTTCAACCTTTTCATCACAAAAAAAATTTCTCATAGATTTTAAATTCTCATACAGCTAAAGCTCTTTGTAATCATAGTTTCAATACTGAGTGAAAATGATTTATTTTTCTATCAGTGTCCTGAACCAAATATGACACATACCTACCCAATCTTGTGATGTTTTCTTCATATATTGGTATGAAATCTTTATTTTCTTCCTCAATTCCAAAAACTGTTTTTCAATTAAATGTCAAACAATCTTAGGGAAATATTTCTCAAGTAAAACATACTTGAAGGTTTACCATTCATGGAATCAGGATCTTATATAACTATTGAATTCTTAACCAAAGACCACCATTGATAAGATTTACATTAAACACGATAAATAATAAGGGTTACCTTTTGATGTTCTGAACATACCATGATATCAAATATCTTTTCCATAGAATTGATCCATCCTTCGGCTACCATCAGGTCAAATGATCCATTGAATGATGAGGGATGTTGCCTTATGAAATGCTACACAAAATACATTTTTACTCATAGAATATAAGGTTTTTCTCTAGCATGAATACAACCACCATTTATCACCTGAGTTAATTAAGACATTACTGTCACAAACTCCTCAGTTCCAATTCCCACCATTCTAGGATACAAATTCAGAAAGATTTCATCATCTCAGTGCCTTCCTAATTCACCTTCCCTATTTCTTATGTAGAAAACAAATTTGAACAGACATAACTTAGTCAAAGAAACATGGTAATATTTAAAATTATATATCATTTTAAAATAACTATAAATTAAAAACCATTTATGGTATTCTATTAGAATCATTAAAACCCCTAAGGCTATTTAAACCATCCTCTAATACCAACTATAAAGACTTAGCCATAAAACATTACATAATATTTAGTTAAGTAGATATTTTTAATTTATTTTACTTTGAATATATTTTTAACTTTATAGAATTAGAGAATTAGAACATAATACATACAAAAAATCCCACATTTATACAAGGTGGATACTACTAAAACAATATCCATTTCTTCCAAAATATAAAACTTTGGAAATAAAACATGATTTCATTGAAAAATCTCCATAAAATTTAACTTGAATTCCATATTTCTCTTAAACATCCTTATAACTTGTGAAAAATTTTAAAAACTTGGGATGATCACAAAAATCTTAGTAAGGGACATAAAGAAAGAAAACCATTAGTCTAGTGAAAACATAAAAACCCATTAAAAACCATTTTCTAAAAAACTCATAAGAATGCATAGAAAAATCATGAAGTTTTCTTGGGACATCATTAACATATAACTATTACGTTCAAACACACAAATGGAATAAATTTTTGGTCTACTTCTATCTCTAGAGTACCCAATGCATTGGAGAGCTATAATGGTGCTCACCCATCATATCTTGATCTATAATGGGTTCAACCCGAAATATCTTGAGCTATAATGGTGATCAACCTATCATATATTGAGATATAATGGGATAAACCCATAATAAATAATTTCCAAGGAACATATCATGAATAAAACTCTTGATAACTCATTTAAACACATGATAAAAAACACATTCGGATATTAAAATACCCTATTCTTGTAAAAAATCACTTTTAAAATATAAAAGTCGCACATAGAAAAATGAAATCATAATATTAAGAAATAAATTTTAAAACATATAAAGAAAAAATTAAAATCACAAGGCATCATAAAAGTGGGATAAATCACTCCTAATATATATATATAAAATAAAATCTTTTTGAATTTCATAAAATAGGTATTTAAAAGGATTTTAAAAGGAAAGTACCTTACCTCAAGTTCAAATTCATTAAAAAGTGTTCAAACTTACTGTATAGTGATTTAAAGAGAGATATTAGTTTATTAAATAACTATAATTATGTTTATAATACCTTACATGATCTTCTTATAACATTTACACCCATTTATTTATAATATTTTGTTATTTTCATTGTTTCGGGTGCGTTCCTTTGATGGTTTCCATGATCGATTTGTTATGGAATTCCTTTTAAAAAAGAAATAATACTCTAGAATTGAGAACATATATATATATATATATGTAATTCTGAACAAATATAATTTAATTAAAACTTCCCATGATTGAGGTAAAGGGAAACAGAAACTCATCATCCACAAAGGCGGTGAATTGACACACCACGGATGACGATTTCATTATTTCAAAGTAAAAGAAGAAAATAAGAGATTTTATGAATCATATACCATAAAAAAAATTCTAGTATATATATTATACTATATTTATCAGAAATTATTGGATAGTAGATAAGGATAAGGTAGAGGTGAAAAAGAATTTAAAAGAGAAGAAGAAGAAATTTTACCTCTTGAAAATTTCTCCTTGAGAACCTCTTTAAGGCTCTTAGAAGTGGTCTTTTTGTGAGATCAGGAGCACTAGAATGTGTAAAGGGAAGAGGAGGATAGAATTTTTTAGAATATAGTTGAGAAAGATGGCTCTAGGTGATGAATATTTGTGAAGGAAGGAGCCTCGTTTTATAACTGAGGTGAGGGGTAACTTATGAATTACTCAAATTAATAAAATATAATAAATATATTATAGGGTTTAAGACTTTAAAAAATGCCTAAAAACTAAATGGGATTACATTTTCGAAAAAATATTATCCCATTTTCCCTTATTAATGATTTTCTGTATTTTTAAATAATTTAATAATATATTTTATTCATGAAAAATAATTTTTGACAGAATAAAAACTATTCATAACTATGAATTTAAATACATAAAAAAAGTTTAAATTATAATAATTTTTTTATTATATTATATACATATCGTAATTATCTAGGGAATTAATTAATTAGACTAAAAATATAAAATTATATTAATTTTATTATTTTTAATGTTAATAATTTGATTTATTAAATAATTAAATAATTAAGGGATCATAATTGTTCAAGACATTAAGGTATTTATTTCTTCCATAAAAATTAAAAATAAAATTTAATAAATAAGATAATTTTATTATATTTCAAAATAATATTCTTTTCCAAAAAAACTTATAGAAAATTTCATATTAAAATGTTATACAAATAAAAGTTTATAGTGTGAACGCGTTGAATTTTGAATAAAATGTCATAAAGGTCTTAATGTGATTCTTGTGGGTCCAAAATGTCCCAAATTCGAATCGAAACTTGATAATGGATGAAAATTGATTATATAAAAAGGTTTATCCATAATTTGATTCATTTAAAAATTCTTATAATTTTAATTAAAAACACTTTTTTATTTTTCTTATGCTTGAACAAGCACCGCATCAGTGTTTCCCATGAATTAATGTTAATTATTTCATATATAAAAATTAAAAATAAATTATTATCATAAAAATAAGTAAATTAGGTTCAAAATAAAATTCTAGATATATTCACTAAAATACATGTCAAGACAATTTCTTAAATATGTTATTTTGTATTTTCATGCTCTGCACAATTATTGCACAAGCATTTGGTTAATATTAATGTTATATGACTCTAAAATTATAAATTAATATCCAAAAACATCAATAATACATAATAATCAATAAATAAGCTGTAAAAATAATATATAGTACTCAATTATTATTTATAAGGAACTAAATTTGATATTTCCAATGCTGCGCAGACATTGCGTTGACACTGACAATAATTTTAATACTTATCATGAAATAAATTATAACATACATGTTCTAAATTTTTTATGTACAATATTACTCTTATAAAATATTAATTTAGTTATTCAATAAATTTAATAAATTTTATATTATAATTATATCTTCATGACGTCACAAAAAAATACCACATTTCATAAAACTATTTTTTACTATTTACCAAAAATTAAACTTTTCAGAAAATTCTTAAAAATTCATACTAAGATAATTTTGATATTCTGAATTCAAAAATGAAATTATTTTTTTCAAATTAATTTTATATAATTGAAAAATAAATTTTTAAATAAATAACCATATAATAAATTATTTATTTTAAGAATTACTATTTAAATAAAAATACTAATAAATATAAAAAAAATTATTTTATAAATAATTGGGTTGTTACAGAATTATTGGATTCAAATTTGGAAAATATATGTTTTTTATTTTTTCCATTATGAATAGTAACCAAGGTAAAATTTATCACTGTGGTAAGGGTAAAACGGGTAAAACCAGGTTAAAACTATGGTTTAAGACATTAAAATCACCCAAAAACTTACCCTAATCACATTGGATGATTTTTGTTCATCTACCATAATATTTGTCTTGAAAATATGACAACTTTATTCTATTTTTTCTCGATAATGGAATAAATATTATTTAAGTAAAGTATACAAACAAAATATCACTCACTTTATTTTAATAAACATTAATATTTTATCACAAGGATTAAAATAATTTATTCATGACATAAAATGTCTAAATTGAGTATTAACATATCATAATTATGATAGTAATTTATTTTTTATTTTATAAATGATATAATTGCGTAGAACTCTTACACATCACTAATGCAACACCTGTACAATTCATAATAAAATCCAAGTAAATAGATATAAAAGTACTAAATTTGATGTGTTTTGAATAATTTAGGGCCTTGAATTGTTTTTATAGATATAAATTGATGTTAAATAATTTTTTTTAAAAATTATATTTTATTTTCATATTTTTCTTAAAATGTTTAATGTTAAATTTTGGAGAATAGTGGAAAAAATATAGTTTTTTATGAGATACAATATATTTTATGATATTATCATAATATAAATATGATATATAAATTTATAATACTTATGTAATAACTTATGTATGATAATATACTAAAAATATCATAGAAATATAATTCAAAACATACAAATTAGAATTTATTTTATGATAAATATGAAAATAATTTTCAGTATCGGCACAATGCTTGTGAAAAATTGGAAAAGTCAAATTTTATGTCCTAATAATAATATGTATTTTCATGACTTGGTTATTCAATAATATGTATAAAATGAATCTAAGTAATAAAAATTGTTTATAATTTTTTTTTTATTTTTAAAAATTTATTTTTTATTTTTAAATTATTATAATATTCTCACACACTTACACCATAATGATGCGATTTTTATGAAAACAATAAAACAGTTAAATTAATAATTTTTAAAATATTTAAAATGATAATATTTAGATGCTTTTGGGTATTTTGTGAATTTTATAGATAACTAGGATGGATAAGTGATGATCTAAGAGATTAGATTCAAAATTGGTAGTTTTCATGATGTTTTTAATGTCAGGTCTTGTGAATATCAATGAAAAAGACCTTAAATAGTATTTAATATTTAAAAATTATTTTAAAATCATTATAAAATTATAAAATTATAAAAGGAATAATATATATATGTTAATTTTGATCATATCACTCATGGTTCTTATGTGTACCACTTTTAAATTTTAAAATTACCTTTATGAACCTTAATGATTGAAAAATTATGAAAACACCATTGATTTTTTCTTATAAAAAGAGACTCGCTTCAACATTTTTCACACAACTCAAATTATATTTTTCTCTAAATTTTTTTCCAAAATAACTCTGTAAATATAAATTCCCATGTCCCCTAGACACTAGGGTGATCATAAACTTATCCTACAAAGTCTTTAAGATCAATCAAATAGAGGATACAAAAAGAGAAAAATAAGGGTTTCATAACTCAAATTTTTTCATTAGATTATATTACTTATTAATTATATTTTATATGATAATATTATTTATGTAATAAAATCTAATTATTTTATATTGTATTTATACATGTTTTATATTGATTTAAATTGGTTATATATATTCACTTAATCAATTAATTCTCACTTTAATGATACGATCTTTTTAAGGATTATTCGCCTTAAATTCTCTTTTATTGGGATATATATATATGTTATAAAACCATTTTCTTTCATAATGTGTATATAATAACCCTTATACATTTTATATAATTAATATTATTATTTTAATGATATTTAAATATTCATTCTATGTTATTATTTCATGGGGATTACGATTAAATGTTTTTAAAGTGGTATGGGGTTTTTGTTTTAATCCCACATTAATTAGGATTATTTATGATTGAATATCCATTGAAAAATTATATGATACTTATTTTATAAAATCATTTAATTTTTTATCCTCCTCTATATATTTTTATTATTTTTATGTTTAAGTACCATTTTTCTTTATTTTTACTCAAAATGATTCAGAAAATGTATTTTTAGAAAATACGACCTCATTTTTCCTCTTTCGATTATAAATCCACTTTCTTAAATATCCATGTTTTATTAAATAGTTTCAAGAATATTATTTTATAAAAATAAATGAGTTCATAAATTTATTTTACATGACCACTGAATTAATTTTAAATGGGTTTTAAAAAGAAAGTTCTTAAGGTTTTCCGTACAGGTCACTTTTGACTCTCTTTACAAATGATCTTTATAAAAGATTGAAAAGAATGTTTATTTTTAACATTTACCTCATGAATGGATTCTCCCAATATTAGGAAAATTATTTATTTTAAAGCTTCAATTATATGATTCTAAGGTTATTTTCAAAAAAATGGATTTTCAAAATATTTTATTATTATTTATTTTTTAAAACTGATTTTCAAAATGGAAAGGGTATTTTTCTAAAGAAAATTTTAATGAAATTTTAATGATATTTCTATTCATCAATAATTAAAACCCTTTATTTTATATATGATTTTATAGAGACATGTTGTAATAATACCATCCTTATTCTTTCTCTAGGTGGTTTATGATTAGTTTGATTGAGGAATATATTAACATTCCATACGCTATTTCATCCGATACAGAAAATTATCGATTGTTAAGGCATGTTAACTAAGTTGTATTTTTTATTCATATGATTAATTTATTGGACTTATTAAGTGACAGACATAGATCTAAATTACATAGCCCCTTGATGCATCAATGGGTCTCATGAGACAAAAAAGGTTAGCATAATTTATAGGTAGAGGATGTAAGACCATGTTATAGTAGTTGGGTATTTGAAATATTCATTAAAAATTTATGTATGATGTATTGTAACGAGGAATTAAATGTACGTTTAATATGTATTGGAATGAATCCTTGATGGTATGTTTAAGATATCTTGGCATGAGGCCTTGACTGTATGTTTAAGATCTCTTGGAAGAATATGTGATCAAATAATTCTAATCATTGAGTTTCATTATTAGTTAGGAATATTTTGAAGAATTTTAAGGATAGTTATTTATCAAATGATATAATTTGAACATTGTTGAGACTTTGGTGATTAATGTTTTAATTACTCATATAATGGTTTATTCATATTATAATACCTTATGATAACCATTTTATTTTTGGTATAAAGATAGTAGGAATAACTTATAATCTTTTTTGGATCTTGTGATCCTTAAGAATTTATTTTAGAGATTCAGGTATGAAAAATTCATCATGAATACTCATCGTTTGGAGAAAAAGATGAAATTTTTGTGAAAATTGATTAAAGGTTGAAATTATAATTTTCAAGTAAGTATATTGTAATATTTTCTTAGTCTATATGGAAATTATTTACAAGAATCTAAGAAAAAGATCTTAAAATATAAATTTTATCCTATTACCTTTATTTTTTATAAATCCATGGTCTTTTCACACCTCATTGATTTATAGTTTTTTTGTCAATGTAATTATCATAATCATTCACTTTCTTATGATAAATATTCACTATCACTATCTATCATTATTTGGAAATTAATTTTTTCTGAATGTCTATATTTTCCCATCCCACTAATTTTATCCTATTTGGAATCCTTGATAAGAGTTATTCTAGATAACCTTCATATTTCCCTTTCCCTCTTCTTAAGAAGAAGTTTTTTGAACCCTTTTTAGGATGTGGGTTTTTAACATAAGTATTTTCAAATATCCAAACCTTGATTATAGAGTTGAAGATAAAATTGAGAGGGAAAAAATTTATTAGGGGTGGGATGTAACTCTTTTATATTTTAAAAAAGAATACTTTGTTTGATAATGTATACAACATGCAAAATTGAGTTGAAACAAACCATGAAATTTTATGATTTTAATATGACCATTATAAGATAGCCATTAAATTATTAGGTATTAATATAAAAAAATATATTATAAGAAAATATATATAATGGTTTTATATCATCCAAATATATTTATTAATTTTTAATAAATTAATACTCAATTTTCTGTAAAGTCATTTTATGCTTCAAAAATACGTTCTATTCAAAAATGATTTTTATTGATTTTTATGTTTAGATAATATAATTAAATTTGATAAATTCTATAAATAGTATTTTATAAATTTTTTATCCTTTTATAAATCATAATATCAAAATCATCATAGGGTAAAATTTTGGTATTTTTTTTTGAAAAGATCGATTTTTCAATAAATAGTGAAAAATACCAATTTTTGTAAAACTGTCATTTCTTTTCATTAAAAAGTTATATTATAATTTGAATTTAATATCAAAGTAACATAATTATTTTTTTATTATATATAGTCAAATTAGATACATTTTAACTAGTATTATACCTGATTTTGGTATAAGTTCATTTTTTGGGCTTAAAAATGCATTTTTCTAAAAAAATGTTTTTCCATTACATTTTGATTTTTAATATTAAATTAATTTCTAACAATTCTGTGAATTGTATCATGAAAAATATATTCCATATTTGAAACTATGATGTAATTATTTGTAAATCGGTCCCTTTAATTTTTTTTCATTATGAATAGTAACAACTGTACAATTTATCACCACGGTAAGGGTAAAACAGGGAAAAACAGGTTAAAACTATAAGGTAAGACCATAAAATCACCCAAAAAATCACCCCTAATATTATTGGAAGTGTGGATTTATTCCATCCACATCTAATTCTAAGGAATATGGTAACTCGATGCCTTTTTTCTTTGATAATTTCATAAATATTATTTAATTAAAGTATTTGTTTTAATAAACATTAATATTTTATCATAGGGATTTAAATTAGTTATGAATGATATAAAATGTTTAAATTGACTATTAACATATTATATTTATGATAGTAATTAATTTTTAATTTTTAGAAAAGATAAAATTACCTAGAATGCTTACACATCACTGATTTATCACCTATACAATTAGTAATAAAATCATTGTAAATTGTTATAAAATTATTAAATATGAAAATTTTAAGATAAATTAGGGGTTTTAATAATTTTTATGGATATAAAATGAAGTTAATTAATGTTTTATGAATTTATCTTCAAATTCCATTATATTCTTAATGTTTTTAATGTCAATTTTTTTGTGAATAGTGGAAAAATACAGTTTCTTATGAGATACAATAAATTTTATGAAATTATCATAACATAAATATAATATATAAATTTATTAATGTAACATCCTAGTTAAATTTAAGCTCTATTTTTATGTTTAATAGGCTTTTCTTGAGTTTTAAAGGGTGTTCAGAGGCAAATAGGAGTTTTCTACATGGCATGTGTTGGGCACTGGCTACAAAAACAATTCATGTCATGAAATGGGTAAATGATGTGAATTTAGTTCTGGGAAGGTACCATGAATTAGTTTTAGATCATTAAATGAGTATAAGGAGTGAATCTAATTCAAATCAGGAATTCATTTCTCATGTTTTTTAGGTTGAGGAGATGTCTTTTTCGACATATAGGAAACTATAGGAGATCACATTGTGAATCAACAATTCATGATGTGAAGCATTTATGACCAGTGGGGCTTTATACACCGATATACTAAATCCTAACTCATTATATTTACAACCTTCCACCCAAAACCCTAGATCACTTTTAAGAGATGTTGGGTGGTTTCGCTCCTTCCAGATCGCTTTGTATGGCACCTTGATCTCTGTTGAGGTAGGTTACCTCTCATTTACCGAGTGTTCAATTATTTATTCATTTCTATAGGATTTGGAAGTGGTTTTTAGATTTCATTGTGGAATTTATGGATCAGTTGGTGATTTCTATCAATTATTTATCGATTCCATTATGTGTTTTTCTTCTAGAGGCTAGTTCTAGTGTTGGTTGTGGTGTAGCACATGGGTTTCTCAAGGTATGTATTGGTCTAACTACTCAAAATACCCAATTTTATTATTTAATTCAATTATAAGATTTTATAATCATTTTTAGGGCCTTTAATCATTATTTCTTCATTTTATCTAGTGTGTGTATCCGATCACAGTTAGCGGGCGACAAGAGTTTAAGGTTGTTGGTTTCTTCTTAAGGCTATGACGGATAAAACATAATTTATATTTGTTTTATAATTTTTTATAAAGAATTGGAATGAAACTCTATTGATTGATTTGTGTGTGAAAATGTGTTTTTGAGAAAAAATGGATTTCCCCACATTTTTTAAATGAAACGTGATTTTCAAAGCATTATGAAATTGATTGTGAAATGGGTTTTCAAAGAATTTTTTGATAGAAAAAGGGTGTGTGAATTTTTATTGTGAAATATGTAAACCCTATGAAATGATTTAATAAATACATCACATGTGACCCTTAGGTACTTAGGTGGTAGGTGTAGCATTAGGGCTTGTCCATTAGTATTGTAAGGGGGTTCACATTATGGGGTGTTCTTCTATTCCTAGATTGAGATGAATTTGGATCTAGGAATTGATTGAAATGGTTAGATGGTTCACTTTCTGGGGTGTTATTCTATTCCCTAGACCTTGATTTATGGGTTTTAGTGACTTTTAGTGCGCACTAGTTATAATTGATGCATGAGTATCCTAGATAACTTGACTTGAAGTTATCCATGGAGTGTTTTACCATTGTACTTAGATTTGTACTATTTTTGGATTTGATATAACTATTTTGATAAAATGGGAATGGTTTTCTATGTTTATGATTAGAATTTTTTTCCTAGATTTGTTTGAGAACAATGTAAAAAGGGGAACTATTTACCATGATTTTGATATTAAACCATTTAACTATTTATCATGCCTTGTTTTTTGTAAAATTTTCATATTGGGATTATTCTATAAAGACTTGATATGGAACACCTGGGTGGGATCCTAATGAGTCTATTTAGATCACACCCTACACATTCCCATGTGAATGTGTAGACCTTATATTTTCTTTTGATACAGGAAAAGGTAAAGTACCACGATGATTCAATGAGATTTATGTCAGTTAGGTATGGGTAGCTAGTGGTGAGATAGTGGGACATATCACATATATCACATGGAATATTTGTTTCCTATTTTAGTTATCCTTATTGGTTGTTGGATATATACCTTAGAGTTTTATCTAGTTTCTTTTAAGTTATATTGCTAGCATTCTTTATGGATATTATTTTTATATATATATATTCCATGTATATTATTTAAAATTGGGTGAAATAATTTCCTTTGGTAGTTTTTCTATTCCCAAATTATAGTCACCAGCTCGTGGGAATCAGAAACACTCTTTGAGTTAGTGACAAACTGGTCTGGGTTCCAAATTAGAGGGTATCCTAGGTCGATTCATTACAATTAGTATCAGAGGATAGTTTTTTCATCAATATTCTTTGTATTGGGGTGTCTAGTAGATCAGAGATAGGATTTTTGGTATTTTAAGTAGGTTATTTAGACCCAACTACTATATATACTCTGATTACCATTACATGTATACAGTTTGATATAGACATATGTCTATCTAACTATAATCGTGCTAATACCTCCACATCCACTATATTTATGTTAATGCACTTAGATTACATGTCATATCAAAATGTTATAATAGTTAATAGGATATAATGAGAACCTTAAGATACCATGATAGTAATCTTAAAGTTATATCATATTATCTAAATACATCATGATAATAGGATACAACTGATGTGCGGCCATCTCGTGCTGGCGGATCCTAAGCATTGAGACCTCTTCTAATGAATTTTGAACATGGTGATCTCAAAGAGATGAGATCATAAGGATTTAAGTTCCAATAGGAACATCACATGTTTCAGTGTCATTGGTAGTTCCTATATATAAATACATGTAATGGTCTCTTGAATTAAGATAATTATCAGTGTGTATTATTTCATTATATAATTTGATGAAAGATGAAAACAATGGAATTGAAGTCATAATGAGTTAGCTTGTGTAGGGTGTATCATCCGTAGTATGAAATTTATTGAATAATAAAGATATATTTTATCTCTTCCAAAGGAAATCCTAGTTGATCATTATGGTAGTACATTCATTAAATCCATAACCATGGTAGAAGAACATAAGTTTGTACAGTTCATTCAATGAATAATAAAGGAAGTATGGACGATGGCACAAGCTGTGCATCTAGTTTTATGAGACATCAGGACACAAAGAGATTTTATAACATTCTGTGTGTTCATAAGAAGGTTTTCATTGCTATGACTATTCCTTATCTCCTTAGGGGCCTGGATGGTTTTATAAACTTCACTCTTGGTCTATGAATAGTATTCAATGCTATCTAAATAATTTCATAGAGGATCAAAAACAATAGTGTATTCAAAAGGCCACACTATTTTGGTGAATAAGAGTATAGGACATAGTGGTCCCCACCAAGGGGTCTGAGATGTTCTTGAGAATAAATCATCAACAATGAATAAGTAACTTCATTATTATTAGAGTATAAAATAATTGGATTCTAATTTAGTTATTAAAAAGTATTCACATAGTATTATGTGAATATAAAGAAAAATATTATACAAATGAATATTATTTTAATAATCAAGTTTCATTTTATATTTGTGGGAATTATGAGTTGAGTTAATAAATCACTTTTACAATGTAATATATTTATTATATATTACTAGAAATTAATAAAAATATAAATTTCATCATGTCATAATTAGTTGTTAAAAATGTGTCATTTATAGATTATTTAGTCAGAATTATATATACATGGGTTGGGGAACCCTTTCGAGGTGTTTAATTCCCATTATATCAGAAAAGAGGAGATCATTTCTGAGGGACTATTCATTCCCACAAATTAGAGATCTCTTATCTACTTCTTTCCACATCAAAGATATAGAAAAGGTTGCTCCAAGCATTAAATATTTTATCATCATTATGGATCGAAGGAAAAAGATCATGTGATTGTTAGGATATTGAAGGATGCATTGGACCTCCATGCTAGCACCCTAAAATTGGCAATCGTGATTTTTGTGGATTCTTGAAGTGTGTGTGGAAAATCTAGAGGGGTTTTACTTTAGATTCATTAAGAAATGATTTCCAGTGAGGAGCGATAGTCGAACACACCTTCGATATGAATGGGGTAACCATTTGATCTATTTTTTATTTAATAAAATTCATACAAGATCATAAAACATTTACTGGGACTTATATCACTGGAGACAATAAAGTTACATCACTTCAGTGATAAAAAATTTAAAATCATGGGCCCATCGACTTCCACTTCATGCTTTGGTACCAATAATTGGTATCATAGAAATCACATTATTTTTCAAAGCCAAGAAAAATTAAATTAGATTGAAATTTAAATATAGGGATTTATTTCAATCCCAATGGATCTGACCATGAATCAATCTGATCTCAAATGGTTATGTTACGACCATCTGTAAAAATAAATTAATTTGGATTGAAATCGATTTTACAGGTATAAAATTTCAAGAACACATATTTATATATATGATTAATTTTTCTTTTTCCCTATATCTAGTATCTATTCTAGTGAAACCCCATATTTCATCCAGGATCTGTCTGAATTATGATTTCTAAAATTGTACCAACTAGTGGGAAAATCTTCCACAACTTTGTCGAATTTTCAAATAAAAAATCCTAGAAATTATGCTTAAGAAAAATTAGGGGGGGGGGGGTTAGATTGATTTGTTGGGTCAACTAAAATAGGAAGAGAACAAAAATTTAAAGGGGGGGGGGGGGTCAATGGCTATTAGTATATTAAAATAAAACATTTTTTTATAATTTAAAAAAATTGAAAGCTTTCTATGGAAGATTTCATCACACATCCCATTCCAAACAGTCACCACCAACCTCCAAGAAACCCATTGACACCACTTCTTCCCAATGGTGAAAAACCCATGGTCGACCACCACTCTACCTCGAAAGACCCCCATACACACCACCTCTTATGTGTCCACCTACCACAGCTCCCATAGTCATTTCCTGGTCGATCACCCCATTAAAATGAGCCCCGTATGACTGTAGTTTCCATTTCCACCACCACCCTCGACCACCCCAATTGGAATTTTTTCCTTTGGATGTCGGATCCACTGTGTGGACCTTCCCATGGTAGGCTCCCCTAGTGTGGCATTCGATTCCCCCCAGTGCAGCCTCCTTCTACAAACTGGCCAAGCCATGCACCAAACTGTGACATTCTGACCCACAATAGGCCTAGGTGGGTTCTACCCGACCTATAACGAGCCTACATATGTTTGAATTGATCCACAATGGTCTTAGGTAGTTTTTTGGGGCCCTTTTGTTTTTTATGAAATATTCAAAATTAATTTAATTTCTGGATTTTAAAATAATAATAATAATAAATTTATAGTTTGAAAATTAATTTAATCTTGGAATAAAATTAAATTAATTATGGGACTAAACAAAATAAAATTAATTGAATTAAAATAATTCATTTAATTTATTTAATTTCTCTAAACTTGAATTTATTTAATTTTAATTTTTATCGTACATTTATTTTTCCTTCCAACTAGTCTTGAGAATTAATCAAACTTGTTTGTCAGATATTATTTTATTTAATTAATTATTACAATTGGGTAATATTATTGGAGTAATTATTTATTTTTTGAAGGTATGTACATCGTCTTTCTTAATTCAATATGTATAAGGGCCTATGCATCCATCAATTTATCTCTATGAATTTTGGTATTCTCAACACCCCCTCTCCTACATGAGAGAATGTTTTTATTATAAAAATGATGATGTAAGATGTGTAAAACATCAAGATGAAGAGGTATCCCATATTAGATGCATAAAAATTAGATCGAGGTGTGAGCTGTGATATGAGTCATGACCCGACTTAGGTATTACACCCCTAAGGTCACAATTGATCCATTGAGTTTAAGTGTATCAAATAATAAAAAATTATCAAGATTATTCAGGTAGTTTATTTTATTATGAACTACTTATTTTTTTTATGAATTTTTATGTTTGTGAGACTGCATAAATTAATACAAAAATAATGAAAAAGATGTGATAAATATATTCTATTAACTCATTATTCAGTTTTGAGAGTGATCACATAGTATGAACACATTTTATAGAAAATTATTATATTCATTGATAAATAATAAACAACCCTCAAAGTAATATTATGTTGTAATGCCTTCCATCACTTAAATTTGAAAAAACCAGGTGTACGAGGTGCTTGTCAGCCTTAATTGTGGGTTCCTTATTCTACTGTTGATTTATTTTGAGAGTGATGGTTTTATATAAATAAATTTTTTAACAAATAATTAAATATATATAGCTTATTTCCATTTTAAAGTAAAATTATTGAAGGTAATTAAGGTTAAGATTTCGAGAAGCTAGGAATTTACTCAATAATTCAAGGAACCGTGAGTAAATACAGTTGGCTAATCTAGTGCCTCTATTGAAACTCTATGTGTACTGGAATAGCTATAGCTTGGCCTATGAGGAGAGGTTTCAAGGATCCTTTCCACTATAATACTCATGCGATAGCTTATTTTGAATCTAGTAAGTGAGGGATACTATGGTTCATTAAAATAGTGGGAAACATTTAATGATTTCACTAATTAATCAATAATGTCAAAAATGTAATCAAGATAAAGTATTAACTGCTAAATTTATTTGTTGTAGATAAAATGGAAATCACCACAACTAATACATTATCAATGAAATAAATTTTATATAAAAAATATCATGTCCGACCATAACTTATAAGAGTGGTATATGCACTTGCACATAGTACTATTCAAAGAGAGGAAGTTTTATATATGGAGTACTCACTTCCTACTGATCCCTGTAATGGAGAAAAAAAAGGAAAATAAAGAAAAATACATGAAGAAAATAGATGATTCCCTAGTTTTATAGTGTATCATGTTGTCATTTATGTTCAATCATTTGTGGAAAATACATGAGGATGAATATTCCTACAAGACGCTAACTCATTTCCAAGAGTTGTATCAAGAGAGAGTGAGACAAGAAAGGTATGATATATCAAGTGTACTATATCATTGTAGGAAAATAGAAGGTAATTAAGTAGGACCACATGTAATCTATATTATTGGGTACCTCAAGAGACTTTAATCTCTTGAGTTCAAGGTAAACTAAGAACAAGTGACTGATATCATTCTTGTATCTTTACCACCAAGATTTTCTATATTTATTATTAACTAAAACATGATTAACATGACAAAGTCACTCCTATTACTTTTGTATTTGGTTCAAAAAGATGATATGGATATGGAAAATACAAATTTTTCATTCCTTACAGTGACCAAAAGTAGGAAAGGAAAGAAAAATGGGTCTAAAGCTAAGCCCAAGCCAAAGAAATTGATACACCATCCATCCAAAAGACAAATATTCAGAGAGAGGGAAATGAGAAGGAGGTTTTTTTATTTGCATATAGAAAGAAAGACCACTAGAATAATAATTTCTAGGTTGGGAAAATAAGTAAGGTGACACTTCTACTTTAGGTATTTTTGTCATTGAATGCAATATTTCATTATATAGAAGATGGGTATATGATACAACATGTGGCACACGTATTTGTATTCATATACAGAAACCAAGTAGATTCTAGAAGATTGTAAAGGGTTAGGTGGATCTGTGAGATGCAAATGTTGTGAAACTAGTAGCCTTGGCAGTGAGATATTATCATATAACTTTGCATAGTAGTTTAGTTATTATATTGAATTATTTTTATTACGTTCCTTCAGTTACAAGAAGCATAATCTCAATATCGAGATTGGAAACCATGGTATTTTTTTGAGTTTAGAGATAAATTTTGTCTATTTTATAAGAATATCATATGGTATTGTATAACGCATCATAAAAATGGATTATATATAATTCAACTCAAAAATCTGGTAATGGAAATCAATGAGAAAAACTAGTGAAAATGCCTCATATAACACCTGACTATGGAACTTTAGGCTTGGTCATGTAAATGAGAAGCATTTAAAAAAATTAAATCATGTAGGTTTTTTATAATCTACTAAGTTAAAACCCCTATATATGTGCCATTATTTTTTAAAATGGAAAATGAACAAAGAACCCTTCTCTAGGAAAGGATTAAGAGCCACTAGTTTACTGGAATTAATTAATACTGACATATGTGGTCCATTTATATCAGAGTAAATGGGTTGGATTTTATACTTCATTTATTTTACAGATAAATAAAATAAGTATGGATATAGGTCATATTCATTTTATATGTTTAAGGAATACCAACAGAAAGTTGAAAAATAGGTTGGTAATGGGATTAATGCACTCCACTTAGTGAGAGGAGGAGATTATCTTAACCAAGATTTCATTTACCACTTGAAGGAGTGTGGGATATTATCCAAACTCACTTATACTTATACACCTCAGTGGAATGGTGTTATAGAAAGAAGGAATCATACCTTACTTGACATGGTCTTATTACTTGGTGGGAATATATCAAGCTAATCCAGGAGTGCTGCATTAGGCAGTTGTTAAATCTATACTAAAACACTTAAGGTTTATAAAGTATATGTTACTAGTGTGTGGAGGATATGGGGAACTATTTGTGAGGGGGTACACTAATTCTAGTTTCCAAACAGATCATTATGATCTGAAATCATAGCTAACACATGTATTTTTCTTAAATGATGGTTTAATGAGATAGAGAAGCTCGAAGAAACCCATGGTCACCTATGCTATAACAGAATATGAGTATATCATAGATTCCAATATAGCTAAGTATGAAGTTTGGATACACATATTTGTCTTAGACATTGGTGTTATACCTAGTATTGTAGACCCTGTTTTAGTTTATTGTAATAATATTATAGTAGTGGTGCTTTCCAAGGAGCCTAGGTCAGACCAAATTACAAAGAATATACTTTGGTAGTTTCATCTATTAAGGTATTTTACTTAGATAGGTTAAGTCATAGATTGTAGAGTATCCATAGAAACAAATGTTGGAGACCCCTTAACTAAATACACATCTTAGTAGAATCATGATTCTCATGTGAGTTCTAGAATTTTAAGACTTATTAATAGTTTGATCTAGTTTAAGACTTAATAATAGTTTGATCTAGTTTAAGTGGGAGTGTGGAAAGTTATTTCCATTGACCCAACTCATGTATGTACTTTGATTACCATTATATGTATATAGTTTGATATATACATGTGTTTATCTTACCATAATAGTTTTGATACATCCATGTCCACTATATTTTTGGTAATATCTTTATATTACATGCCATATTAAAATGTTATAGTAGTTCCCATGATATAATGAGAACATAAAGACCCCATGATAATAATCATAGTGTTATGTATTATAGTCCATATACATCATTCCAAAAGGACACAGATGATATAAGATCATCAGGTGAGGGGGGATAATATGAATTGAGGTTTATTATCATGAAGTTATCACTTGGTGATCTTGATTAGATGAGACCATAAGGATTTACTGACTAATAAGAACAAAATATGTATTAGGCATCATTTGTAGTTCCTATCTACAAAAATGTGAAATTATCTCTTGAATTGAAATTATTTTCAGTGTATACTATTTGATCATGAAATTTGATGTAAGAAAAAAACTTTAGCATTGAATTCATAGTGAGGTAGTTTGCATTGGGTGAATCATTGTTAGTATGAAATTGATAAAATAATCAAGATAAAACTCTTAAATTCCTAAAGCAACTGATTTCTTAGGCCCAGTTGACCCAGATAATAGTACCTTCATTAAATCCGTGGGCATGGTAGCATAAGGTAAGTCTATTAAATTAGGTTAATGAATAATAGAGAATTCATGAATGATGACACAAGATGTGTATCATAATTTATGAGATATTGTGAGACAAAGTGATTACATTACATGGTAGGTGTTCGTAAGAAGGTTGTAGTTGTTATGACTATTCATTATCTCCTCGAGGTCCTTGATGGGTTGCTAGAATGTGCTTCTAATATGTGAATAATATTAATTTCCATCGAGATAAGGTCCTATAGGGTCAAACACAATAACATATTCAAAAGATAGCCCTATACTGGTGAATATGAGTATATGGCATTGTGGGACCCACCATGAGATCTGAGAAGTGTTCAAGAATAAATGACCACCAATGAATAAATAAATTCGCTATTATTTGAGTATAGAATGAATGGAGTTGAATTTATTTATTAAAAATTAGTTAAAAGGTATTAAGTGAATACAAAATAAAAATATTATATGAATAAATATTATTGTAATATTCAAGGTTTGTTTAATATTTTTGGGAATTACGAGTCGAGTTAATGACTCAAATTTATCAGGAAATATATTTATTATAAATTATAAATAAGCAATAAAAATATAAATGACATTACGACACATTTATTTGTTCATAAAAAGTCATTTATAAATTATTTAGCGAGTGTTATATATACGGGGGGTTGGGGTGCCCTTTTTGGGTGTTTAATTCCCAGTATATAAGTAAATAGGATCTTATTTCCAAGGGACTATTAATTCCCATGAATTTGAGAGCTCAGATCTCTTTCTGCCCATATCCTAGAGAGAGAAAGTTTCATTCCAATCATTTGATCTTTGATCACCATTTTGGATCGGAGGAACAAGATCATGGCGATCATAGAGATGTTAAAGAATTATTCGTACCTCTATGCTAGCACCTAGAATTTGACAATCAATGTTTTCACAGACTCTTAAAGAATGTGTGGATGATTTAGAGGGGTTAAATCATAGGAAATCCAAAAAACAGTCTCCATTGAGGAGAGATAGAAGAACATGGATTTAATATTAATAAGGTAACCATTAAATATAATTTATATGATTAATTAAATTCACTTGAGATGAATAGACCATTAACAAGGCTCAGATCACTAGAGATGATGAAGTTAAATTGAACTAGTGATGAAAATTTTAAAATCCTCTATGTACTAGCTTCCACTTCACAGCATGGAACCAATAGTTGGGATTTAAGAGGTATGTTTTAGTGAGTGTCTGACAAGATCTTACAATGATGAGCCTCAAGTTAAAATGGGATAATGGGATGTGTGTATCCTCTGTTAAAGTCTTTTATCTTGATAATAGTTTCTTATTATGTTTTTTTGTTTAAAATAAGATTATTTTGTTGTTTGGTCATTTTATTTTATTTTTTGGTATGTAGAAACATGCCTCTGAGACATCTTCCATGGGTTCCATATGAGGGTGTAGTAAGATATTATCCTCAAGGGAATCCTAATATGGATCCTAATCTCCTAGAGGATAACATATAAGTAGTTAATGCTGTAAATTAGAATGTACCATGGGATCAGAACCTAGTTGTTGAGGCACAACCAGGAGACTGATACCAATCATGGGAGTTACTAAGTGAGAAGAACCAATTATTTAAGGGTATGAATGATCACCAAGAGGCAGAGGACAAGATGGGAATGATCGACTAGGTCATTAGATTCTTGGATACACTTGAGGAAATCAAGGTGAAGTTCCAAACTCTTAAGCTCAATGTTCCCAGTAAGTAGTTATAAGATTCTATGGTATAAAAAATATAACACTTCAAATTGGATTGGTAGGGTTTCAAGAACCTCTTATTTTAGTAGTTCCTCCTACAGTCCCTAATGATAGAAAATTATTCAGAGTTCCTCTCTTTGAAATAAGGAGAGAAATTGGTGTTCGAGTGCACCAATTGGTTTGTGGAGCGTTTTTGTTTTTCTATAGAGGTGGTGAAGAATGAGAAGTTGAAATCTCAAAAGTACCTATAGGGTTTGAGGCCCAACATATGATCATAGGTGTACATACTAAATATTTATACCTATGCGGAGGCAGTTGATAGAGCTATGATGGTAGATATGGATATGATGTGAAATAATAGCCACTCTGCACCTTCTCTTCCACACAGTGGTAGAATCTATGGAACAAAAGGAATGAATAAGTGGAACGATAATCACAAAGGTGGTAGAGGTGTTTCTCAGCAGCGGCCCCCCTACGCACCATCAAAAGTATCCAATAATGTTCCCCTAAATCATTATCATTGTGACAAGGTAGGATACACTCGACATTATTTTCCTATTCCTATGAAGATTTCCAAATCTTGTGGATGTCAAGGCCATCTGAAGTGGTTATTGTAGGATATGTCTTTGCCCTATTATAGGCAAGGGTATTTAGTTCCAAAGACCACTATAGTGCATTCATATGATTAAAATTCTATAGGGCTCTATCCACAACACTCAGGAGTGAATCACCTTTACATAGCAGATGATTATTTAGAGGGGGTTGACGTGGGTCCCATCATAGTGAGATGTACGACCTTCTTGATTATTCTATAGAAAATTATTTGTTTTATACAGGTTCTCACTCTCATTTATTACCTCCCATTTTGTTAATGTGATAAAAATTTCAATGGATCTAATGTACTTTTTTATGGAGGTAACTATGCCTCTAATGAAGAGGAAAGAGAAGGGGTTTCAATGTCCATCATGTTCTTTGTCGATAGTTGATGCAGTATTAGTTTTGGATTTCCTAGTTCTCTATCTGGAACTATTTGAAGACATTATTAGAATGAATTATTTTATTTCCCATTATATTTATGTTTATTACTTTCATTAGTTTGTTTTTTTTCTTTTCTATTGATTGGAGATCTTGGGTGTTTTAGGGAGAGTGGGATCCGAGGTACAATCATGAAGGACCTTCCTTCAGAGATCTCATGATTTTTTCTTCCATTATTGTTGATCCTGATAATGTATCCTCCCATGTTGATCATACCTTGGTTGTTAATGAATTTATGATTTCCTCCCAAATGGATTCTGTAACACCCCAATATTTCATAGTATGTTATATCTTCAAAGTAATTCAATAACTTGCACTACACGCAACAACGAGTTTGAGCACACCATGACATACCAGACTAGATATTCAAAAAGTGGTTATGAATAGTATTAAATAAATTTTGAATTTTATATATATCCTATATAATTTTAACATTCATATTTTGTGTTTCTTAGACATAATATAAGGACAAATTCAATTTTTCAGATAAAAGAATTATTTTTCAAAAAATGAAATTTTACCGCCTATCTAATCTAGAATCCCTTTTAAGAAAAATATTTTAAACTTTTATATATTCAATTTAATGAAATTAAATTCTTATTTATAATCGAGACATTAAAATTTAGTTTGGATAAGTTTTTGGTACTTTTCTGATAACTTTCATATTTTGACGAATACTGAAAAATACGAAATTTTAATTGAAAACAAAATTTTTAATCAAAAAAACTTATAGTGTTAAATTATACATTTGAATGGTTTTAATGTATAATTATATTATATTTTTATCATTTAATTCAATGTAAGTAATTATAAGTAATTTCACATTTAAATTTGACATAAACACATGTCAATCTTTTGATAGTTTTTACTTTTAAAAAAACCCGCTATTTGGTTTTGAAAACGAGAATTAATTTTAAATTAATAAATTAAACTTTTATATTTCGAATTTTTTAAAATAGACCTCATTTTTGAATTCATATTATCAAAATTATCTTAGGGTGAATTTTTGGCATTTTTCTAAAAACATTCAATTTTTGATGAATAGTGAAAAACACTACGTTATTATTTAAAACCTACTTTTTATTTAAATAATTATTTATTTTAATTAAATTTATTGTAATTCAAAATAGATATATAATACCTATATAAGTTCAATGTAATTAATTGGATTCATTTTATAATAAAATTTGATGTATAAAATTTTGTTGAACTTTTTAATGTTTTTTACCCACCTTATAGGAGCATTTGCAAATTTGCATAAAACTTAATTTTACGGCTTCTGTGAGTTGAATTTCAAAAATCTGTGAGATACAGTTAATATCAGTAAGTAAAATGTGGTTCAATAATATGAAAATAATTTTTGTGGAATAGTAACTTTTGACTTTCATTTACCATGATTAAAAGTAAATAGGGTAATTAAAGGTAAAAATGATATTATAATTACCCTAACACATGTCCTAATTCTATTGGATAAGTTTTATTCCAAAAAAAAAACCTTACAAATAAAGTATGATCCTTTAGGTCCACTTGGATTAGATTGGAACATTTATTATTATTTTATTTAAAGAAGAGTTAAAAGTGTTAAATTCAATGTTTAATAACTATTTTTTTAATATAGGGTTATACATTAGATAAATTTGACTATAAATATTCATTAAAAATATAAAAAGATTTCCTATATCATGGAATTTAATTTATAATTTTTAGAAATTAAATAATTAAATAAATTTATGACACAATGAAGATGCAATAATTACCTTATTAATGAATGAATCAAATAAATGATATTATAAATATTAAAATAAAAATAATTTCAAAGTTTTTCTGACATACACAAATTTTATAGGTGAATATGACATGTTAGGGTTGATTCAATGTATCTATTTCGAAGGAATAAAGTTGTGATGACTTTTACGAAATCCAAATACCAAATAGTGTCAAAATAGACCTAAATTAATTTTTAAAACAAATACTATATTATGGGTTGATATAATATTCCTAAAAATATAAGGTTCAGACAAAGGGATTAAATAATATTATATATGTCATTAATGAACCACTTTTGGTTCTTCTGGAAGTTTAGAGTAAGTTTATTAACCATATAGTGTAAGAATACAAGAAGACACGGTAAAAGTTAAACTATTTATCTAAGAGTTAAATCTAAATGATATGGTTAAAATGGTAACCTAAACTTGTCTAAAACCTATTGGTTGAGATTATTTCGACCCATAATCACCTTATCCTCGAAATAATTCATTTTGGATCCATTATAAACCGATAATTATTTTATTATAAATTAAAATTTCAAGCTTTTCCTAAAGTGACCCTCACCTCTCTTATAAAAGGGACATTCTCCTTCTCTACAAATCACACATCCAAAGCCATTTGGCTCGGCCAACCCCTACCAAATATCCTTAAAAATTCTCTCACATAAACCTTGATTCCTTAGTTTTATCAGAAAGCCAACTTAAGTAGCCCTTTTGATCAACTCAAAAGGAAACAACCGAAGAAGAGGTAATAATTTCACCACCTTCTTTCAAGTTATTTTCATCTTCCACTTCCTCTTTCTTTGTTGTTTCCATACCAAAATAATAAATCCAATGACTCCTATATACGGTTATGTTATTATAAATATGGTACAACCATATGCATTATTTTATCCATCCTCTAAATGACAAAGTCACCATACGTGCGTACGTATGGATTACCGTCTCCACGTTGTGGTGTAGTCTGTTATTCAAACAATTCATTAT
The DNA here is from genome assembly GCA_963277665.1 of Viscum album. Lineage (NCBI taxonomy): Eukaryota > Viridiplantae > Streptophyta > Magnoliopsida > Santalales > Viscaceae > Viscum > Viscum album. The sequence continues at coordinate 2,048,875,878 of OY728137.1, forward strand.
TTGGATGGGTATAATAATGATTGTACATGATATAAATAATAAATATAACATGTTAATGATTTTTTATATATGATATAACATCCAATTACATATTATTTCACCATCAATATAATGATATTGTCGCTCGTGCGTACGTACAGATTACCGTCTCCATGACGTGATGAGATTCATTCCCACATTCACCATTCAATGATGATTATAAAAATATATATTATTAATAAGTATGTAATATATGAAATAATAATTATACTGGATAATATATATATATATATATGTATGTATTTATTTACTTACATAGATCTTATTCACTTACTTCCATTCAATACGATATGAAAATGGAAACATCGTTTATGCACGACCTACCGTCTCCATAAACAGTGACTTCCATTTCATATATCTATATATTATAAATATTTATATTATAAATATATATGATATATAAATCAAGGTTTATATTCTGGAAGTATTTAAATCATGATCTAAATGATACGATCAAGAATAACAAGTTAAAATACGTACGATAAAGAAAGCAATTGTTACCCAAAATGTTAATTTAACATGGAAATAATTATTAAATTGGTAGTATAAATTCATAAATGAATCATGTATGATATAATAAATATGAACATTGTTCTGGTATAATTTAATAACATACTATGGTCCTTATACAGGAGGTTAAACGTACCCTCGACCAAAGGAAAGTGCAAAGTAAGGGTTAATTTTACAATCTCTTTATTATCTGAGGTTTCTTTTACATAAGTATCTACTAGGAAATATTAATTATCCATGTACATGTTTCATAAAAGTGTTTTTAAAGAGATTATTTTTAAGGTAGTTTTTACTAAAACATCATTTTAAATGTTTTAAAGATTTATTCTTCTAAACCTTTATCATTAATGTCCATGTTTTCAAAATGGTTTTAAGGATTTATTTATATGGACATGAATGTTTTAAAATGTTAATTCCTTTAAAAATATTAAAAGTGGTATGCGACAATTTTATTTAAAACATTCTTTTAAATGAATTCCTTTTTATGACTTTTAAACGATTTCATGAAAAAGGGATATTTCTCTCAAAAATTTTTACTGATCATTTTCTACAATGTAAACATCCTTTACGGGATATTATTCTTGATCGAGGTTGATTTATTATGATACAAATAATCCATATTGTATTGATGGTTTTGTGATATGTTTGACTATGGATTTTTTATTTTTATACCATTCATTGTTTATGGATAAAGTATTGACATTTCATATTCTAGTTTTAATACGAATATTTATGTTATGTTTAAACCATTTCATATGAGGAATGCATTGGACTTAGTAAGTGAAGGGTGGAGCCCTCTATAGCTCCTCGATGCATCGGTAGGTATCATGAGATAATTAGATGTGGAATTGGACGAGGCCTTTCCCAATTTGATATATGGTTTTGGCTGATGGCTAAATCATTTTTAGAGGTCTTGGCCAAGGCCTTGAAAAAATGTTTCAGAATGTCCGATATTATACATTCCATCATTATGAAAATAATATTGATGGTTCATGTGGTTATTAGACTAGTAGAATACCCTTGAATATGTTTTATTATGGCATTATTTACTCATCTCATATTCTTTCCATAAAGTGTTCATAATTATTATTTGTAAAGGCATGTGTTTTAAATTATTCACCATGCCTAATGTTTATGTTATCTTCCGCTATATTGGTTACACTTAATGAGCATTTGAGCTCACCCATTTCTTATGTTTTATTTTCTTAGGATTTCATGAAGTGTATTATGATTGATAATAAGGATTAATCTAGGGGATTAATGGAATTATCAAAGGATAATTTATGTTGTGTTTTATTTTCTAAGGTGTAATGTAACGTTCATGTATGTAATCTATTTTCCAAGACTGGTAAACTGATCGGTCCTTCAGGACTTGATTACTTATAATCATTCCAATGTTATTTAATAATGCATCAACTCTGGGTAACTGGGATCGGGACATTACTGTTGGTATCAGAGGAAGTTTATCAACAACCTTGGAAATAGATTTAGATAAACTTTGATTAGAAAACAATATCCTAAGATAGACTTTGAGGATTAATATATAATAACTTCCTAGAGTTTTGGTAATGTATAGATTTTGTGTATTTTCTAAGAAATAAATTCCTGTCTGGATATGAGCAGGTAGAGGTGCCTCTGGTATAGATGTACCTAGGAGTGAAAACTCTGACAAGGAGTTTCCGGCTTGACCTGAGGCATCCTGGTACCTGACAACGGGCCTTGATGCACTCTTGGTTACGAAACTCCCGGGGGATATTCTTAGGATAATTCACATTTTCATTACAAGCCTTTATAAGGGATTTAGGAGTAAATACCCCCTCAAAGAAAACATTTTATGATTATAGATTATATGTATAATCTTTTCAATTTATGTTAGGTATTTTAAAAGTTTGGAATTATGCATTGCGATTCATAAACTAACCTAGTGTATTCCATTGTTTAGAAATGGTTCCTAGTTGAAGGAATGAGAACTCCGACAATACTCATGAACCAAAGATTAACAAGGATCATATATTTCATGGTATTAAGCCAACATTTAGAAGGGAAATAGTCTCCCATGTATTATCATCATTTGAAGAAATAGTATCATGTGTTAATAAGATAAGTAAAGAATTCTCTGGGTCCTATAGCGTTAAAGGGAAGCAAGAGAAGAAAAGGATGGAAGAGAGAAAGATGGATAAAGGGAAGAGGGGAAAGAAGGATTTTCCCATATGTTATAACTGTGGAAAGAATCACCTTGGTAAATGATTGAAGGGAATGTGAGTTTGTTATAAGTGTGGAGAAAATGGACACCAGGTATGTCATTGAAAGGGTAAGAAAAAGGTTTCAAATGTACAATGCTTCATCTGCAAGGAGTTGGGACACTACGTGAATCCATGTCCAAATCATCAGAGTATACCCCAAATGTTGCTATTGGATAATAATCAATTTATGATACTATCAAAGATGAAGAGAAATGATCAGAGTTCTTATGTTGTTATTAAAATATTGTTTCATTTGAGTATTATATAAATGATGTTCACGTTATAAGAATTATAGAGTATATAATGATTGTACTGCAGTACTATTTTATTAAGGACTTGAGATTGTGTGGAACCAAAAAAAGTGACTCAATAGCAGGTTAATTTTTTTGGAATTTATATTGTTGAGATAAAGATAAACCATAATATGGTTCTAATAGTGAGGTAGGGATTTTGGAATAATATGTGATTGATTTGGATAAATTATATTGGATATTATTGAAAAACTTGAATTTGATTAATGATTCGTATATTCCATCATTGTTGGATTTTAAATTTTTTTTGGATAGAAAGAGTATATCCAGTATTCTATGAGTAATAAGGGAGCATGAATGTAATAAATACAGTTTTATGGTAATTCAGGGTGTTACAATGTTTTTAAAAGAATACATGATGAAGGTAATCACATGTTATTATGCGGAAAAAGGATCTTCATTATGTTTACCTTCCTTAAAAATTTTGGACTGTGAGTTTGGACCAAAGTATATTGGATAAGTCTAAAGGTTGGAATCAATTAAGTTTGACATTGGATATTATTGTTATGGTTAAATCATTTCTTGAAATTATTTTTGGATTGTCATAAAAAGGACAACCTGGAGGTCGAGCGACAACCTGTTGTGTCCGGAAAGGCCGCGAGACTTGAACCCGCAACCGAAGGGTGAAAAGGGTGCATCACCTACCACTGGCCTACATGATGTCCTAGTTTGTATAATGTATTTTTTTTAAAAAAATAGTCTGAAAAATGAATTATAAATTAATTATTTTTGGAACCCTATATGATTAAGATAAATAGAATATTTTTTAATTCTATTATCTTTAGAGTGAAAGACAAGTTTGTGGTAGGAATTAATTGGAGGATGAAACTCTACTTTTCAAGTATATTTTTTCTCTCTTATTATATGAATAAATTAATTATCAAACATTAGGGAAGATATCTTAAAACCAAAAATCTGTTATCCTTATACCTTATGTTTTGTTGAACTGATGATATTTTAAATCATCATAGATCGATGGCTTTGAGGCCCTAAATTGTACACTTGTTTGTGATTGATGACCTCAATCAATCCCTATAAATATTTATGTTTTCCCTCTAACTATGTGTCTCTAATTTCCACCAATGTTCTTTTAATCTATATTATAATTTGGTGGTGACTTTTTCATTTCCCTTCCCCTCTTATTAAGACTAAATTTTATTGAACCAATTTCCGATGTGGGTTTTCCACAAAGGTACTTTTCTATTTTTAACCTTTTATTTTCAATGAACAATTTAAAATTGCGAGGACACAATTTATTGAAGGAGGGGAGAATTTAACACCCCAATATTTCATAGTATGTTATCTCTTCAATGTAATTCAATAACTTGCACTACACACAACAATGAGTTCGAGCACACCACGACTTACCAAACCAGGCATTCAAAAAACGGTTATGAATAATATTAACTGAATTTTGAATTATATATATATCTTATATAATTTTAACATTCATATTTTGTGTTTCTTAGACATAATATAAGGACAAATTCAATTTTTCAGAATAAAGAATTATTTTTCAAAAAAATGAAATTTTATCGCCTATTTAATGGAGAATCCTTTAAAAAAAAATTTGACTCTTTTATATATTCAATTTAATGAAATTAAATTCTTATTTATAATTAGGATATAAAAATTTAGTTTGGATAATTTTTTGGTACTTTTATGATAACTTTCATATTTTGATGAATACTAAAGAATACTAAATTTTAATTGAAAATTTTTTTTTAGTTGAAATAATTTATACTATTAAATTATAAATTTTAATAGTTTGGATGTATAATTAGATTATATTTTTATCATTTAATACAATTTAGGTCATTATAAGTAATTTTACATTTAAATTTGACATAAACACATGTCAATCTTTTGATAGTTTTTACTTTTTAAAAAACCCACCTTTTGGTTTTGACAACGGGAATTAATTTAAAATTAATAAATGAAACTTTTATGTTTTTAATTTGGTAAAATAGACTTCATTTTTGAATTCATAATATCAAAATTATCTTATGGTGAATTTTTGGAATTTTTATGAAAACATCCTATTTTTAAGGAATAGTGAAAAACATTGTGTTATTATTTAAAACTGACTTTTTATTTAAAAAATTATTTATTTTATTTAAATTTATTTTAAGTCAAAATAGATATATAATACATATATAAGTTCAATGTAATTCATTGGAGTCATTTTAAAATAAAATTAGATGTATAAAATTTTGTTGAACTTTATAACGTTTTTACCCACCTTCTAAGAGCATTTTCAAATTGGCATAAAAATTAATTTCACCACTTCTATGAGTTGAATTTCAAAAATTCCAAGAGACAAAATTAATAACATTAAGTAAAATACGGTTCAATAAGATGAAAATAATTTTTGGTGAAGAGTAACTTTTGACTTTTATTTACCATGATTAAAAGTAAATAGGGCAATTAAAGGTAAAAATAATATTATAATTACCCTCACACATGTCATAATTCTATTGGATAAGTGTAATTCTATAAATAATATCCTTATTAATAAAATATTATCTTTTAGGTCCACTTGGATTAGATTTGGACATTTATTATTATTTTATTTAAAGAAGGGTTAAATGTTTTAAATTCAATGTTTAATAACTAAAACATTTTTTATATAGGGTTATACATTAGATAAATTAGACTATAATTATTAATTATAAAGATAAAAATACTTCCTATATCATGGTATTTTATTTATAATTTTTATACATTAAATAATTAGATTTATTTATGACACAATGATGATGCAATAATTACCATATTAATGAAAGAATCAATTAAATGGTATTATAAATATTAAAATAAATATAATTTCAAAGTTTTTATGACATCCAAGAATTTTATAGGTGAATATGACATGTTAGGGTTTATTAAATGTATCTAGTTCGAAGTAATAAAGTTGTGATGACTTTTACGAAAACCAAATACCAAATAGTGTTAAGATAGACATAAATTAATTTTAAAAAAAATACTGTATTATTGGTTGATATAATATTATTAAAAATCTAAGGTTTGGAAAAAAGGCTTAAATAATATTATAAATTTCATTAATTAACCACTTGAGGTTCTCCTAGAAGTTTAGAGTAAGTTTATTAACCATATAGTGTAAGAATACAAGAAGACACGGTAAAAGTTAAACTATTTATTTAAGAGTTAAATCTTAAAGACATGGTTAAAATGGTAACCTAAACTTTCCTAAAACCTATTGGTTGAGAGTATTTAGACCCATAATCACCTTATCCTCGAAATAAATAATTTTTGATCCATTAGAAACCGAAAATTATTTTATTATAAATTAAAATTTCAATCTTTTCATAAAGTGACCCTCACCTCTCTTATAAAAGCGTCCTTCACCTTCTCTAAAAATCACACCTCCAAAGCCATTTGTCTTACACAACCCCAACCAAATATCCTTAAAACTTCTATCACATAAAACTTGAGTCCTTATTTTGATCATAAAGACAACCTAAGGAGACCTTTTGATCAACTCAAAAGGAAACAACGAAGAAGAGGTAATAATTTCACCACCCTCTTTCAAGTTCTTTTCATCTTCCACTTCCACTTCCTCATTATTTGTTGTTTCCATACCAAAATAATAAATCCAGTGAATCCTAAATACTGTGATGTTATTATAAATATGGTACAACCATATGCATTATTTTATCCATCCTCTAAATGACAATGTCACCATACGTGCGTACGTATGGCTTACCATCTCCATGTTGTGGTGTAGTTTGTTATTCAAACAATTCATTATTTGGATGGGTATAATAATGATTATACATGATGTAAATAATAAATATAACATGTTAATGATTCTTTATATATGATATACCATCCAATTACATATGATTTCACCATCAATATAATGATATTGTCGCTCGTGCGTACGTACGGATTACCGTCTCCACGACGTGATGAGGTTCATTCCCACATTCACCATTCAAAGATGATTATAAAAATATATATTATTAATAATTATGTAATATAAGACATAATAATTCTACTGGATATATATATATATATATATATGTATGTATGTATGTATGTATGTATGTACTTACATAGATCTTATTCACTTACTTCCGTTCAATACGATATGAAAACAGAAACATCGTTTATGCACGACCTACCATCTTCATAAACAGTGACTTCCATTTCACATATCTATCTATTATAAATATTTATATTCTAAATATATATGTTATATAAATCAAGTTTTATATTCTGGAAGTATTTAAATCATGATCTAAATGATACGATCAATAATAACATGTTAAAACACGTACGATAAAGAAAGTGATTATTACCCAAAATGTTAATTTAACATGGAAATCATTATTAAATGGGTAGTATAAAGTCATAAATAAATCATGTATGATATAATAAATATTAATATGTTTCTAGTATAATTTAATAACATACTATGGTCATTATATAGGAGGTTAAACGTACCCTCAACCAAAGGAAAGTGTAAGGTATGGGTTAATTTCACAATCTCTTTATTATCTGAGGTTGTTTTTACGTAAGTATATACTTGGAAATATTTATTATCCATGTCCATGTTTTATAAAAGTGTTTTCAAAGGGATTATTTTTAAGTTACTTTTTACTAAAACTTCATTTTAAATGTTTTAAATATTCATTCTTCTAAACCTTTCTCATTAATGTCCATGTTTTTAAAATGGTTTTAAGGATTTATTTATATGGACATGAATGTTTTAAAATGTTAATTCATTTCAAAAGATTCAAAGTGGTATGGGACACTTTGATTCAAAAATATCTTTTAAATGACTTCCTTTTTATGAATTTTAAATGATTTCATATAAAAGGGATATTTATCTCAAATATTTTTACTGATCATTTTCAACTATGTCAACATCCTTTACGAGATATTATTCTTGATCGAGGTTGATTTATTATGATTTAAATCTTTCATATTGTATTGAAGGTTTTGTGATATGTTTGAATGTGGATGTTTTATGTTTATACCATTCATTGTTTATGAATAAAGTATTGACATTTTGTATGTTAGTTTTAATAATAATGTTTATGTTATGTTTAAACCTTTTCATATAAAGAAATACATTCGACTTAGTAAGTGATGGGTGGAGCCTGCTATAGATCCTCGATGCATCGGTAGGTCTCATGAGACAATTAGACATGGAATTAGCCTTTCCAAATTTGATATATGGTTTTGGACAAGGCCTTAATCATTTTTAGAGGTCTTGGCCATGGCCTTGACAAATTTTTTCAGAATGTCGGGCATTATACATTCCCTCATTATGAAAATAATATTGATGGTTCATGAGGTTATTTTACTAGTATAATACCCATGACTATGTTTTATTATGGATTTATTTACTCATCTCATATTCCTTCCATAAAGTGTTCATGATTAGTATTTATAAAGGAATGTGTTTTAAATTATTCACCATGCCTAATGTTTATGTTATCTTCCGCTGTATTACTTACCCTTACTGAGCATTTGAGCTCACCCCTTTCTTATGTTTTATTTTCCCAGGATTCCAAGAAGTGTATAAATATTTATAAGTAGGGTTAAGCTATGGGAATAATGGAATTCTCAAATGATCATTTATGTTGTGTTTTATTTTCTAAGGTGTAATGTAACGTTCATGTATGTAATCAATTTTCCAAGACTGCTAAACTGATCGGTCCTTCAAGACTTGATTCCTTGTAATCATGCCAATGTTATGTAATAATGCACCGACTCTGGGTAACTGGGATCTGGGAATTACAAATTCTCTTGTCATCATATAAAAAAGGGTGTATAGTTTATTATTGATCTATTTATAGGTAAAAATTGGATCTCCATTATCACTTATTGTATGGTACCACCTGAGCTAAAAGAGATCAAGATCTAGTTGAGTGATTTGATGGAAGACAATTTTATAAGCCCTAGTGTTTCATTTTGGGTAGCCACCATTCTCTTAAATAAGAAGGTTAATGGATGAATTTTTTTTATGGATGCAATATCAAAATTTTAACTAGGTGAAAATTAAGAATAAGTACCCTTTTCCCTGTGCAGATGACTCATTTGATAAGTTAAAGGGGGAAAGTGGTTTTTGAAAATCGATCTTTGGTCTGGTTATCATCTAATTAGGGTTTAAGAGGTTTATACTTATAAGAACACTTTTAAGAGAAGGTATTCCCATTATTAATATATCATAATGCCTTTTGGTCTGACTAATGACCCAAAATATTTTATGCCTATAATGAACCAAATATTATATCAGTATATTAAAACTTTTGTTGCAGTTTTTGTGGATGATATAATGGTTTATTCAAGATCCAAGAGTGATAATGAGAAACAACTAAATATAGTTTTGGAAATACATAGGAGTCATCTACTATATGGTAATATATATAAATGAAAATTATGGTTCTAATAAGAAAAGTTTTTGTATCACATCACTTCGAAACATGGACTTTCATTCCACTATGAGAAGGTGAAGGCTGAATTTTTGTGATAATAACCATGGAAAGTATTTAATATATAGATATTTCTGGGCTTGAATATATACTATTAGTGGTTCATTAAAAATTTATTAAGTTTGGAACCACCTATGACTACTCCTACTAATAAAGTGGTGAAATTCACTTAGGATGGTATGTGTAAGACTTCTTTCAATGAATTGAAACAGGTTCTGACTTTATCTTTTATATTGGTATTTTTTGAGCCTGGTAAGTGATATATTGTGTACTATGACACTTCTAGTGTTTTCCTAGGTTGTGTAATTTTTCAAGATTATCAAATTGTGGCCTATGACTCTCTTCAGCTTTGGCCAAACAAGTAGAATTATCCCACCTATGATTCAGAGATCTCTGTAGTTATACATGTAAATAAATGTTGGAAAAACTATATTTTTGGGGATATGTTCACAATATTTTCTAACTATAATATTTTAATATATATATATATATATATATATATTATTTCATAATTACTTGAATATCAGGTAGAGAAAATGGGTGTAATATCATCATATGTTTGATTATGACATCACCTACACCCCCGAGAAGGGGAATGTCACTATGGACACTCTCAGTAGGGAAGTTCCACCATAGGCTACCATGGACTAAAAGGAAGAATGGAAAATTATGGGTCACTTTTTATAGTTACATTTAGTTATATAGAAATATGATTCAGGTATGGTTTTAACCAGTGTTTAATTATCATCATATTTCACTGAGTCTATTCTATTGGACCAACAATAGGATAAAGAGTTCAGAGGAATCAAGGAAAACTTATATTATGGGAGACATTTCTATTTGGTCTCTCCCTTATGATGATATTATTTGATTTAGGAATAAATTTTTATTCCCATCATCCATGAGTAATTTGGTGTTTCATGATTGTTATATATCTTCATGGGTCATTCACCCTAGAACCATTAAAATATATTATAACATGAGATAGTGTTTCTAGTGGTTGGGTATTAAGTTTTACATAACTGATTATGTGTACCACTTTTACACATACCAATAAATAAAGGAAGAGAAACTGAAGCCTTATGGCCAGATCTATCCAATTCTGGCATGGATCTAGAAATAGGATGAGGTGTCTATAGATTTTGTTTTTGATTTACCTTAGAACCCCATGAGGATAGAATGATATCTAGGTGGTGATTCATTGGTTGATGAAATTATCTCATTTAATTATAATTAGAGAGACCACCAAGGTTGAACATATGGGAAATTTTTACATATAAGAGATAATTAGGTTTTATGGGCTTCCCTCTGGAATTTTATTTTAAAAGGATGTTTGGTTTACATCTACATTCTAGAAGAGTATTCATAAGATGATGGGGACTCAGTTTAGATTGATTAAAACTTATAATATAAAGACAAATGGACAAATGAAGCATGATATTTAGATCATATAGGATATAGTATATTCATTTTTCTTGGATTTCAGTGGATTATACAACAACCATTTGGGACTAGTCAAGTTTTCATATAATAAAAATCACTAGTCATTGATCAGAATGTGTCCCTTTTAGGATTTTTATGGTCACCCGTGTAGGTCACCTATTTTTTGGGTAGAGGTGGGAGAAGCCTCTATTATGGGGATGAGTCTAATTAATAAGGAATTGATGAATATTTAAGATATAATTTTATGATTTGTTACATCTTAGATTCTACAGAAATCATATGTGGATCGTCAATGTCATCATTTGGAGTTTTCCATTGGTGACCTGATTTTTTTTGAAAGTTTATCCTCTGCTGGGTTACCATCGACTTGGGAAATATGGTAATATAGCTCCGAGATATGTTGGAACATTTTAGATCACTATTTATCTCATGAAGGTTTCTTATTAGATGGAATTTTTGGATCATTTGATAGGTATTTATAATGTTTTACCCATATCTCAGCTTAAGAAGTACTATCCTGATCCTTCTCATGTTCTGAGTTGGGATGATATTGAGTTAGAGACAGATGGTTCTATTATGGAGAAACCAGTGGGGATCACTGATTCTCAGATGAAAGACTTTTATGGGAGGTCTATTCTATTGGTAAAAGTGATTTGGTGGTGTAGATAAGATTCTCATGAGGCTTGAGAGCATGAATCATCAGTGAGGGACTAGTAGCCTCACCTTTTTCTAGAGAACCCTTATTCCGCATGACTTACCGAGCATTGAAAGTCCTATGGTGGGAATATTGTAACATATTTGTTAAAGGTATCCTATATTATAATGTTTAAGAGGTTGTTGTTTTGGTTTAAATGGAGTTTGGAGGAAATTGAGAGTTTTTTGTAGAGCCTGTATTAGGTGATCCCTACAAAAACAGTTCATGGCATGAACTGGGTACATGATGTAAAATAGATTCTAAGAAGGTTACACAAATAAATTTTAGAGAATTAAAAGGGTACAAGGTGTGGATCCAATTAACATTGTGAATTCATCACTCATGATTTTTTAGGTCAAGGTGATTCCTTTGTCAGTGTACATGAAACCATGGGAGTTCATGTTTTGAATCAATGATTCACAACATGAATAATTTATGGACAATAGGGTTTTTATTCTCCTAAAGACTAATTATTAACTGATTAAATGTGTATCCATATATAATAAAACTTATTTCTCTTCCATAAACTTTTGGATGGTTTAGGTCCTTTTGGATCACTTTCTTTGGCTCCATGATCTCTAGAGTGGTGGGTTGCCTCTCCTTTGGTGACTGTTTGGTTCTCTCTTCATTTATTTGAGATTTGGAATAGGAATTAGGCCATTTTTGTAGATTTTATATATTGGTTTGTGATTTATATCAATTATTTGTAGATTACTTCATTTTTTCATCTTCTATAGGCCAATTCTGGTGTTTTTTGTGGTGTGTCACATGGGTTTCTCGAGGTATGTGTTGGTCTAACTTTTTTTACCACCATCTTTTCTTATTAAGTTCAATTCTAATATGTGTGAATAGTTGGTAGGTACTTTGATCATTGTTTTTATATTTATTCCAATGTGTAGATACCATTATAGTTGGTGTGAGACCCAAATTTGAGGTAGGTGGTTCCATATTTAAACTATGTTGGATAAACCATAATTTCTCTAAGTTTTATAAATTGTTTACTAAATAATTGGAATGATATTACATTAATTGATTTGTGTGTGGAAATGAGATTTTGAGAAAATATTGTTTTCCCATAATTTTGTGAAAATAAATTTGATTTTGAAATAATTATACAATGGATTGTGAAATAGATCTTCAAAGAAGGTTTTTATGGAAAAAGGGTGTGTGAAACTGTACTGTGAAATATTTATGACCTTTAAAATAATTTGATAAATTTATCACATGGGAGCCTTGGGTACTTAGGTTGGAGTTGTAGTAGTAGGACTCATCCTTTGGTATTTCATGGGGGTTCACTTTCTGGGATGTTCTTCCATTCCTACATTGAGATGAATTTGGATCTAGTAAATTATTGACATGGTAGGAGTGTTCACTTTTTGGGGTGTTTCTATATTCCCTAAACATTGATGCATGGGTTTTAGGGACTTGTAGTGTAAACTAGTCATAATTTATGTATGAGTGACCCAACTAAACTGACCAAAATTTATCCTTGGAGTGTTTTACCATTGTTCTTGTCTTTTACTATTTTTGGTTTTGATATACTTCTTTTAATAAAATAGAAATGGATTTCGAGATTTATGCTTTGAAACTATTTTACTTGGATTTGTTTTAGAACCATAGAAAAAGGATAACTATTTACCATGATTTTGATATAAAATTGTTTAACTATTTATAATTACTTATCTTATATAAATTGACAATATTGGTATTATTTTATAAATACTTGATATGGAACACCTAGATCGGATCCTACTGAGCCTGTTTAGATTACACCTTTCACATTCCCCCAGGAATGTGTTGACCTTGTATTATCTTTTTATATAGGAAAAGAAAAGGATTTTTAGTGATGTAGTGAGGTTTATGTCATTTGGGTATGGGTATCTAGTGTAGATATGGTGGGAAATTTCCATCATATCACATGGAGTAGTTTTCACCTATTTTGGTTGTCTTTTTTTTATTGTTGTACATGTACCTTGAAGTTTTATCTAACTTCATTTGAATTGTATCACTACTATTTTTTCTTCTATGGGATGTTTCCCTTATGGATATTATTTTTACTTATATATATATATATATATTCCATGTATCTTGTTTCAAATATGGATAAATCATTTCCTAGAGTAGTTTTTTTATGCTCAGGTGCTAGTCACTAGTCTATGAGGATCGGGAACACCCATCGTGCCTGTGACGAATCAGGTCAGGTGCCTAATTATAGGGTATCCTAGGTATTTTCATTATAATGAAAATTATTTAATTACTCATATATGGTAACATACTACATATATCATACAAAAAATAATTCAAAACATATTACTTAGAATTTATTCCATGATAAATATGAAAATCATTTTTACTGCCCATGCAGTGCTTACACAGCACTGGAAAAGTCATATTTGTAATCCTAATGATAATAATTGAGAAGTAAAAAGTATTTTAATGACATGGTTACTCAATATTATATATAAATGTTTAATTTTATTTATATTTTCAAAATTTGGAGTTATATAAAAAGAAATTTATTTGAATTCTTATGCAATGCTTGTGCAGAGTGTGAAAATTAAAAATAGCATATTAAATATTTTGTCATGATATGAATAAGATTAGATATTCCTTAAAAATGAGTAAAAATAATAAAAATGATGTATAATTTTTTTATGATAATAATTTATTTTTAATTTTTATATTATTATAATTATCTAGGACACATCTTCTGTGATGGCAAGATGTTTATGAAAATAGTAAAACATTTAAATAAATAATTTTAAAACTATTAAAAATGCTAATATTTAGATTATTTTGGGTATAACATGAATTTTATTGATATTTAAAAATTATAAGTGATGATATAATAGATTATATTTTAAATTTACCATTTTCATGATGTTTTTAAAGTCATGTATTAAGAATAGTAATGAAAAAGACCTTAAATAGTATTTAATATTTAAAAATTATTTTTAAATCATTATAAAATTATAAAAATTATATCCTTACTCATATAGATATTAAATGTTTTATCATATAAATCATGGTCCTTATGTGTGCCACTTTTCAATTTTAGAATTACCTTTATGACCCTTAAGGATTGAAAAAGTGTGAAAACACACTTTATTTTTTAATATAAAAATGGACCCATATCAACATTTTTTACACAACTCAAATTCAGGTTTTATATCAAAAATATTCCAAAAAACCTCTACAAAAAATAATTCTCAGGTCCCCCATCCATGTGTGTGATCATAAAACTCTCCTAAAAAGTTATTAAGATCAATTAAAGGGAGGCGACACCAAGGGAAAAGTTAGGGTTTCATAAGTCAATTTATTTTCATTAGATTATTTTACTTCTTCATTGCATTTGATATGATAAGATTTTGTGGATAATGAGATATAATTATTTTATGATGTATTTCCATCTATTTTATGTGGATTTACATTGGTTATATATAATTAATTAATTGATTAATTTTTACTTCAATGATACGATCTTTTTAAGGGCTATTCATCTCAAATTCTCTTTCTTTGGGACATACATTTATGTTATGCACCCATGTTATTTAATGATGTGTTTATAATGGCCAATTGACATGTTATATCATGAATATAATTATTTTAAAGATATTTAATGATTCATTTGAAATTATTCTTTCATGGGTCTTATGTCTCAATAATTACCAAAGTGGCAAGGAGTTTATGTTTCAAACCCATTTTAATGGGGATCATTTGTGCTTGATTTTCCATGTATAAATTATATGATCCATATTTGATAAAATAATTTAATTTTTTCTTCCCATTAGGATGTATCAGTACTTTTTATGTTTAATAATAATTTTCTCTATTTGTTACTCAAAATGGTTCAGAAATATTTTTTATGAAAAACCGACCTTATTTCTCTTTTTTCGGTCTAAAAATAATTTTATTCTAATCTATATTTTCTAAAATGTTTTCAAGAATATACTTTTTATAAACACAAATTATTCTATAAAGTTATTTTTCAATGATCATTTTATTTCTTTTAAAAAAATTTAAAAGGAAATTTTTTAACATTTTTTATAATGGTGACTTTTTACTCTCTTTACAAAATTTTGAAAACAATGTTTATTTTTAATGATTAAATCATGAACGTATTTAACCAACATCATAACTATTATATATTTTGAATAATCCTTTATATTTTTCTTAGGTTATTTTTAATAAAAGTGTTTTTACAGTATTTTGTGAACTTTTATTTTTGAAAAGTGTTTTTCAAAATGGAAAGGGTATTTTCCTCAAGAATATTTTTAATGATATTTTAATGGTATTTATATTCATCAATAACAAAAACCCTTGATTTTAATTATGCTCCACTAGCGATATGGTGTAATTATACCATCCTTATTATTTCTCTGGATGGTTTGTGATCAGTTTTATTAGACAAAGTATTGACATTTCATATTCTAGTTATTCCAAAATAGAAAAGTATTGATTGATAAGTAATGTTGATTATCTTGTATTGTTTATTAATACGATGAATGAATTTAGCTTATTAAGTTATGGGTGGGGATTGAAATTACATATCTCCTTGATTCATTAGTTGGAATAATGAGATTAAACAAGTTAACATTATGTTTAGGTTGCGGTTGTAAGATCATGTAATTGTAGTTGGGTATTTTGAATACTCCTTACCTCATCAAAATTATCATTTTTATTATATAGAAAACTTTTACGGAGAAAGTGTAAAACCAACTAGTACAAAAAACAAAATCACACCATATTATAGGTGGCGGAATCATAAAGGTCCAACTTCAACATATTTGATGTTTCCTCCCTATATAATTTCTAGGAGAGTTTGGTTACCTTTTTATCGAGATCGACTCTGATACTTTCTTCAAAATGATTGGATAGATTTTCCCACATCTACACGAACTATTGCACTATTATTTTTTTGGCGTTGAATCCTCTAGTCATGATGAGATGTTGTTTGATGATCCATTCTTCCTGCTCTCTGTTAAGGTCCACTTGAAATGGGGACTATATAGTATGTTTATGATGTCTAGAATTATATATTTTAGCCTTATGAAATCAGTTGTTGATTTCCATGTGATTATTTGAATAGTTATTATATCCATGAATAAGTTTCAAACTCATGTGATTATTTATATGAAATTATTTGATCATAATTTATTTATATAACATTATTCATTCCTTATTAATTCTATGAATATCTAATAAATCATATTTTCCCATGTATTGTTTATGAATATTTTATGGATTAGTTTTAAACCTAGGCGCAAAGATGACGTGGGATTCGAAGGCCCGATGTACTCAGAATTAATTTCTAAAATATATTATATATATATTCAATGTATGCACATGTATTTTTCATAAAAAAATGTAACAAATTATAAATATAATATTGTATTGGAAATATGATGCCTCCAATGAGTTCAAATCATGGGTTTTACCCTTCACATGACATAACGTTGTAGAGCATCAGACGTTTGGTTTAGGCATGGTCATGTGAAAACATTTAAAATAATTAATTGAATAAATTATTTTGTTTAATTAATTTCTGTGACCTATTTATTGGTCTATAAATACACTCTTATGTAAAATTTTCAATTTTAGACACATAACACCCCAAATAGAGAGGATAAATTGGAGAGAGTTGGAGGAGCTTCCATTAGCGAGCAATGATTGGATCATGGATCATCGATCGGTGTGCGATAGAGATCGAGGATCATTCCAACAATAATGAGTTAAAATATTTATCCACTAAAAATTGATCTAGATCTAGGTAATATGATGTTTAAATTGTATTCTTTCCCCATTTTTTATTTCTATGATGAACATGAATCAATCGACCAATGGATTGATTCATGGATTTATCATATTGAGGGTATGGGATTAGCTTTGGGGATTATTGGGAGAATTGTTTTTTTTTGGTTCATTGATCATCATTCTAATGGAAATGGATCATGGAAGAACCGAAACGATCATGATTCATTTATATTTTGCATGTTTCTTTGATTTATCCCACCTTTATTAATCTATTCATCATCAGTATTTGTTTTTATAAGTGGTTCAACAAAATAATAGATAAATAATCATTGAGAGCATGTTTCTTGGTGAAATGGATTGATACCATAGAGTTGAGCAGGTTTTGATGATATGATCAATAAATGATGACATATTATCAATCATGGAGGATTTAGGGATACCATTCTTCATGTCTTTGGGGTATGATGATATATGATATGTGTGGATGATATTTAAATAGATTCAATGTGCCAGAACTCAGTAATCGGTGATAGCAAGACTCGACCAGTCGTATTCCTTGATTTACGGTGAGAGGCATGACTAGATCGGTGGTTAGAGGAGAAGATGAAGACATGTGAAATGGATATTGAATTTTAGAAAATCCAAAAAAACATGGTGTGTAATCCGAGATTACACATCATGTAGAGCCTTGGCTGTGGTGTTAGGGTTTCTATGAGGAAGTCAAATATCACATGGTGTGTGACCCATGTCACACGATGTGTGACTCAAATGGGAATCTTTTCATGTACCTCTTAGGGTACATAGATATGGATAGGAGTACATGGGATCAGACACACCATGTAATTTGACATAGACATGACCAAGCTAGGTGTACACGAGTAGAGTTGAGTACTTAGACATTATCAGGAGTAAATAAACTCAGACATTCCGTGTTTTCTGACATAGAAACAATCATGGGAACAAGCCATGATAAATTGGTAGGAACTAGTGTTGAAGGGACATGTAGTGTACTTCTAGTAGACACCGTGTGCTAATTCAAACATAGATTATAGCCCTTTTACTCTTCATCTTGGAAAATTTTCATCTGGGAGAATTCCCTTAATCATTTACCCGAGGGTTAGTATAATATCAAATCCTACACATAGTATAGTGACCCCTTAAATGAAACTTCATGGATAGAGTTGTTGAAATACTCCTACGAGGCTTAGGGTGAGATCCTCTATCATCGTATTTAACTAGGTGGAGTTCTTGGTATCGTCATGACCAATACTACGCGGCGTCGATCCCCTACTTACCAGGTTATTCCAAATTGAGTGTTGGTATACCCCATGGCCTTGGGTGTTATTCTTATCTACATATCATTGTATTTATAATTATAGTGTATACTTCTTATAGAAAGACCCGACGATGAGTACATCGTGGACGGACACCAGCGGTGCTATCCAACTCATGGAGCGTGTTCTCCCAAATGTGTGATATGTGTAACCTTTGATCATGATTCCTAGACTAAAATTATAGTTGTGACTTTACTTTGAGACTCAGAGTCTTTATTTATTATATCTAGATATTCTTGTTATAGGAATTTTAGACATATACATGTAATGAGATGACTTTTATTCTTGATGTTATATGCTTAGTGATTTCGGGGTGTCCTACTGGGTATTATAATAGTCACCCCTACTTGGGATTTTCCTACATTTTTCGGGTCTTTTGCAGATGATTAAACTTTTTAGATAGACCTATAGGAACTTGGATCATGTAAATATTAGTGTAATGGACTGAACCAGGTGTGTTTCAGTGGTTACCTTGACAACAGTCCGTTTCTATACTTTCAGGTTGAACTTGTTTTTAGGCTCTTTATGGTGGGATTGTATTTGTCCATTTTTGATTTTATGCACTCGTTTTCATACTCCAATGGTTGGATTTATATTCATTTATGCGTGGTTTATTTTTTGTTTTACATTTCAACAATGCATGGGCATCAAGATGTGTGCACGTGTACAGGTTCATTAGGATAAGGTCTCCCATGTGAGTGACATGCTTACTCAGTACTAGTAACCAACCCATGGACTATTGGATAAGGGATTGGGGTGGTCGTGGTATGAGTTGCATTGGGGTGGGTTGTGATGAAGTGGTATCAGAGTATCCAGTTCTACCTTAGGACCAATGTTTATGAGATTGGTTTGGGGAAACATTGATAAGTGTTTCAAGTTTAGATTTCAATCCAAGGACTCCAGTGTTGGTGCAGAATTTGACATATCCATAACCAAGGACTCTGATCACCTACCTTTTGACTCTGTATAGGTAGACACTGGTTGTAGTAAAAACATTGGTGCACACATTATATAGGAATAAGTTGTGGTTTCCATGTCCTTCTTGAGTTAGCTCTCTAGATATACTCATTGATCATGAGGATGATCCCCTATTCTATGAGGCATCAATATAGGGACATTTTATAGAGGTTTTACCTATAGGAGGTGAACCAATAATACCACCACACATTGAACAACATATGGCTCCTAATGTACCAGAAGATGAGGTATGCAAGCTAAGTGTGCTTCATGATTTTCAACGATAGCGACCCCTTAGGTTCTGAGGTGATATCGACCCATAGGCAGTTGAGGCTACCTTGATGTAGTTATATAAGTTTTCTATCTTTTCAGGACATCATAATTTCATATGGTGGTCCTTACAATGATCCTTCTCATTGGCTCTGTTGATGATGGTGGGGTTTAGTGACACAATTTTATGAAGGGGAAAATCTAAAATTGTCAAAGTTTGAGTGTTTTTTCATATAGGAGTTATCTCCATCTACATTGAGGGCTATGCACATCTAGAAGATTCTACAGCTTCATCAGGGTATTAAAACTATGGATGACTATTCATTGAGGTTCACCAACCACTCTAGGTACTCAATGGATATGGTTCATGATCAGTTCTTTCAGGACCAGACCATATAGTGGGGACTATGTTGAGACATCCAATCCAGTGTTATACCTCTATGTATATACATTGGGGTTCTAGAGTGTTCTTTGGGGGTTGAGATTTTCCTGACTGAGAATACATAAATAGTTTTTGTCGACAATGGGAACAAAAAAGTAGATACTTTGGAAAAAAAGATTTTAAATTAGTCTCAGGGGAGTAGACATGTGATGCCTTTCATAAGGAGATCTTAGGATAGAGGTTCCATGGTTTAGGGCTCATTGGGTGGGTCTAGTCATCCCAATGAGTGGTGGTGCTACTCTTGAGATGATAGGGGAAATCTTGCATGAGGCTGTCCAAAATTCCATACAGATGACATATAGATAGTGGATAAGTCACCTAGGAAGTGGTTGTGACTAGATAATATAGTTCTAAAGGGATAAGGATAGCTAAAAGAAGTTAGGAGAGCAATTGGAGGTGGTAGAAATTTTGACTTGCTTCCACCATCACCCCTAGGTGGTCCATGATAGGATGAGGGAGATGGGGGATAGGGGAGGAGAAGCTATAAGCAACCAAGGATTATAAACTAGAGGCTCTAGGTATGCTATGAGGCATGATATATGTATTTTTTACATTATCTATAGTACTGATAGACATAGGTGTGAATAATTACTTTAATTTCACTTATCTGGTTCAAGAATTATAGATTCTAGTTGAGCATTTGTCCCGACCCTTATGTTTGGAGACTCCTATTAGAGATGAATCATTAATCACACAGTTGTGACGATAGTTTCAAAAAAATATTTGAGGTGAGTGTTTCATTTGGTATCTATTTTTAGTAGCTATGAGGCCTTATGACATTATCTTAGTTATAGAAGGGTTATCTAGAGTTCATTCCCAGAAAAACTGTTTCAGGTGGAGGATGTGGTGTGCCCGTGATGATGGGACTAGGTTTTACTTTGTGGGTGGAAATGAAACCCATTCATATAGGACAAAATCATTCATATGAGGGTGACGTTGATTACTCATCATTTTGATAGTATGACCCTTGGTGTAGTGGATTATATGAGTTTTCAGTTCCTTGCAGTGTTGGTAGAGTATGAGGATGTCTTTCCTGAAGAAATTATAGGCTTACCTCCCCACCAGGAGATAGACTTCTGCATTGATCTAAACCTCAGGATGACCCTAATATCTTTTCTATCATATATTATAGCTCTATAAAATCTTCACAAGTTTAAGGTACAGTTGGAGGACTTGTATAGGAGGGGATTTTTTAGACCTAGTGTTTCACCCCGATTATCCTCAGTGTTATTCTCCAAGGAGGATGGGAGCTTGTGGTTATGTGTGGAATACCATCTCCTAGACTAGGTAAATATAAAGAATAAGTATCCACTACTGAGGATTGACGACCTTTTTTGTCATTTGAGAGGGACATGAAGGTTATCAAAGATTTACCTTAGACCAGGCTATCACCGGCTATGAGTATGATACATGGATATACCAAATATGGAATTCTGATGTCTCTATAGTCACTATGAGTACTCGGTGATTCCATTTGGTGTAAATAATTTTCTAGTAGTGTTCATGGGACTCATGAACCATATCTTTCAACATTTGTTAGACCGATTCATGGTATTCTTCATCGACAATATCGTAGTGTACATGGTGTTTGAGGCAGAGCATGAGAGACACCAGAGGATAGTTTTGAACATAATTTTAGAGAACCATATTTAAGGGAATCTCTTGATGTTTTAGTTCAATATTTAGGCGATCCACTTCCCAAGAAATGTTATCTCAGCAAATGGTGTAGTAGTGGAATCAGCGAAGGTTGAGGCTATGTTAGCTTAGTAGGCACTGAAGAGCATGATAGAGGTGTGGGGCTTCCTTGGGTTGTAAGAATACTACTAGATATTCATACATAATTTATCCAAGATATCACCCCTTTACATATTTGACTTATAATAGAAAACCTTTCATGTAGATGGAGAGGTTCCATTAGACTTTATAGAAGTTGAGGTAGATATTGAAAAGATCTTCAATCTTGAGATTTACAGAGGATGGTGTCAAGTACATAGTGTTCTGAGATGCATCAGGGACTGGGAATGGTTGTGTTTTGATGCAGAGGTAGGTAGTGATTTCTTATGGTTTACATCATTTGAGACCCATGATCAGAACTACACGAACCATGATATAGAGTTAGTAGTGGTAGTATTCACACTGTAGATATGTACAAAATATCTTATAGTTGAGTGGTTTATCATATATTCTGGCCATATGAGTATAAATTATATATTCTCTTAGAAGGATCATAATTTGAGATAGAGGAAATAGATAGAGTTCCTATAGGATTGTTACTTAGAGATTTTCTATACTCCTAAGAAGGGGAACATTGTAGAATATTCTCTCAGTAGGAGAACTTGTTCATAGTTGCTAAACGTGGTGTTAGAGTAGCTCGACTAATTGTAGGTATCATTTGTGGATGGGGATAGATAATATTACCTCTAATAGATGGTTGTTAACCCACCAATTATATAATGAGTCAGGGAGGGACAACTTGGGAATATCAATTGTGAGACCCTATGTACTTTGATATCCACTGGACATGATCTTGATGTATTTTATGATGGTGGGGAGAATTTAGTTCTTTTTATAGGATGCATGATGGTACCAGTGACATTGCAGGAGGAGGTCTTAAGATAATTTTATACATCTTATTCGGTGGAATATCCTTGTGTTTCAAAGATATACCATGACCAACAACATCATTTTTGGTGGATAGGGATGAAGAATGGAGTTTTAGATTATTTCTCTTGATGCATTACTTGTTAGCATGTGAAGGCTGAACACCAGGTTCTAGTGGGTTTATCTCAACCCCCTAAGTTGATGGAGTGGACGTGGGATGGTATATCCACTGACTTTTTGATGGTGTTACCTCATACGTCTAGTGGAAATGATGCCATTTGAGTGATCTAAGACTGACTCACAAAGTCATATCACTTTCTAGTTATTCAAAAGAAATGTTCTATAGAGACCTTGGGATGAATCTACATGCAGAAGATAGTCTGAATCCATGGAATTCCCACAATGATCATTTCTAAATGTGATGCTCGCTTAAAATATCGGTTATGGAATGTATTTTAGGAGGATTTTGAAACTCATCTATGTTTGAGCATGGATTTTCACCCCAAAAATTATGGCCATACTAGTAAGACCATTAAAGTCTTGGAGGAAATGATATGGGCTTATATGTTAGACTTTGGCTGTAGTTTGGAGGATCACTTATCATTAGTGGATTTTTCATAAAACAACAACTGCCATTCCACCATCGATATGGCACCATTCGATCCCTTGTATGTATGACCCTGTAGGCCACCCCTATATTAGTCTGAACTAAGAGAGTTGACACTTATGGGCCCATAGTTGGTGTGAACCACTACCAAGATGCTTTAGGTCTTATAGGATAATATGATGACTAAATAGAGTTGTCAAAAGTCTATTATGACTAACTATGAAGGCCTTTGGAGTTTAAGGAGAGAGACCATGTGTTCCTATGGGTTTCAACTCAACATAGATTGAAAATATTTGAAGGGGGTGGAATGCTATATATGAGATTCATTGGCCCTTTCCAGACACTACGTAGATTTGGTGAGTGACATACCACTACAATTAGACCAAGTAAATAACATCTTTCATGTGTCAAATCTGAGGAGATACATGCATGATCCATTGCATGTTATCAACTAGGGTGATCATGACATAGAGGATCAAGCTACCTTTACTGAGCATCCAGTAGAGATCAAGGATTGGTATGATAGGATCCTTCATGGATGATCGATTCCCCTAGTGCGTGTATAGTGGAATCATGGGAATCTTTAGAAGATCACATGGGAGCGGGAGAATTAGATATGTGCTCAGTACCCACATCTCCTTTTGTATCCTTTTTTGTTTTCGATTTACGCGACATAAAGACCCAAGGTGGGGAGAATGTAATGACTTTTATTTTTCCTTTTATTGTTTTGTAATATTGTATAGATTATTTTTTCAACTATAAACAGAGACGACATGAGATTCTGATGCCTGGTGTGCCTCAGATTCATTTTTTATAAATATGATATATATTCAATGCATGCACACACAATTTTCATGAAAAAGTGTAATAACTTCAAAATAGAGGCTTGGATCAAAACTTTGAGTTCGTTTTTGAGTTTAAGGAGTGTGTTTTACCCTATGACCAATATAACCTTGGAGTGAATCAAATGTCTGGGTTCAGTGTGGTCATGAGTTGGATGTTTGGCTTGGATACCTTGTCCTCTTTAGCTTGGAAAAGTTTCATTAGGGAGCATTCCCTTGATCCTTTCATCGATGGTTAGTATGGAATCACATCCTACACATAGAATGGTGAAATATTTAGTGTTAATTCTTTGATAGAGTTGTTATAATCCTTACAAAAGGCCTCAAGTGAGATCCTTTATCATCATCTTTCACTAGGTAGAGTTCTTGGTAACATCGTGACCAACACTATGTGGGCATCGATAATCTACTTAGCAGGTTATTCCATATTGAGTTGTTGGTATACCCCATGGCCCTGGGTGCGATCCTAATCTATGTATTATTCTCTTAAGACTTCTAGAGTATACATATTATAGAGAGGACCAATGAGCAATACATCTCAAATAGACTCCATCAGTGCTATCTGACTTTGGGAGCATGTTCTCTTGGAAGAGTGCTGTGTGGAACCTTCGAGCATGATTCATAAAATGGAATTACGATTATGAATTTACTTTGAGATTCTGGGACTTTGTTGAATATATATGGATTTCTTTATATGTGTTTTAATCATATACTTGTGATGAGATAATTTTTATTCTTGATGTTATATGCTTAGTGATTTCATGGTATCCTACTGGGTATTGTTATACTCACCCATGCATGGTATTTTACCACACATTCCGTATCTTATATAGATGATTGTCCTTTTGATAGAGTCCTAGAGGGACCAAGACCAGGAAGATCATAGTGAGATGAACTAACCAAGGTGTATTCCATTATTTACCTTGATAGCAGTACCCCTCTATACTTTTAGGTTGGACGTTTTTTCAGAATATTTATGGTGGGTTTGTATTTGACCCTTTTTACATTCTAGTACTTGTAATCATACACTGATGTTGGGATTTAGATGAATGCATGCATGGTTTATTGGTTGTTTTACATTTCAACATTGTTTGGGCTTGGGGATTTGTGTGTGTATAAGTATATTAGGATAAGGCCTCCCATGTGAGTGATATGCCTACTCGACACTAGCCTCCATCCCATGGCCTATTAGAGGTGGGCTTGGTGTAGTCGCGACAAAGGCCTTATTGGGACATGTTGTGTCAGAAAACGTCCACTATATGCATTCCCTTACTGAGCATTTGAGTTCACACCCATAGGTTGTGAAGAATGGTATTAAGTGTATTATGCCTAATTAGGTTACTAGTTGTGAATAACTTAGTTTGAGATGATGTACATTTTTATGAACCACTTGTTTATGTATACCAATTGTTATGTAATAGTTTTTCTTAATTCGATAAAACTCTTAACCTAAAAGTTCCTTTGGTATGTAAGTGATTCAATATTTACTTTTGATGTTTTAAGTTTTGAATGGTAAAAATTTGTTCACATTTATTGATATCAAATCCAAAAATATAAATATATTGTATTAGCACCAGAACTAGGAGTGTGGATTTAGGGATATTATACACATCACCATTAAGAACCATAAAAGGGGTACCCAATGCTCACTAAAGAAGGCATGCCAGTTGAGAAAAAACCACAATATATTTCCTCAGCATATATGATATTGTGGAATTATTCAAGAAACCAATAGTGTAACCCAAAAATTTCTTAAGAATAAATACATACAATGGGGGTGATAACCTCTACAATCATAACTACCTAAGAATGCTGTAAAGGATATGACTCAATTTATAGAATAGAGTCCATCTCTACATAGTTGAGTTATAGGATAAAACAACACATAACTCCAAGTATCAAAGATCTTAAATTTGAAACCCACCAATTCTCTATAAAATATTAGCGTAGGACCCATGCCTCATTGGAAGAATCCTTAGTAAATGGAGTATGGACTCTATGGATTAAGGATTCACGCCTCATTGGAAGATAACTTAGTCAATGGAGTACTGAAACTTATCTATAGTGAGTATGAGAGCTACAACTCATTGGTGATGAGGGATTACTTACCCCATGCCTATATAGGGGAACCAAACCCCTAAATTGTGGGGGTGTACCAAACCCTATGATGAATAGAAGATGGGGGACCCACACACTGTCACAAAATGCATCCTGGGGAGTACCGACCCCGAGAACACTATGACTAGCACACTCAATACCTGTCATTGACCCTATGGATATAAATCCTAAATATTCTCATCTTGAATCATGCCTCGGATTTCTAAATGGACAACACCATTGCAATTTATGTGAAAAAATACACAATATAGACTATTTATTTATTTGAAAGGGACACCTAATTAAGAAGTTAGGAAAGAATGTGAAATATGGGACAAAATGAGCCATATATCATGTATGTGAAGGGGGAAAACACCCATGGTACTTTTTTGTTCCCTAAACATGCCTCGAGTGCCAACTTGATTCATGCCGCACCACCCTTCCTGGGTCGAGTGGGCCAGGACCAACCCATTACACCCCCACCTAAAATACTTCATGCATGGATCAGTGGTTGGGCCTCATGATGGCTCGACCCATGCCACTAAGTATATAAGAGGTGGTTGATACTTACACAACTAGAATGTATATGTGGTGGTATGGGGCATCATCTGATGACTTAGATTTATATGTTTGGTGGAAAATATAGTTCTCATTTTTTCCAACTTGCGCTGTAGCTCCTCACGCAGTTGCTACCTCCTACACCATCGGCTTCTATCACACTGGCTTCACCATTGCTGTCAATTATAGTTACATCTAACCTCCATCACACCAATGAACACTGATACGGCTAGTATCCTCCTTACCCACTACCTTTCCATCACAAAGATTCCCCATGTCACTGCCTTGTTCAGTCCAACCCCTTCCCCATGAGCTCTATGACCCCCCTCAACGATCCACCCCACGCTGACTATAATAAAGCTGCCACCCTCTGATCATCCATTATTCTCAAATCATTGACCAAGGAGGATGACCCTAATACAATTACAAGGAGGAATGTGGCTTGTCCATGGAGGGGGATGAAAAATGTTCTGGCCACCCCCACATCGATTCATGAATAATTTATTCACCGAAAATCAAAAAAAGGATTAGCGATAGAAATCCCTACCCTAAAACCCACAACATGATAGTATAATTCATAAATGAATAATCGAGATAAATCCACCATGTAAAAAACATGAATAATGGAAGAAAAATAAAAACCCAAAACCTAACATGATGAAAAACCACTATTGCATCATCCTTATAAAATCGGGGGCTCTGTTATTTAATGAAATCATCAAAGGAATCAATCTATCTAATGATTCCCTCCCATTAACCCCCATATACATCTGGGGTTCCATTGTAGAAAACCATAGTGAAAAGGGTTATGGATTTATTAATATGGTAAATTAGGATTAGTTTTAATAATCAATAAATAATATAACCCAATTAATTATCCATTGAATTCCCACCCACAACGGTCTAAGACCCCCAATGAAAACATGAATTATAGAACTCATAGGGTAATCCAACTATTCTAGTCTCAATGACGATTTCAAATTTCCCATTTGAGCATTAATTTTGATAAAAAATCACAATCCTCAAAAACACATGCATGAGGGCTAACAATAATAACTTTATATTGAAAATATTGTTTTTGAGTCATTGGAATACACAAAAATTTGCATCAGCACTACCTAGGGGTAAAAAACACTCTCTAGCTTCAAAAAAAAACAATCAAATAAATTTTCAAAGGTCATATCCTAGGAAAAATTTATCATTTTACAACCAAGAAGGTCCCAAAACATGAAAACTCAAAATTGAGCTATGTCTTGCTAATGGAAAACTCAATTCACTGCACCCACTATAAAACTTTTCACCCTCAGAAAGGAAACTACTGGTTCTCCTCCATAAGAGATCTTAGATAAGAACCCATGTCTAAAACTACCACCATCACATGCACCTCCTTTTCCTATGAAGGTTTGATCTCTATGGGAACTCGAGACTCTACTATCTAGGAAGAAAACACCCTCTTCTATCCACAACGATTACTAGATCCATCCCAGTTTGAAGTAATAAAAATAAGAAAACATTCATATGATCAATTAAATCATTCCCAAGCCTATAAACCCAAAATATGACCTAATATTAAGGTCTTACCAGTACACATAATGAAGAAAAACCACCAACAATCGACACCCATCTCAAAATGGTCCATCAAATAGGTTATTAGTAGTGGGAGTGCCTCACTCCCCACATTTAAAGAGAATTTATGATGGTTTAATATGAGATAATCCTATCCATTTAACAATACACCATTAACCACCTCATAATATTTCACACTAACAATAGGGGAGTTATAAATTAGTGCACTCCCTCAAACTAATGTTAGTTTCTCTATCATCTCCTACTCACAAGGCATCAGTACCAATGCCACTAGCCCATGCCAGGAAAGCAATATGTTCCTTATTTCCCAATTTATATCATATGTGGGAACCCTATATTAGTATCCTAATATCAAAATGGTACACTTTCACTATCAATGATAGCTTGGTTGTGTTATCACTTCTCTTTCAAAAAATTTATCGACAAGAACGTCAAGAACAACATCAAACACATCCAACCGATCAACACCACAACACTTCCCGTTGGGTTGTCTCGTTCACCAAATTTAAAAAACGATGATTTCGATCATTTAGATAAACCTACTATTCTATCCTCAGACCTTAGGATAACAGATATTAAAACATGAGTATCAAAGAACCAAAAATCACTGATAAAACCATCCCCCTCCATTGTACACCAAGAGTTTCAATGTGATGGGTACACCCACAAAGTTCTAATAGATATGTCACAATGATGATACTTAATATTAATGTATAAAATGGTACATAATATGAATTTAAATAGAAAACACTGTTCACCTAGGGCAGTGGATGACATGTTCCCCATCTTATGGAAAACCCTTTAGGTCTGAATTTTTAGAACACCTGGTTATATAGAAAAACAAATTCAAAATCAGTACCATGGTCCCCTCCCACATAATGAAAGAGTGTGGGGTCATAATCATTGATTAAAGAAGAGAAATATATATATATCCAAGCTAGAGACCACATATTTGAAGCTAATTTTAAATTCACCTCTTTCATCATTTAGATATAGACCCCTCTGCATAAGTGTTAACTACCAAGTCTTTGCTAAACCAAAAAGATATATTTTACTTCCATGTGTTTAGTTTGATGAGAACCAATACTACTCCATGAATCAATTTCTTAAACTATGATAGGTTTCTAAATATCTAACACTCTAATGATGGGAATAAGGAAATCCATGAATTCCTAAGAGGATCCCTAAGAAATCATCTCAAGGAGATGTATATTCCATAAGATCCTTGTAATGACCCTATTTTTTACTTGAAATACTTTTAAATATATATATAAATATTTTTAGATCTAGGAACTGAGAAAGAGTGTGATTCCAAGGCCTGGTGTGCGTGGAATTAATTTTATAAAAATATTAACTATATTTTATATCACACACATAGAATTTTTCAGAAATAATGGGATAACTCTAAAATAGAGTCTTGTATTGAGAATATGAGTCCATGCTTGAATATGAAACATGAGGTTTACCCTAGGAGTGACCTAATGTTGAAAAATGAGGGATGTTCAGATAGAGAGACCATTGGAGGGTGTGTTTAAATTAAATTAATTATTTAAATTAATTATTTAATTTAAATTACCTAATTATATTTCCTATATAAGTATGTCATTATGGATGATCTCTAGGGTAATCCATATAACCTTGGTATTATTAAGTGGAGAGTTCTACCACCTATCATTGGCGAACCAAGATTAGATGAAAACGAGACTCCAGATCTAGGATAATCGATGCACAGTGGATGAAACAAATTCTATCATTTGTTGGTGATCATGTTCTTCATTAAAGAACAATCCTAATCAAGGTAGGACTCATCATATGTGGATTTCCTCCCTTGCAATTATTTATTCCTTTAATCCACATCAATTCTGATCCTTTTCATGTGAAAAAGTATCAGTTTCAATTCATTTATTAGATTAATCATTATTACACCATGTTTCTCACCCCATATATCTCTAATTGTATTAGTGGGCACATAACTCTTGGCCAATGATTGTTTCACATCAGTTTATTGTGCTTTTCCCACACCGTTCATCACATTCTTTATCATTAGACCATGAGGTCATGATTCGACTATTGTTGGGTGGTACTGAGCTTGATCAGACCCACAGATGTATGGAATATTCATGTGTGGTGATCAAATCAATAATTTGGGGATGGATCAAGATGTGTTTTGGGATGCAGGTGATTCCACCATGGATATAGAGATCTGGTGAGGTGACAAGAGGTGCACGTGACACATACGAGCTTCAAGTAGACCAATGTAAATCCATTTTCCAGCCAATGGATGGTCAGAAATAATATTCAGAGATGTTTACCTTTGATTTTAGGAAAGTACTATGTGGGAAAAGTGGTGAAAGTGGAAAATTTAGATTGTGGGGAGTGGATATGGATTTTTGCGAACAACTCAACTATACGACATGTAGTTTTAGGAACAAATGGTGTGTAGGCCCTTAACTATGGTGGTTAGGGTTTTTGGGTGAGTTAAATATCACACACTTTATGGGGTCCCTACACACCATATAACCTAGTATCAGAAACCTGATGTGTAATCTAGAAGTACACAGACATGGCCAGAGTACACAGAAACAACCAGAAGCATAGACAGGACCCTGGGTGGTTGAGGCACATAGTGTAGTCCCATTAAACACCATTTAAGGGTAGATGGGTAGTGATCTATGTAAGGTAAGGGACACGTCCATGCAGTAGGATAGTAACACATGTAGTGTGGGCTCCCTTAAATGTTGTATACCCTGAATTCCTTTTTTAGGAAACTTATATCTCTAACATATCCTTTTTTTTGGACTCATATATTGGACAATGGGTAGCCTATCCTAATTGTTTTTTCACATAGAACATGATGGGGGACTTAATAGTGAATTTTAGGATAACATATGAGTTTCTATGAGTGTGATGCTTCTGTAGGAGACAATCGATGAAGTTAGTGACTGGGCATGATCATTAGAGATATTAGAGTGACACCCTCTTATTGGGAATGGAATGGATTCTTTATAAACCACTATAGTGGAACCCTCCTATTTCCTAGGGCATGGTTCCTCTATCAACAAATAGAGTGACACCCTCCTACTGGGCATGGAATGGGTACTCTATTGACCACTTGAGTGGTACCCTCCTTCTGGGAAGGGCATGGGTCCTCTATCAACTTTAAATGTGGCACCCTTCTATAGTATTAGGGCATGGGTCCTTAATCGATTATCATAGTGACACCTCCTATTGGGACATGGAATGGTTCCTCTATCTACCTTATGAGTGGTACCCTATTTAGGATTCAGGGTATGGGTCCTCTATCTACTGAGTGTCACCCTCTTATTTTACTAGGGAATGGTTCCTCAACCTTGATATTATTCCCCTTGAGTATGTGTCACATTGGTGAGGTGTTTCATGACTTTGGATGTTTCTTAGGACATATACGAAAGATGTTAGGAACTTTTTATGGACTTATGGAACTGATGGAAGACCATTTTTCTTGGATGGGCTGTGAGACAGAGGTCCTATTTCTCTCACATTTGGACTTATTTTATTTATAATATATATATCTATATCCATGTTGTTGTATTTTGTTACTCTCTTTATATGGCCTGAGCTTTCTATTCCTATCAAGACTCGTACTTATCCCCCTTTTCTTTCAAGGTATCCTACTAGGTATGTATATACTCAACCCTACATGGGATTTGATTGCACATGTCTTTTCATATGTAGATAACAGAAAGGTCAGTGGTGATTATAGAAAAGCATAGGGATACCCTGGTGCATTTGACCACATATGGTGGCCGGGGCATAGATATTTAGAGACGGGCTCTCTCAACACTTTAAATTTATAGTTTTTTAGGTTGGGACTTCTTTCTGGTTGGGAATTTATTTTCTCCCTTTTTTACTTTTTATATTATTCTATCATACTCTTGTATTCCCTATAGGATTTATATTCATGGTTATTCTCTAAATGTATCATATTTTATTATTAATCTTATGGAATTATACATGGAGATGGACATGTGTTTTCATACAGGTACGTACAAAAAGGCCTCCCATATAAGTTATGCCTTTCGGTGCTTGTCTCCATCCCCAGGCATATAGAGGTGGGATTGGGGTAGTTGCGGCTCGAGCCCTATTGGGTTGGGTCTTGAAAAATTGTCATCAGCTCTATTTTATTCCTTGGGACGGTGTTTGTATTATTCACCTTATGAGGATTTGTTTTGGGATTAGGTAAACAATATCAAGGATTATTGAGCATGGATTTCAAGATAGGGAACCTAATATTGGTAAAATGACCGATGTATCCATACATCAGGTCTATGATCACCTTCTTGTAGACTTGGTATACAATGAAATTGGTTGCATGGAACATTGGTACATGAATCATAGAGTATTGAGTCTTTTAAATTTCATTATTTTGTCAAATCCCCATATATATATATTCTCATCGGACCATTATATATCTTGATTAAATATTTTAGATTCCTCTGAGAAGACAGCCAGTTAGATTACCGATTCCATATCATAATGATGATTTTATGAGCGATGAGGCCTTATTTCAGGGGTTATACCATGAGTTTCTTCCTCTAGGTGGAAAAGTAGTAGCACCCCCACCTATTGAGGAATAGATCATACCAGCAGAGCAGGATGAGGATGCATACAACCTTATCACACTCCATGAGTTTTAACAGCAGACACCACTATGGTTCTGAGGTGATCCAAATCCCTAAGAAGTGGAGGATTACTGAGATTCATTGATATATGTTTTTAGGATTATTAGGACACTGAGTGATCATTTGGTTTCACTGATATCTATCCTTTTACACAGAATAGTTGAGAACTAGTGGAGTATAGTTATGTGGATGCATGATGAGTCAACACTCTCATGGATCAACTCCTCATAGCTATTTCGTGAAGAGTACTACCCCTCATGCTTGTGCTTGGTTTGAATTTAGGAGATTATGGAGATGCTACAAGGAGTTATGATAGTGGATGATTATGTTTTGAGGTTCATACACCTTACACGATACTCCCTCAACATGATTTAGTATGACTACTTCTGGGAACAAAAATTTGAGCAGTGTCTCCCTAGAGACATTAGTTCTAGTTTTGTAACCCTATGCATTCCCAATTTTGTCAGAGCATTGGAGAAGGTGCTAGTGAAAAAGAGTTTCCTATCATAGGAACACTAGGAATCCAGAGCTAGCAGTGGGTATTATATGGCTGAGTCACCTGCAATATAAAGTATGTTCCAATATATAGGATATTAGTACATGAGATCTTCCTAATATCATACTCAGGAATGTGTTTAGGTACAATGTAGAGGACAAATGAATCCCATAGAGGGGAGGTGTTATTCATATGACACGAGAGATCACATGGAGTGTTATTTCTTGAATTGACATGTTGAGGAGGGAAGGATTATAGCAGATAGACTGCCATGATAGATGTAGCGTTGTGATCATGGATCTCCTAGGTGAGGAAAGGGTGGCACCCTAGGGAGGTAGATCTAGTAGAGGAGCAGGTGGGGCATAAAGATGAGGGGATTTGGGTGGTGGATTATGTTATCAAATCATTCTAATACAACCACCCATCAACCCATGTCAAGATTAGGGACCTGGAAGCTAGGGCCATGAATAGCCGCATATTATGGATACGTATAAAACAACAACACAAGAGATGATTATAGGTAGGATATGTGTTTATTATACTCTTTATTTTGCATCAATTAACATAGGTGCAAGTCATTACTTCATCTCTTTACACCTGGTGATAGAGTTGGATATCCTAGTTGAGGGTTTATCCCAACAACTTTGTCTTGAGGTTCTAATAGGGAACACTTATTCTATAAATATTATCTTTCGATAGTGTGAGATATAGTTTGGTGGAGAGAGGTTTACATGGGACCTTTACTTCCTCATGATGGAACTGCCTGATTTCATCTTTGATATGGATTGGTTATCCATTATGGAATGAGATTATCCTTTTTTGAGATAGATATATCTCATGGAGGGATGAGATGATTTTGCAAGCATGAGGCTACAACCCATCACCCATCAGTTGGTGAGTGTAACCCTTTTCATAGCTGGATCTTCAGGTATTTGGGTTCCTTCAGTCATGGATGATTTTATAGATGTATTCCCTCGAGGATGTTAGGATACTACCTCTGAGGTTAGAGATATGTTTTTCATCAACTTACACACCAGTACTACTCCAATATCTTATGTGTCCTATCA
The DNA here is from genome assembly GCA_963277665.1 of Viscum album. Classification (NCBI taxonomy): domain Eukaryota; kingdom Viridiplantae; phylum Streptophyta; class Magnoliopsida; order Santalales; family Viscaceae; genus Viscum; species Viscum album. The sequence continues at coordinate 2,048,910,858 of OY728137.1, forward strand.
GATGGCCCCTATTGAGCTCTGGGAGCTACAGTTGTAGCTGGAGGACCTTTTAGAGAAGGGTTTTATCAGAACCAATGTTTCACTCTTTGTAGCTCCAGTGTTGTTCGTGATAAAGGCATATGAGAGGTTGTAGATTTGTGTGGATTATTTCCACTTTAATAAAAAATGATAAAGATAAAATACCTTATGTTGAGGATTTATAACATCTTTTATTAGTTTTTCGGTGCAAGATAGTTCTCAAAGACCGATCATAGGCCTGACTACCACCAGTTGAGAGTTTGTGAGGTTGCTATTCTAAATCTGGAATTTTGATGTCACTACATACACTATGAGTTCCTAGTGATGCCTTTTCATGTGATGAATTCCCCTACTGTTTTTATGGTTTTGATGAACTAGATATTCCAGGAGTAATTGGACCAATTTTTTGTTGTATTAATTGATGACATAATCATATACTTTGTGTCTTAGGAGGAGCATGCAAAGCACTTAACAATAGTCCATGTTTTTTTTGGGAGAACCCGCTTTATGGTAATCTCTTAATGTTCCAGTAATGGATCGATGTGGTTCACATCCTAGGGAATGTCATTTTTGAGTTTGGATTAGCTATAGAACCTACGAAGATTGATGTAATCTTTCTTGGGATCCACCCGAGATCGTGTTGGAGGTGCAGAGTTTTCATTGCGGGTACTATAAGAGGTTTTTGGTAGAATTCTCCATGATTTCATCCCCTTTGACCACCTTAACATGGAAAAGGGAATCATTTACCTAGAATGAGAAGTGTTATAGGGAATTAGAGGAGTTTAGTCTATGGTTGATGAGTTCTCTTGTTTTGAAACTACTAGAGGAGGGTGTGGAGTACATAGTGTAATATGATTCCTATGAAGATGGTCTCAACTGCATGTTGATACAAAGATAATTATTTATCTTATATATTTCTAGATAGTTGATACCCCATGGGAAGAGCTATGTAACTCACGAAATAGAGTTGGAAGCTATAGTAATTGCTCTGAGCATGTGGAGGCACTATATTTTGGGAGAGTGCTTTTTTGTTTACTCAGACCATCAGAGCCTTAAGTATGTCTTCATGCAGATAGCCCTAAACCTGAGGTAGAGGTTCTAGTTGGATTTCTAGCAGGAATATGACTTTGAGATAGTCTACACTAATGGAAAGGGAAACATGGTGGTAGATTCCCTTAACAGGAAGTCCCAGGCTCATTTGGTGCCAAAGGCATCTGAGTAGTTCACTTCCATGCAGCTGACCCTGGTTGAGAAGTAGGGTGCATCTTTTCTTCAGTCGATAGTGTTGGATCCTACAATCCTCCTGTTTTTGAGAGATTCCTAGTTGGGAGACATAGATTACGAGGTATTACATCACAATATATCATCAAATGATTTACCATATATATTTTCTAAAGGAGAGAATCATGTTGTCCATTTTTGGGGATGGATGGCAGTCCCAGTAACACTGAAGGAAGAGGGTATGAGAGAGCTTCACACTTCTACTTTGGTTTTCCTTGTCGATGTGGAAAATATGTATAAAGACCCTTAGAGGTAGTTTTGGTGGATGTTCATGAGATAGAGCATAAATGATTTTGTATCTGAGTGTCTAACCTGTCAGCAGGTGAAGGATGAGCATGAGTTTCCAATAGGTTTACTGCATCCCCTTGAGATATCAGAGTGAAAATGGGACAACATATCCATGGAATTTGTGATAGGGCTTCCATGGATAGCGAGAGGCCATGATAACATCTGGGTGATAGTTAACCAAGTCAAAAAGTTGTTGCAATTCCTTACTATCAGGGAGCATATTTCAGTAAAGAGTTTGGGGTAATATTATGTATGGTAGATCATCCTCTTTAATGGGGTTCCCTCAACTATTGTCTTCGACCGTGACACGTAGTTCACGTTATAGTTTTTAGAGGCATGTGGGAGCAATTTGAGAACCAGATTAGGATGACTATATCCTTCCACCCCTAGAAAGATGAAAACAATGAGCGCACTATCCAGGTGCAGGAGGATACATTGATGGATTACTTGTTCAAAATCAACTAGATTCAAAAGTATCACTTGTACTTTGTATAGTTTTCATACAATAATAGCTACCACTCTACCATTGACATGTAACCTTTTGAGGCCTTGTATGGGAGACCCTATAGGTCACCCTTATGTTGGATTGAGATTAGAGATGCATCTCTTTTTGGGAAATATATGGTATAGGTGATGAAAAATAACATCTAGGTCATTCATGAACAGATGAGGATATCTCATAGTAGGCTGAAATTGTATTCAGATCAACATTGTAGGACCTTGGAGTTTGAGCAGGGAGACAAAACTTTCCTGAGATTCTCCCCATGATGAGAATAACATAGATTCACCTGTGGAGGCAAGATATCCTTGATATTGATTTGTCCATTTGAGATCATGCAGAGGGTTGGTGAGGTTTCTTACCTACTTTCATTACCATAAAATTTGGATCGGGTGTTAGACATCTTCCATGTGTCAATGTTGAGGATATACGTGCATGACCCTACACACATTATTGACTGGTGAAATATGTACATAGAGGATGGATACACTTCCACAGATCACCATATGGAAATAAAGGATTGGAAGGAGAGGACCCTATGTGGATGGACTATTCCCTTGGTTCAGGTTTTGTGGAAGCACGTGAGAATGATTGAGAGATCCCAAGAGTGGGAGAGCCAAATGCAAGCTTAGTATCCCTACCTTTTTTCTTAGTTTTTATTTTCAAGGATGAATATCTTAAAGGAAAGAATAATTTAGAGTCCCTATTTTTTCTTTTTTATAGTTTAATATATATATATAGAAATGTTTTCAGAGTTAGAAACTATGAAAAATTGCGATTCCAAGTCCTGGTGTGCCCAAAATTAATTTTATAAAAATATAAAATATATTTTATATCACACACATGTGGTTTTTTCATAAATATTGGGATAAATATTAAATGGAGTCTCAGATAAAAAATATGAGACCACAGTTGAATTAGGAACATGATTCTTACCCTAGGTGTGACCAAATGTTTGTTGGCACAAGGTGTTTGGATAGTGTGACCGTTGGATGGTGCATTTAAATTAATTAATTATTTAGTTTAATTATTTAATTTAAATCACATAGTTATATTTACTCTATAAGTAAAACATTATGAAGGATTTCTAGGGTTATCCGCATAAACCATGGATCATTTAGAGGAGAGTTCTACCACCTCTCATTAGTGAATCAAGATCAGATAATAATGAGCCTCTGAATCTAGGAAAATCAAGGTGTACAAAACATAATAACTTCTCTCATTCATTAGTAAGAATGTTATTTATCAATGAATGATCCAAATCAATATAGGACTCTTAATATGTAAATTTTCATCCTTATGAGAAAATTATTAAGCGTGATCATTGTTATTCTTTTGATCTGTGTCAATTATTAGCCTTTTCATGTACCCCATATCAGATTCAATTAATTTATCTGATTAATCCCTATCGTGCCATGTTTCTCACCACGAATATCCCCAATTGTATCAGTTGTCCAAGAAATCTTGGCCAATGGTTATTTCACAGATATTTATTGTTCTTTACCTCCACCGTTCTTCATGTTCTTAATCATTGGAACATGGGTTCGTGTTTTGACTATTGTTGGGAGGGATCGAGTAAGATTGGACCCCCAAATTCATGGAAGGATTGTGGATGGTGAATGAATCGATGATTTGGGGATGGATTGGGATGTTTTGTAGGATGTGGGTGATTACACTATGGATATAGAGATCTGGTGAGGCGATAAGAGATCCATGGGATGTGTACAAGCTTCAATAGGACTGATAAAAATCTATTTACAGCTAATGGATGGACAGAAACAATGGCCATAGATGTTTTCCATTTATTTTGAGCGACTACTTGGTAGAAACAATGGTTAAAGTGGAAGACTTGTATTACGAGGTACAGATCTAGATTTCTGTGAAAAACCCAACTACACACTGTGTAGTATAAAGAACACATGGAATATAGACCCTTGGACATGTCAGCTATGGTTTCCAAGTGAGTTAAATAACACATTCCTAGTGGGGTCCCCACAAACCGTGTGACCTAGTGCTGGAGACCCAACATGTACTCTGGGAATACACAGACACAGCCTGAGTACATGACCAGGTACACAAACATGACTAAGATCACGGGAAAGATCTTGGGTGGCTGAGGCATGTCGTGTAGTCCCCTTAAACATTGTGTAGGGATACATGGCTAGTGACCTATCTTGTCCCCTTACACTATGTGTACCCTTACTTCCTTTTTGAGGAAGCTTATATCTATCATATCTTCTTTGTTTGGACTTGGATTTTAGATCGTGAGTATCCTATCCTGAGTGTTATTCTGTGTAAAACATGATGGAGGAATTTATAGTGGCTGTCGAGTTATGATACGTGATGATACAAGTATTATTATTATTTATGTGACACTCAATAATGGTAGTGATCAGGCTTTAATATCATAGAGATTAGAGTGTCAGTCTCCTATTAGGTAGGGAATGATTCCTCTATAGACCACTAGATCGTAACCCTTCTTCTGGGTAGGGAATGGGTGCTCTATCAACCACTAGAGTGTAACCCTCCGACTAGGTATGGAATGGGTCCTCTATCAACCACTAGAGTGACACCCTCTTGCAGGGCAAGGCATGGGTCCTCTATCGACTATCAAAGGGACACCCACCTATAGAGATAGGGCATCAGTCCATGATCATTTGAGTAACACCCTCCTGTTGGGACATGTAATGGATCCTCTATCCACTATTTGAGTGGTACCCTTCTGTAGTGTCACGGTATGGGTCCTCAATCGATTATTAGAGTGGAACCCTCTTACCGGGATAGGGAATGGGTCCTCTATCTAACTTTTGAGTGGAACCCTCATCTGGAGATGGGGTATGGGTCCTCTATGTACTGAGTGGAACCCTCCTATTATACCAGGGAATGGGTCCTATACCTAGATATTTTTCCCCTCGACTATGTATCACCGTGGAGAGTTGTGTCTTTACTTTGGATGTTTCTTCAAACAGACATGCAAGATGTTGGGAATCATTGATGGACCTCTAGAACTGATGGAAGGCTACTTCTCTAGGTTGGGTTGTGAGATGGAGATCCCCTTTATCTTTTTTTTGTGGATCTTTTCTTTAGAAAATATACATCTGTATCCATGTTTTTGAATTTTTATTATACTCTTTATATGGGTTGATCTGTCTATTCATATCGAGTCTCTTATTTCACCGTCATCTTTTAGGGAGTCCTACTGGGTATGTATATACTCACCCCTGCATGGGATTTTCTAACATGTGTGAAATCTTATATATATTATGGATAGGTTGGCAGTGATTACATATGATTATAGGTATACCCTATTGCATTTGACCACATATGGCAGTTGAGGCTCAGAGATTCATAATCGAGCTCTCTCAGCACTTTAATTTTCCAGTTTTTTCATGTTGGAACATATTTCTGGTTGGGAATGTATTATTCTCCTTTTTTACTTTTTAGATTATGTTTTCGTACTCTTATACTACTAAGAGGATTCATATTCATGGTTATTATCTCGATGTTGCATATTTTATTATTATTCCTCTACATTTATTCATATAGTTAGTTGTGTGTGTGCGTACATGCACTTAGGAAAAGGTATCACATATTTTTTGTGCCTTTCGGTGATTGTCTCTAGACACTAGACTATGGAGGTGGGTTTGGGGAACTTTCAGATAGATTCCCATTGGGTCAGGACATGAGAATCCATAAATGACTCAAGGGTGTTTATCACTCCACCCAGCAATGCTTGAGCATCAACTCCAAAATACAATCCGAGACACACATAAACCTCTCTCCAAGGGTCAACCATGGGTCACCATATGAAATCATCCCTAAATTCATCAATGATTATAAGATTTAAATTTCTCATCTACTCACATAGCACAAAAATATATTATGATGTATCAGACCTGGGTGCCACTCAGAGGTGCCTTTAGCCCGGTGGGTCACATGGACTCAATTGTATCTCCCCTAATTCCAAAGGTTTCCAACTAGGTGTGAGGGACTTGGGTGTGTCAGTGGGGAAATTATTCCATAATTAACGGATTATAACAATAGTACAATCAATAGATAAATATAAGAATCATATATAATAAAATGGAATAACATAAGTAAACAATATAAATACTGGACCAATAACCCACTGTAGTAAAAGCAGATATAAACATCAAGAAACTGATAATAAACATATATTTGGAAACTGAATCATATAAAAAGATATGATAATGTATTTCATGTGTCTATAAAGTGGGAAAACATAGATACAAGAAATTAAAAGCAGCATAATATTATCTATACAAAAAGAATCCCAAAGTCTATCCAAGCATCCCAAGCTCCTACCCGATGATCTGTTACCCAGCTCCATCCTAAGTCATGCAGGAAGTCAAGAATCCATAAGAGGATGCTTCCTCTTATATACAACCACAATAATATAGTCTTCCTGGGTACCATAGGCAGCCTAGATAGTGTGTGATATAAATATCAGTAGGCCACTAGCAATGATGTCTATAAATATTCAGTCTTTTTATATAACTTGGAAATGTGAATATATAATAAATTAATGTAGGAATAATAATTGTAAATAGGTTGTCTTTGGTTCTTGTAGGAAACTGGGCTAACACTACCTTATTAGGTCCATAATGAAATATATCTATAGAAGTAGCAAGGGGCACAATGAAAAGTATCACATTTATAGGGGACATAATTCCCAATATCACAATAGTATAGGGGACTCCATGCCCAATATCACATTAGTAAGGGATTCAATGGCTAATATCATAGTATAGAGACACCATGCCTGGTATAGTGTATAAGGAATCCATTCTTGGTATCCTAGTAAGGGTCTTCATGCTTGTATTGTATCATAAGGGACATCATTCCCATATAGTATCACAAGGGATGTCATGCCTGTATAGTATCAAAAGGGATGTCACGCCCGTATAGTATCAAAAGATACATCATGACCATATAGAATCATAAAGAATTTCATGCCTGTATAGTATCACAAGGGACATAATTACCATTTAATATAAATAATATGACTTCCATCCCCATATATACAAAACATGCATAGGGGTCATCATGATCACATCATATTTAAAGAGGTTCGTCATTCCCACACAACCTTAGTAATAATATCTATTGGCTTTAATATGAGCCCAGGAATAATTCATAATTCCATTACATTTAAAAATGAAAATGGTGTAACTATTCTCCAATTTTGTAAAGTGACATGGGATCACCATTCAGTTTAATTAAATTCATTAAAATTTTCAAGGTCTCTACTCATGCTACACCACTTCATTTAATCCATATCAAAATTGTATCACCATTTATAATTAAAACCAAACACTGCAATAGGTGCTTTGGATATATACTCATGGAATATAAATAGACATGTTAAAGGGAACACCCAAAGGGATGGTGCACTCTAAGGTTGAAAAATAAATATGAATTTTGGTTATAAAAACTCATTAGGCTCCAATCATGAAAACCAATTCAAGTCAGATATAATTAAGGGACAACACACTGTGAAACTAGAATGCGGAACATGCACATATTATAAAAAATTGAGAATATAAAGTATAATTAGAATACCACCTTCTTCATACTCAAATAAACTCTCCTCTTCCATTATTGTCCTTTAGTTCGTCCTAGATTGGAATAAATCTAATCTATAGATGAATGACCTAAAAATAGGGCCTATGAGCCTACATCAAGATATCATCGTCGAGAGAATGAAGAATGGAAAACAAGACTAAGGATTAGAGAACATATCAAGAGGAATCCAATGAGAAAAATAGAAGCTGGATTAGACTTCAGATAGATGAGTTCCTTCAATACCTAGGTTAGTCCTTCAAATGAGCTCAATGGGAGGAGAAACCCACTAAATGTTGAAAATGGGAGAAATAATAAGGAATAGAGAGTTTAATTAGATTTAAGAAAAAAATGGTAATTTTCCCCAAAATATCTCATTTCCACGGTTGTATGCATGGTTGGTCAAATTGTGAACCAAACATGCACCCTTCCCTACATCAAGGGGAACCTCGCATGGTTCATGCACACGATTTAACAAACCATGAACAAAATGTGTGATATGGATCTACTAAAAATTACAGGTTCTCACACATGAGAGTGTAACCCCTGATGCATGTTTTCTTAAATAGTGCACCTCTGGATAAAGGCCTTGATCACCTCACATAGTCCTACTAAACTGTGTGGTTTGGGTCCCATGGTTTCTACAAACCGTGAAATCCAACTAATTTTCTCCAAAAGTTGGGTTCTAGGCTCTGAACAAGCTTCAAACACCCCCAAAAAATCCATGAAGTCAACATGAATCCATATTGTATTCAAAACAAAGAGTTAGAGAAAAATTAAAAGGATCTGTACCTCAAATAAATGGCAGGTTCTTACTGTATTACCCTTAAAGGAACTTTTCCCTAATTTCACCTTCTAAAGGTGGAAACAATTCATCTGGGAACAATTCTTGTCACTAAGAAAGTACATCAGCTCCCGATCCCAAGTCTCATACTATACTTGGTTGATATTTCATAGAACCCATACTAAAGGGATAAATCATCCTCAGAGAGCCTTCATTATTTGATCAATGATGCATATTGGACACTCATCAAAATAATCATCATCATCTAGATCAAAATCTTTGTGATAAAAAGTATGAGATGTGTAGACATGATGTAGGCGAATATATGAAATTTAAAAGATTTATTGCATAGAATGGTACCTTTGAAGTAATAGAAAATGATTGGATAGTGGCCTAACTATCTACAAAATCTCAAATGGCTTGAAAAATCATGACAAAAACTTACCTTGCCTCTATATCCATATATGACCTAGTCTGGGTGATACCTGTAAGAAAACATGATCCCTGAACACGATCTATTGAGGTTGTCGATGAATTTAAACATAAGATTTATATCTATAATGACTAGTATAAATCCGATTCTTGATCAACTAAACCTACTCTGAAGTATCCTGAATGATATAAGGACCTAGTAGCACTACCTCTTCTGCCTCTAACCAGCAAAGGGATGAATGGAATGACCTACCATATAGGGCCTCATAATGAGGCATCTGAATCATCTCTTGATAACCATTATTGTATGAGAATCCAATGATTGTGATATTCTTCTCCCAAGATCCACTGAAATCCAGGATGAATGATTGGGTCATGTTCTCTGGAATCTGTATTGTCTATTCCAATTTGTCTGAGGGTGAAAGGATATTATCATAAGCACCTTTGTACCTATATCCTTGTGCGACCCCAACCAGAACCTTGCTGTGAAATGACTGTACCTATCTGAAATGATAGTATGAGATACCCTGTGTATTCAGATAATCTCTTAAACATATAATATTTCCAACTCATCAACTGAGAAATTCTACCATATATAAAAGAAGTGGGATACATTTGTCAGTCGCTCCAGGACTACCCAAATTACGTCGCTACCTCGAGGTGATCTCAGTAATCCAACTAAAAAATCCATAACAACATCCACCCATTTCCATTCAAGAACTGATAATGGATTTAGTTAGCCAGCAGGTTTCCGGTGTTCCACCTTCACCTGATGGAAGTTAGAACACCTTGTGATAGATACTTCTATCTAATGTTTCATACCTGGCCACCCATACTGTCAGTGCATGTCAGGATACATCTTTGAGATACTCAGGTGAACTGACCACTGAGAGGCATACGACTCCTCCATCGGTTTCTCTCTCAGAGAATCGGAAAAAACATTACCCTTCCTAGGTGTATAGGATAGCTCAAAGTCAAAGGATTTTAGATATTCTGACCATCTTCCCTACCTAATATTTAAGTCTCACTATGTAAAAATATACCTAAGGATCTTGTGGTAAGTAAACACTAGAAAACGCTCTCCCAGCAGGTAATGACACAAACAGTGCAAGGCGTGTACAACAGCTGCTAACTCAAGATTATGTATTGGGTAATTTCATTCACATGGCCTCAACTACTACGAACCATACGCAATGACTCTATCTTCCTACACTATAACTATTCCAAAACCAATACCCGATTCATCACAATAGATTGTATAGATCCTGCCTAGATATTGTAAAATTAAGATCAACATTAAATTCAATCTCCCTTTCAACTCCTAAATGGATATCTCACAGGATTCCTAAAATATAAAATTCACAACCTTATTTTTCAGGCCCTTAAGAAGTATTGTTAAGTGTGAGAAGTCATTTATAAGTTATTTTAGTAACCATATATCCCCAAGAAACATTGTATGTACAATATGTTCTCGGGATACTGTCAGGTAACCAAAACTCTCACCTTCTCTAGGTCAACAGAAACTCGTACCTCAGAGATAATGTAACCTAGTAAGTATACCTTATCGATCCAGAAGTGAAATTTACTATTCTTAGAATAAATATAGTGATCTCTCAGTGTATTCAAAACAATCTCAAGATGAGTTTCATGGTAGACTTGTGTATGAAAATACACCAAGATTTCATCTACGAAGACCATGAAAAAGTAATACATATAGGGATGGAAAACCCTATTCATCAAAGACATGAATATGGTAGGGGAGTGCATAAGACCAGAAGACATAACAAGATAATCATATAATCCATACTGACTATGGAAATCCATACATGGAATATATGAAGGTCTAAATCGAATTAGATGATAGTCCAATCTTAGGTCAATCTTTGAGAACACCCTCACCCATCTGAGTTGGTACAAAATATCATAATTACGAGGTAATAGATACTGATTTTTCATTGTAATATGATTTAACTTCCGATAATCCCTACAAATCCATAGGGTTCCATCTTACTTTTTAGAGAAAAGGACTGGTGTACCGTAGGGAGAGGTATTGGTTCTTATGAAACCATTTCCATCTAAAACATCTAGATACCTCTTAAGCTCTTACAACTCAGTAGTAGACATCCTATAAGGAGAAATGGATACTGGTGCAGGTCCATGAACTGGATTGATAGTAAACTCAACCTCTCTCTTAGGAAGTAGTCTAGAAAATTAATTAGGAAATATATCCATAAATATATCAACTATAGGAGGGAACTCAGTATGATTTAGTCCCTGAACCTCCATGTAAAGGCTAGAAATATGGGTGGTATCTCTACATATACTGAGCTTCTCTATTCCAGCTCTACTGGCCTAGAAATATCACTCACATTTTTTAGTATATGTGATTTCCTCTTGTGATGTATGCAATACCCTCTGGTGATAAAAATCCACATAGGCATGATAAGGAACAAAAAATTCCATCACAAGAATGATGTCAAATCCTTTCTTCTCAAGGTTGAAGGGGCTCCATAAGAAATGTTGGCTTCTTGATTTAAGACAATAGTACTTTCACTGGCATATTCTCTTTAATCTTAGCCCCAATGGTGTATCAAGAATCATAACACTATAAGAGTACTGGACATGAATCCGAAGGCTCTCCACAAATGGAACATATATGAAATAAAGTGATACACCTATATTGAATAAGGATGAAACAATAATAGAGGATACTAGAATATTACCTCAAAAATTAGATTTCCCATTGTACTGTTCCTCTAGTATAGGATGCACTAAATATATATGGCCTAATCCATAGCCTTATTATGTAACCTAATTACCTAGAGCAGTTTCACTCTGCTGACGCTATATATCAAAAGCCTAGATACCATGGTTACGACCACCTCTTCTTCCTATATGAACAATATTACTCTAGATACCTGCCTAGAGAGTTGATACTGAACGTACTCCTAAAGGTGGAGTTAGCACATATCCTCTCCCACTTAGAACAAAGGGAAGGTCATACAGAATCACTGTAGATGCCCCGACCTTCCACATCATCGACACTTGATGGGGTCTCTAAGAAACCGAGGATTCTTATTTACATGATTTTCACACTAGGGACATACAACATAACTATTTTTGGGTGTCATTTTGCTTCCACTGATCACACATGAATTCTCAAAGCATTGCTTCCGACTGCTAGTAGAACCACTACTATGTCTGGGTTCTGAATCGCCCCGAATCGAACCATCTACTTCCCTAAGGATCTGGTTGGTGATAAGGGTCTAGTTCACTATTTTAGATATGGGATTCAATCGCAAAGCATTCAATTGAGAACAAATAGGATTCCTCAGACCATCCTTAAATCACATCTCTTTCACAGGATCATCTGTAGTATACATACCATACATTTTTTTTATAGAATGGAAGGAAGTGATGGAGATTTGTAAAAAGAGATGAATATTCCAATATTTTCATCAAAACCTACTATAGGTTCATAAAATCCCTATAACGATTGATGACACTCCTTTTCGTCAAATTTTCTAAAAAGAATGGAAAGGGAAATGACTTAGCACAGATTGATTCATCATTTAAAGAAAACCTCAAAAATCGACAAAGGCATGAACAAGGATTCAAATGCACATGCGCCGCGCAAGTTCCATCACTGTCGCACAAGTCCACTTGCGCAATGCCTAATGGTTGCACAAGTGACTTGCGCGGCCTAAGTGATAACTGCCCGGGGTCTTCTCCAGCCTATAAATAGATCCTGTGGGCCACCCATTTCAAGAGGGATTTTTTCCAGAATTCAGATTTAGAGATCTGAATGCCCAAGTCTCTTATTCAGGTCTTCCGAACACTTATAAGGTAATTATTTACCTAGAATATAAGGTCTAAACAAGAGGATTAAGGTCTAAGTGTTAGAATTCACTAACACTTGTGCACCTAAGGTGTTTTACCCTTAAGGGAAATGAACATACTTGAGCGCCACCCTACTACCTCACCAAAACTTGCGTGCCTCTCTTCTGGAAGTACCTCAGGATAATTCTAAAGGCATTGGTCAAGGATCGCCCAAGTATTACCATGTTGGTTTACAAACGCGCAAGTAACCATGTGTCACAGAGGTATACCTGCACGACCAGGACTTGCGCACCCACACAGTACTTGCGCGCCTGCCAGGACTTGTGTGCCCTTGCCTTTTTGGGTGCCTTTCCTGCCCATTTCACCCCTCTTATTCCATTCCACCTCTCCTATTCAAGATTCAGTCTTCAAGATAGTCTTCAAATCCATTTATGGCATGATTTATTGATTTGGATTCCTCATCTGAAAGGAACTCCGTGGAAAATTTCTCAAAATATAGTGATTTACACATCTTTATGTCACTAAAGATTGAGATTTCATTCATTAAACCTCATACTTTAAGATGAGAGAATTCTATTAACCTGGTCCTCCTTTTCAGGAGTAAGCCCCAGTCCAAGTTCTCTTAATTGGGCCTCCTTCTCAGGAGTAAGCCCCAAGTCCCCTAATTTGGTAATCCTCCTCAGGAGTAAGCCCCAACCATAATTCTCTTAACCTGGGCCTCCTTTTCAGGAGTAAGCCCCAGTCTCAAATATGGGCATCCTCTTCAAGAGTAAGACCCAAGCCCCTTAATTTTTCAAGTCCCTTAACCTAGGCCTCCTTCTCAGGAGTAAGCCCCAGTCTTAATTTCACTTAACCATTCCTAATTTACCTTTGATCTGGGATTCCTTCTTAGGAGTAAAACCCAATCATAAGTCCTCTCCTAATTTGGGCCTCCTTTTCATGAGTAAGCCCCAAGTTTGAGTATTCAAATATCCATGAAGCACATATACCTTTATGGACCCTATTCCTGGATTTCTTCCCTAAAGTAAATCATAATCTTCATTTATCTGGGCAGTCATACATACATAAGCCCCACATTATTTCTTATGATTTCATCTTTCATGGCACAATTGTATTGTTTTTTCAATACCTTTTGTTTCTCACACCGAGCATGACTCACGTGAGCTTAGAGTGTAAAAGTAATTATGACATCCTTCTTTGAGCCATCAATCATAAACATCATACTCCCTTACTCGAACTACATGGGTTCTGATTCCTTTTCAAAACAAAGGATACGTAGGTAGCCCATCTGCGGGTTCGATCCCAACTCTGAAATAATCCATGTCCTTCTGAATGATAATAAACTTCAAGTGCCCCACTGAGTGGCTTTAAAACCAGCATGGTCATCATAATGACCAAGAGACTTCTATATAAAAGTGTCGAAGGATACGATTGACCAAGAATCTCTAACAAATACAGATGATTCTCTATCGATGAAGAACTTCGAATACATATAAAAGATTCTCTAAATTTCCTACATATTTAATCATTGATTGTCAGATCTGAAGGAAAGCTCATTTTATACTTGGTAATGTAATAAGGATTCACGAACATAACTTAAATCTATAAAGAGAGTCCCAGAGTAGACAATAATTCCCCTAAAAAAGGTGTGATGAGTCCGAACTCCTATCCTCTCGACCAATGCAAATTCCTAAGCCTCATCAGTCCACAAACTAATGAGTGCCTACCTTTCGAAAGTAGGTTCAAATGGATGTGGAATCATTGGATGTTTCTGGTTCTACGAACAAACCCATTAGAAACCAATTGGAATGTTTGAACCTTAAATCAAGGAGGTCATCCTCAAATTCCGAGGGAAACAAAAATGGTGAACCCGATGTGAAATCCTTAACCAAGTCAAAATGATGTTTTTCTTATTTGTTAGGCCCCTATTTAAAACTCAATGAGAGGGCCAACAAAAAACAATCATTGAAATATGTGCTCATCCAAAAGATGTAGTGACTGAATTTATCTTGATTACGTCTGTTATATCAAACATGAACTCTTTTCCAAGATTTTCTGCATTCTAAGAAATGGATGCTCTCAAGTTCACACCTGTGAATACCTTGGCTGCGAATGCCACTGCTACTACTCCTGCTGGATTGTCTTCCATTCTGAGGAAGATATCACCCACTCAGCATCTTCAACGCTGGGTATAAAACACACTGGTTAAGGAGTACCGTCAACACGGTACCATTCCAACTCTGGAGGTTGCCCGACAGGCCCTCCAAGTGAATAACTCACCCTGGTCGTCCGGACAGCGGCAGCCAGTGATCTTGAAGAAGGCAGTGCTAACCACAGTCTCCAACCGTTTCGGGTCATTATCCCTGTAACGCAATCACCATTCGCTCCCTTATTCTAGGGAGGTGAATGAGAAGATCCCTCAGGGCCTTAATTCAAGAAGACAAGAGTCTTTCCCGAGGGCTCCCACCAACAATCGCCGCTGGACTCGTGCAGTAGTGCGCCCTCAACATGATGAGGGTACCTACTCCAGGCGTTCGACTCAGGTTACTCGAACCTGAGAGGGAAAGAGGAATTTCCAGAGGTAAAATATGGTTAACAGTGAGCAGGTTATCATCTCTTCCATCTCTGGAGAAGTCCACCAACCTAACTTGGTGGTAAGCAACGAGTGGTCACACACACCTGCCCGTTTTAATTCCGCTGTCCAGCAGACTCGTCTGGAAGCATCACACCAATACCTCCAAGAAATTCCAGCGGAGTACTATAAACAGGAACATATACCTGTTTATACATCATCAGCCAGTCAGCAGGCTTTTCTGACTACATATGATGGATCCCGCCAACCCAATGTATTGAACACTGGTAAACAGGCACATACACCTACTTAAACTCATCAATCCTGCCAGCAGCCTCGTCTATCAGTGTTGAAGGAAGTTATTCAACCACGTTTGGCGGAGTGCAATTAGTAGGAACATACACCTGCTAGTATTGATCAAGCCTACCAACAGTCTCGTTTGGTAGCATTCGGAGAAGTCAGTCGGAAAGCCCCGACGACAAACAGGAGGCAGACTCAACTTTATGCCCCCACACTTGAGTACTGTCAGGATTCACTAATAGAAAAAGGAGGACAGAAGCAGGCACATACACCTACTCCGATCACAGAATGGACGTATATCCCCATTCAGGTAGTTGAAGTCACCGAGCATATTCTACCACTGGTGAAAGAGCAGAAGCAAACCCCTGCTCATATTCTGGATGCCTGCCAAGATATTATAACAACTTCAACGGCAAATCAGGGAAAGACACATAAATCTATCCCTACCAGTGGAGTAACACATCAACAGTTCACTCCGGAACAGACACACACATATGTTCCAGTACAAGAGGGTTGTGGGGAATAATCCCCCATATCATACGAACAACCAAGTCAGGCACATACACCTGATTTGAGTTGAGATCATCAGCCTAACCAGGCCATCTCTCCTGATCAGGCACATACACCTACTCAGAGTAGACACTTTCGTCAACAAGTGGTTTCCAAGACGAGTAAGAAGGTTTCTAAGAAGAAGACCCACCTAGCACAGTCAAAAGATCAAGATCCAATCTGTAACAAGGCTTTGCTTGATGCTGGAGTTATTGAAGCCCTCAAACAATTATCTATTGGAATCCAAGATTATACTCCCTCATTTACCAATAGTGGGAACATTAATTCTGAAGGTCTTCAACATACACTTCCTCATGAAGGCTTTCTTAATGACAATTCGGTCGATCTCAAAGTTTCATCTTCCGATGAGAGCTACAATAACCCTTTGTGTGGCCAGAAGACCAAGGAGCAAGAGATCTCATCTTTTTCTATAACCCACCATGGTGGTCCACCCCATGATGAGGAATTTTGCTGTGAAAGTCCTCTTCGCAGTAGTGATGCACATTTCTCGGAAAATGCTCCAGTGGACAATGTAGTGCCGAGAAATACCTCTTATCTTGAGGCACTTGAAAATACGAAACCAGTCATGTCTGATGCTTCATCGCTAGCAGGTGAAATAATTTATCAATCAGAAGATAGCCCAGGGTGTAGGTCATTCTACGAACCACCCCTAAGTCATGCATCTTATAGTTTGATCAATGATTTCTCTACCAATCTTGTTGAATCCAATGAAGGAACAAGGAAGCACCAACTCTAGTCAAACCAGGTAGAATAATATTCATTTAATGATAAAGAGAAAATGCTGAACATGAGAAAACAACTGGAGAAAGGTGAAGTGCCAGTCATGTTTTGGCCTCTAGATGACTCTCAGTACGACATTCCAGAGATGTTGACGAAAGATGGAATTCATGATATTTTTCTCAACATATGGAAAACTATTTGTCAGTTAAAAAAGAAAGTATTATCTTATGATGAATATGAAAATCATCTTAAGATAATAGAAGGGTTACAATGTCAGATTGATTTGGCATCTTTATCAGTCTCTCGATATCCGAAGGCTAAAAAGAAGCAGAGAGCCCTTTAGCGTTCATGCCTTGGCGCACTAAGAAAGTTTCCCCAGTTAATTTTCGATGCCCCATCTGGTATTCATGTTAGAGGATGGGGTGTTCATGGAGCACTGCATTTCATGGTGCTCTCCAGTCAGCAAAGCCCACCGAAAATGATCTCATGAAATGTTATTTCCCATGGCCGACCACAGATACCTGACTTTGTTTGTAATCAAAAGCTTTCCCAAGAACATGCTTCAAATGGTTCCTCTCAAAATCAAGAATACAGAGAAAAAGTTGTTGAATTACTCCTGCATCAAGCAAACAAGAATATTGAACAGTCCTCTCGTTTGGAGCAAGCACATCACCAAGTGACAGAAGTGTCAGAAATCATCCAACGGTCTTTTGAACCGGGTGATAAAAGTGGATGTCAATTGATGCATCCAACTAATTTCCGAACCAAGGTCCGCAAGATCAGGAGATCTTTTAAGAAAGTCTCAGACATAGCATGTCAAGAGCCACCCCATCTCACCAGACTGGGGACTCTTTTAAACCAACCCTAGGAATCAACAAACATGATTCGAGGAGTTGAGCAAAGACATCAGGAATAGCCCCAGTCCACTGGACTGGGGACTTTTTCAAATCATCAATCCCCTCCTAAGAGAAAGTCGGTCTTTTCTCGATTGGGGAAGAAGCCTCAAGAGGAACGAAGAGACAAATTATCCGGATATTCCCTCCAAATTATCGTTCGTCAAGAAGTTCCTGAGGGATTGAATCAACAAAAGGCAATGTCTCATCAAAGACATGGAAGAAGAAAATATCACAGAAATGATGATAGAAGGAATTCAATGCGTTATGCATCAATTAATGTCATCAATGCCGTTGTTGCTGATCCACCAGATGAGGTTCATTCAGAGGGATCATATGAAGAGATTCCTGCTCAAGATGTTGTATGCACAGACCCAAATGAAGAAGGTGTCCATACATGAAATCAAAGGTTTAACCAAAATCTGGGTTTTCCTTCAAATAACCCACTCCCCCCTCTCTGAAAGGGATCAAAAAAGGGGAAGGGAAAGAATCAGGTTACATATCCTTCCTCTAGAGAAGGCCAATCGCTCTCACTAGAGTAAAGATTTGCGCAACAGGAAGAAGAGATGAAGGAATTGTGGAGGTTTAATGCAGAGCTACTTCAGGGTAGTCTTCTTCCTAAACATGCTTGAGTCAGCCATCCAAGGGAGTTTTTTGTAGCTACTAAGATGGATCAAGAATATCCTCCTTTATTAGTACACCCTCACAGGTCTAATCCTACGGGTCAAGTGCAACAACAATTGGCAATGCTGCCATCGGTTGTAGTACCAGCCACCACATCTTCCCAAGATCTAGTCATTTCACCTGCCCAAGTCCAAGTTCAACTGGATGTTTCTAAAAAGTTAATAACTACCATTGAGTCATTAATAGATTGGTTAGAGACTATGGAAGGAAAACGTGTGTAGGTTCAACCAGAAAAGAAAGCTTACCCTGAAAGGGTAGATTCAATCTCTCCCCCATCAAGTTTTGGGAACCCTGTATTCCCTATTTTCAATGGATTAGGAGACCCTGAACAACATTTGATGCATTAAGTGTCTTGTTGTGATCCCATTATGGGAACTCCGGAGCAGCAAGAAGCAGTAAAACTCAGATGCTTTGTGCGAACCTTACAAGGACCAGTTTTTTTCTGGTATACAAGATTGAAATCCCGGTCAATTATCGGATGGGAAGATATCTGTCAATGATTTCTTCTTCAATTCAGCTCAAATTTTCCAAAGACAACAGTTTTCGATCTTACAAACTATAATAAAAGGGAGAATGAAAGAGTCTCTGAATTCATTGCTTGTTGAAAGGGATTAACATATTCCCTAAGCTTAGCACTCCCTCAAGAGGAACTGTTGCCAATCTGTGTGGCAAATTTGCGTGACGAATTACACACGCCGCTGATCCCTATGAAATAAACATGAGGGTTTTGAGACCTTACCTAAATCTCTCAACATATTTAAGATTATCTTACATATACTAAGGCTAAATCTCGTTTAATTCCATCAGGTCCAGGAAGGAGAATGGGTAAACCAGAGACTGCTACAGTTATGCTTAAACAAGCACCTGTACCTGCTTCTACTTCAAAACCTTCATCTTCTCGAAGGGATCCACCTCCTGAGCACCAACAACAAAGGCCTTTTCGTCAAGACGATCAAAGAAATCAAAGACAAAAACAATTTAGGGATCTGAAGAGAAAAACATACTCTTTCCGAAATGAACAAGTTTATGGTTAATTCATTTGGGCTCTGGAGAATAATTTGGTTCAATTGCCAATGCCCAAGAGGCCAAACAAGGAAGGAGATAAAGACCATCCCAATTATTTCCCATTTCATTAGATGCTAGGACATCCCATCCAGGAGTGTTTTGTCTTCAAAGACCTCCTGTAAAAGATGGTTGACTCAGGACAAGTCAAACTGAAAGGTTCTTCAGCTCAGGTAGCATGTGTAACTTCTACAGTTCCAGAGGAGGAAGGTGAATGGCAAGAAGTTAAGAAAAAAATGCACAAAAATATGATGAGTGTATGGTCAGAAATACGATCAACCGAACTCATTCTATTTTTTGAACGTAATTGAAGAAACCAATTGTGCCTTCTACCATGAATGCCGTAGCAAAACCCTCTTCATCAGAGAAAAAATCCTCGAAGAAACGACATGATTCAAAGAAAGAGAAAGAATCATAAGAAGATGAGTACGTGTCAAAGCCTAATTTGTCTTTGAACCTAGCAGATTTCATGACATCTACTTCAAAGCAACGGGCACCGCCCCATCAAACAGAACCGCCTAAATTGGCTAGTTAGGCAGAGTCTTCATCAGATGAAGAATTGATTTTCAGTTCTGTTAATATAATTCAATTAACAGATTCGTATGCCAGTCGCAGTTTCGATTTCGATGAGCCTGAATTCTATGTATCAAACAAAGGAATTAGAGGAAGTTACAGAGGCTCAAGATACAGGGGAAGACATGGATCTTTCAGAATCCACTATTCCAATTCTACCCCTGCTAGAACTGTGTACGCAACATAAACTCGTGGAAGAGCCCTTCAACAAGCTCAACAAGAACAAGCAAGTTCTTACACCAATAGTAAATTCAGTCCTGGAACAGTTATTCTGGAAGACCGGTTGAAGGTTCTATCTTCTTCCTCTCAGCAATTAAATGTATGTAATCGGTCTAATCTTCCAAAACTAGGAATATTGCCAACTCCTATCCCGATACAAGATGTATCAACTTCTAAAGCATCTGATTCCAAGGCACCTGCTAAACCACATGTTCCTATTGGGAAACCCAGACCTCTGGATCAAAAGTATGATGTATTGAAACAACTGGCCCAAGTACTGGCCAAGTTATCAATTCTGGATGCTTTGAATCTGTCAAAGGATCTTCGGGAGGCACTCATCAAGGCTTCATCAAGTCCTCAGGAGTTTGAAACTGAAATTGCTGCAGCTGAAGTCTATCACGTAGAGAATAATCCCGTGGAATGCCATGCAGTGATATCTTTCACTGATGAAGATGAAGATGATGTCGTGCATGGACATATTAGACATTTTTACTTATCTGGCAAGGTTAATGGTGTAGACATTCAAATAGCTTTCATTGATAATGGTTCAGGAGTCAACCTCATGCCCATTCGTACACTTCGTCGATTGGGCCTCACGAAATCTGATTTATCTCCTTCTACCATGATGTTACAAGGATATGATAAAAATGAACAAGAACCACTGGGTGAAGTTACACTCAGAACTCAATTTGGAGATCTTGTATCCAATTCAGATTTCATGGTTGTTGATCAAGACTCAGCTTTCAACATCTTGCTTGGAAGACCCTGGTTACATCAACATGCAGATATCCCTTTATCATACCATCAATGTCTCAAATATTGATTTGATGGTCAAGTTGGGACATTGTATGGTGATAAGGCCCCGTTGAAGACATGTGAGTCTCAATACATTGAGGCGGAATTCTATCACATGAAGGGAAAGGATAAATCCACAACTAGGGAGATTACCAAAGTTAATGCTCCATATGGATTGGAAAAGATTTCAGTAAATCCATTTGCACATGTGAGTACAAATTATGTGTTTCCTATCAGTAAAATTGACAGGGTAGACCCAAATCAAAATACTCTTATGGAAATATCCATAATTTTAATTACGACAATCGATCCAGACAGCACGGGAGAAACTGGTAACCCACCAGGCAATGATGAAAGCTCAAATGGAGATATCTTCGTTTCATCTGCCGAAATCCAGCAAGTCTATACTTCTCTAACCAGGCCAGAAGAAGTGATAGTGACATCAGAGGTGAATAGTGATGTCGATTCTCAATCCATCATCTCCTCTTTATTTCCCAAGGAATACCCTTCATCATCAATTGGGTCAGAAATGGAAGCCTCTTCTTCAAGATGTTCAAATTTTAACATCTCTTCTGATCATGGAAATTTTGCTTCATCATCTGCTATGCAAGTAGAAATGGAAGAAATAACACATGATGAGAAGAAGAGGAAGATCTCAGAGATGCTCCTCCAGCATTTGAAGAGGGTATCTCTACCACCATGGATGAACTCAGAGAAATAAATCTGGGTACAAAAGAAGATCCACGCCCCACTTTAATCAGTGCGGCCATGACTCTTGAAGAACAAGAGATGTATATTTTCTTTTCTAAATAAAAATAGAGATATATTTGCTTGGAACTATACAAAAATTCCTGGGCTTGATCCTGATGTGTCTACTCATCATTTGGGTTTACCAGAATAACATTGAGGATTTAAGTAAGCCGCGAGAAGAACAAACCCAACTTATGCTTCCAAAATTGAAGCTGAACTAGATAAGCTTATCAAAGATAAATTCATCAGAGAATTTCAATATCCCAAGTGGTTGGCTAATATTTTCCCTGTGAAGAAGAAGAACAGACAAATTAGAGCTTGCATCGATTTCAGAGATCTTAATCAGCATTGTCCTAAGGATGATTTCCCAGTTCCGATTACAGAACTTTTAATTGATGAAATAGCTGGCTATGAAGAAATTTCCTTCATGGATGGATATTCCGGATATAATCAAATCCGAATGGCCCTAGAAGATGAGGAATCCAAATCCTTCAAATCCCCTCAGGTTGTGTTTTGCTACCGGGTAATTCCCTTTGTCTTAAAGAATGCAGGTACAACATATCAGCGTGCCATGCATCGTATCTTCAAACCCTTCTTAGGGAAGTTTGTTTAATTCTATGTAGACAATTTGGTGGTTAAATCCAAACAATGTTCTAATCACTTGGCTGATTTGGAAGTCATATTCCGAAATCTTCGACAACATAATTTGAAGATGAACCCTTTAAAATGTGCTTTTGGGGTAACCTTAGGAAAATTTCTCAGCTTTGTTGTACGCCATCATGGTATTGAAGTCGATCCTGAGAAGATCAAGTCAATCCTTGGTATTCCACCTCCTCAAAATTTGAAATAATTAAGAGGACTTCAAGGACACTTAGCCTATATTCGGCGTTTCATTGCCAATTTGGCAGGCAAAAGTTTACCCTTCACCAAATTGATGAAGAAGGGAGTCAATAACCAGTAGACTGAAGAATGTCAAGAAGAATTCAATATTCTCAAGAAATACCTCTTGAGTCCACCAGTAATCATGCCACCTGTTGAAGGAAGACCACTTATCCTCTACGTGACATCCTTAGAGATATCATTGGGTGCCTTTATTGCTCAGAAGAATGATGTTGGGAATGAAAACAACCTCTACTACCTCAGTTGGACTATGCTTGAAGCAGAAACCCGGTATTCAAGTATTGAGAAGTGCTGCCTGACATTAATCTTTGCAGTTCAAAAATTGAGACACTACCTGCAACATCACGAGGTCCAATTGGTATCTCGCAATAACCCGCTCAAATTCATCCTTAGTCATCCAATGCTTACAGGATGTCTGGCAAGGTGGGTAGTTATTTTTCAGCAATTCGACATTCAGTATGTGTCTCAAAAGGTAATAAAAGGCCAAGCTCTGCCCGATTTCCTGGATGAACACCCTTCAGTGGAAGACACATCTTCAGATATTGAACTCCCTGATGAGGAAGTATTCTCTATTCAGGATAGTCCTCAGACATGGGAAATGTACTTTAATGGTGCTTCCAGAAGTCCAACAGGGAGGAAAATGGAAAATCCTAAATTCAACAAAGTTGGTTTAGGAATTGTGCTCATTTCTCCAGAAAAGGAAGTGCTACCTTGTTCCTTCTTATTATGGGAAGGTGGTACCAATAATGAAGCAGAATACCAAGCTCTCATCGCAGGCTTGGAATTGGCGCTTCAAGCACAAGTGAATCACTTAAAGGTGAAAGGTGATTCAGACCTGGTAATCAAAAAAGTCAATGGGGATTATGCCATCAGAAAAGAATAATTAATCCCTTTGTATTATTATGTCAGAGAGTTAATGGTAGAATTCCCTTTGGAACCGACATTTTCTTATGTCCCGCAATCACAAAATGCTCAAGCTGATGCACTGGATAATATAGCCACAGCTCTGGAAGATCCAAATCGAGACGAGACAACCATCAATACTGCCCACTGTCGTGCAATTTCACCTTATGTTCGAATCAGAACAGAGGAAATTAATGAAATTAGTCCCATTCTTGAACTGTATGGTCATACTACAGGATGGATGTCACATATCAGGTAATACCTTCAAAATGGAACACTTCCACCTAATAGATCCCAGAAAGAAAAAAACTGGCGACGTGTGGTCAATTTTACTCTTTATGATAGACCAGATCACTTAGAGAAAATTATCTACAAATGTGGTTTTGATGGAGTTCTCTTCAGATGCATTGATGGTGAAGAAACAATGGCTGTCATGAAAGAAGTGCATGCAGGAATCTGTGGTGCCCACCAGTCTGGACATAGACTGTCTGATCAGATTCAAAGGCTTGGATACTTTTGGCCTTCAATGATACAAGATTGTGTTAATTTCACAAAGAAGTTTCATTCATGCCATGTACATTCCAACGTCATTCATCAACCTCCAGAGTTGCTTCATACAGCTAAATACTCATGGCCATTTTCCACATGGGGAATGGATGTGGTGGGACCTTACCCTTCAGCTACGGCCAAGCAGTTTAAGTATATTCTTACTGCTACTGATTTCTTTTCCAAATGGGCAGAGGCAGTACCTCTCAAGGAATTCAGTTCTAAATGCATTGTTAGATTCATCAAGCCTAACATAATTACCAGATTTGGTGTCCCTCATACCATATTGATGGAAAATGGCACCAACTTCTGTTCATCCGAGGTGAAGAATTTGTATCAATAATACAACATCAAATCCAACCATTCATATCGGTATCATGCAGCGGCCAATGGCCAGATATAATCCTTCAACAAGACTCTGTCAAATATACTGCAAAAGATGGTGGATAAAGATAAGAAGTCATGGCCTGATAAACTCTTTCATGCTTTATGGGCTTATCGGACCACCACCCGCACTGCAACGCGGTCAACTCCATATTCACTAGTATATGGAAAGGAAGCCATCTTCCCCATTTAAGTTCAACTACCCTCGCTCAGAGTAGCCATTTGTGATCAATCATCTATAGATTAGAAATCTCAAAAGTGATTGAATGAATTGGAATAGTTAGATGAGAAAATATTGTGTACTTTTCACCACTTGGAAGTCAATCAGAATTGAATAGCATGAGCTTTCAACAAAAAAGTTCATCTTCGTTCATTAACTTAGGGAGAATTGGTATTAGTTCTCAAAACTCCAATGATACCAGGAAATAAACCTCCCAAGTTTGAGCCATAATGGGAAGGACCTTACTCAATACATAAGGTCTACTCCAATGGAGCTTATTCATTAATTCAACCATAACACCCTCTCTGGAATACTAACCATGTGTAAGTCCCAAAACCATCATTTTTTTAGGTCATTGTCCCCAAGAATAACTTGATCACTAATTCATTATTTAATTTAATTACGCGGACTTTGATCCTTGCCTTCCGGGCTAGGTACGTAGGCAACCTCCCAAGGTTAAATCCCAAAACCAATCTCTTCACATCGATTCACCTCCATCTCATACGATGTTGATTTGTGAAACCACCCCTAGAATCAATACCTTTACATTGCTTCACTTTCATCCTTGCTATACGACGTTAAACTACACAACACTTTTGTCCAGTATGACAATAAACTACAATATTCTTTGATACCCTCACCTGAGAGGGAATCATTATTTACATTGATTTTCAATAATGTTTCATTTCAAATACTACGTGCATACATGGAAATACCTGAACCTTTTATCTTGGGTTAAATCATCATTGCACTAAAGTCCCCTTTCACCCTTCACATGTACGAACCAAATCTGTACAGAGGGTATTTCTAGAACTACGTGGGCTTGATTCCCATCCTTATGGGATACGTAGGAACATTCGAGTGTCCCTCGAATCCAGCCCCAAGTCTTTGGGCCTAACTCCAAATTCCACTTTCAGTCCCTTGGATGAAAAGTCTCCATGAAAACACACACTATGTATTTATTATAATGGTCCAAGATCTATGACCCTAAACTAAGATATCTAATCCTTTTGTCCCACACGACGTTAAACTGTAGTTCAGGAACTACATATGGATTGATTCCCATCCTTATGGGATACATAGTGAAGTCCAACATTACCATTCAGGACCCATCCACAACATGATTATGGTTAGTATTGATTTGTGTATCTCTGCATACATTAGACAATACCCATATTTATGTGTCATAATCCTAACCTTAAATATTTTCAGATCTTCATAAACCTTTTCTTGACTTCTAGTCACAAAAATGTCAAACTTCTGAGAGTTCTTTTTCCTGACTATGCAGTACGTGCCCTTAGGCGGCCTTGCATATACAGTCTCCATAACATATTTTTCAGCCGAAAGATGCTATTATTTGACTATGCATCCAATGCCCTTAGGTGGCCCTGCATAATTCAACCCCCTAATGGGTTTTTCGGATATTTATAACTTCATTCTTGAGAAGAAAGCCTATTTTGTCCTTGTTGGTCTTAAATGATAGTATGTAGGGATCCGCAAAAGTATCCATCCTTAACATATTTTTCCCATATCCTTTTTCATGATCTAAAAGTATTCAAGTCTATGGTTTATATTCTTCTTCCCTATGTTTGGGTTAGACCTTCGTAGGAGTGATATCCATCCAGTTCTTCGATAATCTTATTTGGAAATATCTTTTCCATATTCAAGTACCTATTTCCATACAGCGAACTCTATACTTTGGAAAATTTGAATCTCCATAAACTTTCACCGGCTTTTAGCACTAGAAAAGTAAATTTCTGAGAGTTCTTTTTCCTGACTATGCAGCACGTGCCCTTAGGTGGCCTTGCATAAGTAGTCTACATAACGGACCTGTCAGCCAAAAGATGCTGTTTATTTGACTATGCAGCCAATGCCCTTAGGTGGCCCTGCATAATTCAACCCCATAACGGGTTTGTTAAATAATGGTAACTTTATTCTTGGGAACTACTTCTTCTAATGCCTTTTAGATCTTTTTCATATCATTCCTCAGGTTCAAATATTCTTAAGTCATAGTTTACATATTTTCCCTCATAGTTGAGTATGGTAATATGTTTTCCCTCAGGTTCAATTCTAATTCATTCGGTCAAATCTATTTTGACCTTAAACATTAGCCTCTTTATGTTTGATGTGCATGACTTTAAACTGCCCACAAAAGACAAAGGAACTCTGAATAAAAGTCAAGTTCCAGCTCACTAAACATTAATTTTGTATGATTTAGGTAATATTGATCAATTAAAAGATTCAAAGTTTTTAGGGTTATTTACACTAATCCTAGTAAAAATCAAACTATGATTACTAGAACCATTGTCTTAGGTAAAATTTAAAGCAGGTAGCAAGAAAATAAGTGCACAAGTGATTAAATATGAAAGAATTCTTTCCATTTTATGCACAAGAATTAGGACATCCACATATTGGAGTCTCTTCTCTTTTCTAATAAATTACAAAATACTTTCAACATAACTCTTCATTTGATTTACGGCATCCCGAGCTTCATCAGCAGCCACCTGGAATTCATTCATTCAACTGGATACCATAAGAGATACAGTGATACCAGCTCTTCTTGGAACAATTGTAAAATAATGTTCTTGAGTGTGGTTTGAGAAAATTTTATGCTGATCAAACAGTGACTCTGTTTCTTTCTATGAGACTTAGAAGATGGATACATGGATTTGAGAATGAAGCATTGGAAGTAAAGAGCTATTTGAAGAGAGTAATCTTTTCAGATATTGTTCTAATACCATATTTGTCTTCTCTCCACCAACCGGTAGTGTAAAACATTTCATCCCATGGTTTTCCCATTTTCATATCTGCAAGGAAATGGAATGTAGGAAAAATTTGAAAGTTCACGCCAATGATATTGCTCTTAATGCACAACATAACCGAAATAGAGGAGTAGCAGTTCAGCTGCATCTTAGGCATATAATTCTTTGCATCTGGAATATTGACTCCTTGCAGATGACCATGACTATATAGAGGCAGATAGATGCTCTGTGGGAAATTAAGATGATATTTCTTCAAGTACTTAGCCAAATATAGGAGAGTTCTGTCATAGACATCATAGTAATCATGGCCAACAATGTTCATCATGTCATCAATCCGTTTTCTAGACAGTCCATCAGCCGTTCCGGTTCTCTTGGGAGACATTAAACTTGCACAAGAGTTGAATAAATTAACTTTTAAGTAAGTTGATTTTTCATAAAATTTGTGAAGGAATTTCAAAAAAATGGAAAAGGCATTAAGGCGCGCAAGTCTAATTTTTGCGCGCAAGTATGGATGTGCCGCGCAAGTTTTTGGCATGCAAGTATCACCACGCAATTCCAAATACCTATAGAGAAGCACGACAGCAAAGAAACATCGGAAAACAGAGCAACTTGCGCGGCGAAGGTGACCTGCACGGCGAGAGATCGAAAATACGGAATCAGATGTGATGCACGGAAAATGACCGCGTATTTATAAGCCAGGAAGCCCACCTGCGCGCCTACACCCAGTACACTCCATCCAGCGTTCTTAATCCCTACGCGACTCAAACCTGCGCGCCAATTGTGGCGCACTGAACACTTGCGCGCTGCCTTTCCTTGAGTTTTCTTCTTTTCCTCAGAGTCACATCCTCATTTCTTTCGGATCCAACTCTGATGGGGGACTTTTGTTGATGCTCCTTTTCATCACATTGTCTAAAAATAATGGAAAGGGAAATGTCTTATCATATATTGATTCATCCTTTGAAGAAAACCTCAAAAATCGATAAAGGAATGAACAAGGCTTCAAATTCACATGTGCTGCACAAGTTCCATCACTGTCGCGCAAGTCCACTTGCGCGATGCCTAATGGTCGCGCAAGTGACTTGCGCACCCTAAGTGATAACTGCCCGAGGTCTTCTCCAGCCTATAAATAGACCCTGTGGGCCCCCCCATTTCAAGAGGGATTTTTCCAGAATTCAGATTTAGAGCTCTGAACGCCCAAGTCTCTTCTTCAGGTCTTTCGAACACTTCTAAGGAAATTATTTACCTAGAATGGAAGGTCTAAACAAGAGGAGTAGGGTCTAAGTATTATAATTCACTAACACTTGCGTGCCTAAGGTGTTTTAACCTTAAGGGAAATGAACATACTTGAGCGCCTCCCTACTTCCTCACCAAAACTTGCGTGCCACTCTTCTGGAAGTACCTCAGGATAATTCCAAAGGCATTGGTCAAGGATCGCCCAAGTATTACCATGATGGTTTACAAACATGCAAGTAACCATGTGTCGCGCAAGTATACCTGCGTGACCAGGACTTGTGCGCCCACGCAGTACTTGCGCTCCTGCCAGGACTTGCGCGTCCTTGCCTTTTTGGGTGCCTTTCCTGCCCATTTCACCCCTCTTATGCCATTCCACCTCTCCTATTCAAGATTCAGTCTTTAAGATAGTCTTCAAATCCATTTATGGCATGATTTATTGATTTGGATTCCTTATCTGAAAGGAACTCAATTGGAAATTTCTCAAAATCTAGTGATTTACACATCTTTATTTCACTAAAGATTGAGATTTCATTCATTCAACCTCATCCTTTAAGATGAGAGAATTCTCTTAACCTGAGCCTCATTTTCAAGAGTAAGCCCCAGTCCAAGTTCTCTTAATTGGGCCTCCTTCTCAGGAGTAAGCCCCAAGTCCCCTAATTTGGGAATCCTCCTCAGGAGTAAGCCCCAACCATAATTCTCTTAACCTGGGCCTCCTTTTTTGGAGTAATCCCCAGTCTCAAATACGGGAATCCTCTTCAGGAGTAAGTCCCAAGTCCCTTAATTTTTCAAGTCCCTTAACCTAGGCCTCCTTCTCAGGAGTGAGCCCCAGTCTTAATTTCTATTAACCAGTCCTAATTTACCTTTGATCTGGGATTCCTTCTCAGTAGTAAAACCCAATCATAACTCCTCTCCTAATTTGGGCCTCCTTTTCAGGAGTAAGCCCCAAGTTAGAGTATTCAAATCTCCATGAAGCACATATACCTTTATGGACTCTGTTCCTGGATTTCTTCCATGTACTAAATCCTAATCTTCATTTATCTGGGTAGTCATAAATACATAGGCCCCACATTATTTCTTATGATTGCATCTTTCATGGCACAATTGTCTGGTTTTTTCCAATTCCACTTGTTTCTCACACCGAGCATGACTCAAATGAGCTTAGAGTGTAAAAGTAATTATAACATCCTTCTTTGAGCCATCAATCATAAACATCATACTCCCTTACTCGGACTACGTGGGTTCTGATTCCTTTTCTAAACAAAGGATACGTAGGTAGCCCATCTGCGGGTTCGATCCCAACTCTGAAATAATCCATGTCCTTCTGAATGACAATAAACTTCAACTGCTCCACTGAGTGGCTTTAAAACTAGCATGGTCATCATAATGACCAAGAGACTTCTATATAAATTTGTTTAAGGATAACATTGAGCAAGAATCTCTAACAAATACAGATGATTCTCTATCGATGAAGAACCTTTAATACATATAAAATATTCTCTAAATTTCGTACATATTTAATCATTGATTTTCAAATCTGAAGGAAAGCTCATTTTATACTTGGTAATGTAATAAGGATTCGCGAACATAACTTAAATCTATAAAGAGAGTCCCAGAGTAGACAATAATTCCCCTCAAAAAGGTGTGATGAGTCCGACCTCCCATCCTCTCGACCAATGAAAATTCCTAAGCCTCATCAGTCCACAAACTAATGAGAACCTACCTTTGGAAAGTAGGTCCAAATGGATGTGGAATCATTGGATGTTTCCGGTTCTACGAACAAACCCATTAGAAACCGATTGGAATGTTTGAACCTTCAATCAAGAAGGTTATCCCCAAATTCTGAGGGAAACAACGATCCAAACCAAGGGTATTAGAGAAGAAATAATCAAATAATATTGAATGGAAATCCCCCCACGTTATTTTCTAATACTAAAAATCTGGATTAAGTATATCCCACATGTGTTTGGAAGATCCTCAAAGAATATAAGTAGTGAGTCTCACTCACATCTCAAGAGGTGTCTCTAGAAGAATTAATATAGAAATGAAATTATTTATCCATATATCTATAACATATGGTCCACCATCCCCTGAAAACATGGGAAGATTCTACTACTAGAACTCCCATGTCAACTCTCCTATAGAAGGGGAAATGCACAGAGCTCCCTATAAGCTCTGCATAAGTCACATAAAATATCCTCAAGAAAGGGAATCATCACCCACATAAAGAAAAGGAAGTTGTTCCACTAATGAAGGTATAAATGGTATCTTAGGGTCCACCACCTTTGGGGCATGGTCATCACTACCCTCATTGTATATGATCAGAGAACTTCATGGTGGAATTTCTCAACAATTTCCAAACACATGCCTCAGATAAAGTTTTATAATGGAAAATCCACATATAAAGAGCCAAAACTGGTAAAAATCCTTTCTATATAATAATATCACCCCTATTCCATCTCAAAGATTATAGTCTAGGTGACCGAAACATTTATACAAAATAATAGAGGTTCTACCTACTGGCCACTACTAAGACCAGGACTGGGTCAAGTTAAGTGTTTCTTGAATTTCAATTTAATTTTTAAATTCATATTTAAATCAATATTTTCATTAAATGGTTGAACCAGATGGTTCACCACTTATAATTCATAAGGGACCATACACCTTGTGAACCAATGTGTGGTGTCCAGCCAATCCATACCATAACATGTTTCATTTCATGAAACCAATGGTCCATGAATTAACCTACCATAGTTGACTACTTAGTGTGTCTCCTATAGCCTATGAAAGAAAAAATTGTTAGTTTATGGAAGGAAATATAAGTACCAACTATGTTTTATCACTCCCTTGAAATAATTTTTAGCCAATAAAAATTCTATTTATAATAGTCAAAGTACTCATGGAAATCACAACCAATGCAACCCACACGTTGCTCCTATATGGTTTGGCATGTGAATTTCCATCAAGGTGCCTACTATGATTCATTATAAATGATTATTTTAACTCATCCCATCAGGAAAAGGATAAATGATAAACCTAAATTATGTCAATAGTAACATCACAATTCAAGTGCATCACCAAATAGTGGAATCATATCAACTGTAATAAAAAATATAGAAAATAGAAATTTCCATTCGAGGCAATTTGGATTTTCACTGTTCATGGGTTAGATACTCCAATGCATATATCATTAAAAAATCCCATAGAATTCATAATACCCTATCTATTGTCTCAAAATATCAAGGTATGAAAAGAAAGCCTTTGATATCACTTTCTAATATCTCAGACCTGGGTGTCACTCAGAGGTGCCTCAAGCCTGGTGGGCCACATGGACTCAAGCATATCTACCTGAATGCCAGAGGATTACAACTAGAAACTAGGGACATCAGTGTGTATGTGGGGGGACTATACTCTCATTACCATAATATCACAGTGGTACAATCAATAGATAAATAATGGAATCATATATAAGCAGATGTCACAACAAAAGCAGACACTATAAAGAATAGACCAGTAACCTGCCGTAGCGGAAGTAGATATAAACATCATGAAATTGATAACAAACTAATATATATAAACTAAATCATATAAAAAATGATGAAAATGTATGTCATGTGTCTATAATTTAGGAAAACATGGATATAATAAGCTAGAAGCAATACTATACATGCTATAAAAAATGAATATAAAGTCTATCCAAGCATCAAAAGATCATGCCCGATCATCTGCTACCCAGATCCACCCTAAGTCATTTGAGAAGTCCAACATATATAAGAGGACACTTCCCCTTATCTAAAAATGAAAGCATTAGTATGCCCGAGTACCATAGGTGTCTCAGATATGGTGTGAGATAAATCTCAGTAGGCTACTACCAACGGGTTCTATAAATATCCAGTCTGTGAATATAACATGGAAGTGTGCATATATAATAAAATAAAGTAGGAATAATAACTGTAAGTGAGTCATCTCTAGTTCCAGAAAGAAAAATAGGCTAAAACTACATACTTCTGCCCTTTATGGAATATCTCTATAGAAGTATCATGGGACACAGTTCCCAGTATCACATTTACATGGGATGTCATGCCCAGTATCACAATAACATAGGGGACACCATGCCTAATATCACAATAGTAAGGTATTCGATACCTAGTATCACAATATAAAGACACCATGCATGATATCACATATAGGGATTCCATTAACGATATCATAGTAAGGGTCCTCATGCCCATATAGTATCACAAGGGACATCATGCTCATATAATATCACAAGGTACATCATTCCCATATTGTATCACAATGGGAATCATGCCCATATATTATCACAAGGGATGTAATTACCATATAGTATCACAATGGATGTCATGCCTATATAGTATCAAAAGGTACGTAATTCCCATATAGTATCACGATGTACATCATGCCCATTTAAAAAAATCATAAGAATCACTATTACAATATATACAAAACATGCTTAGGGTTCATCATGCTCACATCATATTTAAATAGGGTTTTCATGATCACACAACCTTAGTAATAATATTCATTAGCTTTAATACTAGTCAAGGAATCATTAAACATTCCTTTACATTTAATAATGAAAGGGCACAACCATTATCCAGTTTAAGAAAGTGACGTGGGCTCACCACTCACATTAATTTAAACCATTAAAAATTTCAAGGTCACAAGTCATGCTATGCCACTTCATTTAATCCACATCAAAATGGTATCACTATTTACAATTAAAACCAAACACTCCAAAAGGTGCTTTGGATATATACTCATGGAATCCAAATAGGCATGTAAGAGGTTACACAGAAAGAGATGGATCACTCTAAGGTTGAAAAATCAATATGAATTTTGGTTCTAACAATTTATTAGGCTATAATAAAAGAAATCAATTAATGGAAGATATAATTTAGGGGCAACGCACGGTAAAACTGTCATGCATCACATATCACATATTATAAAGGCTGAAGTTAGTTCCCTAGAACCAAATTATGTGTACTTTATGATAACCTCTATTCATTTTTTTAAATATTAATACTCTTTATCATATCATTATTGTTCTTCTATGTAACATAATATGTGGTAATGTCCTAAGAGTAGTTTTCACAGTAAAAGGTTATAACAATTCCTCATTATGATGAGAACCTGGAAGTGCTATGAAACTATTCTCAAATATATGTTTTATAGCCTGATGATATCATTTTAGGGACACAAATAATTTAGGATATCATCGGTGGAGACTCATTGGACTTTGAGACACCTTCTCATGATGTTTTCCCTTGGTAATATACAGTGTATGATATTATAAGAATGAGACCCACCAGTAGGAAATCCACATTTATATGTGTCATTGGATTTTACTATCTACAGACATGTGTATTGATCCATAGGATTAAATATTTTTATTAATGAGTATTACGAGTCATGTAATTTGATGTATTGATGAAAATCGTGATGACATATGTTCACAGCGAGGTAGGATATGTTAGATGCATCATGAGTAATACTGCATTAATGAATAATAATAGAAATGATTTATCCATTATGTTCTATAATAGAAGTAGATATCCTAGACCCTTTTATAAATGATATAGCCTAAATAAATCCATGTACATGGTGTACAATGGGAAAATTTATTTTCTAAAAAGTCAAAGAAAGAGACATCAAGCACATAGGTTGATGACACTGACATGCAACCTTCTTGATTAGAGATATCATGATAAAAGGATTATATTACACTATAAATGTACATATAAGGTATTATATCATTGCATCATTAACTTATTTCTCCATGGAAGTCTTCGTATGTTTCTAGATGCTGACCATGGACTTTAGGATGTTTTGCCTAATGCCATTGAGAAAGAGGCATAGAGGCCCACACACTAAGTGTATCCAGAATCTCAGTTAAATAATATATTATTATTTATTATTTAAAGAGATGAATTAATATTATTCCCATACAAGGTTTAATATTTATTCATATATTCTTGATCTCATATATTTTATCACCAATTATTTGAGAGAATATAATGTGAGTGGAATATTTAATAAATATTTATTTTCTATTTAGTGAATATAATATTTATTTATTTATTAGATAATAATGTAGAGATATTTATTTATTAAATAAATAGTCATTATTCAAGGACCAATACATATTGTGGAGGAATAGAGGACCGGGTTTTTAGGTTTGATGATAAATAATACATATATTGAATATTATTTGATTAAATAATATTTAATTTATTTCACAAGATAAGAACATGTTGAGGGAATAATAATAATATTATTATTTTAGACATGGGGTTTTACGAGGGATTAAATAAATATTAAAGGGAACTTGTGAAAATATTTACTTCTAAACCCTATAGGTATTTAAACCCAATCGTATTATTTTTCCAAGCAAGAAAATTTATTTTTTTGGGCACAATGGAAGACAGAGATAATCCTATCAAGCCATAGAGAGCTCCATCTCCAAGAAATATCTACATAATGGAGAGTGATTTTCCCCCAACACCCTCTCTCAAGTCAAGAGAGATAAAATATAATTCTTTGTAATTTATTCTTATCGTGATTAAAGGCGAACAATGAAAGCGATAGGATCTTCTGTGATAACACCCAAAGATTCCTACAACGACATTCACAGATTTGCGGAACACATGTGGACCATCACAAGAGGGAATATTCTCTTGATTATGACAACTAAATGATGGTACAATATAGATCTATTGTCAGATTCAAGAATGAAGAAATAATTCTCATAAGGTAATTCTTTTAATTTCACAAATTAATCATAAATAATATGTGATGATATTGTTCTTGGTTCCTACATTCTATCCCTTGTATATTTTCTTTGATTTAATTCCATTGATCATGGCGTTTATTATTATGTAAATCTTGGATTGGTCACCAATCATGACAAAAATAAAAGTCACGCAAGACCCATTAACTACTTCCACTCCACCCAGAACCTACAAGTGATATCATAGCAATCACATAACTATTTATAATTATTTAAATATTTTTGATTTATTTGTGAATTTTTAATTTACTTTTCCATTCATGTTTAATCATTATTTAAGATGAATTAAAATATTTAATTATTATTCTTTCATTTATCATAGATCCAATCAAATTGATTAATTCTATGAATGAAATAAAATCAAATAACTCATCCAGAGGTGCTGAGGATTCTATCTGAATAACACAAGATTACACGTTGTGTACCTATAGGTACACACCATGTACTAGTGTTCAATTTACCAGGAATTAATTTTAAATTAATTCAAACCATGTGCATTGAATACATGCGGTGCATTTAATTTTTAACACCACATGTTTACTGGGATAGCCTGGCACATGGTCAACTAGAGTACACATCGTGTATCCCACGTAAATGGTATGTAGTCCTTTAAGTCAAAAATAGGACATGTATTTTCATAAACATCCTACCTGACTGATGTCCATGTAACTCAAATACCACATGTTGTGTATCCCCTTGTACATGTCGTGTACTCTAATTTTTTTGAGTCATAGTTTATACACCAAGTCCCTAGGTGTGTGCCTCAGATAGGTGGTGAGAGATGTACATGCTGTGTAGTTTACTAGTACACACCATGTACTTATATCAAATTACATAGAATGAAAATTAATTTTTTATACCATTTAAACCTTATCAACATGTGCTTTTGTGTGGTCATTATGTTAACAGGACACACCATGTGACGAGTTTTAATATATATATATATATATAAATGTTTAATTAATTTCCACATAATATTCAGATATTCATATCATGTATGAGTCATATTATAGTTATTACTCTATATGCATTGAATTATAACATGTGACAGAAAAATAAGGTAATTTGTGTAATTATTAAGTTGATAGTACACATTATAAAAGTATGTGATAAGTCATGTATTCCATATGTTACAAGAGTAAACATTATATGAGTATAATACATGTTGATTAGATTCTGATGGGTATTCACTATGTTTCATTCAAGTTACATTTATGAATACAGTAAATTTTAAATAAATTTATTTAATTTGTTTAAAATTATAATGGATGAGAATCTCAATGAAATTCGAAGGAGAATTAAGATAAAATGAATCATTAATTAAAGAAGATAATTAATTGATTCTATCACAATTTATCTTAAATAAGAAAAATTTATAATTGAATGATAGTTTTATTAAATGCGTAATTCATTGCATGTGGATGATCATGAGCATAGACTAAACCATTGTATGTGATTGGTTTCATTTAATTTATTATTAAATTAAATTGTTGGTCCGTGTGCCTTCTATCATATCATTTTGTAATGGCTTGTGTTCTCATGATTTCTTTTTTTGTAAACCCCTTTCCCCTTACTTGTGTGTGATTAAAAGCATATGCAATGGATAAAGCTCCCAAGCTAGTGGAGGTGGTTCAAGTATGGAGCCGAGGTGAAACGAATCCAAGAGAGATACATAAGTTGATAGGTGAAAATCTGTAACATAAACCTTAAATGGTTCAATGTGTTTTCCCAATTGGTCAATGATTTGTTTATCAATTTATAGATAAAAAAAACTTTAGTAAAATCTCATGATCATACCACTTTATTATTTTATTTCTTTCATGTTTCATGGTTATTTCATTATGGATGTTTTGTCATGATCACCTGAATTAATGAATTAACAGGTATGAAATATAGAACTAAAATAGATTGGATTATGGTTAAATATTATCTAAGACATGGTTGATCACTTAAATAAATCCACATAATATTAACAATCATGTGAGAAAGATAATAATTTAAAATTTACACATAAAAGATAAAATACCTCAATTATATATTAAGATAGAATAGTATTCCACTACTTCAGTTAAAATCAAACCATAGTTCAAAGTGATTGGACATCCAAATTTTGGGTGCTCTATATTATCGGGTAATTCTAAAATGAAGTTTTGTGTTGAATTAACTTAGTTTAAATCAAGGGTTTACTTCCAAAGTAGGACTTGATGTAACTAAGAGTAAAGAGTTGAGGAAATCCAATTTTGAGGATTTCAGGATTAGGGGGTCCACTCAAAAAATTAAGGAACTATGAGTTAATACATTTGGGATTTGGAACACTTACCTAAAACCATTAATGTTTCTTGAATAACAAAATTTTGAGTAATGATAAGGGGAATATATATCCATGACACTATAATGTTTAAGAAATATGATATTATAAATCCAATTGTGATGAATATAGGGTTTTGATAAAATACTAGGAGTAATTTATTTGTCTAAATTTTATTAGATAAAGTACTAAAATACCGATCATATTATTTGTAGAAACAATATAAAATGAATTCAAACATATCACTAAGGTCGATACTTGAGAAGGAAAACCTTCTCACCGGCAAAAATTTCCAAGAGTGGAAAAGGTTCTTACGCATTATACTTCTCCATGAAAGAAAATTGTATGTGCAAGAAGAACTATTCTTGATGATCTTGGTAATATTTCTAGTTATGAAGAGTAAAAACACTATGAGAAAAATTTGAATGATTCCATAGATGTTCAATGTTTTATGCTATCATCCACGACCAATGAGATTTTGGAGAAACATGAGGACATGGAGGCATATAACATGATGTCTCACATTCAGGATCTCTATCAAGATAAGGAAATAAAATAGAGATATGATATCTCCAATGATTTTTTACTATTATGTTTAGAGAGTTTATGCCAACTGGGCCTAATATAGTCTAGCTTATTGGTTACATTGAATGCTTAGACATCTTAGGGATTAAATTACCAGATAAGTTGCACAATGATCTCATACTTTCGTCACTTCCCATGAACATCTCCTATTTTATTGTTAATTATAATATGATCAACAATGAGAAAAATATTTCATAAATTCTTACTTTTATTCACCAACTTGATAAGGACATGGAGATTGAAAAACCCACAATTCTCATGGTGAATAAGAAAAGGAATAACAAAGAAAAGGGGACCAAGACTCACAAAAAATCTAATACTATTAAGCACCATCCTTTCAAGGATAGAAAGATCCAAAGGTAGGGAAAGGAAAAGAAGGAATTATGTTTTTCATGAGGTAAATAAGGCCACTATAGGAAAAACCACAACCAGAAGAAAGGGGATGCTAAATGTGTTGGATAGATATATAGATGTATATGTATATTAGATGGAACAATACAAGAGGGGGAGGGGGGGGGGGGTTAATTGTAGGTTTAAAAACTTTGTGTTTAAACAATTAAAAAAATTAGTTTAAATGAACTTAAAC
Organism: Viscum album; assembly: GCA_963277665.1. Classification (NCBI taxonomy): domain Eukaryota; kingdom Viridiplantae; phylum Streptophyta; class Magnoliopsida; order Santalales; family Viscaceae; genus Viscum; species Viscum album. Next base: position 2,048,949,956 of record OY728137.1, read on the forward strand.
TAATACAATTTGCAATAAATACAATTAACCACAATTGTATTGAGTATAAAGGTATGATATGATGTAATACTATAATAAGTGTAAAGAAATTGTATTCAAAATTAATACAATAATCAGAGCAATACAATAGTGAAAGATTCTACCATAAAGCGTATAGAATCTATCGATACAATATGTAACACTATTATTGTAATTGAAGCAATTACAAATGAATATGAAATGAAGAAAGGAAAAAATACAATTCCCTTTATAAAACAAACAGCAGTTGAAATGTAAAAGTATTACAATTATTTTAACCCAAAGAGAAGGGTATCCTTCACCTAGGATAAGAGGTCTGTCTTACCACCACCTTAGTAAGCCCTCGATACGATGATCAGTAGGTCTATCTTGATATCCCTGCAAGCCCTCGATTTTGAAGGTAACCGGCACCTCTGTCTTTCAAACACTTGAAAGCCCTCGATACAAAGATCGGTACGTCTATCTTGCTATCCCAGCTAGCCCTCGATCTTGTAGGTAATCGACATCTCTGTCTTTCAAACACTTGAAAGTCCTCGATACGAAGATCAGTAGCACCGTCTGGCTATATTCAGTAGCCCTCGATCGTTATCACATGATCGGTCGCACAAAGAAAAAAAAATCACTTATTGAAATACAAAATCTAAGAACGATCCGTTCATGTTTTGTAATTTCAAGGCTTTCGCACGAAGCAAGAGAGAAGCCACATAGTCTCTCTCTAGAACTTGATAGTAACAAAGAATGATCAAAGTATCTCAGTTTTACTTCTCACCTTCAAATGACCTCCTATTTATATTCCTCAGGTTCCAATAGTCACATTTCCTCCAATGGTCATATTTCTCCAGAAAAATCGGAGGGGCTTGGACACCTGGCATTATAACGGTCATATTGAAACAGAAAACATGACATCATTTTGATTAGTTTATAACTAACTCCACGATGTCTTTTTGGTTAAAACAAAAGATATATGAAGATGATAAACATGAGTATGATTGAAATGTGTTGATAAAGGATAAAAACAAACATATAATAAAAATATGAGTACTATAAGTATTACTTAGTGTAAAGTATTGATATGATACAAAGTGAGTATGATACACAAAAGTCAGTACGATTGACAGAGTCTGTACGATTTAGTCAGTACGATTGACAGAGTCAGTATGATAAACATAGTCAGTACGATTGACAGAGTCAGTATGATTGATAGAGTCAGTATGATAAACATAGTCAGTACAATAAACATAGTTAGTACGATAAACATAGTTAGTACGATAATCATATATGAATACATTTTTGATTTCCCAAACAAGACATAAAAGTCAAAAGAGAACTTTTTACTCAAAAATCTCCCCCTTTTTGGAAAGCACAAAACATAAAGTAAAAACAAAAATAAATACTTTTCTCCCCCTGAGTTATTGGAAACTCTTCTGAATAAGAAATTGAATACAACTAACCCCCCCTTAGGTATGTACTTTCTTAAGAATTGTATCCGTAAATTTTCCTTGATTTATAAGTATTTGATTAAAACATTATACCCTTATAAAACATTCTCCCCCTTTGTGATTTACAAAAATAATGGGGTAATCTTGAGTTTCCTGAAAGAATTAGTGAAAATAAATTCAAGGAAATGGGAAAGATAACATAAATCTCATTGAGACAACAAAGGTCTATAGAATTTTAGAAATGAACAAAGAAAGATACAACATTCATTTTTTTCTCTTTCCTTTTCTTTCTTGATCAGCTCATGAATAACGACATTCATCTTTTTAATTTCTTTCTTGTCTTCAGAGACAGAATCAACCTGGGATTTGAGAAGCTCTTGTTGATCGGCAAAAATCTGATCCTGATTATTGATAGTCTCTTCTTGGACTCTGATTAATTCTTCAAGAGTATCAATTCTATCTTTCAAATTCTTATTGTCTTTAGATAACACAGAATTTTGCTTCTTCAATAGAACTATTTCATCTTTGAAAGATGAAACCTTCGAAAACTATGACTGGAAAGCATTCATTCTCTCTTGAAACTCTTTTATTGAAAGGATATCATCTCCATGAGTTTTTGAAACCTGATTGATACTTTCAATGGTTTCTTTATCAAGCTTGTTGAAAGAAATATCAAGATCATTTTAAGTCCTCCTTAAGTCTTCAATTGATACTTCATGATCATTCACTGAGCTTTCTATTTTGTATGACCACTTGGTCATTTTATTACAGGCCTTCTTATGAGCAGCCGAAATTTCAGACAGTACTTTTAAAACAAAGTTGTTACCATTTTTCATGTGCTGATGGAAAACAAAGTTGTTACCATAGGTTGACGTGACAAGGTAAAACACAGTTGTTACCATAGGTTGACGTTCTGATGGAAAAAAAGTTGTTACCATAGGTTGACATGTGGATGGAAAACAAATTTGTTACCATTGTTCACATGCCGATGGACAAAAAATCAATATCGTAATTAGAAAAACAAGATGACAAACAGATGGTTAAAATGATACCCAGATAATCAAGACGATAATAAAAAAAATAGTAAACCAAAAGAATAAACGAATAAATAAAGAAAAGTTAAGAAACATATAAGGTAAAGAAAAAAATGTTCTCCCCATTTTAAGAGGAGTTTTGTTTCCGTTCATGTGTCGAGAACAACTACTATCCATGTACCAAATATTTTTGTTGGTACACTTCTAATTTTCTTGAAAAAGAAACAATTAGTTTTTCGGAATACAAACTTGTTTGGATCCAGAAGTGTTATATAAAAGAATTTTAGGAATCCACATTTGTTTTGAAAAATGAGATTTATGAAATCCTAAAGACTATGTTATATTAAGAGAACAATATATTTTCCAGTGTCCACCACATTGAAACTTAGTACAAAATGGTGTACTTTGTGGAACAAAATAGTTATTACTAAAAACCAGTTTAGAATGAGTATAACCAAAACCAGAATGATTTCTCAAAAGTCGAATTTAAGAATACATTTTATCAAAATTTTCCTTACCATAACTATAGTTTGACAAACATTTCTTCAAGGGAAAAATTTATGACTTTAGTTTTAAAACTATGCTTTTATCATCCAAAACATTTTATTTTGAACTAGAGTTAGGCTCGAAAACATTTTTCTTGGAAATTACATTTTCAAGATCCTTATAAAGTTTATCCTTATCCGAATTGACTTTTTCAAAGGTTTTTAAAATACATTCAAAATCAGAAGTTTTCATATCAAGATCATTAGAAAGATCTGATACTTCTTTAGTTAAATTTGAAATTATAGAATTTTATTTATCAAGATTTTTCTCGAGTTTGGAATTTTCATTCTCAAGAAGTTTAGAAAACCTAGACCCTTCTTCATAAGACGGTAATGTATTATCCTCTAATGAAGAAGAATCATCATTTAAAGATTCATAATAATTATTATCAGTATAAATTTCATTCAAGGAAACATTTGTAATAGCTTCATCATTGTGTACCTTAGCCATGAAACAATGATCTTCAATTGGTGGTCTGGATATAAGTCCAATATTCTTTTTTCCATAGGATTCATATTCTGAAGAATCATATGATGAATCACCACCACTTGCAGTCCAAGTATCATTTTCCTTCAAGAATTTCTTTGTCTTTGTCTTGTAATTTTTTTATTATTTCTTTCAGAAAGTTTCTCATTTATATCTTTTCTCTTCAGTAAAGGACAATCAGGTCTTATATGAATTACATTCTTACATTCATAACAAGTTACCTCTGAATGTTTCTTATCCTTTCTATCTTTATTTTTGAATCAGTATTGGAAGTATTTCATTCCCACAATCTTGTTCATCCTTCGAGCAAGATTGGATAACTCATTATCTGAATGATCACAATCACTTGATTCTGATAAAAAAACTTTCTTCTCTTTGGATATTTTTATTCTGTCAGGTGTTTTAGCTTTAGATTTAGTAGTAAAAGCTACACTTCCATTTCCATTTTTATTTTTATTGAAATCAGTATATCTCTTCATTATTTTCTCGTGCTGTAGAAGAGTTCCAAAGAGTTCATCAAGAGTAATCTGAGAAACTTTTTTGTTTTCATCAATAACTGTCCCTTTTGACTCCTATTTGTTTGTAATTATATCAATAATTTTTTCTACAAGAGCTTCATCATCAAGAACGTTTTCTCCCATAAATTGTAAACTATTTACAATTTTCATGAATCTTTGTTGCACTTTACATACTGGCTCTCCATAAGGAAAAAAAAATCCATGACACTATGCTCAAAGCATTGCTCTTCTTGTTTCTATAACCTTAGATGTACGAAAATGTGTGACTTCCAATTTCTTCCAAATATAGTTGGCTGCTTCACAGGATGATATCTGGCTGTATATATTCCGGGTCATAGAACATAGAAAAGTATTGTGTACCTTGTAATTCAGTTGATATTTTTGCTTTTCTTGATTAGTAAAAGTACTGGCTTCTTTGTTAAGAATGTTGTAACCTCCAATAAGCATAATAAAATTGTCTACACCAGTATTGATAACAAATGTCTTCATTCGATCTCTCCAGTACTTATAATCATTCCCATCAAATATAGGTGGTCTAGTTGTATTTAGATTGTCAATTGATCCAATATTCATCCCTACCATCTAATAAAACAGAATCTTTTCCACTCCACATGTTAGTGCAGTAAGTAGTTGAAACAGAAATTTGTAATAAAAACACTACTATACTTTAAAAATAAATAGAGAAAGTAATACAAATCAGTGGAAACCTGCTCTGATACCAATTTTTGGATTGATATATATATGTATATGTATATTTGATGGAACAATACAAGAGGGGGGGGGGGTGAATTGTAGGTTTAAAAACTTTGTGTTTAAACACTTAATAAAATTAGTTTAAATGAACTTAAACTAATACAATTCACAACAAATACAATTAAACAAAATTGTATTGAGTATAAAGGTATGATATTATGTAATACTATAAGAAGTGTAAAGCAATTGTATTCAAAATGAATACAATAATCAGAGTAATACAATAAGGAAAGATTCTACCATAAATCATATAGAATCTATTGATACAATATGTAACTGTATTATTGTAATTGAAGCAATTGAAAATTAAAAAGAAATTAAGAAAGGAAAAAATACAATTCCCTTTCTAAAACAAACTGCAACAGAAATGTAAAAGTATTGCAATTATTTTAACCCAAACAGAAGGGTATCCTTTCACCTAGGATAAGAGGTCTGTCTTACCACCACCTTGGTAAGCCCACGGTACGATGATTGATACGTCTGTCTTGCTATCCCCGCATGCCCTCGATTTTGAAGGTAATCGACACCTCTATCTTTCAAACACCTAAAAGCCCTCAATACGAATATCGGTACGTTTGTCTTACTATCCCCGCAAGCCCTCGATTTTGCAGGTAATCTGCACCTCTGTCTTTCAAACACTTGAAAGTCCTCGATACAAAGATCGGTAGCACCGTCTTCCTATCCTCAGCAGCCCTCGATCGTTATCACCTGATCGGTCGCACAAAGAAAAAAAATTACTTATTGAAATACAAAAACTAATAGCGAGCCATTCATGTTTTATAATTTCAAGGCTTTCGCACGAATCAAGAGAGAAGTCACATCATCTCTCTCTAGAACTTGAGAGTAGCAAAGAATGATCAAAGTATCTATGTTGTACTTATCAGCTTCAAATGACCTCCTATTTATAGGCCTCAGGTTCCAACGGTCAAATTTCCTCCAATGATCATATTTCTCTGGAAAACTCGAAGGGGCTTGGACACCTGGAATTATAACGGTCATATTGAAACAGAAAACACGACATCGTTTTGATTAGTTTATAACTAACTCTACGATGTCGTTTTGGTTAAGAAAAAAGATATATGAATATGATAAACATGAGTACGATTGACATGTGTTAATAAAGGATAAAAACAAACTTGTGATAAAAATATGAGTACTATAAGTATTACTTAGTGTAAAGTATTGATATGATACAAAGTGAGTATGATACACAAAAGTCAGTACGATAGACAGAGTCAGTACGATTGATAGAGTCTGTACGATTTAGTCAGTACGATTGATAGAGTCAGTATAATAAACATATTCAGTACAATTGACAAAGTCAGTAATATTGATAGAGTTAGTATGATAAATATAGTCTGTATGATAAACATAGTCAGTACGATAAACATAGTTAGTGCGATAAGCATATATGAATACATTTTTGATTTAAAAAACAAGACATAAAAGTCAAAAGATATCTTTTGACTCAACAATCTCCCCCTTTTTGGAAATCACAAAACATAAAGTAAAAACAAAAATAAATACTTATCTCCCCCTGAGTTATTGGAAACTCTTCTAAATAAGAAATTTAATACAACTAACTCCCCCTCCGGTATGTACTTTTCTAAGGATTGTATTCATAAATTTTCCTTGATTTAGAAGTATTTGATTAAAACATTCTTCCCTTATAAAACATTCTACCCTTTGTGATTTACAAAAAGAATGTGGTAATCTTGAGTTTCCTGAATGAATTAGAGAAAAGAAATTCAAGGCAATGGGAAAGATAACATAAATCTCATTGAGATAACAAAAGTCTATAGAATTATATAAATGAACAAATAAAGATACAAAATTCATTTGTTTTCTCTTTCCTTTTCTTTCTTGATCAGCTCATGAAGAACAACTTTCATCTTTTTAATTTTTTTCTTGTCTTTGGAGATAGAATCACCCTAGGATTTGAGAAGATCTTGTTGATCGGAAAAAAGCTGATCCTGATTCTTGGTAGTCTCTTATTGGACTCTGATTACTTCTTCAAGAGTATCAATTCTGTCTTGCAAATTCTTATTGTCTTTAGATAACACAAAATTTTGCTTCTTCAACAAAACTATTTCATCTTTGAAAGATTAAACCATCGAAAAATCTGACTGGAAAGCATTCATTCTCTTTTGCAGCTCTTTTATAGAAGGGACATCGGCTCCATGAGTTTTTGACACCTGATTTAGCCTTTCAATGGTTTCTTTATCAATCTTGTTGAAAGAAATATCAAGATCATTTGAAAGCCTCCTTAAGTATTTAATTTATATTTCATGATCATTCACTGAGATTTATGTTTTGTATGACCACTTGGTCATTCTATTGAAGGCCTTCTTATGAGCAGCCTAACTTTAAGATAGTACTTTTAAATCATCTTGAATTGACAATACTCTCTTTCTAAGTTCTCTTACAGAACCTATCTTTTTTACTTTTATTGTCAGTAATGAAATAAATTTTGCCTTCAAGTCTAGGAAAATAAGGAATAGTATTCTCAATTATCCTCAAAACATGAACAATGTAATCACTCTTCTTGTGAGAAATTGTGTGTTCTGAATCAGTATCCTCATCGTACGAATCCAGTTCATTTGATCGGCTTGAGTCTTCAACTGGCTGTTTTCCTCTTGCCTATTCTTTCTCCTATCATTCTTATTCCACTTTGTCACTGATAATTATTACTTTTTCGGTATGAGAAGATTGAGCACCTTACTTTACTTGGGAAGGAAATCTATTTAGAGTTTCAAGAGATTCAACTGGTGCTTTATCGGCATTAGGAACCTGTTTAACACCTTCAAATTTCTTTTGAAAAGATTCTTCTCTACTCTTTTTTTAACTCTGAAGAAATTACAAAAGAAAATCTTCTTCCTGTTATTTAACTTCCTGTACTTATTTCAAAATTTATTTCCCTTTCTCTTTCTCTGGAAGACTCTTTACGATAGGTTCTTGATGAACTTCCTTCGTTAGTTGAGCACTAGCCTTCTCAACCATTTTCATGATTTTAGAAACATCAAAGTCTTGATATTTCCTTTTCAAAAGAGTCTTATTTTTCTTCTCAGCTTGAAGAGTATCCTCTACCCTTATTCTATCAGCTAAAGCTTCAACTGGATCAAGACTGAACTTAGGATCACCTTCTTTTCTTTGTTCTCTATCTTTCCTCCACTTGGACACAAACTAATTGCTATATTTTGGTTTCTTCTTTGGCCTAAAACTGGTTTGCGGATCTGACTTTTGAGGGGAAACAATAGTTTCATTATCTTCGATTGGAAAAGGTGCTGATTGATTTGGTGCTGATTGATTTGGTGCCTATTCCTCTTCTACATATTTGACAAAAAGTTTTGAGTTTTCATCGAAACAAACATAAAACTTCTTTAACGTATTCTTACTTATCCAAGAAGGATTCAGTTCTTTGAATTACCCTTTTAATGGAATATTACAAAACTTTAAGCTCTCATGAATGAACATTTTAAGAATAGAGGGATAAATAATCAAATGGGACTTGATCGCTCCTGACATGACATTCTTGACTGTTTCAAAAATGTACCCCATGAGATTTACCTTTCTCATGTTTAAAAGATAGTCTAACATAAAAATATCAGAGAATTTAAGAGTTTCTCTATCCCCTTTCCTTGGGATAAGAAAACCTTTCATCCAAAGCACCACGAACCTGTTATCTAGAGATAAATGAGATAATTTTATCTTCTCTTCATTTATAAGAAATAATGACTTTTCAACACTTTCTTTAATAAACGTACCAACTTCCTCTAGTAGTTTATGAGATGGAAAAAAATAATCTCCTTCTGTTGAGACATTTAGATAGTGGTATTCTTGTTTCAAAGACATTAAGATTTTTCTATCATACACAACAAAGTTGATTATCATATTTTTTGTCAAAAGACACTATTTTATATAATTGACTAACTTCTTCAACAAGAATCGGATCTTGAGATATAGGTTTTTCAACACAAAGATGTTCCCATCCTTAAAACAAAATAATCCTTCTAATTATTGAATCAAACGTGTCAAAGAAGTCCTGAGAAACAAACCTTTCTCTAAAGAATTCTTTCTCTGAAAACGTTTTTGAAGACATTTCAGCTGGAGTGTTGGCAGAGGACTGAGACATATAGATGCGGCAAATGGAAGATTGTATGGAGTCTTAATTTAAAGGGGCAGATCTTCGCCATGAGATCTGAAAAACCGGTTTGTGTTTGTGGAGGAAGTGGGGGTTCTATTTATAGGCGAAAAAAGGATGACTTTTGATCTTCTACGGTAGATATTGGAAGAAAAAAAAATCAACATATAAGATTTAAAGGGTTTTTAAAAAAAAATGAGAAACAATAAAAAGTAAGAAAAAAAATACAAAGTAAGGAAAGAATGTACCTATCAGAGATTGTAAGGAAATTGTTTGTTTAATAGTATTAAGATAGTATAGTATAATTGCAAAAAGAAAATACATGAGTTCGAGGAAAAATAATACAATCAGTTGTGAGACCGATGGAAAAAAAATTCATTACCATAGGTTGTCAAGCCGATGGAAAACAAATTAATTACCATAGGTTGTTAGGGCGATGTAAAACAAAGTCATTACCATAGGTTGTCAGGCCGATGGAAAACAAAGTCATTACCATAGGTTGTCAGGTCAATGGAAAACAAAGTCATTACCATAGGTTTTCAGGCCGATGGAAAACAAAGTCATTACCATAGGTTGACGTGCCAATGGAAAAAAAGGTTGTTACCATAGAATGTCAGGCCGATGGAAAACAAAGTCGTTACCATAGGTTGACGTGCTGATGGAAAATAAAGTTGTTACCATATGTTGACATGATGATGGAAAACAAAGTTGTTACCATTGTTCACGTGCTGATGGAAAACAAAGTTGTCACTATAGGTTGATGTGCCGATGGAAAACAATGTTCTTACCATTGTTCATGTGCCGATGGAAAACAAAGTTGTTACCATAGGTTGATGTGCCGATGGAAAACAAAGTTGTTACTATTATTCATGTGTTGATGAACAGAAAATCAATATGGTAATTAGACAAACAAGATGACAAACAGATGGTTAAAATGATACCCAGATAGTCCAGATGATAATTAAAAAAATAGTAAACCAAAAGAATAAACGAATAAGGAAGGAAAAGTTAAGAAACATATAAGTTAAAGAAAAAAATGTTCTCCCCATTTTAAGAGGAGTTTTGTTTCTGGTCATGTGTCGCGAACAACCACTATCCATGTACCAAATATTCTTTTTGGTACTCGTCTTATTTTCCTGAAAAAGAAACAATTAGTTTTTCAGAATCCAAACTTGTTTGGGTACAAAAGTGTTAGATAAAAGAATTTTAGGAATCTACATTTGTTTTTCAAAATGAGCTTTATGAAATCCTAAAGACTGTGTTTTATTAAGAGAACAATCTCTTTTCTAGTGTCCACCACATTGACACTTAGTACAAAAAGGGGTACTTTGAGGAACAAAATAGTTTTTACTAAAAACCGATTTAGAATGAGTATAACCAAAACCAGAATGATTTCTCAATGGTCAAATTTGAGAATAAATTTTTTCAAAGTTTTACTTAACATAAGTAAAGTTTGAAAAAAATTTCTTAAAAAAAAAAATTTCTCACTTTAGTATTAAAACTAAGTTTTTACCCTCCAAAACATTTGATTTTGAACTAGAGTTAGGATCAAAATCATTTTTCTTGGAAATTACATTTTCAAGATCCTTAGAAAGTTTATCCTTATCTGAATTGACTTTCTCAATGGTTTTTAAAATACATTCAAAATCAGTAGTTTTCATATCAATATCATTTGAAATATCTGATACTTCTTTAGTTAAAATTGAAATTCTATAATTTTATTTATCATGATTTTTCTTGAGTTTGGAATTTTCATTCTCAGGAAGATAAGAAAACCTAGACACTTCTTCATAAGATAGTAATGTATTATCTTCTGATGAAAAAGACTCATCAGTTGAAGATTTATAATAATTATTATCAGTATAATTTTTATTCAAGGAAACATTTGTAATAGCTTCATCATTGTGTACCTTATCCATAAAACAATGATCTTAAATTGGTAGTCTGGCTATAAGTCCAATATTCCTTTGTCCCGAGGATTCATATTCCGAATAATCATCTGATGAATCGCCTCCACTTGCACTCCAAGTATCATTTGCCTTCAATACTTTCTTTGTCTTTGTCTTGTAATACTTTTTCTTGTTTCTTTCAGAAAGTTTCTTCTTTCTATATTTTCTATTCATTAAAGGACAATCTGGTCTTATATGAATTACTTTATTACATTCATAACAAGTTACCTCTGGATATTTCTTAACCTTTCTATATTTCCTTTTGAATTTGTACTGGAAGTCTTTATTTCCCACAATCTTGTTTATCCTTCGAGCAAGATTGGCTAAATCATTATCTGAATGATCACAATCACTTGATTCTGATAAAAGAACTTTCTTCACTTTGGATATTGTTATTCTGTCATGTGTTTTAGCTTTAGATGTATTAGTAAAAGCTACACTTCTATTTCCATTTTTCTTTTTATTGAAATCATCATCTATCTTCATTCTTGTCTCATGCTGCAGAAGAGTTCCAAAGAGTTCATCAAGAGTAATCTGAGAAACTTTTCTATTTTCAACAATAGCTATCCTTTTCGACTCCCATTCGTTTGAAATTATATCAATAATTTTGTCTATAAGAGCTTCATCATCAAGACCTTTTTCTCCCATAGATTTTAAACTATTGAAAATTGTCATAAATATTTGTTGCACTTTACATACTGGCTCTCCATAAGGAAAAAGAAATCCATGATACTCTGCTTGAAGCATTGCTCTTCTTGTTTCTATAACCTTAGATGTACCAAAATGTGTCACTAACAATTTCTTCCAAGTAAAGTAGGCTGCTTCATAGGATGATATCTGGCTGTATATATTCCTGCTCATAGAACATAGCAAAGTATTTCATACCTTGTAATTCAGTTGATATTCTTGCTTCTCTTGATTAGTAAAAGTATTGACTTCTTTGTCAGGAATCTTGTAACCTCTAGTAAGCATAATAAAATTTTCTACACCAGTATTGATAAAAAATGTCATCATTCTATATATCCAATACTCATAATCATTCCCATCAAATATAGGTGGTCTAGTTGGATTTAGATTGTCAATTGATCCAATATTCATCCCTGCCATCTAATAAAACAAAATCTTTTCCACTCCACATGTTAGTGTAGTAAGTAGTTGAAATAGAAATTTGTAATAAAAACACTACTATACATTAAAAAGAAATAGAGAAAGTAGTAAAAATCAGTGGAAACCTGTTCTGATACCAATTTTTGGATTGATATATAGATGCATATATATATTAGATGGAACAATACAAGAGGGGGGTGCATTGTAGGTTTAAAAACTTTGTGTTTAAACACTTAAAAAAATTAGATTAAATTAACTTAAACTAATACAATTAACAACAAATACAATTAAGCACAATTGTATTGAGTATAAAGGTATGATATAATGTAATACTATAAGAATTGTAAAGAAATTGTATTAAAAATTAATACAATAATCAGAGTAATATAATAGTGAACGATTCTACCATAAAGCGTATAGAATCTATCGATACAATATGTAACAATATTATTGCAATTGAAGCAATTAAAAATGAATATTAAATGAACAGAGGAAACAATAAAATTCCATTTCTAAAACAAATAGAAGTGGAAATGTAAAAGTATTACAATTATTTTAACCCAAATAGAAGGGTATCCTTTCACCAAGGATAATAGGTATGTCTTACCACCACCTTGGTAAGCCCTCGATACAATGATCGGTACGTCTGTCTTGCTATCCCCGAAAGCCCTCGATTTTGTAGGTAATCAACACCTATGTCTTTCAAACACTTGAAAGCCCTCGATACAAAGATCAGTACGTCTGTCTTTCTATACCTGGAAGCCCACGATTTTGCAGGTAATCAACACCTCTATCTTTCAAACACTTGAAAGACCTCGATACGAAGATCGGTATTACCATCTGCCTATCCTCTGCAACTGTCGATCGTTATCACCTGATCAGTCACACAAAGAAAAAAATCACTTATTGAAATACAAAAACTAATAACGGGACATTCACGTTTTGTAATTTCAAGGCTTTCACACAAATCAAGAGAGAAGTCACAAAATCTCTCTCTAGAACTTGACAGTAGCAAAGAATGATCAAAGTCTCTCAGTTGTACTTCTCAGCTTCAAATGACCTCCTATTTATAGGCCTCAGGTTCCAACAGTCACTTTTCCTCCAATGTTCATATTTCTCTGGAAAAATAGGAGGGGCTTGGACACCTAGCATTATAATGGTTATATTGAAACAGAAAACACGACATCATTTTGATTATTTTATAACTAACTCCATGACATCGTTTTGGTTAAAACAAAAGATATATGAAGATGATAATCATGAGTACGATTGACATGTGTTGATAAAGGATAAAAACAAGCATGTGATAAAAATATGAGTATTATAAGTATTACTCAGTGTAAAGTATTGATATGATACAAAGTGAGTATGATACACAAAGGTCAGTACGATTGACAGAGTCTGTACGATTTAGTCAGTACGATTGACAGAGTCAGTATGATAAACATAGTTAGTACGATTGATAGAGTCAGTATGATTGGCATGGTCAGTACGATAAACATAGTCAGTATGATAATCATAGTCAGTACGATAAACATAGTTAGTACGATAAGAATATATGAATACATTTGTGATTTCCAAAACAAGACATAAAATGTAGAAGAGAACTTTTGACTCAACAAAATGTGCATTCGTTATTGAGTGTAATATTTAAATATATACACAATAAGTATTAGATAGAGCTTGTGGTTCTCACATATATATCCAAATTCAATAACCAAGTAGATTCAAAAAAATTTCTAGATGAGAGGTAGATCTATGATATGCCAATGGTGCAAGGCTAGATGCTCTAGCCATTGGTGACTACCACCTTTCATTGAAAACATGAATGATTTTGGTTTTACATTATTATTATAATGTACCAATGATTACTAAGAATATAATTTCTATATCACGCCTAGATGAAAATGTTTTTATTTTCAAATTTGGAAATAAAAGTTTTTATTTTATAAAGGAAACATATTTTATGGTATGACACGTTTAAATAAAGTCTTTATGTATAAAATAATGAGAACCAAGTATTGGAAATTGATAATGAATCATGTTCACATGAATAATATAATACCCATTTATGACATTGCTATCTTGGTCATGTAAATGAGAAGAATTTGAAAAAGATCTGTCAAGATGGTTATTTAGAATCTTTTGATCTAAAACCACATGAAATATTTTATCCATGTTTGTAAGGAAAATGACCAAACCACCATTTGGTGTATAGGGTGAAAGTACTACAAAGTTTCAATGATTGGGAAACACTAATGTGCGTGGACCATTTCTAGTAATCAGAAAGAGGTGGGTATTCTTACATTATAAAATTTACTCACGACTTGAGTAGATATTGTTATGTCTACTTGATGAGGTATAAGTCCAAATCCTTTGAGAAATTCAAGGAATTCAAGAATGAAGTAGATAATCAACTTGGAAATAAGATAAAGAAGCTTTGATCGAATCAAGGTGGTGAATATCTTAACCATGAGTTTATCAAAATTTTATGGTAGTTTAGGATTCTATCTTAACTCACTCTACCTTATACACCATAGCGGAATAGTGTTAGTGAAATGAGTAACTGTACATTATTATACATGTTAAGGTCGATAATGATTCAAGAAGATCTTCCATTTTCCTTTTGGGGATATTCATTATAAACAATATCATACGCACTAAACTAAGATCCAACTAAATTATAAAATGATATTCACTTTGAGTTATAAAGTGGAAATAAACCCATTTTATTACATACATGTGTATGGGGCTATGAGACACTTTTTAAGGCCTTATCAGACAACAAACTAGCACCCCAAGGCACAAATTTTATCTTTGTAGGGTATCCCAAGGAAATAAAGGGATAATACCTATTTAATCCCGTAGACAAGAAAGTAATTTTTACAAGACAATACATCTTACTTGAGAGGTATAAAATCCTAAAAAAGGATAGTGGGAGCCAGATTGACTTTGATGAAGTTGATGCTCAAGATACATAAGTTTTTGTATAGGAATAGATTCCATAGGTCCTTTTGGAAGAAGTAGTCCCAAAAAAAAGTGCTTCATATGAGAAAAAGATAGGTAAGAGAACTAGAGAGATATGGTTTTATATTCACTAAACATGGTGACTTATTATTTGTTGATTTTAATAAACCTCTATCCTACAAAGAGGAAATATATAGCTCAGAAGCTGCAGGATGGTAAGAATCCAGGAATTATGAAATGGATTCCATGTATTAGAACTAATTTTGGGTTCTGATCAATGTGAAAGTTGATGTAAATCCTGTAGGGTAAAAATGGGTATTCATGATAAAAATGGACATTGAAGGTAAAGTAAATACCTATAAATAAATTCTAGTGGATAATGGGTTTAAATAGTATAAAAAATCGACTATAAAAAATATTTTCATTAGTATCCATGTTTAAATCCTTAAGAATTTTACTTTTTATAATAGATTACAGTGATTATGAAATTTGGATGATGGATTTTAAAAATTATTTCCTTAATGGGAACCTTCAGGAAGATGTCTATATGACACAACCAAAAGTGTTTGTGACTCCAGGTGATGCTAATAGAATTTTCAAGCTATAGAGATCTATTTATGGATTGAAGAAAGCATCTAGTTCATGTAAAATTTTATTTGATGAAGCTATTGAAGAATTTGGTTTCATAAAGAACAAATGTAATCCATTTGTTTACAAGAGGTTTAGTGATAGTGAAGTTGTTATCCTAGTAGTATATGATAATGACATATTACTTATTGGAAATGACATACCAGTATTACAGTCTGTTAAAGACTGGTTAAATAAATGTTTATCCATAAAGTAATTAGGTGAACTATCCATGTTATAGAGATCAAGGTCATTCATGATAGATCAAATAGGCTTCTTGGACTATGTCAAATTACGTACATTGACCAGATACTAAAGAGATTTAGTATAGAACAATATAAGAGTTGATTAGTTCCAGTGTCCCAAGGTTAACATGTTTCTAAGAAAATGTGTCCTCATACACAAAATAATAAATAATTAATGAGTAAGACCCCATATTTTTTAGTGATAAGATCAATCATGTATGCCATTTTGTATACTAGACTTGATGTATCATATGAATTGAGCATGGTATTATGATATCAATAAGATCTAGGAGAACATCATTGGTCTGCTATTAAGGTTATCCTCAATTATTTGAGAAGAACTATGGATATATTTCTAGTGTATGGAGGAGATGAGGAGATGGTCATCAGGTGGTATACTAATGCTATTTTTCAAACAGATCGGAATGATTTGAATTCTTAATCAGGATATGTTTTCAGTTTCAACAGAGCATCTGTGAGCTAGAAGAGTTTAAAAAAGCCAGTTTCCACTGATTATATAGTGGAGTCTGAGTATATTGCTGCTTCTGATATAGCCAAAGAAGTTGTTGAGATACACAACTTTTTCCAAGAGATTGATGTGGAACCTAATAGTGAATAACCTATCACATTTTATTGTGATAATAATAAAATAGTAGATATTGAAAAAGATCCTTGATCACAGAAACAGAAAAAGAATATAATATGGAAATATCACCTCTTGATGGATTTTTATCAAAGGTGTTACGTTGTAGTAAGCAGAGTAACCAGAAAAGAAAACATGGAAGACCCCTTGACTAAAGGCCTATCTTAGTAGAAGCATGAGTATCATGGAGAGATATTGGAATGAAGTTTATTAGTAGTTAGATCTAGTGAAAGTGGGAGTCTGTTGGAGTTAGTTCCATAGAAATAACTTTTGTGTACTTTATGATAACCTGAATTCATAGTTTTTAATATTAATGAACTTATTATAATATCATTATTGTTCTTCTGTGTCACATAGTATGTGATAATGTCATAAGATTAGTTTTTGCACTAAAGGGTCACAACAATTCCCCGCTATAATGAGACATGGAAGTTCTATAAAACTATTAATAAATATATGTTCTTCAGATATAAGATATCATTTGAGGGAAAAAATGATTCAAACTATTATGGGTGGAGACTCATAGGACTTTGAGGAACCTTCTCAGGGTGTACGCCCTTGGGAATGTTAAGTGTTGGATATTATGATAATGATACCCACCAGTAGGAAATCCTCATTTATATGTGTCATTGGATGTTCCTATCTGTGGATATTTTTATTGATCTTTAGAATTTAATATTTTTATTAATGAGTATTATGAGTCATGTGATTTGATGTATTAATGGAAACCATGATGACATATGTTCACGATGAGGTAGGATACGTTGGATGCTTCATGAGTAATATTGAATTAATGAATAATGCGATAAAGGATTTGTCCCTTCTATTCTTTAATGGAAGTTGATATCTTAGGACCTATGATGGAAATTATATAGCCTAAATAAATCCATGGCCATGGTTTACAATGGACAATTTTGGTTTCCAGAAATTCAAAGAAAGAGATATCGAGTACGCAGGTTGATGACACTAGCTTACAACTTTCTTGACTAGATATATTATGATAAAAGGACTATATTACACAGTAATCATCTGTATGAGGTATTATGTCCTTGAAACATTAAATTATTTCTATATGGATCCTTGGTGTGTTACTATAATCTAACCTTGGACATTAGGCGGCTTCGCCTAATGCCACTAAGAAAGAGGCATAGAGGTTCACACACTATGTGTAACCAGAATCTCAGTTAAATAATATATTATTATTTATTATTTAAGAAGTTAATTAAATATTATTCTCACACATGGTTTAATAATTATTCATGTATGTTTGGTTACGTATATTCCATCATAAGTTATTCGATAGAATATTATGTGAGTGAAATATTTAATAAATATTTATTTCTTATTTAATAAATATAAAATTTATTTATTTAAAAGAGATTAATGAAAAAATATATTTTTAAAAAATAAATAGTCATTATTCAAGGCCTGATAAATATTTTGGAGGAATAGAGAACCGATTTTTTAGGTATAATGAGAAATAATATATATATTGAATATTATTTTATTAAATAATATTTAGTTTAATTCTCAAGATAAGTGCATGTCGAGGAAATAAGAATAATATTATTATTTTAGAGATGGGGTTCCACATGGGATTAAATAAATATTAAAGGCCACTTGTACAAATATTTATTTATAAACCCTATGAGTATTTAAACCCAATTATATTATTTTTCCAAGAAAGTCAATTAATTTTTTTGTTAACAACTACAACCATAGAGAATCCTCTCAAACTCTAGAGAGCTCCCTCTGCAAGAATGCTCCCAAGAATAGAGAAGGATCTTCCTCTGCCTCAAACTATTAAGTAAAAAGAGATCAAAGATAATACTTTGGAAGTGATTCTCTTGGCGATCAAATGAGTATGATTCAAGTGATAGGATCTATCATGATAGCAACCATTGATTACTATGATGACGTTCTGAGATTTGTGGGACACCTGCGGATCACCACTAGAGGTAATCTGCTATTGATTCCTATAAAATAATTATGATACAATATAGATCTATTGTCAGATCTATCAATGAAGAAATAATTCTTTAAAGTTAAGTTTTTAATTTCTTAAATGAGTTATAAAAAATATGTGATGATCCTATTCTTAGTTCCAAAATTCTATCACTTGTATGTTTTCTTTGATTAAATTCTATTGATCATAATGTTTATCATTGTGTAAATCTCAGATAGATCATCAATCATGACAGAAAGAATAATTTTTTATGAACCATTGTACGCTTCCACTGCACCTGAAACCTATAAGAAAAAAATTAGACTTGAAGGGATAATTAGTATGACACATACCTCGTACTCATACAAGTATCCTAATCCCATATCATCTTTTAGTTCGACCTAGATTGTATGAAATATGAAGAATAGAAGAACACCATGAAAATAGGGCATATGATTTCACTTCAAGATAGATTTTTTAAGAGCATGAAGAATGGTAAAAAGATCCTAAGGATTAGAGAACGTACTGAGATGAATCCAAAAAGACAAATAGAATCTTGATCAAACTTTAGATGGAGGAGTTCCATAAATACATAGATTAGTCCTTCAAAGGATGTTAATTGGGGGAGAATCCCACTACATGCTAGAAATGGGGGAAATAAAGAGGGTGGGAAAGTTTTATTAGATTTAATGGAAAAATTAATTTTTTCCCAAAATATCTAGGTCGCTTGGTTTGGAAGCACGGTTGGACAAACTGTGTTCCAACTGTGCACCCTTCCCTATCTCAAGGGAAACCTCACATGATTCATACACACAGTTTGACTAACCACGTGGAAACCATATGGTCTGCCTCTACTAAAAATTGCAGGTGCTCCCGCATGGGCGTGTGCCCCATGATACATGATTTCATAAATGGTGTGATTCTTGATAGAGGCCTTGACCACCTAACATGGTCCTAACAAACCATGCGACTTGGGTCGCATGGTTTCCACTAACCGTGCAACCTTGCTAATTTTCTCCAAAAGTTGTGTTTTGAAATCTGAATAAGACCCGAACACCCCCATAACTTCCATGAAGTCATCGAGCATCTATATTGTATAAAAAAATAGTTAGAGGGAAATTAAAATGATATATAACTCAAATAAATATTGGGTTCTTACATCTATACATTCCATATGATGAGTATCTAACATCAAATTCCTGAAGGTGGGATCCACGTGACACTCTTAAGGGGATTCCTCTAATTTATGGGGGAAACATCTACTTATTCCCCCAATATTGAATCACTATAAAACACTATAACATAAACCCCAACCATACTATGATAGGTAACACTAGGTTACATCTCTTCCATGAACAACTATCATAAAATACCACTTAATCTATTAAGTATTACCTCTCTTCGCCAAAAGGGGTGAGTGAAAAAATTTCTCTATTAGTGGAAACTCTCTAGTTGATATGGGTATTACTTGGGGTTCTTCTATAATTTATAACAATCAAATATATAATGTAGAAAAAATAACATTCATCTACACTCCAACATGAAGTTTCACGATGAAAGGAACCAAATCATATTATGAACTAAACCTGCTGATGCTTGAACATTACCAATCAACTCATGAATCATACCATATCCCTGACCACACAAACTTTTTGCCTAATAGGAACTAGAAAAAAGTGTCATTCATGGGAGTGGATCAATTCATCTTCATATATTAATGCTCTCACACCACTAGATCTTACACCAAATAGTCTCCCAATGAAACCACTCTCTTTTAGGATATTTCATTAAAAAAGTTGATGTAGATTTTCAATTCTATCTTTAATATGGAGGTTTGGATACATCATAAATTGGGTTATCTTCTAGTTAAAATCTCAATTGCCTCCACAGTTAGAGTGAATCTTTTACAAGAATCATCAAACTTTCAAGGGATTCATTGGGGACATGGGATCTAGTATAGGTAGGGTTTTATAAAAACACAACCATATATCAACAACAACTAATTCAAAGTTTCTACCCAAACAAATAAGATTAAACAATTACACTAAGAAACATGTCTAGAGAATACCTTATGAGGTTCGTTTCCATGATGTGCTCTCAAAATTGGTTGATTTTCCCTTTGGAGGGTCCAACATCCTTGTAAAAATATACTTTTTGAATAATGGATCACACTCCAACCACTATAGAGTAGTTCCATTATGAGTTTAAGAGTTTTTTTTCTTCTAATTAACCACTTTTCAATATAGTGAATTCAGTTGAAGGATTTAATTTGGTTGGTAAAAGTTTGAGTTAGATAGAAACTTTTGTCTTAGGATCCATAAAAACATGGGACACTCGAGGATCAGGCCTGTCGTGAAAACCCATGATACTTAGTTGTCAGATGAAACATAGAATACCCAGTCATGGGTAGTCCCATCCATATCACTACAAACCACCATCTTCCATACGAGGAAAATTTTCACTAAGAAAGAAGGGGAGATAAACTACCTCAGTTCATGTGGAAAGTATGTCTCTCAACCGAATCTCAAAATAAATGACTCATCACTTGATAATCGGTGGTGTGAGGCCCCATTATAGTCATCGGATCATCACAACCTTTCATCCACATACATGCCTTCTATTAACATGTATCACCCTATAATTGTTAGGATGAACTAGTATGGGTTAGAGTATACCAGGATGAGTTGGCACATGGATGATTTAAAAATTCATAACTGACTGCTATATGATACTTGAAAAAACATGAGTTTACCTTAAAAAGATGTATCAGAGCTACGGTTTGACTAATAGGTTATCAGAGTCCTAACAAAAGATTCATCAACCATTACATATATTCCTATTTTTAAAGTATGATAACTGAGTCCCTTTTAAATTTTTCCCTAATTTTCTTAAACCAGACCTCATGTTACTATTAAATAAAAACTCCATCCATAGGATAAACCAACCTTGATACAACTATGATGTGATCCAACCCACCAGGGGCCTGCCTGAGTTCGTAGTAAGCTATTTGTGGTATGGTAGTAGTGTGTTCCCTAGACCCAAAAACAATTCTTTTAAATTTCCATATTATGTATACAGTGAGTTATGCATGATTTATACTTACTATAATAGTGTTGGTATTTCTAAATCCACTATTTCAATGGTAATTTTCATATATTATTTTTTATATCATAAGGTTATATAAGTTACTAATCTATATGGAGAGCCTCAAGTTGTTATGAAATTAATCTTAAAAGTATGTCCTATGGTCTAGATACATCATATTGACTGGATACAAATGATTTTTGACTATCAGGTACCGGGGAATGATAATCATTGATACTTATTCTCATGAAGTTTACACTCAGTGATCTTGAGTATATGATATCATGAGGATTGACCTGCTAATAGAATCACAACATGTTTCATGTGTCATTGGTTGTTTCTATTAGCAAACACGTGTAATGGTCTACTAAATTGGGATTATTATAAGTGTATATTATTTGATCATGTACGATGATACAAGGGAAAATCTATTGCATTGAAGTCATAGTGAGGTATTTTTCATTGGGTGAATCATTGGTTTTATGGCATTGACTTAATAATCAAGATTGAATTTTTCACTTCTAAAAGGAAGTGTTAACTTGGGCCTAGTTGACCATGATGATAGTACCTTCATTAAATCCATGGACATGGTAGATGAAGGTATGTCCACAAAGTTAGGTTAATAACTAATAAATAAATAAATGATGATGATAAAACATATGCGTATTTCTTTATTAGATTTCATGATACAAATAGATTATATTACATGGTGTACATTCATAGGAAGGTTTTCATTGCTATGGTTATTCCATATCTCTTTAGAGGCCTTGATGGGTAGATAATATCTACACATAGATTGTAAATAGTATTAACTGATATCGAGATATGGGCCTAGAGGGTTACACACAATAACATATTTAAATGTCTTTCATATTCTGTTGAATAGGAGTACATGCCAGGGTGGGCCCCACCACAGGGTCTAAGATGTGTACAAAAGTAAATGATCACCAATGAATAAATGAATTAATTATTTTGAGTTTAGAATAATTGGAGTTGATTTTTTTTAAAAGTATTCATGAGGTATTAAGTGAACACATTGAAAAATATTATACAAACAAATATTATTTTGATATTCACGGTTCATTTAATATTAACGGTAAATATGTGTCACGTTAATAACCCGCTTTTATCATGAAATATATTTATCATATATTATAAGTATGTGATAAAAATATAAATGATATTATGACATAGTTATTCGATCATAACATGTTATTTATGGATTATTTAGTGGTTTTTATATATACGGTGACTGAGGAACCCTTTTTGGGTGTTTAATTACCACTATAGTGTCGTTGTACATGGTCTTGACCAGACCCTAGTCTCCCTACCTTGTGATCCATCATGATCAACCCTCCGTTTACTGGTGTTCCCCATGTAGTTGTGGTTTTGAACTCTAGAATACATCCCTTGTAGTTCCGCAATCTCCTACTCTCTGCTTCCTCAACCACATGGTGTCCACCCACTCACCCAGATTCATCCATGACCACTCTACTCCATTAGAAAATCCCCAATGACATTTCCCTATTGTGATATCCTTTGATGATAAAGTAGTTGTGCTACCACAACCTTGCGGTCTCCCTCACTATGCAATCCCTTACCCTGACTGGGATTCCCTACCTTCCCCGCATGGGTCTGTCCGATCCTGGATGCACTGTTCTAGTTCTTCCCAACCCACAATGGCCCTGGATGAGTTCTTCCCAACTCAAAATGGGTATGCATAGTTTTGGCCTAACCCACAAAGAGCCTGGATGGGGCTCTGTGGCCCAGTGAAAATTTTAAATATCCGAGAAACTAATTTCATAATTTTTGGAATAAAAAATAATCATAATATTTAAAAAAAAATAATTTAATTTTGGGATGAAAATTAAATTAATTTTAGGTCTGAATGAAATAAAATTATTTGAATGAAAATAATTCATTTAATTTTCCTTGATCTTAAATTTATCGTAATTTAATTTTATCACACATATAAAATACCCATCAATCGGTCTTGATCATTGAATGAATATTTATTTTATGTGATTAATTTTATTTAATTAATTATTACAACTACATACGATTAATGTAATATTTTATTATTTTTATAACCATTTGAAAATTATATTTTTTTACTTAATATGTATAAGGGCTTGCACGCCCATCCATAGTAACGTTGCATGTACTTTGAGCTTCCAGAGACCCCCTCACTTGTGTGCAAGTATATTTGTATTAAGATGATTACACCAAAATATGTGGACCACACTGAGATGAGGCAGTATCCCAAATGGGATTTGAAACACTACAATGATGTGTGAGTTGCAATAAAAGTCAATACCCAAGTCAAGTATTATATCCCTTAAGTGATAGTTGATCCATGGAGTATAAATGGATCAACTAATATCAAATGATAAATATTAGTTAGGAAGTTTAGTTAATTTAAGAATTTTTTATTATTATTTTTAATGTGAATGTTGATGTGAAACACATAAAATAATACACAAATACTACATAGAATAAATCAATTTAAATTGAGATGAAATTTTTTCTATTTACTATAGAGTTAGTTGTGTGTGAGATCACATATTACATAAAAATTAGATAAAAAAATATTTCATTCATCATGAAATATTAAAACCCATCAATTAAATATTATGTCACAAATTCTTTTCTTCATTTGAATTTTTTAAAAACCAAGTGTAAAGGGTGGTAATTAGCCCTTGTTGAGGGTTAATTCTACTTATGGGGAGTTCTTATGAAATTTATGGGTATACTTAACCAAATATGGAAGTAATGAAATAGTCATTGCAAGCTTGTTGCATCTCTAGATTCCAAACATTGATTAAATCATGTTTACAATTTTCAGAATTTGGGACGTCACTCAATATATCAAGTATCCATGAGTTAATGTGGTTTTCTATTCATAATACTACTTTGAAACTCTCTGAGTAGTGGAATATCCATATCTTGGACTATGAGTAGAGTTTTCAATGATATTTTTCACTAGAAAACTATAAAAATTGAGTATTCTAGGTCTAAAAGTGATGACTATTACAGTTCGGTAAAATAGTGAGAGACATTTTATGATTTAATTAATTAGTAACGTCTAATTGGTAATAATGAAAAATTTACTAACCTTATTGTGTTTATTTTTTTTTATAAAAATGGAATTTAATACCACAAGTACACTAATATTAAATTTGGAAAAAGAACATGTCCTTACTGACATGAGTTCCAAAAGAGTAGTATAGGAACCTATGAAAGGTACTATTATATTGGAAATTCAATGTGATGGAGTACCCAATACCTATTGAACAACCTCATTTAGTGAGGGTGTGGAATATTCTTATAGGAGACGCATGTATGACTCATATTATATTTATATAATAATGTTATCATCAACTTACAATGTGAGTTGTGGATATACCATTATTATAAAGATGATTCACATGTTGTCTTATATCTTAGTAGCTTAGGAGAACAAAGTGAATCAATATGTGAATGATATGAAATTTACACCGAATACATTTAAATTTAAATATGTATCATAATATTTCAATGCGTTCCTTTATTATATCATTTTCACCCAATTACCCAGGTTTTGTTTTGGATTATAAAATTGATAGTTTATAGAAAATGATTCCTTACCTTTTGAGTATGGTTCAAAAAGTTGTAATGAACTAAAATAAAGATTAATAAATATTTCTTATGGTGAAAATGTTAAAATACACGGCGAAAGGACTAATGGAATGTGTAATTTCAAAGGCACCTTCACAACGCCCTTCAAATAAAAGTGTTATTAAAAATGAGGTTATTTGCTTTGCATGATTTGAGATAACTCTATTGAGGATAAATGAAATTAACTGAATTGAATAAGTAATAATTATATTCTTATTCAATTATATTCATCATTATATGTGATTTTTTCCTCTTAATGATTTGGAAATACATTCAATATTCCTATCACATGCGTATATTGTAATATAGTAATAAATAAAGTATATAAACATTACTATAAGTAAGGTGAATTCTAAAAATGGATGAGAAAGGTTTATTCCTAAGTTAGAAATGATAAATACATAACTTATAATTTCCAAGTTAATGGTTTCGGATGATCTTTTATTGAGTGTAACCAAAACAATTTGGTACTGACCTGGGATCTATTGAACTAGTTCCCTATGTCGGTCGATCACATAGCCTAAAGTGAACCACCTCGTACACCATAGGTTGTCGATTAGCTATGAGGGTTTAATGTTGGCATGATGGGGATACTATACCCTCATGATTAGAGTAACACAATGGTATATACAAGTAAAACAATAGTAAAATAAATAATAAATGGAGAAGAATAAGATAATAATAATTGATAAACATGGACAATGCCAAATATAAAACCATGCATGTCCATTTGAATCTACAATGTACAATAATAAACATACAATATGTAATACATAAAAATGCATAAGGAAATGAATAAAATCCCCAAATGATATATCCCATAGAATATTGAGATCTGACTCAGTTCTATGCTCCTAATCTTTTATGCACATGAGTAACAACACATAACACAATCCATCATCCTGACATTGAAACCATGAGGTCTATTTGGGTACCAAAAGGAAGTCCGAACTGGCTGTTTGATATAATCGGTAATCAACCAAAAATTGAATCTAATGCAATCCAGTCCATGAGTATAAAATACAACAATATGTAGGCATAATAAATAAAGAAGTAAGTGAATAAATATAATCAATTTGGGCTAAGGTTCCTCAAGAACACCTGAACGAGAATACCTACTTTGGCTTAAGACAAAATTTATTTGAATAAATGTCCCCAATATATATATATATGTAAAAGTTCACGCATAAATATAAATATATATAAATATTATATGTAATAACAAACACACACACATATGTAGTTCTAGACAGGAATTGAGGAATAAATCAAGATTCCATGCATAATCATAAGAGGTTCTATAAGTATCATGAATTATGAGCTTAGGCGGGAAGTTTTACTTTCATTTAAAGTATAAAAATACTATACCAAATCCAAGTATATTTTTTGATAGAGTATATGGTTAATTTTTTAAATTAATTGTCATCCAGAGCATGTCCAAGGCATTCCCTAAAAAGGAATCCCAAGTATCTCCCAAATCATATTATAATTTTATTTATCCTATCATACATTCCATTCAAGTCCATATCAGGAGTCCAAGTATCAATCAAATCATGTATCACATCATTCAATATATGTTTTTGTCCTAGGGATTCCAAATTAGGAACCCAATATCACTCAAGGTGCATCCTAATTCATTTATCTAGTTATTCCTTCCAAAGAGTTCCACGTAAGAAACTTAAGTGTATCCATTGGTACATTTGATCTCAATCAGCTTGTGATCCCATCTAAGGTGTTCCACCTAAGGAAACCAAGTAACGCTCAATCCATACATAATTAATACAAAATTTGATCCCATTCAATGAATTATGTAGAATAATCCTAAGTATCTCTTAAAGATTAATACAATTCATCTAACCATTAATACTTAACTAATAAATAAGTACATGTTATCAAGAATTCAATATCACAATTCATGAATGAATAATTAATTGGCCATTTACTTATGAAATCCACATCACAATTCATGTATATAAATCAAGAATTCTATTTATAAGTAATTAATAAAACCATGGGAAATTCCATGCCATTTATCATTTCAAATGGTTCTATTTGATTAACTATTTTTATTAAATATGAAAGTTCACATCATAGGTAGTTTTATTATAGAACATGAACATGCACATCATATTAAATCAATTAATTCAAATTAAACATATCCTACATGATAGTTACACCAACACACCTCAATGGTGATTAAATAATGTGTAGATCATTTTAATAAAAGGGTTTTTAAACAACACCAAAAGGGCGATTTACTTACCTATAAAAATCATAGGACCTAAAATATAAACAACTCACACAAAAGGGGTGATTCCAGTTGAGGTGAAAATCCCCTATAAATTCCATTTACGTGTACAAAGAATATTCAAATAAAGGATTTAATCTCAAAATAATTAATTTCACATGTAAAGTGAAACTCATGGAAAATACAGCATGCCACAAGATGATGTATTTTATCAAACATAAATATTTTGATGGAAAAGTGATATAAAACCATCCATATACTAAGGATTCTTCACTCATATATTATCAGTCTTAAATTTGATCCAAGAAGAGAGAAATAAAAAGAATATAAAAACAACCTAAAAATTGGGTATATGAGATCACATTGAAATAAAATTCAATATGGAAAGATAAAATAAGAAACGAGGAATGAGGAATTATAGTATCATTGAGTGGATTACAACATTAATACAAAAAGTGATTCTGATCTCAGATAGAGGAGAACCATCAAATCCTACAAGGAGAGGAGGAGGACTCCAACTGAGGGAGGTTGTTGTGTGGGTTGAGGGTAGAAAAAAGGGAGGAGAAGAATTAAACAAGGTAGGGTTAAAAGTGTAATTTCATTCATTTAAATAATTCTCACGGTTTTTCCATATATTTTGGTTAACTATACACCAACTGTACGATCTCACTATATATGTAGAACTTCTTGTGCGGTCTAGGCGCCCAGTTTTGGAAAACCATTTAAAACATGTGAGCCCCTATACAGACCCTCTTTAGAACCCCACATGGTTCCTGCAATAGTAGTACATGGTTTCAAAAATAAGTGCCCTTATACAAATAGTTCATACAATTTTTGTCACACAGTTTGGGTCTCACAATTAACATTAACTATGAACCAATTGTGTACCCATGTTCATTTCTCTCGAAACCGAGTTTTTGGAGCCTGATCATTCTGGAACTCATCTGAACACTTGTAAAACCTATAAGGTTTTAAAATAAATATAAAAAATGAATTTTAATAATTCCAAATCTCAGATATACATTCTGAATCTTAGTTTAAAATTTAGCTCGTTCACCAAATGAAAAGTTTAAAATTCCTTTCAAATTTCTGTAGTTTAAAAAAACACAGGACCTTACAAATTCCCCACCATAGAACTTCTCAACCCTAATAATCCTTGGGGAAAAACAAAAAATCACCCAAAAATCCTCAGTCATGATTTTTTTTCTTAATTGGTCACACTATGCTTGAAACACCAAACATGTATGAAAGCATCAATTTTAATATATGGAATGTAACTAATAGAAACATGATCTAATGTTCATTTTGAAAACTAAAACATTGATATGTTTCTTACTTGAGACCATCTATCCCGATAAACAATCAGGTCATCATTTTTTTCTTCTAACTATCCCATGGTGCTCCACACTATAGGTTCTAGCTTGAATGAAAAATTCCAAGTTATGGTATCTCCATCATCGAAATTGACTATTTAGGCATGAATTTAACATTATAATGATTATATGAGAATGTTTCTCCATTTGATCAATGTTTGATTCCAAATTGATCTCGTTTAGCCTAATCGAGATGATTTTTTCTATGAAAAACCTTTGCTGACCTTTTCACTACACTCACCTTATCCTGATGACATGCTTGAAATGGTTCCTCACTAACCACATTCATCCATTAAAAATAAAGGCAAGTAGAGACAGTACCGGATAACCATATCCAAAAACTTTTATCTCTAATAATCGATGTATCTGAAAATCGATCCTTACACCTTTGCACTAAGGTACCTCGACATCAATTTGATCATGTTCACCGAAGCCCGATTGTAAGTATGAGGTAACCTTGTAATCAAACTTCCGGTGTCCAAGGAGATTATCCAAGGTTTTCCATTCTTTGGAATTTCCATGTTAGATGTTGGTTCATAGCCTAGGTGTCCACATGACCAAAAACACTAACTGATCCCAAAAGTAGTATCTTGCCTAGTGATTGAGTCAAGGAATTAGCTGATTTCTATATGTCCATCCAAGTCCATCCAACATGAGAATCCAAGTATCACTCAAGAAAAGTACAAGACTCTATAATTGTCTATTCTTCCAGTGCAAAAATCGATATGAGTATATTTGTCAAGCCATCAAGGAATTTTAATTTCGTTCTATATCTCAGTGTATAAATGATACTCTCTAAGTGTACCTTGAATGATATTAAGATATAGGGCATGGTCATCACTAAGTCAAGAGTACATTGAAAGGTTATTAATTATTACTTATAAAACTCAAGAAACTCTCTTTATATCCAAGATGAAGTGTTCAAAATGGTTTCCAACCAACCATATCCAACTACACAAAAGAAGAACATTCAAACCACCTATGGCCAACTTATTTTGAAAGAGATCATCTGTTACTACCAAAAAATCATAATTAACCAACCATTATACCCTCACTATAGATTAATTCCACGATTTGTTTAACTAAAAAACCCCCACTATAGTCCAACCTCCACTCATGGTGTCCTCAAAGGTTTCATACATAGCAGTCCATTTCATCATCATGATTCCTTTCAAGCACCAACAAGTATTGAAAAACATCACATTCATGGGTTTCTTATGAACCCCAAGCATAAATCTAGAGTCTAGGTTCCATCCAAAAACCCAAAACCAAGTTTTATCATGAGTATCACCTCAAGGACTAGATAACATTATCTAATAGCCTCACATGTTTTCAGAAGTAAAGGTGACTATTCCCAAATGGTTATTTATAGTCACACTCCCTCTACTTGTAAATAAACACTAAAACATGTTTGAAATGATTCTCGCCACCTTAGGAGTTTCCTATTAATCATTTACTAAGAATGGGATCTCAATCCAAAACACACGCTCCATCCACCACCAAATATGGGTTACTGATATCACCAACATGCTTTTACCAATCACCAAAATGAAAAGAGAGGATATAAAAATACTTAAAACACTAGGTCAAAATTAATTTATATGTATGCATGACACTCTCTCAATCCTTGATCACTCATGTCATTAGTATCAGCCATATAATCCAAAACTAAAATGATTATTAGTGTTACCAAAATTGATCCTTTTGCAACGTCATCCCCTAATATCAAGACAACTCAATTCCTCTAATCCCCAAGAAACACTACTATGAAGATGACCTATAAATCTAGAAAAAAATCATAAGCATTAAACAAATTTCCACTAAACTCTTACATTTCATTGTACCACTTTAACGAATTGTTAAGTATTGTATGTATTGATGTACCATAATATGAGGTTTCGTCAAAACAATGATACATAATTTGAATCTATCTATAGGCATATCATCACTATTCATACTAGTATCCAATGGTCCATACAATATACTTAGCCCAGATTCATTTTATCCCATATGACTATCAATTTTGTCACAACCCCCTCCCCACAAAGTGTACCCCTCCTGGGCTGGCAATGTGAGAAGAGAGATAATGACCCCCGAGTCCCGCCTCCAGTAGGCTCGGGGTTGGTGACTATCACCGAGGGTATAACAAACATACAAATGGGAGGCATTACCCTCTAAGAGAACACATGCATAAGAGAGAGATAGAATAGACTCCAATCAACTCCAACTTAGAACTAAAATATAAAATAAAACCAAGTACATAAATTAAATGTCATGAAAAAGTACTACAACTGAAGGGGAAACTAAAAGTACCCAAAAGAAAGTAAAACGACAGTGATCACAAGCCCGAACAACTCCTCCTCCAACCACAAGCTAGTAGTAACCAGCTTGATCTCCAACCTGCTCCAAGTGACCTAAAAAATAGTTTATATATACATAGGGTGAGTATAACAGTATACTCAGTAGGATCCTCCCCAAGCCTTTCGTGCAACAGTAAAGAAAGCATGCTAAAGCCTAGTGAAAAACAAGTAAAACTAACTCATCACCTAAACAGGTATACTAAGTTCCCAACCTCACCATGGCTACTCTCACCAAGTAACGAATACAAGAATATAACATATAGTAAAGATTATCAAGGGTACCCCGCTACTACTTCCCCACTAGTTTTCCACTTTTCCCCAATGACATACGTACTGTGCATCTCTCTCCAAAGGCTTGCCCGCAGACACCTGGGCTAAGCTCCACAATCTGCACCTCGTGCACCACAAAGGCTTGCCCGCAGACACCTGGGAAAAGTACTACACCATCCTCACAACCAAAAGTAACCAGGTAGTTTCCGGGAGCCACCACAGCTCGCATAACGTGTATCATACGTCGGGTATAATACCTCAAGCCATTACAGCCCATACTCCGAGTAAGGATCCTCAAGCCATTATAGCCTATAAACGTTACACCTATAGTAGTCTATTGGATACTATATCCAGAATATATGTGTGTGAATAACCACAAGCCATTATAGCCCTCTACACACATATATGGGGTAACTAACCACTGTTCCTCATGGCACAAGTATCTACCCAGAGAAGAGAGCGAGGCCAAAGGGGGTAGTCAGCCATTCGACCTCCCATCAGAATGTTGGGGAAAACACCCCCCCCAGGGCTCAGAATCCCCGGGGTGTCAATTGCCCTTACTGACAGGGCGGAGTAGCGTATAGAAACCCAAAAAGTACAGAATATATATATAACTCACATCCACACTATGGGAATTACCTAGTCTTAGATACAACTGCAACTAACATCTCTCAGACTCCAGGATGCTACTTCTAAGACTAGGTGTCCTATAAGCACACATACATTTGAAGAGCTTTATTAGATTACTCCATTCTCATTTTATCAGTTCCACTGTACATTAATTAATTCTTTAAACATTAATTAATCATGAACAATTCCAAATTAAACTGAATTGGCATCACATTCAAAAAATCATCTGCTCCTTTTAAGATTCACATCACCTTTAAATTCTATTATCTCCATCCCTGTAGATTTTCACCATTTAATCAAACATTCATTAAAGAATTACTTTTCCATATTCCCAGGAATTCTAGAAAAGCATCCTATGCTTCTAAACACAAAGGAGGCTCAACATGGTGAGTAGATATAATACCCGTCGAGTCTTTTCCGCCTATAGAAAGAGCATAGACCCATTCTCCCTCGAGAGGCTAAACACGGAAAGCACATGGCATACCCCGCGCGTCTTCGCCTCCTTCAGAAGAAGGGTAGCAAGACCAGCTGCCTTGAGCAATGGGGAAAATCAAAGCAGATTAACATTCAAAGAAAACCACAAGCATCCATCAACCACATCCATCCCATTCCATCACCCCTGGTGTCCTCCCCGACACCCACATGCATAAACTGATGCATCTCGCCACTCTAGGCGTCATCTGATGCCACAACCACAAGGCCTCCATGCCTCCACATATCACAACAGCCATCCAGGCTCACATCACAGCACAAGCAGCATGAAAACAACAGTCACAACCATGGGCTCTTGAACCTTTAACAAACAAGAGGGTAACTCAGAACCCTTTTATAAATTCCCACATAATCTATTCTTTAATCCATATTGAATTAGAAGATTTGTTATTCGTAGGTTCCAATTACGGGATACCTAATCAGTAAGCTATCACAATTAAATAACCATGCTTACTTCCCTAATTTGATTATCCTCAAATTAGAACAACTAAAACAACGACAACGACCAGATTCATTTACATTCCTCTTTATCGTTAGCCAATTAATTAACAATTAATTCCGGCTTTACGTTAATTATCAATTTATATCAAAAACGAACAACTAATCAAAGAAAACACAGATATCACTATATCGAGCAAAACATGAGGCAAACCGTTATCACAGTACAAAGCAACAACACACGATCAACCAATTCTTTTAATCCTATTCAAGTATTTAATTAGGTCAATTTCATTGTGATCCAAAGGGATAAATCATGCTAATTCTACGATTGCACATATACAATTAGAGAAGCCATGAATCCCCTACCTGGAAGAGTTCTTGACGTCCTTTATCCACACAACGGGTCACAATCCTCCTCTCACGACAACTGCATCCACCGGGAGATGCCATGGTACGACAGTACCAACCATCCCCAAGAAAAACCCATTAGAATCTTGGAAATTACATGGTATAATATGGAAGGGAGAAACAAG
This sequence comes from Viscum album, assembly GCA_963277665.1. Classification (NCBI taxonomy): domain Eukaryota; kingdom Viridiplantae; phylum Streptophyta; class Magnoliopsida; order Santalales; family Viscaceae; genus Viscum; species Viscum album. The sequence continues at coordinate 2,048,983,462 of OY728137.1, forward strand.
AGAAGATGACCCACGAAGGAATGATGATAAACATACCTTATATCGAAGAATGATCGACACAACTTGGTTGCATAAAAACAGAGCGGAACTGATCTGAGGAGTAAAGTTTGAGTGTGCAACTCCTACAGGAAGGATTGAAAGGTTCTAGCATCTCTTAGCTGAGAACAAAGGGAAAGAACAAGGGAGATTGATATCTCATCCCTTTTTAAGATTTAATGGGGCGACGGTCTAAGATCTAGTTAATTCTCCATTAAAAACAGATTGCATTAACCCATGTAGTTTGACCTAGTAAATACATACCGGCCTTAAGAATAATTAATATAGGATTTATGGCCTTTGAAACGGCCTTAAGAGCCCTTAAAACAAGTCTTTAAATGTATTTTATGTCAAAGGAAATGTCAAAAGGGGAAAAACTATAGGAATCTGGAAACACTGTTCACCCACCATTACTGTACATGAAACCGATCTGTGAAACCGATCTGTCAGACCAATCTGTGAAACCGATCTGTCAGGCTGATCTGTGAAACCGATCTGTCAGACCGATCTATGAGACTGATCTGTCAGACTGATCTGTGACACCGATCTATCAGACCGATCTGTGAAACCGATCTGTCAGACCGATCTGTAAAACCGATCTGTCAGACCGATCTGTGAAACCGATCTGTCAGACCGATCTATGAGACCGTTCTGTCAGACCGATCTGTGAAACCGATCTGTCAGACCGATCTCTGAAACCGATCTGTCAGACCGATATGTGAAACCAATCTGTCAGACCGATCTGTGAAACCGATCTGTCAGACTGATCTGTGAAACCGATCTGTCAGACCAATCTGTGAAACCGATCTGTCAGACCAATCTGTGAAACCGATCTGTTAGACAGATCTGTGAGACCGATCTGTCAGACCGATCTATGAAACCGATCTGTTAGACCGATCTATTACTGTTCATAAAACTGGAAACACTGTTCACAGAACTAGAAATTGGCAAAGTGTTGGGGATAAGTCCCCTTGACCTCCCGGAACACCTCTAACACCAAAATTTCACAAAGTAATGGACTGGAGAGGTCCATGACATTACATCAGATACCTCTCAAAAAATTCTCATCCTCAAGAATTTAAGACCATCCTGAGGAAAATAGGGGTCCGAACAACCACCCCATAAGATACCTCTCAGGTAAAACCACCCTGAGTTGTTCTAATGCTTGGAAAAAACCACGACATCCAAGAGAAAGGGAACAAACAATCCATATCCAAACAATTAAATCATAACATCACATCAAAGGTACATAAAAAAATAAAACATGAAAGGTATAACCACAAAGTAAACATCATTACATGAAAGGAGTTAAACATTAAACAACTCTGGGTACTGAGCACGTATCTGTGAATCACGCACCCAGGTACTCTCCTCCATGCCACCGTGTCGCCACAAGATACGAACTAAGGGGATAGAATGCCCACGCAACACCTTTTCCTTGTGGTCTTGGATCTCCACAGGTCGCTCCTCGAAGGTTGCATCATCATCAATATCAATCTCTCCCCAATCGATAACATGAGATTCATCATGAAGATAACGACAAAGCTGTGATACATGGAAAACATCACGTATCCGACTCATCACGTGGAAGTAAGCTTTCTCCACGACCAAACCTTCGCTGCCCACGACGGGGAGTCACCTTCAGAAACACATGATCGCCAACATTAAACTCTAAGGGTCTCCTTTGATCAGAATATGATTTCTGACAACCCTGTTCTATCTTCATCCTCTCACGAATCACCTGAACCATCTCTGTTGTATTCTGCACTAGTTCTGGTCTGAGAATTGCAGACTCTCCAACCCTAGCCCATCACAACGGAGAACGGAATGGCCAAGCATACAAGGCTTCAAACGGCACCATACCGATGGTAGAGTGAAAACTATTATTGTAAGCGAACTCTACCAAGGGTAAGTGCTTCATCCCTGAACCTCCAAAATCAAGAACACAAGAGCGCAACATGTCTTCAAGAGTCTGGATGGTTCGCTCTGTCTGACCATCCGTTTGAGGATGAAAAGCAGTGCTAAGGCACATTTGAGAGCCAAAAGCATGCTGGAGACCTCTCCACACCTTGGAGGTAAAACGAGGATCTCGATCAGAAATGATCATCCTAGGTACTCCATGAAGTCTCACCACCTCCTCTAGATACTTCCTCGACAAAACATCCACTGAGCTCAACTCCTTGATTGCTATGAAGTGGACCGACTTTGTTAAAAGATCCACTACCACCCATATAGAATCATGTCCTCCCGGGGATCGAGGTAAACCTATAACAAATTCCATTGAGATGTCCTCCCACTTCCACTGAGGAATCTCTAATTGCTGGAGAAGACCACCAGGAACACGGTGTTCGGCCTTCACCTTCTAGAAGACTAAACATCGGGACACACACTCTGCAACCGTACGTTTCAGCCCAGGACACCAAAACTGACTCCTCAAGGATCGGTACATCTTCGTCACACCAGTATGTACTGCCAAGGGTGAACTATGGAACTCTCGGAGAACCGTCTCGCGCATCACCAAGGGAACAAAAAGCCTGCCATGATACAACACTCGGTGTTGTTCATCCTCCGACCACCTATCAGGGGCCTCACCACAAACAACTCTGTCTCTCCAGACTTCCACCTCTAGATCACCCAACTGAGACTCTTCCACCTTCTGCATCAGGGATGACTACACCGTCATCTGGAAAAGACAACCTCTACCCCCAACTTCTCCCATATCAAGATGCAAAGTTGATAGCTATTCCATCACTCTCCAGGAATCACCAGATTCACAGACAACATCATTACATGACTTTTGGATCAGTTCATCAGCTACAACATTCCCTTTTCCAGGTGTATACGATATTTCAAAGTCGTATTCCTGCAAGAACTCCATCCACCGACGCTGCCTCAAGTTCAAGTCACGTTGGGAGAAAACATACCTCAAACTCTTATGATCGGTGAAAACCACAAAGTGCTCACCAATGAGGTAATGTCTCCACAACTTCAGAGCAAACACCACAAATTCCAACTCAAGATCATGGGTGGCATAGTTGCGTTCATGGGGACGCAACTGCCGAGACCCATAAGAAACAACTGACCTCTGCTGCATGAGAACACAACCTAGCCCCAGATGTGATGCATCATAGAAAACATCAAACTGGACTCCCTCTGCTGGAAGACAAAGGACTGGAGCACTTACCAAATTCTCTTTTAGATACTCGAAAGCTCTCTGACACTGATCAGTCCATATGAACGTTTGATCCTTTCTGGTCAAAGATGTCATAGGAGTCGTAACTCGGGAGAAATTGGATACAAACCTCCTATAATAGCCTGCGAGACCAAGGAAGCTTCGTACCTCTGACACGGTCTTGGGAGCTGCCCAAGACACCACTGCTTCTATCTTCGACGGATCCACAGCTACTCCCTGTTGGGACACATCATGACCCAAGAAATGAACTTATCGAGCCCAAAAATCACACTTCGACAACTTACCAAACAACTGATGTTGGTGAAGAACTCCCAAAATGGATCGTAGATTCTCTGCATGCTCCTCCTCAGATGGGAAGTATACAAGGATTTCGTCGATGAAAACCACAACAAACTTGTCCAGGAATTCTCGGAACACAGCATTCATCAACCCCATGAAAACAACTGGAGCATTCATCACGCCGAATGGAATTACAAAAAACTCATAATGCTCATAACGACAATGTAAAGCAGTCTTCGGGATATCCTCATCCTTTACACGCATCTGATGATATCCTGACCGCAAGTCAATCTTTGAGAACCAACTTGCACCCTTCAGTTGATCGAATAAGTCATCAATCTGTTGGAGAGGATAGCAGTTCTTTATTGTCACTTTGTTTAATCGACGATAATCGACGCACAACCGCAAACTACCATCAGCCTTTTTCACAAAGAAAACTGGTTCACACCATAGTGACACACTTGGCCGAACAAAACCGCACGGCAACAGACCATCAAGCTGTATACGTAGCTCTCGTAACTCAGAAGGGGCCATCCTATACAGAGACATAGAGATAAGAGACGCTCCTGGCTGTAGCTCGATCCCAAAGTCGATCTCTCGTCGAGGGGGTAACGCTACAAACTCTTCTGGAAAGACATCAGGGTACTCCTCTATGACCCTAGGAAGCGCCAACTGCTGAACCTATGAAGAACTCAGCATCATCTCAGCCATCATGGATGATAAGGATTGTACTTGTCTATGACTCATCCGAGGATCTCGCTCACCCACAAACACCACTTTATCTCCATCTGCATCAAAGAAAATGACCTTCTTCCTGTAGCAATCCACAATATCCTGCACCGAATACAACCAATCTATGCCGAGGATGACATCATATGGTTGTATTCATAAACATATGAAATCTCCCCAAGAGCGGTGTTTCCCCAACACTAGATCACAGTCTCTACATACTTCAAAAAAGTTGGCTCGACCTCCAACTGGCGTAGTCAACGCCAAGGGCACTGGAAGTCTCTCTACCTCAAGTCCCAAAGAATGGAAAAGGGTGGGTGATATGAAGGAGTTTGTTGCTCCTAAATCAAACAAGGAATACTCCGAGGTAGAAAACAAGCAAAGGGTACCTCGAACAACATCTGGCTCGCCTGGGGCTAGAAACGCTAGAGCATGAAGCTGACCACGACCTCCTCTATGGCCTCTCTGACCCTGATGACAACCACAACCATGGACGCACTCTGCTCTCTGAGGATGGGGAGCGTCATGGGGCTTTCCTCTGCCTGCTCCATCTACCCTCTGGTGATCTAAAGCTGGTGAAACCTACTACTGCTGCCTCGGCTGGAACTGCCTCAATGGAGGAACCTGGAGAAAAGTGCCCATTGCACGATGACTGCTCTGAAAGGTCGGGCACTCCCGCTGCTGATGACCACGACCACCACAAGAAAAACAAGCGCCTGATCCCTTGGCATAGGTCTGAGAGTTGCTGCCTCCGGAGAAACGAGATGGAAAGGTATGGGACCTACCCCCAGGTGAACGGAAACTCTTCTGCCCTGAAAACCGGGAACCCCAGACCACAGCTCTACTTCGTGAGGAAACATGATGATTCCCCTCTCGTGAAGATCCGGTCCTCGCCAAAGTCCTCTCAACAACCTATTCCCTCACCAGCACCTCAAGATATGTCTTAAGAATAAATGGGGTGACCTGGCACTGGATCTCTGGACGCAAAGCCTCCTCAAAATGCCTCTCCCTGGCCTCCTCATCTGGTAACAGGTCTGAAGAATATCGTAGAAGGTTCCTGAAATGGATTCCAAACTCCCGAACACTGGAGGTCCCCTGTCGAAGGGTAAGAAGCTCTTGGCGACTGGACGCCTTCGAAGTTGATGAAAGAAACTAAACTCTAAACCTATCTCGAAACTCCTCCCATGAGATTGATGACTCCTCACAATCCCCGAGGAACAAGAACCACCACTGCCTTGCTGCTCCACGCAGAATTGTCACAACCAAGGACACCCAGTGTTCCTTCCGAGCACGAATCGAACTGAATCCTATCTCGACCTCCTCCGACCAGTATTTTGTGACTGCATCTGAAACGGAGCCTTCGTACTTCTGTAGACTCTGGCGCTGAAACTCTCGGAGTGTCTTCCTCCATGTGTCATCGTCGTCAACCCCTACCCGGCGACGATCCGCTGGAACAGCCTGCTGGATAGCTTCTGCGCAAACCTGATGAGGACGTCGACCTGGAGTCATACCTGTAAAATAACAACTATTAGAGATCCTAAGACTGGAATATGGAAGACTCAACATTAATGAATTAATTTTTTTCTTTTATTAATTTAAGGTTAACCTATCCCAAGGTCTACCCATTCAAACACAGGCGCAAAGAAGAATGATGCATGATCCTTTCCTAGGTATCTACCCTACAACCAGTATCATTTTGTTTAGTAGTGATCATAAAATTAAAGTTCCATGAAACAGATCATAGGGGGCCCTAAACGCCTATGTCTCTGCCGGTCTCCAGTGTTTACCCCACTTGCTAAACATGAATGACACTGTTGCCCTACCATCCCATGCAACCTCACCTGTGCCTAACTCCAAACTCCATCCTATCCCTCAACCAGACCTCTGATACCACTCTGTCACGACCCCTCCCCACAAAGTGTACCCCTCTTGGGCCAGCAATGTGATAAGAGAGATAATGACCCCCGATTCCCGCCTCCAGTAGGCCCCAGGTTGGCGACTAGCACCGAGGGTATAATAAACATACAAATGGGAAGCATTACCCTCTAAGAGAACACATGCATAAGAGAGAGATAGAATAGAATCCAATCAACTGCAAATTAGAACTGAAATATAAATGAAAACCAAGTACATAAATGAAATGTCATGCAAAAGTACTAAAACTGAAAGGGGAAACTAAAAGTACCCAAAAGAAAGTAAAACGACAGCGATCACAAGCCCGAACAACTCCTCCTCCAACCACAAGCTAGTAGTAACCAGCTTGATCTCCAACCTGCTCCAAGTGACCTAAAAAACAGTTTATATATACATAGGGTGAGTATAACAGTATACTCAATAGGATCCTCCCCAAGCCTCTCATGAAACAGTAAAGAAAGCATGCTAAAGCCTAGTGAACAACAAGTGAAACTAACTCGTCACCTAAACAGGTATACTAAGTTCCCAACCTCACCATGGCTACTCTCACCAAGTAACGAATACAAGAATATAGCATATAGTAAAGATTATCAAGGGTACCCCGCTACTAATTCCCCACTAGTTTTCCACTTTTCCCCAATGACATATGTCCTGTGAATCTCTCTCCAAAGGCTTGCCCACAGACACCTGGGCTAAGCTCCACAATCTGCACCTCGTGCACCACAAAGGCTTTCCCACAGACACCTGGGAGAAGCACCACACCGTCCTCACAACCAAAAGTAACCAGGTAGTATTCGGGAGCCACCACAGCTTGCATAACATGTATCATACGTCAGGTATAATACCTCAAGCCATTATAGACCATACTCCGAGTAAGGATCCTCAAGCCATCATAGCCTATACACGTTACACCTATAGTAGTCTATAGGATACTATATCCAGAATATATGTGTGTGAATAACCACAAGCCATTATATCCCTCTACACACATATACGAGGTAACTAACCGCTGTGCCTCATGGCACAAGTATCTACCAAGAGAAGAGAGCGGGGCCAAAGGGGGTAGTCAGCCATTCGAACTCCCATCAGAATGTTGGGGAAAACACCCCTCCAAGGCTCAGAATCCCCGAGGTGTCAGTTGCCCTTACCGACAGGGTGGAGTAGAGTATTGAAACACAAAAAGTACATAATATATATAACTCACATCCACACTATGGGAATTACCTAGTCTTAGATACAACTGCAGCTAACGTCTCTCAGACTCCAGGCTGCTACTTCTAAGACTAGGTGTCCAATAAGCACACAAACATTTGAAGATCTTTATTAGATTACTAATTCTCATTTTATCAGTTCCACTATACATTAATTAATTCTTTAAACATTAATTAACCATGAACAATTCCACATTAAACTGAATTGGCATCACATTCAAAAAATCAAATGCTCCTTTTAAGATTCACATCACCTTTAAATTATAGTATCTCCATCCCCGTGGATTTTCACCATTTAATCAAACATTCATTACAGAATTACTTTTCCATATTCCCAGGCATTCTAGAAAAGCATCCTATGCTTATAAACACAAAGGAGGATCAACACGGTGAGTAGATATACTACCCTTCGAGTCTTTTCCGCCTATAGAAAGAGCATAGACCAATTCTCCCTCGAGAGGCTAAACACGGAAAGCACGTGGCATACCCCGCGCATCTTCACCTCCTTCAGAAGAAGGGTAGTAAGACCAGCTGCCTTGATCAGTGGGGAAAAGCAAAGCAGATTAACATTCAAAGAAAACCACAAGCATCCAGCAACCACATCCATCCCATTCCATCACCCCTAGTGTCCTCCCCAACACCCACATGCATAAACTGAAGCATCTCGCCACTCTAGGCGTCATCTACTGCCACAACCACAAGGCCTCCATGCCTCCACATATCACAACAGCCATCCAGGATCACATAATAGCACAAGCAACATGAAAAAAACAGTCACAACCATGGGCTATTGACCCTTTAACAAACAAGAGGGTAACTCCGAACCCTTTTAGAAATTCCCACATAATCTATTCGTTAATCCATATTGAATTAGCAGATTTGTTATTCGTAGGTTCCAATTATGGGATACCTAATTAGTAATCTACCACAATTAAATAACCATGCTTACTTCCCTAATTTGATTATCCTCAAATTAGAACAACTACAACAACGGAAACAACCAGATTCATTTACATGACTTTTTATCTTTATCCAATTAATTAACAATTAATTCTGGATTTACGTTCATTATCAATTTCCATCAAGAACGAACAACTAATCAAAGAAAACAAAGATATCACTATATCTAGCAAAACATGAGGCAAACCGTTATCACGGTACAAAGCAACAACATGCGATCAACCAATTATTTTAATCCTGTTCAAGTATTTAATTAGGTCAATTTCATTGTGATCCAAAGGGATAAATCATTCTAATTCTACTATTGCACATATACAATTAGAGAATCCATGAATCCCCTACCTAGAAGAGTTCTTGACTTCCTTTATCCACACAACGGGTCACAATCCTCCTCACACGACAACTGCATCCACCGGAGGATGCCATGGTACGACAGTACCAACCAACCCCAAGAAAAACCCATTAGAATATTGGAAATTACATGGTATAATATGGAAGGGAGAAACAAGAGAAGATGAGCCATGAAGGACTGATGATAAACATACCTTATATCGAAGAATGATCAACACAGCTTGGTTGCATCAAAACAGAGCGGAACTGATCCGAGGAGTAAAGTTTGAGTGTGAAACTCCTACAGGAAGGATTGAAAGGTTCTAGCATCTTTTAGCTAAGAACAAAGGGAAAGAACAAGGGAGAATGATATCTCGTCCCTTTTTAAGATTTAATGGGGAGATGGTCTAAGATCCGGTTAATTGTCCATTAAAAACGGACCGCATTAACCCACGCGGTTTGACTAAGTAAATACATCCCGACCTTAGGAATAATTAATATATGATTTATGGACTTTGAAATGGCCTTAAGAGCCCTTAAAAAAAGGCTTTAAATGTATTTTACGTCAAAGGAAATGTCAAAAGGGGATAAACTATAGGAATCTGGAAACACTGTTCACCCACCATTACTGTACATGAAATCGATCTATCAGACCGATCTATGAAACCGATCTGTCAGACCGATATGTGAAACCGATCTGTCAGACCGATCTGTGAAACCGATCTGTCAGACCGATCTGTGAGACCGATCTGTCAGACCGATCTGTGAGACCGATCTGTCAGACTGATCTGTGAAACCAATCTGTCAGACCGATCTATGACACCGATCTGTCAGACCGATCTGTGAAACCGATCTGTCAGACCGATCTGTGAGACCGTTCTGTCAGACCGATCAGTGAAACTGATCTGTCAGACCGATCTGTGAAACCGATCTGTCAGACTGATCTGTGAAACCAATCTGTCAGACCGATCTGTGAAACCGATCTGTCAGACCGATCTATGAGACCGATCTGTTAGACCGATCTGTGAGACCAATCTGTCAGACCGATTTGTGAAAACGATCTGTCAGACTGATCTGTTACTGTTCATAAAACTGGAAACACTGTTCACAGAACTGGAAATTGGAAAAGTGTTGGGGATAAGTCCCCTTGACCTCTCGGAACACCTCTAACACCAAAATTTCACAAAGTAATGGACCGGAGAGGTCCGATCCATTACAAATTTAGTTGATGAACTCCTTATTCATCCATCACTGAATAAAAATAAGGGCCAAATGACCTACTAAATGTTTGACCATACCCTATGAAAGTCTAATCCTATAAACTAGAGTATTAAATTATCCTCCCTTCCACTAAAAGGGTTCATTTATCACATGAATACCCACCTAATCAAGGTGTTGTTTCATGAACTAAGAGTCCTTTTGGAGTCAAATGACACTCAAATGAAACCTCTCGCCTGGAACTCTTCACAAGTATTTATTGATGCTAGATTACCTATGAGGGTTCTACCACAACTTGTCTCATCCCTTGCTAAAGCATAAAGCATCAATCCTATAACAAGGCCATGCCTGAAAATTTAACTAAGATTAGAGGCATGTCCTTTAAGATTACTATAAAAGAAATGGTCCAATAATACCTATGGGCAATATACACATTCCTGTCTAAGGCTAATCTCAGGAAAATATTCAAAATAACCTTACATGAGGGTCAAAGTTGTGAAAAACACTAAAAGGTTACCTTCAATACATTATATCAAAAAAATATTATTTTAAACGTTAAATATTGTTAGTAAAATAACATCAAGTATGATTTATAAGGAAAATTTGGAACTTTATTTAGCTAACGTGACAAGGTACACAGACAAGTTATATGAAAATTTCTTTTAAGAATAATTTATTTATCAGAAAAATTGTCAAAATTTAGGCAATTTTTCTTATAAATTTAAATTATATATTTTATTTATCCATATGATTATCATCTAAGGATTTATTATAGAAAATTTCAATTTAAAGTTATATAGGAAAACTACCTTTAGGTTGTAATTGGAATTTTAATTAACATAAGACTCATAATAATAAAGATCAATAGTATATAAATAGACCATTATAAATTTAAAGTGATTGGTTCTATAAGTTTCCACCGTAAATTTATACATAAACCTTATACATGGCTGTTGAAACTTTTAAATAACCATCCCTATATAAAATGAGTATACCCCCATGGGGTTAAGTACTAAGGAAAAAATGACAAAAGAAAACCTACGAGGGTCTCATCATACCATACTAGGTTCATTTAAACACAACCCAATAGTAGTTGTTTTATTCATGATTTATTAAACACTTAGTGGGTTATCCTATAATCACATCATGGTAAGACAAACCTACTTGGGTCGAGTCAAATTTATCTCATAAGCATAAACAACATGGCTGGCCTACTTGGGTCGAGTCAAGTCAAGGATCCATAAGAAAATAAGTTATTTATAGGTAATAATTTAATCCACTTTCATATTTATATAATGTAACAATTAGATGAATAACCATTAACATGTTATAAAGGTACATGCCTTTATAAGTTAAACTCGGAACTCACGTAACTGCAACCAAGTTTTCACCCTCAACCATAGAATAAAACAAGTCTATTTTAGATGGTTCAAATATATGGGTTTCCATTTCCAAATTATAAAGGCCCATAATATTTAAAAATTTTATTTAGACCCTTTTTAATCATTACCACTATTGTTTCCTCCCATGAAACCAATGGTATATAGATCAAACATGTCATAATTGGTTAGTTAAAAATAATTCCACCATTACGATTTGCAGGAAAGAACCACTTAGGATGATGCATGCACTTTATTAACCAACCATATATCATAACTATAACAAGTAATGATATCCCATCAGTAATGAATTCAAATATAAAAGACAATCTATCACAGAAGCCTGGAATAACATTATGTATGACATAATATCACACAAGCATGTTATACAGGAAATCATGCTAATAATTCACCCATAATTTTATATAGATAATCATTCTAATAAATCACCCATAATGTTATAAAAATAAGCATTATGATAAATTAACTAACATGGTGTACAATCATACAGGACAAATAGTCATGAAACGTGGAATATAACCACACAAGTCACATCAAACATGTATCAGGGAGTCAATAAATGAAATATATATGGCATGACATATGCATGGCATGTGAATGTTTACGTGCCTATAATGATGCATGTAACAATAATTCCTTTCTATACTAATCCAAGGGTAAAAACCATATATCCCATAATTCATTAAGAAATATAAGGTACATAAATCACTCAAGGTGAAATAATTATCAACTATAACAACAAAAAACATGGACAATAATCTCACCCAGAACACTTGGTCTTTTCCACATGCATGGGTTAATCACTCCTAGACATGACTATTTTAAAAAGTTTTGACACATTCACAATATCTTTTCTACCAACAAAAAATAGTAAGAAAAATGAAAATAATAGATTTTATATTAATTTTACTTGTCCCGACTTGGTATCCACTGAACCTGTGCCCCGAGTCGTTCTACCACATGTCTAAAAGTGTGGCTCTATTTATGCCAAAGGACATAAACTAGAAACGAGGGTCTAATGTTGGTACAATGGGTATAATATACCATCATGGTCAGAGTAGTGTAGCGATATACACAAATAAAACAATGGTGAAAGTAACAACAAATTGAGAAGTAGTAGAAGATAATAATAGCTGATAAACATGGAAAACGCCAAATATAAAACCATGAATATTAATGTGAAGATAAGATGTTCAATAATAAACATAAAATTGGTAATACATCAACTTTTATAAGGAAATGAATAAAATCCTCAAAGGATGTCTCTATGAGCATCCTGAGCATTAGATCAGTCATGTTCTCTCAATCTCCTATATACATGAGTAACAACACATAGCGCATTCAGTGATCCTAAACTTGCAACCAAGAGGTCTATTTGAGTACAAAACTATGACTCAAATAGGATGCGAGATATACTCAGTACGCCACCACCAAAAAAATATAATTTAATCTAGTACATGAGTATAAAATACAGTAGTGTGTAGGTATAATAAATAAATTATTGAATGAATAAATATAATCATGTTAGGATCGGGTTACTCAAGGACACTCGGTTGAAAATATTAGCTTCAGACTAATCCAAAATGTCACTTAATACATATAACATGATATATATATTTATGTAAAAGTGTATGTATATACATTATATACATTAGAACAAAAAACACACACACATACGTAGTGTTATCCTGGGCCCAAGGCATCACCCAAGCATTCATGAATAATTATAATATGTTCCGTAAGTCTCATGGAATACATCCTTAGGAAGGAATTATAACTAGGACATCAAATATGAAAAACATAGATCAAATAAATGTATGTTCTTGGACTTTACATATAGATAATTTAATTAAATAAATTGTCATCCTATGCCCATCTAAGTCATTCCATAAAAAATAAAACCATGGTATTTATCAAATCATATTATATTTTCATTTTTTCTATGATCCCACCCATGGAATTCTATTTCATGAGTCCATTTATCACTCAAATAGTTTATCACATCATGAAACCTTTGCTTCCATCCTAGTAATTCGATATCAGGAACCTGGTATCACTTGATTCATATCAAAATTCACTTAACCACTAATCCCATCCAAGGTGTTATGTTGGAGGAACCTAAGTGCCTCACATATTAAATGTAATCTAAATAATCCTATAAGACCATACAAGGCATTCCACATAAGTAAACCAAGTATCTCTCAAGGAAAACCTAATTCATATAACTTGTGAACCTGTCCATGGAATTTCGTAGAAGGAACCCAAGAATCACTCATGTCTTAAAAAAATTCATCTAACCATTTAGATTTGAGTAATAAAGAATTCTATGTTAGAATGTATGCTATATCGTAATTCAAGTATGAATAATTAATAAGCTATTTTCTTATTAATTAAATATCACAATTCATGTATATATATAGTGCTATTCCATTTATAATTAATTAAGAAGTCCATGGGATGGTCCATGACATTTATCATTTCAAAGAACTCCATTTTCTGCCACCTTTTTATTAAACATGGTTTCACACCTCAAAGGAAGTTTTATAATAAAACGAGATATTGGACATCATACCAAATAAATTAATTCAAATTAAAAATATTTTACATGAGAGTTAAACTAACACACCTCATAGGTGATTAAAGCGTTGATAAATTATTTTAATAAAATTGGTTTTAAAAATAATTAAAGGGTAATTTAATTTCATAGATAAATAATAGGATATGATATATAATTAGTACACCCAAAAGGGGTGGTTTGAGTTGAGGTGAACGACCTCCATCGATGAAATTTAGGTGTACAATGTCTATTTAATTAAAGTCATTAGGTTCTAGAAAATTAATTTTATATTTAAAGGGAAATGCCTAGAAAATATTGTGTGTTCCACAATAGTGTATTTTATAAAACATTGAGACATTAATGGAAAATCCTTAGCCCATATACCTTATAGCAAGGATGCTTCACTCATCTATTATCAATATTTGATTCTAGATGAGAATTGAGAAATCATAAGGATAGACAACGGATCTGAAAATTGAGAATATGAGATCTCATTGAAATATAATTAAATATAGAAAAATAAACTAATAAATGAGGAAGGAGGAATTATAGACTCAATGAGGGGATTCTGACATGACAGGTGGTGAGTGATTCTGAATTTGGACAGAGTAAAACCATCAAAGCCTTAGAGAAGAGGTAGATACCTCCATGCATGGGAGGCTACCGTGTGGTTTGAGGGAAGAAAAAAGAGAGTAGAAGAGTTAAATAAGGTAGAGTAAAATGTTTAATTTCACCTCATAAATGAGGTTAATGGTTTGGCTGCATGGTTTAGGAAAACCGTGCGCTAACCATGTGGGTTCACTGCCCAAGTGGAACTGCCCGTGTAGGCTAGGAGCATGATTTTGGAAAACCATGCACAGCCCATGGGCCTCAATTAAGAACCTCTATAACACCCCACCTGGTTTTCCTTAGAGCATCACATGGTTTAAATATACCATACCCTTATAAAAATAGGCCACCTAGTTTGGCCCCTATTTGTTTCTCTTGAAACTGAGTTTTCAAAGCCCAATGCTTTCAAACCTCATATAAACACCTAAAACACCTCTTAGAGTTTAAAATGAATCTAAAAAACCATTTTAATCATTAAAACTATCAATTTTACATTTTAATATTATTTAAAATATTTTCCCATCCACCAAATGAAAACATTAAAATTCCTTTATAATTTCCATGGTTAAAAAACATAGGACATTACAAAAACATTCATCTCCTTGTGTCCATTGGTAACAAGGACACATTATTAGAATATGGGAATTAATTTTGTTTTTAGTTTCTTATATTAAATTATACCTTTAGTAATGGTTTAATCAATCAAAATAAATGATTAATATAAAATTTAAGACTCAGTTATTCCCAGTTGTGGAAAGATATTTTTTTTAGAAACACTATGTAGTTTTCAAGGATATACCTAGTATGGTTTTATAATCTTTGGAGTTAAAGACCACAAGTATTATATACAAATTTATGTTTTTAGTTTTGGAAAAAGAAACCTTTAGAAATAAAGGTATCCCACAGCTCTTTCAAAATTAGATTATCTAGATAGTGTGAACTATTCTAAGGTTAAGTTAGTGGTAAATATACTTTATAAAATTCATATAAGTATTATTTATGGAAAATAAAAGTGATGTATGGTAAATTCATGATAAGAATATATGAGTTTATTTGGGCCAATGTGCTGAAGAATATCTTAACCAAACATTCATATATCATTAAAATGTAGCATAAAGAAATTCCTAAATGCACATTTACTTATACAAATCAAAGCTACGATATTGGTAATGAGGATATATGGTGATTCTTACATGAAAACACTGATCATTATAATATATCATGGAGTAATTCCTAAATTAAAATTTCCTTATACACATCAACATCATTATGCAGGTAAATGAAGAATCAATGTTAAGATTCATATGCATTTCAAATCATACATTATTTTTGAGACATGCTTTACAAATTGTATGGTATTCCAGAACCATATTCCACCTATAAGAAAAAGGATATCATATTAGTCGTGGGGTGATATAATCCCTCATTTCATAATAACATGTGTTTAGATGAATTTTTTTTTTATAAATATAAAAAAAATTTCATAAAGAAAAACACAATGTGCATATAATGTTATTATCCCAAATTTTTCTATGGATATTAATTAAAACCCTAATATTGAGTAATAGTCAATTGATAAAATGTATTTATATAAAATTAGTGTAAATATCTATTTAAGATAGTGGGAGTAAGATTGAATTTTATTTAGTCAATGATAGAGATGCATAGATAGTTATAATAGGAAATAATTTCACAAGATTTTGTGGAAATAGAATTTTTTAGATACACATACTACATAGGAAGGTTAAAACTATGGTAATTGTTTTATATTCATTGTGTCTGGGGATAATTTATTCATTGAGAATAATAAATCCTACATGTAATAAATATATGAATAATAGGTAAAATTTTCAATATCTATTAAAATTAAATAATGGATTCCAAGTATTACAGTAAAATGGATTATTATTTTGAATACCATAGTGGGTATTAAAGTGGTACTATACATGGGTGGTACATGCACCATAACAATAAGTAAAGATTAGTAATACAATGTCATTATTCCTAAATCCATTAGAATTTTACTTCTCATAACTACTTTCTATGATTATTTTATTGAGTGTTGGAGGTTAAGGAAACCAATCATGGAAGGTTTCTATATAATGAAAGTAGAAAGGTATGGTCACATCAAAAAATACCAATAGTGGGTTAATGTTACTAGAATCTAGTTTTGGATTGAAGTAATAAAAAATATCATATAATATTCATTTGAAATGAATTTTTTCCTTGAGTTTATGTAATGAACCGAACCACATGGTATTTGTTTTCCTTAGAAGGCAAATCCATCACAACCCCAATCCCACCTCTAATTGGATAGGGGTTGGAGACAAGCATAGAGAAGGTATAATGAAGATGAGAGGCCTTTTCCTAGTATAACAATACAAATGCAGTCAACTATTACCATGAAATAATACATAGGTTTAATAATAAAATATAGTAAATTCTAGAGAATACCATATATGAAATACCAATAGGAAATACCTCAGAGAATAATAGAATGAAACTAAGGTGAAAATGGGTAAATACACACCCAAACAAAAATTAAGTCCCAACATAAAAAAAATTGGAATAAAAGAAATAACGAGAGAGCACATCCCTTGATCTCCAAGTCCAATCACTGTACAAGGCATATGCACCCATATATAAATATGATCCACCAATGTCATTGTTGAAATTCCTGTCATTCACATAATCCATGACACATATGGGGAAATCCCATGTAGGGGTGAGTATAATCATACCTAATAAAGCACCTAGAAAACCAAAAAATAGAGAAATAGATAAATACTGAAAATTTTAACTCAACCTAAAGTAATATTGAAAAAATATAATATATATATATTCTCAAATGATACCCAAAAAAGTGATAAAAGGAATATCTATCCAATAGCCCATCCCAACATGATGAGTTTGAATATAGCTCCAAATATCCATCATCGATGCCCAACATCTTGTGCGTCTATTTTAGAAAACCATGTAGAGGACCCTAACCCCACCACTACTCCACAACCTAAGGAGGAATAATCTATAGTAGATGACCCTTTATTTGGTGTGTAAGGGGAGTTCATCTCAAAGCATAGAGGACCCTCACCCTAACATTATAGGGGGTGAAACTTGATAAGTATAAATATAGGACCTATGACCTAGTACTTCAAGGGGGTGACACTCAAAGGGTAGAGGACCCACACCCTAGTACCATAGGGTGGGGGAGCCACACTGAGGGTAGAGGAATCACACCCTAGTGTGTTAGGGGTTCCACTTAACTAGTGTATGGATTATGGGGGACCCACAACCTCGCATGATATGGGTGTTTTTAACACTGAACTCTCTTTGATGATCCTATCTGATCATTGTTACTAGTTCAACATCACCTGGAGAAGTTTCATGCTCTCAAAACGTCATGTATTATCTCAAAATAAACTATGAAAGCAGAAATCATGTTCTATAAGGAGAACTACTCAGGATATGCTACTCAAGGGCCCAAATATGAGTATAGAAGAAGGTGATATGCAGGGTGGAAGTCCCTAAGAAAAGTACATGGTGTGGACTAGGGGACACATGACATGTGATCTCACCTAGCCTCTTGGCCGTGACTTTTCCATTACATAGGTTGGATGGACTTGTAGTACTACACGACATGTAAAGATACTACACGACATGTATCAACCACTTAGGTACTGCCTGTGTGATCCTGATCATGTCTATGTATAGTTGTTCATGATCATGTACTTTGGGTCATGCGTATGTACCTAGTAATTTACTTTTCAATGCCTAGTTACTTGGACATGGCCATGTACCTCTAGGAATGTCTGTTTACTCTCATAGTACAAAGTTTTTAAACCTACAGGGGGTCCTGGGCATGTGTATATGGAACATGAATTGGATTACTAGGGAGGGTCACATGACACATGGGCTCAACCATTAGGCATGTGATCCTTAAATCAGTTGAAATCTTTAGCTGTCATGAAAAAAGAAAAAGACAAAATATGTTCTTCAGTATACATGGTTTGTAGTACAATTTTCATAAAAAAATATCATTTATTTATGTGGTTTATGGATCAAATTTTTTCTCCACCATTTTATCCTTTTTACCACTTTAAATCCTACAAAATCAAAGGTTTGGTCACTGGCCATTGATCTTTATCCTTCAATTGATAGAAATCAGGAATCTAATTTTCTATTCAAGCCCTGTAGTGCCTCCCAAATCTTGTGGTTCCTCCTGTTTCTACATTAGATCCTCGATCCATGGAAATATCACCAACATACATCCTATTATTTTTTGTAAATAACCACCCCATGTGTCTTCTATGAAACTATTATAAATTCTAGGGCCCAATCATGATCATACCCACCTTGAAAAATTTGAATCATGACCCCCAAATCTAACGATAAAGAACATGATGAATGGGTGGGGTAAAAGGACAAGAAAAAATGTAAAACTATCATTGGAAAATAATTATCATCCAATAATTACAAATCATGGATTCTATGAGTGATAACATGTGAAATAAGTAGAATTTATAGAATTAACAATATAGAAAGGAAATGGGGATCATACGAAGGATAAAATAATCACATATCAAAAGAATATAATTAAATATGTGCTCAATCATTTAATAAAAAGGGTAGAAACAAAAAATGATGATTCATACCTCAAATTTGATCAATAATTGGTTAATATTCCATTTAAAAATGATGAATAATGTCCACTACATTTGTTGCCTCTTGATATATCTCAACCCGATCACCTGTCATCTTCTAATCTCAATCCACTAATGAAGAACTCCCTAGACCTCCTATCTAATCATCCCAAAGTTATACAACTAACCCTATATATTTTTAATAATGAGGTAGAACTAGAGGAATTTAGATCAAGTGAATTTAAAATAAAATAAATAAATTTAATTATTTATTTTAATTAAATGCACCACCAACTATAGCCGCAACCATACATCTGGTTCCAACCAACATTTTTTCGCACCTAGGGTAAATCCCACATTCCAGAATCAACTATGGTATTATATTTTCTATCTAAGGTCTTAAATAATGGAAAAAAATTTCTAATGAAAGGGTCCATGAGCATTATTTAAAATATATTAGTATTTTTAATATATTATTTCTGGGGTCTCGATACACCCAAAAACCTAACCAAATATAAGGATAAATCCAGATATATAAATAGAAATATTCAAAGTTTAGTCCATCAAAACCAAATTTTCTACATTTTCCCCTCCTTAAAGGCTTTTCTCCCTTAAAAAAAATCTGAAAAAATTGTGGGGGGTATTGAATCCTCATATGAATCTCTCACTACCAAGAGTTATCCTATACACTCATGTTCTAAAAAATCACATGAACCATGGTAATGGCCTATCCTCATAGGATCCTCTATTTATGATCATTGATTTTCACCTGGTACTTCGTAAGGTGTCTTAATCCTCAATATAAATCTCCCCCTAGTGATAACGTGAATAAGATTGTGAATGTATATCCTCTAATGTGACACATAGAATACATCATGCACTAGGTCCAACTCTGGGGTAATTCAAGGAGGTAAGAAACCGTTCCAACCCTCCACAGGATCTCAAATGACCTGATAGAACTTGAGGATAAATTAACACCTCAAAAAACCCTCTATAGTCATCATCATGGTGATATGATCTGGAAAACAAGTTATACCTTCTTGAACTCCAAGGGTCTACGATATTAATCCATGTAAAAAAATCTATTCTCTATACTTTCCTTGTACACTCAAAGATCACCTGGACCTTCTCTGGAATACCCTACACCATGTCTGTCCCAGTAAGGGATGCCTCGCCAGTTTCCATCCAGTGCAACGGTGACCTACATGGTCTCTAATATGGTGATTTTAAAGGTCTAATGATTATAGTTGAGTGATAGATATTATTATAAGAAAACTCTACCAATGGAAAGTGATTCTCCTGAATCTGACCGAAGTAAAAAACACAAGACCTTAGCATATACTCTATCACCTAGATAGTCTTCTTAGTCTACCCATTTGTCTTTGGGTGAAAGGTTGTACTCATCCTCAACTGGGTCCCGAAGTCCTCCTATAAGACTCTGCACAATCATTACTTAAACTGTACATCATGGTCAAAGACAATTGTAAAGTTTACTCCAAGAATCCAAATGATCTCCAATATATAGAACTTCCCCAGACTCTCCACTGAACTCTGATCCTTGATGGAAATGAAGTGATTTGACTTCATGAGTCAGTGAACAATCACCCTGATAGCATCGTGGACTCTCTATGTCCATGGAATCCCCATTACAAAGTCTATGGATATGAAATCCCATTTTCACTTTGGGATCTTAAAATAATGTGTCAAACCTATCAGAACCTGGTTCTTAGCCTTCACCTACATACATATGAGACCCTAAGAAACAAACTCAGATATGATCCAATTTATGCCAGCTCACCAAAACTGTTGCTGATGGACCTTGTACATATTTTCCACTCTATGATATACAAAAAATAGTGAATTGTTATACTACTTAATTGACTCCTGATGTATTGTTATTGTAACCACCATCCATCCTTAAAAAATGATGGAACGTTCCCCTCTAGAAAAGACATGTAGAGCATATGCTAATGATATCTAGTCATGTAGAACAACATAGTTGATGTCTCCCAAATGGGCATCCTAGAAACAAATAAGAAGTAGAGGATCCACCAACATCAACTAAAGAAAAGTTGTACTCCTCTCCTCCACCATGGTGAGCTATAAATAAGCCAAATTCTCATTCACCTCATCCACCAAGTGAGAATATGGATTTCTACTATGGGATTTTACCACCACGTTTCCCTTCACAGGAGTTTATACTATCTCGAAGTCATAGTTTTTCATAAAATCCAACCATTGCATTTTTCAGAGGTTAAGATCACTGTGAGTGAAGATATACCAAATACTCTAGTGGTATATGTAAAAAATAAAGTGCTACCCCAAAATATAGCACCTCCATATCTTCCGAATGAATATTACCACTACTAACTCTAGGTCATGAGTAGCATTATTCTCCTTGTGGGGTATCTACTACCTCTACCCATAAGTGATCACAACCTGCCTTTGAATCAACACACAGTTGGGCCTTGATCTAGAGGAATCACTAAAAAATACATACTATATTCTCTCATATTGTAGTCTCAATAGAGGAAAATTGGTCATCTTCTACCTTAACTGCTCTAAGGCTCCTTGACACTACTCAGTCTAGGTAAAAAGATTACCTTTTGGCATTAGGGTCTTCAAAGGGGAAGCTACTCTAGAAAATTCTAGAACAAACCTACTGTAGCACACCACCATGCCAATAAAAATCCACACATCCAACACACACTTGGGTATATCCCAATAAATAACTTCATTAACTTTCTCTAGGTCTATGACTAATCCATGACCAAATATGAAATTCCTAAAAAAGTGGAAATCAAAGATATATAACTGTAACTTCAAGAGATTACCATAAATACGGTGAAACCAATATAAGTATAGGAACATCCTCAAGTGTGTTATATAGTCATACTCTAGTATAGAGTAAAAAAGTATTCCATCTATGAAGAAAACCACAAATCGGTCCATGACTGGATGGAAGATCTAGTTCATCAAATCCATCAACACAGTGGGGTAATTTTTCACACCGAAAGATTTCACCAGGAACTCGTAGTGTCCATAATGATATTAGAATGTTTTCTTCATAATATCATCCTTGAGAATCCTCAAATAGTGGCAACCAGACCCTATATCGATATATGAGAACCAAATCATTCCTAAAAACTAACCAATGAGCTCATCAATCCTTAGAAATGCGCACTTCTTTTTACCATTACCTTCTTCAAGTGATATTAATCGACATAGAGCCTTAAGATCTGAAATAACTTTTTCATGAACAAGACCAAAGCTTCATAAGGGAAAAAATAGTTCTAATGAAACCCTTCTCTCGAGGGTCCTTCAACTACACCCTCTGTTCTCAGAGCTTGGTAGGACCATCCAATATGTCGTAGATGATATCAGTGCGCTCCTGGGGTGAAAGTCAGTGAAAAATTCCATCTCCTACCTCATAGATAGTCCCAAAACATCCTCAAGGAATATTTCCATGAATTAATACACTACTAAAGGAATATAAATTCCTAAAGAGATTGCTACACTAAGTGTTACACTTTCTAACTGATGGGTGATGGAATAAAACCTCTTGATCGTAAGGCCTACTTGCTCAGCCATGAGATCTCTCTCACCCACAATGAACAATCTAATCCCCTATGTCCAAAGGTATCCAACCCAACTGTGATGAGAGTTGATCTAGGATAGATACATGGACAACTAGTCTATACCAAAGATAATGTCTCAAGGTTTCCCCATGATGACTAGTAGGTCCTATGAGAAACATTCTCCCCTGAGTTCTAGCTCACATCATTGGCATATATGAAATATCAAAGAATCAAACCCATTCAAAAGCTATAGAAATAGATGATGGGATATTCTCTTAATGGGGAGCTCTAGATCTCACACAAGGGATACTAAAATGAAGGGTTGACTCCCACCCATGTCTACAAGTTCTGGAGAATGTGTAGAAAAGACATTGATAAAACATTGTATCATCTCACGGGTTTCTAGTTCATAAGACTTAATAGTCTACACCTTACCTTAGCCCCAAATACTAGCTCCCTGATCTTGGAGTGGGTATCCTAGTAGTGGTAGTGGAATTATCCCATTTTGTGACCCTTTACCAGCATATCCGCCCCATAGATCCCCACTTTCTTATCTTTCAGTACTGCCTCCACGGGGGTCAGTCTGGACATGCCTGGGAGAACCCTGATCATGGTGTTGCCTCTACTATAGTGGCCCATCTAGTTACTTCCTAAACTCCTTAGCATGTTATGTTGGGGAATCACATGCAATGTGACCTCACCTATCACATGAATAATACTACCCCTCTCTAGGATGACCTGGTCCACTGCGTGACCCCTACACTACATGTCCATGTGACTGAGTTCATCCATGTGAAAGTATCCTATGTTGAGACCATGATGACCATCACCTTCTAGATACTATAGATGAATCATACCCATGAATCCCACTTACATATCTAGCTACCTAGTGTCCCTCTGATAAGAATCTCTCAGTAATCGGTTCCTACTCTATTACTCTAGCATAGGTGGGAATGTACAAGGGGACCACATTGGAATAAATGTATTTACGAATAACCTACATGAACTTCCATTATTTTATGTAAACATCCTAATATATTTATAGATTGTATTGTATTATATAAGTGAACCTCATGGAATACTAATCAACCATCGTACTACCTTGGTGCTGCTCAAGAAGCTCCTGGATCCAAACTGAGCACACGCATGAGAGGAAATACTCCTAATGAAACAATTGCTAAAAGTAAGACCATGATATCATTGTATCATTATGAGTTTTAATGAATATAATACACTAGAATAATACTTCTCCATGGAAAATATTGGCTTCCAGCACAACTGTATGATCAGTCAAGGTCTGCATGTGCCTGGAGACTTAGATCACCAACTCATGATAATCCTCAACTGCTCGGGGATCTAGATCACTGCAAAACCTCAATGGAATCTGGTACTAGAACTCACATAGCACACTAATCCTATGTACATACTCATCCTATCCTAATGGTAATATCTACTACTCAATAGGGGGGGGGGGTGCTGCTCCCTGACCACTTGTAGGAAACATCTCATGAGATGGACCCTGAACTAAGGCCTCATCACTCATTATATCGTCATCATGATCCTGAATTGGTAACCTATATGGATATATTTGTGTATAAATCTTGAAGGTGATCAATTAATTCCATGGTTATATGAGAATATATATATATATGTATCTGAATCAAGAAGGATAGTTTAAGGTCTCAATTTTATATGATGCATGTACCACTGTTCCCTGTAACCAATGTATTAGTATGTTGAGTCAACAAACAGGTTATAAAAGTCATGGTGTATTGATACGTTGTACACCACACCAACACTGATTTATCTATCCTAAAATATGCACATTAGGCACTCTTAATCCATTTACCAAATTTCCAAAACACTACTCACCATGTGTAAAACACTAACTACGGCTTATAAATGAACCTCCTTTGATACCACTCTATAAGGACCCAAACCACAAAGGCCTACTTGAATGGAGGAAGTTCGAGCCGTCAAAACCTGAATCCTACCATAAATAGTCTAGGGAGTACTAAGAAGAACTGATAAGACACAATGTAAATAAGAGGCCTTTTCTTAAGGTACCTATATGAACACACCCAATTGACTCCATGAAATAGTGCATAGGTGTAATAATAAAAGTTACTAACATCTAGAGTAAACCATGAATGAAATACCTTGAGGAAATACATCTGAGTATTATAGAATAAAACCATGTTGAAAAGTGGAAAATACATTCCCAACTAGAAGTGATGTCCAACCAGACAACAATAAGAATGAAAGAAAGATGAGAGAGACTAGATCTTGATCTCCAAGACCAACCACCATATGCATCCTATACACCTGAGTGTCACTATGTTCCACAAATTTCATCAATGAACTATCCATAATCTGTATAAGAAATATGTGGGAAAATCCTATATAAGGGTGATTATAAACATACCCGGTAGGACACCCCAAAAACCACAAAGTGATAAATTAAAAGATACAAAAAGGTCAAATTATCCCAAAGGAAGAGGTAAATGAAAACTAATATATATATAAACTCAAAAGAAACCTAGAAGATAGGGAAATGGGATATCTATCCCACATCCTAGCCCAAGATGACGATTCTTCCTATAAATACAAATGTATATCATCAATGCACATAATCTCTTATGTCTGTTTGAGAAAACCATGTGGAGGACCCGTGCCTTGCCACTACTACATAGGACAAGGGGGAATAATCTCTAATACCAGACTCATTCCATAGTAAATTAGTGTGGTTCCACTCACATCATGTAGGACCCTCACCCTAACATGATAGGTGGGTTCCACTCGGTAAGAATAGATAGAGGATCCACACTCTGGTGCACCAGGGGGTGCCACTCAAAGGGTAGAGTACCCATGCACTAGTACCATAGGGGGGTTCTACTCTGAGGGTATATTACCCATTCCCTACTACATCATGGGGTTCCACTCAACTAGTGTATAGAGTATATAGGATCCACACCTTGGTTGGATAGGGTGTTTCCAACCTCGAACTCTCTCTGATGATCATTTCTGATCATTGCTGATGGTTCAACATCGCTTAGATAGGCATCATGCTCTTGACACCCCACGTCGTATATCTAAATTCACTAAGAAGGCTACCATCACATTATACATGAAAAAATGATCAAGATAGGCTACTCACATGACACAACCAAAGTCCATAAGAAGGATATATAGAAGGAAAAATTCCGTATGAAAAGAAAACTGTGTGTAGCAGGGGTCACACGATGTGTGAACTTATCTGTTTGATCCAGGTCGTTCCCATGTATAGCTGTTCATGTCCGTGTAATTCGAGTTATTTATTATGTACCTATCCATACACCTATTCATGACCATGTACCGTGTAACAACCCAATATTTTATGATAAGTATTCATTTTAATTTATTTGATGTCATGTGTTTTATGATACAACAAGATTATCTTGTGCTATACGCCACACTGTATTATCTTGAAGTATACACAACACTATTCTTAGATTGTGTTACACACAATTTCACGTTCGTTTTATAATAGTCATTCTACGCAACATTGAGTGTATATATATATATATATTCAATGTATAAATGAAATATGGTTGGATTCTGTTATACGAAATAATGAAGGATTCTTGCACAACACGTAACCCTGACTTGGCTTGAATTACACGCAATCGCGACCTTCCTCAACAGCGTGTGTTGTACGCAATACCGGGTTTTACTAAACAAAGATATATTATTATAATATTATTATGAACTAGCCTTTATGAATAGTATTAACTAGATTTTGAATTTTATAACATTATTATTCATCTTAAACATTTTCTAGAACATGGTATAAGAACAAAATAAATTTTTCGGGTAAAATAAGTATTTTTCAAAAAATGAAGTTTTGCCGCCTTTTGATGGCGCACCCACATTAAATCTAGTTTTTAACATGTTTATAAGTTCAATTTGACAAAATAAAATTCTTCTTTTGAATCAGGATATAAAAATTTACTTTGGATAAATTTTTCATATTATTCTGATAACTTTCATATTTTAATGAATAGTAAAAACACGATATATTTTAATTAAAAACAACTTTTTTCATCGTAATAAGTTATATGGTTAAATTATAATATTGAATGGTTTTAAAGTATAAATAGAATATATTTTTACCATTTAATATAATTTATTTCATTAGCAATGATTTTAAATTGAATTCGTAGGTTAAATCAATTCAATCTTTTGCAATGTTTTAAACAAAAACCCATTTTCATTCGACAACGGGATTAATTTTAATTTAATTTCTGCAACTTCTGTGTATTGAATTTGAAAAAATGGATTCCATATTTGGAATCAGTGGGTCTAAATTATATTAATAGACTAACTTTTATTTTTGGGCTTTATGAATAGTGACAACGGTAAATTTTATTTACCGTTGTAAAAGGTAAATTGGGTAATTAAGAGTAAATATAATATTATAAAATTATCCTAATACTTATATTAATACAATTGGATGATTATAATTTTTCCTAAGTCATATTTGGGTCTAAATTAAATCCATTAGAACCCACTTGGAGGTGATTAAGACCTTTAGTTTATTTTATTTAAAGGAAAGTGAAATATGTCTCACTCAACTTTAATAATTAAAGTATTTTTAATATAAGTGTATACAAAATATAAATTCGGTTATAAATACTAATTTGAAAGATAAAATGTTTTCATTTGTCATGGTAATTTATTTGTAATTTTTAAGAGTTATTTAATTACCTTAATATCTTATACATTAATGATGCAAAAATTATTTATTTAGTGAAAAATCAATAATATAGTTTTTATTGAAATAGTAATACATATAAAAGCCAACAAATCTGCAAAAATCTTATTATTAGTGTATATATATACCCTAATCATCCACCGGCCGAATTGTGGACCATTTGGATCCTTATTAAGGTGATTATGACACTTATATTATTTTATTTTAAATGATGCCTAAGTTGTCACCTTCATAAGTTAATAAATATAACAATTTAACTATTGTTATTTTAAGATGATAAATTCTAGTAAAAGTATTATTGTTAAATTTAGTAGATTTATATTAATCATAGGATTTTATTTTTAATTTTTATGCAACAAATAAGTATATTAATTAATTATACCAAAATGTTGTAGTAATTATTTTATTAAGAGATAAACCAAATAAATGGTTTTAAAAATAATAAAATAAATATTATATGAACTATTTAATGTTCTCCACTAATTTTATATATAAATATGACATTTTATGAATCTATTAAAGATTTTAGTTCGAACATATCTTCTTTATATATTTTATTTAAACTCAAATAAATGAATAGTGTCAAAATTGACACTATTGTTATTTTATAAAAATAACATATTATAAAATTGTTTAAAAATTAAAAAAGTATTTAAAAAGTATTAATTTAATTTAAATGGTATAAAATGTTATTAAGTATACAATTATGGACAATTCACAGCAAATAAGTAATTATTTGTTATAATTTAAAATTTAGAATGTTATTACCACAAATAAAATTAAATTGATTAAATAAGGATTAATCAGGTTGATAATGTTTAAAATAAATTCCTATCATGTCTAAATTTTATTGGTTGATGAGTTTACAACCCCATATCATCTAATCTTTGGATATGAGTCATTTTTAAAGTTTTTAAGTGGGGTTGGTTTTTAATATAAACTAATATTTCTTATATTTCAAAAGGTGCCCCTCTCCTCCCTTATAAAAGGGAACCTCCTCCCTCTATTTCTCACACCACTTTGAGCATTAAAGCTCGTCCAAACCCTTCCAAATTATCTTATCAACTTCACTAGAAACATCCTAGAGGTCCTGGTCTTCTTCAAAGACCAATTTTAGTGCCCTAAGAGTAGGATTCAAAGAGGCGCTTCAAAGAAGAGGTAATGTCCGTTACCGATTCTTTCAACTTTATTTCTTATTCCACTTATTCTTCTTTAGTTGTTTAATTATTAAGTAATAAAATCAGTATAACTCATATACTTATATGTTATTATATGTATGAAACAACCATATTTCACCATCTATCCATCCTATGGAAAATGAAATCACCGCGCGTGCATACGTACAGAATACCGTCTCCACACCGTGGTGTAATCTATTTTCCACCACCACCTTACTTGGATGGGTATAATGGTGTAAATAATAACTATATATGATTATTTTAAAGTGATATTGGTTATGGAATAGTATACATACACTTTAATACAATTCCATGGGAACGGTATCATCGCTCGTGCGTACGTACGGATTACCGTCTCCACGACGCGATGAGATTCATTTTCCATGTTAAAAATTAAAGAATGATTATAAATTATATATAATAATTAATAATGAAATATATGACATAATAATGCTACTGTATTTATATACATATATATGTATGTCATATACTTAATTCCATTCAATTCAATAAGGAAATGAAAACAGCGTCCATGCGTACGTACGACCTACCGTCTCCATGAGCGGTGTATTTCCATCCATTTATTGATCTATTATATATATTCATATTCTGAATATATATTATATATAAATAATGTTTTACATTCTTGATGTAATTAATCATTATCTAAGTAATCATATGAATAATTACAAGTTAAAACACAAACGACAAATGAAACGATTTTACCGAAAACTCTACTTTAACATGAATTTACAAAAGAACGAGTAATATAAAGTCATAAGAGAACCATATATGATATAATAACAATGAATATGATTTTGTAATAATTCAATGACATTATTTAAATCATTATACTGGAGTTTCGGATACATATGAAGCATATCAGACCGAAGGTAAGGGATAATTATTCCAATCTCATTCTTATCCGAGATTGCTTATACGTAAGTATTTACTGGGGTTATATTTATCATCCATGTCCCTGTTTTCTAAAAATGGTTTCATGTATGATTAATGTCCTTTTTACCCATTTTTGACTTTTACTACATGGTATGTATGGAATCTTTCTTTTACGAGGTACTTTTTGACTTTTCCGGCAAAATTACGAGAAGAATGTTTTTTTAACTTATACGGCACGAACGGATTTTTATGGTTTTATAAAGCCTTATTTTCATGAAGCTTCCTCCAAAATATTTCATGACTATTTTCAACAAAATCCTTTTCTTTTACAATTACATGACATTTTGTGAAAAGAAAATGATTTTGAAAAATAAAGGATATTTTCCTCAAGAATTAATTTCAAGTGTTTTATCAAAACCATTTTTCAACTAAGATGACATTATTTAATATGTGTATGTTTCAAGTATAATGTCTGTATGATTTACATGGTTTCAATTTTCTTATTATGAAATGATATCTATTTCTTTTATATATATTATGTGATGATGGGATGATGTTTATGAGACCCATTTTATTCGTTGGATTATTATGAAGGATGTATGTTTATTTTGTGGCACAAGTAAGAATGATTTCATTATGAGATGGGTGGGACCTATATCTCCCTCCAATGAATTGGGTAAAGATTTATATCTCATGAGATAGACATGGCTGGAATGATAAGTTAATCCGATTCAGTATTACAGGACTGGAACGAGGAGTGAACTTGATTCAGAAAGGGACTTTGTCCACTAAGATGGTCTTGGCAGCAATGCCTTGGATACTATGGAAATCATTACATGTGCTTAATGGATGCCACAATTACATGTTTTATTCCCATGATATTTTATCATGATTGATGTTCCATTATGATCTATTCCTTATGTACCGCTATGTTTTATGTCATTGCTCAAGATTTTTATGTTTAAACATTATGTTCATGTTTTATTTAAGTTAAAATGTATATCGTTTGTTTTATTTTCTCCATTCTTACCCTTACTGAGAATTTGAGCTCACCCTTTATATGTTTTCTTTTCCCTAGGATATAAATAAAGTATTTAGGTAAGAAAAAAAGGGGAAGATCTTTATGGGAGATGTTGAAGATCTTTCACCTAGATTAGAAGATTATTATAGCATCCCGTCTTTTTATAACATAACTTTTCATTCCATTACACGGAACTGAGGATCTTTAAGGTTTAGTGTCTTGGAAACAAGGAACATAAAACATGAAACAAAAAAAACATTCTTCTTAAACACTTGAAAGGATTCTCCTCATGTTCACCCTAGGCTCATTACTGCATCTCATAACCTGAGGACATACATCAAAAGGAAGGGTGAGCAGAAGGCCCAGCAAGGGAAACAAGTGAAACATTTTACATATGAACTTGAGATACATCAATAAAGTCATGAAAAGAACTTTAATGCATGAAAATGAAATCATGAGGCATATCATAATAAAAATAAAACTTTTTCATAACTTGAAGATGTGGCTGCAACATTTAATATTGACAATCGTTTCGTTTCACCAAGGTCCATCCCCAAGGTGTCGTTAAAAATTACCAAGGTTATTCACCAAGGCGTCGTTAAAATGGTCATCTCTAGAGATTAAGTCTTTACCCAATGCATTGGAGCGCTATCAGGGCGCACCCTTAAATTTTCCTTTATTATCATGTGAGCCACATATATCATCATCAAACATTTCATAAATAACCCATATAGAATAAAATAAATGGGTTTCATTTCATAATCATAACGTTTTAAAAACTGCTTTAAAGACATGATCTTTACGTCACTTTAAAACCCACAGAAAAGGAAGGTGGGTCTCATGTATGTAAATCCCAGAATTTAAAATAGAACATTTTGGTATATATGTGAATACCCCTTTAGAAGAAAGAGCTTTGAGTATTCACTTAATAAAATAAAAGGACTTTAGAAAAATAGATAGACATTTTGAGACAGAAATTCTGCAGCATAACGGCAATGTTCCGAGGTTTTAGAAGACATTAAAAGAGAGGTAAAATGGGTCAAACATTCATAAATGACCCATAAAATAGTACATGGACAGAATAAGAAGGATACATGATCATGGTAATGAGATTTCAAGGTTATACCATTTGAAATGAAAAACATGGAAGGAAGAAAAAAAAAATTAGATTTCTCTTATGAAAGTTCGGCAGCCTAACGGCGTTACTTAAACCTCAACAAACAATGGTTTGAAAAGATCAAATAGGATCTCTCATCATGTGAACATAAGAGTTCAATATGATAGATATAGAGATAATTCCCCAAAATAACAAAAAGGAACTTGAAAGAATTGACATGAAAGTAGAAATTCAAAACGAGAAGGGTGAAGAACCACTTAAAAATTCGGCAGCCTAACGGCGCCACTTAAAACATCAAAATACTGAATTGAAGAGATCAAATTGGGTCTCTCATCATATGAACATAAGAGTCCAGTATGATATATATAGAGATCATACCCCAATATAACAAAAAGGAACTTGAAATAATTGACATGAAAGTAGAACTTCAAAACGAGAAGGGTGAAGAACCACTTAAAAATTCGGCAGCCTAACGGCGCCACTTAAAACATCAAAATACTGAATTGAAGAGATCAAATGGGGTCTCTCATCATTTGAACATAAGAGTCCAGTATGATATATATAGAGATCATACCCCAATATAACAAAAATGAACTTGAAATAATTGACATGAAGTAGAACTTCAAAACGAGAAGGGTGAAGAACCACTTAAAAATTCGGCAGCCTAACGGCGCCACTTAAAACATCAAAATACTGAATTGAAGAGATCAAATGGGATCTCTCATCATATGAACATAAGAGTCCAGTATGATATATATAGATATCATACCCCAATATAACAAAAAGGAACTTGAAATAATTGACATGAAAGTAGAACTTCAAAACGAGAAGGGTGAAGAACCACTTAAAAATTCGGCAGCCTAACGGCGCCACTTAAAACTTCAAAATACTGAATTGAAGTGATCCAATGTGGTCTCTCATCATATGATCATAAAAGATCAGTATTATAATTTAGAGATCACACCCCAACATAATAAAAAGGAACATGAAAGACTTGAATGAAAATAGAACTTGAAAACGAGGAAGGTGAAAGAATCCCTTAAAAATTCGGCAGCCTAACGGCGCCACTTAAAAATTCTTAAAACGAATTGATGAGAGCAAGGGGGGTATCTCATCATATGAACATGAAATAGGCAGTAGGATGAATATAAAATAACATCCTCCAACATAAGAACATGGAGTATAAAAGAAAAGACATAAAAGAGATTACTTGAAAAGAAAGAGAGAGGTCGAATCCCTTACCTTAAAATGTAACTCTTAAACCTCAAAGGTTGGGACCATGAGGGCTTGGGGGAACCTTGGGAGGACTCCTTGGGAGGTAATGAGACCATAAATTCGTTGGGAATGAGTGGGGAGTCGAATGGATGAGAGGAGGGCTTGGTATTTATAGGGAAAGTGAGGGGACAAGGCATTAATGGCCAAGGGACACCTCACATGGGCTTTTCTCAAACCCATGTGCTCTCCCTTGTCATTTATCATGGAGTTAGGCCACATGGGGCCCCCAAAACAATAATTCATCACCCTTGGCCGTCCAACCCTCAAAAGATCTCATGACATCATCATGACACCGTTATGATGTCATTAAACATACCGAAACCCTAAAACTGTATTTTTACTATTCACTGAAAATTCAACTTTCTCAGAAAAATCCCAAAATTTCACATTAACCAAATATCAATGCTCTGATTTCAAAAATGAAATCCATTTTATAAAAATAATTTTCTAAATATTTTTAATTTAATTTTTAAATAAAAACACTATTCATCGAAAATTCATTTTTTTTCAGAAAAAAAACGCCAAAAATTACCATAACATAATATCGATGCTCTGAGTTCAAAAATAAAGTCATTTTTATAAAAATAATTTTCTAATTATTTTTAATTAAATTTTTAATTAAAAAAAACACTATTCACCCGAAAAAACTAATACTTGAATAATAATTAATGAAACCGTTATTTAACTATTTTATTGAATCACATTACTTAATCAAGGTGCCTAGATTATTTTAAAACTTTCTTTAAGTGAGATTACTAATCCATTTGGTCATATTACTAATCCTAATCATAAAATCACTATTCATAATTTACTATTCATCAAAAATCAAGTTGATCTTATTAGACTCTAAATTTAGTACTGAACATAATTGTAGAAGACCATTTTTTGAAAATCATTACACATTTTTAATTATTTAGGGTTTACATAAACATATTTAAAATATCCTTTTTCTAAAATTCATCAAAAATATGCATACTATATTTATCCGGTCATTTCAAAATTCATAAACTTCATCATAAGAAGAAATCCCAATTTTTATTTAAAACAAGGATTACACAAGGTAGTTACGGTCTCGTTACATAACCCCTTATAATACCAGCATAGGACCTAAGAGTAAGGTGTGCTAGGGTGATAGAAGCTTGGGGCGGCTCAGTCAACATTGCCCGAGTAGTAATTTCTATCAGTTTGAACTTCTCACGAAGGCGATTTCGTTCCAGCTTCACATGATGAAGTTCGGCTTGGATTTGATCCAGAGCAAAGCCCAGTGGTGCTACCTCCTTCACAAGCTCTGTCAGATGGGCTTCGATCGGTCCAAGACTACTAGGTGAGGCCATCGAATCTTCTTTCTATAATAATTAACCAAGATTACTTATATTTAGAGACAATAATCAAAACATTTTGTTCACAGCGGTCATGTTGACCGATGGTTATATAATAGTCAAAACCCACTAATCTCATTTTAATTATAATCATGTTTATCAAATAAAACATTTTTGTTGAGTATAACAATAACACATAAAATTAGGGAACAAAATTTATTTAAAAATTTCGGGTCGTTACAATCTTCCCCCCTTAAGAAATTGCGTCCTCGCAATTTTAAAATTGGGTTTTGAAATTTCATTGAAAGTCCCACATTGGAAAAGGAGTCAGTAAAACTATTACTTTAAAATAAAGAAAGGTAAGTACAATGGTCACTCGAGTTAACCCAAACTAGGGTTCCATGTAGGAAAACATGGACATGGAGGAAAAAACAAAGGGTCAAGTTCTGAGGGAGAGTGATAGAGAACATGATTAGGAGAAAGTTAACCCTGAGAAAATCCCAAACTTATGATGTGTGTAAACGGTCTTTGATTACCTAGTAGGAAACGTAAACCAACAACATTTTTGTTTTACGTTTCTTTTCATAATTTTGAGGATTTCATTTACTACATAGAACAAAAACATAAGAAAATATACCTACCTTCAAGTAGAGTTTCATCCTTTAACAAGTCCCTACCAACACTAATCTTTTCTCCAAATGATGAGAATTCAAAAACACTTGGTCTCATAAAAGCACAAGAATCATCTTCTATAGAATCACATAATCTACAAAAGATTAACTATCTATTTCTTCTATCTTTAAACATTATCCCAAAAACAGAAAGGTTAAGGTAAAACAACTCTTAAAAAAGAAAGAATCCCATAGGAATGGAAACTACTTTTAAATCATCAAAGATCCATGGTACTACCCAAAGTTCATCATAGACCATTCCATAAATAACGGTCCTTAAAATTCCTCAAAACAAACCAAACTAAGATTGAAACCCAAATACAATAAGGATTTGATAACATAGTCTTCCAAAACAATTTCATTGTTCATCTCCAGACAACATCAACCACTCCTAACATCTTATAAAAAAGTAGCTAACCTAAACATATTTTACCCAAGATAGGTTAGTCATTCCCATAAGTAACCTAAATTACTATAAGTTCAAATTAAATTCATCGATTCTTCAAAATATAAGTCAACCTTACTCCTCAATGACAATACCGTAGTAATCTATTTACCTTGATCAAATATGGTTCCCAAAATAATGAACGTCTTCCAAAATAATAATCATATTTTAATCCCCTAATCATCCCTGTCATATTAATACGAAAATCGTCGCATTTCCTATCACATTGGTTGTCGGAACATGTTCTTCCATTTCCCACCATTAACTAAGAAGAGAAAGCATAATTAGGGGCTTAAGTACTTAGCTAATAATAATGAAAAGGAAATGAAAGCATATAAGGATAACTTGTATATGAAAGGTATACCCTAAGTTGTGATCTCCTAGGTTCCCATCTAGGTTATGAATGATCATATATTATTATGTGAACCTTTATTTTATTTTATCTTTGTTCCTTTAACAATGGTTCATACCAAGCTTATGAATTTACCAAAGCATATCCCCCGGGAGTGTCGTAACCAAGAGTGAAGCAAGGCCCGTTGTCGTGTACCAGTTCCCGTTCGAGTCTAGCTCAAAGTGGTGTTTTCGGGTTTTACCCCTATGTACATCTGTTCCAGAGCCACCTCTACCTGCTCGTATCCAGACAGGGATGTATTTGCTTGGAAAACCCTTACTCAATACTCACCAAAATACCAGGAAGATTTCATATATTAAACTTTTCTATAGGGTTCATCCTAGAGTTTTCATATCCTAATTTCCACAAATAACTAAACCATCCTTTGATACCAACTATAGCATCCCGTCTTTTTATAACATAAGTTTTCATTCCATTACACGGAACTGAGGATCTTCAAGGTTTAGTGTCTTGGAAACAAGGAACATAAAACATGAAACAAAAAAAACATTCTTCTTAAACACTTGAAAGGATTCTCCTCATGTTCACCCTAGGATCATTACTGCATCTCATAACCTGGGGACATACATCAAAAGGAAGGGTGAGCAGAAGGCCCAGTAAGGGAAACAAGTGAAACATTTTACATATGAACTTGAGATACATCAATAA
The DNA here is from genome assembly GCA_963277665.1 of Viscum album. NCBI lineage: Eukaryota > Viridiplantae > Streptophyta > Magnoliopsida > Santalales > Viscaceae > Viscum > Viscum album. The sequence continues at coordinate 2,049,019,852 of OY728137.1, forward strand.
AGTCATGAAAAGAACTTTAATGCATGAAAATGAAATCATGAGGCATATCATAATAAAAATAAAACTTTTTCATAACTTGAAGATGTGGATGCAACATTTAATATTGACAATCGTTTCGTTTCACCAAGGTCCATCCCCAAGGTGTCGTTAAAAATTACCAAGGTTATTCACCAAGGCGTCGTTAAAATGGTCATCTCTAGAGATTAAGTCTTTACCCAATGCATTGGAGCGCTATCAGGGCGCACCCTTAAATTTGCCTTTATTATCATGTGAGCCACATATATCATCATCAAACATTTCATAAATAACCCATATAGAATAAAATAAATGGGTTTCATTTCATAATCATAACGTTTTAAAAACTGCTTTAAAGACATGATCTTTACGTCACTTTAAAACCCACAGAAAAGGAAGGTGGGTCTCATGTATGTAAATCCCAGAATTTAAAATAGAAAATTTTGGTATATATGTGAATACCCCTTTAGAAGAAAGAGCTTTGAGTATTCACTTAATAAAATAAAAGGACTTTAGAAAAATAGATAGACATTTTGAGACAGAAATTCTGCAGCATAACGGCAATGTTCTGAGGTTTTAGAAGACATTAAAAGAGAGGTAAAATGGGTCAAACATTCATAAATGACCCATAAAATAGTACATGGACAGAATAAGAAGAATACATGATCATGGTAATGAGATTTCAAGGTTATACCATTTGAAATGAAAAACATGGAAGGAAGAAAAAAAAAATTAGATTTCTCTTATGAAAGTTCGGCAGCCTAACGGCGTTACTTAAACCTCAACAAACAATGGTTTGAAAAGATCAAATAGGATCTCTCATCATGTGAACATAAGAGTTCAGTATGATAGATATAGAGATAATTCCCCAACATAACAAAAAGAAACTTGAAATAATTGACATGAAAGTAGAAATTCAAAACGAGAAGGGTGAAGAACCACTTAAAAATTCGGCAGCCTAACGGCGCCACTTAAAACATCAAAATACTGAATTGAAGAGATCAAATTGGGTCTCTAATCATATGAACATAAGAGTCCAGTATGATATATATAGAGATCATACCCCAATATAACAAAAAGGAACTTGAAATAATTGACATGAAAGTAGAACTTCAAAACGAGAAGGGTGAAGAACCACTTAAAAATTCGGCAGCCTAACGGCGCCACTTAAAACATCAAAATACTGAATTAAAGAGATCAAATGGGGTCTCTCATCATATGAAAATAAGAGTCCAGTATGATATATATAGAGATCATACCCCAATATAACAAAAATGAACTTGAAATAATTGACATGAAGTAGAACTTCAAAACGAGAAGGGTGAAGAACCACTTAAAAATTCGGCAGCCTAACGGCGCCACTTAAAACATCAAAATACTGAATTGAAGATATCAAATGGGGTCTCTCATCATATGAACATAAGAGTCCAGTATGATATATATAGAGATCATACCCCAATATAACAAAAAGGAACTTGAAATAATTGACATGAAAGTAGAACTTCAAAACGAGAAGGGTGAAGAACCACTTAAAAATTCGGCAGCCTAACGGCGCCACTTAAAACTTCAAAATACTGAATTGAAGCGATCAAATGGGGTCTCTCATCATATGATCATAAAAGATCAGTATGATAATTTAGAGATCACACCCCAACATAATAAAAAGGAACATGAAAGACTTGAATGAAAATAGAACTTGAAAACGAGGAAGGTGAAAGAATCCCTTAAAAATTCGGCAGCCTAACGGCGCCACTTAAACATTCTTAAAACTAATTGATGAGATCAAGGGGGGGTCTCTCATCATATGAACATGAAATAGGCAGTAGGATGAATATAAAATAACATCCTCCAACATAAGAACACGGAGTATAAAAGAAAAGACATAAAAGAGATTACTTGAAAAGAAAGAGAGAGGTCGGATCCCTTACCTTAAAATGTAACTCTTAAACCTCAAAGGTTGGGACCATGAGGGCTTGGGGGCACCTTGGGAGGACTCCTTGGGAGGTAATGAGACCATAAATTCGTTGGGAATGAGTGGGGAGTCGAATGGATGAGATGAGGGCTTGGTATTTATAGGGAAAGTGAGGGGACAAGGCATTAATGGCCAAGGGACACCTCACATGGGCTTTTCTCAAACCCATGTGCTCTCCCTTGTCATTTATCATGGAGTTAGGCCACATGGGGCCCCCAAAACAATAATTCATCACCCTTAGCCGTCCAACCCTCAAAATATCTCATGACATCATCATGACACCGTTATGATGTCATTAAACATACCGAAACCCTAAAACTGTATTTTTACTATTCACTGAAAATTCAACTTTCTCAGAAAAATCCCAAAATTTCACATTAACCAAATATCAATGCTCTGATTTCAAAAATGAAATCCATTTTATAAAAATAATTTTCTAAATATTTTTAATTTAATTTTTAAATAAAAACACTATTCATCGAAAATTCATTTTTTTCAGAAAAAAAACCCCAAAAATTACCATAACATAATATCGATGCTCTGAGTTCAAAAATAAAGTCATTTTTATAAAAATAATTTTCTAATTATTTTTAATTAAATTTTTAATTAAAAAAAACACTATTCACCCGAAAAAAATAATACTTGAATAATAATTAATGAAACCGTTATTTAACTATTTTATTGAATCACATTACTTAATCAAGGTGCCTAGATTATTTTAAAACTTTCTTTAAGTGAGATTACTAATCCATTTGGTCATATTACTAATCCTAATCATAAAATCACTATTCATAATTTACTATTCATCAAAAATCAAGTTGATCTTATTAGACTCTAAATTTAGTACTGAACATAATTGTAGAAGACCATTTTTTGAAAATCATTACACATTTTTAATTATTTAGGGTTTACATAAACATATTTAAAATATCCTTTTTCTAAAATTCATCAAAAATATGCATACTATATTTATCCGGTCATTTCAAAATTCATAAACTTCATCATAAGAAGAAATCCCAATTTTTATTTAAAACAAGGATTACACAAGGTAGTTACGGTCTCGTTACATAACCCCTTATAATACCAGCATAGGACCTAAGAGTAAGGTGTGCTAGGGTGATAGAAGCTTGGGGCAGCTCAGTCAACATTGCCCGAGTAGTAATTTCTATCAGTTTGAACTTCTCACGAAGGCGATTTCGTTCCAGCTTCACATGATGAAGTTCGGCTTGGATTTGATCCAGAGCAAAGCCCAGTGGTGCTACCTCCTTCCCAAGCTCTGTTAGATGGGCTTCGATCGGTCCAAGACTACTAGGTGAGGCCATCGAATCTTCTTTCTATAATAATTAACCAAGATTACTTATATTTAGAGACAATAATCAAAACATTTTGTTCACAGCAGTCATGTTGACCGATGGTTATATAATAGTCAAAACCCACTAATCTCATTTTAATTATAATCATGTTTATCAAATAAAACATTTTTGTTGAGTATAACAATAACACATAAAATTAGGGAACAAAATTTATTTAAAAATTTCGGGTCGTTACAATTATATTCCGAGTTTCCAAAGACAATAAACTATTAAGGTCCTTTGGTGTCTATTTTTGTTATGTATTAAGTATTCCACAAAAGTAATGTAATGTCCATGTACGTCAAGCTTCGGGCCTCTACAGTTGGTATCAGAGGAAAGGTTTAGTTAACCTTTGGAAACTAGGATGTGAAAATGTTAGTGAGATCCCTAGAGATATTTCTAAGGTATGTCTAGGGATGTCCCTAAGGATAAGTATACATATAGGATATAGTCCTAGAACTACGGTAACGATCTTAGAATTTAACCTAAGATGTTAGATATTGAGGGTACTCCCCCTTTACTATGTTGTTTTCCCTAGCATGATTTTTTCTTCTCACACTATTCTTTTTGGGTTTTAGAAAATGGCTGGAAATAGGAAGATTCACAATAATGGAGGATATGATGGAAAATGGAAAGATATTATTCATGAGAAACCAAATAAAATGGGATTTGAAAGTCCAAACATCGTTATTATGCCTAATCAGAAATCTCATAATATGATCAATAATCTCAACTTTGGTAAGTTTCCCGACTCAGATAATAAGAGAAAGATGGAGTTTCATGATGATCATAGAGGAAAGAAAGTTCAATTTCCATCATGTAAATCATGTGGGAAGAGGCATCGGGGAGATTGTTTCAAAGGAACTAGAAGATGCTTTGGGTGTGGAAAAGAAGGACACAAAGCTAGTAAGTGCAAAGGAGAAGGTTCAGTCAACACCATGGACAAGGATAATGGTATTTCTATGACATCAACAATGATTAGATGTTTTAAATGTGGAATGTATGGGCATTATGCAAACCAATTCTCTAAGGGAAAATCTCATGAAGAGAATCAGTATGGTCATATGAGTAGTATTTATGTGGATGATGATGAAGAGACTACAAATGAAATATGAGATGAAAGAAATGATGAATCACAGTCAGTGGTTTAAGAATTTAGTGGAATGATTGTATGTTTATAAAGAATAATGTATGGTACTATGGAATAAAGAATCATCTAAGGATTGTTGCACTATTGTTTTTCCTAAAGTATTTGGAAGTATATGTTGAATGGTACCGGTAACCATGGAAGGTTATTCAGATATTTTTGGAAAGTAGATGATATGCACATAATGAAGGGATAAGAAGATAATGAGATGTTTGATTGTATTCATGAGCTCATGATAGATATAATGACTAAGTGATATTATGGTTTGAGTATATAGAATTTTGAGGATTTTGGTATATGGAAAGTGTTAACTTATAATTGCATTCATGTTTTCACTAAGGTTCAATGGGTATTCATTTGTTTTCAAGAGAATACATGATTAAGGCCTTAGAATGTTAGGAATGTTACCAACAAGACATATATTATGATATATGGGGATCAATCATGGTATTAAGACGCTTGTTATATGAACTCTTTGGTAATCGTTTTCACTATAATATGAGATTGGACAAAAGTATTTTGGATAAGCCTAAAGATTGGAATAGATTGTGTTGGACATAAGTTATTATTTTTTAAGGCTATAACTATTTAGATATTATTGATGGAAAGTTATAATAATATATTTTTGAAAAAAAAAGGACAACCTGCAGGACGGGCGACAACCCATCGCGTCGGACAAGGCTGTGAGAATCGAACCCACAACCGAAGTGCGACTAGCCTTTATCACCTACCACTGGCCTACAGGAAGTCCCTGGTTAGTAGAAACTAGTTTTATTTTATTAAGCAGTATTATAGATGAAGTATAAGTCCATTCTGGGAATCATATATGATTAATCTCACTATAGATGAACTTATGTATATTTGATAACTTTGGAAAAATTTTTGTTTGAGACAAATGGAATGACCTGTCATTCTATTATATAATATGCTAACACTTCGCGCATGAAAAATTCAACTTCATTTCTTTAAGAGATGAAGTGGAAATTGTTCAATTCATGAACAATAGTGAGATTGTACCAAAATCATGTAAGTATTTATTTTAATTCATCAACTTTAGGGAAATGATCTTGAAAACCAAAAATGTTGTCCTAGTTCCTTTATATCTGATGAATCAGATGGTACCTTAGATCATCACAAATTTATGGCTTTGTGATTGATGGATTTTTCATAGCCATGTTCTTTACCACTCTCCATCAGAACTTGATGGTTAGATTTTTCTTCCATATCCATATTTTCACCTTTGTTCTCCAATATGGAAACCCAATGATGAGTTACTTTGGGTAATCGTTATGTTTCATACTTTAGTTTTTAAAATTAAGTTTTAGCATTCCTTTTTACGATGTGGGTTTCTATGAATAGTAAATGATTTATAACCCCGACGAATTTCGAGGGCGAAATTAATTTTAAGAGGGCTAGAATGTAACAACCCGATATTTTATGATAAGTATTATTTTTAATTTATTTGATGTCATTTGTTTTATGATACAACAAGATTATCTTGTGCTATATGCCACACTGTATTATCTTGAAGTATACACAACACTATTCTTAGATTGTGTTACACACAATTTCAGGTTCGTTTTATAATAGTCATTCTACGCAACATTGTGTGTGTATATATATATATATATTCAATGTATAAATGAAATATGGTTGGATTTTGTTATACAAAATAATGAAGGATTCTTGCACAACACGCAACCCTGACTTGGCTTGAATTACACGCAATCGCGACCTTCCTCGATTGCGTGTGTTGTACGCAATACCAGGTTTTACTAAACAACGATATATTATTATAATATTATTATGAACTAGACTTTATGAATAGTATTAACTAAATTTTTAATTTTATAACATTATTATTCATCTTACACATTTTCTAGAACATGGTATAAGAACAAAATAATTTTTTCAGGTAAAATAAGTATTTTTAAAAAAATGCAGTTTTGCCGCCTTTTGATGGCCCACCCACTTTAAATATAGTTTTTGACATGTTTATAAGTTCAATTTGAAAAAATAAAATTCTTCTTTGGAATAATGATATAAAAATTTACTTTGGATAAATTTTTCATATTATTCTAATAACTTTCATATTTTAATGAATAGTAAAAACACGCTATATTTTAATTTAAAACAACTTTTTTCATTGTAATAATTTATATGGTTAAATTATAATATTGAATGGTTTTAAAGTATAAATAGAATATATTTTTACCATTTAATATAATTTATGTCATTATCAATAACTTTACATTGAATTCGTAGGTTAAATCAATTCAATCTTTTGCAATTTTTTAAACAAAAACCTGTTTTCATTTGACAACATGATTAATTTTAATTTAATTTCTGAAACTTCTGTGTATTGAATTTGAAAAAATGGATTCCTTATTTGGAATCAGTGGGTCCAAATTATATTAATATACTACCTTTTATTTTTGGGCTTTATGAATATTAACAACGATAAATTTTATTTACCATAGTAAAAGGTAAATTGGGTAATTAAGAGTAAATATAATATTATAAAATTATCCTAATAATTATCTTAATACAATTGGTTGATTATAATTTGTCCTAAGTCATATTTGGGTCTAAATGGAATCCATTAGAACCCACTTGGAGGTGATTAAGACCATTAATTTATTTTATTTAAAGGAAAGTGAAATATGTCTCACTCAACTTTAATAATTAAAGTATTTTTAATATAAGTTTATACAGAATATAAATTCAGTTATAAATACTCATTTGAAATATAAAATGTGTTTCTTTGTCATGGTAATTTATTTGTAATTTTTAAGAGTTATTTAATTACTTTATTATCTAATACATTAACGATTCAGAAATTATTTATTTAGTGAAAAATCAATAATATAGTTTATATTGAAATACTAATACATATAAAAAGGCCCAAAAATGTGCAAAAAACTTATTATTAGTGTATATATAAACCCTAATCATCCACTGGCCAAATTTCTTACCATTTTGTTCCTTATTAAGGTGATTATGACACTTATATTATTTTATTTTAAATGATGCCAAAGTTGTCACCTTCATAATTTAATAAATATAACAATTAACTATTGTTATTTTAAGATGATAAATTCTAGTAAAAGTATTATTGTGAAATTTAATAGATTTATATTCATCATTGGATTTTATTTTTAATTTTTATGCAACAAATAAGTATATTAAATAATTATACAAAAATGATGTAGTAATTATTTTATTAAGAGATAAACCAAATAAATGGTTTTAAAAATAATAAAATAAATATTATATGAACTATTCAATGTTCTAAACTAATTTTATAGATACATATGACATTTTATGAATCTATTAAGGCTTTTATTTTGAACATATCTTTTGTATATATTTTATTTAAACTCAAATAAATGAATAGTGTCAAAATTGACACTATTGTTATTTTATAAAAATTACATATTATAAAATTGTTTAAAAATCACAAAAATATTTAAAAATTATTAATTTAAATTTATATGGTCTAAAATTCTATTAAGTATCCAATTATGGACAATTCAAAAAAAATAAGCAATTATTGGTTATAATTTAAAATTTAGAATGTTATTTCCACAAATAAAATTAAATTGATTAATTAAGGATAAATCAAGTTGATAATGTTTAAAATAAATTCCTAACATGTCTAAATTTTATTGGTTGATGAGATTACAACAATATATCATCTAATATTCGGATATGAGTTTTTTTGGAAGTTTTTATGTGGGGTTGGTTTTTAATATAAACTAATATTTCTTATATTTCCAAAGGTGCCCCTCTCCTCCCTTATAAAAGGGCACCTCCTACCTCTATTTATCAAACCACTTTGAGCCTTAAAGCTCAGAAAAACCCTGAAAAATTATCTTATCCACTTACCTAGAAACATCCTAGAGGTCCTGGTCTTCTTCAAAGACCAATTTTAGTGCCCTAAGAGTAGGTTTCAAAGAGGCGCTTCAAAGAACAGGTAATGTCTGTTACCAATTCTTTCAACTTTATTTCTTCTTCCAATTCTTCTTCTTTAGTTGTTTAATTATGAGGTAATAAAATCAGTATCACTGATATAATGATATTTTATTATAAGTATGAAACAACCATATTTCACCATCTATCCATCCTATGGAAAACGAAATTACCGAGCGTGCGTACGTACTGAATACCGTCTCCACGCCGTGGTGTAATCTATTTTCCACCACCACCTTACTTGGATGGGTATAATAGTGTAAATAATAACTATATATGATTATTTTAAAGTGATATTGGTTATGAAATAGTATACATACACTTTAATACAATTCCATGGGAACGATATCATCGCTCGTGCGTACGTACGGATTACCGTCTCCACGACGCGATGAGATTCATTTTCCATGTTAAAAATTAAAGAATGATTATAAAGTATATATAATAAGTAATAATGAAATATATGACATAATAATGCTACTGGATTTATGTACATATATATGTATGTCATATACTTAATTCCATTCAATTCAATAAGGAAATGAAAACAACGTCCATGCGTACGTACAACCTACCGTCTCCATGAACGGTGTATTTCTTTCCATTTATCGATCTATTATATATATGTATATTCTGAATATATATTATATATAAATCATGTTTTACATTCTGGATGTAATTAATCATGATCTTAGTAATCATATGAATAATTACAAGTTAAAACACGAACGACAAATGAAACGATTTTACCCAAAACGCTATTTTAACATGAATTTACAAAAGAAGGGGTAATATAAAGTCATAAGTGAACCATATATGATATAATAACAATGAATATGATTCTGTAATAAGTCAATGACATTATTTAAATAATTATACAGGAGGTTCGGATACATATGAAGCATATCGGACCGAAGGTAAGGGATAATTATTCCAATCTCATTCTTATCCGAGATTGCTTATACGTAAGTATTTACTGGGGTAATATTTATCATCAATGACCCTGTTTTCTAAAAATGGTTTCATTTATTATTAATGTCCTTTTTACCCATTTTTTACTTTTACTACATGGTATATATTGAATCTTTCTTTTACGAGGTACTTTTTGACTTTTCCAGCAAAAGTACGAGAAGAGTGTTTTTTTAACTTATATGGCACGAACGGATTTTTACGGTTTTATAAAGCCTTATTTTTATGAAGCTTCCTCCAAAATATTTCATGACTATTTTCAACAAAATCCTTTTCTTTTAAAATTTCATGACATTTTTTGAAAATAAAATGATTTTGAAAAAGAAAGGATATTTTCCTCAAGAATTCATTTCAAGTGTTTTATCAAAACCATTTTTCAACTAAGATGACATTATTTCATATGTGTATGTTTCAAGTATAATGTCTCTATGATTTACATGGTTTCAATTTTATTATTATGAAATGATATCTATTTCTTTTATATGGATTATGTGATGATGAGATGATGTTTATGAAACCCATTTTATTCATCGGGTTATTATGAAGGATGTATGTTTATTTTGTGGAACAAGTAAGAATGATTTCATTATGAGATGGGTGGGACCTATATCTCCATCCAATGCATTGGGTAAAGATTTATATCTCATGAGATAGACATGGCTGGAACGATACGTTAATCCGGTACAATATTAGAGGACTGGAATGAGGAGTGAACTCGATTCAGAAAGGGACTTTGTCCACTAAGATGGTCTTGGTAGCAATGCCTTGGATACTATGGAAATAATTACATGTGCTTAATAGATGCCACAATTACATGTTTTATTCCCATGATATTTTATCATGATTGATGTTCCATTATGATCTATGCCTTATGTACTTCCATGTTTTATGTCATTGCTCAAGATTTTGATGTTTAAACATTATATTCATGTTTTATTTAAGTTCAAATGTATATGGTTTGTTTTATTTTCTCCATACTTACCCTTACTGAGAATTTGAGCTCACCCTTTATATGTTTTCTTTTCCCCATGATATAAATAAAGGTTTTAGGTAAGAAAACAAAAGGGGAAGATCTTTATGGGAGATGATGAAGATCTTTCACCAAGATTAGAAGATTATATTCCGAGTTTCCAAAGACACTAAAATATTATGGTCCTTTGGTGTCTGTTTTTGTTATGTATCAAGTATTCCACAAAAGTAATGTAATGTCCATGTACGTCAAGATTTGGGCCTCTACATACCGAGATGTGCCTATATACCTATGGGTGTTACCATGTAATCTTGGAGAACACAACGTGTCCTCATAGATGGGGTCCTAGGCATGTGCAGTTGGCACACGTCCTGGCATCCTGGGGAGGGTTATATGGTGTGTGGGGTTTTCCACATGGTGTATGTTCCTTAACTTGTCCTAAATCCTTAGGTGATGCAAAAAAGTTCAAAACATCTCATCTTTTAGGTAAATGACTTATAGTCAAATTTTATATATAAACCCATGTTTCTTCACATGAATCCTAGATATATTATTTCTGCTATTAATTGAACATGATTACCACTTTAAATCTTCCAAAATCGAAGGTTAGATTGCTGACCTCGATCTCTAACCTTTGATGGATGTAAATTTTGAATCTGATATTTCTATCAAACTCTATTTCACCTCTAGAATCTCATGGTTCCCCTATTTTTACTATGTATCTCGTATCTATGGAAAGATCACCTGCATTCATCTTGGTTCATCTGCAAAACACCATCCCATAAGTTGTCCATACAACCTTTGTAACGACCCAAACATTCATTAATAAAAAATCCTCTTGGTCTTTTTAAATGTCTTATTATGTAAAATGGTTATGTAAAACATGTGAATTTACTTGGTTTAATGTTTTTTTATTTTAAAATAATGTTAAGAATTGTGACCGTTTCTAATATAGCCATTGGACAATGATCACATGATTAGTATAAATATAGGGCTTTAACAAATCCAATTTACTCAAACAAAGGAAGCGATGAACTCATCTAGTAGACTTGCCCCATACGAAGGCCATTTTTTGGAACTGAGAAAGGAGGTGGAATCATTGGTATTATTTCTTGACCAAGACCAAGCTGAGCTTGAATAAGTTAAGCTTGAGTAGAACCAACTATGAGAGAAGTGGAAGTTGAGAGAGATTACCACTCGAGCGATGTTATCCATGCCACCCCAAGAGTGTGTCACCATCGTGCACCTTACCCTAAGATATTATGAGAGTGTTTTAAGGGGTTATTTAACAAGATCCTAGTACTACAATTATATACATTATTCCTATATAGAGAATATACATTCTTTTTATTATTTTTACTTTGTAAATAGTTTTTAAAGAACAAATAGATTTTTTAGTTAATATTCAACTAACAAATCTATTTTGATGAATTAATGTATTTTTGAATTAAATAATATTTTTATAAAATATTATTATTATTAAATTACTTTTTATTAAGTATAAATGATCACGTAATTTATATGAATACAATTGTAATTTTTATTAAGGTTTGAAAGTTATTTTTGTCAAAACCCATGAATTTTCGATAAATATAAGTTTTTATTTTAAAGGTAAAAATTCACATATTTAGAAAATTATTTAGATAAAATGAATATTATTTTTGGATTCAGGATGTTGAAATTATCCAACGGTGAATTTTTCATAATTTTTTGAGACAGTCGAATTTTTGGGTAAAAATTAAATACCGTTTAAATATATAATGTGTTTTACGACATCATAATGACCCAATAGTGATGTAATAAAATAATATAAACATTATATTCAGAAAATATATGTTTTAGAATTAAAATAATGTGATTTTAGTATTGTTTGATTTATTTTACAATGCTTTAGTGAACCCTTCAAGACTTATAAAACATTTTAGCTTTTTAAATTTATTTCCTTTAGAGTGTGACTCACCACCACATAAGAAACCCCATTATTTTATGAAGTTCGGCCATTGGAATTATAAAATGTTTTTTCTACAGCCCTTCGGAAAAAAATCTTGGGAAAAAACCATGGTCTGGTTTGTGGTTTTGATTAGTTTAATGTGAGGTGTCCCAAACCTAAATAACAAAGAATTCCTTCTCCTTTCCTATATAAACCCACCCAAGATCCCACTTCCTATTCACTCAAATCACTTTGAGTTTTTCCAAACTCTTCCCTCATATCTCTAGAATCTTCCCAAGTTTCCCTATGCTCCCAAGAAGCATCTCTCAATCCCCTCAAGCCTTTGGGATCACATTTCCAAGTAAGGGATTCCTTCCTTTCTCTTTTTATCCAATTTTATTAATATTGTTATGCTATTTTCAATTATAAATGTTGGGATATGATTTGTCACCTCCCCTGTAGTATCCTTTTTATGTTTGAATGATTAGAGACCCCTTTATCTCGCATCGATTCCTTCCATATATACCTGTTACCATGCCGAAATTCTGTAAGAAATTTCTCTCTCCTCATTTACATTAAAGTAATTATTTTGAATCATGAATCCAAATTCCATTAAAATTATTGGGACATATATATATATGACCCCCTTACTATTAATTACATGTAAATATGATGAGACACTCATTTCTCTCTCATCAACCATTTTTATGAGTTCTTATGTCACGCTGTTACGCTGCCGAAATTGCACGACGATTTTCCAAGCCAAAGTCATTGTGTAGTGAATACCATGGCCATTTCTCTATCAAGGGTATTCACCTTTATGCACATTTAATTATTGTTTAAAGAGTTTAATGTATTAATTACACACTCCTTTATCATGTAATAAATGTTTATTTTTAATGAATCCATGTTTTACGATCCATGTGGCACACTTATGCCTGAAATGAAATGATTATGAAGGGTGCACCCTGATAGTGCTCCAATGCATTGGGTAAAGTATAATATCATGATACATAATGTGAAATGGGTGTTGACTCATGATAATTAAATTTCAATGAGGTTTTAATCATTCTTCATGTGCAATGAGGGTTTACTCATGCTCCATGTGCAATGAACCTTGGCTCATGCTAATTCCATGTTAAATTTTGTTGCCACATCTCCATGTTATGATTATCATGCTTTATCATGGCTTTATGTCCATGTTTTTATTGTGATCCATTAATATTCCTATTGTCTAAAATGTATTTTATTCCTCATTTTATTCTATTTTTATTCCCTTACTGGGATTTATAGCTCACCATTTTCTTATGCATGTCCTCAGGTTATCCCATGCAATGCTAAATACGTGGAAATGTAGTGGTCATGTAAAAAAGGATTTCAATAAAGATATTGTATTTCATATTTTAAGTTGTTGTGTAATGAACCTAATACCCAAATTCATTAGAACTCTTGATCTTCTATGTTGTATCAAGTGAAGTTTATGTAATAAATCATGATTAAGTGTGTAATAAAGTGGAGGGTTGTCATAGTTGGTATCAGAGGATAGGTTTAGTTATTTTTGGGATTAGGATTAGAAAACCCTAGTGAAGCCTTAGAGACTAAAATATGTATAATAAAAACATCCCTATGATTTGGTGAGTATTGAGTAAGTGGTTTTTCAAGAAAATACATCCCTGTCTGGATATGAGCAGGTAGAGACGACTTTGGTACAAATGTACCTAGGTGTGAAAACTATGATAAGGAGTTTCGAGCTTGACCTGAGATATACTGGTACACGACAATGGGCCTTACTAAACTCTTGGTGAAGACACTATCAGGGTATATGCTTTGGTAAATTAACAAGCTTAGTATGAACCATTATTAAGGGAATTTTAAAAAAAATTCCCCTAAGAATATACGTTAGAAAGAAATCATGAATAACATAGATTAAAGAGTATAAATTAATAAGTTAAGGAATAAAAGTAATTTATAAGTCATATTTATTTTTCTTGGGATTACCATTTATGTGTTACCCCTATCTTTCCTTTTATTCCAGCCAATGGCCAGTAATAGGAGGACTCAGGCTAACAACCGATGTGAAGATTAATGTGATGATTATGCTAATGAGATGCCCAATCTGATGGGAGCGGGAATCACAAACTTTGTCACGATTCTCTCCCACTTTACTCAAGAATTGAATAGAAACATAGGTCAAGAATAATGTTAAACCCCCCCTAAGAAAGAACATGTCACTATCAAAAGCTTCATGGGAAAAAGGCCTCATACTTTTAGTGGATCATCCGATCCGTCAATCACTGAACAATGGATCAACTCCATTGAAAAGATATTCCCCATACTTCAATGTTCCGAACAAGAGAATGTACTCATGGATGCTTATTGTATGGAGGGTGAAGCTGATCAATGATGTAAATTGATCCAAAATACGAAGCCTGAGGAGGAGATCGATGCGTTGGAATGGAAGGATTTCCAGAAGATGTTTTTTGATAAATAATTTCCACGCACCCTTCGACTTAAGATTTAAAGGGAATTCCTAGCCCTCATGAAAAAAAGATGATTAATCCATCGAAGTGTATGAGGAAAACCTCACAAGGATGGAACGATACACCTCTATCTTTGTCGTTTTCCCCCGAATTGAAGTTTGATCGCTTATTTTGTGGGCTGAAACCTAGCCTGCGGAAATCCCAGGAGATCTGTGACTTCGACAGCTATGAGGAAACTGTCTAATGTGATATCAAGGATAAAATGTAGATCGGTGAATCTCATAGGTATCATGGGGATAAGAACCATAAGATAGACTTAAATTCTGGTGGTCTGATGGATAAATCCAACAATGATTAGAAAATCCAGTGTGCCACTTGCCAACGGTGCGGAAAGAAGCACCCCGGAAATTACCTGAAGGGGACAAGGAAATGCATTAGGTGTGGAAGATAAGGGAACCCAGCCATTAACTATCGACAAGAAAAACCAATGACTGCAATAGAGGAGAGGAACACTCTGTTCGAACCTCAATGCATTGTTCATTTCTTTAACTGCAAAGAACCAGGGCACCTTGCAAACTAGTTCCCTAATACAAGGGTTTTTAGTGGCAACCAACAACCTCTAAGGTAGCAAGGACGGGCTTTTTCCATCACTACCCCTAAAGTGAACATTGACAATGAAGTGGTGACAGGTACGCTAGTTATTCATTCAATAATAGATAACATACTTTTTGGTTTAGGTTCTATGCATTCTTTTATATCCCAAAATTTTAGTAAAACAATCCCAACACCCCCGCAAATCATGGAAGTCAAGATGTCGATGAGTATGGAAAATGGGGAAATCATTTCATCCCATGAATATAACTCCTCCCCAATCATAATCAGTGGATTGAACTTCCCAAAAAACCTTGTAATACCCCCTTTGGTTAAATTCAATGCAATTCTTGGAATGGATTGACTTCAATTATATAGAGACAACATAAACTGCTGTGAGAGGGAAATCACTGTCCTTGTGGAAAATCGACCCCCTGATTCTGTACAAGTGCAAGGAGGAAGAGAAATATTCTTTAGATCCATCATCTAAAGTATGTATATTATTGACCTATGAGAACGTGTATCTAGATTAGATGATTGAGTATAAGGAGGAAAAAATCCTTGAATACATGACTATTGTGAGGGAATTCACTGAAGTGTTTCCTGAGGAATTGCCTGATCTTATTTCAATAAGAGATGTTGAATTATCAATTGATCTTGTACCTGGGGCACTAGAAATATCCAAGAATCCTTATAGACTAGCTGTTTTGGAGTTGAGGAGCTAAAGAAATAACTACAGGAGAATCTGGATAAAGGGTTTACATGCTCAAGTGCTTCACCATGGGTTGCACCAGTCTTCTTCATCAAGAAAAAGGATGGGTCAATGCACCTTTGCATAGATTATCGCGAGCTTAACAAAATCACAATAAAGAACATGTATCCTCTCCCACGAATTGATGACTTGTTCTATCAACTATGTTGAGCACAATACTTCTCCAAGGTAGAGTTGCGGCCGAGATATTATCAAGTAAGGGTGAAGAAGGAAGTTATCCCCAAGAATTCTTTTTTTACAAGATATGGGCACTATGAATTCATAGTAATGCCTTTCATAATCCCTAATTCTACAAAAATTTTTATGGACTTTATGAATAGAGTCTTTAGAGATTACCTCGACAAATTTGTGGTAGTCATTATAGATGATATTATAATATACTCTCAAACCAAGGAGGATCATGAGGAGCATCTAAGAACTATACTAGAGACTTTGCAAAAGGATAATCTATATGCAATGTAAAAAAAGTGTGAGTTATGGTTGAAGGATGTCTCATTATTGGGTCATATAATCACAAATAATGGGATATCAGTGGATCCCTCCAAGACAACTACAATTGAGGGATGGACGAGGCCAACATCAGTAACAAATATCCATAGCTTCTTGGGGTTATCTGGATATTATCGTCGATTTGTGAGAAATTTATCACAATTTTCCAACCCTCTTACCAAGATAACT
The DNA here is from genome assembly GCA_963277665.1 of Viscum album. Lineage (NCBI taxonomy): Eukaryota > Viridiplantae > Streptophyta > Magnoliopsida > Santalales > Viscaceae > Viscum > Viscum album. The sequence goes on from OY728137.1 coordinate 2,049,036,700, forward strand.
CAAAAGGGAGTAAAGTTTTCTTGGAGTGATGAATGTGAAGAAAGCTTCAAGGAGTTGAACAGGAGGCTTATCACTGCGCCCTTTCTAACTTTGCCCACATGTGGAGAATTTTTTGTGGAATTCAGTGATGCTTTGAAGAAGGGAATGGGCCGTGTGTTGATGAAAAATGAAAAAGTCATTGTCTATGCTTCAAGGAAATTGAAAGTTCATGAGAATAATTATCCAACACATGATCTAGAGCTGGTTGAGGTGATCTTTGCATTAAAAATTTGGCGGCAATATCTCTTTGGGGAGAAGTGTGAAATATATACGGACCACAAAATCCAAAAGTATATATTCACATAGAAAGAGTTGAACATGAGACAATGAATATGGTTATAGATGATCAAAGACCACGACCACTCAATCCATTACCACCCTTGGAAAGAGAAAAAGGTGGCAGATGCACTAAGGAGAAAGGACCCACCGATTCTATCATTGATGAGAATTCAGAAAGATCCAATCTTCTTAGATTTTATGAATACAGACATGGGAATCATAAATAAGGGAACATCATAAATCCTTTCACAAATTATTTATCAACCATATATTTTGGAAAAATTAAAGGATACTCAAAAGGATAATGTGGGAATTCAGAAGGAAGTGGATGGTATCAGAAAATGGAAATCTTCCGAGTTAAATGTTAATAAAGAATGAATTGCATGATTTGGGAAAAGACTATGTGTTCCATCAAGTCCGGAGCTAAAGAAGGAACTTTTGGATGATGCACATAGTTTAAATTTCTCTATTCACCCACGAAACACACAGATGTATCAAGATCACCAAGAGCATTATTGGTGAAATAATATGAAGAAGGAGATCGTTGAGTATACATCAAAGTGTCTGGTGTGTCAACAAGTGAAGGAAGAGAGGCATAAGTCTAAGGGGATGATGCAAACATTTCCTATACCAGTTGGAAATGGGAGAACATCACCATGGACTTTGTCATCAGACTTCCAAATAAATCTAAAGGAAACAATGAAATCTGGGTTGATGTGTATCGTCTTATAATGTATGCACACTTCATTACAATTTGGGAGGATTTCTCATTGGATCAACTAGCACAGATAGACATCAGAGATGTGGTAAGGCTTCATGGGGTACCACTATTGATTGTATCCGATAGAGATCCAAGATTCACCTCTATGTTTTGTATAAATCTTAAACATGCTCTGGATAATGAGATGAAGTTCAGTACGACTTATCATCCTCAAACTAATGGCCAATCCGAGTGGACTATCCAAACACTTGAGGGCATGCTGAGATCATGCTCAATGGACTTAAAAGGAGGATGAGATCAACATCTTCCTATGGTTGAGTTCTCATATAATAATAGTTTCCACTCGATATCTGAATTGAACCTTTTGAAGCCCTATATGGGATGAGGTGCAGAACACCAACATGTTTGGATGAAGTAGGTGTGCATAAGCTTCTAGGACCAGAAATGGACAAAGAAATGTTGGAGAAGGTGAAAACTATTAAGTAGCATATCAAGGTAGCCTAGAGTGGACAGAAGAGTTATGTGGACAACCGTCGACAAGAACCTAAATTCATAGTTAGAGACATTTTATTTCTATTCATATCTATGTAGAATAAGGTTGTGAGGTTTGGAAAGAAAGGGAAGTTAAGTCCTAGGTACATCGGCCCCTTCTAGATTCTTGATTGTGTCTTGGATGTGGCCTATCATATAGCACTTCCACCTACCATGGCCCAAGTACATGATGTCTTTCATGTATCCCTCTTAAGGAAGTACATACCAGACCCCTCACATGTATGATCATCAGAGGTAGTACAACTAGAGGATGATCTTTCTTATGAGGAGCAAACAATGAAGATATTAGAGCATAGACAAAAAGTTCTACGAAATAAGACAATGCCCCTCTTCATGGTGTTGTGAAAAAACCAAAATTTTGAAGAAGTGATGTCGGAATCAGAGGTAGTGATGAATCAAAGTTACCCACATCTATTTTAGTGGGGAAAAATAAATTTCAGGGGTGAAATTTCTTAAGGGGGAAGATTGTAACGACCAAACATTCATTAATAAAAAAAATCCTCTTTTGTCTTTTTAAATGTATTATTAATTAAAATGTTTATGTAAAATTTATGCATTTCCTTAGTTTTATGTTTCTACATTTTAAAATACCATTAATAATTTTGACCATTTCTAATATAGCTGTTGAACAGTGATCACATGATTTGTATAAGTATAAGGCTTTAACAAATCCTATTTTCTCAGACTGAGGAAATGATGGCCTCATCCAGTAGAATTTTCCCAGAGGAATCCCATTTGTTGGAGCTCAGAAAAGAGGTGTCATAATTGGTCTTCTCTCTTGACCAAAACCAAACCAATCTTGAATATGATAAGCTCGAGCAGAACCACCTACGAGAGAAGTGGAAGTTGATAGTGATTACCACTCGAGCGATGTTATCTGAGCCACCCCAAGAGTATGTCACCATCGTGCACCTTACCCTAAGGTCTTATTCAGATGTTTTAATGGATTATGTAACAATACCCTAGTACTAAAATTATGTACATTTTTATTGTAAATATAATATACATTATTTTTATTATTGTTACTTTGTAAATAGTTTTTAAAGCAAAAAGAATATTTTTATTTAATATTCAACTAAAAAATCTATTTTGATGAATTAATTAATTTTTTAATTAAATAATTTTTTAATAAAATAATATTATTATTAAATTAATTTTTATTATGTTTAAATTATTGCATAATTTTTATGAATACAATTGTAATTTTTATTAAGGTTTGAAAGTTATTTTTGTCAAAACACATGATTTTTCGATAAATGTAGGTTTTTATTTTAAAAGTAAAAATCCACATATTTAAAAAATTATTTGGATAAAATGAATATTATTTTTTGAATCAGGATTTTGAAATTATCCAACGGTTAATTTTTCACAATTTTCTGAGATAGTCAAATTTTTGGGTAAAAATTAAATACCCTTTAAATATATAAAGTGTTTTAGGACGTCATAATGACCAAATAGTGATGTAATAAAATACTATAAACATTATGATTTGACAATATATGTTTTACCATTAAAATAATGTGATTATATATTTTTTCAATTTATTTTACAATGATTTAGTGGATCCTTCAAGACTTATGAAACATTTTAGCTTTTTAAATTGATTTCCTTGAGAGTGTGACTCACCACCACATAAGAAACCCTTTTATTTTAAGAATTTAGGAAGTTTGACTTATAAAATATTGTTTTCCACTCCTTTTTGGGAAAAACCATGGGCAAAAACCTTGGGATGATTTTTGGTTTTTATTAGTTTAATGCGAGGTGTCCCAAGCCTAAATAATAAAGAACTCCTTCTCCTTTCCTATATAAACCCACCCAAGATCCCACTTCCTCTTCACTAAAATATTTTTTTTGTTCTTATAACCTATGACCTAATCTCTCTATAATCCTCCCAAGGTTCCCCAAGCTCCTATGAAGCATCTCTCCAGCCCCTCCCAAGCCTTTGGGATCTCACTTACAAGTAAGGGATTCCTTTTTTTCTATTTTTATCCAAGTTTCATAATATTGTTATGCTCTTTTCAATTATAAATGTTGGGGGTGTGATTTCGAAACACCCCTATACTATCCATTTTTTGTTTTAATGATTAGATAACCCTTTATCTATCATATATACCTTCCATGTATGCCTGTTACCATGCCGAAATTCCATAAGAAATTTCTCTCTCCTCATTTACATTCAAGTATTTTTTTGTACCATGAATATATATTCCATTAAAATTTTTGGGACATGTATCTATATTACCCCCTTATTGTTAATTTCATGTAAATATTATGAGACACTTTTTTCTCTCTCATCAACCATTTTTATGAGTTCTTATGTCACGCCGTTACGCTGCCGAAATTGCACCGTGATTTTCCAATCCAAAGTAATTTTGAAGTGAATACCATGCCCATTTCTCTATCAAGGGTATTAAACTATATGCACATTTACTTATTGTTTAAAGAGTTTCATGTATGAATTACACACTCCATTATCATGGAATAAATGCGTATTTTTAATGAATCCATGTTTTATGATCCATGTGGCACACTTATGCATGAAATGAAATGATTATGAAGGGTGAACCCTGATAACTCTCCCATGAATTGGGTAATGTATAGTATCATGATATTTAATGGGAAATGGGTGTTGACTCATGCTAATTCAAGTGCAACGAGGTTGTACTCTTGCTTCATGTGAAATGAGGGTTTACTCATGCTCCATGTGCAACGAGCCTTGGATCATGTTAATTCTTTGTTAAGTGTTGTTGCCACATCTCCATGTTATGATTATCATGATTTATCATGCCTTTATTTTCATGTTTCTCTTATGATCCATTGATATTCCTAATGTCTAACATGTATTTTATTCCTCATGTTATTCCATGTTTATTCCTTATTGGGCTTTATAGCTCACCCTTTTCTTATACATGTCCTCAGGTTATCCCATGCAATGCTAAGTATGTGGGAAAGTAGTGGTCATGTAAAGAAAGTTTTCAATAAAGATGTTGTATTTCATGTTTTAAGTTGTTATGTAATAATCCTAATCCCAAAATACACTAGGCTTCTTGATCTTCTATGTTTTATCAAGTGAATTTTATGTAATAAATCATGTTTAAGTGTGTAATAAAGAGCAGGTTTGTCATAGCCATTATTAATCTAGGGGTTTGATCATACTGGAACTCACCCCATCAAAGTTGAATTATGACCTCATGGTCCTTCGATGAAGAAAACAAATAATGGGTGGGTGAAATGAATAAGAAAAAGGTCAAACCATCTTTGGCCAAGAGTTTTTAAATAAAAATTACAAATTAATAATTCCATGGGTGATAACATGTTCATGGTCAACTTAGTCTTGGTCCTAGGAGCTATGTAATGGGTCTCCCTCTACCTAGATAAAAATTGGCCTTTACTCTCATAATAAAATGGGTCTTTGGAACAAACTTAAAAAATTATGAAAAGTTTATAATTAAATCCATGCTCAATGTTTTAATCCAAAATATGAAAACAAAAAATGATTATTTCTACCTCAAATTGGATTGACCATTGGTAAATATTTCATTTACCATTGATGAAGAACACCCACTGCATTACCTGCCTCTTAATCGACCTTTATTTGATCATAAATTGTCCTTCGATATTGATCCACCAATGAATAATGTCCAAGAGATTCTAATAAATCCTCCTAGCATTATACGTCTTACCTTAGATATTTTTTATAATGAGATATAAATAGAAGAATTTAGGTCATGATAATTTCAAATAAATTAAATAAATTTAATTTTTTATTTTAATTAAATTCACCACCAATGATTGCCTTAGTCGGAAATCCAATATTTACCAAACTTAAGCCAAGCCTATGATAAATACCACATTCTAGAATCGATCATGGTATTGAATTTCCCAATAAAGGTCTTGAAAAATAAAAAAATCCATTCTTAGTAAAGCGAAGTGTGATTTTGCATTAAAACATGTAAACATTTTTAATATATTATTTTTAGGGTCCTAAGACACCCAAAAACCATGCCTTCTCAGAAGAGAAATCCATATATATGAATATAAATATTCGAAGGATAATCCATCAAAAAAAGAGTCTCTATAGTGTTCAAGAGGTTAGTGGGAGAATCATGGTTTTTAGAGAAAGATATGTTTGATAACATTTGGAACCATCTATTGGTCTAACAATTAGTTAAGACCAAATTAAAAGAAACTCTACAGATATTACTTAATGTAGAAACCTATGTTAAAGGTAATGAGATATAATAAGGTAGATCTAAAGAGTTTCTTAGACCAAGTTAATGTTTATATATTGATAAGGTATTGAATAATAAAAGTTCGAATAATTTTATAGAGAATTGTTACCTATGTCACAAGGAATGAATACATCCAAAAAAGACACGCAAGTGACATAAGAGGAGATTAAAGTGGAGAGTTAAATTCCATAAGAACCAATAATGGATCTATCACATTTCAATATTATGATCTATATATAATATTTACAAAATATACTTTATGCCTGGGAAATATAAGTAAAAGCTATAAAAAATAAATGGGAAGCAGTCAAAACTATCCAATTGTACTTGAGAAAGAACAAAAGACATGTGCCTGGTATGTGGAGTAGAAGAGATAGTAGTTATAAGGGAAAAAAATAGTATTACAATAGATCAATATGATATAATATCATATTCAAGATAATCTAATGAGGAGGAGAATATCATTCAAGATAGTGGAAACCATATCAACAAATACCGAGTCCATGGTGGCTTTAGAGGAAGGTAAAGAAAAAGTATAAAATATTCAATTATTTTTTCTAGTTCTTGAAATCACACCAAGTAAATAAATTTTTATCATAATATAATTTAAGATAATACTACTACTAATACTGGCCATGATATAATGTTTTGATAGCATACAAAATTAATATACTTTGTGGTGTCATATCTTGAGGAGTCTTACTCAAGGAGGAGAGGTTGTAGATAGCAGAATAGCCATGCAACAAAGATATGGTGGGATCAATAAATAAATACATACTCATTAGAAACATGATCATATCATATTATTCTTAAAAAGATTCATTATAAAGTTGGATATAGTGAAATTGGGAGTGTTGTAAGAGTGGGAGACCTAGACCCAACTAAACAATATTTTTCGATTGACATATCATGTATACAATGAGTTATGAATGATGTATACTTACCCTAATAGTGTGTATATTTATGATTCCACTATTTTATAGTAATATCCATATATTTTTTGTCATTACAAAAGGATATAACAGTTACCAGGCTATAATGGGAACATCGAGATACTATATCATTAATCTTAAACATATTTACTATGGTTGAGTTACATCATACTAACTTAACACATATGATATTTGACTTTCAGGTAATGGGGGCTCCTATGCACTGTGAATTATTCTCATGAAGTTTTTACATGGTGATCTCAAGTAGATGAGATCATGAGGATTGACCCACCAATAAATACACTACATGTTTCATTTGTTATTGATTATTTCTATCTGTGAACATGTGTAATGGTCTAATTAATTGATATTAATATGTATGCATAATATTTTATCACATTCTTTTATTCAAGGAAAAAACTATGGTATTGAATTTTTAGTGAGGTATTTTTCTTCAGGTGTGTCATTATTGGTATGGAATTAATTGAATAATCATGTTATAATTTTTCACTTCCAAAAGGAAGTGATATCTTGGGCCTTATTGGAAAGGATTTTAGTACCTCCATTAAATCCATTCCTGTGGTTGATGAAGGTAATTTCATCTAGTTTGGTCAAAAAATAATAAATTAGGAAATTATGATGACAAAAATTATGAATCTTATTTTATGAGATATTATGAGATAAAGAGATTATATTACATGGAATGTGTTCATAGGTAGATTATCATTTCTATGACTATTATTTATCTCATTAGGGACATTAATGGGTTGTAGGACTTCACATTGGGTCTATAAATAGTACTCACTTCTATCCAGATAAGGTCTTAGAGGGTCACACACAATAGCATATTAAAAAGTCTCCCAAATTCTGTTGAATAAGAGTATTGGATATGGTGGGCCCTACCATAGGGTCTGAGATGTTTCTGAGAATAAATGGTCACAAATGAATAAATAAAATCATTACTATTTTATTATAGAATAATTGGAGTAGAATTAATTTATTGAAATTATTGACAATGTATTAAGTGAATAGATTAAAAAATATTATATAAATGAATATTATTTTAATATTCAAATATCATTTAATATTTATAGGAAATTTTATTAGAGTTGATGAATTTACTTTTTCATGTAATATATTTATTATTTCCTAAAAGTAAATCATAAAAATATAAATGACAATATGGTGTAGTTATCCCATCGTAAAATGTCATTTCGGGATTATTTAGTGGGCGTTATATATATGGGGGATGGGGAACGCCTTTAGGGTATTTAATTCTCACCATATAAGTGAAGATAAGTTCATTTACAAGGGTTTATTCATTCCCATGATTTTTATATTTTTTTATCCTACTTATTGCGTCATAGAAATATAAATGATCTATCAGAGAAATCGATCCATGAATAACTTCATGGATCGAAGGAACGAGGTCATGGTGAGCATTGGGATTTTGAAATATTCATTAGTGTTATACTATGACACTTAAAATATGATGATAAACATTTGAATGGACTCTTTAATCAAATATAGAAGATATATATGTGTTTGAGCATGAATCCATAAAGTAATGGTCTCTAGTGAAAAGTGAAATCCAAACATGTATTTGATCCAAATGAGGAAATAATTAGATTAAAATTTGTGCTTATATAATTCACATGAGATACTCAGACCTTTATTATGGCTCAAATTTCAAAGGAGTAAAAATTTGGGTCACACCGGTGATAATTTTTTTAAAATACCCAGCCACAAACTTTCAATTCACGCCCTGGTCCAACATGTGTCACCCCAAGACTACCTCCAATAGGCAGATACTTCTGACTACTACTGAGAAGTATTATCTCACAGTATGAGGGGACTTAGCCTATATCAACTCACAACAAACACAAATATATATATATATATATAAAGTATAAAGTAAACATTAAAATATATAAAAATAATTGAATTTCATAAAACACACACATGATACAACCACTAAGATCCTTAATGATATCATGTAAATAATTCATAATGAAAAGGGGTAAAGATACACACCCAATAAAAAAATCAGAAGAAAAATACAAGAAACTATGATAAAGAAGTCCTAAAATACAACTGTATCTAAACAAAAACATCTCAAACTGTTATCATCTCTTAGTACCACTATGTTCTTATAATACATATCCCACTAAGGTTAATAATGGGAATCAACTCAAATGAGAACTTCCAGCTCCATGTCCATTAAAAACACCTCTGACCTATGTGATGACTGCATAGACACAACACATGTGGGAACAAAGCTTATGGGGGGGGGGGGTATAAATAAACTCATTAGGATTTCCTAAAACCATAAGAAAATATAAAATAATAGGTCATCTAGAAGCTCATAGAACTTTAGAGCAACGAAGAGTAAGTTATTGAAAAAATAAACTCAAAATCCATTATCTGAAAATAACTAAAGGAAATAAAGAAATTATTGTGATGTGATATACTAATAGCAGTCATAGGGCCTCAAAATTTATAATAATCACCATTTTATCCCAAGAAGGTTCAACATTCACTACCAACATGGGGTGATCTAAGGAAAAATCCCTATAATGTCTTAAATCGATACCTAAATATTTGTCACATATGAAAGGAAAACAAAGGGATCTTGGGGAATCACAATCCTTGAATCATAAATCTTCTCCACCGATAAAAATCCTATATCCCCTTAGTGAACCATAAAAGTAGATACTAAATCCTTTTTGAGGAAGACACATCAGTCAAAGGAAAAATACACTATATTTCCACACCATATTTGATAATGTGACATTGCTAAGAAACTAGTAGGGGAATCCATACCTTTCCCAATAATATATACCATCCAAGGGGGTACTGAACTCTACTATCATAACAAAATATTAATGTTTTAAATTATATTACCTTAGAAATATGGGAGCGTGCCAATCTACACAACCTAGCTATAAGAGAAAAAAGATACAACTCCAAGAATATGAGCTACTCAAATCCATATACCATGAAACCACTCTAAAAAAATAGTGGAGGAATTATGCCTCATGAGAAGACACCTTAGTCATGGGAGTAATAATTCCATAGATAGAGGGATCATGCCTCACTAGAAGAGACCCTAGTGGAGGGACTACCAAATCCTATTTGTAGTGTGTAGGGGACTGTAATTGATTGAAGTCAAGGGATTACCGACCCCATGTCGATATGGAGTATGTGTGCCCCTAATATGAGGGGGAGTACTGAACCGTTAGATGGGTAAAATATTCAGGACCCACTCCCAGCAACAACATGAAACCATGGTAATACTAATCATGAGAAAATTACGACTATCATGCATAATACCCATCACCGGAACTATAGATCTAAATTTAAAATATACCTAATTTTTAATGAAAATGAACTCCGATTGCTGAATGGACTAAACCATTATCATATAAGTAAAATAATTATACTCAAGATAGAGTATTTATTTATCTGAAATAGACAACCAAGGAATAAGTTTAAAAATACTAAAACAAAGAGTTAAAAATAGGCTTCATAGGGGACTCTGGGAGCTCCACGCGGTGCATAGAAAAATGTAGCAGATGACCCTAGCACATTCATGAATCACACATGATAGACTATATTTCAACACACATACATACTCAAATAAAATTAGGTAGAAATGACTTAGTGCACCACACCTGACCCATAAGTGGTTTTTGGGTATTTATTATCCCTACCCTCCATGTGGTTAGTGGGAAATCATCCAATCTAGAGGGAACAGATACATGTGGGGAAACCATAGTTCCCCTTTTTAGCAGTTCACACAGCTAGCCACCACTATGGATAGTCCCTATTGCACCTTCAACCACCACATTTCCATCGTAGAGATACCCCACACTACCACCTTATATTGTTATCCTACTAGACATATAATCTATATCTCCTCCCTTGGTAGGGGTACACCTTGCCTCCTCTACTCAATCCACCAGCATTAGATCATTCAACACCTTCACACCAATAGTTGGGGATGGTGTCCTTATGTCGTTCCATAAAGAATCACAACTTAGCCATCAAACAGAAAGAAACATAGTGTGGCTACCACCACATCTATCCACCAATAAATTCAATGAAGAATATCAAAACATGTAATAGGGATAATAAATGATTCCTTAAAATCAATTCCATGAGATTCAAATTCCCAAATAAAGAATCAAAATAAATCTTTCATGTGAAAACAATGAAGAAAAAAGGAAAAAAATACAAAAAAAACTACCTTAATGGGGAATCATTATCATTTCACCTGAATAAAATATGGGATTCCATTCATCATTGTCATTCTTTAATAACTTGTTGCATCTAATGATACCCTAATCTTTCTCTCCCTCTCCACCCAGGGATCCTTGGTAGATATCCCAAGTAGAGAGGGTTAAGGATGAATTAATAGCGGGAATTAGTCTTAGGGACAATTATTAATAAATAAATAAATTGAAATAATTATTTATTGAATTTTACACAGGAAATAGCCTAATACCATAACCCTAATATGAAATTGAATTATAGTGATCCAAGGGTAAATGCACCATTTTGGACCTAATAGTGGTCTCACATTTCCCATTTTAGCTTTTACTTTAAAGGAAAACCATAATCTCTAAAAATTCACACATGAAGGCTAAAAAAATATTATTATACTTTAAATATGAATTTTCAAGTCACTATAATTCTTGTAACTTCACATCATCTATTCTTGGTGGTATAAACCACACTGTGGATTCAAAAAAACCATGAAATAATTTTTCTGTGGCTGTCTTCTAGTGTAAATATACCATTTTAACCCTAAGGAGGTGTTGATACTCTAAAAATCAAAAGATAGATAAGTATTTGTCATGAAAAACTCCATTCACTACATATTGACCTATAAAATTTCTATTTTGGAGATTATTAATTTTTTTAAGATTCTCATAATTTTTTTGTAATTTCTTTGAAAAATGGTTATTTTGACATAATGAACAACTTCCTTTAGAAAATAAATCAATTAGTTGATATTTAAATATAGAATCCCTAGGATATTGAGAGGACCCAAGAATAACATGTATATATTTTACATTATTTATATAATTTAAATATTAAACCTACTAAATAAATATTCATTCCAAAAAACATTGGTTTGGTTTATTTTGAGATTAGCTAAAAAAACGTGTTATTAAATATTATTTATTTTAAATAAACCAAATAACTATTTACACATTAATTTCACTTAATCATATTCCTATATATTATTTCTCAAGGAAATAAGTAACAAAAATAAAGAGTGTGATCAAATTATCAGTAAGATAAAAACATGTCAATGAGTCAAAGAGTATCGTCCCATAAGCATGTGAGAAAACATGAATAGGGAGAAACATATCTGATTAAAAAGAATATGAAATCATAAGAGTTTTCAACAATTAATTATAGAAGGAAATATAACCTCAAAAGGATCATCAGGAAAACATTACATATTCTATGATCGATAAAGAATAAAATAGACATATGAAACAAACACAAGCATAGTTAAAACATATCTTTATGAACATAGCTAACTATATTCATATCCATGCATAGAGTTAGGAACATACATAACCCCAATAATGTTCATGCAAAAGGTTGTAAACATAGAAAACCACAATCATATCTACACACATAGTTTTGAATAAAGACAAACAAAACCATTTCCATGAAAAAAATATTTATATCCTGAGATATAAAGCATTACCAATAATTTTGAGGGCTATATCAAACCTACCAATGAAACAATGAAGAATTTCTTTATAAGACACCCAAAATTCAATCACACAGAAAATAAATACATAATAAGTAAATTTAATGGTGATTAATGAAATAAAAATACATAAGAGATATATATTTTAGATATATAGACAAAAATTTAAGCATGATCATAAATATAATTTTTTAATATATTTTTTAATGTTAAAAAAAACAATATAATGTGTCAAAATAATTTTTTCCCCAAAGGGGACATCAAGAGGCTGTTGAAAAAAATAAATAAATTCCAAATAATAGAAACATGAAAATGAAATTATGGTAAATTAAATGAAATGTGGAGCAGAAGATAAAAAATATATGAAAGTGAAAAATAAATTCATTTTTTTCTCTTTAAGACGTTTTAGAGAAAACTAACATGAATGAAGGAGTTTTAAAATTTCTTTTATAAAAGAGATAAATATGAAGAGTAGAAAGGATATTATTTATTTGGATTTCAAAATAATTAAATAAAAAATTTTTGTTAGGAAATAATATTGGTATGTTGGAGAAAGATATAATAGAGATGATGAAAATTATTATTAACAATGTCACAGTTTTATAAAGAAAGAAATATATCAATGAAAATGATTTTTAATTGAAAATTTTATTTACCTATAGAAAAATATAAGATTCCATGAGAAATATAGAAATAGTGGAATAAAATAAACATAGAATAATGTGTTTAGGGAAGAAAGGTTATGACCCCATGAAATGGATGTTGATTAAAAAACTATCACCTTGGATTCCCACTTTGTTGTACATACTCTAACCTCTAGTATAATAATTTTAGGCTTATTATTCATCTATACCAGAATAATATTTTTATTTATTTTAATTTATATGATTAAATTTTATTTTTTATCACTGATTTATTAATTATTCTTTATTAAAATTATTATTTGGGTGTCAATTGTCCCATTTGTTATTTTCCAGCTTCGATATAGTGGTTACAATCTTTGATACTTTCTCATGTTTACATAAATAGAATAATGTTCATGAAGGTTACATAGGTGTGTTTTATATAGTTTTAAATTCTTATTATCATTTTATAGATGTTATGGTGATAATTCATAAATATCCATTAAAATATCTTTTTTATGAATTTTGATTCAATAAAAAGAACTGGTTTCATTAATGAATATACTTATTTAAATTACCATTATAGAATTATGAAATCATATTAAATTCCTAATTTTAAAATCATATTACAAGTATTTATGTTTTTCTAATCATTCATTATTTAATTATTACAACATCGTTAATATGTGTGGTAGAACTAACCTAAACATGAATACATTATAATGAATGAATGAATAAGAACATGTTATTGTGTTATTATAGTATAACCTACACAGAATAATAATGGTTTCAAAATCATTTTATTAAATTAAAAAATCACATTAAATAATAGTTGGATGAAAAATATAGATAAAATTACTAGAGTGAGGATAACACTTTCACTGAAGGCTTAAATATTCTATTAAAGAGACTCTTGGAAATGAAGGATTTGGGAATCCTTATAAAAAAGGTTATCAAATGAGACAGAAAATTATTATAAATATAATTATTTCATTTATATAATTAAAAACTAATAAAAGTGTTTTTAGGTGATTAGTGGAGGGGTCATTTTACAAGTGATCTTGAGTGGTATTTTCACAAATACGCATTACCTAATAAATAAGGAATATAATTTCTCATAGAATATGGATCCAAAGATTTGAAAAAATGAAGATGGGGTAAGGGGAGCTACATAATTCCCCTATCCATAAATTTAGATATAATTTATTGTGATATTGTCTAACTTTAACCATTAAATTGAAATTTTTATCGCATTTTACCTTTATCATTGTAACTCAATTTTTACCTTCGTAACATATTTTTATGGCTAAAAATTAAATTAAATTTATTACATATTTTTGAATTATTATTAAATATATAAAATCCATTTTTTTAAATTCAATTTTTATAAGGGATAATTTTTTTACACAAGAACACATCATAAATAAAAACACTTTTTATAAAAATTTATTTTTAAGCATAAAAATGAATTTATTCTCATTCTATACCATGTAATAATAATTAAATGATTGGTAATTTATTTGAATATTTTAATAAACAATTAAAGTTTTAAAAATATCTCTTTAATTGAGATAATTTTTTTTTAAATAAAAATAAAACTTAATGGAAAAATATTCATTGACAAATAGGTCTTTTAACATTAAATTATTTTCATCACATACCATTATTTAATATCATCTAACCATTAAATTTTGTCAATAAATTTGTCTTATAATACTTAATTGAATTTTATATAGACATCAAATCAATCATTATAAATATTTAAAACAATAACAATATATAATTATAAATTTTTATAATAAATAATTTAAATGATTATTATATTCTTATTTCATTTTAGAATTATTTATTTTTGTGTGAATTAATTTTTTTTAAATTTTTACTAACAATTATAAAAAAGTAATGTGTTTATTGGATTCATGTATATCAAATGGACATATATCCAATGACCATATATCCAAAAACCCTATGTACAATGACCTTATATATAAGAGTTATTTTACATTCCTATATATAAATTTCCATTCATCTAAAAAATCATTGATATTATTCTATAATTTCATTGTCAAGATATTTATCATATTTTTAGTTTGTTTTATTCCTTCTAATGTTATCATTGGTGGTATGATCTTCATAGTAGATCACAATGATGTAAATTTCAATCCTGTAGTATTTTTATTAACTTATAGTTTTGTTGTATTACCAATTTTACTAATTACAGTTCATTTAGTTGTATTATAATGAATTTTATTTGGTATTATAAACTTTTTCCCTAATGAAGTATTATCCTTTTGGTTTGGTGTTGTGTGTATCAAAATCTATCAGACACAATTTATATTTAAAGGTAAATGCATACTAAAATCATTTGGTGTTATATTTTTCCAATATAAAAAAATTTTTATCATGGAAATTCATTACTAGAATGAAATAAATGTGGGTAATTTTCCTTCATTACATATTTGGGTTCCCAAATAGCATGATCAAACTTATGATATCACTACGTGACATTAACAAGGTGGGTGTTCTTGTTCTATAACACATTATCTCGAATATTCATGATCTATATTAATTAATCCTCATAAGAGAGACCATCTTCAAATTTCACATCATTTGAGTTTAGTATATGAGATGGATATGGTAAATTATCCCTAAAAAATGATACATGTAACACATCATCCTCCTATGAGAGGTTTTGTAAAAGTGTTATGTGATTAGATACCATCCCTACACAATTAAGAATATAAAAGGAAGTGATGTCTCTAGGGATTATATTTCCCTTCTTCCTGAATCTCATAACCGTCTTACAATGTGATATTCAAATGAATAATTTATCACCAATTTCAAACTCCAAATATCATTGATTATTATCAATATATATCTTAGGCTAACTTTATTATCCTTTTATATTTCACTAAATGGATTGAACATTCTCCATCATTTATTGAACAAGATCACACCTCAATAGCTTCCTCTCACTAATATCATTCTGGCATGTCAATGTTCTTTACCTCTTCTGATATCGAGCCTCATATGGTTCCATTTGGTTGCTATCATGGATTTTTTTAAATGATAACATAATAAGATGAAGATGCTTATCCGAAAAATCCTTTGAAATCCACTGATCAAGATTTCAGCATAGCTTCTAATATATTAATATTCCTTTTAGATTAACCATTAGTTTGAGGATGATAAGTTATAATAATGTTCATCTATGTATCCAATGATTGTTGGATATTACTCCAAAACATTGATGTGAATATTTTAAATTGATCAACTATGATTGAAAGTCATACTCTATACAGCATCACTACTTTCATTATGTATAATATAGAAAGTTGATCAAGAGAGAAATCTTTTCAAATAGCAATGAATGGTGATGACTTAATATGTTGGTCAACCGCAACACAAATGGAAATGTATCTTTTAAAGGTACTAGGAAAACCCATCATGAGATCCATACAATGTTCTCCTATCTCCATACTAGTATATATAAAAGTCATATCATCCCCTTAGACTTATGTCATACGTTTTTAACATGCCAGTATACCATTAAATGAGATATATAATCTTCAATCCCCATATTAATGTTGTCCCATAAGAAATTATCCATGAGATCTCTATATATATGTTTTCTTCAAGGATGGATAAATGATGATTTCCAATGTGAACTGTCAATTTACTCCATTAATTATAATATTTAAGGGACACATATTCGTTTTTTGAATCTTATAATTCTATCAATGTTGTGATTGAACAATGGAATATTACTTTCCTTCTTATATAGCTCCATACTATCATTTCAAACCTCATTGGTCCTTTCATGAATGGATAGTTAAGTAATTAGTTTGGAATGGTAATATTTCAACCATTCATTTATGATTTCCATATCCATCCAATGAATATATATATAAATATTGGGTCCAAATCAATCCTCACCAAATATATGGTAGCATGATCCTTTATACTTATAGAACCAATCACCATGATTTCCTTCCAAGAATGGTAATGTATTGAGTATTAATAGAAATTAATTAAATATAATAATATCCTTTGACAGATATTAAAATCCTTCTATGTGAATATATATTATGTGCTCCTTTGTTCAGTATATATACCACACATTTCACTATAAATACATTTCCATGATATATTGAAAAAAATAATTTACTATTTCTATCTCTAGATCTTGTGTCATGTATTTTCTCTCTTGGGTTTTCAATTGACCTGAATTATAAGATATCGCCTTATCATTTTTTAATGACACATTATATTCCCCTCTTTGAAGTATCATTATATATTTAAATCCTATCCCCATTGTAGGGTAACCAACCTATTCTTATGTTATTAAATCTATCGTCAAATTCTTCTATCTAGAAGAACCTCACTCCCTTTTAGGTTAACATGGTCTATAAATTAAAAAATTGTATGAAATTTCTCACAAAATATAGATAATATCAAGCTAGTACAAAAAAACCACACCTCTTTCACAGTGGTTTGTTTCAACCATTACTCAATTACCTATTTCTTATAAGGATCCATAAATATATCCTCTATTATGATTATATGACTATTTAATCTTACTTTATGTATCCAAAAGTCACACCTTAAAAATTTTGATTACAATTTCTCCTTCCTCAAGGTGTTGATCAAAATCCATAAATTATCTTCCATGCTCTTGGGAAATATAATATTATCACCTATAAAGACCATAAAAAATTGATCAAGTTAATCTCTAAAGACTATTTTCATAAAATCCATGAAGATAAAAATTGTATTGGTAAGTCCTAATGGAATCACTATGAATTTATAATATCTATATATTATATAAAATAATATCTTGTCTACACACTCTCTTTTCACCCTTAATTGATGAAATATGTATTGAAGGATAAATCCATGGGAAATATTAATCCCCCCACAATTTATCAAAAACTCATCAATATAGGGTCGATGATATTTATTTTTGATCATAATTAGGTTAAGTTCATGATAATTAATGTAGATATATATTAATCGATTAATTTTTCAACAAAGTGGAATGATACACCCTATACCAAAGTACTTGGGTGTAAAAAAACTCTTATCCATATTATCATGGATTTGTTTATTAAATTATCCTAATTCAACGGGGGAAATTCTATACTTAATAATTGATATTGGAATACAACCAGGTATAAGTTCAATTGAAAAATCAACCTCTATGATACCTTGAACCATTACTTCTTACATACTATATTTGATACCAACTGTAGATTACCAGACATAAAAATACCATATTTAAATGAATTAAATAAAATATTGAACTACATACATTATTTAGACCTTACATGTTTATATAATTTGGAAAATATAATAAATAATACAACCTATCTTCGTTGTATCAAAGGGAATTTTTTCCAACTATATAATAAACTACTTAATCCACAATAAGCCTTCATAATATTTCAAAAATCTACAGAACACGCTATTGTTCTAGTTATATTTGGTTTAATAATTTTCTGTATAACCAGTGGGAATGGAAACAAACAAAGGGGGATCTAAAATGCTCTGTAAGGGAAAATATACAAATGAGGAAATCCTGAGATAAACCAAGTATAAATATTATGGCATGAATAAATAATTCTCATAATTCTATTATCAACTAAAACTATGAGTATAATATATACAGGTATAATAATGAAATTAAAAATATCATATGAATAACAATCACTATATTCATGGTGATGGAATGAATAATACATGACATCTTGATCATACCATTAATGCCTTATCCAAGACATAATTATTTCAATAATTTCCATTTCCAAGATATAATTCTTTTCATCAAGATCACAATCAAGACATCCTGCTAAATTGGGTTGGTATGCAATAAATACTTAAACATTTTTTTCTATTGATACCCATCAATACATCGAGGGTATATATAAGGTCAGGACCTACCCATCACTTTTTTAAGTTTAATGAATTCATTATATGAAAAAAATCATAAATAATACATAATCATATTTTTCAATAATCATTCATATTATAATTAAAACATACACAACATCAATATTTTCTATATGTTAATAAAATAGATAACATGATCATAAATAATTCAAAGATAAAGGGGGATGGTTAAAAAATACATATTCAAAATTATTGAGTACTAAATACATATCCATATCAGTATGACAAATATATAAATTTTCAATCCTCCCCTTATCAATAAATAGAATATATTTCTATATAATCCCACTTCAATCTAAAATCTTATGGAGTAATGGTATAAAATTAAGTAAATAATTTCCCCAAGCAATTGATTTATAGAATAAAGGTGAGAACCCTTCAATAAATGAAATATAAAACAAGGTATTAATAATTTAAAGACATTATAAAAAAGTTATTCCTACTCAAGATGGATGGTTAGGAAAGAAAAAAAAAGTGATAAATCAAATATTTGATAGAAAAAAAATATTACATAATACATCAATAAAATTAATGAATATGATTTCAAAAGATTATATACCCAATGAAATAAAGGAAAATCATAAGGATGATGAGAGAGATGAAAAACATCATTGAAAAATAATGTTCCGAATGATATCACCCAAGAAGGGATCAATAATCGAATTATTTTATACCATGTGTTTAATCCCCAAAATTACACATACATACAAACACACACACACACACATATAAATTATATAATAAATATTTTAAAATAAATTCGTTTATTTTAAATAATTTTGAATATGAAATAGAAAATGGAGGTGAAAACCTAAAAGATATTCTCGAAATAATTTTTACCATTCACGTAAAATACAAACCTACATGTCACTTTCAAAATTACCTTTTTGAAAATTTGAAGTGAAATATTTTAAAAACCATAAATTTAAATATAATTTCCAATAATGGATCCCCAAAAATTACATAAGTTTTTCTATAAGAAATGTGGAGCTATGGATAAAACATTTTTTATTGAAAGGAAACTTTTCAACACTTTGAAATTCTAATTATTGAAACCTGACATTGTAAAAAGAGTAATGATAATTTATTTGTATTAAAAATTCATTTAAAAAATAGGATTTTAAAATACCATATAATAAAATATAAGGTTGGTATAACCCAACCATGTAAATACAAAGTTCAAGATAAAACATTATAACCCAAAGAAAAGAGATTTGAGTTAAAAATATCACTTACTTGAAACATACTTCATAAAGAATGAAGAATTTAAAAAAGATTTTATATAGTAAAAGTGTAAATAATTAATGGAAACCACTTAATAAAATAAAATGGTGTAATGTAACCAAATTATATAATTTTTTTTCAATAGAATCATCATTACTCAACGAACAAAAATTGGGTTACTAAAAACTCATAAGTTTGGGGAAACACACGAGTCAAAAGAAATTAGAGGAAAAGAAATAATTTATATTAGTATATCACATGAATTACATGGGAACAATTATATAAAATAATTTTATAGTAAATAAATCAAACACCATATAAAGGAAACATATTGATTTATATGTAACATGTCTCAAAGAATCAAGATTAAGACCAAGAAAACCATTATAACTTTTTTAATTTTTGACTCAAAACCCAAGGAGAGAACGAACTTGGAATTGAGAATTAGAAATTATTAAATATGAAGGGATCATGATAAAAATTTATAATGATGAATTATTTGTAAAATGAAAAATAGAACATGGTGTATAACATAAACATGTATTAATTAATTATAATTTGGGATTAAGAACCCTTACCTCGAATTCTTGAATAGTTGGTCACACTCTAACCTCCCATGTAAAAAAATAACCATCTTAATAATCTATTTAAAAAAATTATTCATGTATATAACCTTTTATAAACTTCATTTACAATTATTCCATATATTTATATTAGTTATTTATTATCTATTTTCAATATTGGGTGTGGGTAATCTTGATCGTTATGAACTTGGTTAAAAATAGCAGTGTTGTTTATCATTATTCACCCAATGTTAATAAATAATAGATTATAATAGGTAATGTAATTGATGTTTTATAATAATTTATAAACATATTATTTCATTCTATGTGCGTTTTTTTATTATCATTAATGATGAATTTTGATATGATCACCTGTTGATGATTCTTAGGGAACAAAAGGTGTTTTATTAAATAGTTAGTTAATTTGTAATAATACCATTTTATAGAAAAAATAACTATTTACATATTAAAATAATATATTACATGAAATTAAATTATTATATTCATTCATGATATAAATTTAGAGCATTGTTCAATTAGATTGTTAAATAAACCTAAACAAGATCATACTTTATTTAATGGATGGTTATGAAGTGATTTAATTGTAATGTCATTATTATAGAAGAATATTGAACTTATTTATTATTAATTAGTGTGATATATCATAATTTTGAATAATTATAAAAATAATATAACCTATATGAAGTTATTTCAAAGTATTAAGAAATCATTTTTTTTCTCTTAGAACTCAATTTTGATGGTTGAATTTTCCATAGTTATTTATTTCTCATATTGTTAATTGTTTGTGAAATTTTTCTTTCTAGAATAGTAATAATATTATAAAAAAAACATTTATTCATTAAAGCCATCCTCATTACCTTCCATGTATGGAAGTGAGGAAATGTAAAATAGTAATTAATCATCCAACAAAAGCTATATTCGACACATATAAATTGATTATGATTTCATTTTCTATATAACATGGAAAAGGAGTAATATGGTTGACCATTTTGGAATATAAAATATGTAATAAATTTCATACTTATATATTTAATTCTATAAAAGGACCGAATTTACAAGGTGGTTAAGGAAAAGGAAACACGTTGTATCATGAATAAAGTTGTCCGCACAACGCATAAATGACTATTTTATTTTCTCTTAAAGGAAAAGGAAAAGGTGGTTAATAATTTTACCCTAATTACAATGGAATAAAATTATAATAATAATTCTCATTATGTAATTTTTTTACAGTTTAATAGAATTTTAGGTTGAATAAAATCACATAAAGAAATACAAAAGATAAAGGGGTGGTTAGAAATTTATACCACAGTCCATGGATTATCTCATTTGTGAAGGGGTTAAAACATTCAGAGAAAGTATTTTGAGAAAAATAGATCTTAATTATGTCATATGAGAGTGTTTAGGAGAGATTTTAAAATATTTGGGCTGAATTAGGTGGGTTTTAGTGTGAGAGGAAGTGATGAGAGGAGTTCCTATTTTATAATTGAAAAGGGATAACATTTTTGTAAATACCCAAAACATTTAACTAATAGGAAGAAAATCTCAATAAAATCATATACAAAATTAGAAAATAATTTATTAGGGAAGATATAAAGTCTATAAATTAATCGAAACATAAAATAATATATTTTTTAACATGTTTTATCATTTCCACTAGGTTAAACCCTTTTAACCAAAATTTACTCTTATTTTGGTAACATGTTTTTATCCAAGTAATTTATCATTTACGATTGAAAATAAATGGGTCCTTATGAAATAATTTGGTTGTGATGATTCAATATTTTAATTATATTTTATTATATTAGTTCTATATAATTTTTTAAAATTAATTTAAAAATTACTAAATATGTAATTCACCAAAAATTATTTTTTTGAAAGCTATGAAAATGTTCTAAAATGTAAAATATGATTTCATAAATTAAAAAAAAACTCTAAAATTATAAATTCTCTAATGGAATATATATTTTATATTACTAAAATGGTTCCATGAATTTATAATTCATACTTATATAATAATAATTTCATAAAAGTCATGTTATTTGTAAATACAATATTTTTAACTATTCTTCTTAAAATCATTCTATTGGAAAAAATCTGAAAAATTAAAATTAATAAAGTATTAATGGGATTAATTGTAAAATAATATTTAATTTTCAAAATTAAAATTATAAAATTCAGAAATTTATGTTTAGAATAAAACTATAAAATAGAACAAAAATAGGTTTTTGAAGAATATTTTCCATTATCATTCATATTTCCTTTTATTTAATAATTAAATTAGTATTAATAAATTATTGACATTAAATATATTTTATTATCATTAATCACAAGTTTCTTGAAATATTAATTCATATTTAATTAAATAAAAACATTTAGAAAAACACATTTTTAAGCATAAAATGATTGTATTAGTTGTTTTAGCTATATCAATTGTATTTCATTGGAATTAAAATGAACCGTTATATTATTTTCTATAATTATTTTACAAAATATATAATCCTATTTATTCATAATAATATTCGGATAGTTTTAAGGAGGATACATAATATTTATATTTTTAGCAAAATATATTGTGATTTCTTTTATATTTAGTGCTGCGTGTGGAGAAAGTTATCGAACACATTGAATTATTTAAAGGCAATCATATATCAAAATATTAGTGTATTACATTCTACCCCTTAAATAAATCACATTTTTAATTATTACTCACTAATTAATATAGGTGAGAGTATTATTAACATATAATCAGGTAAGTATATAACATATCATACATTCTAAAAAAGTATACCCTTCCTAAAACCAACTGAATCTTTAATACATTAAACCACAATGATTCCATACATTATCCAAGAAAGTAATACTATATTTAACCATCAAATGATATTAACCACTAGTTTATATGGTCACAATATAGTCAATATATATCATAACCCCAAAAATATGATAAACTGCAACAAAAATATCATGGATCACTTTTTCATTAAATTAATAATAAATACTAAGGCTATAAATACTATCTAACTCACTTTTTTTTAAAATAAATCAACCCTTTATTACCTCAAAATAAATATTATTTTAAACCTAACAGTTTTCTATCCCTCAATCACATCTTATCCAATTGTTATCCCCAAAAATAAAATTTTATCATAAAATCACATTTCAAGGTTATTAATCCCATTTAATATATATTTCCAAACAATTAAATTTTAACCATTGATGATAAATACTTATATGTTTCACGTAATTATCATAACATTTAAAATATACTAGACAATCATTAATAATTTATAATCACTAATAAAAATATTTAAGAGTTTAAAGATTTAATTTATATTAAAAGATTAATCTCACAACCTTAGATAAGAATAGGACACTTAACTTTTCCATCATAATAAGAAAATAATAAAAATCACAACCATTTTAGTATGATCCCTTAATTGATTACAAGACATAGTGGTTTCTAGGTACATACCTTTCCCATCATCATCTTTGTGATCATGTTTCAATAAGGTTATAAAACTGAAATTGTTATGAAAATTTCCAAAATATGAATATGAAAACATCAATCCAAATATGTATTCCCCTATGGAAACTTTATTTTTAACATATGATATTTTATGTTCAAGATATGACTCCCTTTGTTCAATCATTGGTTATCCATGGTCATTTTCCTATGATGTTCTCTAACGTATTTATTTAACATCATAATTAAATTGTTAATAATGGTCCATAAATAGAATATGATTAACCAATGCATATTACCTAACATTGTCAAATTATATGTGAAATTAGAATAATTTTTTGTGCAATAGGTGATGATTGACTTAATACCAAATATGCCATTTTTGAGGTTATTACCCACATGTACATTGCTTCCATAGTATTAATACACTTGAAACATCTATACTTGGATGTAATTCATCAAATAACCACATAATATCTAATTTAACAAAACTCTAGGAAGTTATATAATACTTAGACTTATCTATCAGACTTATCCTTAGGGGTTTTACTAATGTTATCTTATCCCAATCCCCAAAAAATTCAATATTACTTCAACTAACCAAAATTGTTATCTAAAAATTTTAAATTATGATCAAACAAAACTTATAAAAACCAAAATCATCCTCAAAAAACATCATAAACTCAAAATTTATCTAAACTCTAGTCAAATACCAACTGTAATGTCCTAAACCCACACTCTCAGACCTAGTGCTCATAAGCACAAAATTTATATACTAGAATCGATTAAAACTATATTTTCCCAGATATAAGTGTCCCATAATTACATGAATTAAAGAAAATATTACATTACATACATTCCCAATACCATTTAGGTTTAGTGATTTAGATAACATGGGAAACAAATAACTATAAAACCCATCTTCTTTGTATCAAAAAGGAAATTTTCCGACTATATGAGAAACTAATTAATACATAACTATTCTTCAATATCTCCCTAAAATCCCCCACACATGATATTCATTTATTCATATATCATGTAATAATTTTATTCATAACATATTGAACTAGAAACATAAGAAGGTGTGAGCTCAAATTCCCAGTGAGGGAAAACATAAAACTGAGTAAATTATGGGATAATCATGGTATAAATGTTATGGTAGAAATAACTAATACTCATAATTCCTTATTCAACTAAAACTGGGAGAATAATATATCCATGTATAGATATGAAAATAAATATATCACATGGATAACTATAACTGAATTCATTATTATAGAAAGAATAATGTTTAACATCTTTATCTTACCATTAGGGTGTCTACTAAGACATAATTCTTTCCCTCAAGGTCGTAGCCAAAGCATCATTCTTATCATCAATACCACAATCAAGACATTTTTTGAATTATGAAGGTATACACCATGTACCCAAATATGTTTATCTCATGAGACCTACTGATTCATTGAGGGGTTATATAATTTCATCCCCCACCCATCACTTTTTTAAGTCTAATCCATTTATCATAAGAGAAAATGAACAAAAAGTACAAAATAATCTTGGAAAATAATCGTCTACATTGGAATAACAATATATGTAAAACCAATACTTTTCCCTATGTCAATAAAATATAAAACCCGATCCTAACCTATCAAAATAATGAAGGTGTATATTTAAACAATACAAAGAAAACTTTATTGATTAAACAATAAACATCTATATCAGAATAAAAAATATATAAATAAATAAATAAATTTAATAGTTCCCAATAAATAAATGAAATATCATTCTATATAATCATACCTCAATATAAGACTATTTGTTTAAGTCAATAATTTCCCCAATTAATTTACAAATGAAATCTAGGAATAAAACCATCAATCATTATAATGGAAAGATGGGTATTCACAAAGAACCTACACTGGAAGAAAAGTTATGTCTATTCAAGGTGGATGGTTAGGAAAGAAAAAGGTATTTATGGATCATCTTTTTATATAAAAGAAAATTTCATAATTCATCCATATAAATACGTTGGATGTCTTCAAATAAACATATCCCCAATTTGAAAATTGAAACTTATAAGGATATTGGCATAGATGAAAAATATCCTTGTAAAATAATGATTCGAATAGTATAACACAAGAATAGACCACAAATCAAATTTTTTGATACTGAGAGTTAAATATACCAAATTTTAAATATATATATTTATTATTGAATAAATATTGTAACACATATCCCTAGATTGTAAATCATTCTGAAGAGGAAAAGGAAAATAAATGTGAAAAATTAAAAGATATCCCAGAAACTGTTTTTTTACATTGACGTAAAATACAATCTTACATGTCAATTTTAAAAGAAAATTTACTAAATCATAAGTGAAATTATTTTAAAAATATTAAATTTAAAAGGAATATACAATAATGGTTCCTTGAAAATTACATAACGTAATCTATAGGAAACATGGATCCAAAGTTAAAACATTTTATTGGGAAATGAACTTTTTTAATACCTTAAAATTACCTTTTTTTGAATCCAAACATTATAAAAAGAGTAATAAAACCTTATTTATTTTCTAAAAATTGGATTATAAAATACCATGTAATAAAATATTCATGTGGGAGAACCCAATAATGTAAAATAAAAGTTCATGATGAAATATTATAACACAATGAAATGAGATTTGAGTTATCGGTATCCCTTATGGGAAATATACTCTATGAAGCATTAAACATTTGAAAATGGGTTTATGTGGTAAAAATTTAAATAATTATACAATAACACATAATACAATCAGAGGGTGTAATTCAACAAAATTATATAAAATAAGTTCAAGAGAATGATCAAAACTTAATGAATGAAAATTGAGTTTAAAAAACTATTATGATTGGGGTAACACATGAGTAAATATAAATTTAAAGAAAAGAAAATGATTTGGTTTAGTATATACCATGTATTAAAAGTAAATAAAGTATTAAAAATTCAAGGGATATTTAATCATTAGAACACCATACAAAGGAAACATGGTTCATAACATGTAACATAACTCAATGAAAGATAATTGAGACCAAGAAAACACTTACAACTGTTATAATTTTTTAGTTAAAGACTCATGAGAGAATAAAAGTGGAGTAGAACATTTAAAATTATGAAATATAAGAGAAAAATGAAAAAAATGATAACGGGGAAGTATTTTCACCATGAAAAAGAAAACGTGGTGTATAAAACACATATATAAAGGAATTAAAATTTGAGACAAAGAACCATTACCTTGAATTTATGTATAGTTGATAACACTATGAACTCTTATATAACAAATATAACCATTTAATAAAATCATTAATAATCCTATTAATGTTTATAACCTTTTATATAATTTAAATACGATTATTCATTTCTTTTATATTAGTTAGTAATTATCTATTTTCAATATCAGGTGTGAATAATCTGAACCATTTTAAACTAGTTTCATAATATCTGTGTTGTTCTTAATTATTATACAAAATTTTATTATTCCCAAATCATAAAATATAATGGAATTTATTTTTTTATAATAATTTAAAATTTTATAATTTCATTCTATGTGATTTTTGGTTATGATCCTTAATAATGAATTTGGTGATGAGTATGTTTCGATGATTCTTGGAAATTGATGGTTGTTTTCTTAAATAGTGATTTAAAATTTTATATTACCATAAAAAACTCATTATTTACTTATTTATATCATATATTACCAGAAATTAAATTCTAACAGTCATTCGTGATATAAATTATAGCATTGTTAGAGTAGGTTGTTAAACCAACCAAAACCAGAAAGTACCCTAATTAATGGATGATTATGAAGTGATTTAGTTGTAATATCATTAAAAAAGAAGAATAGTTATCTGATTTAGTGTTTATCAGTGTGATATCTCACAATTTCAATGAATTATAAGAAGATGATAAACTGTTTCAATTTATTTCGTAGTATGAAGAAACAAATTTTTGCTATTAGAATGCTCTTTTAGATGGTTTAATCTACTACGATTGTTTATTTCTCATATTAAATAAAATTAATAATTAAATAAACATCATATTTATCTATTAAAAAAATTCTATTTTCCTTCCGTGTATGATGGTGATGAAACTAAAAATTGAAATCAATCATTCCTTTGAGGCAGGGGTCTATGCATACACATGAATGATGATTTTATTTTCTATAGAATGGGGAAAATGAGTGATATTGTATTTCATTAAAGAATATAAAATATTTTAAAAACATAATAATTTTATATATATGTTAAATTCTATATTTGGAGCATCATTTTATAGTGGGTAAGAAAAATGAAACATGTAGTATTGTGGAGGTGATAGTTTTCACAAATAATTAATGAAAATTTCACTTTTCTTGAAGAAAATAGGAAAGGTGGATAATGATTATACCCAAATTATAATATAAATAAAGTATAATAATGAAAATTATGATATAATTTTATGATTTTTAATGTAATTTTAGGTAGAATTGGTTTACATAAATAAATAGAAAAGAGAAAAGAGTAGTTTGAAATTTACACCTCAATATTTAGATTATCTCCTCTCCAAAGGGAGTTAGACCTCTGAGGGATAATATATCTATAAGCAAAAATATGAATTAATATATATAGGAGTATTTAAGAGATTTTTTGGAAGACATTTAATGAAAATAAGTTGTTTTTTTGTTAGGGTAAGTGAGGAGAGGAGGGGCCCTTTTATAAGTGAAAAGGGATGCCATTTTTCTAACTATCTAAACGTTTTCAATAACAGGAAGTCGATATCAATGAATTTGGCTCCATAATTGATATATAATGAATTAGGTTAATCTATTTTAACAAAAATTAACTCTTAAAATTGTAATTAGTTTTTTTCCAAAGTAATTTATCCTTCATTATTGAAAATAAAATTTCAATTCTTACATAATTTGGACCCAATGATTAAAAATTTTAAATAAATTTTATTATATAAATTTTTTTAAAATTTTTAAAAATAAATTTTAAAAATTTAAATGAATAATTTATTAAAAACAATTTTTTGAAACATATAATTGAAGTTTTAAAATTCCAAATATGGGTTTGTATTTTTTTTAACATTATAGTCACATAAAAAATAAATATTTAGTATTTGAAAAATGGTTTCATTAATTTATATTTCATAATTATATAATAATGTCTTAAATGTATAATTGTTTTTGTGAATAGTATTTTTTACTTTTCACCTTAAAATGAATATTTTTTCAGAAAAACCAAAAAAATTCATCTTAAGAAAATATATCTGTGATGAATCCAAAAATAATTTTCATTTTTTAAAATAACAATCCTAAAATTTAGGAATTTAAATTTTAAATAAAATTATAAAATATAATAAAATCACTTTTTAAAGAATATTAACCACTATCATTAATATTTATTATCATTTACTAATTAAATGAGTGTTAAATAATTATTTATGTCCTGAACTGACCTAGAGAACCTTTATAAATGGTACATGATCTAACATTGATAGGGCCTGAAGGGCATTACCGATCCCCATAGGCTGGAAACAAGAACCATGGAATCAACACGTGTAAAGAGGGAATGATTTTTCCACAAGATTTATAAGGAAAATAAATTCAATAGATAATAATAAACAAAACATTTGGTAAGAAAAAATACAGTAGAATAAAGGTTCCAAACACAATTTGAAAAAATTCTCAAAAATAGAAAGTCAAACATCCCACAATAGGTGGATCACAAACATCATCATGTGACAAGAATTCCAAAGGTCCTATAAGTTAGGTACACCCTCCACCTTTGATTGGTTCCTTCCCTTCCCCCCAAACTGACATAAGAAAGTCTAAATATTTCTGAAGGGAATGTTAGGGTGTAAGCTACAAGCCTAGTTGGATTTCACCAATCATTTTATAAGTAATCTATATCAAATAAACTAATTAAACATATATGTATATAAAAAATGACATGAAAATATTTTCACGGTTCATATCAAAATATTATTGAAGAAAAATTTCAATGTTTAATAATAAAACGGGTACAAAGATGTTTTCCATCAAAGTAAGAATGAATATATAATTTAATCAAAAGAGGCATGAATAACCATTTATATTATAACAAACATGAATAAAGAATTTCATAATATTGTAATGTAATTTCATTTCAAATCATAACACCATGTTTAAAATATCTATGGGTAGGTTCAATAGGGATTCTCACACATACTGGTGAAGCATGTATTCTAGTGTGCACAAGTAACATCCCTAAGGATGAAAAGGATAATACCCCTAAGGAATAATATATATTCCCTAAAGTATTTTAGTTTTCATTGTCATCATCAATCCATTTTTTTGTAGAGATAATACATGCCTAGAATGTGCTCTTCTCCAAAATTACCATGTTTCACTTGTTCTTCAAGGTAAATCAAGCAATATAAGGGGATTTCATTTTTTTCAATCATTCTTAAATCATTTTAGTAATAATTTCATTTGGATCTATTTTTTAGTTTTAAAAAATTATTTTCATTTTAGAAATCAACGTCAATGGGGTTTTATCAAAAAAATCATGTCATTTGATTCAAAAACCAACATCAACGGTTTTTAAAGAGAAATAATATATTTTATTTTAAAAAACAAAAATATATTATTTTTTAATCAAAATTCATCAAATAATCACACTTCAAATAATAAAATACCTTATTCCATTTCATAGCATAAAAATTATTCCAATATTCATTATTTGAAATCCTGAATTTTTTTTAAAAAATCAGCAAAAAAATTCCATTAACCATCATCAAAATTTTTCATCACACACACTATGCCATTTCATAATCTTGAAAATAAATTGGAAATACATATTATTTTAAGAAAATATAAATTTTTTAAAATAATAGAGATATATTTCGAAACCACCTACCTTAAGTAAAATATCCAAAAAATCCAAATGAGGGATTTTCAGGAAGAACCATGAGGATGTCCTCATCCCTAGATAAAGAGAAGACAAAAAACACCTTGCTATTTTTTACTAGAAATTGGAATCCTTAACGTTCACTCATGAGGGAAACAAAAATTAAGTAACATGGGTTTAAGTATTTTTAATCACAACCAATACACAATTTTTTAGAAAGAAAACCCTGAATTAAAAATCATTTAATTTTACATTTTCATTATAATATTGAATTTAGACGATTTAAAATATTTAAAAAATGGATTTTTAAACATTAATGAGTCAAAATAATTTAAATCACTTGTTATTTAGATTTTGAATTAACCAAAATGGAGTTACAGGTATTATGGAAGAAGAAGAAGATAATTATGGTTTAAAAAATGTATTTTATTAAAAGGGAACTGTGTAAGGGTAACATGGTTTACCCTTAAATAGCCTCAGTCTATCACATAAGGGTAAGGGGATTTAACCTTAATCAGGTCACTCACCCTAACCACCCTTACACAGCTCCTAGATTACCCTTAGCCATCATTTAGAAAAAAAACGACTTACCCTTTAGCATCTCTAATGTACCCTTACAAAACCTTTAAAAATACTGGATTACCCTTATGTAGTGTCTAAGTACCCTTATGTAATACCCTTATGCAACAACTATATCCTTAAAATAACCCTTACTCATATTGTAACCCTTACAAAAGAACCTTACCCAACATCTCTGCAATACCGTTTTACCCTCTCACAACACTTGAAAATTTAGTGACACAATTACAAAACAACCCGACATATAGGTAGATGGTCCTTACACTTATGAATATCCCATGATTATTATAAGGATAATGATTAACTTAAAAAATATATTTCCTTTAAAAAATATTATCAAAAACACAGAAGGATTCTAAAGATCATGGAAAGTTCCTAACACATCTGAATCCAAAAGAAAAAAAACAAAGTACATACCTACAAAAAAGATCATAATATTACAATTAATCATAAATTAATCTATTTAATCCCCCAGAAATCCTAAAAAGAAGATTACAAATAAAATAGATGAGGATTCTATTCTCTTATCAGTGCCTCATGCTCATAAGTCGCAGTTGAATTAGAATAATCTTTCCATAACATCTGATCCAATGGTATGGATTTTTTTGAATAACCATTAGCAGAGAATCAATAATTCAAACCAGATGATTAGTCATATATAGATTATGTTCCACATCAAGATCCTCCAAGATCAAGATATGAGTTGATCTATAGAGGTACTTTCTGATCTATGACACATAGATCATATTATATATATATGTCATCTATAGTGGTGATTCCAATCAGTAAATAACCTTACCAATATTATCATCAACCTCAAATATTCCCACATATCTTAGTGCTAAAATTATCTATTTTATGATCAATTAGTGACCTAAAAATAGTGAAAATATCATAAACACATGGTCAATAACTTTAAAATTTAAAGGGATTTGATGATGATCATAATAGGATTTATAACATCTATGTTCCCTTAACATTCTCTGAGAAATTATATGAATAGTTTCTATTGTATCCACTATAAAATTGGGTCCCTTAGGAAAGATTCAATAACATCTTACTGACAAAGAATAGATTTTAATATTCAACCATACAAATCCTGAAAGGGTTCTATCTTGATGGATGACGAGTAGCTATAATTATAGGAAAACACAACCTGTCCCAAATGGGTATCCCAAGATACTTTAAAGTCAAGGACACAAGAATGTCACGTTTCCTCAGGAATTTGAATTCCCCATTCCATCTATCCATCCATTTTAGGATGATATGTTATGCCCAAATTTACATGGGATCCCATTACCTCCTAGAGCCCCTAAACCCCCGTAATTTAACTAGGAAACCCTATCCGAAATGATAAAAAATAAAACTCAATTAAACAAGATGATCTTATAGAAATAAAAATTTCCCCATCCCTCAAAATTAGTTATATCATAAATCAAAATAAAGTGAGATGATTTGGCCAATTAGTCAACTACCACCCATATCATGTTATTTCCTTAAGGTGTACATGGAATCCTGAACATAGAGTCTATAGATATCTCATCCTATATCTAAGTCAGAACTGGAAGGTGGTGAATAAAAACCAATGTCTTATGATGCTCAAACATAACCTATTAACATGTACAAAAATAAGAAAAAAATCAGTAGTGTCCCAATTCATACATGGCCACCAAAAACATCACATCATATTATTAAACATCTTTATGGTTCTAGGGTGTAATAAACACATGGAATTATGGTGATTTTCCATCACGTATTATCCCAATGGTATAAGAACAAAAAACCATCTTTATAAGAATAGGATACTCTCCAAAGATAGTGACCAGTTGTTGATGGTCCCCCCACTATATAAATAATAGCTAATTCTTCAGAACTCATTATCAAGCTGTTATTACTAAATAATTATCTTGAGGAGTGAGGATAGAAATTTGAAACTCACTAAGGTAATCTCGATATCATCCTCATAAACTTTCTAATGTATATGAGACAATATATACATCATATTCCACTCCTTAGAATATTCTTTCATGGACTGGAATTAGAGTTTTCTACTCAAAGATTCAGTAATGAAATTCACCTTAATTAGGTTGTAGAAAATTTCAAAATAAAAAGCTTCCAGGTCCTCCACCAACTATATGTACTATAGGATCAAATATATTTCAGAGAAGATATAGATTAATATTTTATAATCAGATTAGACAACATACATTTCATTGATATGGTAATGCTACCAACTCTTCCAAGATTGTATCATGGTTGTGAGTTTAAGATCATTTGTTATATAATTCAATTCATGAGGCTGAATCCAATGAGAACCATATACTACCACATGATTACCCTGTATAAGAAAAAAATTCCAAATCTAAAAGTGATACATCCTAGAATGCCACATTTCCCTGATTGGCTTCTCATAGTGTAAAAATTGTTGATGAAGTCAACCGATGCATTAACTCATCAAAGGGAACTAGAAATTTAGAATCCCAGACAAAATTAACTCCCTTAAAAATAATAGAAGTTATTAGAGAATCAAATTTATATAAATCCTTTACAAAATGGTGATAATATCCTATGATGCCCAAAAATATATGATTCTCAAAGACATTGCATGGTTTCTCCTAGGTCAAAACAATTTTCATATTCCTAAGATCAACTGAAAAACCATGTTTGAAACATACATATACCAAAATAATTTCTTCTTATATCAATAAGTTGCATTTATATAGCTTTAAATATTTCTTTTGACTTCTCAATATATCTAATATTTCTCCCAGAGGACGTACATGTCCCTCCTTGGTTATAGATTAAATCAAGATGTCATCCAAAAATACTACTCTAAAGGAATCGTGGTATGCATAGAAAATCATGTTCATTAATTCCATGAAAAATAATAGATAATTGGTCAGACAAAAAGGAATAATAAGGTCCTTATAATAGAAATAATTACTCCTAAATTTAGTCTTAGGGATATTATAATCCTTGATCGTAAATTAGTGATAGATAGACTGAAGATCAATATTTGATAACCACATTTTCCATTTCAACAAGTCAAACATATCATCAATCTGAAGTAACAAATACTTATTCTTAAATGTGACTTATTAATATTTATAAATTAAAAAAAAGGTAAAGGGTCCCACAAACATTCTTAAAAAAAATCCGTGGATCTGCCCAAGGTGGCATACCAGGTTAGATGAAGCCCTTGGATAAAAGATCATCCAATTGAGTTTTCAACTCCATTAGTTTAGCTAGTTCCACACATCAAGAGGGAATAAAAGTATGTTGAGTATTGGGTACCATGTTTATGAAAATATCTATCTCTATTGCTAGTGGAAAATTGGAAAACTATGATGGAAAATTGTCAGGAAACATGACTATTAGAGGAAGTTCAAAATATAAAGGTTTATGTAGTAGTTCAATGGAAAACCTGAATGTCATCCTACCCCAATTTGGAAGAATAGGACAATATTGAATTGAAATTGAGTCCTATTCTCCCTAAAATACATGAATCACTTCATAAGGGATAGTAAAAGAAACCCATCGAAGATAATAGTCAATATGATATTTATGAGTGATCATCCAATCCATTAGGATAATGAAATCTTGGGGGTTCAAATACATAAAAAACCCCCCATAAAGCTTGGATTCCAATAAAGTGAATGTACAAGAAGGTAACTTGAGCCCCTGATCTCTCTCCATCCTTTGAGGTGTAACTATATCCATAACATAAGGCATGATATCCATAAGAAGATTTTACAATTCCATGATAATTATAGATAAAAAGGAATGGAGGAACCAATATCAAATAAAGAAGTTAATAACCATGAATATATAGTAATGGTACCTCTCACCATTCTAGTACCTATATCAACCTCTATTAGAGACCCATCCATTTCATAAAAAATCTTCATTTCTGATGCATGTGGCTAGAACCCCATTCTTATTAAAGCATATTACTATTCCACCAAGCCTCTTGTTATGGAATATCCTACAACACTATAGGGAGAAATATAAAATGACAAAACCTTTGTTAATTTCCTAATCATCTGCAAGATTTACAGTTCTTTTGTTCCTATAATAAATTACATTTTGGGTTCCCATCCTTACTACACTGAAATAAGGTAATTAGGTCTTTAATGGAAACTAAATATAATTTAGTGGAGGTTTTTTTTGTTGATATCTACCTCTATAGTTTCTACTATGAGACCAATAAAACTATATCTTCCATTTAAAGGGAACACTGAAACCACCACTAGGAGAAGGAGGAACTCTTGTCAGCACTGAATTCCTAGCCAAGTGAAGCTCCACCATCATAATACCATCGAAAAAACGTAATACAAGTTGAGCTTCATTATAGAAATATGAGATAAATATCTAGTGGAAGACTCATATCAAATTTATGGGATTTAAAATTCTCATTTGACATAACCTAAGGTGAGAAGTGAACAATATTTGAAAAGATATTGGCATATTGATTCATATTTTTATTACCTTACTTGAGTTTAAGGAACTGCATCAATTTATCCATGTAACACCCCGAGATTTTATGAAAAATAATCTTTTAATTTCATTAATGTCTTGTGTTGTATTCTACACCAAGATTACCTTGCGCTATACGCAACACCGTATTAGCTTGCAGTATACGCAACACTATTCTTGGATCGTGTTACACACAATTTTGATAATAGTTATTCTACGCAACATTGAGTATATATATATATATATTCAATGTATAAATTAAATATGGTTGGATTCTGTTATACGAAACAATGAAGGATTCTTTCACAACACACAACCCTGACTTGGCTTGCATTACACGCAATCGCAACCTTCCTCGATAGCGTGTGTTGTACGCAATACCGGGTTTTAATAAACAACGATATATTATTATAATATTGTCATGAACTAGCCGTTATGAATATTATTAACTAAATTTTGAATTTTATAACATTATTATTCATATTACACATTTTCTAGAACATGGTATAAGAACAAAATAAATTTTTCGGGTAAAATAAGTATTTTACAAAAAATGCAGTTTTGCCACCTTTTGATGGCGCACCCACTTTAAATATATTTTTGACATGTTTATAAGTTCAATTTGACAAAATAAAATTCTTCTTTTGAATCAGGATATAAAAATTTACATTAGATAAAGTTTTGATATTTTTCTCACAACTTTTATATTTTAATGAATAATAAAAACACGCTATATTTTAATTAAAAATAACTTTTTTCATCATAATATCTTATGTGGTTAAATTATAATATTGAATGGTTTAAAAGTATAAATAGAATATATTTTTACCATTTAATATAATGTATGATTTTACCTTGAATTCGTAGGTTAAATCAATTCAATCTTTTACAATGTTTTAAAGAAAAACCTGTTTTCTTTCGACAACGGGATTAATTTTAATATAATTTCTGCAACTTTTGTGTATTGAATTTGGAAAAATGGATTCCACATTTGGAATCAGTGGATCCAAATTATGTTAATAAGCTACTTTTTATTTTTGGGAATTATGAATAGTAACTACGGTAAATTTTATTTACCATAGTTAAAGGTAAATCGGGTAATTGAGGGTAAATATAATATTTTCAAATTACCCTAAAAAATGTCAAAATCCTATTGGAAGACTAAAAGTCGACCCATATCACCTAAGGGTTGGATTATATTCATTTAATTAATTTTTTTCAATGAAAATAATTTAATTATTATTAAAACCAAAGAATGTGACAACATGTCACTTTCTTAAATATTATAAGTATAATAATTTTAATCTAGTGATAAACTTCATGAAACTTCGAACATGAATAGTCTCCAGAAATCTAATAAAAATATCTACATCATAGGAATTTATTTATAATTTTTAGGGATTAAATAATTATCATTTATTATGACACAAAGATGATGCAGTAATTGTCTTATTAATGAAATATTGACATAATTGATGTTATAAATGCCCAAATAAATGTAATTTGAGACTTTTTATGACTTAAATTAATTTTAAAGGTTCATATTACATGTTATTGTTTATATAAGTAACTGTTTTAGAACTTATCATTTTGTTATGAATTTCATAAAAATCATGTACCAAATAGTGTCAAAATTGACATAAATTAGTATTTAAAACAATTATTGTATTATTAATTGTTATTTAATTCCTAAAATATAAGGTTCAGACAAATGACTTGTATAAGGATATATATATTAATACTAAACGAATTGGGGTTCTTTTGGCTTTTTATGGTATGTTTATTAACCATATAGTGTAAGAAAACAAAAAGACACGGTAAATGTTAAATTCTTTAACTCAGAGTTAAATCTAATTGATAAGGTTAAAATAATAACCTAAACTTGTATAAATCCTATTTGATGAGATTATTTCGACTCATCCCCACCTTAGTTTCGAAATAAATCAATTTGGAACTATTTAAAACCGAATTTGGCTTTATAATAAAATAATTGTTTTAGTTTTCCAAAGGAGCCCCTCTCCTCCCTTATAAAAGGGAACCTCCTCCCTCTCCTCCTCCCACCAATTTGAGAATTCAAGCTCGGCCAACCCCTGCCAAAATCTCTTCTTCACTTCCCTAGTATCATCCTAGAGGTCTTGGTATTCTTCAAAGACCATCCTTAGTTCTTTAAGTGGAGGTTAAGTGTAGGCGTGTCAAAAAGAGGTAATATCCATTACCGATCTTTTTCAATTTCTTTCTTCTTCAAATTATTCTTCATTAGTTTTTTCATGATAAAGTAATAACATAAGTATTTCTTATATACTAATATGTTATT
This sequence comes from Viscum album, assembly GCA_963277665.1. Taxonomy (NCBI): domain Eukaryota; kingdom Viridiplantae; phylum Streptophyta; class Magnoliopsida; order Santalales; family Viscaceae; genus Viscum; species Viscum album. Next base: position 2,049,075,306 of record OY728137.1, read on the forward strand.
ATAAATATGAAACAACTCTAATTAACCTTCTATCCATCCCACGGAAAAAGGAAATCACCGCGCGTGCGTACGTACGGAAAACCGTCTCCACGCCGTGGTGTAATCTATTTTCCACCACCACCTTACTTGGATGGGTATAATGGTGTAAATAATGACTATATATGACTATTACAAAGTGATATTGATTATGACATATTATACATACACTCCAATACAATTCCACGATCATGAGAATGATATCATCGCTCGTGCGTACGTACGGACTACCGTCTCCACGACGCGATGAGATTCATTATCCATGTTAACCATTATACAATGATTATAAAGTATATATAATGAATAATAATGAAATATATGACATGGTAAATCTACTGTATTTATGTATATATATATATTTCATCTACTTACTTCCATTCAAGAAAATAAGGAAATGAAAACAGCGTTCATGCGTTGGTACGGACTACCGTCTCCATGAACGGTGTGTTTCATTTCATTTATCTATCTATTATATATATATATATACTGAATATATATGATATATAAATAATATTTTATATTCTGTAAGTAATTAAATCATGATATAAGTAATAATAATGTCAAGAACAACAAGTCCAAACACCTACGATAAATGAAACGATTTTACCCAAAACGCTTCTTTAACATGGAATTTACAAAAGAACGGGTAATATAAAGTCATAAGTGAACCATATATGATATCATAACAATGAATATGATCCTGTAATAAGTTAATGAAATTATTTAAATCATTATACAGGAGGTTCGGATACGTACAAAGCATATCGGACATAAGGTAAGGGAAATATCACAATCTCATTTTTATCCGAGATGGTTTATAATTTGGCATTTACTGGGTTGTATTTTATCATCCAAATCCATGTTTCCTCAATATGTAATGTTATTTACATCCACCTAAAATTTTTTAAATCCAATTTTACCCTTTGGTGAGTTTTTAGTAAAGGATATGAAAGGAATCTTTTGTCGTTTTTCATACGAGGTACTTTTTGACTTTTCCGACAAAAGTACGAAAAATGTTTTTTTAACTTATACGGCATGAATGGATTTTTAAAACATTATTTACAAGAAGCTTCCTTTACAAGTTTTCAAGATTATTTTTAATCAACTTCTTTTAGTTTAGAATTGTATGACATGTTAAGAAAGGAAAATTATTTTTGAAGTAGAAAGGATATTTTCCTCAAGAATGAAGTTCAAGTGTTTTATAAAAATTATTTTCCATCTAAGATAATAAAGGGTTCTGTTTTTATCCCTATTATTACATTGATTTGATTATGTTGTGATGGAATTATTTTTATGAATTCCTTTATCGTATATGAATTGTTTTATGATGACATGATGTTTAAGATTCCCATTTTTATTACATGGGTTATGCAATGATGTATGGTTTATGATTTTGTGGCACACATAAGAATGGTATCATTATGAGATGGGTGGGACCTATATCTCCCTCCAATGCATTGGGTAAAGATTTTATATCTCATGAGATAGACATGGTTGGAATGGTAGGTTATACCGGTTCAGTGAAATAGGACGGAAACGAGGGTGACACGGTTCAGAAAGGGAATTTGTCCACTAAGATAGTCTTGGAAATGAGTCTTGACTAATAAGATATGATTCTCTATGATTATGTGTGTATACCACAAAGTTTCATGTTTTAAGTTATGATTATTGGGATTTCATTTCACTAATATGATTTATCCCATGTTATGAAATTATGCTCTCTTTTGCAGGTTAAGATTTCCAAAATGTTATGTTCTTATGAATATGATGTGATTGATATTTGTTTTTTTACCCTTACTGAGCATTTGAGCTCACCCTTTTATGTTTTCTTTTCCCCAGGATATAAATAATGGTTTTAGGTAAAAAAAGGAAGATCTTTATGGGAGATGTTGAAGATCTTTCACCAGGATTAGAAGATTATATTCCGAGTTTCCAAAGACACTAAACTATTATGGTCCTTGTGTGTGTGTTTTTGTTATGTACTAAGTATTCCACAAAATTAAAGTAATGTCAATGTATGTCAGGCTTCGGGTCTTTACAGTTGGTATCAGAGGAAAGTTTTAGTCAACCTTTGGAAACTAGGATGTGAGAACGTTAGTGAGATCCCTAGAGATATTTCTAAGGTATGTATAGGGATGTCCCTAAGGATAAGTATACGTATAGGATATAGTCCTAGAACTATGGTAAAGATCATAGAATTTAACCTAAGATGTTAGATATTGAGGGTACTCCCCCTTTACTATGTTGTTTTCTCTAGCATGATTTTTTCCTCTCACAAGATTCTTTTTGTGTTTTAGTTAATGGAGGAAACCAGAAGGAATTCGGTTAACATTGAATCCAATGGACAAATTGGTGACTATGAGTAACAAAATTGTGTAATTCCTAGAGAGAAAGATATTGTGATTATGCCGAATCAGTCATCGCGATATATGATTAACAAGGTGAAATTTAGTGGTATGCCTAATTCATCAAAGAAGAGGAAGATAAACTATTATTCATGTTCGCATGCTAAGGAGCATAAAGAAAGGAAGATTGAGATTTCTAAAGAAGGGAAGAAGAACCTTGAGGAATACCTCAAATGGAGGGACTGATGTTATTTGTGTGGAGAAAAGGGTCATAGAGTGACAGACTGTTATGGAGTTCAATGTCTTATTTGTGGAGAACATGGGCATTACCCAACTCAATGCCCTGACCTAAAAAATTACTTTTAAATCAAGGAAGGACTTATTCCTGGACAATCATTGAAGTGGATGGACTGAAGTTTTTATGTATTGGTATTCAAGAATAATGTTGTTGAGGTACTTTTATGGTGTATTGAAATATTTATGTATTGGTCTATTGAGGTTTTCAATAATTTTAAGGTACCGGTAACCATGAAAAGTGATTAAAATGTTTTGGAAAGTAGATGATATGCGCATAATGAAGGGATAAGGAGAAAATGAAATGTTTGACAGTATTCATGAGCTCATTATTGATATAAGGACTAAGTTATATCATGGTTTCAGTATATAGAAATTTGAGGATTTTGGTATGTGGAAAGAGTTAACTTTTAACAGCACTGATGTTATCAATAAGGTTCAATGGGTATTCAAGAGAGTACAAGATTAAGGCCTTTGAATGTTTGGAATGTGACCAACAAGATATATCTTATGATATATTGGGATCAACGATGGTATTAAATCTCTGAGAGTGGACTACAGTATTATGGATAAGCCTAAAGATTGGAATGGATTATGTTGGACATAAGTTAGTATTGTTTGTGTTTCGATATTATTGATGGGATGTTATAGTAATATAGTTTTAGAAAAAGGAAAACCTGCAGGACGGGCGACAGCCCATTGCGTCGGACAAGGTTGTGGGAATCGAACCCACAACTGAAGTGCGACTGGACTTTATCGCCTACCACTGGCCTACAGGAAGTCCCTAGTTAGTAGAAACTAGTTTTATTTTATTAAGAGGTATGATATATGAAGTATAATTTCATTTTTGGAACCATATATGATTAATCTAACCATAAGACAGACTTATAACTTTTTCTAACCTTTTGTTTGAAAGAGATGGAATGACCCATCATTCTATCACATGATCTGCTAACACATCACGAATAACAAATTCAACTTCATTTCTTTAAGGGATGAAGTGGAAATTGTTCAATTCACGAATAACAGTGAGATTGTACCAAAATCATGCAAGTATTTCTTTTAATTCATCAACTTTAGGGAAATGATCTTTAAAACCAAAAATGTTGTCCTAGTGCCCTTATATCCGATGAATCAGATGGTACCCTAGATCGTCACAAATTTATGGCTTTGTGATTACTGGCTTTTCCATAGCCATGTTCTCTACCACTCTCCATCAGAACATGATGGTTAGATTTCTCTTCCAAATCCATATTTTCACCTATGTGGAAACCCAATGATTAGTTTATTTGGGTAACCGTTACGTTTCATACTTTTGTTTTTAAAGATTGGTTTTGGTATTCCTTTTTACGATGTGGGTTTCTATTAAACAAAATTTGAGTAGTAAACCATTTATAACCCTGATGAATTTCGAGGGAGAAATTCATTTTAAGGGGGGTAGAATGTAACACCCCGAGATTTTATGAAAAATATTCTTTTAATTTCATTACTGTCTTGTGTTTTATTCTACACCAAGATTACCTTGCGCTATATGCAACACTGTATTAGCTTGCAGTATACGCAACACTATTATTGGATCGTGTTACACACAATTTTGATAATAGTTATTCTACACAACATTGAGTATATATATATATATTCAATGTATAAATGAAATATGGTTGGATTCTGTTAAATGAAACAACGAAGGATTCTTTCACAACACGCAACCCTGACTTGGCTTACATTACACGCAATCGCGACCTTCCTCAATAGCGTGTGTTGTACGCAATACTGGGTTTTAATAAACAACGATATATTATTATAATATTGTCATGAACTAGCCGTTATGAATAGTATTAACTAAATTTGAATTTTATAACATTATTATTCATCTTACACATTTTCTAGAACATGGTATAAGAACAAAATAATTTTTTCGGGTAAAATAAGTATTTTTCAAAAAATGCAGTTTTGCTGCCTTTTGATGGTGCAACCACTTTAAATATAGTTTTTGACATGTTTATAAGTTCAATTTGACAAAATAAAATTCTTTTTTTGAATCAGGATATAAAAATTTACATTAGATAAAGTTTTGATATTTTTCTCATAACTTTTATATTTGAATGAATAGTAAAAACACACTATATTTTAATTAAAAACAACTTTTTTCATCGTAATATCTTATGTGGTTAAATTATAATATTGGATGGTTTTAATGTTTAAATAGAATATACTTTTACCATTTAATATAATGTATAATTTTACCTTGAATTCGTAGGTTAAATCAATTCAATCTTTTGTAATGTTTTAAAGAAAAACCTGTTTTCTTTCGACAACGAGATTAATTTTAATTTAATTTATGCAACTTTTGTGTATTGAATTTGGAAAAATGGATTCCATATTTGGAATCATTGGATCCAAATTATGTTAATAAGCTACTTTTTATTTTTGGGAATTATGAATAGTAACTACGGTAAATTTTATTTACCATAGTTAAAGGTAAATCGGGTAATTAAGGGTAAATATAATATTTTAAAATTACCCTAACAAATGTAAAAATCCTATTGGAAGACTAAAAGTCGACCCATATCACCTAATGGTAGGATTAGATTCATTTAATTAAATTTTTTAAATGAAAATAATTTAATTATTGTTAAAACCAAAGAATGTGACAACATGTCACTTTCTTAAATATTATAAGTATAATAATTTTAATCTAGTGATAAACTTCATGAAACTTCGAAAATTAATAGTCTACAGAAATCTAATACAAATATATACATCATATGAACTTATTTAGAATTTTTAGGGATTAAATAATTATCATTTATTATGACACAAAGATGATGCAGTAATTGTCTTATTAATGAAATATTGACATAATTGATGTTATAAATGCCCAAATAAATGTAATTTGAGACTTTTTATGACTTAAATTAATTTTCAAGGTTCATATTAAATGTTATTGTTGATATAAGTAACTTGTTTAGAACTTATCATTCTTTTATGAATTTCATAAAAATCATGTACCAAATAGTGTCAAAATTGACAGAAATTAGTTTTTAAAACAAATATTATATTATTAATTATTATTTAATTTCTAAAAATCTATGGTTTGGCCAAATGACTTAGATAAGGATATATATATATTAATAATAAACAACTTGGGGTTCTTTTGTCTTGTTATGGTATGTTTATTAACCATATAGTGTAAGAAAACAAAAAGACACGGTAAAAGTTAAATTATTTAACTTAGAGTTAAATATAATTGATAAGGTTAAAATAATATCCTAAACTTGTATAAATTCTATTGGATGAGATTATTTCGACTCATCCCAACCTTAGGTTATAAATAAATCAATTTTGAGCTATTTAAAACCGAATTTGGCTTTATAATTAAATAATATTTTTAGTTTTCCAAAGGAGCCCCTCTCCTCCCTTATAAAAGGGCACCTCCTCCCTCTCCTCCTCACACCAATTTGAGCATTAAATCTCGGAAAACCCCTTCCAAAATATCTTTTCCACTTCCCTAGTATCATCCTAGAGGTCCTGGTCTTCTTCAAAGACCATCCTTAGTTCTTTAAGTGGAGGTTAAGTGAAGGCGCGTTAAAAAGAGGTAATATCCATTACCGATCTTTTTCAATTTATTTCTTGTTCAACTTCTTATTATTTAGTTGTTTCATGATAAAGTAATAACATCAGTATTTATTATATACTGATATGTTATTATAAATATGAAACAACTCTAATTAACCTTTTATCCATCCTACAGAAAAAGGAAATCACCGCGCGTGCGTACGTACGGAAAACCGTCTCCACGCCGTGGTGTAATCTATTTTCCACCACCAACTTACTTGGATGGGTATAATGGTGTAAATAATGAATATATATAACTATTACAAAGTGATATTGATTCTGAAATATTATACATACACTTCAATACAATTCCACGATCATGAGAATGATATCATCGCTCGTGCGTACGTACGGACTACCGTCTCCACGACGTGATGAGATTCATTATCCATGTTAACCATTACAGAATGATTATAAAGTATATATAATGAATAATAATGAAATATATGACATGGTAAATCTACTGGATTTATGTATATATATATTTCATCTACTTACTTCCATTCAAGAAAATAAGGAAAGGAAAACAGCGTTCATGCATACGTACGGACTACCGTCTCCATGAACGGTGTGTTTCATTTCATTTATCTATCTATTATATATATATATTTACTGAATATATATGATATATAAATCATATTTTATATTCTGGAAGTAAGTAAATCATGATATAAGTAATAATAATGTCAAGAACAACAAGTCTAAACACCTACGATAAATGAAATGATTTTACCCAAAACACTTCTTTAACATGGAATTTACAAAAGAACGGGTAATATAAAGTCATAAGTGAACCATATATGATTTCATAACAATGAATATTATTCTATAATAAGTTAATGACATTATTTAAATCATTATATAGGAGGTTCGGATACGTACAAAGCATATCAGACATAAGGTAAGGGAAATATCACAATCTCATTTTATTCGAGATTGTTTATACTTTGGCATTTACTGGGGTGTATTTTATCATCCAAATCCATGTTTCCTCAATATGTAATATTATTTCCATCCACCTACAATTTTTTAAATCCAATTTTACCCTTCGGTGAGTTTTTAGTAAAGGATACGAAAGGAATCTTTTGTCGTTTTTCATACGAGGTACTTTTTGACTTTTCCGACAAAAGTATGAAGAATGTTTTTTTAACTTATACGGAATGAATGGATTTTTAAAACATTATTTCCAAGAATCTTCCTTTAAAAGTTTTCAAGTTTATTTTTAATCAACTTCTTGTAGTTTAGAATTGTATGACATGTTAAGAAAAGAAAAGTATTTTTGAAGTAGAAAGGATATTTTCCTCAAGAATGAAGTTCAAGTGTTTTATCAAAATTATTTTCCATCTAAGATAATAAAGGGTTCTGTTTTTATCCCTATTATTACATTGATTTTATTATGTTGTGATGGAATTATTTTTATGAATTCCTTTATCGTATATGAATTGTTTTATGATGTCATGATGTTTAAGATTCCCATTTTTATTACATGGGTTATGCAATGATTTATGGTTTACGATTTTGTGGCACATATAAGAATGGTATCATTATGAGATGGGTGGGACCTATATCTCCCTCTAATGCATTGGGTACAGATTTTATATCTCATGAGATAGACATGGCTGGAATGGTAGGTTATACCGGTTCAGTGAAACAGGACTGAAACGAGGGTGACTCTGTTCAGAGAGGGACTTTGTCCACTAAGATAGTCTTAGCAATGAGTCTGGACTAATAAGATATGATTCTCTATGATTATGTGTGTATGACACAAAGTTTCATGTTTTATGTTATGATTATTGGGATTTCATTTCACTACTATGATTTATCCCATGTTATGAAATTATGCTCTCTTTTGCAGGTTAAGATTTCCAAAATGTTATGTTCTTATGAATATGATGTGATTGATATTTCTTTTGTTTACCCTTACTGAGCATTTGAGCTCACCCTTTTATGTTTTCTTTTCCCCAGGATATAAAGAAAGGTTTTAGGTAAAAAAAAGGAAGATCTTTATGGGAGATGTTGAAGATCTTTCACCAGGATTAGAAGATTATATTCCGAGTTTCCAAAGACACTAAACTATTACGGTCCTTGTGTGTGTGTTTTTGTTATGTACTAAGTATTTCTCAAAAGTAATGTAATGTCAATGTACGTCAGGATTCAGGTCTTTACAATCCTACACCATAAACTCTAGATAACAATACTCTATGTAATGATCTCTAAAGTATTTCCACTCCAAGAAGGAATTCTTCTATGTCTCAACTACTGAGTCCCACCACCTAATTCCTAACACTTAAATATTGAAAGTATTATATTTCTCCTTAACTAAATCAGGTATCTTCATGAACTCAAATATCACCTCAACTTTCTTTAAACAATTCTTCACCACCTGAGGATTATTAGTTCCCTGGGAAGATGGTTGTTTGATATGATTAAAATCATGGAAATGTTCTTTACTATAATTTATATGGGGTAAAACCTCACCAAAATGAGCAAAAACATGTGTCCCAACTTAGAATAGAGCTCAAAAAACACATACAACATCCTCAATAAGGTTTTGATCAACTGGAGGGTTCTCTTATTGTGTTTCATTGGCAACTCCCTCCCATGTTCTATTTGAAGGTCTTCTTAGGGACATGGAAATACATGACATCAATACGTGATAATAAATAAATCCTACAAGTGACATGATATCATCAAAGTTATAATGAAAAAAATCAGTAGGGATATTAAAAAATTAGATCACAACCCTAGAAAAGTCTAGAATCATGTTACTAAATTTACTCAAAGAAAATTTTCCCAAAAAACCCATGGATACTCAAGGCACATTACAATGAGAGATATCAATTGACTTTCTAATTTTATACCCATTAATTATCTTAAATCTGATCCCAAATTTAAAAATGACATCAAAGAAGTGGCTAAAACCCCTTTGATACCAATTGTTCAAAAACTGTCTTGGATAACCCACCTAAATTACATAAGGGGAAAATCTAACATGACTTAGATGGTATTCCTGATCCCTATGGGTTAGGGATAAGTTCCATGAAATAAATAGATGAAATGTTGGAACAATTTCACCGTAAGAGTTATAATACAAAGAAATGCAGTAGATAAGAACCAAAAAAATAGTCAGTATGAAAAACACTCTATAAGAGTAAAGGTTCCAAAATCCCCATCATAAAATTCTCAAAAATAGTAAGTCTAAATTCGTACAATAGGTTGATCAAAAACTACATCATTTGTAGCCAACTATAAAGGCCCCACACATCAGGTATACCTTCCCCCTTTGAGTGGTGCAATCAATTTCCCTATAAATATCATTAGAAAATCCAAAAATGACCAAAGGTAGCAGTATGTTCTAAGATAGTGGCCCAATTGTATTTCAAAATTCATTTCATAATGAATCCATAAAAAATAAACCATTTATGCTTAAATGTAAATAAAAAATGGAATAGAAATATTTTAATAGTTCATATAATTTTTTTAAAGAAAAATTTCAATTGATAATAAGAAAACATGTAAAAATATATTTTCCATTAAATAAGGCATTATTATTAAATTTTATCAAAATAGGAATGTATATTTATTTTTAACAAAACAAAAATGAGTAAAAAATATCATAAAATTGGAATGTAAATTCACTTCTAATCATAGCACCATTATTAAGTGACCCATTGTTAGGTTAAATATGGATTCTCACACACCATTGTGAAGTACGAATGTAACACCCCAATCTTCCATGACACGCTTCTCTTTGAATAATAAAATAGATTGAGTTGTACGTAATTTCGAGTTCTAGCACACCACGACCAATCAAACTAGTCGTTTAAGAAACAGTTATGAATAGTAATACCCATTTTTTGAAATTTATGAAATTTTATTTTTTGAAATGAACTTCATTTTTGGACTCAGAATATCAAAATTATCTTAGGGTGATTTTTTTCCTGAAAACTTTCAATTTTTGATGATTAGTGAAAAACACTACATTATTGTTTAAAACAAAATTTAATTTTTATAATAATAATTATTATTTGAATTTATTTTAAATTCAAAATAGATACATAATACCTATATTAGTTAAATTTTGTTCATTGGAGTCATTTTATAATAAGATTAGATGTATAAAATGTTATTAAACTATTTAATCACTTTTACCCACCTTCTAGAAACATTTTCAAATTTGAATAAAACGTAATTTTACCGCTTTTTTGAATTTAATTTCCAAAATCTAAGAGACACCGTTGACATCAGTAAGTAAAATTTAGTTTAATAGGATGAAAATAATTTTTGGTGAACAATAATTTTTGAATTTTATTTACCACATTTAAAAGTAAATATGGAAATTAAAGGTAAAAATGATATTATAATTACCCTAACACATGTCATAATTCTACTGTAGAAGTGTATTTCGACCAAAATAAACATTAAGAATAAAATATGATCATCTTTGATCCACTTGGATTAGATCTGGACATTTATTATTATTTTATTTAAAGAAGAGTTAGAAGTGTTAAATTCAAATTTTAATAACAAAAAAATTTCTAATATTGGGTTATACAAAAGATAAATTAGACTATAAATATTAATTATAAATATAAAAAGATATCATAAATCATGGTATTTTATTTATAATTTTTATTCATTAAATAATTTAATCTATTTATGACACAATGATGACGCAATAATTATCTTATTAATGAAAGATTAAAATAATTGATATTATAAATATCCAAAAAATGTAAATTGAAACTTTTGAGGAATTAAACTAATTTTATAGGATAATATGACATGTTAGGATTGATTTCATGTATTGTTTTTAATCTAATCAAGTTTTTTTTACTTTTACAAAAACAAAATACTAAATAGTGTCAAAATTGTCCTAAATGAGTTATCAAAACAAATACAATATTATTAAATGATATAATATTCCAAAAAATATAAGGTTAAAACAAAGGACATATATAATGATATATATTTCATTAATGAACCAGTTGAGGTTCTATTTTCATTTTATAGTAAGTTTATTAACCATGTAATAAACAAATTCAAGAAGAAATTGTAAAAGTTAAACTATTTAACTAAGAATTAAATCTAAATGATATGGTTAATATGGCGACCTAAACTTATGTAAAACCTATTGGTTGAGAATTTGTGGACCCATACCCACCTTATAATCAAAATAAATATAATTTTATCCATTAGAAACCAAAAATTATTTTATGATAAAATAATATTTTATGCTTTTCCTAAAGTGACCCCCACCTCTCGTATAAAAGGGCATTTCCCCTTCTCTTAATTTACACCATAAAAGCCATTTAAATCAGCAAAACCCTACTAAAATATACTCCCAACTACCCTCAATTAATCCTAGAGGCCTTACTTTGACCAAAAATCCATCATGAGGATCCCTTTTGATCAAATCAAAAGGAAACACCCAAAGAAGAGGTAATAATTTCATCACCTCTTTCAAAGTAATTTTCTTCTTCCAATTTGTACTTCTATTTTGTTTCCATAAAAAATAAATACTCCAGTACCTTCTACATACTATGATGTTATTATAAATATGGTATAACCATATTCGTTATTCTATCCATCCTATGAATGACAAAGTCACCATATATGCGTTCATATGGCTTACCGTATCCACATCTTGGTGTAGTTTGTTATTCAACACTTAATTATTTTGGATGGGTATAGTAATGAGTATAATTGATGTAAATAATAAATATCACATGTTAATGATTTGGTATATATTATATACTGTCCAATTACACATTATTTCACCATAAATATAATGTTATTGTCGCTCGTGTGTACGTACGGATTATTGTCTCCGCTAACGCGATGAGATTCATTCCCCATTGTAACAATTCAAGAATAGTTTTAATTTTATGATTTAGAATATTGTTTAATAAGATAATATAATTCTTTATGTGAATCAAATACATCCTATCCATAATAAACATGACTTACGTAAAAAAACATATTAAGGAAAATGAACCAGTTAACATCCAAAACAATAATACTACTAAAATATTATTAACAAAGCAATATTAGAAGATCTTATATGATATCATATTTATATATGTGTTTCTTTTATAATTTAATAAAAATTATTTAACTATTATACATGAGGTTAACATACCCTCAACTAAGGAAAAGTACAAGGTAAGGGTTAATTTTACAACCTCTTTATTATTCGTGGTTGTTTTTATGAAAGTACCTACTGGGACTTATTTATCACCCACATCCATGTTTCTTAAAAATGTATATCAATTTTTTTTTACTATTTCCTAGAATATGGGTTAATGAAATTTATACCCTAGTTTTACTTTTTATAATTTTTTTAAAGGAATCTTTCCATCATTTTCCAAACAAGGTACTTTATGACCTTTTCAACAAATTAATGTAAGAATACTTTTTTAACTTATACAGATGGGGCATCTATTTTCCAAAATTATATCCTCTTGGAAGATTCCCTTATACGACTTTAAGAATATTTTCAAAATTAGTGTTTTCTTTTATAATAATGTGACTTTTAAAGGATTTCAAAATAGAAATAGTTATTTCCCTCAAATACTTTTGATTTCATCTCTTTCAACATACTTTAATGGATTATAAACTTGTTTGAAGTGGATTTATTATGATATAATATTCTATATTGTATTGAAGGTTTTGTGATATTTTTGACTGTAGATGTGTTATTTTTATACTATTCATGGTTTATAGTTAAAGTATTAACATTTCTTATTCTTGTTTTAAAACAAATGTTTATGTTATGTTTCAAGATTTTCATATGAGGAATGCATTTTACTTAGTAAGTGATGGGGGGAGCCCACTATAACTCCTCGATGCATCGATAGGTCTCATGAGAAAAACTAGTTTCTTGGAATAAGGCCTAGAAAAAATCTTATTTGTAGTCTTGGCATGAGGCCTTGAATATTTGGTTATGATATCCAACATTATATAATATTTCTTTATGAAATTATTTTTTGATATTACATGTGACTATTTGACTAGTAGAATATCCATATGAATAAATAAATGGAATTATTTGACTTATCTTTTCCATATTATGCTGAAATTTATGTTTAAAAGGCTTGTGTTTTAGTCTTATACATTACCTTAAATGTTTATGCTTATTTATGATAGTTTATGCTATATTATATTCCTTACTGAGTATCTGATCTCACCCCTTTCTTATGTTTTCTTTTTCCCAGGATGTGAAGAAGAATATTATAATTAACCTATAGGGAGAGGCCAAAAGGATATGAGTGTGTTTAAAGGGTACACAATTTTTTTTTTATTTCATGATGTAATGTAAAACTTATGTATGCATCTAGTACTTCCAAGGCTACTAAACTAATCGGTCTTTCAAGACTTGATCTCTGGTAATCATGCCAATGTTATGTAATAATGCACCGACTCTGGGTAACTAGGGACAAGGAGTTAAAACTAATTATAATGTTCATAAAGAACATACCTAAGTATTAAATACAGAAGATCCCTATGGACTTATCTCCCTACCCTAAAGAAGTTGTTTTACATTGTCATCATCAATCTATAGCCATGCAGATCTAATACATGCCTAGCCTATTCTCTTTCCGCCTAAGAATCTAGTCTCTCATATGCTTCATGGTAAATCAAACAATATAATGGGATATCATTAATTCAATCATTTAATATTCGTTTCAATCATTATTTCATTCATCCGTATTTTAAAGTTTTAAAAAATGAATTTCATGTCACAAACAACATAAATGGGTTTCTTACAATATACTCTTGTCATTTATTTGAAAACCCATCATCAATGGATTTTAATGAAAAACCGTGCATTATATTTCGATAACCAATCATAAAATGGGATTTAGAATAATTAATTAAATCACCACATTTAAAATCATAAAAAATTTCATGCCTTTTTAGTTCATTAAAACCCTACCATTATACATTATTTCAATTAATTTATATTTTTATAAAAATAAAAAAATAAATTCCATTGACCACTATTAATAATTTTTATTACACACACCATGCCATTTCAAAGACACAAATCTAGTCTTGAAAATAAATTGTAAATTTATTTTAGTTTAAATAAGAAAACATGGTTTAGTATAATAGATATTTATTTCAAAACCAAATAGTTTAAATAAAGTATCGAAAAAATCTAACGAGGGATCTATAGGAATAAACAAAGTGAAGTCATCACTAAAAGATTAAATTAAGATAAAAGAACCTCCTACTGGTCACCAATATCTATAATCCTTAAACTTCAATCAATAGGGTAAAAAAATGATATAAAACATGTTTGATTTTTTTTATGAATACCATGAAAAATCTAGTTCGTAGAAAGAATACCCTAAATCAGAACAATATTGAATTTTATTTTTTTCAACTAATTATCCCATTAAAAGGGATTAAAATCATTTACAAATGAAGTTATAACCTTTAATGGGTAAATTTTTTTTAAATACCATGTTTTATAGTTTTTTAATTAACCAAAATGGTTTTATCAGTGTTCTAGAATAAGAATAAGTGAAATCAAATTTTAAAATAATATTTTTCATTAAGAGGGTGTTGCGTAAGGGTAACATGATTTACAAATATGCATATAATTATTATCTCATAAGGGTAATTGGATTTACCCTTATATAGTACAGTCACCCAGACTCCCCTTAAGCATCACCTGGATTACCCTTATGCATCCTTTAGAAAAAAGGATTTACTCATACTCAACTCTGTTATACCCTTAGACAACCTTTAAAAAAATGGCTTAACATTATAGGTTGACTAGGTAAAATTATAAAATTCCATTATGTATCCTCTCTACCCTTACAAGGTGTGGGTTTACCCTTACACAACACTCTGACATGGGTCAGTACCCTTATGCAACAGCTCTACCCTCACAAAGTGCATGTTTACCCTATGTAAACCTTGAAAATTCAGGGTTAACTTTATGGAAAACCATTTTAATATAGTAAGAGGGTCCGTAACCTTATTCAAACCCAATTAATTATATAAGGGTAAATATTAACTTAACAAATAGATTTCTTTTAAGAAACATTATTAATATAAATAAAAAAAGGTTCAAAAGGGCACAAAAAGTCCCCAACACATCTGAAACCAAAATAAATAATTAAAATCAAAGGACGTACCTAAAAACAAAGATAAAGATTTTAAAATTCATATAAAATATATTTAATCATCAATAATCATAAGTTTTTTGAAATATAAATCTATATCTCATTAAAAGAAAATATTTTAAAAAATACATATCTAAGAATAAAATAATCGTATTATATGTTTTATCTAAATAAATTTAATTTAATAAGTATTAAAAGTAACCATTATATTCCCATCCATAAATATTTTATAAATTGGATACTCCTAATTATTTGGGCTAATTTAATATCTAGTTTTAATTTCTATGGTTAACATTTATATTTTCATCTAAATATATTAGAGTTTTTTTTTCGGTGTTGTGTATGGAGAAATATATCCAACACATTGAATTATTTGAAGTTAATCATATATTAAAATATTTGGGTATCATAACATCAAATTTAGGGGTAAGACAAAATAGTTCATTGGGAAATACATTGTTATGTTCTTATATAATTATAATATATTGAATTTCTGGTTCCTACCCAATCATTTAAGGCATGTATCCTTCGTTATTAGGTATGAGGTGACCCAAGAACAAAATACAAACTTTTTAAATCATTTTATATGATTATTATTTTATTTATTAATAAATCACACCTTAGAACCTATAGGTTTAATGTATATGGAGATTAGATATGTCAGGACCCGTCCCCCGGGGCCCGTGTCATAATTACCCCAAGCCTGCCTTCCATAGGCCAGGGGCTGACGACTAGCACCAAAGGCGTAAATCCCTATAACTGGGAAGGCATTGCCTTTATAAAACATAAACACACAAACACACAAACAGAGTACAAGGGGAAGCAAACACTAAGTAAAGAAGTAATAGGTGTGCTGAATGTACAAAGGGTCCAGAAATTCCAGCCCAACAGAAAGGTATAGCTACTACTGAAAGAAAGTACAACTGAAAAGACAAACAACTGAATGGTGAAGAAGCTCCTGGATCGTCCTCCGGGTTCCTACCTGAAGGGTAGGTACAGATGTCCTCCTCAGCACTCCATGTCCGTCCATCTCCTCCGGGTATCGACTAGTCGTGAGATCCACCTCCGGGTACCGTCCAACTCTACAAGCCTGAACCACGATCAGTGCTGTCCATCGTCTGCAACCAACACAACGAGGTGTGGGCATAGCCCGTGTAGGGGTGAGTATAAAGATACTCAGTAGGGACCCCGAGACCCTAAATGTCTCACTAAATCCAACAAGGATAAACCAAAAATAAATATCTCAACAGATAACCATTACTTAGGTATATGCCCATACATATACCTAAGTTATCAAGTAACCCATCTCAAACATGAGGTAAACACAAAGGTCATTGACTCAACTCAAACCAGGATTTTTATTTATGATGACAAAAAAACAGTTGCTAGAGAACTCCTCCTCTGTTGAGTATAGTAGTCCTGTCATGAATCTGAGGTGCCACTCACTAACCTTAGACCGTTGAGGTACTCCTCCTGTCGAGTACCGCGGGTCTTCCACCTCACAAAGTAGTGCTCACCCGCCATGGTTCTTCCACCTCACAAAGTAG
The DNA here is from genome assembly GCA_963277665.1 of Viscum album. NCBI lineage: Eukaryota > Viridiplantae > Streptophyta > Magnoliopsida > Santalales > Viscaceae > Viscum > Viscum album. The sequence continues at coordinate 2,049,092,286 of OY728137.1, forward strand.
TGCTCCCCCCTCATAGCCTACAGAGGTACTCCTCCTGTCGAGTACCGCAGGTCTTCCACCTCACAAAGTAGTGCTCCTCTGCCATGGGTCTGACACCTCACAAAGTATTACTCCCCACTGGGATATTCAAGTCACTCCGAATCGAATTGGACAAGCAGTCATCAGGTCTCAGCCAGCTACAAGGTCACCGTACTCCGTATGCTCGTCTCTAGGAGGATCTGCTCCAAGAGCCACTAGTTGACACTCCAAGTGTTACTAAGTCCCACTAAGGAGTATCTCAATGATCCGTCACGTCATAGGGATCTCAACGCAACAGACTACGCGTCAATCAGATGCTCGGTCTGTGAGTTATTAGCCTTTCTATCCTGGGGGCCCGATTGGTTTCATGTACGAACCAACCCAACCATATCTCAACTGTACCCCGAAATCCCATGGGGGTATACTCAAAGGAACCATTTCTCAACGAGATTACCAACACCGTTGACGATTTGTCAAACGGACGTCCGGTCTGAGAGTTATTGGCTTTTCCATTTTAGGGGTCAGGTTGGTTTTTAAGCTAAAACCAACCCTTCCATACTCCAAATGCATCCAAACATCATGTGGAGTATTCCAAAAGAACCTTATCATCAATAGGAATCAAATGTAGTCGACGGCATGTCAATCGGATGTCCAGTCCTCAAGTTATAAGTGTTTCCGCTCCGAGGGCCCGGTTGGTTTAGAGTTAGAACCGACCTGTCCGTACCCAAAAATCGCCTAAACCTTGAGTGTAATATACCGAAACGACCACCTCGATCCAAGGAATCCTATGAAACTGACGGTGCATCTATCAGAGGTCCGTAGCTCAAGATATGTTCATTTAACCGAAAATGGTCCTAAAATAGGGGGTCTTGGCCCGGTCCGACCCGGCCCAACACCCATTGGGTTGGCCCGAACCAGGTCAACCCGACCCGAGTCCGGGTCCAGCCCGATTGGGTGCGGCCCGATGACCCGGCCCGCGTGGCATGGAGGCCTGGCCCGCATGGTCTTTGTGACTTGGTGGCCCAGCTGCGTGGCGAGGCGGTGAAGTCCGCTTGGTCAGCGTGACCAGGCGGCGATAGTGCCCTACGGGGCCCTCCCTTTCAATCAAGGGGGCGGTTTGAGCCCCCTTTGACTCGCATAAATGAACCAGCAAGTGCTGGTTCCCCTCTCCGCAGAACCCACTGGGTTCCACCCTATTGCACACTCACCGGCGGCCGGCTAAGCCGGCCACCCTCTTGCCAAACCGCTGTGGCCCAACCGTGGCTTCCCTTCCAGCGCGGCGTGAAAGTGCCGCGCGCCAGCCCTTGTGCCGCAGCCCACACTGGCCGCAGACCTATTCCACCAGCGCGATACGACGGCGCCACACCCCTCCGCCATGACCCTCATTGGCCGTGGCCTCATTTGCGTAGCTAGAAGATGCCGCACCTTCTTGACGACCCGACGACCTTTGCCCCGCCGATCCCTTCTTCACGGCCGGCTCATTTCCAGTCACCACTATCCGCTCCCATAATCAACCAAAGAAAAGATCAATTATGGGAAATATTTGGCCATGTTAGTGCAGTCCGAAATCCCCCTTGTTATGGTGATACCATTTGGTTGTCAAGACGTGATTCCAACGACATAGAACGGGTACAAATATAATTCAAAACCCCTACCTCCAGGCTCGCTGTTCGTTGACGATATCGCGAAAGGATGGATGTCGACTTGTTTTCGACATCACAAGGGAGGAGATGAAGGTGACGACAATCATTGGCATTCGTCTCTTTGGAAAAGTGCCTTCGATCCCGGCTCGTGCGTCGTTCGTTGAAGATCCGTCGGAAGGAGAACTGTTCTTCGTGGAAGGAGGGAGCTCTTCTATTTCTCTAGAGGTTCCCCCACAAAATTATTTTGCAATGAAAATATTATAATAGCCATCTCCCATTTTAAAGAAATTACAACCATTTCAAATTCATTCAAAGAATCAATTCATTAATTATGTGTGTTGGTAACCTTTAATGGAGGAGAGGAAGGTGGAGAGGCTACATAAATAAAGAGGTTGATAAATTAAACAAGGGAGTTTACAATTTAAAGAAGGGGGTTTAGAGAGGGTTTAGGGGAAGGTGAAAGGTTGGGGATCGTGTGGGCCCCACCTTTCAAATATCCACATATGGGTAGTTAGGTGGTTGTGGGTCCCACCATTAACTCCACTTGGTAGGATATATCCACCTTAGATATAAATAAAATTGTTCTCCACTAATTTTATTTATTTCAATCAAATTACCCAAAAATTAAATCTCAACGCGCTTGAAACACAACTGCAGTAAAGGTCTCCTTAAGAAATTACCTGCACTCCGAGTTCATCGGTGCCCTCAGATTTCAATTCCGAGCAACGGTTCAAAAGATAGAAAAACCAGCTCGTTCATTCACTGAACATACCCGAGCTAAACTTCAGAAATTGATTCCGGGCACACCGGTCCTCGGAATCAAGTGCTGTTAGAAGCCAAAGACTCGTAAAATTCATAATAAATGAATAAAAAAATTTCATTGAAATTTCCGGGTCTTTTCAAGATACATAAATAACATATTTTTAAAATATTTCCAAATCCCCCATTAATTGTATGCTCACATGAAACCCTTTTATACACAATATACAAAATAATTTTCTTCATATCACAGGGAATGGAACCCTACAAAAGGGTGAGAACAATTTCTCTGTAAGGCGAGACATAATATATTTAAATAAAAGATAATAACTAATCATATTATGATCATGTGGGTATGATAATTCAATCATGTTTCATGGTCAAAACAAAAAATAATCATATCCAATAATACATATATCAAAGTCACGAGTCATGGAATAAGGATTTTTCATAACACAAGGCATGAGTAAAAACCAAGAGAATAAAAGAGTCCATAGTCATGTGCTAGGAAAACCCAAAATAGTAATACGAATATGGAACAAACATAATAATAGAAATCAAAATAAATATAAAGGTTAACCACCAAAAAATTTATATCATAATAGACTAACTTACAAACCTATATATAACATAGTATACTTGAGATAATGACCAATGTATTGTATCCTTTTTTGACTTGGGATAACCAATCATGTTCTATATTAGTCTCATGAGATATAAAAAATTACCCAATTCATTGTTGGGTTACAACAACCCTACTTTTTAAATAATGATAAACCATATATATTTGTGCCATAAGAACATAGATTTTTCATAATTACATTGTAACTTAATTATCCTATAAAAAGAAATGTATTTATTAAAAATATCCACAATACATTATCATAATCCATGATGGTAAAAAATTGTGAATGAAGTCATTATTGAATACCCTAAAAAAGTATAATAAGCATTATAGTATATTGAAATTGAGGAAAAACACTTTTAGAAGAGCATTATAGAATATCAATGTAAAATAAAAAATATGCATTACTTATGATAATATTTATTTTAAAAGAAAATAATTTATAAGGATATGGTAATATAAATTACCTTTGAAAAAATTGAAAATAAGGAGAGGATGTTTCTTAAAGGAAAATGAGAAATATGTTGTCAGAACCCATTTTTATGAAGAATTTCTAAGAAGATATTCATTTCATAGTTTTGTAAATAAAGTCAAAGTCATTATACGACTACCCATGAAGAAAAAATTAATAGTATTCCTTTAATTTTTTGTAAAGCATGTAAATGAAAGAATAATATAACTTTATAAATCATTCAAGTATATATAAGGACATTCCTAAGAAAATATAAAGAATACATATATAGGTGAGAAATATTCCTTACTAAAAAATAGTTAGGTTCAATCTATATTTATGACCATTATTTTGTTTGAATTGTAAACCAAAGGGAGGTAAAATGGTAATAATAAATGTAAAACACATAAATAACTAAAGTAGAATAAAATTGTTGTGTTTTAGATTTAAATAACATAAAATTTCTCCAAAAAGTTATTTGAAAATGGATAATCTCAATTTTTTTCAGATTGAAAAGAAACCCTTAGCTTTACTACCAACATCCATGAAAATGATCTAACGACCTATATAATAATCATTATTATCTCAAGAATTTAGTTAATACCTTTTTTATATCTATTATATTTCATAAAATTTTATTATAATCATTAATTATAATTCATTAGTCAGTTATTATTTACTTTCATTATTGGATGTTAATAATTTTTATTATCAGATACAAGTTTCATAATGGAAATGCCTATCCACATAATCATATACAGAGATAATTATTCCCACATTAGACCAGGTAGTGAAAATATTTTTAGATTTGTTTTCCAATATTCATTTGATAGAAGGAATGGGTATGTTTCACTTGAATGGAATCAATGATAAACATATTTTAGTAAATTTATCGATAACCATGAGATAATTTATAATGTTAATTAAATATATGTAATTATTACAGAACCATATTCATAACATATATTAATATTTAATATCATATATTATAAATATTAATGTTATTATATTTATTTATGGTAAAAATGATTATGTTGGTATGAAATTATTATTGTATGAGGTCTAACTAATCAAAATAAGAACATGTTATACTAATAAATGATTAAGACTTAGATATATATACAAAAGTAAAATAATTTTAACGGAAGGTAAATTATATTAATATTATATAATTAATTTGATGAATGATATTTATAATGAGTGGAGATAAAAAGGTAATTGAAAAATGTAGAGAAAAATATAGATACTTACTTGATAATTTTTCTTCTTGATATGAGTTTCTTCAGAATGGAGGATTTATGCTTCATTCATAGAACTAAAATCTACCAAATGTCTAGGAAGGAATTGTTAGAGGGGAAGTGTGAATATATTTAATAAGTTACCAAATATTTTTAGTGGTTTGGATGGTGTATATTATGGTTCCATTATAAATAAGTTTCTACTGTCTTTTCAATATCTCATGATTTGAAAATAAGGACTATGTTCGATAATGTACAAGATACGAAACACCAATATTAAATGTGCCATGAAATATTTAAATATGAACATTATAACCAAATTGTTAAATTGGAAGGTATGAATATGATTAAACACATTATTAAATATATATAATGATCTTAATAAACACAAATTTATTGATTTATTCTTAAGGAATAATCTCTCAAATTAGAAGTAAAGTCATTTTATTATTCTAAAATACATTTTCTTCAAAAATGGTTTTAATTTTTTATTATGATAAAATATTATAATTAATTTATAGATTATTTATAAATTTATCTTTATAAAAATAATATAATTTTTAAAATCTAAATTTCAAAATTATCTTAGGGTGAATTATTTGGATTTTTCTAAAAAGATTTATTTTTTAGTGAATAGTGAAAATACTAATTTTTATTGAAAACAATATTTTTTATTCAAGAATATATGAATTTAATATATTTTAAATATTTTTAAAGTATAATTAGTTATATTAAATTATTAATATTCAAATTAACCTCATTTTATTAAATTTTATGGTTAAATTTAGATTAAAAATATTTTTATACTAAAAGGTTTTTTTATGAAAAATTGTTTTTCATTGCGTTTTAAGTTTTAATATTAAAATAATTTCTTCCACTTATATAAATTTAATATTAAAAAATTTACTCTATATTTATAATTATTAGGTCCAAATATGGTAAATATTGCACATTTATTTTTGTTCATTATGAATAGTTTTGGTCGAAGTAGAGTACTCAAGAGGGGGGTGAATTGAGTATCTATTCAAAATTTCTATTTAAAAAGTATTCCTAAAAGGGTTCCCCAATAAATTTAAATACAACCCAGTTAGTCAAGGTCATATTGTTATGAGAGTTTGACTATTTAAATTACTTCTTATATGATTGATTAATTATCAGTAATCTTAATAGCAGTTATTAACATTACTTTTGAAGCTATTATAATAAGGAAAACAATTATAACTTCTTTAAAAGATTAAATATCAAAGTAAATTTAGTGATTTCAAATTAAATAGTAAAACAGAGACAACTAAAATTAAACAACACAATGAATAAAAAACAAGTGGTTAAATCTCAAGACGATACCTAATCCACTCCACTTGGTGATCATCTGAACTCAAGAAATTTATATAAATAAACTAGATACATAGCTTGTATCGGGATTTACAATAGTACACAAGACTGCCCAGGTCACATGACCTCTTCCACAGTTATTTATGGGTATGAACTAACAGGTTACACACAACCTCTTCCACACTTATCCATGGGAATGCAAAAGTGTAGAAATATTTAAGAGAGAGGATATCTTGTATCTTTCAGTTTGATGGAGGAGAAACTGTGTGTTTTATAGAGATACACACACTGCTCAATAGATAAGAAAAATAATACACAATAGAGCAGAAATGATGAAATAGGGTTAGAAGTGCTCTAAGTGTTAGTCTATGCAGCTCAGGGCTTCTAGGATGAAGCTGATGCAGAAATCGATCCCTCTCATGGAAAACAGAGTATCGTAAGTCAGCTAGATCTGGCGTGTTTTCTTTGTGATATTATCAGTGAGAAGATGTGCTTGATGATTCTGATCTATGGTGTCCTGCCTTTTGATTCATTAATGCTTCATGTGTTCTTCAGTAATGTTGATTTGCATGTGTCGGTTCTTGTTTTCAGGAAAGCTCATGTGTACTTCATTATTATGCTCTGTTATTTGTTTTTGGGCCGCAATTCTCTTTTATTATTGGAGTTCATGTGTTGGAGCAGACATGATGCATGCATTCTGCATCTCGTACCTCGTACTATCAGATGATATGTCTACAAAGAAAACTTAAATATGTTAGTGCATGTAAAAGCTTCAAATATTAACATTAGATATTATACAGAAAAACGACAAAACAAATAATTAAACAGTTTCATAATTTGTCTATAAACAGTGTCTCCATGAAATGGTGTCTCCTTCAAATGGTGTCTCCATGAAACAATTTCTGGATGGTCATGGTGTTTGGATGGTCATGGTGTCTGGATGGTCATGGTGTCTGGATGGTTACGGTGTATGGATGTTCACAGTGTCTGGATCGTCACGGTGTCTAGATGGTCATGGTGTCTGGGTCCTTTTCCAGAAAAACACAACCGGTGGTAGAATCATGGTTTCCTAGACTTAGCCAAATATCTGTATACAGACTCAAAACAGTGATATTCATAAAATGGTTTAGAATTAGTCACTCATCAAAGAAATCATTATGAAGTAAATTAAATATAGTTTACAATAATTAAAATTAGTGTATAGAAATTAGGATCTTGGAAAGGTTTATTTAAATCATAAAGATACTATCGTCTGTACACATGATTTGATATAGATTAAAAATGATTAAAAATATTTATAGAAATTTAAGGATTTGTGATCATTAAAACACAAGTAACAGAGGAGGAGTCCAACAATATTCCCCTTTTTGATGATCACAAATCATGTGAGTGAGAGACGTATTTTGAGGTAATGTGTCTCTTCTTTAATCTGCATTAAGTTCATATAGAATACATATTTCTCCACCTTTTGGGATTATGAAAAATTTTAAAATTGTAGACAATGAAAGTGCACAATGAATTAGATGGATAAAATATGTCATTATAAACAATAAGGAACAATAATACATAAAACATCAGTATCAAAAGATAGTAGTCACTATTCATCAGTACTGGCTTGTCTTCTCTTTTTCCTTGGTAGTAGCATTAGAAGAAGAATCCATATAAGCAGAGGTTGATGTGGAAGAAGGGAGTGAACCAGTGGATAGGGAAGGTAAAGGGAGTCCTTCAAAAACAGAAGGGGCAAGGTAAGTGCATTAGAAGACCGCGACAACTATTGAACAAGGATAATAGGCCTGATCTGACTCAGAGCCTAGGAGACAAACATAGATGTGGAGGCAAGGGAAGAGGATGAGAATGTAGGCAAACCAGATCTCTGGGGTGCAACTGAAAGGGAGAGAATTTCAGTACTCTGGATATGAAGATAAGGCCTTAAAATCTTGATAAAATCAGCAATAATTTCTCCAACATATTGCATGGATTTCTCAAAGTCATCCTTGTTCTCCGTAAAATTATCCAACAAATGAGTGAAATATCTGAGCTTTTGGACTTTAGTTTTGAAAGTTTGTGTTACAGGAGGAATCCTCAGATTCTCCACAAGATACTTGAAGTGGTTGGTCATGTAATTCTTAGAGAATATTCGATTGAAGTAGAAGTACACTTTCTTATCAATTTCTGGATGTGTATCGTTGGAAACCTTGGAATTAATTCTCACCAAATCAAGAACTCTGTCACTATTTTTGATAACTTTTGATTGATATTCCTTGTCAAAACCACTAAGCACAGATTGAAGTTCTTCCTTGATAATTGTTCTGAGCAGATCACTGTCTAAAGAAGATTTATATGATTTTCCAGAAGTACGAGAAATAGGACATCCAAGGTAAGGGATTTCAGTTGATTTAGAACATACTGGAGAAATCCATTATACTCATCAATTAACTTGTTAATTCCAATAACAATCCCACACATCTCTTGAACAATTTGTTTGTTTCTTTCAGCTACTTTCTTAGCTAAGGAAGTTAAATGAGGTTGAATTAGTGTGGCTACTTCCTGTGAGGTTCGACTAATATCCTGAACAGGATGAGAAATAGGGTCTGGTCTTGAGGTTATCACTCTATGCATTTCTTCAACCATACCTCTGAGGGTTTTTACTTCATCACTGAGTAGTTTTTTCTCAACTCTGACTTCTTGAATCTCATGAAGCATCTTGGGTTGAATATGCCATATTACTTTTTCCAACAACAGCGAAGCATCTATTTCAATCAGATTTGTTATAGGAGTAGGTTGATCATTCATGATCTTTTCAACCCCATCCAACAGGGTAGCTCCAAAAGCTTTTAGATCATCTTTATTCACCAAGTTTGGATATTCTTGTGAAGGTTCGGAAACAGAAGTTGATATAGGATCAAGTTCCTTTGCAGAGACAAGATCAAAAACTGATTTCAACTGAAACATAGTAGAAAGATAAATACCTTTAACTGAGACTTACTATGAATCATTAACATCAAAATAACTAGGAAATTTATACCATGTATCCAGTGAGAATGGATCAATCAGATTAGGGACTTCAATAGATTCCAGATTGGGGGGCTGCTCCCCCTCAAAAGGTGCATCTTTCTGTGGTCTGAGAGATTTAGATCCTTGATCTATTTAAATTATTTCATCCCTAATTCTCTCATATAGTTCTTTTAGATCCAACTGAAATCCTTTCTCTATTCTCTCTTCCACAGAAGGAATAACTTCATGAACAACTTGTTCCTATGGGAGTTCCTGAGGGGCAGCTTCTTGCCCAACAAGAAGGTCTTCTTCTTTATGATCTTCCAAAACATTCCTTCCACTTACCTTAGAAACATATTCCTCTTTTTAGAAAATTTTTTCTTCCAGATCAACAAATTTTTTAGGAACATACACTTCCTTTTCAAATAACACTTGAGGAGAAGATTCACTATCTTCCTCAACCTGAACAGTTTCTCTCGGAGGTACAACAACATTTTATTCTTCTTCCTTGTCATAATACCCAACACGTTCATATGGATCCAAACTAGGATTAAAGATATCCTTAGGTCTTGAAGGGTGTTCCAAGGATTAAACTTTTCATAAATTCTATCATTATCTTCTTTTCAAGATTTTCTCCATGGATTCCAAATGATTTTCATTCTCTTTACTGTAACTTTTGAGAGACCGAACTCATAATCCTTAATGTATTCTTCATATGTTCCAACCAATCCCTTTGCATGAAGCATAGATAAGATAAGCCTAGAATAAAATAGGGAGGTTTACTTGTAGGCAGTTTTGATCAATTCACACATATGGTGTACAACATACTTAAAAAGATTGATCATGTGTCAATTTTTCATGATATGTATCAAAACTATATCCAGATATTTGAGTTAATAAAAATCACCATTTCTGGGGATAATCAAATTATGAGAAATCATAATCAAGAGTCTGGATTCTCCATTAAACTCAGTAGTTATGGCTCTTCACTTTTTTTTATTTCCAGTTAAACTTCTCAAATCTTTTTCCAAAACAAAAAATTCAATTGGAGGTGGAGGACCTCTTTAGTAGTCCTCACAAATACCCTCATGAGGTATCCTAATGCATGAAATCCGTAACCTCGAAGAAAACATGCATCTCTGGCCATTGATCCTAATTCACACAATATATCCATCTTCTGAATCAAAAGAGAATTGAACATACTGGTAAAATTGTGCAATAAGATTTGGGTAGATAGGCCTATCCTCCTTTGTGAACCAATCTATCCAAACTTTCTCTGTTAAAACTTTCAATACAAAATAATTAATTTTCAGAATCCACTTAGGGAATATCTTCTTTTTAGGTACTACTATTCTGTTCATTAGATTCGGATTCAGAGGACCCTCAGGTTCTAACTTTGGCGCTATCTACAACTTCTTCTTAGAATTTCACTTCTCAGGAGTTGACGACGAAGGGAATTTCATCCTAGGAATTCACCAATGGTTCGAGAGAGAGAGAAGGTTTGAAAGAGGGGTTGCAGTTTGAGATAAGAGAAGAGAGATTGAGTGAAGAATGAGTAAAACTTCTTTTATTTTATCATTTAGGGATATAAAGTTTCGTAGGATCAAAAGAACAGGAAAGTAAAAACAATGAATTACCACGATATGGGTTATAATGTATAAATAAAACAATAAAGAATATTTATGGAGAGACCTTAATCAATTATCATGGTGAGACCATAACAAGCATTCACGGTGAGACTGTAACATTGTGATTTCTAAACTGTGTGACCATATTGTTTGAGATAGAAAGTTCCAGATATTAACCATGAAATGGTAAATGTGAGATCGTAAACATGAAACCACAAGTATTGAGATAGTAAAACTATAGAACTATTAAAGTTAAATTGTAATCTCAATATAGTGACTTGTGAAACCGTAATGTGTGAAATAGTAAGATATGAAACAGTATGATATGAAAAATTAAGATATAAAATAGTAAGATAACTACTTAAGATTTATCATACCCAATTCATGTATGATGTTATCTATTATTTTTGAATTTAATGGTTTGATGAATATATCAGCAAGAAGATATTTAGTTCTAATGAATTCCAAAGTGTTGTCACCTTTCTGATAATGATCTCTCAAGAAGTGATGTCTTACATCAATATGTTTTGTCCTAGAGTGTGAAAAGAGATTTTTTTTAAATGTTAATAGCACTTGTATCATCACAATTTATAGATACATGACTGAATTGTTATCCATAATCTAGTAATGTATGTTTCACCAAAAAAATTTGTGCCCAACAACTGCCAGTAGCTATGTATTCAGCTTATGCAGTAGATAATGCAACATAGTTTTTATTCTTACTACACCATGATACTAGTGACTTTCCTAAATAGTGACATGTTTCAGAGGTGATTTTTCTATCTAACATACAACCACCGAAGTCAGCATCAGAATAACTCACTAACTCAAATGATTGTTCTCTGGGATAGAACAGTCCTAGATTGGGTGTATGCTTGAGGTATTTGAAAATTCTCTTACAACATTTAAATAAGATTACTTAGGATTTTCTTGAAAATGAGAACACATACACACACTAAACATAATGTTAGGTAGACTAGCAGTTAAGTAGAGTAAGCTTCTAATCATTCCTCTATAAGTGGTTTGATCAACATATTTTCCATATTCATCAAGATCCAACTTACAAGTAGAACTCACTGGAGTCTCACTACTTTTAGTGTTATATATTCCATAACATTTTAGAAGATCTTTAGTATATTTACATTGATTTAAAATAATACCATCACTATTTTGAAAGATTTGAGATCCAAGAAATAATTTGAGTTCACCTATTAATCTTATTTCAAATTCATTTTGAAAAATTTTAGAAAATTCAACACATAAAGAATTTTTTGAAGATCCCAAGATAATGTCATCTACATAAATTTGAATTACTAAAAAATCATTGGAAATTCGTTTTATAAGAAGTTTAGGATCATCTATTCCTTTTGAAAAACCTTTGGAAATAAGAAAAGTACTTAATCTATCATACCAAGCTCTTGGAACTTGTTTTAAACTGTATAAATATTTTAATAATTTAAAAATTTGGTTTGGAAAATGCGGGTTTGTAAAACTAGGGGGTTTCTCAAAAAATAAATCCTCAGCTGTATACCCATTTATAAATTCACTTTTGACATCCATTTGATATAGTTTGAAATTAAGATGTGCTGCATAAGAAAGCAGAAATATGACGGCTTCAATTCTAGTTATTGGTTCAAAGGTCTTTTCATAATCAAATCCTTCTTCGTGACTATAGACTTGTGAAACCAATCTAGCCTTATTTCTAACTATATTACCAGTTTCATTTACCTTATTTCTAAACACCCATTTAGTTTCTATGGTGAATGTGTCTTTGGGCCTTTCAACCAGTTTCCAAACTTTGTTCCTTTCAAATTGATTATGTTCTACTTGCATAGCCATCACTCAAAATTCATCATTTATAGCATCATTGTTGTTTTTAGGTTCATGTTGTGACAAGAAGATTTGATGTTCAACCTGATTTCTAGGAGAAGCTCTAGTTTGACTTCCTTTATATAAGTCTCCTACAACAACATTTAAAGGATGGTTCTTTAGAGTTCTAACAGCTCTAGAAAAATAAGGATTTGCGATTTCAGGTTCTTCAACATGATCTAGTTCATTGTGATCAGAAGCTAAAGAACTTCTCGAACTGAATGTTTTTATATATTTATTTACAGTATGGTTAGAGGATTTTGAATTAATTTCCACATTTGATACATCACCCTCTAGGTTCTCTAGATTATTCTTAGGCTCATGTGGATCTGTTTTATCAAATTAGACATGGAAAAATTCTTCTACACATTTAGTTATTTTATTAAACACTATATAGGATTTAGTATAAATTTAATATCTTAAGAACATTCCTTCATCTCTCTTGGATGAAAATTTGTCAATATTGTCCTTAGTATTGAGGATATAGACTTTTCAAATAAAAACTATGAAGTATCTAAATTTGGATTTTCTATTATTCCGTAACTCATATGGAGTTCTTTCGAGGATAGGTTGAATCAATAATTTATTTCTTATATAACATGTTGTATTTACAGGTTCATCCCAAAAGTAAATAGGTAAGTCATATTCTCTAAGCATGGTTCTAGAAATCTCTTTTAGGGTTCTATTCCTTCATTCGACAACTCAATTCGGTTGAGGGGTTATAGGGGAAGAGAATTATGACTATAGCCATTGTGTGAGCAAAAGGATTCAAAATCTTGATTTTCAAACTCATGTCCATGATCACTTATTAAGGATTTAATTTTAATTACACTCATATTTTCTATAGTATTGGCATATTTGGTGAAATGAGATCTAGCTTCACTTTTTTGAGAAAAAAATAAAGTCTAGGTATATCAAGAAAAGTCATCTACAAGAACACAAACATAGTGCTTCCCATTTAAACTAGAAACTCTAGATGGTCCAAAAAAATCCATGTGAACCAATTCGAGAGGTTGATAAGTTAACACTTCTTTATTTGGTTTGTAGGAAATTCTGTGTTGCTTTTCTTTTTGACAAGGATTACAGACTTTATCATTTGGAAACTCGAGTTTGGGTGGGTCTTTGACTAATATTTTTCTAGTTAACTTTCTAAGGGGTTGAGTGTTACAGTGTCATAGTCTCCTATTCCAAAGCCAAGACTCTTTTTGAAACACACATAAACATGAATTATTTTGAGAAGTTAAGGAATGTACGTTAATAGAATATATATTTTCATTTCTTAATGAAAAAAACCATAATTCATTTTTAGAATTAAAAAATTGTAAGCATCATTTTCAAATTTAACATGAAATCCATCATCACATAACTATGAAATACTAAGAAGATTATATTTAAATCCATCAACAAAAATTAATTTGGAAATCAAAACTTAGTTAGAGTTACAGATTTGGCCAAGGCCAATAATATTTCCTTTGTAATTTTCACCAAAGGTGACATTTCCTCCATCAATATTTATTAAATTCTTGAAGCATGAATAGTCTCCTGTCATGTGTCTTGAACACCCACTGTCTAAGTACCATAAACTTTTACAGGAACTCTTTAAGCATCATTCCTACACAATAGTCAAATAAAAACATATTTTGGTACCCAAACTTGTTTGGGTCAAGTAATATTAGTGAATAGAGCCTTAAAAATCTATATCCGCCTTATATGTTTCCTATAAGAATTATGTAAATTATTTGAAAAATAATCACTATTTGGTCTAGAAAAGCATGAAATAGTAGATAGGGTATCATAACTTGAACTAGCTGAATGCTTTACAGATCTAAGAGTAAAGCTATATATCCTAGATTTAGATACAAAATTAGTTCTTCCAAAAGTTCTTTTACCAGGTTGATAGCCAATGCAAGTAGTATATTTAAGAGAAATCTGTTTAACTAGAATTTGTACCAAGGTATATTTACCACTAGTAAACCTTTCAATATCATTTTTCAATTGCTCATTATATAGTTTTAGTTCATTTTTCTCTTTGAGTAATTGAGAATTTTCTCCCTTTCTATAGTGAGTTCAGTTTTAACAGTTGAGTTGAGAGCTTGCTATTTCTTTAAAGACAAGTATTTGTATTTTAATTCATTACATGTCACTTCAAGAATATTACTATACTCAAACATTTCTTCATTATACATATTTTCTGAGTCACTCACATATCTAGAATAAAAGGAATTGGGTACAAGAGATTCCAGTGTTACCTCAGATGTGTTTGTCATGAAACACATATTGTCTTTGTTAGCCTGTTCATCACGTGAAGATTCTGAGTCACTTGAACTATCCTCAGAGGCACTCTGTGTTTATTTCATTTCCTTTTTATACTTTCTATCTTTGTCCTCATATTTATTTTTGTACTTGATCTTGGGACAGTCATCATTTATTTTTCATTTTTGTTTACATTTATAGCAGTCAATCTCATTAAACTTGTTACTTCTTTTCAAATATTTATTCCAACTTCCTTTTTGATCATATCATCCCTTGAAGTTAGGATTTCTAAAAAAGTTCTTCTTATTGTAAAATATCTTAAACCTTTTGGCTAATTGATCTATCTCCTCATCAATACCAGGTGACAATTTTTCACTGTTGGAACATTCTATAGACACTTCCAATTTACCATTTTCTTTGTGTTTAGAGGTTGATGTCTTGAATGCAACAGACTTTCTTTTGGGTTCATCCTCATCTTCCTTGTTGAATTTCATATTCTCTTCATACATTATTAGTTTTACAATGAGTTATTTTATAGGTAGCTTTTTGATGTCACATGAATCTCTAATAGAGACAGACGTTCCTCTCCATATGTCAGGTAGACATCTGATAATCCTCATGACCAGTTCTTTGCTAGTGACTTTTCTTCCAAAAGAAATCCTGGTGTTGAAAATTTCATTGAACCTGAGATACATGTATGAAATAGGCACATCGGGTTTCGTTTTAAAGTTATCATATTTAATAGTGTAAGTATTAAGTCTCATTTTTTCACACTAAAAGTTCCTACCTGTGAAACAGACAACGTATTCCAAATATCATGGGCAGTTTTACATGCAGAGATTCTATTAAATTACTCATTTCATAAAGACCAGTATAGAACATTCATATGTTTGAAATTGTTATTATAGGAATCTTTTATAGGTTCATCCCAAGTGATTCTATTAGTAGTAGGAATCATTTATTCATCTATAATTGATGACCATATTTTAAAGCTCATTATTTCTAAATGCATTTTCATTTTAATTTTACATTGAGCATAGTTGGTTCCATTAAAGAATAGTGGTTTGTTGGTTGCATCAACTTCTAATCTATTATCTATAATAAATAAATAAATTAAAAGAGTTATAAATTTATAATTAACATAAATTTACAGATCTTTAAAGTACAACTAAAATTATAGTTGAATAGGGTCAAAAAATATAGTTGTAATAGTATTAACAAACATTTCTATAATACCAAATGTTGGTCGGAGTAGATTACTAAAGAGGGGGGTGAATTGAGTATCTGGTCAAAATTTCTATTTAAAAAGTATTTTGAAAAGGGTTCCCCAATAAATTTAAATACAATCCAGTTAATCAAGGTTATACTGTTATGAAAGGTTGACTGTTTAAGTAACTTCTTAGAGGATTGATTAATTATCAGTAATCTTAATAGTTGTTATTAGCATTACTTTTGAAGCTATTCTAAAAAGGAAAAACAATTATAACTTCTTTAAATGATTAAATATCAATGTAAATTTAGTTATTCTTATTTAAACAGTATAACATAGACAACTAAAATTAAACAACACAAGAATATCTAGGTCACACGACCTCTACCATTGTTCTTCCTGGGTATGAACTAATAGGTTGCACACAACTTCTTCCACAATTATCCGTCGAAATAAAAATGTGTAAAAATATATAAGAGAGGGGATATATTGTATCCTTTAGTTTGATGAAGGAGACAGTGCGTGTTTAATACAGATATACACACTGCTCGAAAGAAAAGAAAAATAATACATAACAGATCAGAAATGATGAGACATGGTTTGAAGGGCTCTGAGTGTTAGTCTATGCAGCTCAGGACTTCGGGGATGAAGTAGATGCAGAAATCGAGTCCTCTCATGGAAAATAGAGTATCGTATGTCAGCTAGATATGGCTTGTGTTCTATATGGTATTTTCAGTGTGAAGATGTGCTTGATGATTCTGATCTTTTGTGTCTAGATTGTTTATTTAAGAATTATTTTTGTGTTATTCAGGAATGTTGAGTTGCATGTGTCAGTTCTTGTTTTCTAGAAATCTTGTGCGTACTTCGTTATTACGCTCTGTTATTTGTTTCTAAGTTGAACTTCTCTTTTATTCCAGGGGAGTATATGTTGAAGCTGATAAGATGCAAGTATTATGCACCTCATACCTCTTACTATCATATGATATGTCTACAAAGAAACATTAATTATGTTACTTCATTTAAAAGATTCAAAAATGAACATCAGAAATTAAATTGAAAAACAACAAAACAAATTAAGAAACGATGTCACAGTTTGTCTGTAAATGGTGTCTCCATGAAATAGTGTCTCCTTGAAATAGTTTCTCCTTGAAACGGTGTCTGGATGGTCACGATGTTTGGGTGGTTACGGTGTCTGGATGGTTATGGTGTCTGGATGGTCATGGTGTCTGGATGGTCATGGTATCTGGGTCCTTGGCCAGAAAGTACAACCACTGGAAGACCCACAGTTTCTCATACTTAGCCATATATCTGTATACATACTTAAAATAGTGATATTCATAAAATGGTTTAGACTTAGTCTTTCATCAATGAAATCATTATGAAGTAAATTAAATATAGTGTACAATGATTAAACTTAATGTATAACAATCATGATCTTGTATAGGTTTATCTAAAGCATCAAGATACTAATCATCTGTACACATGATTTGAGATAGATTAAACTAGATTAAATTTTTTTATAGAAAGTAAAGGATTTTTGATCATTAAAACATGAGTAACACAGGAGGAGTCCAACAAATAGTGACAATAATAAATAATTGTCTCCTTGATAATGGTAAATCATGTAATTACCATTAAAAATAATATATTAAGGACTAAAAAATGACCCTAAAACATTGCATTATCCTATTTTGTGAGTGTATTTAAAATATTTCCATCCACCTTTTGAAAATATGGAATCCTGATTCCACATTTTTTTTTTACCTTTATAATATTTAAGTAAAAGATTTTGCAAAAAAATGTCAGTTTCTTACTTTGAATATCAATAATATCTCATGAAAGGGATAAAAAACTTATTTTTGGTTATAAATATTAATTTTAAATACAAAGTATTTTTTTATAATGGTAATTTACTTATAATATTTAGTGATTAAATAATTTCCTTAAATGCTTACACAAATCCAACATAGTTTTTATTCAATTAATAGAAAAATTAAATATTTTTTTATAAAAAATTAAACTAATATAATTCAAATGAATTAATGTGTTACAATAAGTTTTTAGAGAAATATATCTTTTTAGTTATGAGTGAAGGTGTTTTATTTTAATTAATTTACTATCATTTTATCTTCAAATTCAAATTAATTGAATAGTTACTAAAATAACATTAATAATATTTTATAATAAATAACATTTTATTAATTGACTTAAAATTTATAAAAATATTATATTTGTAAAATTTAATGGGATGTGGTTTAAAATGTAAACCATGGTCCATTTATGAGCCAATTTTCTTTTTATAGTAACTACCAAACCCTTAAAGTATAAAAAACATCGTTATCTCGATAATCATTAAAAGGGTTAATAAATGGTTAAAAAAAAGGCTAAGTGTGAAAACATCACATAAACATGTGAAATTTATATTTTATGAGATTATTTATATTAATATTTATCATATATTCAAATTATTTCATTTTGGATTCATATTTCTATGATAAATACTATATATTAATTTAATACTTTATGAAATTCCAAAATTGCCCCTCCCCTCACTTATAAAAGGGAACCTATTCTCCTATTTACCTCATAAATAAAAAGCCTTTTGGTTCAAAAAATAAAATAAAAATACCTTTATCAAATCTCTATTTATGTCAAAGATTCCTTTCTTTATTTTAAAACCAGTATAAGAATTTTTTTGGAGTAGAACTTAAGAGGTGATCCGAAGAAGAGTTATTTACCATGCATTTTTGTTTTATTTCTTCTTTTACCTACTCTAAATATTCTTCAAACATGAATATATAGTAAAAAAGTAGCTTGAATATACTTATATAGTTTTATTTTAAAAGAATATCCTATATCCATTTTCTTTTTTCATCAAATGGGAAGTGAAACCATCGTTCATGTGTACGAAAGACTACAACCTCGCGAATTGATGTAATTATGGTTCCATAACCACCTTATATGGATATATATGATGATGTATTTTATTTATATATAAGTTAGTAATTAAATATGTATCATTTTTTAAAAATAATATATCATCTACTTTCATACATTTCCATCTATTGAAAAATGATAACAACATTTGTGCATATATATGCATTACCACCTTCATAGAATCAACTTGATTCATTTTTCATCACTGCATCATATGAGTTATATATATACGTGTGTATTTAAATAAAAAATAAATTATTTGTGATATAATTATAATTATAGAAATATATAATAATACTTATTATATTTCAACTGCGATCATTAAAAAATGGAAACGTTACTGATATGTATGTAAAATATACTATCTCCAGGATTGAAACGTAGATCATTTTTCACAAACATATTTCATAGTGTGGTTTAAATATATTATTATTAAATAAAAATTATAATTATTTTATAATAATTAATCTAGATATGGTGGAATAATGACTTATTTTTCTATAGTCAGCCTACCAAAATCATGTTGGAAATATATACTGAATATCATCAAAACGTCCTACGTGAACTTAATTTATTATGTAATTGATTATAAAAATGTAAAAGGAATATTAAACTTGAAAAATGTTCTTAATCATGTAAAAATATAACATAATTTTATTAATTAGTATGATAAAAACTACATGTGATGAGTTAGACTCGAGTTAAGGGAAATTATGGTTTTAAAACCTCATTTTAAATGTTTTAAAGGAATATTTTCTAAATCGTTCTATTCTGTGCACATATTCATAAAATTATTTTATGTATGTATTTAAACAAAAATAAATTAATTTTAAATTAATTTTAATATATCATTGTTACTTTATTTTAATGTTTTTCAAAAGGAATATTTTTTAATTATGTTATACAAAATGTTTTGACTTTCTTTAAAAAAGGTAAATGGAACGTTGCATCAGAATGTATAAAAAATCAATGTAATTTCCCACCACTAAAACTATTATCTTATTTTTGGATTTCTATATAATATTCTTTTATTTTTTCAAAAAAAACCCTCATTCCCTTTGTTTTGGGAATTTTATTTTTTACAATTTGGTTTCAAAGAAAATGGATATATCAATATCAAAAAATGATTTCTTACTGATGAAAATAATGTTTTTATGATGTAATATTTCATGTATTATGATTATGTTATTGTTATTTGGAATTATTTATGATTATGGGTGGTTTTATTAAAACTCAAGGACCCCTGATCCTATTATATCTCTTCAATACATTAGGTAAAAAGACAATGTTAATTGATTAGGTTTAATCTAAGATATTATTATAATTAGCCATACAGATTATTGTATTTATAACCATGAAGGTTATTACATTTATAACCATGAATTTTGTTCAATTTTTAACCATGAATTTTATACAATTTTTAACTATGAAGATTATTATATTTGTTTTAGTGATTTTAATAGTGATATAAAAATGATGCCTCAATTTACCTAAAATTTTTATCTATTCTTTCTACGGGTTTTATGGAAATGTTATGATTTATTAAGGTAAGACAATGAGATTATGTTTAAAAGTAAATATATGATACTTATTATGGGTGAAATGTATAAATATTTAAAAAAGTTATTATGAGTCTTTAATGATTTTAATGAAACCTTTATGAGTTTTATTTTTTCCTTGGAATTTTTTTATAAAGTGTTTTATGAAAATATTTGGGCAGACCAGTTGATTTATTGAGTAAAAAAACATTTATTTTGTGCACATAGTTTATTTTGAAAAGGAAAATTTTTATAAGTATTCATGAACTATTGGGTTTATTTATTTATTTTTGTTGGACCCATGATGCTCCTAATAATGGACAAGAACCCCACAGAGCCCACTCACTATGGATACACACAACTGGGAAAATAATTGGGCCGGGGTCAAGAACAACCCCCTGCTAATGGGGGATTTAATCTCGCCTCCCCAGAGATTATACCCCATGGCTGACTTGGATAATAGCCACCGGGGAGCATCTCTGGTACCACTAAGCCATTGTCCTAGTGGTACTAGAGATGCTCCCCAATGGCTGTTATGCCAGTCAGCCCCAGGTTTGAATAACTGAGGAGGCCAAATTAAATCCCCCGCTGGCAGGGGGACAGTTCTTGAAACCGACCTAGTTAGTGGACCAGTTGAGTGTATCCCCAGTGAGTGGGCTCTACAGGGTTATGGTTCATTGTTGGGAGTGTCACGGGTCCAATAAAAAAGAACCTTTTTATCGGACCATGCACCACTAACTGGGTCGCAGGCCGTGCACCCTCAGCCCCTAGCTCGGTTACTGGGATCATCTGGGACACTCTCTTGGGAGGCGAGATTAAATCCCTCGCTGGGAGGGAGACAATATATGTACCTGACCCAGTTAGTATCCGAATTGAGTGCATACCCAGTGACTGGGCACTAGGGGGTTCTGGTTCATTGTCGAGAGCATCATGGTTCCAACAAAAGGAACCTTATTATCGGACCATGCGCCACTAACTGGGTCGTAGGCCGTGCACCTCCAAACCCTAACTTGGGTACTGGGCTCATCTGGGCCACTCTCTGGGCTGGTGCGAAGTACTGTCCCCAAGACCTACCGGGCTTTAATACGCCTCCCCCACGATTTGAACTGGAGACCTCAGGAGTAACAGAAAACCTGGAGCGTCATATGTACCACTAAGCCAATGTCCTAGTGGTAGTCAAGTAAGCTCCCCAGTGGTTATTATGCCAGTCAGCCCCAGATTCGATTTTTGACAGAGATGAGATTAAATCCCCAGCTAGTAGGGGGAAAATATCTGAACCCGGCCCAGTTAGGGTCCCAATTGTGTGCATCCATAGTGAGTGGGCTCTAAAGGGTTCTGGACCATTGTCGGGAGAGTCCCGGGTCCAACAAAATTGTGCCTTTTTAGCAGACCATCCGCCACTAACTGGGTCGCAGGCCGTGCACCCCCATCACCTAAGTGGGGTACTGGGCTCATCTGGTCCACTCTCTGGTCTGGTGCAAAGTACTATCCCCGGTCCCTATCAGGATTTAATACGCCTCCCCCACAATTCGAACTGGAGACCTCAGGCATAACAACCAACCGAGAGCGTCACAAGTACTGCTAAGACAATGGCCTAGTGGTAGCCTAGTAATCTCCCCAGTGGCTATTATGCCAGTGAGACCCGGGATTGATTCTCGATGGAGACCAGATTAAATCCCCTGCTGAAAGAGGGAGAGTATCTAAACCCGACCCAGTTAGTGTCCCAGTTGAGTGCATCCCCAGTGAGTGGGATCTATGGGGTTCTGGTCCATTGTCGAGAGTGTCATGGTTCCAACAAAAAGTATCCTTTTTATCAGACCTTACGCCACTAACTAGGTAGCAGGCCGTGCACCCTCAGCCCCTAACTCGGGTACTGGGCTCATCTGGGCTACTCTCTGGGCCGGTGGAAATTACTGTCCCTGGGCCCTACCGGGATTTAATACGCATCCCCCATGATTCGAACCAGAGACCTCCCGCATAACAACCAACCTAAAGCGTCACAAGTACCACTAAGCCAATGGCCTAGTTGTAGTCGAGTAAGCTCCCCAGTGGAGATTATGCCAGTGAGCCTCAGGTTTGATTCTCGAAGGAGGCAATATTAAATCCCCCGCTCACAGTGGGACAATATCTGAACCTGACCTAGTTAGTGGCTCAGTTGAGTGCATCCCCAGTGAGTGGGATCTGCGGGGTTCTTGTCCATTGTCGGGAGCGTCATGGGTCCAACACTTTTTTGTCCCTTAATTAGGTTTTTGGGCTAATACCAAGCTTTGAAATTTTTTTCACATAGCCTAAAGTTGAGTAGGAATGATATAAAGGTCTAACAATATAATACGGGGCTTCAAAAACATAAAAATAAAATATATTTTATTAAAAATGGAGTTTAAATTTTAAGTATCCTATTTTTGTGGTAAATAAATGAATATTTAATTGAATTTATACTTTTTAATCCTTGGGTTTGTTATGTAATAGTTATGAATTAATTTTCTAAAACTCTAAACTGTAATGATCCTAAAAAATATAAGAAACTGAAATATTGATTAAAAAATTATGGTTATGTAAATTTCAATGTCAAGTCATTATAGTTGGCATCCGAGTAATGGTTTAGATAAGTATAGAGGAAATGATTTTTGTTTATCATAAGTTCAAATTCTTCTATAACCACAATGGTTATTAAGTTAGGGAGAATTGTAGTTATTTTGGATAAATTGAAAGAGTTCTAGAATACATGGTTAAGGATATCATAGTTTTTATAATCCACATAAGATGATTTATTTGGATTTTATTGATATACTCACACTAACCTTTTCGGTTTCAGTAAACAACTGGATCTATAAGATAAAAAATTAACAATGTATGTGAAGGAAAATGCAATATTTTTTAGAATGAGTAACTGAAGAATATAGGATCTGTAGTGAAAATACTTGTGGTTATTATTAAATGGATATCATTAGTTATGGTTAACAACATGAACCTAGGTTAGTTTCCTAATGCATAAAATAATAAATAAATAAAGCTCCATGGAAGTTCAGATGATGATGATCATAAAGGTAAAAATATTCAATAACCTATGTGTCAAGAATGAGGGATGAATCACCCAAACATGTTTTTTAACATAATGAGAAAACGTTTTGTATGTTGTAAAGGAGGGAATAAAGTAATATTATTCCTATAAAAAAGGAAGATTTTAGTTAATGTTATGAAGGGGAATAATGTTTTTCCAAGTGTATCAATTGAATGTTTTAAATTTTGGGAGTATGGGGATTAAGAAAATCAATATCCTATGGGAAAGATCAAGAACATGACCAAAGAGACCATGAAAATAAAATTTTAACAATGGAAAATGGATTTACAGTTGAATATGAGTACAATGAAAATGATATACGAATGGTATCTATTATATATTGGATAATTTTTTGATATTGTTGAATCTTTGGACATGATTAATTTTTTTATAGGAAGGATGTTTTGACGAATAAGATGGAAAAACATGGTTAATGGAATATTGAGAACATTAAATGATTAAGGTATCTACATATAAGGAATAAAGATTTATGATGTAGTGATAGATTTAAGGTTGACTATAAATTTACAATATTTAATACACTTTTTATTCTTTATGTGATGAGAGTACATTGAGATATATTTATTGAGTTTTGATATATGTTTGAGGTATATGTAACACTTAAGTTTAACATGTGAAATTTTTTTTTGAGGAAGAATTCCCTTTTAATTTTTTGGATATAATTTTAATGGTATTAATAAAATTAAGGGTTTATATGATCTTTTATATTAAGTTAATTATGGGTTATTAAAATTTGGTAACATATGTTTTATTGTATAGATTACCACGAGATTGAAAAGTTATTTGGTGATTATTTTATTAATTTCATTTTGAGGAAGATAAATATAATTTTTGTGGGAAATTTTACGATATTATGAGATTTTAGTTGAGGAGTCGACGTCGAATTATCTTTGGGAAGAATATATGATTTTAATGTTTCTTTATGGTGATTCAAGTTATTTATGGAAATTAATAGAATATTTTTTAGATTATATGATTTGGGCATAAATATTGTTTCGGCATATGACCTCATGAGTGATTAATGTTAATTGGTGATAAATGTTAAATTAATTTCAAAAGAAATTGTTAGAAAATACTTCTATTCTTTGGGTTTATAACTTAGTAATAATTTTTTTAATAATTTTAATGTTATTTATTTATTAAATGATATAATTTTAACTTTGGGTATTTTTTTGAGACATTGAACATTAATGTTGTATTTAATCATATTAAATTTTATTTGTTTGTGGAATTATCTTACCTTTTACTAACCATTTTGATTATGGTTAATGTATATAGATTTGAGGAATATATTAGTGTCCTTTTTGGAATTATTTGTTATATTATAAGTTTATTTTAGTTTTTCAAGAACTAAAAATTCATCTTGAATACTCACTCTTTGAATAAAAAGATGATACTGTTATAGAAATTGATTAATAGATAACATTATAATTGTTATGTAAGAATATTTCCTTATTTTCTTATTGTACATGGTAAAGGAATTCCTAAAATAAAAGAAAAATATATTAATTTTTTATCATATTAAATTTATTTTGATAAATTAATGGCCTTTTTCACACCTCATTAGTTTACAGTTTTGAGTTCATTAACTTTTTCTTCAATAATCAATTTCTTATGATAAATGTTAATTGTTAGTTTACATAATTATTTGGTGACTATGTTTCTTTTCCATCTATGTATTTTGAATGTCCACTATTTTTTTTTTCCAATTTGGAAATCTTGTTTTCTGTTATTCCTGATGACCTTTGTATTTCCCTTTACACCATTTCAATAGAAAGTTTTATTAACCCCTTTTAAGATGTGGGATTTCAACAAATTCATTTTCAAATTTCAAAACTTTTAAAAATGAGTTAAAGTTAAAATTTTATGGAATAATTTTTAGGCGGGTATGTAACATCTTGATCTTTTAAAATAAAGGTATATTCGATAGTGTACAAGATACATAACACCGATCTTCAAACAAACCACAAAATATTATTATTTAAATATTACCGTTAAAACATAGTGATTGGATTGGTTGGTATGATTATTATTAACCAAATTATTAAATATAAATAAAAATCGTAATAAATACAAATTTATTTATTAATTATTAGGAAATGGGTGCACAAATTTTTAGTAAATTCATTTTATTCTTCAAAAATATATTTTCTTCAAAAATAGATTGTATTTCTTCTTGATAGAATATTTTGTAATTAATTTTGAGAACATTTAGAAATTTTATATGATAAAATTAACTTATAGTGAAATTTTGGTATTTTTCTGAAAATATTAATTTTTTAGTGAATATTGAAAAATACATATTTTTATTAAAAAATATATTTTTGATTCATTAATTTATGAAGTGATTTTTTTAAATAGATTAAAAGTAACATGATTTTTATTATGTTATAAATAACTTAATTAAGTTCACTGGAATCAATTTTATTGTTGAATTTGGTATAAAAAGATATTTATACTTCAAAATAAATTTTTCAAAAATACTATTTGTTATTGTGTTTTCTATTTTAATTTTAAATTAATTTATTCTAATTATATAAATTTAATATTGAAAAATGTATTATATATTTTTAATTAGGTGGTCAAAATTTAGACTATTTATAATCCTATTTTTACTCTTTAATTATTTTTAATTTTTTAAAATAATTTAATAAATAAATATTTAACAAAAAGTACTATTAATGTCATTTTTGACTCTATTCATTAAATTTGACTTTAATGACAAGAAGATAATAATTAATTTATAATATAATGAAATTAAACATCAATAATACATATTTATTATCTATAAAATTCTTTTTTAACTAAATATAATTCTATATGCAATACTTTTAATATTTTTAATAATATTTACCTTGATTTTTTTTAACTTGAGTTTTCCACCGTTTTTACAAGCACTTTGTAAACATTATATAAGAATTTAAGGTTATGATATAATCAATAAAAATTCAAAATAAATAACCATAATGAAAATAATTTCATTATTTTAAAGAAAACATTAATATTTTTTCACTATTTATTTTATCCCTATATTTACATATAAGATATATTTAACGGAATGAGAGTACAATTTTGTCTTTTTTATTTTGTTAAATTATTATATTGGTCACTTTCAGGGATAAGTATCCTAAAAATAATTAAATCATGAGACTAAGGTGATAAGGTAGAATATAAATTCATCTAATAGTGATTAATATAAAAAATTGTAGCCTTATCACTTTGTTTTATTCTATGTTAACTTACTTTACCCTTTTACTATATGGTGACATATTTTTTTTACTATTAATTATGAAAAAAAATTAGTTTAAAATTTTAAATAATATTAATCATTCTGATAAAAAATATTTAATAAATTTAATAAAATTCAATTCATATATGTGGAAATTTTTAATTTAGAAATTAACCCACAAAATGTGTTGAAAAATAGTTTTTCAAGAAATGTATTTTTCGGGCATAAGATGATATTATATTTAATGGACGACTTTTAATAATCAAAATTTTAATTTTAATTAATATATATATATATATAATATTTAATTTAAATAATTCATGAATAGGTGTTATTTTAATTAATTATAATGGAGAAACATTATGCACTTAATAATAGTTTTCAGAAAAATTTATTTTTTAGCCTAAAAATAAACTTATACCAAAACCATGAAAAATAATTATTCAAATGAAATATTATTATAAATAAAATGGTTCATGTTTCACTTTAAGAATAAATGAAAAATATAAATTTTCTTTTAAATAAATTTATTTAATGAAAATAAATAACAATATTTGGAAAATCGTTAATTTTAACTATTCTATAAAAAATTAATCATTTTAGAAATAATCCCAAAATCTCTCCCTATGTAAATTTTTATATGATGATTTCATTTTTTTTTCATTTTATCAAATAAATCTTCTAAAAATTCGATAAATTATTTATATTATTTTTTCACAAAGGAAATAAAAAACATTTTCAAGAAAATGTTTTTTTGAAGAACAATATGAAATTACTAGAAATTTGAGTGATTATTTACAAATAATTTATCAATAAATTTATATTTATTAGGGAATTTATATATAATTCATAAATTAGTCAATAATATTCATATTTTCTAATTTAATTTCTAGGTTATTAGGTCATATTTAAATAGTAATTTTTTTTTGATTTATTTAGGTTTGGTGTTGTGTGCCATATAAGACATCAAACATAGTTCTCTTTTTAAAATATCAGGGTGTTATATTCTTCCCCCATTTAATAAATTGTGTAACACCCTATGATTTTGTGACTTATTTTTTTTTGAATTAGTTTAACCGTTGCGATATTTTTCATTTCACTTAACACTGAAAATAATTCATTTTATATTAAAGCAGTATGTTTGTCTTGTGTTATACGCAACACCAAGTTAATCATGCACTACACACAAACTAAATTTTAGGATGCTCTACATGGAACATCAAGGTTATATTGTGGCTTAGTGTATAGTAAACACAACACTGAATTCACATATGCGACACACAACACCGACTTAGCGTACATTACATGCAACACTGAGTTTTTACGAAACATCTTTTTATTGTTATAAATATTTAAATTATATAATTATAATCTAGACATTAAACATAGTAATATGAATAGTGATAAATAGTTTTCTTAAATTTTTTATATTTTTTTATATAAATAAAACATATTTTTGTTGAAAGATATAATTTTTTTTGGTAAAGTCCTTATATGATTTAAAATAATTTTTCTCAAATAAACTACATTGCATGTCCTTATATTAATAGAAATAAAATTAATTTTAGATACATTTAGAAATTAAATTTTATAAATTAAACTTCATTTTTGATTTTATAATTTTGAAATTAGCTTATTGATAATTTTTAGGATTTTTCTAAGAAACATCAATTTTGGATGAATAGTGAAAAATATCGGATTTTAATTCAAAACTGCATTTTCATCTAATTTATTTATAAGGTTACATTTTATTTTAATTTAATAATATTTTTATCAGTTAATCCAATGTATCTTATTGGAATCAACTTTACTTTTAAATTGGGTATAAAAACATAAAAAAAGTTTGGACATTTTTACTTTAAAACACACAGTGTGATCCCATCAGCGAGATTATTTTTAAATTAATTTATGAATCTTCTATGATTAGAATTTAGAAAAATGGATTCCATATTTGGTATCATCATAATTTATACTTTAAAATAAGGTCAATTTTTTTTTGACTAAATATATTAATGAAAGTGATTAAAAATAATTACAGTGGGCAAGAGAAAAATTAGGTTAATAAAGTACTAAATCTTCAATTTAAGACCCAAAACGACGTAGAAACTTTTCAAAAAACCATTGTTTGGAAATTATTCGGCCATGATACTTCAAATTAATTAATTTTTAAATATTTTCAGGCGTATTTTATATGTTTTTAAGGAAAATTATTTTCAAAATGTTTTAATGATTATTTTATAAGTTTTCAAGAAATAAAGCTTTCAAAATGATTTCAAGCCTTATTTATAAGTTTGAAATTATTTTAAAATCCATGGTTTTCAAAAAAAGTTCAAGATCCTTTTATAAATTTTTAAGGAAAATTATTTTCAAAAAATATTCAATCCATCTTTATATATTTTCAAAGAAAAAGGTTTCCAAATGGGTTTCAAATATTTCTTTATAAGATTCCAAGTTTATTTTCAGGAAAATGGGTTTCAAAAGGATTTTATATTTTGAATATAATTTTTTCAAATAAGAAAGTATATCGTACTTAGGAAATATGTTCAAAAGATATTTCTAATTTATTTTCTATCTAAGATGACATATGTTGATGTTACTCATGCCCTCCGAGGAAATAATCCAAAGGATTCATTCATGTTAATTCTTCAATGGTATTTGTTTTGATGTAACGATTTTTATGAAACCCATTTCTCTCTCAGAGGTTACGTGATTTTGTGACTCTCTTATTTTCACGAGTTATTTTTATGATCAAATGATTATGAAACATGTATTTTTCCACAGGTTACGATATGATTCTATGTTTATGATACCCATTTAATTTCATGGGTTTTATATGATTTTTAATGATGTTGTAGAACATGTATGTATGATTTCATTATCAGATGGGTGGACCTATATATTTCTCTAATTCATTGGGTAATGTTTTATATCTGATGATATATACACAAATGGTCTTGGGAGTGAACCTTGACTACTAACATGGCCATGGGAGTGTACCATGACTTCCAAGATGTTATGAGGAGTGAACTCATGCTACAAAGATGTGTGAACCATGAATACAGGGATTGTGTGGGGAGTGAACCCATACTACTAATATTCTCTTGGAAGTAATTCCTTGACTACTATGGAAATCATATTATATGATTATGTGTTTTCCACAAGTCCATGTTTTATTCCTATGTTTTGATTTTATGGATTATGTTATTTTTTTCCATATGATTTATGTCTTATGATATACCAAGATTTATGCCATGATTCATGTATATGACACTTGATATTTAGGTCATTATATTTTATTTTCATGATCATGTTTTCACACCCTTAATCTAATGATTATTCTTACATGTCTCCCTTGTTTACCCTTATTGGGATTTGAGGTCAACCCTTTTTATATTTCCTTTCCTAGTTTATAAAGACCTGTACTATTTTTGATTTGTCTAAGAAGGGTTATAGTAAAGAATAACCTAATAGGAGATAATGTAACTCATTTATGCACCAGTTTTTATGTCCCATGTTCCCAAGGCCACTATACTAATACACTCTTTAGATGTATGTTTTTTATAATGTTTTAAGTATTCAGAAAAGGTGATGTAATGTGTATATACAAAAAGTGAGGGTCACTATAGTTGGTATTAGAGACAAGGTTTAGTTAACCATTAAAAACTAGGATGAGAAGACTTTAGTGAGATCCCTAGGTATATTTCTAAGGAAATGTCTAGGGATGTGTCTAACGATAAGTATAAGGATGGGGTAATGTTTAGGAAAATGTCCTAGAATTTTGATAAAGGATAACGTAAGTGGTTTCCTAGAAATACATCCATTTCTAGATACTAATAGTGTATATGGATATGGTATATATGTACCTTGGGGTAACAACATTGAAAAGATGTTCTGAGCCTGACTCGGGGTATTCTGATACACGATAACAGGCCTTGCTGCACCCCAGGTTTGACACTCCCATGGGATATGCTTAGGAAATTCACAAAAGTCTTCATGAAACATCATGAAGTATTTAAATATAATTTGTCATTGTATAACCTAGGATAAAATAAGGTTTTACTAGATTATTTATGGTGTCATGATTTATGTAACACCCCAAGATTCTACGGTATGCTTCTCTTTGAATAATGTGATAGCGTGTGTTGTACGCAACACCGAGTTCTAACACACCATAACCAATCAAACTAGCCGTTATGAACAGTAATACCTACTTTTTGAAATTATATATATTTTATATTTCAAAATGGACTTCATTTTTTGATTCGGAATATCAAATTTATCCTAAGGTGAAATTTTGGTACTTTTCGGATAACTTTAATATTTTGATGAATAGTGAAAATTACTAAATTTTAATTAAAAACAACTTTTTTAATCGAAATAATTTATATTGATAAATTATGAATTTGAGTGGTTTTAAAGTATATTTATAATATATTTTTACCATTTAATAAAATTTTGGTCATTGGACACAACTTCATAGTTAAACCGAACATAAACAAGTATCAATCTTTTGATAGTTATTATATCTTAAAAACATGCTTTCTGTTTTGACAGCGGGAATTAATTTTAAATTAATTTCTGACACTTATGTGTTTTGAATTTGGAAAAATGGATTCCATATTTGGAACCAGGATGTTCAAATTGTGTAAATAGGTAACTTTTATTTTTAGACATTTTGAATAATTCTTTCGGTAAATATTTTATTTACCATGGTTAAAGGGTAAATCCGGTAAATAAGGGTTAAAAAATAATATTATTATAATAAAACAATTACCCTAAAATGTGTCCTAACCTTATTTGTTGATACAAGTTCGACCTTATGCATCTTTGGGTGGATTTTGGGACCCAATGGTGCCACTTGTAAGTGATAGGGACACTTTATTTTAATTAAGTTAAAATGAATACAAAAATGACACAAGCATATATCTTTTAGGAAAAAAATTTGTACATAAGGTTATATATATTTTATTTTCTACTATAAATATTCATTAGAAATATAGAAAGATTTCCTACATAATGGTATTTTATTTATAATTTTTAGACATTAAATAAGTTAATTTATTTATGACACAATGATGACGCAGTAATTACCGTAATAGTAAAAAATTAAAATAATTGATATTATAAATACCCAAATAAATATATTTTGAGACTTTTTATGAATTAAAATAATTTTATAGGATACTATGACATATTTGGATTGAATTAATTTAATTTTTTAGAAGTAATAATTCTGTTATGATTTTTACAAAAATCAACTATTGAATAGTGTCAAAATTGACCTAAAAGAGTTTTTAAAAAACATATTAGATTATTAATTGATATTAAATTCCTGAAAATATAAGGTTCGGACAAGATACATATATCATGATAGGTGTATCATTAATGGACCACTTGGGGGTCTCTTGGAGATATATAGTATGTTTATTAACTATATAATATAAAAATACAAAGAGACATTGTAAAAGTGAAACTAATTAACTAAGAGTTAATACTTAAAGATAAGGTTAGTATAATGAACCAAACCTGTCTAAATTCTATTGGTTGAGTGGTTTTAGACCCATCCAAACATTAAACTTTAAATAATAAACTTTGGAGCCATTATAAACCGAATATTAATTTATTATAAATTAATATTTCTAGCTTTTCCAAAGGTGCCCCTCACCCCTCTTATAAAAGGGCACTCCCCCTTATCATTACTTCAAACCTTCAAAGCCTTTTGGTTTGGCCAACCTCTGACCTAATACTCTATCAACTTCCCTCACTTCATCCTAGAGGCCTTCCTTTAGTCAGAAATCCAACTTAATGAGCCCTTTTGATCAAATCAAAAGGAAGAACCCAAAGAAGAGGTAATGATTTCACCACCCATTTTCAAGTTCCTTTCTTCTTCCACTTCCTATTCCTTTGTTGTTACCATTATAAAATAATAAATCCAGTATAATATATATACTGTGATGTTATTATAAATACGGTACAACCATATTCAGTATTCTATCCATCCTTTGAATAACATGTCACCATACGTGCGTACGTACGGCTTACCGTCTCCACGTCGTGGTGTAATCGTTATTCAATATATTATTATTTGGATGAGTTTAATAATGATGTGTAATTAATGTAAATAATAAATTTAACATGATAATAATTCTTTATATATGATATAACATCCAATTATATATTATTTTAATATCAAAAGAATGATATTGTTGCTCGTGCGTACGTACGGACTACCGTCTCCACAAACGCGATGTGATTCATTCTCCATCATATCCATTCAAGTATAATTCTCATTTGATGATTAATAATAGTATCTAAGGACTTGATATCATTCTGGATATGATTAATATACAACCTATCCATTACAAACATGGCTTACATAACAAAACATATCAAAGAAAATGAGTAAGTTAACACCCGAAACAATGATAATACTAAGATATTATTAACAAATCAATGTTAAAAGATCATATATGATATCATATTAATGTATATGATTCTTGTATAATTTAATAACCATTATTTCACCATTATACAGGAGGTTAATCTACCCCAACCAAGGAAAAGTACAAGGTAAGGGGTTTTCATCTCACTCCTTATTCCCGTGAGATTCCTGCCATATTGCCACTATTACCTTTTGTGTGGTGTATGTACTTCCCATAATTGTATTATTTGTGTAATAAAATTTCATTTATGTGTATTTACATATTCATTGTATGATACCTCTTTCATGGGTTGTATGTTTCGTAAGTTAACAAACTGGTAGGGGTTATTTCACAATCTCTTCATTATCCGAGGTTGTTTATACGTAATAATCTACTGGTATTTCTTTATCATCCACATCCATGTTTCTTAAAAATGTATTTCAAAACATTTTTACTATTTAAAAGAATATGGGTTAAAGTCATTTATACCATTTTTTTACTTTTTATAAGAGTTTTATAAAGGAATGTTTCCGTCGTTTTCCAAACAAGTTTCTTTTTAACCTTTTCGACAGAATTGAGGTAAGAATGTTTTTTTAACTTATACGGCGGGTGTAGTTATTTTCTGCCGTTATAAAATCATCAAAGCTTCCATTATAAGCTTGTAATAATATTTTCAAAGAAAATGTTTTATTTTATAAATATATGACCCTTAAATTATTTCAAAATAGAAAGAGATATTTTCTCTAAAAAGAGTTTTGATTTCATCTATGTCAACATCCTTTGATGGATTTTACGCTTATTTGAAGTTGATTTATTATGATACAAAACTTCTATATTGTATTGAAGGTTTTGTGATATGATTGAATGTGGATGTGATATTTTTATACCATTCATAGTTTATGGTGAATGTATTAACATTTCGTATGCTAGTTTTATTACGAATGTTTATGTTATGTTTAAACCTTTTCATATGGGAATGCATTGGACTTAATATGTGACGGGTGGAGCCCGCTATAGCTCCTTGATGCATCAGTAGGTCTCATGAGACAAAATAGTGTCTTGGCACAAGGCCTTGGAAAAATATTATTTGTAGTCTTGGCACGAGGCCTTGGCTATGTGGTTATGATAGTCTGGCATTATTCATTCCATCATTATGAAAGTGGTTATTGATATTGCATGTGATTATTCGATTAGTAGAATATCCATGTGAATAAGTAAATGGAATTATTGCATTTTATTTTTTCCATAATATGTTGAAGTTCAAGTTTAAAAGGCTTCTTTTAGTTATACACTGCCTTAAATGTTTATTCTTATTTATGAAAGTTTCTGCTATAATGTTATCCTTACTGGGCATTTGAGCTCACCCCTTTTCTATGTGATATTTTTCCAAGGATGTGAAGAAGTAAATTATGAATGACCTGCAGGGATATTATGAGGGGATAATAGTGTGGAATATGGAGACAATTTGTTGTTGTAGTAGTTTTACACTTGATTATGTAATGTAAAACATTATGAATATATCTAGTGTTTCCAAGGCTACTAAAACAATCGGTCTTTTGAGATTTGATCTATCTTGTGATCATGCCAATTTTATGTAATAATGCACTGACTCTGGGTAACTAGGGTCGGGGCGTTACATTTGGTATCAGAGGAAGTTTAGTACAAACTTGGAAGCTAGATTTAGATAAACTCTAATTAGAGCACGTAGACCTAAGATGAACTTTGAGGATTAGTATAGAAGAACTTCCTAGAATTTTGGTATTGTAGAGATTTTGTGAGTTTTACGAGCAATACATCCCTGTCTGGATACGAGATGGTAGAGGCGGATCTGGCACATATGTACCTAGGGGTAAAACCCGAAAACACCGCTTTGAGCTAGACTCGAACGGGAACTGGTGCACAACTATGGGCCTTGCTGCACTCTTGGTTACGACACTCCCGGGGGATATGCTTAGGATAACTCTAATTTTTTTTACAAATAATTATGAAGGGTTTATGAGTATATAATTCCTAAAAGAAAACATTTTTATGATTATGTATTATATCCATAAATAGTTCAATTTTTGTTAAGTGTTTTATAAGAATGGAATTATGTATTTTGATTCATAAACTGATCTAGTTTATGCCATTGTTTAGAAATGGCGCCAAGTGGAAGAAATGGAAACTGTATCAATGCATGCTCTCCATGTAGGGATTTCCCTCCTGCTCAAGATAATTATAATTGAGCTGGTGATGCAACTGGTGCTGATCAGCTAATCACCATACTGGGACAACTCACTCAGGTTATGAATAATAACCTTACCTGTATGGAGCACCATTTTCCGCAGCGTGGAGGATAAATGTTAGATCGATTCATGAGGCAACAACCACCAACGTCAAATGGGAGTACAAATCCCTTAGTAGCTGAGAAATGGATAAATTCCCTAGAAAAAATATTTCAGGCTTTGGGGAGTAGTGAAAGGGAAAAAGTTATCATGGCAGTTTACCGACTCACTGGAGATGCTGATCAATGGTGTTCATTGATTCAAAATAAAAAGGAATATGATGAAGTATCAAATATGGAATGGAGGGATTTCAAAGATCTTTTTTTAGAAAAATACTTTCCTCGCGACCATCGAGCAGATATGGAAAGGCAATTTCTGAGTCTGAGACAAAAGGAGGATGAGAATGTCATAAAGTATGAGGCTAACTTTACAAGGTTTGCAAGGTATGATGAAGATTATATACGTAACCCAAGAAGTAAGATTGATCGTTTCTTTGATGGGTTAAAACCATTTATCCATCGATCATTAGTCTCACAATCCTTCTCGTCGTACGAAGACATTGTATCATGTGCTATCAAGGCCGAAAAGGAATTCCCTAAGTCTTATGACTTTAAAGCAAAGCAAGAGAAGAAGAGACCTTCTGACCAATCTGGGAATAGAAATAAGGTGAAGAAGGGAAAGGTTGAATTTACATCCTGTGGTAAATGTGGTAAGAAACATACTGGTACTTTCTTGAAGGGAACGGGAGTCTATTACAAGTGTGGTGAAAAGGCCACCAAGCTCGTGATTGCAAGGGGAAGAAGGAAGATACCAATGTTCAGTGCTACAATTGAAGGGAGATGGGGCATTATGCAAATGAATGTCCTAAGCATCAAGAGAACATACCTCAGAAAAGGCAAAGGGATCAAGTCCAAGCTTATTCTATCACTACTGCTGAGGTAGAAGCTCCGAAAGACGTGGTGGTAGGTAATTTAATGGTTTCCTCAAGTTTAGCAAATGCATTATTTGATTCTGGATCATCTCATTGTTTCATATCTTCGCAGTTTTCTAAGATAATTAGATATTTCCAATTTGATTTAACAAGGGAGTTGTCAGTTAAAACACCTAAGGGAAGTATCATTGCAACAAAGTTTTGTGAATCAGTCCCCATTAGAGCACATAAATGTTCTTTATCCACTGATCTCATCGTCATACCTATGATTGAGTTTGATATAATCCTCAGTATGGATTGGCTTTCAGACTATGATGCGAAGATTTATTGTAAGAAGAAGGAGGTTACGATTATTGATGATGATGATAAGGAACACCTTATCTTTAGAGCAGAATCGTTACCACCTAATTCTTATCTAGATCCACCCCCAGTAGCTCAACTAAATTCAATTATTGGGGAGGAAGAGAATGAAATTACTGTGGGTGAGGAAAGTAATGTTCACATAGAGGATGTACCTGTTGTGAAAGAATATGTAGATGTCTTTCTGGAAGATTTACCTGGACATCCTCCAGAACGAGAAGTTGAGTTTTCCATTGATTTAATTCCTGGATCAAGGCCTATATCGAGGATACCTTATAGAATGGCCACTGTAGAATTAGTTGAACTGAAGAAACAACTAGAGGAATTGAGTAATAAGGGATTTATTCTCCCAAGTGTTTCTCCATGGGGAGCCCCTGTTCTTTTTGTTAAAAATAAAGATGGATCTATGAGGTTATGTATTGACTACAGGGAGATCAATTCTATAACAATAAAGAACAAGTATCCCCTACCTCGAATTGATTATTTATTTGACCAACTGTATGGAGCTAAATACTTTTCAAAGATTGACCTTCGATCCGGATACCATCAGTTGTGTGTAAAGAAGGAAGACATTCCGAAGACAACATTTCGAACCATGTACGGGCATTACGAGTTTACAGTAATTCCTTTTGGATTGATTAATGCACCCTCTGTATTCATGGATCTGATGAATAGATTTTTCAAGGAATATCTCGATGAATTTGTGGTGGTATTTATTTATGATATCTTGGTATACTCTAAAAGCTACGAGGATCATGAAAGTCACTTGCGCATTATCCTGAAGACTCTGAGAAGACATGAATTATATGGGAAGTTTAGAAAGTGTGAATTCTGGCTTCATGAGATTTCTCTTCTTGGCCATATTGTGTCTAAAGATGGAATCTCTGTTGATCCTTCTAAGACCAAGGCAATCCAAGAATGGCCAGCACTGATGAGTATAACTGAGGTACGTAGTTTCATTGGTTTAGAATGTTATTATCGACGATTCGTCCAGAAATTTGCCAGGTTGGCTAACCCATTAACGAAGCTCACACGTAAAGGGGTTAAATTTGTCTGGACAAAAGAGTATGAATAATGTTGTGAAGAACTGAAGAGAAGATTAGTCAATGCTCCTATATTGACTCTACCATCAGGGAATGTTGGGTTCGTTATTTATAGTGATGCATCGAAGAAAGGACTTGGTTGTGTCCTTATGTAGAATGATAGAGTTATTGCCTATGCATCATGATATTTGAAAATTCATGAACAAAACTATCCTACTCATGATCTCGATTTAGCAGCTGTGATATTTGATTTGAAGATATTGAGGCACTACCTCTATGGTGAAAAATGTGAGATTTATATTGACCACAAGAGTTTGAAGTATATTTTCTCACAAAAAGAATTCAACGTGAGGAAAAGGAGATGTCTTGAATTACTCAAGGATTATTATTGTATGATACACTACCATCCGGGGAAAGCAAACAAGGTGGCAGATGCTTTGAGCAGAAAAGACCATGGAGTTTTGAAGGGGATGAGAATTGAAAGGGATCCAATTTTGATGGATCTAGTGAAGATGGACATGGGAATAACCAGGGAAGGTGAAACATCAATTCTTTTTCAAATGGTTGCCAAACCATCTTTACTAGAAAGGATTAAGAGTTCTCAGACCGATGATGAAGAATTTCAAAAGAAGATTAAAGATGTGAATGATGGGAGATTGAGAGACTTTGTGTATGAAGAAGGAATTTTGAAATTCAGGAAGAGGCTTTGTGTTCCCGATATACCTGATCTAAAAATGGAATTGTTGGATGATGCTCATAGTTCCAATTTCTCTATACACCATGGGAGCACCAAAATGTATAGAGATTTGAAAGAACATTTTTGGTGGGACAATATGAAGAGGGAGATATCTGATTTTGTGTCAAGATGTATGGTTTGTCAAAAAGTGAAAGCTGGAAGGCAACATCCTGGAGGAGTCATGCAACCTCTTCCCATACCAGAGTGGAAATGCAACTATATTACTATGGACTTTGTCATGGGGCTACAAAATACTCCTAGAAGGAACGATGCAATATGGGTCATTGTTGATCTTCTTACCAAGTCAGCACATTTTCTTGCTATAAGAGAAGATCTTCCACTAGAACGTCTAGCAAGACTATATATTAATGAAGTTGTGAGACTTCATGGAGTACCCCTATCGATTGTTTCTGATTGTGATCCCCGTTTTACTTCAAGATTCTGGAAAAGTATTCAGAAATCCCTGGATACTGAACTTCATTTGAGCACTGCCTACCAGCCTCAGATAGACTGACAATAAAAACAGACTATTTAAACCTTAGAAGACATGTTGAGATCTTGCTCACTTGACTTTTAGGGTATGTGGGATCAATATTTACCTTTGGTAGAATTTTCCTATAACAATATCTTCCATTTGAGTATTCAGATGGCACCATATGAAGCGTTATACAGAAAGAGATGTCGCACACCAACCTGTTGGGATGACATTGGTGAAAGAAAACATGTAGGTCCAGAATTGGTGGAGGAAACGATGGAAAAGGTGAAGGTAATCCAAAATCACATCAAAGAAGCTCAAAGTAGGCAGAATAGCTATGCCGATAATCGAAGGAAGGATTTGGAATTTCAAGTCGGTGATCATGTTTTCCAAAAGGTATCTCCATGGAAGGGAGTCATACATTTTGGTAAAAAAGGTAAATTTAGTCCCAGGTACATCGGACATTTCGAAATTCTAGAACGAATTGGGGCTGTAGATTACCGATTGGCAATGCCGCCAAGTCTCTCCAAAGTTCACGATGTGTTTCACGTATCTCTATTGAGGAAATACATACCTAACCCAATGCATGTACTCACCTATGAGGAATTAGAACTGGAACCCGATCTATCTTATTGCTAAGAGCCCGTCAGGATTCTTGATACGAGAGAACAAGTACTGAGAAACCGGATGACGCGTCTGGTAAAAGTTTTGTGGAGAAACCATAAGATGGAAGAGGCAACGTGGGAACCTAGGGAACTTATGATGAAGAACCACCCGAGTCTTTTCATGCGATAATATTCTATAAATTTTGAGGACGAAATTATTTGAAGGAGGGGAGAATGTAACACCCCAAGCTTCTATGGTACGCTTCTCTTTGAATAATGCGATAGCGTGTGTTGTACGCAACACCGAGTTCTAACACACCATAACCAATCAAACTAGCCATTATGAATATTAATACCTACTTTTTGAAATTATATATATTTTATATTTCAAAATGGAATTCATTTTTGGATTCGGAATATCAAATTTAGCCTAAGGTGAAATTTTGGTACTTTTCGGATAACTTTAATATTTTGATGAATAGTGAAAATTTCTAAATTTTAATTAAAAACAGCTTTTTTAATCAAAATAATTTATATTGATAAATTATGCATTTGAGTGGTTTTAAAGTATATTTAGAATATATATTTACAATTTAATTAAATGTTGTTCATTGGACATAATTTCACAATTAAACCAAACATAAAAAAGTATCAATCTTTTGATAGTTATTATATCTTAAAAACACGCTTTACGTTTTGACAGCGGGAATTAATTTTAAATTAATTTCTTCCAATTCTGTGTTTTGAATTTGGAAAAATTGATTCTATATTTGGAATCAGGATGTTCAAATTGTGTAAATAGGTAAATTTTATTTTTAGACATTTTGAATTATTCTTTCGGTAAATATTTTATTTGCCATGGTTAAAGGGTAAATCCGGTAAATA
This sequence comes from Viscum album, assembly GCA_963277665.1. NCBI lineage: Eukaryota > Viridiplantae > Streptophyta > Magnoliopsida > Santalales > Viscaceae > Viscum > Viscum album. The sequence continues at coordinate 2,049,132,813 of OY728137.1, forward strand.
AGGGTTAAAAAATAATATTATAATAATTAAAAAATTACCCTAAAATGTTTCTTAACCTTATTGGTTGATACAAGTTCGACAATAGGCATCTTTGGGTCAATTTTGGGACCCGATGGTGCCACTTGTAAGTGATAGGGACACTTTATTTTAATTAAGTTAAAATGAATACAAAAATGACACAAGCATATATCTTTTAAGAAAACAATTTTTACATAGGGTTATATATGTTGTAATTTCGACTATAAATATTCATTAGAAAGATAAAAGTATTTCTAATATAATGGTATTTTATTTATAATTTTTAGACATTTAATAAGTTAATTTATTTATGACACAATGATGATGCAGTAATTACCATAATAGTGAAAAATTAAAATAATTGATATTATAAATACCCAGATAAAAATAATTTGAGAGTTTTTATGAATTAAAATAATTTTCTAGGATAATATGACATATTAGGATTGATTCAATTGACTTTTTTCTAAGTCATCATTCTGTTATGATTTTTACAAAAATCAACTATTGAATAGTGTCGAAATTGACATAAAAGAGTTTTTAAAACAAATATTATATTATTAATTGATATTAAATTCATGAAAATCTAATGTTCGGCCAAGAGACTTATATCATGATAGGTGTATCATTAATGGATCACTTTGGGGTATCTTGGAGGAATATAGTAAGTTTATTAACTATATAATATTAAAATACAAAGAGACATTGTAAAAGTGAAACTAATTAACTAAGAGTTAATACTTAAAGATAATGTTAGTATAATGACCCAAACCTGTCTAAATTCTATTGGTTGAGTGGTTTTCGACCCATAAACACCTTAAAAATTAAATAATAAACTTTTGATCCATTAGAAACCGAATATTAATTTGTTATAAATTAATATTTCTAGCTTTTCCAAAGGTGCCCCTCACCCCTCTTATAAAAGGGCACTCCCCCTTCTCATTACTTCACACCTTCAAAGCCTTTTGGTTCGGCCAACCTCTGTCCTAATACTCTCTCAACTTCCCTCAATTTATCCTAGAGGCCTTCCTTTAGTCAGAAAGTCAACTTAAGGATCCCTTTTGATCAAATCAAAAGGAAGAACCCAAAGAAGATGTAATGATTTCACCACCCTTTTTCAAGTTCCTTTCTTCTTCCACTTCCTCTTCCTTTGTTGTTACCATTCTACAATAATAACTCAAGTATCATATATATAATGTGATGTTATTATAAATATGGTACAACCATATTCAGTATTCTATCCATCCTTTGAATAACATGTCACCATACGTGCTTACGTACGGCTTACCGTCTCCACGTCGTGGTGTAATTGTTATTCAATAAATTATTATTTGGATGGGTATAATAATGATGTGTAATTCATGTAAATAATAAATTTAACATGATAATTATTCTTTATATATGATATAACATCCAATTATATATTATTTTAATGTCAAAAGAATGATATTGTCGCTCGTGCGTACATACGGACTACCGTCTCCACAAACGCGATGAGATTCATTCTCTATCGTATACATTCATGTATAATTCTCATTTGATGATTAATAATAGTATCTAAGGACTTGATATAATTTTGGATATGATTAATATACACCATATCCATTACAAACCTGGCTTACATAACAAAACATATCAAAGAAAACGAGTAAGTTAACACCCGAAACAATGATAATACTAAGATATTATTAACAAATCAATGTTAAAAGATCATATATGATATCATATTAATGTATATGATTCTTGTATAATTTAATAACAATTATTTCACCATTATAAATTATTTCAACCTACCCCAACCAAGGCAATGTACAAGGTAAGGGGTTTTCATCTCACTCCTTATTCCCGTGAGATTCATGCCATATTGCCACTATTACCTTTTGTGTGGTGTATGTACTGCCCATAATTGTATTATTTGTGTAATACACTTTAATTTATGTGTATTTATATATTCATTGTATGATAACTATTTCATCTGTTGTATGTTTCGTAAGTTAACAAATTGGTAAGGGTTATTTCACAATCTCTTCATTATCCGAGGTTGTTTATACGCAATAATCTACTGGGATTTCGTTATCATCCACATCCATGTTTCTTAAAAATGTATTTCAAAACATTTTTACTATTAAAAAGAATATGGGTTAAAGTCATTTATACCCTTTTTTGACTTTTTATAAGAGTTTTATAAAGGAATCTTTCCATCGTTTTCCAAACAAGATGCTTTTTAACCTTTTTGACAGAATTAAGGTAAGAATGTTTTTTTTAACTTATACGGCGGGTGCAGTTATTTTCCGCCATTATAAAATCGTCAAAGCTTCCCTTACAAGCTTATAAGAATATTGTCAAAGAAAATGTTTTATTTTATAAATATATGAATCTTAAATTATTTCAAAATAGAAAGAGATATTTCTCTAAAAAGAGTTTTGATTTCAACTATGTCAAAATCCATTAATGGATTTTACGCTTATTTGAAGTTGATTTATTATGATACAAAACTTCTATATTGTATTGAAGGTTTTTTGATACGTCTGACTGTGGATGTGCTATTTTTATACCATTCATAGTTTATGGTGAATGTATTGACATTTCGTATGCTAGTTTTAATACTAATGTTTATGTTATGTTTAAACCTTTTCATATGGGAATGCATTGGAATTAATATACGACGGGTGGAGCCCGCTATAGCTCCTCGATGCATCGATAGGTCTCATGAGACAAACTAGTGTCTTGGCACAAGGCCTTGGCAAAAATCTTATTTGTAGTCTTGGCATGAGGCCTTGGCTATGTGGTTATGATAGTTTGGAATTATGCATTCCATCATTATGAAAGTGGTTATTGATATTGCATGTGATTATTCGATTAGTAGAATATCCATGTGAATAAGTAAATGGCATTATTTCATTTTATTTTTGCCATACTATGTTGAAGTTCTAGTTTAAAAGGCTTTTTTTTAGTTATACACTGCCTTAAATGTTTATTCTTATTTATAAAAGTTTCCGCTATAATGTTATACTTATTTGGAATTTGAGCTCACCCATTTTTTATGTTTTATTTTTCCCAGGATGTGAAGAAGTAAATTATGAATGACCTGTAGGGATATTATGAGGGGATAATAGAGTGAACTATGGATACAATATATTGTTGTAGTAGTTTTTCACTTTATGATGTAATGTAAAACATTATGAATATATCTAGTGTTTCCAAGGCTACTAAACCAATCGGTCTTTCTAGATTTGATCTTTCTTATGATCATGCCAATGTTATGTAATAATGCACCGACTCTGGGTAACGAGGGTCGGGGAGTTAAAATTTATACATCCTTTAAGTAATTATTTTCATGATAATGTGGTTTTCTTCTATGATAAGTAATGATCACACTATGTTTATGGATTTAATAAATGGCTAGAACTGGAAGAAACTGGATTAAAATTAAATGTGATGGATGATTTTCTAATGAGAAGTCAAGTGGGATGATCACTAGAGTGAAATATGTTGTGATTATTCATAATCAGATTTCACAGAACATTATTAACAACATGTACCTTAACCATCCCTCAGAATCCCCATGGAAGAGAAAGAAGGAGTTTTCTATGAGTTTTAGTAATGGAGACCATAGAGAAAAGAAGATTTGGTTTCCTTTGTGTAAATAATGTGTAAATAATCACCGAAGTGAATTTATTATAGGAATAAGAAGTTTTTTTAACTATAGAAAAGAAGGACACAAAACAGGTGAATGTAAGGAAAAAATAAAGAGTTCGAAAACAAAATGGATGAGAATATGGAATCTCTAAGATACCATCTAAGGTTAAGTGAATTAAGTGTGTAATAAATGGTCATTATGAAACTCAATTTCTGAAGAGGAAGGCTCATGAAGAGGATCAACAAGGTGGTATGAGTAATGGTTACATTGCTGATGATAGAGTGAATACATTTGAAATGTGAAAGGAAAGAGGTATTGTGTAATAGGATGAGGTAAAATTGATAATGTAATAATGATCAACTGGAATAATAAAATATTTTATGTATTTTGATTCAATAATTTTGTTATATAAAAGGTGAGATATATAAGGATTGTTTAGTATAATTTTTTTATGGTGGATTTATAAGAATACATCGAATGGATATGATGAAATAGAAAAGTGATTTAATACTAATGTGGTGTCCATGGAAAACACATTATTAAGGGAAATATAATCCTTAATATATTTCTTATGTTATGATAATGTTTCTTACATAAAGATATGTGGGATATGATATCATTGACAAATTTTACAACATTTTTTCATTTATAGAATAAAACCAATATAATTTGAATAAGGAAGAATGTATTTTCTCAATAAGGATTTATTATAATTTAGGTTATTAACAAGCTTCAACTAAATAAATGATGAGGGTATTCACATGTTTAGAGTGTGACAACTTTGAGTTACTTTGCGATATACAAGGAAATCCATTTTAAGTTGATTTTATGAATTTCTTTCTAAAATTTTTAATTTTCATATTTTAGAAGGGTTATATGGTTAATTATTCATGAAGTGTTTAATTTAATACTTAGTGGAAGTATTTATGTATTGATATTGTATTTAAAACCTTGGTTAAAAGGATATTTAATGATTATCCTTTTTTAAAGGATGTCCATCATATTTTGGAAATTATATCAGTACAAATTTAGAAAAGGACATCATGTATATCGGGTGAAAATCAATCAAGTCTAGCAAGGCCAAGAGTCTTGAACCCATAACTGGAGGACGATAAGAGTTTTATTCCTACTACTGGCCTACACGATATCCTGGTTAATGTATAATTATTTTTGATGAATAATTATTTATGATGAAATAGTTGTGTTACTTTTTATGTTTAGAGATTAATGTATTAACCATATTGATTTTTAAGAATAATTATAGTTTAAAGACATAATTTTTATTCTTTTATAGGACTTAAGATTTTCTAAATTTGGATTTTAGCACTTCTAGCATCAAATTTAATTTCTATACGTCCATTACACGCAATAATAGATGAATTAGAAATTGATAAAACCACAACTAAAGAAAGATATTTTTTTATAGAAATATATCAAGTAAGAATATTTTCTTATATTATTGGTAAATAAAATAATTAACCAACATTAAAATAATAATAAAAAATAAAATGTTTTGTATGAGTACCTTAATTTTGTTTAACCAATGGCCTATTAAATCATCACATATTTATGACTTTGAGGCCCTAGAATTTTCTTTGATCATTCACTTGTTTGTGATTGATGGCCTGAATCACTCCCTATAAATATTTCCTCTTTTCTTCTGTGTCCAATATTCACTCCCAACCTATGTTCTCTTATTTATAAACCAAGTTATACATTACTTTGGGTAACCGTTATGGTTCTAACATTCCCTTTTTAAGGGAAGTTTTAATATCCATTTTTATAATGTGGGTTTCTATTACTAAAACATCAAAGTATTAAAACTTTGATAACCCAGATTAATTTTGTTGGAGAAATTCATTTTAAGGGGGGTAGAATGTAACACCCTGAGATTTTTTGAATTATATTTTTTCTTGATAATTTAACATTTTCTATATTTTTCATTTCACGTAACATTGAAAATAGTTCATTTTAATTTAAATAACTATGTTTGGATTGCATTATACACAACACCAAGTTAATTATGCACTACACACAACATAAGTATTATATTTCTATAGATATATACTCAGGTTATATTGAAACCTAGAATACGTTATACGCAACATTGAATTCATGTATGCAACATGAAACACTGACTTGGTGTACGTTACACGCGACATAGAGTTTCTTTGAAATGTATTTTTATTGTAATAATTATTTAAATGATACAATTATAATCTACCCATTAAAATCATTAATATGAATATTGATATCTAATTTTCAAATATTTTTTATAATTTTTTTATATAAATAAAACATATTTACAATGAAAGATATAATTATTGGTAAGTTATTATATGTTTAAAAATACTATTTTCTCAAATAAACTACTTTTCATGTCCTTATGTGAAAAAAAATAAAATTAATTTTAGTAAAAATTAGAAATTTCATTTGATAAAATAAAATTTATTTTTGAAAATTTTATGTCAAAATTATCTTTGGGCGAAGTTATGGGATTTTCTTCGAGAAACTTTATTTTTGAATGAATAGAAAAAATACTGGATTTTAATTAAAAACTACATTGTTTTCTACTTAATTTAAAAAGTAGAATTATATTTTAATTTTTTTTAAAAGTTTAATTAGATCATATTTTTATCAATTAATCAAATTTAGGTCATTGCAATCAATTTCACTTTGAAATTGGGTATAAAAACCTACCAAAATCTTAGACAATTTTACTTTAAAAACCCACATTGTCATATCATCAATGTGATTAATGTTAAAATAATTTCTACCAATTTTTTGATTATTTTTTATGAAAATGGATTCCATATTTTCAATCATAATAATTTATAATTTATAATAATGTAAACTTTGTTTTTACCAAAAAATAAGTGAAAGTGATTAAACTTAATTACAATAGTTAAGAGAAAAATTAGGTTGATAAATTACTAAACATTAAATGTGTGTACACCTAAATTTTAATCATAATAATTGATTTTTTTGGTTTTCATGACATTTATTAGTTAAAAACATGGGTACACCTAACTTTTTTCCAAAAATGCTATGTGTGTCCTTTCCCTTCCCAATAAAGGCCCCCACCTCTTCCTCTTCTTCAAAACTCTAAAACCACTTATGTTTGGAAAAAATATACACAATAGACTTCCAAAAATACCTAAATTTGTTCTTTAATCCTCACTTTGGTCATAAATAAATCCAATTAATCCTTTTGGCACAAACCAATAGGAGTTAACCGATTAAGAGGCGATGTCTTATCTCTAGATCATTTCTTTTATTTTGTTTGTCCACTACATAAACTATATTTTTTCCATTATTGTTTAAAAAAGTTTCCTAAATATTTCTAGGTTTTTTATGCTATGGGTTTTACCAACACTTACACACACCTCCATCTAATGGGTAACAAACGTACTGTTTACGTGTGTGATGAACTACCGCCTCACGAAACAATGCTGGTTAATTTTTATTTTACCACCTCTCATGGTGGAAATTATAGTGGAAAAATATTTATATATGTTATATATTATATTTATTTTTTATTTAATCTTATTTAATTCTTTTATTACACATATCTTTTTTACTTTCCATTTGGTATAAATACGATAATTTCATTTGACGAAGTGTGGACTACCGCCCCTCAAAGTGATGTAATTCATTCACACACTACATGGAATGTATTAGGGATGGTTTTAATGAAATTATATTATATATATCATATAATAAACCAAATTTAATAATTATATATATAAATATATATACATATATGTGTTTTACTTTCCTTCTTTTAACCCGACAATTAAATGGAAACAACATTCATGCGTACATACAACTTACCGTCTCCATGAATGGTGAATTAAGTTTCATAATTATATATTATTTAAATAATGGTTTAAATTTTGTAAATCATGATGTAAGTACAAGGAATAAAGGTATAAAAAATTAATACACATACGGAAAACAAAGTAGATATTACCTAAAGTGAAACATTAACATATAATTGTTAACAATAGGGTAATATGAAGCCATAATAAATACCTATATTGTTTTATAAGTAATAGTATTGTAATTTTATATATTTATAATAAACTTATATTTATTATTCTAGTGTTTTTAATGAGTACGATGAGAGTTACGACAAAATTTAAGGGGATTTCATCTCAATTTTTATTTTCATGAGATATATGCGTTGTTCACCACCTATTCCTTTTATGAGTTGTGTATACTACCCATGGATGTTTTAAATGATTATTATACTTAAATTTATGGGTTTTTAATTATCCATTATATGATCTTTATTTCATGGGGTTAGTGTTTCAGAAGCTACCAAATCGGCACGAAATTTTTGTCTCAATTTGATTTCCTTGAGACACATGTTTTATTATGTACCTACATTCTTTTATGAGGTGCATATAATTTAATTTGACATGTTATACCTTGAATATAATTAATTTAGTTATTTTAATATGTATTTAATTTAAATTTCTTACATGTGGGTATGGTTTAAAGTTATTAAGTGATAAGAGTTTATTGAAAAAATCTACTCTCATTTCGAGATTGTTTATGATTATGATTCATTTAATGAAATCCTATAATCTATATCTCAATAATATTCATGAATTTTATTATACTCTAGTTATTCATGATATATTCATGTATTGGTACTATTTTTATAATCTTTGGTACATAATATAGTTAATAAGGTGTTTTTCAGAAAGTAGGACTTTACCCTATATTCAGTCATAAATCTGTATTCTTTTAAAACCATGTTTCATAAAAAGGGTTTCCAATAATATTTTAATATTCTCCTATAATCCTTAAAATTAATTTTTCTATTTTTTTACTTTTTATAATGTTTTAAAATGAATATTATTAACACTTTTCGAATAAATAAGTTTTCTAACCTTTTACCATGAAAAATGAATATTCTTCTAACCTCATATGACATGTACAAATTTGTCCACCATCATTTCTATGAAGCTTCTTTTGTATGATTAAATGGATAATTTTAAAGAAAATTATAAAAAAATAATATTTTTCAAATAATTCATTTTAAAAACATTTTCATGATTCCTTTATAAGTCTTCATGGTATTTTTCAAGTATAGTGTATTTCAAATAGTTTTTGAAATTATTTTATAAGTTTTTACGGAAAATTGTGTTCAAATTATTTTCAGGATTTTTTTATAATTTTTCAAGGAAAATTGTTTTCATAATATTATAAATAGAATTGGATAAGTTTTCTAGGAAAATAGTTTTGAATGAAAATATTTTTCAAAATGATTTCAAGACTTATTTATAAGTTTACAATGTATTTTCAATGCTACGGTTTTCAAAATATTTTCAGGAATCTTTACATGTCTTCAAAAAAAAAATTTCAAAAAAATTTCAAATCTTCTTTTATAATTTTTCATGGAAAATATTTTATAAAATGATTTCAAGAAATATTTATAAGTTTTCAAAGTATTTTCAATGAAATTGTTTTCAAAATTTTTTCACGATCCTTTTATATGTTTTCAAGGAAAATGGATTTCCAAAAAGTTTCTTGCTCTCTTTATATATTTTCATGTAAAATTGTTTCCAATATGTTTTCAATGATTTATTTATAATAATTGAATTTTATTCTCAAGAAAATTGTTTTCAAAATGTTTTTATGTTTTAAATAACATTTTTCAAAGGATAAAGGATATTTTCCTCAAGAAATATTTTCAAAAGATATTTCTAATTTTTTTTCTATATAATATGACATCTGTTGATGTTACTCATTCCCTTATATAAATTGATAGAAAGGTTTCATTCATATTATTTCTTGAATTGTATATATTTTGATGGAATGAGGTTTATGAAACCCGTTTGTCTCTCAAATGATTTATTCTTTTGAAAACCACTTCTTTTCACAGGTTATGTTTATGATGAAATTATTATGGAACCTATCTTTTTTCCATATGTTATGATATGCTTACCTGTTTTTTGTAACCATTTAATTTCATGGGTTATGATATGATTTTAATGATATTTTGGATAATTTATGTATGATTTCATTATGAGATGGGTGGGACCTATATCTCCTTCTAATGAATTTGGTAAAGATTTATATGTCATGAGATATACTAATATGGTCTTGGGAGTGAACTTTGACTACTTAGATGGATATGGGAGTGAACCATGAATACCAAGAGGGTATGAGGAGTGAAACCATTCTACTAATATGGCTATGGTAATAAACCATGACAACCAAGATGGTATGGGGAGTGAACTCGTACTACTAAGATGGTCTTGGGAGCCATTCCTTGGATACTATTAAAATCATATTATTTGCTTATGTGTTTAGAAAAATTAGATGTTTTATTCTTATGTTATGATTTCATGGATTATGTTCTTTATTTCTTTATAATTCATGTCTTATGAACTACTAATATTTATTCCATGATTCATGTATACGATCTTTGATATGCAGGGTATGATCTTCTATTTTCATGATCATGTTTTCATACCCTTATACTCATTATTATGCTTACATGTCTCCCTTATTTAACCATAAATTGCATCTAATATCGCCCTTTTAATATTTCCTTTCTCAGGTTATGATGATATTTTTTATGCTTGATGTATCCAATAAGGTTACTAGTCAAGAATAACCTAGTGGGATATAATGTAGCTCATTTATGCACTAGTGTTTATGTCCCATGTTTCCAAAGGCACTAGAATAATATGTTCTTTGGGAGTATTTTTTTTAAGGTTGTATGTCTTCCACAAAATGATATAATTTCTATGTATGAAAAGTGAGGGTCTCTATAAATTTCATCCTAATAATTTTAACTTTCACTCAAAAATCAAAGTTTTGACATTATAATATTCCTTTTAGGAAACCCACCTCATAAAAGGGTGAATTGAAATTCATATTAAAAAATGGGAAAAGGAAACATGAAGGTTCCTTTGAATAACAAAAAATCATGTTTCCAAATTGGAAAACATTAACGAGAAGTGAAAATATGGACAGGAAGGAGAAAAATAATTTCCAAGGACTAACATAGAGTGATATAGAGAAGGGTTAGGAGTATTTTATTTACCAAAAGGCAATAAACATGTGATGGGTGAAAATACCATCAATTTATCATAAATTACCATTACTAGATAATTGTTTTTTCTATATCCTCTTATAAGAGTTTTAGAATTTCATTATCATATTGACTAAGAACATAAAGAATTTTAGTTACTTGAAAATTTTAATTTCACCCTTTAATTAATTTCCCCCATAATATCATCTCTTTCTGCAAATAATGGTTATTTAAGATAATTTTTTTATGTGGAAGAAAAAAATTCAACCTTTAATTGTCCACATAATCCCATAAATGAATAATAATATATTTATACTATGTTTATAAATTTAAAAAAACCATAATGGTTAGTACAAGGTACGATAATTACTAAGATGAATAAACCATCATATGATGAAACAAACCATTAATCTCTAAAGTATCAACAATAATATCAAAATTTTAAATTAGATCATTTTACAAATAACTAACTTTAAAATTTATCAAAATTTTCTTGACTAAGGGTGAAACCCAAAGATTTTAATTATTTGATCACATAATCATCATAGATAAAATAGAACATTATACTTAAATAAAATCAATCACTCTTAAAGTATCATAAAAAAATTTATATTCCCCAATCATATATTATAATAATTTCTATAAATGACCAAAATTACTAGAAATCCACAATAAAATCATATATACTTCGATAAATTAACAAAATCTTTAGATGGGTCATGAATCTTATAACTAAAACACTATTGATAAAAATAATTCTTCAACATAATTATTAAGTCCCAATACACAAATAATTCAATCTATTGACATCAATGATTTGTATAATATAATTAATTCTCTGGTCTAGGAAAACCACACAATATATTTCTTAACAAAAATTTAGGAATTTCTATTATACTGAGACTTATCCTCATGGTTTTTAAAAAGTTCTCTAATCCTAATCCTTAAAAATAGCCATACATTTCTCTGATACCAAATATAGTGAAGTAATCCTTTTACACATATTATTAAATGATTTTTAACATAAACATCCATTAATTACAACTCAACTATCATGATGCCTAGTGTCTTTGGAAGACTGGGTACAAAAAACATTAAAAGAAACTAAAACATAACATCACTATTTTTATTATAATTAGTGATAATGAAACATAACAAGTTATTCAAAGGTATAAAATGATATAAAAAAAGAGAGGGCTCATGAGTATTCACATGTAAGTATAACATAAAAAACATGGTATCACATGATCATGGAGAAATTTGAAAGTGGTGGAAACATATAAAAAGAAATAAGCATGAGTTAAGGATAGCTGCGTAAACAATATCACAAGGTAAAAAATCCCATAATGGATTAAGTTTACTATCTAATTCCATACATAACGTCTCATGAAAATAAATATTTACCTAATGAATTAGAGTTCTATCTATTTGAATCCATCATAACATATTCATGATTATGTTTTCCAAAAAACTAAATAAGTCATGGGTCATAAAAATTAGATTTACCCATGGAAATACAATGGGTTTCATAATCATGCCACATATTATAATCAAAAGAGATTTATTAAATAAGGAATTTAAGAAATGAATATAAATAATTTACTATCTCATCACATAGGGATGGATAATCAATGTATATATGTGATATAAATATATATTAAATTGAGAATATTTTTATAACATTATATATAGAGAGAAAGTGAGTTAGATATAGAATAGTCATAAACCAAAAAATGGGGTGGTTTAGAGAGATCCTTACACCCATAAGAATTTTTTTCTATAGATAAAAAAATATCCATGACATTTATCTAACATTTTATTAACTTACATCATGTACATCTTGTCTCTATTATTTATTCTATTTTTGTTTGGGTGAATTTAAGTCCCTATGAGGATGGATTAATTTTCTCCGGAAAATGAATTAATTCATGAAGATATATGTTTGTATGAATTGATGGAGTTCATGTATAAATGTGTTAGTGGTTTTAGTGGGTTCTCTTTGGTTTTATAAATATTCATAGATGGTTTATGATTTTTCGACAAAATATGGGTTGTAGACATCCTACTAGATATATTAATGTCTTGAAATAGTTACATGACACGAGTCCATTGTAGATAAGATACTATGAGTCCCATTTAAATTATGAAAAAATTACAATCCTTGAAATAATTTCCTATCATAAATGGGTTGATCAGGATTTATTCAACCCAAGGAAATGCATTATTTAGTTTATCTTTAAAATTTTTGGAATCATCAACATGAAATGGGCTCATGATGTGAATTATTCAATTTAATAGTTTTTAATAACGTTTTCCATAATAATATTATACCATTTGATGTATAGACCTTCCTCTCAACCCTTCTTGGGAGATTTTGGGTGATTTCAAGTGATCCACCTCCTATTGAATTTCTCCATTTAGTGTTTGATCCCCATGGTATTTGCATTGCTTCTCCCTGGTAAGATGTCTTCTTGTTTCTTCTCTACCTTTGGTCATCGAAGTGGCTTTGGCTATGTTCATGGATCAAGTTGTGATTAGTTTTTGTTTTTATCGATCCTTGGTAGTTTCCAATCAAGCCTTTTATTTTGAAGGTTGATGTTATTGTAAACCATTTCCATTATTGAAGGTGACTAGGTTTCATTAATTTTTTAGGTATCCATATCTATAGATGTGGTTCCAAATCATTAATTACCTTATTATATTGTCAATTCCTTTTGGTTGTTTAGTGAAATTTATTTATTTTACATTAGAATGGATTTTTTTGGTAAAAGATACATTTTAAAGGTATTTTCTTTAAAAAATAGTTTTTTGCACACTAGGAATTTGATTAAATGTTCAAATAGGTTGTTTTGTTTTTGAAATAGATTTTGACAGACATAGCACATTGGTTAACCTTGGGTGAGTCAGGAATAGACTTTTCACCCTTACATGTGTGATTCTATAATAGGTTTCTTTTCAGTTTAGTGTTTGTAATTCCACTCAAGGTTATATTGGTTGGATCTACCTTAGACAAGGATTGGGGAATTTCATTTATGTATGGTACGTATACCCATGGGTTAAATCCCAATTGGGGTGTTTTTACATTTATAAATTATTTATCACATGCTAGTATATTTCATTGTTATTTACATGCATTCTTATCTTATGGTGTATCCATGATTTCTTACCTTATTTATTAAAATATTATTAGATGTTTGGATATGTTATGTTTTTATGAAAACCAAAGAATGATTTATAAAATGTTTTTACTTTATAAAAGTGTTTTGTAAACTAGATTTATTTTAATTATAGATATAATTCATTTTTGGTATCATAACTTGTATGGATTATTTGGTGGTATCCAACTGTGATTTGTTCTCACACACCACTTTTGCCTTTGGACGATAGTATGTGTTTGTTTCAAGAATCAGATAAAGGGAAGGTAATTGTATAGAATGCGAGTTTCTCTTGTGGGTCTTCATCTTCATAGTAGGATGGTTTGGTGGTGACAGATGGTCACACATGGACATGTTTTATCTAGTCTGTTTTATCTCTTTAGTTTTTCATATTTGGATTGACTTTTCTGGTCACATGGGTGTTTATCTTTCTGATATGATTTACTCTAATTGTATACCTTATTTTTCATAAACATGAGATTGGTTTTGGGTTCCTTGGTTTCACCTTACTATGTGGTGGGCCATCTCAGGTGACTTATTTTGTTTAATCAATCTAGTTCATTAGAAATTGGTATTTGAGTGATTACCTAACTTGATGTGTTGTGACACTTCTTGGTTTTGGTTTAGTGTCTTGGTAGACTGGAGTTAGGACCCTTATAATTCAAAGAATAAGTGCGAAATAAGGACCTGGCCAGCTCACTTTCGTAACTAAAATCAAGTTACCATGGGTTGTTGGGGAATTTTTCTAAGCATAAGAATCGGTAGTTGGGGATACGTGAATAAACTAGATTTGGGGTTGATTTAAATTGACCAATTCTTTTCTAAATGTGTTTTTTTATTTGAAGAATTCAAAATTTATTTAAATTCTAGATATTTTAAAGCATTTATATGGATATATAATTTTAGTACTATGATTTTGGAATATTCTCATGAGTGATTGGGTTTTTATTTTTATTATTTGAAAATATATCTTAGAATATCTCTTTAAAATATGAGTGTGGAAGCTACAAGATAGGTTCTGTAGGTGAATCCCCTAGTGCCCCATTGTTTGGTAGAAGTTATAATATGCACTATTCGAACTCTATGTCAAAAGTCATCAGGAACCTGGGATGGGAAGTGGATCACATAAAAAAATTACTAAGTAGCATCCACTTATCTTCTATGGTGACAAATGACTCTAGGAATCTGAATAATGTCTTAAGAAAATTGTGAGGAACTTAAACATATTTAAAAATCCATAGGTTTCTAAAGTGGGATTTTCCATGTATATTATTGAGGGACTAGGAAAGAGATGGTGGAAATTTATTATGTATGCTAAGATTCATGGGGATGTCACCTAGGTATATTTTAATAAGATATTAAACCAATTTATTCGGTGACATTGCGAGGGGGAAGGACCAAAGAGTTTCTAGCCATAAAGAAAAGGGAGAATACCTTCTAGAGTATTCCAACTATTTTTTGGTGTTGGTTCAATTAGAATGGAGCCAGTCACTAATGACTACCTAAAGGATCTAAAGTATATCTTAGGGTTGAGGGATGATATTCAGTCGATGATGATTCTCATGTGCCTTTCGACATTTATGGAGTTAGATGAAAAATATTTTTTGGTAGAGGTTGACATAGCTGTAAAAAAAAGGAATGGGTGGTACATTAATTAGTACTATAATTAGATAAGGTGTATCTTATGTACAAAAAAAGGAATCACAAAGGTAGAAATTTTTTTTGGGGCCATTTTTGGGGGATTAGTAAGGAAAGCATAGATTTTCTTATTATTAGTGTGGAAGGCTTGGTTATACCAATCCCAATTGTACGGAGGCCCGCCAAGACATGTTATCAATGAGGACAATCTGTACAACTAAGGATTTTTTTGAATGTATGTCCCAAGTTAGTAATAGTGGATTCAATCTCACCAAGGGTTATCAGGTTCATATCAATGCTTCCAAGAGGGGTGGGACTTATCCTAAATCTTAGGTGGATGTTCATGAGGCTAATAAATATCAGGTAGGAGCTGAGATTATATGTCTTTAGGGGGTGGAGTATTCACCAAAGGAATCTGAGGCAGTACCGACAAATGTTAAAGGTATTTTGATTATTTCATCTTATATAGTGATAACATTGTGTTATACGTGTATTATTAATTATGTTTTTATCATAGATGCTAGTTTACATGTGGGGATTGGATTCAGAGCTTATGTCATTCTTGTTGGATCTTTCCATGCCTTTGGGAACAAGGTCTGAACAAGGTTTCAAGTGTTGACATGTCTATTTATGATAACAGAATAAGAGGTAGAGATAAAATTCTTGGTGCGTAATCTTGATATATTCTATATGACTAATTGTATGGATTTTATGATCATATTTAATGATCATATTGATTGTTGTCATCACCGAGTTAATTTTTTATCTTTGGATGGAATCACTCATGTATTTTAGGGTCAGTGGGATTATAGAGCTAGGAGATCTAGTATTGTTGTTCCTTATTTTGGGGTGATATCATTTCAGTTTTTAGAAATGTTCCTAGATTTCGTTTAACCTTGTTTGATAAGTCTACTTCCTATGGTGGTGAGTACATATCTTGAGGTATTTTCCTGAGGATTTTTTAGTCTACCTCCATATAGAGTTGTCAATTTCACCATATAATTTCTACCTAGTAAAATTCCAATTTATAATCCATCTTATCATATGGAACCTACTGAGTTTGTAGATCTTAAATTAAAACTTATGGATCTAGGGGATAAGGTATTTATTTTTCATAGTATGTCACCATGGGATTCTGATATCCTATTTTCTAAGAATGATGGTGGGAGACTCAAACTTTGTATTTATTATAAAATGTTAAATTAGGTGACCATCAAGAACTATTATCCCTTTCTTAGAATTGATGATCTCTCTGACCATATTAGAGGGGTTCATTGCTAATCAAATATTGAACATCAGTAAGTGTACCACTAACTAATATTTTAATAAAATAATTTTCCTAAGATATCATTTAAGTGATTGTATGGGCATTTTTATTTTCCAGTTTTGTCATTCAGTCTCACTAATTATCCTGTGGTATTTATGGTGTTGATGAACCAAATATTTCATTAGTTCTTGTAATTTTGTTTTTCTCTTCAGGGATGATGTTTTGGTATAATATAAGTTAGAGGAGGAGCACATAGACAATTTGAATATCATTCTCATAACATTGACGGAATATCACTTGTATGCTAAGCTTCCCAGATGTGATTTTAGGATTCAACAAGTAAAGGTTAAGGGATATGTTATATTTGATTGGGGTGTATCAATAGATTTTGAAAATATTTAGGGGGTTAAATCATTGCAGAAACCCATAAATGTGTTACACATCCAAAGCTTCTTGGGGATAACTAGTTATTATAGGCAGTTTTTTCTGGACTTCTCTAAGCTGTCATCTGTTATTGAATCTTTAACTCATAATGGTTGTAATGATTGAGTGGAATGAAAAATTTTAGAGATATTTTGAGGAAGAAAATGTGAGGTTGACTTCAACTCTAGTTTTGATTATTTCGGGACTAGGTATGAGTTATGATGCCTCTGGAATGGGTTCAGGTATGGCCTTAATGTTGGGGAAATAGGTGGCGGCCTATAGATATTTATGATTATCACTAAATGAGAATAACTACCCTACCCATGATATCGAGTTAGTGGAAGTAATTAATTAAATCAGAATGTGGTGTCACTAACTTTTTGGAGAGTGATATGCATTATATTTTGATAAAAAAATCCTAAATTATATTTTCTCTCAGAGGGATTTGAAGTTGAAATAGAGATGTTAGGATGGATATATTCAGACTTTTGATTTTGATATTAGTTATACTCTTGGGAAAGGGAATGTGGTCACTAATTCGTTGAGTATGAAATTACTGACAACATAAGTTAAGGAATCAGTGAAATAGTGGTATCTAATGAGTTTATTTGTCGAGATAATTTTGGGAGTAGAAGAATCTGAGGGGATGGTGTTTTTGGCTTTGGTAAAGGATAAATTTTTATTTTATGAGGGGGTAATCTTGATTAAGTACCTTACACAGAGTTCTAGTGCTTTAGTGAAATTTTAAGTGGTAGGGAGATCTTGGGTAAGTGGTCCTGGTCTCCCGGTTACATTTTGTGTTTCTGAACCTGGTTAGTTGCTCCTTTTTATCTGAAAAAGGAGCTTATAGACAGAGGATACCATTATTTTTGGTCTATGAAACCTAGGACTAAAAAGTTTAATAATTACATGAGAAATCAGTACTTGCGGCATGGATGGGACAATAGAATGTAGTTTTTTAATCACGATGTCTTATGTGTTGAAGAATGAAAGCGGGGAACCAGAGACTTGCTAGTTTATTATATCGCTTACCTATTATGATAAGGAAGTGGGATGATATTTCCAGGGACTTAATTATTTCTATTGCATGGACCCATAATATGAAGGATGAGATTTGGGTGATCATTTTTCAACTTAAGAAATTGGAACATTTCCCCCTATTAAGGAAATGATGAAAGTGGAGTAGATGATGGAATTGTATGCCTGAGAGGTTGTGAGACTTTATAGGGATCCCACAACAATTGTTCCTAATAGTAAACCTAGGATTACATCCATTTTTCATAAATTTTTTTTAATATAAAATGGGTTACCATTTGAAATTGGTCATAGAAAATCATCTGAAGACATATGGATAGATAGAGAGAGCTATCCAGGTACATTAAAATATGATTTTGGAATGTGTTCTTTATTTTAGTTGTTCCGGGGAAAAGATTTTGTATTTAGTAAATTTTTCTTATAATAATATTGTTCAGGCCTCGATTAGGATGGAATTTTTTGAGGATTTTTAGGGGAGGCCCTGTAGATCTCACTTGTATTGGGAAAATTTGCTAGAGCGGTCCTTGGTTGGGCTAAGTATTGTTTAAGAAAATTTGGAAAAGGTGGACTTGATCCATAAGAGATTGGTTATGGTATAGAGTCATAAAAATTTCTATTCGGACCATCATAATCAACCACTGTAGTTTCAGGTTTTTGATTAGGTTTTTATCATAGTTTTACCTCACTTTGGACAACACTGATTGGGTAGACATGGTATTTAGCACTAAGGTTTTTCAACCCCTTTGAGATTGTGGTACATTTTGTAAATTTGGAGTATCAGTTGGACTTACCATCTCATTTTAATTTTATCCATGATGTGTTTCATGTTTCCTAGATGAGGAGGTATCAACATGATCCTTCCCATGTGATTGAGTGGGAGGATGTGGATATTGATCCCAACTCCATTATGGTTGTACTACCAGTTCAAATTATGTATTTTCAAGAGAATATACTATGTGGTAAAAAAATTCCCTTGGTTTGAGTATTGTGGAAACATACACATGATATTCATTATACATGGGAGATGGAGTTACTAATGAGGCAATAGTGGCCTTAATTTTTTTTGTGAGTCTTGGATCTTGAGTTCTTTCTGGGGACAAAAATATTATATGGTGTAGAGATTGTAACATTCAATTACATTATTTCAAGTACATATACACTCTATTATTTTGTTAACTTTTTTATGATTTTTTCCCTATGGGGAAGAAGGTATTTTTTAGGTAAATGGGCTAAATTCTGGGGTTGTATGTTTGTTAGAATCGATGGAGTCTATATATAAACATGTTAAAATTCTAAAGGGATTATACTTGTTTTCAAAAAGATTCAGAGATGGTTTGGGATTTTTATGCAGACTCTTGATTATAGAATGCATGCTAGATATATTCACATCGTGAACTAGTTACACAGTGTAAATCCATTGTAGGGTAGATACCATGAGTCCCATTCAGAGCATGAAAAAAACTACATGCTATGAAATAATTTCACATTATGAATGGATCATTTGGGATTAATTTAAATATAGGCGATTACATTTTTAGAATATCTATAAAATCATGGAATTCATGGTGTGAATGGTGTTTATGGTGCAGATTCTTCAGTTTCAATGGTTTTTAATCACACTGCATGTATGAGTCTTCTTTTATTCAATGTACAGTAATTAATCTCAAACCATATAGTGATTCTATGGGTTTTGAGTGATCTAAATCCTTTTTTATCATTCCATCTAGTGTTTTATAACCATGGTAGTTGTATTACTTCACCTTGGCTAGCAGTCCTCCAATTTCTTCTTTTCCTTTTGTCGTAGAAGTAAAATTTATTGTGTTTTTGGAACAATTTATGATAAGTTGGTTTTTTCTATCTATCCTTTAGATTTTTCCCTTGAGCCTTGCCTTTTAGAGGTTTATTTTCTAGTTACCCATTTCCTATGTCAAATGAGTCTATGTCTCCTCCATTAATTAGGTAGGTGTATATATCAATGTGGTTCTAATTCAATAATTTCTTTATTTTTTTATCAATTCCTTTCATTTGTTCATTTAAATTTATTGATTTTATAATGGAATGGATCTTTTATAAAATATACACATTTCAAACAGATTTAATTTAAAATTTTTTTTGCACACACCATGTATTTTATTAAATGATTTAATGGTTTGTTTTAGGTTTTGAGATGGATTTTGATAGACATTGTACATTGGGAAGCCTTAGGTTTATTTGGAATAAACTTTTCACTCTTACGTGTGTGATGCCACAAGAGGTTTATTGTCACTTTAGTGTATGCAATTAAATTAATGGTTATATTGGTTAATCCACCTTATACATGGATTGGGGTTTTTCTTTAATGTTTATTATGTATACCCATTGGTTATAGCCCAAATGGTCTTCTTTTTTTATATTATATTTTTTATCCCATGATGGTATATTTCAGGGTTATTAGCTTGCATGATTATCTTATGGTGTGTCCATGTTTTCTAACCTCATTTTTGATATATTCCTAGATTTATTAAATATGGTATGTTTTTATTAAAACAAAATGATAATTTATAAAATGGTTTAACATAATGAAAAATCTTTGTAAAATAGATTTTTTATAAAGATAGATCTAATGAATCCTTGATATTAGAAATTTTATAGATTCTTTGCTGGTATCTTACTAGGATTTGGGATCACACAATACTTCTTTCTTTGGGTGGGTGTAGAGGTTTTTTTAAGGACTTGGGTAAAGGGAAGGGAAATGTGTGTCATGTCAGTTTCTCTTATTGGTATTCATCTGGGTAGTAGGATGGTTTGGTGGTAATAGATGGTCACATAGGGACATGTATTTTATGGTTTTTATCTCCTTAGTTTGATGTATTTAACTTGACTTTGTTGGTATCATGGATATTTATCTTTCTTTATAATTTTACTCTAGTTTTATACCATGTTATTTTATATATGAGATAGGTTTATTGTTCCTCTGTTTCACCTTATTATGTTGCTGGCCATCTCGGGTGTCTTTTTTAGTTGACTTAGGCCGATTTATTATAATTTAAAACCCTATTTTAAAATAAAAAGAATAAAGGGAAATATGGTTTTTCTTTGAATAAAATAGAGAATATTATAAATAAATCATAATATAAAATAATGGTTATAATGGTGGGAAAATAAATTGATTCCATATACATTAAAATAAAACATTATTTTTTGTATTTTGTAAATAAGGCCAAAACATCCCATATAAAATACAAAGGAAGATTCAATTTCATAAAACATTGAAATAAATTCAAATGGGACGTAAAATTTACTTTATAATTAATTTTTATTCATATAACGAAATTAATAAAATAATTTTATGAATATGTTCATGGAAGATAAAGTTTTAGAAAATAAATCTTTAAAACCTTTAAAACAAGTTTTTCAAAAAATGTGTCCCTTATGTAAGAACTTTAAAAGATGAATGTATAAAAACAATATAAAGAAAGTAAAATATAGTAAAAATTTACCTTTATCATCCATTAATTAATAAATAAATTTTTTTATTGAGAATTTTAGATGAACATGAACATTTAAGAAAACGAGTTGGAAGATAAATTTTACGAGGAATTGTTTAAAATAATATCCCTTAGAGCTTTGGTAACTTTGGAATCATTGGACCCATGAAAGAAAAAATTAAAATAAAAACCATAAAAATTGATATTCATTGTATAATAAGAAAAATAGGATGTATGTACACTTCATAGAATAAGGTAGGTGTGTAACATAGCATATGTCCCAAACAAGACAATTTGAGGTAATAAAACTGTACTCCTTTGGTCATATCTGAATCAATAAAATTAGAATAGAGATATCCTTATATGGATTTTTAAATCCAAATAATTTTCAATATAATAATAACAAAATAAATTCAATAGAAAAATGTACCCAAAACAAAGTAAATATGGGGTTTATATTGCATATGTCTCACAGAAATAAAAGAGAGATGAGAAACCCCTTACAATGTTTATATCATTAGAGTGAGAATTAATCAATAAAGTGACTACGTGTAACAAATTTAAATAAAAAAAGTGTAAATAAAACATAATATAATCAAAGGTTATTTAAAAAATAACCACATCATAACATATTCAATGAAGTAGAAGAATAACCCAAAGAATTAAAACAGAGTTAGGAAACTCATTACCCCGAATTTATCTCATCACGTACATACATCATATTCCTAAATAATAAACATATGTTAAGTATTTAATTTATTAATAAAAAATTAATTTTTATTATTCCTTTTATTTTATCTATTAATAATTTACATTTAATTACTTAATCTATTAAGACCACGTCAAAAATTTTGATGATATTTGAATTATATGACAAAAATGACATTGGTGGGTTGAATGTGGTCAAAGATTTCATTATTCAATCATATAAAAAATAATAATCACAAAATTATTTTGTTTTTTATAAATAAATTATAATTTTAAAACAGAAAATTATTTATGGTTTTGAGAAATGAACTATGTTATAATCATGGATTTGACTTTCCATACGTATGCACGGGTAATGTTTCCGTTTTTCAATGATCATTGTGAATAGAAGATAAGTATTATGATACCTTTGAAAAAGGATCATAATATCATAAATTAATTATTATTTATTTAAATATACTTATATATATCATCCATTTGATGTGGTTATGATGAAAAAATAACATCACTTCATGAAGGTGGTAATCCACACTTACTCACGAATGACATTATCATTTTTTAGTGAATGGATGATTAAGAAAATATCTGATATATTAATTTTTGAGAATGATAAATTTTTAATTAATATCATATATATACATTAAATCCATAATCATAAATATCCTTGAGAGGCAACGATGGAAAACAAATTACATCAGTTCGTGAGGGGGTGGGCTACCGTACACACAAATGATGGTTTCGTTTACCATTTGTTGAAAGGGGAGATAGATATATGTTATTTTATTAAAGTGATAATATCAAAATATATGATATATAATTATTTAAGGAGGTGGAAGAGGAACTTTACCTATTCTCAATATGGGGAATACTTTAAGGAGGTATAATAAGAAATAAAATAAAAACGCTTGGTTAAGAACTATACCTCTTCTTCGGACAGCCTATTAAGGTTTACACCAAAAGATTCCCCATATTGGTTTTCTGAACAAACCAATGACTATAAGACTTTGGTAGGCATGTATAGAAGTTATTTGGTTAGTTATTTTCTAATTAAAGGATATTTATGTGTGGAGAGGATTCATGAGGAGGTTTGATTTTATAAGTGGGGGAGAGGACTCATTATAAAATTTTATAAAAGAATACTAAATGATAAAGTAATTCCCGATAAAAATGATTACAAATGGAAATATATTCAAATGTGGGATATTTTTGGGTTTATTTGTGGATGTATAATATGATTTAGATAATATTAATTAGAAAAATTACCCTTATCTTTTGGTTTAACCCCACAGTAAACCAATTTTAACCACAACCACAATATTTATTTTTTAAAACAAAAAGGGTTATGACATTACTTATAAGAAAAAAAATTGGATCATAAATTAAAATGGGAAGAAATTTTAGACTATTTATCATCATAATTTTCCTATTTCATGATTTTTATGAATTTATAATAATTTTAGAAAAATATTATTTAATATAAAATATCATTAAGGTCATTTTTGACACTATTAATTTAATTTGTCTTTAAAGACATGAAGATAATAATCAATTTATAATATAATACATTTAACCATCAATAATATATATTTATTTACTATGAAATTATTTAGGAACCAGAACTCATCCTAAATATAATACATTTAATTTTTTAAAATTATTTACCTTGAGTTTTCCACTATTTTCACAAGAGTTGTGTTAGAGTTGTTTAAGCATTTAAGTTAATACATAATCACCAATAATTAAAAATAAATTACCATCGTCAAAATAATTTAATTATAATTCATATAAACTTTAATATTTATCAACTATTTATTTTTTTCCTTATGTGAACATATAATATATGTTTAAAGGAAATAGAGTAATTTTTTTTGTCTTTATCTTTACATAAATTATTATATAGGTCAATTTCATGGACAAGTGTACTATAAAAAATTTAATATTAACAGTAATGTGATAAGGGTAGAAATAAATTCATCTAATAATAATTAATATGAAAAATGGTGGCCTTATCATTTTATTTTAGCTTAGGTTAAGTTAATTTACACTTTTACCATGATGAAAAACTTTTACTGTTATTACTATTCATTATGACCAAATATTATGTTCAGATTATTAATTTTGTTTATTATTCTGATTTAAAATGTGAAATAAATTTTATCAAATTTAGTTCATACAAATCACATAATTTAATTTAAAAATCAATAGGAAAAATGTGTCATGAAATTATTTTCTTTGAATTGTATTTTTCATTCATAAGATGATTTTATATCAAATCAATGAATTGTAATAATAATAATATGAATCTAAATTGATATATAAATATATATAATCAATAAATTTCAATTAAATATTTTTTAATCAGGGGTTATTTTAATTAACTAAAAATCATATACATTATGCACTTAAAAAAAACTTTCAGAAAAAATAGTTTTTAAGCCAAAAAATAAAATTATACAAAATTTATAAAAAAAATAATTTAAATGAAATTAATTAGATTAATAATATTAAAATAATTCATTTTTAAATTTAAGAAAAAATAAAAAAAATATACAATTTTACTTTTAAAAAATTTTCTTTGTTGAAAATGAATAATATTATTGCAAAAATCACTAATTTTCATCATTCACTAAAAAACCAATTATTTCAGAAAAAACCCAAAAAGTTTAACCTATGTTAATTTTTATAAGATTTTATAAAAACTGAATTCAATTTTAACAAATAAATTTTCTAAAATATCCACAAATAAATTATAATAGTTTCTCACAAAAAGAAATAAAAACCATTTTCAAGAAATCATGTTTTTGATGAATAAAATGACTTTACTAAAAATTGGAGTGATTAATTGTAAATAATTTATCAATAAATTTATATTGAGTAGTAAATTTATATATATTTCAAAAATCATTTAATAATCTATATTCTAACTGATTTAATAGTTAGTTTATAAAAGTCATATTTACATATTAATTTTTCATGGTTTATTTTATCTTGATGTTGCATGTCATATAAGCTATTGAACATAGTTTTATTTTTAAAATTTCAAGGTGTTATCCTAACACTTCAATTTATCACATTGGATGAGTTTATTTCATCCATGATTTGAAAATATCGTAAATTGGTACCTTATTTCTTTTATTTTTACCATTATAATATTTAAGTAAAACATAAGGTTTAAAATGTCACTTTATTTATTTTAATTTATATAATATATTATTTCAGGTATAGAAAAAACTTAAGTTTAGTTATAAATATTTTTTTTGAAAAATAGGTATTTTTTTATCATGGTAATTTATTTATAATTTTTAGTGATGAAATAATTTTTTAATTCCTTTGTGTTAAGTTGTTTTTAATGTGAATTTTAATGAATTATTCTAAAAATGACATTAATATTATTTAATAATAAAAAATATTTTATTAAATAATTTAAAATTCGTAAAAATACTAAATTTAGACAAATTAATTGGGTACGGTTAAAAATATCAAATATGGTATATTTATGGAACAATTATCCATTTATAGTAACAATATTAACCCCAAAAGAGTAAAAAAAGTTGTTATTATGGTCAACATCATAAAAGTTAATCAAGGGTTAGAGAAAATAAGATAAGGGTGAAACCATCTCCTAAAATTTTCAATTTTTTATTAAATGAGATTATTTCGAATCATCCTCCCATGATATGTGAATTATTTCAAGCATGATCTATATTTTCATGTGAAATAATTTATATTAATTTGAGACATTACGAAATTATAAGAATTCCCCTCCCCTTTCTTATAAAAGGGACTATCTTCTCCACTTTTCTTCACGCATAAAAAATCCTTTTGTTTCATCCATTCCATAAAAAATCCCTTCTTTACATCCCTAACCACATCATAGTGGACTTTTTTATAGTTCCACAATCCTTTTACACATATTATGACATGTTTTTTTAATATAAACATCCAATAATTATAAACCAACGATCATGAGGTCTAATGTATTTAGAAGAATATATACATAAAACATAAAAAGAAAATAAAAAATAAAATTTTTATTTTAAATCACATTATTAAGATCCTAGATCTTCTTTATCTCCTAAAACTACATTGGATATCCTAGGGAATACATAAAATAAAGGGGTGATCTAAGAATACCAGTAAGGGAATAAACCTGATAAGAAGCATAATGTGTGATTTAAAAGTATAACATAATATTATAAAAGAGATGTATTATGATTAATCATATAGAATCATAACATAAATAACATGGTATCATAGGATCATGGTAACATAGAAAATATGGAAACAACATATAACATGACCTAAACATGGGTCAAGGCTAACTTCCTAGATAATATAAAAAGGTGTAAAAAGTCCCATAATGAATTAGGTTTACTCCCTAATCCCATACATAATGTCTCATAACCTTTACCCAATGCATTCAAGCACTATATGTGAACACCCATCATAATATTTTTCTGGATTACACGTTTTATAAAAGGGAATCCATCATAAAGAACATACATAAGTGTCACAACCCAACCTAAAAATTCTCTTTTATTTTATCTATTTTTGGACTTGCCTTTATTCAAAGGATTTCCTGGGGTATTTTTTAGGATAAATTTCAATTTTTGGGTGGGCTGTAGGAGGCTCATGGTTAACAAAATGTTAGAAGAAACTGTACACCAACCTAGTGAAAATCATGTTACATAGACAATAGCACAGTCTAGGGTGCATGTCAAGTGGCACGTGTATGCACCTCCCCCCCATATCCCACGAGGTCCCTATTCCTTGGGATAGAGGCAAACAAATGGTTTAGAAGACCGTGCGTCCAAACCGTGTGGTCTACCCAGGGTATTAAAAAAATAAAATTATAAAAATAAATGTATAATAATAATAATAATAAGGTTTAATAAAAATAATAATAATACTATTAATTTTAAAACCTAATCTAATACATCCCCCCTAACCCATGCAACCCAATGCCCTCCCATTCCCTTGTTTTACCTGATACTCACGCCTGAGAGGTCTACCTGTTTCTTGCCTCCTCCTCTCCCTATGGTGGGCCGTTTTCCACCCTAATTTCCAATGGGATCAACTTTGGTAAGATTATCTTCCCTTTATATTTCTTATTCCCCTTGTATTTCTTGGTTTTATTTATCTTCTATTTGGTGCATATGCCTAGGGAGAACCCTAACTCTATTTGAGGGGTTTTACTTGTTGATTCTCTATGTTTAGGGTTTTTTTTATCCCTTTGAGGTTATTTATTTCCATGACTATTATAGAAAGTGGGTTCTCTATCAATTTCAAGTAAGGATTTCTTACGATTTTCATCGATGGTCAATTTTAATTTATGGGTTTTGTGATTTTTGAGTTTCTGGTAATTTTCTCTAGTGTGTTTGGACCATCGTTCGTGAGGTTGACTTACATGAATATTGATGGGTAATGTGTATATATATATACTGAATTTATAGATATTTACTCATGTAGAGGGGAATATCTAAATTTTAGCTTGAGATATATATATATATGTTTATAAATTAATATGTGTGTATCCGTAAAGAGTAGATATGGGTTATCGTGTCCAAGAACCTTGAGTTTGATGTAGTTTTTTTTTTCATTTGTCCTTTAAATTTAAGAAAAATTGTTTTATTATTGTAGACACCTTTTTTTGATAATAATTAGTCATATGTATTATTTTTATTAATTACATGAAATGAATGGAGGTGGTTTTTACTTGAATTAAATTTTTGAAAAATGTTATTTTGAGATTCCCACACCACGTTCGTGTAAAAAATGCCTAGTTGGCCCTTGTAAATGTGTTTTTAATTTTAAATAGTGGATTTGAGTTGGATTTTTGGGTTTTTTAAGTGGTGTTTATTAGTTATTTTAGAAAACGTTTTCTCTTAACGGATATGTTGGGACCAGTTTACACTTTTGAAATGTTTTCTTTGGAATTTTTTTTGAATGTGGCCCTTGCCTTGTTCATTTTCAATGAGGAGGGAACATTATTGGTATTGGACTACCCTTGTGCCTTGAAAATTTAAAGGAAAGGTATCATTCATTAGGGTGGTTTAGGGTGGTTACATTTCACGTGACTCAAATATAGTGGCTTTTGTGATGGTTCATGTTTTTATATATAGTTAGTTTATTGGTTTTTTATAGATCACCCTCTTTTTTAAACATATCATGGGAACTTGGTATAGCTAGTGAAATTTATGATAATTCTTGCTGCACTATTTTAAGATTACACTATGGCTAGTGTCCCTTAGTATGTACTTGATATACTATGGAATGTTTCCCCTTTGTTAGGCCACATATTATACAATCGAGCATTAGGGATATTTGATTATATTAGGGATACTAAAAGGATGAATCTAGTTATAGTATGTTTATATTTCCCCTTGGGATCCTTGGTATTACCATGATCTCCATAACTTGTTTATGTATGACATATATTCTTGTTGCCTCGCCTAGTTCAGTTACTTAAATACTACTATCCATTACCCTCATTTACTATCTTGGCCTTTTTCCCTATCTATGGAGGGTTTCTTTGATAAAAGTGAATGTTGGTTATTAATTTTTTAATAAAGAATGTTTTTTTTAAAAAATTTATACTCATATCCACTATTTTTAAAAACAACTATTTCATGATATTTTTCTTTTTAAAATTCTAAAACCTCTTCTTTAATGAAAAGGATTTTCTAATTAAAGATGGAAATAGATTCTCTTTTATTTTTAAAATTGAATGGTCATAAAACCTATGTTTATATTATTTTATTTCAAAATAGTATAAAATGAATATTTTATTTAATGTTAATGTATAACCAATATATTTACTTAGGAATACATATTTAGTTTTAATAATCACTCCCATAACTCTCTCTTTGTTTTTAGATCCTTGTGATGCTCCCAGCTTGGTCTCTATCAACGTGGAGTGATGTTAGTTTAATGGTTGGTGGTGACCCCTTGGTTCACATGGAGTTAAGTTTAGTTTTATTTATTTTCATTGCTGGTCTTGTTTTTTATTATTCAATTTATATTTATTTATTTTTCAACCATCTATGGGATAAACTATTCAAAATTGAGTATAATTTACACACAACACTAGTTCTCATCTTGGGAGGATCCGGAATTCCTCTAAGGACTTGTTGAAGTATGGATTATGTGATTGGTTTGGGTTCGACCCGGGTTGGTTCTTGACAAAATGGTATCAGAGTATCCCATTTATGGGTTGTAAGGTAGTTCAGAGATAGTTGTATTGGGACTTGAGTGGTTGGAATTGGATGAACATCATGAACTCCTGCTCATCCTGAGCCTAGAGTTACTAAGGGAAGTCCAGGGTTTGAGTCTTCTATTTGGTCTTTGGGTTTATGGTTTGGTGAATAAAAATGGAAGCGATATGGTATTTTATGGTGGGATTACATGGAGTAGAGACCAATTTGGAGACCGAGTGCATGTTTTTGGATGCATCCAATGTTTGGCGCAAACTCAATGTATGGTCTACTAAACTATGTTTCTAGGTTATACATGACCACTTATTCCCTATTTTAGTTATTTTGGTATGGGTGATGCTTTGTCTTGATTTTTGTAGGTGTGAGTGGATTTTGAAAGGGAAATGATTTTTAAAATGGTTTTTTGAGTGAAAAAAATGCATTTTCAAAGAGGAAAAGGCTAAATTTTTAATGTTATTTTGGGTTTCCAAGGGGAAGTGGAAAATGATTTTAATTTTAATATGGGGAATTGAATTTTGAAACTTTGAATATCATAATGTTTTTTTAAAAAAGGGGGTTCTTGTCTTGTTTTATGATGTTGTTGTGGTTTTTTTTAAGTGGAGAATTGATTTGGGTTTCATTTGTTTTTGTGATTTATTAGTATATGTTCTTAGTATTTGGTTTAAAATGTTTATTGGTCATTTTCTAGTTTGATATTATTTTTCTTTTTTCCTTTAAACCGATTAGAGTATGTCACCCAAAAAAGGCCAAGAAGGTTCCTAATGAGCCAATTCTAGTCGTTGGACTTGCCCAGACTCCTAGAAGACTAGTGGATCTGATCCATTCTCAATAATTGCCTATTTTTTTGTAGTTATCGATGTCCTTTAGGTGCTTTTGAGTGTCTCTTGGAAGTTAAAATTTTATTTAGGTTCTTTGTAACTCTAGATATTGTGAGAGTGTGAGTTGTCTTGGGTTTTTTTGAAGTACCATCACTAGACCAGTGGAAGGTGATTCTTCCACCCTCATTGTGATTTGGGATGTCTCGGGCAATCAACGACACCACATTCATCCATCAGTTTATTCTTTAGGAAGTAAAAGATAAGAAAGTGACAGATCTCATAGATTCTCAACAAGTTCAACTGATAGATAAGGGTAATGTTAACCATTTCAATGAACTAGTTTAATTTTCTTTAGATATGTCAAGAATATATTTGGAATCTTTTATTTCTATCTAGTATCTCCATCAAAAGATCAAGAACCACAATCTTTAATTTGGTAAAGACTTAGGTGGAAGCCTCTGGATGTTGAATATTCGATTTATTTTGGTTCTTATAGAGGTTCCCCATCCAGTGATGAATGTGGAACCAAGAAACCATTTCTAGAAAAGTATCACTCTTCAATTATTTCCATTCATTGTTTATAACACTTACTTGTTTGATTTTAGTATGGTTAGTTTGGGCACTCTAATCCATTTTTTTATAATTTTTTAAAGTATTTTCATCAATGTGGCTTCTCATGATACCTGAATAAGTTTGATAAGTTATGTATCTAAAAGAAGGAGAATTCATTAGGGATTATTGGCTCATGACTACGGCTTCACATATTCTTAAAGGTATCAGGGCTCCAACCATATGTCTCAGATTAAATCTTCTCACACAATGTAAGAGTTTCTAGGTTTGGGGGATGTATATAAAAAATGTTTTCAACAATTTAAAAGTTTTGAACTTTAAATATTTCTATTTATATGGATTTATATTAGTGGGAAACCTTAATTTTAAAGATCAAGGTGGCCTATTTCCTAACACTTCTATGGCTTTTCTTTATGGAATATGAACACTTAAATGGTTAGTATTATTTTATATAAATTTATGTTTCTGGGTGGTACTCATTTGGATATGCATGTGTCTTTGGAAATTAGGAATTGTGGCTTGGATAAGTTCCCTATTTGAGTCTCGGTGGTTGAATCCTTATCGTTTTGGTGAGTGGTTTTGTTGAGCACTCCTCTTAGTGACACCACATTTCTTGTCAGTTCATTAATGGTGGGGAGAACTCCCACTTCCACACATGTATCTTCTTTTGATTTATCTAGAGTTTTTCATTCGTGAACTATATAGTTGAGAGGTCAATCATTGTTTTATGGTTTTGTTTGGTCTTGATTAGTTTTGAGTGGTGATTTTATTCCTCATTTGGCTGGGTTACATTATGGTGGTAGAAAGTGTTTATAGCGGGGATAATTATCACACTCGAACCTGAAATTTCCCTTTTATTTTTTCATTTTTTCATATTTAATTTCTTATAGGGCTTTCTTAGGGTGTTTTTTAGGAGAAACTTTGGTTTTTAGGTGGGTTGAAAGAGGCGCACTATTGGCACATAGTATGGAGAAACTATGCGCCGACCTTGTATAAATCATGCAACCCAAATAGTGGCACTATCCAGGTATCATAGCTAGGAACGCAAGTGTGAGCTTCTCCTCAGTAGCTCGTGTAGTCTACCCCTTGGGATAGAGGAAACCTCATTTTTGGTGCACAATTTTTCAGAGCATGTTTCCAAATAGAGTGGTCTTCCCACAGCAAAAAAAAAATAAAAAAATAAAAAATAAAAAGAAATTTATTATTATTATTATTTTATTTACAATAATAAAAATATTATTAAAACTAAATATAATACATCACCCCCTTACCCACAAACCTCAGAGGGCTCCTAATTATGATCCTCCTCCTCCTCCTCCCCCTCTTCCTCTTGTGGACCATTTTCACCTAATTTATTATTTAATTAACTTTGGTAAGCTTCTATTCACTTAATACTCCTTATTCCTCCTATATTTCTTGGTTTTCTTTCTCTTCCATATGGTGCACAATTTTTAGGGATCATTGCTGCTGTTAAGGTTGGTTCATTCTATGGACATCAAATGTAGTGGTTTTTTTTTATCAATTTTGGGTAAGGTTTTCTTCCACTTTTATCCTTTGGTCAATTTTAATTCAAGGATTTTGTGATTCGTGAGTCTCCAATATTTTTCAGTAGTGCATTTGGATTTCCATTAGCGATGATGAACTACATGTCTATGCTCAGGTAAGGTATATATATATACATTCCTTCTTTATAGATATTCTCTCATAGAAAGGGGAATATATACCTTGAATATAGGTGTATATATATATTTATCTCTCTCTCTCTATGTGTAAATTCATGTGTATGTAAGTGTAAATAGATGATTTAAGTTTCTGTGTCCAATCGTCTTAGGGTTGAGGTAGGTTTTCCTTTTCATTTAGCATGTAAATTTAAGAAATGTTGATTTCTTGTTGTTCAGAACTTATTTTGATAATATTTTGTGATATTTATTATTTAGAGTAATTATTTGAAATGAATGGAGGTGAGTTTTCCATTGTATTAAATTAAAGGAAATTTTTATTTTGAGATTTTTACACTACTAAAAATTAGACATTAACAGCGCTAGAAATGCGCTGATAATCAAAGCATGGTTAAAAGCCTAAAACTTTTATCTGTGCTAAAAATTTATAGTTAAAGGTCCCCTTTAATAGTTCTAAAAAATCACCTATAAAGTCTAGGCTGAGAAAGGGTATATAAAAAAATTTCCCACTCCCCACCCCCTTTATAAGCACTTCCCACCCTAACCCTTTATAAGCACTTACTCCACCCATTTATTAGTTCTTTAGATAATCCACACCTCCTGTGCACGCCCATATGTCCAGCGAGTTTCGAACCCTAGACCTCAAGCTTATACACCAGTGCCTTAACCACTCCACTATACTGTTTTGTTTTACATTTTATGATATATCTATATAATTATATATATTTCATCATAATATCTTATCTGTATATTTATATATATGTTTATATATTAATAAATATATTTTATACGTAAATATGTTTAATTATTTATTTATAAAACTAATTTTTTATTTGGGAATATATATAAAAATATGTATATATTATTATACATTTGATTATAAATAAAATTAAGTTCTAAAAAATGATAAAATATTAAATCCATAATATCAATATAAATGTAATACCTAGGAATTAATTTAGTTCCCATTGAAAAATGGAAAATTTCCCCAATAAAATAAGCTTAAAATCCATCAAAAGTTAAAAAAATTGGGGTGACCTGACTAAAAAATAAGTTTTAAAGTAATTTTGGGACATTTTTTTCCTACAAAAAGTGACAAAGGTCCCCCAGGTGATGAATGAGTAGAGCTCATTACATGCTTCGATATGATATGTGGTAGAGCCCAAATAGACTTTCAGATCAAAAGTTATGGTTGTTTGAAGCATGAGTTACATTTTCAACTTATTATAGATCCTTTATTATTTTTTTGATTTTTTATCTTAAAATTTATAATAAATGAATATTATTCAGTTAAAATAAGAAAATTATTAATTAAAAAAAATACTTTTTTAGTTATTTTATAATCCATTTTCACTTAATATCTTAAATTTTAAGTGTAAATGCATATTTACCTAATCCAAAACTTATTTAAAAAAATATAAATTATATTTATATCAATATAAATATATTTATATCAATATAAATATATTTATATATTAATAGAGTATATTTAATGAGATATTTTTTAATTATACTTTTATCAGCTCTTGTAAAAAAGCACCAGTAAAGGGGTTTTTTATCAGTGATTCTAAAAAGTGTTGATAAAAACCTCACCTTTATCAACACTTTTTTTAGCACTGTTATAGACCCCTTTAAAAGTGATGAGAAAAAGTGTCATTAAAGACCCCCTTTAACCACGCTTTTTTTGGCACTGACAAATGGGGTCTATAATAACATTTTAGCTAGAACTGTTAAATCCCTAACACTGGATAAACCCACTTTTATAGTAGTGTTACCCCATGTTCTTTTCAAAAATACATAATTGGACCTTATAAATGTATTTTCAATTATAATTGGTGGATTTTAGTTTCTAAAATGTGTTGATAAGTGTATTTTTCATTCTTTAAGTGATGTGTGTAGGTTATTTTAAAAGAGTTTTCTCTAAAAGGATTTGCGAGGCCCAATTGGAACTTTTGAAATGTTTTTTTTGAAAAACCCTCATTATAATGATTCCCTTTCCTTATTTGTTGTCAAATAGGTAGTAATGTATTTGACATGGAAATCCCATCGTGTATTGATGGTTTGAAAGAAAGTGATTATTTCTTGGGGTTCTTTGGGGTGGTTCTATTTTGGGTGACCCTCATACAGTGGCTTGTGTGGTGCTTCGTGTTTGTATATAAGTTCGGTTACATAGATTTGTTTGCCTCAAACCATTTTTTATACATATCATAAGAACCTGGAAAAGATGGTGGAATATATGAGTATGCTTGCTGCACTAGTCTATGATTATAATCCAGATAGTGGCCCTTAATATGTACTTACTCTACTATGGGATGTCACCCCTTGGTTAGGATAGGTAGGTAACGATTGATCAATAGGGATGTTTGATTTCATCTGGTGTGCTGACATGATTGATAAGGTTATATTATGTTTTAGATTTTCCTCTAAGATCCTAGGTATTCCAATGTTTTTTAGATCATTTTTATCTATAGTGGATAGTCTAGGTGTCTTGCCCGGTTCAGTTACATAAGTACTACTTTCCCGTTACCTCATTTGTCATCCTTTCCTATATTTTATAACTATGGTTTGTTTCTTTGATAAAATATAATTTTGTGTTTTAAGTGTTTTCATAAATAATGTTTTGTAAGATGTTTTATTCTCCTTTCCACTCTTTTTACAAACACCTCTTTGATTCACTTTTCCATTCTGAAATTCTAAAACCACTTTATTAATTAAAATCCTATATTAAATAAAGAGGTCAACGGATTGTGTTTTTTTTTAAATTGAATGGTCAGAAAACCTATGGTTATATTGTTTTATTTCAAACTAACCATGAATGAATATTTTATTTAAATATAATTCACAGGGAGTAGCTTCACTTTTTCATGCATACTGAGTTTTAATACTCACACCCACAACTCTATCTTTGTTTTTAGCTTATAGTGATTCTTCTAGCCTGGTCTTGATCTCTATTATCGAATATTAATTCAGTGGTTGTTGGGGACTCATAGGGTCACATTGATGTATGTACATTTTTATTTCTTTCTTCTAATGGTGTTTATTTTTGTAGTTCACTTTATATTTATATATTTTTCTACCATCTATAGGATAAACTATTCCCAACTAAGTACAATTAATTCACAACACTAGTTACTAGACCGAGTGGTTTAGGAATAACTCTCAGGTCTTCTTGTAAGCCATATTGGGTGGCCGGTTTGGTATTGACCTAGGTTGGTTCATGATAATAAGAATTACCTTTGAAAATAAAATGGGTTGGATTATCTTTCCTCATAACATAATCCAAATAAGTTTTATAATTAATGCATTTCAGAGATTAAAATAAGGCATGTATTTTTCCATAAACTAAAGGGATAGGTATATGTGTAAGATAAATATATATAATTTTGAAGAAATCCATAACATCAAATTATGTTTCCATTAAAAAAAACATATTTAAAATATCAGTTGGAATATTTATTTAGTGAAATACAATTTTCACATACAAATCACTTCTTTAAGATCTAAAAGTTTCCAAAATATTATAGAAAAAATTTTCTATGAAAATAACCATGGAAACGTATAATAAAATCTTAATATAATTAATTGGACACGATGATGGGAAATTATGTTCTTACAATGTTTGTTAAAAGAAAACATTCCTTTCACATTTTTGTAAAAAAATTCCAAAAAATAACTTTTTTTGGAAAACAACCGAAAGATTCCTTTCAAACTATTTTGAAAAAAAATTAAAAATCGGAAAAAATATATTTAATATATCATTGTAGAATATTATAAACATTCCTTAAAATATTAAGGAAAATATAGACATGGAGTAGAAAGATTCCCAATATAAAACAATATTCAAGATCAATATTATGTACAAACAACTCTCTTCATGTCTATTTTTTTAGTAAGGAAAGAAATGGAAACCAGTGATTAAAGCCACATTAATTACCACAATATAATAAAAGAGTCTTGGTTTAATATAATAGTTTTATATTATTTTCCGCTAGGAAACCGCAAAGATAAACAATCTCGAATATAATGGATATTTAATCATAATGCCTTTACCACATTTGTAACTTTTTAATTAAATCCTCTTGTATGAAGTGAAATGAATTGTAACAAAAAATAATTTTAATTACGAAGGATTCATGATATAATATGTACAGGGGTTATAATATACAACATATAAATGAAATTTGGTTTATAACATTAAAATATTCCTTAATAAATGGAAATTGAGATGGAATCCTTTAAAACATTATATCATTGGATTGAGAAATGATTAATAAAGTGAATATATGTATAAAATTTAAATCCACCCAAAACATGTGGAAAAAATATATATAATAAAATATAAGGTTATTTAACATATAATCATATCATAACATTGTTAATGAAATAAATATATAAACCAATGAATGAAAATTATGTTAAGTTCCACTTACCTCAAATTTGACTCATCACGTTCATATTTATCTTCATAAATAATAAAATTAAGATAATTATTTACTGAATTAATAAAACATTTTAGGTTTATTATTCCTATTAATTTATTTATTACCAAGTTGTATTTATTTACTTAATCAATTATGTTCATGTTCCTTAATTTGATGATATTAAGTACATATGTCTAAAATGACTTCGGTAGGTTGAATATGAAAAAATATAACATTATTCCATCATCTCTAGAATAATAAATTTATATAAGTATAAATTTTAAACCTAAATTATACTATTAAAAACAACTGTGAAATACGGTTATGAAAAATTAACTACTTTACAATTTTTGAGATGATAGTTCGTACATACACATGAGTGACATATCAATTTTTCAATGATATAGATGAAAATAAGGTAAGTCTTATTTTATAATTAAATAATGATAATTATATAACAAATAACATATTATTTCCTTAAATATACTAATATATACCATCCATGTGTTGTAGTAATGAAAAATGGATCACATCGCTTTGTGGAGGTTTTAGTCCACACGTACACATGAACGATATTATCCTTTTTCAGTGAATGGAAAAGTAAGAAAATATGTGACATAAAACTTTTATAGAATGATAAATATTTCCTGAATATTATATATAGAAATTAAACTCATCATCATAAATATATATGATAGGTTATGATGGAAAAAAATTATATCAGTTTGCAAGATGGTAGTCCTCCATACACACGAATGATGGTTTCATTTTTCTATTGAATGAAGAGGATATGAATGTTTGTTAATCCATTCATAAGATAAAATTCAAAAAATAGGATTTAATTATGCTATTGCATCATTATATTTGAATAATATTTTAAGGACGTGGAAGAATAAGGAAAACAAAAACAATTGATTAAGTACTATACCTCTTCTTCAGACAACCTCTTATGGTTCACACCAAAAGAATCTCTAGGATATTTTCATGAAAAAACAAATAAATATGGAACATGTGATGTTAATTAAAAAAGTTACTTGGTTAAGGATTTTTGGAACCGAAAGGATCTTTAAGTGTGTAGAGGAGAGTAGAGGAGGTTTCATTTTATAATTTGGGTAGAGTACCCACAAAGAAATTTCTTAAAATTATAAAAAATGATAAATTAATTCCCAAGGAAAATGCTCCCATATGTATATGGATTAATATTTGGTATATCATAAGGTTTAAAAATGGCCATAAAATTGTATTTGTACATGTTTTATTTGAAAAATTTCCCTTAAATTACGGTTTAACCCCGATAAATTGGTTTAAACCTTAACCACAATAATTATTTTTTAAACTAAATGGATTAAAATTTTACTCATAATATAAAATTTTTACAATAAATCGAAGTGGGATAATATTTTATTCTATTTATTATCATAATTTAACTCTTTTTTTATTTTTAAATAATTTAATAAAAAATTATTTGACATAAAATATCAATAATGTCATTTTTGACACTATTAATTTTGTTTGAATTTAATGATAAGAATATAATAATTAATTTAAAATATAATCCATTTAACCATAAAAAACATCATTATTAACTATATAATTATTTTTTAACCATAAAAAATCCCAAATAAATTACTTTTAATTTTTTAAAATTATTTTCCTTGAGTTTTCTACTGTATGCATAAGTGTTGTATCAGCGTTATATAAGTCTTTAAGGTGACTATATAATCACTAAAAAATAAAAATAAATTACCATTATGAAAATAAATTCATTAAAGTCAAAAAATTAATATTTATTCACCATTTATTTTTATCCCTATGTGAACATATAAGAAATATTTAAAGGAAAGAGTGTGACATTTTGTCTTTTTATTTGCTTAAATTACTATATAGGTCACATTCATAGAATATTTTTCCATAAATAACTTATTATAAATAATAAGTTGATAAGGGTTGAAATTTATTCATCAAATAATAATTAATATTAAAATTAGTGGATCTATCACTTAGTTTTAACGTAGGTCAATCTGATTTAACCTTTTACTGTGGTGATTTTTTTTAATGTTTTTACTATTAATTATGAAAAAAATATATTTTCCTACTACCTAAATTTAATTATGATGATTAAGAATATGAGAATAATTTTATCTAGTTAAATTTAAATAATTTTCAAGATTTATTATAAAAATGAACCTACAAAACATGTCAAAAAATGTTTTTTATTAAATGTATTTTCCAGAAAAATATGTTCTTATATTAACTCTATGAATAGAAATAGTCATTATTTGAATTGTAATTAATATATATAGATATATAATGTATAAATTTCATTTAAATAATTTCAAATTATGGGTAATAAATATTAATTAAAATGGATAAACATTTCACACTTAAAAAAAACTTTTCAGAAAAATGAGTTTTCAAGCATAAAAATAAACTTCTACCAAAACCATGAAAATTGAATATTAAAATGAAATTAATTGTATTATAATAAAATAAAATGTTTCATATTTTACTTTAATAAAAACCGAAAATAAAATTTGAATGTAAAAATACTCTATTTAATGAAAATAAATGATAACATTTGAAAAATCGGCAATATTCACTATTCACTAGAAAATAAAAAATTTTAAAAAACAAATTCACCATGAGATAATTTTTAGATGAAGATTCAAAAAATGATATCTATTTTATAAAATAAAATTTATAAAAGTTTCAATAATTAATTATTATATTTTTTCAAAATAATTAATAGAAACGTTTTTGAAGAATTTTTTTTTGAAGAATATAATGACATTACTATAAATTTGCATGATTATTTAAAAAAAAGTTACAACTAGATTTATATTGGGTAGTTGAGTTATATATATCTCTTAAAAAATTTAATACTATTCACCCCCACTAATTTAATAACTAGGTTATAATTTTCATATTTAAATAATAATATTTCATGGTTCATTTAGGATCAGTATTACGTGTCATAAATGCTATTGAACAAGATGTACTTATTTTAAAATACAAGGGAATTGAATTATTTATACATTCAATAAATTCCATCCTCACAATTTGAACACTTTCACTGAAATGAGTGGTTTTCCATATGAAAATACATTTGTTGAGATCCCATATCATACAAAGGGTTAAAAAAATTATTGTTGATAAGTGAGAAAGGGAAGTAAGAAATTTCATCTTGAATAAAACATTACTTGGTTTCAAACTGGAATACAATTTGTTAGAAGTGATAATATGTATATCAATGAAAGGAGTAATGATTAAATAATTATGGGGATTTATAGAGATCATTGATCATAATAAAGTGAATGATCATGATAATGTTAGCAACCATAACTTCATTCCTTAGTTGTGATTCGATCAATTTCCACTTTATCTCTTACTCCAAGGAGTAAATATATAACATTATTTTTTATTCTGAAATAAATAAAATTAAATTTTAAGTAATCATAATATCCATAGATGAATAATAACCCATTAAATATGTCATTAAATATTATCCAAAACTGAAATGGTTACCATAATGTAAGATAATAAAAAAATTGTATAAACCATAACATGAAAAAATAATACATTGTATTTTCAAAAAAGGTTTAATATCATAGTTGGGCTTTGGCTTAGTAGTAAGAACCCTATAATCCTATATGAAAAATGGGGGTTCAAAAACCCATTTGGTGCAGGTACTGTAGTATCACTATAGCGCTACTCTAGTAGCGACGACAATGTAGATAGGTGGGTACTATAGCGGCGATAGGGCACTGTAGCGGAGGTGGTACTGTGCGGGTACTATAATAGGTGGGTTACTATTCACAGAATGTGTGTTGAGCCAAAAATTTGGGCCTACGGGCTATATAATGGGATACATGCCCACTGGGCCTCCGAGTTATGTAATGGGTTTCCCTCTAACGAGTTAAAAGAGGTATTTTCTTTGCTTTAATAATAAAATGAGGCTTTTCCCCCAAGCTTTAAAAAAAGTTTTACTATAGATTATTAATAATTTAAATAACACTACATCCCAAATAAATAAAAAATATAAATTTTAATGTTTTCTTCCCAACTAATCATTAATGTTAAATCAAATGTTAGAATCACGAGTTATATATACCTCAATCCAATGAAAACTTTCCTAAAAAATCATTAGGTTGTATAAAATTTTAAAAATTAAATAATATTTCATCTAATAAAATGTATCCCAAAGTTAAATTAATATTTTTTAACCAACTTTTTTAAGAAAAAATAATTCCATACTAACCACATTACATAGGCTGGTGGTAGGCTCAAAACCCTTATCGCTCTTCAGTTTTGGGTTCAACCCTCACATCCTTTCTGGATATGATGAGTTGTCTCACGGTAGGACAATTTTCATTTTTATAAAACAACATTAATATAATTACTATAAAATTTCCCAAAATATGATGAATTTATTCATAATAACATTAATCATCCTACCATTCTTTAACCAATAATGTTTTCTATATAGTATAATTTTTTTTTCTAAAAAAAAATTTTAATTGGTTATTTTTACCTTAACATCAATGATAAAATTAACCAAAATTGTTATCAATAAAATTAAACTTATTTCTTAAAAATATATAATAATTATACCAAAAATAACTAAAACATCTACTAACTAAATTGTTGTATTCCTATATATCACTCCCAAAAATAGCCTTAATCATATGATACTCCCATCACATAAAACATCAAAATGGGAATCTATGACTTTAAACATATGATCAAACATAGACTTATCAACCAATGAAAAATTAGGTTTATACAATATCTATATATAATGTCATAAGTTCCCATAGGTTCTACTATCTAATTCTTCATTATGGTTTATTGAGAAAATGTGAATTAAGCCAAGTATATCCCCCAATAGTGTCAAACCATGTGTGCGAAAAGGGAAAACTCAGCATTAATAAGAATAATGGTTGAGATAAATTCAACAAAATATATTGTGGGTTATTACCCCTATATGCATCTATAGAAAAACATTTTCCACTTTTAGTATCTATAAAAGGATATATTTCTAGGAATACCACATAATCACTTCTTTACCAAAACATTAGGATGTTATCATATACTTATACTTATCCCTAAGGTTTTTTACTATTGTTATCTAACAATAGTCCCCAGAAATAACTAAAACATGCTTTGATAACAACTATAGTGACCTAATCCTTTTACATAGACTATCACATGATTATTAAGATAAACATCCAGGAATGAAAACCCATTGATTATGAGGCCTTGTTTATTTGGAAGACTAGGTACATATAACATCAAAAGAAACTAAAACATAACATATATATTTTTTCCACTTGTTGAGTTCCTAAATCTAGTTGATCTAATTAAACTTAATTGGATAACCTGGGGAATAAATAAAAGAAAACTGTGAGCTAAAAATACTAGTAAGGGAATAAACATGATAAGAATCATAATGTGTGAGTTAAAGGTATACCATTATATCAAAAAAGATAGGGGTTATGTGTAATCAAATTGAAGAATATCATAAGGAACAAGGTGTCATAAGATAATAGAAATATAGTAAATATGGGAAAAACATATAACATGAAATAAAAATGTGTCAATGATAACTTCATCTATAATATCACATAGTGGGAAAAGTCCTATAATGTATTAGTTTTACTCCCCAATCCCTTATATAAAGTCTCATCAAAATAAAACTTTAACCAATAAATTAGAGAGACATATGGGTTAACCCATCATAACATGTTCATGATTACGTGTTCCCCAAAAAATAAATCAATCATAAGGTGTAAATATAATAATTACGCATGAAAAAAATGGTTTTTATAATCTTTCCTCATAACATAATCAAAGGAAGTTTTATAATGAAGGAATTTTATAGATGAACATAAGGTTGGTATTAACCTACCAAAGTCAGGGATAATGAGATATTTAGATGTGTTGGAGACACATATATAATATTTAGAAACTATTTTTTATCATAATTGGTTTTAGTTGTTGATGAAAATGTCTTAAAAATATCACATAGAATATTTATTGAGGAAAATACCAATTTCACATTGAAATAACATCTTTAAAATATAAAAATTTTATAAATTTTATAGAAAAAATTTTATTGCCGAAAAACCATGTAAAATTATAATGTAAGATTCAATGCATTGAGTAGTCATGCCAGTAGGAAAAATCTATTAATGCCATGTAAGTTAAAATAAAACATTATTTCATATTTCTATTAAAAATGTCAAAAAGTATATTGTTTAGAAAATTACCAAAAGAATAATTTTAAAAAATTTTGTAAAAAAATAAAAAATTTTAAAAAAGGAATTTAATAAATAATTGGATAATAGTAAAAATTTAAAAAATATTTTATGTAAATATTGACATGTAGAATAAATATTCTCAATCTAAAAGAAGATATAAGATTAGTATTACTTACATATAACTATAATGATGTTTATTTATTCAAATAAGGGAAGAAATGGAAACCAAAAATCTAAAGA
The DNA here is from genome assembly GCA_963277665.1 of Viscum album. Taxonomy (NCBI): domain Eukaryota; kingdom Viridiplantae; phylum Streptophyta; class Magnoliopsida; order Santalales; family Viscaceae; genus Viscum; species Viscum album. The sequence continues at coordinate 2,049,176,420 of OY728137.1, forward strand.
ATCATGTAAAGAGGATAATAAAAAATATTTTATTCAAGAAAATAATTGTATATGATTTTTCCAGTCGTAACCTTGAATATAAATAGTATTGGAAAGAAAGTAGATTGTAACATAAAACCTTTATCGCTTTGGTAACGTTCAAATCAAATCCACTTGGATGATGTAAAATTAATTATAAATTAAAATATCATTAGGTGTAATGGATTAATTATAAAGTATAGAAATGGTTAGATTACACATCATATAAATGAAATTAGGTGTATGACATTGAAATATGCCTCAATGAGTTGAAATTGAGATGAAATACCTTATAAATATATTATCATTAGAGTGAGAATTAATCAATGATGTGATTATTTTTAATAAATGAAAATAAAAAAAAACCATATAGAAGTACGACATAATATAATAAAAGGAAATTTTACACATAACCATATCATAATATAGTCAATGATGTATAATTATAACCCAATGAAAGGAAATTGAGTTAAGAATCCCCTTAACATGAGTTCGACTAATCATGTTCATACCTTATCTTCCTAAATAATAAAATTATGATAATTATGTACATGATTATGAATAATTTTTTTATTATTCATTTTATTTTATTTATTATAATGTTATATTTACTTAATCAAAAAAGATCATGTCGGACGTTTTAACGATATTCTGTTTATATGTCCAAAATGACTGTGGTGGGATAAATATAGTAAAAAACTTCATTGGTATATAATATCTAGAATATTAATAATTACTTAATTATCATTTTTATACATAAATTATAATTTCTAAATCCAATCATTAAGTATGTTTATGAAAAATAAACTTTGTTACAATTTTAGAGATGGTAGCCCCTATGCATGCAATAATAACGTTTCCATTTTTCAAAAATAATGATGAAAATATGGAAGGTAATATTTTATCATTAAATATAGATAATTATATTATAAATATTTTTTTATTCAAATAAACTTATATATATAATCCATGTGACATTTTGATGAAAAATGAATCACAATAGTTCTTGGAGGTGGTAGTCCACATGTACGCACAATCGATGTTATCATTTTTCAGTAATTTGAAAGGTATGAAAATTTATAATATATTAAATTTGAAAAATGAAAAAAAATAATGAATATAATATATATACAATAAACCAATCATCATAAATATCCATGAGATATGATGATGGAAATAAAATTACCTCAGTTTTTGATGAGGTAGTCTGTCATATGCAAGAACGATGGTTTCGTTTTACATTTGATGGAAGAGGATGTGGATGTCAATTATTAAATTAAAATAATAACCTATTATTATATAATATATAGTTATTTGATTATATCATAGAGGTTGAATAATAATTTATTGATGTTGAAGAATAATGAAAAAAATTCCTGATTTAGAACTATACCACTTTTTCGGACAACCTCTTAAGGTTTACACCAAAACCTTCCCTAGGTTAGTTTTATGATAACATAATGGAATATAGTATATGGGAAGGGAATTAAAGAAGGTATTTAATTAGGTAATGTCCAAAAAATGATCATTTTCTTTTGTGAGTACAGGAAAGGGTGTTCCCTTTTTTAAGTGGGTGGGAGGACCTACTATAAAATTTCTTTAAACAAAAAAAATAATAAAGTCATTCCCAAGAAAAATTAATTCATATGGAAAAATATTTTATTATGGGATATTATATCGTAGAAATAAGTCCATGAAATATTATTTAAAATATTTTATTTGAAAACATACACTTACTATTTGGTTTAACCCCTGATAAACCCATTTTAACATAACTGTGATATTTACTTTTTTAAACTGAAAGGGTTATAATATTACATATAAGATAATAATTGGATAATAAATGTAAAATTTATAAAATTTTAGATTATTTCGCATCCATATTTTACTCTTTCATTTTTTAGGATTTCTAAATAATTTATTGTATTATTTATAATAAAATACCAGTAATGTCATTTTTGACACTATTCAATTAACTTGACTTTAAAGACATGAAGATAATAATTAATTTATAATATAATAAATTTTACCATAAATAATAAATAATTACTAAATATAAAATTCTTTTATAACTATAAGTCTTCCCAAATACATTACTTATAACCTATTTAAAATTATTTACCTTGAGTTTCCACTATTTTCAACAAAGCGTTGTGTCAGCATTGTATAAGCATTTAAAATAAAAATATAATCTCTAAAAATTAAAAATAAACGACCAACAATAAAATAATTTCATTATAATCAAAATAAACTTTAATATCCGTTCCCTAGTTATATTTATCCCTATGTAAACATATAATATAATTTTATTGGAATGATAGTGACATTTTGTATTTTTCTTTACTTAAATTATTATATGGGTCAATTTATTGAAAAATTGACCCGTAAATAATTAAAAATATATTATAAGGTGATATGGGTTGAAATAAATTCATATAATATTAATTAATATAAAAAATGGTGGCCTTATCACTTAGTTTTGACCTAGGTTAACCTGATTTACCCTTCTACCACGACAATTTTTCTTTTGTTTTTAGAATTATTTATGCCCAAAAAATAAGTTGAAAACACTAAATAATATTAATTATTATTGTTAAAAATATTAAAACTATTTTATCAAATTAAATTCATATAGGTTCTATAATTTTATTTAAAAACGAACCTGCAAAAGTATCAAAAAATGGTTTATCAAGAAATGTATTTTTTAAGCATAAGTTGATCTTATATTAACTAAATGAGCAATAATAATAATTATATGATTTTCTATTCACATATATAGATATATAATATATATATTTGATTTAAATAATTCCATATTTGGTTTTATTTTATTTTATTTTAATGGATACTCATTATGTACTTAAAAACATTTTTCCGAAAAATGTGTTTTAAGCCTAAAAATTAACTTATACCAAAATCATGAGAATTTTTGATTAAAATAAAATTAAATAGATTATTTAAATTGAAATTTTTTATATTTTTCTTTAAAAATATCTACAATATATAATTTTACTTTTAAATTACATGATTTAATAAAAAGAAATGACAGTATTTGAAAAATCGGTAATTTTCACATTTCATTGGAAAATAAAACTTTTCAGAAAAATACCAAAATTTCACCATAAGAAAATTTTTATATAGTTATTTATAAAATTATATAAATTTTATCCATTAAAATTTATTAAATATCCAAAAAATAATTATAATATTTTCACACAAAAATAAATAAAAACTATTTTGAAGAAAACTTATTTTTAGAGAATAGACTTAATTTACTAAACATTCGAGTGATTATTCTATAAGATTTTATAAATACATTTATATTGAGTAATATATATATATATATATATATATATATATATATATATATTTCAAAAATAATTCAATTTTATTCATACCAACTTATTTAATAGTATGGTTATAAAGATTATATTTAAGTAAAAACATATCATGGATCGTTTTGGCTTGGTGTTTCATTTCGTATACAATATTGAGTGTAATGCTCGTATTTTAAGATTCTGGGGTGTTATATTTGTTGTATAATTTTACCATACTTGGAAATCTATTATCTTAAGCAGTAATATGTTATCCAAATAAGTGGTATAATTTTTAAGAAAGTGTTTTCTTTTGTATTTCTTATTCCACCTATTCCAAAACAACTTCAAACATCCTGAAATAAAAACACAAATATATTTCATATAATGAGATAGTTTTATGTTCATAAAATAACCTATATTAATCTCATTATTCTATAAAATAGGAACTAAAACCATTGTTTGTGTGTACGATACACTACCGCCTCATGAACTGAAATAAATCATTTTCTATAGCCGCCTCACATGGATATTTATTGTGATAGATTTAAGGAATATATATGATATTAATGAAATATTTATCATATTTAAAACATAATATATCATATATTTTCGTACTTTTATTCCATTTTAATATGATTCTTTCATTAATGTTTATGTGTGGACTACCACCTCTAAGAAGCGATGTGATTTATTTTTCATCATCGCATAACATGGAGTTTATATATAAGTTTATTTAAAGAAATAATATGGTATTTATGATGTAATGAGAATTATATAGGGGTAAAATAATTTTTACACTCATTGAATCATGATTGTTGAAAAATGGAAAATGCTACAAATGCCTACACACGACATATCATGTCCATGATTGTAATTTAGTTAATTTTTTATAACCATCTTTCATAGTAGGTTTTAAACAATATAATTTATATATAAAAATGATAATTATTTCATGATTATTATTCTATAGGTGGTAAAATAATGACCTCTTATACCATAGTCAACTAATTGAAGTCATTTTAGACTTATAATCCAAATATCATCAAAACATCTGATGTGAACTTAATTGATGAAGTATTTGATTATAACAAGGTAAAAGAAATATCAAACATTTAAGAGATTATTAAGTAAGTAAAAAATTAACTTAAGTTTATTATTCAGGAATATAAATAATGTATGTAATGATTCAGAGTATAGGTAAGGGAAAATTTACATAAAAACCATCATTTTAAATGTTTTAATTTTTTAATTTTTAAATCATTTTCTTACTTGTCCACATTTTTAAAATTATTTTATGGATGTATTTATAATGACCTAAATTAATTATATAAGTAATTTTATCACTTTTCACTTTCTTTCAAAAGTTTTTAAAATGATTATTTTTTCATATTTTATTCAGATTAATTGGATATTACTTATAAAAAGAAAAAAGGAATGTTCCATTTTAATATATATGGAATCAAAGACCTCTCCCAAAACCACAACCATTATTTTGATTTTTTATTCCATTATAAGCTTCCATATTTTCATAAAAAATAATTCCCTTTAGTCTAAGAATTTTATTTTTTAAAACTAGTTTTAATGGAGAGGGATATATTAATTTTTGAATATTTTTTCTTATGGGTGAAAATAATTTTTTTGATGAAATATTTCATGTATTATGATTATGTTATGGTTCATAATTATTTATGATGATGGGTGGATCCATTATTAATCTAGAATAGGTGAGAACATTATAGATCTCCAATTCATTGGGTAAATGGATGGAGTCAAATGATTAGGTTTCTCCCAATATATATTATTGGAATTTATTATCAATTTTACTCTATTTATAATCACAAAGTTTATTCCATTCATAATTGTAAAGGTTATTATATTTGTAACCATGAAGGTTATTCCATTTATAAACATTAAGGTTCTTATATTTGTAATAGTGATTTTAAGAGTGATATAAAAATGATGTCTCACGTTACCTACATGTCTTATCTATTCATTTTATGTGTTTTTATGGAAACCTTAATGATTTCACAAGGTAATATAATAAGAGTATGTTCAAATGAAATATATATAGCTTCTTAAGTGAAAAAATGTATAGCTTTATGAATAAGTGATCATGAGTTTTTCATGATTATAAGGAATCATTTATGAGTTTTATTTTACTTTTAAAAATTATTAGGAAATTTTTGATGAAAATATTTTCATAGAGAAGTTGATTTCTTGAGTAAAAAATGTTTAGTTTGAGGCCAATGTTTATTTTGAAAAATAAAAATATTCATAAGTATTAATTAACTAATGTGTTTATTTTCCTATATCCATTAATGTGCTTTTTCTTCTCCTCCAAAATTTTAAAATTTATTTGAAAAGTAATATAGATGAGTATGAACTATAACAAGGTATAACATTCTAGTATAGGGATTGAAATTTATAGAATAAAATTTGTTTTAATGAAACAAGAGTTTAAATGTTAAGTATATCATTTTTTGGTAAAATGGATATTGAGTAGAATACCAACTTTTTAATATATGGTTTTCTTATGTAATATTTATGGACTAATTATCTAAAAATTTATACCATGATGATCATAAGAAATGAAATAAAGTAAATTATTGACTAAAAAAATCAATTTTATGTAATGTATAAGATCAGGTTCTTATAATAATTTCTATACATATTCATTTATTACAATGTAAAGTGGTCATTTTAAAATGAATGTGAATTAAAATTTGAAACATAATGGATATAAGCCATGAATAAACCCATAGACAGAATTTATATATATATTTTAATGATATTTTCAATATTTATCACTTAGTTTCACCCTTTTTCCCTTATTTTACTTTTACCATGGTAACTCAATTTTGACCTCAGTAATATCATTTTATTTACAAAAATGAAATTAAAATATTTTCTTAATTTGGAGGTTTTGATTAAATATTTGGAATCCATTTAATCCAATTAAATTTTTAAATATAAATTATTAAACTTTTAATTGAAAACATTATATATGAATAAAAATAGTTTTTATAGAAAAATGAATTTTTAGAAACTAAGTGTTCCTAATATTATTTCATATCAATTACTAATTAAATGATTGTTAATCTGGTTTTATAAATTAAATTATATCTATCATTTAGAATAAATTTACTTAATTTATTATTATTATAAAAAATAAATAATACTTAAAATATAGTTGTTGGTGAAATACCATTTCATTAACATTAAAATAAATTTAACTACATCCAATTAAAATTAATTATTCATCTTATCATGAATTTTTCAATTAATTTTTTATAAAAAATGTTATTTTAATCTAATTAATGCATCAAATGACTCTTCAATAATAGTAGATAATATTATTTTTAGTATTTTTGATTACACATAACTACGCTACCCTAGCTTTCTATATGGATAAAATGACTATTTGATAAAAATACTACTACTACTAATAATATATAATGCATACAAAATATATTTTTATAATGATATATTTTTATTAAATACTATATTTTTATTTCATTCCATATTTATTTATTATTAGTGAATTATATTCATTTCAACTTTTCAACATACCAGTTTGATATTCCTAATAACTATATTACCAATGACTATTTTTTCTTATGGTCACATATTCAAAAAAAATATTTCCAATGATCATATTTTTAATGATCAAATTTCATTCCTATATATATACTTTAACACATTTCTAAAATCATTTATTCTATTTTTTTACTTATCCCTCAAAATGTCTATTTTATTTTTAATTCATCACCTTATTTTGATAGTTTCAAAAAGGGTTACATTCTTTATATAAGAACATATTGAAAATGATTTAATTTATGGCTATTTTATTTTCTAGTGGATTTATTCCTGTAATACTTCAATTAATGATGTTTTATATTATATTCATATAATGTATTGATGCTTAAATTTCATTATAATATTTTATCTCAATAAATTAATCATGTTTAATTTCAGTTCAGTGTATCATGTGAAAAAAATAACACAGTATTTATTTAACGAAAAAATTTATACTAAAATCATGAGGTTTTACATTATATCCCCTACAAATAATTTTCCCTCGAAATTCTGTTATTTTGATAAAAAATGAGGGTGATTATTCCTCATTACATAATTTATTTCATATTTTGAATCTTTAAACTTATGATTTCTTTATAAAACATTAACCAAGGGAGTGGTCTAATTTCATAGTGCTTCAGCACAATTATCAAATATTTATATTGGTTGTTCCTCATAAGAGATGTTATGATCTTATTGTACCAAATATAAGTTTGATAAAAGTTATGTGAATGTGAAACACCCACTAGGTCACTGGTAAATCTTAATTTTCATTTATTTATTTATTCTAGGAGTTTTCGGGAGAAGGGGTCAAAATATTAATTTTCTAAATAAATTTGTCTAGCATAAGGTTAGGCGTGGTTTATGATAACAATGAAAATAAAATTTTGATAGATGGATTTATGAGACGTTTTAACTTCACATTTTCTCTATAAATTTTTTCTCACCATGGGGGAGTTTATATAAACCATGTTAATTTATTTTGTGGTTACGTTGTGTTCTGCATGGTTGGTATATGATTTTTCCAATGATACTAGTTTTCTTTCACATTATAATTTTTTGATTTTTAAATTTTACCTAGATATTTTTTACCACAAATCACATTATTACTTCCCACTCATGTGTGAAGCCTTATAATTTTCTTATAGTATGTTCCAACTATATCTCTTTTCCATTCTTCCTAGAAGATTGGTGATTTCTTAATAGACATTGCTGGTTTCTTATGGGTTCCCTCTATTTTCCACCATTCACACTTTGTTTATCCTTTTTCACGGTGTTATGAAATCCTATATTGAAATTTGGACGAATATAGGTTTTTTATGGGAGATTTTAATTGTATATTGGCTATTTAGATTTTTGGGGACTTCTACGACATGATTCTTGGGGTTCTCATCGAAGGCGATGAGTTTTGATTTGGTATCGAGGTAGGTTTGTAACCCAATAGATTTACTAATAGTATGTGAAACTTTTATTTTAATAAAAATATAATATAATGAACATTTAAATATTTCATGGAACAAAAAATCTAATTAAATAGGATGAATAATGATTTTGAACTTATTAGGTCCAAATAAGCATAGAATGAATTTTCCAAAATTTTCCATAGGAATAAGCTATTATAAATAATTATGATTGTAATATTTAATTAAATTTATTTATAATAAATTTTTATAATACTATAATTAAATATGTATTTATTATCAATTTTTTTATAAAGAAATACAATAGTATTTGGTGGAAAAAAGTATTTTTTCTTTAGAAAACCTTTTTTAAGTGGATAATGTTTTTCCGTTTTAATAAATTTAAAAACCTCCAATAATTAATTATTTTAATTAAATTATTAGATTATATATATAAATATATTAAGTTAAATACACATAATTATTTTTACTAATCATATATTTGATGTAATATCATATTATGTTTGATCAATCTGTTTTTTTAAAAACTGTTTTCATCACATTTTGCGGGTTAATTTTTAAATTAATTTATCCCAGTTCTGTCAAATGATTTTGATAAAATGAACTAAATATTTTTAATTAGAATAATTTAAATTATTTTATATGTTCAACATAATATTTAGTTATAGTTAATAGAAATAACATTTGATATTGGTTTCCAAGGTTTAGGTGAAATTAGGTTTACCAGTGGGGGTGGGGGTGTTCATCTAAAAAAATAAGTATTAAAATTATATAAATCAATTATTAAACCTATATTTTTGGATTCTTTTAGAATATACCCATATCACCTTAAAACATGATTAATTTTGGAGAGTTTTTTTTCAGGAGAACAACTTAATAATACTATAAAATGTTGAGAAATTAAAAGTGTTCCACTCAACTCAATTAGTAGAAGGCACCCACTCCACACACATATTTATCGATTTTGAGCTATTTATCTCAATAAAAACCAATGAAAATATCTCATTATAATCATTATAAATGTTATATATGTTTTTATCTTTTGAAAATAAAAACCCTATGGTCCTTAATAAGAGTTCCAAAGGAGGTTTCTTTAAGATAAGGTAATCATCTTCACTAACCTATTTCTATTTACTTCTTTTTTACCACATTTAATAATTTCCTTAAAATTCCTATATAATAAAACAATTATATAAAATTTAATTATATGTTATCATTTTTTGAGATAATATTTATCCATCTCTTTCACGATCAAATGTGTAATAATACTATCACTCGTGTTTACATCAGACTACCGCCTCACGAACTGATTTAATTTGTATCCCATCTCTATCTCACATTGATTGTAATAATAATGGATCTAATGGTTAAATAAGATAATTATTAAATTATATTTACTCTTTAAATTTAATATATAAATTAATTTGTTACCCTTTAACCCATTGAATAATGATAACGTTGCTTGTGCGTAAGTAATTCCTACCGTCTCTAAGAAGCGATTCGATAGATTTTCCATGTACAAATTTTATGAATGATTATAAAATATATGTAATGAATAAATATTATATTAATAACACAAATATATTTTTATATATGATTAAAATATATCCTATTCATAGGAACCTAATCTTATATAACAAAACAATCTTCAGAATAAGATGAGTTAACACCCGAAACAATGATAATAATTGAATATTATTAACAAATTGGTGAAAATATGTTATAAGAGGATCATATATGATATTAAAAATATAAATATGGTTCTATTATAAATTAATAATTTTTTTAAAACAATTATTATGTATTTTAGAGCACCTTCAACTATGTTAATGTGTGAGGTAAAAGGTTTCTTCACAATTTCCACAACAATAATATATATTTGGTATTTTTTACCTATTTACTTTTATATGGTGTATATACAATCTATTTGATGTATTTAACAAAAATAAATATTTATTAATTATAATTATAATTTAAATAGAAATTTATTATTTGAAGGGGTTATAATTTAAAAGATACTAAAGTGGTAAAAATTTATTTTGCAATCTAATTTTTCTAGTATTACTTATATTTTTTATTAAAGGAATATTGTAATTTATCCTTTATAAACTTCGTAAATTTTATTCTCCATTGGATATGTAAGTATTTCTTGAGTTTTCTTCAAAATTATCCTCTCTTTGTAACTTTAATCAATGGAATAAATCTTTAAAAGAAAATTCAATATTATATCTATTTTTGGTCGGATATATTTTTCTTCCAGGTCCATATTTTTCAAAATTATTTTGAAAAAGTTCATTTAAATTATAAAAATTATTTATTAAGGATATTTTATGTCATCCTTGACTTTTGAAAAGGTTTTATAGGAATCATTTTAATTTTTTCAGAAGGTTCGGTTTTTTACTTTCTTTATAAAAAAGGTAAAAAATGGTTTATTTTTAACATATACAAAATTTATGGACATTTCGGCCTCTATAACTGTTTGTTGGATATTTATATCATTCTAAAAGTTTTCAACAATTTATAAAATAAAAATATTTAATGCGACTTATTTTAATGTTCTAATTATATATTATTTTATTCTCCAAATGCCTGAATTTAATAAAAACCAATATTTTTTATGAATTGATGGTCATATTTTATCTCTTATTAATTTTGTGGTCATTTAATTTCTCTTGAAACATTTACATTATTTGGATCAATTTTCTCTATAAATTATAGTTCTCTAACATATAGATACTCTTTGTATCATGGATATTATTATTTATTAAACCATATACCATTTCAATATATAATATTTTATAATTTATGTTATTTTATTTACTTTGAATATATTGATATTATATATCATTTTCTCAATACAAATATCTATTGATAAGAAATATTATTTACGAATTAAATTTATTATTCGATATATGATGAATTACTTGGAAATACATTGATGGGTAGGGCCTAAAATTATATATCCTCTTGATCTATGAATATGTATCATGAGATAAATCAGTTGTATAACCGTATTAAGTGGTGTTTTGGTGTATAACTACCCATAGTTTATATAGTCTTGGCACAAGTACAAGGTAGTAAATATATCAATATTTATTATATCATGATATCCAACATTATTATTTCATTTATTTAGAACTATGTTATTTTTATCCAATGTCTTTTTTTCATTCATATTATCCATTGATTCATTTCATACTAAAGTTATTTATTAAATGAAATGCATTTTTAGTTATCTTTCTTTTCGTGTTGTTTATTCCTTATTTACTCATAATAACTTCTATTGTACGTAACCCTTTCTGATAATTTGAGTTATAAATTCTCTTTCTCCATTACCCATTATGTAATGAAGTAATATTTGAATGATTTCATGAATTTAGAATATTTACTTTCACTTTTTTTAATAGTTCATTTGTAATGTAAAATGGGAATCAAGTTTATCTTTGATTCTTCAAGACTAATAAACTATTTTTTCCTTAGTAGTGTGATCCATTTTGTTATAAATTAATGTAATAAAGTATAAATTGACTTTGAGTTACTAAATTTGAGGTTTTTATAGTTGGTTTTCGAGCATGTTTAGTAGAAACCTTAGGAACTAGTATTTTGAAAACATCGATAAGGGATATAATGCTATGACAGACTTTTAGGATATGTCCATCATAAATGTTTGGGTAAAGTAAAGATTATGTGGATTTTCTAGTAACAAATCACTCTATATATAGTCAAAGTGTTTTATTTTTCGAATAGATACAACAAGGGGTAATAATACCAAATAGAGTTGGTTGAGTTTATCATGGCCATTGTTACAGTGCATGATGAATGGTCCCTTACTGTGCAGTTGGTTTGAAACTCTCTAAAGAACTACTTTTGTTTATGCACAATTTCATTTCAAACCACTATGAAATATTTTAAAATACTTTTAGTATTCAAATATATTATAAAACAAACTATTTTTTATTCTGATATAAACAGTGCATAAATAATTGTATCAATACTGATGGTCAATGTATATATTTCCATGTTGATAAAACCTATAAAAATTATGTTGGAGATATAAATATCATGGTCATATTAGGGTAGATGATCTATTTTATTACTAATAACACTTAAAACATAGATCAAATTGATATTAATTTACATGGTACACCTATATTGTATCATTTCATATTATAAATGCCTCACTATTTTAGTGGAATTACTAATTCAGTGGTATTTAATAAAAGGATTAATTTCCTTGAAAATATATTTCAAGAATTGTGATGTGATGAAGAATTTCCACAGGAGAAATGAACTGAAATGAATATAAACATACCTTTATTAAATAAAAATTAAGATTAAAGTGTTGATTCTATGATGCTACCTTTACCATACTAGACAACTACATTGGATTTAAAAATATAATTAAAAAATTTATTTTGAAGAGAAAAAAATAATAATTCATGATGAACATATATATTTCCTTATATTTACTGGGAAGAATGCATCATTTTGGTCTTTTATAGATCCACATCAAGTAGATATCTTGAATTATATTCATGGAGATGAATAATAGACACAACATTTGAAAGAAAAATGAAATCTTTAAATTGAGTATGTACCTATTATTCTGAAATAAATTGATGTATTTCCTAAGGATTTTACTAAACATCCACCAAAATGTGAATCCATTTTTTCAATTAATTTAATCCTTAATGTAAAACCAATATCAAATACTTCTTATAGATTGTCCAATGTGTAATTAGTCTAGTTCAAGAAAAAACTATAAGAGTTGTGTGATAATGGATTTATATGTATTATTATTTCACCTTGGGAGGCCCCTATTCCTTTAATTAAGAATAAAGTTAGATCTATGAATATGTGAAATTATTATATAGAAATAAATGAAATTAAAATATAGTTTTATTATCATCTACCTCACATTGATGAATTATTCTATCTAATTCATGGTCTTCAATATTTTTCAAAGGGTAAAATTAGTTCTCGGTATCATATATTTCTAGTAAATAAGGAATAAATTATAAAGAAAACATTTCATATGGGGTATGGATATTAAGAGTTTAAAATAATTACTTTTGGATTGGCTAATGCACCCTCTATTTTTATGGATACAATGAACAATGTGTTCATGTAATATATTGATAATTATTTTTGAGGAATTTATTGATGATAAATTAGTGTACCGTAAAATCTATGAGGACCATGAGAATATTTTATGTATCATTATTGACACACGTAGAGGAAAATAGTTATATAATAAATTTAGAAAGTGTAAATTTTGTATTTAGAACATATTGTATCCAAGGATGGAATCTGAATTGATCTTGTAGAGACAAATATAGTCAGAAAATAGACTACACCAATTAACATAATTGAAGTAATTAGTTTTATTGAACTGAAGTTTACTACCAGTGTTTTGTTTGAAAAAGTTTCTGATGGGCTAAACCATTAACCAAGATTGCATGTAAAGGGGTTAGACCACATGGATAAAGGAATTTGAAGACTATTTTGAACAATTACTGAAGATATTGGTAAATTCTCTAATTTTTAATATATCATCGAAAAGTGATTTATTTTTGATATATAGTGATGCATTAAAGAAATTTCATGGTTTTTCCCTTATTTATAATGAAAAATTTATTACATATGCATCAAGGTAATTAAAGACTCATGAAAAAAACTGTAACACCTGAATGTTTTATGGAATATTTTCTTTAAATAATTTTTTTCTTCACTTGATTTATTTTCATGTAATAGTGAATTTAAACTAACTTCAAGTCAATTTTATAATAAAATTACTATCATAGCCTATCATTAGGTTAGCGGGAATAATTATAACAAACCTATGAAAATTCATTGTGAATTCATTGGTTATCAATTATTTATGAAAAATACAAATCAATAATATGTTTGTATTTTTGTGTTAATTACATTAGGTAATGAAATTAATGATATATATATGAGTCATATACTTAATATAATATTTTTTACATTCATACAATGGATATTTTAGTCATAGGGTATGAATAAAACCCTATTTGATGTATAAAAACCTATTTTTTAAAGGTTTATTTTACACCTTTGAATAAAGGACCCATTTTAAATTAATACTTTGGAACATTAATTTTTTTTCTATGAAAAAATAAACATGTTATTTTGAATATGGATACAAAAATTTACCTTGGATGAATTTTAGATATTTTTCTGATAACTTTAATGTTTTGATGAATAGTAAAAATACGTAATATTTTTATTGTAAATAACTTTTTTTCAATGAAATAATTTTATAGTTAAATTATATTATTGAATAGTTTGAAATTTTAAATATAATATATATTTTTACATTTAATATAATTCATGTCATTGGAATTAATTTTAGATTTACTTCATATTTAAAAACATTTCAATCATTTTCAATATTTTAACTTTTAAAACTCATTTTCTCATTTCAACAATGGGACTAATTTTAAATCAATTACTACAAATTATGTGTTTTGAATTTTGAAAAATGGACTGCATATTTGGAATTAGTAGGTCCAAATAATCTAAATAGCTTTATTTTATTTTTGGGAAATATGAATAGTAGTTTCGATAAATTTTATTAACACAGTAAAAGGGTAAATCGGGTAATTAAGGGTAAAAATAATATTATAAAATTACTCTAACACTTGTATTAATATAATTTAATGATTATAATTTTCCCTAAAAGATACTTTAGTGGAAATGGTATCTGTTTTAACCCACTGGGATGAGATTAAGGCATTTAATTTATTTTATTTAAAAAAACTGAAATATGTATCACTCTAACTTTAATAATTAAATTATTTTTAATATAAAGTTATACAGAATATAAATTCTATTATAAATACTCATTTGAAATATAATTTTTTTTTATTTTTCATGATAATTTATTTTTAATTTTTAGGAAAAAAATAATTACCTTAAAGGCTTATACTTGGATGAAGAAAAAAATTAATTAATTGATGAGAAATAAAAAAACAATTTTTAATAAAATATTAATAATAATAAAAAGGCCATATAACTTGGAAAAAAATTATTGGTTGAGTATATATTTACCATAATCATCCAAGGGTTGACTTATTCACTATTTGGAGGCATATAGAAGATATTATGACAATTATATTATTTTTTTAAAGTGAAGATAAATTTGTCACATTCATGTTTTAAAAGAGTATATCATTTTTAATTTTATGTTTTTCAGAAAGATAAATTAAACTAAAAGTATTATTATAAAATATAATGGATTTATTTTTATAATATTTTTTTATTTTTAATTTTTCTTCATAAAAAATTATATTAAATAATTTTTAAAAATTGAGGTTGTAATTATTTTATTAATGAAGAGATCAAATAAATGTTATTAAAAATATTTTAATAAATATAATTTTGGATAATTATTATGTAAAATTAACTTTAAAGATTTTTTTACCCCTTAGGGATATAATAAAATATTTTTATCGAGTTTCACTTCTTATTTTTATATTTTAAAAAATCTATGAAATAAATAGTTTCAAAATTGACACTATTGATATTTTGTAAAAATATGTTTTTCTTAAATTATTTAAAAATCATAAAACATTTCAAAAAATATAGAATAATTATTATATGGTCTAAAATGTTTCAAATTATTCATTTCTGGTCTAATTTACTTCATATAAGTAAATATTTCACCCATTTAATATTGAAATATTTTTTACCCAGGCTAAAAATTAAATAGAATAACTAAGTGTTAATTAAACTGATAGTGATTTAATTGACAAAAATACTTATCTAAAATTTATTTTATGATTATATTACAACCCTGTATCATTTAATCCTATAAATTGGGACATTTTAGAGGTTTTTTTGTCGGGTTTGATTTTATTATAAATTAATATTTTGGAGGTTTCAAAAAGTGACCCTCACATCAATTATAAAAGGTCACTTCCTCCATCAAATATTAAATTATATATATATATATTGATCATTCAATATCGACCATCCCCTACCCATTTCCATTATAAAAATACCTAGAAACATTCTAGAGGTACTAGAGTTCTTTAAAGACCCACTCTAGTGCTCTAAGAGGATATTTAAAAGAGGCACATCGAAGAAGAGGTAATATCATTTACCGATTCATTAAAAATTATTTTTTATTCTACTTAGACCTCATGATTTATTTCATTATAAAATAATAAATATAGTATTTCTTATATACTGAAGGGATATTATGATTATGAAACAACCATAGTACTCCTTCTTCCCATACTATGAAAAATGAAATCACTACGCGTGCGTACGTATGACTTATCATCTCCACGCCATGGTGTAATCTGTTTTCACCACCACATTACATGGACAGATATAATGATAGAATTAATAAATATATATTATTAATATAAAATTATATTTATTCTAAGATACTATACACCATCCTTTTCAATACAATTTAATAATTATGGGAATGATATTTTCGCTCGTGCAAACCTACGACCTACCATCTCCACTCTCCGAGGTGATCAGTTCTACCTAATATTCATTAAATCCTGATTTTATAAATGAATTGAGTGAATAAATATGATATATATTATACTAATTCCAAATTTTAAGTAATATAACTATAACCTAAAAATATGAAGAAGAACTTATTCGACAAAACATGCATAAGAACATAAAGCAATTAAAACCCGAATAACAAGTAATAATGTAATGTTACTAAGAAAAGATATAAATATGATCATAAATGTTATATTAAAAATTATTATGATTATGTAATAAATCGATAACATTTTTTAAATCATTATACAGAAGTTTTAGATACATACGAAGCATATCATACCTAAGGTGAGGGATAACTTCTCAAATCTCATTTTTATCCGAGGTTGTTTATTTGTAAATATTTACTAGGGTATATTTATCATCCACATATATGTTTCCTAAATATGTATTTAAAAATATTATTTATATCATTCTATAAATTTTTAAAGTAAATTTTACCCATTGGTGAATTTTTACTAAATTGTATGAATTAAATATATTTTTCTCTTTGGTACGAGGTACTTCTTGAATTTTTCGAGAAACATATGATAATAATGTTTTTTAACATGTATGACATGAAAAAAATTTACACTTTCATAATTCATTAGTTTCTTGAAGTGACCCCTATAATATTAAAACTTTATTTTAACATAAAATTATTTCTTCTAAAATTGTGTGCCATTTTGAGGAAGGAAATCATTTTTGTAGAAGAAATGAATTTTTCCTCAGGAATTAATTTCAAGTGTTTTCTTAAAATTATTTTCCATCTAAATTGACACTCTTTAAATAGGGTTATATTTTTAACCCTGTTAATAATATTTTTTTATTATAATGGAATGTTATTTAATAAATCTATTTGTTTTATATCAATTATGATGGAAATATGTTTAAGAAACCCATTTATTTCTTGAGTTATGTTATGATGAATGTTTTTATGTTTTTGTGGCACACATAAGAATGGTTTCATAATGAGATGGGTGGGACCTATATCTACTCCCAATAAATTGGGTAAACATTTTTATCTAATGAGATAGACATGACTGGAACAACAAGTAAATTTGGTTCAGTAATACAGGACTGGAACGAGGAGTGAACTAAATTTAGTAATGTACTTTCTCCGCTATGATGGTGTTGACATTGAGCCTGGAATAATATGAAACAATTTTATATTATTAAGTGTATATTCCATGAAATTCCCTATCTTATGTTATGAATATTGGGATTACATTTCACTTTTATGATTTATCCCATGACACGATATTATGATCTTTTATATAAAAGATACGATTTTGAAATGTTATGTTCTTATGATTATGATATGATTAATATTTCCCATGTTTACCCTTACTAAGAATTTTATCTCACCCTTTTATATGTTTCTTTTCCTGAGGTCATGAAAAAGGTGATTAAGTAAGATATGTCAAAAAGGATTCTAGTTATGAATAAATACGCGAGATATAATGTGTACGTTTTATAAACCAATTGTTTATGTTTCTTATTCTCTAAAGACACTAAACCTATATGGTCCTAGTGTGGTTTTTCTTATGTTATGTAATAAATATTATTCAATGTTGAAATTATATCTATATGTAACATATGGGCCGTTATATTTGGTATCAGAGAAAAGATATAGTTATCCTTTGGAAACTAGGATGCGAGAACTTTAGTAAAAACCCTAATGATATGTCTTAGTATTGGTTACAATCATATCCTAGTAGTTTAGAGATGTTCATGAAGAACCTAGTATAAAACCTAATGTGTCTTAAGTTGAAATTTTATTCTTTAATTATGTGGTTTTCCCATTATGATTAGTGCTTCCCACACTAAGATTATTGGGATTAGACAATGGTTAGAACCCGAAGGAACCTTGTTAATGCTGAATGCAATGGGAAATGAAACTATTGTCCCCCTAACAAAATAGATGTTATTGGAGTTAGAATAAAAAAACTTGTAGCCTTTCTCACGCAACATTCTCAGGCTTTGAATAATGCTGGACTTCCAAACAAGAAAATGAGGGAGAAACATTCTATTGAATCCTTTTGGAGGCATCATCCACCATCATTCAGCGGGTCTTCTGATCCATTAGTGGATGAACAATGGATTAATTACACTGAAAATATATTTTTAGTTCTACATTGATCTAAACATGGTAAATTAATCCTAGCAGTATATCATTTGGAAGTTGAAGATGATCAATGGTGGAATCTTATTAAAAATACAAGTCAAAGAGAAGAAATTGAGTCCATTGAATGGGATTAGTTTAAGAAATTATTTTTCAGAAAGTACTTTCCTGATATTATTCAATAAAATATTTCAAATGAGTTCCTTGAACTCAAGAAAAAGTATGATGAATCCATTGGTACCTACAAATTGTTTTTACAAGACTTGCAAGGCATGCCTCTGGAATTATTATCCAATATGAGAGTAAAATTACTCGATTCTCTAGTGGATTAAAAACATGTCTCCTAAGGGAATTATCCATAAGTTACTTCAACACCTATGAAGAAATTGTTCTATGTGAACTCAAGGTTAATATGGATATTAGAGTAAACCATCAGTCATATATGTTTTATAAGAAGATAAAAATGGAATTCAAAGGAAAATATAATAACCAAAATGAAAAGAAGACGAGTTTTACTTTATGATCAAAATGTGGAAAGAAACATGGAGGGAATTGTCTTAAAGGGACTAATAAATGTTTTAAGTATAGAAAATAAGGTCATTTGGCAGTTGAATTCCCAAGTGATGTGAAAAATATTTCCAACGATGTGAATAAAGAAAAGGCTACACAGAATAAACCTCCTACACTTCAATGCTACACGTGCAAGAAAATTGGGCATTATACCAACAATGCCCAAATACAAGGTTTTTTGATGATGATCGACATCAACAAACACTTAAGGATAAAGAAAAAGGAAATTCACATCCAATCACTATCAGCAAATGGAGTGCGATAATGAAGTGGTGAAAGGTACACTTATCATCCACTGTAAAGTAGAAAATGTTTTATTTGATTATGGATCCTCCCAATATTTTATTTCTGAAAACTTTTCTAAGGGTATCTCCATATTACCTCAATAATTATATGTTGAGTTAGTTATGACAACTCATAATGGCACAATGGTCGCATCAAAAGATTATAATTCTTCTTCGGTTGAAGTTTGTGGGAAAATGATTCCTACAAATCTTGTGTTCCTTTATATAGTATAATTTTATGTGACTCTTAGCATGGATTGGATTTATTTATATAGAGCTTATATCAATTTCCATGGAAGTAAAGGCACATTTCATATTCTAGATTAATCTATGACCATATATTAATGAAAGGATGAATATACACTACTGGAAAGATGATCTTTCCAAACACTTCTATACCAACGGTTTGTAAAAACCGTCGGTATAGCTACCATTTCCCAACGGTTCACCAAAACCGTTGGGAAAGCCATAGATTTCCCCACCTTTCCCAACGGTTTGGAAAACCGTTGGGAAAGGGTCACTCTTTCCCAATGGTTTATGTTAAACCATTGGGAAAGGGTGTGTTTTGAGCCTTTTTCCCAACGGTTCACCAAAACCATTGGGAAAGAGTGGCCTTTCCCAACGGTTCACCAAAACCGTTGGGAAAGGGTGTGTTTTGAGCCTCTTTCCCAACGGTTCACCGAAACCGTTGGGAAAGAGTCCTCTTTCCCAAGGGTTCACCAAAACCATTGGAAAAAACCACCCAAAATTTCAACCTTCGACCTAGATAAGTTCAACCCACCCAAACCTATCCCAACGGTTTTTAAAACCATTGGGAAAGGGCTATCCCAACGGTTTTGAAAACCGTTGGGATAAGTTCTTTAATTTTTTTCCATATCTACTAACCGAGAACATTATATAAATCTAAATTTTAAATAATTATGATAATACATATATATATTTATGAAATTATGTTTACAAAAGTGATGTTAGCTTAGTGGTTAAGTCGTTCGATTATAAACGAGGGGTCCTGGGATCAAATCCCAGTGAATGTTTTATTTTTGGAATTTATATACCAACGGTTCTATTACCGTTGGTATAGACCTATCCCAACGGCTTACTTGGCTACGGTTCTCCAAACCGTCGGTATAGGCTATACCAACGGTTTGGAGGCCTATACCAACGGTTCCAAACCATTGGTAAAGGTTAGTTTTCCAGTAGTGATAACCTTCCAATATAAATTTATTCCATCTTATGGGTTTTTATTCCTATAAATGAAGGTTATTTATCTCAAATGGTTGGGGATAAACACATGATTAAGAATACAATATCGTGTGCTATGCCTATTTCAAAGACACCATATAGAATTACCCCAATTAAGTTTTAGGAATTGAATAAGCAACTCCAAGAGAATATTTAAAAGGGATTCATATTACCTAGGGTGTCACCTTGGGGAGAACCAATTATTTTTGTTAAGAATAAATATAGATCAATGAGACTCTTCATTGATTATCGAGAACTTAACAATATCACTATCATGAAAAAATATCCTCTTTCCCACATTGATGATTTATTTTACCAACTACGTGGAGATCAATACTTTTACAAGATTAATATTCATTTTGGATATCCTCAATTTTGGGTCAAGAAGGAGGATATACCAAAGGTGAAATTCTATATAAGGCATGGAAACTATGAATTTATAGTTATTACTTTTGGTAATACTAATTCCCCTACTATCTTCATGGATCTAATGAATAGATTCATTAAAAACTATCTTGATCAATTTATGGTAGTATTTGTTAATGATATTCTTGCCTATTTGAAGAGAAAGTAAGAACATGAAGGCCTCCCAAAGAATTGTACTAAAGACCCTGTTAAAGGAGAAGATTTATGATAAGTTTAACAACTGTGAATTTTAACATAAAAAGGTTTCATTTTTGGGCCACACAATCTCAAGAGAATGGATATCTATGGATCAATACAAAATAGAAGTTGTTCAAAGTTGTATGAGACCAAAAAAGGTAACTTAGATATAAACTTTTCTTGATTTGGCTAGATATTTTTGATGTTCTATGAAATATTTTTCATGATTATCTAATCCACTCACCATGTTGACTCAGAAAGGAGTTAATTTTTTTTGGATGGAATAATGTGAAGATAATTTCAAAGTGATAAAAATAATTTTATCTAGTGCACCTATGATCGCACTTCCATGTAGTGGAGAAAGGTTTTTGATCTAAAGTGAAGCATCCAAGAAGGGTATCAGATTTATTTTCAAGAAAAA
Organism: Viscum album; assembly: GCA_963277665.1. Taxonomy (NCBI): domain Eukaryota; kingdom Viridiplantae; phylum Streptophyta; class Magnoliopsida; order Santalales; family Viscaceae; genus Viscum; species Viscum album. The sequence goes on from OY728137.1 coordinate 2,049,198,529, forward strand.
TGATATGGTGATATATTATCCCTCGCAAAAATGGACAATCCACGAGAAAAATTACCCAACTCATGATTTGGAGTTGGCTGTATTAATATTTTCATTAATGAAAAGGAGGCATTATCTTTATGGTGAAAGGTGTGATATTTATACTGATCATAAAATTTTAAAGTATATTTTCACACAAAAGAAGTTGAATATGCACCAAATAAGATGGTTGGAGATGATTAACGATTACGACTATTCAATACATTACCACCCTAGGAAAGAGAACAAGGTATTAGATGTTTTGAGTTGAAAAGACCTTGCTAACCTATCAAGGATGAAGATAAAAAATGATCCAATATTTATGGATTCTCAAAGGATAGATCTTCAAATTTTAAAGGAAGGGAATAAATTATATATTTCTCAAATGGATGTTCAACCATATATACAAGTGAAGATTAATGAGGTACAGAAGAAAGATGTAGAGCTACAAAAGAAGGTGAGAAATGTTCTTGAATTAAACCTTGATTGTGATGAAATAATAATGTTCAATAAAATGGTTTGCATTCCTCTCATAATAGAATTAAAGTATCTATTTTATGAGGCTCATTATTCATCATTATCATTTCACCCTGAAAGAAAAAGGTGTATAAGGAATTGAAGGATTATTTATGGTGGGATGAAATTAAAATAGATGTCGGTGAATACGTCTCTCGATTCTTGGTTTGTAAGGAAGTTAAGGATGAGAGACAAAACTATAAGGGGATTTTACAACCATTACCCATACCAAATTTGAAATGGGAAAACATAACTATGGAATTTATTTTTGAAATTACCAAAACATATAAAGGCTATAATTCTATATGGGTTATAGTTGATCTCCTTGTGAAGTCAGCACACCTCATTTCTATTAGAGAAGACTTCTCTCTTGATCAGCTTTCCAGGATATATGTAAAGGAAGTGGTAAGATTGCATAGAGTACCACTTTCTATTATATCTGATTGGGATCTTAGGTTTACCTCAATTTTTTAGCAAAGTCTTCATCATTCTTTGGATACAGTGTTTAGTTTCAACACTGCTTATCATCCTCAGAAAGATATTTAGTCTGAGAGGACAATTCAAACTCTAGAAGACATGTTGATAGCTTTCTCTTTTTGTAACACCCCAAGAATTTAAAAATAGATTTATTATAGAATGCATGGATCACTGAGTCTCTATAAACACAACTTTTTTATAACCTAGCCAATTAAACATAAGTATGTCACTTCTATGATGTGAATTTCGTAAATCTGATATACACAGTTTCGACGAGTAAGTTATTTGGAGTTTGAAAATAAAAACATAATTTTTGGTGAATAGTTACATGCCCTTATAAATAGTAACGTACCCTTATGAATAGTGATATACCCTAATGAATATTAACCTTACCTATGATAGTATATATATAATATTCATGTTAGACTATGATATACCTTTGTTTTGGAATAAGTAAATAAATGGTTTAAAACTCTTTTTTTAGAATAAATTGTGATTTTAATTAAATATTAAATTAATCATATTTAGAAAATTATTTTTGAAAAATGTAATCATTTTTTGATTCTACATGTTGAAAAATGGTTGGGGTGAATTTTTGGGATTTTTCTGAAATACTTGAATTTTTGATGAATAATGAAATACCATAATTTACAAAATAAGCTAAATACACTAATTATAGAGTCATGTATGATGCTATACTAATTTAATTCCAATTTATTGTGATTCATATGACAAAATTACTTTTCGTGGTCATGGAAGACTCACTATTCCTTGTTTTTTGGAGAAATAATAAAGCAATGAATATAAAATTGAGAAATCCCCTCTCCCCTCCACTATAAAACCCACCATAACTCCCTATTATCTTCACTCCTATCAAGCCTTGTTCCATCTCCAAATTCTATACAAATATACTACCAACCTCCTCTCCCACTTATATCATGCCTTGTGCTCATAAAAAGACCAAAACCTCTCCCTTGAAGAGGCTCTCGAGGAAGTTTGGTTCAAGAGGTAAATTCCTCTTTTCAATTCTTTGTCTTTCCTTTCACGTTCATTTGTTCTCTTTTTCTATTATTACCTCTCCTTATCCAAATAATGTGATGAATATTGTTTCTTAAATGTACTGGAATGTTTTCATGATAGTGGGATAAATTATCTCCATCTCTTACTTTTACCTTCTTTTATACTACTAGGAAGAACACCATCCAAGATGCGTCAATTTACCACATTCAAGGATGATGGGATTTTGATTTATATTATCATTCTCAATTATTTTCATTAAAAAATTCTTGTTATGGTTGAAATAGATTATTATATATGTAATAAACCCTATTTAATGTTCTGTAATCCCTTTGTAAAAATTTTATTAAGTTATAATGAAAAATGATTCGTTGTAATCAAAACCCACAAATTAACTGAAACTTTTATCATTAAAGTAATATATAATAATTCATCGAAATTTCTTGTAAAAAAATTATAGAAATGACCAATAACACCTATATAAGATCATAAATAATATGTGAATTCAATTATGGATATTTACATCCATACCACCATAACTATATTACTTAAGAACGAGTAAAGAAATTATGAAAATAAAGAAAACAAACACTACAGAACACAATAATTCAACATAATAAATTATCAAGAAAAGAATAAATGAACTAAAAAGAATTATGATAAACTAAATAAGTGACAAATAGGTTCTGAAGTAAGTTATTAATAAATATATTTTCAAATTTCAGGACCTTATGTTCAAGAGAGGATTACATTCAGACTTAAGGTAAGGGGTTTCTTTATCTCACTTCCATTTTTGTGAGGATTCCTGTATTCACTACTAATACTTGTGTATGGTTTATGTATAATTCCCATTTATGTAAAATATCATGAATATATTTATTTTCATGGTATTTAATGTATAATTTTAATATTATTAATTTGAGGCATATGAATCGATTGATTACAATGTTGTAAGGGTTTTTCTGCCTGAACATCTACTTTCTTTCGGGTTACTTTTATTGTATAATTACATCAATGAAACTCTTGTGTATTATTATATACTCCTCATAAATTATTTTTTGGTGTTATATATATGTTCACCAACCAGAATCATTCCTTATTTTATGGATATTTACATGTTTGAAAAGGAACTTTCAAAATTGTTTCTGAAATACAAACTAGATTCAAGGGATATTTTCAAATTCTTACTCATTTTTAAGTGTACTAAAAAATATGTTTTAATAAAACATTAGTTTTATAAAAAAACTCATTTCATCATGAAAAATTTTCTTGGATAGTTTTTGTATTTAAGATAACAAATGCGCCTTTCCACTTTTAAATTCCCTTTAATACTTTCCTTAAAATGCTCTAAAATGTTTTATTTATAAAGAATGTTAAGAACTATTTTAAAATGATTTCACTTTAGTGGGAAATAATTTATACCTAAAATATAATTTCAATGTTCTAGTATTTTATTTTATGGGATATTCATGATTTTTTAGAAAATATAAATGATTTTCCAAAAGGAATCTTCTTTCAAAAGTAAAAAGGATTTTTTCTTAACTCTCATTAACTTTTATGAGATATATTCCTTATTCACAACTTATTTATTTCTTGATGTGTATGTACATACCTTTGGTATATCATATCAAGAGTCTCATTTTTTTCATGATATTCTAAGGGATTATGATTTGAATTCTTCAAGGTGGTATGGGAAACTTTGGAATGCTTAAGGATTATTTCCTCAAGAATTTATGAATGGTATCATTTATAAATATATTCATATAGTTCAACATCCTTTTTTTAATGTTGTACTTAATTGAGGTTTATCTATTAAAATATTATCTAAAATATTTGTTGAAGGGTTTATGGTTATTATGACTATGAATGTTCTATTTTGATATCATTCACAATATTATTCTGAATGGTTAGTGTTTATGTTCAATGATTAGGGAATGCGATTTACATTTCATATGTTAGTTTAAATATGAATGTATATGCTTATTATGTTTTCCCTTTTCATACGAGGAATGCATTGAACATAGTAAGTGTTGAGTTTGGCCTGATATATCCCCTCTGTGAATCGGTAGGTCTCAGGTGACACACTATGATCTTGGCACAAGGCCTTGACAAAATGATTATTTATGTCTTGGCACAAGGCCTTGACGGTATGGTTATATTATCCCAAATTATGAGTTACCTCATTATGAAAATATAATTTTTGGTTTATGTGGTTATTTGACTAGTAGAATACCCATGATTATGTTTATTTATGGAATTACTTACTCAGATCTTATTCCTACCATAATGTGTTCATGATTTTGTTAAAGGCACATGTTTTTATGTATTGAACATGCCTAATTATTATGTTATTATATCTTCTGTTGTATTGGTTACCCTTAATGAGCATTTGAGATCACCCCTTTAATTTGTTTTTTCCTTCCCCAGTTAAGAAGAAGAGATCATTTATTGTGTTTTCAAGGATGAAATTTATTAGATTTTGTTTTGTATCATTTTTTGTTTCATTTCAAAATGTAAAATTGGTTCCATATAAGTATCTTGTTTCTTCAAAACTACTAAAATAATCTGTCCTTCCAGATGGTTATTTATTATATATTACCAATTTAATCAAATAAAGCACTGGTTCTGGGTAACTGGGGTCAGGTCCTTACAGTTGGTATCAGAGGAAGTCTAGTAGAAAACTTAGGAAATAAATTTAGAAAACATAGGTTAGGGAACAATGTCCTAAGATGGCCTTTGAGGATAAAAAAACAAGAACGTCCTATAATAATGGTAAGTAATATATTATGTGGATCTTTCTAGAAAATACATCACTATCTAGATACAGACAAGTAGAGGTTACTATGGAACATATGTACCAAGGAGTGAAAACTCAAACAAGAGTTTCAAGCTTGACCCGGGGTATCCTGTTACATGACAACTGGCCTTGCTGCACTCTTTCTTTGACACTCCCGGGGGATATGCTTAGGATAATTCACATTTTAGTTACCCACCATTATGAGGGATTTATGTCCCAAAATTAACCAAAATATATGGTTATAGGATGTACAATGCATAAATTTATTCTAGGAGCTATACCATGTTTAGAGTTATAGGGAGTTCATAATTTTATGAGCTAATATATAATACGGAATTGGTTAGTTATAGCACTTAACATAAGGAATGATAACATCACAAGTGCACATGATGCGAAGAGTATAAAGGATCATATCTCTAATGGTCTTATGCCATATTTTCAAAGGAAGATTGTCTCCCTTGTATCCTTATCATATGATGAAATAATATATTGTGTAAACTATGTGTGTAAAAACTTTTCTATGTCCTATGGATTTTAAGGGAAGAAAAAGAATAAGATTACGAAAGAGAGATATAGGGGTATAAAGGTAAGAAGGGAAAAAAGTGTTTTCCCACATGTGATAACTATGGAAAAAATCACCCTGGTAAATGCTTGGAGAAAATGGGTGTTTCCTACAAGTGTGGAGGAAAAGGACACAAAGTTCATGATTGGAAGGGTAAAAAAATGGGTTCCAATTTACAATGCTTCAATTTCAAGGATATAGAACACTCTAAAAATCAATTTCCCAATCGTCAAATGAATATACCCCAAATGATGATTTTGGATAATGATAATGTTATGTTGCTACCATAGATGAAGTAGAATGATTAATATGCTCAGTCAAGAATCATGCTATTTTTATATTTTGTCAGTAATGTACTCGTTTAATGAATTATGAGATATATAAGGATTATACTACAATACTCTTTCATTATGGATTTTAGGTCATATGATGAATGGTACAAAGGAAAAGTGATTTAGTGGAAAGTTAAACTTTTTAGAAAAAAATACATGATTGAGGGAAAGAAAACCCTTATTATATATCTAATGTTGAGATAATGATGATGAAATGATTATATCGGATAAGTATTGACTACCTTATAATTGATTATTTAATTGTCGAGAAGTGGTATATGCTATCATCAATGAAGTTTAAAACACTTTTGGATCTAAGAAACATATCCAAGGACATTATCTTACCTAAGGAAGATGGAAGAATACATGATTCCAATATGGTTTTTACAGAAATTCAAATTATTATGGAATTTCAAGAGGATACATGATGAAGTTATTGACATGTTTCGAATGTGAATTTTAGAGCTACTTATTGATGATTAAGGGTTAATGATAACTTCATCTTTGAAATTTATAGTACTTCATTAAAATATATTAAATCATTATATTTTGGATTTTTTTAACCATTTATGTAATGGTTTAATTTGATCATTGTATGAGATTTTAGAGGATAATGTATTGCTTCCCTAAATTGCATAACCCATTCTATATGATGAGGTGTAGATAGTTAAACTTCAATAAAAGGATGAGTTTATAAATAGAAATGTATATTTATACTCTTATAGAGTGGAAAAATTCCTCAAATCAAGGAAAATAGTCTTACATAAAATGTTTTGATATTATCATTATCATTGATAATATCGATGAATTTATTTTTTAAGTTTATAGTTATGTAGTGATCAACATTCATCGGAATAGGTCCTCTATCATGTTCCATCATAACTTTAGAGTTAGATTTTTCTTCCATGTCCGGTTTTTTCTTCCAACTAATGTCACCTCATTTGAAAGCATAGTTTTTGGCATGACCACCTAATCTTTATTAACCTTTTTTAAGAGGATATTTTGTTAACCCTATTTTTGATGTGGGTTTCCATAAGATAATTTTCAAGTATCAACCATTAACTTTTTAAGTTCAATTTCAAATTTTGAGGACGGAATTTTGGTAAGGAGGGGATAATGTAACTCCCTAAGAATTTATAAATAGATTTATTATAGAATTCATGGATCAATGAGTCTCTACAAACACCAGTTTGTTATAACCTATCCAAGTAAACATAATTCTATCACTTGTGTGATGTGAATTTTGAAAATCTGACATACACGGTTGTGATGAGTAAGTTAATTGGAGTCTGATAAAAAAACATAATTTTTAGTGAATAGTAACCTACCCTTATGAATAGTAACATACCCTTATGAATAGTGATATAATCTAATGATTAGTAACCTTACCTATGATAGTATATAAATAATATTCAAGTTGGAGTATGATATACTTATGTTTTGGAATAAGTAAATAAATGTATTAAAACTTTTTTTTAGAATAAATTCTGATTTTAAGTAAATATTAAATTAATCATATTTAGAAATTTATTTTTGAAAACAGGACTATTTTTTGATTCAACACGTTGAAAAATGGTTTGGGTGAATTTTTGGGATTTTTTTGAAATACATGATTTTTTATGAATAGTGAAATACCATAATTTACAAAATAAGCTAAATACACTAATTATAGGGTCAAGTATTAATTTATGTTGATGTAAGCCCAATTAATTCGAATTGAGATGATAAAATTACTATTCTTTGTCATGGAAGACTCACTATTCCTTGTCTTTTGGAGAAATAATAAAGTAATGAATATAAAATGGAGAAATCCCCTCTCCCCTCCTCTAAAATACCCCCATCAATCCCTCTTCTCTTCACTCATATCAAGCCTTGTGCCTTCTCCAAATTCTGTCCAAATATCCTCCCAACCTCTTCTACCATGTCCAGGAAGCCTTGCGCTCATAAAAAGTCCAAAACCTCTCCCTTGAAGAGGCTCTCAAGGATGTTTGGTTCAAGAGGTAAATTCCTCATTTCAATTCTTTGTCTTTCCTTTCAAGTTCATTTGTTTTCCTTTTCTATTATTACCTATCTTTATCCCAATTTTGTGAGGACTCTAGTACCTTAAATTTATTGTATTTTTTTCATTATAGTGGAATATGTTATCACAATCACTTTCTTTTACCTTCTTTTATAATAGTAGCAAGAACATCATCCGAGATGTGTCAATTTACCACATGCTTGGATGAGGGGATTTTGGTATCTATTATCATTCTCAATTCCGGTCATGAAAATATTATTTTTATGGTTGAACCAGATTATTATATATGTAATATAACCAATGTAAGTTTAAATAATCCATTTGTAAAAATGGTATTATGTTATAAAGAAAAATGAGTTTGTTGTAATCAAAACCCACAAATTAACTGAATCTTTTATCACTAATGTTATATATAATAATTCATCCTTATTCCACGAAAAATAATAATATAAATTACCACTAACACCTATATATGATCATAAATAATATTCTAACTCAATTCTGGAGATTTACATCCATTCCTTCCGAACTTCATTGTTTTAGAACAAGTGAACCGATTTTGAAAATAAAGAAAACAAACACTGTGGAACAATGATATTCAACATAATAACTTATCAAGAAGGGAATAAATGAACAAAATAGAATTATGATAAAATAAATAAATTTCTAATATGTTCCTAGATAATTTATTAACAAGTCTAATTTCATATTCAGGGATCTTAAGTTCATTTGAGGAACACATTCGGACTTAAGGTAAGGGGTTTCTTTATCTCACTTCCATTTTTGTGAGTTTTTCCAAATTCACTACTAATACTTGTGTATGGTGTATGTATAATTAACATTTATTTAAAATATCATTAATATATTTATTTTCCTGGTATTCAATATATCATTTTAATATTATTAATTGTGGGGCATACAAATCGATTGATTACAATGTGGAAAGGGTTTTTCCACCCGAACATCCATTTTTCTTTCGGGTTACCTTTATTGTCTAATTATCTCAATGAAACTCTTGTGTATTATTATATAATCCCCATAAATTCTGTGTGAGTGTTATATATATGTTCAATAACCAGAATCATTCCTTATTTTATGGATAGTAACATGTTTTAAAAGGAACTTTCAAATGTTTTTTTGAAATACAAACTCGATTCAAGGGATATTTTCAAATTCTTACTCATTTTCAAGTGTAATAAAAAATATAATTTAAGACAACATTAGTTTTATAAAAACAACCATTTTATCTTGAAAAATTATACTGGATCATTTCAGTATTTAAGAGAACAAATGTGCCTTTCCACTTTAAAATTATCTTTAATAATTTTTTTAAGATGCTCTAAAATGATTTATTTATAAAGAATGTTAAGAACTTTTTTTACATGATTTAAATTAAGTGGGAAATAATTTATACCTAAAATATAATTTCAATGTCCTAGTATTTTATTTTATCGGATATTCATGATTTCATGGAAAATATAAATGATTTTCAAAAGGAATCTTCTTTCAAAAGTACACATGATTTTTTCTCATCTCTCATTAACTTTTATGTGATATATGCATTGTTCACTACATATTTATATCTTGTGTTGTATGTACTTCCCTTTGGTATATCATATCAAGAGTCTCCTTTTTCTCGTGATATTCTAAGGGATAATTATTTGAGTGTTTCCAAGTGGTATGGGACACTTTTTAATGTTTAAGGATTATTTCCTCAAGAATTTGCCAACAATCTCATTTATAAATATATTTGTCTATGTCAACATCATTTGTTGAATTATGTACTTAATTGAGGTGTATATATTACAATATCATCTACACTATTTTTTCAAAGGGTTTCTGGTTATTCTGACTTTATAAGTTCTATTTTGATATCATTTTCTATATTATTCAGAATGTTTAGTGTTTATGTTCAATGATTGGGGAATGTTATTTACATTTCATATGTTAGTTTCAATATTAATGTATATGTTTATTATATTCAACCCTTTCATATGAGGAATGAATTGGACATAGTAAGTGTCAGGTGGGGCCTGCTATAGCCCCTTAGTGTGTCGGTAGGTCTCATGAGACAAACTCCGGTCTTGGCACAAGGCCTTGACAAAATGATTATTTATGGTCTTGGCACGAGGCCTTGGCAGTCTAGTTATATTGTCCCAAATTATGTATTTAATCATGATGAAAATAGAATTTATGGTTCATGTGGTTATTCAACAAGTAGAATACCCATGATTATGTTTACTTATGGCATTACTTACTCAGCTCTTCTTCCTGCCATAATGTGTTCAAGTTTGGGTTAAAGGAATATGTTTTTATGTATTGAACATGCCTAATGTTTATCCTATGATATATTTTACTATATTTATTTCCCTTAAGGAGAAATTTATCTCACCCATTTCATTTGTTTTTCCTTCCCTAGGTTAAAAAGAGGAGATCATTTATTGAGTTTTCAGGGATGCAGCTTATTAGGTTTTTTTATATATCATATTTTGTTTCATTTCAAAATGTAAAATGGGTTCAATTTATGTATTTAGTTTCTTCAAGACTACTAATTTTATCGGTACTCTAGGATGATTATTCCTTGTATATATACGAATGTAATCAAATAAGGCACCGAATCCAGGCAACTAGGGTCAGGTCCTTACAGTTGGTATCAGAGGAAGTTTAGGAGAAACAATGGGAACTAGATTTAGAAAAAGTATGTCAGGGAACGGATCCCTAAGATAGTATTTGAGGATAAACAAACAAGAAAATCCTATAATTGGTATGTAATATATTATGTGTAACTTTATAGAAAATACATCCTTGTCTAGATACAAACAACTTGATGTGGCTTTGGCACTGATGTACCTAGGAGTGAAAACTCTGACAAGGAGTTTCAGGCTTGACCCGGGGTATCTAGTTTCACGACAATGGTCCTTGCTTCACTCTTGGGTTGACAATCCTGGGAGATATACTTAGGATAATTCACATTTTATTTACCCACCATTTTGAGGGATTTATATTCCCAATGTAACAAAAGTATATGGTTATAGAATTTACAATGCATAAATTTATGCTATGTCCTATTCCATGTTTAGAGTTATAGAGAGTTTATAATTTTATGAGCTAATATATAATATGGAATTGATTAGATATGCCACCTAGAAGAAAGAATGATTACTTCACCGATGGATAGGATGAAAAGAGTAAGAATGAGCATATCTCTAATGGTCTTAAGACATCTTTTCAAAGGAAGATTGTCTCCCATGTATCCTCATCATATGATGAAATAATATCATGTGTTAACAAGGTGCGTAAAGACTTCTATAGGTCCTATGGATTTGAATGGAAGAAAAATAATAAGAGGATGGCAGAGAGATATGTGGATAAAGGGAATAAGGGAAAGAAGTGTTTCCCATATGTGATAACTATGGATAGAATCACCCTGGTAAATTCTTAAAGGGAATGGGTGTTTGCTATATGTGCGGAGGAAAATGACACCAATTTCATGATTTCGTGGGAAAGATAATGGTTTCCAATGTACAATGCGTCAATTTCAAGGTGATGGAACACTATACGAATCAATGTCCCAATCGTCAAAGGAATATAACCCAAATGATGATTTTGAATGATGAGCAAGTTATAATGCTACCACAAATGAAGTATAATGATTAATATTCCTAGTCAAGAATTATGCCATTTTTATCTTTTGTCATTAATGTACTGGTTGTATGAATTATGAGACATATAAGGATTGTAATACAATACACATTCATAAAAGATTTGAGGTCATATGATGAATAGTACAAAGGAATAGAAATTCAGTGGAATGTTAAACTTTTTAGAAAGAAACATGATTGAGGGAAAGACACCCCTTAATATATATCTGATCTTGAGATAATGATGAAGAAATGATTGATTAGGATATGTATAGACTACCTTAGAAATTATTATTGACTTGTCGAGAAGTGGTCTATGCTATAATCAATGAAGTTTACAACACTTTTGGATTTAAGAAATATATAAAATAATATGTATCTTACTTAAGGAATTAGAAGTATGAATGATGCCAATATGGTTTTTACAGCAATTCAAGTTATTATGATATATCAAGAGGATATATGATGAAGTTATTCACATGTTTGGAACATGATTTTTAGAGATACATCTTGTTTATTAAGGGTTAATGACAAGTTCATCATGGAAATCTATAGGAATTCATTATAATGTAATGAATCATTATATTTTTGGAATTTTTTAACCATTTATGAAATGGTTTAATTTGATCACTGTATGAGCTTTTAGAGGTTAATATATTGCTTCACCAAATGGTGTAACCCATTATATGTGATGAGGTATAGATAGTTAAACTATAATAAAAGGATGTTTTTATAAGTAGAAATGTATATTAATACTCTTATATAGTGGAATAATTCCTCGAATCCAAGAAAATAGTCTAACATAAAATGTTTTCATATTTTCATTATCATTGATAATATCGATTAATTTATTTATTTAGTTCATAGTTTTGTAGTAATCCACATTCATCTGAATATGTCTTCTAACATGTTCCATAAGAACATCATAGTTAGATTTTTCTTCTATGTCCATATTTTTTTCTTCCAACTAATGTCACCTCATTCGAAAGTATAGTATTTGGGGTGACCCCCTAATCTTCATTAACCGTTTTTAGGAGGATATTTAATCAACACTATTTTTGATGTGGGTTTCTATAAGTGAATTTTAAAGTATCAACCATTAACTTTCATTGTTCAATTTCGAATTTTGAGGATGAAATTTTGGTAAGGAGGGGATAATGTATCACCCCAAAAATTTACAAATATATTTATTATAGAATGCATGGATCACTGAGTCTCTACAAGCACCACTTTGTTATAACCTATCCAATTAAACATATGTATATCACTTTTTTATATGAATTTTGAAAATCAGACATACACGGTTGCAATGAGTAAGTTATTTATTGTCCGATAAGGAAAAATTAATTTTTTGTTAGTAGTAACCTACCCTTATAAATAGTAACATATCCTTATGAATAGTGATATACCTTAATGAATTGTAACCTTACGTATGATAGTATATAAATAATATTCAAGTTAGAGTATGATATAACTATGTTTTGGAATAAGTAAATGTTTTAAAACTGTTTTTTAGAATAAATTTTGATTTTAATTAAATATTATATTAATCGTATTTAGAAAATTATTTTTAAAAAATGGAATTCATTTTTGGATTCTACATGTCAAAAATTGTTGGGGTGAATTTTTGGGATTTTTTTGAAATAGTAGAATTTTTTATGAATAGTGAAGTACCATAATTTAAAAAACAAGTTAATTACAAAAATTATAGAGTCATGTTTGATGTTATGCTTATGTAAGCCCAATTTATTAGGATTCACATGATAAAATTACTATTCTTGGTCATAGAAGACTCACTTTTCCTTATCTTTGTAAGAACCTGGTTTTTGATAAGAAATACTTTGGAATATTCATGATAATATTCCAGAGTAGTGCCTTCAGACGGCGTGCGATTCTGAGCCCCAGAGTGGCCGAAATTAAATTTTCAGTGCGTTCACACTGGAAACGCTAAATAAATGGTATAACTCGTCAATGGAGTTCCAGATCAGAGATCCGAGTGTACGGATGGGTCCGGAATGGGGTGTTTACCCTAAGAACAACATAAAACTTGTCGGCGCGGGACGTTTGGACCCCTCACTCGCTTCTGGAATGTTAAACGGATTAAATAAATAAATTAATTCGTTTAATGTTGAAACACTGGTATCTCTTAAACGGTGGCTCGGATTGGAAAACTGAGGGCACCGTTGAGTTCAGAGCATGTTGTTTACCCTAGGAGGGGTGTAAGTTTGGTGGGTGAGGGCCATTTGTGGAAAATGGCTCCAGGGGCGTTTTCATAATTTGGCGGCCTCGAGCGCTAAGTTTAATAACATTTGAACGGGGTCTCAGAATAAAATTCTGAGACCACCGTTGCACTCAGAGCGTGGTTCTTAGCCTAGGTGAGGATAAATCCCGACCCCTTAGGGAGTTCGGGTATGGGGCCCATGGGCGAGAGTTTAAGTGTTTTGTTTCTAAACACTTATCCCCCCTCTTGGTTGTTCTCCCTGGCGCGGCAGCCTCTCCCCTCTCCTCCTCCATCTTCGGAAAGGCGACTCCGGCGAAGCGGTCTGGCAAGGCGCGGCCACCTCGACGGGTTGACGGCGAAGCGACGGGCTTAGTCCCAAGAGGAAGGATGTTGCGTTTTGTATTTTCATTCCCGCACTTAACTTCAATCCCAAAATTGCATGTTGAATTGCTGCCCGATCTTCGATCTATGCCCATGAATGCATAGTAGAGGTTTTTATCTTTCCATTTCATTTTCCGGAATTTAACTCCAACTTTGGAGGAGCTCGCAATCGACCTCCAAATTTTGCGGGTTTTTGATTTCTTCCGGCCGGGTTGGGGGCTTCCGGACGGCGGCATGGCGAGCGGAGGCCGAATGGAGGTCGGCGGGGCACTGGGCGTTTGGCTGCGGGCATCAGGTGTGGCAGTGGAGGAGGAGGCCGGCCATCTGGCCGGGTGGGCGGCGTCTCGCCGGCACGGGCGAGGAGGGGTCGCGGTGTGCGACCCCGACGGCAGACCGAGACCCGCCACAGGAGGGTCTCCGCGTGACAAAAAAAAGAAAAAAGAAAAAAAGAAAGACCGACCTTGACGGCCGGTCGGTGGAGCAAGCGCCCGTGCGGCACACGGGCGAGGGGGCTCAAATGGGGCGGTGGCCCGCGGTCTCAGCGGACCGGCCGGAGCGGGCCGGCCCGAGCAGGGCGGACCGGGCCGGTCCGACCCCCCCGTTTAAAAAAAAATGTTCGGATGCCCGTATTTTAGGCTACGGGCGTCCGTCTTGAGCGCCGTCTGTGGCGGCGTGGACCTGACGTCGATGCATACTTTTTGAGATGGTTTTCGGAATTTTTAATTCCCAAAACGAGGGGCCATGGAGGAACGACATGTCTTTAAGTGGACGAGCATTTTCCCGAGAATCTTGTTTTGAGCAGCGCGGACACATCCAACGTCCGTTTTGAGCGCCGTCAGTGGCATTGTGACCCTGGCACCGAAGGGGAGGTTTCCAATGCGGTTTCGGGCGTTGAAGCCGGAGTTGAGGCATGGGCCCCACAACCCGTCTTTTGAGCTGCGTGCAGCGTTTCACGACTTTTTCCTTGGACGTCTGTTCAGGGCGTGCGAGCAGTCGATGTTGGGTGTTTTTCCGAGGGCATCACATTGGCGTATTCTGCCCACTGTAATTGTGCACGATGGTGTGGGCCCCACGAGGGCCATTTCGGGAGTTGACGGTGATTTCCAGCTTTATCACCGGGCGACCTTTTTGGACAAGTGAATAGTCCATCTTGTGTGATTTTTCGAGAGGATCGCAACGGTGTGATCCGTTCGTCGAGTTTCGGGACCGGGTTGCAGTTCCCACGAAGCACCGCTCGTGTGCGGTGCGCCGGAATGCATCTTTTTCTCTGGATATCTGTTCCACTCATGTGAGTAGTGCTTTTGACGTGTTTTCCCGAGGGGATCGCAATGGTGCGATGCGCCCGACTGTTTTCAGGGCTGAGGCTCGGGATCACGGGACGTCGTTCGGGGGTGAGGCGGTGTTGGTGACCTTTTCCATCGGATATCCATTGGAGGATAGTAAGTAGTTGATCTCACGTGTTTTTCTGCGAGGATTACAGTGGTGCGATCCGTTTGGTTGTGCGGAGCCTTATATGTGATCTTATTAAATGTGGATGCATGGAAGGTGCTCCGGTGGTGGTTCGCCCTACCTTGTTTGTAGCGGGCCCTTGGCCTGTGATTGCGCACTCCTGGGAGAGTGATGTAAGTGGTTCACGAGACGTGGTTGGCCGTGCCTGGACCTTTGAGTTGGAGATGTTACGTCACACCTTCACGTTGACGATGGGTGCCGTGTGCACGATAGCCTTTGGGCTGGAATTAGGTATACTCTGGGAGTATACGGCAGCACTTGGAGGTATGTGTGGTTGTTTGTACCTGAGGATGTTTGTGCGCTCAGTTTGGGTTGACTTGGGGCCACACGTCGTGTGGGCCCCACGTGCGTGCCACGATCTGCTTTACGTACTTTGACCTCTCACGACGTAGAGGGTCCCTCTATGTGATTGTTAGACTAGCAGGGTGGAGTTCTTCCCCTGGCTCTGTGCTCGTTTGTGACCAGTAGGGTTGAGTGGTCTCCCCCTGGTTTCATTCTCAATGGATTGGCCAGTAGCGGTGCTAGTGGCACCCCGTGGTGGAACAGGCTCTGAACCTCTTTTGGGGTGAGTTGTTTTGGAGTTGGGTGGTTGTGAGATACCCACTCCGTGTTCGGTTGGCCAGTGGTGTACCCTTCGATAGAGATGGCCAGAGCAGTTCTGTGTTTTACTCTCCAGTAGGGCTGGGCAGTGGGTTACTCATCGACTTCTTCGGGTTTACCCTCCAGCAGGGCTGGGCAGTGGGTTGCTCGCCGACTTTTAGGGTCTACCCTCCACCAAAGACTGGACAGTGGGTCACCCGATGCACTTAGGGTCTACCCTCCAGTAAAGACTGGGCAGTGGGTCACTCGATGACCTCTTAGGGTCTACCCTCCAGCAGGGCTGGGCAGTGGGTCTCCTGTCATCTAGTTCCAGGTCTACCCTCCAGCACGGCTGGGCAGTGAGTCTCTTGTCGACTTATTCCAGGTCTACCCTCCAGCAGGACTGGGCAGTGTGTCACCTGATGATGTAATAAGGTCTACCCTCCAATGGGGCTGGGCAGTGGGTCTCCTGATGATGTAATAAGGGTTTACCCTCCAGCGAGGCTGGGCAGTGGGTCGCCTGATGATGTATTAGGGTTTACCCTCCAGCTGGGCTGGGTAGGGGGTCGCCCGATATCTGGTTATGAATTACCCACCAGCAGGGCTGGGCAGTGGGACACCCGTTGGTATTCCAGGCTCAGTCCTTTCTACTAGGCTAGTCTGAGGCTTTCCTCCATGGCTACCAGAGTGGGACCCTTGGTTATACGGGTCAGTGTTGTGACGGCTTTGACATTGAGGATACCTCTCGACTGTGGGGCTGTGACGAGGTGTGGTTTGACTTTCCCTAGAACTCTCAAGTACGAGGGACACTTTCCCCACCGAGACGCGTTCTTGTGACGCGATATAAAACCTTGCGGGCGAGTCAGTTCTGCCCAAAGAGGATAGTGTCAAGGTGTGATGATTGATCCCATTGTCTTGCGGTTTAGGGTAGATGTGTGAGATGCTGGGCATCGATGATGGTGTTTGCTTCTGGGACTGTTGGTGACTCATTTTCTTGGGCTGAGCTACGGGGCAGAGATCCCCTTACGACGTTGTTTGGGCTTCTTGCTGAGCATATGTATATGTATATACCTTGTTTTCAGCACCCAATTCTTGGGTTTGGTTACTGTCCTTCCGGGACAGTCGAAGACGTGCGGGGTATGCCACGTGCTTTGCGTATCTAGCTTCTCGTGGTTGGACGAGTCTACTCTCCTGCTGTAGGTAGCAAATACTCGACAAGAAGTTCATCTTATCACCGTTTCCAGCTCCTTGTGCCTGGACGAGTCTACTTCCTTTCTCTTGTTGGGTTGAGCTGGACTCTTACTGTTCTCTTTACTGTACTCTATATTGTACCACTTTACTTTCCTATTCGCTCTACTGCTCACCCTTCGGTACTGCCTTTTGTTGCTCCCTCGAGCCTTTGAGGAATCCTACTGAGTATTTTTATACTCACCCCTGCTTGGGCTTTGCCCGCACATGGTGTGCCCTTGAAGACGACGAATAAGTGGAGCGTGACTTCAGTGGAGCTTAGGAGCTTGGGAGCTTGGGCCGCCTGCGGTGGTCATGGCCGGGTTCCAGGTGGGAGACCCGTCAGCTGTTTCTTTTTGTTTACCTGTTGCCGGGTTGTGGCACTTGTTGGTTGGGCGCATGTTTTGCCCCTTTTCATTTCATTGTACTTTCAGCTTTTTTTTACTTGTAGAGGTTGATGCACTTTGTGGTATATATATAGCAGTTTCCCTTTCCTTTTCTTTTCTTGTCTTTACTTTTACTCTGCACTGTTGCATTGAGTTTGCTGCGTTTTTGTGTACAGGTGTTTAGGCAAAGGCCTCCCTGAGTTATTGTGCCTTCGGTGCTGGTCGCCAGCCCCTGGCCTATGTAGGCGGGCTTGGGGTTGTTGCGGCTCAAGCCCGGGTAGGGTCGGGTCGTGACAATCTTTTGGAGAAATAATAAAGTAATGAATATAGAAATGAGAAATCCCCTCTCCCCTCCATTATAAAACCCCCCATCACTCCCTCTTATCTTCACTCCACTCAAGCCTTGTGCATTATCCAAATTCTGTACAAATATCCTCTGAACCTCCTCTCCCACATCAAGCAAGACTTGGGATAATTAAAATACTAAAACCTCGCCTTTGAAGAGGCTCTCAAGCGAGTTTGGTTCAAGAGGTAAACTCTTCTTTTCAATTATTTGTCTTTCCTTTCAAGTTCATTTGTTTTATTTTTCTTTTATTACCTCTCCTTATCCAAATGTTGTGATGAATCTAGTACCTTAAATGTACTGGAATTTTGTCATGATAGAGTAATAAGTTATCACCTTCTCTTCCTTTTACCTTCTTTTATACTAGTAGCAAGAACACCATCCAAGATGTGTCAATTTACTACATTCGGGGACGGTGGGCTTTCAATTTCTATTATCATTCTCAATTATGGTCATGAAATAAATCTTTTTATGGCTCAAATGGATTATTATATATGTAATATACCCTATTTAAGGTTATTGAATTCTTTTGTACAAATTTTATTTAGTTATAAAGAAAAATGAGTTCGTTGTAATCAAAACCCACAAATTAACTGAAACCGTTATCATTAAAGTTCTATATAACAATTCATCCTCATTAAATGTAAAAAAATTATATAAATGACCACTAAAACCTATATATGATCAAAAATAATATGGTAATTCAATTATGGAGATTTACATCCATTCCACCTGAACTCCATTACTTAAGAACGAGTGAAACGATTATGAAAATAAATAAAACAAACAATGCGGAACAACGAAATTCAATATAATAACTTATCAAGAAGGGAATAAATTAACTGAACAGAATTATGATAAAATAAAAATATGTCCAATAGGTTATACAATAAGTTATTAATAAGTCTAATTTCATATTCCAGGACCTTAAGTTCAAGAGAAAAAAACATTCGTACTTAAGGTAAGGAGTTTCTTTATCTCACTTCCATTTTTGTGAGGTTTCCCATTTTCACTACTAATACTTGTGTATGGTGTATGTATACTTCCCATTGATGTAACATATCTTGAATATATTTATTTTTATGGTATTAAATTTATCATTTTAATATTATTAATTTTGGGTCATAAAATCGATTGATTACATTGTGGTACGGGTTTTTCCACCTGAACATCCATTTTCATTAGGGTTACTTTTATTGTCTAATTAACTCAATGAAACTCTTGTGTATTATTTTTTACTTCTAATAAATAATGTGTGAGTGTTATATATATGTTCAAAGACCAGAATAATTCCTCATTTTATGGATAGTTACATGTTTTAGAAGGAAATTTCAAAATTGATTCCGAAATACAAACCCGATTCAAGGGATATTTTCAAATTCTTACTCATTTTCAAGTGTACATAAAAATATGTTTTAATCCACCATTATTTTTATAAAAATACTCATTTTATCATAAAAAGGATCTTGTGTCTTTTATGTATTTAAGAGAACAAATTCACCTTTCCACTTTAAAATTCTCTTTAATACTTTGCTTAGATTACTCTAAAATGATTTATTTATAAAGAATCTTAATAACTATTTTTACATGATTTCAATTCAGTGGCCAATCATTGATACCTAAAATATAATTTCCCGATCCTAGTATTTTATTTTTTGGGATATTGATGGTTTAATGGATAATATAAATTATTTTCAAAAGGAATATTCTTTCAAAAGTAAAAAGGATTTTTTCTCATCCCTCATTAACTTTTATGAGATATATGCATTGTTCAACACATATTTATTTCATGTTGTGTATGTACTTCCCTTTGTTATATCATATCAAGAGTCTCATTTTTCTCATTATATTCTAAGGGATAATTATTAGAATGTTTCTAGGTGGTATGAGACACTTTTTTATGTTTAATGATTATTTCCACAAGAATTTGTCAACAGTCTCATTTTTAAATATATTCATCTATGTCAACATCCTTTGTTGAATGTTGTACTTAATTGAGGTTTATCTATTACAATATTTTCTACACTATTTATTTGAAGGGTTTATGCTTATTCTGACTATGAATGTTCTATTTTGATATCATTATCCATATTATTCCAAATGGTTAGTGTTTATGTTCAATGATTGGGGAATGTTATTTACATTTTATATGTTAGTTTCAATATGAATGTATATGTTTATTATATTCACCCCTTTCATATGAGGAATTCATTGGACATAGTAAGTGTTGGGTGGGGCCCGCAATAGCCCATCTGTGCATCGGTAGGTCTCATGAGACAAACTACAGTCTTGGCACAAGACCTTGACAAAATGATTATTTATGGTCTTGGCATGAGGCCCTAACGGTATGGTTATATTGTCCCGCATTATGAATTACCTCATTCTGAAAATATAATTTATGGTTCATGTGGTTATTAGACTAGTAGAATACCCATGTTTATTTTTATTTATGGAATTACATACTCAGCTCTTATTCCTGACATAATGTGTTCATGTTTTTCTTAAAGGCACAAGTTTTTATGTATTGAACATGCTTAATGTTTATGTTATGATATATTCTGCTGTATTGATTAAAAATAATAAGTATTTGAGCTAACCCCTTTCAATTGTTTTTCCTTCCCCAGGATAAGAAGAAGAGATCATTTTTTGAGTTTTCAAGGATGCAGTTTATTGGATTTTGTTTTGTATCATATTTCGTTTCATTTTAAAATTTAGAATTGATTCCATTTATGTATCTAGTTTCTTCAAGACTACTAAACTGATCGGTACTTTGGGATGCTTATTCCTTGTATATATACCAATGTAATTAAATAAATCATTAGATTTAGAAAACTAGGTTTAGGTCCTTACACTTTTGATTTTGAAGGTGGTTGGGATCAACACCTACCTTTGGTGGAATTTTCTTACAACATTAAATTTCACTCCAGTATTTAGATAGATCCTTATGAATCTATCTATGGAAAGATGTGTTAAACTCCAACTTTCTAGGAATAAGTTGGGGAAATAAAGCTATTAGTACCTAATCTTGATGAAGAAATGACAAAAAAGGTCAGATCTATTCAAAAACACATAATAGAATCTCCAAGTTGACAAAAAATTCATGCAAAAATCCAAAGAAAATGCCACGAGTTTGATGTGGGTGATAAGGTGTTCCTATTAATATCTCCTTGGAAGAGAGTAATAAGATTTGGAATGAAGGTCAAGTTGAGCCCTAGGTATATCAATCCTTTTGAGATTCTGGATCATGTTGGGAAGGTAGCTATAAGGACCAGGCCTTAAAACATTACATAATCTTGAATTAAATGAATAATTCACATTGAGGATCTTTTCAGGTTTTGAGTTTTAGAGAATTAGGACATAACTATTAAATCTCAATGATTACAAAGTAGACACATCTACTAAGTTTCCATTTTTTCACAAAATAAAAACTCTTGAGAAAAAGTGTCATGTCTAGTTACATGTTTTAGACATCATGACATTTCCTTGATCCCATCCTTGACCCTATTCCACTTTAAGTCCAGTGGAAAACATTTCAAAAAACATGGGATGAGCATAAAAAGTTCAGTAAGGGATACACAAAGAGAGAAAACATTAGATCATCAATATATACATAACATAAGATTTTTAACATACCTCATGAAATAAAATGATTTGTGAAATACACATAGAAATCATAAATCATAAAGGTAACTTAAGGAATACATATCATAATTACATTGTAGCTATCACAAATACATAGGAAGTCACATTTGGAATACCAATCACAGTATATTCCCTAAATCTCTTAGAAGAAACATTAAAGTTTACCTCTGTCACATTAAACAATGCACTGGAGAGCTATCTTGGGCTCACCTGCCCTAGGTTTATCACAGAACCACTCATGTACATAACAATGACCAGGATCAATAACATAATCATAGCACATAACTTAATCATAAAGGAAAGATAACATTCCCACAATGCAATAACAATATAAAATTTTAAGATATTCAAATAATGAATCCATTCTAAAAACCACTTTCAACACCAGAATACGTAAAAAGAGTATATGATATTTATTTTCCATTTAAAAACATTACGTCTTGTTAAGGAAGCCAAAGATCAAAAAATACCCGCGGCGGTGGAAAAGGTCGTTGTCACCGCTTACGTAAAAAAAAGAAACATTCCTTTTTGTTGTTTAGAAAAATGCTTCGTAAAGAAAATATTGCCTTTGAATGAAATGAAAAGTAAAAAGAGTTTTATACACTATATAAAATAATTTCGTGTAGAAATCAAAAGATGCCTCAATGAAAGGAGATTGAGATGAAGTCCCATAGAAAGTCTCTATCCTTAGATTAAGGATAAATAAATTACATAATTATGTGTGAAAAAAATAAATACACCCAATATAAGTGGTTATTAAGTGTACAAAAATCAGAGGTCGTCCAAACATATTCATAGTACAACATAATTAAGAAGTAGAGGTTTAACCCAAATAATTGAAATTGGGTTAAGAAGTTCCCTTACAGAAATTCGACATCCTAACGACATCAATTTAAAATTCAAAAAATGAGTTGATGAGAGATAAAAAGGGTAACTCATCACTTAAAAATAAAATTTACAGCAATAAGGATATATAAGAACATATCCCAACATTAATAAGATTTAAATTAAAATACCTAACTAAAATAAGTCTTTTAAAAAAAGGAGGGTGAAAGGTTCCCTTACTGATTTCGGTAACTTTCGAATCGTACACCCCATGAAAGAAGGATTATACAGGTTTGATGTAAATAACCATCAACAAAATTATATTACACAAAGAGTATAATAATTTGCAGTTCATACACCACACAAAGGAGATAGAGACAAATATAGCATGAATCTCACGATAATAAATAGTGAGATAAAAACCACTTACGTCATTGTAATAAATCGAGTCATATGACCAAAAGATAATAAGAAAAAAATGAATAAAATAATTCCATGAATATAACTAGAATCATGATAATATATATCAAATTGAAGTACAAAATACACCACATGCAATAAATAATTAGCGGACAATGGTAATCTCATGGAATTAAAAGTGAGATAAGAAATCCCCTTACCTCAAGTCCGACTTGTTCTCGTTTGTTCTTTATATTCATGAATAATAAACTTAAGTGAAATTATAATTTAATAAGGAATTATTTTAAAGTTTATTGTTAAATTAATATCACATATTACCATGTTATAATAATTAGTTAATTATGTGAGTTCATATCATACATTTTGTCGATGTTTGGTACGTGAGTCAAAAATGAACTTGTTTGAAAAGAATTGCCCATGTAGTTATAAGTACATCATATCTGGGATGGTTTTCACAATTTAAATATCATCTATATCCAGTATATATGTATTTAATATTATTCAATAAAGTTTGGAGATAAGAAATGAAATGTACCGTTCATGGAGACGGTAGGCCATACGTACGCTTGAATGCTACCTTCATTTTTTGTCATATTAATGGAGTTTAAAACTAAATGAGACATAGATATATTATAATTCCAGTATAATATATATGTTATATAGGTTACATAAGTTCATTAATTACATTCTTTATAAATTCAATGTTGGAATGAATGAGTCACATCACCTGAGGGGGAAGTAGTCCACACATCCTCATATGAAATTATCGCATTTGCACAACACGAAAACCATAATGGTATGTTTTAAATATAAAATATATAAGAATAGAGAGGACATAAATATAATATAAATTATATATAAATATAGTTCCATCATAATTTCCACCAAGAGATGTGTTGAAAGAAGATTGAACAATCATTGTTTCGTGAGACAGTAATTCGCCACCCACAGAAATAGTATGTTCTTTAACCATTAGATGGGTGTGTGTGTAAGTGTAGGTATAATACTTATCATAACAACATCATATTATATTGATGATACTGGTGTTATTATGGTATAAAATAATAAGAAGATAGGGGTGATTGAATAAGGAAAATAATAGAAAGAAACTCGAGAGAAGATATTAACTCTAAACCGGGTAACTCTTTTTGATTTGAGACAAATGCTTCCTTGGAAATAATTATGCCAAAAGTGAGGCTTCTAGGAGTAATAGAGGGATTTGGAGAGATAATATGAGAAGATGTTGGACGAGACATGGGCTTGAGAGGTTTGGGTATGGGGGTAGAGGTTGGGGCCTTATATAAGAGGGAGGAGGGTCACTTTTGGAAAGTCTTGAAATGTTACTAAATTATAAAATGATTTTCTAATTTTAAAGGTACCACAATGATATATGTTGAGGATAAGGTGATAAGGGCTATAAATCCACCCATCCAATAGGTTTTTTACAAGTTTATGTCTTATAATTTACCTTATCATTTCATGTTATTTAAATCGTTCATTAATGAGGTAATCACTCCATCATCATGGTGTCATAAATAAATTTATTTATTTAATGTCTAAAAATTATAAAACAAATCCCATGATGTAGGAAATGATTTTATCTTTCAAATTACTATTTATAGTCTAATATATCATTTATTTAAACAAAATTAAAAGTGTTTTACTTAGGATATACAAACCTTTGTTATATTTCTCTTCTTTATTAAAAATAATGTCATAAATGTCACTATCACACCCATGTGACTCCATGGGCCCTCAGGTTTGGTAAAAAGCTTCCCACGGTCGTCCATGACTCAGAAAAGAATATTTTCACACATTTGGGGTCATTTTATATTATTATGGTATTATTTTATTACCCTTAACTACCCGATTACTAATTAATCACGATAATTAAAGATAATTACCTTCATTACTATTCATAATTTCAAAAAACAAAAGAGAATTAATTACATATTTTGGACCTTCTGACACCAAATATGGAATCCATTTTAACAAATCACAAACACCGAAATTTTAGTAAATAATTTAAAAATAATTCGCGTTGTCACAACTGAAGAGGAGTTTTTAAGAAGTAAAATTTATCAAAAGATTGACTTGTGTTTACATCCAATTGAAATGTGAAACTACTTCCAATGAACAAAATTTTATTAATTGATAAAAAAAATATTTTAATTACACTTTAAAACCAATTAAAACTAAACTATATAACTATATAATTATGTTAGATGAAAAATCAGTTTTGAAGTAAAATGCAGTATTTTTAACCATTCATTAAAAATGAACATTTGTCAGAAAAAACCAAAAATTTATCCAAATTAAATTTGATATTCCAAATTCAAAAATTATGTCCATTTTAAAAAATTAGAAACATAGAAGTTGCATTAATTAATTTTATTATTAATTTCCGTTGTCAAAACCAATAGCATGTTTTTAAGAAACAATATCTATTAAAAGATTGACACTTGTTTATGTCCAATTTCAATGTGAAATTAATCCAATGACCACAATTGGATTAAATGGAAAAAAATTATTTTAACTAAAATTTAATCCCAATTAAAAAGATAATCTAACCATATAAATAAATTAGATTAAAAGGAGGTTTTGAATTAAAACAAAACATTTTCACTATTCATTAAAAAGTGAACTTTATCGGAAAAATATCAAAAATTCACCAAAATTAAAATTTGATGTCCCGATTCTAAAGACGGATTTTATTTTGTCAAATATAACATGTAAAATTGACAAAAGTAGTTTTAAAAAGGGTTCCCCTCAAAAGGTGGTTAATCTACCTTTTAAAGTATATTAAAATATTTATTCATAAAATTGAATTAATTTTCATTTTTAGCCTTTATCATTTATTGGGTAATTGTTACAATATTTAACAAACATATATAATAATTTTGTAGTTAGTTCTATTCATTCCAGCCATTAAAACAGCTATGCATTAACTACCATTTAAAATAATATTATTATATTATTAGTGTGCAACATAAGATTTCAAAGAAACTTGTTGTTGTGTATTGGGTACACCATCAAACATAGAATTCCATTTAAAGTAATATGAAAATTTTATTCAAAAATATTAATAAATCTGGAAATTTCATATTATTTATTTACCTGGGATGTTACATCCTTCCCCCCTTTTGGAAATTTCATCCTTGCAATTTTAAAATCAGGCTCGAAAACATTATTGAAATCCCCACATCAGAAAAGGAGTAAATAAAACTATCACTTTAAAAGAACGAAAGAAAAGTAAAAAGGTCACCTAAGAAAACATATACTAGGATTCCATGAAAACATGGATATGGAGGAGAAAACAAACCATCATGTTCTGATTGAGAGTGATAGAAAATATGTCTAGGGGAAAGTTAACCAAGAGAAAATCACAAACTTGTGATGGGTTAAACGGTATTTGATTCCCCAGTATGAAAAGTTAATAGACAAAATTTTTTTAAGTTACTTTTCATTGAAGAATTTATTTATGAGCTTAACTAAAACATAAGGAAACATACTTACTTGTCATGTAGACTTTCATATCTTACTGGATTTCTTACACAAACTCATATTTTCTCCAAAAGATGAGTGTTTAGGATGACTTGTTTACATTAAGAGTGCTATAATCAACTTCTTGATAATCACCTATTCCAAAAAAGATGAACTATATATTTCCCGTGTCTTTAGACCTTAACCAAAACCAAAATTATTAGTACAAGATCAGATAATCTCCAAAAGGATAATCCTTTATAAAAATAAATACTACTCTTAATCTCCAAAATTCAACAAAAAGAACCCAAGGTTCAAGAAAGACCATTAAATAAACAGCTATCCATAAAATTCTTCAAAGTAATCCATACTAAGATTGAAACCCAAACCATCAAAGGATTTAATCACATAGTATTCCAAGATAAATCTTAACATTTATCTCCAAATACCATTAGTTACTCTTAAAGTCTCATACTAAAAAGTAATTAACCTAATCACATATTCTCCATGATAGGTTAATAATTTCCCTAGATAACCCAAAATCAACTTATTCATAATTCATAAGATCATCTAACAATAAAGAATTAGTCATACTAACCAGGGACTTCACATAGTCTAGTGGTAGATGATAAATACCAGTCACACTTTGGTTGTGGGTTCGATTCCCGCAGCTTCGTCCGACGCGACGGGTTGTCACACGGTTTACATGTTGTCCCTTTTCAAAAACTACAAAATTTTAAAACATTCCATAAAAGAGATAAATTCATAAAAAATAACCATAACATATTTTTACCACAAAGGATATATAATAAATTTTGTTTTGTATCCCAAAATGTATTAAACAATAATTACCTCATATTCAGGGATCATATATACCAAAATGGTTTTTATAACTATATCCACAAAAGAAAAGATAATTATTCCTTAAAAACAATTTCATATATCAAACATCAAGGTTACAGAAACTATAAAAATTATTCTATTGTAATCTCATCATCAAGAGAGCCTTAATAATTTTAAGAATTTCACTATCCTAAAATCTACCATAACTCCTGAATACCTTTTATGTTGACTTCTTACTCATTCAAAATTCTTCATGATTCATTATCGATTCCTCTACAAAATATTCTGAAATACTTCTTTCCTACAAACAAAATCATGAATCATATCCTATGATTAAATAATAGGAAAACATATGTTAAGAAATAATCCATACCTTTCATTAGTCATTGTCTGTTTCTTCATCCTCAATCATAGTGGAATTAGGTATTGGTAAACAAATATTTGTAAGATCCTGGTGATCCCATTCCTGAAACTTCTTCGTAAGAAATGTGTTTTCATAATGACCATGCACACCAAATTTAAAACATTCAATTGATCCTTCAGAAAGATCTTCTTTCCCTTTCCTAGAGTCAACTAGATGATTCCTTTTTCCATGGCAGGTTCTTGCTTTATGACCTTCATTTCCACATATATAGAATCTTTTTATCCCTTTGAAACATTTTCGTATGTGTTTCTTCCCACATATTTGACACATAGTTTTTTGAACATTCTTACCTTTATGATTATTACCTGAACTTTCGTAGGGATTTATTTCTCGCATATATGATTCCTTATAAAAATCACCAAGGTTCAGGTGGTAAATCATGACTCTAGATACTTGGTTGAGAATGACCTCAAGAGTTATCATTGTAGCTCCCATATCATTCAGTTGTTCTTTCAGAAAGCCGTCACTATTTTCTTCATATCCAATATTACTTTTGTGCCTGCTAGATCTTGCCATTTACTAAAACCAAAAAGGTCAGTTTGAGTATATCAGTAAAATCATCATATAATATCTTATGATGAGGTTAAATACTAATATATACATATTCATGTTATCTTAAACTCATTCAATTTATAAAAATAACTATGGCTCTTTCAAAAATCCTAACCATTATGGTAATGTTACTTATTTTTAAAGAATACCGTAACCTTTATAGTTATCTAAACCGACCTCTGATACCAACTATAATGACCCGGCCTTAAAACATTACATAATCTTCAATTAAATGAATAATTCACATTGAGGATCTTTTCAGGTTTAGAGTTTTAGATAATTAGGATGTAACTATTACATATAAATGATTACAAAGTAGACACATCTACTGAGTTTTCATTTTTTCACAAAATAAAAACTCTTGAACAAATGAGTCATATCTAGTTCAATGTTTTAGAAAACATGACATTTCCTTGATCCCATACTTGACCATATTCCACTATAAGTCATGTGGAAAACATTTGAAAAAACTTAGGATCAACATAAAAAGCTCAGTAATGGATACACAAAGAGAGAAAACATTAGATCATAAATATATACATAACATAATATTTTTAACATACTTCATTAAATCATAATATTTGTTAAATACGCATAGAAATCATAAATCATAAATGTAACTTAAGGCATACATATCATACTTACATTGTAGATATCACAGCTACGTAGGGAGTCACATTTGGAATACCCATCACAGTATATTCCCTAATTCTCTTAGGAGAAACATTAACGTTTACCTCCTTTACATTACCCAATGCATTGGAGAGATATCTCGGGCTCACCCACCCTAGTTTTATCACGAAACCACCCATATACATAACAATGGCCATGAACCATAAAATTATCTTAACACATAACTTAAGCATAAAGGAAAGATATCATTCCCACATTGAAATAACAATATAACATTTTAAGATATTGAAATAATGAATCCATTATAAAAACCATTTTCAATACCAAAGTACATAAAAAGAGTATATGGTATTTATTTTCCTTTTAAAACCATTTCGGCTTATTAAGGAAGCCAAAGATCAAAAAATACTCTCGGCGGTGGAAAAGGTCATTTTCACAACTTACATAAAAAAAGAAACATTCCCTTTTGTCATTTATAAAAAAGATTCATAGAGAAAAAATTTACTTTGAATGAAATTAAAAGTCAAAAGGGTTTCATACACCGTATAAAATAATGTCACGTAGAAATAAAAATATGCCTCAATGAAAGTATATTGAGACGAAGTCCCATACAAAGTCAGTATCCTTAGATTAAGGATAAATCAATTACATAATTATGTGAAAAAAATAAATACTCCCTATATAAGTGGTTATTAAGTGTAAAACAACCATAGGTCATACAAACATATTCATATTACGACATAATCAAGAAGTATATGTCTAACCCAAAGAATTGAAATTGGGTTAAGAAGTTCCATTAAAAAAATTTGAGAGCCTAACGACGTCACTTTAAAATTCAAAAAATGAGTTGATGAGAGATAAAAAGGGTATCTCATCACTTAGACATAAAATTTACAGCAATAAGGATATATAAGAACGTATTCGAACATTAAGAAGATGTAAATTAAAAGATCTAACAAAATGAATTCTTTTAAAAAGAAGAGGGTGAAATATTCCCTTACCGATTGGGTAACTTTCGAAACGTACACCCCATGAAAGAAGGACTATAAAATGTTGATGTAAATACCCATAAAATAAAGTCTATTACCCAAATATTAGAATAATGGGAATTACATACACCACTCAAAGGAGATAGTGAAAAATATAACATGAATATCATGGGAATAAATAGTGCTTTAAAAACCCCTTAACTCGTTGTAATAAATTGAGTCTTATGACCAAAAGATAATAAGAACCAAATAAATCACATAATACCAGGAATATAACTAGAATCATGTTAATATATATATAAAATGGAAGTACACAATACACCACATGCAATAAATAATTGGCGAATAATGGGAATCTCACGGAATTAAAAGGGAGATAAGAAATCCCCTTTCCTCAAGTCTGACTTGTTCTCGTTCGTTCTTTATATTCCTGAATAATAAACTTAGGTAAATTTATATTTGTATAAGGAATTATTTTAAACTTTATTATTCAATTCATATCATATATTATCATTTTATAACAATTAGTTAATTATGTGAGTTCATATCATACGTTTTGTCGATGTTTGGTACCTGAGTAAAAAATAAACTTGTTTGAAAAGAATTGCCCATGTAGTTTTCAGTACATCATCTCTGAAATTATGTTCATGATTTAAATATAATATATATCTATTATATATGTATTTTATAATATTCCAAAATGTTTGAAGATATGAAATGAAATGTACCGTTCATGGAGAGGGTAGGCCGTACGTACACATGAACACTACTTTAATTTTTTGTCATATTAATGGAAATTAAAACTAAATGAGACATATATATATTATAATAAAGTATAATATATATTTTATATATTTAACATAAGTTCATTAATTAAATTATTTATAAATTCCATGTTTGGTATGAACGAGTCACATCACTTGAGGGGGCGGTAGTCCACACTTCCTCGTATGAAATTATCGCATTTGTATAACATGAAAAGCATAAAGAAATGTTTTAAATAAAAAATATAGAAGCATAGAGATAAAATAAATATAATATAAATCATATATAAATTTATTTCCATCATAATGGCCACAATGAGAGGTGTTAAAAGAATATTGAACAATCATCGTTTCATGAGGCCGTAATTCGCCACCCACAGAAACAGTATGTTCTTTAACCATTAGACGGGTGTGTGTGTTAGTGTAGGTATAATCATAATCATAACAACATCCTAGTATATTGGTAATACTGGTGTTATTATGGGATAAAATAATAAGAAGATTGTGGTGAGTGAATAAGGAAAATAAAAGAAAGAATCTCGAGAGAAGACATTACTTCTAAACCAGGTAACTCTTTTTGATTTGATTTAAAGGCTTCCTTGGAAAGACTTCTGCCCAAAGTGAGGCTTATAGGAGTAATAAAGGGATGTGGATAGATAATATAATCAGATTTTGGACGATCCAAGGGCTTGAGAGGTGTTGGGAAGGGGGTAGAGGTGGGTGCCTTTTATAAGAGGGAGGAGGGTCACTTTTGGAAAGTCTTGAAATGTTACTTTATTATAAAATGGTTTTTAGATTTTAAACATCCCAAAATGATATATGTTTAGGATAAGTTGATAAGGGTTCTAAATACATCCATACAATATTTTTTAGACATGTATATTTCTTATATTTTACTTTATCTTTTCATTTTATTTAAATCGTTAATTAATGAGGTAATCACTACATCATCATGGTGTCATAAATAAATAAATATATTTATAGTCTAAAAATTATGAAAACAAATAAAATGATTTAAGAAATATTTTAATCTTTCCAATGAATAATTATAGTCTAATAGATAATTTATGGAAAAAAAATTAAAACTGTTTTACTCAGGATATACAAACCTTTGTTATATTTCTCTTCTTTTTTAAAAATAATGTCATAAATGTCACTATCACACCCATGTGACTCAGTGGGCCCGAAAGTTTGGTAAAAAGATTCCCATGGTCATCCATGACTAAAAAAATAGGATTTGGAAACATTATGGGGTCATTTTATATTATTATGATATTATTTTAGTACTCTTAACTACCCGATTACTAAATAATCACGATAATTAAAGATAATTACCGTCGTTACTATTCATAATGTCCAAAAAAAGAGTCTTAATTACATAATTTGGACCTTATAATTGAAAATATGGAATCCATTTTACCAAATTACAAACAATGAAATTTCATTAATTAATTTAAAAATAATTCCTGTTGTCATAACCAAAGATGGGTTTTTAAGAAGTAATATTTATCAAAAGATTGACTTGTTTTTACATCTAATTGTAATGTGAAATTACTTCCAATGAACAACATTGTATTAAGTGATAAAAAAATAATTAAATTTAACTTTAAAACCAATGAAAAGGACAATATAACTACATAATTAAATTATATGAAAAAGAAGTTTTGAAGTAAAACGCAGTATTTTTCATTATTCATTAAAAATAATCATTTTTCAGAGAAATACCAAAAATTTATCCAAAGTAAATTTGATATTCCAAATTAAAAAATGGTTTCAATTTTACCAAATTAAAAACATAGAAGTTTCATTACTTAATTTTATAATTAATTCCTGCTGTCAAAACAAATAGTGTGTTTTTAGGAAACAATATGTATCAAAATATTGACACTTGTTTATGTCCAATTTCAAAGTGAAATTAATTAAAATGACCACCATTGGATTAAATGGTAAAAATATATTTTAACTAAAATTTAAACCCAAATAAAAATATAATCTATCAATATAACTAAATTAGATTAAAAGGAGGTTTCAAATTAAAATACATCATTTTCACTATTCAATCAAAAAATGAACTTTATTAGAAAAATAAAAAAAATTCACACAAAGTAAATTTGATGTCCCAATTATAAAGAAGGATTTTATTTTGTCAAATATAATATATAAAATTGACAAAAAGTTGTTTTGAAAAGGGTTCGCCATCAAAAGGCGGTTAATCGACCTTTTGAATAATATTAGAATATTTATTCCTAAAATTGGATTCATTAGCATTTTGAGCCTCTATAATTTATTGAGTAATTGTTAAAATATTTAACAAACATATATAATCATTTTGTAGTTAGTTCATTTCATTCCTACCATTACATCGGCTAGGCAATAACTACTATTCAAAATTATATTATTATATTATTAGTGTGCAATGTAAGATTTCAAAGAAACTCGTTGTTGCGTATTGGTCACGCCATAGAACATAGCATTTAATTTAAAGTAATATTAAAATTTTATTCAAATATATTAATAAATATGGAAATGTCATATTATTTATTTTCCTGGGATGTTACAGTGGCTTACTGATTGGTGATTCCACCAAATCTCTCTCAAGTTCATGATGTGTTCCATGTATATCTATTTAGAAAGTACGTACCTAATACTTTACATGTACTAAGCTCATAAGTCATATCGTTGGAGAAAAATCTTTCTTATAAGGAACAACTGATAGAGATTCGGGATCGTAGATAAAAAGTACTAAGAAACAAGACCACTCTCTTGGTTAAAGTTTTATGTAGGAACCACCAATTTGAAGAAGATATAAGGGAAATTTAATATATGTTTAGGGAGAGGTATCCTCATTTGTTTGTTTCCAAGTGATGAATTTCAAGGGTAAAATTTAGTTTAAGGGGGGTAGAATGTAACACCTGGATGTTTTTATGAAATATTTTCTTTAAATAATTTTTATTATTCTATAGATTTATTTTTACACAATCATGAGTTTAAATGAACCAAGATACACCCTTATTATAAAATTACAATTATATCTAATCTATTAGGTTATCGGGAATAATTATAACTAACTTATGAAAATGCATCGTGAATTCATTGGCTATCAATTATTTATAAAAAATATAAATCAATTAAATATTTGTATTTTTGAGTGAATTATTATAGGTAATGAAATTAATTAGATATATATGTGTTATATACTTAATAAAATATTTTTTATATTAATCTAATAGATATTTTACTCATATGATATGAATAAAACACTACTCAATGTACAAAATCCAATTTTATTAAAGTTTATTTTAACACCTTTGAATGGAAGACCCCTTTTAAATTAAGATTTTGAAACATTAATATTTTTAATATAAATACATAAATGTGTTATTTTTAATCAGGATATAAAATGTTTCTTTTGATAAATTTCTGATATTTTTCTGACAACTTTAATGTTTTGATGAATAGTAAAAATATGTTAAATTTTAATTGAAAGTAACTTTTTTTCATTAAAATTATTTATATAGTTAAATTATATTATTTAATGGTTTAAAAGTATAAATTAAATATATTTTTACCATTTAATATAATGTAGGACATTTAAATTACTTTTACATTAAATTCAGATGTAAAAACATTTTAATCTTTTGGTTTATTTTAACTTTTAAAACCTGTTTTCCCATTTCAACAATGAGATAAATTTTAAATTAATTAATGAAAATTATGTGTTTTGAATTTTGAAAAATTTATTCCATATTAGGAATAAGTAGTTATAAATTATTTAAATATCTTTATTTTATTTTTGGGCAATATGAATAGTTACTTCGGTAAATTTTATTAACACGACAAAAGGGTAAATTGCCTAGTGAGGGGTTAAAATAATATTATAAAATTACACTAATACTTTTATTAATATAATTGAATGATTATAATTTTCCCTAAAACATACTTGGGTCTAAATTGAATCTATTGGAACCCACATGTATGAGATTAGGACATTTAATTTAGTTTATTTAAAAAAAAGTGAAATATGTCTCACTAAATCTTCAGTAATTATATTATTCTTAATATAAAGTTACAAAAATGATAAATTTGATTATAAATACTCATTTTAAATATAAAAAGTTATTATTTATCATGAAAATTTATTTTTAATTTTTAGGAAATAATTAATTACCTTTATTATTTATACATAGATGATGAAAAAAATTAATTAATTGATGAGAACTCAAGAAAACAATTTTTATTAAAATAATAATAACAATAAAAAGGCCCAAACACTAGACCATAACTTATTGGTCGAGTATATATCGACCAAAATCATCAAAGGGTTGAATTATTGACCATTGGGAGGATTTTAAAATAGTTTATGACACTTATATTATTTTATTTAAAGTAGAGATAAATTTTTCACAATCATGCTTTAAAAGAGTATGGAATTTTAAGTGTTGGGTTTTTCAGAATATAAATTAGACTAAAAGTATTATTATAAAATATAATGGATTTATATTCACCATATTATTTTATTTTTAATTTTTATTCAAT
This sequence comes from Viscum album, assembly GCA_963277665.1. NCBI lineage: Eukaryota > Viridiplantae > Streptophyta > Magnoliopsida > Santalales > Viscaceae > Viscum > Viscum album. The sequence goes on from OY728137.1 coordinate 2,049,233,666, forward strand.
AAATAATTATATTAAATAATTACAAAAAATTGAGGTAGTAATTATTTTATTAATGAAGAGATCAAATAAATGTTATTAAAAATATTTTAATAAATATAATTTTGGATATTAATTATGTAAAATTAATTTTATAGATTACTATTACCCATTAGGGATATAATAAAATATTTTTATCTTGGTTCACTTCTTATTTTTATATTTTAAAAAATCCATGAAATAAATGTTGTCAAAATTGACACTATTTATATTTTTGTGAAAATAATGTTTTCTTAAATTATTTAAAAATCATTAAACATTTTTAAAAATTTAAAATAATATATATGTGGTCTAAAATGTTCTGACGTATTCATTTATGGTCTGATTTTCTTCAAATATGTAAATATTTTACCCTTTTAATATTGAAATATTTGTAACCCTAATAAAAAATTAAAAAAAATATCTAAGTGTTAATTAAAATGATAATACTTAAATTGACATAAAAACTTGTCTAAAATCTATATTTTTATTACATTTAAACCCTATCACATCTCATATTATAAAATTTGACATTTGGGTGGTTTTTAAGTGGGGTTTTATTTTATTAAAAATTAATATTTTTGAGGTTTCCAAAAGTGTATCTCACCTCAATTATAAAAGGGCACTTCCTCCCTCAACTCTTAACTTCATTTTTAGTCTTTAAGATCAACCATACCATTACCATTTCCCTTCCAAAATTCCCTAGAAACATTCTATATGTACTGGTATTCTTCAAAGACCAAATCTATTTCTCTTAGAGGAGATTTAGAGGAGGCACGTTGAAGACAAGGTAATATCATTTGCTGATTCATATAAACTTATTTTTTTCTTATACTTTCACCTCAAGAGTTTTTTGATTATAAAGTAATAACTATAGTAGTACTTATATACCGAGAGGTTATTATGATTATGAAACAACTAAATTCCACCTTCGACCCATCCTATGAAAAATTAAATTACCACACGTGCATATGTACGACTTATCGTCTCCACGCTGTGGTGTAATCCATTTTTCACCACCACCTTAAATGAATGTATATAATGATGTAATTAATATATATATATATATATGATTAATAAAAAATTATATTTTATCTAAGATACTATACACTATTCACTTCAATACCATTCAACAATTGTGGGAACAATATTATCACTCGTGCGTACGTACAGCTTACCGTCTTCACAGTGTGTTGTGATTAATTATACATAATCTTTTTTAAGGAATGATTATATATATGAATTGAATGATTAAATGTGATATATATTATACTAATACCATGTTTTAAATAATATAAATATAACTTAAAAATATGAATAAGAACTTATCTGACAAAACATGCATAAGAACATAAACTAATTAATACCCGAATTACGAGTAACAATGAAATGTTACAGACAAAAAGATAAAAATATTATCATAAAATGATTATAATTCTGGAATAAATGAATAATTTTTTTATATCATTATACAGGAGGTTTGGATACATATAAATCTTATCAGTCCTAAGGTAAGGGATACCTTTCCAAATCTCATTTTTATCCGAGATTGTTTATTTGTAAGTATTTACTGGGGTATATTTATCATCCACATCCATGTTTCCTGAATATGTTTTTAAAAATATTAATTATATCCTTTTATAGCTTTTTAAAGTCAATTCTACCCATTTTTGAATTTTTAAAAATAGTATTAATGAAATCTTTTTTCATTTTCAGTACGAGGTACTTATTGACTTTTCAGGAAAAATTACAAGAAAATGTTTTTTAACTTGAACGACTTGAACAAATTTTTACCCTTTCATAATTAGTTATTTACCTGAATCATACCATATAATATTACAAGGTTATTTTTATATAAAATTATTTATTCTAAAATTTTGTAGCATTTTGATATTGAAATTCTTTTTTGAAGAAGAAAGGATATTTTCCTCAGGAATTAATTTCAAGTGTTTTATAAAAATTATTTTCCACATAATATTACACTATTTAAATAGGGTTATATTTTGAACACTTTTATTACTATAATTTGATTTTTTTTATGATGTAATGTTATTTAGGAAATCCATTTTCTTATATCAATTATGATGGAATGATGTTTAAGAAGCCCATTTTTTTATTGGGTTATGCTATGATGAATGTTTTTATGATTTTGTGGCACATGTAAGAATGGTTTCATTATGAGATGGGTGGGAACTATATCTACCTCTGACACATTGGTTAATGATTTATATTTCATGATATAGACATGATGAAAATGACAAGTAAATCTGGTTCGGTAATATAGGGCTGAAACGAGGAGTGAACTTGGTTCAGTGATAGACTTCGTCCGCTATGATTGTCTTAGAAATGAGCCAGGACTAATATGAAATGATTTTATATGATTATGTGGGTATGGCACTAAATTCCATTCCATTTTTTATGACTATTTTTATTACAATGAACATTTATGATTTATCCCATGACATGATATTGTGATCTTTTATATGCAGGATAAGATTTTCAAATATCATATTCTTATAATTATGATATGATTGATATTTTCCTTGTTTAACCTTACTGGTCATTTGATATCACCCTTTCATATGATTCTTTTTCCCAGGTCATGAAGAAGGGTATTAAGTAAGATATGTCAAAAATGAGTCTAGTTATGAAGAAATAAGTGGGAGCCAATATGGATGTCTTAAGAAACATTTGTTTATGTTTCCCAATTTCTAAAGACACTAAACCTATAAGGTCCTGGTGTGGTTTTTGTGATATTATGTAATAAATATTCTTCAGTGTTGAATTGATATATATATGTAATGTATGGGATGTTATAAAAACTATACAACTCATTATTTGAGTTGGAATTCATAATCTTTTCTTCAAAGATATGGAGAAATTATCTCTATAATGAATGATGTGAGAAAAACATAGATAATTAGAGCCTACAACAAATTATTTCATATAAATATATAATCATGAGTAAAATTTGATGTCTTTAAACACTATTGGATTATGATTTATCAAAAAAATACCAAAAAATAATGGTAAACATAGTAGTAGATGCATTGAGTTGAAAAGATCATGGAATTCTGACCAAAATAAGGATGATAAAAGATCCTATGTTCGTGGATTTATTGAATATAAATAAGTAAATTATTATAGTAGGGGAAATATCAAACCTTTTTCAAATGGTTTACAAACCATATTTATTGGAAAAGATAAAATGTTCTTAGCTTGATGATGAGAATACTCAAAAAAATTTAATGTCATGAATGACGGGAAATTGGTAGATTTCATATATGAAGATAGTATTCTGAAATTTGGAAAGAAGGTATGTGTTTTATCTATAACCAATCTAAAAAGGGAATAATTATATGATTCCCATAGCTTGCATTTCCTTATAAACCATTACAACAACAACTGTACAAGGATTTGAATAATATTTTTTAGTAGGATATTATGAAGCAAGAAAATGCAGATTATGTATTAAGATGATTAGTTTATCAATAGGTGAAGGCTGGGAGACATTATCCTAAAGGAGTCATGAATCCTATACCTATTACTATGTTTAAATGGTATTAAACTACTATTTAAATTTTCACTATATTACCATATAATACTAGAAATAATTATAAAAAATGGGTTATTGTCGATCACCTTACAAAATCTACACATTTTATTGAAATAATATAATATTTTCGTCATGTTCAGCTTGAACAACTCTATATTAATTAATTTGTAGGACTTCACATCATAAGTCAATAAGTTATGTATGCTCATGATCCATGATTTGAATAAATCTTATAGAAAAGTCTATATAAGGCTCTTGATATTGACCTTCTTTTGAGCATCACTATCATCCTCAAACTGATAAAAATTTCATAGGACTTTCAAAACATTAGAAGTCATATTAAGGTCAGGATCACATAAATTTTAGGGCATGTGGTGTAATTATTTACCTTTGGAAGGTTTCTCATATAATAGTATCTTCTATTCAAGTAATCAAATGGTTTCATAGGAATCATTATATGGAAGGAGATAATGTACACCAATTTTCTTGGATGAAGTTAGTGAAAGGAAGATCATTGACCTAGAATTTTTTTTAAGAATAAAATAAAGTTAAAAATTATTTAGACTCAAATTAAATAAGCTGAAAACATGAAATATATATATAATTATTACCAAAGTATATATTAGGAATTTCAATTGGGAGATCAAATTTTCTAGAAAGTATCTCCATCGAAGTGTATTATATGTTTCAGTATTAAAGGAAAATTGAACCCCAATTATATCAGACCATTTGAAAATATGGAAATAATTAGAGCTATAGATTAAAATCTTTAAATTCATATGATCACTAATAAATTACATTATGTGTTTGATATATAATTGTTAATAAAGTACATGCCAAACCCAACACATGTTCTATCGTACAATGGAATAGAATTGGAACTTGATCAATCTTATTGTGAAGAACCCATCCAGATTCATAAAATAATTGAAAAAATGTTGCAAATTTATATGATATTTTTGGTAAAGTTACATTTGAAAAATAATAAAATAGAGGAAGCAACTTTGGAACCTGGGGATATTATTAAGAATAACCACCCACATTTGTTTAGAATGTAATAACCATGAATATTATGAAGATGTAGTTTTTAAATGAGGTAGGAATGTAACACTCAATATTTAATTATTGTATTTGAACATTTTTTTACAATAAAACCATAATAAAATCTACATTTTAATATTTCATGTCACAATTATTCTAAATTTTTAGGATGGATACTGATTTTGGACTTAGTAGGTCAAAATAATACTTGAATGGTTTTATGATAATTTCCCATAGAAATAAGAATTTATTAATATTTAAATTGAATTATTTAACTATTACTAATTTTATTTATAATAATGTTTTATAATATGTATAATTATCCATTTATTTATCATAAATTTGGTATATATAAATATAAGATCATTTTTAGGTAAAAAAAGATATTTTTTAGATTTTTTTAAGTGAAAAATATTTTTTCTATTTAATTAATTAAAATAACTTCTAATAATGAATGATTTGAATGAAATTTATAGATTATTTGTCTACATATACTAATTTAAATCCATATAATTATGATTAATAGTCACATAGTTAATGTAAGATCATCTTATACTTGAAAAATGCATTTATTGAAAAAAATGTTTTTCATCACGTTTTGTGGGAATATTTTTAAATTAAATTCACAAAAAAACTATGAATTGAAATTGATAAAATGGAATTAATATTTTAAATCCTAATAATTCATATTGACTAATAATATCATCATATTTTTTTATAGTGATGAGAAAAAATAGTAAAAATCGGATGTTATAGTTAAGGTGAAAATATGTTTACCAGGGTAATCTAAAAAGATACAGTTTAAAATGACATTAAAACTTTATTAAACCTCATTGGTTGGATGTATTTAAAAATTAAACTTATCATAATTGAATATACGTTATTTTCATCCATTTTTACAATCATGTGATTTAATAATATTTTAATATTTCTAAACATTACGAGGGTATCACTCAACTCAATTGTAAAAGGGAACCTCTTACCCTTACTTCTGAAAATATTTTAAACAGTTTAGACAGAACAAAACAAAAAAATATCTTTAAAATATCCTAATAATTTTTTCTAGTGGTTATAGTCTTCCAAAAATACCATTCCCAGGGTCTTTAAAAAGATATCCAAAGGAGGTTTCTCTAATAGAAAAGTAATCATCTTCACTAAGGTCTTTATTTTTTACAATTTCTTTTATGACCATTAATTATGTCATAAAAATTTCAATATAAAAAAAAAATTATATCTTATATACTGATATGCTATTATATTAATTACATAATACTTATAAATCATTTTCTCCATCAAATGGGAAACACAATCATTGCTTGTGTGTGTGGAAGACTACCAGCTCTCGAATCGATGTAATTAGTTTTCCATCACCCAGTCACATAGATAATAATAATGGAAAAATAGTGAATATATATGATAATTAATACATAATATAGATTCATTAAATTTAATATATCATATATTTCCTCAACCTTTCACCCATTAAAAAATGATAATGTTTATCATGCGTACATATGACCTATCATCCCCATGCAGAGATGTGATTCATTTTCCATATAAACCTCTCATGATTGATTATAAAAATGTATATAATGAATAAATATGTAATATATAACCTTAATATAATCTTGGAGATGATTAAACTATATCGTATGTATAAGAACCAAAACATACATGATAAAACAGTCATGAGAAAACAATGCATTTAAAATATGAAATAATTATAATAATGAAAGATTGTTAACAAAAGAGGGATAAAATATTATAATAATATCATATGTGATATTATAAATTTTAATATGGCTCTATTATAATTTTAAAATATTTTCAAAACCATTATATAAGAGGTTAAATTATTTTTAATTAAGGGAAACTGTGACGTTGGGGATTTCATCGTAATTTCTACTCTATTGAGGCATATTTGGTATTATTCACCTATTTACATTGATATGGTGTAAATACTAATCATTTTATATAGATAAACTCAATTTATATTTATTAATGATGCTTGAAGTTTCAATTTACTTTTACTCTTTCATGGGGTAACAATTTAAAAGTTATCAAAGATGTAAGAATATATTTTACAATCTCAATTTTATGGGATTGCATATATTTTTCATTAGAGGAATGTTATAATATAACCTTCATAAAATATATATATTTTCTTATAATATAGATATTTAAAGACTTTTCATATTTTATTCCATATTTCCCCCTCATTTTATCTTCAATAAAGCAATGAAACTTTCCAAAGAATATTAAATCTTATTTCTATTTTTAAACACGTATCCTTAAATATATTTTATTTATTTATTTTTTAAAAATAAATTCTATTTACACTAATGAATTGTAATTTATATTTAATATGAGCCCGAAACATTTAAAATTTTTTAAGGTATTTCATATAATTATTTAAAAATTGGAAATTTTTGACTTTCTTTTTTAAAAGAAAAATAGAAAGTATTATTTTTTAATGCATACCGTGTTAATAGAATTTCCCACCACCATATCCATTTTACAATATTTAATTTTTTCTAAATGTTTTTAATGGTTTTAAAAATATAACACATTAATGAAAATATATCTTAACGACTCACATTAATTTTTTTATTCCTTAAAATTCATGAATTTATTGAAAAAACTATATTCTAGATGAATTGGTGGTCATATTTTATCTCATATTAATTTTATGGTCCTTAAATTGCTCTTGAAAAAGTCACTTTCTTGTGATGAATTTTCGTTGGATAATATATTTCTATGAAATTTTTAAATTTTTTTATCATGTATCTGATTTTTTCCGAAATTTTGTATCATTTCTATAAACGGTGTTTTATTATGAAATTTATTTGATTGAATGAGGAAATATTCATATTATGTATCCTAAAATCAATACAATTTTTTTGATAAGGAATATTTTATGTCAATTAAATTGATCATTCAATATATGAGTAATGAATTGAAAATGATGTTATGGGTGGGGCTCAAAAAATATATAGCGCTTCAATTCCTTGGCATGTCGCATGAAAAAAATCAGTTGGCTAGCTATATTAAATGGGTTTTGGGTGTATACCTACACATAGTTTAACTGTCCTGGTACTATATCTTGGCGGTAAATATATCATGATGTCTGAAACCATTAAATCCAACATTATGTATTTTATTTATTGAGAATTTAGTTGTTGTTATCTCTGATACTATTGTATTGATATTATCAAACTATGAATTTAATTATCATCTTATTATTTAAATGGAATGTGTTCTCATTTATCTACCTTTCCATATTTTTAGGCCTTATTTATTCATGATTGATTATATTATACATAAACCATACTAGGCGATTTATATCACCCTTATTTTTTTCCTTTTATCTCAGATATAAAGAATGAATATCTGAATGAGTTCAAGGATGTAGAATGTTTAATTACACTATGTTTTTATATTTTTTTAATGTAATATGGGAATTTTCTTTATCTGGATCATAAATAGTATAAAGCTAATTGATCCTTGGTGATTTGATCCCTTGTATCTTAGTCTAATGTAATAATTTAGACTTCGGCTCCGGGTTATTGGAGTTGGTATTGTTAAATCTTGTATTAGAGTGAGTTTGATAGAAACATTGAGAAGTAGGCTAAGGAAAAAATATATTTGGGAACATAAACCTATAACATACATTTAGAATATATCTAATTTTAAGATAATATCAAAAACGTTTTGGTATGGTAGATATCATGAAGTTTTCCAATTAATAAAATCTTCTTTGGATTCAACAAGTGGGTGTGGTTTTGGTATAGATACATATAGGGTTAATAAATGTGAAAATAGTTGGTCGAGTATATCTATCCCATCATTATGGTTCATGATGAATGGTCCTTTACTAGATATCATATTTTTCACTATTTAGGGATATAATTAGGTTAATTAAAAATTTCTTTAAAACCATTTTCAATTATTTAATTTTTTTATGATTTAATGATATTCCCGAAGAAACCAAGTTTATGAATATGAGATTAATCATGTATAAATTCTAAAATCATGTTAAATGTTACACCATATTTAAAATTATATTTTTTTATCTAAATTCTATAATATTATGTGATAAATTAGTATATTCAATTTTTTATAGATAGAACCTGGTAGATATAATGGTATCAATATTTCTGGTCAATGTAAATATTTCCCTACTGAAAAAACCAATACAACTGGTGTTAGATCCAAGAATATCATAGCTATATTAAGGAGTATGGCCTAGGTTAAGATTAATAATCTTGATTATATAGTGAAACATGATGTTCCCTTACATGATACACCTATACGAGGCCATTTTATGTTATATAAGACACTATGTTTTAGTGGAACTACTAATCCAATGGTAGCTAAGGAACAGATTACATCCCTTGAAAATATATTTCTATCATTTGGTTGAAATGGAAGGGAAAAGGTTATATGGGATGAATATTATCCTATGGTGATTATGATCAATGGTAGTTGTCGATTTAAAGTACTTTGGGTGAATAAGAAATATTAAATATAGAATATAGAGACCTTAAAATAACATTCATCGATAAATATTTTCCTCATCATATACAATCTAAAATGAGGTTAAAGTTAATTAGATTAAATAAAGAGGAAGAAGAAAGTGTTTCTGGGTATGTGTATATATCTATAAGACTCATTAGATATGATATGGATTACATACGTAATATGAATAACATGATTGTCCCTTCCTTTAGTGAGCTTAATCTAATACTATGAAGGGAAATTATTTCTCAATCTTTTTAAATATATAGTGAAATCGAATTACATTCCATCAAAATAGAGAAGAAATTTTATAGATTTTATATATCATGGGAAATTAAGAAATGAAGATTCCATATGAACACCAAGAGAAAGAAAACACATCAAATAAGAAGAAGATAAAAAATAGATTTTCATAATGTGAAAATTATTGAAAGAAACGTCATGGAAAATGCATAAATGGCATGAGAGATTATTACAATTAGTAATGTGATAAGTTTCATATAGCTAATGAATGAAAGGGAAATAAAGGGAAGAAAAATATCTAGTAATTAAACAATAAATATAGGTATTATTATTAAAACCACTATCATAAGCATAAAGGGAACTTACCATAGAGTAAGCTAAAGGGGGATTTCTATGATTATGTGATAACTATAGTAGATGCACTCATCACGTGATATCTTAGAGTTAATATTATTTTTTTACTGTGGGAATGATGGTGAATTCCTCTACAAAAATAGTTTGTGATGGATTAATGATATCTAAATCTATATTTTATCTAGTTTTGTGATTTATTTACAATTTTATGTCATCAAAATAATTGGGGAGAGGTGTGATAATGGGTCTTCATTGACACACTCTTGTCCTTGAGTTAGGGTATGATGCATTTAACTTGGTGAAGAGTGGAGATATTTGTATGGTTAGTGATTGGGTTTCATGTGACCATTTAGGAAAATATGTGTTCATGTTTTGGTAGTTAATGGATTCATTTATGTGGTGTCCATCAGACACTAGTGCATCTATATGTATGTTACCAGCATAGTCATGCTGACCCGATTGCATTGATAAATGGTATCGTGGTACTAGTTCGGGTATGGGTATTTATGGTGTATTGATTATTTTTAGTGGGTTATATGGTGTCAATGGAGTTATTGAATAGATCTGGATATGTATTATTTGGTGTTTTTTGGGTTTTAAGTGTATTTTAGCAATATATTGCACCAATTTTTGGGATTGTTTGATTGTTGGGTTGTTTATGGATTTGGGATCACTGGTTCTTATGTTTTTTTATTTGTTTTTTTGTACACCATTTTGATTGTACATCTATGTGGGTGAACTAAAAGGAGGGATGGGTGAGCTGACACCCATCATCACCCATATTTCATCTTTATTTATGGATATATGGGGACCCTATCATTGACATATTTCACAATGTTTTTAGTCTATTTTTGTGTTTTATCATGTTGAATGGGTGGTGAGTTCCTTGATTTTTTATGGAGTGGGGAGAATGAAGGAGATATAGGTATAATTAAACCTATAATCTAGCCATTCCATCACCTTTTATTTTGGGTTGGATGGTTTATCTTCCACATTGTGTTGTCCAGTATGACATAACTTCTTGGAAGGGGGAGACGCATCTTCACCAACTGATTCCTTTTTTCATTGTCTAGGGAGAGGGGGGGGGGAGAGATTTTCTGATGATTTACTTTAATTTTTATTCCCTTAAATCTTTTTGGGCTATGTTAGGACCTTTAATTACTGTTTATTAAAGGAAATTATGCCTCTGTGTCTTGTATGGGTTCCCTCTTTACCCGATTCCTAAAGTGGGTTTCTTATTTTATGTTTCGTAAAGAGGGATTGACCCTCAAACTATTTAAAGAAGTATGTGTCATTCAGTTCCCATTATGAAAGATACAAATTCCCTATTTGAAGATGTTATTATTATAAATATGGTTTATTTTGATATAATGCTTAGTTTTGATTTAAATTAAAAATAAAATGTAAAAAATTTATTTTTAAGATAAGGAAAGTATGATTTCTGATGAAGATATAGAATTCATTATCTTATATAGGATACTTCATCATCTGAATTAGGTATAGATCCACCTACAATATCTCTACTAAATGATATTGTTAGGAAAGAAGAGTATAATAAATATTTTATTTAAAAAGGTTGTCTTAATATTGAATATTTTCCTACTCTACAAGAATACATTGATGTATTTCCTTAGAAATTACCTTAACATCCACCAAAACATGAAATTGATTTTTCTATTGATTTAATCCTTGATGGAATACATATAAAAAATAATCCCTATATAATCTCCTCTATATAATTAGTAAAGTTTAAGAGACAATTATATGAGTTGTGTGATATGGTATTTATACACCCTATTATTTCACTTTGGGGAGCCCCTATTTTTTCGTTAATAATAAAGAAGGGTCTATGAGGCTCTGCATGGATTTTAGGGAAATCAATGGTATTACTATAAATAAAAACTATCCCCTTCCTCACATTGATGACTTGTTTGATCAACTTCATAGAGCTCAATATTTTTTCGTAGATTTACCTTAATTCTAGATTTCATGAATTGTGAGTAAAAAAGCAAGTGATTTAAAAGAAAACATTTTTTTATGAGGCAGTAACATTATTATTTAATAGTATTTATATTTGGATTGACTAATACAACCAATATTTTTATAGATCTAATTTTTATAGTCTTAAAGGAATATCATAATAATTTTGGTGGTATTTTTTAATGATACTATGGTGTACTCTAAGAGCTATTTTTAACATGAGAGTTATTTACATATCATTCTTAATACTATTATAGAAAAATATTTATATGTGAAATTTATAAATTATGAATTCTAGCATTAGGAATTTTCAAATCTTATACATATTTTCTTTGAGGATGGAATCTATGTTGATCATGTGAAGATAAATACAGTAAAATAATGGCATAAAATAATGAATATAATCAAGGTAAGTTATTTAAATAATTTTTCAGGTTATTATTAAATATTTGTTCAATATTTTTCATGATTGGGTAACATATTTACCAATATTACATATAATGGTGTTAAGTTTACATATAAAAATGTATGTGATGAATATATTGAATAATTATAAATGAGATTGATCAATAATCTGATTTAGAATCTACCATCTAGAAATGATGGATTTGTGATATATAATTACGCATTGAAGAAGATACTTGTTTGTTTATTTATAAAGAACGATTAAGTTATTGCCTATACATTTATTTGTTAAAGGATCTTGAAAAAAATTATCTAAATCATAATCTTGAGTGGGAATCTATAATATTTCCTTTAAGATATAGAGAAAATATTACTATGGAGAATGATGTGAGATATACATAGATCATAAGAGCCTACAATAAATATTTTCATAGAAAGTTATCAATATGAGGTGAAGGAGATCACATAAGATACACAAGTATTATGATTGATCAATACAATACCACCAAGGAAAGTAAAATAAGGTAACACATGAATTAATAATGAAATATCATAGAGTTACAACCAAAATGAGGATTGATTGGGTTCCAATTTTCATGGATTTTGTGAATAATGGATATGGAAATTATTACGGGGTGGGAGAACATCCCTAATTTTTGAAAATGATACCTAAAATATATATATTTGATACAATAAAAATTTCATATCGTGATGTTGAGAGTTTTCAAAAGAATATTAAAGTCATTAATGATGAAATATTGGCAGAAATCATATATGAAGATGGAGTGCTGAAATTTGGAAAGAGTACACGTTCTCCCTCAATACCTATTATGAAAAAGAGAATTATTAGATGATGACCACTACTTGAATTTCTCTATACCGCATGGTAGCACCAATATGTATGAGGATTTAAAAGGAATATTATTTTAGGAAAATATGATGTTGACATCACCTGTTTTGATAATCCCAATTATGCTTTTACATACTTTTGATAAATCCCAAATAATGTTTATCTATATTCAAATTCTCTCAAGATATGATATTCTGTTATCAAGATGATAATAATGTTAAAATAATCCTTGAGATATGTTAATCAATGGTTATATATGTTTATATATATTATAAATTAATTATAACCCAATCAGATATGTTTTGCATAAAACAGATAAGTGTTTGTCACTGATCTGCATATAGCTACTGATAACAAAGCTACCGGTACTTAGCCTACTGATAGAAAGATTCACCGATAAGCTAAGGCTACCAATATGTACAGATCTACTAACAGAAACCGAGCTACCGAGAGAACAAGTCTACCGGTATGCTTAATTCTTCTAGTATACACTTGATCACTGATATGTACATAGCTACCGATATGAAGAAGTCCACCAATATAACCAATTCACAGATAGTTACCGATAAAAGTCTGCCAATAGAGTAAATATACCGATATGAGCTACCGACCAGCCAACTGATACACAGACTAGCGACTGATATGAAGTGACTGAAATATTCTACTGATACAAGTACAGAGTCATCGATACATCGAGCTACCGATAGCCCAAGAGCTACCGATAATAAGAGATACCGATGAATTAAGAGCTACTGATAAGTTCAAAGTTCTACCGATGGAAGGTTACTGTTACACATTCCAACATACCCATCTACCAACAGAAGGATACTAATGGTTGACCAACCAGTCAAACTCTATAATCTCAATACTATTTATTTATTAAGAAAAAGGTTACATTTGTTGTTTTTAATGCAGTTAATTTTATTTAATGATATCTGTTTACATGTCAGGGAACCATACCTAGTACCCATGCAAAAAGTAATCATTCCTTTTTTCCGGAGCTGGAATCTATAAAAGAGAAGATAAAGACCTAGCCGAGACACACCCCGAAATAGACAGTGAAGTGGTTTCATACAAAGAGAATAATAAACTAAGAGGGATCAACACCATTCAAACGTGGTGCATTCACACAAGGCATCATCCATACTCCAAGAATTTTGGATATACTTAAAGCCACTATTCTGAAAGAAACCACAAGATGCATCTTGAGTGAAGAACTACAACAAACACTTCATGCACTCAAGCTGATAAATTGTACCTGGAACAAGGAAGAAAACAATACTCTGTTTTCTAGAACAAAAACCAGAGAAGGACTCAAAAGCTTTTCTGACCAACCAAAAAAGTCTAGAGCTACAATGCCAATAACTAAATCTCTTCTAAACTCATTCTCACTTTCATTAGTGATTATTTCTTTATATTTCGAGTAGTGTGTGTACCCTATTTATTTTACACACACACACTGTCTCCAGAGCTAAAATGGAGGATTCTTAAATCCTCACTCAAACTCCATAACTATTTGTTTCCCACTGTGGATAGTAGAAGAGGTCCAGTAAGACCCGGAAAGCTGTGAGCTGTTGTTTTTTTTGCACATAGAACTGTGGTAGAGGTCTCTGTACCTGGACAATGTGTTCACTGTTGTTTATCCCGATCCAGGGTGTGGATCATTTTATGTAAATTGTTGAGAGGACTAAGTCTCGGCTTGAGACTGAACCTTTTGGTTACATCTGCTGTGAATTTTTAGTTTAAATCATAAGTATAATATTTATATATCATATTTTTCTGCTAAATACTTTGAAATACAAAACTATTTTAATGATACTTTGATAGTTAAATTAGCAAGTGTTTATACTTATTGTAAACCTGTAAGTTAGTTTCAAAAGTTAATTTCATATTCTGATTAAATTAACTGTGACCTAATCAATATTTGATAAACTAATTAAACATTTACACTCTGTGTAAATTCACTACAGTTTAACGTTGTTTTTAAATAGGGGGATTTTAAGAGAAATATTTTTAACTGAAATTTTAATTGGAACTCAATTAACCCCCCTCTTGAGTATCCACTCCGACCAACATTTGGTATCAGAGGATTTGTTTATTAATACAAAATTTCAAAACATTCTGTTGTTCAACTGTGATTTTAGTTGTATCTTTAAAGATCTTAAATTTCTGTTAGTTCTAAATTTTATTTCTTTAAAAATATTTTCTAAAATCTAGTTATGGGAAATAGACTAGAGGGTGCTGCCACTAACCGGCCACCTTTCTTCAATGGAAAAAATTATGCCCAGTGGAAACTAAAAATGAAAATTCATTTAGAGAGTATGGGTTTTGATATTTGGACTGCTATAGAATCTCAATATAAAATTCCAGAAGCTGAAAGAACAACTTGGGATGAACCTAAAAAGACTACTTACAATAATAATTGTAAATATATGAATGGCTTGTATTGTGCTCTAGGAGATTAATAATTTAATAGAATATCTTCTTGCAAAAATGCTTATGAAATTAGGGATACTTTGGGTGATTCTCATGAAGGAACAACCAATGTTAAAGAAATGAGATTAAATAATTATACTATTAAATATAATAATTTTAAAATGAAGACTGGTGAACCTCTTTCTGACATTTATCTCAGGTTCAATGAGATTTTCAATACTATGAGCTCACTTGGAAAGGCTGTTCCAGCAGTGGAACAAATCATGAGAATCTTGAGATGTCTACCAGATCGATGGAGGGGCACCTCTGTTTCAATCAGACAATCATGTGACATTGGTGATC
This sequence comes from Viscum album, assembly GCA_963277665.1. NCBI lineage: Eukaryota > Viridiplantae > Streptophyta > Magnoliopsida > Santalales > Viscaceae > Viscum > Viscum album. Next base: position 2,049,249,406 of record OY728137.1, read on the forward strand.
TCCCTATAAAAGATATTATTGGTAAATTAAGTATGTATGAGGAAGAACTTAAGTTAAATAAGGAAGAAGATGATGAACCCAAGAGAAAATCCATGGCATTCAAGTATACTGCTTCTAAGAGCAAAGACAAGGAGAAATTGAATGTACCCACTGAAAGTTCAACCAGTGAAGATTCTTACACTGACAGTGATGATGAGATGGCTCAAATATCCAGGAGATTCAAGAAGTTTTATAGGAAGAAGAAGTTCTTCAGAAAATATAACTACAAAGGAAAGTATGACAACGAGTGTCATTGGAAGAAGGATTGGAAGGAGTCTGATAAGGAAGATGGCATAGTCTGATATGAATGCAAGATAAAAGGACACATCAAGACTGACTGTCCACAATTAAAATTCAAAAAGAAACATGATTATAAGGAAAAGAAGTATAAGAAAGCCATGAAAGCTACTTGGAGTGCTTAGAAGGAAAACACAAGGGAATATGATGTTTCTGATTCTGAAAAGAATCGTGTCAACATGTGCTTCATGACTAATACCTCTGAGGTACCTATTTCCCCTATGCTGAATGATTATTATTCTGGAAAGAATAGTGATTCAGACAATGACGAAAATATGTCTAAAGCTGAATTGTTTGAATATTGTAATATGCTAGAAGAAACATGTAATGAACTTAAGGACAAATATAAGTCACTAATGAAACAACATGCTCTCACTATGAATGTTAAATCTGCCTTTGATATAGAGAAAGAAAAGAATGCTCAACTGTTAAAAGAAAATACTGAACTGAAAATGTCTAATGAGAAACTTAGAAAGGACTTAGAAAAGTTCACAAAGGGAAAAGATACACTTACTCAAATGTTAGGCAAACAAGTTTCACCAAATTACACTACTGGTTTGGGATACCAACCTGGATAGAGACAATTCACTAAAACTCGATTTATTCCTAAGTCTGGACAAAATTCTCCTTATTCCAGTTCTGGAAATTCCTATGCTTCAACTAGTTATTCATATGGTTATAGATCAAATAAAGTTTATCTTTCAAAATATATAGATTCTCTAGATTATATGAAACCCATAAGACAAATATGGGCACCTAAATCTTTTATTGCTAACCTTTCTGGACACAAGAAGATATGGGTACCAAAATCATTTCCAATTTAAATATTTTTTGTAGGAGACCTGTTTGAAGAGTTCCTATAAGAAGGTACGGTACTTGGACAATGGATGTTCAAAGCACATTTCTGGAGATTATTCATGCTTTAAAAGCTTAATAAAAGTTTATGGAGGCCATGTCACCTTTGTTGATAATTCTAAATGAAAAATCATCGGCTTAGGCCAGATTGGTAAAACTAATTCAATTTTGATTTCTAAAGTTTTATTTGTTGAAGGACTTAAATACAATATTTTAAGTATTTCTCAATTATGTGATGATGGATTTAATGTTATGTTTGAAAATGATTCTTTTAATGTTTTTAACTCTAAAAATGTTTTAGTATTTTCTAATTTAAGAAATGAAAATGTTTATGTTGTGGATCTGAAATATTTAGCTAAGAAAAATGTTACTTGTTTAAATGATTTTCATAAAGAGTATTGGCTTTGGAATAAGAGATTAGGACATGGAAACATCTACTCACTTAGAAAACTGACTAGGAAGAACTTGGTTAGATACCTACCCAAACTTGAATTCCCAAATGAAAAAGTTTGTAATCCCTGTCAAAAGTGAAAGCAACATAATGTTTCTTTTAAATCAAATAAAGAAGTCTCTACTTCTAAACCTCTCGAGTTGGTTCACATGGAATTTTTTAGACCTTCTAGAGTTTCTAGTTTAAATGGGAAACACTATGTCTATTTCCTAGTAGATGACTTTTCTATATATACTTGTGTATACTTTTTAGCTCACAAAAGTGAAGCTTGTTCTTACTTTATCAAATACTCCAAATCTGTAGAAAACCTTAGTAGACTTAAGATTAAAACTCTGAGAAGTGATCATGGCCGTGAGTTTGAAAATCAAGAGTTTTAATCTTATTGCTCACATCATGGCCATAGTCACAACTTTTCTGCTCCTAGGACAGCTTAGCAGAATGGTGTAGTAGAAAGAAGGAATAGAACCCTTTAAGAAATTTCATGAACCATGCTTAATGAGTATGACCTGCCTATTTATTTTTGGGCTGAAGCTGTGAATACAAATTTTTATATTATTAATAGAGCCTTAATTAGACCTGTTCTTAAGAAGACCCCATATGAACTATGGAATAATAGAAAACCTAAAGTTAGTTACTTTAGAGTCTTTGGCTGCAATGTTTTTATTCTTAATACAAAGGATAATCTGGAAAAGTTTTCTTCTAAAAGTGATGAAGGAATTTTTCTTGGTTATTCTTTAACTAGAAAAGCCTATATTGTCTTTAATAAAAGAACCAAATGTGTGGAAGAATCTGTTCACATCAAGTTTGATGAAACTGATCCACATGAGCCTAAAACCTCTCTTGAAAATCTTGAAGAAGATTTGACTGTTATGTACCTTAATGATAAAACTAAAGAACCTGCTGTAAAAACATCCAGTTCTGGACATATTTTAGAATCTTATACTATAGAACCCGAAGCTATAGATGAACCTGAAATTTCTATACCTACCTTTACTAGACCAATAAGGATTCTAAAGAATTATCCTTTGGATGCTATTGTTGGTAATCTTGATAGAGGGACGCAGACTAGAGATTCTCTAAGAAACCAGGTTGAACATCAATAATTTCTTTCACACCTAGAACCTAAAAATGTCAATGATGCAATCAATGAATAATTTTGGGTAATGGATATGAAAGAAGGGTTAAATCAATTTGAAAGAAACAAAGTCTGGGAATTAGTTGACATAACTAAGGGCACTTTGACAATAGGAACTAAATAGGTTTTTAGAAACAATGTTGATGAGTCAGGAAACATAGTTAGAAACAATTCTAGGATAGTTTCACAAGGATATAGTCAAGAGGAAGGTATAGACTATGAGGAAACCTTTTCACCAATAGCTAGATTAGAAGTTATTAGAATTCTACTTGCCTATTCTGCTCGTATGAATTTCAAGTTATACCAAATGGCTGTAAAAAGTGATTTTCTAAATGGTTTTATAGTTGAAGATGTTTTTTTTTGAAAAAACACCTAGATTTACTAATCCTCATTTTCCAAGTCGAGTTTTTAAACTTTCTAAATCTTTATATGGTCTAAAACAATCTCCAAGAGCTTGGTATGATAGACTTAGTAATTTTCTTATTTCAAAAAGTTTTACTAAAGGGATTGCTGATACAACCCTTTTTATTAAAAGAATTTATAAAGATATTTTAATAGTTAAAATCTATGTTGATGATATTATTTTTGGATCTTCTAAACATTCTTTATGTACTGATTTTTCAAAAATTATGAAAGATGAATTTGAAATGAGTTTAATGGGAGAACTCAAATATTTTCTTGGATTTCAAGTTTTTCAAAATGAAAATGGTATTATTTTGAATCAAAGTAAATATATAAAGGATCATTTAAAAAAATTTGGTCTGGATAGTATTAAGGAAAGTGAAACTCCTATGAGTACAGTCCGTAAATTGGATGCAGATGAAACTAGGAAACCAGTGGATCAATCCAATTACAGAGGTATGATTGGAAGCTTACTTTATCTTACTTCTAGTCGACCAGATATTATGTTTAGTGTATGTATGTGTGCAAGATTAAAATATAATCCAAAACAATCTCATTTGCTTGCTGTTAAAATAATTTTTAAGTATCTTAAACACACTAAAAACTTAGGTTTGTTTTACCCAAAAGGATAATCCTTTGAGGTAATGAGTTATTCAGATGCTGAATTTTCTGGTTGCAAGTTAGATAGAAAAAGCACATTAGGAACATGTCATTTAATGGGAAAATCCTTAGTATCTTGGTGTAGTAAGAAGAAGAATTATGTAGCTTTGTCCACTACTGAAGCAGAGTACATAGCTGCTGGTAGTTGCTGTGCAAAAATTCTGTTGATGAAACACACTCTTTTTGACTATGGATATGATTTTAAGCATGTCTCTATCAACTGTGACAACACTAGTGCAATAAAAATTTCGAAGAACCCTGTGTCTCACTCTAGGACCAAACACATTGATGTAAGGCACCATTTCTTGAGTGATCATTATCAAAAGGGTGATATTATTCTTGAGTTAATAAGTACTGAGCATCAATTAGCTTCGAATAGGTTAAGTTACATTAGACACGAGTTAGGAATGATTAACCTTGATTGATAGCTACCTCACCGATGTGAATCCTCACTGATGTAACCTCAACGATGTGAATCCTCACCGATGTAACCTCACCTATGTGAATCCTCACTGATGTAAATCCTCACCGATGTAACCTCATCGATGTGAATCCTCACCGATGTAAATCCTCACCGATAAACCCTACCGATGAGTGCGATGTTTTAAAATTCTGTCCGAAGCCAGAATCAGAATCACTTTTCTTACTTTATCTTATTTTATTTATTTATTTCATGATTCCTAAATGATAGAAACAAAGTAAGAGCTACTTCTCAATCCACTGAGCCTCAAACCCTTTACCCTCAAACCTTAACTCCTGAATCCTTCGAGAACCCTAAATCCCTCGAATCCGAGATGGAAAAAAACAAACTCCCTTCTGTTAGAGATGTTGCCGATGAGCCTAAGACAAAGAAGCAGATGTTTGAGCCAGAAAAAATTGGCAGTGCTATCTGAACAAGATCAGGAAGATGAACTATAAATCCTCAATTGTAGAATAGAGTTATTGTGATCGAAAACGAGATGTGCGTGGAATGGCTACTGGCAGGTAAATAGTTATTTCTCGAAGTGATGAAAGATAAAGTGTGGGTAGATTCTTTTTCGAACAAAAATTGTCACTACTATCCAAAGCTAGTGAAACAGTTTTATGACTATGTAATTTTCGATAAATATGAATATGAGAACCGAGTATCTTTATTTGTGAATGGAAAGGAGTTGTCCTTTTCATCGACTGAGTGGGATGAAAGTCTGAAGGTTCCACATGAAGGTGTTTTTGGATATGTCTCGAGGGAAATTCCACCTACTAGTGTTATATTTGATTATGATACTGCCTTGGAGGAACTCACCGATGATGGAAATCAAAGACATGTTGTAGCTGCTGAAATGGATGGAGAGAACAGATTGCTGTTCAAATTTGTTTAGCATGTCTTAATACCAAGGAGAGGAGAATTTGAAAATTTATGATATTAGGATATCTATCTCCTATATCTTTAGAGACATGGAGTCAAGGTGAATCTATTCAGATTGTTGATGACTCAAATGGAGGATATGATTAGACCCAAGTCAAAAAATATTGCCTTGTTATTTTCCAAATTGATCTCAGTAATGATCAAAGTGAAAGGAATTTCTGAGTCTCAAGATGAGACGGTGGTAGTAAGGAACAATTTCTGTGTCACCATTATAGTTTACAAGTACATGAAAATAAATTGGACCCCATGGAGAGGAGAATGGGCCAATGATGAAAAGAAGGTGTATGATAAGTTCAATCCTGTAGATCATCCTTCAAGACCAAGGGATGTGAGGGATCTAGGTCTGCGACCTCTTGAAGAGGAGCCAGAATATAGTGATGATTCAGAAGAGGAAGAGTCCTCTGCTGATGAAGGAGGAGACCCTGACTTACCTCCTAGCCCAACTCCTGAAAATCTAGATCAACATAAATTAGATAAGGAAGAAGCTGATTTAGAGGATGTTGAAGTGGATATTGTAGAGATTGAAGAATATGTTCATGAAAGTGAAGCATCTCTATCAGTTTATTTGAGTCTTAGTCCTATTATTTGACAATCTTAAGTGCCTGATAAGGATGCAAGTTAAGTTGACATACCCTTGCCTATTTTGGAAGACCCTCCAGCTATTACAGAGAAATAATTGATAGTATAAGATTCCCTTGAAAAAGGAAGACCTTATGAGAATGATGCAGAGAATGCTGTTATTTTACTTGAGGATGCACTAGTTGAGGGGGATCATTAAACCATGTTTGGAAGTGTAACAGTGGCTGTTGATATTGAGGACTGGAAAAAAGACCTAGGTTTTTTAGTCTATAGATTAGATTATCCAGATTCTAAGAATGAGGCATCTCAAAATAGACCAAAAATCATTTATGATGTTGAATCTGAGTTGTTACCTGAAGATGTGGTCAGAAATAATGACCTGGATACTTTGAAGAAAAATCTTAAGGACAGTTTTGTGGAAGAAGTAAAGAAGATGGATGTTTCTCTGGAATCATCAATTCAATCGATCATGACTGACTCAGTGGTCAGTTTAGCATCTAAAAGAGTACCTACTACAGTTTATCCTGATGATATGATCACCAGGGCTGACCTTGAATCCTTAAAGGATGAGATGGAAGAATCATTTAGTGCCTCAGTTGCTAAGATGAAGCACTGTTTTGCTGAAAATATGAGTATGTTTGAAAGATCTTTTGAACTCTCTCTAGGTTGAAATTTGTCATACTTTATGACAGAAATAGTTGAAGAAGTTAAATATTTCCAAACTCAAATATCTAGACTGGAAGCAGATGTTGAAGCTTTAAAGAAATCAGTTATCTCTTTGGAATCTTACATGAGCTCAAAACCCCAAGCAGACAAGGACTTTGCCTATGTCAAGAGTTTTGTAAGTCAGATGGTTTCAGTGTTTGAAGGTTTTAAAACCTCCATGAAAGATCATGTTAAAACCCAGGATTCTCAAGTCCAAAATTTGATCAGTGGGTTGATTAAAAACTTCAAGGAAACAATAACCTTATCTATTGATTTGGTTGCTTCTAAACCTTCAATAGATATGGATCAATTTTGAGCTATGATGAAGGAGGATCTTGGTTCAGTTTCAACAAGTGGCTTTGTGGACTCATCTGACCTGAGCAAATTCGTTCTTTCTACTAGAGATTCAGCTAGATAAATAATGAATATAGTCCAAGACTATATGAGAGAAGCATATGCCTCTCATAAAGAAGTGAAAGATAAGGTGGACTCCTATTTCTCTAAGATTTTCACCAAGCATCAACTCAACAATCATTTCAAACTTCTATTGGAAAACCTGAAGTTACCTCTTGTCAATCAAGCCTTTGGAGAACAAGTTGGAAAACTAAGGGAATTGACTCCAGCCTTGGACAAATTTATGGAGAACAAGGATGACTTCATATCTTCTATGGAGAGAGGAGGAGGAATAATTATGAATTTTATAAATCTGTTGCTGCCTTTCCAGTATGTTGATGCTAGGCCAGTGATTATACCTACAGCCTTACCTGACTCTGCCTCTACTGCTTCTCCTATTCAGATGATTCCTGCCCAAGCAATTTGAAGCCTCACACCTATGATCACTCAAATAACTCCTCAGTACAGGCCAAGCACAATGTCAGTGGCTCAGCCTCCTGTGATCATCTCTGGTGTTCCTAAGCCTTCACCTGCATCCACACCACCTGAATCCTCTTATGATCCCAAGGGAAAATCACCCATTGAGGATGTGGATTGATCAAGTGTCTAAAATGTTTTATAGTAATCCTTTTTATTTGGGTTTCTATCTATGTACCTTTTTGTAACATTTAATATAAGTGGATCTCTTTTTTTTATATTTTTCCTCTTCTCTTTGTTGTTTCACACTTTTTGATTATCACAAAGGCGGAGAAATATTCTACAATGATTCTATAAGGGGGGAAAATAAACTTTGGGGAGAAAGTATCAAAGGGGGAGAAATTCTATCTAAGGAAGAGCTATCATACTTTTCCCCTCTGATACTGTTACACTTAACTCTCTGATACCATCACATTTAATTTTATCTCTGATACTATCAAATTTAAATTCTATCTCTGATAGATTATGTTCTATAATATACTGTTTTCTCTAAGAAAATTGAATTCAATGATATATCCTTTGATACAATTACTCACTATTTTAAAATAATAATATCATAAGCAGTGATTATCAAAAGGGGGAGATTGTTGACCTCACCTGTTTTGATAATCCCAATTATACTTTTACATACTTTTGATAAATCCCAATTAATGTTTATCTATATTCAAATTCTCTCAAGATATGATATTCTGTTATCAATATGATAATAATGTTAAAATAATCCTTGAGATATGTTAGTCAATGATTATCTATGTTTATATATATTATAAATTAATTCTAACCCAATCAGATATGTTTTTCATAAAATAGATAAGTGTTTGTCACTAATCTGCATATAGCTACTGATAACAAAGCTACCGGTACTTAGCCTAATGATAGACAGAGTCACCGATAAGCTAAGGCTACCGATATGTACAAAGCTACCAATAGAAACCGGGAAAATGATAGAATAGGTCTACCAGTATGCTTAAGTCTTATAGTATACACTTGATCGCTGATATGTACAGAGCTACCGATATGAAGAAGTCTACCGATAGAACCAGTTCACAGATAGTTACCGATAGAAGTCTACCGATATAGTAAGTCTACCGATACGAGATACCGACCGGCCTACTGATACTTAGACTAGCGACTTATATGAAGCGGCTGACATAGTATACCGATACAAGTACCGAGTCATCAATACATCGAGCTACCGATGGATTAAGATCTACCGATAAGTTCAAAGAGCTACTGATAAGTTCAAAGAGATACTGAAGGAAGATTATGTTACACAGTCCACCGTACACATCTACCAACAGAAGGCTACTAATGATTGACCAACCAGTCAAACTCTATACTCTCAATACTATTTATTTATTAAGCTAACAATTACATTTGAGGTTTTTAATACAGTTAATGTTATTTAATGACATTTGTTTACATGTCAGGGAACCGTACCTAGTACCCATACAAAATGTAATCATTCATTTTTACTGGAGCTGAAAGCCATAAGAGGGAAGATAAAGACCTAGCTGAGACACACACAGAAATTGAAAGTGAAGTGGTTTCATACAGAGAGCACAATAAACTAAGAGGGCTCAACACCATTCAAACGTGATGCATTCACACAAGGCTTCATCCATACTTCAAGAATACTAGATATACTTAAAGCCTCTCTTCTTAAGGAAACCACAAGCTATATCTTGAGTGAAGAACTACAAAAAACACTTCATTCACTTAATATGATAAGCTGTTCCTGTAACAAGGAAGAAAACGATACTCTGTTTTCTAGAACAAAAACCAAAGAAGGACTCAAAAGCTTTTCTGACCAACCAAATGATTCCAGAGCTGCACTTCCAATCACTAAAGCTCTTCTATACTCATTCTCACTTTCTTTAGTGATTCTTTGTTTACATTTTGAGCAGTGTGTGTACCCGGTTTATTTTACACACACACTGTCTGCTGAGCTAAACTGAAGGATTCTTAAATCCTCACTCAAACTCCATAACTCTTTGTTTCCCACTGTGGATAGTGGTAGAGGTCGAGTAAGACCTGGGCAGCTGTGAGCTTTTGGTTGTTTTCCCAAATAGAACAGTGGTAGAGGTCTTTGTACCTGGACAGTGTGTTCACTGTTGTTTACCCCGATCCAAGGTGTGGATCGTTTTATGGAAATTTTTGAGAGGACTAAGTCTCGTCTTGAGACTGAACCTCTTGGTTACATATGCTGTGAATTTTTAGTTTAAATCATATGTACTCTCTCTCTATATATATATCATATTCCACTCCTAACTACTTTGAAATACAAAACTATTTTAAAGCTACTTTGATAGTTAAATTAGCAAGTGTTTATACTTATTGTAAACCACAAATTTAGTTTCAAAAGTTAATTTTATCTTCTGATTATGTTAACTGAGACCTAATCAATCTTTGAGAAAATAATTGAACATTTACACTCTATGTTAATTCACTACAGTTTATCTTTGTTTTTAAATAGGTGGATTTTAAGAGAAATATTTTTAACAGAAATTTTAATTGGAACTCAATTCACCCCCCTCTTGAGTATCAACTCCGACCAACATATGAATTAGGAAGTTGCTAATTATATATCAAGATGCTGGTTTTTAGACCCATTATGACTGAGAGAAACATCCTTGAGGATTCATGAAACATATAATTATTCCTATGTGTAAATGGGAAGAAATTACTATGTAATTTTTCATTAGATTAACCAGGAATCCTAGAAATAATGATGAACTATGGGTAATTGTTGACTGCCTTACAAAATCTTCACATTACCTCACTACAAGTGAAGATTTACCTCTTCATCAACTTAACAAACTCTATATTACTGAATTTTTATAACTTCATGGTGCACCTATTTCAATTATTTTTGATCATGATCTAACATTTACATTAAAATTATATAAAAGTATTTATAAATTTATTGATATCAAGATTCATTAGAGTACTTCCTATCATTATCAAACTGATGGATAGTCCAAAAATATTATTAAAATAATAAATTACATATATATGTCAAGTTAAATTAACTTGGAAGGTATTTTGGATAATTATTTATCTTTTTTATAGTTTACTATAACATTATCTTCCAAATAAGTATTTAAATGGTGGCATATAAAGCATTATATGGCTAGAGATTTTATAATCTAACTTGTTTAGATGAAGTTAGTGAAAAGAATATTGAAATTGGAAAAAGAGTTATTCTAATAACCAAAGGAAAATTTTTTAATTTCAAGTGGGATATTAGGTTTACTTGAATGTATCTTCATGGAAGGGTATTATACGGTTTGGTAAGAGAGGAAAATTGAGTCTTAGGTATATCAAAACTTTTGAAATCCCAGAAATAAGTAGTGGTATGGATTACCATTTTGAAATTACACCAAACCTCTCAAGAGTACATGATGTTTTCCATATCTCATTATTGAGTAAACACATTCCAACACCAAAATATCTGCTCACCTATGAAGAAATGCAATGGGAACCTAGACCATTTTACTATAAGAAGCCTATATAGATTATTTACAGTAGAAATTTTTTTTAGTGGAATTAGACAACTCAAATTGTAAAGGTACTTTTTGAAAATCATAAATTGGGGGAAGAAACATGGAAGACTAAGGATGCTATGAATAATAATAATCATCATTTTTTTTAGAATATAATATCCATGAAAATATTGAGGATAAAATCTTTGAAGGAGTGAAGAATGAAACACCCAAGATGTAATTATACTAAGTAAATGTTTTATTTTAATAAAACAATAATACAATTCGCAATTTAAAATTTCACTGCATAAAAAAAATCTAATTTTAAAGAATGAATTTAGATTTTGAACATAGTTGGTAGAAATAAACCAAGAATGAGTATTTGATGTCTTCTCATAGAAATAATCTTTAATGAATATCATAAAATGTAGTATTTAACTATTAAACTAGTTATTTATAATATTTTTTTATAATATTTATAATCAAACTTATATTGATTATCAATTTTTTATAAATAAAGACAAGATCATTTGGAGGTAAAATTAGACAATTTTCAGAAAAATATTTTTATGTACATAATATTTTTAGTCTTATATTAATTAAAATAACCACTAAAAATGAATTATTTAAATTAAATTTATTTATTATATATCTAAATATACAAATTTTAATCCACATAATTTTTATTACTAGTTATATAGTTAATTTTTTATTATCTTAGGCTTGAAAAATTCATTTCTTGAAAAATATTTTTCATCATGTTTTCTAGGTTTATTTTTAAATTTGATTATGAAAATTTTTTGAATTGAATTTCATATAATATAATATATATTATGAATTAGTATAATTAATATTATTTAATATGCTCATCACAATTTTTTATCATAATTAATAGTAACAATAGTAAAGTTTCTCACCACATTTAGGGTTAAAATATGTTTATCGTGTGGGGGAGTGTTACAAAAACAATATAATGATTACAAATAATTAAAAAATTTATTAAACATAATTATTTTAGTAATATATGGACCTTAAACTTATCATATTAAAATATGAGTCATTTTGGAGGAATTTTTCCTATAATGTGACATAATAATTTTTTAAAATATTGAAAAATTACATGTGTGCCGATCAACACATTTATAAAAGGGTACATCCTCCCCTAACTTCTTCACACCTATTTATCCATTAATCTTGAACAAAACCCACCCAAATATTCCTAAAAAATCATTGGAAATGTTATAGAGGTATTTATCTTCCCAAATTACCAATAATAGGGTCCTTATGAAGAGATCCAAATGAGTTTTCTCTAAGATAAGGTAACCATCTTCAACAAGTTCTTTCTTTTTTAATTATTCTTTTACCACCTTCAATTATTACTTAAATAATACTATATAATAAAAAAATTATCTACCATTTAATATGATGTTTTTTTATAACACAATATTTATCCATATCCTTCCCCATGAAATGGGAAACAAAATCATCACCATGTGTATGGTGGACTACTGCCTAGGGAATATATGTATATTGTTTTCCATTACCACATCACATGAATTACCATAGTCTTTGAACTAATGAATATATATGATAATTATTAAATAAAACAAATTATTTAATTTAAAAATATCATCTTATTCCTAACCCTTTCACCCATTATAAAAATGATAACGTTGCTCTGGCATATGTATGCCTTACCCTCTCCATAAGCGATGTGATTCATTTTCCATTTCCGACCTTCATGAAGGTTTCTAAAAATTTAAGTAATGAAAAAAATATGAAATTTATAAAATTAATATAATTATTTTTATGATTAAACAATATCTTATAAAAAATAACCAAAACTTCCATGATAAAACTTATATGGGAAAACGAAGTAGTTGACACCCAAAACAATGATAATAATAAATGATTATTAACAAATTGGTGATAAAATGTTATAAGAGAATAATATATGATATTAGAAATACTAATATGGTTACATTATAAATTAATAACATGTTGAAAACAATTATAATTTATTTTTAAACATGTTCAACTAAGGAAAAGTATGAGGTAAGGGATTTCATCTCAATTTCCTCTTCACTAAGATATATTTGGTAGTATGAAAATACTTGCTTTTATGTTGTGTATATAATTCCCATTTTATGTATTTAATATGTATATATATTTATTATGGATTACTTATGTTTAAATTGATTTTTACTCTTTCAACGGGTTTTATTTTAAATGTTACCAAATATATAAGATTTTATTTTACAGTCTCATTTTTCCAGGATTGCCTATATTTTTAATTGATGGAATAATACAATATATAATTCATAGAAACCATATATTTCATAGGACACGAATATTTAAGAATTTTCAATGTTTTATTCATATTTCCCCCCTTTTTTATAATAATCATGAAATAAAATATTTAAAGAAAATTTGATATTATTTCTCTTTTTGATCTGGTATATTTTCCTTTCATGTCCATATTTTTAAATTTTGTTTTTTAAAAAGTCAATTTTATTTAATAAAATGATATACAAAGGATATTTTATTTTATCCTTGAATTTTTTACAATGATTCAAATTAATCTTTATAATATTTTCCAAAATAGTCATTTTCAACATTCTTTATAAAAATTCAAAAGAAAGTTTTTCTTTTTAACACAAATGAAATTAATAGACATCTTCACCATCATAACCATTATATGATATTTATCGTTTTATGAACGTTTTAAATGGTTTTTTAAATAAAAAATATTAATTGAAATATATTTTAATTATTCTCTTCAATTTTATTTTATTCTCTAAAATATGTGAAATTAATTAAAATCCCACATTCCTGATGAATTGATGGCCATATGTTATCTCTTATTAATTTTGTGTTCATTAACATTTTCTTAAAAAATTCACATTATAATGATAAATTTTCATTGGACGTTACATTTCTATAAAATATACATATTTTTGTATCATGGATATGATTTTTTCTTAAATAAGATACAATTTTACATATAGCGATTTTCTAGGAAAATTATTTGATTGACAGGGGAAATCATGATATTGTGTATCCATTACTCAATAATTTTTTTTTGATAAGACATATTGTTTATGAATTAAATTTATTATTCAATATTTTAGGAATGAATAAAATCTAAATTGATGGGTGGGGTACAAAATTAACGATAGTTCTCATTAGAAAAATCAATTCCGTAGCCTTATGAAATGGATTTTGTTGTTGTATACCTACCCATAGTTTAAACTATCCTAGTGAAAGGACTTGGAAATAATGATATCATGTTTATAAGATCATGAAATCTAAAATTATCATTTTTTACCCGAAAATTCACTTATTATTATCCATGATATTAGTATATTGATATTGTTAATTGATGCATTTCTAACTCAAGTTGTTTATTGAATGGAATGTATTTTTACTTATCTACCATGGAATATTATTAATGACTTATTTAGTCATGATATATTTAACTATACATGAACCTTTTTGATCATTTATGCTCTACCTTATTTTTTTTCCTTTCTTGAGGATATGAATAAATATTTTTAATGAGTTCTAGGATATAGAATATTTAATTTCACTATGTTTTTATAATTTATTTCCAGTGTAATATGAGAATATTTTTTTGTATCTAGTTCTTTAAGACAATTAAACTAGTAGAACCTTAGTGATGTGACCCCCTTTTTCTTATGCCAATGTAATAATGTAGAAAATGGATCTCAGTTACTAGATTTGGGGTTGTTACATGTTATTTGTATTTTAGATCAATTTTCCATAGATTACCAATGATTCTTGTTACCCATTTGTTTTATTTCATTAAATTTAATTTAAATTTTACTGATGATAATATTTTATATATTTTCATTTTTATATATGAAATTTAATAAAAAATTTATGTTTTATAGTGTATTCTCAAAAGGAAGTGGTTTTTATGCATGCAATGTGTTTGATAGATCACTCCAGAGAGGATGTATGGTTTAAAATATATTTAAAAGGGGGTTTTGAAAAGGTTTTACATTGTGATTGGGGTTTGATTATTATAGGAATTTTTGTTTTATTAAATTCATAGTTATTATGGATTTATTTGTTTGGAAATGTCTTTTCTAATGGGAGACCTTAGTTGTATGATTGACTTAGAAAATTATAGCCATAAAATATGTTGTAGAATATCAAGAAAATTTTACCTAGGGTAAAAAGTGAACTCTTAGAAAGGATGTTACCGAAGGGATTCATGAAAACTTTATAATAAGCTTTTCTCATATATTGTGGGAGAGGTCATATAATATATGGCTTTGGGAAGACCAAGATATCATGAAAACATGATTTATTTTATTAATTGACCAGAAATATATGTATTAGACTAAGTCATACTCGATTCCATTAGTTAGAGCCTGTGATGCATTGTTTCTTATTCCGTTTATTATTTTTTGGTTTAGGATTTTAATCTTTAAACCCTACTATTTTTTTTCATTTATTATACTTATGATTATTCCATTATTGGGCGAGTTTTGTGATTTTATGACATGTGGATTCACTAATTCCATATAGATAATTTCTTATTAATGTTTTTGAAAGAAGTCTTGTTTTTGAAAAAAACTAAAAGGATTTCCAAATAATTTTTTTCAAAGTGAAATCTTTTGGATTATATATTTCAAAATACAATTAAAGGGTTCATGGAGAAACCGATTATATAGATTCTAGTGGTATCCTACTGAGATATTTCATCACACTCTGTATATAACATTAGGCATATATATACCTTGTGTTATAGCAAAAAGGTAAAGGTAAGGCCATTGAGTAGTTTATTGGATCTTTGTGAATACAATCATCAGTTCTTGTTTTAATATATCATAGATGATAGTCTCAAGAAGTTTAACTCGAGTAGAGCATTTTGGGATTTTGATTCATTTGGATCGTTATCTATTTTCCTTTTTGGTTGTTATCCCTAATTTTAGATTTAATATATTTTTACTTATGGATGTCAAATATATGACTTGTATGTTGGATATGATATCTCTTTTAACCTTCACTACATATACTCTATTTTAATGTTTTTATTTTTTCATGATTCTTATTTTTTTTGGCCTGGACACCTAATTAATGGATGGATAAATCAAATTTTCCAGGGAAAATCAATACCCAAATGATTATTTATGATTCTGTAGTGATTATTTCCAACCAATGTAGACTGATAATACTCTTTATGCCTTATGGAAGATTGGTTTGGGTGAAATGATAGGATAACCCATGTATTTTCAACGAAAATTGTTTTAAAGACAAATGTTTATTTGCGGTTAGTGGTAGATAAGAGATATGACCATCAAGTATCAAGAGGTAGGTTTAGTGTAGTTCTTAACTAGCTCTTCATCATAGAAAATATTATGTTTTAAATGGGAATTTTAGAGTTTGTTTGAGAAATTGAACTTGGGTTTTGGTTTTTTTTTGTGATTTGATTTCTTTTATCATTTAATATGGGTTTCATAAACAACACATGGGTTTTTTAAAAAATTTAATATTTGTTGTCTCAAATAGTGGAAGAAATAAGTGGAACATGGGATAGGATCATTGTTAGTAGAAACCTTGGATAATCTATGAACATAGGAATAAAATCCTTCAAATTATGTTATCATGGTTGGTGCATGGATTTAAAAACTATGAAACCAAACCATGTATAGTATAGGAATGTTTTATATTTTTATGTTTTACCCCATTCATTGTTTGAATTTTTTACTAATGTTAATGGTATTTTCATGAGTTTATTTTTACGATTATTTTAGTTCAATTTATTTTGATTGAGATTGAATAGTGTATTGATTAAGTAAGTTCTTCATATTTTATAGGAATTTTTCCCAAAGGGGCCTCACTTAGTGAAGGGCGGGAGATATAGAGAATGTTCCATAAGAAAACTCACTGGTTAATCCTTCTTCGGTATAATAAATTATTCTTACCATTTAATTTTAATTCTAATAGGGTGAAGGAGGCCAAACACATAAGATGGAAAATTCTAGATTTCACTATGTGGAACCCACCAGTTATCCATATTTACAATGGCACCCATGATCCTTAGGAATTTATTGAAATAATATAATGTAGATTCTATTTTATGAAGACCACTATGATGTATAAAGTTTTCATTACCACTTACATTTAGAAATAATGTGTAGGAAGTAGTGGGAATCCATTGTGAAATAAATGAGGCATGATGATCAAACCTGGAATACCTAAAAGAAAATTTTCAATCATCAAATTTATCTTGAGACACTGATGGTGGTGAAGGCCTCTGAATTTATGTCCATAGAAAAGGGATAATTTTTAGTAATGGAAGATTCTACTCAGTTTCTTTGTTCAGTTCATTTTTCTATTGAGCTCCTCAATAATGTCTATCTTAAGGTGATATGTTTTGAAATGTTCTTGAGGTAGAGATCAGATAGATGGTTAATCTTATTTTCCTAATGAATTATGCATATATGGAATATAAAGAGGTTATGGATAAGAAAGATTTTTTAAAGAAGACAGGTCTTAATGGACTTTATTTAGTTGTTGGAAGTAGTTAGATCTCATTCTCAAGAAAAAATAAGAAGTAGGATGAACCTCGTTTATCTAGTGGAAGAGGTGTTCAATCCTCATAATCTTTAGAAACAATGGATTATTCCAGGCATAATTTGGTGACTTTTTATCAATGTTGTATGTCTATCCACACCAAACCTAAATTCCAAGAAGATCCAAGGATGTGACATTAGTATGGGAATTTGGGTTATCTTCAACGCTTCTGTAGGAATCCCCAATACAAGAGTGAAGTTAGATATTAATTTTATAAATGTAAATTGGTAAAATTTAGTGCTTCCATATGTGTGGGATCTTACCCACAATATAGTGGGTAATCTCCCATGGCTGGGAAGGCTTAGGGTGGGCTTTATTTGGGATATATTTAAGAAACATAGAAAACACTCGAGAACTATGAATATAGGCAAGCTCATTTGTTTTCAGAAATTGACCTAATAGAAGTTCACCAGAAGTTGAGGTTATTGTAAAATGATGTCCCTAATACCAACCATAAGAGAAAATATTGGAAATTTGAGTATTTGGTTATTCCTTTTGGAGTTTCAAAAGCTCCTTTAGACTTTATGCATTTAATGAACCAATTATTTTTTTACATTTTAGACTCCTTCTTGGTCATGTTTTTTTATCATATCATAATGTATTACATGATACAGTGGGATTATAGAGACTATCTGGGTTATTTTGAGATCCTTGAGAGAGTACCACCTATATGCTCAGATGTAAAACAATCTATTTTTTTAATCCATATGGTAAATATTGGTATCATTTCATTTTTAATGAAGGTATTTTAGTAGAACCCAAGACGAATCCAAGTAGTTATGTCTAATAATAGGTCCAAAATCATTTTTAGATTATGATATGTTTGACTTGGTTAGATTCTATAATACATTTTAGCATACTTCTCTAGGTTGGTACCCTCAATGAACTATTTGACTCAGAAAGGGGTGAAGCTTTAGTGGTGTGATATGTGTAGAGATATTTTTAGGATTTATAGGTTTAGTTACCTCAACTCTATTATTGATTCCTCTCTATACTATGAAAGGATATGATGTGTATTTTGATGTATTCTTTTTGGTTTTGTGGTGTGTGTTGATGTAAGATTATCATGTAGTATATTATGGATCTTGTTAGATATGCCTACCTAAAAACTATTACCCCACTCCTGACCAAGATTTGGAATAAGATATTCATGCCTTGATGATTTGGTTCCATTAACACTTCAAGAAGTGGTTTAAAGTTTATTCAAATTATAAGATGTTGAAGTATATCATCATCTGGAGGGACTTAAATCATAGGGAAAGACATTGGGGGGTATATTTAGACCTTTTATTTTGATATCTCCTATACCATGGGGAAGGAGAATATAGTCATAGATGCCCTAAATAGGATGTTACTGATCTAGGAAGTGAATGAATCTATGGATGAGTGGAGTTTAATGGGTTTGATTGATGATCTAAGTTTGGTGGTGTTGGAGGATGGAGGATAGATGTACTTAACCAAGTTTAAGTCACAACCTCTCTTGTTGGTCGATTTTGAGGTGAGAACACATATAACCATAAGTACTATAATATTAGAAATGATTTTAAATTGTGGGTAGACCTTAATGGATTATTCTCATTTTCTTAATGGTGTTCATTTCTTAAGGAAGTGTCTGGTGGTTCCTTTGATCTTGAGGTAAGAGGTGACACATGAAATGAATTATTTATATTGGTATATTCACCCTAGGGATACAAATTTTTTATAATTTTAGAACATAATATTGGTGGCCCATGATGAGATTAATAGTTGATTCTTTTGTTTCTTGGTGTTTTACCTACCAGTAGATCAAAGATAAGCATCAGATGCTAGTATAATTTCATTATCATATTCCCATTCCATTATCTAAGTGGGATAATATTTTAATTGACTTTTTATATGTCCACCTTATAATACCAGTGGGAAATATTATATTTTGGTGATTATAGATTGGTTGACTAAATCACCACATTTTCTACACATTATAAGTCGATGAAGGGGGACCAACTCAAGAAGTTTCATGCCAGATAGGTTATTAAGGCTCATGGAGTTCACTTGGATGTATTTTCAACTGGGATATCTATTCTACTTATCAGTTTTAAAAGGTCCTCCAAGGCACCATGGTAACCTAGTTGAAGTTAAGAATTGTGTAACACCCTTAAACAGATAGTCATACTGAGTAGGTCATCTTGATTCCAAAGGATATGATTAGAGATTACTTGCTTGACTTTAGGGGATCATGGGGGAATCATCTACATGTGGTTGAATTTAAAAAAAAATAGTTATCTAGTCTCAACTTATATGGATCAATTTGATGCCTTTTTGGTTACCACTTCAGTGCCTATCATGTTTGGATGAGTTGGGTGAGAATTTTTTATTAGGATCGAGCCTCATCTAGGAGATGATAGAGAATGTTTATTTTATTGGAAACATATTGGTGATTAATTAGATTTAAAAAATATCATATGTGGATAAGCTAGGTCACTTGTTAGAGCTGCTGGTTAGTGATTATAAGGTTTTTCAAATATATATTCAATTGGGACAAATTATCTTGGGAAAGAAGGTGAAATTGACACCATGTTATGTTAGGCTATTTCATAATATAGAGAATATAGGGAAGGTAACCTATGAGTTGGACTCACAACCATATATGACCTCATCCAATGAGGTAATTTATGTATCCAAGTTGAATAAGTACCATCCCAAACCATCTCATGTTATATACCAAGAGGATTTGGTGGTGGTACATTACAAAACCATTCTAGAGTATCTTTTTCTTGGTAAATTGATATAACAGTTATATATGATTTGGATATGTTCTAGAAATAACCAAGATATATGGGGGAGAGAATATTGTGTGAGAGAGAAGTGATACCACATGCTTTATTCTGAGAATCCTTGAGTACTTTTGGGTATAGAACCTGAAATAGTGGGAAGAATTGTGGCACCCACTAGGTCATTGATACATCTTACTTTTTATCTATTGGTTTATTTATGTTGTTTCTAGGAGTTAGGGGTAAAAGGTTAATTTTTTAATCACAATGGGCTTGTTCACAGATGTCATATGATTAGTAGTAACCATGCAATTAACCATGAAAGAGAGGTGGTTGGGGGATAATGTGTTTTGGTTTTGTTTTTGGACAGTTCGTCTAACTATACAAGAGTTTCTTGAAACCATGTGACCTTCGTTTATGTATATAGTGCCTATCACATGGGTGGAACACATTTTTCCTATCCATGTAGCTACAACATATAGGTTATCTATTAAATTAAAATTTTTGGATGTGACCAATTTTTCCTTGATGAATTATTACACAAACTCACCTTCTACCTCCATAGTTGTTTTCATAACCTCACCTAGAATAAATCTTCTCCCCTTTCATCTCTTAATGATTATTCAATGATTTTTGGTGTTTTACATTAAGGTAATCTTGATTTATTATTATTTTCCACCTTATTCCCCATTATATCAGCATATTCTTCCATTACCATGGAATTTTAAAACCCAAGAATTCCATGTGGCCTAATCTAGTGATGTGGAATTTTGATTTAGGTTATTTTTTTATGGTTTACATTTTTGAGGACTTATCCAACCTGATTATTATTATTTTCATGAAAAGTAGTGATTTTTTTATTTTGTTTGGAGGTAGGTGTCTATATTTAAGTGTTGTTTATCTTGGTTTACCTTTTCTTATTCTTTTACATCGGGTTTATTACATTATATTCACTTTAAATTGTATTTATGATTCTTTTTTATCCATATTACTTATAATTTGTGAAATATAATTTCAATTTGATGGTATAAATATGATTATCAAGAAGAAGTTATTTTTATGTATGAAATGTGTTTGGTAAAATTCCATAAGGAGGATTTGTGGTTTTAAATGGATTTAAAATGTGTTTCTTGAAAATGTTTTACCTTCATATTGGTGTTTGATTATTATAGGAATGTGTTGTTTATGAATGTTTCACTCATTACAGCTTTATGTATTTTAAAATGTGTGGTACATGGGAGAACATGGGTGTGTAAGAAACTATGAAAATTGAAACCTTAGCTTATTTTGGGGATAAAATAGCGAATGTCAGATATGGGACTAAGTGATATCATGGAAAAGATGTTACCCAAGGGATAGAGAGAACCTTAGGAATGAATATTTCCTATGTATAATGAGAGAGATAATGAAATTTAGGGTCCAGGAAAGACTGATAGTGATTCAGAACAAGTATTGTAATCGTAGATGGCTATAAATCCATTTCTTAGACTACGTCATACTCAATACCATTGCTTATAGCCTATGTCGCATTATTTCATATGTCGCGTGTCATTTAGATTCCCATGTGTTTATACCTAAAATCCCAATGATTGAAATTTTTTGTTTCTTATACTAATGATTATACCATAATTTTTTCATTGAGTATGTTTATATTACGTGGATTCACTCATATTTTATAGATACCTTCTTATTAGTGATTTTGAAATGAGTTTTTTAGGAAAAATATAATTTAAAAAAGAATTTGTTGGACCCTTTTTGAGATAGTTATTTTAATAATCACAAATCATGCCGATTTACAAATACTAAAAATTTACATATTATGTTTTATGTAATGATAACAATATCAATGAATATTTATAAATGAATAAATTATTTCACATGGTTTAATACATTTCAATAATTCAATAAATCATGGATATTTATGTTTCAATAAACTTATAAGTGTATATTTACATGCAATTATGAATTTCACTTAATATGGTAATGTTATGTATAAGGCATACACTTTGTAAGTTTCATTAAGTCCCTAAAACCAATGGTAAAAAGGAGACACCATTGGCTGACTCACCGATGGGGACACAATGATCTAAGAAGACATCGATGCTGGACTCACTGATAACACAAACGATACACTTATGAACAAGTCACCGATGATCGATCACATCGACAGTTCAAGCGACTCACCGATAGGTGACTCACTGATGGGAGATGCACCGATAGTTCAAAGGAATTACTAATGGATGATTCACTGGTGGGAGATGCACCGATAGTTCAAAATGAGTCACCAATAATGACTCACTAATTTCCAAACAGACCGACAGTACAAATGAATCACTAATGCTCAAAGTTACTGATACAGATAGGAAAGACTCACCAATACATAGAGTCACCAATGTGAATACTAATACAAATGACTCACTGATACAGAGAGTCACCGATGTTGATAGAACGATGCTGAAAGACCATTGAAAATGACTCACCTATACTTATGAATCATCGATAGTCATACAAACTGTTTTTAATTTATAAATTCAAATTTATATCTAATGGTTTTATTTTGGAAAATTAATGTTTCTGACATTATTTAATGTTGTATATTGGAAATTCATAGTACAGTACAAGGTACATGGAAGTGGGAAGATCATTGTGTCTGTTGGACCTCAAAGTATAATGAATTACCATCTGGATCATTTGAAGTGGAGAAAACATTTGAGAAAAGGGATTGAGAATAACAATCAGAAAAGAAAGCACGCAAAACAGAATAATTCATACAACTCTTGAGAATACTTCCAAAACCCAATAACACACATGGAATAATATATGGGAAGATCAAGGTGTCAAGATAAACCTGCTGAGATAACCTGAACATCTATTTCTCCTGGAATCTAGTACATAGAGGCTACAACACTCTTTTTTAGAGTCAAATTCCAAAACTGGACTCGAACTTCAATTCCACTACATCAAATTAATACAGAGCTACACCACACAACACACAAATCCTTCTAAACCTAACTCTTCTTTTTTAAATTTACTGTGTTCATTTATTTACATTTCTGAGAATTGTGTGTATCTGTCTGCCACACACACACTATCTTCTTTGGATAACTGTAGGATACTTGATATCCTCAATATCACATTCTATTTATCCTTTCATATCCCATGTAGAGCTGTAGAATAGGTAAAGTGTGACTTGTTTTTTATTTTTCCCACTAAGAACATTGGTAGAGGTCAAGTGTGACCTTGAAAGCCTTATGTGCTGTTATAAACCCTGATCTAGGGTGTGGATCAAACTTGTTTATTAATTTAAACTACATAGTGGTAGGTGATCACCAAGTGGAGAGGACTAAGTCTCTGCTTGAGACTGAATCTCTTTCTTTAATTTCCTCTTTGTCTATTATTATTTTCTTTTACTATGTTTTATAACAATTTTTATTCAATCAAATTCATACTCTAATTTTCAATTTATCAAGTGTTTATAACTATTTTTAAAAGTTTCAAAAGTTATATTAATCTTTAGATTAGTATAGTTGAGAACTAATCGATCTTTTTAGAAACTAATTGAACATTCAGGACCCTTATAAATTCACAACAAAAAGACTTAGATTATATTTTTTATTGGGTAAAATTTTTAAATAGCCAATATTTAAAAATTATTTTTATAGATACTCAATTCACCACCCACTAGATTATTATACTCTGACCAACATTTGGTATTAGAGGATATAGTAATTTTTCCATTTTCAAATATTTCTCAAACTTTTTCATCTATGATTGTAGTTGCATTTCAATGATCTTAAAATTTATTTTATTTCTAAATTTTTATCTCTTTGAAATCCTTTCAAAAAATATATTATAAAAAATAGATTAGTAGAAGATGTAATAAATAGACCACCATTTTTCAATGGAAAGATTATTATTATTGGAAGCTAAAAATGAAAATATATCTAGAAAGCATGGGATTTGAAATCTGGAATGCTGTTGAAAGTAAATATTCAATCCTTGATAATGCTAGAGACACTTTGGATAAAGATACCAAGAATGACTATAATAATAAATGTAATGAAATGAATGCTTTATACAGTGAACTAGGAGATGAATAGTTTATTCATATCTCTGTCTGTATAACTACTCATGAGATTTGGGACACTCTATTTGTTTCCCATGGGGGAACATATAATGTGAAAGAGATAAGATTAAATACTTATACTATTAAATATGAAAATTTTAGAATTAAGCTTGATGGATCTATTTCTGATATATATCTCAAGTTTAATGAAATTGTGAAAACTATGATTTCTTTAGGAAGAGTTTTCACAACAAGGGAGAAGATAATGAGAATCCTACAATTATTAATAGAGAGATGGAGAGGGACATCAGTATCCATAAGAGAATCATGTGACATTTATAAAATTCAAGTGAAGGTACTAATATATGAAGAGGAACTAAAGATAAATCAAGTTTAGGAAGACATAAAGAGAAAATATATAGCCTTAAAGACTATCACATCAAAAATAAAAGACAAAGAGAAAGTTGATGATACTATTGAGTGCACAGGTAGTAAATAATCAGCTTCAGATAATGATGAGGAAATGGCCCAGCAGGTCAGGAGATTCAAAAAGTTTTACAGATGGAAAAAAAGTCTTTAGGAAACCAAACTACAAAGGAAAATATCACAACAAAGGAAATTGGAAAAAGAATTGGTAGAGGCCTAACATATCAGAAGAAATAGTTTTCTATGAATAAAAAAGTAATGGGCATGTCAAAGATTAATGTCATAAATTAAAGTATAAAAAGAAGTATGAGAATAAATATATGAAATATAAGAAATAAATGAAGGCCACATAGAGTGAATCTGAGGACAGATCCAGTGAATATTCTTCTTCTCATAATGAAAAAGATGATATGAAAAACATGTCTTTTATGAAAAATACCTAAGAGGTACTCTTAAACTCTCATTTACCTAATAAATATTATTCTATTGATGAATCTAAATATGAAAACATGACAAATGATGAACTATTTGAGTATTGTAATATAATATAAGAGACTTTTAAAGAACTGGATGATAAGTATAAATATTTAAAGAAACAACATACACTCTCTTGAAATATTAAATCAGAACTTATTATTAAGAAAGAGAAAAATTCCTAACTTCTAAAAGAAAATAATGACCTAAAGTTATCTATTGTTCAATGAAAGAAGGATCTGGAAAAGTTTACTAATGGGAAAAATACACTTTCTTAGTTACTTAGTAAACAGATAGCTCATATGTATACTACTGGAATAGGATATCATCCAAGATAAATATATTTATCTAAAACACATTTTATAACTAAATCTAGAAAATATGCTTCACTGTCTAAAAATCAAGATTTTGTTGCATGTTACAGTTTTGAAAATTCTTTTACTGCATCAAAATTTTATGGACCTAATAAAGTTTATTTTTCAAATACTTTACATTCTAGATATTGGAAATCCATAATACAATTGTGGGTTTTTAAATCCTTTATTACAAATGTTTCAAGACTTAGACAACTATGGGTACCAAAATCATTTCTTAGTTGAATTGTTTTGTATGTAAATTGCCTAAAGATTTCATGTAGAAATATTTGGCACTTGGAAATTTGTTTTTCAAGACACATGAAAATTTATTACTCAAAAAAAAAATCTCATCAAAATTGATTGAGGATATGTCACATTTGGTGATAATGGTAAAGGAAAAATCATCGGCTTAGGAAACATTGGTAACCCTAACTCTATTTCAATTCCATTAGTACTTTATTTTGAGGGATTAAAGTATAAAATTATTATAATATCTCAATTGTGTCATTATGGAATTAATTTAAAATTTAATAATGATTCATGCAATGTTTTTTATGGAAAAATTAACTTAGTATTTTTTGTTATTAGAAATGATAATGTATATGCTATAAATTTAGACACACCAATGTTATAAAATGTTTCATATCTAAGTTCCTTTCATAAAGAGTCTTGGCTGTGGCATAGAA
The DNA here is from genome assembly GCA_963277665.1 of Viscum album. Classification (NCBI taxonomy): domain Eukaryota; kingdom Viridiplantae; phylum Streptophyta; class Magnoliopsida; order Santalales; family Viscaceae; genus Viscum; species Viscum album. Next base: position 2,049,275,656 of record OY728137.1, read on the forward strand.
GACTAGGACATTGTAATTTACACTCCCTTAATAAATTGAAAAAAAGGTTTAGTTAAATTCTTTCCCAAATTAGAGTTTCCAGACAATAAAGTGTGCAATGCTTGTCAAAAAGGAAAGCAACACAAAACATATTTCAAACCAAAGAAACAAGTTACAACTTATCAACCTCTCCAGTTCGTTCACATAGACATGTTTGTACCATCTAGATTTTTATGTCTTAATGATAAGAAATATTTTTATGTTCTTGTAGATGAATTCTATAGGTATACTTGTACCTTTTTCTTAAATTACAAAAGTGATGCTTTCTCTCATTTTTCTAAGTATGCTAGGAATGTAGAAAATCAGAGTGGACATAAAATTAAATCCATAAGAAGTAAACATGGCCATGAGTTTGAAAATAATTAATTTTAATCTTTTTTCTCACAAAATGGATAAATTAATAACTTCTCTACCACTAAGAAATCTCAACATAATGGTGTAGTAGAAAGAAGAAATATACCCCTATAATAAATTTCCCGAACTATGCTCAATGTATACGACCAAACAATTTAGTTTTCGAATGATGTTGTTAATACATCTTGTTACATAATAAATAGAGTCTTAATTAGACATATCCTTAAGAAAACTCTTTATGAGGTGTGGAATAATAGGAAACCAAAGGGAAATTATTTTATTTTTCTAGGATGTAAAGTGTATATTATCAACACTAAAGAAAATCTAGATAAATCTTCTTCCAAAAGAGATGAAGGAATATTCCTCAGATATTCAACATCAAGAAAATCATATATAGCCTTTAATAAAGGAACCAAATATGTGGAGGAATCTATAGATGTTATGTTTGATGAAACAGATCCACATGAACCTAAGACCCCACTAGGGAATCTTTAAGAGGATATGTTCAATCTAGACATTAATCCACAACCCTCCTACCATCCTATAAAGGAATCTGTTAAAACTTCTAGTTCTGTAAATTCTCTAGATTCTAGCTACAATGAACTTGAACCAAGTGGTGAACCTGAAATAACAAGCCCAAATTTTACTAGACCAAGTAGAACCCTTAAAAACCATCCCTTAGATGTTGTAGTTAGAGATTTTGATAGAGGAACTCAAACTAGAGCTTCTTTGAGAAATCAAGTTGAACATCAAGATTTCATGTCATAACATGAACCTAAAAATATAAATGATGCAATCAATGATGAATTTGGGGTGATGGGAATGGAAGAAGAGATTAATCAGTTTGAGAGAAATAAATTTTGGAATATTTTTGATAGACTAAAATATACCTTGACCATAGGAACTAAATGGGTATTTATGAATAAAGCTGAAAAAGATTAAAATATAGTTATAAACAAAGCTAGATTGGTTACACAAGGCTATAATCAAGAATAAGTAATTGATTATGAATAGACCATTGCACCTGTATCTAAGATTGTATCCATTAGAATCTTACTTGCCTATGAGACACACTTGTATTTCAAACTTTATCAGATGGATGTGAAAGTTTCATTATTAAATGGTAATATAATTGAGGATGTTTTTTTAAACAATTCCCTCTTTTTACAAATTCACATTTTCCAAAACAAGTTTTCAAATTAACAAACGCTTTATATGGTATGGAACAAGCTCCAAGAACTTGGTATGATAAGTTAAGTAATTTTTTTATTTCTAAAGGTTTTACAAAAGGAGTTTCAGATCCTAACTTATTTATTAAATGAATTTATAAAGAAGTTTTAATAGATCAAATATATATATATACATATATATATATATGATATTATTGTTTTATCTCCTAAAAATTATTTATGGAATGATTTTTAAAAAATGAATCAAAGTGAGTTTAAATGAGTTTTATGGGTGGACTTAAATATTTTATTAGATTTTAAACATTTCAAAACAAAGAAGGTACTGTAATAAATAAAAGTAAATACACTAAAGATATTTTGAAAACATATGGCTTTGATGGAATTAAGAGTAGTGAAACAGCTAAGAGTTCTACATGTAAGCTGGATCTTGATGAAAATGGGAAATCTGTTGATCAAAATGCTTACAAAGGAATGATTGAGATTTTTCTTTACCAAACTGATAGTAGGCCCAACATTATGTTTTGTGTGTGTTTGTGTGAAATATTTTTTGAAAACCTGAAGGAGTCACATTTAAATTTTTTTAAAATAGTTTTCAAATACCTAAAATATACAACTAATTTAGGATTATTCTACCATAGAAGACAACCTTTTAATATGGTTAGTTATTCAGATGTTGACTTTGGTGGATGTAAGTTAGTTAGAAAATAACATCTGGAAAATGTTACTTTTTAGGAAAGTCTCTAATTTCATGGTGTAGTAAAAAGCAGAATTCAGTTTCATTATCAACTGCTGAAGCAATGTACATTTCTACTAGTAGTTTCTGTCCAAAAATTTTGTGGTTGAAACACACTTTATTTGATTATGGATTGTAATTTAGACATATCCCCATTAATTGTGACAATACAAGTGCTATTAAAATTTCTAAAAATCTAATTTCTCATTCTAGACAAAAACATATTGATTTAAGACATCACTTTTTGAGAGATCACTATAAAAAGGTGATATAACTATAGAGTTTATTAGGACTGAGCATCAACTTTATGACATTTTTACAAAAACCTTAAAATCTATGAGAATGTGTTACATCATACATCAACTCGGAATGATAAATATATAAAGTATTTTTAATCTTATCCACTTATAAAAAATTGTTTTTTCGTGACACCGATCTATGAAACCGTTCGAGTGAAACCAATTAGTGAAACCATTCGAGTGAAACCAATCAGTGAAACTGTTTGGGTGAAACTGATCAGTGAAATAATTCAAGTGAAATTGATCAGTGAAACAAATAAGGTGAAACCAATTAGTGAAATTGATCAGATGAAACTGACTAGATGAATCCAATCACTTGAAGTCGATCGTGTAATACCAATCAAGTGAGATCGATGCCATGAGTATATAACTAATACGAATAGGGAAATTTTTTGTAAATATTTATTTCTGTATTATTTAAGTAAAAAGACATAGTTTAGTTCTTTTTCATTTTATTATTATTTTATTTTATGTTTTTATGAAGTTCAATACCTAAATTAGAAAATTAATTCTATCCACACAACTTCTACCCTTATACCCTTTACTACCCTTACTCTACCTTTGAGCCTCCGATCCTTCGACTACCTTCGAACATGAAACTTTAGAATGGAAAGAACAAAGAATGCGATGAAGGGACTGAGTGAATCATCATCAGCCAAGTGTTATAAAGGGTAATCTAGTGGTTCCGTGTGTTATGTAAATCTGGGATTATGAAGACGCATAGTGACTCCCAGGAAAGAAGTGTCTTCTAAGTGGTTGTTGTTGAGAAAGTATCACTTGTTGAAAGTGTTGGAATCCTAAGGGTGGATCAATTGGTTTGCAGAAAATGAGAGACCGTTCTATACCATGTTGGTACACTAATTTTATCTCAACATGAATGTGTCTTTAGAATAATCCGAGGAGGCAAGGATGAAGTTAGTGGTAAAGGGAAAATAAATATCTTTTTATTCGAATGAATGGGACAAATGCTTAGAGATGTTACATGAGAACATATATTATGACTATCAGGGTAATATTCCAACATCCTTAGATATGTTTTCTTTTGAGAATGCTTTAAAATAATTGACTATAAATGAGGAATCAATCAGAGTAACAACTACATAATTAGATGGAGAGGATAGATTGACCTTAAAATTTATCAAACATCAAATCTACCCAAGGAAATGACATTTTTTTGTTGTGAAGTATCATGATGTATTCAAATTTTATTTGATTAAGAATGGGGTGAACGTGAATATATGATGTTACCTTATGGTAAACATATGTGATATGATAAAACCTTCCAAGAAAGAAACCGATTTATATTACTCAATAATGATTTATGCAATGTTAAAGAGGTTGGGATTTGTGGATGATGGGGATGAAGTGATCACTACCTATATTGGCTTTTGACTGCACAATGACATATGCAAGAGGATGAAGATCTTTTGGAACCCATGGAGGAGAATGTATTTAGGAGATATGGAAACATCATATGAGGATGATAATCCTATTGACCATTATACCGGTCCAAGGGATCAAGTTGATCCAGGTCTTAAACCTAGTGAGTACGTTATATATTTAGATGAAGAGGAAGCTATTCTTGAGCTTCCAAGAGAATAGGGGTCTCCTTTAGTAAATAGAAGTGAACCATATATTGCTAAAATACTTAAAGATATGTCATATGGACCTTCTAGTCCACCTTTAGAATTACCTTCTCAAGAACCTTTGTTGGGTGATGAAGATGAGAAAGAGATTGAATTCTTTGGAGTTGAAGGATTTGTGAGCAAGACAGATGGTGATGATGAGGATGATGGTGATTATAATGATGATGATGATAATGGTGAGTATGTGAGTGAATCAATAAAGGATAGACAAGTTGTAGATAGTTTGGGTCAGGAGTCTGTGTATAATGAATATGTTGAGGATGATAGGCAGAATGATGCTGATCCTGTTAGACAGGATGCTGCTAACCATGATGGAGATGGTGTCGATGAGGATGGACATGAACACACTTATGATGCTCAAGGAACCATTCATGAACTAAATGAAATTATGGTTGGAAGCCCAGAGGAAGAAGCAGAAGGTCAAATTGCACCTTTTCTTCAAAATGAGGAGGTGCCTCAAGTGGCTAGAGTGAATCAAGTGGATGGAGTATCTAAAGTACAAGAAGAAGATCAAGTTCAGAATATACAAATTCTTCATAATGAAGTATTATATGGAGATCAAAAAGAACAAGATGAAGATCAGTGTGTACCAATGCCTCATGGAAGAAGTGTAAGAATTGATACTATGGAGCCTAGAGATTGGAACTGTACTAGTGAGTGGAATAGAAATCCAGGATATATTCTATTTTTTCTAGATTATGATTTAGATGAGGAGATGGTAGCCCCTCCTGCTCCACAAGCTGATGTGGAACCAATTTCTCCTACTTCACCTATTTTTACTACCCTTGATGAGCCTGTTGTACCTTCTATGACTAGTGACTATTTCACTAAGGTTAATCTTGATCAATTCAAGGCTAAAATTTGTGAATATGTGAGATCCTATATTGAATACATAAATTAAGCTTCAACATTTGGTAGTATTTCAGGGGAAAATTCTTCTAAGATTGATATAATGGTCATTCAGGAGATACAACATAACCTAATACCTATTGAAGAGACCACAGTTAGAAATAATATGGTAATGGGAGAAGAAGTGAAGAATTTGAGTCGTAAAATTCTATCTATATCCAATTATTTCCGAACCACACTTAGTGGTTTTATGGAAGTTATTAAGAACCTGGTTACACATCTAATGAGTTTAGATTTGAAGAAGTTGAAGGAGGATCTTGGATATATGATTTATGGTGCATGTAGTTCGATAGTTACTAGTCTACTACTAATATGGTGTCTTTTTGGATAGTGATGAGAGAAGAGACATGGTTCTTTTATAAGGATACAAAGACTCTTGACAAAGTACACTGGAATAATGACATTTTTTAAAAAAATGGTGAGATAGTGGAAACTGAAGCATCTACTACTCAAAAAGAGATTAGGGAAAAAGTGGAAAATAATTTTACTAAAATACACACAAATCACGATCTATTTAACACCATTAAGTACTTGGATGAAAATCTCAAGATCCCACCAGTGGCTGAAGACTTCAAGAGGAAAGTGAGCCAATTGAAATATTTTACACCCACGTTGGAGAAATTCATGAAGAATAAGAATGATTTTGAGATGGCAATTCATTATGGGGGAGAAACAATAAATTATTTTATCAAGATTTTGAAGCCCTTCATGCATGTGTGTAGAGACCCTAATCTTATCGTACATGGAAATTACATTACATTTGCGGAATACTTAGTACATAACAAAAACACACACACAAGGATCGTAATAGTTTAGTGTCTTTGGAAACTCGGAACGTAATCTTCTAATCGTGGTGAAAGATCTTCAATATCTCCCATAAAGATCTTCCCTTTTTTTTTACCTAAAACCTTTCTTTATATCCTGGGGAAAAGAAAACATAAAAGGGTGAGCTCAAATGCTCAGTAAGGGTATACAAATGAAAAATCAATCACATCATATTCATAAGAACATAACTTTTGGAAATCTTAACCTGCAAAAGAGAGAATAATTTCATAACATGGGATAAAACATAGTAGTGAAATGAATTCAAAATAATCATAACTTAAAACATTAAACTTTTGTGGCATACACACATAATCATAGAGAATCATTTCTTGTTAGTCAAGACTCATTACCAAGAATATCTTAGTAAACAAAGTCCATTTCTGAATCGAGTGACCCTCGTTTCAGTCCTGTTTCACTGAACCAGTATAACCTACCATTCCAGCCATGTCTATCTCATGAGATATAAAATCTTTACCCAATTCATTGGAGGGAGATATAGGTCCCACCCATCTTATAATGAATCCTTTCTTATGTGTGCCACAAAATCATAAACCATACATCATTACATAACCCATGTAATAAAAATGGGAATCTTAAACATCATGACATCATAAAACAATTCATATACGATAAAGGAATTCATAAAATTATTTCCATCACAACATAATCAAATCAATGTAATAATAGGGATAAAAACATAACCCATTATTATCTTAGATGGAAAATAATTTTGATAAAACACTTGAACTCCATTCTTGAGGAAAATATCCTATCTTCTTCAAAAACATTTTTCCTTTCTTAACATGTCATACGACTTTAAAGTAAAAGAAGTTGATTAAAAATAAACTTTAAAACTTGTAAAGGAATCTTCTTGGAAATAATGTTTTAAAAATCCATTCATGCCGTATAAGTTAAAAAAACATTCTTCGTACTTTTTTCGGAAAAGTCAAAAAATACCTCGTACGAAAAATGACAAAAGATTCCTTTCATATCTTTTACTAAAAACTCACCGAAGGGTAAAATTGGATATAAAATATTGTAGAAGGATGGAAATTACATATTTAGTAAACATGGATGTGGATGATAAAATACACCCCAGTAATTACCAAAGTAAAAACAATCTCGGATAAAAGTGAGATTGTAATATTTCCCTTACCTTAGGTCCGATTTGCTTTGTACGTGTTCGAAGCTCCTGTATAATGGTTTAAATAATGTCATTGACTTATTAAAGAATCATATTCATTGTTATGATATCATATATGGTTCACTTATGACATTATATTACCCGTTGTTTTGTAAATTCCATGTTAAAGAAGCGTTTTGGGTAAAATCGTTTCATTTATCGTAGGTGTTTTCACTTGTTGTTCTTGACATTATTATTACTTATATCATTATTTACTTAATTCCAGAATATAAAATATTATTTATATATCATATATATTCAGTATATATATATATATATAATAGATAGATAAATGAAATGAAAAACACCGTTCATGGAGACGGTAGTCCGTACGTACGCATGAACGCTGTTTTCCTTTCCTTATTGTCTTGAATGGAAGTAAGTAGATGACATAAACATATATATATATACATAAATCCAGTAGCTTTATAATGTCATATATTTAATTATTATTTCTTATATATACTTTATAATCATTCTTAAATGGTTAACATGGAGAATGAATCTCATCGCGTCGTGGAGACGGTAGTCCGTACGTACGCACGAGCGATGATATCATTTCCATAAATATTGAATTGAATTGGACTGGATTATACAATATATCAGAATCAATATGATGTTGTAATAACTATGTATAGTTATTCTTTACACCATTATACCCATCCATGTAAGGTGGTGGTGGAAAATAGATTACACCACGGCGTGGAGACGGTATTCCGTACGTACGCACGCGCGGTGATTTCTTTTTTTCCGTAGGATGGATAGAAGGTGAATTAGGGTTGTTTCATACTTATAATAACATATCAGTATATGAGTGATACTGATGTTATTACTTCACAATGAAACAACCTAAGAAGAAGAAGTGGAAGAAGAAATAAAGATGAAAGAATTGGTAACGGTAATTACCTCTTCTTTGAAGCGCCTTTTGGAGACCTCCTCTTAGGGAACTAAAATTGGTATTTGAGGAGGACCAGAACCTCTAGAATGTTTCTAGGGAAGTGGAGAAGAGATTTTGGCAGGGTTTGGCCGAGCTTGAGTGCTCAAATTGGTGTGAGGAGGAGGGGGAGGAGGTGTCCTTTTATAAGGGAGGAGAGGGGCACCTTAGGAATACCTCAAAATATTATTTTATATTAATGTCAAAATCGGTTTATAATGGTTCCCAGATAAAGTGGGGATGGGTCGAAATCCTATCAACCAATAGGATTTAGACAAGTTTAGGGTATTATGTTAACCTTATCAATTAGATTTAACTCTAAGTTAAATAATTTAACTTTTACCGTGTCTTTTTGTTTTCTTTCACTATATGGTTAATACACTTACTATAACATGCCAAACGAACCCCAAATTGTTTATTATTAATATATATATCCTTATCTAAGTCATTTTGCCGAACCATATATTTTTTGGAATAAAATAACAATTAATAATATAATATTTGATTTAAAAACTATTTTGTGTCAATTTTGACACTATTTGATATATGATTTTTGTGAAAGTCATAACAGAATTATATGTTCGAACCAAGTTTATTAAATCAACACTAATATATCATAGTAACCTAGAAAATTAGTGGAATTCATAAAAAGTCTCAAATTACATTCATTTGAGCATTTATAACATCAATTAGGTTAATATTTCCTTAAAAGGGTAATTACTGCATCATCGTTGTGTCATAAATAAATTAATTTATTTAAAGTCTAAAAATTATAAATAAAATATAATTATGTAGGAAAAATTTTTATCTTTCTAATGAATATTTATAGTCGAATTTATCTTATGTATAACCCCATATTAAAAATGATTTACTTATTAAACATTGATTTTAACTATTTTAACCCTTCTTTAAATAAATTAATAATAAATGTCCTAATCTTACCCAAGTGGGCCTAAATGGTCATATTTTATTCCTAAGTTTGTTTTGGGTCGAATTAAACTTATCCAATAGAATTAGGACATGTTTTAGGGTAATAGTAATATCATTTTTACCCTTAGTTACCCTATATACTATTAACCTTGGTAAAAAAAGTAAAAAGTTACTATTCACCAAAAAATTATTTTTATCTCATTAAACCACATTTTACTTACTGATATCAACCGTGTCTGTCAGATTTTTGAAATTCCATTCACAGAAGTGGTAAAATTAAGTTTTATGCAAAATTCAGTTTTTAACCTACCACTTAGTGGTTTCACTATTCATCAAAAATTGAAAGTTTTCAGAAAAATACCAAAATTTAACCCTAGGCTAATTTCGGTATTTCGAATCCAAAAATGAAGTCCATTTTGAAAAATAAAATTTATAAAATTTCAAAAAGTGGTTATTATTATTCATAACGGCTAGTTTTAAAAATATTTTAATAGCTTATCGTTGTTTAGTGAAACTCGGTATTGCGTACGACGCAAGCTATCGAGGAAGGTCGCGATTGCGTGTAATACAAGGCAAGTCAAGGATGCGTGTTGTGCAAGATCCTTTTGGTGTAGCGTACAACACGAGAAATTAATAAAATTAAAAAAGAATATTTTTCATAAAATCTCGGGCTGTTACATTCTACCCCCCTTAAAATGAATTTCGCCCTCGAAATTCGTCGGGGTTATAAATGGTTTACTATTCGAAAGTTTCTTTAATAGAAACCCACATCGTAAAAAGGAATATCAAGACCAATCTTTAAAAACAAAAGTATGAAATGTAATGGTTACCCAAATAAACTAATCACTGGGTTTCCACATAGGTGAAAATATGGATATGGAAGAGAAATCTAACCATCATGTTCTGATGGAGAGTGGTAGAGAACATGGCTATGGAAAATCCAGTAATCACAAATCCATAAATTTGTGACGATCTAAGGTACCATCTGATTCATCAGGTATAAGATCACTAGGACAACATTTTTGGTTTTCAAGATCATTTCCCTAAAGTTGAAAATTTGAATTAGAATAAATACTTTCTTTATTTTGGTACAATCTCACTGTTGTTCATGCCTTGAACAATTTCCACTTCATCTCTTAAATAAATGAAGTTGAATTTGTTATTCGTGAAGTGTTAGTATGACAGGTCATTCCATCTGTCTCAAACAAAAGGTTAGCAAAAATTATATACATAAGTCGATCTATAGTGAGATTAATCACATATGGTTCCTAAAATGGACTTATACTTCATATATCATACTTCTTAATATAATAAAACTAGTTTCTACTAAACAGGGACTTCTTGTAGGCCAGTGGTAGGCGATAAAGGCCAGTCGCACTTCGGTTGTGGGTTTGATTCCCACAGACTTGTCCGACGCGATGGGCTGTCGCCCGTCCTGCAGGTTGTCCTTTTTCTAAAACTATATTACTATAACATCTCATCAATAATATCACAAAACTTCTATCCTTAAACAATACTATTTTATGTCCAACATAATCCATTCTAGTCTTTAGGCTTATCCATAATACTGCAGTCCACTTTCATAACATAGTGAAAATGATTACCAGAGATTTAATACCATCGTCGATCCCCATATATCATAAGATATGTTTATTTCTGGTCCCATTCCAAACATTAAAAGTCCTTAATCATGTATTCTCTTGAATACCCATTGAACCTTAATGAAAACATGAATGCAGTTACCAAAATCCTCAAAATTCTATATACTCAAACCATGATATCACTTAGTCCTTATATCAATCATGAGCTCATGAATACTATTAAACATTTCATTTTCTCGTTTTCCCTTCATTATGCGCATATCATCTTATTTCCAAAAATATCTCAATCACTTTGAATACCACATTATACCAATACGTAAATATTCCAATACTCCATGATACAATATTATTTTGGAATCCCATTACATAAACACTTAATTATTCCACCACATCGTTGTCATATTCAACATCGCCAATAGTGATTGCATGTGACTTCCCTTTGTCCTTAGCCTTCAGTGGTTTCTCATGTTGATCATCACTAACCCTTGGATTAGGGAATTTATTAGCATAATGCCCCATTTACTTGCACTTGAATCATTGAAGTGTTGGTGGTGCGTTCTCTGCAGTGTTTGCTTTATTCACATCATTAGAAACCCTTTTTCCATTACTTCGACACACAGCTGCTCGATGACCTTCTTTTCCACACTTAAAACTTTTTCTAGTCCCTTTAAGACAATCTCCACCATGCTTCTTTCCACACTTTGCGCATAAGGAAACATTCATCTTCTTTTCACCATTATTCTGAGATTTCTCCTTGAACTCCATCTTTCGTTTCTTGTCAAAACAATGAGATGGATATGTAACACCAACTTCTATTTCTACCTTGATAGCACAACGCACAATTTCTTCATAGCTACTGAAGTCTCTTATAGCTAATGCCCTTCGAAGACTTGGTTTTAAGCCACTGAAAAATCGATCAACTTTACTTTCAGGTTGGATGATAATTCTAGATGCATACCTTGCAAGTCTTGTAAAATTCGCTTCGTATATACCAACAGATTCATCATCATTTTTCTTTAGTTCAAGAAACTCCTTCTCCATCTTTGTTCGAAGAATACGAGGGAAGTACTTATTGAAAAATAAGTTCTTGAACTCGTCCCATTCCATGGACTCAATTTCATCTCTTTTCCTTGTATTCTTGATAAGATTCCACCATTGATCAACTTCACCTTCCGAACGATATACTGCTAAGATGACTTTATCATGTTCAGAACATTGAATAACTGAAAATATCTTTTCAGTGGTACTGATCTATTGTTCAGCAACAAGTGGATCAGAAGACCCACTGAAAGAAGGTTGACGTTGCCTCATGAAGGACTCAATAGAATATTGTCCCCTTCTCTGCTCATTTGGAAGTCCAGAATGATTTATAGCTTGTGTAAGTATAGCAATAAGATTTTGCACTCCATCTCCCATAACATTTGTTTGTTCACAAGGAAATCATTGCATTGTCCATTTCATTGATCAACACGGTTCCTTCGGGATCCAGCCATCGTCTAAAACAAAGAAAGAATAGTGTGAGAGACAAAAATCATGCTAGGGAAAACAACATAATAAAGGGGGAGTACCTTCAATATCTAACATCTTAGGTTTAATTCTATGATCGTTAGTGTAATTCTAGTACTATAACCTATACGTATACTTAACCTTAGGTACATCCCTAGACATACCTTAGAAATATATCTAGGGATCTCACTAACGTTTTCGCATCCTAGTTTCCAAAGGTTGACTAAACCTTTCCTCTGATACCAACTGTAGAGACCCAAAGCTTATCGTACATGGACATTACATTTAATTTGAGGAATACTTAGTACATAACAAAAACACACACACAAGGATCGTAATAGTTTAGTGTCTTTGGAAACTCGGAACGTAATCTTCTAATCGTGGTGAAAGATCTTCAATATCTCCCATAAAGATCTTCCCTTTTTTTACCTAAAACCTTTCTTTATATCCTGGGGAAAAGAAAACATAAAAGGGTGAGCTCAAATGCTCAGTAAGGGTATACAAAAGAAAAATCAATCACATCATATTCATAAGAACATAACTTTTGGAAATCTTAACCTGCAAAAGAGAGAATAATTTCATAACATGGGATAAATCATAGTAGTGAAATGAATTCACAATAATCATAACTTAAAACATTAAACTTTGTGGCATACACACATAATAATAGAGAATCATTTCTTGTTAGTCAAGACTCATTGCCATGACTATCTTAGTGGACAATGTCCATTTCTGAATCGAGTGACCCTCGTTTCAGTCCTGTTTCACTGAACCGGTATAACCTACCATTCCAGCCATGTCTATCTCATGAGATATAAAATCTTTACCCAATGCATTGGAGGGAGATATAGGTCCCACCCATCTTATAATGAATCCTTTCTTATGTGTGCCACAAAATCATAAACCATACATCATTACATAACCCATGTAAAAAAAATTGGAATCTTAAACATCATGACATCATAAAACAATTCATATACGATAAAGGAATTCATAAAAATATTTCCATCACAACATAATCAAATCAATGTAATAATAGGGATAAAAACATAACCCATTATTATCTTAGATGGAAAATAATTTTGATAAAACACTTGAACTCCATTCTTGAGGAAAATATCCTTTCTTCTTCAAAAACATTTTTCCTTTCTTAACATGTCATACAACTTTAAACTAAAAGAAGTTGATTAAAAATAAACTTTAAAACTTGTAAAGGAAGCTTCTTGGAAATAATGTTTTAAAAATCCATTCATGCCGTATAAGTTAAAAAAAACATTCTTCGTACTTTTGTCGGAAAAGTCAAAAAATACCTCGTACGAAAAACTACAAAAGATTCCTTTCATATCTTTTACTAAAAACTCACCGAAGGGTAAAATTGGATATAAACTATTGTAGAAGGATGGAAATTACATATTTAGTAAACATGGATGTGGATGATAAAATACACCCCAGTAATTACCAAAGTAAAAACAATCTCGGATAAAAGTGAGATTGTAATATTTGCCTTACCTTAGGTCCGATTTGCTTTGTACGTGTCCGAAGCTCCTGTATAATGGTTTAAATAATGTCATTGACTTATTACAGAATCATATTAATTGTTATGATATCATATATGGTTCACTTATGACATTATATTACCCGTTTTTTTGTAAATTCCATGTTAAAGAAGCGTTTTGGGTAAAATCGTTTCATTTATCGTAGGTGTTTTGACTTGTTGTTATTGACATTATTATTACTTATATCATGATTTACTTACTTCCAGAATATAAAATATGATTTATATATCATATATATTCAGTATATATATATATATAATAGATAGATAAATGAAATGAAAAACACCGTTCATGGAGACGGAAGTCCGTACGTACGCATGAACGCTGTTTTCCTTTCCTTATTGTCTTGAATGGAAGTAAGTAGATGACATACACATATATATAAATACATAAATCCAGTAGCTTTATAATTTCATATATTTAATTATTATTTCTTACATATACTTTATAATCATTCTTAAATGGTTAACATGGAGAATGAATCTCATCACGTCGTGGAGACGGTAGTCCGTACGTACGCACGAGCGATGATATCATTTCCATAAATATTGAATTGAATTGGACTGGATTATACAATATATCAGAATCAATATGATGTTGTAATAACTATGTATAGTTATTCTTTACACCATTATACCCCTCCAAGTAAGGTGGTGGTGGAAAATAGATTACACCATGGCGTGGAGACGGTATTCCGTACGTATGCACGCACGGTGATTTCTTTTTTTCCGTAGGATGGATAGATGGTGAATTAGGGTTGTTTCATACTTATAATAACATATCAGTATATGAGTGATACTGATGTTATTACTTCATAATGAAACAACCTAAGAAGAAGAAGTGGAAGAAGAAATAAAGATGAAAGAATTGGTAACGGTAATTACCTCTTCTTTGAAGCGCCTTTTGGAGACCTCCTCTTAGGGAACTAAAAATGGTCTTTGAGGAAGACCAGAACCTCTAGGATGTTTCTATGGAAGTGGAGAAGAGATTTTGGCAGGGGTTGGCCGAGCTTGAGTGCTCAAATTGGTGTGAGGAGGAGGGGGAGGAGGTTTCCTTTTATAAGGGAGGAGAGGGGCACCTTAGGAATACCTCAAAATATTATTTTATATTAATGTCAAAATCGGTTTATAATGGTTCTAAAGGGTCTTATTTCGAAGCTAAAGTGGGGATGGGTCGAAATCCTATCAACCAATAGGATTTAGACAAGTTTAGGGTATTATTTTAACCTTATCAATTAGATTTAACTATAAGTTAAATAATTTAACTTTTACCGTGTCTTTTTGTTTTCTTTCACTACATGGTTAATACACTTACTATAACATTCCAAAAGAACCCCAAATTGTTTATTATTAATATATATATCCTTATCTAAGTCATTTGGCCGAACCATAGATTTTTAGGAATAAAATAACAATTAATAATATAATATTTGATTTAAAAACTATTTTGTGTCAATTTTGACACTATTTGATATATGATTTTTGTGAAAGTCATAACAGAATTATATGTTCAAAACAAGTTTATTAAATCAACACTAATATATCATAGTAACCTAGAAAATTAGTTTAATTCATAAAAAGTCTCAAATTACATTCATTTGAGCATTTATAACATCAATTATGTTAATATTTCCTTAAAAGGGTAATTACTGCATCATCGGTGTGTCATAAATAAATTAATTTATTTAAAGTCTAAAAATTATAAATAAAATATCATTATGTAGGAAATATTTTTAGATTTCTAATGAATATTTATAGTCGAATTTCTATTATGTATAACCCCATATTAAAAATGATTTACTTATTAAACTTTGATTTTAACTATTTTAACCCTTCTTTAAATAAATTAATAATAAATGTCCTAATCTTACCCAAGTGGGCCTAAATGGTCATATTTTATTACTAAGTTTGTTATTGGTCGAATTAAACTTATCCAATAGAATTAGGACATGTGTTAGGGTAATAGTAATATCATTTTTACCCTTAGTTACCCTATTTACTATTAACCGCGGTAAAAAAAGTAAAAAGTTACTATTCACCAAAAAATTATTTTCATCTCATTGAACCACATTTTACGTAATGATATCAACCGTGTCTATCGGATTTTCGAAATTCCATTCACAGAAGTGGTAAAATTAAGTTTTATGCAAAATTCAGTTTTTAACCTACCACTTAGTGGTTTCACTATTCATCAAAAATTGAAAGTTTTCAGAAAAATACCAAAATTTCACCCTAGGCTAATTTCGGTATTCCGAATCCAAAAATGAAGTCCATTTTGAAAAATAAAATTTATAAAATTTCAAAAAGTGGTTATTATTATTCATAACGGCTAGTTTTAAAAATATTTTAATAGCTTATCGTTGTTTAGTGAAACTCGGTATTGCGTACGACGCAAGCTATCGAGGAAGGTCGCGATTGCGTGTAATGCAAGGAAAGTCAAGGATGTGTGTTGTGCAAGCTCTTTTTGGTGTAGCGTACAACACGAGACATTAATAAACTTAAAAAAGAATATTTTTCATAAAATCTCGGGCTGTTACAATGTGCATGCTGAAGCTATAATGGTCCCTACAGGTACTTCCATCAGACCTGGTTCCCTACCTCTTGTTCAGATGACAATGTTTGAAGGCTTATCTCAGGAAAGGCCAGTGATCCAAGTACAGCCTCAAAGTCATGTTCTGTCAGAGAGGAGACTAGTCATTGCAGCTAATGTTCCTGTAAGTGTTGCTTTAACTAGTTTTTCCATTCAATCAGCCCTTCCTACCTTTACAACAACACCTCATGTACCTCTTATTGAACCTTCAGACAAAGGAAAAGCTCCTCAAAATCCTAAATCATTGCTGTGAATCATTATTTGATGGGGATCGGTACATTTATTTTAGGATGATGGTATTTTTATGGTTTTACTCTTTTTTACTTTCATGAATATAATTTTGACTTCAATGTGTTTCAAAGTTTCTTCATGTTTGTTTCTCTCTTTATTATTTCTATTTCTTTTCACCTTTTTTCTAATCCCAAAATGGGGGGGGGGATATATGGATGACATAAACTCTTAACCTATGGGGGAGCCTAACTATGACATAGGAAAGATACCATGTAATCTACAGAATATATATATATATATATTCTACCTCTGATACATATCTAAGGTGGACCCTAACTATGACCTAGAAAATATGAAATATAATAAACAATATATATATATATATATATATTCCACCTATGATACAAATCACTAAGATGATACTAATGAAATTATTGAGGGGGATATTAAAAGTAAATAACTTATTGTTATATTGAGCATTCACACTCACTATTTGGTATATTAAGGCAGATAATTCTTATTCATTACCAACATGTATGCCATGATTTATGATTATCAAAAACGGGGAGATTATTGAAACAATTGTGAGATAGGTGTTTTAATAATACAAAATCATACTAATTTAAAAATACTGATAATTCACATATTATTTTTTAAGTACTGATAATCATATCAATGAATATTAATAAATTAAAAAATTATTTCACATGGAATATAAATTTCAATAAGTAAATAAATTTTTTATATTTATATTTCAATATATTTACAAGTGTATATTTACATGAAATTATAAATATCACTTAATACGGTACTGTTCTATATAAGAAAGACACTTTGTAAGTTTCTTCAAGTCCCTGAAACTAATAGTTCAAAGGAGTCACTGTTGGCTGAATCCCCAATGGGGACTCACCGATTGAAGAAGACACCGATTCCGAACTCACTGATAGGACAAATGACACACTGAAGAACAAGTCAGTAATGATTGGTCACAATGATAGTTCAAGTGACTCACCGATGGGAAACACAATTATAGTTCAAAGGGCTTACTGATGGAAGGGTCACTGATGGGTGACACATCGATTGTTCAAAAAGTGTCATCGATGATGACTCACTGATTCCCAGAAGGACCAATTGTACAAATGAATCACAGATGCTCAGAGTCACCGATACCAGTGGGAAGGACTCACTGATATAGAGAGTCACACATGCCAATAATAGTGCTAAGGACTCACTGATACAGAGAGTCACTGACACTGACAAACCATTGAAAATGACTCACCGATACTTATGACTCACCGATAGTCAAAAAACTGTTTTTAATTTATTAATTCAAATTTGTATCTAATGGTAATATTTAGACAAATTATTGTATATGACATTATTTAATGTTGTCTGTAGGACATTCAGAGGACAGTACGAGGTACATGATTGTGGCAAGATTGTGTTTTTTTCTAGACCTCAAAGTATAAAAGAATTACTTGCTGGACCATTTCAAATGGAGAAAACATGCAAGAAAATATATAGAGAATAGAAGTCAGAAAAGAAAGCATGAAAAAGGGACGAACTCCTACAACCCTTGAGCATACTTCCAAAACCCAAGAACTCACAAGGAATAACATACAGGGATATTAAGGATTCAAGCTAAACCTACTGAACGGACATGAACATATTTTTCTCCTAGAATCCAGAACATACAGGCCATGAACCTATTTTTTGGAGTTAACATATAGAAGATGACTCAAAAATCAATTCCTCTTCGTCAAATAAGTCCATAGATACACCTTATAACACACATATCCTTCTAATCCAAAATCGACATTTTTAGCTCTGTTGGGTTCATTTATTTACATTTCTGAGCTGTGTGTGTATCCATCTGTTAAATACACACTATCCCCTATGCATAACTAGAGGATACTTGATATCCTTAATCTCACATTATATTTATCCTTTTTCATCCCATGTTGAACTGTGGAAGAGTTAAAGTGTGATTTTTTTTTTGTTTTTCCCATGAAAAACTATGGTAGAAGTCAAATGTGACCGGGGCAGCCATGTGTACTATTGTGAACCCTGATCCAGGATGTGGATCGAACTTGTTTATCAATTTAAAATTCTTGGTGTCAGGTGATAACCAAGTAGAGGGGACTAAGTCTCTGCTTGAGACTGAACCTATTACTTTAATTTCCATTGTGTCTATTATTATTTTCTGTTACTATGTTTTATAAAAATTTTCATTCAAACAATGTCAAACTCTAATAGTTAGTTTAGAACGTCTTTATAACTATTTTGAACTAGTAGGTCAGTTTCAAAATTTATTTTAATATTTAGATTAGCATATTTGAGAACTAATAAATATTTTTAGAAATTAATTATATATTTAGGACTCTTATAAATTCACTACAAACTGACTTAGATTATATTTTTTATTGGTGGAAATTTTTAAATAGCTAATCTGTAAATTTTTTTTATAGATTCTCATTTCACCCCTCTTGATTATTCTACTCCAGCCAATATGAATGTTTTCAAAGTGAAATTATTTTAAATATGTATCTCAAGAAGGGTTATTGGTTTTCATGAAGAAATTACTTATGTAGATTCATAGTGGAATCCAATAGGGACTTTTCCTCACACACTACATATGAATTTGTTTGAATGGAAATTTTTTTTACAAGACAAATGTAATGTTAAGGTAACTATTTATTTTAGTGGATATTATTGATTACTATTATTCGTGGTCGATATGGAATAGTGTAGATAATGAACTTATATAGTTTTTCTCAAGAAGATGATTTTAAGATATTGGTTTTTTGGGATGTTATGTATTGGATATTTTTTACATGATCCCAATTTGAGTTTTTTTATTTTTACTTATGGAAATAACATATATGAATTTCTTATAAATACATAAATAATATTGGTTATGGTCTTTGTTTTATCCATTTATTTGTATAGAGTATTTTTATATTTATATATATCCATTCATCTTATTTTCTCAACCTATATGTCTAATTAATGGATGTTTCATGCTTGATTTTCAAGGAAGAAAAAATTTACAAATGGTTAAGTGTGGTTGGCTAGTACTTATCTCTAGCCTGTGGAAATCAGTAATGCACATAAGGCCTTATGGAAGACCAGTTCATGTGACTTATCAAGTCATCCCAGGCCCATTCACAATAGTAACATATGCACTTACTCAAAAGTGATACATATGACACCTTAGGAACTTTGGATAGGTTGGGTTTAATAAAGAGACAATAATATACCATTCCCACATGTTCATGGATTTTTAAAAGGATAATTTATTTAGTTCTCAACATCCTCTTATTCTCAAATATCATAAACCTATTCCATGGTGATATTTAAAGTAATGCCTTTTATCAAAATTCAAACTCTATTTTTTTCAATTTTTATCAATATTGATCTTTTTTTTGACTCTATAGTTTTAATATACCACGAAATTGTTTGAATCTTCTCTAGAATATCATAAGAAATATCTTATTCTAGAAACATATTCTCTTGAACTTCATCCCAAAATGTTGGAGTTAAAAACCTATTCCTATATAAACACTCTTATTTTTATATTTTAATTATATAATTGAAATTGTTGTGATATGATAACTTTATCACAGGAATGTTTTGATATAAACCTCCATTAGAAATATTTCACATGATCTCTACATATAATTCAGAGTTTGAATCATCCTTTCAGATTGATTATCAGTATGAGGATGATAGGAACTGGTAAATCTCATAATTATAACCAATTCCTATAAAATTTTATATAATTTGGAAGTAACCCTCAGATATTTATTAGAAACAGTTTAGATTGGAACTCCATATAGTCATACCAATTATTTTATGTATATCTTGGAAACATGATAAAGGGAGAAGTCGTATTGAATATCAATGGAACATTATAATTTTAAAGGTGTTAAAACATAATCCAAATGGAATTATAACTTTTATAAGTCTTGGGAAGACCCATAACGAAACCCATTTTGATTTCATCCCATTATATACTAGTATAGTTAATGGTTTCATCATCCCCATTGATTTATAATGTTTATCCTATACTTTTTGATATACTAATTATTTATATTTATAAATTTCAATCCATCTCTTAATATTTTACCTCCTGATATGTTTCTTGAGATTCGTGTATATAATTATATTTACAATCAGAATAGGGATTAATGAAACATGTGTATCATCTAATAATTCTTTCAATTGATGTTTTAATGGGACATATGTTCATTTTCTAAATATTATAATTCCATCATTATCAAATTTTAACACTAGATTATTCCATACTTTTTTTATAGGTCCATATCCTCCTTTTATTTCTTCTTGATTTTTATATGGATAGATTGTTGATTAGTACTTTGAGAAAGATAAATTTTATCCCCTTCTCCCTTGATTTCAAGCCCCATTCGAAATACATGAGTTTTTCCTATCTATTATTCCTCATCATGCATAATGAATCATGATCCTTCTAACACTTAGTATCAATTTTTTTTCCATCCTTGGGGTGGTAATATATTGAGTTATCATAGTCCTTGATACACTCTATCCATCTATTTTGGTTTATGTTAAACACATTTTTGAATATAATATTTAATCTTTTATGATCCACATAATAATAACACTTTTCATTACAGAGATAGTACCTCCAAATATGTAATGAAAATATTAACTATGTTAGCTCAAAATCATTCATCAAGTAATTTTTATCATGAATAATTAATTGATTATAGGAATACTATATATTCATGTCATTTTTAAACAAGATGAATCATAATTCCTTATTTGATTTATTATTGTGTAATAAACTACAGCATATCAAGTATTTATTTTCTAATGATTTTTAATTTTATTACTTTAATTCATATATAGATTTACTATATGTATTATATTTTCATTGTTTATAAGATATTAAAAGTTTTTTTTGGATGTGGTATGATAATCGTTGTATGCCTAGGAGTTTAAGAAGATGTTGGAGAAAAGGTTAGGGTCATGATATGAAAAATTGCACTAATAGGACATTCATGGTGTGACCGATGGCTTTAAAACCATGAGTGAACCTTCCACAAGGAAATTTAGGTTTTGAATGCGGAATCTAAGATGAGAGATTATGCCTAAAATACTTTATGGAGTGATTTTAGTGTTCATGACATAGAATTATTAGGGAATTGGACTTTTTCTTCTACCATGGAGCCATTCAAGACATAAAACCCAAGGTCACACCGTAAAACCATGCTAGGGATATTTTTTAGAGATTTTTGGTAAATTTTCCCAAGGTATATTTTTAGAACCCCTTAGGCTCACTTCATTTTATTCAGCTTAAAGAAAGGGTATAATGCCTTTTTTCTCTCCCACTCTCCCCTCATGTCTCCCTTTGATATAGGTGGTTATAAATTGTTTTTTCATGTTGATTTTAGTCTTGATATCCTCCATTTTTTCCTCTTGTTCCTCTTCAATATTATTCAGTAATCTTGGTTTGGTTGGATAATGAATTAGTGGGTTGATTTCACCAGTGCTCAAAGAAATATTTACACTGTATGGTTATTTCATATTTGGTTCTTAGTGGATGTGCAATGAGGATGTATTCGAGTTTTCTTCATCTTTTGACATGAGTTATATTGCACTATTGGTTTATATTGGGTTTTTATTGATTTTTGATTTAATTAGCCATCGATCCGAGGTTATAATTTTGGTATTTTTGTTTGATTAGGTTTGAGTGTGTTTTAGGAGTTTACTGCACCATGTTTCTCATGTATTTGATGCTATATAGATGATGAATGAGTTTGGAATCAATTAATCTAATTTTGGTTTTTGTTTAAAATATTTAGTTTAAAAATTGGAGGGTGTTTATTGATGAGATTGGTGCTTTTGGTCTTGGAGTAGGTTGGTATGAGATTTAGTATGATAATAAAAATGTTGGATGACGTAGGAAGCCATAATATTTCTAGGTCTCTTGGTTATTTATTTATTTTATTTTCAAGTTCAATCATTATCATATAGTTTCATATGATTAGAGATTGTGTGGTTTCTCTCTCAGTTTATTGTGATCTCATATTGGCATAATAGTTTAAATGAATTTAATATCCTGAAAAATGGTTTTATAGTGGAACACATTTCGAATGAGTGTTAGTGACCCACTTTATATATTTTCTTAGGTATTTTGTTGAATTTTAAAAAGAAATGTAGTTCCTTTATAATTTTTTTTTAAATGGGGGTTTAACTTCAATTGGAATTTAAATGGAAATGTGTTGTTATGAAATATGTTTTGAAATGGTATTTAAAAATGTATATAATATTTTTTAAAAAACGAGTTAATGTGATTTTGGCCCAAGGGATTAGCATGAGTGAAATAAAACACTTGGTGCCTTGTCCAGTTGATATGTAAAAAGGATTTTATTCGTTTATAAAAGAAAATTTTATGTATTAGTTGATTTACATTTTTCCATTTGACCTTATTTGCATGATGCTATGTTTTCAAATATTGTATGATTCCTCATTGTGCTTGCTTGATGTATACTTTATTCATAATGGTTAATGTTTTGTGTGTAGCGTCGTGAGATCTCTAATTATGGTATCAAAGTGATGGGTTCATCTAAATGGATGTGATAGACCCATTGTAAGGTTTATGTGGGTGATTGTATGTGTTTTAGATGTGGAATTAGTTCTTGTGTGACTAGCACCCTAGCTGCATGTTGGTGAGTTGTGAGATAGGTTGAAAGACCTATTTATTGTTTCATGAATGTTCTCTATGTATTCTTTCTATAAGTGGAATATTTTTATGGGAGATATTGGGATACATCTATTTATCTCCATGAGTGACATGGAATTGTTGGGAACTTCTTGATAAATAGATTTTATTGTGTGTGAAGTCTAAGAAATCCATGAGTGGGATGGTGTGGCTTGAGACTACTTAAAATAACCATGACTGTGATGGGATGGTTGGGACTTACAAAGAGTGTGATGGTAGTGGTAAGACTACTATAAGTGATATTAAGTCTAGGAACATGACATGAAATTATTTTAGTGGATGGATTACCGTAAATGAGATGTTGTCTAGGTTGTGATGCAATGTGCGGCAAGGCGATAATGCCGCCATGAGTAAGATGGTGTTCAATTTGGTATATAGTGAGGGATATATATGATTGGACATCATTTAGTGATAAATAATAGTAATTTTCTTGGTGTTGAAAAATATATTGTGTTTTTGGTGATGATAGTACACAATTATTCTTTATTCAAGTACAGGTCCAAACAAGGGAGGGTAAAGTGTTGTGGTGTCCTTGTTAGCAAATGATGACCAGAATTATATTCTTGTTTGTGAATTCTGTTTTATGTTTATTGTGGTTTTATTTAAATGAACAATCTCACTATATATATATATATATTATGATCAACCACTTGTTCGTAGTATCACTCAAAATGGTTGCGTAATTGAGGATTCCAAATGGGTCAATGGACCCAGCTCTACCCAAATAAACAACATTCATTGTATTGCATGGGGGTAAACATCATGTTTTCTATCAGTACATATGTGTATCTTAGAGGTGGAATAATGGTATAGTTTTTGAAGGTCAGGAGGTTGAGTATTTTTCATATATTATTTTTTGAGTTGTACTAGAGATCAGTGTATTTATTTTTCTGTGATTGTTCATCATATACTGACCGGTGTGCCGTTTATTTACATATAGTGACAAATTTTTTTATACTATTGGCACACTATTTTGTACTATTTCATGATAAATAATATTTTATTTCTTTTTATTCTAAACTTTGGGGGCCTGTTTGGATCCTAGTTTTATGTCTATAGGTTTTTTTGATATATATTATATAGACAGGCCATGCTAATTTTTTATTAGATTAGGTCACGATAATTAGGGTTTATAATAGTGGTAATTGCCTCCCAATGAATATTTTAATTCCACACCATTAGTTTATATCCTCTATCTTATGGGTAGTTTCACAAAAGGTAGTGTAGTGACCTATGATCGAGGGTCATTTAGGTGATACGATCCCAGATATCTTAGAATTATTTATGATGGGGTAGAGTATCTAATTTTGGAGTTATAAGGTTGAGAATCCAAATGTAGATCGACTTCATGCCTTTCCATCATAACATCTATTGATACCCATGTTTCCATGGGATGTATAGTGTCCAGGTTAGGCACTCAAGGATGTGTGAGGTGTTGGTTTTGACTAAGAATACCAATGTGGGATGGATTGTACTATATATGAGTCATGGGTATTGGTTGGGATCCAATTAGTTGTTTATGCATCATGATAGTGACGTTTTAGTGGTTTTATAAGTGTGAATATGGGTGGTTTTCTTCTATATGAATCCCCATTTGAATATATTATTTATTTAAGTTACTTATAATATAATTGATATTTTCTAAATTATAATATATGGTGTAACTACATTAAATTGGATTCTAGGTGGGAAATTGATTTATTATGACTGTGATGTGATTTTTTGACCACTATTTGGTAATGGATTTGAGAAATTGAATTTTTAGGAAAAACTAATATTGAAATGAAAACTCATATGGTGGCATGTGGAATGTGTAAAATGGTTTTTAGTTGGTTTTACTAGAAATGACATATAGATACAATTATTTTGAAATAATTTGGTATTATCCAGTATTATTAAATAATAATAGTAAATGGTATTTAAATTGGATTTAAAAATGGGTTATGAAATTTTATTTTAAAAATGTGTTTGGAAAGTAATATTTATTTTTGTGAAATTTATTGACTAGGATAAGGATTTTTTATCATGTTTTAGAGAATACCCATTGATTCCATTAGGTGTCATAGAAACAGGAGTGATTTTTGGTGCTTGTAAAATGTTTTGAATGTGTTTTAAAGTAAGAAAAATGTATCTATGTGAACCATATTTTCTTGTATTTTTGTGTTGGATGATTGAAACTTAGATACGTTACTATGTACTTATCATATATGTAATGTTTTGTTGGAACCACCATTAGTGATTGAAATGTGTGGACCTATTTTGGGTCATATTATAGGAAAAGAGATAGGTTCTTGTACAGATGGAGTATTTTTGGGTTTTAGTGGTTGATTGAGAGAGACTTAGGTGTTTGTATTATGCATTCAGTCAGTATACTGAGGCCATTTTGGGACAGCTATCTATAGTGGTCTCATAGAATAGAAATTTTATATTGGTGGTTATTATCTATATGTGAGTTGGTAGGCATACAGATTGGATCCCTTGATGTGAGTTTTTATGATTTTAAATGTTTCTCTTATTATTGTGTTCTCTATAGGCGATTCCTATGGCGGGGAGAACCATTATCTAGAAGAAACATTTATAAGTAGAGTTATATAATGTGGAGAACCATAATTATTATAGTGAATTTATTGTTGAAACTTTGGTGTTTTGGATTGATGGTCGTGGTTAGGCAACGTCTTTATGATTTTTGATCAGTGCTTTGTGTTTGGAGGTCAAGTGTGAGGAGGATGGTCATGTATGGTAATTATTCAAGGTAATAAGATTTATATGGGTGATGGATGTTGGTTTTTTTCAATGGGGTGAGTAAAAGTATATCTTATAGTGAGGAGAATCAAAATAGGACTGGTTGTATGACCCTCTTTTTAAAAGGGTCATCAGTGTATTTGAACAAGTCATTGTATGTTTTTGATAGTAGTTAGATTCTAGTGAATGGGTAGACCTTGTTATTATAGTTACATAAATGTGTTGAATGGAGTCTAGATGTTAGAAATGGATTTTAAATTGTGGTATTTTGATTCGAAAGAGAATCTGATTGGGGTTTCCATAGTTCTCATCTGTAGAGAATGACATCTAGATGGGTTAATTAAAGATCCATACATGGATTCACATAAAATATTAGAATCATTCATCGATGAGGAAATTTCAATGAATCATAGTTGTCTTCTGGTGTTATGGAATTGTAAAAAGTCATCTTTAAAAGTGGAGGTATCTCATTGGGTAAGGATGATTATTTTCAGGAGAATCCATCCAGAAAAGGACCGATGAGTGTATTTTCTTATAGTTGGGTGCAATGAGGTGGAAACCACATCTGAAATTCCATCCAGAACATGGTTATGTTGGTTCAAGGATTATGTTTGGATTTTTAGAGAGAATCATTTTGTTTCAAGTTTTGTAGTGGGAGTGTGTTAGGCATTTATATATATAACTTTCCTACTTAACAGTGAATCGACAATTTAGTTTGGTAAGGGTTCATGGTCAGAGAAAGACCATTGATTTTAGAGGATGAAAATAGTTATTTTAGAGTTTATAATGTCCAATGTCATTACATGTTGTGAATTATTTATCATTTTTGGGTTTTTATTTTGTTGAGAAGATCATTTTGAGAATTGGTAATAATATTGGGATTCCAAGTGTTTGGATGAACCTAAAATGTGTTTTTAGAAGAGGTTCAAGGATTTGAGGATGCCTTGGGATTTTTGTGGCATTTCTTTGTAGTGTATATAGCTGTTAAGCTACTAAAAATTATAGTATTAGGCCATTTACAATGTGAAAGGCGGAATTCAAGTTATGAATGATCCTTCCATGAGGATATTCAATCCATGAATGATCTATAAAGGAAAAAGGATTATATCTAAGAGCCTTCACATCATGACTGTAGGGTTTACACTATAAAATTATTAGGGAAGAGGTATTTTCCCTCTACTTATGGTCCATTTATGGAGTGATACCAAGGGTCATGCCATGAAATGATGTTAAGAATTTTTTAAAGTTCTTATGAAACATTCATTGGGGTTCCTTTATAGGAACCGAATTGAGTTTCCTTAAATATTATTACTGATAGAGAGGGTAGAAGACCAGCATGGATATCCTACTCTCCCCTATAATCTCCCACTAATATGGGTAGTTTGAGGATATTCTTTCATGTTTATTCAAGGAATAATCTCACTCCTTCATCACTTTTCCCATTAGTTTTTTATTCAGTAATCTTTATTTGGTTGGATAGGGATATTCATTGACCATTTCACCTGATCATGGTGAATTTTAATTATTAATATGGATATCATACATGTTTCATATAGGACATTCCAATAATATTTTTTAATCTAACTTTTTTTCATTTGGAATTTGTTCTATTTCACCATTGGTATTTTTAGGGTTTTTAGTGATTTTGGATTTAATTCGGCATTGATTCAAGGAAATAATTTTGGTATTTGGAGTGTATTTGGTTTCTATGTGTTTTAGGAGTGTAATGAACCCCATTTATCATGGTTTCGATTCCATGTGGATTCATAGCGAGTTATTCATTGGTTGATCCATTTCATTTTTTAGATTTAAATTTTTAATTTGTTAATTTGATTAATTTTATCGATGATATAGGGTGTTGTGAAATATTAGGAAGGAAATAATGCTTGGGGATTATAATTTTAATTTTGGATGAGGAAAGTGACCTTGAATTATCATTATAATAATGTGATGGTCTCACATCGGCCTAATAGTCATGATGAACTTCAAATCTTGTTGAATGGTTTGATTGTGGTGCCTAGGTCTAACAAGTGTTAGTGGGCCTCTCTATGGATTTTCTTGGTGGCATTTGTTGGATTTTAAAGAGAAAAAAGGTTACCTTTTATAAAGTGTTTTAAAATGGGGTTTTACTTCGATGGGAAATTTATGTGAAATTAGTGATATAGAAATGAGTTTTAAAATGGTATTTTCAAATGAAAATAAGGTTTTGTATTAAATGAATTGATTATATTTGGGATAGAGTCCTAGGTTTATTAAAATAGGGAATTCTGTTCCTTTTTTAATTGATTTTTAAAAAGGATTAATTTTTTTTAAAGTAAATATAGAATTCATTGGTTGAGTTTTTTTGTCATTTTGATATTATTCTTGAGAAGCCATGTTTTCAATGATTGATTCCATCATAGTGGTTATTACATTGTTTTTACCTTTTGTATTATAATGTATGTTGTGTGTATAGTACTATGTGAACAATAATTTCTCTATCAAAGTTATAGGTTGAACCAAAAAATATTTTACATACACATTTGAGGCTTAATACGGTTCATTGGATCTGTTGAGGATGTGGTACTAGTTCTCAAGTGAATAGTACCTTAGCTGCATTTTCATGATTTGTTAGAAAAGATGCATTCCCTACTTTAGGTTTCATTCTAGTGTTGAATGTAAGTTTTTGAAATACAACCATTTCTATTATGGGAGAGGGTGTTGATCCCTTTCCTCACCATGAGTGAGATATAATTGGTTGGACATTTTTGTGATAGAGTAATTGATGTGTATAGGGTTTGGGCTTACCATATATGATATTATGTGGCTTGAGATAGTTTAACATCACTTTAAGTGAGATAAAATGGCCGAGTCATACCACGAGTGAGATTTTAGTAGTCAAACCAACATGTGTGAGAATGTTTCATGGATTATGACATGAGGTAGTTTTAGTAGAAATACTACCATGTGAGATACTGAGTCTAGGTTGTGATGTAATACCTGATTGAACAAAGGGTCCCCAAACTAAGATTAGGTCTCAGTTGGTGTGTGGTGTAAGATCTGGTGGATTGGTCTCCCATTAGTGATATGAATAGTTCTGTTCTTATTATGGGAATAAATAAAGTGTTGTTGAGGATGGTATTATACAGTAATTATTCCTCCTGACATGATGTTGAAGAAGGTAGGGTCACATGTTATAGTGGCCTGGTTATCATAAGATAACCTTACTAAAATTTGTTTTTGTATATTATTTGTTATTTTCTTGGTGGTTTTATTTTATAATAACCAATTCACTCAATATATGTATATAATTCATATCCATTTGATTATAACAACACTCAATACAGTTGAGGCATTTGTGATTCTTACTTGGTCATTGGACTCAACCTCCACCCACATACATGGAAGAATTATATGAATACATGAGTGAAAATTTATATTTAATAATAGAAAATTGGTATCACAAGGATATAGACTCATAGTATAATTATTTTATATCATATATTCTGAGTATTCATCATGTTTTATTATGTGATTTGAGCTATAGGTAAGCGTGTTTGTTTTCTGTGATTATTCTATATGAACGGGCCAATGTTCCATTTATTTATATATAAGGTATGTTTATTTATTATCTTCTAATACTTATTTATTTTTTATTTTTAAATCATATTTAAAATTTTATTTATTTATATTCTAGACTATGGGGGACCATTTAACCCTCTGTTTTAAGTCTATTTGTTTCTTGTGATGTTCATTATACAGATAGTCCACACCGAATTATTTGTAAATTTGGACATAAAACATAGGCTTTATTTTAAAAGGAATTTTCTACACACAACTAAGTTAGAACTTCTACTCTAGTCAATAGCCTTAATTATATGAGTAAGATTTCTTGAGGTCATGTAGTGAACCCAAAATATCTATTATTAAGGAGATCTAGGTTAGGGAGTTATAATAATATGTCAAAAACCCTTCATTATTGTGAGGTTGTGTGAGTACAAGTGTGGTGACAAAAATTCTCTAGATCTCCTTGAAATTTTATTCACATTCATCTATTTAGAGGAAATTTAATCTATTTCTTATTAACATGTATAGTGGGTTTTAGAATCATTAATAATTTCTCACAAAGCATTGATAGAATCTATCTAATCCAAGAAAACTATGGATCTATGTTTATGTATCTGGTATGGATCATACTTATATCATTTTTTCCGTTGAATAATCCATGCATATGAAATTTTTTGTAATTATATGGATATTGAATGATATATTCTCTATCTATAATTCATAGGTGGAAAATTTGAAAAATAATATCTCCATTGTCAATGTCTTTATCACAATACTCAAATAATCTTCGTGATATATCTTTCCCTTTGAATATATGATAATGTCTTCTATAATAACTTCCACAAATTGATTAAGGTAATATCTAAAACTATATTCCTCAGATTCATGATGATAATAGGGGAATTTATTTGTATGAACTACATCACTATTAATTCATAGTTCTCATATCATGTATGAATAATATATTTTTGTAAATTATTTCTTTCTATCACTTAATAAATGATATCCATATTGAAGGTCAAAATTTGGGAAGTATTAATACCATCATAACTGACCAAATGATTCCCCCAATATTTTGTATAGAATATTTTTCCTCTATCTTGATTTTGGTAAGTTCATGATAACTAATATAGGGAGATATTGATTCATATTTCTTCTTAATAATGGGAACTAGTGCACAAGGACTACCCGACGGAAAATACCTCATGGGCGCTGGTGTCTCCAATTCCAGGAGATCATTCGAGAAACAGTAGGGTCAATCCTCAATCCTTTGCAGATGCTGCTACTGGGAAAACTCAACAGACTAATGCACCTCCAGGCAGGGGTGGGCATACAGATGATGAGATTCTCGTTGATTTGAAAACATTTTGGAATTGAGGGAATTTTGCAATTTTTTTTCTTCCAATGAGGTAAATATTATATCCGCTGACTTGCGCTTCGTTCTTGTTGGTAAATTTATTTGGCGTAGACCTTCATTAATATTTTTGATGAAATCTCTCGAAGATATTGGGTTTGTGGGATTTCACACTAGTTTTCTTATTTCCCCCAACATCATTATTAGGTTTTCATCTAAAAAGAATACTATCGATTTTGGGTTAGGAGTTCATGATTTTTTGAAGGCTGCAAAATGAATGTTCTGAAATGGACTCTTGATTTTGATACTGACATTGAGTCACATATTGTCCCTATTTTTCTTGGTTTCCCAAGTTTACCGATTATTTTATTTAAGTATATTACCCAGTTTTCGATTGCTGGTCTTATTGGAATTCCATTGAAGTTGGAAATTGCAACAAGAACATTTTCTAGGCATTAAGTTACTAGGATTTGTACTGATATCAGTGTCTATAAACCTCTTTCAAGTCAAATCTAGATTCAAAATGATAGACATGGGTTCTTACAATAGTTTATTTATGATTGTTCTCTAACTTATTGTTCTGATCATTTTAAAATTGGACTTTTATCTAGTAGATGTGGTAAGACAGTATTCCCACCTACTCACAAAACTTGGGTTGATAAGGGTATGTTGATGATGCACATAACAGCTTGCACCAGAGAGTCTAAGAAAGCATTGGTACTCATTGGCCCCTCTAGAACTAAAGAAAACCTTTGGTGGGAAAAGGAAAGATGTTGAAACTCCTGTTAAAGCTCAGCCTCAAGTCATTGTCAATGTTGATAATGGATCTAAACCTTGAATCTTCCAAGGTTTTGTTGATAATGTCGAAGGTGTTCAGAATGAACCCACTATGGAGGAGGATCGAGATGTACTTTCTCAATCTGACATAGACACATGCCTAGTATTGAGCACATACCTGATGGAGGCTAATGAGAAAGCTAATAAAATTGAGGAAGACATAATAAAATTAAGTTATAGAAAAGGGAAAAAAATAGTTGATGTTGATAGGTTCATTACTCCCAATACCAAAAAAATGAGTAAACATAGAGACTATTATCACCTTGAATGAACAATTGTCACGATATCACTTGATAATCATAAAAATAAGAACATTTAAACTACAACATCAATGAATTTGGTTGACCTAAATGTAAGCAAATTTGGAGCTTCCAGAAAAATGGCTATAGATAATCCTTCACAACTTGAGACTGATCCTCCTATTGCACCTTCTGATGATAAAAAAACAATGTCTCTGACCCGGTCATGAAGTATGCGGCCCCAGATGCTGACAAGGTGAGTGAAAATTTTGAATCTCAATTGGTAAAATGAGATGAATTGGATTATTAAAGGCTCATAGAAGGTGAAACTTCTTCAAAAACTTATCATGATATCAAACACCTAGTGTTTAATAAGAGGTTGGTTTAGGAGTATAAACAAACTCCCTGATTATTTTTGATCAGTGCTCCTCTATTTTTAAGGGAACTTTCCTCGGCTCTTATGTCACAGTCATACCTGCACGTCTCCTTCCATATCTTGAGTCCTTGGAGCTTTCTTGGAGTTGCTGGACTTGTTGCTTGATGTGTTTGACCTTATTTGTTATATCATCATGTTTCACTCTCACTTTTGGTTAGGTGTAAACTCATTACACCTTAAGCTTGTATCACAATAATTTTTATTTAATAAATTTCTTTGGGGCATGAATTGGGCAACAAATTCATGTCTCTGTTTGTGTTAATGAAAATGAGGACTAGTGCACCCCATGGTGAAGAACATGGGAATATATAACCTTTTTTAGATTCTCTCTGAGTTTATACTTCAATTATTTCAATTCAATCTGGGTTATTCTATATGGATTCTTCGATATATTCATATCACTAGGTATGAGGTCAATGTAAAACCCAAAATCATAATTATGGAGAATCCCATATGACTATTTAAAAAAAATTAACGTATTTATTAAAAATTGGTTAGCCTCAATATTCAGTTTACCCCCCACTATTTCAGCTAAATACCCCTAACGATTGGGTATTAATACCCATATAATGGAATTAATTACTATATTGATTTAATGTTAAGCCTTTCATTGATAAATGATCATAGGTTGATTTGGGATATGAAATGTGACTTCCTTATCCTAGAAATTATTATGGGATCTAGGTGGAGAGATCCAATCCTTTCCTGGAATCATATTAATAACCAAAAAAGTGCATAATAATATTTATCTGAAGAACATTCTCATAAACCCTTATTAGATAATATTTTTATACTTGGGATTCAATCATCACACTATTAAGAGTTTCACTAATAATTCAATATATTTATATTGAGTAGATGATGAGTCAAATTTTCATGAAATAATTATCATAACCCATGTAAATAGTTGTTATTTACTAGGATTTACCATTCTCTCTTGTCATTAGAGGTTTCTGACATCATTTGTCATCATTATCCTTTTTTTGGGAGCATTTGTTTGGCATAATTGCCATACTATTTATAATTGAAGAATTGTAGTGTGGGTGGTTTATTAATATATGCTCGTAAACAATCCATTTTATTAATTTAACTCTTCATATCTCATAGGAATTCTTGTTCATGATGACCTAATCATACACACATGAATAATTTAACTGCCCATTTAAGGAAATTCGCTGCATGATTCTTACCACAGTTTTAACATTTGAAAAAATTAATTTTCTTTTCTGCATTGGTTTTATCATTTTAGTTTCATAATTTTTTTTCAATCCTTGTCCCAAACCATGAGAATAATTGGAGTCCCAAATCTATATTTATACCTTTACAACAAATTAAAATATTTCCTCATAGCAACCAAAGTACCTTACTGTGAACACATTTTAGACACTTTGTTTTATTTCATGAAAGAATTGATTAATTTTTTGTTCAAGCTCAATAATAAAACTATAAGTTAACTTTCAATTATTGTGACGTTTTCTTCTTATGTACCAATGTATTAATCCTACTTTTCATTTAACTCAAGTAATTTTATTTCTATTTTCATGAAAATATTTTATGGAAAATAATCTATGAATAATATTTTTGTAAAATTATCAAATTTTATGGGGTCAACATATTACATTAGTGTTTTATTCATAAATAGATTACACAATTAGTTAGATTATCCTTAAAAATTATAAACAACTAAGGCAACATTTTTATTCACTATGCATTAGATAAAAGATAATATAATTTCTTTGGTATTTTTCATTTTTTTTGGAAATAAGTGGGTTGGAAGACCCACCAATGGATGATGGAAATTTCTAAACCAAAGACTAAATAAAATGTTGTTCCATTCTTGGTTAATTTGGGAGTTCAATATGATTTGTGTTATTATTTATATATTGAGAAATTTGGGAAAGCATTTCCATGATATTTTTTACTCTAGATCCCATCCAGTTTTGTTTCTATTGGTACAGTCAAATCAGTATCCATCCCAATTATTTTTTACTCAATTCATCCTATTCCCAACCATTGAATAAAATTCATTAATTTTTGATTAACCATTAATAATCAGAGTAAGAAATTTTATGTTAAGTAAATTCAATCCTAATAGGTCCTAGATTATGAAAGCTTCATTTAAATCTTTGACATTTTTGTTTTTTTAAAATAATTATTTCTAATATAAATAAAATTATTTTCTATCACCTTATTTTTAATAACATAATCCCTATAAAAAACTAAAAACTTATGAAATAACAACTAATGATACCTAACTACAACATACATATATATTACATCATTTTATAGGATTACTCTTTATGTCTCATAAAAAATTACACTGAAAAAATTAAAAGATTTGTGTATTTTGTGAATAGAAATATAAATAAATTATTTAACAGTAATTCCATTATCGTTAATATTTTTTACTGTGCATGAATCTCTTTTAGAAACATCATACATAATACTCTACTTTGTAACCATGGAATAAAAACCTAAGAATGTGTGATCTCAAATGCTCAATAAGGGTAGTCATAAGTGATATCAATAGAAAATCATAAGTGAAAAGAATATAAGCATTTGAATATGAAAATATAATCCTATAACTTGGTAATAACCTAATATAATTATGTTTTATAACAGATATATCATAAATCAGGAGTCATGACATATGGCATTAGTAAAATATAAGACCTATGTAATAAGTGTGAGAAAACATCAGACGATATTATTGAGCTGTGAAGGCGTATATGAGGAATAAGAATGCGACATACAAATATGTATGTAAATCATAAAATATGTCATGTGTAACCACTAATACATTCATGTCTTAATAGACTAGGCTAACCACATGCCCATAACATAGAAAACTTGGGATAACCACATGTGTCCTGTAACTATTTTGGACTTAGGCTCACCCGTTATGTCCTAACCAGACCGTATGAGATATTAAACTTTACCAACTTATTAGAGATATATAATGGACCCAATGATCATATAATGAAAAACCATACATCTTTTTTACACATTAACATGAAAACAATCACAATTTCATCTTAGATTAATTAACTTAAGAAAATAGATGAGTTTGATGAAAATATAAATAAGACATTATCATAAACCATCCTGAGAAAAATGATAGATGAAATCATAATATAATATCCCAAATAAAACATGAAAAACATTAAAATATGTTTACATAAATGAGACAAATCTTTAAGTAATGTTTTCATAGATGAAAAAAAATCTTTTATTAGATCATTATATAATTTCTTTAGAAAATTATAATAAATATCCTTTAATTTTATTAACATTTATTTTAAAAGAATATAATTTATAGTGAAATAGGAATATAAATTTCCTTTAGAAACATCAAAACATGTATATTATATTTCTTAAATAAAACCAACAAAATCATTTCAAAATTGTATTCAAATTAAAATAATTTTAAAAGGATACTCCTTACACACTTTTGTAATGAAAGTCAAAGTATTTATAAAATGACTCATATAGAAAATGTTAAAAAAAATTTATTATAAAATTTCTAAATTAAGTTAAAAAATATAAAATTACCTTAAAAAAATGAAATGTAATGAATTAAATTCATAATAAAATATAAATAATAAGGATATAGATAAGAAATAATACCAACCAAAGAAAGTGTTAAGGTCAGTCCTCATTTTTAGCATTATTTGGAATGAATTATGAACCAAATGGAATAAAAATAATCATAATAAATATAAAACCCCTTGTTAAGTATAATATAATAAATAAAATTGGGTTTATATATAAATAATATAGAGTTTTTTCAATAATAAATTTAAACATAAACAATCTTGATTTCAAGGGATACTGGAAATAAACCCTTACCCTTACTCATTAATTCCATGAAAGTGCTCTAATATAATGTATAATAAACATAATAATATTAACAATTTGTATTATAACCTTATCCATTTCTATTAACTTTTATTGAATTAAATTAAAATCAATCATTAAAGATATATTAGTTAGTTATAGTTTATTTTCATCATCTGATGTTAGAAAATTAGATTGTGTCACATAAGTTAAGCTATGGAAATATCAATCCCAAATATTTGATACCAAGTTAATCATTATTATAATATTATATGTTGTGGAATATTTTTGTAACAATAATCTATATATTACCATGTTAATTTTATGGAATTTTTTGTTATGGTTTGCAATAATGGAATCCATGACGAACAGTTTTAAGTAATTTATCATTAACCATGACAATTATTATAAAGATAATGTATTTATATGTTATTCTTAAAGAACCATATTGATGGAATATATTAATCCTTAATATCATATTGTATAATTTTTAATTTCTTAAAACTTATTCATAATGAACATTTTGATGTTGATATAACATCATTCTTGTAAGTGGTCGATGTGACCCAAATAAGAACCTATTATAGTATTAGATGTTTAAAATTTTGAAGTTGTATAGTAGTAATATAACTTCAGAAATGCATTTTTTATATAATTTTATTAATGTGGAAAATTATATTTACTAATAGTGGGGTTAAGTAGGTAATTGAACATGTTTTAGAATAACATAGATACTTAAGGAATTTTATTCTTCTTAACATGGGTTTCTTAAAATAAAATATTTTGTCTTAATTCATGGAATCATAATCTAAAAAATGTAAAAAAATGATTCATTACATGGTAAGTGGGAATATATTCAATTTATAACCAAATGTATGGATTTTTTCAAAGGGGTATAGGAGGGGTTGTTTTATATGTTAGTTTTTAGTGACGTTTCTTTAAATATTCATTTCATAAGTTGTAAGGTTTTAATTTTAAAAGGTAAGTGGATTAAAAGTGGATAAATAATATATATGGATCCTTAATCCCATAATATACCAAATTGAGATAAATTTTTTCAGGATATATTATTTCTTTATAAGTTATTTTCACCCCTTTTACCGTATTTTACCATTACTCTTGTAACTGAAATTTTACATTGGTAACTTCTTTTCATGACTAAAAAAGAAATTGATGTAATTTCTAAAAATTTTACATTCTAATTAAATTTTTTTATTCCATTTAATATAGTTAAATTATAAATATTATAAATTAAACTTTTAATTGAAAAAATTATACATATAATTTTTTTAAAGAAAAATGACTATTTAAATAGTAATTGTTCTTAATATTATTTCATATAAATTACTAAATAAATTATTGTTGATAATTTAATTATAAAAAATATTATATCAATAATTTAAATATGATCTAAATAACTTATAATTCTTTTTTAATTATAAATCTTTCAATTCCATAACACACCCATTGGATATACCCAATGACCATATATCTAGCGACCATATTTCCAAAGACCATATACCCAACAACCATATTTATAATTAACATGTATATAATGGATAGATTACATTCCTATATATATCCTTTCATATATTACTAAAATGATTCATTCAATTCATTTACTTATCTATCAACATGTATACCAAATTTTTAATTTTCTCCCTTATTTCAACAGTTTCTATTTGGGTTATGATCATCCTATAAAACTAAGAATCTGATGATTAAATATTCATGGTTATTTATCTATTGAATATATATTGAACTTTTAATTTTCTTAATGAATTTTCATATTTTATTCTCATAATGTATTAATTTTTTCCTTTAAATATAATTTTATATCTCAAAAAATGAATTGTAGTTAATTTTAGATCAACGTTTCATGTGAAACAATCTATTCAATGTAGTCTTTATTTAATATAAAAATACATAGGAAAATTTTGGGGTTACATGGGGTTTGCAGACCCATATTAAGGAACCTATTTAAAAAATGGGTTCATTATCATAGTTGAATAAATATTTGACCATATAATTATTTGGGTTATGAAATGAGATTTCCTTATCTAGATAATTAATATGTTATCTATATAGGGGATAAAATCTTTTCAAATATCACATTGAATTCTATTAAAGTATGAAGAACAAGATTTCTTGGAATTATCTTCTCATAAAAGATGATCGGTGAAGAGTTATATACATTGGATGAAGGAAATTAAAAAATAGGAGTTTTCACAAATTATTCAATTTACAATTTTTGAGGTTATGAATGCATTTTTTTAGAAAACATACATGATATAAAATAATACAGGTTACCAAAATCATACATTCATAGATCTATATTGAAGAATAAGTTTATGTTTTAGCACTTCATTATTACTATCTACTTTAGTTGTGGTTATTTCATATACTCTTCCTTTTTTCAACTACTCTTTGAGGTTTATAATGACTATTATCATTGTTATCACCCATATTAGGGGATTTATTTTCATATTAAAAAAACTAGTTTCATTTTATTCTTTAGTTTGTGAGTAGTGTATTAGTTTCGAACTTGTTATCCTCTATAGTTTTGTTTGGCCTCTTTGTCACTCTATAAAAATCACGATCTTGAGGTCTAACCCTTGCACACATGATTCATTTTACTATACATTTCATAAAATTTCTTTGTGCTTCCTCAAATGTTTCTAGAATATGAGATGGTGAATTTATTTTCCTCCATATGATTTATCATTAAAGTTTATATGACTCTCAATTTTATTTTTATGGTCTCAATATTCATAAAAAAAATAATATCATTTTATTTTTATTTCCACATTAAGTGAATATAAATCAATTTTTTTATAGGTAGTAATATCTCTTAAGGATAATTCCTTTTAAAATTTTGAATTTAAACCACTATATAAATGGTTGATATTTCTTTTAGGGTCAATAATAATACAAAATGTTCACCCTATGAGTCTCCTAATGTTTTCTTCATATGAAATAATCATTTAAACTAACATTTTATTTAACTCGATCAATTCTCATTCTATTTTAACTTGTTGAGTTCAGGGAAGATATTAGGTGAATAATTCTTTTAAACTCCTCACATTCCATAGTGTATAAATTTTTAATGATATAAAATATATTTTTATTATGTTAATGAAAATAATTTCAATTAATTTATCAAAGGATCTTATAAATGTTGGATGTAGTTGTTACATAAAAGACTCAATAATATTTTTCTCATTCCTTAGTGAATTTGCGAGCTTATTACAGTTTAGGTTATTTCTCTTAATCTAAGAAATAATTTCAATGAATATTTTCACTCTATATGAGATATAATTAGTTTTCTTATTGGGTTAATAGCCTTATTTCCATTATACCCATTGTTAACTTTGTTCCTTATCTATCCAATCATTTTCTATAACTCAAAATTTTAACATGAGTAAAAAAATAATTTCTTAATTGAATCACTATAAAAAACATACTAAAAAATAACCTCATGAATTCTTACAATATGATACCTTCATTTAATCATATTATAATATCATTTAACCCAATGTTTCATTATGTTTTGTTATCCTAGACATCTATAACCAATACTCAAAAATAACTAAACCTTTATTTGATAAAAATTTGGATGACATAATCATATCATTCATATATTATACATAATTTTAAAAATATAAACATTATATCATAAAAATAAACACACAATTCTAAAACCCAAATGTTTATTTTCTTTGGATATTATCTATATAAATGTATTATTGTACATTACTACTTTAACATCTTTAAAAAAATTCATTTTACATCACATAAACGTAACGATTTTATTGCATGTAATTTCTTAGTAAAATGGAAAACCTAAGGAGTGAGATCAAATGATCAGTATGGGAAAATAATATCAATGATTTATAGATCATTATACCATAATTATGTGGTAAAATTTGAAAAGGATGGAATAACTAGTTAAAAATAATATGAAATAATAATATTTTTCTATAAATCATTATGGAAAGGAATATAACCACCAATTCATTATAACGAAATCATTTGATATAACAAGGAAAAAAATATGGAAACACGGGATACTAATCATGACCCATGGGGTATAACATAGGCATGTGGAAAAAATAAAATCATAGGTAAACTATAACATTATGAACCTAGGATACCACAATATTTTCCACACACATAGTAGTGAGAATAGATAAAAAAACATGTCCAAACACAAGGATGTGAACGTAATTAATTGTAATCATATCCACCTATAGATTTGTGTACATAAATTTTTTTTTTCCACAAACATCATTATTTCACGAGACATGAATCATTACTGAATACATTGGAGGGATATTGTCACGACCCGTCCTCGGGGCCCGTGCCGTGACTACCCCAAGCCCGCCTTCCATAGGCCAGGGGCTGGCGACTAGCACCAAAGGCGTAAAATCCAGATAACTGGGAAGGCATTGCCTTTATAAAAGAAAACAAGTACCACAGAGTACAAGCGGAAGAAAAACACTAACTATAAAAGAAATGCTGAAAAGTAAATGGGCCAGAATACAAACCCAAAAGAAAGTACGACTACAACTGAACAAGGTACAACAGATGGAAGAAGGAAGCAACTCCTGGGTCGTCCTCCTCGGATCCTACCTGAAGGGTAGGTACAGATAGCGCAGCTCCTGGTCGTCCACCACGGATCCTACCTGAAGGGTAGGTACAGAGAGCCTCCTCCACGCTCTCTTCCGTCAACCTCCTCTGTGAGTCGTCACGTCGTGTAGTCCACCTCTGGGTACTGACTCGTCGTGTAGTCCACCTATGGGTACTGACCAGTGCTCGAACACTCGGCCTCCATCAGCACTGCCCGTCGTCTGCAACTAACAAACGAGGTGCGGCCATAGCCAGTGCAGGGGTGAGTATAACGATACTCAATAGGGACCCGGAGACCCTCAAGGTCTCACTAAACCAACAAGGATAACCACAAAGAAGATCTCAACAGATAACCTCTACTTAGGTATATGCCCATACATATACCTAAGTTATCAAGAAACCCATATCAATCATGAGGAAACACAAGGATTGTGAAATCAACGGATAACCACTACCCAGTTATATGCCCATACATATACCTAAGTTAGCAAGTGACCCAACTCAATCATGAGGTAAACACAAAGGTAAAAAGTCTCAGCTCAAACCAGGATTTTCATTAACGAAACCGTAACTGCTGAAGAGCTCCGTCTCTGGAGTGTACAGTGGTCCTGTCATGACTCCGAGGTACTTCTCACTAACCTAAGACTGCTGAGGTACTCCTCCTGTCGAGTACCGCGGGCCTGCCACCTCACACAGTAGTGCTTCCCATCGGGGTCTGCCACTCAAACACAGTAGTGCTCCCCCTCGTAGCCTACAGAGGTACTCCTCCTGTCAAGTACCGCAGGTCTGCCACCTCACATAGTAGTGCTCCTCCACTGTGGGTCTACCACCTCACAAAGTAGTGCTCCCCACTGGGCTACGTAAGTCACTCCGAATCGAATCGGACAAGCAGTCTTCAGGTCTCTGCCGGCTACACGGTATCCATACTCCGTATGCTTGTCTCTAGGAGGGTTCTCTCCACGAGCTACAAGTGAATACTCCAAGTATCTCAAAGCCCCACGAAGAATTATCTCAAAGTACCGCCTCGTCATAGGGGTCTCAACGCAACAGACAGCGCGTCAATCGGACGCTCGGTCTGTGAGTTACTAGCATTTCGTCCCCGGGGCCCAGTTGGTTTCGTGTACGAACCAAACCAGCCGTGTCTTAAATGTACCCCGAATTCTCATAGGGTATACCCATAGTGACCGTTTCACAATGTGATCACCAACGCCGCTGACGGTTCGTCAAACGGTCGCCTGGTCTGAAAGATATCAGCTTTTCTGTTCCATGGGCCCGGTTGGATTTTGGGTACAATCCAAC
This sequence comes from Viscum album, assembly GCA_963277665.1. Lineage (NCBI taxonomy): Eukaryota > Viridiplantae > Streptophyta > Magnoliopsida > Santalales > Viscaceae > Viscum > Viscum album. The sequence continues at coordinate 2,049,317,866 of OY728137.1, forward strand.
CCCGTCGTATCTCAACTGCATCCAAAACTCGGCGAAGTATGCCAAAATTTCCGTCTCAAAAAGAGGAAAACAAAGAGACAGACGGTGCGTCAAACGGACGCCCGGTCTGTGAGTTATTGGCTTTCTCTTTCCAGGGGCCTGGTTGGTTTCGTGAGCGAACCAACCCGAACACACTCCAACGACATCCAAACCTCGAGAAGAGTATGCCAAAAGTTCAATCTCACTTAGAGGATTCCATCAAAGTCGACAGAACGTCAATCAGATGTCCGGAACTCATGTTACGAGCGTTTCCGCTCCGAGGGCCCGGTTGGTTTCGTGTACGAACCAACCCGGCCGAACCCAAATTTCTCCGAAACCTTGAGTGTTATATACCGAAACGACTATCACGATCCAAGGATCGCGTTTCCACTGATGGTGAGTCGTTTGGAGGCACGTAGCTCACGTTACGGGCATTTGACCGAAAGTGGTCCGAAAACGGGGGTCTGGGCCTGGGCCGACCCGGCTGGGCCCGGCCCGGTCCGGCGCAGTCCGGTTCGGTCCGGCCTGACAGGCTGGCCGCGGCTCGACCAGCGTGGCCGACCTGATTCGAGGGCGGGGTGCACGGCTCCCCCGACCTTCACCATTAATTGAGACCGGCGGCACCGCCGACCGCCTCCTTTCCGGCGGCGCGCCGCCGCCACCTTCCGCGGACCACCGGACGTGCTCCGGTGGTCCGTTCCTCCCGCCGTCTTCGCCTATTGTCCCCCCGGGACCCCACCTTCACTATGAAGGGATTAAAACGCCCAAACGGCCTGCTTCACTGTCGCCCGTCAATCCGCATGCCAAAACAAAATGGGCCGTCTTCGTGGTTCTCCAGCGCGACGCGTTGGCGCCGCGCCCCTTCGCCGTGGCCCGACTCCATCCGCGGATGTCTTCGGGTTTCTCCGCCATGACACGACGGCGTTGCGCCTTTGTTTGTTTTTCACGATGCGGCGCGACGGTGCCGAACATTACTTGTCGCACATTTCCGCGCGGTGCGATGGCACCGCACCATTCCCGTTTCAATCCACAAAAGAATCCAACATGAAATAAGGAAGAGGGTCGGCCGTGTTTGTGAGGTCTGTCCCCCCTCGCGTTATTCGATAACAAAAGGTCACATTTCACGAAGTTCGTCAAGGCAATAAACACGAGCAATTTAAATAATAACCCCCAACATCAAACCGCATGATCGAACGATCCGCGGATCAACCCGGTATTGGTTGGTCCATGCTCGTCTTTCTTTCTCAAAATATAAGAGAATTCCAAAAATAAATTCCCCTACCTCGTGTCTTCCTTCGTTTGTTGACTAAGTCACGGGATGGTAGTGTCGCTGTAGAACAGTATCAATTCCGTCGTCGTCGGAGTTAGCGGAGTCGTCGATGGCGACGTTCCCCGCAGTGATGCCTCCTCCCTTGACACGGAGAAAGAAGAAGAGAAGGCATGTTGTTGGTGCCTTCGCGTTCTCCGTCGGAGGGTCGGTGTTCATCACATTCTTCGTCGAAGTCTCGACGTTCTTCAACGATGGTGATGGAGTTCTTCAAAACTAAGAGCTTCCTCTCTCAAAATCCTCACTTAACCAAGCAACCTAATAAAATAAGGTCTCCCATTATTTTATTAACACATGCCAAGCTTTTCAAATTCCAAAATTCAAATAACTTAATTAATTTAATATGTTGAACTCATTAATTAAAAATTGTTGGCATGCACTTAAGAGGGGGAGAAGTTCAAGAGTTAAAGAAAGAGAGAATAAATGGGGGGGTTAAAGGAGAGTTATAGGAATGTGAAAGGTTGGGGCTCGTGTGGGCCCCACATTTCAAGTATCCACTCATGGGAAGTTCGTTGGTCATGGGCTCCACCAACAACTTCCCATGGGAGAGAATAACTCCCAAAGACATAAAATAAAATTGTTCACACAATTTTATTTATTTTAAACTAAAACCCCAAAAACAAAATCTCAACCAACTTAAAACGCAACTGTGGTAAAGGTCACCTTAAGCAATTACCGGCGTTGCGAGTTCATCGGTGCCATCGGATTTCAATTCCGAGCACCGGTTCAAAAGATAGAAATTCCTGCTCGCTCGTTCACTGAACGTACCCGAGCCAAACTTCGGAAGTTGATTCCGGGCACTCCGGGCCTCAGAATCATGTGTCGTTAGAAACCGCATTCTTGTAAAATTCCAAAGAAAATTATGAAAAAATTTTCCTTGAAATTTTCGAGTCTTTACATTACTCCCACCTCAGGGCTTTACGTCGCCGTAAAGCTTCAACACAAACTAGGGTCACAAAATCTGTACAGAGAACGCATCTGAGCCTTCCACTCCCATGTGCTTACCTGGAGGTTCCCGTACTTCCAGTGAAAGTGCACCTGAGGAATCGATTGTCCTCGTAGGATCTTCTCCTGTCGATCCTCGATCCCCACTGGAACCTCCGTGAAAGACACCCCATCGCCATTGTCCAGCTCCTCATGGTCGATGATATGTGAAGGGTCGAGCACGTATCTCCTCAGTTGAGATACGTGGAAGTCGTCGTGCACCTGGTGCAACTGCGGTGAATGGGTCAAGCGGTAAACCACCCCACCTACCCAGCCGAGGACCTAAGAAGGTCCGCTAAACCTCGGAGATAACTTGCCGCCTTGCCCACATCTCCGTAAACCTCGTCGAGGTGAGACCCGTATAAGGAAATGATCGTCATCCTCGAACTCCAGAGGTCTCCATTTTCTGTTAGAACTGAAACTCAAAAGGCTGCTGCCAAAAGGGTATGGTTGACTGACTCAAGAGTGATCAGTCACACCCTCCTGTGAAAGAGTTTATCCCGTGCTGCCTGGGGTTTCCTTTTCACCGACCAAGGAAAAATCATTCCTATGTTTTCCTAATACCGTCAATTTGAGTATGAACAGTTATTGCCCATTCCATACTTAAACTAATGTCATAAGGCCTCGACGCTGCCACCAAGAGATTCCAACAGAAACTCTCTCCTCGAGGGTCTGACCACACCATCGGCGTAAGTTTGATTATCTAGTCTCCTCCAAAGGTATCTCCAGACGTGAGGGTCAAGTCCACGGCTTACCGGAAACTCTAGGTCTGGAACAAGATTTGTGAAAGAAAGGAATGATTCATATCGACGTCCGTTACTACAGAAGCTAGTAGTGGACACAGACTGTCCCTTGAATAATTTATAGAGCCATTGGGTCACACTCCTTGACCACTTGCAGCCGCACTCTTCCTCCACCCTCCAGCTCCCTGAGCCTGGCGGGAATAACTAAGGTGGGTGGTTGTACCATGTTAGGATGTACACCACCTCTTGATACTCTCCTAGCTCTACCTCAATGTCTGCTGCTTCGTAGACTCATCTCTCCTTTAAGCTTCCTCTTCTTTAACACGCCTGGGTCTCTAAGACTGGCACCAGTTTCCGGTTTCTTACTGAACTGTGCAGTCTTCATCCGCTCTTGGATGAACTGGACCTCTGCATCATCTGTCTACTGCCCACAGATGACTCAGCTACTGATCGAAAAACACGCGGCAAAGGCAGAAGCTCCTGTACATGCTCGGGGTGTAGAGCTACTGGCACAAACTCCACCCTGAAGAAGGTCTCGAAGTCTTCCCATGAGAAGGTCATACCGTCGCAAAACTGAAACAAGTGGCTCCACCACCTGCCTACTGTTTCCTGAAGGAGGCTGGAAGAAAATATCACCATGAAGTCTGTCGGCGTCCCCACTAGCCTGAAGACTCCCACCACAGCCTCCAACCAATCCTTAGCCGCCTGCAGGTCCGTACATCCCTAGAACCTGGGTGGCCTCTAGCGCTGGAACTTGTGCAGTGTGCTCAAGCGACGTGCACCCTCTGCTGCTAGGACTGGTGGCATCGGTGGCCCAACGGGTAGTAGTACCGTTGGTGCCTCAACTGAAAAAGGGCCATGTACTGAGGCCACGTCGCTCGGCGGGCTGTCAGTACGAACCACTCTCGAGGCTCTAGCTGGTCGTACGAGAAAAGGAATCCTGATAGAAACAACGTAACATGGTCAAACGATTATACCTGGTGATCTGACCTGGTTTGAGCTGACATTTAAATAAAACTTCTGGAAAACACACACGCAATCAGTGTTTTCATGAACAAAGTCAGAAATCAGTTGTCAGAGTCCTAGTGTATGGATACGTCGGTCACCCGCACCAACACTGGACTCCCTGAACTGAAAACCACACTCGGTACTCTTAACACTATTGCTTCACAGAAAGAAACATCAGAGTTATAAGTTCTGTGGTAGAACCGAACTCCTCTGATACCAATTTGTCACGACCTGTCCTCGGGGCCCGTGCCGTGACTACCCCAAGCCCTCCTTTCATAGGCCAGGGGCTGGCTCCTAGCACCAAAGGTGTAAAATCCAGATAAATGGGAAGTCATTGCCTTTATAAAAGAAAACAAGCACCACAGAGTACAAGCGGAAGCAAAACACTAAGTACAAAAGAAATTCATAAAAGTAAATGGGCCAGAATACAAACCCAAAAGAAAGTTCGACTGCAACTGAACAAGGTACAACAGCTGGAAGAAGGAAACAGCTCCTGGGTCATCCTCCTCGGATCCCACTTGAAGGGTAGGTATAGATAGCGTAGCTCCTGGTCATCCACCACGGATCCTACCTGAAGGGTAGGTACATATAGCCTCCTCCACGCTCTCGTCCATCAACCTCCTCTGTGAGTCGTCACGTTGTGTAGTCCACCTCCGGGTACTGACTCATCGTGTAGTCCACCTCCGGGTACCGACCAGTCCTCGAACACTCGGCCTTCGTCAGCACTGCCTGTCGTCTGCAACCAACACAACGAGGTGCGGGCATAGCCCGTGTAGGGGTGAGTATAACGATACTCATTAGGGACCCCGAGACCCTCAAGGTCTCACTAAACCAACAAGGATAACCACAAAGAAGATCTCAACAGATAACCTCTACTTAGGTATATGCACATACATATACATAAGTTATCAAGTAACCCATCTCAATCACGAGGAAACACAAGCATTGTGAAATCAACAGATAACCACTACCCAAGTATATTCCCATACATATACCTAAGTTAGCAAGTGACCCAACTCAATCATAAGGTAAACACAAAGGTCAAAAGTCTCAGCTTAAACCAGGATTTTCATTAATGAAACCGTAACTACTGAAGAGCTCCGTCTCTGGAGTGTACAATGGTCCTGTCACGACTCCGAGGTACGGCTCACTACCCAAAGACTGTTGAGGTACATCTCCTGTCGATTACCACGGGCCTGCCACCTCACACAGTAGTGCTTCCCGCCGGGGTCTGCCACTCAAACACAGTAGTGCTCCCCCCTCGTAGCCTACAGAGGTACTCCTCTTGTCAAGTACCGCGGGTCTGCCACCTTACATAGTAGTGCTCCTCCACTGTGGGTCTGCCACCTCACAAAGTAGTGCTCCCCACTAGGCTACGTAAGTCACTCCGAATCGAATCGGACAAGCAGTCTTCAGGTCTCTGCCGGCTACACGGTCTCCGTACTCCATACGCTCTTCTCTGGGAGGGTCCGTTCCACGAGCTACAAGTAGATACTTCAAGTATCTCAAAGTCCCACGAAGAAGTTTCTCAAAGTACCTCCTCGTCATAGGGGTCTCAACGCAACAGACGGCGCGTCAATCGGACGCTCGGTCAGTGAGTTACTAGACTTTTTATCCCCGGGGCCCGGTTGGTCTCCTGTACGAACCAAACCGGCCGTATCTGAACTGTACCCCGAACTCTCATCGGGTATACGCATAGGGACCGTTTCACAATGTGATCTCCAACGCCACTGACGGTTCGTCAAACGGTCGCCTGGTCTGAAAGATATCGGCTTTTCCGTTCCAGGGGCCCGGTTTGATTTCGGGTACACTCAAACCCAGCCGTATCTCAACTGCATCCAAAACTTGACGAAGTATTCCAAATGTTCCGTCTCAACAAGAGCAAAAGAACGAGACAGATGGCGCGTCAAACGGACGCCCGGTCTGTGACTTATTGGCTTTCTCGTTCCAGGGGCCCGGTTGGTTTCGTGAGCGAACCAACCTGACCACACACCGAAGGCATCCAAACCTAGAGCGGAGCATGCCAAAAGTTCCGTCTCACATAGAGGATTTCATCAAAGTCGACGGCACGTCAATCGGACGTCCGGAACTCAAGTTACGTGCGTTTCCGTTCTGAGGGCCCGGTTAGATTCGTGTGCGAACCAACCCGTCCGAACCCAAAGTTCTCTGAAACCATGGGTGCGATATAATGAAACGGCCGTCTCGATCCAAGGATCGCGTTGCCGCTGACAGCAAGTCGTTTGAAGGCCCGTAGCCCAAGTTACAGTCATTTGACCGAAAGTGGTCCGAAAACGGGGGTCTGGGCCCAGGCCGACCCGGCCCGATCCCCCCTGGGTCGGCCCGAACCGGGTCGACCCGACCCGAGTCCGACCCAGCTGGACTCGGCCCGGCCCGGCCCGACCGGTCGGCCGCGGCTCTGCCAGCGTGGCCGAGCCGATTCGCGGGGGGGGGGGGGGGGGTGGGTGCGCGGCTCCCCCGCCCTTCACCGTTAATTGAGGCCGGCGGCAACGCCGGCCGCCTCCTTTCCGGCTGCGCGCCGCCGCCACCTTCCGCGGACCACCGGACGCGCTCCGTTGGTCCGTTCCTCCCGCTTTCTTCGCCTATGGTCCCCCCGGGACCCCACCTTCACTACGAATGGATTCAAATGCCCAAACGGCCTGCTTCGTCGTCGCCCGTCTATCCGCATGCCAAAACGAAATGCGACGTCTTCATGGTTCTCCGGCGCGACGCGTTGGCGCCGCGCCCCTTCGCCGTGGCCCGACTCCGTCCGCGGATGTCTTCGGGTTTCTTCGCCATGACGCAACGGCGTCACGCCTTTGTTTTTCACGATGCGGCGCGATGGCCCCGCACATTATTTGTCGCACATTTCCGCGTGGTGCGATGGCACCACACCATTCCCGTTTCAATCCACAAAAGAATACAACATGAAATAAAGAGGAGGGTCGGCCGTGTTTGTGTGGTCCGGCCCCCCTCATGTTATTCGATAACAAAAGGTCATATTTCACGAAGTTCGTCAAGGCAATAAACATGAGCAATTTAAATAATAACCCCCAATATCAAACCGCATGATCGAACGATCCGCGGATCAACCCGGTATTGGTTGGTCCGCGCTCGTCGTTCTTTCTCAAAAGATAAGAGAATTACAAAAATAAATTCCTCTACCTAGTGTCATCCTTCGTTTGTTGACAAAGTCGCGGGATTGTAGTGTCGCTGTAGAACGGTATCAATTCCGTCGTCATCGGAGTGAGAGGCGTCGTGGATGGCGATGTTCCCCGCGGTGATGCCTCCTCCCTTGACGCGGAGAAAGTAGAAGAGAAGGCACGTCGTTGGTGCCTTCACATTCTCCGTCAGAGAGTCGGTGTTCATCACATTCTTCGTCGAAGTCTCGACGTTCTTCAACGATGGTGATGGAGTTCTTCTAAACTAAGAGCTTCCTCTCTCAAAATCCTCACTTAACCAAGCAACCTAATAAAATAAGGTCTCCCATTATTTTATTAACACATGCAAAGCTTTTCAAATTCCAAAATTCAAATAACTTAATTAATTTAAGATGTTGAACTCATTTATTAAAAATTGTTGGCATGCACTTAAGAGGGGGAGAAGTTCAAGAGTTAAAGAAAGGGAGAATAAATGGGGGGTTAAAGGAGAGTTATAGGAATGTGAAAGGTTGGGGCTCGTGTGGGCCCCACATTTCATGTACCCACTCATGGGAAGTTCGTTAGTCATGGGCTCCACCAACAACTTCCCATGGGGGAGAATAACTCCCAAAGACATAAAATAAAATTGTTCACACATTTTTATTTATTTTAAACTAAAACCCCAAAAACAAAATCTCAACCCACTTAAAACACAACTGTGGTAAAGGTCCCCTTAAGCAATTACCAGCATTGCGAGTTCGTCGGTGCCATCAGATTTCAATTACGAGCACCGGTTCAAAAGATAGAAATTCCCGCTCGCTCGTTCACTGAACGTACCCGAGCCAAACTTTGGAAGTTGATTCCGGGCACTCTGAGCCTCGGAATCAAGTGTCGTCAGAAACCGCGTTCTTTTAAAATTCAAAGAAAATTAAGAAAAAATTTTCCTTGAAATTTTCGGGTCTTTACAGATATATTGGACCCACCATTCAAATAATGTTAAACCATATATATGTGTTCCATAAGAAATTTATCAATCATCAAATTCTGAAATATCCATGAAAATAAAATGTGTTACTTTACATTTTGATGACGTATCAAAAATTAATAAATGGATAATTAGATCATAATATAGAAAAAAATCAATTCACCAAAATATAAATATATAATAATATAATTTATAGTGTTATACATGAAATATATATATATATATATAATAGATAGTTATTTTAGAGATATATAGGGAATTAAATGTGAAATATTGATATAAATTTTATAAAAAAACTTGAAATGTTTTTCGAAAAAAAATATTAAGTAATTTTCAAAATCATTTTCCCCAAAAGGGGTGTGAATAAGAAATTGAGAACCTCAAAATAAGTCTAAATAGTGTAACCCAAAAACGAAATTTTGGTAAACCATAATAAATTAGGAGTAGAATAAACAAAATATAGGAACATTAAAAGAAATTATTTTTAGTATTCTTAGTCAGTTTTAGAGAATTCTCACAACGATGAAAGAGTTAAAAAAATTCTATTTGAAAAGAGATAACTATGAAGACTATTAAAGGGAATATATATTTGGATTTAAAAATAATAAAATTAAACATTACTTAAAATAAAAAAAATGGACACAGAGTAGAAATATATAACTAATAGGATGCGAATTATTTTTAATAATATTATATTCTGATAAAGAAACACATATATTAAAGTATAATATTTTTTCTTTAAAATATCAGCTACCTAGTTAAAAAGTGAAAATTTTATACTAAATAGATACATATATGAATAATATAAATGTTGAACATCATAGTCATGGAAGAATGTTTATGACCCATTGAAATAAAAATATTGTCAACAAAAACCCTAATCCTAAATTTTCACATGGTCAACACACAATAATATCGTATATATTCAATTTAGGTTTATCATTAATCTATATTAGAAATATTTTATATTTAATTTAATTGATACCCATAATTTTCATTTATTATTACCCACTTATTAGTCATTATCTATGTACATTAATTTTTTGGTTTAATTATCCCATTTGGTTTGTGGTAGCATTATTGTGGAAGTTCTAGTTCTTGATGATTGATCATGCTTTAATCACCACAAAATTGTTCATGAAAGATACATATGTGTTTATGATATAGTTTTTTATGTGAAATGTTCATTTTATGGACGTGAAGGTATTGGTTCTCAATTGTTTTTAAAATATTCTTTTTGTGGATCTTGATTAAACAAAAGGATTTTATTTCAGTAATGAATAAAATTATATATATTACAATTATAGAATTATGAATAAAATTACTTAATCATTATTAAATAATGTTACCATTATTTTTTATTTACTAATCATTTAAGATATAAATATTATAAAAGCATTCATATTGTTGGTAGAACCAACCAAAAAAAAATAAAACAGTATAACAACAAAATGAATGAAATCAAGTTATTGTATAACTATAGAATCACCTTTATATAATAATAATATTTTCAAAAAAATGTTATATTTATAAATAGTATTGAATAAGATAAAGATAAATAATATAATGAAAATTACTTGGTAGATTATAACACTTATTTTGAATATGTGAATCTATAGTTAAAGAACCTTTTAGAAATGAAGGATTTTAGAATCCTCATGATAATAGGTTATTGAAAGGTAGAGATTATTTTTATGGAGTTAATTTTGGTAGGTATTAAATATGAAACTAATGGAATAATTTTTTTGAGGTAGGTTGTGGAGGGGTCCTTTTATAGGTAATCTTGACTTGAATTTTCCCAAATACCCATTCCTTATTGAATATGGAATATAATTTCTGAGGAAAAGTTCATCAAATATTGAAAAATAATTGAAATGTGATAATTTGATGTTGATTAATCTCTAATAAACACATTCTTATGGAATTTTTTGGGATATTTTAGTACATGACCCCATTATATTACACTTTCACCTATTACCTTTACCAGGGAAACTCAATTTTTACCTCAATAACTTATTTTATGCCAAAATATGAAATTGAAAATATTATATAATTTAAATATAAAAATTTAAAATATAAAATCCATTTTATTAGATTCAATTTCAAAATTTTCTAAAAACTAATTTTAATATAAGAATGTGTAACACAATTTGTTTAGAGAAATATACTTTTACGCTTAAAAATTAATTTAATCTTACTGTATACCATTTAATTATCATTAAATGGTTAGAAATTTATCTCAATATATATATGTAATTATTTTTATTAAAATTATTTTCTAATAGAGAATAGTTTGTCTTGTAAAAATAAAAATAAAACATTTAAAAAAATCTTTGAAAAATGTCTTTTAGGATTTAATTATTTTACTCACATGTAATTAATTATTTATCTTATAAGCGTTGAACTTTATCCATCAATTCATGTTACAATATTTATTTGGATTTTATGAACACATAAGATCATTAAATATAAATATCAATAATAACAACAATAATATCAAAATACAAATATTTTTTTAAATTTTTTTTTAATAAATTCTTATCTTTTTATTTGACTCTAGAATTATTTACTATGTCGGAATTGCTTTTTTTTAATTTCATACAAAATATTGCATAGAATTAATGAATCTTTTATATATAAGTGTATTTTATGACCATATATCTGACAACCATATGTACAACAACCATATATATAAGGTTAATATTACATTCCATTATATAACCTTACATACATCTATAAAATATTTCATCATATTATATAATTAATTTTTAATTTTTTTTGTAATACTTAAATCATATTATATTCTTTATAAAATTATAATTAGTTGTATGATCTTGATAGTAATTTGAGAGGATGATATTTTCAATCTTCTAGAGCATTTATTTACTTTGGGTTGAATTATATTATTAATTTTACTAATTATGATTTTTATTTGCCTCATAATAAATTCAATTTTTATTGAGATATATTAAAATAATATTAAATTTTTTATTTAGTTTAGTGTTTTATGTATCCTAATCAAACAAACATAATATTTATTTAAAGGAAAATACATACTAAATTCATGAGGTGTTAAGCATATGATTTTACAACTATCCCATGATAGTTTAATATCAATTATTCTTTTTAAGAATCTAATAAATATTAATTTTTCTATAAAATGGAAAAAAACATATCAAATAACATTTTAACCATAACCTAGTTGAACCAAGCTTGAGCTACTGAAACCCTCAGTGGACTAAAATATAATATCTATTTCTAAACTAATGAACTATCATTGAAAATAATATATAATCGATCCCCCACTTATAATTTTTTATAATAATAGTCTTGTAATTATAGAACCCAAATAATATTACATTTTCAAATATTTTCACCATAAGGCCACAACTGCACCCCTAATCACCGCAAATTGATAACTAGTGTTGAATATGTTTACCAAACCATTTATGGGAATTTTTTCATTTAGTAATACATCATCCTACAACAAAAATACATTTAAATTTATGTATAAATGGCTATTATATTATAACAATACCATATATGTAGAAAATATAAAATTCATGTCATTTTTAAGGACTAAAATTTATAATATTTGAATTTTTAAAATAACATGTACTCCATGTAAGTAAAAATATAAAAAATAATTAATTTAAAACATAATGAAATTTATCAAAATAAATATATAGTTCCATGAAATGATATGACCATACTAAAGGATTAAATGAGATGTTATTATGGTTGAGTGTGACCATTCAAGGATACATTTAATAGGCCAAACGCTAGTAATTAGCACAAAAAGAGTATGGGAAACAAATAGAAGTTATTTTCTTATAAAACAGGTGACATCACATCACTAAACCATGAGTATAGAGACTAGTACATAAAACACAATAAATTAATCAAAAAATATAAAAGATAATAAAAAATATAATTAATTTTGTAGATACATAAAAAAAATTAAATCCCTTGAATTTAACTTATATGACACCATTAATGTAAAAAATCTTAAATGAACACATAAACATTGGCATAATAAATCCATTTCCATTGGTAACCCTAAATAATCAATCCAATGTCCTATATATACCAAATACATATTATCAATAACAATTTTGATACTCTAAAAAATTTTAAACAATTGAAAAAAATGAGTATATTACCACAAAAGTGTCTATAAAATAGCGACTTTAACAATACATAGTACGATATATGATGTATTGAACAATAAAAAAGTTTATCTTGTGGATTCATAATAATCAATGAATTAAAATAAAAATATATTTTTATATCCTAATAAATTAATTCATCAATTAATCCCATATAGGTTAAACCATTAAAAAGGTCACAATCAATTCTCAGTACTCCATAGATTACAACTTAATATAAAATATTTTCAGTGTGAATCATAATAGAAAACAACATAACAACACTTAACATATAAAAAAGCTAAAAAAGATACCAAAACCATTATAAGGACTAAATTACCAAACCATTATCCACCAAGTACAACGATTTAACAACGTAGGGATCAAATAATAACAGAAAGGTATTGTTTGATGGATTGTTACAACCCCTACAACTACAACTTTATTTATTTTATTTTTTTCATTGTTTTCAAAACCATTGATATAGGTGGATATTTTCATCATTTTAGAAGACTTCAGAAATAACTAACACCTTTATTCATTGTTCTAAAAACAATGTACACAATTTTTCCATTGATTTTAATTTTGGAAGTAGTTTTCTAAACTGTGGAAAATGGAATATACCACCATAGTTTTAAAATTCACATTAGCAGCCATCGTATTTTTTATATAATTATATATAATAAAAATAAAAATAATTTAATAAATAAAAATTTATAAATAATAGTGAATAATATTATATATTTTTTAGTAATTTATATTAAATAATGTTTTATTAATGATAAATAATATTTAACTAATACTTAATAATATATTATGGATAAGTATAAAATTATTAATTGAAATATATAATGCATATCAAATTCTGTATATTAAACCATTGGATATAGTGTTTCTTAAATATTAAAGACACCACATGTTCAATTACCACATATAATTATTCTTTATGAATAATAGATTGCCCTAGTTTTGATACATATGGACACACTTTCAAAACCTTAGTTATATTCTGATGCTTCTATTAGGGTACGAGTTTCCATGTGAAATTAACATACTTTGGTTAGTCATGATACTTTTTTCCCCATATTCAATATTTCTAATGGTGGGTGTCTTTCCCAACTATTATTGATGATGTTGGATCCTTTATCGAAATGTGATTATAATATTTTAGAACATTATTCTATAGATTCCTCCACTAATTTCATGATATAGTCTATGTATACCTTAAATGTCTATTACATGTTCATGAATCACACTACTAGTTCCATATTCTAGTGTACATCAGTTAATTACAACACTTTTTTCTATAATAGGGTGGATACCTATGGTTGGGGTTGATGATGTCATTGGAATGTTGAGAATCTATAAATATATTCTTCATATGAGGTTATGGGGGGATATTCCTCTTATAAAATATGAAATATAATGCGTAAAATATGAGGCATCCTATGATAATTCTGAAGAATCTTACACTAAATTCAAAAGGAATAAAAGTCTCATTGCTTTATACATCTTATCATCTTCAAACAAGGTGACTTTCTTTTTTTGTGTGATGCATCCAGTTATCATCATGATGAAAAAGTTTTAATCATCGTGTAAGGCTTACAAGGGTCATCACCAAGGGTATGTTGTGATCATCAAACATGGTGAAAATTATCACATAATTATATGGAAAATATCATATTCTTGTCAGATACACTTATTATTCACATTACATATGGAATATCATGCTCATCACATGACGTGACATCTTAAGATCATCACCCAAGAAAAGGGGGATCTGATTAAATTCTTGTCATATAGGATTCATTAGTTTGTCGTCTAAGTGGACCTAAGCCCATCCCCAATGATGGATTTTTTATTAATTATGTGGGTTCTTAGGATTAAATCAGAATGATGTTGTTTTCCATATTTTTAGTCTAGTGAGGATGGTCCCACATATTCTCATCATGTATGGGTCGATCATTAGTTTATATCTGAGAGAGCGAACTTCACATATTTATAGTCTAGTTTGGATAATCCCATATAAAATAATGTCATATAGTTAAATAGATCATTTAAATCCAAGTGAGGGAACTCACATATTTAATGTTCAGTGGAGGGATGTTTCCTATATATGTCCATCACATACTGGTCCAGGAACATTATAACATCCTATGGTGATGGAGATATCCCATGGGGACATCGAGTTTGAATGATGTGAGGATCAGTATACTAAAGAAATATGACCAGTCGTTGATGTTTTTAGATCCCAAGGGAGAGTGAAATTGGAGTGTAATTCTTGTTTTTTAGATGGTATGACCATTATGGGATTACCACTCGATGCATCCCACAACATAAGAAGAACACATTCATTGGGGTTTCATAATTAAATCTCTAAGAGAAATCCTATGCAACCCATTAAGATATAGGGATCAAAACCCCTTTAGATTAAGTGCATAATTTTAGGAAGTGTAATAGGACCAACCCATAAAGTTTAACATCATATAGTAAGGACACATGTGTCATAGATGGGACAATAATAAGGGATTATGTGGGGTTTATGCATTGGAGCTTCATGAAGGGTAATAATCACTGACATTACTCATCCATTGTTAACTGGAAACCCATAAGGATATGAATATAGATTATAAAAGTTTTATTTCTAGATAGAATGGGGGGATTTTATTCTCATTACATGAGTCATATTGTGTTCATCACATAAGTAATCTCATGATCATCACATATAGAATCCCATTTTCATCACCTAGGGTATTGAAAAATATTTACATTATATATAGATAAATATATCAAACTATTAAATTTCATGTGACTATGATGTTCTCGTATAGTTTAATTTCATGAAGATAGGACATTTTTTTTTATTTTAATGTCTTTCTATAAGGACAAGATTTCTAAGCTTATGCATTATTCTTCCCATTACTATGTAGGGTGGGAGTATAGAAGAATATTTAAATCTTGAATATGATCTTTGAGGGGAATTATGAATGGTTTCCTTTGATAATGTCATGGTCAGGGATTACGCATCCACTGTTTATGTGATTTTGGATATCAAAATGTGTAAGAATGACCCATTTTAGGAAGCATGAAGGGGCCCCAACATGAGAGTGCCTACGCTTAGGAGTATCATGATAGGAGACTACCCAATACATATATAGTGTAAATTGACTTGTAATTATAGTACCCAATATTGGGTTTTCATATTTGTTTTTCATAGATGCATCTAGTTTGAGTGGATTTGGGACCCACAAGAACCCAACATGCATGAAACTATGTTTTTTGGAATGTGGAATCAAATGAGGTACCCAAATCGTATGTCATGAAACTTTGGAGTTTCATAGAAGTTGAGGGTTTCATGATACATGGGATCTAGCACAAGGATGGTGCATGGATTGTAAAGGTGTAGTAACATGAAACTTTTGGTGTTTCATGAATCCCAGAGATGCGTGATGAATCAAAATCCTACATGAACTATGTTTTTCATTAATTAATGTTATTTAATATCACCTCGAACATAATACATGGAAAATTAGAACCTATGTGAGGTATGTCATGAACATTTTTTAGTTGTGGGAATCTATGCGACTCTTTAATTTTAAAGATTCATTAAATAAAGAGTTTCATGAGATGATAACACCCCTTTCTCCCTTCTATAGATTAATATTATAAAATGGGTGGTTATACTCAATTTATATAAATTTCTACTAAAAATTGGCAATGGTTTGCACAAACCTTATCAGTTCATGAAACACTGATTAGGTCACACAAGTTGGGGTATCCGTGTTTCAGTCAAATCCCGGTTCATATAACTTGAGATATATTAAATTAATGACATTTTGGTAGGAGGCTGATTGTAATATCCATATATCATCATGCATTTAATGTTTCCTTTCTCACACACCTATTTATATAAAAAATTATAAATTTTCACATGATGCTTAAAATTTGAATGTAAACCTCCCATTTACCTAAAAATGGCACTAGGGGTTGTTTCATCCCATCAATATTTGTGTGTTAATTCTTCTCAAGTCCCAATATTCACTTATCAATGAACCCCCCTCATATAATTAGTGATGATGGGGAAGTGAATAGTAAAATTTTGAAGAATACTCCAAATTATGGATAATTTTACACAATTTTAGGAAACATTGGGATATATCATGGAAGTTAGTTTCATAAATTATTAATATTGGGTGGTTATTGGCCTATAAATTAAGAAAGTGGGACCTATAAAGATCATAGGATTCCATACTTGACAACATACTTATCTTGTTATGAAACTCCATACATTGCACGGACCTCTCGAGATTTCAAGCTGTGATGATTGAGAAACTCTCCTATTACATGGCAACGGTATAAAAAATATGATTGTCTGATCCAAAAATTTCCCTTTAAACAAGAAATACATTGGTTAAGTAGTTATAAATCACATGATTCAGGAAAAAAAATGAGAAATACGCCTAAGTTGAATAGACCAGTTTTTTCAACCATAAAACACAATAGAATTAAAAGAATTGAGCATCAAAGTTATTTTTTCTACCACCACTACTATTAATTGGAATAAAATGGATGAAAAACATAATATTACCTATTATAGGAGAGTCTTATCAGAGAACCATGTGTCACTGAGTCTATAGATGAATTTTTGGAGAGATTATTTTATTATCAATCAACTACTTCCATACATCTTTGGCTAGTTTTATCATACTATTCTCTCATATATAGATGTCGAAACTCCAAGGAATTGATTTTCTCCACCCTCATGACTTCCCATAGTAGAATATGGTTACTTCTAGTTATGCGGTAATGTAATGCAATATCAAATCCATTCATACACTCAGAAACCAAAATAAAACTATCATTAGGGAGTTCGTAGTAGATAAGGTTTTACCATCTAACTATTCCAGCATCATGTTGGATTTTATTTGGAAAAAATGGATGGGATAGTATAATGATTGGGATCTATGATCATGGGGAACTTCATGGATTAATTGGTTTGGTTGTAAAGGGTATGCTACACATGCATGAAATATGAGGTTGAAATAAATCATATTAGGTTATATAAGGTCGTGTGGATATCCCAATTCAATTATTATTGTCATTTGGATCTTCTTTTGGATAAATTGAGTAGGTCATCACTAGATGGTAATACTTTCCTCCTTCCACATTGAAAAGTGGGGATTGGTCTATTGGGTCTATCCTATATTGGTAGTATACCTTTCATGGTATTCTAGTATGATGAGTTACATCCAACACCAAATGCTTGGGCGAATACTGACCAAATTCTGATAGAGGTTGTATCAACCCCAATCTCAGTAGCATAGATATGGTTCCTACAACCATTACATAGGTATAATATGCAATTAATCACATATAAAAGGACCGAATATTTTAGTATACTTTTTAAACTAGATAAATACCTGATACTTGCAATGAATTTTAATAAAAATTATAACCTAATTTTTCTTTTTTGAGAATGACATAATTCCATCTAGCATATCTCTACATATCAATCATAGTAAACTTCATGGAATCTTGAGTAAAAAAACCAAATAATGGTGAAATAAAATTCTCAATAAGGGCTAAGTAAAATAGAATATATCATTAATTAATAATCATACTAAAGATGTAAAGTTAAATAAATGAAAACAAATTCCATTTAATCAGTAAAATGACTATCAAAACAGAATAAGGAATAATCAATATGGAAGCGTAAATAGATGAACACACATCCAATATAATCAATAATATGAAAATTAAATTCATCAAACTATAATATTTTAGTGAAAATCACCTGGATAATAATGATAAAAAATTAGGGAAACTATTACTTATCTAACATTAAGTTTCCAAGGAACATGGTACCATTACCATCAAGATATATCCTCAAGACAATTTAAAACATATTGGGTAAAAACCCATTGAGAAAAACCTAACCAATTAATTTTTTCTATGAGACTATTGATGAATAGAGGGATTTTTATTAACAGTTCCCAAACACATGTCCTTTGTGTCCAAAACATTCCTTATAAATCGAACAATAAGTTTAATTCATGAATTTTTTTATCATTAAATATTCATATAGAGTAAAGGATACAAATTTATCAATATTTTCCCAATTAATCAAATAAATTTCAAAGTAAACATCATATATAAAATGTTTTACAGTTTAGGAAATAATAATATTCGTGATAAATAATATCTAAAATTAGTGGAAATTTTATGTTCATAGGAAATTGAATAATTTATGAAATAATTAATCACTACCAATATGAATCTAGAAAGTGAATGTCAATACTTTCCTTGGTCAAAATGTCCATAAACCATCCATAAGAAGATTAAATAGAATATCACTAAAATATATACCCTTTAGAGTAAGAATAAAGGGATGTTGTCATTTATGAATATAAATACCATGAAAATATATTTAAAAACATTCTTAAGGAAAAAAATCTTTTCATTTTAAAAAAAATGTTGAAAATAATCTTCATTGAAAATGACATTTAAAAATATATTCTTCAAAAATATCATCATAAAAATAAATGGAAAGATTCAAAGAAATAATAGTCATGATGATGGGTAATTCCATACATGATGTAAAAGTAAAAATAATATTCCTTTTTCACTATAAAATAGATTTGGAAGGTTCCTTCTTCAGAAAATGAAAATAAGATTCATTTAACATTTTCAGTAAAAACCAAACAGGAATTATTTTAAAATTTTAATAAGATTACATTGAAATTATTTTCTAAAGAGTTAAAATTAGTGAAAATTACTCTAATAAGTCATTTTGAAAAGGTAAAAAAATATATTTATAGGAAACACAGTTTTTGAAGAAAATAGATTTCTGACTGAAGAGAGAAATTGTATTTGATTTTATATAAAAAATTATAAAAAAAATTAAGTAATAAAGAGAAGAAAATTTTAATATTAATTGAAAATGTTATGAATAACCAGTGGAGTGTAAAATTAAATTGTTTTATTATAGGGTGATCAAATAATTTCCTTCAACTAAAATTCAAGACCAGTCTCGATTAGAATGAGATTGTGAAATAAACCCTTCAAATTAACATAATGCTGAAGTAAGAGTTAGTTAATTAATATATTATGTGTAAAAAATATAAATCCACATAAAATAAGTGTGAATAAAATTATATATATTAAATATCCATTACAAAAATAATCGTATAATATCAAAGACAACGACTGATTAATATAACCAATGAAGTGAAATTGAGTTAAAAAATTCCTTACCACGTGGTAAATTTTAATTAAAATAGAGTAAGATAAAATATTTCATATTAAAAATAAAAATAAAATGAATAATGATGTACTAATTATATTACATGTTTAAGGTATATTATATTCAACATATAAAAAAAATTACAAGGATAACATTACAATATTCCTCGATGAAAAGAAATTGCGATGAAATCACTAAACATATGATTCATTTTGGTTGAATGTTATTTAACCTTCTATATAGTGATTTTAAATATGTTATTAACTTATTAAGAAAATATTAATATTTATAATATCATGTATTATCATTTTATAACATCTTATTACCAGTTTGTTAATAATCTTTCATTATTTTCATTGTTTCAGGTGTTAATTTCCTTGTTTTCTTATGTGTGTTTTGTTATAAAAGTTATGGTTCTTGTGTATATTAAAAAGTTTGATCATATCAAGAATAATAATAATTACATAATTATAATATTTATACACTAATAATAATTTTAAAATAAATTATTAGTTATGGTTTAAAAAATTGAATTACGCTAAATCATTGAGATGGTAGGTCATATGTATGCATGAGTAACATTTTCATTTTTCAATGATCATTTCGGAAAGAGGAAAGTAATATACTAACTTAATAGAATTATAATGAAATAATAATTAAGATTTTTGTTATTTAAATATATATATACATATATATCATCTATTTATTGTGGGGATGAAGAGTGTTTCACATCGCTTCGTGAAGGTAGTAATCCACGCATACACAAACAATTTAATCATCTTTACATGAGTAAAAAGAAAAGAAATAAAATGATGTATATTATTTTTATATAATTATAAATATGTAATTAATATCATAATTATTTAATTTATAACACATATAATTATTAACATTACTCCATATCACTTTCCATATAAAGTGTTAGTGAAAGAAGATTCACATCGCTTCATGAGGCGGTAGTCCGCCAGACACACGAGCGACATTATCATGCCTACTAAAAAATGGGAGATAATATATATATATATATATATATTATGAATCTATAGGTATATTAATTTTATAAATATAATATATATAAATTATATCCATCATTATAACTAACCATGAGAGTTAGAAATGAAAAAAATGAATGACAACGGTTCGAATGGCGGTAGTCTGCCTTACACACAAATGATGATTTCATAACCCATTTGATGGAAGTGAAATTATTTTTAAGTCATCAATTTATTATAAAAAAATAAAATTGTATATAATATATTGACTTTATTAGATAATCATGCTATAATAAAAATAAATGGAGGTGGATAAAATAATAAAAATAAAGACGCTTTTTGAAGAACATTACCTCTAATTCAGGTATCTTTCATAGGTTTTTCCTAAAGCCTTCAAAGATTTTATTTTATCCCAAAATAATGCATATAGGATTATTTTAAGGAATGTTCTAATTTATTTGGGCAAGAATTGGCTAAAACAAATAGTTGTGAATGTGTTAAGAAGAGAGGGGAGGGGTGGCCTTTTATAATGGTGAGAGGACACACATGGTATTTTTGAAAAGAATTAAGTTCTCCAACATTTTTTATAAGGGAAAGTGTAAAAAAATAGTCTATTATTAAACCTAATATGTATAATGGTTTAACTATGGACATAAAATAGTTTCTAGACAATTTTATAAGTCATTTCTACCCTTATCTCTTTTTTTAACCCCCCCACCCCAAGAAATTTAGATTTTAACTTAACCGTAATAATTAATTTTTACTACATTCACTATTAAAATTGTTTAAAAATTATGTTCACCTTATTAGAAATTAAAAATTATTATTATTCCAAATATGGAATTAATTTTTCTAAATTCCATTCATTGAATTTTTAAAAATTAATTTATAATTAATCTTGAAAATGTGACGAGAGAGTTAGTTTTTAAAGTGAGAATGTTCAAAAGTTTACAATGTTTTAATATCAAAATTTATTGTGTAATTGATTATAATTGAATAAATTAGATTAATAGATGTATTATTATATTAATTTTACAAATTAAAAATATAATTTAACATTATATATTATTAATATGAGAAGGATTTTTTAATTAAAACTTAGAATTTTTAACTATTCTTAAAAAGTGAATCTTTTCAAAAAAATACAAAAAATACACCCAAATATATTTTTGATATTTTGATTTATAAAATTGAGTATATTCTGTCAAATTAATTTTATAAAATTTCTCAAAAATAATTTTAAATTATGTTCCCAAAGTGCTAATAATCCATCTTTTCGAAAAAAAAATATTTTTCTAAAAACATTTCTTTTTCTTTTAAATGATACTTATTTTATTACTAATCAATATATAGTGAATAAAAATGTGTAAGATATATATTTTAATAATTTATTAAATCATATTCATTACCTCCATTCCAGTATCTATATGATAACTATCTTATTAAATAATAATATTAATAGTATATTGTAATTCGATAAAACTCGGTCTTATGTGTAACACAATCTAAAAGAAATTTTGCCTACCTTACAGGATAT
Organism: Viscum album; assembly: GCA_963277665.1. Classification (NCBI taxonomy): domain Eukaryota; kingdom Viridiplantae; phylum Streptophyta; class Magnoliopsida; order Santalales; family Viscaceae; genus Viscum; species Viscum album. Next base: position 2,049,339,988 of record OY728137.1, read on the forward strand.
AAAATATATTTAATTTTATTTAAATATTAATTATATAATAAAGTATTGGGATTTTATTGTCTCTTCCATGCACGATGTTTCGTGTCATACACACTATCAAATATGATGTTAATGTTTTAAAATTTTAGGGTGTTACATTCTATTCTAATAATGGTTTTGTATGTTATATATAAAATTGAAAATTATGTTCATAATTTATAATTTAGTAGTGTTATATTATCCCCATCCTAAATAAATTTCATCCTCTCAATTTTAACTTGATATCATAAATCAAGGGTTTGGCATTGGGAAATACCATTGCTGAAAAACCCATATTGTAAAAAGGGTTAATAAATTATCCACTTAATAAAAGAGATAGGGAAGTACCAAAGTCACATTGAATAACACATAACTAGGATCCTATATATGAGAATTTTTTGGAAAGTGAAGATATTTACATGGATAAAAGCATCAATAATTATAAATAGTGTTCGAGGTCATTGATCATAAGAAAGTGAGTGATCAATGGAAAGTTAATGGCATCAAAACCATAAATATGGGATGATTTGAAATAATATTTAATTCATCGGGTATGAAGTTAATAGGATAATTTTTTTATTTCAATATAATTTTTTTAACGTTGAATAATTACATTTTTTTAAAAAAAATTCGGTACAACTGCGAAAGTGGCACACACACAAGGAATAAAATTACATTAAATCGCATGCCTGTAGACTTGACCCCGTGACCTGCCCCACACCCCCAAACCCTTACCACCACAACACCAATGGTGGGGCTAAATAATTACATTATTTTCTAAGAAAATAAGTAAATATACTTACTTAATACTTTTTATTTCATAAATATAATTTCATCCTTTGGTTGTGGTTCAATTTATTACTCTAATAATTGAATATCCAAAAATTAATTCCTTATTATGGAACCACTAGAATTAAATTTTAATGGATCATAATATCCATACTATAGTGAAAAGTATATCCATATTTTTCTGACAATTTTCCAAAACTAATATGGTTAGAACACGTTATCAAATAAATTAATTACTAAAACTCAAAATCAACACTTCTAATTCATCATTAATATTTATTTTTCAAATAATTTAACTAATTACATAATAACCCGGATATCACCTAGGATAGTAGTAGGTGATAAACTCTTTTTTTCATTTAGTCATGGGTTTAGGTCCCAGGTCTTTGACGGAAACGATGGGTTATCACCTAATATATAGGTTATCCTTTTCTAAAGTATTTTAATATAATTCATATATCATTAAAAAAAATATTATTAAAATCCTTGAAATAAATATTAATTTGTATAATAATGTTTTCAAAACAAATTATTTTTTATATGGTCTAATAATCTCATTTGAATATTATTAGAATGTCATTAATGATCATTTTAACTCTAATGGTTATAAATACCTTTATCCTCATGTATATAAAATCTGATTGCATTATTCCTCAAATATATATTACACCAAAACATGTATTAATCCCATGGGTTGTATTTACATAAATGTCTTACAAAATATACTTAATCATGGTACAATAACATCACATAAAACTTAAAAAAATGTTTATATGACTTTTGACTTATGATAGATATTAATCTTATAAACCTATGTTGGTATTAATTACTCTTAAGTTAATTTAGAAACATGTGCTTGTAAAAGCTAATAAAATCCTTATATGTTTCAATATTATTATAACCAACATACCAATGAAAAAAAATACTTCTACAATTTAATTCTTGAATCCCAATACAAAAATACTTCATCCATTTTATTTCAAAAAAGGTCTATCCTTGGCGTAGAGGTTAACCAAGGTCATATATTTTCATTATTTTTTCAAATAATTCATAATGGTTTGTTAGGAAAGTGTAAATTATCCAAATAATACCCCCTAGGAGTGTCAAACCAGGTGCACAGTATGACCCATTTTTTAGTACTAGGTAATTCTAGAGTCAAGCATGGAGAACCTTTTTTTACAGTTGTTACCCCTGGGTAACTATGCACGAGAACCATGTCCACTTATTATATTTAGATAAGGATATATTTCTAGAAAGATCTATATAATATTTTCCCTACCAAAACATTATGATGTTATTCAATGCTTATCCTCAAAGTCTATCGTAGGGTTTTGTTCCCTAATTTATTTTTTACTAAATCTATTTAACAGGGTTGCTACTAAACTTCCTCTGATACCAAATGTAGTGACCCTGACACTAGTAGCCGGAAGATGGTGTCTGATACCACTACATTAGCATAAGAAACATGGAATCACATCCCAATGGACAGAATATTTTATTAGTCTAGGTAAACTAGAGGCATACATGAGACTTTCATTACATTTGGATGCACAAATTACCACATGATTTTTTAGAATAAATATATTCTAAATATCATATCCCTACATATAATTCATAGTATTCTTCATGGAATTATGGAGAAATAAAACAAAATAAGGGTGATATAAAATTCCTTGTAAGGTATAAGTATAGTAGAATCTATTATGAATCAACAAGAATAATCAATATGGAAAGGTATATAATTAAAAACACATGTTATTTAGTCCATAATATGACTATCATAAATAAATAAGGCATAATCAATATGGAATGGTAAATAACTGAACACACATGACATATAATCAATGAACTGAAAATAAAATGCATACAAAGGTAATTTCATAGTGAAAATATCTTGGATAAGAATAATAACTAAAATCAAGGAAATTTTTAATTACGAGACATCTTGTTTCCGAAGCACATGATACCTAAACCATCAAGATCTATCCTCAAGATAGCATAAAAAATACTGTGAAAAAACCAACCTAGATGAGGCTAAAAAAATAATTAATCCACTAAGACAACCGATGTATAGAGTGGATTTCATTAATAAGTCCCCATCCCATGTCTTTTATGTCCAACAAATTCCTCATATATCAAATAATCAGTTTAATTCATGAAAATATTCCTCATCATTAAATATCTATATTGACTAAAGGATATATATTTATCAATATTTCTAAATTAATCCAATAACTTTAAAATAAAACACCATATATAAAAATTGTATAAAATTTAGGATATAATATTATACAGGATAAATAATATTAACATTTAGGTGAAATTTTATGTCCATAGGAAAGTGAATAATTCAAGGAAAAGTTAATGACTCAATAGTGAATCTAGGAAGTGAATGTTAATAAATTCCTTGGTAACTATGATAATAAACCATCTAGATGAATATTAAGGATTATATCAATAATATATATAACCATTGGGTAAATAATAATTTTTTTCTGTTGAAGAATAAAAATACAATAAAAATATCTTTCAAAAAATTCTTGAGCAAAATATCCTTTTCATTTAAAAAAAATGAAAATCATTTCCTTTGAAAACCCCTTTTAAAATCATTTTTTCAAAAATATCCACATATAATTTCAATGGAATATTAAAATAAATGAAGGTCATGATGGTGGTTAATTCCATACATTCCATAAAATTAAAACGAACATTCCTTTTTCACTGTAAAAAAGGTTATGAAAATTCCCTATTTAGAAAATGTTAAGAGGATTCCTTTAACAATTTCTGTAAAAGTCAAAAGAGCATTATTTTGAAAACAACAATATTTTAATTAGTAAATATTTTTTTAAATATTAATATTTTTTTAAAATTAAATTGACAAATCATTTTGAAAATGTTATAAATTGTTTTAGAATGCATGGTTTTGAATGAAAGCATATTTCTGACCGAAGAGAGAAATGAAGTTATATTTTCTTAAACATTTTTTCTAAAAGACTTTATATTTTAAAGAGTGGTAAAATGGTAATATTATATGAAAATATCATTAAAAAACATAGGATAATAAAATTAAACGGTTTTATTATACAATGATCATATAATTCCCATCAACTAAAATTCAAGAATAAATAGTCTCGATTCAAATGAAACTATGAAGTAAACCATTCAAATGATCCTAACATTGATGTGAGTGTTAGTAAATGAATAAATTATGTCTATAAAATCTAAATTCATATACAATAAGTGTAAATAAAACAATATATATTCATAATTAATTACACACATAGTCATAGAATATCAAATACAATGAAGGAGTAATATAACCCAATGAAAATATTTGAGTTATAAAATTCCTTACAACTTGGTAACATTTAATCCAAAACCCTTAGATGAAATAATTTAAATGAAAATATAAAATTTCATTATTAATGAATTATTCATGATATGACATATATAAATGTTAGTATATACACCACATAAAATAAATGAGGGGCATAACATTACAATAAACCTCAATGAAATGTAATTGAGATGGAATCCATTACTTTATGCTTCATTTTTTGATGAACATGCTTTAAAATACTGTATATTTGTTTCCAAAATATTATTAACTTTTAAAAATATCATATTAATATTTATAATATCATATATTATACTTTTATAACATCTTATTTCCAATTTTTTAACAATCTTTCATTATTTTCATTGTTTAGGGTGTTAATTGTCTTATTTTCTGATGTGTGTTTTGTTGTGAAAGATTCAGTTCTTATGAATATTAAATTATTTTATCATGTATATAATAATAACCATGATATAATTACAATATTTATAAATAAATTATACTTTTCAAACTAATGCTAAATGATGGTTATAAAAAATGAAGTGCATTGCGATTTTGGAGACGGTAGGTCGTACGTAGGCACAAGTAACGTTTCCATTTCTCAATGATCATTTTGGAAATGAAGTAAGTAATATATTACCTTTCCATAATTATCATTAAATAAGAAATTAATATTATTTAATTAAATACACAGACACACACACACAGATATATATATATATATATATATATATTATACATATGGTGTGGTGATGAAAATAGAGTCACATCGCTTCACGCGGGCGGTAATCCATACTTACATGAAAGATTTTATCATCTTTATGTGAGTTAAAAGGAAATAAAGAAAATGAGGTAAATTATTTTTACACAATGAAAAATATTTCATTAATATCATAATTAATTCATTTATATCACATATAATAATTAACCTTATTCCTTATCACCTTTCAGGTAAAGTTTTAGTGAAAGATGAATCACATCGCTTCGTGAGGCGGTAGTCTATCATATACACGAGTGACGTTAGCATGTATCCTACATAATGGAAGGTAATGATATATATATGTGACATAAATGCTATATGGGTATAATAATGTTATAAATATCATATATATACTTTATATCCATCATCATACCCAACCTTTCAAGTTGGAAATGAAAAAATAAACAACAAAGGTTCGCAAGGCGGTAGTCTGTCATAAACATGAATAATGATTTTGTAACCCATTTGATGAAAGTGGTGATGTTTTTAGAAAATTAAATTATTATAATATAATAAATTTATATGTAATTTACTGGGTCTGTTATATCATAAGTCAATAAAAAATTGAAGGATGTGGCGAATGAAGTGAAACTAAGACACTCGTTGAAGAACATTACCTCTTCTTCGGGTATCATCCTTAGGTTTTCATTAAATCCTAAAAAGGATATATTTTTTTCTAAAGATAATGCTTATAATATGATTTTAGTGATTTTTTTTGTTTATTTGGTAAGGTGTTGGACCAACCAAAGATGTGTGAATGTGTTAAGGTGAGAATAATAGAGGATAAGGGTGGCCTTTAATAAGTGAGGGTGAGGACACACTTCGTATTTTTAAAAATAATTAGCTGCTCCCACATTTTTCAGTTGGGAAAGGGGTCCAAAATAGTCATTTATCAAACCTTATAGGTTTTATAGTATAAATATTTCCATAATTTTTTTATAAAATTTTATATTTCATTTCCACCCTTGTATCTTTTGTTAAACCACTGGTAAATACAATTTTACCTTAACTATGATAATTAATTTTTAATGCATTCACTATTAATTTTGGTAAAAATTTAAGTTAAACTTATTATAAATTAAAAATTATTATTATTCCAAATATATAATCCATTTTTCCTAATTTTTTCATATAAGGGGAAAAAATATTTTTAAATAAATCACTTAGATGTAATGAGAGAGTGGGTTTTTAAAAGTGAAAATGTTCAAAACTTTACAATTTGTTTATATCAAAATTCAATACAAAATGGATTTTTATTACCTAGAATAGATTAATATATATATAATTTAATCAATTTTACCAATTAAAAATATAATTTAACATTATAAATTATTTAAAAGAAGAGCTAGTTTTCAATTAATATTGATTATTTTTCACTATTAATAAAAAATTAAATTTTTTAGAAAAAAACAAAAAAATTTCTCCTAAGATAATTTTGATACTTTGTTTTCAAAAATGGAATTTATTTTTTAAATTTATTTGTCTAAAATTTTTACCAATTAATTTTAAATTATGTGCGCAAATCCATACTAATCTATCTTTTATAAAAAATACAGTTTTTTAGAAAACATCATATTTTCTTTTAAAGGAGACTTATTTTATTATTAATCAATAGATAATTAATTAAAAAGTCTAAAATATATATTTTAATAGGTTTTTAATCATATTAATTCCCAAAATTCTAATATCTATGTGATATATATCATATTAAATAATCATATTAATAGTATGTTTTTTAGTAAAACTTAGTCCTACATGTAACACAGGCTAAACTCAGTGTTGCGTGAATTGAAAGATATAGAATATTGAAATTTTTTTCAAAATATAAAATATATCATAAATTAATGGGATGTTATATTCCCTTCTATGCCTGATATTTACTCACATACATTCTATTGAATATGATTTTCATATTTTAAAATCATTGGGTGTTATATTCTCTTCTAAGATAGGTTTTTCATGTCATATATGTTATCGAATAGGATGTTCATATTTTAAAATTTTAGGGTGTTACATTAGTGAATATATTGTTGGATACATTGATGTTGATTCTATGATATCACCCAATATTCAATTCAGACATCCCATTCAAGACATGTTGAGGCCATTTCTTAAATATACATAAGGGCCGAGTGCCATAAAGTCCCAAGAAATTCCTAGGTTTTTGACATAGAATAAATCCAAGATCTTATTGTCTCATTTTAGAAGAAGTAAGGTATAAGTATTTAGGATAAAATTCAAAATACTAGCATATAGAAGTAAAAGAAGTGACATTACATGTATATTTTTTTAGGTGATGGCTAGTGATTTTTGTTAATGTGACTATAGTAGTACATCTAGGAACCCTATTGACCGCATCAATTCTATAGTCCAATAACTAGTTAAAAATCAATATTCAGGTAATTGATAGACTATAATACATGCTATGGAATTTCACTAGAGTATAAATGTATTGTAGCATCTACAAACCTTTCCAATTCATATATATATGGGTCACAATTGACTTTTATATGAATGAATTTCAAAATTAAATTACCACTATGAACATCAGCTTCAGAACCACCCTTCCTAAAATTTCCGTGACATGGCCTATATTAATATATAAATCTGTGATGGTATCCCATATTATAAATGTTAACAATTTCAAATTTTACCATTTTCTTACACCATATAGGGAAACGACTGTAGACACGTACAGAACCATTGAAATGTGTCTATATCTACAAATTTTATTAAGAAATATTTTAGTCACAAATATAGAAAAAAACATTTTTTGATCCATACACCCCATCTAGGTTCTCTACTAAATTTTTATTCATATGGTATTCGACATCACATATATACTTGGGGATTATCTCTAGAATGAATATTTTTTCCTATAATATTTCTGAGGGATGGAAATCTATGAGGGATTTGATGAAATGATCATGTAGCCACTATTTTTTTTACACCATAATCTTTACAGAAAATTATGAAGACAACTATGTGGTAGCATATCTTGATGCGGTTTTTGATAATGGGTGATAAGAGTTTCACCACTGGAGGAACCCTAGGGAAAGAAAGGTAAGAGGCATTCTAACATTAGAGGAGTTTTCTAGAAAAATTTAGCGATAGTGTTGGAGTGGTAGTGATATTGAGGGTGCCCAAGAATACCCTTTGTGTGTCCCAATAAGAGTTCTTGGGGCACTTTTTCTCAGAAGTAAAGGGATCCCAATGATGCAGTCAACAGATTAGGATGAAAGTCCCAGGGTTACCACAAGTAGAATAGGTGAATAACCAAGGAAGCACATTCATCATACCATTAATTTACCCAATGACATGACATTTTCTGATTTATGGGAGATTTTGGGATGAATTAAAGTTCACACTCAATACTTATAAACTATAGTGGAAAATCATGAGGGTTGTAACTGATCACGTAAGAATTAGGGTGGTTAAACTCTAAGGTTGGTCCAACTTGAAAGAGTGGTTCATCAAGATCTCTTAACTAGAGGCCCTATATTACTGACATGGTGTTAGTTTCACTTATACCCAGATGGTTGTTACCATACATGATGGGGTTTCAAGAGAATCACTGACTAAAGGGTTTAAGACCCAAAGGACATCATATCAAGAAGTGATTCTACGTGGTCCAATAATGAAGATTCCTAGTGATGCACCACAAATCATGGTTTTCCCCATGATATCATGGAGTTCACAATATAGGATGAGTTTAATAAGATACTATTTAGTTAGTTATTTCATAATATTTTGAGTTCAATATTACTTCCACATTTTTGGATTTACAAAATTTTATTATTTAATCCGTGTATGAATGTTTAGGGGAGTACAATGATGATTCCATATGAGGTAGGGTGGATGTCTCCAAAGATGATGAGGACACCCTTAACTCTCCTCAGGGTCAATTAATGTGTAATAGGTTGGGAAAAAAAGGTATAAACTACTGGATCCCCCTCATATATCAATAATTTATAGAAAGATTCCTCAGAATTTTGGATGTAGCTTTATCTAGGAGTAGGTGATTCGGTCCATGGACGTTGATTATCAATATCCCTGTGCATCCTTAAGGTAAATTCTAATTCAATTTTCTCTTGAATTAATCTTCTTCAAAAGTTAGTTTATAATTATATGCTAACTCTATAACATCTATAGATAGAAGGATTATATCCTCGGAAGGCCTAAAAATAATTGTAGGGGTTTCTACTATTACTGATAGGAGTTTAGTGGTAGACCTTAGTTTTGAAGCTTTGAGCCTAGTGAAATTAGCTAGGGCATTAGCCACCAGAGATGTAGTGTTTTAAGGGATGTGTTTAACAAATTTCATTGAATCCTTTACATCATGTAAGTCCTTAATACTCGAAATCATATTTAATCTTGACATTTTTAATGTTCAATCTAACCCTTGATTACCTTTTCGCATTATATGTATGTATGTCCTTCCAAAGAAAATCATGGCACAAAGCCATGGGGTTATGGACATCAATCCAAAATATGGGATAGATGTGGGGTACCTTATATTTATTTTTATGGTAATTCTAGTGATACTATTCATGCTTTAGTGGTTAGATTAGAATCAAAGGCATCATCTTCTTAGTAGGAGTGACCTTGGTCCATGAAGGGTAACTTTTCAGACTCGGGAAGATAGTTAAGGGGTTGGAAGAACATCCAACTAAATAGGAGGTAGTTGCTGATGGTGGGTTGGGTGAGGTTATCCCACCACTTAATATGAAACGAATACCCTCATAGATAACACTATAATATTTTTCCAATATCGTGGTATTTTCTTCCTTCCCTGATAACCCACTTTCCCAAATTAATATCTTGATGATTATTGGTCAAACCATGCTGGAGATAATCAGGTGGTTCAATGTAGGGAATTTAGGAATGTCTACAACATTATCACCCATATCCAATGGTCCAATTTAGTGGGTTATATGTGATATATTCACCATTGGATGGTGAATCTAGGGAACGACTAGGTAGACATATACTATACACTAGTTTGAGACTTCATAGTCAAGAAAGTTCACACAAAGTGGAAAGAGTTTGATTTCATCCTCTAGGAGAATAATCCAAAGTGTGTGAAGGAAATTCAGGTGATGGATTAGGATCTTTCTTAGATAAATGATAAAACATACTATCATGAAGCTGTCATCTCTAAAAAAGTGGAAATCATGATTCTGTTAAGGGCCTATATTGTAGGGATTGAAGGTGAGGTGGTTGGGGAGGCATATCTAGTAGTGTATTATGGGAATGGTTAAAGAAGGGATTAAATCTGGGCCAATGAGTTCCATCATATTAATTTTGGTGAGATGATGTATTTATCTATACAATTATGTTTCCTTGAGTAAACCTGATGAAGGTTAGATGATCTGGAGAAGGCAATTTTTCATATAGAGACACATGAATGTTTTTATAATAATGAAAAGTATACATTATATGAAGAGCCCTTAATATTTTTTTGTTCTTTTCTAAGTAATGAAATTATAACTTGTTTTAGATCTTCGTGTTGATTTTTTCACTTTATTTCATTGATAAAACAACTAAATAAAAATATCTAGGTCCATTTGCTTCATTCTCAGTATGGAAAATAAGAGAAAAATAAATGGTCATTCAATTATGAAAAAACATCAGATAGGGGGAAACAAGTTAGGATCAGAAAATTACATTGATAAATTTTAGATACCTAAAATTTTTAGAAACTGGGATGATATGACTCTGTGATATTATCATTCCTTAACAATGAATAAGTCATACAAGGGAATGACAAAAAGGGTGTTAAAATTCCACATATGTAAGGTGAATATGAAGAGAGGTAAATTGTGACCTCAAGAGTTTGTATAAATAGATGGATGATGTAGTTGAGTTGAGGGTAACCATTGAGCATTTTTGGCTCATGGGTTCCAAGACTATTCTACTGAAGACGTTTCCTCCTATACATGTTCCCAGGATAAAAAGAAATCTGATTTTTTCCATGAATTATCACCATTGGGGATTCTTTTTTGAAAAAATGATAACTCCTCTAGGGTGTGTACCTCAGAATGGAAGAAATCCAATATAGTTCTTGAACTATCATTATAAAGGAGCCTATTATGAATAGAATAACATGAGTTGATCCAAATCAAGGGGACACAAATTGTGTACATAGAGTAGGAGGATTCTTATAATGATTTCAAGATCTTTTAATGTCACACCATCATTCATTGAGTATAGTGACAAGATGTATCAAAGGTATACAAGGCATGTAAGCAAGTAAGAAAAATAAAAATTCCAACTATACGAGTGATGTGGGTATATAAAATTTGACCATGCAGTAGGAAAGAACTAATGATCTCTATGGATTACCATTTTAAGGTCACAATGTTTTGACCAAATGGGATAATGTTTATGGGTTTATAACTTGGACATTGAGTTGTACCTTTTCTTTTAAGGTCATGTAGTTATGAGTACTAGGTTTTTCCATTTAAGCTCGTGCAACCTAGAACAGTGGTGGTACTAAAATTTGTGTTCATGAAACCAGGACCATTAGGGTTCTTCTTCTTAAGGTCTTTAACTATGACCAATGGGGGTACTATATTCTATGGTTATATTTCTAAAACCATTGGGTGTTGGAGTTTATGATCATACAACTTGGATATAAGAATGTGAAAAAATACTTTTACAAATGAAAAATAAACCCGAAGTGAATTGAAGGACTCATAGGGGTCCGATGATTGTGTGCACCATCTCACCAAGATGGGGAATACCATTTGAGGTCTTGATGCATGGAATATCAACTACCCTTTATATGTACATATAATTTATGTGGTAAATGTTTATCATTATATATTTTATCAGGGTTATGGATCCACCTTAGTTTTTCAAGTATCCTTAAATTCCATGATTGGAAGAAATTAGATTTTTGTTGTTTTGTATAGAATCGGGTGCCCATACATCATAACATATCCTCTAAAATGGGAATAAAAAATCATGTAGATCAAGTTAGAGTCATGGTATGAGACTAGAACCATATAGGGGTTATCCTCTTGAATGAGAATTGAGATATCATTTATTTTAAATTCATCTAATAGGGATGACACTATGTAGTTTCATTCAAAATTTTAAAGATGTTGAACATGTGGTTTAGCATAGTAAGAGGAGGATTAAAAGGAGGTAATCCCAATTTTATTTGCGAGGGACTCAATACAAAATCAATAATGCCACATGAGTCATTCTTGGTTTAAAATTAAGGGTAAATTAAAGGCTATTAATGTTATATGAGATTTCATGTGATAAGAGGGTCTAGATTAGAATGATATGTATACCATTTAGATATCCCACAACGATGGCTAGAGAAACTAGTCATTACATTATAATACTTATTTAACCTTCCAACATACCAAAATATATGATGGAAATTTATGGGGGTGTTATGAATTCACCTTGATCCCAGGTATATGAGAAAATATAAATTTTATCCATAAAAATCAATATCATAGGGGAGGTGACAATGAGTCTATGGATGATCACCAATCAAATTCTAAATATGAGTTACACTACAAAATATCCAAGGATAAAGAATAACAAATGTATGATTTCTTATTAGCCTTTTTTGTTATTCGTGGGCCATCACTTTTTACTATATGTCTTTTAGGAATGTGAGATAGATATGAGGTGAGATAATTTACACTTTGTGCTTACATAGTTGAGGATCCCATTTATATATGATAGTTTGGAATGTCAATTAAAATTAAAGGAACACAAAGTGTGGATAATAAATGGTATATTAAAGATAGATATAAGAACCATGGGGATGTACTATTATGCATTAATCTGGATTATTGGCTGCACCAGTCTTATGTGGTGATAAGGATATAAGAGAAATAGGCGTGGATCAAATTTTCCTCAAGGAAAATGAACCATTCCCAAGTACTATTGGGTGTATTATCATCATTCATGGACAACATGGATCAGGATTCCACACCCTCCAAGTGTGATAATAGGCACTGGACTTTGCCAATAGAGGTTCTAAAACAAACCATGGGTGGTTGGAAGATTAATTTTGTGACTCATATAGGGGATATAAATGTCACTACATATCCTAAGAAGCAGGAATCAAGACACACATAATTATGGAAAGTGAAATGTTCGGATACAATAACTAATAAAATGACACATCCTCTCCAGTGAGGAATTTGAGTATCAAATACTTTGAAGTCATGAAACAAGGACTCTCTCGTGAATTTTAGTGTCTTGTAGTGAGGGTATAAAGTGGAGAGAGGTATTTTTCATAACATGAGAGATTATATCAAGTTCCAACAAAATTTTTCTTAGAATAAATTCACATTGATTACGGTCAGATGCTTGGACTAGAAGGTAGTTTGAGAAAGTTCACAAGGAATGAATTATGATTGAAACCCAACATATTTAAAGGAAAAAATAGGCATTGTGACACACTAGAATCATATATCCATAATTCAAATTATTTAATTTCATGATGTGTGAATATAGGGAGGGTTATACTAGTTTGAGGTTTTTGAACATGGACCAAAGTGGTGAGACGATGTATCTTTCTTGAGAAAAGAAAACCTGACATGAAGGTAGGTATAAAAGGGGCCCAATTGGATCATTTTGTGAATTGGTTATCTGATTGGATTAGGTACACAGTGTTTTACGTTCATGATTCATGGAACATTGCACAAATTTTATGTTTACAGTTCTTAGAGAATCACAAATAGTTTAAGGAAGTGGGGCATTGACCATTGGTCATAGTTTAAAGTTGTGGTTAATATAACAACACACATAATTTAAGGTCATGATTTATAGAACAATGATTTACCATTTAGGATTATAGATACACAACCTCAATCGAGAGTAAGTCCCACTTGGGAGAATTTTTGAGTATCGTTCATGTTAAGGTTAATACACTAAGAATATTAAGTGATTGTGAATCATTATAGGTGTAGGACACATGAATTTTCATGAGAAATCCCATCTCATGTGACAGTATACCGTAGGGTAAAATTGAAGTATTCTTGGGAAGTTCCTTATAAGGTAGACATTCTCATTAAATGTGTGTGGATACATAATGGAATACTTACATGCACATAGAAATTATACTATAATCAAATAGGGTGTAATGGAATTAAATCATTACCTTTAATATCTCAATCTACAATAGGATGAGAAAAAAATGCTGAAGTAAAAAAATTAACCACATTTGATACATGGCTTCCATCAACACACTATTGTGGATGAGGTGTAAAAAATATCAAAATGACCATTAACAATTTTCAATATATGAGAACAATTTTTTATTAGAAATACTCTAGGGAATGTTACTTAGATAAGAGGAAAGAATATTTTGTCCAAGAACTATCACTGAAAGTGGGGGCCATTCAGTTTTGGAAGGTTATGGGGATTAAGATAAATGGAGGTTTAAAGTGTGGATATGAATTTGAGGGACATTCATAACTAATTTCACGATCCTGGTGGTGTTCCTTTTAGCATTAAATAATATTGATTGGAAATATCGGTGAGTGATATTCAGACTTATTACCAATGGGAAATCAAAATGTTTTAGTGGGAATGACATGGATAATACATCCAACTATCCCTATATATATATTATGTCCTTGGGGGGATAATTAAATTAATCACACACACACCAAACTCATGGGACAGAAAGGCATGCCATAGAAACTCCAAGCGATAACACACCTATAAAGTGTTATTTATTTAGTATATGGGTTAGAGGCCCAGTGGGAATGAAGCCCATTACATGGCCCAATAGACCACAAACATTCCTAAAGGACCTTTGCAACGTCATGCAAGCACCATGTCTGCATCATCATTTGTCTACCTCGTGCTTATGCCACTACCTGGCTGTGTCCTACCTGCATCACCATCTACTAGTGAAATTTTTCTCCCACCCAGATTTAATCCCTGGTCTGATGTAGGATTATAGGGAACCTTTACCACTTGGGTAATCCCCCAACTAAAAAATAATTATATATATATATATTATATAATTGTAATCAATCCATAATTGTTTTTTTGATGGTGGTTTAGTATGAGAATGAAACTATAAAAGGGGGTTGTCCTCTCGAGTGAGGACAAGGAGCCATACTATAGTTAATGTGTTGTACAATATGATATTGGTTTCATAGTTTATGTTTTTTATTCTAGGAATTGATAATATGTTTATGAGGTTCCATACAATAACAAATGTATTTTAAGAAAAATATGAATAGAGGGTCAAGGTTCTAGACACCACACAATCATATTTTTAAGGGGCATGCAATGAATTTAGTGTCATGAAGGATGAACCACGTGTTGAGATAGACCATGTAGAATGGGGTGTATGACAGACCAACATGGATCATAGGAGTACGATGATAGATTTAGGATCACAAAAAGGGGGGAAAAGTGTGTGAAATGTCTTATCTAATTTATTTAACTATTGGGTTCAGTGAGAGAAACCACTATTTTTCTTGATCTTATAAATGAACCATACTGTCTTTGTGATTTTTCTATCTACGGTCTAAATTTTTCATAATATTTGGATGATTACATCGACGAATAGAGGCCCGAATATTTTTTTGGTCTCACTTTGTGATATTTTTTCTTGAAAGACCCTTTATCTCTTTCATAGGGATGTTTAGGGTCATACCAGTTATACAATAATTGATAAGTTTTTATATTACATAACGTCGACTTGTGTATGTGCTAAATGTTCAAGTACATGAATCATTAAACAATAGGTGCTACCATTTTTGGTTTGTAGAGAATGGACCATCACATGGAATTTTTGGTTGTGATGTTGGACCATGGGGCATGACAATTAAGGTTGTTCAATCAGGATACATATTGTGATGAATAATTCATTTGAAATGATATATAAAAAGATTCAAACATGAATTATGGGAAAAATATGTCCAATTACACCTTAAAATACTCAACAAGTGGTTTTGGTAGATTAAGGTTATGATTCTTGAACTAGAGGCTTCTAAAAGTTTAAGGTAATGTTTTGTAGACCATTGGAGATATAGGGGAGTTTTTGTGAAATGGATTATAATATAAACCTAGTGTGAATAGAGGTAAAAAGTGGACATGTTCTTGATGAACCTTATCTGAATGAGGTTCATACTTTTTAAATTCATGATGCTTATACCATGAGCTACTTCTTATTTAATGTCATAGTGCATAAATTGTTTGTGATCGGGGGTTATGTGTAATGAAGGACAGTATGATCCTAATGTGAATGAACGGAAAACGATCCATTTTCCACCCAAAAACTCTTATATTGGAGTGAATATAGTTTAAGTTCATGATTTCTAGATCAATAGTTGCAACCAGTTTAAGTTCATGATTCATGGAACTTTGGTGATCCAAGGGGAATTTGTAAATACTAAAGGATATTATGAATATAAAAGTATTTTAAGGAACTTTATGACCCTAACTACACAAAAATTCTTATAATTGGGTGAATGTAGTTTATGATCATGATGCTTAGACTTATGTAGTAGTTATAGAGGTTTAGGGTCACACAAAGTTGATCGAGAGGGTGATCTACTTGGGAGAATTTTTATATGTTGGTGTAGTTGGGTACAATCCATGAATACTCATAATACCATGTAATTCATAAATAGTTTTGGAAACAAGGAGTATTGGGACACTTCTCATTCCACCTGAGAGTGCACTATAGGTTAAAAAGGAATCTGTCTTGGGAATGTCCTAATGTGACTGACTTGTTTTGTAAAAATTCTTGGATGCATGGATAAGATATTCCAAAAAAATAAAAATTAAATTAGGATAGATGAAAATATAGAGGATCCAAATCATGACCTCCAAGATTTAAATCACAAATAGAAGTGCCATATTGGGCTAGGGGTGACTATTGGCCATGCACAGTTATGAAGATTTCACTACTTCACTATCATGGATGATGTGATCAAATCTCAGATTGACCATTGACTATTTTTAGAACATTACAACCATCAATAATCACTAAATATTCTTCTAAATAACATACCCTATATAGTTGTAAAACACATTTTGGTGATTCACCATCATCATATGGGAGCCGGTTAGGACATAGAGGGTGATGGTGGGTCTAGAACATGGAAGAATCAAAGTGTGATGTGATTTAAAGGGGTGTTTGATTGTAGATCAACACACTAAGAACTATTTCATCATGTGTTTTAGTACATTGATGGGGCATATTAGTGAGAGGGACCCAAACCTATTCTAGAGGTGAAACCCAAATACATATGTGGATGGGTTTGGGGAAAGACGTCCATGTGCCTCTATGTATAATATTAAATTGGAATCAATCCACAAGTTATTCTTAAAGGTGGAATGGTAGGGGACCATTCCTTATAGGGATACTATAGAGAAAGACTGAAACTATCAAGGGGGTTCCCTCTTGGATGAGGGTGAAATTCAGGATCTGTAGTTTGGATGTTGTGATGAAAGATGTTTCTATTTAGTTTGAATTTGTTCATCTTTGACTATTTTTATACAGTTTAACATCATGTGTCTGGGACATTAAACCCATATTTTAATGTCACATGGTGAGGATAATGTGTCTTACTATTTAACTACATCTGAAACCCCAAATTAATGTCATAAGGTAAAGATGAGGAACATTTAATATAACATCATAAAATAAAAAAGACATGTCTTACAGTTTAACGTCATGTATCCATGACATTTAACACACAATTTAACGTCATATGGTAATGATGATTTGTCTTATTTTTTAACAACACGTGACCTAGAAGTTTTGGAACAATGTGAAAGCTATAAAAATACTTCCTGAGAAACCTAGAATCATTGTAAGTAGTGATGCATCTCAATCGTGTCAGTGAAGTGATCAAAAAAATATTTTAATCCCACATAATCCAAATGTGGTGTGAGAAACAACGTGACCTAGATTATTAGTCACATTCAATGAGAGAGCGTGATTTAAATTTATGGGATGATCATGAAGGTTTCATCCATCAATAAATACATTCATTAAATAATGTAATTGGTTGGGGGTGATCCAAAAGATTGATTCACATTGTCAACATATTTGAATACATAAAAGGTTAACCTCGATGGTGTTGTAATTCCACAAGAACAAAAGGAAGTAGAATAAGTGTAAATTTACCAATAGAGTTTGTGTTGATGAATGTTGTGTCAAATCATCTAGGAATTATCTTTGATTAAATTTGATATATCCCACTTCCGAACCATGAAAACCCAACCTTGGTTTTATTTTTATTTTAATTATTTGTGGTTCGTTGATCTTTCAATTTATTTTTGGACCAAAATTTGGGTGTACATTTTTTGTTTTGAGTTTTTTTGTAATAAAGGGGGTGGAACATGATTGGTGCATGGTTAGGGTAAACTATGCACCATCCTAGGGAAAACCTTGTGGCCCTAAAAGAGGATCTTTTTAGGCTACCTGTTTATGCACATGGCCATGCGCTAGCCATTACAACTTGTGCGCCCTGAAAAATATGTGACCATATAGTTGGTGTGGGGTATAGAAGACCATGTGGCCAAACCGTGCAATCCATCCAGGTTTAAAAAATTTCTGTTTAATAATAATAATAATAATAATAATAATAATAATAATAATAATACTATTATTATTATTATTATTGTTGTTGTTGTCCTTGTCATTTTTGTAGACATTTTTTTTTCATTTTGTTATATCCTATACTTATCTTTAGGTCGGGCCACCTTCTCCTTTCCCATTGTGTCATGACCCACATCCGAAGGGTGTTATCCTTGCCTACTATCCTATTTCCCTCTACCAGTAGTATAAACTTTTCTCTAAATTTGTAGTGTGAAATCCTCCAGTATGATTCTCCTCTTATCCTCGTATTTCTTTTACACCTATTTCTTGGTTTTCTTTTATCCCTTGTGGTGAACATAACCTATGAAGGACACTATCCATATTTAGGTTATTTTGTTTTTTGGTTTACTGTTTCTAGGGTTTTTGTGGTTCTATTAAGGCTAAAACTAGACACATATTTTAATGGTATAGAGTTCTCCATCAGTTTCGAGTAGGTTTCCCTTTATTTCTTCATCATTGGACCTATTTTAGTTTGGGTTTTTGAATTTTTTGGATTTCTTGTATTTTTCTAGTGTACATTTGGCCTCCTTGATGTAACTTTGGACCACTATTCTTGATGGAGACAACTCATGGATCCCTAAAGGTGACTTACACACATATATATGGGTGATGTGTATATTAATATATACCCTATTTGTACATATTCACCCACAGCGGTGTGAATATTTTCATTATATTTAGGGGTAAATATATATATATATATATATATGTGTGTGTGTGTTTCTAGGTGCGTTTGTGTGTTAGTGTAAAAGGAGGTTTTTTTTTGTAGATTCCTTCTTGGCCTATCTTCCTTCTATGGTTCTCTTTGATTTGGATTCTAGTTTCCATCATCAGATGTGGAATGTTTTGAAGTAGGATCCCTATGATCGATCCTTTAATTTGAATTCCCCAATTTCTTGAGTGTTGATAAATAATGTTATTACTATTATATAGTATTTACATGATATGAAAATTGGTTTTGCATCCTATAAATGGGTTTTAATTTATTTTACATAACTTACCTAATCTTCCATCATGGGTTGTTCATGTTAAAATATGTTTTCATCATTTTTTAATTGTAAATTATTGTTTTTATGTTTAACTGGTTTTATAATATTATAATTATAAGATATTATTATAACATTTAATTATTTTATAAAAATGTAAAAACCCTCTTAATACATGCCCCATTCAATGTATAGTTGATGTATGTGTTAAATACATGATTCATGATATGTTCCCAGTGAAGGGTTTTACACATGGTTTGTGTTACTAGGGAAGGGGTTGAACTTATGGAGGTTGGTCATATGTGAGAAAGTAATTGCATGATTTTGTAAAATTGTCTGATATCTATGTATATGATAGCATGGTAAAAAATCACCTCCATTTGAATGAATCACTTGGGATCCCTGGGTACATAGGCAGGTGGTATAACAACCCTTCCCTTTATTACACATATAAACAAGATTTATTACATAGATTTATACTTAATGAAACTCATATGATTGAGAGGCCAAGTGTATTGGGAAACTAGGAACATCACATAACAAATTAAAATAATAAATAACATATATTTTTAAAAAAATAATTTTACATGACCACAACATTCCTTCGTACATGACACTTCCTGGGATAACCCGAGGATGTACATTAGAAAGGGGTCAGCTATAAATCCTAGTAAGGGAATAAACATGTAATAAAATTAGTAAAATAATACATGTGGAACAAGTAATATCAATTAGTAATGAATTAACATGAATATAAAGGCATGATATAACATGATAATCATAACATGGAAATGTGGAAACAACATAAAACACTACATCATAAACAAAAAGGAATCAAGTAAACCACTATCCCAACATGGTGGGAAAAAGTACCATAAAAGAATATATTAAACCCCTATCCTAAATTGAAGTACCATGATACTAAAAATTACCCAATGCATTGGATCACTATTAGGGCACACCCATCATAATCATTTCAATATCATTCTTAAGTGTGCCACATAGATCATATAATATGGATTCATTCAACATCATCATTTTTTCCATGATTAAGGAATGTAAAATAAATACATTTAAGTACAAAATAAATAAATGTTCATAAATGTGAATAAACTTGATAAATTAATGGGTATGGTATTTAATACATTATGATTTTGGCATGAAAAATTGTGGTGTAATTTCAGCATTATAACGAAGTCATATAGAAATTCATAAAATGGATTGACGGGAGATAAATGAGTATCTAATAATTTATACATGAAAAGGGATATAAGGGGATCGTGGAACATAATATCCTAATGTAGAGACCCGAAGCTTGGCGTACATGGACATTACATTACTTTTGAGGTATACTTAATACATAACAAAAACAGACACACAAGGATCGTAATAGTTTAGTGTCTTTGGAAACTAAGAATATAATCTTCTAATTGTGGTAAAAGATCTTCAACATCTCCATTAATGATCTCCCATTTTTTTCTTACCTAAAACCTTTCTTTATATCCTGGGGAAAATAAAACATAAAAAGGGTGAGCTCAAATGCTCAGTAAGGGTAATCACGGATAAAATAAAACATACCGTATACATTTGAACTTAAAAACATGAACATAATGTTTAAACATCAAAAGCTTGATCAATGACATAAAAGATGGAAGTACGTAAGGCATAGATCATAAAGAAACACTAAGAATCATAAAATAGCATGGGAATAAAACATGTAATTGTGGAAACCATTAAGCACATGATATGATTTCCATAGTAGCCAAGGCATTGCTGCCAAGACCATCTTAGTGGACAAATTCCCTTTCTGAATCGAGTTCACTCCTCGTTCTAGTCATGTATTAATTAACCAGTTTAACTTTCCGTTCCAACCATGTCTATCTCATGCGATATAAATCTTTACCCAATGCATTGGAGGGAGATATATATCCCACCAATCTCATAATGAAATCATTTTTACTTGTGCCACGACATTAACATAAATCATTCATCATAACCCAAAGAATAAAATGGGTTTCATAAACATCATTCCATCATAACATAATCTAGATAAAACAAATGGATATCATTTCAGCATAAGAAAAGTAAAACCGTGTAAATAATAGAGACATTATACTTGAAACATACACATATGAAATAATGTCATCTTAGATGGAAAATGGTTTTAATAAAACAGTTGAAATGAATTCTTGAGGAAAATACCCTTTCTTCTTCAAAATCATTTTCTGTTAAAAAAATGTCATGCAATTTTAAAAGAAAAGTATTTTTTTGAAAATATTCATGAAATTTTTTGAAGGATGCTCCATGAAAATAAGGCTTTTATAAATCAATAAAAATCCGTTCGTGCCGTATAGGTTAAAAAAAACAATCTTCTCGTACTTTTGCCGGAAAAGTCAAAAAGTACCTTGTAAAAGAAAGATTCAATACATACCATGTAGTAAAAGTCAAAATGGGAAAAAAGGACAATAAACATACATGAATAAAATTTTATATAACATGGATATGGATGATAGCAATAACCCCAGTAAATACTAACGAATAAGAAATCTCGGATAAAAATGAGATTTTCAAAATTATCCCTTACCTTAGGTCCGATATGCTTCCTACATATCAGAACCTACTGTATAATGATTTAAATAATGTCATTGACTTATTAAAGAATCATATTCATTGTTATGATATCATATATGTTTCACTTATGACTTTATATTACCCGTTCTTTTGTAAATTCCATGTTAAAGCAGCGTTTTGGGTAAAATCATTTCATTTATCGTATGTGTTTCAACTTGTCGTTATTGATATTATTACTTACACCTTGATTTACATAATTCCAGAATGTAAAACATGATTTATATATAATATATATTCATCATATACATATATATTATAGATCGATAAAAGGAATGAAATACACCGTTCATGGAGACGGTAGGCCGTACGTACGCATGAACACTGTTTTCGTTTCCCTTTTGAATTGAATGGAATTAAGCAAATGACATACATATATATACATACATAAATACAGTATCATTATTATTTCATATATTTTATTATTATTCATTATATATACATTATAATCATTCATGAATGGTTAAATGGAGAATTAGTCTCATCGCGTCGTGGAGACGGTAGTCCACACGTACGCACGAGCGATGATATCGTTCACATAATTATTGAATTGAATTGGAGTGGATGGTATAATATATCAGAATCAGTATGATGTTTTAATAACCATATATATTTATTATTTACACCATTATACCCATCCATGTAAGGTGTTGGTGGAAAAACAGATTACACCACGGCGTGGAGACGATATTCCGTACGTACGCACGCGCGGTGATTTCGTTTTCCATAGGATGGATAGAAGGTAAAATGAGGTTGTTTCATACTTATAATAAAATATCAGTATATTAGTGATACTGATGTTATTACTTAATAATTAAACAACTAATGAAGAAGAAGTGGAAGAAGAAATAAATTTGAAAGAATCGGTAACGGACATTACCTCTTCTTTGAAGCGCCTCTTTGAGACCTCCACTTAGGGCATTAAAATTAGTCTTTGAAGAAGACCAGTACCTCTAGGACGTTTCTAGTGAAGTGGGTAAGTGAAATTGGAATGGTTTGGCCGATCTTGAAGGCTCAATGTGGTGTGAGGAAGAGAGGGAGGAGGTGCCCTTTTATAAGGGAGGAGAGGGGCACCTTTGAAATATAAGAAATATTAGTTTATATTAAATCCCAAACCCACTTAAAAACTTCCAAAATGACTCATATAATAATATTATATGAGATAGGGTTGTAATCTCAACAACCAATAAAATTTAGACATGTTAGGAATTCATTATCAACTTGATTTATCCTTATTTAATCAATTTAATTTTATTTGTGGTAATAAAATTCTAAATTTTAAATTATAACAAATAATTAATTATTTGTTATGAATTGTCCATACATGGATAATTTATAACCTTTTAGACCATATAAATTTAAATTTATAATTTTTATATATTTTTGTGATTTTTAAACAATTTTATAATATGTTATTTTTATAAAATAACAACAGTGTCAATTTTGACACTATTTATTTATTTGAATTTAAATAAACTATATAAAGACGATAAGTTTGAAATAAAAGATTTAATAGATTCATAAAAGGTCATATGTATCTATAAAATTAGTGGAGCACATTAAATAGTTCATATAATATTTATTTTATTATTTTTAAAACCATTTATTTGGTGTATCTCTTAATAAAATAATTACTATAACATTTTTGTATAATTATTTAATATACTTCTTTGTTGCAAACAAATTAGAAATAAAATCATATGATGAAGGTAAATCTATTAACATTCAAAATAATACTTTTACTAGATTTTATCATCTTAAAATCATAATATTTAAATTGTTATGTTTACTAAATTATGAAGGTGACAACTTTGGCATCATTTAAAATAAAATAATAGAAGTGTCATATTCACTTTTATAAGACTCCAAACGGTTATATATTAGGTCATTGGATGATTATGGTGTAGATATACACTACCAATAAGTTTTTTTAGGTTTTAGGGTATTTTAATGTGTATTAGTATTTTAAATAAAAACTATATTACTGATTTTTCACTTAATAAATAATTTCTGCATCAGTAATGTATCACCATTAATGACAATTATTTAATCCCTAAAAATTATAAATAAATTATCATGAAGTAGATAATTTTATTAAATTTCTGGAGACTATTCATGTTTGAAGTTTTATGATGTTTATCACTAAATTAAAATTATTATACTTATAAGATTTAAGAGAGTGACATGTTGTCACTTTCTTTGGTTTTAAAAATAATTAAATTATTTTCATGGTCAAAAGCCCATAAAATGAATCTAATACAACCCTTAGGTGATATGGGTATACTTTTATCCATCCAATAGAATTTTGGCATGTGTTAGGGTAATTTTATAATATTATATTTACCCTTAGTTACCCGATTTACCTTTAACTATGGTAAATAAAATTTACCGTAGTTACTATTCATAATTCCCAAAAATAAAAAGTATCCTATTAACATAATTTGGACCCACTGATTCAAAATATGGAATCCAATTTTTCAAATTCAATACATATAAGTTTCAGAAATTAAATTAAAATTAATCCCGTTGTTGAATGAAAACGGGTTTTTGTTTAAAACATTGCAAAAGATTGAATTGATTTAACCTATGAATTCAATGTAAAATCAATGCTAATGACATAAATTATATTAAATGGTAAAAATATATTTTATTTATACTTTAAAACCATTAAATATTATAATTTAACCATTTAAATTATTATGATGAAAAAAGTGGTTTTTAATTAAAATATAGCGTGTTTTTACTGTTTATTAAAATATGAATGTTATCAGAAAAATATCAAAACTTTATCAAATGTAAATTTTTATATCCTGATTCAAAAGAAGAATTTTATTTTGTCAAATTGAAGTTATAAACATGTCAAAAACTAGATTTAAAGTGGGTGCGCCATCAAAAGGCGGAAAATCTGCATTTTTTGAAAAATACATATTTTACGTGAAAAATTTATTTTGTTCTTATACCATGTTCTAGAAAATGTGTAAGATGAATAATAATGTTATAAAATTCAAAATTTAGTTAATAATATTTATAACAGATAGTTCATAATAATATTATAATAATATATCTTTTTTTAGTAAAACCCGGTATTGCGTACAACACACGCAATCGAGGAAGATCGCGATTGCGTGTAATGCAAGACAAGTTAGGGTTGCGTGTTGTGAAAGAATCATTTTTTGTTTCATATAACAGAATCCAACCATTTTTCATTTATACATTGAATATATATATATATATATACACTCAATGTTGCGTAGAATGACTATTATATAACGAACATGAAATTGTGTGTAACACAATCTAAGAATAGTGTTGCATATACTGCAAGCTAATACAGTGTTGCGTATAGCACAAGATAATCTTGTTGTAGCTTACAACACAAGACATCAATGAAAATAAAAGAATATTTTTCATAAAATCTCGGGGTGTTACATTCTACCCCCCTTAAAATGAATTTCTCCCTCGAAATTCGTTGGGGTTATAAATCGTTTACTATTTATAGAAACCCACATCGTAAAAAGGAATACTAAAACTTAATTTTAAAAACTAAAGCATGAAATGTAACGATTACCCAAAGAAACTCATCACTGGGTTTCCATATAGGAGAACATAGGTGAAAATTTGGATATGAAAGAAAAATATAATCATCAAGTTATGATGGAGAGTGGTAGAGAACATGGCTATCCATCAATCACAAAGCCATAGATTTTTGATGATCTGAGGTACCATCTGATTCATCGTATATACGGTCACTAGGATAACATTTTTGGTTTTAAAGATCATTTCCCTAACGTTATTGGAATTAGAAGAAATACTTTCATGATTTTGGTACAGTCTATCCGTTGGTCGTTATTTGGAAAATTTCCAGTTCATCTCTTAAAGAAATGAAGTTGAATTTTTCATTCGTGAAGTGTTAGCAGATCATGTGATAGAATGATGGGTCATTCCATCTATCTCAAACAAAAGGTTAGAGAAGTTATCAAAAATAGATAAGTCCATCTATGGTGAGGTTAATCATATATGATTCCAAAAATGAACTTATACATAATATATCATACAGCGTAATAAAATAAAACTAGTTTCTACTATCAAGGGACTTCCTGTGGGCCAGTGGTATGAGATAAAGGCTAGTCGCACTTTGGTTGTGGGTTCGATTCCCATAGCCTTGTCTGATGCGATGGGCTGTCGCCCGTCCTGCAGGTTGTCCTTTTTTCAAAACTACATTACTATAACATCCCATCAATAATATCGAAAAAAGTTCTATCCTTAAACAATACTAACTTATGTCCAACAAAATCCATTCTAATCTTTAGGCTTATCTTAAATGCTTCGGTCCAAGCTCATATTATAAAGAAAATGATTACTTGAAATGTCACATAAAAATCACATGAATGCCATCATTTATCCCCCATATATCATAAGATATATCTTGTTGGTCAAATTTCAAACATGTGAATACCTTAATCATGTATTCTCTTGAAGAATGAATACCCATTGAACCTTAGTGAAAACATGAATGTTGTTAAATTTTAACACTTTCCACATACCAAAATCCCAAAAATTCTATATACTCAAACCATAATATCTCTTAGTCCTTATATCAGTCACGAGCTCATGAACACAATCAAACATCTCATTATCTTCTTATCCTTTCATTATGCGCATATCATCTAATTTCCAAAAATATCTGAATAACCATTCATGGTTACCAGTACCATTCAACATATAAATTCAAATACTTTAGGAAAAACAATAGTGTAACAATCCTTAGATTATTATTTATTCCATAGTACCATACATTATTCTTTATAAACATACAATAATTCCACTAACTTCTTAAACCACTAACTGAGCTTCATCATTTCTTTCATCTCATATTTCATTTGTAGTCTCTTCATCATCATCCATATAAATACTACTCATATGACCATGCTGATTCTCTTCATGAGATTTTCCCTTAGGGCATTGGTTTGCATAATGCCCATACATTCCACATTTAAAACATCTAATCATTGTTGATGTCATAACAATACCATTATCCTTGTCCATGGTGTTAACTGAACCTTTTCCTTTGCACATACTGGCTTTGTGTCCTTCATTTCCACACACAAATAATCTTACAGTTCCTTTGAAACATTCTCCTTGATGCCTCTTCCCACATGATTTACATAGGATAAATTGAACATTCTTTCCTCTATGATCATCATGAAACTCCATCTTTCTCTTATTAGCCGAGTCAGGAAACTTACCAAAGTTGATATTATTGATCATATTATGAGATTGCTGATTATGCATAATAATGATGTTTGGACTTCCAAATCCCATTTCATTTGGTTTCTCATGAAGAATATCATTCCACTGTCCGTCATATCCTCCATTATCGTGAATCTTCCTGTTTCCAGCCATTTTCTAAAACCCAAAAAGAACAGTGAGAGAGGAAAAAATCATGCTAGGGAAAAACATAGTAAAGGGGGAGTACCCTCAATATCTAACATATTAGTATAAATTTTGAGATCATTACCGTAGTTCTAGGACTATATCCTATACAGATACTTATCCTTAGGGACATCCCTATACCTACCTTAGGAATATCTCTAGGGATCTTACTAACGTTTTTGCATCCTTGTTTCCAAAGGTTAACTAAACCTTTCCTCTGATACCAACTGTAGTGACTAGAAGATTGACGTACACGGACATTACATTACTTTTGCAGAATACTTAATAAATAACAAAAATAGACACACAATGATCGTAATAGTTTAGTGTCTTTGGAAACTCGGAATATAATCTTCTAATCGTGGTGAAAGATCTTCAACATCTCCATTAATGATCTCCCCCTTTTTTTCTTACCTATAACATTTCTTTATATCCTAGGGAAAATAAAAAATAAAAAGGGTGAGCTTAAATGCTCAGTAAGGGTAATCATGGATAAAATAAAACATACCGTATACATTTGAACTTAAAAACATGAACATAATGTTTAAACATCAAAACCTTGAGCAATGACATAAAACATGGAAGTAAATAAGGAATAGATCATAAAGAAACATTAGGAATGATTAAATAGTATGAGAATAAAACATGTAACTATGGCAACCATTAAGCACATGATATGTTTTCCATAGTAGCCAAGGCATTGCTGCCAAGACCATCTTAGTGGAAGAAGTCCCTTTCTGAATCGAGTTCACTCCTCGTTCCAGTCATGTATTACTGAAATGGTTTAACTTTCCATTCCATCCATGTCTATCTCATGAGATATAAATCTTTACCCAATGCATTGGAGGGATATATAGGTCCCACAAATCTCATAATGAAATCATTCTTACTTGTTCCACGACATAAAGATAAATCATTTATCATAACCCAAAGAATAAAATGGTTTTCATAAACATCATTCCATCATAACATAATCCATATAAAAAAATGGATATCATTTCATCATAAGAAAATTGAAACCATGTAAATAATATAGACATTATACTTGAAACATATACATATGAAATAATGTCATCTTAGATGGAAAATGGTTTTAATAAAACAGTTGAAATGAATTCTTGAGGAAAATATCCTTTCTTCTTCAAAATCATTTTCTGTTCAAAAAAAAAATGTCATGAAATTTTAAAAGAAAAGGATTTTGTTTAAAATAGTCATGAAATCTTTTGAAGAAAGCTTCATGAAAATAAGGCTTTATAAAACCGTAATAATCCGTTCGTGCCGTATAAGTTAAAAAACCATTCTTCTCGTACTTTTGCCGGAAAAGTCAAAAAGTACGTTGTAAAAGAAAGATTCAATACATACCATGTAGTAAAAGTCAAAATGGGTAAAAAGGACTTTAAACATACATGAATACACTTTTATAAAACATGTACATGGATGATAGCAATAACCCCAGTAAATACTTACAAATAAGCAATCTTAGATAAAAATGAGATTTTCAAAATTATCCCTTACCTTAGGTCTGATATGCTTCGTACGTATCCGAACCTCCTGTATAATTATTTAAATAATGTCATTTACTTATTACATAATCATATTCATTGTTATTATATCATATATGTTTCACTTATGAATTTATATTACCCGTTCTTTTGTAAATTCAATGTTAAATCAGCGTTTTGGTTAAAATCATTTCATTTATCCTATGTGTTTCGACTTGTCGTTCTGGATATTATTAGTTATATCCTGATTTACATAATTACAAAATGTAAAACATGATTTATATATAATATATATTCACCATATACAAATATATTATAGATCGATAAAAGGAATGAAATACACCGTTCATGGAGACGGTAGGCCGTACGTACGCATGAACGCTGTTTTTGTTTCCCTTTTGAATTGAATGGAATTAAGTAAATGACATAAATATATATATATATACATAAATCCAGTATAATTATTATGTAATATATTTCATTATTATTAATTATATATACTTTATAATCATTCATTAATGGTTAACATGGAGAATGAATCTGATCGTGTTGTGGAGACGGTAGTCTGTACGTACGCACGAGCGATGATATCGTTACCATAATTATTGAATAGAATTGTAGTGGATGGTATAATATATAAGAATCAGTATGATGTTATAATAACCATATATAGTTATTATTTACACCATTATACCCATCCATGTAAGGTGTTGGTGGAAAAACCGATTAGACCACGGCGTGGAGACGGTATTCTGTACGTACGCACCCACGGTTATTTTGTTTTCCGTAGGATGGATAGAAGGTGAAATGGGGTTGTTTCATAATTATAATAACATATCAGTATATTAGTGATACTGATGTTATTACTTCACAATTAAACAACTAAATAAGAATAAGTGGAAGAATAAATAAAGTTGAAAGAATCGGTAAAGGACATTACATCTTCTTTGTAGAGCCTCTTTGAGACCTCCTCTTAGGGAATTAAAATTGGTCTTTGAAGAAGACCAGGACCTCTAGGAGATTTCTAATGAAGTGTGGAATTGAAATTGGTAGGGTTTGGCCGAGCTTGAAGGCTCAATATGGTGTGAGGAAGAGAGGGAGGAGGTTCCCTTTTATAAGGGAGGAGAGAGGCACCTTTGAAATATAAGAAATATTAGGTTATATTAAATCCCAACACCACTTAAAAACTTCTAAAATGACTCATATCCGAATCTTAGAAGAGATAGATTTGTAATATAATCATCCAATAAAATTTATAAATGTTAGGAATTCATTATCAACTTGATTTATCCTTATTTAATCAATTTAATTTTATTTGTGGTAATAAAATTCTAAATTTTAAATTATAACAAATAATATTTTATTTGTTTTTAATTGTCCATAATTGGATAATTTATAACATTTTGGACCATATAAATATAAATTTATAATTTTTATATATTTTTGTGATTTTTAAACAATTTTATAATATGTTATTTGTATAAAATAACAATAGTTTCAATTTTGACACTATTCATTTATTTGAATTTAAATAAAATATATTCAGAAGATATGTTCGAAATAAAAGCATTAATAGATTTATAAAAGGTCATATGTATCTAGAAAATTAGTGGATCAGATTAAATACTTCATATAATATTTATTTTATTATTTTTAAAACCATTTATTTGGTTTATCTCTTAATAAAATAATTACTACAACATTTTTGTATAATTATTTAATATACTTATTTGTTGCATAAAAATTAAAAATAAAATCCAATGATGAATATAAATCTATTAAAGTTCAAAATAATAATTTTACTTTAATTTATCTTCTTAAAATCACAATATTTAAATTTTTATATTTATTAAATTATGAAGGTGACAACTTTGGCATCATTTAAAATAAAATAATATAAGTGTCACAGTCACTTTTATAAGACTCCAAACGGTTTTATATTATGTCATTGGATGATTCTAGTGTAGATATACACTACCAATAAGCTGTTTTCAGGTTTTTGGGTCTTTTAATTGGTATTATTATTTCACTAAAAACTATATTACTGATTTTTCACTTAATAAATAATTTCTGCATCATTAATGTATCACCATTAATGACAATTATTTAATCCATAAAAATTCTAAATAAATTATCATTAATTAGATAATTGAATTTGATTTATGTAGACTATTCATGTTCGATGTTTTATGATGTTTATCACTAAATTAAAATTATTATACTTATAAGATTTAAGAGAGTGACATGTTGTCACTTTCTTTGGATTTAATAATAATTACATTATTTTCAGGGTCAAAAGTGCATAAAATGAATCTAATCCGACCCTTAGGTGATATGGGTATACTTTTAGCCATCCAATAGAATTTTTTCATGTGTTAGGGTAATTTTATAATATTATATTTACCTTTAGTTACCTGATTTACATTTAACTATGGTAAATAAAATTTACCGTAGTTACTATTCATAATTCCCAAAAATAAAAAGAAGCCTATTAACATAATTTGGACCCACTGATTCAAAATTTGGAATCCATTTTTTCAAATTCAATACACAGAAGTTGCAGAAATTAAATTAAAATTAATCCCATTGTCGAATGAAAACGGGTTTTTGTTTAAAACATTGCAAAAGATTGAATTGATTTAACCTTCTAATTCAATGTAAAATAAATGATAATGACATACATTATATTAAATGGTTAAAATATATTCTATTTATACTTTAAAACGATTAAATATTATAATTTAACCATATAAATTATTACAATGAAAAAAGTTGTTTTTAATTAAAATATAGCGTGTTTTCACTATTCATTAAAATTTGAAAGTTATCAGAAAAATATCAAAACATTATCCAATGTAAATTTTTATATCATGATTCAAAATAAGAATTTTATTTTGTCAAATTGAACTTATAAACATGTCAACAACTAGATTTAAAGTTGGTGCGCCATCAAAAGGCGGCAAAACTGCATTTTTTGAAAAATACATATTTTACCTGAAAAATTTAATTTGTTCTTATACCATGTTCTAGAAAATGTGTAAGATGAATAATAATGTTATAAAATTTAAAATTTAGTTAATACTATTCATAACGGCTAGTTCATAATAATATTATAATAATATATCGCTGTTTATTAAAATCCGGCATTGCGTACAACACACGCTATCGAGGAAGGTCGCGATTGCGTGTAATCCAAGCCAAGTTAGGGTTGCGTGTTTTGAAAGACTCCTTTGTTGTTTCATATAAAAGAATCATACCATTTTTCATTTATACATTGAATATATATATATATATATATACACACTCAATGTTGCCTAGAATGACTATTATCAAACGGACATGAAATTGTATGTAACATAATCTAAGAATAGTGTTGTGTATACTGCAAGATAATACAGTGTTGCGTATAGCACAAGATAATCTTGTTTTAGCTTACAAGAAAAGTCATAAATGAAATTAAAATAATATTTTTCATAAAATCTCGAGGTGTTACACCTAACATATGAAATTTAATTTAAGATGTATAATATAAAAGAAGTGGTTTAATGGGAATGAGGAGAGAGAAATTTCTTACAGAATTTCATCCTGGTAATAGGTGTATAAAAAGGATAATGAATTGATCAATGGGATTGGAAGGAAGATATAAATATTTATAAATAAAATTTATAGGAATTTAAGTATGTATGAACATATCCCAACATATGAAAATTGAAATTAAAAGGCATATCACTAAAGGAGTGATTTATAAAATAGGTAAAGGAATGATCCCTTGCAGAATTTTAGCATAGTAACATGTGTACTTAAAGGATCATAGGGGAGATTAATGAGAGTGAACAAAATATATCATCATTTATAAATTAAATGGAATTTATGGGGGATATTTAATAACATATACCAACAATGGGAAAAATAAAATTAAAATACATAACATGAAAGGAATGCTTGATAAAGGAGGAGGGTGGAAGATCCCTTCCTTAGATGTGTGACTCCAAATTATTGGGAGGGGATTCTTGGGAGGACTATAGGGATATGGGGTCATAGGTTGGTCAACCTTCAATGAGTTTGAGTAAAGATAAATGGATTATTGGGTGGGTTTATATAGGAAATGAGTGAGATTTCTTTATTATTTTGTTTTTTAACACATCATAATAATTTATTCAAGGCCACAAAGCATACCATGGTTTTTCCCATGGTGTTTGGAAAATGTATGTGGTATAAATTATTTTATAAGCCTATGGTCTGAATATATTAAAATTTTTCTTTTCCATATGTGGAGTTGAGTGATACTTTTAAGGAAACTATTTTAGAATCCTGAAATATATTATATGTTTCGTAGGATTCAGTAAGGATTTATAAAATAAATCAACCAAACATAAAATTACATTAATTTAAAGTAAAAATATATATTTTTCGGAATATACATTTTATTGTATTTATTACATCATTATTGGGCCATTATGATGTCATAAAACACATCATATATTTCTATGGTATTTAATTTTTTTCCCAAAAATTTGACTAATATAGAAAATTATGAAAAATTCACTGTTGTATAACTTTGACGTCTTGATTCCAAAAATAATATTCATTTTATCTAAATAATTTTCTAAATATGAGAATTTTAACTTTTAAAATAAAAATGACATTTATTTAAAACTGGAGGGTTTTAAGAAAAACAGTTTTTAAACCATAATAAAAATTACATATGAATTTCTGAAAATTATACCACCATTTATATTTTATAAAATTAATTTAATAATAATAAATAATTATAATATTAGATATTTTAAAAAATAAATTAATTCATCAAAATAACTTTCTTAATTGGATTTGAATATTATCCAAAAATACTATTTGTGCTTTGAAATCATTTAGAATGTAACAATAATAGAATGAATATATATTCATTATTCTATAAAAAAATAATGTAAATAATTGGAATACTGGGGTCTTGTTACATATCCTTTATTAAACCACCATACTCCCAAAGATTAAGGTGTGCGATGATGGGGCTTTCATGGGGCCATTTAGTGAACATGGTATGGGTCATGATCTAAATAAGCTTGAAATTATCTTCTAAATGATTTCCATCATGATTAGGTTATTGGATCTCGACATGGGAATGGTCTAGGGAAAATCCCAAAAATGCTATCTCCCTTGGAAGCTCTAATAAATGGTCTTCACAAGGTACGATCCAACTGGTTGAGGCCATACCTTCCTCTATTTGTGCAAAAAGTATTTGTTAGAACCCTATATTTATACTTGGCATGTGATCAATGTTCAACAGATTTATTATAAATGGTAATGATACTTAATAGTCATTTAAATTCAACTGGATATAATAAAAAATATAAGTTCATGTGTCTTCTATATCCATAATACATTTAATTAAATAAAATGGTATTTTTATTCATAATAGTTTGGATTGTTACAACCTTCCCCTTATTAAGAAATTTCACCTTCGAAATTTCATTTTCCAACACTAAAATAGATGGGAGTAACTCTGGTTCATCACCTCATTTGGTTACCACATTTCTTCTTCAAACTTGTGATTTTGAAACAATACTTCGAAGAGGGGCATTTTCTAAGTTCGTAGAACATTTTCACTATGATCTAAGATGTTCACCAGATACTCATCATAAGAAAGGCCATTCTCCAATGGTACCACCTCTATATTGAGTACATGTGATAGTTCTGGTATTTACATTCTTAATAACTATACATGGAATACATTATGTAATTGAGAATGATTTAGTGGGAGTTCTAGTCTATAGGCCACTAATCTGGTGCGATCAAGGATCTTAAAAGGGTTCATGTACCTTGGACTAATCTTTACCTTCTTCCCAAATATCACGAATCTCTTCCACGAAGATATGAGGAGGAATACCATGTCACCAATATAGATCTCTAGGTCATTTCGATGATTGTCAGCATAGATCTTTTGTTGACTTTAAGAAACATTGATTTTCGACTGTATTGTCTTAACCTTATCTGCCATTTCTAAGACAATTTCAGGACCTAGAAATTTTCTTTCCCAAAAATTTTCCCAACAAGTAGATGTTCTAAACCTCTTCCCATAAAGGGATTCATAGAGAACCATTTGGATTCTCTAATAGAAACTGTACTTGTAATAGAACTCCACTGAAATAAGATATTATTCTCATATACCTTTGAATCAAATTGAGAAATCTATCAAAATTTCGTCAAGTGTTTGTATAGTCCCCCTAGATTTGCCATCAGTTTGAGGTTGATAATCAATAATAATGTTCAGATCTGTGTTTAGAGAATGCCGGAGACTTATCCAAAATATGGAGGTGAATCTCATATCCCAATAGGATACAATAGATAGTGGTAATACATGAATCCTTACCATTTTTCTAATATATATCTGTGCTAGTTGATCTGTTTATAAATCCTCTTGAATCAAAATCAAGTGCATAGTCTTTGTAAGATGATCTATAATGACCCAAATAACATCGTTTCCTTTGGATTTCATTGGAAGTATGTCGAAAAAGACATTGGTGATGTTTTATCATTTCTATTTTGGTAGGGGAAATGGTTTCATAATCCCCTTATACATCTTCCTCTTATCCTTCACATGCTAACATATCAGGTACATTGATGTATATTCAGCAATCTCTTTCTTCATGTTATCCCACAAATAGTTCTCCTCGAGATCTCGATACCTTTTTGTGTTTCCTAAGTGAATGGAGAAATTTGAACTATGTGAATCATCTAAAATTTGTTTGATTAAATAAGAATTTGATGGAACATATAGCCTCGACCAAAATTTCATAATTCCTTCTTCATTAATACTAAAATCCGAGGATTTTCATTTTATGATAGATTTAACTTTCTTCTGAATTCCCTAATTATCTTTTTTAGCATCCTTTAACCATTCCAAAAGAGACAGTTAATCAATTATTTTTGAATAGACTGATGATGTTCATTTCATCAGGATTCCTATGTCCATATTCATCAAATATAAGAAGATTTAATCCTTTTCAATGATCATAAATGATATTATTGCTAAGTCATTTCTACTTAGAGAATCCACCACCTTGTTCACTTTCCCAGGATGGTATTGGATTGAGTATTCGTAATCCTTGATGTGATATAACCATCATCATTGGAATATATTCATCTCTTTATGTGTGAAAATATATTTGAGACTTTTTTAATCCATATATATTCAAAAATTCTCCCCAAAGAGACAATACCGCCATATTTTCAATGCAAAGATCATAGTTG
Source organism: Viscum album (assembly GCA_963277665.1). Classification (NCBI taxonomy): domain Eukaryota; kingdom Viridiplantae; phylum Streptophyta; class Magnoliopsida; order Santalales; family Viscaceae; genus Viscum; species Viscum album. The sequence continues at coordinate 2,049,376,301 of OY728137.1, forward strand.
ATAACTCTATATCGTATGTTTGATATTTTTTCTCATGAATTTTCTACTTCCATGAGGATCAATAAATGAAATTTTCATTTTTTATCATCCCAATCCATTATTGAAGCATCACTAAAGATTACGGAAGCTCCCCACTTGTGGGTAGTGTGAGTACAAGGGAACGATAATCATATTTTTCAACTCTATAAAGCTTTTTTCACATTCATCATTCCAAGAAAACTTTAATCCCTTTGAGTTAGATTAGTTATAGGGTTTGAATATCATGAGAAATTTCTCATAAATCGACAATAATATCCAACTAACCCAAGGAAGCTATAGATATCCATCACAACTATTGGCCTTGGTATCCCTAAATTGCCTTTTTCATGGAAGGATCCACATATATCCCATTAATCATGATGATATTCCCCCAAATTGATACTTCATTAAACCATAACTCACACAATCTCATATATCTTCTCCTTTCATAAGGTCTTTAGCACAATTCTTTGATGATCCTCTAGAACCTCCTCAGTTTTAGAGTTTATATGAAAATTGTCTATAAAGACTACCAAATATTTGTTGAGGTAATCTCTTAAGGCTATATTCATCAAGTACATGAATATTTATAGAACATTAGTGAGTTCGAATGACATCACTATGAACTCGTAATTCCCATACCTTGTACGGAAAGTAGTGTTGGGGATATCCTCCTTCTTCACCCTTACTTTGTAATATCATGATTGCAGATCTACCATGGAAAAGTATTGTGCTCTACCTAGCTGATCGAACAAGTAATATATTCATGGAAAAGGATACTTGTTCTTTATTGTAATTTTTTGAGCTCACAATAATCAATGAAAAGGCACATTGACCCGTACTTCTTCTTGACAAAGAGAACTGCTGCACCACATGGTGAAGCACTTGGGCGTATAAACCCTTTATCTAGATTCTCCTGTAGTTTTTTCTTAATTAATAATGTTCTAAAACACCCATTATATATGGATTCTGGGATATTGAAAACTCCCTAGGAATAATATCAATTGATAATTCAACATCTCTTTTAGGAGGGAGACCGTGCAATTACTTAGGAAACACATCAATAAATTCGCTCACAATAAGAATGTTTTTCAGGATGGTTCCTTCCTTAGAAGCAATCATATTAAAAAGATATTAATGCTCATAGGGTTTTAATATCCATGATTGGGATGATGGTGCTGAGGAAGATTCATCCTCCTTATTGCAGTTTTATAGAATTTTGGGTTGATTTTCTATATAGAGAGTGATTTCCCTCTCACAGAAATTCTTGTTGGATCTATAGGGAAAACCAGTCTATGCCCAAAATTGCATCAAATTCCACAATAGGAAGTATAAAAATATTTTATGGGAAGTTCAATCCACAAATTATGATAGAGGATTGTTATATTCAAGGGATACAATAAGTTCCCCATTTTCGTTTTTCACCGACATCTCTACTTCCATTCTTTTTAGTGGTGTTTGAATAGTTCTACTAAACTTTAATGATATAAAATAATGTGTATAACTATGGATGATAACCCTAACTTCACTTTTTGATTATGGTTTTACAGTATCCAATATATACTTAGGGATGAGTATCATAAAAAATTAAAAATGTAAAGGTAAATATAATGACATGAAAGGGATAACTTATAAATTGCATTTAACTCCTTAACTTATGAGTTTCAAGGCTTTAGTATGAATTATCCATAATCTACTTCCTAAAATATATTATTATGGGAATTTTTTTCCATTAATAATAGTTAATATTAATTTTATTATTTTAAATAATCATATCCCTCCAATATTTTGAAACCAGATGTGCAACAAGTCCCATTTTCATGCATCAGTTGTGATTCGATTCTAGCTCAAAGCGGTGTTTTTGGGTTTTACCAGTAGATACAATTGTGCCATTGCCACATATACTTGTTCGTATCTAGAATGGGTTGTTTTTTCTTGATAATCCAGTTAATCTATACTCACCCAAAATCTAGGGATGTTTTTCTTATAGTTAGTCTTATATCTAAGGGGTTTCATTGGGTTTTTCGAATCCTAATAAATAAAGTAACAAATCCTATCCTCTGATACCAACTATAAAAACCTTGATCTTTATTAAAAATTTAAATATGATTTACTAAATAGAATTTAAATTAATATAACATATAAGATTTTTAGATCTATTGTCTTGGTAAATTAGGAACATTACCTAATAAATTAAAACATGAAATACGACTTCATTACTAAAAACTTATTTTACATGAACACAACATTTATTCATACTTAAAACTATATGGGATAAACTGAGGATGTACATAAGAAAGGGGTGAGATATAAAGCCTAGTAAAGGAATAAACATGGCATAACCAGAGGATAATAATAGATTTTAGAAAATTCATATCAACGAGGCATTAAGGAACATGAATATAAAGGCATGATATAACATGATAATCATTACATGGAAATGTGGAAACATCTTAAAACACTACATCATAAACAAAAAGGAATCTCAAAAACCACTATCCCAACATGGTGTAAAAAATTCCCAAAAAGGAATCAGGTAAAACCCTATGCCAACATGGCATACCATGATATTAATATTAACCAATGCATTGGAGTTCTATCAGGGCACACCCTTTATAATAATTTAAATCTCATGTTTAAGTGTGCCACATAGATAATATAACCAGGATTCATTCAACATAATCATTTATTCCATTATCAAGGAATGTATAATAAAAAAATGTAAGTCCCCAATCAATACTTATATGTCTATAAAAGTGAATATCCTTGTTATAGTAATAGGTATGATATTCACAATATGATTATTTTGGCATGGAAAGTCATGGTGCAATTCTAGCAGCATAATGACGTTATGTGGAAACTTCTAAAATTGGTTAATGAGAGAGAAAGGAGTTTCTCATCATTTATACATGAAATTGATGGTAAGGGGACCATGGAATATAATATCCCAATATATGAAAAGGAATTTAAGATGCATAATATAAAATAAGTACTTTAATTGGAATGAGGAGAGAGAAATCCCTTACAAAATTTCAGCATGGTAACAAGTGTATATAACGGATCACGAATGAATTAATGAGTGTTGAAGGAAGATATAGATATTTATAAATCAAATGGATAGGAATCTATGTATGTATGAACATATCACAGCATATGAAAATTGAAATTAAAAGGCATATTACAAAAGGAGTGTTTGATAAAAGAGGTAAGTGAAAGATCCCTTATGGAAGTTTGGCAAGGTAATGGGTCTAATTTAATGATCCAAGGGGGGATTAATGAGAGTGAAAGAAATACCTCATCATTTATAAATAAAATTAATAGTATGGGTTATATTTATGGACATATCCCAATATAAAAAAAATTAAATTAAAGGACATAACATGAATGGAATGCTTGATAAAAGAGGAGGGTGGAAGATCCCTCACAAGGATGTGTGAATCCAAAGGCTTGGGAGGCGATTCATTGGAGATTGAGGTGACTTGGGTGGACTTTAAGGAGTTGGGGGAAGAGGGTGGTCAATCATCCAAGAGTTTTAGTGAAGAGAAATGTATTTTTGGGTGGGTTTATATAGGAAAGGTGGGGGATTTCTTTATTATTTTGGTTTTGGACACCTCATAATAAAATAATCAAAACCTCAAATCATCCCATGTTTTTCACAATTGTTTCTAGAAAAGGGGAGTGGTATGAATTATGTTATAAGACTAAGGTCTCATGATATTAAAATATTTCTCTTGCTTAAGTTGAGGTGAGTAATACTTTTATGGATATGATTTTAAAATCTTAAAATATAATATATTTTTGGAGGTTTCACTAAGGATTTATAAAATAAATAACTTAAAATTAAAATTAAATTATTTTAAATGAAAAAAATATATTTGTCTAAATATACGTTTTATAGTATTTATTAAAAAATTATTTGACCATTATGATGTCATAAAACACATTGTTTATTTCTACGGTATTTAATTTTTTACCCAAAAATTTGACTATATCAGAAAATTATGAAACATTCGCTAATTGATAATTTCAATGCTCAAATTCCTAAAATAATTTTTATTTTATCTAAATAATTTTCTAAAGATTTGAATTTTTACTTTTAATTTTAGAACTAACATTAATTGAAAATATACAGGTTAAAAAATAGTTTTTAAACATTAATAAAAATTACATTAGACTTTATAAAAAATATATGATCATATATATTTAATAAAAATAATTTAATAATAAGATTTTATAAAGTAATTTTTTATTAAAAAATCAATTAATTCATCAAAATATATTTCTTAATTGAATTTTAATATTAATGAAAAAGACTATTTTTTCATTAAAAATAATTTACAATGCAACAATAATAGAATTAAATTATATTCATTATTCTATACAAAAATAATCTATATAATAATAATGATAGGGTCTTGTTAGATATAATTTTATTACACGTTCATACTCTCTAATAGTATGATGTGTGATGGTGATGCTTTCATGGGGCTGTTTGGTGAACATGGTTTGGGTCGTGATATTGATGTGCTTGAACTTATCCTCTAAACAGTTTCACTCATACATAAGTTGTTGGATCTCTTCTTAGTCATGGTCTAGGAAAAATAATAGAAATTTTATCTCACTAATAAGATCTGATAAATGGGATTCATAGGGTATGATCCTACTCGCTGAGGCCATTATTTCCTTTGTCTGTTCCAAAAGGATTTGTTAAAACCCACTATTTATACAAGTCATGTGATCATTGGTCAAAAACTATATTATCAATGGCTATGGTACTTAAAGATCATTTAAATCCAACTGGATGTAATAAAAAAAGAATTTCAGTATTCTTCTATATACATAATACATTTAAATAAATAAAAAAGGTGAGTTTTATTCATAACAGTTTATGTCATTACTGGTGGACTAAGGACTAGTATCCTTGTTTACTCGTTAGGGCACTAACCTAGGATTCTCAGTATTATTATGCTACAACACTAACTAAACATATGATGATGTTTACAGAAATCTATAACTTTGTATTAGACTTATCCAGGGGACCATGAATGATAATGGATTTTATAGTTCAATCACCAATAGTTTTTCGATCCTAGAGACACAAGTAACCTAGTAACATAGGTATTTCGCATGGTTCTTTCTCTCTTTTACTCTTATTTATCATGGTAATATTTTAAAAATACATATTTCTTAGTTTCCTTTTCATTTCTAAATTAATAAAAAATAGGTTTACATTATCAACTATTTTTTTTCCATACTAAGTCTCCTACTTTTTCATTTGTTATCTTTTATAAGAAATGTTCTAAAATGTATAACATGATTTGAAAACTGTTTTTGAAAATATAATAGAAAGTATTTTTTTCATAAAATGGAATCTTGTTACTTATTTTCCTTAAAATATATGAAATCACTATTTTTATACGTCTTATTTTTAAACTAGCATGATGTGGGATTTTATTTAAAGTTAATGCATATGGATTAATTTATTCGGGAACATATACTAAGTTTTAATAGTCATGTGTATACATCATTCTTTGTTTATAGCTTCTAGTGAAGCTTCCAACTCTATCCTGATTTCCATAGAGTGATGTTGGTTCAAGAGATGATGGTGAGCCATATAAGGACTCGACCATAAGCATTACATAATATTTAATTAAATGAATAATTCACATTGGGGATCTTTTCAGGTTTGGTGTTTTATAGAATTAGGACATAACTATTATATCTCAAAAGATTACAATGTAGACACTTATACATAATTTCCATTTTTTCATAAAATAAAAACTCTTGAAAAAAGAGTCATGTCTAGTCCCATGTTTTAGACAGCATGACTTTTCCTTGACCCCATCCTTGACCCTATTCATCTTTAAGTAATGAGAAAAAATTTCAAAACATGGGATGAGCATAAAAAACTTATCAAGGGTTATAAAAAAAAGAAAGAAAAAATTTGTTCATAAATACATACAAAACAAAAACTCTTGTACTTACCTCATGAAACCATAAGATTTATGAATAACACATAGAAATCATAAATCATAAAGGTAGCTTGTGGCATCCATAACATACTTACAATGTAGCTATCATAGCTACATAGGGAGTTACATTGGAATACCCATAACAGTATATTCCCTAAATCTCTTAGGAGAAACATTCACGTTTACCTCTGTCACATTACCCAATGCGTTGGAGAGCTATCTCAGGCTCACCCTCCTTAGGATTATCACGGAACCACCCGTATACATAAATAATGCCCAAGAACCATAACATGATCATAAGACATAACATAAGCATAAAGGAAAGATAAAATTTCCACATTTCAATAACAAAATACCATTTCAAGATATTTAAATAATAAATCCATTCTCAAAAAAAATTTCAATACAAAAATACGTAAAAAGAGTATATGGTATTTATTCATCCTTTTAAAAAAACATTACCACTTGTTAGGGAAGACAAGGATCAAATAATACTCACGGCGACGGAAAGGTCATTGTCACTACTTACGTAAAAAAAACATTCCTTTTTTTCATTTAGTAAAATGATTTGTATAAAAAGATTCCCTGTGAATGAAATGAAAAGTCAAATGGGTTTATACGCCGTAAAAAATAAAGTCGTGTATAAAACTAAATATGCCTCAATGAAAGGATATTAAGACGAAGCCCCTTACCTAGTGTCCAACTTGACTCGATCATGCTTTAATCTTATGAATAACAAACTAAAGTTAATTTATACATTCTTACAAATCTTTTTAAAGTTTATTAATCATTTTATATATCTTATTACCATGTTATAAACATTATGTAATCATTCAAGTTAATAATGTTCATTTTGTCGATATTTGGTACTTGAGTCAAAAATGGAATTATTATAATTACAAGTTGTCCATTTGGTAAATAGTCCATTAAATACAGAATGAAATTAATTATTTAGATATCATAAATATCATATATATCCAGTATATATATATTTATAACAATACATATCATTTGGAGGTAAGAGATGAAATGCACCGTTCATGGAGACGGTAAGCCGTATGTACGCATGAACGCTAATTTCATTTATATTTCTTATTTTAATGGAATTAAAAAATATTGATACATTGGTATAATATAATTATAGTATATTATCATATATAATATCATTAACTCCATCCTTTATATGTCCCACATATGGTATTAAGAAGTCATATCACTTTGAGGGGGTGGTAGTCCGCATTTCCTCAAATGAAATTATCGCGTTTACCAATAATGGAAACCAGAAAGGTAAAGTATAAAAGAAAAATAAATAATCATAAATAAAAAATAAAAATAATATATATATCATATATAAATATAGTCTCATCTTAATGGCCACCATGATTTGTGGTAGGAGATAATCTAACAATCATCGTTTCGTGAGGCGTTAGTTTTCCATCCATAGAAACAATATGTTCTTCACCCATTAGATAGAGGTGTGTGTAAATTTAGTTTGAATAAATTTCATAAAAATATCCTAGTATATTCAAGATACTGGTGTTGTTATAAAATAAAGGAATAAAAAGCGTTTACGGGTTGGAGAAGTAAAATAAAAGAAAAGAAGTTAAGAGAAATCGTTACCTTTAATTTGGGTAACTTCATTTGGTTTGAACCAAAAAGACTTCTTGAAGTGCCTTATTCATAAGTAAAGGATTCTAGGAGGAGGATAGGGATGTATGGAGCTTAATTATGAAGTGTTTGGACAAGCCTAAAGGCTTGAGAGGTGTGAGGAATTGGTTAGAAGTGAGGGATTTTTATAAGGGGGGAGGGTCTCTTTAGGAAAGTTGGAAAATATTATTTTATTATAAAATTATATTCGGTTTCAAGATGTCCAAAAATCATTAGAGTTGAAGATACGATGACTCATGGTCGAAATAAAATCATCCAATAAGAATTGGACAGTTTTTAGACATTGTTTAAATATTTGTAATCTTATTTATTAAAATCTTTTTTTAATGAGGTAAATACTACATCATTATTGTGTCATAAATAATTTAATTTATGTTATGTATAAAAATTATAAAAAAATACCATGTTTTAGGAAATAGTTTTATATTTACAATGAATTTTTATAGTCTAAAATATAATTTATATGACCCCTTTTAAAAATTAATTTACTAAAAGATATTTGTTTTTTTATTTTTTCCTTTACTTTAAGTTAATTAATCTAAATTGTCATTATCACTCTCAAGTGGCTCAATGGGGTCCCAAAATCTACCCAAAGATTCCCATGGTCGTAAATGACTCATTAAATAAGGTTTTTATAAGTGTTAAGGTAATTTTGAATTATTATAACATTCTTTTTACCTTGAATTACCCTATTTATCTTTAATCGCGGTAAATAAAAGTCAAAAGTTACTAATCAAGAAAAATTATTTTCATCTTATTGAACAAAATTTTACTTACTAACAACAACCATGTATGTAAGATTTTTGAAATTCAATTCACAGAAGTGGTAAAATTTCATTTAAATGAAAAAGTCATTTTTTAACAACTACTAAGTGGTTTCACTATTCATAAAAAATTGACGTTTTCTAGAAAATTACCAAAAATTTATCCTAAGATATAATTGATATTCCGAATTCAAAAATTATGTCTATTTCTTAAAATTAAAAACATAAAAGTGGAATTAATTAATTTAAAATTTATTCCTGTTGTTAAAACAAATAGCGTGTTTTTAAGAAAAAATAACTATCAAAAGATTGACACTTGTTTATGTCCAATTTCAAAGTTAAATTAATTATAATGACCAAAATTGTATTAAATGTGAAAAATATAGTATAATTACACTTTAAAAACAATTAAAAATATAATCTAAAAATATAAATAAATTATATTAAAACACAGTTTTGACTTAAAATACAACATTTTAAACTATTCATTAGATAATGAACTTTATCAGAAAAACTACAAAAATTTACACAAAGTAAATTTTTCTGTTTACATTATAAAGAAAGATTTTATTTGGTCAAATAGAATTTATTAAAGTTATCAATACTAGATTTAAAAACTGTTCTCCCTTAAAAGGCGATAAATTGACTTTTTATTGTAAATTATGCTTAAAATTAGATTCATTCACATTTTAAGCCTCTGAAGTTTTATTGGATAAATGTTAATACATTTAAAAAACATGTATGATCATATTTTAGATAGTTTTTTTTCATTCCTGCCAATACAATGGATAGGAGTTAACTACCAGTTAAAATAATAATATTATATTATTAGTGTGCAACGTAAGATTTCAAAGAAACTGGTTGTTGCATATAGAGTACGCTATCGAGCATAGAAATCCCATTAAAGTAAAATTAATATTTAATTCAAAAATATTAATATATATTAAATATATATTATTCTTTATTTACCTGGGATGTTACAAGCCATGAGTTCATTTGGATTTATTTCTTATGCTAACTTTTATCTTCCCAGTGTCTCATTTCTTTTCCTCTACCTGTATTAGTTTTTGTTAATATGTTTTATTTATCTATTGTTTCATGGTATAAATCATTCCAAATCAAGTTAATAATTTTTACTAACACTAGTAACCATCTCTAGATTATCAATAATGCCTCTCAGGTATTGTTGTAGGCCATCTTAAGTGACTGATTTAGGGTTGACCCAAGTTGATTCATGAAAAAACATTATCATAGGAATTAAACATTGTTATTTAGGGATTTATAGTAGTTAAGAGATAAGATGGTCAAAAATCAAGTGGATAGTCTTGGGTAGGTTCTTTATCACCACATATTAATAATGGTGACATAATTCACAAGGTGTTTTGGGGTGGTTGTGCATAAAAATCAAAGATAGTATCTTGGATATTTTTTAGGTTTCTAGTTTTTAATTGCGTTTTGTATTGGAATTAGAAATTTGTGGGTTTTTTTACTAACTACAGAGGATGGAGTGAATTTTTGGAGAGATTTATAGGGTTTATGGTTGTTGTGAATGGTCTAGAAACCCACGCATAGAACATAAAAACGACTCTATTTTACTCCATTGTTCTCACAAGATTGAAATATAGTATTCCAAACCTTAAAACCAAGTCATCTGTAGTATACACTTTATATGTTTTTTTAATTTTGATAATTGATTTTGGATTATATTTCTTTAATTATTAGTGTGGGTTTAAGATGGTTTTGGGTTGTTACCAATGGATTTTAAAATGTTGTTTGGTGTATAAAAATTGTGTTTTCAAAATTAAAATATTTGTGTTTTTTGACAATGAAAGGGAAATTGATTTTAAATTTTGAAAGGTTTGTGGAAATGTGGAAGAAAATTGAATTGAGAATTTGTTAAATTCTTGGTTTTGATGATAAAATGGATTTTGTGAACCTTGTTGTTTATTATGTATGTATACATGTGTGCGTGTTTGTGAGTAAATTGCATGTTGGTACCTATTTGTGGATGTATATAAGTGGAAGTGAGAATGAACAAATATGTGTTGGTTCATAGAATACCATAGTTGAGTATTTAAAATCAAATATTTGAATTTGTTTTTCCAAAGTGGTTTTTGGAACTGAAAAAATGGTTTATGTAAAAAATGGTCTTCATATCTAGTAGTATTTCTTGTTTTAAAGGGAAATGTGAGGTGGTGTTTTTTACTTTAAAGTTGATGTGTGAAATTCAATTTACTCTAATAAGACATTAAATAAAAAGTGGATTTTGAAATGGTTTGGATGTTAAATTAGATTTGGAAGTGGGAAAAAGCTTTTCAATTTAAAAAAGAATATGCCAGTTTTTAAAAGAGGGTTTTGATTTTGATATGTGATCTATTATATTTTCTATGGTTATTATTTTGAGATGAGGTTTGACTTTATTTTTGAATGGTTTTATTCTATCATGTTATTTAGAGTATGAAACATTGAAAAACCTAGGAAATTTTTATGAAGATTCTACAAATTTTTGTCCCTTCCTAAACTGATGGTGGAGTTGTAGGGTCAAGTTATTCTCTATAATTTCCAATTTTCTATACTAATAATGGTTCGTTAGAGGCTATGGAGTGGCTTGAGGAATATGGAATTGTTCTTTGATCTTTGGGAAATTCATATGTCATGAGGGTACGAGTTATTTAGGTATGTTTAAGGGACTGTGTTTGGACCATTGGAATGTGGTCACTCCATCATCATGGTAATATTGAATAAATTGGGATAACTTTAAGACCACTTTCATTAAATGGTATGTTCTGAAGGATGTGAAGGTGAAGAAAGGAAAAAAAACATGGATTATTAGAAAGGTCTACTAACAAAGAAGAGGATATGTTGACCATTTCAAGGATTTGGTTCCATTTTCTTCAACAATAGCGTCAGGTGATGTTGAAACCTCCTCATTTCATTAGGGGTGTCTATCTAGAGATTAAAGATCATGTTCATTATCTTAGGAAGGGTTTTTTGAGAAGTCAGTGAATGAGGTGTTTCTAGATGATTTAGTTTCCTATGACAAGATTATGGTAGTTTGAAGCTCAATTTATCTTGTTACTTTTCAAAGTTACCCATTTGGTGCAGGGTTTAATTTAGAGGAATATATTCCAAATCACTCCCCAATGTTTGTTTCAACTTTTAATTCATTGCTCTACTCACTTCATTGTTTCCATTGTGGATGGTTTTTTCATTTTAATAAATCTTGCTATAATTCCATGAAGGCTTATTATTTGGGTAGCCACTTATAACACCTGAAGAAGTTCCATAACTCATACTATAGAATGAAGAAGTTTAAGTTGAATATCCTCTGTTTCTTACTATTAGGAAATGGTTACATCAATATATCAGCACTCCGGCCATAGTCCTCATAGTGTACCTTTTCACTTAGTGTAAGATATTCATGTTTTGGGGATATACATCCATCATGTTGTCTCTGATGTTAAAGTGGAAAATGTTTATATTTTCCCTTTCTGTGTTTTTTATACCTTCTTGTTGGGAGATCATGGTGACCCCATTTTCATGGTATTTTTTCTGTTATTCTATGTGGATGTTCACTCATATGTGGGTTTCATTCCGTTGAATTGGTTTTGGTTTTTTATTTGTTCATATTGTTGATTATTGTGTCTTATAGGGATTATTAATGATGATTTGGTTTAGTTTTTGGCTTGGGATTTCCTCGGTTGGATTATTCTCAAGCTATAAGTTCACTGTCATGCAAGTTGATTTCTTAAATGGTGGGGAGAACCCTTTTTCCCCCATGGATATATTGGTTTCCGTATTGTAATATGGATGGGTGTGACTTTTATTATTAAGAGGTCACATTGGTGTTAGTGATTTTGCCTAGTTTCATTCATATTTGGTCTTAGTTTTGAGGTTTCATTTTTGGTGTTCTATTATTTTGAGATTGAGTGTTTCATATTGATTTCTAATTTTAATCTATGTTACTTTTTGGGAGAATAATGTTTTTAATGTTGGGTAGATATATCACACCCCAACCTTGTTTTTCTTTTTATTTGAATTTTTTTTGGGTATTTGATCTTTCTATTGGTTTTTTATTTGAGTTTAGGGTAGTAATTTTATCATTTTGAGGGTTTTAGGTTTCAAAAGGCGTGGTTCATGGTTGGCGAATGGTTAGGGAAAATAATCTTCCCACCTAGGGATAACCTCATGGCCCCAAAAGTGGATACATCAAAGATACATGGTCATGCACCTGACCATGAACTAGCCCATGGAGCCCATGTGGCCTTCCCAGTCTTAAAAATAAATATTTAATAATAAAAAAAATAACATCATCATCATTGTTATTATTATTACTACTACTACTACTACTACTACTATTTTCATATATCTCACCTCCCCTTCCCTTGAGGTATCCATTCCCTCAATCCCCTTTCCCTATGTATCATGACCTACATATGAAAGGGGAACATCCTCACCTCCCTATCTCTCTCCACCCAGTGCCTGTTTTTTCAACTGATTTTTGGTGCAATCTCCCCTGGTTAGTTTCTCGTCCTCTCTTCATCATTATTTTCCCTCTATTTCTCGGATTACATTTCTTCCTTGTGGTACATATATCATATTCTAAAACCCAAAATGTTTTTGGGTATTGAATTTGTTGGTTTTTTGTTCCCAGGTTTCATGGGAGTCGATTAAGGACGGATCTATCAATACTAAGGGAAGGAAACGTGTTTGGCATTGATTTTGGGTATATTTCACTTCCATTCTTCATTTTCCCCAAATTTTAATTAGTTTCTTTTAATTTATAAGTAACTTGTATTTTTATAGTATACCCTTTACCCCCTTGGGGTATCTTTGGACTTCCATTTGTGAAGAATACAACTCATGGATCCATGACAGAAACATACGCACATATACATGGGTAAAGAATATATATATATATATATATATATAATTTCTTTGTACATATTCACTCAAAGATGTGTGAATATGTACATTTCTGCAAGTGGTACTTATATATATGTGTGTATAAGTACATATGTGTGTAAATATAAAATGAGAGTTTTTCTTCGCTATATTCTTTCTTGGTAGCTGCTACTTTTGTGGATCTCTTTAAAGGGGATTTGGGTTTCTATCATCAGAGGCGACATGTTTTGAGGGAGGTTCCATATATCCAATCCCTTATTTTAAATTATTTAATTTATTTGGTGTTCAAAATGAAATTTTTTATTATTATGTAGTATGTATATACTATGGAAATTTGTTTTGGATCATTGAAAGAGTTTTTCCTTTATTTAAAACAATTTACATAAGATTCCACCATGGGTTATTCATGTTAAAATATGATTTTGACAATTTTTTGATATTTAATGTATTTTTTTCAATGTTTAACTAGAATATGAATATTAAAGTGATGATTCCTATTTGGAACTTTAACCCATTTTAAAAAAAATGTAAAAACCACTTAATGAGTGGCCCTTGAATTGAAAATTTAATGTATGTGATAAATATGTGATTCATGATATGTTCCTAGTAAAGGGTCCTACGCATGGTTTGTGTGACTCAGGAAGGGGATACTCTTAAGGAGGGGGGGGGGTCAAAGGTGAGAAAGTGAACGGAGAATTTTTGTGAAATTGTGTGATATCAATATATATGATATCCTAGTAAAAAATCATGTCAATTTTAACTAAGCACTTGGGAACCCTGGGTACTTTGGTGAGTGATCTAAGTATTTGTTTGCTAGTGGAGTTAGCAAGGCATATCCTGAGATCTCCGTTAGGATTATGCTGCAAATAAAAAATAAAAAAATAATGTTTCAGATACCACTATAACTTTATCATTAACTTATCTAGAAGCTCATTCATGAGAAGGGACTTTATAGTTCTATTACTGATATAATGAAGATCTTAGGAACCCAACTAACCTAGCTACTTGGGGATTCTACATGATTATTTCTATCACTTACTCTTGTTTTTCGTGGTACTATTTTAAAATTAACATTTCCTTACTTTCATTTTCTTTTCTAAAATAATAAAAAATGTATTCTTTATCTATCGTGATGAACCCATACCGATACACTTATTTTGGAAGTGTTTATTTTTATAAGTAATTTTTTGAAAGTTAATTCATTCTTTGATTTTTTTAAAATACAATAGAAATAATTTTATATAAAAATGGGAGTGTGTTACTTATTTTCCATAAAAGAGTAGAAACCCCTAATTTTTTATGTCAGATTTTTAATCTAGAATAATGTGGGTCTCTTTTTAAAGGTAAGAAATAAAGATTAGTTTATTCAGGCTTTCCTGTTTATTTTTAATACTCATTCATATACCTATGCCTCTATTTATTGGCTTCTGGTGAAGCTTCCAACATTATCTTGGTCATCATAGAGCGATGTTGGTTCGATGGATGATGGTGACCTGTGAGGTCATGTGGAGTTATGTCTAGTGTTTACTCTTATATACTCATTTTTTATTTCTTTTCACTACCATTATTAGTTTTTCTTAATCTATTATATTTTTATTTTGTTTTATGTGATAAATTGATCCATGTTGAGTTATTTTTGATGCATGACACTAGTTTCCTACCTGGGAGGACCAGAAATACATCTTCAAACTTATTCTAGGATTTATTATTTGATCAGTTCAGGGTTGACCTCTGTTGGATCATGAAACGTACTATTAGGGGTATATTTTATAGGATTTTTGACTAGGATGTGATTCCAAATTATTTTTTCCATGTGTCATCATCTTAGGTGAGTCCATTCATAGAGGAGGATAGTTCCTTCAGGGAATGTTCCCTAGATAGGAGGAAATCAAATTTATTTAATGCATCATCATCATAGGGGAGACCGTTTGGACATGGTATTATATGGGCCAAAATGTAGAGATAGTGTGTGGTGTTTAAAGGGAGGAAGATATAAAAAAGGGGGATCTATCCCTCTAGAGTGGTATTATCATGCAATGATAAAATCAATTATTTTCACTAGGAATATTCATATATTCAAATTCGATTATAAGATTGAGACAATTTGACAATTCCAAGAAGATAATTGGTTTGATCCTAGATGCTTCTTAGTTAATGTGGATTTATCTTAGGACATATATATATGAAGACATATTTTATAGTTCATGATTATTAAACTTAATTTCAATTGATATTTAATGTTTTACAACTTTTAATATCTCTATTTGAGCGGCATATCACCTTTCCATATATAGGGAAAGGAGAAACAATAATAGAATATCTATTACCAATTCGAGGAAATTATTATGGGATATTTGTATATGAGATAGATATATAAGAAAAATCCTTCACTTTATATCACAAAAGATAAGATTTAATCAACATGTAGTTCTTGAAGTTGGTATGGTAGGAGATCGACACCACATAGGGGGTTTACCTATAGGATGAGGGCGACTAAATTTTTTTCTTGTTTAGAATTCATATAAAAATAATTTATCTAAAAAAATTAAGTCACGCAGCACATACTATTTTCGTAAAGTTTAACAACATGTGACCAAGACATTGAACACACACTATAACATCACACAGTTAGGATAATGGACACACAATTTGAATTTGTACGATACATAAAGGGATCATTTTGTTTAATTTATTATAAAAATGATGATGGAAAGATAGTTTAACACCATACGATAAGGGGAAGGACCATGCATTTTGACATCTTATGGAAAGTAATATAGACACACATTTTATGTTTATATGATAAGGATGGTGTAATATGAAATTAAACATCTTTAATCTTGGAAGGGTAAATGAAGTGAAATTATGAAAAATACTTTTTGAGGAACATTTAACTGGTGGTAGGTGTGAAGCACTCTCCATCCATGGAGATTAATGAGTATGCTTCATTATAATAGACTTTTTAGAAGATGAATGGACACTCCCTTTATGGATCCATCTTTTGTGGATTTATTTAATGTATTATTGTCATTATTAATGACAATGTTAAGTCTACCTAAAGGAATGAGTATAGGGAAAACGGTTTTTAATGCTTGATAACTTAGTTCTGATACAACATGTGTTTATGAAATTCTAGCAGCATGTTATCATCATGGGTTTCCAATTTGGATAAGAATACTTTAACTCTTCAGGCATGGGAAAACTAATAAAATTTTTATTTTCATAACAATGGTAGTTGAAGCTCAATAAGAAATAATACTTTTGTTCTTTTTACTAGGGTGTATCGCGTTTCTTGTGTGTAATTATGGGCCGTTTTATGAAATCCAAACAAGGCATTAGAGATATTCTTTGGACAAAGCTTCTTTTTTTTATCCACTGTTATTTGTGGAATGCTAGATAGGGACTTTTTAAAATCCTCGATCCATCCATTTACTCATTCATGGTAGTGGTATATGAGGATGAAATAGATGTTGTACTTTTCATATAGCTTGTTCAACTCAGTGGATTGGAAATTAGTCTAGTTATATTTGAGAATTATATGAGGAATCTCAAATTAATGGATGATATGGAATTTTATGAACTCTATAGTAACCATATCTTGAACACCTTTATGAGGATAAATTCTTCCCACTTTGAGAAGAGTTTAGTGTTGGTCAGGATGAACCTACACTATTGGGTTGTCACTGGTGGTTAGGGACCCAAGGAATGCAATCATGACCTGAAAAATGGATAATAATTCATAGTGTCGTGGATAATCACTTGTTTATAATGCATAAATACTATGGGAATATGGAATTCATGAAATGTTTTAGTGAATTTCATGAAGTCTTGGGCCATGGTGAGCCAAAAATAACCCAAAATATATAGTTGGTGATCAAGAATTATCCATGATTATTGAGTCCTGTATGACCCTTCATGTTCCTCCTATATATGATGGGGTAATTATTTCATTATACAAAAAATTTTATAATTCCATCAAAGATAAATCTATTGGGTACCTGTCCAGAGATGGGGTCATAAAAAAGGATGAAATTTTATACACATTGGAGGATTTACTCATGATCAGCTCGATCTAACATGATATTTCCATATCAGATATAATAATTTAGAAGGGTCATTTATCTAGTTATCCCCTCTATCTTGGGGATATTTTAGGGTTCTGTATGGGAGGTTCCCTCACTGAATTTATTTATCTAGTGTTCCTCCTCATCAAAATTTCTAGGGGAAATGACCTTACAATATACTATATAAATAACCAAGTTATCTTGGTCGGGATTTTTAATGGATGTGAAAAAATATCCATATGTTTCCATGCAATCATTCTAGAATCACAACACATGAGTCATGTTTTTTTCAGAAGAAAACATGACCATCAGCTCATGGGTGAACTCCCACAAAGGGATGAGCTCATATTTTCTAATGAATTAGTCATCACTGATATGTTTGATGACCACCTCAGGTTCACCATTAAAATTGAAATGAGGGTCTCCCAACATCAGTTCCAGCTCAATACTAGTGATGAGGGATTAATACTCTACATCATTATTAGAATATACTTTTTACAAGAGGAACAATAATTGCACGAGGACCTCGAAGGGAGTGATGAAAATGTCCCCAAGGCCAACCCTTTTGAGTTAAAGTTTGTTAATTCTTCTCCTAGTTGGGAACTATGAGGAACCATCAATGCGAGTCAACTATCACTCCATTTACTACTCTACAGAGAGGAGGGATTCATCAATGATGTAAAACTCCAGGGGTATCTTCTCAAAGGTTTGGTTCATAACTAGGAAACTTTCCAATGCTTGGCCCTTGATGGCCTTATGGGGGTCAAACCAAACGTTGAAATGTTGTAATATTACTACCCACCATGATAACCACTCGGTTAGTATATAACAGTTGATAATTTAAATTAATGGGATAAAATGGGTGATTAATGATATATCATGTTTTTAAGGTAATTACATGACATCTAAATCATAAAGACAAATGTGAGAAAGTTATTCGTGATGTGAGAATATCTGGTATCAATTTTATGATACATGAAATTGAGATATTACATATCATTCTCCTTACCTTTATTCTTCCTCTAATATAATAGATCACAAATGGATTATTCTCATGTAGTTACATAATAGGCTAGATTCTGCAATGATATGGGTGATAGTAAAACTATAGGATATAGAAATTTCCATTTGATTCCAATAATCAAGGCCTAACATTCCTCATCCCACTAATAAAATATGTGTTTCATAATTATCTTATAAAATGGATTACATTTATTTACCATATTTTTTACTAAACTCTGTATATAGGCTAAGTGTCCTTGGAGGTCTGAAAACTCTTATATAATTCATAGAGTAATAATTACACATATAACCTTGATCTTCTATAGATCAATGAAAATTTATCGATATATAAAAACAAATCCATTAATCTTCCCTAAGGTAATAATGAATTCACACATCAATATGTTCATCTTTAGGTGATGGGAGCATGGCATGTTGGCCAGCCACATAGGGTATTGAACTTCTTTAAGGAAGATAAATTTTATAAGGTTATCATCATCATCCTCAACCAAAATTTCATGGGAGGTAAGGAGTTTTATAAGAACCTATTTAAATCCATAATATCCCGAATCTATTCTTGTTCAGATTTTTCTTTACAAAAGGCCTCATCAGTGGCTACAATAGTTTCAAAAACTAGAGGGATCTTCAGAGCCTCAATGTGGGATTCACACTTATCCTTTTATAGGAATATTGATTTGAGGTGTGACATTAGTTATTCTATGGACAATAGGTTCTTCAACACATCATATTTTCAAGATACAGGAATGTTTTTATCTCTAGTATTCCCTCCTCAACATGAATCCTAGTGAGTGTAGCTAGCTAAGGTGTTGGGTTCAGACTAGTACTCACCAAATTTTTATGTGGGTTAGATGGTTGAGGTTGATCATAAGGAATCTATGATCAGTCACTTATGTTTCTTTTTCATGATCTATATGATCAAAAAAATAAATAGGATATAATATTTCACCATAGTTTGCAGCCTATGAAGGATGTTGTTGATGGTCCTTGAGTAATGACTTTCATCTAGTCTCTGTGGAATAAATAATAATTTATAGGGTAGAAACATGATAATTCTTCTAGATGTAATGTTTTCTTTAGTTTCCTTGAGTTCATGAATGAAAATATTCTCAATGGGATAACTAGTGTGGTTCATCACAAAACACGACCAAACTACTGACCTGATTTATTGTATTGATGGAAACATACCTGTGTTGGAATTCAGAGGATCCCACCAAGACTGGTTAGGTCATGAATACTCCTCCCAATGTTGGCGGATTGAATTCTATTATGGTGAAAATAGATATTGGAATTTATGAAGGCTCTTGATTTTCTTTACAATAACAACACTAACTATTTTGAGACATAGAAAAATATAATATTTATGGGGATTAAAAAGATAAAGGTAACACATGAATTTATCCCTGTTTCAAATGATAATGTATAATTATATAGTAATAAGAGAAAGAATTATGGGTCAACCAATTTTCAAACTTATGTACACCTTTTTCAGAAACCTTCAACCATTCCTCTTCATACTCATCATCATCAAGGGGGATAGAGACATACGTAACCCATGTCATAGGGTCACCCAAATCAAATATGCCATAGTCTTCCTATTTGTAGAGAATGTCCACGAAAATGAAACAATATTTGAAAAAGCTTCCAAGGATCCAATGGCAAGGAAGATATTTTGAAACGTTTATTAACACACCCTATTGTGGATTTTATGATTTCTTATAAATTGAGACTGTTGTTCTTTATAGAATAGAAGAAATATCATAGGAATTTCTCATCCATGAAGAATTAAACCATATTATTATTCTAAAAAATGGATCCCTGAGCTATTGGACATGATGGGCCCCAGTGAAACATTCTCATATAAGGGATGTTCTTGGTGAGGATAATCTTTTAAGGGCTCCTAAAGATAGTTTGACTGAGAAGCCGAGGTCTGTATAGAAACCCTCTATATTCTTAAAAGATTTTTTATAGGAGTTAAATGAGGTAACATGAATGATCATTTATCATTACACTTCATATATTCCTATAGAATTTGATACATATAAATGAACTCCCAAAACATTCTTATATATTTTAGGGAGATAAGGGACAAAAACAACTCATCTTGAATAATCTACTTACAAAAACCAAAAAAATATTCCAGATGGAGCTACATTTCAAGGGATTAAGTAAACCCATTCCATATTTAATGAATTTAGTGACATGCTTATTGTTCTAATATTTCAAATTAAAGAAGTCAGTTACTCTTATATTGTGCATGGTAGAGATAAAATGATAGAGTAACTACTGGAAGATATCCTTATAGCTAGTAATAGATATCAGTGCAATTTTGTTATACCATAGAAAGGTAGGTTCATCCATGTTTTTAATGATGCTCTAAATTCTAGTAGAATCATACTACTATGGAATACCAAACATCATGCCACAATATGATGAAAATTGGTCAAGGTGTTGCTCTAGGTCAGTTATTCCTGTGAATAAGAAGAATCTCAAGCTTCAAAAATATGGTGGTGGGGAAGTGTAGTCCACCCATAATTGATATGGCCTAATATCAAGTGGGAATAATAATTATTTCATCTAAATAGACTCAAGATGAGTTTCAAGAATGCTAAACATATCATATCGAGGGGATTAGATGTGTATTTACACCTAGACTGGTCAGATAACTCATGAGGTAGAGCGGTCATGATCTAATGGTGGGAAGTCTGACCAAACCACTAGACATGGAACCATGGGAAACACTTATATAATCCTCAAATGGGTATAGGAACCAACCTCAAACCTATTAAAATGAATTGAGACACCTTCTTCGAGCATAGATGATTGACCAAGGAGGATCACCTATCAACGGTCCAATGGAATCACGATAGGATCATATCAAATGTTTCCCCTATTAGGATGGTCCACAATTAAGAGTTCATACCTAATCCACTTCTAGAACTATATCTATTATAGAAAAGTGAGGAATATGGAACATCAATTAGTTCTTTTCTCAGTACAAGGGATGACATAAGACACGGTGATTCCTTTTCCTTTGTAGAGATGTTGATGAATTATTGGGAGTGCCTATGTGGGGATACTGAGTCCAAATCTCGTTTCTAATAATGGGTATGAGTGCCTATGAGAATTTATTCTTAATGTTGTGTCTCGACTTTGTGCGGGTTGTCTTCCTAAAATTCCCTATCACCATTATCACATTCTTTTTCATTTATAGTATTTACTGTGATGAAATTTACCATTGTGGTGGTGGTTAGAGGGGACCTTATATCATTAATTGGTTGATTGTATTAAGGGGTTTGTTGTTTCTATAGAAGAGGTTTGAAATAAAGGGCATCATATTACCCACATTCATTGATATAAACTTGAGTAGATTTCTCTTCTATGATTCAATGATTTACAATGTGGCTCCCATTGTAGGTCTTCTAGAACTCTATAAGTACCCTTACAAACCAAGGTACTGATAAAATAATAATGATATGCTAAAAACCCCTTCACACTGCTAATAAAAGGCCTTAATATTTTACTAGATTTTTAGGTAGATTACTTGATGGTTCTAAAAGTGTTTAAATTATTACCATAAATTTTAGTGGAGGCATGCCATGTGATCCTCAACAAATATATTTGGGATGGGGAATTTCAGGTTTGCAGGAAACTTGAAGATAATAGAAATGTCCAAGATCTAAAAAAAATTATTCCTCAAATTCATTTCTAATAAGGTAATATTTCTCTTGGTTACATGAATATACCATGTTAGATAACTAGGAATCTGGGAGAGGAACTGAAAAATATCACTACTACTTTTGGTCTTTAGGTAGAAGAGGAATCACATTGTCCAACCTTCCTTTAAATAATGGAGTTTCCATCGGAGGTGGTGTAAGTTTCATGACTGTATTCATTTTTAAAGGTCATCAAAAACCTCATCCTAATAGATAAATTCATTAAGAAGTATCTCTAAATGGAATTTTATTCTTCATCAGAGAGAGAAGGACTAAACCCTAATTCCACTTCTCTTTTTAAAGTAGATATGGAAATAAGGGAAACAGACGGTGGTAAGGAAGATTGCATGGAGAGTCTCAAAAAATGAATCCAATAAATACTAAACACGTATGAACTTATAGATGGGTTTTTAAAACTTATGGACCTTATATTTAAGGATGAATATCCTCAACATATGGTTCCCTTCTCCCAGATCTAACAGCGTAGATGGTGGTATTTCTGTGGAACCATTGTATGTTTCCGATTCTGATAAGTCAATAATAACCCAGCCTTACTACCCTAGCCCTATCACTATAAATGATTTGGTAACTCCCTAATAATGAAATTTGGTGGTCCATGAGGGTCTTTCCAATGATAATTAAAATATGAAACGTGACTAGGGCCTCTACAGAAGCCGATAACCCCATACTTTGGGAAGATCCTTTAGGGTATGTAATTTCATCTTTATGAGGATGATTTCTAGGTATGGATTGGATATCAATCCAAACCTAGTGAATACATCACCTCTTGGTTAGGTGAGGATGGTTCTGGATGCGTCCATGGTGTTAGGGTCTACCTGAGCTATCAAAATGGTAATTCTCTGAGCAAGGATGGTGGCCTACCTATAGATTGGGAGTCGTGCATTTTAGAATAGGGTAGGTGGAGTTGGGATGTAATTGATCTCTTTATCCATCAGTGGGGTTGTCCGATATTTTCATTTATCTCAAATAGTGGGATTCCTCATATAAGACTCATAGGTGATCAATGCAATTGGTGAAACCATAACATCCCCTACCTCCAAAATGTAGGGTTGAGTTATATTCTATTTTTATAGGGAGATACTCCGAAAATGGGTAGACATGGAAATATGGTTTGGGGATTTCTATATATGATCCTTTGAGTAGCTGTGTCAGCTCAGCATTAAATCCTCCAATTGTTCATGAGGAATCATTTGAGTGTGGATGAATCCTCCCTCTTTATACTGATTTATGAGGGTAGTGGTAACCCTACACTGTATTATATTTTAGGGAGAGATGAGGTGAGGATTCCCAATACCTGTTAGAATGTTATTCTCTTATATATGAGAGTAGTTGTGTGGTATTTACACATGATTTGACCTTCTTCCCCAGATCATATTAGTGTCATATTTTTCAGCATGGATAGTACAAGGTGGCCCAAAACATACACACATAAATATTTCAACATTTCAAAATAAAATTCAATAAAATTCACAATAATACATTCTAGAGGACTGTAATGGTTTTGTTTTATTGGATAAAATAGAAATACTCATTTTCATTCAAGAAATATCTTCACTATCTCCCCTAATATTTTTCTCACACAATACACTTCTTTGTCACACCCTACTTAAAATTATTTTTAACAACATCGGGAAAGGGTATATAATAAAGGGGGAGTTTAAATGATCGATAAGGTAAAACATGGGATATATGAATCATTTTTATATGAATTGAATACATTAGTGAAAGGGTATGATAATATGAGATTAACATTTGGAGATCTTACCCAAAAATTACTGGAACATAGTCATGGAGTAAGGATTTGTAGCCTCATAATACAAGAATCATAGAAGAATCAAAAATCATGAACAATTATAGTATATATTGAGCATAATAAAATTTCATTGAGAGTGTAATAAAAATAATCATAGAAATCTTATGTCAAGGATATCCACCAATACATTCATCACATGTTAGTCATGGGATAAACACCCATCTACATACTTTGGGGTTGGGATAACCTCCTATGTACCCTATTTCATGCTTTAGATTACCTACTATATACCCTTTAAGCTCATAAAATTTAAAATTTACCAATTATATTAGAGATCTATAATGCACCCATCTATCTCATGATCACAATCAATTCATATTTATTCCACAATATCATGAAAATAATTATCATTTCATCATAGCTTAACCCATGAAAAAGAAAATTGGTTTTATGTAGATTTCATAATCATAATCGATAATAAAGTAATTAAATAATTAATATTTTATATTTTTTTCATACCCCTAGTGAATAATAGGGAACATCAATAGATGTTTCAATAGATGAAAATACCATTAAAATATCATTGAAATATTTTTAGGAATATACCCTTTTCATTTTGAAATCACTTATTTAAAAACTAAAAAATTCTAGAACATCAAGAAAAAATTTATTTGGACATAATAATGGAAACAATTAATGGAATTATCATTTTAAATAGTAGTAGTGAAATTAAGAAAGGATGTTCTTGTGGTTTGAATTCGAGAAAAAATTAATTTTTCACCATTGATAAAAAGTTCTTCATTTGGAAAATAACATGAATATTCTATTTATAAATTTTTATAGAAAGTAAAATAAGGGAAAACATGATTTTAATAAATTATTTATAACTATTAAAAATATTTTTAAAAAAATTTTAATTACAATATTTAAATGGAAGAAAAATATTCCCAAATGAATAGAAAAACAAAATCAGATTTCCTTAAAATATTTCTTTTAGATTGTTTAGTACACAAAGAGAAGAAAATTAAAGGAAAATTTATAATCTAAAAAATAGAAAGATAATAATAAAATACATAATATTTTTGAGAGATAAATCAAATAATTTAATCATAAAAATTCAATCATGAATAATTTTTTTAAAAGCTAGATTGTAACATAAAATTCTAACCTCAAGTTTTACTTCCTTCGTAAGAACTAAAAACTACTGTATAATAAATTAAAATTTAATATAATTCTAAAAAAATCATATTCATACTTATAATACTATAAATATTTCACTTATAAAATATTATCACCAATTCATTGACAATCATTTATTATCATCATTATTTCGAGTGATAACTTCTTCATTTTTCATGTATGTTTCAATTAGAAAGTTTTTGTCCTTTCATCTTGATCATTATTCCATTATATCAGAAAAATTAATCATCATATAAATAAAAAATATATTAATTATAAAAATATTTATAACCTTCCAAAAAATATATATATAGAAAAATTAATTACACCATTCATAGGGAAGGTACTCCATTTGTATGCATGAACATTGTTTTCAATTTCAATTGAAAATAAAAAACAAAATTTCAATATTATTTATCATTAAAAAATAATAAATATATATAAATATAATTTATATTTATTAAATACATCACTAAATATATACATTTGAGGTGGGGATGAAAAATGAATTATGTTTCTACATGGAGGTGGTAGTTCAGATGTACACATGAGCAAAAATTTTACTTCCTTTTTGATGGAAATGGGGTGGAAAATAGTTTTTTTGGTAAACATAATAACATCTAATTATATTTATTATACTGCATTCATTATTTTAGGATTAATTAAATATAGTTAGAGGAATTATAAGAATAAATAACATTCAAATGATTCAGGTTAGTTGATTACCTCATCTTTGAGGGACCTCCTTTGGTATACAACTTAAGCCTTCATAGGATTGAATTTGGCTAAAAAAAGAAGCTTAATATTGAAAGAAAGGAACACATAATGGTTTTTTTGGTAGGTATTTTCTAATATAGTGTTAAATTTTTTTGAAAGTAGGAGAATATTTTTTCATTTATAAGTTATGGGAGGGATATACATATAATTAATTAAAATATTTGAATAATATAATGACATTTTTTGGTAAAAGTGAAACTAAGTTGAACATAAACAGAAATTATGATAAGATAAGGTAAAAAAATATTGAAAAATAATAATATTTAGAAATTTTTAGTGTAATTTATTGCCTTATGTTTTTTTAACTCCATAGTAAACAATTTTTGGTCCTTAACTGTGGTAACAAATTTTTATTGTTTTTACTATTAATTATGAAAAAATGAATTTGGAATCATTAAAAAATTTGGGAATAATGAATTCAAATATCTAATAAATTTTATAAATTTCTACTTCTACATACTTATACATTTAATTTTAAAATAAATTCACAAAACACAATGAAAATCATTTAAACAATACATTTTAAGGATAAAACTGAGTTTCCATTCATTCCATGATGTGTAAAAACAATTAGAACAATTTTTAAATATTTTTGAGAATATATAATCGAAAAATTTATTTAAAATAAATATTTCATATTAATTTATTTAATTTAATAATTTAATAAAATAATACACACTTAAAAATAATTTTATGAAAAATAACTATCTTTACCTTTAAATGATTTTATCTTCATTCCAAAAATTAGATAACTAATGTATGAATGATAATTAATAAATTATCTATAAATTTCATTAAAATAAATTTTATTATAGTGATATATATATATATATATATATTATATCAAAAAAATTAACACCAAGAAAATATATTTCTTCATAAAAATGGATTTTTTTATTATGAAATTATTTTATTATAATATAGTGATTATCTATTAATAACTAAGAAATAAATTTGAATTAATGAAATAATTTATATATAAATATATATAAATATTTTTTTAATCCTATTCATAACCATTTTTCCAATTTCTAGTCAATAAATATCATATAATAATATTTATATAGTATATCACTATTTATTTAAACTCGATTTTGCTGGTAAAGAAAATTATCAAAGAAATCAAACTTATTTAAATTGAAAACTATCATAAAATCTCAGCATGTTACATTCCTAAAAATTATAATAATTTCACCCTATAAATTATATCACTTTGATACAAAAAATACTTAGGTTACTTTTTCCTTATCACATCCTCATGTTCCCACTCAGCTTCCTCAAATTTATGGTTTCCCCAAAAAAACATTGACCGAGTGTGTGTTCTTGTTTTGAAGAACATTTACTCTAAGATATAGAGTCTACACCAGTTTTTCCTCATTATTAATATCATTACCTAATGGTACATCCTCTATTTTTAGTACTTGTGAGGGATTAGGTGTTTACTTCCTTAAAATAGATATTTGGAGCATTCCATGAACATGAGAGTGATTCAGTGAAAGTGTCAGTAAATAAGAAACTATAAAAATTTAATAAAGAAACTAAAATTGAACAATATATATATGGAGAAACATACTAGTGTTTATAAATATCATTAATTACTTATATAAATATATTCATTTGAATACATTTTCACCAACATCATTCTCTAGATTTTTCTTATGATTTTCAATACAACATTTTTATCAACTCTGAGCAGCACTGACATATTGATGAGTGTATCTAATATTATTTACAATTTCATTATCTATATAATGTCAACATATCTTTCATTATAAAACTTCATACCAACACATTAGAGTCATGAATTTCCTACCATAAAGGATTTATAAGGATCTATTTGAATGCCTAAGTGAATGATATTGTAATAAGAAAAATAAACTGGAGAAAAGTATTGATCTCAACAACATTTTTTAAAATATTAAATTATAATAGAATATCCTTTTGTGTTTTAATGGTTCAATTAGAATGATCATAAATATAAAGATGATAGGTAGTATAAAAACAAAACTTTATATCTAGATTATACTGAATACTTCTTGAAAACATTGAGGAAAATGTTAAATCACAATAAAATAAAATAGAATTTGTATTCTATATATCCCTACCACTTAATTTATATCTATACATGATAATAAACAAAAAAATATTCTTACTTATCAATTAAATGTTCTGAATTTATAATGTAATGAGAAATAACCAAAAAAATTTCTCCCATTAGATGTCTTAAGGAGTCTTATGACGAAATCTATGGTGAAATTTTCCCATTTCCATGCTGGTATGGGTAATGGTTATAACATACCATTAATATTATACCACTAATCCATAACTTTTTGTAATACCAAGATC
This sequence comes from Viscum album, assembly GCA_963277665.1. Taxonomy (NCBI): domain Eukaryota; kingdom Viridiplantae; phylum Streptophyta; class Magnoliopsida; order Santalales; family Viscaceae; genus Viscum; species Viscum album. Next base: position 2,049,404,504 of record OY728137.1, read on the forward strand.
CATTATATATACTCTTCATCATATTTATTCATGTTATCCTATCAAAAATGTTCATTAAGGTCTCTATACATATTCATACTTCTTGGATGAATAGAAAATAAGATATAAGAAACTAATCAAATAAATAATTCTTAAACTTTGGTATAACAAGGTAGAATACTCTATTTCTAAACCTTATCATTCCATCAAAATAAAGGTTGAATGCAAGAATATCTATCACCTTCTTTTATTGATCTATGTTTTCCTTCATCACCTCTTAATTTCATGTGGATGGATGGTTCAACAAACCATTTATGAATATATTATATCTCTAATTCCATAAATATTTTAATTTATACCCTTTATAAATCCATAAATATTGGATATTTTTTTGTAATAATCTTCGATAAGATAGCGTGATCCTTTTGACTCAAATCATTATCCACCATGTTCATTTTCACAAGGTTGTAATGTATTGAGAATTAATAATCTCTAATCAACTCCCACAATATTATTTGGTGTATATTGAACTCATTATATTTGAATATATAGTTTTAAATTTTATGATCAATATATATGTCACACATCTCTCTGAAAACATAATTCATCCATATCATTATTGAAAAGATTACTGTAGCTAACTACAAGTCATGGGTAATGCAATTGGTCTCATGATCCTTTAATTGATGAGATGATTAAGATATAAACATTTCATTATACATAAGAACATATAACTATGTATTTATAGGTGCATCACTATAGATAAAAAACCCTTTTTTATTTCCTGTTAGTATGAGTATAAATGCACTAACAGACAATATCTCACCACCTTGAAATGTTTTTCACATTCAAAAGTCAAAATAAACTTGAATAATTTCCATTTAATCTTGGTTAGTGGATTATATATCCATTAAAATTATTCATAAAGAATCAAAAATATACATATAACCCATGTAAACTATGAATCTAATTCAAAGAGGTTAGTATTGTACATTGTTCAATCACATTAATCTTAGAAGGATCTTCTAATATACCATCACTTGTGATCAAATGTCCTAAGAATGATACTTTTTGTAACCATAATTCACACTTTCTAATTTTTTCATATACTTTATCCTTTATCATGGTTATCAAATCAATCCTCAAGTTATATTTATACTCTTACTTTTTCTTGGAGTATATAATAATATAGACTCTAAAGACATTCCCAAATTGATTGAGATAATGTCTAAGACACTATTCATTAAATATATGAAGATAGAGGGAGTTTTATAAATATTAATAGAATAAATATTATTCCTTGTGTCTATACCTTGTATTTAAGGCTATATTAGGTCTGTATTCACTTTTGAACCTTAATTAATTGTATCCAAAATGAAGGTTAATCTTTCAAAAGAATTGATCTTATAGAATTTGATTAAATAATTCATCAGTATGGGGGAGATAATACATATTATTGATCATGATTTTGTTAAGTTATAGATAATCAATTTAGAGTCACATTGATCCATCTTTATTCAAATAAATGAAAACTAGTTCACCCCCTGGTGATTCACTCCAAATCATTTTATTATTATTTTTTGGAAGCGACACTTTTGGGGGGTTTAGTGGGAATGTCCACAAAATCACTAATTACGAAAACATCATATAAGAAATAAAAAAATTCCCAAATTTAGATATAATAGCATTTTTTCATAAAATAAAATTAGAAACCAATAATAAATACTAACTAAATTCATCATCATAGATGAACTTGAATAGATGATACCTCAGTCCAAGCCCCTAACTTGAATACATATAGAAGAAAATAATGCTCCCATAGATTTTCACCGATGATTTTAGGAAGATCATATGATATCATGCTCTAATTTAATATGAAATAAATCTTTAGTGTCCCTCATATCACGTCGAACCAAAGGGGTCACTCCTATATTTTAAAAATAAGTTTCTTATATCATTTCGAAGATGAAACCGTAGAGTATATTCAACATCAGAAGTGATAATATTCAAAAATTCTAAGTAATCATCAATAGGAAAATTTTCACGACAAACATCCCAAAAAATTAAATTAAGTTATGATTCAATCAACTCCTCACATAATTCATCAATTACGTTATGAAATTTATTCTATAAATTTCTATTAAACTCATCCTTGTTCATTTTCGTGGTGTTATGGGATATAATGTATTCCTCAAAAAAATATTTACTGAATTTTATGTACGAATACATTATTTAACTATAGAAATTATGTGAAAAATATTTATCCCCTAGATCCATATTTCTTAAGTCCTCATCAATAGTCTTAAGGCAAGAGATCTTTTGGTTTGGTTATACTTGTTGTTCTTGTACTTGAGCTTTTGTGTCTTCATGGTCCATCTTTAAATGAGTAAGAACTTTACTTGTAGATATGGTGACTGTAGGACTATGAAAACATGTATAGTATTTCTGTTATCATTCTCTCTTCATTATCTTAGTAAATACATCCGATTCCACCAATAATTTTCGGCCTCCATTTTAAAAAAATCAAATAAAATCATTCACTTTAACCCCATCCTTTCCCTTGGTGTATCTTGTTTAGGTAGTATGTTCCTTATATGAATCATGATTATTCATATTTCCAACCTAATTATTTTACCCTTATTCTCCATCCTTTTCATTGTTCCACCCATCTTCTGAGTTATTCACATCATTATATAATGTAAAAAACGTGTTCTATGTTTCAATGCCACGTGGAGTCTTGTGAATGAACATTTAGGTCTGTCCATGGTGATGCACATAGGTGAATTAATCCCATTTGAATATTCTATTTTAGTTTATTATTTAATTCTTATATATCAATTAGGTTTATTATATAATGAGCCTTTAAAATATTTGCATCACTAGTTATGAGTTATATTGAAAACTCAAAATCACAATTTAGAGGAAGACCATAAAAGTATTTAGAAAATATATAGAAATATTCCAAATAATAGTCATATCATAAATGTTGAGTTTCACTGTATCCATTTTAGATGAATAAACCTCATTAATAGGTATTAATAACTATACAATGGAACCATTTTTTGAAAAACTATCATGTTCATCCTCATATATGTAGATGGTCATAGGCTGATTTGAAATATCAAATGTGATTTTATTATTTTGTAAACATATAATAGATCTTTAAAGATAAAGGTAATAAATGCTCAAAATTACATAAAAACTCTCACAAATAATAATAATTATGATTTTATAGGGAACATTCTTATAAAACATAACTCGACATCACAAAATTTGGAGTATAAATTAAACATGCCTTAACCACCATGATCTACCTCATTGATTGACATAACATAGAACCTTCCTTATTTGATGAGTTATCACTTGGAATACGGAATTGACTTGGATAATTACCTAGTTCCCCACACATAATACATTAAATAATTAGTGTCACCTTTCAATGAACATTATTTATCAATCAAAATTTTCCTTTCCCCCCGATAATTAGTTACTTTATGCCTTTGTTTTCAATATATAAAATATCTTCCCATTCCTTTGATACATTTCTCTATGTTCTTCTTCTCAAATTATTATAACATGGGAAATTTAATATTTTCCCCACCATAGCCTTCATCATTTAAACTCACATGATACTCTATTTTTCTCTTTTTAGGTGGTTTAGGAAATTCGCCCAAGTTAAGGTTGTTAATCTAGATTCAAGATATTTGGTTACGAATAATAACATGTTTTTATATTACATAACTAATTTTATTTAGTTTAATATGAATACATTCATCGTAGTGGTCATCTTATTCATTGTTTTCATGATTCCTACTGGTTATATCCATTGACTAAAACCAAAAAGTATAGTGTAAGGAAAAATAATAATAGTGAGTAATCTGATAATTATGAAAATCATTATTGATATTTCTTCAATTATGAATCTATCTTGTAAACCTTTTAAACTATTAGGTTCTTCCAATATCACATTCAATTAATCATGGTTTTTCAAATGTTATAACCTATCCATTCATCATAATGGTTCATAAAGAGAATGTAAATTAACCAAATCCTACCTCCAAAGAATTTATCTACAAGTTGGCATTATTATTCCAACACATTTTTCTTCAGTGATGATTGATTTATACCAAATCTACATATTTAGAGTTATTACCCAAAGGTGTATCTGTGTCACAAACACATCCCCATTCTAGTATCTTGACTTGGATATATTTTCTAGGAAAATAGATCTATTATATTTTCCATAACTTTGAATTTTCCATAATAATGAGGCATAAACTAAGGGATATCACTAATGTTTTCTAATTATAATATCTATATAATACTTAATCATCCTATAATACTAATAAATGTGTCCCAAACATCATAAATATTGCATTATTTTAGATTAATATTATATACATTGATAAATAATACAAACCCAAGGAACTTAATTTTTTATTGTATTTTGAGATTATACACATAATCATTTTATTTAATAAATGACCTTCATCATCTCCCAAAAATTTCTTCTCACATCGTACACTCCTTCATAACACCCTACATATAACTTTTTTTTTATAACTTGCAGAAAGGAAATATAATAATGGGTGATATCTGATGCTCAGTAAGGGTAAACATGTTAGATATTAATAAATGATCATATATAATCATAACATGATCATAAAGTTAAGATAATATGAATATTAAATTTGAAAATCGTAACCATAAATTCATAGAACACAATCATGGAATAAGGATTTGGAAGACAAAAGGTATGTATCATTGAAGAATCAAAGATATTGGACCATGATATTATATCTAAAGAATAAGAACATGTCATAGATGTTGGTATAAAAAGTTTTGAATAATAATAATCAAGTAAAACTTATTTCAATGATTCACACTAAGACATTCATTACAAGTTAGTCTTGGGCTAACTACCCATGTTCCTACTTCGGGCTTGGTATATCCTCATATGTACCCTATCATGGGATTGGGATAACCCCTGTATACACTTTATGGTCATAAAAATTAAAAATTACACAATTAATTAGAGGTCAACAATAGAACCACTCATCACATAATCGTAATCCATTAATATGTATTCTACCCAATCATGAAAACATTCATCATTTTATGAATGAATAAATAATTAAAAAAACCATTTTCATCAGGATTTCACCATCATAATAAATAATTGTACAATGAAAGACTAAGTATGATATCATTAGATCATATCCCTAGAGAAACATAACTAACATCAATGGATATTTTCATGGATGAAAATACCATTAAAAGATAAATGGAATATTTCTTCAAGAAAATACCCATTTCATTTTGAAATCACTTATTTAAAATCCAAATATTTCTAAAATATTAGTGAAACAATTATTCGAAAATAATATTCGAATATAGAAAATTAATTTTAAAATAAAATATTATAGAACAAATATAGAAAATCTATTCTCTAGGTATATGTAAAAACAATGAATCTGTTCACACATTTATAAAACAACACATTGTTTAGAAAATTAAAAGAAAATTATTTTTAATAATTTGTATAATTGGAAAAAAATCTGTAAAAATAAATTTAATAAATCATTTTAGAATATTAAAAACTTTTTTAAAAAAATTTCAAATAAAATGTTGGTATCAAAGAAAATATTCTCAAATGAATAAAAAATGATATTGGTTTTACTTAAGAATGTTTTCTCCAACATTTTAGTACTTAGACAGTGAAAAATTAAAGGAAAATTTCGAACCTATAGAAAAAATGTTAAATGTTATTTATGAATTATACATCATATAATTTTATTTTATAAAATTTAAGCATAATCAATCATACTAAATAGTGTGATTGTAACATAAAACTCTTACCTCATGTCTAACATGATTTGTAAGAGGTCTAACCTACTATATAATAAATTTAAATTTATTATTAATCTAAAATAGAATCATATTAATACTTATAATACCCTACATGGTTTAATTAAAAAAAATTATCACCCATTTATTAACAATCATTCGTTATAAAAATAATTTCAAGTGTTAACATCTTCGTTTTTCATATAAGTTTCGATTGATTATTTATATTACTTGCATATTGATAATGGTTTCATAATCTACATAAATTTTATTATGATATAAATATATTATATATTAAATATATACATATTTTTTGTTTCCCATTAAAGGAACAAAAAGAAAAATAATTTACATCGTTCATGGATATGGTAGTACGTACACATGCGTGAACAATGTTTTCACTTTCCAATAGAAAGATGGAAAAAAAGATAAATAATATTTTATGATTAAAGAATAATAATTATATAATTAAAATCATATATATTTATTAAAACCATCATTATATTCATCAATGTGATGCTATATTGAAAAATGAATCATATCACTACATGTAGGTGTTAGCCACACATACGCGCTGATGACACATTCATTTCCCATTTTAGGAAAAGGATGTTAAAATGTATTTAACATAATCATAAAAAAAATATTAGTATATTTATAATACTAGAATAATTATTTTTTGAATAACATACGATTTTTATAGGAAGTATAATAAGAAGTAATCTTTGAAAGACTCAAGTAAGACGATTACCTCTTCTTTGAGAGACCTCATTAGGCTTGCAACTTATGCCTTAACAGAATGGTCTTAGGGTAAGTAAAGAAGCTCAATAATTAAGAGAATGAACATAATAAGGTTTTTGAGTATGAATTTTTTTATCTAAGGGGATCAATTTTTGTGAATAAGGAAAGAGATGTGGTTCCCATTTATAAGCGAGGAGATACACAAACATGGAATTACACATTTTTTTTCAAATAATATAAAGGTATTTTCTTTTCAAAGTAGCGCTAAATGAAAAAAATAAAGATAATATATGGTATAAAAATATTCAACTAATAATATTTCTACATTTATATCTTTTAGTTTTACCCAATAACTTTCTTAACCCCCTTGGTTAACCCTTTTAACCATAACCGTCGTCACAATTTTTTAATGTATTAATATTTATTATTACCAAATATAAAAGTGGAGTCATTAAAAAAATTGGAAATTATGATTCCAAAAATGTAATAAATTTTATAAAATTAAATTTATATAATTAAAATAAAACAATTCTAATTTAATGCGCACAACACAAAAAAGATAATTTTTTAGATTTTTTTTTAATCATAAAAATGAGTTTACATTCATTCCATTCCAAGTAAAAAATAGTAGATGAATATTAAAATAAGTGATTAAATATAAAACCTAAATCAATTAACTAACATAATTAGTCAAAAACAATTTATTTAATTTAATGAGTTAAAAACACATTACGTATATACAAACATTTTTCTAAAAAATAAATAATTTTATCTTCAAATGACTTTATCTCCATTATTAACAATTAGATAACTAATGTGTGAATGATTATTAATTAATTTTCAAAAAATTAAATTAAATTAACTTTTTAATAGTTATTAATATATATATTATATAAAAATGCATAACACATATAAATATACATTTCTTCATAAAAAAGTGTTTTAATATTGAAATGATTGTATTAAAATTTATTTATTATTTCATCTTAATTTATAAATAAAATTAAACTAGGGAAAAATTTACATATATTTATTTAATAATGTGATTTATCTTATTCATACATGTTAATATAATTTCAAGGTAATAAATATCACACAATTATATTCCAATAGTAATTAATTGTTCATTTATACTCGGTGTTTTGAGTAAAGAATGTTATCAAAAAAATAAAATTTTAATAAATAGAATTATATGACAATATCTCGGGGTGTTAAAAAGTATTAGTTATCCTATTAAAACGTAGGGGGAAACTATTATTACAATTCTGATGAAGTCAATCGCTGATGTTTCGAACACTACTCATTGTCTCCTGGGTGGAGGAGGGATTCAGGAAAATAATGTCAACAATTAGAGATGTCCAATTCTTATTATCTGATCACTATTATAATAGAAAAAATCCATGTATGTTTCACCATTATATATTTTGATTCTTCATCCCGGGAATCCATTTTCTTATGGGATCAGAATCCTTGGTTTAGTTATAATTCTTATGGCCCTATATACCTTCCTTCCAAAGGACGGAGACCTTAACCACCATGGTTAATGATGTTGAATCCTTGATCAAAACGGGATGACAGTAATTCATCACATCCTTTATTAGATTACTCCATAGATCTTGTTTTCTTGTCTAGTTCTCCCTTACATATCTAAATTTTTTTTCTGAATCTCATTACCAATTCTATCTATTAGTAGACCTCGGTTAATTACACCAATTTTGTAATAGGGTGGAGACATGAAGATAGAGTTGATGATAATATTGGGAATGTTTTTTGTCAATAAAGATATTCCTAATTTATGGATTTGAATACATATTATTTTCATATAATAAGTCATATCATGTGTAAACTAGAGGCTTCTCATGACCATCATAGAGAAACTCTCACTCAATGTGTAAGGCATCCAAGACTCATTGCCTTATATATTATATTCTCTTCACACAATTTCGGTCCAAATATTTATATAAAGAATCAAATTCTTACCACTATAGGATACATATTATCATCAGACAAGTATTACATTGTTCATTGTTGTGGGTATCCTGTCCTGGTCACATTGGGTAAGAATCTCAGGTTTTTCACCTAAGTATAGGGAAGAGATCATATGATCACAGTATATACTTAATATTCTTATCACATATGGTTTCTAATGATTATAAAATGAGGTAGTACTATAGGTTCAAAACCTAAGTAGGGTGAGGTGAGATCTCATGCTTGTCACATAGGTTTCTTATTCTTCTCGCCTAGGGAAGGTTTTCTAATGCAATAGGAGAGGTATAGTTTTAAAATAGTGTTTGGGAATTTTATATATTTAATGTATACCGGGGATGGTGCAACCTGAAATAATCACATATGGGTTAATCATATTATTGAATCCAACTAAGGGTACTTCAAATATTTAGGATCTAGTATAGGTGATCTCATATACACTCGTCATCTTTGGGTTGATCACAAGATTAAAGATGTGTGAGGGAAATCATAGATGTAATGTATGGTGAAGGGATACCTCCTAGAAATATTCATCACACGTGGGTTTATGATCTGGTTAACATCCTTATGGTTATAAAAAAATTCCAATGGGTAATATGGATTTGTATGATGATAGGTTTAGTATAATCCATAAAAATTATCATTATTTATAGTTTACATTTCTCAGGGGATAGTGAAATATTAGTGTGAATCTAATTTTGGAGACGGTATCATCATCCAAGGATCAACACCCAAGGAATCCCACCATATAGGGGAAATATGTTCATTGGGAAGTTAGTATTTAATCTATAATATGTGTCTTACATACCCTAGTATATGGATGGTATTAAAACCCATTTACATTGACTAAACATTTAAATTCATGTAATTGGTGCATAACATGAAGTTTCACATCATGTGGTAATTACTCTTATCCCATAAGGGGTGATGGTAATGTATGGGGTTGGTATTACACAATGGATCTTCCTAGAGGGTTGGAGTCACAGATGTTAACCATCCAATAATGAGTGGATACCAGTAAGGATATGGATTAGTATTACACAATTTTGATCCCCTGATGGTGTGGAGGCATGCCATTATCTTCACATGAGACATCATATGTTAGTAACATGTGTAATTTCATGCTCATCACATATGGAATCCTTTTTCTAGTTACATACGATATGATTATTGATTAATTTATTATATTGGGGATTTTTTTTGTGTGGTTTAACATCATGTGAATAAGATGTTGTCTTGCAGATTAATTCCGTGAGAATAAGATATTTTCGTTCAGTTTCATTTCATGTGAATAATACATGATGTTTTGGTTTATGTGTTGAGATTCTCATTTACAGTTAGGGTGGTAGGATAAAAAGCTTCATGGATAATATGTATTTTCATTTAAGGGATTAATTAATAGTTTTACTTGAGGATTCCATGGTTAGTACCAACATATCCATTATATAGGGGCTTTTAATGGACAAAAGGAATGAACACAACCTGTTTTAGGTAGCATATAGAGTCCCACAACGAGAGTGGATATTTTTGGAGTATAAGGAAATAATACCCCCCAAACAATTCATTTTTAAAATGGATTAGTAATTTTTGTAAATAAAAATGGTTGGGCATATATATTTTTTATAGAAGAACTTGGTTTGATTGGATACAATATCCACATGTACCAAATTTGATTCCAACAATGTTTGGTGTCAGGAGGAATCAGATGGGGGCCCAAATACAATGACATAAAAATTTTAATTTGTATAAAGGATTAGAGTTACATGATCTATGGTCTCTATAATAAGGATGTTTTGTGGAATCTAAAGAGATATTTTCAACAAAATGCGTCACATGAAACTCTATATTTCATGAATAATTGACATCGTTATTGAAATTATTTTTCCATCAATAAAGTTTTTGAAATTTCACATAAAACTTAATATAGGGTGATATGGGACCAATTTTAAGTATGTATCATAGGTTTCTCACCTCTATGAATCCATTATAATATCTAGTTATATTAATTCATGAAAGAAATGGTTTCATAAGCGGAGAAAATGATTTCTTAAATTTAGGTGGTCCATCGCAACAAATGGAGGTTGTTATCTATTAATAGGAATTTTAGCTCAGACATGGAATATAATTATAAAAACTGTATTGAATTGTGGAACTTAGACTATCTCACACATATTGGGGAATCTTTTATTTGGTAGAATCATAATTTATGCAATATGAGTTTCATGTAATTCATGCATTTGCAATTAGAGGTCCATTATGTGGTATGAATAACTTCATGCATGTAGGTTACCTTTACCAAGAAACTAGTTTTTGAATAACTTCTAGAGTTTTGTGGAATTATCTATATTTGATAACAATACTCTCACTTTCCTTAGAATGGTCCTAGCAGTTTTTTCTTCCCATCTATCTTAGTAAATGCACACAACGTGTTGGACAAGATATAATATTTTACTCTAATAGGGGCTATAACTTCTTTTATCATAGTTTCATAAAAATATTAATTATTGATTATCTATAGAAGTTTTTTAAATCAATGGCTTGGAATGGATACAATGATCAATATTAGGGTTAAAACACTGAAAAACATATAAATAATTTATTTCAATAGTTTTGAGGAATTTTTCAATGATTAAATTATGGAAAGAGGAAAAATTTATTTTTATTCGTATAATGGAGGATAAAAAAATTAAAATCCCAAATTAATTTAATATATTAACTGAATAACATGTTTTATTTTTATTTATGATCAAGTAGTGTTGAACTGAATTTTTATAGATTAATTACCCATAAACCAAGGCAATTGCGATAGCCTAAGACCTACACTGCAGAATCTGGAGAAAAACATGCTAGATTTTTTTATAAAAGCTAATTGATAAATATATATTCCTTGACGTACCCATGTATCTTTTTTTATTTGTTTTTAGGATTTTTAGAAACTTTAAAATATATTAGAGTTTTAAAAAAATGTTACAAACAACTATCTGGTTTCACTTGAGATGGCATCAAAAATGAAACCAAACATCTTGGAACTTCTAATGATCCTACGAAAATCATTTTTAGACACAAGGGGAGAACAAAATTTTCTAGTTTGGGTTTTGAAAACCAAGACTAAAATAAGTTTATAAATATTATGTAAAAAACTTTTTGATGTCATTTCATTTTATATTAAATACAAAAAAATTGATATAATAAATATATTTCCAAAAATACTAATTTAGGGTTATCCTGTAAATTATATAGGAATATAATTTTTAAAAAACATTAAAAGATATGTCATTTTGAAAACCCATTTAAGTAAAAAATAAATAACCTTTGAAATAAGATTTGTATTTCTTCTTTGAAGCATTATAACTTTTCATTGAAAATAATAAATTGTTATAGATTAAAATGATACTTTGAAACCATTAAGAAATATATAAGGCAACTAGCAGTATAAATTTTAGGACAATATCCCCTTGAGTTCATGGGTACACTAGAAATTCCTCATCTTTATTTTCAATACCTAAGTGGTATGTTTTATTTTAAGAATTTTTTTTTGTAGTATTACATTTTTTATTTATAATCCATAAAAAAATATTTTAAAAAACCTTACTTATTTGTATTTATATTTATGATTAAAAATAGATAATATTTTCCATAAGTGTCCTTAAATAAGAATACCAATAAACAAATCCATACATACTGATGTAGAATTTCTAAACTCTTATATAAAATTTAACATAAAAAAGATTCAAAAATCATGCATATAATGTTTATGAAAACTATTGTAGATGGTCATTCCCATAATTATGCATAACATCCCTAAATTTTTAAAAGAAGATTTCTTTCACAAAATGATAAATTTAAAACTAACATGAAATTTGTAAATAAAATTATTTTATTGAGATTTTATAAAAACTATATTTGAAAAGATATTAAATATTTATTCCCACAGATAGTGACTTTAGAAAAAAAATACAATTTACCTTATAATATGGTTTATATAAAACTATTAAAATAAAATGATTCCTTTTATATATGTGTTTAAAAAACATGGAATATAATTTTTGAAAATAGAATTCCTATTAAAGAAAAGTTTTTTTGAAAATAATCATGGATACTAAAAACATATAATTTTTTGATAAAAAATTATAATGTATAAAAAACTATTGCATTACTTGAAAATAGAGTATTTATAAAAATAATGATTCCCTTACTATAATAAAATTTAATTTTCAAAATAAGTACAAAAATATTTTTCCTTGACTCAAGTTTTATAGAATTTAATATTTATAAGAAGATATAAAAATTACTCATTCCTTCTTTATATCCATTTTTATTCACATCCTCATCAGATTAGGTTTCTAAATGGAATTCATAAAGCGAGCAGTTTGAAGTGAATCTCATTAAATATACAACCTGATAGCATTTAGTTGTATTGAACATATGAATGATGTATCTAGAATTATTATCTATCATTGATTATATATATAGACTTATATTAAAATGTGTTTGGATATTAATAATCAATGGTTATCTTGAATTTTAATAAAACATAGATAAAAATATAATGTTCATGTTGGCTTTCTAAGTAAGATGGGAGTTTCAGAAAAATGAGTTTTTTAATATTAAATGTCATTCAAGTATTTAAAACTGTTATTACCCTACAAATTTGAGTACCCTAAATTCAATTTAAAAAAATATTCTTTATACTTCAACATACAATGAATATAAATTTCTATTGAGTATATATATATATATATAAATTTTCTTGTGCTACTATTATTTCCTGGAGAAGAAGAAAATGAACATGAGAAACATTATTCAAACAGAACGTAATCTATTGTTTTAAATGTATCATATTATAATATTTTCATGATGAAATTTTAATATGATAACCATGAATGGAAAATGTTTTATGTTTTATAGTCGTTAAATATGATAGTTACAGAGTATATATTTTATTACTAATTTTTATTGGCTTAATAAATTATTCGAAGTACATGATAATACATTGAGTTTAATTTAACAGGAAGCTCTACCATGCATGTATTCGATGGAGAATTCATTAAATAGAAGAGAAAAATATGGTTTTATTGAGGATTAATAGGTTATGCATGATGTATAAGATGACATTTTAATAGATCAGATGTCTAGGACACATTTTATCAAATGACCATGATATAAATTGATTTTTTTATCATGGGTGAATATTATTTCATATATGTGTCCCATGTAAATGTTCCTTTCATTTTTAAAGAACATAATAATTAAAATTTCACCAATGATTGCTTGATTCCGTAGTGGGGCTCGTCACCCACAACACTACACACACTCACCTCATTGGATGAACCTCACCTGCGTGGCCCAAAATTGATCATTTTTCACGCTATAAATTCTCAAACCCACAAAATTACCAATGATTAGGCTAGCCATATTGGTTCCCATCTATATTACAAACATGATCCACACATGTGCATGGTTTATATATCTTATCCATCTATCTAGATAAGCACATTTTTTATATATATGTATATACATACTAAATAAATTTTAATTATATAAAATAGAATATTGAGATATTTTACCATGTATATACTTAAACTTTTAATCTCAAACTGATTTAATTATATTCAATTATTCCTTTCTATTAAGGTTTACATATATTTCTATTAGTGTTAATATTTTATTATTAAAAAATTTTATATTAGTTTTACTTATCATTATTTTTAATTAATTTTCTTAAAAATTAATATAAATTTGTTAAAAAAATAATTTTAAATACATATTTATGAAAACCAATTATTAAAAATAATTTAAATTTAGTATAAGGAATAATATCTTATTGAATTCAAATTAATGTTTAAATCATAATTTTTATTTAAATAAATTAAATTTAAAGAAATTTGTATATTTTCATTAAATTAAAAAATAGTATTTCTTGAAAAATAATACAAAACTATCATTTTTTATAATTGAAAATTTTAAGTAAATGTATAATCAAAACTTATTTAGATTAGAGAAAATAATTTCATAAAATATTATTTGTACTAAAACATATAAACTATTTATTAAAAAAAATATTTTTTAAAATTATTGGGATGTTACATTCTCTCCATTAATGGAATTGAGTCCTAACAATTTTTTAATCCTACTTAAAGAAATTTTGACTTTTACTCCTTAATATTTAAGAAATCTAGGATTCTAAAAATTTATATATATAGCTAATAGTTTTTTAGAATTTAATTTATTAAAAGCTCAATATAAAACATCAAACTATTAAATTATCCTAAAAAAAGACGTCCTGATCTCTAAATCCTTCTAAAAAATGCCAAAATATACCAAATGTGATAGGAAAAGACACCCACTCTCGGATTTGGTGTTAAAACACGTGGTATAGTTTTTTACAAAAGGTAAAAAAATAATTTTCTTCACATACCAAATGATCTTTTTTGGTTAGGTTTTGGAGGATTACGAAAAACATTACAATATATCATAGTTTTACAAAAATGGTACAAACAATTATCTCACTTAAATCGAACTACCTTCTTAAAATGATACCAAACACATTATAACTTCTAATAATAATATGAAAATTAGTTTCAAATATAGGTTGATCATAAAATTTTACAATAATGGGTTTGAAAACCTGGAGTAAAATCCTTTTATAAATTATATTTAAAAACTATTTTGCAATCATTTTCTTTTATATCAAATAAAAAATATTTAATATAGTTAATATATTTTTCAAAATAATAATATATTGTTTTCATATAAAAAAATCATAAAATACTTTTAAAAACACATAAAAGATATATAATTTTGAAAGCCCATTTAATTTCAAAACAAAAAACCTTTAAAATAAATTTTGATTTCTAATTTATAACATTCAAACACTTATTTGAAAATAATAATTATTTATGGAATAAGATGATATTTATAAACCCTTAATAAATACTTGAGGACATTATAAGTACCTATTTTTTTTTACAAAATCCACTCGATGTCATGGGTTGACTCCCCATTCATCACCTTCTCATTTGATACCAAAGTGAAATCTTTTATTTTAAGAAATCATTTTTCTAGTATTTACTTTCTAATTTATAATCCATAATATAACTTTTGAGAAACATTACTTATATTTATTCATTTTCAATATGGAAGATAAATAATCTTTATCATAAGTTTCCATAACAATGAATACCTTTTAATAAATCTATACATTTAGTGTCAGTATTTATGTACTCTTCCTGAAAATTTAACATAAACTATATATTTGAAAATCATTCATGGAATGTCAGTAATAAAAATAGTAAATGTTCTTCCCTATAATTATACATAACATCCATAAATTTTCTAGAGAATATTTTGTGCATAAAAATATAACATTTAAACTCACTTGAAATTTTTAAATAAAAATTATAAAAGAAGATTCTATTAAAAAGGTATTTGAAAAAAGAACAAATTCTCTTTCCCCATGATTAAGATTCTTATAAGATAAAAAAACACATTCCATTAAAAGACAGGTTTAGAAAACTTTTAAAATAAAATTAATACATTTATATAGTTGTTTTAAAAAAACCATATAATGTAAGTTTAGAAAATTGAATTCCTATTAAAAATTTGTTTTTATGAAAATAATCATGGATCTTGAAAACATATATTTTTTAAACAAAATTACAATATACATAAAATTACTTATTTTCATTAAAATATTGGGGTTATATAAATGAAATTCCCTTAATAAAATAAAAATGAATTTTGAAAATAAATATATAAATTTTTCCTTTACCTCAAGTCTTGAAGAAGACCTTATCATTCTAGGGATGTACGAATGACTCTCTCTCTGTCTCTTTATTTTTTTACTCACTTCACCCTTGAACTAGGTTTATAAATTTCATTCATAAAGTGAGAAATTCGAATGGAATCTATTTATATAGCCAAACTTACACTATTTAGTTGAATATAAAATATTAATAATGTTTCCATAGTATATATATATATCATTTTATATATATAGTTGTATACAACCATAGGGTTGGATATTCCGAATCAATAGTGATCTTGAAATTCAATAAACAATAGACATGATGCTAAAGTTCTGGTTGTCTTGATGACAAAGGTGAGAGTATCAGGAAAATGTTGCTTCTAATAATGATGGTTTTTTCATTCACTACAACTTGTATTACTTGAAAACATTTAGTAGGTTAAATCATATTACAAAATATTCTTCCTTATAGTTCAACATACAATTAATATAAATTTAAATAGAGAATATATATATATATATATATTAATTCCAATGTTATTACTTGATGAAGAAGTATATGAAAGTGAGAAACTTTAGCCGGACAATATGTAATCTCGTGTGTTAGATGTATAATTTTTTAATATTTTGATGATAAGCTTGAATGATCACATCTATGAATGTTATATGGATTCTGTTTCATAAGTTTTAAATTTTATAGTTAGGGATTAATTATTTTATTACACATTTAAATTGGATTAAATAATGGTTCCAAGTAAATGACAATTCATGCTTTTTAATTTAACATCGAGTTGGGTTGTGGATGTAGTTGATGATGAAGTCATCAGTGGGAAGAGAATAAAATGGAAGTGTTAGGTCTCTATTGGTCATACTCGGGGTAGAAGATGACATCTGAAGAAATCTGATGGCTCAGACACATTTGATTGGACACCCATGATATAAACAGATATTTTTTAACATGGGTGTAGAGTGTTATGCATATTCACCCCACGTTGATATTTTTCCCATTCTAAGAGAATTTATTTCTTTAACCTCGGACACGAATTCCTCATTTTAATATAGGGGTTTAGCACATGCAACACCACACACACACCCCTCACTAGTCACACATCACCTGGGTGGCCCAAATAGAGAAACTTTCACACACTATGTGTGTCCAAACCCTCACACCCACTACAAAGCGAGCTAGCTAGGCTTGTTCCCATACATGTGTTGAGCTTTATCTGCACATGTGAATGGTTGAGATAGCCTAGTTGGATTTCTATGTAGTCCAATTTTTTATATTTATATACTAATAAAATTTCATTATCTAAATATTAGATTAAGAATATTTAACCATATATGCACCTAACATTTTTATTGAAAAATTATTTTATTATATTTACTTATTTATTTCTATTAATTTTTTCTTATATTAATATTATGTTTAATATTTATTATTCTAAACTTTTATATTAGTTTTACTTTTGGTTATTTTAAAACAATTTTCTTACAAATTCATATAAATTCGATACATAAATAATATTAAAAATTTATTTATTAAAAACAATTATTAATAATAATGTAAATTTAGTATAAAAATTTATATCTTATTGAATTAAAATATGTGTTTAAATCATAATTTTTTTTAAAATAATATAAATATATAGAAATATTTATATTCGTTAAAATAAAAAACAGTATTTGTTTAGAAATAATACCGATGTAACATTTTTTATAATTAAATATTATAAATAAATTTATAAGATAACTTTATTTAGATTAAAGAGAATAATTTCATAAAATATTATTTGTATTGAAATAAATAATTTATTTATTATAAAAAACCATTGTAAAATTTATTGGGATGATACAAAAACCATGTCTTTGTATATGGTTACGAATGTGTGTCCAAGTGTAAGTACCTCACTAGATGGATCTTTAGGTGGTCGTATAATATAATGATATTGATGAAATAACTATAATATTGAAAGGAAACATGAACTATCCAAATATATTTTTTATTTTTGTTGAATGTTTTTTGTCACCATCCATAAAATCACTACTCTCGGAAATCAAACTACTAGTTTATGGCACCTCCACCTTCAGGATATTAATCAAAAAATCACATCTCACAATGTCATAAGTATTATTATTGAATAATATATAATAAATTATATTACCTTTTTAAGGTAAATTAAAAGGTCCATAACCAATGGTCAGTCATCTATCAATACAATGACCAAATACAAGCACCACACACGATTATCTTTTTCTTTATCTCATATGAAACTGAAAGTCATGAGACTAAATTGATTATATAATATCTATAATCTTTGTAAATTACAATACTTTCATAGAGATTAGATAAATAACAACATCAAATCATTATATCCTTAGGATAAATCTGTTTTAAATGGTCATCGAGGTCATTTATTAGCTCAATGGACCCACATCGGCATCCTTGTAAACCCATCAACGATATATACTAGATTATATAAAATTCCTAGACTATATATTTTTTGAAATATTCTATTATGATATAAAATTGACCCAAAGGATGATATCATTGGGTTATAAAGTGAAAATTATCACATTGGTATTATTTAAAAATATATTGCATGGAGTCACTCTCAATGAAGTTTTCATATATTTAAATGTACCAAGATTAACATTTAAAAAAATTAATTAGAAATAATAATATAACCATTGTGATATACATTTAATGATTAGTGAAATTTGAAACATATGTCCCTTTAAAGGAAATAAAGATAAAATTTAATGTAAAAATTAATTTTTGCATTGAATGGGCCATTTGTTAGCTCATGAGTGTGCCACTTGGATCCCAAGTGTGATGATATTCAACACAGGGTAATTGGAAAGTGCTACCATATATGAATGTTAGTGACACACATAGAACCACATGGTTAGTCCCTTTAGGTAGTCTACCATAGGGTTCACCATTTCCTTTGCCTAGGTAGCCAAGGACTTTTTATTATATGTCTTGAATACTTGTTTGGATCATCTCATGCAAACTCAACTTGTTAGTTGGGTACAATCCAGTGTCTATAATCCCCATTTTGTAGGCTTGACTCATGGACTACTAGAGGAGGGTCATTTAGTGTGTCTCTCCATACTGACCATGGTTGTAATGCGGGTCCCAAACCATTCCCACATTTACAAATATCATCTTTATTTGTGGGTAAAATATATCAATTGAGAACCAAGATTGAAATATTTTCATATGATTAGTTATTTATAGTATCATGGTACTGGGACCAAGGGGTCCATTTAATGAAAATCCATTCATCTCCCCAAAACAACAAGATTATCATTATATAAACCTTATCCTCCCACCAAATAAACAAAACTATTACTTTATTCCACATCTGGAGCTATTGAAAAAAAAAACAAAATACTTTGAGTCTCTTTTCTTTATATGGAATGCATATTATTTCCAAGTAAGTTATAAATCCATACTATGGTAAGAGATCAAATTTTGGGGTTTATCATGATGTTCCCCCTCTTGAATAGTATTTTACCTCCACATAAAATTTTGTTATTATATTATGATAGGTGGTGAAATTAATCCTAGGTCACCATGTTTTGGGATTTGGCTTGACTAGTTATGGTCATTCTTTGGAAATTGAGTTCACAACCTTCAACCTTTTCCATGATACTAAGGAGAGACTAAATTGAAATATGGATATAAGAGTGAAAAAATAATATTTTAATAATTATTATTAAATAAAATAATTTAGGAATTTATATCTGTATATATAACATAAACCCTTTCATAATGATATATATGATTAAAAAATCAATAATGTGTTCTTAAAAATTATACTTTTGGGGGACCGCATATCTCCCTTGAATTTTCTAAAATTTATGTATCTTTAATTCATGTTCTAAATAGAATCATTAGGGATAGTGTATATCTAGAAATTGTAAAATTACCATATAGGTGTTTAAATTAAAAAATATAATATTCATTCTTATGTGAATTCCATCATCCAGATCAATATTATAGTTAACAAATTTCAATATAAGGTGTCATATTTTAGTTATTTTTATTTCGATTAAGGCCCCCTATTTTTTCAAATTTAACTTTTCATATTCTAATTTGAAAATTAATTTATCACTAAATTAAACATTTTATGAGAATCATCGTGATTTTTAGAGAATTAATAAAGGAAATATAATCAAAATGGGAGTTAAATTACATTAATAATCAAATTCATTCTCATAAAAATCAAAGAATGTACAAAATTACCTACTTTTAATATTTTCATCGAATAAATAAAAAACTCAATTAGAAAGGAGGTGTTATTAATATGATTTTATTTCATACTCAATATGGTTTTTTAATATCATCATTCCTCCAAATATTAAAATCATTTCATGTTGTTCATCTAGGTATAACCCTTATAATTATAGTTCCCAATTTTTTGCTATCTGCATACCGATTAAGCACATGAAATTCCACATTAGAATCATATTAAGTCATTAAATCAATACTAATCACATGTATATATTTTCATATTTTACATGTGGAACATTTCACCAATTATTCATCTCTACTTCTGTAACACCACTTAGTAGACCATTACACTGATATTTTTGAAACAAGGAACACACAATGGTCTATAGGAAATGATCTATTTTTTACAATGAATAATTTATTCCATATTGTAAAATGAATGGTTTTAAAAGAAATATTTATTAATTTTTAATGATGATTAATATAACAATACAAATTTCTATAATATAACCACTATTGTTTTTGGAGAAAATAATATATAAATGAATAAAATAACATATAGATCAAGATAGTTTCCTCAATAAATGATTGATGAAGATGAATTATTAAATATAAAAATTATTGTTATTTTTCATTTAAATATAATTAAAATTTGAATACTTTAATTTATTAAATATGAAATTATTGGTGAAAATGAAAGTATATGGATTTAGGTAGAATTTGGAAGCAAAAGAATGGTAGTTTTGGTGATGATGAGGCACTAGGTAAGAAGGGGTTGACCACTAGTTTCCTAGTGTAATCTATATTATAATAGTTTTCTATCACCATCTCTCATGTATGAATGATAATTAATAAATTATCTATAAATTTCATTAAAATAACTTTTATTATAGTGATATATATATATTATATCAAAAAAATTAACACCAAGAAAATATATTTCTTCATAAAAATGGATTTTTTTATTATGAAATTATTTTATTATAATATAGTGATTATCTATTAATAACTAAGAAATAAATTTGAATTAATGAAATAATTTATATATAAATATATATAAATATTTTTTTAATCCTATTCATAACCATTTTTCCAATTTCTAGTCAATAAATATCATATAATAATATTTATATAGTATATCACTATTTATTTAAACTCGATTTTGCTGGTAAAGAAAATTATCAAAGAAATCAAACTTATTTAAATTGAAAAATATCATAAAATCTCAGCATGTTACATTCTTAAAAATTATAATAATTTCACCCTATAAATTATATCACTTTGATACAAAAAATACTTAGGCTACTTTTTCCTTATCACATCCTCATGTTCCCACTCAGCTTCCTCAAATTTATGGTTTCCCCAAAAAAACATTGACCGAGTGTGTGTTCTTGTTTTGAAGAACATTTACTCTAAGATATAGAATCTACACCAGTTTTTCCTCATTATTAATATCATTCCCTAATGGTACATCCTCTATTTTTAGTACTTGTGAGGGATTAGGTGTTTACTTCCTTAAAATAGATATTTGGAGCATTCCATGAACATGAGAGTGATTCAGTGAAAGTGTCAGTAAATAAGAAACTATAAAAATTTAATAAAGAAACTAAAATTGAACAATATATATATGGAGAAACATACTAGTGTTTATAAATATCATTAATTACTTATATAAATATATTCATTTGAATACATTTTCACCAACATCATTCTCTAGATTTTTCTTATGATTTTCAATACAACATTTTTATCAACTCTGAGCAGCACTGACATATTGATGAGTGTATCTAATATTATTTACAATTTCATTATCTATATAATGTCAACATATCATTCATTATAAAACTTCATACCAACACATTAGAGTCATGAATTTCCTACCATAAAGGATTTATAAGGATCTATTTGAATGCCTAAGTGAATGATATTGTAATAAGAAAAATAAACTGGAGAAAAGTATTGATCTCAACAAAATTTTTTAAAATATTAAATTATAATAGAATATCCTTTTGTGTTTTAATGGTTCAATTAGAATGATCATAAATATAAAGATGATAGGTAGTATAAAAACAAAACTTTATATCTAGATTATACTGAATACTTCTTGAAAACATCGAGGAAAATGTTAAATCACAATAAAATAAAATAGAATTTGTATTCTATATATCCCTACCACTTAATTTATATCTATACATGATAATAATCAAAAAAATATTCTTACTTATCAATTAAATGTTCTGAATTTATAATGTAATGAGAAATAACCAAAAAAATTTCTCCCATTAGATGTCTTAAGGAGTCTTATGACGAAATCTATGGTGAAATTTTCCCATTTCCATGCTGGTATGGGTAATGGTTATAACATACCATTAATATTATACCACTAATCCATAACTTTTTGTAATACCAAGATCCATTATATATACTCTTCATCATATTTATTCATGTTATCCTATCAAAAATGTTCCTTAAGGTCTCTATACATATTCATACTTCTTGGATGAATAGAAAATAAGATATAAGAAACTAATCAAATAAATAATTCTTAAACTTTGGTATAACAAGGTAGAATACTCTATTTCTAAACCTTATCATTCCATCAAAATAAAGGTTGAATGCAAGAATATCTATCACCTTCTTTTATTGATCTAGGTTTTCCTTCATCACCTCTTAATTTCATGTGGATGGATGGTTCAACAAACCATTTATGAATATATTATATCTCTAATTCCATAAATATTTTAATTTATACCCTTTATAAATCCATAAATATTGGATATTTTTTTGTAATAATCTTCGATAAGCTAGCGTGATCCTTTTGACTCAAATCATTATCCACCATGTTCATTTTCACAAGGTTGTAACGTATTGAGAATTCATAATCTCTAATCAACTCCCACAATATTATTTGGTGTATATTGAACTCATTATATTTGAATATATAGTTTTAAATTTTATGATCAATATATATGTCACACATCTCTTTGAAAACATAATGCATCCATATCATTATTGAAAATATTACTGTAGCTAACTACAAGTCATGGGTAATGCAATTGGTCTCATGATCCTTTAATTGATGAGATTATTAAGATATAAACATTTCATTATACATAAGAACATATAACTATGTATTTATAGGTGCATCACTATAGATAAAAAACCCTTTTTTATTTCCTGTTAGTATGAGTATAGGTGCACTAACAGACAATATCTCACCACCTTGAAATGTTTTTCACATTCAAAAGTCAAAATAAACTTGAATAATTTCCATTTAATCTTGGTTAGTGGATTATATATCCATTAAAATTATTCATAAAGAATCAAAAATATACATATAACCCATGTAAACTATGAATCTAATTCAAAGAGGTTAGTATCGTACATTGTTTAATCACATTAATCTTAGAAGGATCTTCTAATATACCATCACTTGTGATCAAATGTCCTAAGAATTATACTTTTTGTAACCATAATTCACACTTTCTAATTTTTTCATATACTTTATCCTTTATCATGGTTATCAAATCAATCCTCAAGTTATATTTATACTCTTACTTTTTCTTGGAGTATATAATAATATAGACTCTAAAGACATTCCCAAATTGATTGAGATAATGTCTAAGACACTATTCATTAAATATATGAAGATAGAGGGAGTTTTATAAATATTAATAGAATAAATATTATTCCTTGTGTCTATACCTTGTATTTAAGGCTATATTATTCCTTGTGTCTATACCTTGTATTTAAGGCTATATTAGGTCTATACCATCTCTCATTATTTTTTATCGTTTTCTAATAGATTTTAATATAAGAAGCTAGATGAGATATTATAATTAAATAAGTATAATTATATCATAAATATCATATATATATATATATACATTAAATCTATAATTATAAAAATTAATGAGAGATGGTGATAGAAAGTGAATTACATTAGTTCGCGAGGTGGTATTCCATCGTACACCCAATCGATGATTTTGTTTCCCATTTGTTGAAAGGGGATACAGATGTAGGTTTTTCCATACAAAAATTAAAAAAATATGGTAGATAATTTTTATATTATTTTAATATTTCTTAAATTATTTTATGTTGTTATATGAATAAATAAGATGATGATGTGTGGTTAAGAACTATAAATCTTATTTAGAGAACCTCTTTAGATTTATACCTAAATCCTTCCTAGAATGGTTTTCTAATAAAAAGGAGACTCTATGTCATAGGGAGGGTTTTAAGTAAGGAATTTTGGAAATTATTTTCTGAACCAAAGGGCTATTTATGTGTTTAATGTAGAGGGTAGGGGTGTTATTTTATAAGTGGGGGAGGCAGCCTTCTTGGAAATTACTTGGAAGCCTCCAAAAAGAATACAAAATAATAGTAATTATTAAGAAAAAAGATAACAAATGACATTAGATTATAATTTTTGATAGGATATTGTCTAAATATTTCCTTAAAATTGTATTTTAAAATTTTTAATTTGAAAAAATATATTTATCTTTTGGTATAACCCCCGGTAAATTCGTTTTATCCTTAATTCAGTAATTAACATTTAATGTTTTCAAAGTTTATTATAAAAAAAATTATATAGAACTTATTACCTAGTATTAATTATTTTTATTTTAAATATTTAATCAATGCTACCAAAACAATTCAATGAAGTGGAAGAATTTTATTTAAAATTAAATTTATAAACCCTTCGAAAAAATATTTTTCCAAATCAAAATTTTCCTAAGTATAAAAGGTTTTTATTTAAAAATCAACATCAAACTCATTCCAATAAACTAAATTGGACTAATAATAATATAATTTCACTAATTATTAAAAAAATTTTAAAATAATATTTAACTTTGTAAATGCTTTAAAAAAAATACATTTTTCAACAAATAATAGTATTTTTCATTATTCATCGATAAATATGTATTTTTTTAAAAATTATCAAAAAATAACTCTAATATAATTTTAAAATTAGGATTTTAAAATAGATATTAATTTTTTATAAAAACTTTACACAAGTGAATAAAAAATATTTCAAAATAAGCATGGAAAATATGGTGAAATTACATTTAGAAAAAATACTTTTTTTTAGAAAAAATATTTTTATTTAAAGTGTTTTTTATTTTAATTTGAAATCAGTTTATAACCAATAAATTTTTTTAAAAATGTTTAAATGGTATAATTTTAATAATTTATATCTTCTTATTTATACCCATTAATTTAACATATAGGTTATAATAATCATGTTTAAATAACATATTTCATGGGTCATTTAAGCTTGGTGTTTCCTGTCGTATATGTTATAAAAAAACACATTTAAAATATTTGGGTGTTACATTACATCAAAATTCAATAAATTTCATCCTATAATTTGAACTTTCTCTCAGAAATCAAGGGTTTGATATTTTTAAATAACTTTTTTTAAAACCCACATTGTAAAAAAGGATAACGAAATTTCTCAAGATAAGAGAGAAAGGGAATCATGAAGGTCATTTAGAGTAACACATAACAAGTTTTCATAGTAGAAAAATATTAGTGTGAAATGTAATAAAATAATAATAATTATGGATATTCATATAGATAATTGATCACTAAAAATTGAATGATAAAGAGTAGTTTAACGGTTAAAAATCCATAAACTCATGAGGTGTGAAAAAGACCATTGATTCATTGAAAGTAAAGGTAAATGTATATACTTTTTATTTAAAAATCAATTTACATACATTGAGGTATTTTTTAACAATCATGATAGATAACACCATAAAATATCATTACTTAATATATTTTATTTCTTAAGCATAAATTCATCATTTGGTTAAGCTTTGATAAAATTTCACATCATTTATTACTATAGGAGATGAATATTCAAGCGGATTTTTTTAATTCTTGAACCACTAAAATTAAATTTTAATACATCATAAGATCTGTAAAATAGTGAAATGTCATTCCATCTTTCTCTAAATATTTACTAAAACTGATATTGTTTGAAATTTTATATAGTATTAATCCTTGTACCTCAAAAGTAACACTAAAATTAAACATAATATTTATCCATAAAATAATTTTAGTAAAAAATTTCATATTAAACCGAACATCGAATAAACCTGTGTTGGGTCCAACACCCTTGTCACCCTTCGGTTGTTGGTTCAAGCTCTATGACCTCCATATATGCAATGGGGTTTTTCCCATCACGTGGATTTCACCTTTTCTAAAACTATATTAATATTACTCATTAAACGTTCCCAATAATTTGATGATCATTCTAATTAATAACATTAATCAGAAAATAACTTTTAAAAAATAAGTATTTCCCTAACACTTATTTTTTTTAATGAAATAAAATAATATTAATTTAATTTTATTACATTAACAATATTTATAATATTTCCCTAAAGGTTATCATTACATTTAACATTATTAAAATATCATTATTTCTCGAATAATACTTCTTTTTTGAAACTAAGGGTTACATAAATACCTCAACTTAATAAAAAGTCTCCCAAAATATCATTAATCACATGAAAATCCCATCACTTAAAACATCAAAATGGGTTACTAAGACTTTGAAATTGTGATAAATCTTAAACTCATAATCCCATGATGATATACGTAAACCTTATTTTAATATTGGATTAAAACATAAATGATTTCAAAAATTAACAAAATTCATAGATTTTTTTTATTCTTATATCCAAAATACCATTGATAAAAAACTTCTACAATGTAATTCTTAAAAAAAATACATAAATACTTTAACACTTTTACTTTAATGGTTTTTATAGAATATATAATTCATTGGTATAAGAATTATTCTTTAAAAGAGTTTATCGACTTTGATAATTTCTAGGATCCTCACATTTTAGACAACAAACTATCAACAAATATCTAGGACAATTTATTTTTTCATTGAACTCATTTATCCGTGGAATTTTTTTGCACTATGTACTTATTTTCCACATCAATAACATATTATACTTCAATTGAGTCATTCCCTTATGTGTCTATTTCCAAATTTCTCACATGAATTAAATAGAAACTTATTTCGTCTATATTCACCACCATATGAACATTCATAAAATTACATCTTCCTATTATTTTATGCTTTAGTAAAATCACTAAAGTTCACATTGTGAATCATATATCATGATAAATTATTAGTCATAATAAAAATATCTTCATCTTCAGTCATCATCTGATTTGGTTGCTCATAATCACTATATTTTCCAACACATTTAGTGTCAGTATGATTACTTCAGGTTCTAACCATTGAATAATACCAAATTTAATACTATGGGAAATAATAATCTGAGTGAAAAAACACATAATCATGAAAAATTAATTATAGGATGTCCAAATCATGAAACCTTGTTTTCAATCTATGAAACCTTAGGTTTATCCTAGGTCATCCATGGTCATCATGTATTCAAATACTTCATAATGGGTTGTATGGAGTTTTTGAATTTCCAAAAAATATTCCTTGGGAGTGTCAAAATAGGTGTGAAACAAGGCCTATTATCCTGATCCATATAATGATTGAGTCAAAACCCAATGATCAATTTTTGGGGTTATTACCTCTATTTATAACTATACTATATCCACATCCACATATAGTATCCAAACATTGACATAATTTCTTGGAAAACCACATAATCGCAACCCTACCAAAACTTTAGGATTTTATCCTATACATGGACTTATCTACAAAGTCAATTATTGCGATATTTTCCCTATACAATGTTTTACTAGATATAGTTCCCTTTGAATCTTATATACTTCCTATATTACCAACTATATGGACCTCAGACCTAGTAGCAAAAATTTAGTGTTAACATTATTATATTAACACTAGATACAAGTGTTCCTATCCAAAAGGATTGAATAGTTTTGTAGTTTCGTAAATAATATACTTAATTGAATCAAAAAATAAAATTGAAAACATAAAATAAAACATAGTATTTTCATTGAAAAAACCATTATTCCTTTTGTCATGTCCTTATAGATCAATTATAATTCACTTCCGACAATCATGAGGAAATCAAATATAACAAATGGGTGTGATCAGATGCTCAATAAGGGTATGTGTAAAATAGAAGCTATAATGAATACATAAGGAATAATAAATAAGTAATAGTAAAAAACTAAATAAACATCTCATTTAATCAATAACTTGAGCATAAATAATAATATATAAATAATAAATGAAGATAAAATAATTATATATAACAAATCAAATGATCTTGAAAAATATCCATGGATATCAAAACTAATCAAATAATCAAAAGGACATCAATAAAAAATATCTTAATAATATAATTCATAATTATATATATCATAATCATATTGTTAAGGAATAATTCCAAGAAATTTTATATAAATGGCTATGTTCATGGACCAATATCTTGTGTAGTTCATCTCATGTGGCCTACCAATGTATTGATGGGCTATAGCGGTCTCCACCCATCACTTACTAAGTCTAATACATTCCTCATATGAAAGTATATAAATGTAGTCAATGTAAACATTTTTATTGAAAAAATTTCATATAAAATGTTAAAAACCTCCCAAATCAATGAAGACCATAAAATATCTAGAGCAATATAGAGAAATGTATCAAAATAGTATATCCTTATTTAAACATATTATAAACCATTCAGAGAAATAAGGAGAATTGTCTTATTATAACCTATCCCAATTCGAACTGATAATAAAACATCAATAGAAATAATAAGGATGGTAACATTACAACATATACCTAGATTATAAAAAGTAAAATAAATTTTTTTTCATTAATGAACATAAATACCAAATTTTTTTTTTCGAAACATTATTAATGAAAATACCATTTTTGATTTGAAATTATTTTTTAAAAAATAAGGATTTTCGAAATCTGAGGAAAAAAAATTTCTTTAAAAAGGATCATTGAAACTTTATAAGGAATTATCAAATCACTGAGTCGTATTAATGGTGGGAAATACTGCTTATTCTTAATATTTTTAACGAAAATGTTCATTTAATTATTTTTTTACGTAAAAACGAACCTCATTCAGAAAATGATAGGAAGAGTCTATTTAATTTTTTTTAAAGTATATCAATGGTAAAAATTAATTTATAACATCATAAAATAATAATAATATTATTTTTGGAAATATGTTAAGTTAACATGGACATAGAAGAAATGATTCCTGACTAAAGAGGAAATAAATACTGTATTTTTTGAAACATTTTTTTTAATCTTTTGAGTAATTAAAAGAGTAAAATGAAATAAAAAAACAAATTTTTTTTAAAAAATAAACAATAAGAAAATATATTGTGTTTAAGATAAGATATCAAAAAATTCCACCAAGGGAAACTAAACATAAATAATCCTGAATAATGATAAGATTGTGAAATAAAACGTTACCACTTTAGTAACTTTTGAGTCTTAAGACCCAAGAAAGAAATAAAACCAAATGATATATTAAATACCATGAAGATAAATATATTCAAGATTTGACATATAAAAGTTGAATCATATACTCCTCACAAAAGAAATAAGTGTTGAATATGGCATCTGTCCGACGAAAGTAAAAGAGAGACGAGAAACCCTTACCTTAAATCTGATTTCCTTCATACGTGTTTGACCATATTGTTTAATGAATATATATTTTTTCATAAAACTATTATAGAAAAATAATCATATATATCATAACATATATTATTTAGTTATAAAATTATATTTCCTATATATTAATAACTTTTTTAAAACACTTTTCTAGGTGATAATCACTTCGTTATTTTTATACGTTTTAGTTCAGTAGTTTAGATCCTTGAACTTTGATCATGGTTCCATACTCTCCAAAATTTTATCCAAGATATACATACCCTATTTATTTATTATATAATTATTTATAATAGTTTATAATATTTAGATATATAAAGATGAGTTACATTGTTTATAGAGATAATATGTCGTACGTACTCATGAACGTTGTTTCAATTTTTTGACAGATAGACTGAAACAGAGGTAAATAATATTCAACCTTTAAAGAATAATTTTTTTTATCAAATATATCATATATATTCATTAAATTTATTGTTATTAACAATCCATGAAAAAATAAAAAGAAAAAAAAATTCACATCGCTTCGTGGAGGCGATAGTCCACATGTATGCATGAGCGACATTATCATTTACCAACAGATTTAATAGTACGAAGGAAGATGTTATATTATAATTCAAAAAATATAGTTATGACATAAAAATAACATATCTTTATATTAAATACATTATTATATATGATAATGAAAAAAAATTACATCGGTTTAATGGGAGGGATTCCGCCATACATATTACGACACTACCTTTTACACATAATATTACATGATATTAATCATTATAAAAACCAAGGATTGAAAAGTATAATATACTATGAAGAATGTGTAAATAATTATAAAAAACGGAAGAACTATAAAAAATAATTATATTAAACTCCATAATGAGTTCTTAACTCCCATTGGGCTCCTATAAGTGCATAGGAAAACCCGGGGAAAACATAAACAAAAGGGATGATCGAAAAAGCCTAGTAAATGAATAAACATGGGAATAAAGTATAGAACATGATTTATAAGGAATAATATGGTAAAATAAAACACATGTATCATGAATAAACATATGTACTAATGAAATATTGTACATCGAAGCATATGATCATGGTAATATTGGAATGTGGAAGAAATATAGAACATGAAATAAACATGAGTCAAGGCTATCTACTAAGACTATATCAAATGGGGAACAAAATCTCATAATGGATTTGGTTTAATCCCTAACACTATACATATTGTCTCATGAGACTAAAAAATACCCAATGAATTGGACCACTAACTGAGAACACCCATTATGATATGTTCATGTATATGTGTTCCAAATAAATAATCAAACATCAAGAATAAATATAAGGGTTTCCCATGGAAGGAAATGGGTATCATAATCATGTCATAAGGCATAACCAAAGGGTGTATGATAATGGTATACACGAAATAAGAGGTGAAAATTCCTTTTACATTCATAAGGAAAAGAATATGAATAGATATGGAATAAAAATTTTCAACTTAACTAAAAACATGAAAGGAGTGGTTAGGTAACATTTGAATAATTCCAATTAGGTGCGGTTTTAGGGAAAATAATAAAGAGTCTGTAATGAGGATAATAATATAATTATTTAAATAAAACTATAAATGGACTAAAATTATTTCACATGATAAAATTTGTGATTTTATAAAAATACTGGAGGCTTAAAATAGTTTATGGAGTGTACTTGAAAATAGGTAGGAAATGAAGAAGTTCTATTAACTAGGTTTTCTTATTGAGAGGAATTGAGTAGGGAACATTTAAAAAAATTAATTTCCCAATAGAATAAAGATTAATTAATCAATATACACATTTTTAAAACATATACACATAATTTAGGATAATTATATAAAATTAATGAAGATATACATTCGAGTATCGAGGGTGAAAGCGTAATCCCAAAGGAACAAATGGTGGTTTGAAGAGATCTCTTACTATATAGCTGAATGAATTATATACGTGAAATTAATTACCATGATAATTAAATTGTGTTAATTAAATAATTCATTTATAACCTCTTATAATATAATTTTATTTGATATAATTTTATTAAGTTCATTTATGTATATTTTGTTGAGTTATAAAGTTCAATTTTAGCATTCTTGGAGTATTTGTTTTTATGGTTTCGTGGTTGGTTTACTTGTATATAATTATGGAAGTTATTTAAAAATGGTAATAATTATCTATAAGTGAATTTATATGGTTTTAATGAAATTACATAATTTTACATGGTCCCATATATCATTTTTTCTGGTATGAGGATGATTTATAGGATACAATGTTAACGATAAATGTTTAGTTTATTTTGGGGGTTTTTCGATCATCATGAACTATTTTCATTTTATGGAATACCATTAAAATATATTAGTTCAAAAACATGAAACAATATTTAAGAAATATTTTAAAAAAACCGTAATAATGGTTTAATGACCAGACTTGAAGGAAATAATGGAAAATGAAAACTCGTCATCCATAGAGGCGGTGAACTGACATATCAACAATGATGTTTTCCTTTTTAGAATAAAACGATAAGATAAGAGATTTGATGATGGATATTCCATTAACACAATAATATTCAATTATATATATTATACTCATGATATGAGGGTAATTTGGATAGAGGAGGAGAGGAGAGGATAATAAAATTAAATAAATTAAAAGAGAAGGATTGATGATTTTACCACTTGAATGTCATCTCCTTGAGAACAATTTTTTAGAATAGGGGTTTGGTATTTTTTTGAGACCAGAAACTCATGGACATGAGGAAGAGGCATGGGAAGGTAATTGGTCAGATTATTGACAAGATACAATGCTTATAAAGTTTAAGTGGAAAGGGTGGTGAGTGGTGGTATTTATATGGGTATAGGGGTGTTTTTTATTATTAAATTCATTAGTTCATTATTTTCACTCAGGACTATCAATAGTGAAGATTACTATTACCGAATATGTTAAATAGTTCATGATAGTTTTATCCAATGGGTGCTCATATCATTCTTACATTATCAATGACTCAAATATTCATGTATTTAGTTTATAATGTTAAATACAAAAAATTATTGCATTTCACTATTCCTAAAAAACTAAACTATTTTTGAAAAGTCAAAACAAAATTTTCCTAACAATTTTTTGAGATTTATATTTATAAAATGGAATCCATTTTATGAAAATAAATTTCTATGTATGATAAATTTAATTTTTAAATAAAATCATCTTTATAAGAAAAAATACAGATTTTAGTATTATAATCAATTTTAGGAAGCTTGAAAAAATTAGTTAGGGTCTAATAAAATCATATTATAATTATAATAAACTATAATATTAATTTATAAATATATTTTGTGAAAATAAATTTTCTTTTAAATCATTATATTAAATTTTAAATTTTAAATAAAAATTTACTTTTTACATAAATAGCAACACTTAATTTATCATTTTTTTTAAAAAATATATACTTGTACCACAATATAAATGTATCATATTTTAATTTATAACATACCTAAATTTTATTTTATAATTTTATAGATGATGTTACTATTCTAATGACTAGATTACTATTCGTAATTTTCATATTACTATTCCAACGATATAGGTTCCTAAATTTGTATGAATAACTCTTATTTAATTCATTCTTCATACAATTATATTATATATAAAGGTTATATATATAATTTTATCTTTAAAATGAATATTATATTGTTAACAGTATGTTTTATTTCTATAGCTTTGTTAATGAGTGAAGTCATTCTAGTAGATCGAGAAGATCCAAATTCTACCATTCTGAATATCTTATATTCTATTTATTGTCCCACTATAATATTTGATATTCTTATTAGTTTATTTTCTAAGTAAGTTATCATTATTTATTTATGAGAATAATATTTTTAATTTTTTCTCTATGTGATGTATTTTTTTATGTCAAAAGTAGGGAAATTCCATTTATAAAATTTTGAGCCATTTCATTCTTCCCCCTTCTAAAAGTTCACCCTCAAAATTTTATTTTAAATACCAAGGTGAAAATAGGTGAGGTTATTTATCCTTAATTTCTTCATGTGGTTCCCATGTAACCTCTTCATACTTATGGTTTCTCTACAGTGCTTTGACTATGTGAGTGGTCTTGTTGCATAGAACCCTGTCTCTATGTTCCAAGATATTCACCAGCTTCTCCTCATAAGAGATCATGTTATAACTGTACCACCTATATGTTTAGTACATGTGAGGGTTCTGTTATGTACTTCCTCAAGAGAGATATGTGGAATACATCATGTACTTGAGAAATGGTTGTGGAAGTGCTATTCGATAGGCTACAAATATATCATGAATAATAATATCAAAGGGTCCAATGTACGTGGGACTTAGCTTTCCTTACATCCCAAAACTCATGAATCTCTTCCATGGATATATTTTGGGGAATAATTTATCACTAACACCATAATCTAAGTCAAATAAACGATTATATGCATATCTCTTCTATTGAATATTGGAATCCTATATATTTAATGGATGGTCTTCCCCCTTTTCTTCCATTTATTTTACTATTTCACATCCTAGTATCTTATGTTCACCAACTTTATCCCAACATGTTTGTGTTATAAATTTTTCTCTTAATTGTCTTAATATAGATCCATTTGGATTCTTTAGTGGTAAATATTTTTATAAGAGAATTCCACCAGTGAATGATGTTGATCCCATCCTCCTCTGAAGTCCATTGATAAAGCTCTAAATATGACTTCTAGTGTTTGAATAGTATTCTCAGATTGGCCA
The DNA here is from genome assembly GCA_963277665.1 of Viscum album. Taxonomy (NCBI): domain Eukaryota; kingdom Viridiplantae; phylum Streptophyta; class Magnoliopsida; order Santalales; family Viscaceae; genus Viscum; species Viscum album. The sequence goes on from OY728137.1 coordinate 2,049,439,414, forward strand.
TCAGATTGGGGGTGATAAGTCGTACAAAAGTTCATCTCAGTTTTTAGAGCATGTTAGATACATTTCCAAAACATGGAGGAAAATATCTGATCAATATCAGATATCATCGATAATGGTACTCTATGAAAACATATCATTTCTCTGATGTATAGCCTTGCAATATGGAAAAGTGAGAAGTCCTATGAGATATCAATAAAGTGAGTAGACTTTGTAAGATCATCTAAAATGTCCAATATAATATTATTTCTTTTGGATGTCTTCATAAGTCTTATGAAAAATTCCATAGTAACTTTTTACCATTTACATGTAGGTATGGGTAATGGTTGCATCATTATATTTTAATTTTTTTGTTCTACATTCTCTTGCTTACATACCAAAAACTTTTATGTATATTCATAGATATCCTTCTTCATATTTTCCCACCAATAGTTCAATAGGGGATCTCGTTACATATTTTTGGTCCCTAGATGGATCTATAATATTGAGTTATGTTCATCGTTCAAAATATCTTTCCTTTTTCCCCATATTGGGTGGTACACATAATCATGAACCAAATTTTAAAAATCCTTCCTCATAATTTTTAACTCTATGTATTTCCCATTTCTAAAAGGTTCCACCTTCTTCTGAATTTCCATATCATTCCTTTGATGACCCCTTATTTTCTCCATAATGGATGTTTGTGAAATCATTTTTGAAATGAATTATTATATAACTTCCTTTATTATTCTCATGTACATCCTTTTAATGTCTAATAGTATTATATCATTCTCAATTCTAATCATTCATAATGTTTCATGACCCATCATACATAGAGTATCTACTGCCTTATTTTCCTTATCAGGATTGTAGTTTATTGAGATTTCATAATCCTTGATGATATTTAACCATATTTGTAGGAGAATATTAATATTCGTCATTTTGAATATATATTTGAGACTGTTATAATCAGTTCCTATCTCACACTTCTCCCCAAAGAGAAAACACCACCAATTTTTCAACATGAAAATCATAATTTCCTACTCCAAATCATGCATGGGATAGTTTTTCTCATGAAATTTATACTACCTTAAAGAATAGGCTATCAATTTATGATTTTTCATTAGTACATATCCAAATCCTCTATTAAAAGAATCATGGTATACCAAAATGAGTTCCCTACTTATCAGTAGTGCAAGTACAGGTGTAGTTATAATCCTATTTTATAACTTTTTGATATAGTCGTCACATTCACTGGTCCATAAAAACTTTACTCTCTTTCAAGTAATCTTAATTATTGGTTTTAATAATCATGAAATGTAAGTCACAAATCTTCGGTAATACCCATATAAACAAAAGAAACAACTGATCTTTGTTATAGATGTTGGTCTGGGCCACTCATTAATTACATTTATTTTAGAATGGTCCATAGTCATCCATTTCGTTTTGATAACATGCCCGAAGAATGATACTTACTCTCTCCAAAACTCACATTTACTATACATTTGATATAGTTTCTCCCACTAAAAAGTCTTTAGAAAAGTATTCAAATGATCCACATGTTTCTCTTTATTCTTGGATTATATTAGAATGTAATCTATAAAGACTACCACAAATTATCCAAGGTAATATATAAATACTCTATACAGTATGTCCATGAATATTTTTAGAAAATTAGTGACCCTAAAGGGAATAAATATGAACTCATAGTTTTTATACCTTGTTCGAATGATAGTCTTGGGAATATCTTCTTTCCTCGCCTTTAATTGGTGATATCCTGAAAAAAGCTCCACCATATAGAAATACATGGACCCACATTAATGATCAAACAATTCATTTATCTATGGTAGGGTACACTTGTTATTTATCATGATTTTTGTTTTCAGTTTATGATAATCAATACAGAGGCGGATTGATACATCCTTCTTTTGGAAGAAGAGGAATCACACACCACATGGTGAAGAACTCAGGAATATAAAACCCTTTTCGATGTTCTGTTGTAATTTATTCTTAAACTACTCCAACTCAATGTTTTTCATTCTATATGGATTCATTGATATAGGAGGACATCTAGGTATAAGATCAATTGAGAACTCAAAATATTGGTCAGGAGTAAGACTATGAAATTTTTCATGGAACACATCAATGTATTCACTCAAAATTTTAGTGTCTTCAAGAATGATTCTCTTCATTGTCCCAATCAATTGATATAGATATGATTTCTCCTAAATAAATAATATCCACAATTGAGATGATGATTCTGAATTAGATTCATCCACCTCATTACACTTGTATACAATTAGGGGTGCCTTAGGTTGTAAAGAGTGATTTACCATTCCTAACCGTTGACATGGGATTTGTATAAATATAATCAATCCATCCTAATATATCATCAAACTCCACCAAAAGAATTAAGTTGATATTTTCTGGCATGTTCATTCCACAAAAATTAACTAGGGGACATTATGTACTTTAGATGCAATAATATCCCCATTAGTTGTTATCCAAGATAACCCAACCTTCATATTTTAATGTGGTGTTTTAATTGTTTTATTAAACTTGAAAGATGTGAAATAATTCATTTAACCAAAATCAAATAGTATGTTCTATAATTTCCCCACATCATTGTAGGGATCCACCTTAGTAGTAGTGATATCATATTCTTTTTCATACTATCTTGGATGTTGTTTTTGTTGATTGTCTCTAACAACCTTATGCTTAAGGAATCAGTTCATATAATTCCCATGATATTTATAGTTAAAACACTACACTAAAGGTAGAGTGTTAATATTAACCATCCTTTATTATTCTATATTAGTGGGATTATTCAAATAACATCATAAATAATTATCTCTATGCCCATGTCTTCCATATTTGAAGCATCTATTGGTTCCCTTTAGATAGTTTTTGGGACGCTTTTTCCCATAGTTTGGACATGTGGGATGTTGGATTTTCTTTACATCATGGGATTTATTAGATGATCCTACTATATTAAACTCTATTTTAATATTTTTATCTATGATCACATAAGTCAATGAAGATTCACCAATATCGATGTTAACCTTAAGGTCACATTTTACAATATCCTCATAACAATCAAAGTCTCGAATCACCAAGTATTTCCATAGAAATTACATTAATACCCTAAATAAGTGGTCCACCTTACTTTATGTGTTCATAAGTGGTCCGAGTAAAATTTTCCTCCTTATAATTTTTTATCAGTGTCCACTATTGATAAGCTTCCATATCAAAATGATAGATTGCAAGTACGACTTTCTCTTTTTATGAGAATTGAAGGGAATATAATATATTCTCAATAGAGTTTATCCATTATTCCGTGATGAGGGGATTAGAATATGTTCTCAATATAGGAAGAATTTTTTGTATAAAGGATTTCACCACAACATTATCATTCTTATGAGAATGAGGGTGTTCCACATGACTCAAGTTATTATTCATAATTTCAACTAGTAGAGCCAGTATTGTCATGATGTTCTGGGATCCCATTCCCTTAAGGTATGGAATCTCATAAGGGAAATCATAAAACTTACAATCACATTTATTTTTTGGCATAGGTTCTCCTATTTCCCAAAACTGACTAAGAAAAATTAATAAAATACAATTAGGGGCATGAAAACGTAGGTAATGAGCATATAAAAAGGAAACTATAAACATAGAAGTAATAACATGTAAATGAAAATTATATCCTAAGTAATGATTCCCTAAGATTCAATCTAGTGATCCAGGGTTATAGAATTATCCCCAGGGTTTATACTAATCTTTTCTACTCCTAATCACCGAAAAGAACTAGACCTCACTCTAATACAAACAGTAGTGGCCCTATCCTTTTATACATAATATTACATGCTATTAGTTATAATACACACCAAGGACAAAAATTCTATTGTATTTGGAAGATTAGGTATATAATTAGAAAGCATGAAACCATAATAAAGAATATTTTCATTATTATAAATAATCATCTCATTACTCTCTTTGGTCTACTCTAACTACATAGGATAACCTAGTGAATATATAGACAAAACAGATGATCAAACAATCCATGTAATGGAATAAGAATTGGAATAAATCATAGAACATGAGTTATAAGTCATAACATAACCACATAAAAGGAAGAGATAATGAATAAACATATGAGATAATAACATATATTGATGTCCCAAGTAGATCATGCAAGTACACTAGGGGGGGTTGAAACAAGGTACACATGTTTTTACCAATTTTATTTTCTTTTCTCTAATACATTTTTAAATCTAACCTATGCACATGTTAGAGTGAATAGATATTTTCTGTTAAAAAGTAAAATCATACCACAAGTAATACAAAAAATAAGTGAAGCACAACATAGAGTTTTTTATAAGGTTCTCATTCAATGTGGGTGACTACAACCTCTCTGTGTTTTGGATGATCCTAAACAAGGATTCTCTACTATGAATTAATCACAAAGTACAAGTGGGATGGTCAGGTTTCACCCTAAAACCTTGGTGGGTATGTGTGAACCTTTTCCCAAATTATACTGGAATCTCAACAGTGTTCTTTATACGGACTCCTTCCGGTGCTTCAAATTTTCAAAACTAACATAATGAGTAAGATCAAAAGATATTCAAGCTACAACTACAACACAAAAGATGATATTTCTCTTTGAGACACTGATAATAAACTACTTCAGCACTTGATCACTACAACAGAAAATCAATGACTCCCATTGAATATAAAAAATAACACTACATGAATATTAGTTCAATATTCTCACATGAATTATAGAAGATAATACTTCCAATTAAACACACTTCTATATCAAAATGATCAACTGAAGATATCTCAATGCTCTGTAAGTTGACTTATAATATAATTATTCAGAATAACTCTTAACATTGTAGTAATGATGAACTTTCTCAAATATTTCTAATCATTGAATATAATCAGTTGCCTTAGTACAACACTGTTCGGGCTATTCTTTCTTTTACTGAAGACCTGACCTCACTAACCACTGGAAACATGGATACAGAAATATTATGAAATATCGACATAATTGGTGCCCCATCTTGAGTCTCAAATAAATAAAAACTTAATATGAAATATAAATTTCTCATTCACCCTTAAAAACATCATTCAAGTATATTGTACACTGCATGGATGTCTCACTGTATTCTTTATTTCATGTCTATAAATGGACATTATATTTTTGCATTTCACTGCCTTTATGTACGTATATCACACTACCTTTTCACTATTCTTTTGTGTATTTTAACACTTCTGAAATTACTAATAGTGTACATAATGAACTAAATGAATTCACACTATTCTAATTCCTTCAATACATGATATGATAACTATCCTCCAAACTACCTTTCTATTAATTTATGATGCAAGCACACACTACACAGTTTCTTAACATCACAGACACATTATATGCTCACACCCACTATCCATACAACTTGCATTTTGACCTGAAAATACACACTTCTATTTTGTGCACTTATCTTTAATACATAATATTCTTGTAATCCTCTTGCATGAATATTTCATTATTCATGTATCTTGCTTCATAGAGACCCTTGCATGCATTATTCTATCACTCAAGACACAATGTCGATGTGTGTTCTTCATTTTCACACTAGAATATCACACCGCCTCTTAGATTCACAATATTTGTGCATAATTTAAATAATCTCATATACACTTATCCTTTTATCATCATACTGTCTTAAAGATTTTATGCATCATTCTAAAAAAGTCATGAAAATCTGATATTCTTTAATACTCTTCAAAGAACAGTATAATACACTTCCTTGCGGTTGTTATTGTTCTTCTCAAAAGACAAAGGAGACATGTAAGTGTATCATTATTCTTGAATGATTTTTCAAATCAAAGTTCATCAAGAGATGAAAAAAAAATTCAAATCAAAAGTTGAATACTCCTGGACTTCTTCATGTAATTATAGTCTTCACAGATCCTTTTCCTCATTAAACACTAGTTTCATGGACCTCTATTTCACTCTCAAAATCCCACAGATACTCTCGAATGAGAGATAACCAAAAAAATTAATTTATCCCATCCTTGGATATTAATAGGCATCATGAAATGACCCCAAAACTTCTAGAAATATGACGAATCATTTTCATCATCATCTCATATGAACACTACCACCATTCCACGGTAACAAATAAACATTGTCTTCATATCTTAATCTTTTTCTCATCACTATAAATTGAAATTTTGATCATAATATTTTATGAAAACATAGTTCCATAAGGTTTCAATCCATTTTAGATCTATGGTGTACCCAAACGAAGCTCATAATCTTGGGTTCAAGAAACTGTCGACGTTGCATGAAGGACTCGACGAACAGATGCTCTCATGTTCACTTGGGGAAGAAGATGATACTTGCCAAAAAATCCGATGACTTATATTATCATTTGAGTGGATCATATTATGGTAGATCACTATGTGTTTCTAAAATAGATCAATTGTTTGGATAATGTGTTCGAGTGATTGGATGGTCCTAAATGATTCGGTGAAATCCCACATCAAAACAGATCGAGATTCACTGCTCTTTTATAAAAAAACGTATTCCATAGTAATGACTCAGAATCCTATTCCCCCCTCCAGTACTGCCACATACCATCTTTAATTGGAATTCTCCAGCACCCACCTCCCCCATCGTGTCTCCCCACATGGGGGAACTCCTCCACTCATTCACAACATGCAGGCACGTCAACACCTATGGCTATGGACGGTCTCAGGATAGCTGGCTAGCTGGGTTGAGGTCAGCCACCCACATTGGTGCGTGCTACTACCCTTGGCTGGCTTTGTCGATAGGTCCTTATTTTTTAAATAAAGACCATTAAAAAAGTTTTATGAAATTCCATAACCAAAAACTCAAAATAAACCACCACCTACCTTAAAAGACACTACTCCAACCCCTCATGAAGAATGAGAAACCTTTTTCATGAATCATACCAGAAACTCAACCATTTTTGTAAATAATATGAATCTATATATTCAAATTTCATTGGAACTATATACCATCTTCCCAATGATCACATTTAAATGTTTCTTTAAAGAAACATACCCAAATAAAATAAAAAAAATCCTTTAAAATTTAATAATTCTTTATATTGATTCAATGATAGAACCTCAATCTCTAATTACTATCACATGAACTTATTATCAATTTAGTATATTGAAAAAAATATCAAAAGAAATATTACTTTAAACAAATTTGGGTTATTCAATCTCTCCGTTTGGATGTGTTGTAAATACCCATTTTACTTTCAAAGTCATTGTTTTCGTCTCCCCTTACTTGAAAATATAAAAAAATGAAGTATGATATGGAATTCGACTCATCTAGTTCTATAATAAATGAACTTATTTTTTCTTTCTTATTGTTCTCCTTGTTTCATAAAATATTCCACTTGTCAGAAATTAAATTTGTTCTGCTTGAGATAAGGAATGAATCAATTTTCTTATAAAAATGAGTCATTAATTAATCATATTCAAGTCTACATAGGAAAACACAATGTATAAAATAGGTGAAATCACTATAGACATAAAAACTATCAATAAAATTTTCAGAATATGATTCTAGCACTGAAATATACATTCTGGAGTTGTTCAAAATCTGTTCAACTAATTTAATTTATCATTCCATTTTTTCTCTTATCATGAAATTACTTATTCGGAATCAAAATTATTATTAATAAAGAGATTAATGAACATACATCTTTAATAACTATCAGTAGTTTCTATAATTTGAAATTATCTAACCAAACTCTTACCATAACTTCAAATATTAAATGAAACAAGTTGAAATATCCAACTCTGGTACTTATTCAGATTTTCTACCACTTGAAGGATGATCTAAATTTATGTTCTTCATCATGATTGAAATTATTCAAGAACAATATTCAAGAATAATTTTAATCAATAATTTATATAAATAACTCAATAATGGATAGCCTACTGAATACTATATAATATTTTAATAGAAATAATATCTTTAAGACTCCCCCGGAATATATTCCTCACCTTCAATTACCTATATAAAAAACCCAAAATATACATGGGAATAACGTGGTTCTTTCAATGATTTTTCAGTTAGAGCAACATGGAAGATATTTATCTCTCAACCCAAAAACTCATTTCAATTCTACTCTGAATTCATGAAAAATATTCATTATTTCTCTAAATTTACCTTTCCAAATTTTATCATTTAAGGGAAACATGGATTTCTCGGTATCTTCAACTTTCATCTTTGATGGAATATGCTTCTTCACATTCAAAAAAAAAATACATATTCATTCTTTTGTTCCTACTCTATTTTTTTTCCAATTCCAATTTCTCTAGCCATATGACTAAGAATTATTTTGGTATATTCTCAGACTTCTTCTTATGTGTAGAATCCTTCTTCACAGTTGCATTTTTAATATAAGAATACATTTGTGGTTCTACTTTGTTCTTTACTAGTTCTATTTGTTCAGGAAACCATTTCATAAATTTATTTACAATATGTGCTATCAATTTTCAGCTTCCACACCAATCCCCAACAATAATAGGATTGTTAAATTCGCGTTTTTCTTCTTGATTTTCATGCACCAAATCATCCATTTAATTTTATTCTAATATTAATTTCTTTTTATTTTTCATCTTTCTTCCACCATCATTGGTGTTTATGACTAGATTTCAAAAGTCCATGATATGAACTTTTCTTCCACAGTTGAGGCATCTCTTCAGCGGTGTGGAATTCATATCACCATTATTCATTGATGAATCTTTATTCATAGTATTCTTAATTTTCTTTTTTTTCTCACATCCCATGAAATATTTATCTGCATTTGTTTACTGCCTCTACATTTGATGTGGTCCTTTTCAATATCAGCATATTCATAGTGCGTTGTTGGAACATACCAGCAGTCATTATAACTATGACCACTTTTGTTGCATTAATCACATAAGTCTTTAAGAAAATTAAATATATTATTGATAAATTGATTCTTCCTCAGCTTTGAATTATGCTTCATTTTTTTGGGATTTATATTCTCATTAGATTTGATCCCTCATAACATTGGCCTTCTGTAATTTTCTTGCATAGACATATTATGTCAATAATCAATAGCCCGATTCCAAAATTTCCAACAACACCAAAAATATCCAACAAATCTTGATTTCATCTTATGTACAATAACATGTCTAGTTTTAAAAACTTATTTCTTTTGGATAGTATTATTATTTATATGATCTCTATGTGGGGAAAAAAAATCACATAATTCTTCATATCCACCTTTGATGATATGTTTGATTTATCATCAATCTTATTCACCCATGCTTGGCAAAAATTCCTTTTGAAACATATATTTGTATATGAAACAACATTAGTATAAACAAGAACTTCTAGATCAAGGGTTAAGTGTTGCAATGTTATTGAGAAAAATTTATCTTGAGATAATCTCAATATCTTCTTACCACTTGAATAAGTATTTTCACAATTAAGACAATTCTTAGAGTAAATCTTGGCAGTTTTTTCGATCTCGACATTTTTTGATTATTCAACCTGAATGTTCTCAAGATTTATGAACATAACCACAGACTAAAGATATTTCATATTCAAATAAATCTTCTGATCTTCAAATGATTTCACCATATCATCACACTCTTTCTAGGATGTCTTTAATTGTGTTTCCTTTATATTTTTCATATTCACTTCCATTACAAGGCACATAATGTTGAGGAAAATTTTCTCATCTTCAATGGATTTCATTTTCCTTTCCAGGTGACTCTCCATTTTATGAACTTGATCATCATGAATTTTATTTTCATCAAGTAGTGAATTATTCAACTCATTAATTCACATTTTCATAACCTCTAGATTAGATTCTTAAACATTCATATAGGTTTTATATACCTTCTATAATGTACAGATAACTTTTGTATGGAAATTCTAAGTCATATCTTTCTCACCAATATTTTATTGTAAATCATCTTCAATCATTGTTAATTTTTCATTGCAACGAAATAAATACTATTCTTTTAATTCTTCATCCAGGATGAATGTCTCATCCTTTTATTCAATTTCTAGATGATAATACTTAATATTCATTGTAACTTTATGATATTCATCAAGTGTAAGAATCATATCTATAAGAAACTTCTTCTTTAGCTTCTTTCTCACATAAATTTCTTAGGAATTGTTTGAAAACATAAGAGAAATGTTAGTTGCAATATGATATAGTTTCTTCTTTGGAATCAATGATTTGTGGGATATGTTTACTTTATTAAAACTTATTTTCCAAAGCTTGTTCCATATGTTCAGATTCCATTTCATGTTGTAACGTTTCGTCATATATTTTATTGATAAAAGAAAATATGTAAGTGAAAAATTCAATAGGAACATTATTTAGATAATTTTTGATTTATGAATAAAAATTACAAATTAATTCAATAAAGTCTTCTTCATCACCACTTGAACAATACTCATCCAAAGGATATTTATCAACTGATTTAACAGATACTGCTAATAGAAAACCACTCTAATTATATTAAGATTTTAATGAGCCCTCTTTCTTATTAAAATTTTTTCTCATCTTTATTGACTCTTTCTTATGTCTTCTTTTCACAGTTTTTGCGGAAACCACTTTTTTGACATTGTCATAGATAAGAACTGAACTTTCAAACTGACACAGCTCTTTTAATTCATAAAAACAAAATCTACACTTCATATATATCTGATACAGATAACTCTTACAGTAGGATAAATCTAATCAGAGGTGTAACCTATGCTCTAATACCAGTTAAAGTGCTCATTGGATCATGATGGTACACTGAGAGGGGGTGAATTAGTGTACAATTTTTTTTACCAAATCTCTTTTCTTTTCTCTATTCCCTTTTTCAATTGAACATCTTCACTTGTTATAGTAAATGGAAAATTTTTGTTAATAATCCCAATTATACCACATGAAAGACAGAAATTAAACAAAGCACAACATATATTATTTTTAAAAGGCTCTCCCATAATGTGGGTGACTACACCCTTTCTATGTTTAGGATGATAGAAAAATAGATTCTCCCCTTTGAATCAATCACAAATTATAAGTGGGGTGGTCGGGTATTACCCTAAAACCTTTGTGGGTAGGTTTGAACCTTTTCCCAAATTATAATGGCATCCCGCCAATGTTATTTATACTGACTCACACTAGTGTTTCACTATCACAACACTAACACAATGAGTAATATAACCAGATATTAAATCTTCCACTACAAAACAAAAGTTTATCTTTCTCTTTGAGCCACCAAGCATAACCTACTTCAACACTTTATCACATCAAACAAAACTCAAAGAATACCACTGAAAATAATCAATTACATTAAACGTAAGTTGGTTTAGTATACTCACCTAAATTGTATAAGATAAAACATACAATTAAACTTAATGCAATATTATAATGATAAAATAAATATATCTCAATGCACTAAAAGTTGACTTCTAATATAATGATTCATCTTAACTCATAATTTTGTACTCATGCTGATCTTGATCAAGTATTTATAATCACTTGAATATAATTATTTGTGTCCATAGAACACTATATAGGCTATTCCTTATTCTCCTGAAGACTTGGCCTCACTAAACATTGAAAATTCAAATATAGAAATATTCTGAGACACTAATAGAATTGGTGCCCTGAGTGTGATCTCAAATCACTGCATAATGCAATATAAATTTCTCATGCACATTTCAAATTTCATGATCGTATATAATACACTACATGGATGTCTCAATTTATGACTTATTTCATGTGTAAAAATTAACAATATATTTATTCACTGCACTAACTTTATGCATATATATCACACTTCCCCATCACTCTTCCTTCGTGTATTTTAACCCTACAAAAATACTAATAGTGAATGAACTCAACTGTATGAATTCAAACTGTTATGATACCATCAATACATGATATAGTAATTTACCTCAATACTAACTTTATAGTATTGTATGATCCATTCACAAACTAAACACATGAAAAAATTCACATACACTTTGTATGGGCACACTCACAGTCCATAATACTTTCATGCAGACATGAAAACACACACTTCCATTTAGTTTACATTTATTTTATACACAAAATCCCTATAATATTAATTAATTCATATACCATTATTAATGTAACAAGCCTTATAGATACCCTTTCATCCATTATTATAACGTTCAAGATACAATGTCATTATGTGTTCTTCCTTTTCATGATAGAATCTCACACTACCTCTTGGATTCACAATATTTTCATGTAATTAAAATAGTGACTTGTACACTTGTCCACCATCTATGAAACCATATAAAATATGTTATGATGCATTCTAAAACTAGTCCTGAAAATTATATATGCTTTAATACTCTTTGTGATATAGTATAGGACACTTACTTGCGGTTCGAACTGTTCTTCATGAATGAAAAAAGATATGGGTAAGTTTATCACACTTCTTGAATGATTTAGCTGAACCAATTTATTCATGAGATAAAAAAGTTCTCAAATGATAGGTTTTCTTATCATGAACTTCTTTTACACAAGCACAAGATTCACAGATCCATCTCCTCATGAAATACTAGTTTCACAGACCTCTATTTCTCTCTCAAACTCCCACAGATACTCTCCGATGAGATATAACCACACAAAAAAATTATCCCATCCTCAGGTTTTTATAGGAGTCATGAAATGACCCTATACCTTCTTGAAACACAATGATTCATTTTCGTCATCATCTCATAGGAACGCTGCCTTTGTTCTATGGAAAAAAATAAACATCATATTCATATTTGAAACTTTTTCTCATCACTATAAATTGATATTTTGATAATCAATTTTTTATAAAAACATTGTTGTATAATGTTTTTATCAGTTTTGGATCTCCAGAGTACCCAAAATATTCTCAAAAGCTTTGGTTAAATCTACTATCGATGTTGTATGAAGGACTCGGTGAACAGATGCTCTCATGTTTTCTAGGGGAAGAAGAGGATATTTGCATCAAAATAGAATGAACATGATTATCAATTGAGAGGATCATATGATTATAGATCCCTCCACATTTTTAAAACAGATAAATAGTACAGATAATATTTTCAAGAGATAAGATATTTTTGAATGATTCCGTGAAATCCCACATCGAAATGGCTCGAGATTCACCACTTACTTATAAAAAACGACACCACAACAATGACTTAGAATTACAATCCCCCATCTGGTACAACCCCGTACTATTCTCCATAGGTTTGATCTTGTCCCCACCTTCACCACCATGTTTCCCCACACAGTGTCACTCTTCCGCTCATTTGCCTCACGTAGTCGCATCAACACCTTCATCTATGGCTAGTCTCATACAGGCTAGCTAGCTAGGTAGAGCTCAACCATCCACACTAGTGCATGTTATTCCCCTTGGCTAGATGGATAGGTCCTTATTTATTAAATAAATACCATTAAAAATGTTTTTTAAATTACATATCCAACAAAATCAAATAAACCACCACCAACCACAAAACAAACTCCCCTAGAAACCCTAATGAAAAATGAGAAACTTTTTTGCATGGATTGTATTTGAAATTCAACCATTGTTCTAAAAAATGTGCATCTATATTTTCACATGTCATTTAAACTATAGATCATAAACACAATCATCAGATTTAAATGTTTCTTTAAATCAAAATATCTAAATCAAATCAAAACTACCATTTCAATTTAATAATTCTCCATACCGACTCAATGATAGAACCTCAATATCCAATTACGGCCACATTATCTTTTTATCAATTAAGTGAATTGTCATCAATTATAACCAAAATATCACTTTAAAAAAAATTGTTTTCTTCAATTTTGATATTAGCTTGAATAATGCTTTTGGGATCCTTGGGAATACATGAACAAAAGGGATGAGCTAAAAATCCTCGTAAATGAATAAACATGGGAACAAAGCATAATACATGAGTTAAAAGGAATAACATGATAACATAAAAGGCAAGGATCATGAATTAACAAATAAAATAATAATATATAGAACATGGAATCGTATGATCAGAGAAATACTTGAATGTTTAAGAAAAATATAACATGACATAAACATAATTCAAGGCCAACTATCAAGACTATATCACATGATGGATAATGTTCCATAATGGATTACTTTTTCTCCCAAATGAAATACATGAAGTCTCATGAGACTAAACTTTAACCAATTAATTGGAGTGCTATATGTTCAAAAGCATCATAAAATGTCTGTTCATATGTGTTCCACCTAAATAATCAAATATAAGGAATAAATATAATATTTACCCATAGAAAATAATGGGTGTCATAATCATGCCATAATGAATAACCAAAGGGTTTATCATAATGGAATCCATGAAAGAAAAAATTATACCCTCATTGGACATTCAGGATGGAAAAAATAAGAATAGATTATAATTAAATATGTCCAAATAAATTTAAAACATGAAAAAGAGTGGTTTGGTAACATTAGAAATACGCCCCTTAAGTGCAGTTTCAGGGAAAAAAATAAAGATTATTTAAAGAGGATAAAGGTATATTATAAAAAAATTTAACTAAAATATTTTTTCATGATAAAAATATTTGTTTTATAAAAATATTTGAGGCTGACAATAGTTTATGGAATTTACTTTAAAATTCGTAAGAAATAGAGTAAATCCCTTTAATCAAGTTCGCTTATCAAGAGGAATCGAGAGGGGAACCTTTAAAAACATGTATTTCCCCATAAAATAAAGATTAATTGAGATATATTAACATTTTTTAAAAATATAAGTATAATTTAGGATAATTATATAATAATGATGATGAAATTCATTGGGTTTAAGAGAGAGAAAGCATAATCCCAATGGAAAAATAGAGGTTTAAAGAGATCTCTTACCTTGTGTCTAAATGTGTTCTTCACTATCACTCAAGGTCCTTCATAATCAACTTATATTAATTAATTTATTAATTGAGAGCCTATTATACATATATTTTATTTATTATAATTTTATTATGTTCATTTTTATCCATTTCAATGAGTTGGTAAGTTTAATTTCATCGTTCTGGGAGCGTTCGTTTTCATGGGTTCATGGTCAGTTTATTTGTATATTATTATGGAAGTTCTTGTCAAATGGTAATAATTATACAGAATTGAAATTATATTGTATTAAGGAACTTAAAAAGGGTTAAATTTTCCCACATATCATTTTTTCTCATATGAATATGATTAATTTGATAAAATGTTAATGATAAATGTTTTGGTTTGTTTTTCCGTTTTTCGATAATCATAAACTAGTTTAGTTTTACTTTATATTGTGTCTATATATTAGTTATAGAAAATTAAAAAAGTTATAATATTAATATTATAATATATTTTAACCATAATAATTTCTTTAGGACCAACCATGATGGTGGTAATGGAAAATGAGAACCTGTCATCTATGAAAGCAGTGAATCGGCTTATCATGGATGATGTTTTCATTTTTAAAATAAAAGGTTAAAAGAATAGATTTGATGATGTTTATTTGATTAAAAAACAAAATTTAAGTATATATATTATTCTGGAGTTCTCATTCCACTTTTTACAGGGGAGTTTATTAGAGGATAACAAAAAAAATAAAAGATAAGGATTGATGATTTTACCTCTGGAATGTCATCTCCTTGAGAACCTTCTTAAGGCACCTCGGTTTGGTCTTTTTTGAGACTAGTAGCTACTATAGATGGGGAATAATATTGTTAAGGGAATTGTTTACAATATTGGAAACATAAAATCTTTTTAAGGAGTGAGGAGAAAGGGTTGTTAGGGGCGGTATTTATAGGGGGAGTGAGGAGTTTTTTATTATTATATTCATTACTTTATTATTTTGGCTCAGGACAATCAATAGTGTTGATTATTATAACTAAATAAAATAAATGGTTCATAATAGTTCTAATTTTTTTTTGAATAGATAATTATTAAATTAAAAATGGCTCAAAAATTCATGTATTTTTCTTATAATGTTAAATACAGAAATTTATTGTATTTCACTATTCACTAAAAATTCAACTGTTTTTGAAAAATCCCAAACATTTACATAATCCAGTGTTTGAAATTTTATTTTAAAAAATGGAATAAATTTTTTGAAAATAAATTTATAAATATGATAAATTTAATTTTAAAATTAAATCATCATTTATTCGAAAAAAAAGATGTTAATAGTATAATCAATTTTATGACCCTTCGAATAATTAATTGAGGTACCATAAAATTTTATTATTATTATAATAAAACATAATCTTAATTTATGAATATATTTGATGGAAATTAATATAATTTTAAATAATTATATTAATTAAACAATTTTTAATAAATATTTACATTTAAAAAAAATACCAACACTTAATTAACATTTTTAAAACATTTATTTACTTATACCATGATATTAAAATATCATATTTTCATTTATAACATAACTAAATTTCATTTTATACTTTCATAGGATATGTTACTATTATAAGGGAAATGTTACTAATCCAAACTTTCATATTACTATTCCAACTACCAGGTTAGTATTCAAATAGTATAAGCTTTTTAATTTCTGTAAATAGCACCTATTTCATTCATTATTCATTCACATAAACATTCTCTTAAGGTTATATATATAATTTCGTCGTCAAAAAGAATTTTATATTAATTACATTATTTTTTATTTCTATATCTTTGTTCATTAGTGCATTCATTCTAGTGGGTCGAGCATATTCAAATTTTATCATTCCTATTATCTTATTTTATATTTATTTTACTTATATACAATTTGAAATTATTTTTGGTTTATTTTCGGACTAAAATATCATTCTTAATTTATGAGAATAATTTTTTTATTAGGTTCTCTATGTTATTTGTGTGTTTTATGACATAAGAAGGAAAATATCATAGAAATAATTCTAGGTAATTATAATACACACAATCAACAGTTTCATTTCCCGTTATAAAGAAGAAGATATAGATATAGGTTATGACATCAATATAATAACATCTCATTATATGGGTGATATGTGTGTTATTATTTTAGAGTTTTTAGAGAATTTTTGATGGATTTAGTGGAATAAATAATATATAGAATCATGGTTAAGAATTATTCCTCTTCTTCAAAGAACCTCTTTAAGTTTATACCTTATACCTTCTTAGAATGATTTTATAATAAATTATGGGAATATAGGTCTAGGTGAGGGATGAAAGGAAGTTATTTTCTTATTTATTGGATGAGCCAAATGTCTCTTGATGTTTGGTTAGGAGAAAAGAGGGGTGTATTTTTATAAGTGGGTGAGGGTACCTTCATATAAATTACTTCGAAATTTCTAAAAAGAAAAAAAATGATAAATTCATTCCCAAGAAAAAATCTTTAAAATGACCTTATATTCGATGGTAAGATATTATAAGGTCTAAATATGTCCATATAATAGTATTTTTACATGTTAAATTCTAAAAAAATCATTTATCTATTAGTTTAACCCACCAGCAAACAAATTTTAACCTTATCAACCAAAATTAATTTTAACTATTTTCACTGTTCATTATGAAAAAAATTATGTTTAACTTATTACGTAGTATTAATTATACTGATTAAAAATATGAAATCCATTTTAAAAAAATCAATTCATTAAATATATATAATTTAATTTCAAAATAAACCTGCAAATACGTTACAAAAACCATTTTATAATGAAATTTTTTCGTATGTATAAATAAATATATTACATATCAACATAAAGTTAATTAAAATGACCTTAATTGGATTATTTATAATATAATTGGTCTAATTTTACATTTTTATTTTTTTAATTTTTTTCCATTTTAAATTCTTTAAATGAAAAGGTACTTTTCAATATAAATCAATTGTTTTCACGATTAATCGTAATCAAATTATTTTTAATAAATTATAAAAAATACATTATATGAAAAATTTGATGTGGTGATTCAAAAAATGATATTCATTTTTTAAATAAATATACTCAAATTTCGTAAAAATTAATTTTAAAATATGTATGTAAAACGTGATGAAACAACTTTTATGAAAAATACTATTATCCTGAAGAACATTTATTTTTTCCTTTCAATTTTCTTATTTTTATTTATAGTCAATTGATAACCAATAAATTAATTATATACACATTTAAATAATATACTTTGAATTATTTAGTCATTACTATTAATATCCATCAATTTAACATCAAGATTATAATGGTCATATTTAAATAATATATTTCATGGGTCGTTATAGCTCGGTGTTGTGTATCATATACAATATAAAAAACAACATTATTCTTTTAAAATATTAGGGTGTTTTAAGAACTATTTAGGGTCTGAGGGGATTATCACAAAAATTTTTCATGTAAAAAAACTATTATGGTTCATAATATCATAATAGGGTTTATATAATGCAACAGATAAAGAATAATTAATTGGACATATGTCCTTATTATTCTATTAGTACTTGAGAAACCCCATGTCTATATAATATTAGTAATATTATTATTTACATGACATGATCTGAACTCATAGATAAATAAATATCATTTATTAAACAAATAAATTAATATTTATTGAAATGATTTTTAATATATCATTTTTCTCAAACCATTAAATCTCTTCACTATTTTTCCTTGGTAATTACAATTACATGAATAATTTTAAAAACACCATTTTCAAAATAATAAAAATATTCTTGTTAGATTTCTTAAAATAAAATATTGAGCTTTAGGTAAACTTTGGTGTATTATACATATGTTTTTATTTAAATATAATATAGGCATTGAATTAGTGGGTATAAATGTAAGTAAATTAATTATGAAATATATTTATAGTTTTCTTAGTCAACAAAAATGTATTAATAAATTCCTATTAACTTTCAAATCATTTTTCAGAAAAGTTATTTTATTATTAAAATGTTTTTTTCTTAAAAAATGTTTTGTTATTATATTTGGTGATAAAATAATATAAATACTTATGGAAATTTTAGAAATAACAATTGAAAAAGTGTATTTTTATATTTAAAATGGGAATATAAAATTCATTTTAGTGTAAATTTTTGATATTTTTCTGAAAAGACTAATTTTCTATTGACTAGTGAAAAATACTAATTTTAATCAATAAAATGTGTTTTTATTTGATGAATTTAAAATTTTACATTTTATTTTAAATTATATTATAAGTATAATTAGTTCTATTATAATATGAATAATCAATTTTTCTTCATTAGAAGCCATTATATGGATGAAATTGGTATAAAAACACTTTTACACGTAATAATGCATTTTTATTAAAATCTATTTTTTTCGTTTTGTGTTTTTTATTAAATTAATTTATACCACTATTAGAAATTGAATATTAAAAAATTTATTCCATACTTGGAATAAGGAGGTCTAATTTTTGTAAATTGGTCTCTTATATTTTTATCAACATGAATATTAACCCTAATAAGTTTTTATTAGCACAAAACATGTAAAGTGGGTAAAATATGGTTAAAACATTGTGATAAGGCTTTAAATGTAATATCTCTATTTATTCAATGTAATTTTTTTTTCAAATATATATATTAATATCTCTGGATCTAGGATGTGAGACGAATCATGATTCTAAGGCCCGATGATCCCAGAATTGATATTTCAAAAATTGTAAATATATTAATATGACTCATACACAATTTTCCTAAAAAAGTTTACTAACTATATAAGGAAGTCTATGATTAAAAATATGAGGCCATTATTGAATTTAGAATTCTGGTTTTACCCTAGGGATGACATAACCTATGTCATCAGAATAATTTTATAAAAATATTTTTGCAGGCATAAATAATAAATGAATAAATAAATTAACTGATTTAATTATGTGTTGATTCAATGTCCTAAAAATTCACAATAAATATAAAGTTATAAAACAATTTCATGGTAATCTATATAATCCTAAAATTTTGAGACTTTTCATTGGAAGAGGACATAGAGAATAATAATGGATCGAGATTGTGATCAAGGATCATTTCTCCAACAGTGGTTGTGGATCTCACCAACGACATAGACATGCGTCCGTTCTTCATTAACGATTGATCTAACAAGAAGTAGGATTTCAATTTCTGTATATTTTTCCACATTTATTATCATATCAGGAATTTTAATAAACTCCATCAATAGGGATTTTTAGTCGATCTTGCTTATGAGTTTGAGATTATTTCTCTTGGGATTTAGGGAATTTTTTTTGATTATTATTACACTTCATACATAATTATAATGGAATTGAATTGAGTTTAACCCAAACACATACGAGGTTTTTTCCTCTTATTTTAGTTTGTTATTTTCTCCCTCATCTCTTCAAACATTTCTCACAGGAAATATCCTTTCCACTCTTTTTGATGAGTACCTAGTGCAACAGATCAATACCACTTGTGTGGTTCATGATCAAGGGTGTGATCGAGGTAAAAAGATAGCAGTGTGTGATTAGAGGAGGAATGATACCAGATTAGAGGTCCCCATTTTCCTTATTTTCCAGATAGTGACAACATGGGAAATTACATTGTTTTATTCAATCATTTGGTTGACCACAAATCAAATCTCTACTGATAGAAAGGGTTAATCAGATGAGATCTACAATCTGCAAGTGAGATTAGTATTAGATCCAATGGTTATGGTTTTATGATCATACACAAAGAAGAACCATATGTTTCTAAAATTACCACGGTACATGACATGTAATATAGGAATACACAGCGTGTTGGACCCCTTGACTTTGGTGTTTGAGTTTCTGTAGATGTTAAATATCACAAATGATGTGGCATATGTCCCAAAATGTTTTACCCGATGCTGGTAGTCTAGCGTTTACTCTAGGAGTACATGTGAATGGATATAGCCTAGAAAAATGGAATAATAAGATTAAATGAGAATATCCCAAAACTTGAACATGGTGGAATACATGGGCACAACCATTGTACAAATGAACAACCTAAAGTACACAAGCATGACCAGTTGTACACAAGCAGGGTTGGTGGCACACCAAGTGCAGTATCACCCTCTACATACCACGTATCTTTAAGGTACATGTTGTGTATATTTATTTTTACATGCCACGTGAGACAACAAGACACGGGAAGATAAATTGATGTAATGAAACATCATGTACCCCAAGTACACACTATTCACACCCTTTAAGGTTATTTAGAGCCCTTAGTTTCATTATTATAGAATTGGTTCAGTTGAGTGAGATTCCTTGGCAATTTCTAATTAGGGTATAGTGAAACATAACATCAATGAAATAGGAATGTGATCACCACCATTGGTTTAGTATTGGATAGAGTTTGATATATACCCTTACAGGACAAGGATGAGATCCTCTTTTGTTCCTAGGTGGGGTTCATGGGATCGCTGTGGCCACCATGAAAAAGCTGTAGATACCATATCTGAAGGGATGATTTCGTAGGGTTTGTGGTGTACCTCATTGGCCCTGGGTGTGATCCCCTACCTGGATGAAGAGATCTTCAGATATCCAGTGAGTAATTCTTGGTAAGGCTAGATGGTCATGACCTCTTGGCTGGGATTCATTAGTGTCAACATAGATTTTGGAGTGAGTACTCTCGAAATGAGCATTTCATTGAATCCTCGAGGGGTATCTTGTGTCTAGAAATGTTGGTTGACACCCCTTGAAGAATGATTTTTGTTATGAGTATATTTAGGTTTTTATTGTGCAATTTCACTAATCTTGCAGACATACCATCTGTTTAGTTGAATACTCTTGAGGATTTGTTATTAGTGATTACATGGTATCCTACTGAGTATTTTTATAGTCACCCTTTTATGGTTTTTCCCATACATTTCATGCCTCATGGAGATGAAAAGCCTTTTGAAAATAACCTAGGAGGATGAGGAGCAGGCTAAACATTGATTTGTCAAGATAGACCGAGGTGTTTACGAAGTTTTTCATTTGACTATGGTTCCTTCCTTCTGAGTAGGTTTATTTTCTTTTCAGTTTTTTTGGGATTTTATTTTAACACTTTTTTTTCTTTACGTACATCTAGTGTACTTTGGTTTTGGGATAGATGTATGCATGCACCAGTATCAGCAGTTTTACATTTCAGTGTTGTATGGTCTTGGATATGTGTTTGTGTGTGTGTACTTGTACATTGTTTAATTCTTACAAAGTGTGAGATATTACTACTTGACACTAGTTTGCAGTCCCCAGCCAATTTTATGTGGGCTTTGGGTAGTTGCACTTGGTTTATCACTGGCCTGGCGGGCCAAAGTGGGTCAAGTTGTGACATTTAAATTTCTCAAACACAAACCATAATCATATTGGATGAGTGGATTTCAGCCATGTCTATCCAAATATAGAATATATTTCAATATGGAACCATTTTTCTTTTATTATGACCTATATTTTTTTAATAAAATATTAAATACAAAATATTACTTTCTTGAGTTTAATATATCTAAAATTTTCAAATATGTTAAAAAAAGGAAATTTTATATTCAAATTATCTTCTTAAAAGATGAATTAATTTTTTTATCATGGAAATTTATTAATAATTTTTAATTATTGAATAATTAACTCATATTCTCACACAATGTTTACACCATACGTATTCAATTAATATAAAAATAAACTAAATTATTTTAAAATTAATAAAAGCAATAAAGATCGGATGAATTATTCAGGTCCATCAATTATATAGATGGATATAAGAAATTAGTGATGTGTTAAAGTTTTGTATTCAAATTTCATCTTTGTATTGATGTCACTAAAGTCAAATTAAATGAATAGTTTTAAAAATAACAATAATGATATTTTATAAAAATAATATTTTATGAATTTATTTAAAATTCATAAAAAACCTATATTCATCCATGTGAATAGAATATGGTTTAACATAAAAATCTGGTTACATTTATGGGTCTTTTTTAATTTTATGGTATCATTATTTAATCTTAAATATTAGAAAACTTTGATATTGTGATAATTGGAAAAAGGGTTCACGATGTTTAAAACAAAGTAATAAGGGTTACAATATCATTTAAATGTATCTAAATTTTATTGGGTGAGAGGATATTAACATATATTCATGCAATATTTGAAATATGTAACTTTTTTTCCACTTGATTATGAAAATTAATTCATATTAATTTAATACTTTAGGTAATTCCAAGAGTAACCCTCCCATAACTTATAAAAGAACCCATATTCTTCTCTCTTCCACACACACATCGATCCATCAATATCAACTAAACCATATCCAATTCTCGTCTCACGTTACCTAACTATGAGTTAGAGGATCTTTTCATCATAAAAAACCACTAATATGGTCCTCAATGAATAATTTTATTAAATCATATAGAATAAGATGAGGTTCGAACAATGAGATGAAAAAAAGACTTGAGGTAAGGGATTTTTGTCTCACTTTTACTTCTATGTGATACATTCAATATTAACCAATAATTTATTTTATATGGTTTATATAATTCGAATTAATTTATTTTATGATGATTCACATGAAAATTATGAGGATTTACATATACATCTAAGGTTATATCTTTAATGAGGTTTTGATTTAAAGGTTACCCAAGTAGTAAGGGATTTATGTTAAAATATCATTGTTTATCATGATTATTTATGATTAAGTTTATAATGAAAATATTCTATGATATAATTATAAATAAACGCATTAATTTTATTTTACTTTCTTTATTTATAAAGAATAAATGTTTTCATTTCACCTTTCCTTCTTTATGAACTCATGGGATGGAAAAAAATGTTTTTAAAGAAAATTGGATTTATTTATATATTTTTGATGAAAATCCTTTGTTTCCATTTTCATGATTTCTAAGAAAGTTTTATTTATTATTTTTACTATTATAAAATTATTTTTTATATTCATTTTTACATGTAATTGAAGTCATGCCAAATATTTTAAAATGAATCTTGTTGTTGTTTTTTGAATGATGTACTTTTGACATTTTGTTAAAAATGGGAAAGGAATCATTGTTTAAATGTATATGGTATGAACAGAATATATCTCTATCATTTGCACTCAATTATTTCAACCATCCTTAACAGGTTTATATTTTTCCTTTTAAATAATTTCTTATCAAGAATATTTTTGAAATTTTTAGGTTTTAAGGTAGCAATTTAAAAATTAAAAGGGTATTTTTCTCATAAAATTTTCTCATTTATATTTTAATATAATTTACATCTATGATGATATCCTTTGATGTTAAATTTGTTTTACTAGGTATATGATTCTAAGATACTATCTTTATTCTCACTCTATATGGCATTTTTTATGATTTAATGTGTATAAAACCCATTTTCTTTTCCACAGGTTAATTTATGATGAAATGATAACTAATTTCATGGTATTGAATGGATTTTTTTACGTAACATATGGTTCCATTATATCTCAAAAAATCATTAGGTAAATATAGATAACTCATGAAGAAAATATGTTATGCGTGAAACCAATTTCATGCTCAAAATTTTATGTATGGACCTTGTTTTTCATGATGATAAGATTATACATGGACCTGGTTTTTATGTTAATAAGTTTATGTGTGAACCTAT
Source organism: Viscum album (assembly GCA_963277665.1). NCBI lineage: Eukaryota > Viridiplantae > Streptophyta > Magnoliopsida > Santalales > Viscaceae > Viscum > Viscum album. The sequence continues at coordinate 2,049,464,008 of OY728137.1, forward strand.
TTTTCATGTCCATAAGATTATGCATCGACTGAATTATCATGTACATAATTGTATGTGTGGACCTGTCATTCAGGTCATAAGATTATGTTTGGACCTAGTTTCAAGTCAATTAATTTACAATATGGCATACTTTCATGTCATTAAGTTAATGAGTGAAACTATTTGTATTTATAAAAGTTCACGATGTTATAATATTTTTTCCTAAATTCTTATATCTATATTAATCTCTCATTGATCATGTTCTTTTATTAATTCATCATTCATATCATATAAACTGCTAAAATTTATGTCATAACTCCAGATTATGATCTATGATATATAGGGTATGGTTTTCTAATGTTAATATCATATTCTCATACCCTTATTCTCGTGTTGTTCTTTGATCATTGATATCACACTTATTTACCCTTACCAAGCATCTGATATCACCATTTCATATGTTTCATTCACCTTGGTTATGAAGAAATGTTTTATCTAGGGTATTAATAAGAAGAGTATATAGTGGAATGGTATTTGTGGGAGATTTTGAATATCATTCAAAAAGTAAAAATATTTTCTATATATTCTCCAAATACACTAAACCTTTGTTATCCTCGATTGTGTATTTATAAAATATATTAGATATTCATATTTTAAGATATAATATCAATGTATGGGAATCCTTGGTTTCTATATTTTGTTTTAGAGGATAGGTTTTGTCAAAATTTTCATATTAGGATTATATAACATTAGTGAAAACCCAAGGGATAAGTATGAGCATATGATAACATCCAAATATTATTGTAAGAAAGTGATTATACGTTTTCCAAGAAATAAATTCCTATCTAGATACTAAAATTTGATGTGGTTTTGGAATAGCTCCATCTAGTGGGAATAACTTGAAAAGAGACGGTTTAGTATATCTCAACCATCATTCTAGAGCATGGTGAGTGTTCCCTTTCCACACACTTGTTTTGAAAGTTCTGGGGGATATTCTTGGATTAACTCACACTTTCCTTATAAAACATTAAGAATTATTTGAATGGATGGTTACCAAGTAAGTTCTATTTGAAACCTAATGTTTCATAGATTAAAAAATGGTGTTATAATTTATACACCAGATGAATGATTTTTTATGATTATATGATTTCTCATTATGACTAATTTTGATCACACAAAAGTTTTTTCTTTTTGTCAATTCTATAAACCTAATGGAATCATGTGAATAATGAATGTGATATATAATAAAATGAACATTCTTCATTAGTAACCAAATGAATTAAGAGATGTGATGTAATAAATTTTGACTATTCTCATTCAACACTCTCATGATATGAGTGGGAATGTGAGTCCTGTAGAACATCCGAATACACCAAGGATAGAGAAACATGCAATTGAATTTTTCATATGAAAACAACTGCCCCCTTTTATGGTCCCTCTTATCGATAGGTTTTTGATTAAAGGATCAATATGATTGAAATGATATTATTTTGTCTTCAATGATTAGAACATGAAATAGTTGTCCCATTGATTTATAATCTTGAAGGTGAAATAGATAAATGGGTGAATATTATTAATATTATGAGGAAAGCTGATGAAATTGAATCCATGAAATGGGACGAGTTTAAGAAGATAATTTTTAGTCAGTAATTCCCTCATATTCTACATACGAAAATGAAGAAATATTTTTTGAGAATCAGTAAAAGGATGATGAATCCATTGATAACTATGAGGAAACTTTTACAAGACATGAAAGGTGTTCTTCTAGTTTAACGATCTGCCCTGAAAGTAAAAATTATAGATTCTTTAGTGGTTGAAAATCAATCCTTTGAAAGGAAATATACATAAGAGGATTTTGAATCTACGAAGAAATCATTTGTTGTGCACTAAAATGGGAATAAAAGATAGAAACCCTCATGGTTCTAGTGATAATAAGAGTAATATGAAGTTTTATGGAAGATCCGGTGGAATGTCACATGGAGATAATAAAAAGGTCCAACCACCTACTTGCCAAAAATGTGGGAAGAAACACTAAATTGAATGCATGAAAGAAACTAGAAGTTGTTTCATGTGTCTAAATCATTGACATTGATCAACATAATTTCTAATTGATGTGAAGAGGACCATCAATGTAATGAATACAGAGAGATCACAATAGAATACACCACTCAAATTTCAATGAAATAGATACAAGGAGTTTTGTAATTATAATATTGACTACCCTGATCCATGGCATAATGATTATAATAACCAAAAAAACATATGAATTCAATAGATAATGTTAAGGATGATGAAATCACAACATCTATATTGAATCATGATAATTGGGGCTCATATATCCTCTACTCTAGAATTGAGGATTCCATAATGAATCTTGTAAGAATGATCCCTATGAAAATTATATTGTTTATTCTTTAGTTAAATTTAATTTGATTATTGTAATTTATTACCTCTATATACATATATTCAATATAAATTTATCGAATAAAGATATCATATTTGATATTCTAAACCAACCTATGATTGTTCATTAGTGTATGAATAAACCCAAACTTTAAATAGAAATATTTTTGGCTAAGAAAAGATCATATTTAAGGAATAATAGAAGAAATATATTTTTTAATCTTATATGATTTTATTGTGGATTTATTTTGTGAAATAATTAGTATATTTTAGAGAATATATGATCAAGGTATATACATTTTGGAATGAGACTTTATGTGTGACAAAAATTATTTCAAGTAAATTGTTAAGTTGATCATGGAAGTATATGAGATAAAATAATTATAATAACTGGGGTTCAATATTGGTTAGACATATATTAGAGGATTCTAATGGTTAAAATTTTATATAATGGGATAAGATTTACTTTGGTTATTATTTTTGAGGCTTTTGATTTTAATGTGTTATATTTATCAACATTGGATAACTTGTGTTAACTATTTTGGGTTTAATGATAACTAGAGATAAATGGAATAACTTTTCATTTATTTATGGATATTATGATCTATTTAAAGTTAATTTTAGTTTTTTAGGCATTAAATCTTTTTATCTTGAACATTCATTTCTTGGAGTAAGAGATGAAGTGGAAATACCATGAAGCATAACTGGAGGATGAAATTGTTCTTATAAAATAGAATTAAATCAAGTTAAATTTCAAATATAATAATACCTAAATATTATGAAAAGGTTCATGAAATAAAAAATCTATACACTTCACATTATTTTCATAGAGTCCATGGTATTTTCACCGATCACATATTTAGGGTTTTTGGTCATTAAATTCTCATGACCATGTACTCTATCACCCTCTATTAGTCCCTAGATACAAGTTTTATGCTCTATTTATATTATATAAATTACCACCACTATACTCCTTATACGGGAACCTAATTATAGGTTATTTTAGGTGACCTCTACATTTCCCACTTCCCTTTTTTATAGGATGTTTTATTATCCCTTTCTACGATGTTGGTTTCGACAAATCCATTTTCAAATATTGAACCTTTAATGACCAAGATAAAATTTCAATGGAAGAATTTATTTAGGGGAAGATAATGTAACACCATAATGTAACACCATATTATGAAATATATATATATTTTTCCTAATAAATAATAATATATTGATAAATTATTATGAAATGAGAACTCAATTTGTAGTAAAGTCATTTTATTCTTCAAATGTACTTTTTCTTAAATAAAGTCTTTTATTGCATTTTTTGAGTGAATATTATAATTAATTTATGGAAATTTTATTTGATAAAAGTAATTTTTTTAATATAGTAAAATAAAAAATTTATTAGGGTGATTTTTTGAGATTTTTCTGAAAATATTTATTTACTAGGTAATATTGAAAATTAATGATTTTTATTGGAAACTATATATTTGTTTTAAGGATTTAAAAAGATTAATTTCATTTTAAAATTGTTATAAAATAAATTTGTTTTAATTATATTGTGAATAATCCAATTAAGCACATTAGAATCAATTTTAAGGGTTTATTTGTTTAGAAAAAAAAAATTTACACAAAAAATTCATTTTTTGAAAAATTGATTATTATTGTGTATTGAATTTTTATAATAAATTATTTTATACTGCTTATATAAATTAAATATTGATATATGAATTCTGTATTTTTAATTTTGATTTCCATATTTAGTAAATAGGTTCTACTTATTTGTTGTCATTATTAATAGTAACCATAGTGAATTTTTACTACCACGGTTAGGGTAAAATGAGTAAAATAACACTTAAAACATGGGATGATACTTTAAAATTTATCTAAAAAAATAATTTATCCTTTTAGATGAGTGGAGTTAAGATATATCCATAAAATTATTTAATATATGATTACTTGGTTCCATTTGTATTTTATTATGAATATTATATTATTTTATGAAAAAAATAAATACAAAATGTCACTCTCTTGACTTTAATATCTCAATTTTTTTACATTGTGATAAAACATTACACGTTAGATTATAAATGTTAATTTAAAATATGAATTAATTTTTTCTATCTTGTTATTTTATTTTTTATTTTTAGTAATTTAATAATTCGCTTAAATTATTACACATCGTCAATACAATGTTTATTCAATTAATAGAAAAATAATATAACTGTTTTAAAAAATACTAAATGTAATACCAATTGAATTAATTATTATTTTTAATAAATGTTTGATATTAATATAACCTATTACGAATGTTTGAAATATTTATATTTGAATTTCATTTTCTTATTTATTTCTTTAAATCAAATTAAACGAACAGTGTCCAAATGACATTAAATATATTATATAAAAATAATCTTTTATTAAATTATTTTAAATTTCCAAAAAACATATTTTTGGAAAATTTAATAATTATATGGTTGAAAATATCAACTAAGATCAATTTAGATTTCACTTTTCTTTATATGATAATAATATTTTACAAAGAAGAGTAGAAAATGTTGATAATGTGATAATTATCAAAATGGTTAATGGGGGTTTAAAGTAAGAGATATGAGTTAAAACATCACCAAAACTTGTGAAACTCTTATTGTATGAGAGTATATAGACTTTTTATTATCTTATATTCGAAATATTTTTATTTCGAGCAAGATTATTTTGAAAATTAATTTGTATTAATTTAATAAATTATTTAGTTCAAAGAGTACCCCTCCCTTATCATATAAAAGGGAACATAATCTTCGATATTCCTCACACCCTTTCAGCTATCTTTCTTGACCAACGACTACCCAATTCTCATCACAACTTTAATAACTATAAGTTAGAGGTTATGGTCTCTTTATAATACCATTACAAGGGTTCTTAAGAAAGGATATAAATGAGGAATACTAAAGAGTATGAGGTTTGAACACGTATGAAGCAAGATGAGACTTGAGATAGTGGATTTGCAACTAACGTTTACCTCTATGAGACACTTGTCATATTCACCAATTGTTTATTTTCTATGGTGTATATATATCCCATGAATGTATTTTATGATGATTTCCAAAAAAAATATGAGGATTTACATATCCATCAAGATATCTTTCTTTCATGAGGTTTTTATTTGAATGTTTCCAAAGTTGTAATGGATTTTTTTATAATCTAAACTAACCTGAATAGCCTTAATAACATTATATCTTTATTAATTTTTGTATAATTCCTTTTTTTAACTAGGTTGAGAGGGAACCCTTACATGACTAATAGGCCCAATGGCACATGTCTCTTAATTTAACCCAAAGTCTCAAAAGAATAAGACCAAATACAAGACCTAAATGCCTAACATAACTACACTAGAATCACCACTCCCCAACATCTAAATCATTGAAGGCCAATCACCCCACTTTTAATTACTACTCGACTTGAATTTTCCCATGTAGAGATGAATGACTCATGATATTGGTAGTGATTTCCATACCCTCTCATTCTTCCAACACTGTTAGCTCTACTTTGGTGTATGCTACTTGATTTAAATACTCTTTCAAGGCCATATCCTATGTCTTCTTTCTAGGATTCTTGAGAGTCCATGCATCTCTAAATCCCATTTCCCAAAGGCTTGAGGGGGCACTAAGGCCATGTAGCCCGAAGACTTGAGGTGGATGGAAGGCCCTGAGACCCATAGGCCCAAATGAATGGTTTGAAGACCCAAATAGAATGAATAGTTCTCTCTACTACAATACCACATAGTACCTACTATTGTAATACTAATGTAACTAGGAAATTAACCCCCATACAGATTTTATCCAAGTTATTCCAAATTCCAAGAAGGTGAATCTACCACTCATGTACAAGCTCATTGAAAAAAAACAGGTTTAGGGTAATGCTTAACTCTTAGTAGGGATCCCCGACCAAGCATAGAGTGAACAACATGGTCCCCAACTAGACAATGGATTTGAATCTCCTTTTTCATAATGAAAATAGTGTCTGAGTCTACTGGGACCTGATCCTACTCTTGTTCTAATGGAGTATGAGGGGTATATCCAGTGGGTTCCCCTCAACTAACAACCCATGGGTATTATAATATGACTGTTTATCATGAATTTTTATGGTTAGATTTTTGATGGTGAATCTTTATGATATGTCTCTCAATAAACTCATGAATTTTATTCTATTCTATTTATTTCTATATATTTCATGTTTTCCTTTAATTTTATTGTCTTTATAAACATAGGTTTCCAAAAGAATATTTTTATAGAAAACAAAATTTATTTCTTTATTTGATAAAAAATAATTTTTCTTCCATGTTAATATTTTCTAAAAATGTTTTAGTGACTGTTTTCACTGTTCCGATATGATTTTTTACAAGTCATGTTTACCCATTATAGAATTTTTAAAAAATAGTTTTAAAGAAATACTCTTGTCATTTTCTGAGTGAGATACTTTTGAATTTTTAATTAAAATGTGATAGCAATATTTTAACACATATGAAGCATGAATGTATTATACTTCCACCATGAACGCTTAATGATTTGAAGAATAATTTACAAATTTTTTTTATATTAAAAGATTTTTTTTCAAAATATTTTAGAAATTTTTAAATATTACATATTTGATTTCAAAATGGAAATGATATTTTCCACCAAAAATTTTCCAATTAGTATTTTAAAGGAATTTTCATCTATGATGACATTTCTTGATATTAAATTTGTATCATTAGTGATTTGATTCTATGATACCATCCTTATTATTTTCCTATATGGTTTTTTGTTAAGATTATTTAATGTTTATAAAATCCATTTTGTTTTTCTTAAGTTATGTTATGATGTAATGATAAATGTTTTCATGATTTTTTGGCATACATATGAATGTAATTTGATTATTTGATAGGTGGGTTTGTTATATCCCTCCACTACATTGGGAAAATATGGATTACTCATGAGGTAAATATTTAACGCATAAACCTAATTTTATATTTAAAATTTTATGTGTGTACCTAGTTTTCTTGTCCAAAAGATTATATGTGGACTTAATTTTTATGTCCATAAGTTTATACATGGACCTGGATTTAAAGTCTATAATATTATGAATAGAACTGATTTTCATGTCCATAATTTTATGTGTGGAACTAGATTTCATGTCTATAATATTATTCCTAAACCTAGTTTCATGTCTAGAGGTCTAGGTGAGGGACTAATTTTATATCCACAACTTAAAGAGTTAACATGTTTCAAAGTATACTTGTTCAAAATATTAGAAACTAACGTTTTTAGAACATTTCTATGTCTATGTTATGCTATCATTGTTCATGTCATTTGATTCCTTTATGATTAATTTCTTATGAACTACCATGATATATTCCATGACATAAGATTATGATCTATGATATATAGGGTATGTTTTTCAAATGTTAATCGCATGTTCTTGTACCCTTATGCCAATTTCATGTTTAGGTGACCATTGATAACTCTGTTTATTACACTAATTGAGTATATTAACTATTCCTATATTATTTTTCATTTCCCTATGTAATGAAGAAATTTTTTACGTGGTTTAACAATAATATAAGTAATATTTTGGATGATATTTTTGGGATATGTTGAATATCTTTCAAAAAATAACAATATTCTTTATCTACACTCCAAACACATTGAACATTTATGGTCCTTAGGTGTGTATTTGTAAAATATATTGGATATTCATCTATTATAATATATATATATGTATAAAAAGTTTGGGTCACTATAATAATGACTATTTATTTAAATACATAAATATCACAACATTATTCAGTAATAAAAAATGTATATTCACTAAAATAGACAATAAATATTTATTAAATAATCTACTCTAATAAATTCTCTTGAATAACTACTCAGGGAATATTAGAGATCAAATAAAAAATAATAATTATTAAAACACATATAGGAATATTATATATTCAATATATTAAATTTATATAGAATTTAACTAAGGTTCTGGATATACTTAGCGTATGGACCTCTAGGACTCATTATTAGTGGTATTAGAAAAAATAGGGTAAATTAAAAGGTTAGAATATGGAAATTTTCCAAAGAACATATAAATAAAGAATATAATGTTTTAATTATATAGAAAATATTAAACAAATAATTTAAAAATTTGATTCTTAAGATGCATCATATGTTGCAACATACTCTTCCAAATGTAGATATGAAAACTACAAGATGTAATAATATTTTCCATTTCATATTATCAAATTTATCAAAATAATACTAGTTTTATATCAAATTAATATTGTATTCCCATTCCTCTAATAGATTTGAACTCTTTCTAGTTTGATTTATCAATTGGATTGTTCTTACTTCTATCTAATGTAGTTCTCCCGGTCCTATGTGAAATTTTATTTTTATGATTTACAAATAAGAAAGATCAATCCTATGTAAATATCATGTAATTTGTGATATATTTCTATAGTAATCATAGGAATATGTAGTTTATTCATCACAATAATACCATGTGACCTTAGAAACAATTTGGGTAAATTAATATGTATTGTATTTTTAAATACCATTTTTACTATGTACTATGACTAGGAATAGGCAAACCCTCTATCTAATATAGTAGTATATTTTCCCTAGAAAATTGTTTGTAACCTATGTGTTATGGATAAATTAACCTTATTCTTAATTAACATGTGACTAATTACCTATTTTATAAATGTTTTCAAAAATATCTATCTTGTAAAACTTAGACACTTCCATTATCCAATTGTGGAAACCTGAAAAATTTTCATTTAAAGTCAATGTAAAATGATTATTATGCCTTTTAACCCATAAATGCACCATTGAAACTTGTATTCTATTTTATTTCCTTTATATATCCAACCTTTTCAGTCATTCCATATATATATGCAACACGATTATCTCCAAGATAGGTTTCCTTGAACTCAAAATCATAATATATTGGTCAAAAGTGATCTAAAAATTATAATTCAAATGGTTTGAAGAATTATAAATTGTTATAACCATTATATCCTTTTTGATACCTCACTTTTATCATCCATGTAATATTTTTTATTGAATATCCACTGATGAGATTACATCAACCACCAAAATACAGAATGAATTTTATTACATAGAATCCATCTTTGAATTCAAAAAAACATTTCAATCATAGACAGTTGAAACATAATATTCAATGTATGTTTTATTATTATTACTGAATAATATATCTCCCACCATAGTGAATATAAAACTATAAATATGTTTATATCTATCCTATGTAATATTTGTCTCTAGAGAAACACCTCCCACTAACACATGTGGGGTTTATCATTCTTATACAAACATGTCTATTCTAAGAAAGGATTCTACTAATTTTTTTCTTTCTCTAAATATATAATAAGTGATGTGATTACATTTTATAAATATAATTTATAGGATTAATAACTTATTTTATCTTAGGGGAGTAAATATCCTTGGTATAAATATGATCATTAATTTAGATTCACCTTGTATTTTTGTATGATGTAATTTTTTTTCACTTTCATTAAAAGTAGATCTCATAAAACAACTAAGGATGTGTTATAGATTTCTTATATAATATTTTAATTTTTATGATATAAATTATTAAATGTAGTTGGCATATGTTTATTTGTTACACTACTATTTTCATAAAAATATGTTGAAGGGAATCTTGAAAGACTATAATACATATATGTAAACCTTAATTGATGTTACCTTACACAATCACCACCTATAATATGTGAATAAGGAAATGTGAGTTTATGAAAACCTTTGATCTATGTTAAAATACTAGTGAAAAATTGGTTAAGACATTCTTTGAAAAATCCACCTCGAGGATCCTATATCTATTACCAAGTTTATTTATTATTCCACTGAACATTATTAAAATTTATTAAATGAATCTCATGGAGTATATGTATTTATCTATATCTTCATCTTGAAATATTTAATTTCAAAAATCTTGACATAATACTTGATTGTTTTTATATTACCTTATATTTAATTTTTTTTATTATAATACCTAATATTTTTTTTACCTATGAGTTTTAGATCCAAAGAGTATAAATATAAAACATGGTACATACATAAGAACTTATAGTTTTACTTGATTAAGAATAATCTTTCAACAACTCATCTTGAGTTTTATAACTTTATATTCATCATATATGAAAAATGTTGGAAATTTATAACATAAATTTTACTAAATTATTATTTCAGTTTATTATACCATAAAAATTTAATTTTCAATGAAACAATGTCTTTTTTGTTCCGTAGAACCATATGATAAATTTTTAGTAGAATTTAATACAAATAATAGTTCTATTTGATTCAATTAACTAGGAAATTAGAATCCATTTTTTCTCACCATTGACATATGAATCAATATTTTTGAATAAATTTGAGAAAAATCGTTATTTATGATGCCATGTGTTTTTTACTACTGACATAGGAATCACTCGTCTTCAACCACTGAGAAAACACACCTTATTTGTTATACTGTCTTTGTGTTCTTCTAGTTATTGACATACGAATTAAATTTTCTCATCCCTTGATAGAACACACCTTACTTATTCAGTTATAGTATTAAATTAATAGTTTATTAAATTCCCATGAAGTGAAATCAATATTTGAGGAATACAAAAATGATTGCTTATATTTCAATCATTGGAGTTAATTATAAAATGATCTTTTTAACCCTATGGTAATAAAATAGGCTCATGATTTAAAAAATATATATAAATATTTATCACATGAAAATTATTCATAAAGGCCCTGTTATCTTTGGTTTGGTCATATAATTTTTATTCTTTACTTTTCATCTCATTCACTATAATGGTTGAGGATACTAGTTCCTTATTCCTCTTATTTTCTTATTGAATATTTTGTTGGAGTTCATTCCCTAGAACCAACTTCGGTGTAATTTTTGATAACATGTATTACATGTTTTTAATATTGATATAATCATTATCACGTCATGATTTTTCTTTTATATAACATATTATGTGATAATTTTCTATGAGTAACTTACATTCTAAAAGGTCATACTAGTTCCCCACTTTGATTAGAACCCAAAAGTGCCACAACAATATTCTTAAATATATGCTTTATAGTCAGATGAAATCATTTAAGGAACATGAATGTTATATTATATTAGGGATGTATATTATTATTATTTTAAGGAACTTCTCATGGTGTATGAACTTGGTCATATCCATTATGGGATATTATGGGAATGAGACCTGCTAGTAGGATACCCACATTTATATTTTTTGTTGAATGTTCCTATTTGGGGATGTGTGTATTGATCCTTATTATTTAAGATTATTATTAATGAGTATTATAAGTCACTTACTTTTATGTATCAATGAAACAATGAAAACATATGTTCATGGTGAGGTAAGATTCTTTGGGTGCATTGTGAGTAATATTTCATTAATGAATAATCTGATAATGTATTATCCCTTCTTTTAATTAGTAGAAGTGGATATCTCTAGAACGTTGTTAGAAGTGATATAAACTAAATAAATTCATGTACATGGTGTTTTATATGCATTATATATTTCTAGAAAGTCAAATAATGTGACATCAATCATATAGTTTGATGTCCCCTATATGAAACCTAATTTATAAGAGATATCACAATTAAGGGATTATATTACATAGTAAGAATCCGTATAAGGTATTATGTCATTGCGGCATTAAATTATTCCTCTATGGGTTCCACATAATGTTTCTAGATTCTAACCTTAGACATTATGCTGCATCACAGAATGCCACTGAGAAAGAGACAAAGAGGGTCACACACTAAGTGCATCCAGAATCTAAGTTAAAAAATATTTTTTTTATTTATTATTTAAAAAGTTGAATAAATATTATTTTTACACATGGTTTGATAATTATTCATATTTTCTTAATCATATATATTCTTCCCTAGTTATTGGATAGGATATTAGATGAGAAGAATATTAAATAAGTATTTATTTTCTATTTAGTGAATATAATATTTATTTATTCATTATAGAATAATGTAGTGATATTTATTTACTAATTAAATAGTCATTATTCAAGTCCAAATAAATATTTTTGAGTAATGAAGGACTGAATTTTATGGTCCGATGTGAAATAATACATATTGACTATTATTTGATTAAATAATATTTAATTTAATTCCTAAGTTTAGAACATGTCAATAAATGATAGTAATATTATTATTATAGGCATGGGGTTATATAGGGAGTTTGGAAATAATAAGGGTTCATGTGAAATTATTATTTTATAACTTGAGTAGTATTTAAACCCAATTATATTATTTTTATTGTGAGCCAATTCATTTGTTTTGTGAACAATGAGATCCGTAGATAATCCTCTCAAAACCCTATAAATCTCCCTCTCTAAGAATAATCTAATGAATAGAGGGAGACCTTCCTCTACCAACACTCTCAATTCTAGAAATATATAAGAGAACCCTCCCTTTAAGTGATTCTCAGAGTGATCAAAGGTGAATGATGCAAGTGTGAGGATCAAACATGCTAGAACCCGAAGATTCATTTGGTGGAATTTGAATGTTTATGGAATATGTATGGATCATCAATAGAGGGAATCTATTCGTGATTCCTAAAAAAATGACAATGCGATGTAAATGTTTTTTAGATCCATCAATGAAGAAATAAGGTCTCATAAGACAATTCTTTAATTAACTAAATTAATAATAAATAAAATTTTATGAACATGGGCTTTGGTTTCATTGTTTATATATTATCTATATTGATTGATTCATTTCTATTGATCATGGAATTTATCCACATATAAATATCGTATAATCATCGATCACGAAAAAAAGAAAAGTCGGGAATTCCCCATCCAGCACTTTCACTACGCCTGGAACCTAAAAGTGGTATTAGAGGGGTTGCATAATTATTTATAATTATTTAAATATCATTGATTGATTTACACTTTATTCATTAGTTTACAATTCCAGTTTAAGCATTATTTAATCCAAATTGTTAAATCATCTTTCTTCCTCTTCATTTCTCTTAAACATAATCAAATTGATTAATTTTATAAACAAAATAAATTTAAAGATCTCATCCAGAGGTGATGAGGAGTCTATTCAGATAGAAAAAGAGTACACACCATGTAATCTTGAGGTACACATCATGTGATAGTGTTTAATGATCCCTAAATTAATTGAAATTCATTTTAATATGTGTTCATTTATTACATATGATTAATTTTATTACAGCCTATGGGTTGACTGGGCTAGTCTGGCATACGGTCAGCCAAAGAACATGTTGTGTAACTTCCGTACAAGATGTGTTGTCCTTTAGTCACAGATAGACTGTGTACCCTATTATACGACCTACATGACTTGTGACTATGTAACTCGGATACCAGACACCATATATCTTTTGTAAACATCATGTAATCCAATATTATCCCTGGAACAATTGCATGTTGGGTAAATAGGCATGTGTTTTGGATATACGGTTTGAATAATACACACCGTATAGCTCTGATGTATGCGCATTATACTTTTTCCAAATTACACAGAATTAATAATTAATTTATTATATTTTTCAAACCTTATAAACAAGTGTTTTTGTTTTTTCATTAAGTTCATAGTACAAAACATTTGACAGGTTATATATATATAAATGTCTAATTATGTTCTATATAATTTTTGGATCTTCATATCATGTATAAGTTGTATTGTAGTTATTACTCTACACACATTGAATTGTAACATTCTATATAAATACCTTATATTTGTTTGGTCAGTAATTTTATAATACACTCAATAAAATAACATGATAATTCATTTATGTCCCATGTTTCAAGAGTAAATAGTTTACGAGTATAATACATGTTATGTAGTTTAGATGGGTACTCACCATGTTGCCTCCAAGGTAAATTTTTCTATAAATGATATTTATAAATAAATGTATTTAATTTTTTTTAAAATTATGATAGATGATAATATCATGAAAATTTGGATAAGAATGAAGATAAAATAATTGACTAATTAATTATTATAATTAATTTATTTCAGAAATATTTTTCTTAATTAAGAATGATTAGAATTGAATGATAATTTTATTAAATGCGAAATTATTTTCATTAATTTGAATGATCGTGAGCCTAGACCAGACCTTTTTTGCGATTTATTTCTTCTAATCTATTGTTAAATAATTTTTTTGCATGTGTTTCATCCCTTATCCCATTATATAAGGGCTTTCTTTCCCATGTTTTCTTTTATGTAAACCCCTTAACCAATCCTTTGGATCCCCTAACCTACATGTGATTAAAATCCTATCTAATGAATATATCTCCAAAGTCAGAGGAGGTGGTTCAATCTTACAACTGAGCATAAACCAATCTAATAGAGATAAAAAGTTAAACATGTCGAATGATGCAACATGAGCCATGAATGGTTCATTATGTTTTCTCCAATATTGATGGTTAGTTTATCATCTTCTAGATAAACATACCATTAGTAAAAACACATTATAATACCACTTTATTATTTTATTTATATCAAGTTTCATGTTTATTTAATTATGTATATTTTTTCACAATAACTTGAATTAATGAATTCATATGCATGAAATATAGAACTAAAAATAAATAAACTTATTTGTAAACATTATATAAGTTGTGGTTAATCACTTAAGTAAATCCAATTAATATTAAAAAGCTTATCATAAAGATAATATTGGGAAATTTATACATAAATGATAAAATTCCTCAATTATATATATTAATTCACTATAAACTTCTACTACTGAGTTAAAAATGAATCATAGTTCAAATTTCATGACCAACCAAAGTTGTGGTGCTTTCAATTATTAGGTATTTCTAACTTGAAGTTTAGGGTTGACTTATATTAGGTCACAACAAGGGTGGACTTCCAAATTATTACTTATTTTTACTAAGATGAATAGGTTCATGAAATCCAATTTAAGGATTTTAGGATTTGGGATTCTACTCGATAGATCAAGTAACTGTGAGTTAATGTAGTTTGAATTTAGAATGCCTACCTAAAACCCATAAAATTTATTTGGAAATATTCTGGGTTATGAGAAGGGGAATATGGATCCATTCCACTATAATGCCTAAGAAGCATGATTTTATGAATCTAGTGGTGATGGATATTGGGTTTTGAAAAAATAGTTAGATATTAATAAATAAAATATTTATTTATTTGTCTAAATTTTTATATATAAAGTACTAGAATTTTTTTGAACATATTTTTAGAAATAGTAATAAAAATGAATTCAAACATAACACTATGATCCATACATAGAAGGATAACCTTGTCATAGGAACAAAATTTCCAAGAGTGATAATGGTACTTACACATTATACTATGCCATTGAAGTAAATTGCATGTGCTTGAAGAACCTATTCCAGATACACAAGGTAAAGAGTCAAGTGAGGAAGATTTATCTCTCTATGTGAAAAAATTAAATGACTCCACATATGCTTAGTGTTTCTATCTATCATCCATGACCAATGATATTATAAATGAATATGAGGACATAGACTCGTATATCATGATGTCTCACCCTCTAGATCTCTAAAAAAATAATGTGATAAAAGAGAGATATGAGATATCCAATTCATTATTTACAACTAAGCTTGGAGATATGTTCCTTCTGGACCTCATGTGGTCACCTTTATAAACTATATTGAATTCTAAGACATTATAGGGATTAAATTCCCAAATGATTTTTACACAGATCTCATTATTTCTTCACTAACCAAGTCCTTCTCTAGTTTTATTATTAATTATAAAATGAATAATAATGATAAAATATTTTGGGATCCTCTTACTCTAATTCACCAAGTAGGGAAGGACATGGGGTGTGATAAACCCATCGAACTTATGGTGAATAAGAAAAGTAACAACAAGGTTAAGGGGACTAATACTCATAAAAAGTATTAATATTCCAATAACCTTCCTTCCGTGAAGTGGACGATCCAGAGGTAGGGTAAAGAAAAGGAAGCGATATGTTCTTCATGTGGTAAGCAAGGCCATTGGAATAGGAAATTCATATAATGACCCGAACCAATGTTTCTGGGCTTATCTAAAATAAATGATGTGTATTTGTTTTATAAACTATATTGACCAAATACACAATATTCATTACATACTAAGAACTTTTTCGGTCTAGGTTTTCGAAGATTAGAAAAACCCTATACATTATCAGAGTCGTACAACAGTAAAGAAAAATAAAATATATAATATACTTTACATTCTATAACTCTTTGTTCAAAGACTTATCACTTTAAAATTCTATATGACCGGTGAAAATAATTTTAAAACAAGGGTCTAGCATCATAAATCTCATTAAGGTGTTTTTAAAAATAAAAGGAAACTAAATAGAGTTTTGTAATTGAAAAATGGAAGTGGTACATGTAATGAAGTCAGATAATGTTGGCTTATGAAACCATGAGTAATTCTCAAAATAAACATTTATTGAATGGATATCAATATACATATCATTTTGGAAATCAACATCATTCACTCATAAAACTGTAATAATTTCACTTGAAAACTTTTAATCATTTCATAATTTAATTCTCAAAGGTACCTTGGACCATAACATGGATTCTCATATCACTCCCGAGACATGGTGGATATAGTCCCATTATGGATTGGGTTCACTCCCTAATCACATAATGTGATAAGGATACACCTATCATGCACCATACATGATATCTTATGAGATTAACACATTACCAAATACATTGGGGAAATTTCTATGAACACCCATCATAATTGGAAATAAGTCTCATAAGGGTTTTGGGTTCACATCTCATACCCTGCCTTCAGTCACATAACATAAATGTGTGCCTCTTTGTAATTATAAGTATTATAACTTATATTTATCATTATGAGGACTATGAAATTTATTTTAAACCATGATCTTTGAAAAATATTTCTTAAAATGAGATTTATTGATTATATGTGTATCATGATAAGAATAAGAATAATTTTTTTTGCATAAACATTTATGAATATATATATATATATATATGGAAATTGGAACAAAACATAATTTCATGTTAAAAAACATATACAAAATACTTTCACATAAAATAAAACATATGAATACATTAATTTATTTATATATATATATATATGAACAGTGAGAATAAAATAATTATCCACAAATTAATAGTTATGTGCTTATATTTATTTACATGTATCCATTTTTTTCAATCTTAGAATCTATTTCTCTTAAAAGATCACGTATTTAGATACATATATATATATATATATATATATATATCTGTGTGTGTGTGTGTGTTTTAAAAATTGTCTTCTTATGATATTATTTTGTTTAATAAACATATAATAGTTTGAAAATAGAATAATTTTAATTTAAACGTTGATTTTATAAATTCAAAAACGTCTCATACACTTATTGATACCTCATTAAAATTCTTTGAACATTTGAATTGATTTTGTAAAGATAAATCTATGGATGGGTGTGATTTTTAATATGATATGTGTGTGTGTGTGTGTGTATATATACATATATATATAAGCACACATTTTGGACACTATTATTAAATAACAATTTTAAAAATATAATTACATTCATTTATAGGAGTGAAATTGTGATTATTTTAATTATTCAAGAATAACTTAAAGAAATTAAGTCTCATAGAACAAAGAAATAAAAATTGTGTAAAATTTTTAAAGGTAAGACCAACAAGAATCATTATATAAAAACCATTTAAATTATATTAAAACAATAAATTTAAATTTCCAAAACCATAAATTATAAATTGAAATATTTAATATAAAATCAATTTCATGTGATCATATATATATAAATAAAATCATAATACCACATTGAAATATAGGAAGACAATTATTTTTCATGTTGAAAATATTTTAAGCAATGATCCATAATTATAGGTATGAATAAAAATCATATAAATAGATTGATATATATATGGCCATTATTGATAATAGATAATAAAATCTATTTCAAAACCATGAACTAGTAATAAAATATTAAAGATAGACGTTAAAGAAGATTTAATATGAATTCTAACATATTACATATCCCTTACAACATAATATTAAATCATAATTTAATTAAATAAAAAATATTACTTGAATATAACCATGGAAAAAAATTGAAAATTGATTACATGTTTGGTTCTAAAGACAACAAACTAAAGGTTAAAGATATTGTAAAAATAATTTCCCTTGCACCAAAATAACTTATATTTAGACGAAATCTTGACAAAAATATAATCCCTTTATATCACCAAAATAAGTTGAAAACAATCATAAAATAAATTTTAGTAATTGACTAAATAAAAATTGACATATAACATTGAAAAGTAAACTGTATCTTTTCAGTTGATCTTTGAAGAGGGTCCACAAAATGCTACATGGATCTTTTGAGAAGATAATTTCCAATAAAACATAAATTGAATTGAAATAAATTAATTTCATAATAAAATTTTAAAAATAAATAAATGTATAGATGTAAATAGTTTCCCATAGATTAGAATATTAAAAAGAACAATTTAAAAAATAAGGTTATCTTACCTCAAATTGATCCAGCACCACTTCTAGCTGGTATTAGGACACATAAAAAATGCAGAAGATATCATAGAACCCAATATAAAACCATGGAAGATTATGCAGAAGAAGACTTCCTACTTATAACACCACATCACTATTTATATAGGGAAAAAATCAATCTTTCTCTGAACTCTCAAGGTACAAGAAACGATAATAAAATCACACATTTACTATAATAGGATCATTCGATGAAGAACCTAAATAAAAAATTAACATAATAAATTTTATATTACCGATATAGGGATATATGAGGATATAAAGAAATTGAAATTTTGTTCAATGTCCAAAATAAAACAACAATACAATAAGTGGTCTCCAAAAAAATTACCAGTAAATGGATAACTGTAGGCATACAACAAAAGAAAACAAATCGAGGAATGAGACACTACTAGATGATTCAGACATCTAAAACTCGAAATAGACAAACACCTACCTCTAAGAAAATCTGGAAAAACATGAACCAGAAGGTTGTCATGATAAAGAAGAACATACCACACTCGATGCTACACAGATCTAGTTCAATTTACCCCTCCACGACTGAACCCTATACCACAATCAAGACTCGATGACGTTATTTGATCCACACACATCAGCAAAAGATCTCCAAACCAAACAAATCCACACTCGCAGTTGGAAATATCATGGTTGAAACTAATTTTGGATCTGCTACTTAGACTCCCCATCCTTGCAAAATAAGATATGGTTGACCTATGATCCTCGACTTGGGATCTCTTACGTGATACGAGAGACCCCATTGCTAGAACTGGCCCCTCAAATCAAGATCCCCAAGCATAAACCATAAAATAAATTCCGAACGCGATTTTCCCATATTTCATAAATGTTTATTATTTATTTAATTCTTTTAATTAAAATATAATTTCTTTTAAAATTAAAATAATATATATGTTTATAAATTTTTACAAATTTATCAAACAATTATAATCCAATAATAAATCATTTGTTTTCAAAAATATCATAATTCATATTTTTATATTATATAAAACATATTACTTTATCATGAACATTCAAATTTTATTTATTTCAAATCCCCTTAAAATTTTAATACCATTAATTAAAATAATGTAACATAAAATCATTTGATGTTTTAATAATAATACATATATTAATTAAAAATATTAGTTTATTTTCTCTAACCAAGTTATAATAAAACATATTTATATATCATACTTATATTATTTCTATCATCACCAAATAAATAATTTTTCTAAAAATACTTTCTTTCAAATTATAATTCTATAAATCACTCTTAAATAGTTTTTTTCAAAAAATAATAGAATATATTCAAACATAAAAAACATTTTTATAATTTTTTTGTCAAATTATCATTATTTTTATAATAACTATAAAATAAATATATTTAATCTAAAATAATACATTAGAAAAATTAATACTATAAAACAACATTTTTATAATATTAATTTAAAATTAATTTGAAAACTATAAATTTTAATTATAATTATTATTAACTTATAATCAAATTAATTGAAGTAATTAATTTAAATTATTATTTTTCTATAACTTAGTTTATTTAAATTTATAAAAACAGGTTATTTAATAAGAAATAATCATTTTAAACTTTTTAGGTTATTACACTTCACCCATGAGAAATAGGAAACTAAAGGTTAATTCATTATCAATTATAATCTTTCATTATCTACACATTAGGTATTAGATATAATTTCTGGTTCTCACATCTGTAACCAAATGAAACCACCATGTAGATTTAGAAATATTTCTAGAGGATAGGTGGATTTGTGAGAAGTCAAAGGTGTTAGGCTAGATGCTCTAGCCATTGGTGACTACCAACATTTATTGTGAACATAAATGATATTGGATTTAAAATATTTTTATTGGGTACCAACTATTACCAAGAACATAATTTTTTTATGATTATTAGATACATATGGTTTTATTTTATAATTATGAAATTAAATATGTGTCTTTTATAAATAAAACATATTTTACGGTATAAAATATTTAAATAATTGTCTTTATGGGTTAAATTATGAAAACCAAGTACTATCAATAGATAAAGAATCACGTTCACTCAACTCATATAACACCCAGATATAGAATCACTATATTAGTCATATAAATAAGAAGCGTTTGAAAAAGATCTATCAAGATGGTTTTTTAGAATATTTTGTGCTAAAACCACTTGAAAGATATCATTATTGTTTATAAGGAATAATGAGAAAACCTCCATTCAGTGGATAGGATGAAAGGTCTATAATTTTTTAGGATTGTTACATACTAATGTGTGTGAAACATTTCTAGTAGAATCTAGAGGTTGATGTTCCTACTTCATAACTTTTACTAGTGACTTGAGTAGATATGAATATTAATACTTGATGAGTTATAATTATATGTCCTTTTATAATGTCCAAGTATTAGATAATGAAGTAGTGAATCAACATATAAAGAAGATAAACTTTTATCGGATCTTGGTGGTGAATACATGAACCAATATTTTGTTTCCTTTCTATATGATTTTGGGATTCTATCTCAAATCACTCCATCATACACACCATAGTGGAAAGGTGTTAGTTAAATGAGGAACCATACCTTGTTATACATGGTAAGGTTGATGATGAGTCATGTAGATATTCTTTTATACTTTAAGGGATATGCATTAAAAATTGTGGGATGGACATTAAATCCAGAACCAACTAAAGTGTAAAAAAGAATTCGCTTTTAGTTATGGATTAGAAAGAAACCTATTTTTTCACATACACATGTATGGGATTTTGAGGAATTTTTAAGTCCTTATTATGAAAAAATAGAACCTTGGCATACAAATTTTATCTTTATAAGGTGTCATATAGAAACAAAAGGATACTACATATACAAAACCTAAGAAAAGAAAGTAATTATCACCTTACAATCCGTTTTTCTTTATAGGGAGTACATCCTCAATGATGATAGTGAGAGAAATATTGACTTCAACAAATTTGTTTCTTAAGATACATAATTGTTTGTACCAAAACAGATTCCCTTAGTCCCTATGGAATAATTTTTTCCTAAAACACATGTACTTTATAGGAGAACTATTGAGGTAATAGAACTAGGGAGATATAGTTTTTTAGTCATCATAGTGGGTGACTCATTATTGGTTGACAATGATGAACCTATCTCTTACAAAGAGGATGTAATGTCCTAAAAATTCTGTGTATATATATTTTAAACTATATGGGATTATTTAAAGACCAAAAGCTGAGACGACATGTGATTCTGTGGACCAGAGTACCCAGAATGATCCATTAAATAATTTTAAGATTTAAATAGCATGTGTGAGAGGTTTTCCTGAAAAAGTGTAATAATTCGTGAGTAGGTTCCCAAATAAGAATTCATTGGGCACCGTTGCATTCAAAATGGCGGGTTTACCGTTGGTGTGACTTAATATTAGTCGGTGCAGGCCTCAAGTGAGAAAACCTAAAAATGGAATAACCGTAAATAAAATAGATTGTATAAAATTATTTTATTTTTAAAATGATTATAACTCACGAACGGTGACTTGGATTAAAAATATGATCCCACTATTGAGCTTGTGAGGGTATGGATTCCTAATAAAGATCCTAACATTGGATGGCGTTGGCCAATAGTGGAAGTTAGTTTTTGGTCATAAATAAAATAATTATGTAACAATTTTTTTATTTTCAAATACTTCTAACTCTTAAAGGTAACCCAGATTGGAAATATGAGAGTATCGTTGATCTTGTGAGGGTATCTTTCCCTTAGGAGGAGCTTAACCTTGACTGGAGTACGTCAGGGGTGAAAGATAGTTTTTCAACTTTTTTTTAAGTTCATTTAAATAAACATGTGAGAGGTATTGTATAAATTTTAAACTGGTACTCGGATCAAAAATATGAGGGCATCGTTGAACTCAGAACATTGGTATTCTCTTATAAAGGTCTTAACATCGACTGGCGAGGGTCGACTGAAAAAGGTAATTTTTAGACGTTTCATAAGAGAAATAAAATAAATTTAAAAGTTATTTTATTTAATTTTCCTCACTGTAGAGCAGGTCGAGTAGCACTGTTGTGCAGAGATGAGGTTGTGAAAAACATCATTAATGAAGTTCTTTTACTAAGGCATAATAGAGATGTGGTTTTATAAATTAAACAATGTAACGATGCGACGACATAGCGTAATATAAACGATGTGATGCATTTCTATTTTTTTAGATAACGGGTTGGAGAAAATATTTGGAGGCCGAATAATTTCTATGAAGAATCTATGATGAAGGATTTTATCTCCATAGAAGATCACCGATAGATCAGAAAGTGGTGATGACACCTTGGAGGAAGGATTCAATACCAGATGTCAATTAATACTGACGGTTTAGAACAGATCGAACCCAAAATATGAACCTTCTCCAGGTTGGGGTTTTCACTGTGCTTGAGTTTCCCCATTCTTCATTCCAAAACAACGAACATGGATCAACCCATTAACAGGTTGATCCACAGATTGCTTTTTATTTTAGGAGGCATTTTTGACCCAGTTATTCTTGAGTGCAGTCTTTCAGCCATAGGACGATGGTTAGACGGAGCGGACCATATAGACCTTAGAGGACAAGATTCATGCTTGTGTCCTTGATTTTGGTCGTAGTTGATAGGATCATCTTCCACTGGTGGAGTTTTCATACAATAACTGTAATCACTCAACCATTGGCATGGAAACGTTCAAGACTTTGTACGGTCAGCCTTGCAAATCACATCTATGTAGGATATACACAGAGGATTCAGCACTTATGTGTCCATATTTGGTATGGGCTACCACTGAGAAGGTGAAGATCATCCACGAGTGGGTGAGGACTACATAGAGTAAACAGAAATCTTATGCTGATAGGAGACAGAGGCCTTTAGAGTTTGAGGAGTGAGACTATGTGTTCCTTTGGGTCTCACTCCAAAAAGGATTGCAGATATATGGAAGGGGCGGCATGTTATCTCTCAGGTTCATCAAACCTTTTTAGATTCGTTCTCAGTACCCACATTTTTTTGTTTTTTCTTTGTTTTATATTTTAGGGATGCAAATCCCTAAGGTTGGGAGAATATAATGTCCTTTAAATTCTATATATATATATTTCTAAATTATATGGGATTATTTTTAGACCAGAAGTTGAGATGGCATGTGATTCTGAGTCCTAGAGTTCCAGGAATGATCCTTCAAAAAATGATATGTTTTCAATAGCGCACGTGAGTGGTTTTCCTAAAAAGTGTAATATCTCATGAATGGATTCCTGGATCAAAAATCTGAGGGCACTCTTGTGTTTAGGATGGAGGGTTTACCCTATTTACGACTAATGTTTAATCAGTGCGAGTCTCTCATGAGAAAACTCCAAAATGTTATAACCATAAAAAATAGATTAAATAAAATTATTTTATTTTTCATATTTTTATAACTCATGAACGATGAATTAGATTAAAAATAAGAGATCACCATTGAGCTTGTGAGGTTATGATTTCCATAGGAAGATCCTTACATTGGTCAGTGCGGGCCAACAGCGGGACTTTGTTTTTGTCCCTAAATAAAATAATTAAGTAACAATTATTTTATTTTCAAGTCCTTATAACTCCAAAATAGTAACTCAGATTGGAAATCCAAGACTACCATTAAGCATGTGAGGGTGTGTTTTCCTTAGTAAGAGCGTAACCTCGACCATCGTGGGTCGATGGTAAAAGTTAGTTTTTGAAATTTTATTTTGTTCATTTAAATAAACATGTGAGAGGGATTTTCTAGCTTTTAAACTTGTGCTCGGATCAAAACATCTGAAGGCACTGTTGAACTCAGAACATCAGGATTCCCCTAGAGATGACTTAACATCAACCGAAAATAGTCGACTGGAAAATATAATTTTTGGACCTTTTGGAAGAGAAATAAAATAAATTAAGTGGTTATATTCTTTTCCTTTCATCACCATTGAGAAGGCCGAGTATCAATGGGGTGCAGTGATGTGGTGAAAAAAAACCTCATTAATGATGATCTTTAACTAAGTCATAATAGAGATGTTGTTACATAAATGAAATAGTGTAACTATTTGATGAAACAATGTAATAGAAACATTGTGATATGTTTCGCTTTTAATTAGATAACGGGTTGGAGAAAACAGTTGGAGGCCTAAGAATTTATCTGATGAATCAATGGACAAGGAGTTTCTCTCCAACAAAAAACATCGGCGGATTGAAAGTAGTGATGACGCATGGGAGGAAGGATCTAGGACCGGATGATAAGGAATGCTAAATGCATCAAAAAGATCGACACCAAAGATGAAACTTCTTTAGGTATGGATTTTGTTTGTGCTTGAGTTTCCCCATTCTTCATTTTTAAACAATGAATGTGGATCAACCCACGAACAGGTTGATCCTTGGATCGCTTGTTCTTATGGGATGGTACTCTTTTCTTGGGATTTCGTCCAGATTCATTTTTGATAGAACATCAATCCTTTTTACCCAGGTTTCCAAACCTCTAATGATGAGGGTGTAGGCCGACACGAACAAGGCCCGAGCCCATCCACCATGTGCTTTTCTGTGCATTAGTCATGGATTCATTTTCAGAATGGAAGAAAGGGGTTTTCGAGGCCATAACATGGGAGATAGAGACCTGAGAAGACCATCAGTGTAGGAAGTTTGTGAAACAAACCACCGGAGCAGACCCAGTGGTTCGTGAAATATGTCTCCAGTGATCGGTGGCTACCTCGGGCGGGTGGAAGCTCTCCACGACAGTGCACCATGACAGACATGGCAATGACTGGCTTGGGCCGCGGTGGTGCAGCAGGAGCCACCAGCTAGTGGGGTCGGGACATGGACCACTGGTCATGTTAGATGGAGAGTCCTATGCCGCGTAGGCTGCAACACCCCACTATCTAGCGGTCCAGTGACCGTATATGGGACTAGGTGGGGGCGGTTGACTCCAATCGGCTGCATGCAACAGAACCGGCCTACTGTGGCAGGTTAAACCAATTGGATATTACCATACCACTAGTTGGCCTATGAAAATAACAGACTGGCCTACCAGTTGCGGGATGGTCTAGATGGGACTAGGTCACCAGGCGGCCTAGGGGGCAGGACCCCTAGCTGAACCGGGCTAGGTCTACCAAGGCTTAATGGGACTATCCCACTAGTCGGGGCAACACAAACATGAACCAGGTCGAGTCCCTCATTAGAACCAAACTAGGGTATGTGAGACCCCCCGGATGGGTTGGTCGGGTCAGTCTGACTGGGCCCAGACACAACTGGACCCTATTTATGAAAATGCTAATATCTTTTAGACCAGGTTTTCAATTGTGATTCCATCTATGGCGTTGTGACCCATATGAGGAGACAGAGCTTTGGGCATACTATAAGTGAGTTTTTGTGTTATTCAAGATACAACTGATGGCTTGAGAAGTAGATTCTCTGGGAATCAAGTGTGTTACATATAGGAATCCTGCAGCTGGATGAGACCCAAAGATTAGCAACCCTGAGTGAATCAGTTCCTAGATACCCTATGTGGATCAACTCATTGATACCCTTTCTGGAATAGCTCTTAGGGACCCTGTGTGGACCATCTCCTAGCAACCTAGTGCGGATCTTCTCCTAGAGACCTTGTGTGGATCAGCTCCAAGCGACCCTGTCTAGATCAGATCCTAGCGAACCTCTATGGGTCATCTCCTACCGAACCTATGTGGATCCACTACAACAGGCTCTGTGGGACCCAAAAGACCCACGATACTCATCTAGGATTAGTACCTCATCAGTCCAATTTGTTATGTTTTACGACTGATAGTCTTTTTTCTGTACTTTAGATTATACCTGTCTGAGCTATCTTACTTCAAGATCATGCCTTGTGGTTTTCTTTGAAGATTTATTTATGATATTTCTTTTGGGATTTGGGGTCCCTACTAAGTATTTTGTTACTCACCCCTACATGGGATTTGCCGACACGTGTCGTGTCCCATAAAGGTGATCTATGGTTCGATGAAGACCTTGGTGGTCTGGAACTAGGTAGTGCTCAATGTGACAGGATGAATGGGCATACTTCTACGACTACAGGAAGCTACCCTTCGCCTACCCTTCAGTTGGGTTCTTCAGAAAACGTATATCATAGATCTTTTGTACTTTCCTATTTTCAGTTTATCTTATTGTTGTGTTTTTATTCTATCTCATTTGACTTACTGTTTGTACCTTTACTTAGTGGTTGTTTAGTGGAATGCATGTTTTCCTTTCTAGCTATTTGGGATGTGGTTTTGTGTGTGTGCATGCGTACAGGTACTCATGAAAATTCCTTCCACTAATGGGATAATGCCTTCGGTGCTAGTCGCCAGCCCCAAGCCTTTGGGAGGTGGGCTAGGGGTATTCATGGCACATGCCCCGGGGGATGGGTCATGAAAGAGGTAGTAGAGAGCCTAAATCTACAAGAAGGAAAGAATCCATGAATTCTAAAATAGATTCTGTGTATCAGAACCATGTTTGGGTTCTAGTCAATGTGTGATGTAAATCTTGTAGGATGGAAATGAGTAGTTAAGAGAAAACTGGACATGAAAGATAATGTAAATACCAATAATACAAGGATAATATCTAAAGGATTTTAAATCAGTCAAGGAATTGACTATGATAAAGCCTTTTCACTAGTTTCCATGTTTAAATACTTCATAATTCTAGATGTTATAACATCTTAACATGAATATGAAATTTGTAATCTGGATTTCAAACTAGATTTTCATAATGGGAACCATTAGGAATATTTCTACATGAAAAAATAAGAAGTTTTTGTGACTCCACGTGATACTAAAAATATTTTCAAGTAGCATAGATCTATTTATGGATTGAAGAAAGTATACAGGTATTGGAAAATTTGATTTGATGAAGTGATAAAAGAATTTTCCTTCATTAGAAATGAATGTGAGTCATTTTGTTACAAAAGTTTTAGTGGTAATGTGGTAATTATCCTATTTTTACATTTTGATGACATATTACTTATTGGAAACAACATACCAATCTTATAGTCTTTTATGGACTAGTTAACCAAGTATTTCTCCATGAAGGACTTAGGTGGAGATTCCTATATACTGAGGATGAAGATCATCCGTGATATATCCAGAGGATTCGTGGGATATATAAAATTACATGAATTAGACAAATACTAAAGAGATTTAGTATGGAAAATCCAATAAGAGATTTTTTCTAGTGTCACATAGTCTGCATATTTCTAAGAAAATGTTTCTTAAAACAAAATAGAAAAAATAAATAATGAGTAAGAATCCACATGGTTTAGTAATAGGATCAAACATTTATTACATGTTATGTACTAGACTATATGTTCCCTATGCATTGAGAATTATAAGAAGATATCAATCTGATCCAAGAGAATAACATCAGTTTGTTGTTAAGGATATCCTTAAGTGTTTTAGAAGAACAAAGGATATGTTCCTGGTGTATGTAGGAGATAAAGAGCTTGTAATTAGAGGTTATACTAATGATAGTTTTCAAATAGATTAGAATCATTTGATGTTGCAGTCGGGATATGTTTTCTATCCCAATGGAGGATCTGTGAACTGGAAGATTTCAAATCAGGTAGTTGTCATTGATTCTACAGTGGTGTCTGAGTATATAGTGTCTTCTGATGCATCCTAAGAATCCAGGATGATACAAAACATTTTCCAGGATCTTGATGTGGTACCTATCATTAAAGACACAATCACATTGTATTGTGATAATATAGTAGTGGTGGCTCTAATAAAAGATGTGAGTTCACATAAAAGGAAAAATAACATACACCAAAAGTATCACCTCATGAAGAATTTTTCTCAGATGGGTAAATTTTAAGTAATAAGTGTTCCCATAGAAGAAAAAATTGAAGACCACATGAAAAAATTCATATATCCATGGAAGCATGAGTATCTACTGATTTCTAGTGGACTAAAGGTTGTTAGCAGTTGGGTCTTGTGAAAGTGTGAGTCTGATTGAGTTGGCATGGTAAACCTAACTTTTATATACTTTATGATAATATGTATTCATTTTTGAATATTAATAAACACCATATCATAGCGTGATTGTTATTCTGTGTAATAATGTATGTGATAATGTCCTAAGAGTCTTTTCATTGAATGGCCATTTCAATTCCTTGCTATGATGAGAACCCAAAAATTCCAAGACATTATTCATAAACACATGTTCTATTTTCGGATGAAATAATTTAAGGGAAAAAAAGATACATTCTATTAAGGTGGATCTCATAGTACATTGGGGAACGTTCCCATGGTATACTCTCTTGGTAATATTTAGTATAGAATATTATGAGAATGAGACCCACCCAAAATAAATCCACATTTATATGTGATATTGAATGTTACTATATATGGACATGTGTATTGATCCTTAGAATTTATGATTATCATTAATGAGTATTATAAGTCATGTAATTTTATGTATTGATGAAAATCTTGATGGCATATGTTCACGGTGAGGTCTGATATGTTGGGTGCATCACGATTAATATTTCATTAATGAATAATGTGATAAATGATTTGTCCCATCTATTCTTTAATAATATTTGATATCTCAACCCCTTGGATAGAAATTATATTGTCTAAAAAAACATGTCCGTGGTGTTCTATATTCAAGTTTGATTTTTTAAAATTAAAAGGAAGAGACATTGATCACATAGGCCAATGGCACAGATATGGAAACTTCTTGATTAGAGATATCATGATAAAGGTATTATATTACATATTAAGTGTATGTATGAGGTTTTATGTCATTTCATCATTAGCTTATTTCTGTATGGTTGCCTCCGTGTGTTTTTATATGCTAACCACGGAGTTTAGGTTACTTTGTCTAATGCCAATGAAAAAGAGGCCAAGAGGGTCACATGCTATGTGTTTCTAGGATCTCATTTAAATAATATATTCTTATCTATTATTTAACAAGTTTAATTTATATTATTTCCACACATGGTTTAATAATTATTCATGTTTTCATGATTGTATATATTCATTCACCTGTTATTTAAGAGGATATTATATGAGTAGAATATTTAATAAATAATTATTTTCTTTTTAGTGAATATAATATTTATTTATTTATTAGTGAATAATGAAGTGATATTAATTTATTAAATAAATAGTCACTATTCAGGGGCTGATAAATATTGTGGATGAATTATAGACCAATATTAATTACCAGAAGAGAAATAATTTATATTGAATATTATTTGAATAAATAATATTTAATTTAATTTGTGAGTTCTGTTCATGTTATGAAATAATAATTTTATTATTGTTATTATAGGCATGGGGTTTTGAAGGGATTACATAAATAATATGGGTGCATGTGAAATTATTATTTTCTAACTATAATGGTATATAAACATAATTATATTATTTTTATAGAGAGGAAATTATTTGTACTCAATGAGATCTAGAGAGAATACTCTCATAGACCAAGAGATCTCCCTCTCTAAGAATGCTATCAAGTATGAAGAGAGATCCTCCTCATCCACCAGTCTTAATTCTAGATAGATAGAAGATAAATGTTCCTTGAAGTGATTCCTAGGGTGATAAAAGGAGAACGATGAAATCATTAGGATCTGTTGTGCAAGCATATGAAGATTCTCACAGCAACGTTTGATGGTTCATGGAACATGTGTGAATCACCACTTGAGTGGAACTACTCAATATTCCAATGAAACAACGATGATGTGACATAGATACATTTTCAAACCATCAATAAATAAATAATTTGTATAAATTTAATTCTTTGACTGCTTAAATTAATTATAAATAATATATGATGAACCTACTCTTTGGATCTCTAACATCCCGACCCAATCTACTGAGTTTATGTTTGATTTCCACGTGAACTCATCTGCGCATCTTCACAAGAAAGAGGCTTTTGACTTCTAGTAAGGGTCTGAGGCTAATAGTTGGGAGAATCTACCTTCGTCAACATATCATATGATCCAAAAAATCGAAAAATAACATAATAAATCATCGGAGTAAACATGCAAAAAATTGAATAAATGTAATTCATTTCAAATAAATAAAACCATGTCCCAAATGTTACAAGCTTTCCCATAGAAAATAAAACAGATAAATAAATAAATAATGAACTATGTGTTCTGACAGTGTTCTTTCTAACCCACCTACTTGCTCCACGCTCCTCATCTCAGCCATCAACCATAAGGCCCTTGACCTTTACCAAATCCCTCAGGAAATCTACAAGCACATCTAAATTCCAGAGTAGTGTGTGAGTAGAAGTCTCAATAGGACACCACCAATGTTTCCTAACCATGGGGTTCCTAAGTATAATAGTGTATACCCTATAATAATAAGTTTATAACAATCATAAACATATAATCCAAAATTGAGTGGTCATATGATTATTAATCTGAAACAACCCCCAGATTCACCTTTTTTGCTTCTATGTTGGAATGATAATCATGAATCGTCAAAGGGATCATAGTCTAGTCACAAGGCTATTGGCATGCCACTTTAAATCCACAAGTCATCGAGTGATGGTAACCAACTCAAAATACACAAGGAATTGAGTAATACTTGAAATCCATAAGGTATCAAGTATCTTTAACCAAATCATAATCCTAAATAGATCTAGAAATACTTGGAATCTACAAGGCATCAAGTATTATCCATCTAATTTGAATCCCTAGGGCATCAAGTAGTGGTTAGGTCATAAGGCCAACATGCTCCACCAAAATCTTCATCACACATCATGCATACTACCCCTCTAAGGAATTATCAGACCCTAACTATCCATTATCCCATGTACCAAGTATAAAACCACCATGAAAACATATTACAAAACAAGGGTGAGAATGATAAATACATCATGACATTATTCATAGTATAGTAACAATCAAACATCACCTGAAATTATCAGACATAGAAAGTGGATACTCTGACATATCCCATGGAAAAAATTATCACAATTGGTCTCACATATGACACACTCACACATATGTTATCACGGGTCAATCATAGATATCAATCCATCCACATGTAAATCATAACATGGAAATACAAGTGTAACAAGAGCCCATAAATTTAAGAAAATTCCTAGCTCCAAGACGGCGATGTTAGTTTTAAGTATGAACCACGCAGTGTGGGTCGATAGATGGAGTGGAATTTTAAAAGTCTAGAACACCTCTGGGAAGCCTTATTATCATAGTCTCCAACATGTCAACACTAGAGATTCACCACGGGTTCCTAGAACCAAAAAGAGTTATTATATTTCAAAAATAAATAAACCATCACGTGCGATGATATTTATACCACCCATATAATTATCAAATTATCATTTAAAATATAACATGAAATGATATTATATCTATCCTAGATAATTCTCAAACTATCATTTTAGGTGAATGCATGTGTTTGTAATATTTACCTCAAAATAATTATCAAATGATAATTTCTTATCAATTGTCCTTTTATAATTATCTGATGATAATTTATTATAATTATCATTTTATAATTATATCCTGGTAATTATATATAAATTATCATCTTATAACTATCTTTTGATAATTTTTCATAAATTATCCTTTTCTAATTATATTATGCTAATTTATTATAATTTATCCTTTATAATTATCTTTTGGTAATTTCTTATAAATTATCCTTTATTAATTATATTTTATTAATTTTTTATAAATTATAATTTAATAATTATATTTTAATAGTTTCTATTAAATTATCCTTTTATAATTATATTTTGATAATTTCTTATAAATTATCATTTTATAATTATCTGTTGATAATTTCTAAAAAAGTGTCCTTTTCTAATTATATTTTGATCATTTTTTATAAATTATCCTTTATAATCATCTTTTTATAATTTCTCATAAATAATCCTCGTATAATTATATTTTGATAATTTATTAGAAATTATACTATAATAATTATCTTTTGATAATCTTCCATAATTGTCTTTTGATAATTTTAATGATTACCCTATTATAATTGAAAGTAATTATCATATAGAAATAAAAATAAATTTTTCCTTGATAATTATATAAGATTATACATTGATAATTTAGGTTTATCTATAATAATAATTCAAGGTAGTTATGATACTATAACTCATTATAATTATCTTCGGATAATTTATAAAAAATTATCCATTCATAATTTTTCTAATTAATCTATGATAATTTATTAAATTATCCATTTATAATTTTGGGTAATATAGTTTTATTTAAATTCCACCATTTTTATTTCCCTAATTTAGGAATATCAAAAAAATATCGGAAAATAAATATAATTAAATAAATGAAAAAAACAAAAACACACCTTCAACCTGCCTGCGCCCCGATCTGAAGAATAAAACACCCATTGGATCATTGGATTCCTTACTGATCATGTACAATAGAGTTATGTATTTCCCAGACATGAAAAAATAAATCCATGATGAAGTTTATGTGGTTAGGCTATTTAAAACTCATTCCTCGTATACATTTGGAATTTCTAAAACATTCAAATCAATAGCCCAATTTAATATACTTTTTCAATCAAAAATTAATACAGAGCCATTAATTTTACCGTTTTAACATGTTACTAATTTTTTTAGGTCAAAACAATTATGAATCAAAAAATTTGGATTTTTCCCACATCAACAATGGTGTTTTTTCATTGGGGAAGAAGAAACAAAAAAAATTATTTTTAATAACTAAAGTAATAAAAATAATATAATAAAACTTTCAATAAATTAACCTTATGTGTGATATGATCAAACGCCCGACATGAAAAAATATTATAACATGCCTAGGGTAAACCCCGCATCTCTAACCTAAATGTGGTCTCATATTTCTCATACAACACACCCTTTAGAATATATTCCATTATTTTCAAAAAAATATATAATAAAAATAACAAATAAGTTATCCTCGAATGTGATCTAACCAAAGGCTTAGTTCTCACAAATTTTACATCTCTTCTAGGGTAAACCCCTCATCCCAGACCTAACTGTCATATCATGTTAATTATACAATGCAGTGTCAGAGAGATATAAAATTATTTTTATAAAAATATATAATATTAAAGTTAAATAAGTTATCATCACGAGTGGTATGACCAAAATCCCGACGCACATAAATGTTATATTGTGACTAGGGTAAAATCATCCTCCATGATCTAATGGTGGTATTAAATTTCTCATAGGTGTATTTTTTTAAGAGGTATTTTATTTTTTTGGAAATATTGTGTGTGCATAATATAATATATTTAATATTTTTATTGTTTCAGCACCGAGGATCTACAAACCAAAGAAACTCATACTAACTCATTCTTGGACTTCGTAAATATTCCATAAAATAATAAAAGTATTATAAAATGTTTTTTTACCTTTTCATAATTCCTTTAAATCAATTATTAAGTGGTTTTTGTTGAAAATTACATTTTCCACATAAAAACACTCATAATACATTATCAAATGGGGTTTTATTATATTTAAAAAAACTATAAAATTAAAATTTTCCCCATCTATCGACCTATCATCCCTGAGGAGTATCTCTAGAAGTCTTGTATGGATAACTCATGACACTGATCTTGAAGATCAGACTCGTTATCTCGCATCTCCTCATCGATTAGTCCATGCTACCAAAAAACTTGGACTAGTGGTATTGTATTTCCTCGTAACACCTTCTCGGTTTGGTCTATAATCCACTCTAGAATCTCCTAATATGATTCATCAATATCCATATCAATGTCCTCATAATCAAAAAAATGCACATGGTCATGTATACACCTCTGAAGTTGTGACACAAGGGACACACTATGCAGGCCTCGATAGCGAGAATGGTACGCCACTGCTCCAATCCACTCCATGATCTCAATGGGTCTAAAATAACAAGTTTCAACATTTCCTTCTTACCCACATGATTTCACCCTAATTGAGGAGTCACTATCTAGAAGTCATCATCTCTTACAGTGAACTCCAAGGGTCTCCTACTATGGTCATCATATGATTAATTTCTTCTCTGAGCAGTGATCAACATCTTTCGTATCTACTACACTCTCTTAGACGTATCCTGAACCATGATGGTTCCGAGAAAATATATATCACCCACCTAATTCCAAATGATATGTAACAACCACAATATTTTAATTTAATCTCTTCAATAGTTTTTGTTGCACACAACACCTTGTTTAAATGAACACAAAAATATTATTATGTGATCATGATAAACCAACCATTATAATTGTAGGAATTAATATTATTAACCACATTATAAAATATATAATTTTCAAACTCATTTTAATGTATTAATTAATTATTTTTGAATAATTTCTTAAATTTTATTAATACCCTTTTAGTCTTTATAAAATTCGTTTTCATAAAAAATGGTTTTATTTCTTTTTATGAGTCAATATCATAATATTTGTTTAGTAAATTTGTTAAAATTTATTATATAATACTAGTATAATTTCTGAAAAGAACCATATTAAAATTAACTTATGGTGAATTTCTTGGACTTTTTTGGAAAATACATATTTTTTAGTTAATAGTGAATAATACTGATTTTATAAAACTATCATTTTATTTATATTAAAAAGTTTCTTTAGAATTTTAATTTGATATAAAATGAAGATAAGTACTCTTCAGTAAGTTACAATTTAATGTTAATGATTCTTATACATTATTTCATTATGACTACATTATTGTGGTTAAAGTGATTTAAAAAAAACTTTTTTCGTTACCTTTTCTGAGATTATTTTTAAATTAAATTTTGAAAGTTTTGTGTTTTTAATTTTTAAAAATTGATTCCATATTTTGATTCAGTAGGTTCAAATTTATTAAATAGGTCCCTTTTATTTTTTTCAATATGAATAGTGACCTTTTTAAATTTTATTACCATGGTAAAGTGTAAATTGGGTAATATATTTTAAAATAAAATGATAACGACTCTAGAATGAACCTTAAACTTGATTTTTTTTTGATAATTTCATTTCATCCATAATAATTCATGTTTTAGATATATGACCATATTTTCCAATAGATATTTATTATGAACCTTAAAATATATTATTTAATGAAAATTAAAAGTTGTCATACTCATAATTTTAATAACTATAAATTTTTTCATATAGTGTTATCTAGATGATATATTTGAATATAAATATTCAATTGAAATATAAAATAATTATCTTCATCACAATATTATTTTTTATATTTATGTGAAGAAATATTTACCTTAAATTCTTACGTAATGCTGATGTAGAAATTATTTAATTAATAGAAAAATAAAATAAATGATATTAAAAAATGTTAAAATAAATATATTTATAGACAATTAATGACATTCATTAATTTTATAGACCACCCTATCATATTAGTGATAAACTAAAAAAATTCCAATTTAGCTTGTAGTATTTTTTTAATTAAAGTCAAATTAATGAATAGTCCTTAAAATTAAAATTATAAATATTTTATAGTTAATAATATTTTATTAAATGATATAAAATTACTAAAATTAATTAGTTTAATACAAAATATTTTTATAAGATTTAAAATTTCATTTATAATCCATTTATTGGTCATTTTTTCAATTTATATTAACTATATTAACCATCAAAGAGTAAAAATCCATGTTGTCACTGTAAGAGTTAAAGAGGTTAAATAAGGGTTAAAACAAAAATATAAGAATATAATCATGACCAAAACCAGTAAAAATAAATTATGTGATGAATATTATTCGACCCTTATAATCATAGGATCTAATTAGAGTTGTTCATTGTACATTTTTTCATGAAAATGACTTATATTATTTAAACAAATATAGTTAGAAAATGTCTCTCTATTTATATTTAATTATAAAATGAGGCTGAGGTATTATAGTTGGGCACGATAGAAGTACTGTAGTTGTAGTGGAACTATAGTGATAGTGGCACTATAGCGGTGGAGGTACTTTAGTAGAACTATAAAGGTAGATGAACTATAGCAGGTACTATAGTAGCCTAGATAATGCAGTAGTATTATTTACTAGAGGTCCCTTTGTGCCAAAAAATGGGTTTTCATGCCCCTCGGCCTTCGCGCTATGTAATGGGTCTCCATCTACTTGTTTAAAAGAGGAATTTTCTGTTATTTAAAAATAAAACGAGTCTGCATCCACAACCATTAAAAAATATCTTTTATGTGTCCACATAGGGACAAAATCAAGATATAAATGAAACTAAATGTCTATTTTAATATTAATGAATTTTTTTATTATATAAGTTTATTTTTAATTTTTATAAATTATATAATTACATTAAATTCTTATTAAATGATAATATAGTATTTATATAATTAGTAGAAAAATAAAATAAACAATTTAAAAATATTAATTTTGTTATAATTTGAATGAGTTAATGTGATAAATGAATTTTATATATCTATATAAAATATTTTTGATATTTTAAATAATTATATTCTAATTCTCACTTTTTCATGATGTATTTGAAGTCAAATTAAATGAATGGTGTCAAAAATTGACATTAATGATAATTTATCAAAATAATATTTTATTAAATTATTAAAAATTCATAAAAAATCATTATCCATGTGAATTAAATTTACTTGAAAAAAATAATAATTTTTCCATTTATGAGTTATTTTTCCATTTTCAATAATATTGTTTAACCATTATGATAAAAAAAGTGGTTACCATGGTTATGGTTAAAAATAACGAATCAAGGGGTTAATCAAAAGGATAAGGTGTAAAATGATAAAAAAAAACATGTCTAAATTATTGTTTTTGATGGTATTGAAACCATATCCTATGTTAGATGTGAACACCATTACATTTTGAGTCATTTGGTATGATAAAACAATTTATTACAATTTAATCTTTGGAGATATTCCCAAAGTGCCCCTCACCTCAATTATAAAAGGGTACCCCCTTCATCACTTATTAACACCACATTTATATATTTATCTTGACCAAGTCCTGCCAATTAATGTTTTCGGAATCATTATCCAAGTTCATAAGGATCTATTCCTTCCAAAATACCGACCATATAACCCATAAGAAGAGATCTAAAGAAGTCTGTTGGAGAAGTAGTAATCATCTTTCCGAATAATTAAAGTTTATTTCTTCTTCTACTTCCTCACATTGTTTTTGTTTCCATTATTAAGAAATAAATATAGTATCATTATATGATGATATGTTATTATTATTATGGGATGACCATATTACACCTTTTATACATCCTATGAAAAATGAAAGCATCGTGTGTCCGTACGTACAACTTATCGTCTCCACATATAAGTGTAATTCATTTTTCATCACCACATTATAAGGATGGTTATAATGATGGAAATAATGGATTTATATGATAGGTTTTACATGGTATTAATTATATAAAATTAATACACCATCTAATGTTTCACCCTTTGAGCCATTTAGAAATGATATCTTCGCTCATGCGTACGTACGACGTACCATCTGCATGAAGCGATGTGATTTATTTTCAACGTTAAAAATTAAATAATTGTTTTTAAAATATATTTAAGTATTAAATATTTGATATATACCATTACTATAATTCTTGATATTATGGATTTATATCCTATGAAAAATAAATGGGGTTATTGAGGACAAATAATGCCTTAGTAAACAAGGATAATAACACCTCAAACTGTGAAAATAGTGAAATATTATTAATGAACGGAAGATATGATGATTATATAAGTTGTTTTAAATATAAAGAATATTATTTTATAAATTAATAACATGATTAAAACTATTATAAATGATGTTTGAACATGTTTTAAGGAATTCTAACTTGAGGTGAAGTATTTTCATCTCACCTTTATTTTTGGGGGACCCATTCCTTATTCACCACTTATTTATTTTGTGTGGCGTATATAATACCCATTTGATATAATATCATGCATTTTCCCGTATTAATGGAATTTAATGTTTAATGTTTAATTTATTTATTTGATGGATCATATGATACAATTAATAACAAAGTTGTAAGGATTTATTTCACAATATCATCATTATTGGATATTATTTGAGTTAGAGTCTCTAATAAGGAATATATCTTTTCCCTGCCAATGTTTCGAAAATGTTGAGTTTTTTAATATCCTATAATTTTTTCTTAAATTCATTTTTATTGCTTTTCGGTATTTTATAAAAAAATAATAAAAGGAATCTTCTTTTTTTCTCAAAAATGTATTTTATGATTTTCTTTAAAAAAGTGTGAAAGGAATGTAGTTTTTTATACGGTGTGAATAGAATTTCCCATTTCCATGGGTTATTAATTATTCAAATAATAATTTAAAATTTGAAAGGGTTGTTTTCAAAGAAAATTATTTCTTCATTATGTACATATTTATAAGATTTAAAAAAATCATTGTAAAAAAAGTCATTTTCCCCATGAAATATTATGGTAATATTTTTAATTTATTTTAAAATATGAAAACAATTTTTTTTAATTTTATGTTTAGGGTGTAATTTAATGATACAATTCATTGTATTTCATTGGATGGTTTATTATTATTTTGACTGGGGAAAATATTTATAAATTTTTATCTTTTATACAATATAAATACTTGATGATAGGGCACATTGATTATGAATTAAATAGATTATTTAATATATGAGGAATTATTTGGACATAAAGAAAGGGTGGGGACCATATATAGAAAATACCATCAATTCATCAGTAGTCTCATTAGAAAAATCAGTTAGAAAACCCTAATTGATTTCTACCCAATATTTTTAAACTATCTTGTGGAAGGTCTTGATAGTAGAGATAAAGTGGGCGAAACTGA
Organism: Viscum album; assembly: GCA_963277665.1. NCBI lineage: Eukaryota > Viridiplantae > Streptophyta > Magnoliopsida > Santalales > Viscaceae > Viscum > Viscum album. The sequence continues at coordinate 2,049,503,814 of OY728137.1, forward strand.
ATTATTTTGTACCCCATAGTTTTAAACTATATTTTGAAAGGTATTGATGGTAAAGGTATCATGTTCCTAAGAAACATGATGTCCATCAATTATGAATTGTCTTCATTATGCTTTTTTGTTATTGTTTTTCCATCATATTTTCATTATGATATTATCCTTGAATGCAATTCATTATTATATATTCTTTAAATTAAAAGTGTTTTCAATTATTTATCTTTTGATATTGGTTATGAATTATCTTATAATGAAATTATATTTTTTTAGATATTTACCATGCCATTTTAATTATACTTTTTAAGTTATGATAACTTCTTTTGTACCTAACCCTTACTGAGAATTTGGGGTCACCCTTATTTTGTTTCTTTTACCCAATAATCCATGAAGTATACTATGTTTTTTTATTCAAGGAAATTCTAGAGGGAATAATGTTATTCTCAAAAAAATATTTTTGAATCATTTTTTTAAAATATAATATGGGATTCTTGTATATATATAGTTTACTTGGACTACTAAAATATTTGGTCCTTTAGGATATGATTCTTTGTATCTTATTCCAATGTAATAAAGTAACCACCAACTCTAAGATACTAAGTTTTGGGGTCTTTATAGTTTCTATTAGAGTAATTTTAGTATAAATCATGGTAACTAGATTAATGAAAACATACATTAAGGAATATAACACTTTAAATGTATTTGAGGATAAGTCTATGTACATTATAACCTCCTTTATATTTGGTAATAACCATGGAAAACTTACGTTGAAGCTATCAAATCATATATTGAGAAGAAGGTGTCATGATTTAGGCTTCCGATAAATTAATCTTCATGACTACATATGATTAGTGTTTCTCACAGTGTACGTACTGGTTTTTTATCGATGGATGCAACTAGATGGAACTAGGTTAATGTTGAATGCAATTGAAAATGTGTCAAGGAGAACCCAAATGGGATGATTAATAGGGTGAAGTATATTTTTATCCTGATATATAAATAACAACTTGATCTTTAACCTAATCTCAGACTCATTGAATAAGAGAATAATATAGTTCACTGAGTGCTCGAGTGGTGGATACCATAGACGAAAGAAGATTAAATTTCTTATATGTTGAGAATGTGAGAAGAAACAACCAAGTGGGAGTCTTATAGGAATGTGAAGTTGATTTTGGTGTCTAAAAGAAAGATAAAAAGAAAGTAATTACCAAGAATAAATGAAATGTTTAGTTAATGAAATAAGATGATAATAATGTTCTCCCTAAGGTATCATCAATGATAGACTTTTTTAAATGTGGCATGTTAATTGTTGCCCAATGAGGGATAACTTATCAGGAGAATCAGAATGGTTGAATGAGTAATGGTTAAACTACTAATGATAAATATACTACAAGTGATATATGAAAGGAATAATTTATTAAGAAAATTTAATGCTTTAAGATTGAAGTGTAATGATTAAAATTCTTGTGTATTTGGATTCAATAATTATTTTATAAAATTATTTTTTCTTGTTATATGAATAATGATATATATAAGGATTGTAATATAGTACTTATTTTTTAAGGATTTGGAAGCTTTCACATTTTCATTATGGTTTTAATGTGATCAAGGTATTCATATATGTGGTATGTGATAATAAGAGATTAATTATGTTGTTTGGAGAATCTAATTTTATGTTAATTTTGGAAATTTTGTAATATTGTTTCTAAATTTTTTGTCTTTGAATTTAGACAGACGTATTTTGGATGAGTATTAATATTAACTACTTATTGGCACGACCCGTCCCCTAGGGCCCGTGTCATGACTTCCCCAAGACCACCTCCCATAGGCTAGGGGTTGGGGACTAGCACTGAGAAGGAATATTCCAATCAAATGGGAGTCATTTTCCAAAGTACCTGTACACACGTACACTACTCCAAGCCATAGATACTAGAAGGGGAATACACTATGTAAAGAAATACAAGGTGTGAAATTAGAAAAACTGAAGGTAAAAAAGGCCAAAATACAAGCCCGACTGAAATCATAAAGTAAAAGTACATGTATCTAGAACTTCTCCCTAGAAAACCATACCTGAAGGGTTGGTACATAAATAGATATATGAAGTCGCAAAAGCACATATCGTCTATTAGGTTACTCAAAGAACCACCTAGTCCTGATCCACCAAGGTCTCCATCAAAGCCTCGATCTTTAGCATAAGACATGACACGTGTTGGCGAAGCCCGTGCAGGGTTAAGTAAAACAATAATCAGTAGGGACCCCAAACCAAAAAGGTATACCATAAGGAAATACACAAAGCATATTTCCAAAGAGGTACATGAAGTGTAACCTCTAAGAAGTACAATCAAGAGAGTTACTATAGTCCGCTCACACAGGTATAACCTTATGTATTGAAAGTAAGACTATCAATCATAAGTCTGAACATTTTGTAATATGAAGAGACTCATCCCAAATGATTCATTGAGTTCTGTCATGCCACTGTGTTCCTCTCATCTATCGGGCCACTAAGGTCCGCTCGACTACCGGTCCATTGAGGTTCGCTAGTCTGTCTGGCCACTGGGGTTTGCTCGGCTACCGAGAAACTAAGTTCAGCTCATCTGTTGGGCGACAGAGGTCTGCTCAGCTCCTTGGACACTAAGTTCCACTCATCTCTCAGTCCACTAAGGTCTGTTTGGTTACTGGGTGCCTGAGGTCCAATCATCACTTCTTTCTCATCATAGCCATATGTAGGATTTCCTCTCATATCATGCTTGATTACCAGAGAATCTACTCCTCAAGACATAAGTCATATCTCAACCTCCCAAAAAACGTACTTCGAGTATTCCAAAAGGACTCTATCATCGCAAGGGGCCCATCACCACAAATGGGTCGTCAATTGGATGTACATTTTTGATGTTATGCATGTTTTACTAAAAAAGGGACAGTGGGGTTCAGGCTCGGTCCGACCCAATTGGTCAGACCCGACCCGATTTGTCTGACTCGAGCTCGTCCAGCCTATCCCAAGGGCTAGGACCATTAGGCCTGCTAGACCTGGCCAGGCTGACAGCCCCACCCATCTTCAGACTAGCCCGTGATGGCAGGACAGTTTCTCTCTATCTGGGCCACCTAGAGGCCAAGTTTCCCCCAGGCCTTGCCCACGCTGGTGGGCCTCCTTGATCCAGCCTGGAAGCATAAGGTTCCCTGTTATACCTATGTTGTGCGGCCGACTTAGCCATCCACCTCCCCTATAAACAATCCCATGGATTAAATGCCTGCATCAACCCACGGCCCGACCATGGGTCTCCCAACCTGACGAAGCACCTTACAGGCTCTGTAGTTCCACATTGCCACGGCCTACTACCCACGACCTCTTCCTCTATGGAACACCACCTCTGGCATGGGTACTCTGCTCCATGCCACCTCTATTGTCCGCCTATAGGCAGTTCATTCTACGGGCCACCATACTTTCTACGATGGTCCTTTTTTCAATCTGTGAGAACCTCCAGAATCCTTGCGTTGTCAACATCACTAATAAGTGATCCAAGTCATATCACCCTCAATCTGGGGGTTATGTCACACTTGAAACCTCCAAACAAAGTTTTATGTGACCACATCTGTCATTCAGTTTAGAACAATAGAACCGGGGTAGGAAGATCACCAAGAACACACGAGGGATGGACGATGGCCTTGTTCATCTCGTTAGACGGAAACTTGGAAGGGAGTAATTACCAAGTTCTTACCCTTCAAGTATCTCAATTTTTAACTCATACCACATGAATTAACGACCCGTAGATCATCCTATTAGTGGCTTGATCCATGTTTATTAGTTGGAATGAAAAATGGGAAATTCGAAAAAAAAGTATCAAACCGCTACTTAGAATCAGATCGTTTGTTGAAGAAGTACGAAGTCACTCCACCATTGTTCATCAATTCATGATCTAAAACTCTTGTCGATGATGGGATCCTTTGAAAGGGAAAGAAGGAACATATGGTAAACTGTCATTCATCACAATTTTTCATTTTCCAAGGCCACTCCTCCAAATCCATAGAGCCAATCCAGGATCGTTTCAACGATCCCGTATCTCGGTTAAATAATTAAATGTAAGAAACACATTTCAGTGTTTCTATTACACTCAGTCTCCGTGTCATTACTCTATTTCATTTATGAAATGATACACTTTCCTCATCACTATGTTTCATCGAATTTTTTTTGAATAAAATAAAATTTTTATGTTTATATTATTTTTTCCTTAGAACGCCCAAATAGTAAATTTTACCCTCGACCCAAGCCGGTCGAGGTTAGGCCCCGCATAAGGAAGGCACACCCTCATGAGCTCAATGGTACTCTTATATTTCTAATATGAGTTACCATTTATGCTGTATCAGAAATAAAATAATCATTATTTAATTATTCTATTTATGGTCACATCCCCAAAACAACTTTTCACAGTTTCCCCGCGATGGCCAATGTTAGGCTCTACCTAAGGAAAGAACACCCTCACGAGCTAAACGGTGGTCTTGGATTTTCAATCTGAGTCAGCGTTAGTGAGTTATAAGGATTTGAAAAAATAATAGTTTTATTTAAATATTTTATTTATAGTTATGCCATTTTCGGGTTTTCTCACTGGAGGTCCGCATTGACTAGACATAAGTTGTGCCTAGGTTAAACAATCCATACTGAACATAACGGTTCCCTCATATTTATCATCCAAGTACCCATTTACGAGTTATTCCACTTTTTTAGAAAAAAAATACTAACATGCGCTATTCAAAAACATAATATTATTCGATGGAACATTCTGGGCACACCAGGCCACATAATTGCATACCTTATCATCATCATGTCTTAGAATTTTTACGGAAAATTTCTAAAAAAACCAGGGAAATCTAAGTCATTACAGTTATAAAATGGATTTAATTAAACTTTGGAAATTACTATTTATTAATAACATGCGCTAACCATTTTTGTTTCAGTAAATATTTAAATGTTGATGGAATGAATTATGGATCTTATGATTAATCAATGTATTTCATAGATGAAAAATTCATCTTTGATATTCTTCTTTAGGTGTAATATATGAAGTTAAAATAGATCAGATCACAACCAAAGGATGATATTATTCTTAGGACATGGAAACAAATCAATTAAGTTCATTTTATCAAGTGCTTATATTGATATAAAAAGAATCCCTTAAATTTATTAAAAGTATTTTGCAAGACAAACATTATTTGTTTACTTTTTGTACTGAGAAATCAGTGGTATTTTAACCCATAACAAATCTATGGTTTTTGAAGGTTAACTTTATAATGACCATGTTATTTGTCACTCTACACAAGAACATGATAGTTATATTTCTATTACATGTTCATATTTTTTACTTCCTATTAATTTACTCTTATTAAAAATCCTACTTTTTTAATGAGATTTACATTTTTATATCCTTCTCATTAAGAGTATTTTTTATTAACCCCATTTACAATGGGGGCTTCCCATAAAGAATTTTTCAAATATTAACCTTTGAATTTCTATGTAAAATTTTAAATTGTGAGGATGAAATTTATTGAAGGATAATATAATGTAACAACCCAAGTTTTTATGGCATGCCACTTTTTAAATAAATTTATTCTCATTGATAACTTACGTTTCACGCAACACCTTGCTTAATAAAAAAATGAAATATTATTATGTAATCATTATAACCTAGTCATTAAAATGGTAGGAATGAATAGTGATAAACACATTATGATATATACAATTTTCCAAATCATTATTAATGTAATAGTTAATTCATTTTGAATAAACTCTTAATTTTTAGTAAAATCATTTTACTCTTCCAGAAATATGTTGTCTTAAAAAAGGTTTTTCGTTATTTTTATAAGTAAATAATCTAATAATTTTAAGTAAATTATATGATATTTATTTTATAATACAAATTTCATTTTTTAATTCAATATATATAAACTGAAAAATGGAGAATGTTTAGGAATTTTCTGAAAAGATTGATTTTCTAGTGAATAGTGAAGAATACCGATTTTTATAAAACTAACATTTTATTTATATTAAAATGTATTTTAATAATTGTAATTTTATTTAAAATTAACTTAATTAAAATTTATTAAGTTCCATTTTAATTTTAATTATCCTTATACCTTATTTTTATATAAGCACATTTAGGGGGATAAAAATGTTTTTTTCAAGAAAACTATTTTTCATTGTGTTTTGTGGGATTATTTTAAAATTAAATTCCACTCCTTTCATTTTATAAATTTTTAAAAATGGACACAATATTTTAACTCAAAAGGAAAAAAGTTAGTAAAAATTTCCTTTTAATTTTTGGATAGTATCAACAGTAACCTTGGTAATTTTCGTTACCAAAAAAAGGGTAAATTGGGTGATATAGGTTAACAATTAATTGATAAGAACAATAAAATGACCCTAAAACGTTTCCCAAATGTTATTGCATAATTCCATTTCATCCATAATAATAAAATATTTGGATATATGTCCATTTTTAGTTATAATTTTATTAGGACTCCTATAACAGTTAATTTAATGAAAAGCCAAAATGTAACATTCATGATTTTAATAATTATAACATTTTTAATATGGTGTTATCAAAAGTATATATTTAACTGAAAATAGTAATTTTAAATCTAAAAGAATTATCTTTATCATGTTAATTTATTTTTTTATTTTAGTGAAAAAATAATTACCTCAAATTCTTACACAACACTGATTTAGTAATTATTTAATTAATTGAGAAACAAATAAATGATATTAAAATATATTAAAATAAATATATTTTAAGATAATTGATGGAATACTAGATTTTTTTTGATTAAATATTAATATTAGTGATATAATAAAAGATTTTGTTCAAAGTTATCTTGTTTCCTTTATTTTTTTAAATTCAAAGTAATAAATAGTCCTTAAAACTGACATTGTGAATATTTTATAATTAATAATATTTTATTAAATGAAATAAATTACTAAAAATATTCATTTCGGCCAAATTATTTGTATAAGGTTTGAAATTTCATTAATTATTCATTTATGGGTCATTTGGAATTTTTTAGTAACTATATTAACCCTTAAAGAGAAAAAATCCATGTTGTCGTTGTAATAGTTAATGGGGTTAAATAAGGGTTAAAACAAAATGATAAGGGTATAAACATGACCTAAAATTATCCATGTAATGACCCAGACAATGAATCATTAAGGCATTTTCCAAAAACATGGTTCCATCAAACGGTTCCACTGAAACGGTGGCACCTGTCATGGGGGCACCGTGACGGTGGCACCTGTCACGGTCGCACACCGTAACGGTGGCACGGCTTACGATGTTATACCAAACCGTTGGCACTGTGACAGTCACATTGTAGTGGTGGAATCATCACAGTCACACACTGAAATGGTGGCACTACCTACAGTGGCACTATTATGGTGTCACCATTTCGGTGTCTCACCAAATGGTGTCCCACCCTTTGTTTCTTTTCCAATTTCCGACATTTTCCAGTTCCGCCCCTACAACGTATCTTTTGACATAAAAGTATTTTAATACCCCTTTCAAAGCCATTAAAAGCCCATAAATGATATCTAAAATCCATCAATATTTGGGCGACCCTGGACATAACAAAATGAGTGTCTTTTTCCTTGGTGTCACGTGTTTTCAAATACATTCCAGTTCTTCCCTTGTGAAGAGTTTTCCTCTGTTTAAACGAAACCATTTAACTCACAGCCGTTATGGCCACTTCTGTAATGAGAATTATTGAATGAAAATTAATTCCATCATGTGTAATCACCAAAATGTAGGGAGAATCCATGATCCTCCTTTAAGTCGGTTCAAAAATTCAAACCCTGTAACTCCAAGATCTCACCTCTTATCGCACGAGGATTCTTTCTTCTTCTTGGCTAGTCTCTTTCCGTTCCATGGTGTGTTTAGATTCTGTCTTCTCAAGGCTAATGGTGCACCTATCCTGGAGCCTTTCATTCTCACTCTTAGAGGCCTCAAAGTTCCTCCCCTACAATTCATGCATCCCCAGATCTTGGCACCTGGAGAAAAACATCGATCGTTGGTCATCCATGTAGGGTTTTTTCCTTCATATCTCTTAATTTTTTATCATGAGGGGTGGATATGATAGTGTTCCTATGGGGATGGATGAAACCAAAAATTTAAAAAGATATTAAATGCTTTTAAATAATGATGGGGTGTGTTTGAAAATAATGTTGTACTCTTTTACCTTTGCTTATATGTTGTGAATTGCATGGGCTTATGTCCACTGAAAATCATATTTGTTGGGGGTCCCTTCTTGTAAACTAATGATCCTATGTTTTCTAGATAATTCTATGATTGAATGGATATAAAATGTAAAATGGTTAATCACACAAACTCATTTGATTAAATGGATTGCCAATGAATACAAATCCTCGTGTGGTCACCCTAGTTAACCAAACAGAAAGACGGAACTAAAGGAATGGCGTGTTTAAATCTAAATACTCCCATTCTTTGTTTTGGTGATGTGTAAGGTTTTTCTTCTTGATGCTTGTGAGGTGACATGGATGGGGATGGGATCTTTTTTTTTGAAGTTGTTAGTTTGTCGATTTGGGGCTGTGTGGGGCAGTATGTGGGGGCTTGGTTTGGTTCCAGTACTTCAAGGGATCTCACAGATCCCTTTTGTTGTTGTGACTTTACAAGAGAACCGGGTGTGAATGCTTAATATTTCTACATGGTTATCTTTTCTTCCTTGGCTTGTGGATATTCCTGTTATATTCCTAGTAGTGAAGAATTATTTAAATGGAAACACTTTAATGTGATAAAAAGAATGGTTTCAATGGGTAATTGTCTTCCAGGAATGAGTTGTGACTTGTTTGTGGGTGTTGTTCTTTTTATGAATAAATAGTAATGAGGTTGTTTGTTTATGGGATGGATTTAGAACCCCTAGGTTGGGATGAGTTATATTTTACCTATATGTATAATTTAGTTTTTATGCTTCTCATTCACGCCCCACCCAAGTTGAGCACTTCGTGCCGAACAGCCCCATTTCTTGGGGGAGGTTTTTTCCCAACACTCTTATGAGTGTCTGGTTATTATCTCTTTTTCTACTCCCATTCCCGAGTATCCCAAGAATCTTTAGGTAGGATGTGTTGGCCTGAGGTCCATTATAGCCCATGATTCATCAGGTATGGTAATGGTCGTGGTGGTCACAGGTGTGTGCTGGTAGATTGTTTCCCAAGTGTCTTCGGGATGAGGCACAGGTGTCTTCAGTCATGGTGGTAGTTGTTCTGGCCCAGGTGTCTTTGGGCGCGGTGGTTGTTCTTGTGGCCCAAGTGTCTGTGGGTGGAAATGTGAGTCTTTGTTGTGGCCGAGGTGTCTGTAGGTGGGATGCATGGTTATGGTGGCCCAAAAGGTTACTATTGAGGCAGTAATGAGACTGCAATGAAAATGGAGGGTGATGTCTGATGCGTAGGATAACATCAATAACTAGTGAGAAATTGGTTCAAGGTACCCAAAAATTGATGGGTTATTACTATTACTTTACTTGACTTGTGTTATTTTGGAAGTGTGCCTCTGTGAGGTTTGGGTGGATAGTTTCCTTGCTAGGTGCTTCAGTTATCTTCTTTTCTCACTGGGCATTAGAATGCCTCCCCACTTGTGCATGGGAGATTTTTATTTACCTATTGATTAGTCTTGTATAATCACCATACATATATAAAACTACTTTCAGGTTTCCCAGAGGACTTCGAGGACCGTGCTGGACCCTATTAGCTCAGAATTTGGGACTGTTTACATTTCTTCGTTACTTTTCTTTTCGTACATCCCATTGGAGTTTTCGTGTACTATGTATCACTTTATTTGAAACATGCATATGGGATTGGATTTTTGTTTTAATTTACTTCTACCTTTAGTGTTGGTGTTGTTTGGGTTTTTACCATCGTATCTCCCAATACAAGTAAATAAAAAGGGTAATGCATTCCATATTATGTGTGATTCTATACCCTTGGTGCTAGTCGCCACTCTAGGGCATATTGAAGATGGGACTCGGGGGTCATAATCTCTCCCTCAACATGAGTAAGGAAGGATTTAATAGTTTTCTGTCCCTTCCATCGTCTTGGTGAAGGCGGGTCATGACAGAATGGTATCAGAGGATGACGATTTAGAGATTGGATGTAGTATGGGGTTAGGCGCAGTGAGGATTTCATGGGACAGTAGTGAAACAATGTTATGAAATATTGGTGCATGAAATACGCTAGGGAAGACTGGATAGGATGCAAGATTTTAGGGCCCCTCGTGATTCAATGCAAGGACACTAGACCTTCCTAATGGCCAAGTGAGGCTACACTGATTGTAGGGTACAGAACCAAGGAAAGGTACATACATCAAAATGACTTTTTTTTCTTTGGTGTCTTGGGTATTTTGGGGATTTAACATAAATAAAATTCTAAGAAAAATTTAAAAATAATATTCAACACTATTAGGGCTTAGGAATTCTTTGATTACCTTTCTTATATGGCACACAGATAGCGACCATAGGTAGTGCGGGATATTGAAGCCTAGGAGGATGATTTAGATTATCAGTAGTGGGTTGATGGAGAATAGGATGAAGCCCAGTGGTAGAGGACACTTCATGCCTTTCAGCGGCAGACCCTTGGTAAGTATTTGGGAAGTATCTCGAACATCAAGACTAAGAGATGGCTGGAGGAGATGGTGATATATTTTAGCTTGATCTGGGCTCTGATGAAGTACTGGGTTCATCTAGCAGTAAGCCAGATGTGGGGAGCAGCACGTCATTGGTGGATGTTCTATCTTGGGGAGAATATGGAGGATAATGTTACATAGACTGACTTTGAGAAGGAGTTCCAGGCATAATTCCTCTCTTCCACGATAATGGATGAGAAGAGGCAGGAGCTACTCTCCATTCAGTAGGGGAGTATGTCAGTGAGTGAGCTAGGGATCAAGTTCAAGGATCTCCTTCGTTTTTCTCCGGACCTCTTTCCAATTAAAAAGTCTCATGAAAGATGTGTATAGGAGGAACTCCAACCTTCTCTTTAGTATGTTATTAATCCCTTCACTCTACTGAAGTACTTGGAGGTCTAGAAGAAGGATGAAGTGGTAGGGAGAATGCACACTCTAGGAGGTGTTTCGCAGGGGGGGGGGGGGGGTCCGATTGGGCTCATCAAAGGGAAGGACATCAGAAGAAGGCCTCTAGAGTCAGGGCTTTCTAGGTTTCGACCAGTGGGGAGAAGGCCCCAACAGTTCCAATTTCGATATCCCTGTCTTTTTTCTTTCCTTGAGGGCCCAGAAATGAGGTTCTTCTTCTGTGGAAGAAATAGGAACCTTCAGAATCAATTCTCGGACCAAGTGCAGTATAGTGGGGTGGATATGATCAGTGCCCACCTTAGCAGTAGTAGTTTTCAGCCAGGCCATTTCAGTATTAGCCGCAGGGACAACGATCTCTCACTCCGCCGAGAGAAGATGTTGCAGGATGAGTTTGACCTCATAGAGAACCTCAAAGAACTCAACCACGGAATGGTTAGGGAGTCTAACAACAACCGAGGGGAAGAGGATCTGGTCATGGGATGTTTCACGCCACATAAGAAGCCGTTCCAGCAAGGCTGGAAGTCATTTGAGGTATGATCAGCTTGTTTAGCACTCTTGCTTGAGCATTGTTTGATTCAAGAGCTTCGTACTCCTTTGTTACACACAGTATAGCCCATGTCTTGGTCCTAGACATGGAGACTATCCATTCCCCTAGTTTTTATTACGCTAGTTGGGGATCATACTAGTTTGTTTGATATTTTTCAAGGATGCAGACTGTTGTTGGGGTCGCATCAGTCTAGTGGGGATATCCTTTTGCTGCAAAATGAGCCATACGATATCATCCTAGTCATAAACTGGATATTTTCTATGCATTTTGTTATCAAGTGCTTCCGAAAAAGAGTCATGTTCTCTGACGAGGATGGACAACGTGTGGCTTTTGTTGGAGAATGAAGGTGTCAGGTAGGGAGATGGAATATAGAGCCTCTTTTTTCTAATTTGGTCAAGCTTTCAGAAGAATAAGTGAATGTTGAGATGGTGGATGTTCCAGGAATTTTTAGAGTGTTCCTGGACATTTTTCCTGAAGAGGTTGTGATGATACCCCTTCAACGCGACATTGAGTTTGAGGTAGATTTACAACCCAGTGTCGGTCTGATTTCGGTGGCTACTTATCGGATGGTGTTGTCTGAGTTTCATGAGTTATGGATTCAGATTGATGATCTGATGATGAAGGGTTTTGTCCAACCCATCGTGTTTCCATGGGGTGCTATAGTATTGTTTGCGAAGAAGGCATATGGTGGTATCATGTTGTTCATAGACTACTGGAGACAGAATTACGCAATGGTCAAGAACCGTTACCCTCTTGCGAGGATAGAAAATATCCTTGAATAGCTTTGGGGAGAAGGTTGGTTCTCTAAGATCGATCTGTGGTTTGGGTATCACCAGTTAAGGGTGAATGAAATTGATATCCTAAAGACTTCTTTAAGATGCAGTTATGGGAACTTTGATTATGTATTCATTCTGTTTGGTGTTACAAATGCACCTGCTATGTTCATGGGGCTCATGAAATCTATTTTCTGTGAGTTCCTGGACTGGTTCATCATTGTGTTCATCAATGACATTTTGATCTACTCAAGACTAGAGAAGGAGCATACTAAGCATCAATGAATGGTCTTGGAGATCCTTTGACAGCCCCAGCTCTATGGAACATTGTCCAAGTGAAATCTCTTGACACAAGGAGTGAATTTTTATGGACATATGGTGTCTCAGCAAGAGGTAGTGGTTGATCTATCAAAGGTTGAAGTGGTTGTTTCTTCGGAAGCACCCAAGAATGTGATGGAGTTTCGTAGTATCATGGGTCTTGAAGGCTATTATCAGAGGTTTATGTCTGACTTCTCTTGAGTTTCTTCTCCATTGACAGCTTTTACTAGAACGGACTAGGCCTTCGTGTGGAGTGATCAGTGTTGGTTTTCTTTTGGCTATCTAAATGAAAGGTTGGTCAGTACTCCTGTGCTCAGGTTTCCAGAGGATGGGGTGTTGTTTGAGGTGTTTTGTGATGATTTTGTACTTGACGTGGGGAGTGTACTAATTCAGTAGAAGTGAGTGATCTGTATGGGTCTAGGCAGTTACGTCCCCATGAACGTAACTATGCCACCCACGACCTGGAGCTCGCAACGATTGTGATCACACTAAATTTGTGTCGATACTACCTCATTGGGAAGCACTTTTTGGTCATAATGGATCACAAGATCTTGAGGTATATCTTCTATAAAAAAGAACTGAACTTGTGGAAGTGGAGGTGGATGGAGTTTCTTTAAGAATACAACTTTGAGATTTCCTACACCTTAGTAAAGGGGAATGTGGTGGTCGATGCCTTGAGTAGAAAGTCATAGAAGGATGCATTTCAAGAATCTACAGATTCTTAGAAGGAGATGTATGAGTTTTATACCTTACACCTGAATGCAATGGTGGATTATAGAAGAGGTTTTCTGTTTCTGCTGATAGTAGAGTTCTCTATGTTGCAACAGGTGGAGGAGTCTCAATGTAGGGACATAGAGGCTGAAGTGATGTGTGATCGTGTTAGTCGGGGTGATGCTCTGGTAGGATGGTCAGAAGATGTGAAGAATCAGATGTTGTTTCCTGTAAAGTTTTTTTTCCTGGTGGAAATGCACAAGAGAGTTCTTAGTGAGTCCCATAGCTCATCCCTATAGGTACCCCCAGTAGTTTCCAAGATGTATCGTGCTTTAAAGAGACCGTTTTGGTGGCCCGGGGTGAAGCAGACAGTGGAAAGGTTTGTAGCAAAGTGCCTCTAGTGTCAGCAGGTGAAGGATGAACACCGCATCACAGGAGGTCTGTTACAACCTTTATATGTCCCCAAGTGTAAATGGGATGAAATCTCTATGGATTTCATCAAGGAGTACCCATATTTCAAGGGGTTGTGATGTTATCTGGAGAGTGGTGGACTGGATGACGAAATCAGCTCAATTTCTGGAAATAGTGGATTAGAGTATCGTCAATCCCTTAGCACAGAGGTATGTTGATGAGGTGGTGCAGTTTCATAGAGTTTTGAGGTCCATAGTCCCATATCAGGATACAGAGTTTACCTCACGGGTCTGGAAAGGATTGCAACATGCTTTTGGAACCTAGTTATTCCTCAACACTGCTTTCCACCCCAGACAGATGGGTAGACATAGCGAACCATCAAGACATTAAAGGATATGCAATAGGAATGTGTTTTGGACTTTGGGGGATCCTGGTTATGACACTTGTATTTGGTAGAGTTTGTCTATGAAAATAGCTACCACTCTACCATTGGAATGGCTCTGTTCAAAGCCTTGTACGAGAGGTCGTGTTTCTCACCTGTTTGTTGGAAAGATGTTGGCGAAGTAGGTGTTCTTGGCCCGGATGTGGTACAGAGCATGATAGAGAAGTTTCAGCTTATACTGAAGATGGTAAATGTGGCCCAGGACCGGAATAAGTTTTATTCCGATCATAGGAGGAGAGCATTGGAGTTCCAGGTTGAGGACCACGTACTCTTGAATGTCCCCCCTCAACGTGGGAAATGAAAGTTTGGCAGGGAAGTAAGCTTTCTCCCCAGTTTTTTGGACCCTTCAAGGTGTTGCGGCAGGTCGGCGAAGTGGCTTATAAGCTCATGCAACCACCTCCACTTCTGAGGGTGCACGCCATCTTCCATGTGTCTCAGCTTCGTTGATATCTACACGATGATTCACACATCCTCGACTGGGGGAGCTGGATATCGAGGATGGAATGGCGTTTATAGAGAGGCAAGTGATAATCGAGGATCGTTAAGAGAATGTGCTTTTTGGATGAACCATCCCCTTGGTTCATGTGTTCTGGAGGCATGTTGGTCTGGAGGAGAGTACCTAGGAATGGGTGGCACAAATGCGCGCCCAATACCAAGAGTTGTTGGGATAGTTTTTCTATTTTTTTGTACTTGTTTGTGATGTAGTGCTTGAACTTGTTAACTCTGAAATGGATTGTTTCCCTTATTATCTGGATGTGTGTGTAGAGTCCTGACTATGGGTAGTGGAGGACCTGATCCCAAATCAAGACACACTAATGTGGATGTGGATAAAACCATGCGGTCAAGTCAATGCCGTCCAAAGTGGATAGTATCTTGACATGGAGTAAGGTACTCCCTAATCCATATGACTGGATAGTATGACCTTTACATTTTAGTGTGATTACTTGTGGGAGAGGAGTGGTAGTTTATTCATGGTTGTTTTAAAGATAGATGAGGGAGAGCTGTTCCTATATGTCGAGGAGGTTTACTCTTGAGAGGTATCTTTCAAGGTGGTTGGACCCCTCTATTTTATTTGAGTCTAGTTTCAATTCTCGAGGGAGATAATAGTTTGAGAGTTATCTGATATAATGGCCTGGATAATGACTCATTAAGGAGTTTTCTAAAAACTCAGTTCCATTAAACTGTTCCACTGAAACAGTGGCACCCGTCACGACGGCACTGGTCACGGTCACACACCGAAACAGTGGCACCATTACAGTGGCACTGTAGCGGTATCACCATTACGGTCGCACACTGAAATTTTGGCACCACTTACAGTCTTCCACCAAACTGGAGGCACTGTAATGGTGAAACAGTAGTTGTCGCATCATCACAATTACACACTGAAATGGTCGAATCGCTTACTGTGGCACCGTGATGGTGGCACCATAATTGTGTCTCACCAAACTATGTCCCACCCTTAGTTTTTTTAGTTTCCGACTTCTTCTTGTTCCGCCCCCACAACATCTCTTTTAACGTAAAAGTGTTTTAATACCCCTTTCAAATCCATTAAAATCCCATAGATGAAATAAATAATTCTCTATGATTTGGGCGACCCTTTACTTACCAAAACATGTGAAGTTTTCCTCAATGTCACAACCTTTTCCCATACTTTACAGTCCCACCCCTATTTTTTGTTTTCCTCTATTTAAAAGAAACCCTTTATATAATAGCCGCTATGGCCACTTCTCCGAAGAGAGTTATTAAATGAAAATTAATTCCATCGTGTGTAACCACCCAACCACATGGAGAAACCACGATCCTACTTTAATGAAGCACAAGAATTCATATCCCTTAACTACAGGATCTCACCTTTTTTTGCTCATGGATTCTTTCTTCTTCTTGGATGGTCTCCTTCCTATCCTTGGAGCATTTGGAGTCCCCCTTCCGTAGGCTAGTGGTGCGCCTGTGCTGAAGCCTTTCCTGCTCACTCTTGGAGTCCTCGGAGTTCCTCCCCAGTAGGTCACGCATCCCCAGTTCTTGGAGAATGGATAAGAAATTCGATCGTTGATCATCCAAGTAGGGGTTTTCCCTTCATCTCTATTTACTGTGTATCATGTGTGGTGCATAATATAGTGTTCCTATGAGGATTCATGAAACCAAAACTTAATGAAGATAGTAAATTGTTTTAATGAATGATGGGTCAGGTTTGGCGATGCTGTTGTACTCTTTCACCTTTTCTTATATATTGTGAATTGTATTGGATTATGTCCACTAAAAATCATGGTCATTGGTGGTCCCTTCTTGTGCTCTAATGAACATCTATTTTCTAGATAATTATATGATTTAATAGATGAAACATGGAAACTAGTTAATCAAATAAACTCGGTTGATTAAATGGATTCCCAATGAATAAGAATCCTTGTGTGGTCACCTAGGTTAACCAAACTAATAGACGAAACTAAAGGAATGGTGTGTTTAAATCTGAAATCTCCATTGATCTGTGATGGATATCTGTATGGTTGTTTTTCTTGATGCTTGTGAGGTTACTTGGATAGGGATGGGATCCCCTGTAGTTTATTTGTTTGTTTGTGGATTTGGGGCCATGTTGGGTCGTATGTTGGGGATTTGTTTTGTTCTAGCACTTCAAGGGATCTCAAAGATCCCTTTTGTTGTTTTGACTTTACAAGAGAACTAGGTGTGGATGATTAATTTTTCGACTTCGCTATTTTTCCTTGGATTTTGCATTCCTGTTAGTTTCCCGCCAGTGAAGAATTATTTAAAAGGAACCACTTGAATGTGATAACAAGAATGTGTTCAATGGTGAATTGTCTTTTGGGAATTTGTTCTGACATGGTTGTGGGTGTTGTGTCTTTTATGAATGAATAGTAATGAGGGTGTTTGTGTATGGGATGGTTTCAAAACCCCTAGGTTGGGATGAGTTCTTGTTTAACAATATGTATAATTTAGTTCTTACGTTTCTTATTCACACCCCACCCAAGTTGAGAACTTCGTGTCGAACACCCCCATTTCATGGGGGAGAGTGTTTTTTCCCAACACTCCTATGAGTGGATGGTTATTAGATCTTTTTCTGATCCCTTTTTCGAGTAGCCCAAGACTCTTCATGCAGGCTGTGATGGATTGAGATCCATTATATCCCAAGATTATTAGGTTAGGGTAGTTATGGTGGTTGACCTAATTGTGTGTGGGTAGTTTGTTTCCCAAGTGTCTTTGGGATGAGGACTAGGTGTCTTTGGGTGTGGTGGTAGTTGT
Source organism: Viscum album (assembly GCA_963277665.1). Taxonomy (NCBI): domain Eukaryota; kingdom Viridiplantae; phylum Streptophyta; class Magnoliopsida; order Santalales; family Viscaceae; genus Viscum; species Viscum album. The sequence goes on from OY728137.1 coordinate 2,049,521,334, forward strand.
TCTAGCCGATGTGTCTTCAGTCATGGCAGTTGTTGTTGTGGCCCAGGTGTCTACAGGTTGAGATATGAGTGGTTGTTGTGGCCTAGGATTCTACAGGTGGGATGTGTGGTTGTGGTGGCCCAAAATGTTATTCTTGGGGCGGTAGTGAGACTATAATGAAAATTGCGTGGGTGGTCTGACGCATAGGATGTCTTCAATAAACAGTGGAAAAGTGGTGTGGCGTACCCAAACATTGATGTGTTATTACTATTAATATATTTGACATGTGTTATTTGGGGAGTGTTCCTAGGTGAGGATTGGGTGGATAGTTTCCTTGTTAGGTGCTTCAGTTATCTCCTTTTCTCACAGGGCATTAGAATGATTCCCCACTTATGCACGAGGGCTTTTGGTTTCACAACTCTGTATACCAGTATACTCACCCTATTTATATAAAACTGCTTTCAGGTTTTCTGGAGGGCTTCGAGGACCATGTCAGACCTTATTAGCTCAGACATCGAGACCATTGACATTGTTTTTTTTCTTTTCTTTTGGTACTCCCCTTTGCAATTTTTATTTACTTCCTCGCAATTTATTTGGAACATTTATATTGGAATTTATTTTTGGTTTTACTTTACTTCTACCTTCAGTTTTGGAGTTGTTTGGGTTTTTACCATCGTATCTCCCAATCCTAATAAATAAAAAGGGTAATGGATTCCATATTACATGTGATTTTATACCCTTGTTTCTAGTTTCTACTCTAGGGCCTATTTAAGGAGGGACTGGGGGTTTTATCTCTCCTTCAACTTGAGGAAGAAAGGGTCTGGCAGTTTGTTGTCCCTTCCCATCATCTTGGTGAAAGTGGGTCATGCTAATCCAAATAAATCATGTAATGAATATTATTTGACCCTTATTACCTTAGGTTCGAATATTTTTTGTTTTATGGAAACATTTCCTTGAAAATAAGTTATATATTATTTAAATCAAAGATGGTTACAAAACATCACTCTCTTTGTATTTAATATCTTTTATGTTTCCATATAGAGAAAAAATAAAGATATGAATGTAAATAAATTTATAATTTTATCTTAATGAAATTATTTTCATTATGAAAATTTAGTTTTAATTTTAAAAAATTATATAATTGACTTAAATTCTTGTGAAATGATTATACCATATTTATTTAATTAATAAGGTAAAAAATATATGATATTAAAAATATTAATTTTTATATAATTTGAATGATTTAATGTGTGAAATGAATTTTATAGATCTACATGACATAATATAGAGTTTTTAAACCATTATTTTTGAATTTATTATTTTTATTGATGTATTTGAAGTCAAATTAAATGAATAGTGTCAAAAATTGTCATTTATGATAACTTATGAAGATAATATTTTAATAAATTAATAAAATACAAAAAATATTATATTCATAAATTTGAATGGAATATAGTTTAAATAATCATAATTTTTCTATTTATGATTCAATTTTTTATTTATAGTAACACTGTTATCCTTTTATGATTTAAAATATGGTTACTATAGTTGAGGTTAAAAAACTAACAATGGGGTAAATCAAAAGGACAAGGTTTAAAATTATACAAAAACAAATATAAATTGTTTTGGTAAAGGTATTAAGAACCTATCATTTATTATCTTCAAATATTTTAATGACCCAAATCTTGGCGTACATGGACCGTACATTACTTTTGAGGAATACTTATTACATAACAAAAACCAACACAAAGGGACCGTAACAGTGTAGTGTCTTTGGAAACTCGGAACACAATCTTCTAGTGATGGTGAAAGATTATCAAAATCTCTCATAAATATCTTCCCCTTTTGTTTTCTTACCTAAAAACATTCTTTATATCCTGAGGAAAATAAAACATAAAATGGGTGAGCTCAAATCCTCTGTAAGGGTAAACCTAGAGAACACAAAAAAATCCATAGACATTTGAATATAAAAACATGAGCATAAAATCTAAACCTCAAAATCTCAAGTAATGACATATAAAATTGCAGTACATAAGGAATAGATCATAAAAGAACATTAATCATGATAAAATAGCATGTGAATAAAACTTGTAATTGTGGAAAAACATTAAGCACATGATATAACTTCCATAGTAGCTAAGGCATTGCTGCCAAGACCATCTTAGTGGACAAAGTCCCTTACTGAACCATGTTTACTTTCCGTTCCATCCTCATATTAATGAACCAGATTTACTTGCCATTCCAGCCATGTCTATATCATGAGATATAAATCTTTAACCAATGAATTAGAGAGATATATAGGTTCCACCCATCTCATAATGAAATCATTCTTACGTGTGCCACAACATGAACATAAATCATTCATCATTACCCAATGAATAAAATGGGTTTCATAAACATCATCCCATCATAACATAATCCATATAAAAAATAAATATCATTTCATCACAAGAAAAGTGAAACCATGTAAATAATAGAGATATTATACTTGAAATATAAACATATTAAATAATGTCATCTTAGATGGAAAAACATTTTGATAAAACACTTGAAATGAATTATTGAGGAAAATATCCTTTCCTCTTCAAAATCATTTTATTTTCACAAAATTCCTTGAAATTTTAAAAGAAAAAGATTTTTTTGAAAATAATCATGAAATCTTGTATAGTAAGCTTCTTCAAAATAAGGTGTTATGAAACCGTAAAAATCCATTCATGCTGTATAAGTTAAAAAAACATTCCTTTCGTAATTTTGTTGGAAGAGTCAAAAAGTTCCTTGTATGGTAATTAAAAGAATGATTACATCCATAACATGTGGTAAAAGTATAAAATGAGTAAAAATAACTTTAAACATACATGAAACAATTTTTAGAAAACAGGTACATGAATGATAAATATAACCCCAATATATATTTACGAATAAACAATCTCAGATAAAAATGAGATTGGAAAAGTTATCCCTTACCTTAGGTCCCATATGCTTCGTACGTATCCGAACCTCCTGTATAATGATTTAAATAATGTCATTGACTTATTACAGAATCATATTCATTGTTATGAAATCATATATGGTTCAGTTGTGTCTTTATATTACCCTTTCTTTTGTAAATTCCATGTTAAAGCAGCATTTTGGGTAAAATCAATTTATTTATCATACGTGTTTGGACTTGTTGTTCTTGATATTATTATTACTTATATCATGATTTAAATACTTCCAAAAAGTAATTAATTATTTACATATAATATATAATCTGTATATATATATATATAATAGATAGATAAATGAAATGAAATACACTGTTCATGGAGATGGTAGGTCGTACGTACCCATGAACGCTGTTTTCCTTTCCTTATTGACTTGAATGAAAGTAAGTAGATGTCCTATATATATATATAAATCCAGTAGCGTTATCATGTCATATATTTTATTATTATTCATTATATATACTTTATAATCATTCTTGAATGGTTAACATGGAAAATGAATCTCATCGCGTCGTGGAGAGGGTAATCTGTACGTACGCACGAGCGATGATATCGTTCTCATAATTATTGAATGGAATTGGAGTGGATGATATAATATCTCAGAATCAGTATGATATTATAATAACTATATATAGTTATTATTTACACCATTATACCCATCCAAGTAAGTAGGTGGTGGAAAAACAGATTACACCACGGCGTGGAGACGATATTCCGTACGTACGCACACATGGTGATTTCGTTTTTTGTAGGATAATTTGAAGGTGAAATGGGGTTGTTTCATATTTATAAAAACATATAAATATATTATTTATACTTATGTTATTAATTTATAATGTAAAAACTAAATAATAAGAAGTTTAGGATGAAAGAAACATGAAAGAGTCGGTAGAAGAGAATACCTCTTCCTCGACGCACCTCCTTTAAAATTCTTCTTAGGGCACTAGATTTGGTCTTTTGAGAAGACCAGAACATCTATGATATAACTAGAGATGTTGAGAAGAGGAATTTTCAGAGTTTGTCTGAGCTTCATGGCTCAAAAGGGTGTGAAGAGAAGACGGAAGGGGTGCCCTTTTTATAAGGGAGGAGTGGGGCATCTTTGGAAAAACATAAAATATTATTTTATAATAAAGTCATATTCGGTTTATAATAGCTCCAAATTGATTTATTTCGAAGATAAAGTGGGGATGGGTCAAAATACTCTCATCCAATAGGTTTTAGACAAGTTTAGGTTACTATTTTAACCTTATCATTTAGATTTAACTCTAAGTTAAATAATTTAACTTTTACCGTGTCTTCTTGTTTTCTTACACTATATAGTTAATAAAAATACTATAACAAGACAAACGAACCCCAAGTGGTTAATTATTAATATATATAACCTTATCTAAGTCATGTGGCCGAACCTTATATTTTTAGGGAATATAATAACAATAAATAATATAATATTTGTTTTAAAAACTATTTTATGTCCATTTTGACACAATTTGGTAATTGATTTTTTGTGAAAATCTTAACAACATGAATAGTCAAAAAAAGTTAATTGAATCAATAATGACATGTCATATTAACCTAAAAATTATTTTAATTCATATAAAATCTATAATTACATTTATTTGGGTATTTATAACATCAATTATGTTAATATTTCATTAATAAGGTAATTACTGCATCATCATTGTGTCAGAAATAAATTAAATTATTTAATGTCTAAAAATTATAACTAAAATACCATTATGTAGGAAATCTTTTTATATTTCTAATGAATATTTATAGTTGAATTTATCTTATGTATAACACTATATTAAAAATGTTTTAGTTATTAAACTTTGATTTCAACTATTTTAACTATTCTTAAAATAAAATAATAATAAATGTCCTAATCTATTCCAAGTGGACCTAAATGGTCATATTTTATTCCTAAGTTTGTTTTTGGTCGAATTACACTTATCCAATAGAATTAGTACATGTGTTAGGGTAATAATAATATCATTTTCTAACCCTAATTACATTATTTACTTTTTACCGTGGTAAATAAAAGTAAAAAAGTTACTATTCACCAAAATTTATTTTTGTCTTATTGAACCACATTTTACTCCTTGATATTAACAGTGTCTCTCATATTTTCTAAATTCCACTCACAGAAGCGGTAAAATTATGTTTTATGTAAATTTTCAAATTCTCTTAGGAGGTGGGTTAAATACGGTGAAAAGTTCAATAAAATTTTTATATATCTAAAATAATTATAAAATGACTCCAATGAATTAAATTGAACTTATATAGTTATTATGAATCAATTTAAACTGAAAATAAATTTAAATAAAATAAATAATTATTTAAATAAAAAGTCAGTTTTTGAAATAGTAACCCAGTGTTTTCACTATTCATAAAAAATTCAATGTTTTCAGAAAAATACCAAAAATTCACCCTAGGCTAATTTTGATATTACGAATCCAAAAATGAAGTCCATTTTGAAAGATAAAATTTATAAAATTTCAAAAAGTGGGTATTACTATTCATAACGGCTAGTTCATAATAATAATATCTCGTTTAGTGAAACTCGGTATTGCGTACTACACACGCTATCGAGGAAGTTATAGATTGTGTGTAATGCAAGACAAGTCAGGGCTACGTGTAGTGAAAGCTCTATTTGGTGTTGCGTATAACATAATCAAAACTTATTTCATTTATAAATTAAACAAAATCTATACTTAATGTTTCATAGAATAATTTCTACAAAACAAACTTGAAATTGTGTGTAACACGAGCCAAGAATAGCATGGAGTATACTTCAAGATAATATGGTGTTGCCTATAGCACAAGCTAATTTTGGTGTAGCGTACAACACAAGACATAAATGAAAATAAAAAGAATAATTCTCACAAAATCTCGGGTTGTTACATTCTACCCCCCTTGAAATGAATTTCTCCCTCGAAATTCATTAGGGTTATAAATGGTTTACTACATGAAATTTTCTTTCATAGAAACCCACATCGTAAAAAGGAATACTAAAACACAATTTTAAAAAGTAAAGTATGAAAAATAATGGTTACCCAAATTAACTCATCACTGGGTTTCCACATAGAAGAACATATGTGAAAATATAGATATGGAAGAGAAATATGACCATCAACTTCTGATGGAGAGTGGTAGAGAACATGTCTATGAAAAATCCAACAATCACAAAGCCATAAATTTGTGATGATATAAGGTACCATCTGATTCATCAGATATGAAGACACTAGGACAACATTTTTGTTTTTCAAGATCATTTCCGTAAAGTTAAAGAATTTGAATTAGAAGAAATACTTACTTAATTTCGGTACAATCTCACCGTTGTTCATGCCTTGAACCATTTCCACTTCATCGTTTAAAGAATTGAAGTTGAATTTTTCATTATTGAAGTGTTAGTAGATCATGTGATAGAATGATGGGTCATTTCATCTGTCTTAAACAAAAGGGTAGAAAATGTTATCAAATATACATAAGTACATCTATGGTGTGTTTAATCGTATATGATTCCAAAAATGGACTTATACTTCATCTATCATACATCTTAATAAAATAAAACAAGTTTGTACTAACCAAGGACTTCCTGTAGGCCAGTAGTAGGCGATAAAGGAATGTTTCACTTCAGTTGTGGGTTCGATTCCCACATCCTTACTCGATGCAACGGGTTGTCACCCGTCCTGCAGGTTGTCCCTTTTTCTAAAAAAAAGTTATTATAACATTCCAAAATTAATATCGAAAAACATTCTAGCCTTAAACAATACTATCTTATGTCTAACTTAATTCATTACAATCATTAGGCTTATCCAAAATACTTCGGTCCAAGATCATAGTATAAAGAAAATGATTACATGAAAGGCCACATAACAAGCATGCGAATACCATCATTTATCCCCCATATATCAAACGATATATTTTGTTGGTCACATTCCAAACATGTGAATACCTTAATCATGTATTCTCTTGAAAAATGAATACCCATTGAACCTTAGTAGAAACATGAATGCTGTCAACATTTCACATTTTCCACATACCAAAATCCTAAAATTTCTATATACTCAAACCGTGATATAACTTTGTCCTTATATCAGTCATGATCTCATTTCATTTTTTTATTTATCCATTCATTATGCTCATATCATCTTATTTCCTAAAATATTTCAGTCACTTTTCATGGTTACCAGTACCATATAATTATTGAAAACCAATACATAGATATTCCAAAATTCCATGATACCATAAATGAGATTCAATGATACAATTTTGAAACCCCATTACATAATAACTTAATCATTACACAACATCATTTTCATACTCAACATCACAAATAGTGATCGCATGTGACTTCCCATTATCCTTTTCCATAAGAGGTTGCTCGCGTTGATCATCATTAACCCTTAGATTAGGGCATTGATTAGCATAATGCCCCATTTCCTTTAACTTGAAGCATTGAAGTGTTAGCGGAGCGTTCTATTTAGTCTTTTCTCTATTCACATTAGTAGAAACCTTTTTCCCATTACTTCGGCACTCAACTTCCCGATGAACTTTTTTTCGACACTTAAAACATTTTCTAGTACCTTTTAGGCAATCTCCACCATGCTTCTTTCCACACATTGAGCATTAATAAACATTCATCTTCTTTTCACCATTATTCTAAGATTTCTCCTTGAACTCCATCTTTCATTTCTTGTCAAAACCATGAGATGGATATGTAACACCAACTTTCGTTTCTATCTTGATAGCACAACACACAATTTCTTCATAGCTACTAAAGTATCTTATAGCTAATGCCCTTTGAATCCTGGGTTTTAAGCCACTGAAGAATCAATCAACTATACTTTTAGGTTGGATGATAAAGCCAGATGCATACCTTGTAAGCCTTGTAAAAGTTTCTTCGTATAAACCAACAGATTCGTCATCCTTTTGCTTAATCTCAAGGAAATACTTTTCCATCTTTGTTCTAAGAATACAAGGGAAGTACTTATTGAAAAATAAGTTCTTGAACTCATCCCATTCCATGGATTTAATTTCATCTTGAGGCCTTGTATTCTTAATTAGAGTCCACCACTGGTATGCTTCACTATCTAAATGGTATACAACCAGAATGACTTTTTCATGTTCTAAACATAGAAGAATGGACAATATCGTTTCAATGGTAATGATCCATTGTTCAGCAATAAGTGGATCAGAAGACCCACTGAAAGAAGGTGGACGTTGCCTCATGAAGGACTCAATAGAATATTGTTCCCTTCTCTGCTCATTTGGAAGTCCAGAATGATTCATAGCTTGTGTAAGTATAGCAATAAATTTTTTCACTCCAACTCCCATAACATTGGTTTGTTCAGAAGGACAATCATTGCATTGTCCATTACATTGATCAACACGGTTCCTTCGGGTTCCAGCCATCATCTAAAACCCAAAAAGAATAGTGTGGGAGGAAAAAATCATGCTAGGTAAAACAACATAATAAATTGGGAGTACCTTCAATATATAACATCTTAGGGTTAATTCTAATATTGTTACCGTAATTCTAGGACTATAACATATACCTATACTTAACCTTAGGGACATCCCTAGACATACCTTAGAAATATATCTAGGGATCTCAATAAAGTTTTCGCATCCTAGTTTCCAAAGGATAACTAAACCTTTCCTCTGATACCAACTGTAAATACCCAAAGCTTGGCGTACATGGAAATTACATTACTTTTGTCGAATACTTAATTCATAACAAAAACTAACACACAAAAACCGTAATATTTGAGTGTCTTTGGAAACTCAGAACATAATCTTCTAATCATGGTGAAAGATCTTCAACATATCTCATAATGATCTTCCCCTTTTGTTTTCTTACCTAAAACCTTTCATTATATCCTAGAGAAAATAAAACATAAAAAGGGTGAGCTAAAATGCTCAGTAAGGGTAAACATAGAGAACATAAAACAATCCATAGACATTTGAATGTAAAAACATGAGCATAAAATCTAACCATCAAAATCTTGAGCAATGATATATAATATTGCAGTACATAAGGCATAGATCATAAAAGAACATTAATCATGAAAAAATATCATGGGAATAAAACTTGTAATTGTGGAAAAACATTAAGCACATGATATGATTTCCATAGTAGCCAAGGAATTGCTGCCAAGACCATCTTAGTGGACAAAGTCCCTTACTGAACCAGGTTTACTTGTCGTTCCAGCCCTATATTACTGAACTGGATTTTCTTGTCATTCCAGCCATGTCTATATCATGAGATATAAATCTTTACCCAATGAATTATAGGGAGATATAGGTCCCATCCATCTCATAATGAAATCATTATTACGTGTGACACAACATGAACATAAATCATTCATCATTACCCAAAGAATTAAATGGGTTTCTTAAACATCATCCCATCATAACATAATCCATATAAAAAATGGATATCATTTAATCATATAAAAATTGAAACCATGTAAATCATAGAGACATTATACTTCAAATATAAACATATTAAATAATGTCATCTTAGATGGAAAATGGTTTTGATAAAACACTTGAAATTAATTCTTGAGGAAAATATCCTTTATTCTTCAAAATCATTTTATTATCACAAAATTCCATGTAATTTTAAAAGAAAAGGATTTTGTTGAAAATAATCATGAAATCTTGTAGAGTAATCTTCTTTAAAATAAGGCATTATGAAACCGTAAAAATCCATTTATGCCGTATAAGTTAAAAAAACATTCTTCTCGTACTTTTGTCGGAAAAGTCAAAAATTTCTTTGTATGGTAAACAAAAGAAATATTCCTTCCATGACATGTGGTAAAATTAGAAAATTATTAAAAAGGAATTTTAACCAACATTAAACAATTTTTAGAAAACAGGGACATGAATGATAAATATAACCCCAGTAAATACTTACGAATAAACAATCTCAGTTAAAAATGAGATTGGAAAAGTTATCCCTTACCTTAAGTCTCATATGCTTCGTACGTATCTGAACCTACTGTATAATGATTTAAATAATGTCATTGATTTATTAAAGAATCATATTCATTTTTATTATATCATATATGTTTCACTTATGACTTTATATTACCCATTCTTTTGTAAATTCAATGTTAAAGCAGCGTTTTGGGTAAAATCATTTTATTTATCGTACATGTTTGGACTTGTTGTTATTGATATTATTATTACTTATATAATGATTTACATACTTCCAGAATGTGAATAATGATTTATATATCAGATATATTAAGTATATATATATATAATAGATAGATAAATGAAATGAAATACACCGTTCATAGAGACGGTAGGCCGTACGTACGCATGAACACTGTTTTCTTTTCCTTATTGACTTGAATGAAAGTAAGTAGATTTCATATATATATATATACATAAATCCAGTAGCTTTATCATGTCATATATTTCATTATTATTCATTATATATACTTTATAATCATTTTTTAATGGTTAACAAGGAAAATGAGTCTCATCATGTCGTGGAGACAGTAATCCATACGTACGCACGAGCGATGATATCATTCTCATAATTATTGAATGGAATTGGAGCGGATGATATAATATCTCAGAATCGGTACGATGTTATAATAACTATATATAGTTATTATTTACACTATTATACCCATCCATGTAAGGTGGTGGTGGAAAAACAGATTACACCATGGTGTGGAGACGGTATTCCGTACGTACGCACGCGCGGTGATTTCATTTTCCGTAGGATGGATAGAAGGTGAAATGGGGTTGTTTCATATTTATAATAAAATATCATTATATTATTGATATTTATTTTATTACTTTATAATTAAACAACTAATTAAGAAAAATTTGAGGAATAATGATACTTGAAAGAGTCGGTAGAAGAGATTACCTCTTCCTCGATGCACCTCCTTTAAAATTCTTCTTAGGGCACTAGAGTGGTCTTTTGAGAAGACCAGAACCTCTATGATATAACTAGAGAGTTTGAGAATAGTAATTGGAAGGGGTTTTTAGAGCCTCAATCCTCAAAAGGGTGTGAAGAGAAGAGGGAAGGGGTTCCATTTTTATAAGGGAGGAGGGGGGCATCTTTGAAAAAACATAAAATATTATTTTATAATAAAGTCATATTCGGTTTATAATAGCTCCAAATTTATTTATTTCGAAGCTAAAGTGGGTATGGGTCTAAATAATCTCATTAAATAGCTTTTAGACAAGTCTAGGTTACTATTTTAACTTTATCATTTAGATTTAACTCTAAGTTAAATAATTTATCTTTTACCGTGTATTCTTGTTTTCTGACACGATATGGTTAATAAACATACTATAACAAGACCAAATAACCCCAAGTGGTTCATTATTAATATATATAACCTTATATAAGTCATTTGGACGATCCTTAGATTTTTATGAATATAATAACAATAAATAAAATAATATTTGTTTGAAAAACTATTTTAGGTCAATTTTGACACTATTTGGTAATTGATTTTTGTGAAATTCATAACAACATGATTAGTTAGAAAAGAGTTAATTTATTCAATAATAACATGTAATATTAACCTATAATTTTTTTAATTCATAAAAAGTCTAAAATTACATTTATTTGAGTATTTATAACAACAATTATGTTAATATTTCATTAATAAGGTAATTACTACATCATCATTGTGTCGTAAATAATTTAAATTGTTTAATGTCTAAAAATTTAAAATAAAATACCCATATGTAGGAAATAATTTTATATTTTTAATGAATATTTATAGTTCAATTTATCTTATGTATAACACTATATTAAAAATATTTTAGTTATTAAACATTGATTTTAACTATTTTAACTATTCTTTATACAAAATAATAATAAATGTCCTAATCTAATCCAAGTGGACATAAATGGTCATATTTTATTCCTAAGTTTGTTTTTGGTCGAATTACACTTATCCAATAGAATTAGGACATGTGTCAGGGTAATAATAATATCATTTTCTAACCTTAATTACCCTATTTACTTTTTACCGTGGTAAATAAAAGCAAAAAGTTACTATTCACCAAAAATTATTTTTATCTTATTGAACCAAATATTACTCATTGATATTACCCGTGTCTCTCTTATTTTATAAATTCCACTCACAGAATTGGTAAAATAAGGTTTTAAGTAAATTTTCAAATTCTCTTAGGAGGTGGGTAAAAGACGGTGAAAAGTTCAATAAATTTTTTATATATCTAAAATTATTATAAAATGACTCCAATGAATTAAATTGAACTTATACAGGTATTATGTATCAATTTTTACCTAAAATAAATTTAAATAAAATAAATGATTATTTAAATAAAAAGTCAGTTTTTAAATAGTAACCCAGTATTTTCACTATTAATCAAAAATTAAAATTTTCAGAAAAATACCAAAAATTCACCCTAGGCTAATTTCGATATTCCAAATCCAAAAATGAAGTCCGTTTTGAAAGATAATATTTATAAAATTTCAAAAAGTGGGTATTACTATTCATAACGGATAGTTCATAATAATAATATCTCGTTTAGTGAAACTCGGTATTGTATACTACACACACTATCGAGGAAGTTATTGATTGCATGTAATGCAAGCCAAGTCAGGGCTACGTGTTGTGAAAGCAGAGTTTAGTGTTGCGTATAACATAATCAAAACTTATTTCATTTATACATTAAACAAAATCTATACCTAATGTTTCATAGAATAATTCTACAAAACAAACTTGAAATTGTGTGTAACACGAGCCATGAATAGTGTTGCATATACTGCAAGCTAATACGATGTTGCGTATAACAGAAGCTAATTTTGGTGTAGTGTAAAAAACAAAAAATCAATGAAATTAATGAGAATAATTCTCCCAAAATCTCGGGTTGTTATAAATATCATTCCATTTTGATGAATATGGTATGAAAAATTAATTTTTTATAGTTTAATCTTTTAACAAATTCCAAAAGTGCCCCTCACCTCAATTATAAAAGGGAACCTCCTCCATAACTTCCTAACACCGATTAGATCCATTTATCTTGATCAAGTACTATCCATTTCTCTTAAAAAATCATTATCCAGGTTTTTGAGGTTTTGTTCCTCCCAAAATACCAAACCTAGATCCCTTTCGAAGATATCTAAATGATTTTTTCCGAAGAAGAGGTAATTATCTTTATCAACTCTTTAAAGTTTACTTCTTCTTATAATTCCTCTTCATATTTTGTTTCCCTGATAAATTAATATCTCTAGTACCATATACGTTATTATATTTTATTATTATTATGGTATAACCATATTACACCTTTTATCCATCATATGAAAAACAGAAGTATCGTGTGTGCATGTGTATGGGTTACCATATCCACATACCAGAATAATTAATTTTTCATCACTAATTTACAAGGATGGTAATAATGATGAAAATAGTGGATATATATGATAATAATTACCAGATATTTATTCTTTAAAATTAATATACGATCTAATTCTTTACCATTTAAACCATTTATAAATGATATCTTCGCTGGTGCGTATGTACTGCTTAACGTCTCCACAGAGAAATGTGATTCATTTTCTATGTTCAACATTAAAGAATGGATATAAAAATTTATTATTGACTAAATATGATATTTATACCCTTAATATAATTTTAGATATTCTGTATCTATATCCTATTCGAAATAAACTAGATATTAATAACAAAACATGCATGGGAAAACAAATCTAATAACACATAGAATAGTGAAAATAGTGAATTATTATTAATGAAAAAGTGATTACATGATCATATAAGATTTTATAAATATAAATAAGCTTATTTTATAAATTAATATCATTATAAAAACGATTATAAAAGTGTTTTGAATATGTTTCAAAAAAATTGAACCTAAGGTAAGTGATTTTTGTCTCACATTTATTTCCATCAGACACATGCCTTATTCACCGCTTATTTCTTTTATGTGGTGTTTATATTTATCCTTTGATATAATATCATGAATCAACCTATATTAATGGTATTTAAATTTTCATTTGAATTTATTCATTTCATGGGTCATATAATTCAATCTATTACAATGCGGTGAGGGTTTAGTTCACATTTTCATAATTATTCAAGATTGATTGTGTTTAAGTATTTAGTGAGGAATATTTATTTTCCATGATCATGCATTAGAAAATGTTTTCAAAAATATTTTTACTATCATATAATTATTTTTTAGATACATTTTAATCGATTTATTGAAAATTTATAAAAAAAATTAAATGGAATCTTCTAGACGTTTTCTAGAAAAGTTATTTTTTGAATTTCTTACAGAAGTTTCAAAGGAATGTGTCTTTTTATAAATAATGAACAATATTTCCCACTATAATGAAGCATTATTTATTTAAATATGATTTATACTTTTATAAGGATCTTTTATAATAAAATTATTTCATTTTTATGTGATTATTTATTAAAATTTTTTTAAAAATATTTTCACAGTAAAAAAGGAAATTTTTCTCATGATATATTCTTGTAATCTCTTTAAAGTATTTTAATCAATGGGAATTTTTTTTAATTATATGATGGAGATTTACTTTAATAAAACCAATTATTATTTTCATTTATAATTTTTTATGATTATTTTGACTGGGGAAAATATTGATAAATTTGTATCTTTTACTCAATATGGAAACTTGATGATAACACAAATTGTTTATGAATTAAATCGATCATTCGATGTATGAGGAATGATTTGGAAATGTAATAACATGTAGTTAATGTATATAGAATCTCCCAACGATGCATCGATAGTCTCATGATACCAATTAGTTGGCTAAACCTAATTACTTTGTACGTAGTCGTTATAAACATTCTTGTGAAAGGTCTTCACAGTACAGATAATGTTACCCAATCCAAATTGTTTTGTACCCAATAGTTTTAGACCCACTTATGAAAGGTCTTGATGATAAACATATTATGTTCATGGGAAACATGGTTTTCAAAAATTAACCATTGTCTTCAGTATTATTCTAGTTATTATTGTCCATGATATTTTCACTATGATATTATCTCTAAATGAATTTTATTCTTAGTTATTGATTAAATGGAATGTGTTTTCAGTTATTTACCTTTCCATATTTATTATTCATTATATTATCATGAAAATCATATAGCATCCAGATATTATAATTTCTATATTGATAATTCTTATTAATTTATAATTTATTATGTTCTATTTAACGCTTAATGAGAATTTGAGCTCACCCATATTTTGTTTCCTTTCACTAAGAATCCATGAAGTATAAATCAATTTTTTATGAAAGGAAATTATAGAGGGAATAATTTTATTCTAAAAAAAATTATGTTTTAATTTTTTTTTTCAAATATAATATGCGGATCTTATATGTATCTAGTTTAACAATATTACTAAACTATTCGGTCCTTCGAGATGTTATTCCCTGTATCTTATGTAATTGTAATAATGTAACCATTGACTCTAGGATACAAGTGTTGATGTCTTTACAAGTGTAGTGAGTGACATAACCTCTCCTAAAGGGCCTCATAAGGTGTCATCTTAATAAAATCCTGTTAACTGTTATTATATGATAACTCAATCAAGGATATTTGATCGTCCCATTCTCCACCGAAGTCTCACATGAAATCTTAAAGAATATCCTCCAATATGTGTATAGTTCACTCAGACTATCCATCGATCTAAGGATGGTACACTCTACTCAATATCAGCTGATTCCCTAAGTATTTTGTGTAATACCTAAAAAAATAAAAATATAAAATGCGAAACTCTATCCTAAAAAATCCTCAAGGGAACTCCATATAGGTATACGATCTCACAGACATAGATCTTTTTTAGTTCCTCAATCGAGTGAGTCTCTCTTATTGGTAATAAGTGAGAAGACTTCATTAACTAACTAAAAACCACCCAAACTGTATCATAACTCCATAGGGTCCTGGGTAATACCATATCAAAGTCCATAATTATTTCCCCTAACTTCCACATTGGTATCAGGAATGTTTATAACAACCTAGAAGGAAGCTGGTGCTCGGTCTTCACCCTCTGATCGGTAAGGCATTGGGAGTCGAAATCAACAAGTCTCTCTTCATCCCTGATTACTAGAACAATAGCCTAAATTCATGATACATATAGATCACACTACGATATACAGACCACATAGAGTTGTGTTAATCCTTCATAATCTTCTATTTGATGGAGGCAAGGACTACTAATCTCCCATATACGAAGATCATATCATTGTCATCCATCCACCATCGGAGCATTGAGTCTCCACCAACTTGTTTTTCCCTCATTACAACACACTCTATGTATGACTCTATTTAATTCTTTACATGGTCCGCAAATGATGATGTGACTACCATGGGAGAACAGGTCATTGAACCCTCATCCTATGATGCATCCATACTCTAATAATCTAATCGTCTCATCATGTTCCACTACTCGTATAAGAGTCTCTCACCAATATCCTACTCAGTCCTATGTCTTACAACTAATATTATTCACAAAATTGTTAAATTTTATAGTTGAATACATGATATAAAAACCTAACATCTGAAGATACTCATCCTAGCGCCTATGTCTTAGATTTATGACCCTCTATGTGATGATATGGAGAAATATTTTGTGCTCCTTATAAATAAAAAATATTTCACCAAAGAGATAGTGTCAAAAAACATTAGAGTATGCTCCCAAACTGGAATCTCCAAGTCATGTGTAGGGTAGTTAGTCTCATGGGTTTATAGATGAAAATACCCCTTGGCTACTACCTAATCTCACTTCATAAGCACATATCCTAGACCAATGCCTTATTCATCACAGTATAATGAATAAACAATCCTAGGCATAGAGAGTGTCTGTATTGGAGAAGTTTTCAATATTCTCTTTAGCTCATGGAACACCTATTTAAATTTATTAGACCACTAAAACATCACTCCTTTTTTTAGTGCTATCATGGGTGATGATAGTCATGAGAAGACTAGGATAAACCACTAGATATATCTTACTAAAGCTAGAAAGTTTCCAATCCCAAAAACATTCAAGGATGTTTCTAGGACAATAATACCTTAAATTTCTTTGGGTATAATGATATAATAGTCTCAAACACCACATGTCATGGAAAATTAAACTCTCAGATACAAAATCCACACTTAAATAGCTTGGTGTAAAGACAGTGTGATCAAAGCATACTTAGTACTATCTCTAGGTTCCTAGCATGTTTCTCTGGTATTGGAGAGTATATGTGGATATCATTAGTGAAAACTATGATGGAGAAAAACTATGGATGTAATATATTGTTCATGGGTTCCATGAAGATTTTTGGGGAAATCTTCATCCCAAATGTCATCACCGAGTACTCATATAGTCCATACCTACTCTGAAATGTAGTCTTTGGAATGTCCACCTTGTTAACATTCAACTAGTGATATCCAGATTGAAGATAAATCTTAGAGAACCATCCAGATCCCTATAGCTGATTGAAAAGGTCATTGATTCTAGGTAATGGATATTAGTACTTCACAATCACCTAGATTAGATTTTGATAATCATCACATCGTATAAGACGATAATATTCATTCTTGGGGAAGAAAATAGGTGCACCCCATGGTGAAGTACTAGGTCTGATAAATCCTTTCCTCTATAATGCCTCTAGATACACCATGAGCTCATTCTTCTTGGATTCAACCGTATGTTATGGTGCTATCAAAATGGGTTGCACACTGGGCATTAGATATTTTCAACTTAACATATCAATCCTTCAGATTCTGTACTAGGTCAAAGGTCCAAAAACAATTTCAACCCATTACTCAACATCCAAAGGGCCTCTAGTTCCCTGGATGGATTAGGAATATTGGAGATGAAGTAGGGAATATTTTACCATATTTATAAACTTCTATTCCAATGATATACACTAAGAGAAAGACTTCTGGTCGAGGGGGACCTACTACCAAAACCAAAGTGCATGTGTGGGAGCATGCTCAACTGCATTATCCTATACATTTAGAGGAAAAGTAGAAACATACACCCTTGAAAAATTATTCCATACTTCTCCCAAGTATTCTTATAAAAGTACATCAAGGAAAAAAATATTATAATGAAAAGGAAACACTTTGGAAAAGAAATAAATTCATTAGGATAAACCTTAATTAGTCCATAGGATCGGATAAGGTTCTCTTATGAGTATACCATTAAACCGAGGTGTACCCCTCATAGAACTAAACCTAGTCTCCCTCCCTGCACATTAGTCATAGTCATCATAAATATACTAACAAAACAACATGCTCAATTTAACTAATCAAATAGAATATAGATATACCAAAATAGTAGAAAATATACTACATGAGGAGAAACTCTCCCGAAAAGATATCACAAATCATGGTATTTAATTAAGAACTAAAATGCAGAAAAACATTAAGTATATATGTGCCATGTGAAGTTATGTGACTATTCATGATTCATGAACCCACCTGAAATCCCATAAATCATGCATCAAAATCTAGTTCATCATCCAAGATAAGTTGACCAATAGTAAAATTATAACACAAATTCCCCATGTTATAGAAACTCAAAGGCCCACTATATAGTGATGGTCATGCACTGTAATAGATCCTCTACCAAAATCTCAACCATCCTATCTATTCTCTAACCCATTTCATCCCAAGGAAAAGAGAATAAAATGTTAGTTAATCATAACCATTGATACCATTTTTTAACATCCTGAACCGAACCACTGAGTCTGAACCAGAGTGCCACATGACCTCATGCACACCTCCATATATACAATAGGTTTCCAAATAGTAGTAAGGATTTGAGTATGATAGTGGGGAGACTATACCCTTAGAATCATTTCGTAGGATCTATAATAAACAATAAATAACATAATAAATCATCTGAGTAAACATGATGAAAACAAAACAAATGGAATACATGTCAAGTAAATAAAATAATATCCCAAAAGTGTCAAGCATATCCTGAGTAATTGAAATAGATAAATAAATAACGAACTTTATGTTCCTCTACTGTCCTTCCTAACCAACCATTTCCCCTCTGATCCTCAGCTATACTATCCACCATTGGGCCCTTTCCCTTCACCAAATCCCTAATGAAATCTACAAGCACATTAAAATTCATGATTATGGTGTCAGTACAGTATTCAGTTGGACACCACCAATGCATCCTCAACAAGGTGTGCTCAATTATAACTATTTATTCCACAATAATAATAAATTCATAACAACTGTTAACATAGAATCCAAAACCAAGATATGTTGTTCTAATGAAGTTACAACAACCCATGACCGTACCAGCCTTAGTCACATGCCAAAATGATAATCATAAATCATAAAAGGGCTAATCATTCATCCACGAGGCTATTGGAACACCGCTCAGAATCCAAAAAGAATCGAGTGATGGTAACCTACTCAGAATCTCTAAGGCATCATGTAATATTTGAAATCCATAAGGAATCGAGTATTTGTGACTTACGTAGAATCCATAAGGCGTCAGGTAATACTTGGAATCTACAAGACATCAAGTATTATACACATACTCAAAATCCAAAAGGAATCAATTAGTATCCACGTTAGAAGGATAACATGATCCACCATCATCGTCATCACACATCATGTGTTCTCCCACTCACATGGACCACCGGACCCTTATAGTCACCAATCACGTGTACCAAGTACAAATCCTCCATGGAATGATAGTACACAATATGGGTGAGCATTAAAAATACATCTTGAAATCATGAGGAATATAGTAGAAATATAGAAACATGTAAAATAGTTAAACATGGAAAGAGGATACTCTAACTTATATCATTGAAACAATTATCACAATAGGTCTCACATTCTACATAGACAACCACATGAGATCAAAAGTCCATAATTGATATAAATCAATCCACACATAAATAATAATATGGATATACACTTGTAATGAGAGACTGTAAAGGTAAGGAACATCCTACCTTAAATTTTCCATGTCAACAAAAAGTATAAACCACTGAGTATGGTTCAATAGCTAGAGTGAATATTCAAAAGTCAAGAACAACTCCTCACGACTTTATTATCATAGTCTCCAACACATAAACACTGAAGGTTATCCAAGGATTCATCTAACCAATAATTTTTATTTTATTTCAAAAATAAACACTATTATAGATCATGCTTTATGTAGCGTTAAACTTTAACAGTGATACACCAAAAGTATTGATAAATGGATGACATTTATCCATGCTCACAAAAAAACCTATAAAGTTACCTTTTATCAGTGCTAAAAAAATATATTATAAAAGGATTCCCTTTTTAGTTCTTTTTTCTAGAGTTGAAAAAATTTCAACATTTATCAGTGCTTTTTTATAGTGCTGATAAAATTAATACATTTATTAGTGATTTTTTTAGTATTGATAGAGGTTTCAATGATTAATTTATTTTATATATAAATATTTATATATTTTTTAATATTAATTATATTATAATAAGTATATATATAAATATAATATATATCTATAAATATATGAATTATATAACATTTAATAAAAAATGAATCATATTTTTATATTTTTATATATATAAATATTTCAAATTTATATTAGTCAGCATGCTTATTAGATTATTTATATACATTAATTACAAAAAATTTATATAATTAAAATAAAAATACTATATTAGAATTTTATTTAAACAATTATATAATGTACGGATGAATATATTTATTTAAATTTGTATTTATATTGATATTAAATAATTTAAAATATATGTTCATGTATACCTTTATGTATGTATTTTTATGTGTGTATTTGTGTGTATGTATATTTGTGTTTATGTGTGTGTGTGCATATGTATGTCTATCATGTGTACATGTATGTGTGTGTGAAAGTATGTTTATTGATTTAATATTATTTATTTATTTTAATATCTCTCCATTTTTAGTATTATCTATATTTATTCATTTTTAATATATATTTATTTTAATCTATTCATCCTTATTTTTTTAACAGAACTATGATAAGGCACTAATGCTCTATCCCATTTATTAAAATTAAAAATGGGACAGAAAAGATGAATGAATTAGATATAGAATCACTTCAATATCCAACAAGATGAATGGATGTTAGAAGACACAACTCAAAAAACCTTGGAAGGTACTAAAAATAAAAATCAAAAGAGTGAGTTAGGTTAGGACCCCACCAACCTATCCTATTAGGGGATCTTCCCTACAGATTATGTCCATGCCTCGACAACTTATCTCTCTACCAAGGCTCATGACCTTCATCTGAAGATGATTCATCTAAGTCTATTGACTTTATTTCCTTCAATACTGCATCATGAGGATGTCCCTACATATTATGACTAGCCTCAGTTCCCATGAAACATTTGAAATACCCCTCTATATTAACAACCTCCAAGAGCACCTCCACCAAAAATCCTAGCACTCCAAAAGTATTATTATCAAAAATATCCATAGAATCCATGCCCTTATCATCCTTCCTAGGCTATTGACCAAGTCTTAGATCAGTAACACATACAGAATCCACCTTCAAGATCTCATGTGCACCACCTTTTAGACTCCATCCTTTCTATAGGTTCTCATACTGAGTAGCATATGTATTCTCAAGGGTGACCCTTTCCTTTCGATTATCAATTTCCGAATAATTCTTCTAATTTGGACCACTATACCTAGAAAGATAATTTTCATGCATCCCATGATCCTTGGAATTATTTAACTAGTCACCCATACCGTCATCCATATTTGAATTGGTTTTAGGAACTAACCAAGTTTCTTAATTTTTCTTTTATTTGTTCTGTGTTTTTATGTAATTTTTCAGTCTTTCATATTCCTCCTCTGTTACTCTTTTTTTCATTAATAAAGGGGACCATAGCTCCAACATATTCAAAAAAATATCCTGAATAGAAAGTATTATTCTTTTGGAATTATCTACCAAATAATGTAATGAATTATGATCATGAAGGTAAGATATCTTTATCAGGTTTCTGGAGCTCCTATCCACTGCTTCAACCAAAGAGGTGTTATTTTTCATCAGAGTAGAGTTCTTGGACAACCCCTTCTCTATTGCTATAATAGTAAATTCCTTACCATGAATGAAATCCCAAGTCTTTGAGTGAAAATTTTCCTAATCATCCAATTTATGATTACCTTTGTGTACTCTTGAAGAAATATGTGTCTCTTGAAAGAACTGGTGATAATCAATCTCATGTTCCATCACTTCATCAGGTGATTTTTATTCAATATCCAATCCCCTTCCACAATTTAAACCCACGATTTTACCACTTGTTTTCCTATGAAATTTCTTGATCTCACACAGGATGGAGAATCCCACTATGATTACCTGCAACATCCTTAGCAGTGGATTACTCCCTATCATGAGAAGATTTGTCCATGTGTGTGTGTCCTTTTCCAACATGGGTGTCTGTAAGATAAACATTAACAGGGACATCCCCAAAAGGACTGGCTGATTGCATTCTCATATTCTTCCCAATTTCACTACCAAGTCCTTTTCTCAGTGGGCTCACAGTATTTGGAAGTCCCCCATCCTGAGTTTGAGAATTATCAGGAAAATCATGCACTATCTTAGACTTTATAATTCATAAAAATTCCATATTACATTACATAGAGAAATAAGAACATAAAATAGATATATTATAATTCAAAAGATCATTTCCAATGACCCTAAAATCCTTACAGAATCATGGGACTTTTTGAAACTCGATATGCATCTCAATCTCATCATCATCTTTCAAAGAAATATCTCTATCTGCTAAAGTAGATAACAAATCAATTTCCATCAAGAAGAGAGATTAATGACCAACTATAACCATCTCATCTCCCCTGTCCAATTTTATTGGAATTCCTAATCCATTGTGATATCATATAAGATATTAGTGTTCCAAATTGACCAATTCAATCAATAAACCATGACCCACATCTTTACAGATGTTCTACTCACCTCCAAAGGATTGAAATTTTTATCCCAATCCCTTATGTGAAGAACCCGTTCTTGAAATTTATCAAACCAAAAACCCAACCTCATGTCTTCATGTCATCATAGGGTAAGACATAGTTAAAATAAACCGACCCAAGGAAACACGCTTCCAATTTGAGAAACCCCGAATTTCTTAAATCCTTGCAACTATATCCCCAAACTTCAATAATTTTGATCACTTTGTCAAAAAATACACATAACGATAGAGTGTGTACCAATTTCATGTCATTCTGAGATAGTTTCCATATCTTTCTTAACATGATCTACATTTCCATAATTCCAAGACCATCAGTGAAGAACACCATGTAGAGTGGTAAAGATCAATTGAGGGAATTATTAGCAGTCAAGGTTGCTGAAATAGATCAATCACTAACTACTTTTTGACCTTCAACCCCAGAACCAACATCTTTGTGAGAATCAAATCTACCCTCAGTGTTGAAAGATCCAACCAAGGTGAAGCAATTCAGATCCTCCAAGAACAAGAAATGTTAATCTCCATCAATTCTTAAAGAAGGAAGCTACCACCGAACCCTCATCCACCCTGAGTAAGAAATACTAAAAGATAATCTATTCAACAATAATATATGTCTGTGTTTAATTTGATTTGATTTAATTTAATTATTAATTTTTTTTAAAGTTAATATTTTTATTTATATAATTAACATCATCTATTTGTTTGTTTTTCTTCATTTTTTATATGTATGTAATTTATGTAAATTATACGAATTCACTTTTTAATATTTTTGTAAATTATTTAATTTTATAGATTCACTTATTATTATATATTCACTAGTAATGTTGGAAATATATTTAACCATTTTGTAATATTTATTTATATATATATATTTAATTACTATACATGTAATAGTTTCAATATGATTATAATTTATATGAATAATATTTATTTGTTCTTAATTATTACATTTTAATACATAAAATTTGTTTACAATTTTTATAATTAATCTATTTAAATTAATTTTCTAATAATTTTGAAATTTAAAAAAGTAATTATAAAAATATAAATATATATAACTTTAAAAAAAGGTATTTAGAAAATTATAAACATATATATAATTATATATTATTTTATAATTTTAATAAATATATTTATTATATTTATAATTATATATAAATATATGTTAATATATATATAAATATAATGGATGGAGTTTCAAGCTCAAGAGTCTCTCTCTCTCTCCCTAGAAAACAATGGGATCTGGGGCTTTGATCTCATGGTGGTTGATCTGGATAATGTTTTGTTTTGAAATATGTTTTTTTCTCTAATTGGATATTGAATCATGTTGTTGGTCGGTCATAGATTGAGGATTATTGTGGTGTAAAAAATTGTAGTGGCTCTAAGATATGATCTAGTGCCTATGATTCATGGGGGCCTACAACTTAAGGGTCTGCATCTTATAGACTTGAAGGGAGTACTAATCAGTAATCAGTTTTTGGTGTGGTGAATGATGAGGTGAATCAATTCATCTCAAAAATTAGTATTGATTATTTTTCTTCAAGCATGTGAATCACGAAAAATGGATCTTTAGCTTTTATTGAAGAAAATTCAAAGATTTACGAGGATCATATCAAATAGTACCAATAATCAATTATTACCTGGATCACTCATGCGACAACCCCCTAATGGATTGAAGATCTTGAGAACCAGCTAGTCTAGGTTTGGAGATTGGTTTTTTTGAGGATAACATCAATTGGTAAGGGGTTTTTTAACATATTTTTTCCCTCTAGGGTTTTAAAGTTGAAATCCTAGATATTTGAATTGATTTCCCTAAAACCTAGATTTTTTTTAATACAATAATAAAATCCCCTTTTTAATCTAGCATATGTGAACAACTCGATCATGTACGATTGGGTTATAATCAAGGGTTTAAATTAGTTCATTTGGAACCCTAAAATTTTATGGGATATAGCCTCTACAGTGATAATTCTCATGTAGACTAATAAGGAAAATGATCATGATAGCTATGGTCATTTTTCAAGGGCCATGGTTGATGTTTACCTCTACTCAACTCCAATTGAAATTGTATTGTTGGTTGTTGGTGATTTACGTATTGAGATTACGGTGGAATTTGAATGGCTACCTTAATTTTGTAGCACATTTAATTAAAACGATAATTTATTTTAAAAACATAGAAAGAATTTGATGTTCAAAAATTGTAGGAAGTATAGTCATCTGATTGATAGTTGTAAATTCAATTTGTCTGTTGATAATAATGCAGATCAGACAATTAAGGTGATAAAAGGACATACTTTAGAAAATAAATAAACTAGTTCTGGACCTAGCAGAGTAATTACTATCAATCATGTCTTGAAGGCCCTCAATGATGGGATTTCATGGAAGAATTCAATTTTGGATGATACTTCTGAAGCACAGAAGAGGGTAATGAGGTCCTATAAGGACAATATTATTACTTCAATCTTAGGTAATGAAATTTAAATTGAGGTTGGGGACATGTCTGTGAGGAGGGCTGCTCAACAAGAACTGGTTCAGGATCTGAATGTAGGTATGCTAGAGGAGAGTTCTCATGATGACTCACCTGATTATTATCCAGTTGTGTTATTTGGAAATTATTTTTTGAATTGAATTAGTAATGTAAAGAATTAAAATCTTGTCTAGCTAAAGCTACATGTAAAGGAAAGAGGAAAGTCTAATACTTTGAAGTCCTCTATAACTATCATAAATCCCATTAGAAGGATGAAACTGAATTATATGGGTTCTAAACTCACCATCATAGAGACACCAACCCCTATAATTATGCTGGAGTCTTCATGCAATGTTAATTGTGACAGTGGGAAATCCATTTCTACTATAGGTAATATTATTGAGGGACATGAGGGTCCCGCATTTCATCTTGGGGGAAAGGATAATGATACGTAGTATAAGGTATGTAAATAATTGTATCCATAGTATATAAAGGATAAAGGAACTACTAGAAAGGGAGGTTTTCCCAATGTCTGTACAGTTCTTTTACCAACGGTTTAAGAAATCGTTGGTAAAAGCTGGTTAAATCATCTTTTCCCAACATTTTTTGAAAACTGTTGGGTACAGTATACTCTATACCAACGGTTTTCTTAAACCGTTGGTATAGAGAGGTTTAAATCAGCCTCTACCAATGTTTTTAACAATCCATTGGTAAAGGATTACTTTCCCAATGGTTTTTATGAATTGTTGCTAATTTTTTTCCAAATTCAAAAAAGCTCGTATCCCCCCATTCCGCATGACTGTAGCCCAAAAAAGAAGGGAGAATTTGGATTTTCCATTCACTACGGCCAAAATCCTTCCATCTTTAAGATTGATTAGTTTTTCACTTCTATTTTTTAAGTGATACTACATCTACTATTTTGGTTTTATGTTTTCATTTGGGTGAAGTGGAGAAGTGGGATTCTATTTACCCTACTACATAAATTATTCGTTCTAATCCATTTTCAAAATTTCTTAGTTCTATACTTCTAATTTGTAAGTGATACTTCATTTTAATGTTTTTCATATACTATTTTTGTTTTCAATTTTGATTTGGGTGTGTATGAATTTTGTTTTTTGTTTGATTTGTGTGTGTGTGTTGGGCATTGACAATGAATCAAATATAATTCAAAATTAATTATGTGTCAATATCATCCATAAATTTTCAGTTCTTAGAAGGCTTGGTATTGCTGGGAATTTTGTGTTAATATCATCCATATTCCACATGATTCACATCATGGTAATAATGTGTTATGATGTTGTTGAGATCAGAGAGAAAACTCATACAATCCAGGTTGTTTATAGTGAAATGGCTAGTCATTAGTGATAATTGTCTTCCTAAGATGACTGTACTAATAAAACTTTAGGGTCAATTAAATATGGTTCTCACTATATGTTGTTTATTATGTCTCTTTCTTGGCCAATACTCACTTTTATGATGCTGGGGTGATTTTCACTAGCCATGCTGGCATGTGTATACATCCATAACAATGTTGGATAAGTCACAAGTTTAATTTAGTAATCTTGTTATCATTGACATACTTTATTATTAATTTCAAATTTAAAAATAAATGTTTTTGCATATAAATTATGAAATTAAATATTTTTACAAGCCATGAACAACCTATTAGTGTAGAATCCAAAACTTTATCCACCCATGGGGTGGGATTGACTTGGGGAACTAATTGGGTAATGAAAGGTATGACGATAGAGGTGCCAAGAATTATTTATTGAACATGAGTGAATGATTTGGGATGCCTATAGTGCATAATGGGACCTGAGGCATGTGCCTCTATTTGGGATGCCTATAAAGGGGCCCTGAAGTCCTCTTTTAACAATAGTTGTGTGAAACCATTGGTAAAGCTCTTCCCTTTACCAATGGTTTGATTCAATGAAGAGGCAATGCACCTTTATTGATGATTGCGTATTTCGTGTTATTGACATGACTCGCACTCTTGCCACCGATGAACCAGATGATTGGGTTGTAGCTCAAGAAGCTATCTTGAATTTTAGAATTTATTAAGCCTCTTGTATAGTACTACTTCCTACTAGTTGTAACTATGTTTTTCTTCTTGATACATGACATACATTACCATCATTCGGTTTATGATTCTGTTATTAGTTGCTATTACTGATTTGGTTATTTTCATCCATTTCCAATATTTTCCCATTGTTATATTTCTTCCAGTTTTTAACTAATAATATTAAAATTGTGCAACATAGGTAATGAGGGAATAGTCTCCCCTAGACACAGCAAAGGCTCTCACTATTAGTCAATAACATTTGGAATTTCAGTAGATCTTCTTGAGGCCATGTGGCCATCTAGGTTCGGGTCACTAATGAGGGGCATCCTGGTTTGGGATGTCACAATTCTTAGATATCCTTTTTATATGTGTTTCTAATCAAATCCATACCTATAACCATTGAAGGTCCCTCTCCAAAATAAATAGGGACATGATTCAATGAATTCACCTACATCATTCAGAGTGTGTATCCTAGTACTTACCTTCAAACCCCCATACATCTTCAGTTTGATTATGTTTTTTTATCAGAATGGTTTTTCTACATTTTGTTTTTTGGGTTAACCATTAGTTATATGTTTATAATTACTTCCATATTTGTTTTCATTGGAGGAAATGAAACCCATTGAAGAGATGCGTCAGAAAAAGATGACTGAAAATAATCGTCACATGACACAGATGGGAATTCATCCACTCATGCCTATTGTGAGTATTTTATTTCAAATATATATATTTCAATAACTTACAATATCATGTGTTTAATTTTATGTTAAACTTTTTTTCAGGATCCACCCCCTTGACGAGAGATTTCCGATGAGGATCCTGATATTGATCCCAGTAAAGTGGCCTGTGGTAGGAGGGGGGGGTGGTGTCAGAGTAAGACGGTCCTCTGGTGGTCCCGGTACTGAGGTCTGTGGTACAAGGGCTCGTGATGTGAGAGTTAGACGATCCACTGTTCGTACCTGATTGGACTATTACCCTACCACATACGTCTCTTCTACACCCCATTTTGATCTTGGTTTGTCTTTAGGGACAAACGAGATATTTAGGCCTCCG
This sequence comes from Viscum album, assembly GCA_963277665.1. NCBI lineage: Eukaryota > Viridiplantae > Streptophyta > Magnoliopsida > Santalales > Viscaceae > Viscum > Viscum album. The sequence continues at coordinate 2,049,549,867 of OY728137.1, forward strand.
ATGTTTACACTACCAGTTGGCCAGACATCTGTGCCATCATCTTTTACTTATGGTTCATTATCTCTCAGCTATTATATTCCACCTTCTTCGACTCCTACACCGACATAGTATGTGTATGAGGAGTGTACGCTTCGGGACACTCCACCTATACTGGATATTCCTTCAGCTTCTGCACATCCAGTGACACCTATTAATCCAACTACCACAGGTATATTTATATAACTCAAACAAATTGTCTTCCAAAAAGTATTTTTATTATATCTTGTACTGATATTTTTTTCATTAATAACATATTCATCTACTGATAGGAGGTAGGGGAGGGGGCGTACTCGCTTGCGTGTGGTATGGAACCGCCAGACACAGTTGATTGTTGAATACAATGATAATGGACAAATGATTGATAAATATGGGCTGGAATGTCAGGGTTTTTTGGGGACGCTAGACCAATACTCAAACATCATTCCTTCCAGCACTCTCTCTTGGAGACATCTGCCACACGAAGTCAAGGATAATGCGTGGGAACAAATATGGGTAAAAAATCTATTGGATTTAATGTAGTATTTTTTGTATTTAATTGAATTAATCTATTGGGTGTCAGCTTTGGTTTAACTTCCCTGATGGCGAAGGTGCAAGACCATCACGTTTAAAGGAGCTAGGAGAGATTTGGAGAGGTTATAAGCATGAGTTGTATGTTGGATGGTGTGATAGAGTGGGCATGGATTTGGAGACAGTACCTATCAGGGATGACTGCCCGATAGAGAAATATCGCCAAATAGTTACCCATTGGGCGACTGCCAAATTTAAGGTATTAATCCCATTTAAGGTATTTAAATGAATGTTTTCATATTTTTCATTAATATTATCTTATTTATTATTAATCATTATTTAAGAATATTCTAAAAAAACATTGATTCAATGCAATACCTCCACAATTTGGGGTGAACTACTATGTCAGATCATGAGAGGCAGCTGGTACGATATAGTTGTTTATAATTTTTCTTTAGGACATTCCCTTTTTATTGTTTCCTACTTAAATTATGTGATTTATTGAATATTGAATATATGATTATACTTGCACTTTATATTGTTTCAATGTCATTACAGAAGAACAAATTGAATATTGAAGGACGTATCCCTTGCGAAATTTTGTTTTTCTCGAGTAGAAGGAAAAAAGATGGAACTGCGGTTAATGAACCGACACAAGAAAATATTGTAAGTTTTAATTTGTTCATTTCAATTCTTAATATATATTTTAAAATTTAATAATCTATTAATATTTTTAACAGGCTGCTTTAGAGGCCCTTGATGCCCAGGAGCCTGACAATTTAGGGCCACAATAACATTTATATCAGGTTTTGGGAGATGAGAACTCAGGTCGCGTACGATGCAGACCTGGTAAAAAATATAGTCTCGATGTGGTATTAGTCCTCTCTAGGTATCCATTCTAGTACCACCATGTTGGAACATGTCAAGGAGAATGCAAAACAGTCTGATAAATGGGTCATTGAGTTGAAAGAATAGGTTCAAATGAGGGAGAATGAATTTATGAAACTGATCAAAGCATTATCTTCATCACTTCCAACAGAGTCCAATGCGGCTTTTCATAGATATATGTCGTCGATGGGCGCATTATCCAATGAAACAAGTGGCAGTTCTAGTGGGGGTAGAGATGATGACGTCCCTGGTGATAACGAGGATGATGAAGTGGACGAGGGCGAGGATGAGGATGAGGACAAGGGAGAGGATGGGGCCAAGGTCGAGGATGGGACCACGAATGATCATGGGGACGATGAAAAGGAAAATGGCGAAGATTGATATGGACGCGAGGATGAGGCTAATGATGATAGTGGTGATGGTGACAGTGATCAGCGACAGATTGATCCATTACAATTTTGAATTTTGTATAACTCTTTATTTTTTAACTTAGTTTTTCACTCTGGTATGGATATTTTTTAATTCAGTATAACTCTATTTTTGACCTAATATGGAAGCCTAATGATGTTATAATGTTTTATCGGGCTTCTGGGGCTTGGTCGGAGCTCGGAACCCTGGTCGGCGTAAAAACAACACCATGCCCCACAGTTAGTAAAATATTTAAGTCCATCCCACAAGGTATATACCAACCATAGAGGGATATATATTAGAGGCAATGTGCATGATTTTCCCTAACCATTCACCAAGGTATGCACATCATGCACAATGTCTACAGTTTTAGTATAAGATATCATCACTGTTGTTGCATGATTTCCCTAACTGGCATACGACAAACCGACCAAACACGTTCATATTGTATTGATACTTTAGGAAAATGATCCATGAGTCATATGTGAAATGTACGAGTCAACCCCGCCTCCATCCAAGGCATGGTGTTCCTGGAATCACTCAAAGTATATCTCTTTTGTTTAAAATGGACACACTTTTAAGTAAAAACAACTCGCATACGGAAAACCAACCAAATGTATTTGGATTGTGTTGATACTTTAGTAAAAATGATTCATGGGTTATATGTGACGTGTACGACTCAACCAAACCTCAATCAGAGGCACGGTGTGGCCGGTACCACTCAAAGTGTCGCACTTTTATTTGAAATGCACAATATTTTAAGTGAAAACAAAAACTGAAAAACGTAAAATTGACCAAATATATTCAGATTCCATTGATACTTTAGCACAAATATCCATGGGACATTTGTGACGTGTAGGAGTCAACCCCGCATCAATTCGAGGCACAGTGTGGCCGGTACCACTGAAAGTGTCTCACTTTTATTTGAAATGAACCAGATTTTAAGTGAAAACAACAACTGACATACGAAAGACCAATCAAACGCATTCAGATTGTGTTGATACTTTAGGAAAAAGATAAATTGGTTATTTTTGATGGGTACGAGTCAACTCCATGTCAATCGGAGGTATCGTGTGACCATGGTGGTCGAAAAAGCACTCTGCATGTCGTAAATGGCCAAAACATACATTTAACGGTCAATTGCATGCCAAACGACATCATAATGACTTGAAATCACACGAAAACACCCTAATTATGATTCATGATGTGTACGAGGAGACAACACATCATTAGAATGATTGGTTTTCGCGACACAGATGAATATGTATTTTTTAGGTGTTTGGCGCGCTTGAAAAGTGTGCGTGGGATGGTCAAAACCAGCTGAACGACCTCGGAATGCCATGAAATCAGACGAAAACAAAGGGTGTGTGAATTGTAAAATGGTCGGCCAGACAGCACATCAATCAGAGGTGTTTTGTGACCGCGGTGGCTGAAAACGCACTCCGCATGTCGTAAATGGCCAAAACATGCGTTTAACGGTCAAATGCATGACAAACGACATCAGAATGACTTAAAATCACCTGAAAAAACCCTAATAAAATTTTGTGAGGTGTATGAGGATACGGAATGTCATTCGGATGTGTGTTTTGTGTAGAAAGGATGAATATGTGTTTTTATGTGTTTGTCGCGCTTGAAAAGCGTGCGTGGGGTGGTCGAAATGGGCAGAACGACTTCAGAATGCCATAAAATCAGACGACAATAAAGGGTGGGTGAATTGTGAAATGGTATCCTATAAGGAATGTCAATCAGGGGTGTCATGTGGGCCCGGTGACCGAAAACACATTATGCGTGTCGTAAATGGCCAAAACATGCGTTTAACGGTCAAATTAATGCCGAACGATATCGGAATGACTTGAAATCACACGGAAACACCCTAATTATTATTCATGAGGTTTATGAGGAGACGACATGCCATTAGGACGTGCAGTTTACATGGCACAACTGAATAGGTGTTTTTAGGTGTTTGGTGCGCTTAAAAAGCCTGCGTGGGGTGGTCAAAACCAGCCAAACAACCTCATAATGCCATGAAATCGGATGACAACGAAGGGTGGGTGAATTGTGAAATGGACGGCCATACGACACGTCAATCGGAGGTGTCGTGTGACCGCGGTGGCTGAAAACGCACTTTGCATGCCATAAATGGCCAAAACATGCATTTAACAGTCAAATGCATGTTGAAAGAAATTGGATTGACTTGAAATCACACTAAAACACCCTAATTATTATTCCTGTGGTGTACGAGGAGACGACACGTCATTCGGACACGCGGTTTGCATGGGGCAGCTGAATATGTGTTTTTTGGAGTTTCCACGCTTGAGAAGCGTGTGTGGGGTGGTCGAAACCGGCCGAACGACCTTGGAGTGCCATGAAATCGACGACAACAAAGGGTGGGTGAATTTTAAAATGGTCGGCTAGACTGCACATCTATTGGAGGTGTCGTGTGACCGCGGTGGCCGAAAACGCACTCCGCGTGTCGTAAATGGCCAAAACATGCGTTTAACGGTCAAATGTATGCCAATCAACATCAAAATGACTTTAAATCACACAAAATCACCCTAATTATTATTCGTGAGGTGTATAATGAGACGACATGTCATTCAGACGTGCGGTTCACAGAACATGGTTGAATATGTGTTTTATAGGTGTTTGGTGCGCTTGAAAAGCGTGCGTGGGGTGGTCGAAATTGGCCTAACGACCTTGGAATGCCATGAAATCAGACGTTAACAAAGGGTGGGTGAATTGTGAAATGGTCAGCCAGACGGAATATCAATCAGAGTTGTCGTGTGATCGCGGTGGCCGAAAATGCATTCTGCGTGTCGTAAATGGCCAAAAGATGCGTTTTACGGTCAAATTCATACTAAAAGACATCAGAATGACTTGAAATCACAAGAAAACACCCTAATTATTATTCATGAGGTGTACGAGGAGACTCCATGTCATTCGGACATGCGGTTTGCATGGTATGTATGAATATTTTTTTATGTGTTTGGTGCGCTTGAAAAGCATGCGTGGGGTGGTCAAAACTGGCCAAATGACCACATAATGCCTTGATATCGAACCACAACAAAGAGTGGGTAAATTTTAAAATGGTCGGCTAGACAACACTTCAATCTGAGGTGTTGTGAGACTGCGGTGGCCAAAAACACACTCGGCGTGTCATAAATGGCCAAAACAAGTGTTTTACGGTCAAATGCATACCGAAAGACATTAGAATGACTTGAAATCACACGAAATAACCCTAATTATTATTCATGAGGTGTAAGAGGATAAATAACGTCATTCGGACACATAGTTTGCACGACATGACTGAATATGTGTTTTTAGGTGTTTGGTGCGCTTGAAAAGCATTCATGGGGTGGTCAAAACCGGCTGAACAACCTCAAAATGCCATTAAATCTGACGAAAACAAAGGGTGGGTGAATTTTGAAATGTTTGGCTAGATGACACATCAATCGGAGGTGTCGTGTGACCGCGGTGACCGAAAATGCACTCCGCGTGTCGTAAATGTCCAAAACATGCGTTTAACGGTCAAATGCATACCAAACAAAATCGGAATGAATTGAAATCACACGAAAACACCCTAATTATTATTCTTGAGGTGTAAGTGTAGATGGAACCTCATTCGGATGCGCGGTTTGAACGACACGGCTGAATATGTGATTTTTAGCTGTTTGGTGCGCTTGAAAAGCGTTCGTGGGGTGGTCAAAACTGTCCGAACGACCACATAATGTCATGAAATTGGAATAAAACAATTTGTGGGTGAATTGTGAAATGGTTGGCCAGACAACATGTCAATCAGAGGTGACATGTTACCGAGGTTGCAGAAAACACACTCTGCGTGTCGTAAATGGCCAAAACATGTGTTTTACAGTCAAATACATACCGAACGACATCGAAATGACTTGAAATCACACGATAACACCCTAATTATTATTCGTGAGGTGAACGAGGAGACGACACATCATTCAGACGTGCGGTTTGCATAGCACGACTGAATATGTGTTTTTAAGTGTTTGGTGCTCTTGAAAAGCATTCGTGGGGTGGTCAAAACTGGCTGAATGACCATAGAATGAAATGAAATCATACAATAACAAAGGGTGGGTGAATTGTGAAATGGTCAGCCAGAATGCATGTCAGATGGAGGTGTCGTGTGATCATGATGGCCAAAAATGCACTATGTATGTCGTAAATGGCCAAAACATGTGTTTTACGGTCAAATTCATACCAAAAGACATCATAATGACTTGAGATCACACAAAAACAACCTAATTATTATTCTTGAGGTGTACAAGGTGACAACATGTCATTCAGGCGTGCGGTTTGCACGGCACGACGGAATATGTGTTTTTTAGGTGTTTGGTGCACTTGAAAAGAATTTGTGGGGTGGTCAAAACCGGATGAATGACCTCATAATTCAATGAAATTGGACGACAACAAAGGGTGGGTGAATTGTGAAATGTTCGGCCAGACAGCACGTCAATTGGAGGTGTCATGTGACCGTGGTTGCTGAAAACACACTCGGCGTGTCGTAAATGGCCAAAACATATTTTTTTACAGTCAAATGCATACCGAACGATATCATAATGAATTAAAGTCAAATGAAAACACCATACTTATTATTCTAGAGGTGTAAGAAAATACGGAACATTATTCGGACCCGTGGTTTGCGCAGCACGACTGAATATGTGTTTTTAGGTGTTTGGCGCGCTTGAAAAATGTGCGTGGGGTGGTCGAAACCACATGAACGACCTCAGAATTCCATGAAATCAGATGACAACAAAGGGTGGGTGAATTGTGAAATTTTCGGCCAGACGCCACATCAATCAGAGGTGTTTTGTGACCGCGGTGGCCAAAATCAAACTGCACGTGTCGTAAATGGCCAAAACATGCATTTAACGGTCAATTGCATATCGAACGACATCAGAATGACCTGAAATCAAACGAAAAAACCATAATTATTTTTCATGAGGTGTATGAGGAGATAACACATCATTCAGATGTGTAGTTTGCACAGCACGACTGAGTATGTGTTTTTAGGTGTTTATCCCGCTTGAAAAGCGTTCGTGGGGTTGTCCAAACTGGATGAACGACCTTAGAATGCCATGAAATCGGACGACAAAAAAGGGTGGGTGAATTGTGAAATTCCCAGCTAGACGACACATGAATCAGAGGTGTCATGTGACTATGGTGGCTGAAAACGCACTCTGCGTGTCGTAAATGGCCAAAACATGTGTTTTACGTTCAAATACATACCGAACGACATCATAATGACTTGAAATCACATTAAAACACCCTAATTATTATTATTGAGGTGTAAGCAAATACGACACACCATTCAGACGCACGTTTTGCACGGCACGATAGAATATGTCTTTTTTAGGTGTTTGGCGTGTCTGAAAAACGTGTGTGGGGTGGTCGAAACCAGGAGAACAACCTCAGAATACCATGAAATCAGACGACAACAAAGAGTGAGTTAATTGCAAAATGGTCGGCCAGACGACACATCAATCAAAGGTGTCAGGTGATAGCGATGGCTGAAAACGCACTCCGGACAGCCCCCCACACCCCCGGATAGCTCCCCGCACCCCCGGACAGCCCCCACCCCGGACAACCCCCCACTCACCGGACAAACCCCCCCCCCCCCCCCCCCGAGCGGCCCCAACCCAACGATCCATGGATCATTTGTGATGGGTATGAGTCAACCCCACCAAAATTCGATGCACAGTGTTACTGGTATCAGTCAAAGTGTCTCACAGTTTTTTGAAACAGACAACATTTTTAGTGAAAACAACAACTGACATACGGAAAATCTTCACAAGGCTACACATATATTCTTGAAATTAAGTGATAAAAAATCAAATATGGTCTATTGTTCATACATTATTAGAATAAAATATTCACAAGGCATATATTGAAACACAATGGGCCATAGTATGTATAGAAAAACATGAATTATATTATGAATGAGTCTTGACATCCCATCATGAACATGCACCAACACCCATTTTCTAATTCTCAATCATGGGTCGTTCATTGTATAGAATATCATACAACAAATAAATATCCTATAGTGATTTCATATGAAACCTATGAAAACTAAAGCATACCATATAACAAATTGGTCAACAAGGCTACACATAGAGTCTTTAAAAATAAGTTTCAAAGTCTCATAAAAATACCCCAATGGTGAGGAATACATATGGTGAAACCATAGATCCATAGATCACCTCCATCGCATCCTAAAATAGTGGGTTCTAGGGCCAATCCAAAGTCCCATTGGGAACCCAATACCAAAGACTTAATGGAATATTCATACCCACTACCCAGGATGGGGATTCATCTCACATCACACCCAGGAGAGAAAATTACAATTAGCCACATACGCCCTTATTCTAATTGAAAATTCTATGAAAAACATGTAGGATATTCCTGTAACCCATATCATATGTCGATATTGGCCAATGTTTCCCACTAACACATCGGGAAGCATTTATACATGGATACATAATCATTAGAGGAATATAAATATCCCATGTGCTTCCTATAACTCATCCTAGGTCTAAGAACATGACCACAACCATTGTCTATCTTATGGGCATCATGATCCTTGCCACTCTACCCAAGTTTTTCTGTTGGTTTTAAGATACTCAATCCAAGACCATGACTAAACATCCCATGTTCTTCCTATAACATGTAGATTTTTTCTCTTGTGTGTATTGGTGTTGTGGTTTGAGTGAGGAATGAATTCTAAATTTTTAATACTATTATGTGTGATGGTGTTGTGGTTTGAGTGAGGAATGAATTATAAATTTGGTATACTCTTATGGGTGTTTTGGAATTTCCTATAACATGTAGTCTTTTTCTCTTATGGGTGTTATTGCATTTGAATTTCTAAATTTCTAAATTTCTAAATTCTAGAATGAAATCTAAATTTTGAATACTTCGGATGGGGATTTTGTATTGGTGTTGTTACAGGTCTGGAGAGGGGTTGCTGTCTTGTTGCAGGTCTGGAGATGGGAGAGGGGCCTGCTGCTGTGGATCTGAGCAATTGTATACCAATAGTTTCAAAACCATTGGTATAGATACTATAATATAACAATACCAACAGTTTGTTATAACCGTTGGTATAGTTTTATACAAACGGTGATAATAAAACTGTTCATATAGCCTTAAGGCTTGCCATATGCCCTCTATACCAATGGTTTCTAACCATTGGTATAGGTGTAACACACATATACCAAGGGTTTACAAACCGTTGGTATATGTTATACTTTAACACACATATACCAACAGTTTGTATAAAACCATTGGTATGCCTTCTATTTTGACACATATACCTACTGTTTTCACAGAACCTTTGGTATAGGCCTGTTATCACGCCTTACTTTCCCACGGTTGAGGGAACCATTCGTATACTATATACCAACTGTTTTCAGGCCATTACCAACTGTTTAAAACTGTTGGTAAAGTGTAAAATTCCAGTAGTGAGGATATCCTCTTATCTCCACTCGGTGTATGATCACTAATGTCAGGTTTGTAGAATTGAGAGTTCATGCTCTGGTTAACAGAAGAGAGAAGAATGAGGGTGTTATTCCAACAAATTTCTTTAATATTTTGGAATCCATTAATAACCAATAATTTTATGATTTTTATATTGAGAGCCTCGAAAGGAAAGGCATCATAAAAAAAATGAGTAAAGAGACAAATAATGACTTTTATGATTCCTCTTTAAATTTGTATGTTTCATGTGAGAATATTCATGTGGATACTTTTCATTACAAGGATACCTTGCTTCGAGAAAATACTTTCATTCAAGACCTGCCTAGGGATAGGTCTCTTAATATTGAGACCATTCCACAAGTTGATGTCACAGAACAAGACATGACTAATGACGATCAATAAACTCGTTTTTTGATAATGTACAGTGATATGGATGGAGATCAAGAATCTGATAGTGTGAAGGATGGTTCTTTAGACATGGATTATCAATATACCACATGGAAAGACTCTAAATAATGTAGGAGAGGTAGACACCTGATTGGTCATGGTGGATCATAAGGAAGGGTTGTTATGCATAACAAAATTGATTTTTCATGTTTATCTATTGTTTTATGGTGTTTCCATGTGTGCCAATTCATTTTCTTACAACTCCACCATCTCTTTTTACGTTTACATTCTTTTAATAAATTTTCTGGACCATGGGTTTTATCCCATGGTACACACTGTTCATGGCATATATATAATTATATAAATATATATATAATATATATATATATATATTTCTATTTCTATAATTTTATTTATAATTATATACAAATATTTTTAAATATATTTCTTTATATTGAAATTTATTAATAAATATATATTTTAATATAATTATAAAATTATAAAAATATATTTAAATAATAAATATATTTATTATATATGTAATTAAATATTTTTATATTAATAAATAAATATATATATATATATAATTTTATAAATATATATAAATATATAAATATATATAGTTATATAAATAATTATATATATAATTATATAAATATACATAATTAGAAATATATTTTTATAATTATAATATTTATATTTATTTATTTATTTAAAAAATTATAAAATTATAATATATACATTTGATTAGTAAATATATTTATTATATTTATAATTATATATATTTATATGTCAATATATATATAATTATAAATATGTGTATAAATATATATAATTATATAAATATATTTATAATTATATAAAAATATTTTCAATTATATAAATTTATTTATAATTATATAAAATATTTATAATTTTTTTATTTATAATTATAACTATAAATATATATATATATAAACAATTATAAGATTATAATAAATATATTTAAGTAATAAATATATTGATTATATTTATAATTAAATATGTTTATATATTAATAAATATATATATAACAATATAATTATATAAAATTTTATATATAGATAATTATATAAATATATTTATAATTATATACCATTATTTTAAAATATATTAATTTATATTTATAATTATAACTATATATATATAATAATTATGACATTATAAATAATATATTAAAATAATAAATATATCTAGTATATTTATAATTATATATATATATATTACTTTCATTTGGAAAGGATTGGGAAAATATACAAAGGCAAAATCACGTTTATTAAAATAAGAAAATACTAATATGATAAAGAAATCTGACATGGAAAGACATACCACATCAAAACAGTATCAAAACTAGCAAAAAAGACGAAAGAAGACACTAAAAGTCAGGAAAGTCAACAACATGAGCAAGGTTTGGGCCCCACCAACCCCTCTTACAAGGAGATCATCCTTGAGAATGTCCACCACACTTTTAGGTCTTCACTCTCTGTCAAGGATTTTGTTCTTCATCTAAAGATGATTCCTCAGTTTCCATTGCACCCATATCTTGATATTGGATATAAGCTTCATATCACATACTGAGTTTTAATTCCGCCACTAGAAGCATCTTCCACTACATATGATTCTTTAAACACATCCTTTGAAGGGACATACTTATCAAAATAATGTGTCCCAAAAGTATAGGAGATGGGTGCCAAAGCCTTGTTCTCGTTGGCTACCTGCACATGAGTCATCAATGTGTCTATTTGGGTTCTCCCAAGTAGGGGATGATAATATGCATCACCAATATGGGTCCCAAGAGACTTATCCAAACCTTTGAAGCCCACTTGATTAGCAAGATACATGGAAAATTAGATCTTTCTCTCAATTGATATATTATATTCTCAGGCACCATCCTATGGATGAGTTGTAACACTATCACAACCACCCATCTGGTGGGATTCTAAAATTCTGAGAACAGAAGACTCCTCAACACTAGAAGGATCAGGTGTGATGCTTTGGAATTCTCTAATATAATATTTGAGTTTGTCTAATTGTTGGGAAGGACAGAGCCAGTAGTGGACAAACCCTCTAGGCCATCCCTAGACACACCAGTATCAAACTAATACACAGGTGCTTCCTTTATGGTTTTAATCTACATAGAAGTTTAGGCATCCATTTTTTTACCTTTGGTATCCCTTTATGTAATCATATATTAATGCTCTAATTTTTTATCAACCAGTTCTTACACTGCAGCTTCATTAATGGATTGAACATCTATTAATTCCTCATTAGATCCACTACCATAACTTTTTGATTTCCTTAGGTATTAGCATCCATGTCATCCCTTGGTGGGGGAATCAAGATCAGACCATCCTTATAGCATGAAACATTATTAAATGTGGATACCACTATTGTACCTTGAAAAAAATCAGCTTGAGTATCATATGGTTCTACAATTCTAGAATTTCAAGTTTCATTATAATTGATAGTTCCTTTTTTAGGATTCCAAATATTAGAATCTAGTTCAGTCCACTTCTCCCCACTCAAGGAGCCAACATCAGATGCTTTATCAACTTCAACAGCTATGTCCGCCCAAGATTTCTAATAATGATCATCATGTGTCATCCCATTTGAATAAACATTCCGAATTATAGAGTTTCCAATATCCATAAGTTCTCAAATATCCATATCTATGTTGTGGGGAAAATCCTCATAACATTTTCTACCATTCATCAACGTAACAACAATCGAAACTAGATTCATAGGGAAATTATTCCCACCTTTATACTTCCCACCATTTTCATCACAACCAACAGTTTTTTATATTTTTGGGCGTTTTTAAGAATTGTATATCATGGAATCTTCTAGCCGAATAGAAAGGGCAGGTCACAAATCATTTACAACACTTTTTATCATGAATATGTACACTCCAATCCATAAAAATTCAGGTAATTTTCTCAAACTCAATCAATGATTCAAAATCATTATCATCAGTTAATAAAAGCGATTTATCAACTAGAGTGGAGCTTGAATCCATGCCAACCAAAAAACACACATAATTCCTAAATTTGGATAACTCTGTTTCAATATCCATTTTAATCGGTATGTTAGTGGCCAGGGAAATATCATGATATTTTTTTTGGGTTACATAGAATCAAATGTAACTTGTGTACCATGACCCACACTTAATCAGTCGAATTCAAACCTCTAGTGGATAGAAGTTGTGAACCCAATCCTGAATGTGAATAACACCCTTCTTAAAGAATACCAAACTGAAGCGCCACAAATTCATCTTCAATTACTCATATGAAAAAATATATGAGAAAACCTCATCCTAAGAATACACATTTCCGATTCTTGAAACCCCAAATTTCATATATTCATGCTTCCAGTTTGTCGATTATTCATGGTGTGGAAACCCATTGAAAAATAAAACTAGCCCTCATGGACTTCTTTCCAATATCCCTATATTTCAACATTGCAACAGGATCCACTCTCACATGTGAAACATTACCCTTTCATCAAAGACCTTAAAAAATGGTGTCCTTGAAGAGAGAGGAGTGGATGGATCCAATCTCAGGGAGCAAAGGATCCACAATCCCATCATGATCGTACCACTTTCCCTCATTACCAGTAATGAATTTAGGGCTATCGAAGAACCCCTTTGGAAGTAAAACATCATTTAGTGAAGGATCAAACGAAGAAGACATGGAAATGCTTCACTAATCTCCATCGAGGCATAGACAAAGATACTCTAATCCAGAACCCATCTCATATTTATATATTAATATATATATATATATATACTTTTATAAATATATAAAATTATATTAATATTTATAATCATATAAATATATATAGTATGAAAAATATATTTATAATTATAAATAAATATTTCATAATATTTTTTATAAAATTATAAATATCAAAATATAAGTATATATAATTTTAAAATTAAAATAAATATATTTAAATAATAAATATAATTATTATATTTATAAATATATATATTAATATATTAATAAATATATATAATGAGATATATTTATAATTATAAATATATATATATATATATATATATATTTATAATTATATAAAAATATTTATTTATATTTATAATTTTAAAAATACGTTTAAATAATTTTAAAATTTTAATAAATATATTTAAATAACTAAAATATTAATTATATTTATAATGAATCTATATCAGTGCTCAAAAAGTGCTGATAAATATCTTTTTTACCAAAGCAAAATATTTTTGCACTGATAAAACCACACTTTATCAATGATTTTTTGAAATCACTAATAAAATTGTTCAAGATCATTTAAATAGAACCATAATAGGGTAATATTCACTCATTTTGTTCAAACTCATATGGAACTGTATCAATGTCGTCACTCTCCCTTTATCACCAGCTCTCTCTCTCGCTTTCCACTTATCTATCACCCTACCGCTTCGCGTCATCGTTGTGACTCTTCCTCCATGTCATCATTTCCACAACACATCGTCTCTATCACTCTCCATCCTAGCCTCTATTACCACCACTCTTCCACAATACTATCATCTCCTCCGCTCTCCCTCCCTACTGCCACATGTTCTTCCACTCTCTCTCACCATTTCATTCTCTCCCTCACTCTCTCTCAGATGAATTAACATCCATCATTAAAGGTTTTAACATTTTTATTTTTTATTTTGGTGTTTTTAATTTTTTCAAAGGATTTGAATGTCTTGTCACCTCCCTCATTCATTTATAAGGATTCTAAAAGTTTGTGTGACTGATACTTGTCAGAAATTACATTTCACCACGAATAATTATTGGCCACCCAAACATTCCCACTCCTACATCATTTCTACGAACATCTATTGCAAACTAGGTTTTTAATATATAATTATATCTATATTTCAATTTTCTATAATTGAATAAATAATATAAATATTATACTTAAAACTATTTATACATATTAAAAAATATATATTTTAATAATATTAGTCTTTATGAGATAAAAAGATGTTTATTATATAACATTTATCTCAATACTTTTGTTTGGATAGTTTTATATAATGTATCATATAATTATATTAAGATATAAATAAATTTAAAAGATATTATTAAGCATATAATCAGATTTAGACGCTTCTCATATAAAAAATTTTTCATTAAAAATATTTTTATAACATATGATCAGTTAAATTTTCATTGTTATTAAAATGAAACTGTTTATCAAATACTAATGAATAATAGTGTATTTATTTTTATCATGTTACATTAAATTATTAATTGAAATAGAAATATAAATGATAATAGTAATACATCTTAAATTTATTAACTTGAAAAAATATTGGGGTTGAAGACCCTTTTTTATTATGAAATAAAATCCATATTTCTATTTGGGTAGAGGGGGACACATTACATAGCCTGTATGCCCAAGTCCAAGTGTCCCAAGAACATGGCCTAAGGGCCTAGTGTAGTGTCATGCATGAATCATCTTGCTTGTGTCATGTATGCATCACTACCTGTGATGTAAATCCCCAAATTTGACTTTTGGGATTCAAACCCAGGTCTTTTGGATGTAGGATTTTCGGTTTTACCACTCAAGTGCCACCACAACTACAAACTTTTAATTGGGTGACGAGGTATATGTTGGAACCACACCATTCTTGTCCCAAGCCCAAACCACCACCAATGCACTGCACTCCCCCATCTATATTTTAGTGTGGAAAGACTTGAACCTGCAGTAGTACTGTTTTCAGGGAGTGTCCACCTTACACGATACCACTTATCCAACCCCTGATCAGCTAAAAAGTATTAATGAATATATAAAAGATAATGATAATAGAAAACATAATGTAAATAATGATAATTATATAATTGAGTAGTATAATATTATTTATTTAGGTAAATGAATGTTATAGTATTTTTAAAATAAATTTATAATAACAATAATATGAAAATTAAGTTATAGAGAAGTAAATTATTAGTAAATTAATGTATGTAAATATATGTACATATATATATATAAATATATATTCAGGTATGTATAAATATAGATGTTTATATGTTTATATATATATATATATATATATCATATGATGATTTTACTTAAATTTGGAAAAGATTAAAATAATTGTTTGTGATTTAGATCAATGTCCAATTCTTATACATGATTAGTAAATATATTTACTATATATAATAATTTTCATAGTGATAATAAACATAATTTAAAATAAATAAATAATAAATGAAAATAAGTAATAAAAATGGGAAAGATAGAGTATATTTTATTATTCAAACTGGAAGAACAAAAATTACAAATTTCTCATGATTTTCCCACATGACATCATCCAAATTTATATCCAAAGAGGTTTATAATGTTGAAAATTTACTCCAAAGAATCCTATCACAGAAACACTACATAAATCGCTTTATACCAGGTGAAATAAATTAATAAACATCAACACCACCCTCATTTCATACCCCCACCTAACAATTCTACACATACCATTCTCGATCTCTATGTTTTTTCATAGAGGAAAATTTAATTATATTCTTTGAAACATTTAATACCACACAATCTATTCCTTCAATGACTTTCACTACTAAAATATTCTCAAAACACATCATTTGACTCTTATTATCATATAATAATGACTCCATGTTAATTAAATTATTCTTTAAGAACGACCTTTCAGGCGTTCCGGGATCATACTTTTTGTGTACTTATTTATTTTATTAAATATTAATATTACCAAATCAAATAGGATGGGTATTAATAAAAAATGAATGGATTCCAATCATACGTATAAATAGTATAAGGATGGGGTAAATTACTTCAACAATTTTGAAAAGGATCATGCTTATGAACCTTCTCAAATCATTTTCTTGTGTTTACATTTTTACTATTCAAGATTAATTAGTCCAGTAGAGTTAGAAGAACACATGTTCCTTCATAGAATATATTGAAGTTATAAGTATTGGAATAAACACTGGAAAAAACTGAATGTATATATACACTAGAATAATATACCATTTTATGGATCTTCTGATATGATTATTAGTGTGGGAAATGTTGATTACTGTGTAAAAGAAGCGAATACAGGTGTGACTAATGATGAATACCGTATTGAGTAAATGTCAATAAAATTTGAAGATAAACCTCTTGATTGTATAAAATTGTTTTGAAAGTTAAAGATTTTGGTAAATATTCTATTTTATGCAAATGATAATAAAAATAGAATTGTCATCCATAATGAAGCTGTATAATTTAAACTCTCACAATGGATAGAGTGACACCATTTTTTCTAAAATACTTGATCTCTAGAATGATATGATCCCAGAAGATAATGAGCTTCATTTATGAACATATGATGCTAAATGAATGTTATGTTAAATGGGTATGATATCTAAAAGAATACATGCATGTATAAATGATAGTATACAATTTACCAAGGATTGAAAATCACTTATAAAAGGCCCAAAGTGTAGTGTTCTTGGATAGAAGAAATATGAATCGGGTCCTAAGATATTTTTATTGTACTTTCTAATAATTACAAGGATTAAGAACCTATATGGAAATGAGGAGATGAAAATAACTTTAATGTGGCACACATAAATAAGAAATAAATATGGGAAACTTTTTCACTCAATAGACTCTCCTCAGTAGAAGATAATTCATCACATGTATCCTAAATTTGGAAGAGCTATAAAAACTTCATATTGCCTTATCTATAGATGGAGTGAATCTATTAGGTTTTGAAATTAGCATTCACAGTACATAGATAGTTATGTTGTTAAATTATAACTTCCAACCCAAGGTTATAAATGAAAAAAAAATACATTATGTCATCAATGACTATTTGAAGACCAAAACACAAAGGTAATGATATTGATGTTTATATGGATCCATTGATTGAAGATTTGAAATTATTATGGGATTCAGGTCTTACATTGTATGATTCATATTGAAATGAATATTTCTTATTGAAATTAATATTGTATTATATGAAAAATAAATTTCCTACTTATGGAAAATTTTCATGATATAGAATTAAAGGAACTCAAGGGTGTCCCATTTTTGAAATAGGTACACAATTAATTAGTTTGAAAAAATAATCAAAGACATTTTTTTTAGGACATAACATATTTCTACCCTAGTGACAGAAGTACCAATCATTGAAAATATCATTAGATGGGAGTTCATAAGAACATAATGAACTGTCTCCACTAATAGGTGATCAACTGTTTGAGAAAGTTGGTGAAACTTTTTAGGTGAAAAGATATCAGTTTTTTCTGAATTACCATAATATAATTGTTATTATGATATGTATTTTATTGATGTTATGTATGTTAAAAAAATATTTGTGACAGTTTCATTAACACATTAGTAAATAAACCTGGAAAATCTAAGGATGGAATTAAGGATTGGCTGGAAATTATTGACATGGGAATGTGGGATGAGTTGGTGCCAAGTAAGAGTAAAAATTAGATTTTTCTTCCTCCAACTACATACACTCTTTCCTGTCAAAATAAATATCAGTTTTTCAACTTCATGAACAATGTAAAGGTTCAAGAGGTGTATTCATCAACTATCAATAATATCATGTCAACAACTGATTTAATGTTAAAGGGTATGAAATCAAATAACTTTCATGTTTTTATGTAATATCTTATGCCAGTGTATTTGTGTTAAATTTTCTCCAAGAATGTTCATCATAAATTAAAAATGCTCTATTTCATTTTCAAAGCTATGAGAAACAATGTTATAGACCCAGTTATATTTATTACTATGGAAAAGACAATTTCCCTCACAATATCGGAATTGGAGATTTTATTCCTTCTCGAATATTTTTATTTGATGGTTCACTTGATGTTTCACTTCGTATGAAATATTTGACTATTTGGTTCTATACCTTATAGATAGATGTAACCCATTGAATGATATATTAATATTTTGAAAGGGTGTGTCAAAAATAAAATTTGTCCAGAAGGTTTTATTATAGAGAGATATTTTTTTGTGGAATCCATTGAACTCTATATTGAAAATATGTCTGATGTGGAAAGAATTGGTCTTCCAGATTCTCATTACACCATGAAGTTTGTGGGTAAAGGAAATTCTGGAGTATATTTTTTCATAGTTACTATTATAGATCAAGAGACAGATCTTCTTTACTTTTTTCCTAATAGTTTATATGTTTCCAGATACGTTGAAACTAAAAACGTATTTCTTAGGTATCTGAATCCATCAAGGGATAAAATCTGGATATCAAATACACATAATCAATAATCTATAGGATGGTTTTGATACCATATTATTAAGGATTCAACTAAAAACCCAGATTCAATTTTAAAATGACTTTAATGGATTTCTAGAGGAAAATGTGTGAATGTATTATCTTATAATGGTTATGAAATTAATGGTTATATGTTATATAAAATTGAACATGATGGATGCAATTCACAAAAAATAGTGGAGTTTAACTTGTGGAAAAAGTGATTCATGTATCGGGTACCATGGAAAAAATCCAATTTATGTGAATATATCATACTTTTTAGTCATCAAGAAAATATGGGAGTTTGATTATATAGCATTCCAAGTGATGATTTTTTAATGAAAATGGGTTGAAAAAAGGAGAACTATTAAAATAGATGAGTTGGGATTCACAAAATTATATTTCAGTAAGGAAGGGTACAAATAAATATTATTTACAATGGCATCATAGGTAGTAAAATTATTTTATGTTCCATATCCCAAAAACCAAAAGTGGTTACTTTTTTAGTTTTCAACCAAAACATTTGAAGGTTAAGATGTAAATTCAACTAAGGATGATTGTTTCACTCAGATACCACAATCATTTTACAGTGGTCCCAATGTAGATGAGGCCTTATATATTAGAGGTGACCACAATGGAGGGATTTTGATACTCGATAGAGGGTTCAAATACCTTCAACCTTTAAAAAAGAGTTAAATAATTAGGATATATATTATTTTGTGATATAAATTACGTTACCTAATATAATTATATGTTTCCTACTACATTTTCATTATATAAATTAAATTTTCAATCACTTCTGTAGATAATGGATTATTCAAATGATGATTCTCCCGATCCTATGGAACAAAAGGTTTTTCAACATGATAGACCTCCCACTGCAGAGGAACAGTAACCTTCTACAAATGTCGATGATACCAATCCAAAGGAATAACATATTGAAGATGTTGAATCCAAGGAATGGTAGATGGTGGAAAACTGATGTCCCAAAAAAATAAGAGCATTGTAGCATGATGGTTCTGAAAAAAAAATTAAGGTGAGAAACAAGGTCCCAAAATTTGAGGTTGGATAGAATCATAGTGACCATCCTATTAACCCAAACATATCCATGTTTAGAAGTTACATTGGGATAACCACTCTCATGCCTATTAAGATCGATGTAGATTCATGGAACAATGTTTTTTCTATAATTTAGACACTAATTTGGGAAGATATTAGGGTAACATTATGACATAATTTATTTATTTTACCAAAAAAAATAATTGTTTACTTTATCATCATTATCTAGTATAGAGTACATTTATAATAAATGAATCCCATATGAAATGTTTATTAATTATAATATAAAAGGATCATATAGGTTTTCTTACAATTCTTATGAAGTTTCATCTAAAATATTCTAAATGGAAATTAAAGTTTCACCCACCCAGATGTATACACACTTGATAAACCAACAAGCATGGGATACATTTATTGGTTGTCATGAGAAGACATGTTTTTAGGTACATTGTAAATGGTAATACATTTCTTGATTATGCATATATTAGTCACTTTTATTAATAATTGTAAATTTATAAAACTACAAATGACTGTTGAAAATAAGGAATGACAAGAAAAACAAACATACCTTTACTGTAAAGTAAGGATGGGGTATGCTTCACTTGAGAAATTGGTACTTATTTTAAATATATGGTAATAATTTTATGTAACATGAAATTGAAACATAATTATATAAAATTGTTTAAATGAGTATTGATGAACCAAAATCCAAATCTAATTCCATCCCACATCATGTTCCATGTAAATATGCATGTGTAAATAAAGAAGAGATAATAATAGATTAAAACACACAAAAAGTGTGGGATGTATGTGTATGTTTGAAATAATAAAAATTTGTTTTACATTAAATCTATATTAAATAATAATGATTAATTATTTTACTATATTTTTTATCGAACATTTATATAGGAATAATCATCATCTATACTCAATGAACAAATACAATCAGTGGCCCTGATGTGAGCAGAATAGTATGGTCGCATCAAAGGTGTAGGTTTTGTGGGTTTAGCTCGAACATATTTTGAGAAAAGAAATGAACAGGGTGATGAAGATAATAAAATATAAGATTAGTAGGAATGTTTAAATACTCCATAAGAAAAATATAATTGGAAGTATATTTGTTAGAAAATGTTGTGGGCTGGAATCAAAGAAATGAAACAAAAAGACCAATACATAAAGCCCCCCACCCCACCATCTTTGAGGCAATAAATTACCCTCAAAGATATATCTTGAAGTGTTAATCAATATTGCTATAATTTTTTTCTATGGAATGTGAATTATTCAGAAACTTATAAATTTATTATAATGATATTCTACAAGGTGAAAATGATTTTGATTTGTATCTATCAACACCCACCCATCTATTTTTTGTGAGGGGTACTGTGTACAATATCCAATGAGATATTATTAAGAAAAACATCCAATAGTTCATCATAGAGTGGGGATTGTCATACCTCATGATCCAAGAACAAAGCCATGTTTTCCAATTTATGATTTGAATATTCAGACAGCCGAACATGATATTGTAACATCCATATCATAGCTATTAGATCTTGTAAAAATACATTTTTATGAAGAGTTATTCATTTACAGTTTATTTTTAAGAGAAACCTTTAACAATTAATGAAAAAGGCTTAAACTTATCAATGTTATTATACATGTACAAAGGGAATGGGTTGAAATGAATTTTCAAATAAAAAATTATCTAAATGATCAACCAACCAATCATAAATATCTTCACAAATCACATTTACCCCACCAATTCAATATCAACATTTACTAAAATTGAATTTTCTTACAGATAAAACATTATCAAGGGGTGATATGACCACAATTGATTTTGGATAATAGATATATATAGATAGGTTATTACATACTATATTAGTCATGATATTGTATGTTAAATAATCTCACATGAATGGTTTGTTGTCTTAGTTTTAAATGTATAATGAGGTTTGTTTTCATGATTTAATTTTTCTAACAGTTTACCTACTATGTTAATTATGAATAAATATTATTCATAATTTTTCAATCCTATATATCAATACTATTTGATGGAAAAATCTTGTGAATATAAATTTTGACTCATTAGTCCTCTCATAACTTCTACAAAAGAATACCAATTAAAACCAAAGAAATATGAATGAGTAGTGAAAATATTTCCCATAATTTTTGAAATCATACAAATAGATGACAAACTCTTCTTAATTACCACGATTTAGGGGTAAAACTATACAATTTAATCATATAAAATATATTTTGATTCATTTAATTATTTATTCCTCTTTTTGGGGTCATTGGTTTTTCAATATAACCAATTGAGATACTCCAAATATTTATTTTCTAGATTTAATACATGGATACCTAATAAACCGACCACACATGATGATGTTTATAAATTTTTAATATACTACAAAGAACATTTTACAACTAAACATCAAGATATATATTT
Organism: Viscum album; assembly: GCA_963277665.1. Taxonomy (NCBI): domain Eukaryota; kingdom Viridiplantae; phylum Streptophyta; class Magnoliopsida; order Santalales; family Viscaceae; genus Viscum; species Viscum album. The sequence continues at coordinate 2,049,572,372 of OY728137.1, forward strand.
TATATTATTTTTTTTTGAAAAATATGTTATGATAGTGAGGTGTTTAAATATCATCAGAATCATGGCAGGAGGATAGTCTATGAGCATAATGAGCCTATTGACTTCTACAAGTGGATAAATATTAGGGTATATATAATATGATATCACTATCAAAACATATATCAAAATAGTTTACCTATTTTTATAAATGTTTTTATAGTGTACAAAACAAACTAATAGAAAATATTGTAGTTATTATGATTTCAAATTTATGAAAGATATCGTATACCATAAAAAAACTAGCATCCCCAAAGATGGTTTTTTAAAGATAATTAAAATTTCATTTAAAATATTTATTAATAATATTTTTATTTATGTTTTTATAGTAATACCATGATCTTTTTCACTTTTATTATTCAAAATAGGAAATATAAATTTTTAGAAATGAATGGGTAGTATGCCTGGTGTTAGAATGTATACATACATCATAATGAAGTGAATTCCCACTACTTATTTAGTTGATTTTATAATCATTTGTCAATATTTTTTTTAATTTCCATATCATTATTATCTAATACTATAGTAAAATGATCCATAATTAATGTTTTATATCTAGTAATAAACCACACCTCAATATATTACATGGTGTGTTTGGTATGACTCAATGTGTGTGTTTTCAGTTTAAAATTGACATTTTAGTTCAAAATGCATGTCCCTTACTCCAAAATAATCATATGAATTAATATTGTTTCAATAATCTTGTAAAATGATCGAAAAGTCATTTTTACATATAGGAATAAACCTCACTTCAATATAATACACGGTGTGCCCAGTATGACTCAAAGTTTCCATTTTCATATTAAAATAGAAAATATAGCTAAAAACATGTGTCACTCATTCAAAACTTAGGAAACACAAATAGATTTTCATTATACTTTAGTAAAATGTTTCCTAAGTCATTTTTGAGATGTAGGAATCAGTCTCACATCAAATTCACACATGATGTGACTGGTTTGACTCAAAGTGTGTGTTTTTTGTTTAAATTTACAATTTAGTAAAAAAGACACATGACATACCCAAAACCAAGAAAACACATTTATATTTTCTTGATACTTTAGTAAAATGATCCATAGTAGATTTTTTTGATGTTTAAGAATCAACCACTCACCAATACAACACATAGTGAAGTCGGTATGACTCAAAGCGCGTGTATTCAATTTAAAATGACATTTTAGTAAAAACCACAAGTGACAAACTCAAAATTGAGAAAACACATTTGGGATAATATTATACTTGAGAATAATGATCCATATGTCTTTTTTGACATGTAGGAATCATCCTCATCTCAATGAAATGCATGGTGCGACTGTTATGAATCCATGTGTATCTTTCTATTTAAAATTGTCATTTTAGTAAAAAATAAAAGTTACCTACTAAAAACCAAGAATTTATTTTATTATTTTGATACTTTAGTAAAATTATCAATAAGTTATTTTGAAATGTAGGAATTATCAAAAACTAAATCTAAAATGCAGTGTTCGTGGTATGACTCAAATTATATGTTATCAGTTTAAAAATTGACATTTTTGTTTAAAATGAGTGCTACTCACTATAAATTGGAAAAAATCACTCGGTTTGCCTTGATAATTTTGGAAAATGATTCATAAGTAATTTTTTATGTTTATTAAATTGTCTCATGTTAAAAAAAATACACAATGTGACCATTATGAATCAAAGTGTGTGTTTTCAGTTTAAAATAAAATTTTAGTGAAAAAACTAATGACATACAAAAAACATTGAAAACAGATTAAAATAATTTTTATACTTTAGGATAATGATACATAAGTCATTTTTTACAGTTGTGAATCATCCTTATTTAAATATAAAGCATATTGTGACAGGAATGACTCCAATTGTGTCGTTCTATTTAAAATTGACATTTTAGTAAATAGACAAGTGATATACTCAAAAAAATAAAATGCATTAAGATTTATTTTATACTTTAATAAAATGACCCATATGTATGTTTTAATGTGTAGGAATCATTTGAACATAAATTAGATGCACTATGTGCTCAGTATGACTCAATGTGTCTGTTATCAGTTTAAAATTGATATTTTAGTTCAAAACATGTGTCTATCACTAAAAATAGAGAAAACATGCTTGGGTAGTCATGATAATTTAGGAAAATTATTCATATTTAATTTTTTGACATATAGATATTAGTATCATTTCAAACCGGCACATGATGTTACTAATATTCCTTATAGTGTGTGTTTTTAATTTAAAATTACATTTTAGTAAAAAATGTGACAAAGGAAAAACCCAAAAAACAAATTCAAATTTTTTGGTACTTTAGGATAATTATAAATATGTCATTTGTGATTTGTAGAAATTAGAAACACCTCTAACCAATGCACGATGTGACCTCTATGATTCAAAGTGCGTGTTTTTAGTTTAAAATTGACATTTTAGTTCAAACACATGCCATATACTCAAAGAAGATCAAATGCATTAAAATTTCCTCAATACAATAGTAATCCAATACAAAATCCATTATTTATGTGTATAAATCATCCATACCTCAATCCAATACATGATGTTCTCAGTATGACTCAAAGTTTTTGGTGTCAGTTTAAAATTGACATTTTAGTTAAAAACATATGCCACTAACTAAAAACCAAGAAAACTGCTTGGATTATCTTGATAATTTTCAAAAATGATTCATAAGTAATTTTTTATGGGTAAGAATTATTTTCATGTCAAAATGACACATGATGTGGCCGGTATGACTCAAAGTGTGTGTATTTAGTTTAAAATGATATTTTAGTAAAAAATTCGTATAACTTACTCAAAACTGAGAAAGAAACATTCCAATTGTCTTGATACTTTAAGAAAATGATTCATAAGTAATTTTTTATGTGTAGGTTTCAACCAAACACCAATCTGACACACAATGTGACTAGTATGACTCAAATTTCATATTTTCAGCTTAAAATGACATTTTAATAAAAACCACAAGATACATACTCAAAACTAGGAAAACACATTGATATTTCTTTGATACTTTACTATAATGATCTATAAGTCATTTCTTGATGTGTAGGAATCATGCACACCTCAATATGATGAAATATGTTACCGGTATGTCTTTACATGTGTATTTTTATTTTTAATTGACATTTTAGTAAAAAAGTAAAGTGAGATACTCAAAACTGAGTAAAGGAATTTGGATTGTTTCAATAATTTTGGGAAATGTTATATAATTCTTTTGTGATGTGTAGAAATCATCTGGACCTCACTCTGATATACAATGTTCCTAGTATGATACAAAGTGTCTTTTAACCACAAAAAATTCACATTTTAGTTCAAAACATGTTTTATCATTGAAAATTAATAAAAAACACTTGTACTGTCTGAATTATTTAGTAAAATAATTCATATGTAATTTTTGGCATATATGAATCAGTCTCACATGAAACCGACACATGATGGGATCGGTATGACTCAAAGTGTGTGTTTTCAGTTCGAAATGGTATTTAAAAAAATTCCATAATTAAAACCAAGATAACACATTGATATTATTTTTATAATTTAGGAAAATGACACAAAAGTCAATTGTGATGTGTATGAAACAACTCCCCCAAAATTTGTCCCACAGTGTGACCTGTATGACTGCAACTGTTCATTTTTATTTTAAATTGATATTTTAGTAGAAAGGAAAAGTGACATACTCAAAACTGATCAAGAAATTCATATTATTTTCATACATTAGGAAAATCATCCAAAATTCATTTTTGATGTGTAAGAATCATATGCCCCTCAATATGATCCACAGTGTGCCCGATATGACTCAAATAATCCATTATCAATGTCAAATTGACAATTTAGTTAAAAATGTGTGGCTCCAAATAAAAATTGTGAAAAACACTCATATCATCTTGATAATTTAGTAAAATAATTATAAATGTTTTTTTAGTGTGTAGGAATCATTCTCACATCAAACTGACACAAAATGTGACAGATAGGGCTCAAATCATGTGTCATCAGTTTAAAATGATATTATAGTAAAAAACTTGTAACTTACTTGAATCTAAGAGAACACATTCTAATTTTTTGATACTTTAGTACAACTATCCATAATTAATTTTGGATATATAGGAACCATATGCACCTCAATATGACAAACAATGTGACAAGAATTACTAAAATGGTGTGGTTTCGGTTTAAAAATGTCTTTTTCATAATTTATTATTTCATATTTTTGTTTTATTTATTTATTTTTAGTATTACTAATGTAATGATTATTTTCTTATATAGGTTGGTTATTTTTCTCAAGTTGAGGTGGATTTTTCAGTAACTAATACTATGATCGAGATTTTTTTAGATGGGGTCGAGTGACAAAGACAATGAAACCATTGATGCTTATGAATTTTTGTAATAAATTGTACTTGTTAATGTAATTGTACAAAACTGAGTTTGAAATTTATTTAGTAGTGAATTTTTTCTTATATTTTTCATGTAATATTTATTTCAATTAATTATCAATTTTCCATATTTTTAATTTACTTATATGTGCATATATTTTTTTCTATAGTGTGCTGTAATTTTAATAGCACACTATAGTAGAATGACCATTATCAGCTCGAGTTCTAGTACTGATAAAAGGGCCCCCTATTAATTATAATTAGATCAACAACACTTTTTTATCACTAAGAGATTCTTTTTATAATTTTTTAAAAGATTATTTTCTAGTAGTGAAATAAAATATCGCATGCAATGATATTTTCTCTCTCCAAGATAATTTACCAATTATAATTTAAATTATCACATGCGATGATATTTTACCCCTCCTGGATAATTCTGAATTTATCATTTTAGGTCAACCCATGCGTTCACAATATTTCCATCGAAATAATTATCTATTCATAATTTCTTATAAATTACCCTTTTATTATTATCTGATGATAATTTGTTATAAATTATCCATTTATAATTATCTCTTTATAATTTATTATAAATTATCCTTTTATAATTATATTTTGATAATTTTTCATAAATTATATTTTGATAATTATATTTTGATAATTTCTTATCAATTATTCTTTATAATTATCTTTTCAAAAAATTTCATATATTATAGTTTTATAATTATATTTTCATAATTAATTATAATTTATTATATTATAATTATCATTTCATGATTTATCATAAATTATCCTTTTATAATTATATTTTAATAATTATTTATAAATTATTTTTTTACCATTATCGTTCAATAATTTCTCAAAAATTATTCTTTTTTAATTATATTTTGATAATTTTTTATAAATTAGGTTTTTTAATTATATTTTGATAATTTATTATAAATTACCCTTTAATAATTATATTTTTATAATTTATTATAAATTATCATTTTATAATTATCTTTTGATACAATTGCATAATTATCTATTTATAATTTTAATAATTATCTTTTGAAAATACAAAGTAATTATCATGTATCCATTTCAATAAATTATTCCTTGATAATTCTGTATAATAATCCTTTGATAATTTAGGTTTATCTATAATAATAATTCAAGTTAATTATCATCTAGTAATTCTATTTTATTATCTTCTTATAATTTCCACCAAATTATCATTTAATAATTTTTATAATTAATCTACGATAATTTATGGAATTATCCATTACAAATTTTGCATCTTATCATTTTATTTAAATTCAAAAATTTTAATTTCCATAATTTTTGAAGGAGAAATAAATTGGAGAAAATAAATGAAAATAATGAAAGGAAAAAAAAACAAAACACACCTTCAACATGAAGCACCTCTCTTGCCTTGATCTAGAGAAGGGAACCCCCATTGGATCACCGGAATGTTCGTCAATCATGAGCAAGGGAGTTCTGGGTTGCTCAGACATGATGGAATCAACCCACGATGATGGCCAAGTGGTTTATATATTTAAAACTTATGTCTCATACATGTCTGGAATATCCCAAACATTGAACTCAATGCCCCAATTTAATCAACTATTCTAATTAAAACAATCGAGTCATTAATTTTAGAACATTAATTTTTTATAGAGTTCTTCAGATAAAATGGTTATGGATCCAAGATTTTTTATTTAACCTGCATCAATAATGGTGATTCTTTCATTGTGGAAGAAGAAACAAAAAATAGTATTAATAATTAATTTAATAAAAATAATATAATAAAAAATTAATAACATAACCATACGTGTGATTTGACCAAATGACCGACACACACCAATTTTTTGTCATTCCTAGGGTAAACCCCACATCTCAGACATAAATATGGTCTCAGATTTTTCATATGATTCACCATTTGGAATATATTGAATTATTTTCAGAAAAAAATATTTTAAAAATATCAAATAATTTATCATCATTTTCAATCTAACCAAACGCTTGTTGGTTAAAAATTTTATGTCACACATATGGTAAATACCTTATCCTAAACCTAAAGGTGGTCTCATATTTCCTATATGATGCACCATTTTGAATATATTCAATTATATTCAGAAAAATATATAATAAAAATAGTAAATAAGTTATCGTTGTTTGCGATCTAACCAGACGCCCGACGCGCACAAATATCATGTTTCTCTTAGAGTAAACCCTATATCTCATACCTAAATTGGTATTATATTTATCATAAAAGACTCCTTTTGGGAGAAATTTCATTTTTTTTGGAAAAATGTGTGTGTGTAATGAAATATATTAAATATTTTTATTCTTTCATCATTGAGGTTATACAGACCTTGGAACCTTATACAGACTCAACACATGACTCAAAAATATTCCATGGAATATTCTAAAGTGTTAATGGAGTTTTATTACCATTTTGTAATGCCGTTAAATTATTTATTTTGTGATTTTGATTAAAAATTTACATTTTTCACATAAAAATACTCATAATTTATTGACAGAGAGGATTTTAATATCATCAAAAAATTTATAATATTAAGATTCTCTACCTCTATAGACTTCTAATCCCTGAGAAGTATCTCTTGGAGTATTTATTGAACATATGGTATTGCTGATCTTGAACATAATAATCATTCTCCCACATATCCTCCATGATTTTTCCATGGTGCCCCCAAATCCTAACTATTGGTAGAGACTTTCCTAAACAAACCTTCTCACTATAGTCTACAATCCACACCATATTCTCATCATAAGATGCACTGGTCTCCAACTCAAAATCTTAAAAATAAAAAATATGTACAGGGTCAGATATGTACCACTAATATTGTGAAACATGGGACACATTTGGCATACCTCAATCACGAGATGGGATGTCCAGATTGTATGCCACTTCCTTTATCTGCTTAGTGGTCCCACACAAACAAGATGAGTTGATATTTTTTTCTTAGATGTATGTACCCTAACTGAGTAGTCACTCTTAAAAAAACATGATCTCCCAAAGAGAACTCTAAGGGTCTCCTCCTACGGTCATTATAATATCTCTATCTTATCTGATCGGTGATCAACCTCTTATATATCATCTGAAATCCCTTGGAGGTCTCTGGAACCATACAGGGGAAACAAACACTATCTCACCCACCACATTCTAACATAGTGGTGAGTGATAGAGCCTCCCATAAAGAGCCTCATACGGTGTCATATGGATTGAATCCTAGCAACTATTATTATACTTGAACTCAATCAAGTATATATGATCATCCCATGGTCCAACAAAGTCTAGAAAGAAAGATCAAAGCATATTCTCTAATATGTGTATAGTAGACTAGGACTATTCATCATTTTGAGGATGGTACACCGTTCTCAATCTCAACTGAGTCAGTTGGTATTTTTTACAAGCCCTACCAAAATCATGACATTAAAAGTGTGTCTTGATTTGAAAAAAAATTCTAAATGGATCTCCGTATAGTTGAATGATTTATCGTACATAGATATTTATCATTTAATCCACTAAGTTATTGTCTCTGATTAGTTCGAAGTGAACAAAAGACTCCATTAGTAGATCAACAACCGATCATATGGTGTCATGAATCCTCATGGTCCTAGGAAACCTCATTACAAAGTCCGTCATAACATCTTCCCACTTCCAAATTGTTGTCGGGAGTTGTTGTAGCAAACCACCGTGATGTTGGTTCTTGCACTTCACCCTCTGACTAGTAAAGCATTGGGGGAGGAAGCCAGAAATGTCTCTCTCCATCCCTGGATACCAAAACTACTACTTGATGTCATGATAAAACATTGTCATAGCAGGATGTACTGACCATATAGATTTATGGTAATCCTACATCAACTTCTCTCTAATGGAAGCAGAGACTACTACTCTCCCATGTAACAAGATCATATCAATGTCGTCCACAAACCATCTGGACATTGAGTCACCACTAGCTAGTTGTTCCATCACGCAACACACTTTTAGTCTAGATCTTGTTCCTACTTTACCTCATCCACAAGAGAATATGTGACTACCAATGGAGAACATCTCATATAAACCTATTCCTCTATGTAATAAATCATCTAATCATCTAATAATCTCATCAAGAACCACATATCCTCCGAGGGCCTCTCACCACAATCTTTGTTAGTCTTATGTCTTATGGTTAAGAGCACGTATAATGATGTTACCTATTCCTGGTTCATAGATCATATTAATATTGAACATCTGAACATACTCAACCTAGATCCTCTATCTCAGATTTAGGTCCCTCTATGTGAAGATATAGTGATTGTTTTTGTGTCCAATATATACAATAAATCTCCCACCAAAGATATTGTTTCACCAACACTACAGATCATGGACTACAACTACTAGCTCCTAGTATTTTTTAGGTTAGTTCTAATCATGGGGTCATAGATGAATAGACCCATAGGATACTACTTACTCCCTCTACATTATCACCACTCCTAGACCAATTCTTGATTCATCACATTACATAGAATGACCAGTCATAGGATCAGGGAGTGTCTGTATTGGAGAATTATTCAACCTTTACTTTAGCTCACGGAACACCTATATAGATTAATTTGAACACAAGAACTTCACTCCCTCCTTTTTTAGTGATTTAATGGGTGATTATAGATAGGATAAGTCATAGATAATCCATCTGTAACATACTTCTAATACCAAAAATATTCTAATCTCAAATAGGTTCAAGGGACATGTCAAGGACATGACTGCCTAAAATTTATCTAGTTCTAAAGATATATGAGTCTTAGACAACACATATTCTAGGAACGTCTCCTCTTGAATTAATAAGTCACACTTTGATGGCATTCTATAAGGACTGTGTTCTCTATGTGTACTCTAGGTTTCCAATATGTTTCTCTATTGTCAGTGAGTAAATGAGGATATCATCGATGAACACTATAATGAATGATCCCAATTATGGATAGAAGATCTTGTTCACAAGGTCCATGAACAATACAATTGTGTTAGTCATCCCAAATGGCATCACCAAGTACTTATGCAGTCCATACCTATTCAGAGAACCATCGAGCTCCCTATAGTTGATTCAAACGATAATAAATTCTGGGAAATTGATATCGGTTCATCACCATTACATGGTTTATATTCTGATAATCAACACATAGTTGAGCATTACTGTCCGCCTTCTTAGAGAACAAAACAACATTACCCCATAATGAAGTAATAGGTATGATAAATCCATTCCTCCCTAAGTCATCTAACTGAAACTTGATCTCCTTAATCATTGTTACAATAATACAATATGGGGGAATCAAAAAGGGTTGTGCACCTAAAATGAGATATTTTCAGTTTAAATTATCGACCCTTCAATGTCACTACCAGGACAAAGATCCAGAATAATTTCAACCCGTTACTCAAAATCCTGAGGTCCTCCAGTTTCTAGGATGGATGAAGAATTCCGGAGTTGAGGTAAGGAAAATATAACCATATTTTGGAACTTATATGCCTGGGAACACTTCAGAAAAGAAATAGAGTCGTTATGATAATCCCTAATCAGTCTGTGGGAACACACAAGGTTGTCCTAGGACTCTAGACTTAACCTAATGTATACACCTCCTAGCACTAACCTTAGTCTCCATCCCTTCACATTAGTCACATTCATCATATATGTACTAACACAATAGCATTCTCTGTTCAAATAATCAATGAAATAATTATATACCACAACAGAATGGAAGAATATATATCACACAAGAAGAAACTATCCCAAATAGATATAAAAAATCATGGAATATAATTAAGATCTAAAATGCAACACAACATCAATTATATATATTTCATGTGAACCTACATTCCTATTAACGATGCAGGAATGAACAAAAAATCCAATAAATCACATATCAACACCATGTGAATTGCCCAAGCTGAGATTAATCAGTAGTAACAACAAAACATAAATTCTCCACTTCATAGAAACTCAAAGATACACTATACAGTGCAGTTAAGAAACTTTCATCACTCCCTTACCTGAATCCCAACAATTATATCTCATATCTAACCTATCCAATACCATGTAAAAGGGAAGATAAAGTCATTAAATCCAAACCTATGATACCATTTTGTAATATCCCAACCCAAACAACTAGGACTACTCTGGGGTTCCACCTGAGCTCATATGTGCATCCTTGTATTCCATAGGGTGTTGAATAGTAGTGAGGGTTTGAGTTTGACAATGGAGAAACTATACCCTCAATATCATGTCATAGGATCCATAATAAAAAATTAACATAGTAAATCATCATAGTAAACATGAAACAAACTGAATAAATAGAATACATGTCAAATAAATAAAAGATTCTCCCATAAGTGGAAATCCCATAATGATTAAATAGAATAGATAAATAAATAAATAATGAAGTGTAGGTTCTATCGGTGTCCGTACTATCTGACCACTAGCTCCACGCTGGACCATTCCCTCCGTCGGATCTCTCATGAAATGTCCAAGAATACTGAAATTCTTGAGTAGGGTATGAGTAAAAGTCTCAGTAGGACACCACCAATGCTTCCTCAACCAGGGGAGATCAAGTACAATAATATATTCCACAAAAATAATTAATCTGTATCAAACATAAACATAGAATCCAAAAATGAGTATTCATGTGTTAACCAGGCTGCACCAACCCCCGACCATACATATTTTGGCTCAATGTCAGAAGGATAATCTTGAATCCTCAAAGGCGTCATAGTCCATCCAGCAGGCTACTGGCACACCAATCGGAATCCAAAAGGTATTGAGAATGGTAACCTACTCAGAATTCACAATGCATCGAGTAATGCTTGGAATCTATATGGCATCGAGTATCTATGACCAACATACAATCCACAATCCATCGAGTAATACTTGGAATCCATAAGGAATCATGTATTTTCTAACAACTCAAAATCCACAAGGCTTGAAGTAGTTGCTAGGTCACATGGAAAGCATGCTCCACAGTCATCATTGTCTCACATCATGTGTTCTCCTACTCTATGGGATGACCAGAACCTGACGGTCACCTTTCAATTGAACCAAGCATAAAACAACCTAGGCAAGATAGTACACGACAATGGTGATCATGAATAATATAGCATGACATCATGAGCAATATAGTAGCAATAAAAATTCTTGTGAAATTTTCAAACATGGAAGGAGGCAACTCTACCATATCTCATGGAAACAATTATCAAAATATGTCTCACATGATACACACACCCCCACATGTGATCACAAGTCAAGAATAGATATCAATCAAGTCACGTATAAATCATAACATGGAAATATGTGTGTAATGATAGCCTATGAAGGTAATTAATGGGCTACATCAAATTCTTCAATTTCAAAGATATGTATAAACCACCATGTGCGGTTCGATAGCTAGAGTGTAACTTTAAAAGCCAATAACACCTCCTCCATCCAATGGCTCGAAGGCCTTCATTTTTTATTGATTTTTGATAATCCACCTTTCAAGGGGTGATGTGGAACCCTTACAAGGCCCGTAGGCATAAGTAGTACCTGGCCCGTAGGCCATAGAGGAATTCATTTCCCATAGGCTTCAAACATTACATAAAACACAGTCTAACTACTTAGAACTGCTCTCTCCCTGCATCTTTATCATGAAATCATCTCGCCACCATCGCATGGATGTTCGACTAAGAATTCATGTACATGAACAGGCTTGTCTCGATGGCAGGAGCCATACCCTCTCATTCTGGAAATCTATTTAGCTTCTGCTGTGGTGAAACTCTTTTGCTCATCTTCCTTGTAGAGCTTGTTCGTTGTCGGTTATCTGGTTTGCATCTGGACTAATGGTGGCCCAAAGGCCTTGAGGTGGCCCAAAGGCCTTACTAACCCGAAGACCTGGGTGGCCCGAAGGCCTTAAATGACTCGGGGACCAAATCAGTGGCCCGAAGGCCCAAACTGGGGCATATTTCTGGCTACATAGTGCCAAACAGTACCTGCTACAGTTCCCAGTATAGTACCTGCTACAATACTGTGCAGTTCCCGCTTCAGTACTGCTACAGTACCCCCAGAAATTATGCCTCCACCTGGATTTGATCCTGGGTTGCGTGGATGCACTTACAGAGTCCTTACCAACCAATATAAGGATCATGTGCTAATAACACCTCCTCATAGCCTTATTCCTCTAGTTTTTGACATGTCAAAACTTGAGCTTCTCTGAGGGTTCTTAAAACCAAAACCAGATTTTATTTAAAATAAAATAAAATATCACATATGAAGATACTTTCTATCTACTGAATAATTTTAAAATTATCATTTAAAATATCACATGTGATTATATTTTATCTCTCCTCGGTAATTATCAAATTATCATTTTAGGTCAACACATGTGTTTACAATATTTCCCTCAAAATAACTATCTTTTGATAATTTCTTATAAATTATTATTTTATAAATACTCAATAATAATTAATTATAAATTATCTATTTATAATTATATCTTAATAACATATTATAAATCATCCTTTTATAGTTATATTTTGATAATATTTCATAAATTATCCTTTGATAATTATATTTTGAAAGTTTCTTATAAATTATACTTTATAATTATCTTTTGATAATTTCTCAGAAATTATGTTTTCATAATTTCTCATAAATTATATTTTTGTAATTATATTTCGATAATTTATTATAAATTATCCTCATATAATTATCTTTTGATAATTTCTCATAAATTAACATTTTATAATTATCTTTTGATAATTTCTTATAAATTATCCATTTATAATTTTTTTGATAATTTTTCATAAATTTTACTTTTATAATTATATTTTGATAATTTCTTATAAATCATCCTTTTATAATTATATTTTGATAATTTTTCATAAATTATCATTTTTAATTATATTTTGATTATTTATTATAAATTATTCTTTTATAATTATCTTTTAATAAACTCAAATAATTATCTTTTAATAATTTTAATATTTATCCTTTGATAATTAAAAGTAATTATCATATAGAAATTTCAATAAAACATTCCTTGATAATTCTATGTTATTATCCTTTGATAATGTATGATTATCTATAACAACAATTAAAGATAAGTATCATCAGATAATTATTTATAATTACTTAATGATAATTTCCATCAAATTATTCTTTAATTATTTTAATAAATTGTCTATTATAATTTGTTAAACTATCCTTTGATAATTTTGGGTCTCATAGTTATATTTAAATTACACCATTTTTGTTTCCATAATTTGAGAAGATGAAATAAATTTGAGAAGATAAATAAAATGAAAGAAAAGAAAAATACACACCTTCAACGTGCAGCGCCTCCTATGACTAGATATGTAGTAGAGAACACCCATCAAATTCTTTAAGTCTCCACCAATCATGCTCCAGGGAGATATGGGTTGCCCAGAATCGAAGAAATCAGCCCATGAAGAATGATTAGTGGTTCAGAAATTTAAAACCTTTATCCTGTACATGTTTGGAATTTTCAAAACATTGAACACAATACCCCAAATTCAATCAATTTTTTCAATTGAAAATTAAAACTAAGTCATTAATTCTTACCATTTAATGTGTTGCTGGGTTTTTTAGATCATAACATATTTCAATCTATGATTTTGAATTTCACCCACCTCAACAATGGTGGTTTGTTCATTGGGACGAAGAAACCAACAAAACTATTTTTAATAATTAAATTAATAAAAATACTGTAATAAAAATATTAATAAATTATCCTTTTGTGAAATCTAACCAAATGTTTGACACACACAAATGTTATGTAGTATCCAAGACAAACCCCACATCTCAGAGAAAATGATTGTCTCAGATTTCTCATACGATACACCATTTGATAGATATTAAATGTTTTAATAAAAATATATAATAAAAATAGTAAATAAGTTATCCTTCTGTGTCATCTGACCAAATTACTAACATACACAAATGTTACGTTGCTCATAGGGTAATCCTTTCATCCTAGGCATAACTATGGTCTCAGATTTCTTATACGATGCACCTTTTGAGAGATATTCATTTATTTTCAAAAATATATATAATAAAAATATTAAATAAGTTAACTCTGCCTAAGATCTGACAAAATGACCGATATAAACAAATGTTATATCACACCTATGGTAAAACCCCAACTGAAAAATAACATTTTATTATCAAAATCAATTTTAATGGAAAATTGAAAAACAAAAAGGTTCACCTGTATATAATACTAAAAGAAACCACATAATTGTTAAAAGATAACTTAAGCCTACTGGATGTGTTCTTCCTAAATAATTTCCAAGAGAGAGTGGTTACCTATATGTTTGGATCATCCTTTATATGTTCTTCAAAGTGGTATGTCATTTTATCTCAGGTTTTCATATAATCGTCTTTTTTGATCTTCCCTTCAATGAAACCTCTTATCATTTTAAGATCCTTTTTGTTAATTCATCCACCCTGATCATGGTTAGTTCTGACACATATTAGTCTTCCTATAATCTTTTCTAATTCCTCTTGTATGTAATTAATCATAAGAACCTCCCCCATTAATTTTTATCCCGAGTGCATGAGATATTCAAGAGATTTCTCGGAACCTACAACTGACTCCCATTGTTGTCCAGGTGGAAAGGTGAAAACTTATGCAGCCTAATCCTCCAGCCACATATCCTCAGGGTGCAGTAGTACCTCCACTGGTTTTTCCCCATTCTCCTCTTCTACATCCCCTTGAGTGACCGCTGATACATTTGGAAAATCCTCCACCTATGTATCCACCTTTTCTTCCTATGTGGTACCGATGTCTATTTTGTATTGATCCTCATTGATTCCTCCCACTACTTGGAGCTCCTGAACCTTGGAGTTACCACCTTTTTTGGATAATAGAGTATCCATTAGTCTCGGTAGGCATGAGTAGTCTTTACACCCCTAGGATATTTTCTTCTTGGTGACAACAAAACTCCTCAGGTCCCTATTTTCATTTTGTCCCTTCTTCCTCTATGGGTTGTGTATACCTGTACTATATCCTCCTATTCCGTTGTCATATAAGGTCTGCCCGTTAATACCACTGTCATGAAAAACCTAACTATGATCTCATATTTCACAAATGAGTCACTGTTTATGAGATATTTTTTTTGTAAAAATCATGTGCACATAATATAATATATTTAATATTTTTATTCTTTCATCTTTGAGGCTCTACGGACCTTGGAACCTCAAACAAACATAGAACCTAACTTCAAATATATAATGTAGAATATTAATAAGTTTTAATTGGGTTTTTTTACCCTTGTGCAATTCCTTTTTATCATTTATCAAGTGATTTTTATTGAAAAATTAATTTTTTCACATAAAAAATCATTATTTATTTATAAAGATGTTTTTATTGTCTTTAAAAAAATTGGATGTTATAGGTTTTGGTCTTTATCTCTTTCTTATATTCTTTGATTTAAATTTTGTGAACATTATAACACCCCGATATTTAACAGTATGTATCTTCTTATATAAATTTAACTCATTCAATAGCTTACATTGCACACAACACTGATCTTGAACAAAAAATGATGTACTATTAAATATTAACATCACCATTGGAATATTAATATGACCATTAGGAATAGTAAACTGAACAATCGAATAATAACCTCATCTTTGAAAGTATAAATAAAATCATGGAATCTTATGAATCAATATATTATATATTTATATAACAGAATAAGTCAATAAATTTACTAAAAATGATAAATTAAGTGTTTGAATTTTTGTGAATTGTAAATGTTTATTTAAATTTTTTATATTTAATATAATAACATAAAAGAAATTTTATTTTCAAAAAAAATATATTCATAAATTAATATTATATTTTATTATTATTATAATATAATTTTATGAAACCATAAATAATTTTTCAAAGTGTCATAAAATCAATTATAATTTTAAAATCGTTATTTTTTGAATAAATGATGATTTTAAATAAAAATTAAATTTCTTATATTGAGAAAATTATTTTAAAAAATAGATACCATTTTTTAATTATAAACATCGAGAAATTGTTATGATTAATTTTTGTAATTTTTCTAAAATAGTTTATTTTTTTGTAAATAATGAAATATTATAATTTACGTATAAGCTAAATACATGAATTATTGAGTCATGGATGATGTATAGATGATTTAGTAATCATTAGTTTTGAACAAAAATAACTAGTTACTATAATTATTCATAATAATCTACACTATTGATAGTCTTGAGAAAAAATAATAAACAAATGAATAAAATAATAAAAACACACCCCTTTCATCCACTATAAATGTCACACTCACCACCTCTTCTTCCCACACCACAAAATCCTTGTATATTTTCCAATTTATTCCCAATAACTCTTCCAAACCTATCCCCAATATTATGGTCTTTATATTATCCCTGAAAATACTATATCAATGTTCTTTAAGGAGTTTATCAATGAGAGGAATTCAAGAGGTAAAACCCCCTTTTGTTCTTTTAATTTTCTTTTAATTTCATTTCATTTCTTATAATTTACTTACACTATATATCCAAACATGAATGATAAATTTATTATATTAAATATTTTTCAATTTTATTATGTTAATATAATATTTATCATCAAACCCCCTCTCTTCTCTTTTTTATTCTAAAAATGAAGATATTTTTTGTGATGTGCCGATTTACCGCGATTATGGATGATGTGAATTTATTTTCTGTTACTTCCTTCAAGGATGGTCATAAAAAATTATTATGGTTAAAAAATATTGTAAAATTTTTATTACAACTTTTTTATTGTTCTGAAACCAGTATATATATATATAATATGAATTAATAAAAAATACTAGTGTGTGATGATTGAAAAAATGCCAAAATTATCTAAAAGGTTATCATTAATGTTTTATCTAAATATTCATCCCCATATATATAATAAATGATATATAAGAAAATTAACATTTTAGGAAGTTCATTATTAACATTTAATTTTAATTCTGGATAACTATTCTAATATTAATTGATCTTTCATACATGTATACAAGTGAATCAATCATGAATACCAACGAAACAAATAGTCCCGAATGGTGAAATTGAATCTTATAACTCATAAAAAATGACATAAATTAACATCATAAAATAATAATATATGACATAAAAGTTTAAGATGTTCCAAATTAAATTATTAATTAATCTAATTTCATTATTCAAGTCATTAATTTCATGTTCATAACACTTATAGACATAAGGTAATTAATTCTCTTTGAACCCCCATTTTTTCTTCAAGTTATGATTTCTTTCTATTTAACCAAATGAAATTATTATTTATTTTTATAAATTTTCGTCTAAATTATATTTATATGGTCCTAAATCATGTATCTGTATCAGTTCATCCTTCCTTGATGGAGAAATACAAGTTTTTTAAGGTTCCCTTCTCAATTTCTCCCGATAAGCAAGCCCTATTAAAGGGAACATCCCAATTTATTATCCAATTTCTAGTGTCATGAATAAACTTTTTTAATCCAAAATTATTATAATAAAATTAATCATTTTATCATGAAATTATATATTGGTTAATTTCTAGTTTTATATAAAAGATTATTCATTTTCTGATTTATATTCTCTTTGATATTTTCTTTACATCGCACTAAATTTTTTCATTTATAATGCTTCTTAAAAACTATTTTTATGTGATATCACTTAATTTGGACATAATTTATCATAATATATACCTATTTTTATTATTATTGTCCATGTATGATTTAAATCCATTCTTTGATGGATTCTATTATGAGAGTTTTTTGGGTATGCCTTACTCACCACTTTTCTTTGTGTGTGGTGTATGTATACATCCATTATATTTATGATCATCATTCATTGATGACTTAATTAAATATCTATATTTCTTGTATCATGTATATGATTATTTTATTTTCCAAACACCATTTTATGTATATTTTTTGTTTTGAATGTTTTTTAAACTGGGGAAATATTGATAAATATGTATTCTCTACTAAATATGGATATTTTGAAAAGTTATATTGTTCATGAATTAAATATATTTATGAATAATTATTTATACTTGCAGTAATGGTTGAGTCCAAGTTATAGATATCACCTTGATGCATTAATAAGTATCATGAAAGAAAATAGTTGGAGACAAACCCTTCATGTTTGTTTCCAAGTAGAATCATATGGGTTTATACCCACAAACTTAAACCAACTTGACAATATAATGGTTCATGTATCAGATACATGAATTAAAATAAGAAATATATTTTTCTTCATTCAATATTCATTTATTCCTATCCATAATACTTTCACTATGAAAAAATCTATGGTTTAATTTTCATTCTCAGTGTATTAATGTCATGTGTTTTATAGATTATTTACCTTACCATAATGATTATTCTTTATTGACACTGCTTCACTTATTATTATTTCATATATCCCTTCTTGAGAATTTGATATCACCCTTAAATTTTTCCCTTCCCATGGATATGAAGATGAAATCGTTGAATAAGTTTCTAGGAAGAAGTCTATTTTCATTTATTATGTTATATGTTTAATTACCAATGTAATAAGTGAACCATGTATGTATATTGTTCTTCAAGAATAATAAACTAATTGATCCTTGGTGATTTTATATCTTGTATCTATGTCATTATGATAATGTTACTACCAACTCTTGGATAATAGGGTTAGGGTTGTTACATTTGGTATCAGACCATGTTTAGTAGAAACCTTGGGAACTAGATGTTAAAAAAACAAGAGAATTATAATAACTCATTATAGTTATTTTTTTGCTCAATAATCATAATTATTATGATCTAATTTAGTTTGTGTTGTTATTTAGTGATGGAACCTAAGGTATGGAAAGGAATCAATACCCAGAGGCAATGGAGGGACTACCCTAATGAGAAATTCAACATAGTTTGTGTTTGAGTTGAGAAGATCATGTCCATAATAGGATAGCTTACTCTGATTATAAAGAATAAACTATAATAAACCTATGTTGGATCATTTCATGTAGAAGAACCCCAATATTTTAGTAATAATACTAATCTGGTGGTAATTGAGAAAATAATCAAGCCCCTAAAAAAGATATTTCCAGCGTTGGGATACAATGAAAATGAAAAAGTAATACTGGAAGTATATTTTATCAAGGGAGATGTTGATCAATGGTGGTATTTGATATAGAATACTAAGGGGGACGATAAAATAGAAGAAATTTAATATATAACGTTTAAAGAAACATTCTGTAAAGACTTGTAATTTCCATGTAATTTTTTTTAATAAATGCGAATTTTACGAGTCTACAAAAATTGACGGCGCGTGATTCTGAAGCCCGGAGTGCCTGGAATGAGTTTCTGAACGTTTTTTTGGGTATGTTCAGTAAACATATGAGTGGGATTTTCTAAATTTTAATCTGGTGCTTGCAATTGAAATCTGAGGCCACCATTGAACTTGCAGTGCCAGTATTCTCTTAAGGAGACTTTCACCTCGACGGCAGATGGTCGAGGGTGAATGTTAGTTTTTGGGTTTTTGTGGAAATAATAAATAAAATAAACACACAATTTATTTCATTTTTGTTGTAACCACCCTCCTTGTGGATTTTCAACAGTGTGGTCCACCGAAACTAAACCTCCTCTTCATGTTTAATTGTGTTGGGGACCACCTGAGTTTTCAATAACCTCCCAAATTGAATTTAGGGGAGGGGACCACCCGACCCGTCTTAATGGGGGAAGAAGAAACCACTCAACCCCCATCTTTAATGTAGAGGATCCTCTTGAGCTTCCACAAAATTAATTACGCCAACCCACCTTAATTAAATGTGCCAACCTAGGTGTTTAATTAGGATATTTTGAATATGTTCCACTTATTAAATTTGGGGGAAACACATCAGTTGGATATTTTCATTTTGTTGAAGCCTTGGGAGAAAAGATCTCCAACGAAGAACTATTTCTCCGAACGAAGAACGTGTTATTCCAATGAAGAACACTGTTGAAGAATTCTAACCCCAACTTTGAACTACTTCCTCAAGATTTCCACCGACTTAGGACGTCTCCGACTATGACAAACCGACATAAAAACCGACGATCGAGGAAAATGCCAACGACACTGACGTCCATATTATTCCCAATGATTCGTTTTCTTCCCCGAGACTCCATCGACATATCAACCCAAGGTAGGGGTTTAATAATATTTGTTTATTACTTTCTAAGTACTCCCTTCTTCTCTTATGCTGGATTAGGAATGATTAAATTACAGAAGATCATGGTTGAAGTTCTTTGCTTCGTTCTGGTGAACCGTAAGATACCACTCTAAACACAGAGGGTGCAGTCCAAAATAACATGTTCCAACCCCCACTCTATCTTTCTTGTTTGTGGTGTTCTTTGAAATGAATAAAGGCAATGAAGGAAATGACACCGCCACCTGCGACCACCCTGGACGACCCGACCTACTGCCCAGCCACCCTGGCTCACACCGCCCGCCGGCGTCCTGAAATGGCCCGCGTCCCTCACGATGCCCCGACCGAACCGGCCCGCTCCCCCCTCGGTGCCCCGACCGAACCGGTCCATGCCCCTTGCGGTGCCCCAGACGAACCGTCCCATGCACCTCGCGGCGCGCCAACCAAACCGGCCCACGCCCCTCACGGCTCCATGACCGATCCGGCTGAACCAGCGTCGCTCCCTCGCGGCACCCCCGCGGCACACACAGGCTCCACGGCCCATCACGGCCCTCGTGGACTACTGAACCTACCAGCGGTCCGGGCTGCATTATGGGTCGGGCCTGACCCTACGGCTCAGGCCGGGTCGACTAGAACCAGGTCGACCCATGCCAGGTCAGGTCGGGTCGGACCGAAGCCTGGCCCACTACGACCCATTTACGCTCCTTCAGCCATAACTTTGGCACCAGATGTCTATTTGACGAACCGTCATCAGTGTTGGAAATTATGGAGCGAGACGGTCCGTTTTAGTATACTCCACTGGAGTTTTGGTGTGAGCTGGGATATGATCAGGTTGGATCGAGCACAAATCCAACCGTACCCCTGGGACTAAAAGGCTAATAATTAACAGACTGGGCGTCCGATTGACATGTCGTCTGTTACGTTGAGACCCCTATGTTGTGGAGAACCATCGTGATAAATCATTGTGGGACTTCGTGACAGTGGAGTATCGACCAGTAGCTTGTGGAGCGTATCCTCCTAGAGACGAGCGAGTATAGTGCGGAGACCTAGTAGCTGGTTGAGACATGACGACTAGAGACCATTTTGACTCGGAGTGACTCTAATAGCCCAGTGGGGAGTGCCTTGGTGTCGCGGAAGACCCACAGTGGGGAGAGACTTAGTGTCACGGCGGACCCACAGTACTCAACAGGAGGAGTACCATAGCAGGTTACAAGGGGTAGTTCACATGGTGACACTGTAGACCCACGGTGGGGAGAGCGCTTGGTGACGCGGCAGATCCATGATACTCGATAGGAGGAGTACCTCAGTAGTCCAAGGTTAGTGGGAAGCACACTGCATGTCGCGGCAGGCCCACTGTACTTGATAGAGAAATAGTTATCCAGTAGCTGAGGTTTAAACAATGTGACTGGGGATGTTACTTGATACTACCCATAGAATAAAATCATGGTTGGGCTGAGTCATTTTTTTTTGTGTTTTCATACTTTGTGGTTTATTATTTTGGGATTTTGTGAGACCTTGAGGGTCTCAAGGTTCCTACTGAGTATCCTTATACTCACCCTTGAACGGTCTATGCTCGCACATTGTTGTTTTGGTAGTAGATGACGAATAGCGCTGACTGAGGCTGAGAGTACCAGGACTCGACAATGCCCGGTGGCAGACCATACGACGTGTTGGTAAGTGGATGAGACGGATGAATGTGGAGTGATGACGAGGCTATATGTACCTACCCTTCAGGTAGGAATCCTGGAGGATGACCCAATAACTTCTTTTCTTTCTTTTTCTTCTGTTTTATTGTTTTCAGTTGTACTTTTACCTTTACTTTTGGGCTTGTATCCCAACCCCTTTTACTTTTAGCACTCTTTTGGTTATTAATTTTACTCGTGTTCATATTTTTTTTGTGTGTTTATAGGTTATAAAGGAAATTCCTTCCCAGTTTTAGGGAATTACACCTTTTCTGCTTGTCGCCAGCCCCTGACCTTTGGAAGGCGGGCTTGGCGTAGTCATGGAACAGGCCCCGGGGGACGGGTTGTGACACATTCTTGGATAAATAATTCTCTTTTGATAAATGAACAAAAATGAAGATAAAATTCATTATCTTAATGAAAATGGAAGAAGAGAGTGTTCTAGAGTATGATGAATCATTCACAAGACTATCTAGGTATTATATAGTTTACATATGTGATTCGGAAGACATTATATATTATTTATACGAAGGTATTAAGCCATGTCTTAGAGGGGAACTAATTTATCCAACATTTTCATCATATTATGAAATAGTATTATGTGCCATCAAAACGGAGAGGGAATTTTCTAGATCTAATATATTAAATGGGAATTAAGAGAATAAGAAGTCTTTCGATAAACATTGAAAAAGTGAAGCATCAATGTAACACCCCAGGTAAATAAAGAATATGAAATTTATATATTTATCCATTTTTGTGAATAAAATACTAATATTACTTTAATGGGGATTCTATGCTCGATGGCATACCCAATACGCAACAACGAGTTTCTTGGGAATCTTACGTTGCACTCTAATAATAAAATAATATTATTTTAAATTGTAGTTAACGCCTAGCCGTTGTAATGGCGGGAATGAACAGAACAAACTAAAAAATTATTATATATTTTTGTCAAATATTTTTACTTTTTACAATAAATGTTAGAGGATTAAAAATGTGAATGAATTCAATTTTTAAGCGTAAACATTCTAATGTTCTTTAGAAGGTCGATTAACTGCCTTTTGATGCAGAACCTCTTTTAAATCCACTTTTTGACAATTTTATGTGTTATATTTTACAAAATAAAATTATTCTTTAGAATAGAGACATCAAAATTTACTTTGTGTAAATTTTTGGTATCTTTCCGATAAAGTTCAGTTTTTAATGAATAGTGAAAAATGTTGTATTTTAATTCAAAACCAATTTTTAATCTAATTTATTTATATTATTATATTATCATTTTAATTGTTTTTAAAGTAAAATTAGAATATATTTTTACCATTTAATCCAATAGTGGTCATTGGAATTAATTTCACTTTGAAATTGGACTTAAACTAGTGTCAATCTTTTAATAGATATTGTTTCATAAAAACACGCTATTTGTTTTGACGGTGGGAATTAATTATTAAATTAATTAATTAAACTTATAAATTTTGAATTTTTTAAAATAGAAATCATTTTTGAGTTCAGAATATCAAATATAGCTTAGGGTGAATTTTTGGTATTTTTCTGAAAAACTTCAATTTTTGATGAATAGTGAAACCACTAACTGGTAGTTAAAGAAACTGATTTTTTGGTTAAATGAAACATTGCCACATTTGTGTTTTGAATTTCAAAAATCGTATATACATGGTTTTAATTAGGAAGAAAAATGTTGTTCAATGGGATTAAAATAATTTTTTGGTGAATAGTAACTTTTATGTTCTTAATCCCTATTAGAGGTAATTAGTGTAATTTAAGGTAAAAATATTGTTTTAATAATGTGAAATGACCTAGACACATGTCCTACCCTCATTGGATGTGTCATGGCCGACCAAGAAAATCCATGGGTCAACTTGGGGACCCCATGGATCCACTTTGGTTGGAAAATGACATAAATAACTTTTTATTTAAAGTTAAAATAAAAATGTCACAAGCATGAGAGGTTTCACTAAATCAATTTTTAAATGGGGTTATACAAGTCATATTTTTGACTGTAAATATTAATTATAAATCTAAAATGATTTAATACATCATGATATTTTTTTATAATTTTTATATATTAAATAAATTAAATTATATATGACATTATGATGATGCAGCGATTACCTAATTAATAAAGGATTTAAATAAAATGAAAAGATAATGTTAAAACTATAACATAAACTTGTCATAAACATATTGGATGAGTATATTTATAACCCTTACCACCATATCCTTGATATACATCAATGTGGGACCTTTAAAAGCTGAAACTCATTTTAAAATAAAGTAACATTTTGTAACTTTACAAGAATACCCCTCCTCTCCTCTTATAAAAGGCCCCACCTCTACCACCTTACCCACACCTCTCAAGCCTTTGGATCGGCCAACCCCAGATCATTTTGCCTCTACAAATTTTTCTATTACTCCTAGAATCCTCACTTTGGGCAGAAGTCTTTCCAAGGAAGCCTTTGAGCTCAAATCAAAAAGAGTTACCCGATTTTAAGGTAATGTCTTCACTTGTGTTCTTTTGTTTTATTTTTCATCCCCAACCCCATAAACTCTTTTTATTCATTTATTTTTTAACAAATCCAGTATATTTAATATAATAGGATGTTGTTATAAGAATCATTCGAGCTACACTTACACACACCTACATCAAATCGTTAAAGAACATACTATTTCTGTGGATGGCGAATTTCTGCCTCACGAAACGATGATTGTTCAACACTCATATAACACCTTATAAGGTTGCCATTAAGACGTCACTATACTTATATATGAAATATAATATTTTTATGTTTTACTTAATCTTCTTTATTTTTCTTTTGTGGCATACCTTTATGGTTTTCATTGTGGGTAAACACGATAATTTCATTTTAGAAAGTGCGGACTACCACCCCCTCAAAGTGATTTGATTCGTTAATGCCATATGTGGGATGTATAAAAGATGGATTTAAAGTTATTATATATGATTTATGTTACATATAAATGATTAATATATTTCTGGAATTAAAATATACATACCTCTCATTTATTTTCAATTCCATTAATATGACATAGAAATGAAAGTAGCGTTCATGCGTACGTATGACTTACCGTCTCCATGAACGGTGCATTTCATTTCTTACCTCTAAATGATTATGTAATATTATAAATACATGTATATTCTGGATATATATGATACATATTATATCCAAATCATGAATATCATTCTGGATAGAATGAACCTTTGACCACACGAACAACATGTAATTGTAAGAAGTCCACTTTCGACTTAAGAACCAAATATCGACAAAACACACATTATTAACTTAAATGATAACATAATGTTTATAACATGGCAATAAGTGATATAAAAGGAATAATGAACTTGAAATGGTTCTTAATCAAGTAGAAATTAACTCATGTTTATTATTCAGGACGTTAAAGAACGATCGAGTCAAGTCGGACCCGAGGTTAGGGATCCTACTCCTCTCTTTCTTTTTAAGTACACTCTTTTATGTCATTCCTTTTAAGCTCATATTTCTTGTGATTGGGATGTTCTTTTATATTAATATTACTTTAATTTTTATGTTCATATGATTATAGACCCTATTCTCTATCATCAATCCATTTTGGAAGTTTTGAGTGGCACCGTTAGGCTGCCAAATTTTCGTAAGAGATCTTACCTTTCTCTTTCTTTTTAAGTACTCTCCTTTATTTCACTTCTTTTAAGCTCTTCTTTTTTATTTGGGGGATGTTATTTTATATTACTATTGCTGTAAACTTTATTTTAATATGATGAGAGACCCTATTTGATCCCATCAATCCATTTTTGTAAGTTTTAAGTGGCGCCGTTAGGCTGCCGAGTTTTCGTAAGGGATTTTTCATCTCACTTTTATTCCCGTGATATTTATGCTACATTTTCCACAATTTCCTTTGAGTGGTGTATGTACTGCCCATTATTTTACTCATTGTGTAATATACTTTCATTTATGAGTATTTACATCAATTTTGTATTTTCCTTCTTTCACGAGGTGGATGTTTCGAAAGATACCCATGTCGGTAAGGGAACCTTTCACCCTCCTCTTTTTAAAACACTTATTTTGTTATGTCTTTTAATTCACATACTATTATGTTGGGATATGTTATTTTATATCCGTATTGATGTATATTTTATGTCCAAGTGATGAGATGCCCTTTTTATCTCTCATCAACTCATTTTATGAATTTTGATGTGATGTCGTTAGGCTGTCGAATTTTACCAAGGGACCTTTTTAACCCAATTTCGATTTCTTTGGGTTCAACATGTAGTTATTGAATATGTCATCCTTTTAATATGTTTGAATGACATTTTATTGTTTTACACTTAATATCCACTTATATTAGGTGTATTTATATTTTTCACACATAATTTTGAGATTGATTTATCCATAATTTAAGGATACCTTCTTTATAAGGGATTTCATCACATTTGAAATTTCTATTGAGAATTCATTGTTATTAGGAACCAATTCACTCATATATGGTGTATATAATGTCCTTTGAAATATTATATCATGAATCCATTTATTCTCATGATATTATAAAGTTCTGACTAAATTTTATTCCTCAATTATTGTATTCAAGTGTCTCTAATTTTGGTAATACCCCTTTACCAAAATATCGCATTAAATGTTTTAATGATTTGTTCTTATTAATATCCATGTTTTCAAAATGGTTTTAAGGATTTATTTATATGGATATTAATGGTTAAAGGGGTTTTACAAAAATTAGAGACACTTGAATACAATAATTGACAAATAACATAGCTTCAAGGTGGTATGAGACACTGTGGTTCAAAAATATCTTTATTAAATGTTTTAAATGGTTTTGGAAATGGTTTCTTTTTTAATAGATTCATTATTTCAATATCCTAAAATGTTATATTGTGATTGAAATGTGGAAATGTTATGTTTCCTTTATGCATGTTTTATGTGATACGTTTATGTTATGGTTCTTGGGAATTGTTATGAAAACGGGTGGTTCCGTGATAAACTAAGGGCGGGTGAGTCCGATATATCTCTCCAATGCATTGGGTAACATGAAGGGGTTAAACGTTAAGGTTTCTCTGAAAAGATTTAGGGAATATACTAGGTATTCCAAAAGTAACCAAGAGGGTTACTCCCAACATAATAATGTTATGAATGCCTCAAGTTACCTTTATGTCTTATGATTTCTATGATTTATTCATGATTTTTATGAGGTATGTTAAAGTGCTTATGTTTTATGGGTAAAGTATGATTTCATTATTATGTATGAATGTACTCATGTTTCCATTCCATATTTTTATATCCCTTACCGAGCTTTTTATACACATCCCATGTTTTTGAAATGTTTTTCATAGGTCAAGGGATGGTTACAAGATATGATGATAGTGTCAAGGAAGTGTCAAGAAAGAATCCATGTTTTATTTTAAATATGTTTCTGTTGATTGGAAAAATGAATACTATCTTTTATGTAACCACTTTGTTTAAATGTGGAATGTAATGCAAGTTTTATGATCTAATTCTCTAAAACTCTAAACCTGAAAAGATCCTCAATGTGTAATCTTGTAATAACTCAAGATTAAGTAAGGTTTAAGGCTGGGGCCTTAGAGTTGGTATCAATGGTCGGTTTAGATAACTTTAGAGGTTAGGTTATTCTCTAAGAACAAGTTACATTACCATAATGGTTAGGATTTTAGAAAGAGTCCTAGTTTCAGATAAAGTTAATGAGGAAGTATATCTTAGTGTTTACCTTCCTAATTAGTACATGATGGTTTTGTTGATATACTCACACTGACATTTCTGTTTTTAGTGAATGGATGGATCTAGCAGGCACCAAAGAGACAACAGGTTTGAAGGAAACTGTGGTGGTTCTCTGATGAAGATACTAGATAAAATGGGGGATTCAATGAGGAAACTTGTGGTTATTCTAAACCAACTATCAAGGAGTCATGATCAACCACTTGATCCTTGGTATGATCTGTAATGCATCATGTACGAGATGACCAATCGATGTGGATGTTCAGGTAATAATTATAAAGGTGACCATTAGAGTTTATATGATCCTCACATTTGAGGTAATTATGGGTTATTATATGTTATGATGGAAAATGAAAGGCATGAGATAAACTTGAGGTTAAAATATGTTATGATCATTTTTGAAGATTTTATCTCGTTTTGGGGAATGTTTTAAGTATTATATAGTTTTGGAAAAAGGATAAAACGCAGACCGTGTGACAACCCGTCGCGTCGGACAAAGCTGCGGGAATCGAACCCCAAACCAATGTGCGACTGGTATTTATCACCTACCACTGGACTACGTGAATTCCTTGGTTATTTTGACTAATTCATTTTAGTTAGATGATTTTAGGAATCAAGAGTAAGTTTATTTTGGGTTATCTATGGAAATGATTAACCTATCATCGAGGATATGTGATTAGTTTAATTACTTTTCAATATGAGAATTTAAGAGAAAATGATGTTATTTGGAGATAAAAGTTAATTTGTACCTCGGATGACTATGTGACTAAATCCTTCAAATATTTGGGTTTCAATCTTATTTTGGTTTAATTTGAATAATTTTATGGAAAAATTGTTTATCAAATGGTCCTCATTCAGCTTTGGGTTTTGTTGGACAAATTTTGGAGATTAAGAATAGATTTTTTTTATAAAGGGTTATCCTTTTCTGGATTATCTGATCTTGTAATAACCATTTTGGTTTTGGTTTTGGTTAAAGTCTAAAGACATGGGAAGTATATAGTTCTCTTTTGTGGATTAGGTGATTCTCCATAAGTTGATTATAGTGAACAAGTATTCCTAAATACTCGTCTTTTGGAGAAAATATGAGTTTTTGTAAGAAATCTAATAAAAGTTGAAAGTCAACATGATAAGTAATTATGTTTCCTTATGAATAAATTCCTCAATAAAAAAATGTTGTCTATTAACTTTTCCTACTGGGGAATCGAATACCGTTTAACCCATCACAAGTTTGTGATTTTCTTGTGGTTAACTTTCTCCTAAACATGTTTTCTATCACTCTTCATCAGGACATGACCCTATGTTTTCTCTTCCATGTCCATGTTTTCCTACATGGAATCCTTGTACGGGTTAAATCAGGTGACCTCTTTACTTCTCATTCTTTATTATAAAGTGATTATTTTACCGACTCTTGTTTCGATGTGGGACTTTCAAGGATGTTTCCGAGCCCAATTTTAAAATTGCGAGGTTGCAATTCCCAAAAGGGGGGAAGGATGTAACACCCCAGATAAATAAAGAATATGAAATTTTTATATTTATCAATTTTTGTGAATAAAATATTAATATTAATTTAATGGGGACGCTATGCTCGATGGCGTACCCAATACGCAACAATGAGTTTTTTGGGAATCTTACGTTGTACTCTAATAATAAAATAATATTATTTTAAATGGTAGTTAACTCCTAGCCGTTGTAATGGCGGGAAAGAACAGAACTAACTAAAAAATGATTATATATCTTTGTCAAATATTTTTACTTTTTACAATAAATGTTAAAGGATTAAAAATGTGAATGAATTCAATTTTTAAGCGTAAACATTCTAATGTTCTTCAGAAGGATGATTAACTGCCTTTTGAGGGAGAACCTCTTTTAAATCCAGTTTTTGAAAATTTTATGTGTTATATTTGACAAAATAAAATTCTTCTTTAGAATAGAGACATAAAAATTTACTTTTTTTTTAATTTTTGGTATCTTTCCGATAAAGTTCATTTTTAATGAATAGTGAAATATATTGTATTTTAATACAAAACCTCTTTTAATATAATTTATTTATATGATTAGATTATCTTTTGAATTGTTTTTAAAAGAAAATTAGAATATATTTTTACCATTTAATCCAATAGTGGTCATTGGAATTAATTTCACTTTGAAATTTGACTTAAACTAGTGTCAATCTTTAAATAGATATTGTTTCATAAAAACACGCTATTTGTTTTGACAGCGGGAATTAATTATTAAATTAATTAATGAAACTTATACGTTTTTAATTTTTTAAAATAGACATCATTTTTGAGTTCAGAATATCAAATATTTCTTAGGGTGAATTTTTGGTATTTTTCTAAAAAACTTCAATTTTTGATGAATAGTAAAACCACTAAGTGGTAGTTAAAGAAACTGATTTTTTGTTTAAATGAAAATTTTCCACCTCTGTGTTTTGAATTTCAAAAATCCGACATACATGGTTGTCATTAGGATGTAAAATGTGGTTCAATGGGATTAAAATAACTTTTTTGGTGAATTGTAAATTTTATGTTCTTAATCGTGATTAGAGGTAATTAGTGTAATTTATGGTAAAAATATTGTTTTAATAATGTGAAATGACCTATAAAAATGTCCTACCCTCATTGGATGTGTCATGTCTGACCACAAAAATCCATGGGTCAACTTGGGGACCCCATGGAGCCACTTTGGTTGGAAAATGACATAAATAACTTTTTATTTAAAGTTAAAATAAAAATGTCACAAGCATGAGATGTTTCACGAAAAAAATTTTTAAATTTGGTAATACAAGTCATATTTTTGACTATAAATATTAATTATAAAGATAAAAAGATTTCCTATATCATGATATTTTTTTTAAAATTTTTAGACATTAAATAAATTAAATTATTTATGACATCATGATGATGCAGCGATTACCTCATTAATAAATGATTTAAATAAAATGAAAAGATAATGTTAAAACTATAACATAAACTTGTAAAAAACCTATTGGATTAGTATATTTCTAACCCTTACCACCATATACTAGAAATAAATCAATGTGGGACCTTTAAAATCCGAAACTCATTTGAAAATAAAATATCATTTTGTAACATTACAAGAGTACCCCTCCTCTCCTCTTATAAAAGGCCCCCACCTCTACCACCTTACCCACACCTCTCAAGCCTTTGGCTCGGCCAACTTCGGATCATTTTGCCTCTCAAAATCCCTCTCTTACTTCTAGAAGCCTCACTTTGGGAAGAAGTCTTCCCAAGGAAGCCTTTGAGCTCAAATTAAAAAGAGTTACGCGATTTTAAGGTAATGTCTTCACTTGTGTTCTTTTGTTTTATTTTGCTTCTCCAACCCACTAAACTCTTTTTATTCATTTCATTAGTAAAAACTCGAGTATCTTCAATATACTAGTATTTTTTAATAAGAATTATTAGAGATACACTTACACACACCTACATCAAATGATTAAAGAACATACTGTTTCTGTGGATGGCGAATTTTTGCCTCACGAAACGATGATTGTTCAACACTCATATAACACCATTAAAGGTGACCATTAAGATGTCAATATACTTATATATGATATATAATATGTTTATGTTTTACTTAAGATTCTGTATTTTTCTTTGGTGGCATTACTTTATGGTTTCCATTGTGGGTAAACACGATAATTTAATTTTAGGAAGTGCGGACTACCACCCCCTCAATGTGATTTGATTCGTTAAGGCCATATGTGGGATGTATAAAGGATGGATTTAAAGTTATTATATACGATTTATGTTACATATAAATGATGAATATAATTCTGGAATTAAAATATACATACCTCTCATTTAGTTTTATTTCCATTAATATGACATAGAAATGAAGGTAGTGTTCATGCGTACGTACGGCTTACCGTCTCCATGAACGATGCATTTCATTTATTACCTCTAAATGATTATGTAATATTATAAATACATGTATATTCTGGATATAGATGATATATAAGATATCCAAATCAGGAATATCATTCTGGATAAAATGAACCTTTGACCACATGAACAACATGTAATTGTAAGAAGTCCACTTTCGACTTAAGAACCAAATATCGAAAAAACAAACATTATTAACTTAAATGATAACATAATGTTTATAACATGTAAATAAGTGATATAAAAGAAATAATGAACTTGAAAAAGGTTGTTAATCAATTATAAATTAACTCAAGGTTATTATTCAGGACGTTAAAGAACGATCGAGTCAAGTCGGACCTGAGGTAAGGGATCCTACTCCTCTCTTTCTTTTTAAGTACACTCTTTTATGTCATTCATTTTAAGCTCATCTTTCTTGTGATTGGGATGTTCTTTTATATTAATATTACTTTAATTTTTATGTTCATATGATGAGAGACCCTATTATCTCTCATAAATCCATTTTGGATGTTTTGAGTGGCGCCGTTAGGCTGCCGAATTTTCGTAAGGGATTTTTCATCTCACTTTCATTCTCGTGAGATTTATGCTACAATTGCCACAATTTTATTTGAGTGGTGTATGTACTGCCCATTATTTTGCTCATTGTGTAATATAATTTCATTTATGAGTATTTACATCAATTTTGTACTGTCCTTCTTTCACGAGGTGTATGTTTCGAAAGATACCCATGTCGGTAAGGGAACCTTTCACCCTCCTCTTTTTAAAAGACTTCTTTTGTTATGTCCTTTAATTCACATACTATTAGGCTGGGATATGTTCTTTTATATCCTTATTGATGTTAATTTTATTTCCATGTGATGAGATGCCCTTTTTATCTCTCATCAACTCATTTTCTGAATTTTGAAGTGATGTCGTTAGGCTGTCGAATTTTACCAAGGGAATTTTTTAACCCAATTTCGATTTCTTTGGGTTCAACGTGTAGTTATTGAATATGTCATCCTTTGAATATGTCTGAAAGACCTTTTATTGTTTTACACTTAATATCCACTTATATTGGGTGTATTTATATTTGTCACACATAATTTTGAGATTGATTTATCCTTAATTTAAGGATACCTTCTTTATAAGGGATTTCATCACATTTGACATTTCTATTGAGACTTCATTGTTGTTATGCACCAATTCACTCTTATGTGCTGTATATAATGTACTTTGAAATATTATATCATGAATCCATTTATTTTTATGATATTATAATGTTCTGACTAAATGTTATTCCTTAATTATTGTATTCAAGTGTCTCTAATTTTGGTAAACCCCCTTTAACCAAAATATCGCGTTAAATGTTTTAATGATTTGTTCTTATTAATATCCATGTTTTCAAAATGGTTTTAAGGATTTATTTGTATGTATATTAATGGTTTAAAATTTTAAAAGCATCAAGGTGGTATGGGACACTTTGGTTTAAAAATCTATTTATTAAATGTTTTAAATGTTTTTGGAAATGGTTTCTTTTTGAATGGATTCATTATTTCAATATCCTAAAATGTTATATTGTGATTGAAATGTGGAAATGTTATGTTTTCTTTATGGATGTTTTATGTGATACATTTATGTTATGGTTCTTGGGCACTGTAATGAAAACGGGTGGTTTCGTGATAAACTAAGGGTGGGTGAGCCCGATATAGCTCTCCAATGCATTGGGTAATGCGAAGGGGTTAAACGTTAAGGTTTCTCCGAAGAGATTTAGGGAATATACTATGATGGGTATTCCAAACGTAACCAAGAGGGTTACTCCCAACGTAATAATGTTATGAATGCCTCAAGTTACCTTTATGTATTATGATTTCTATTATTTATTAATGATTTTTATGAGGTATTTTAAAGTGCTCATGTTTTATGGGTAAAGTATGATTTCATTATTATGTATGAATGTACACATGTTTCCATTCCATATTTTAATATCCCATACTGAGGTTTTTATGCACATCCAATGTTTTTGAAATGTTTTTCATAGGTCAAGGGAAGGGTACATGATATGATGATAATGTCAAGGAAGTGTCAAGAAAGAATCCATGTATTATTTTAAATATGTTTCTGTTGATTGGAAAAATGAATACTATATTTTATGTAACCACTTTGTTTAAATGTGGAATGTAATTCAAGTTTTATGATATAATTCTCTACAACTCTAAACCTGAAAAGATCCTCAAAGTGTAATCTTGTAATAACTCATGATTAAGTAAGGTTTAAGGCTGGGGCCTTATAGTTAGTATTTATGGTCGGTTTAGATAACTTTAGAGGTTAGGGTATTCTCAAAGCACAAGTGACATTACTATAATGGTTAGGATTTCAGATAGAGTCCTAGTTTTAGATAAAGTAAATGAGGAAGTATATCTTAATGTTTACCTTCCTAATTAGTACATGATGGTTTTTTTGATATACTCACACTGACATTTCTGTTTTTAGTGAATGGATGGATCTAGCAGGCACCAAAGAGACAACAGGTTTGAAGGAAACTGTGGTGGTTCTCTGATTAAGATACTAGATAAAATAGGGGATTCAATGAGGAAACTCATGGTTGTTCTAAACCAACTATCAAGGAGTCATGATCAACCACTTGATCCTTGGTATGATCTGTAATTCATCATGTATGAGATGACCAATCGATGTGGAAGTTCATGTAATAATTATAAAGGTTACCATAAGAGTTTATATGATCCTTACTTTTGAGGTAATTATGGGTTATTATATGTTATGATGGAAAATGAAAGGCATGAGATAAACTTGAGGTTAAAATATGTTATGATCATTTTTGAAGATTTTATCTCGTTTTGGGGAATTTTTTAAGAATTATATAGTTTTAGAAAAAGGACAACACGCAGACCGTGTGACAACCCGTCGCGTCGGAAGAAGCTGCGGGAATCGAACCCACAACCAAAGTGCGACTGGTATTTATCACCTACCACCGGACTACGTGAATTCCTTGGTTAGTTTGATTAATTCTTTTTAGTTATATGATTTTAGGAATCAAGAGTATGTTTATTTTGGGTTATCTATGGAAATTATTAACCTATCATCGAGGATATGTGATTAGGTTAATTACTTTTCAATATGATAATTTAAGAGCAAGTGATGTTATTTGGAGATAAAAGTTAATTTGTACCTTGGATGACTATGTGACTAAATCCTTCAAATATTTGGGTTTCAATATTATTTTGGTTTACATTGAAGAATATTATGGACAATTTTTTTTATCAAATTGTCCTCGTTGAACTTTGGGTTTTGTTGGGCAAATTTTGGAGATTAAGAATAGATTTTCTTTTTATAAAGGGTTATCCTTTTCTGGATTATCTGATCTGGTACTAACCATTTTGGTTTTGGTTTTGGTTAAAGTCTAAAGACATTGGAAGTATATAGTTCTCTTTTGTGGATTAGGTGATTCTATAGAAGTTGATTATAGTGAACAAGTCTTCCTAAATACTCGTCTTTTAGAGAAAATATGAGTTTGTGTAAGAAATCTAATAAAAGTTGAAAGTCAACATGATAAGTAATTATGTTTCCTTATGAATAAATTCCTCAATAAAAAAATGTTGTCTATTAAATTTTCCTACTGGGGAATCGAATACCGTTTAACCCATCACAAGTTTGTAATTTTCTTGTGGTTAACTTTCTCCTAAACATGTTTTCTATCACTCTTCATCAGGACATGACCCTATGTTTTCTCCTCCATGCCCATGTTTTATTACATGGAATCCTAGTATGGGTTAACTAGGGTGACCTCTATACTTCTCATTCATTATTTTAAAGTGATTATTTTACCGACTCTTGTTTCGATGTGGGACTTTCTAGGATGTTTCCAAGCCCAATTTTAAATTTGCAAGGACGCAATTCTCAAAAGGGGGGAAGGATGAAACACCCCAGATAAATAAAGATTATGACATTTTTATATTTATCCATTTTTGTGAATAAAATATTAATATTAATTTAATGGGGACGCTATGCTCGATGGCGTACCCAATACGCAACAACGAGTTTCTTGGGAATCTTACGTTGCACTCTAATAATAAAATAATATTATTTTAAATGGTAGTTAACTCCTAGCCGTTGTAATGGCGGGAACGAACAGAACTAACTAAAATATGATTATATATGTTTGTTAAATATTTTTACTTTTTACAATAAATGTTAGAGTATTAAAAATGTGAATGAATTCAATTTTTAAGCGTAAACATTCTAATGTTCTTCAGAAGGTCGATTAACCGCCTTTTGATGGCGAACCTCTTCTAAATCCACTTTTTGAAAATTTTATGTGTTATATTTGACAAAATAAAATTCTTCTTTAGAATAGAGACATCAAAATTTACTTTTTTTAAATTTTGGTATCTTTCTGATAAAGTTCATTTTTAATGAATAGTGAAAAATATAGTATTTTAGTTCAAAACCTTTTTTTAATCTAATTTATTTATATGATTAGATTATCTTTTGAATTATTTTTTAAGGAAAATTAGAATATTTTTTTACCATTTAATCCAATAGTGGTCATTGGAATTAATTTCACTTTGAAATTTGACTTAAACTAGTGTCAATCTTTTAATAGATATTGTTTCATAAAAACACGCTATTTGTTTTGACAGCAGGAATTAATTAATAAATTAATTAATGAAACTTATATGTTTTGAATTTTTTAAAATAGACATCATTTTTGAGTACGGAATATCAAATATAGCTTAGGGTGAATTTTTGGTATTTTTCTGAAAAACTTCAATTTTTGATGAATAGTGAAACCACTAAATGGTAGTTAAAGAAACTGATTTTTTGTTTAAATGAAAATTTTCCACCTATGTGTTTTTAATTTCAAAAATCCAACATACATGGTTGTCATTAGGATGTAAAATGTGGTTCAATGGGATTAAAATAATTTTGTGGTGAATAGTAACTTTTATGTTCTTAATCGTGATTAGAGGTAATTAGTGTAATTTAAGGTAAAAATATTGTTTTAATAATGTGAAATGACCTAGACAAATGTCCTACCCTCATTGTATGTGTCATGGACGACCAATAAAATCCATGGGTCAACTTGGGGACCCCATGGAGCCACTTTGGTTGGAAAATGACATAAATAACTTTTTATTTAAAGTTAAAATAAATGTCACAAGCATGAGATGTTTCACTAAAACAATTTTTAAATGGGGTTATACAAGTCATATTTTTGACTATAAATATAAATTAGAAATATAAAAATATTTCCTATATCATGATATTTTTTTTATAATTTTTAGACATTAAATAAATTAAATTATTTATGACATCATGATGATGCAGTGATTACCTCATTAATAAAGGATTTAAATAAAATGAAAAGATAATGTTAAAACTACAACATAAACATGTCAAAAACCTATTGGATGAGTATATATCGAACCCTTACCACCATATCCTCTAAATGCATCAATGTGGGACCTTTAAAATCCGAAACTCATTTGAAAATAAAGTATCATTTTGTAACATTACAAGAGTACCCCTCCTCTCCTCTTATAAAAGGCCCCCACCTCTACCACCTTACCCACACCTCTCAAGCCATTGGCTCGGCCAAACCCAGATCATTTTTCCTCTCCACATCCCTCTATTACTCATAGAATCCTCACTTTGCGCAGAAGTCTTCCCAAGGAAGCCTTTGAGCTCAAATCATGAAGAGTTACGCGATTTTAAGGTAATGTCTTCACTTGTGTTATTTTGTTTTATTTTGCTTCTCCAACCCCCAAAACTCTTTTTATTCATTTCTTTAGTAACAAATACAGTATCTTCAATATACTAGGATGTTTTTATAAGAATCATTCGAGCTACACTTACACACACCTACATCAAATGGTTAAAGAACATACTGTTTCTCTGGATGGCGAATTTCTGCCTCACGAAACGATGATTGTTCAACACTCATATAACACCTTAAAAGGTTGCCATTAAGATGTCACTGTACTTATATATGATATATAATATTTTTATGTTTTACTTAAGCTTATGTATTTTTATTTTATGGCATGCCTTTATGGTTTCCATTGTGGGTAAACACGATAATTTCATTTTAGGAAATGCGGACTACCGCCCCCTCAAAGTGATTTGATTCGTTAATGCCATATGTGGGATGTATAAAGGATGGATTTAAAGTTATTATATATGATTTATGTTACATATAAATGATTAATATAATTCTTTAATTAAAATATACATACCTCTCATTTAGTTTTAATTCCATTAATATGACATAGAAATGAAAGTAGCGTTCATGCGTATGTACGGCTTACCGTCTCCATGAACGATGCATTTCATTTTTTACCTCTAAATAATTATGTAATATTATAAATACATGTATATTCTGGATATATATGATATATAAGATATCCAAATCATGAATATCATTATGGATATAATGAACCTTTGACCACATGAACAACATTTAATTGTAAGAAGTCCACTTTCGACTTAAGAACCAAATATCTACAAAACAAACATTATTAACTTAAATGATAACATAATGTTTATAACACAGAAATAAGTGATATAAAAGTAATAATTAACTTGAAAAAGGTTCTTAATCAATTATAAATTAACTCAAGTTTATTATTCAGGACGTTAAAGAACGATCGAGTCAAGTCGGACCCGAGGCAAGGGATCCTACTCCTCTCTTTCTTTTTAAGTACACTCTTTTATGTCATTCATTTTAAGCTCATCTTTCTTGTGATTGGGATGTTCTTTTATATTACTCTTACTGTAATTTTTATGTTCATATTATGAGAGACCCTATTATCTCTCATCAATCCATTTTGGATGTTTTGAGTGGCGCCGTTAGGCTGCCGAATTTTCGTAAGGGATTTTTCATCTCACTTTTATTCCCGTGAGATTTATGCTAAATTTGCCACAATTTTCTTTGAGTGGTGTATGTACTGCCCATTATTTTACTCATTGTGTAATATAATTTCATTTATGAGTATTTAGATCAATGTTGTATTGTCCTTCTTTCATGAGGTGTATGTTTCGAAAGATACCCATGTCGGTAAGGGAACCTTTCACCCTCCTCTTTTTAAAAGACTTCTTCTGTTATGTCTTTTAATTAACATAATATCAGGCTGGGATATGTTCTTTAATATCTTTATTGATGTTAATTTTATGTCCAAGTGATGAGATGCCCTTTTATCTCTCATCAACTCATTTTCTGAATTTTGAAGTGATGCCGTTAGGCTGTCGAATTTTACCAAGGGAATTTTTTAACCCAATTTCGATTTCTTTGGGTTCAACGTGTAGTTATTGAATATGTCATCCTTTGAATATGTCTGAATGACCTTTTATTTTTTTACACATAATATCCACTTATATTGGGTGTATTTATATTTTTCACACATAATTTTGAGATTGATTTATCCTTAATTTAAGGATATCTTCTTTATAAGGGATTTCATCATATTTGACATTTCTATTGAGACTTCATTTTTGTTATGCACCAATTCACTCTTATATGGTGTATATACTGTACTTTGGAATATTATATCATGAATCCATTTATTTTCATGATATTATAAAGTTATGACTAAATGTTATTCCTTAATTATTGTATTCAAGTGTCTCTAATTTTGGTAAAACCCCTTTAACCAAAATATCACGTTAAATGTTTTAATGATTTGTTCCTATTAATATACATGTTTTCAAAATGGTTTTATGGATTTATTTATATGTATGTTAATGGTTTAAAATCTTAAAAGCTTCAAGGTGGTATGGGACACTTTGGTTTAAAAATCTCTTTATTAAATGTTTTAAATGATTTTGGAAATGGTTTCTTTTTGAATGGATTCATTATTTCAATATCCTAAAATGTTATATTGTGATTGAAATGTGGAAATGTTATGTTTTGTTTATGGATGTTTTATGTGATACGTTTATGTTATGGTTCTTGGGCATTGTTATAAAAATGGGTGGTTCCGTGATAAACTATGGGCAGGTGAGCCCGATATATCTCTCCAATGCATTGGGTAACGCAAAGGGGTTAAAAGTTGAGGTTTCTACGAAGAGATTTAGGGAATATAATGTGATGAGTATTCCAAACATAACCAAGAGGGTTACTCCCTACGTAATAATTTTTTGAATTCCTCAAGTTACCTTTATGTCTTATGATTTCTATGATTTATTGATGAGTTTTATGAGGTATGTTAAAGTGCTTATGTTTTATGGGTAAAGTATGATTTCATTATTATGTATACATGTACTCATGTTTCCTTTCCATATTTTTATATCCCTTACTGATCTTTTTATGCTCATCCCAAGTTTTTGAAATATATTTCACAGGTCAAGGGAAGGGTACATGATATGATGATAGTGTCAAAGAAGTGTCAAGAAAGAATCCATGTTTTATTTTAAATATTTTTTCATTGATGGGAAAAATGAATAATATCTTTGATGTGACCACTTTGTTTAAATTTGGAATGTAATGCAAGTTTTATGATCTAATTCTCTAAAACTCTAAACCTAAAAAGATCTTCAATGTGTAATCTTGTAATAACTCAAGATTTAGTATGGTTTAAGGCTGGGGCCTTATAATCAACGTAGAAGAGGATAATGTATCAATTCTCATTATAAAAAAATTGTGGAAATAATCATCTAGGGAAATTCTAGGAAGGTGTGGGAGATTGTTATAAATGCGGAGAGTAGGGTCAATAAGAAAATGAATTCATTGGGAAGAAACAAATCATTGACTTTAAATGATTCAACTATAATGAAATGGTGCATTATTAAGATCAATTTCCCAAGCATCAAAGGAATTTACCACATAAGAGGCCAATGGCAGACAACAAAGATTATGCGATCACTACAACTAAAGTAGAAGTACCCAATGATGTGTTAGAATGTACAATACTTATACCTTTTAATTCATCCAATGCATTATTTGATTTTGGATCATCATACTCTTTTATATCTTCCTAATTTTTCATGATAATTATATATTTCCCTTTTGATTTAATAAGGTAGATGTCAACCAAAACCA
Organism: Viscum album; assembly: GCA_963277665.1. Lineage (NCBI taxonomy): Eukaryota > Viridiplantae > Streptophyta > Magnoliopsida > Santalales > Viscaceae > Viscum > Viscum album. The sequence continues at coordinate 2,049,613,367 of OY728137.1, forward strand.
CTCAGGGAAGTCTCATTGCAACAAAAATGTTTCGGGAAGTTCCATTTTGGTATAAAAACATGATTTATTTTCCGAAAATATCATCATACCCATTGTATACTTTTATATAATCCTCGGTATACACTATCTATGAAAATATGATGCATGAATTTATCGCATGAAGAAGGAAATTAAAATTTCCATGGAAGATGTAGAATACCTTATCTTTAGGGAAGAAACTTCATCATATGATTCTTATAAAGATCCACCCCATATAGCTTTATTGAATGAAATTCTTGGGGAGGAAGAGAACAAAAATCTATGGATTAGGAAATTCATATTCAAATTTGGATTTACCAATTGTATAAGAATACATTGATTTATTTCTTAAGGAATTACCTTGAAACCCCCCAATGCATGAAGTTTAGTTTACCATCTATTTTATCCTAGATGAAAGAACAATATAAAATACTACTCACAGAATGGACATTTTGGAATTAGTGAGGATGAAGAATCAACTAGATTTGTTTCATAATAAGTGATTTATTCTCCCTAGTGTTTCTCCAAGGGGAGCCCCTGTTTTATTTGTTGAAAAGAAAGACAGGTCATTGAGGCTCTTTGTTGACTATAGATAAAGAAATTCTATTATTATAATGAACATGTATCCTCTTCCTAACATTAATCATTTATTTGACCAACTTCATAGATCAATATTTTTTGAAGATTGAACTTTGTCTTGGGTATCATCAGTTTTAAGTAAAGAAGGAATATATTCTAAAGATAGATTTTCAGATGAGGTATGAACATTAATAGGTTGCATTAATGCCATTTGGTTTGACTAATAAACCCTATATTTTTTATGGATAGGATGATTAGAATTTTCAATTAATATCTTGAAAATTATTTTTTGGTATTAATTTTGGAGATTATGGTTTATTATAAAAAAAATACCATGAAAATCACTTTCAGGTTAATCTTGAGTCTTTTTGAAGAAAATAGTTATATGGGATGTGTATCAAGTGTGAGTTATGGCTTTAAACATTTTTTTCTTGGCCATATTGTCTCCATGGATGGAATCTCAATTGATCCTAGAAAGAAAAAGGTAGTACATGAATTGTCTACACCAAGGAAGATAACATAGGTAAAAATTTCCATTGGTATAGAAGGTTACTATCATAGTTTCATTCAAAAATTTTCCAAATTAGCTAAAATGTTAACCAATCTTACTCGTAAAGAGGTTAAGGTTATCTGGAAACATTAATGTGAAGAATGATTTGAATTATTTAAGAGTAGATTAATTACTTTTTTTATCTTGACTCTACCATTGTGAAATAATGGATTTGATATTTATAGTGATGTATCAAATAAAGGACTTTTTTGTGTCCTTATGCGAGATTATAGAGTTATTACCCACGCATCAACGTACTTAAAAATCATTAAAAAACTATTCAAGTCATGATTTTAAATTAGTAGCTATAATATTATTTATGAATATATGGGGACACTATCTCTATGGTGAAATATGTGAGATATATACAGATCATAAGAGTTTAAAATAAATCTTGACACATAAAGGACTCAACATGATGAAAACACAATGTCTTGAGTTACTCAAATATTATGACTTCTCAATGCACTACCATCCAAGAAAAGAAAACAAGGTAGCATATGAATTAATTATGAAAGATCGCAGACTTATGACCCAAATTAGGAATGATAAAGATCATATATTCCTCGATTTAGTAAATATGGATATGGGAATTTTTGAGGAAGGGGAAGAATCACTCTTTTTTCAAAAAAATTTTAAACCTTATTTAATAAAGAAGATAAAAATTTCTCAATCAACTGAGGAGAATTTTCAAAAGAAAATTAAATGTTTTATTGATGAAATATTGTTAGGATTCATGTATGAAGATGGAATTCAAAAATTTTGAAATAGGTTATGCATTCTACCAATACCTGAGCTAAAAATGGAACTATTAGATGATTCTCATAGCTCAAATTTCTATATACACCTTGGTAGTGACAAGATGTATAGAGTTTTAAAGAAACATTTTTGGTGGAATAACATGAAGTGGGAAATTGCTGACTATGTGTCATCATTTCCACTTTTTCAAAAAGTGAAGGCTGAAAGACAACATCTTAGAGGATTTATACAACATCTAGTTATTCCAATGTGCAAGTGGTATGACATTATAATGGATTTTTTCACTATATTTAAAAATAATCCAAGAAATAATGATACAATATCAGTAATTGTTGATCGACTTACCAAATAAGAACATTTTATCACTATAAGAGAGTATTTTACACTAGAGTGCCTTACAAGACATTATATTAATGAAGTCTTAAGAATTCATGGAGGCCATATTTAATTGTTTTTATCAAGATCCACAATTTATATCGAAATTTAGGGAATATATTCTGAAATATTTGGATACTGAGCTTCATTTGAGTACTTCTTATCACCCTAAAACTGATAGACAATCTGAAAGGACAATCCAAAATTTAGAAGACATGGTGATATAATTCTCACTTGACTTTCAAGGTATATTGGTTCAGTATTTATTTTTGTTAGAGTTTTCCTACAATAATAGTCTCCATTAAAGAATTCAAATGGCACTGTATAAACTGTTTTATTTCATGATATTTTGTACACCAAATTTTTGGGATGAAGTTGGTAAATGGAATCTTGTAGGCCTAGAACATGTAGAGGATATAATAGAATAGTTAAAGACTATACAAACTCAAATAAAAGTAGATCAAAGTAGGAAAAATCGTTATGATAATAACCATAGGAAGGATTTGGAGTTACAGGTTGGTGATCATTTATTTCTAAAAGTATCTACAATGAAGGGTGTCATAAGGTTTGGCATGAAAGGGAAACTGAGCCCCAGGTTCGTCAAACCATTTGTAATTCAGGAAATAATTGGATCTCAAGCTTACCGATTATAAATTCCCCTAGGTATCTCCAAATTTTTGAATGGGTTCTTTATATCATTGTTAAATAAGTATATGCCAGACCCAACACATGTAATAACCTATGAAGAACTATATCTGGAGCCTGACTTATCTTACTGTGAAGAGCTGATCATGATTATTAACACAAGATAGAAAGTATTGGGAAATCATATGACTTAACTAGTAAATGTTCTTTAGAGAAACCATAAAATGGAAGAATTATCATTGAAACATGAGGATGTTATGAAGAAGAACCACCCATTTCTATTTAGAAGGAAATATTCATGAAAAAATATAAGGAAAAAATTTTAGAAGGAGGAAACAATTTGACACCCAAATATTGCATGGTATGTATCTTTATAAATAAATTAATTTCATTAAATAGATTACATTGTACACAAAATTGAGCTTAAATGAACAATTCTATACTATAAAATATTGACATGACCATTGGAATTGGTATGTGACCATTTGGAATAGTAAACTGTCCAATAGAAAAGTTACCACACCTATGAAAGTATAAATAAAATATAGGTATCTTATGAATAAAAATATGATATTTTTACATCTTGGAATAAGTGAATATATGTATTAAAAATGATAAATTAAGCTTTGGTATTTATGTAAAATGTAAATGTTTATTTAAAAAAATTATAATTAATTTTATAATATAAAAGAAATTATATTTTCATAAAATATATTCATAAATTAATATTTGTTTCTCTTTTGATTATAAGATAATTTTATGAAAACTTAATTAATTTTTCATTGTGTAATAATATCTATTATAATTTTAAAATCGATATTTTTCAAATAAAGTATGATTTTAATTAAAAATGAAATTTCTCATAATTATAAAATTATTTTTACAAAATTGGGTCCATTTTTAAGTTCTAGATGTCAAAAAATGGTTAGGGTGAAATTATTGTATTTTTCTAAAATAGTTGAATTTTTGGTGAATAATAAAATACAACAATTTAGGCTATAAGTTAAATACATGAATTATTTATTCAAGGATGATATTCGGATGATGTATGTATCATTTTTTTAAAATAACATGTTTTAGTTACTATACTTAGTCACAATAATCTACACTATTTATAGTATTGAGCCAAAATAATAAACAAATTAATAAAATAATCAAAAATCACCCCACTCCTCCAATATTAACACTACCCCTCACCACATATTATCCTAACACCACAAAATATTTTAATCTTCTAAAATTTATAACTGATCCCTCTCTTATAAATCTCTCCCATTTTCTAGTCTTTCTATTCTCACCCAAAAGGCCTTTTCAAATTTTCATAAGGAGCTCTTCAAGTAGATGAATTCATGAGGTAAAACCCCTTTTGTTCTTTTAATTTTCTTTTAATTTATTTATTTTCTTATCCTTTCCTTACCTTATCAATAAAAAATTATTGATAGCTACATTATATTATATATAATACAACTTTATTATATTATTGGAATATTCATCATCAAACCCATTATCCTCTTCCTTTTATTCTAAAAATGAAAACATTGCCCGCGATGTATCAATTTACTGCCATCATGGATGATGCATTTTCATTTTCCAATAAAACCTACAAATCTAGTCATAAAGTCATTATTATGGTTACAACTTATTTTAAAATTTATTTAAATTTTTTTAGTGTTCTAAAACTAGTATATATACATAATATTAATTAATAAAAAAACTAGTGTGTGATGATAGAAAAAACACCAAAATAATCTAATTAGTTATCATTAATGACTTATCTAAAGATTCATCCTTTTATTTTCAAAAACAATATGATATATAATACCATTAAATTTTCTCTACGTTCATTAATAACATAAAATATTAATTCTTATTTACTATTCTCATTTTATATGATCTTTCATATGTGTATACAAGTGAACCAATCATGAAAACCAAGGAAACAAATAGTCTCGAATGGAAAAATTGAGTCATTAAACTCATAAAAAAGGTCATAAATGAACATAATAAAATTATAATTAAAAAACATGTTTATATTGTTATTAATTAAAATTTTAATGAATTTAATTTCATTATCCAAGACATCATGTGCATGTTAAGAATACTTTCTAACAAAAGGTAAGGGATTCTCTCGGAACCCCCATTTTTTCCTTCAGGTTACACTTTCTATCTATTTACCCAAATTTAATTAAAATTTATTTTATATACTTCTTATATATTCTATTTATATGTTCCAAACTCATGTATCCCGATTAGTTCATTCTTCTTTCATGGGGAAAAACATGTTTTATAAGGATTCCTTCTTTATTTTTCATGATAAGTAAGCCAGATTAAAGGGATATTAGCAAATTCATACCCATTTTCAAGTACCATCAATAATCTATTTTAATCCAAAAATATAATGTTAAAATAAATCATTTTATCATGAAAATATACCTTATTTAATTTTTGGTTTTATATAAAATATTATGCGTTTTTCGCTTTAAATGCTACTTAATATTTTCCTTAAACTACACTAAAATGATTCATTTCTAATGTTTATTAAATATTATTTTTAAATGTTTTAACTTCAGTTGGTCAAAATTTCTCATAATATATCCCTATTTTCCCTTATGAATGTCTAAGTATGATTTAAATCCATTCTTTCGAGGATAACATTATGATATTCCCTTTGGTTATGCCTTATTCACCACTTTTTCATTGTATATGCTGTATGTATACTTACATTTGATTTATGATCATCATTCATTAAAGATTTAATTAAATATCCATATTTCATGAATCATGGATATGATTATTATCTTATCCACATATCATTTTACTTATGATGTTTATTTTTCAATTTATTTTAACTGGATAAACATTGATAAATCCATATTTTCTACTCAATATAGATATTTTGATATGTCATATTGGTCATGAATTAAATCTCTGTATGAAAAATTATTTAGACTTGTATTGATGGGAGAGGCCTAGATATATATCACCCCTTTATGCATCGACTGGTCTGATGATATAAAATAGTTGGAAAAAACAGTTCGTGTTTGATTCCAAGTATAATTTGATGGGTTTCTAACCATAGACTTAAATGATATTGATAGTATTATGGTTCATGTGGCAGATACATGACTTCCAATAAAAAAAGAATTTTCTTCATTTAGTATTTTTTTATTCTTATCCATGATATTTTCACTATGACAAAATCTATGATGCATTTTTATTCTCAGTGAATTGATGGAATGTGTTTTATTGATTATTTACGTTTACATAATGACTATGCCTTATTGAATTTACTTCAATTATTATTATTTCATATAATGCTTACTGGGTATTTGAGATGACCCTTTTATTTTTTTCTTTCCCCTAGTTATGAAGTTGAAATATTTGAATAAGTTTCAAGGAATCAGTTTTTTTATTCATTATGTTCTATGTTTAATTACCAATGTAATAAAGGAACCATGGATATATATAGTTCTTCAAGACTACTAAATAAATTGGTCATTTGTGATGTGATCTCTAGTATCTATGCCATTCTAATAAAATAACCCTCGAAAGTAGGCTACTAGGGTCGGGGTTGTTACAATCATGACGTTTATCATCATGTAAATTTAGGATGAATCATCATTCATGACAAAAAAGAAAAGTTGGAAATTCCATATATGCCACTTCCACTACACCCATAAACTAAATCTTTGTAAAAATATTTCCCTAAAGTTCATCTCATAATTTTTGATGAATAAGGAGAAATCAGAAGACAAGGATGATATTATGGGATTGATGAATAATTTCTTATCCATATAGCTAATAGATTAATGGAATTTAGCATATTAAATATGTGATCAATAACTATCACTACCACATATCATGCCTCAACATGTGCCTACTATTATCAGTGGTAAATATAAATCACTGATAAAATGGTCACTTTTATCAGTGCTAGCTAAAAGTGATGATAAAGGTAACTTTTATCAGTTCTAAAAAAATTCCAATAAATGTATACCCATTATCAATGATTTCATTAGCGCTGATAAAGGTGGATTGTTATCATTGTTGTTCTTGGAACTATTATAAATTTTTAATACAAAATATTATTAATATATATAAAATTATCATGTTCATATTCAAAAAAAATGTTTGTTTATATAAAGTAATTAAAAAATGCATGAATATAATTAATTTAAAATGATATATTAATATATAGTTTTAATAATTAAAATATACATAATGTTTAAAAAGTTATTTATAAAATTATAAATAAATATATATATATTTTTAAATAATTATAAATTTATAATTAATATATTTAAATAAATATAGTTTTATTATATTTATAATTATATATATTTATATATTAATAAAAATGTATATATTAATATAAATAAATATCATTATATGTAGAAATATAATTATATAATTATGTATAATTAGACACTAAAAGGAGCGAATCATGGATTAAAATCTATTGTCCCAAAAAATTTATTAAAGTAAAGAAAGTACAAGATAGAGAAATAAAAATAAGGGAGTGTGAAATGTTAATAAGGAGGCCTACCACCAAAAAATAGGATAAAAAAGAAATCATCTTCTTTTGTTCATACTGCTTCTTACTTGATAGACACCCCAAGCTCTTGAGTGTCTACCTCAATTCCACTATTTATAAGATTTCCACGTGATATATTTATCCCACATGTTTGGTGATTCATTGACCACATAATCCTCATGAGTAGGATCCATACCTTTAGTAACATTCCTAAAAGTGGAGTCATCTTTAGCAGGTACATTATCCTCAATATTTTCATATTTCACTTCATATTGAAGGTTGAAAATTTCCTCCCAGAATGCATCGTTGTTGTGATATTTGTCTTGAATTTCAAGTATATTGAGCTTATGTGTATTGGATATACAGTCTAGAAGAGCATTGGCACCCACTTTGGTTATTTCCTTCCCCCCAGAGTACCGCCAATCACAAGGTCACTATTTGCACATCCGATTCCATCCTACAGATTAAGTGTATGGTATGTTGAAGTATCTTCCTGTAAAAAAGTTACAAAAATAGAAAATGAAAAACAATCCCTAATCATCTCTACCTGGAAAAGATTAAGGGGCTCAATCAAATCATTTCCATTAACATCTAACTACTATCTTGGCACACGTTTCTTATAATTCCTGGGAAAGACCAACAAGAATCCCTCATCAGGATACATTTTTTTCCTTGTCCTTTTGGCATTAATAAGCTTCGTACATTGGTTAAAATCAACTGCTTCCTAATAAACCTCTTAATTTCTGATTGTTCCAAAGAGACCTCATTTTCTATTACAACCTCATTTTTCTTGCACAGAGCCTCCTTAAAGGAGAGGTTATCCTGCACTACTTGCACCTCTTGATTCCTAGGCGAGGCACATCCAGGAGGGGGTAGGCTTTCTGAGTGTGTATCGCTGGAGAATCCTTTAGCCGAGGAGCATGTGTCTCTGATACATGTGATCCACTATCCAAAATTACTTTCTCATGAACTACAAATCCATGCACATGCTTCATTGTCTTCCTATAGTCTTTCCCCAGGTGAACTATAACACTTCATTTATAGTAGAAGGCATTCAAATGATAGTCATCAATAGAGTTCCCAAAAGAATTTAAATCCAAAGAAAAGATAGGAAACGTTTCATAATATATTCATATATGAATATCATTATGATGGGTGGAGTGAGTTACCTTATCAATGAGGTCAGCACATAGATCCACCTCCACTAACATCTGCACAATGTGGCCAAACCTCACATTCTCCGACTCCCAATCTGATCTGATTAGAAATCCATGTGTAGTGAAAATTTCCTGAAGTATCTTCCGATTCCATAAAATATAGTTGAGTCCATAAATCCTCACCCAGACCTGTGAAAATGAAATTCATTTAGTCTACAAATCAAAATGAAAACCCCATTCATGAAGTCCAAGGGTGTCTATCCTTAAAAAAAATGATCCAAAACACTACGAATGTTGCTTGAATACATAAAAGGGAAATAGGAAATGAAAGAATCCATGGATAATTGACACACACATCCAATTAGAAAACCACAAAATTTCTGAAACCCTATTACCCAAATCCATTAACCACCAATGTTTTTATTCCTTTCAAAGAACAATGCTTGGAGTTATCGAGTTCTAACCCATGGAGAGTATTTTCCATACTACATATGAATTTTCTTCCACAATATCGAATGATACCTTCTTAAAAATATGGAATATGGATCTATCCCTAAAAAAATCAAGAGAACACATACCTCCACCTACGACTGACATCAAAAAATATTTGGGCTTCCCATCCATAGGCACATCAGAGGACCTAGAAATTAGTTGGGGGCATGTGGCACGCAGGTGCAGAGTTGGGACAAGGATAGGAATGTTCTGGAGCCACCCTATACCATGTCACCCAAATAAAAATTTTTTCCCCTAGGTCATTTGTCGAGTGGTTCACCGGTTGGTTCATATCACTGTCCGAGGGAACTGGAATAGGCTCAAGACCCTCCAAACTCGGACATTTTTCACATTATGAACAGGGCTTTTCAATTCCATTTTCTTATCTAGGTAATGTGCAACACACATTGTCTTGGAAGACCCCCCAATGGGCCCAAACAAGTAACTAAGACACATTTTTGCGGGGCTGAAGAGGATATAGTGAACCGAGTGAGGATGAGGGTTTCTAACCTAGTTAGTGGCATCGCTTCCCCCTCAATAGTGTAGATAGAGATAGGATATTTATCCCACATTTTCCTGGAGGTGTTCTTCTGAATGGCAATGCGGATGCTATTGGAGGGGTTTTTTGGGTGATGCAGGATCCCACTGATCTCATTTAGATCCAGTTATATATGAGATCTCTGGGCCTCAATTTTATTCAAGCATTGACAAGAAGAGTACGAGGAGGGTGGAAGTAGGTGAAGTTTTTCTCCAACATTGATGTCAGGTGGTATTAATCCTGTTAGGTTTGCTATCAAGTTTCATGCTTCAAATCATTCTTTGATGGTTAAGGCTCCCAATGAGTATGGTGACCTGGTGAGGTAGAAGGATGACTCTTCCAATGTTAACAAGATGAAGGATTCTGTTTTGGTGGGTGCAGTGGCTCTTGATGCAGGTTTGCCTCTGGCTGATTGTTTTGGTCTGATCTGTAGTTCCAACACTACAGGGGCGGTTCCAATTCATGATGAAAATTATATCTTTTTTTAATACAACAATGAAATATTCTATTATGAGTGAATCAAGTAGCATACTTTTTAGATTGTTTAAGGGTACAATTCATGAACATATTTTTATAATGGGATACAATAAACTTGTGATCGTGAATAATGAATCTATCTATGATATATTCAAGATCTGAAAAATTCTCTAATATTGTAGTGTTGGTTCTTCCAACTGGTGGTAAGCTTCAGAAGTTTTATGTTTTGATTTAGAAGTTATTATTTGTATAGAATTCTTCTTACTGGAGATGAATACCCATGGGTAGAGGATTTTTCCCATCATTTTCTCATTTGACGAAATTATGTGTAAGGCTTGTGGGGTTAGCTCAATTTACATAAAACCTGGAATGATCTTCTTTCGGGAGTGGGAATTCTATTTCAAACCATTTAAAATAAAGAGTATTTGTGGATCAGGTGTGGATTAAAATTGTTGGACTCAACTAGATACTCTAGAATCCTAAAATTCTTTTTGACATTGCATCTTCTGTTGTTATTCCAATTAAAATAGACCATTCCACTAAAGCAGCCATGTTTGTGCACTTTTCTTGGGTACTGGTGGAAGTGTATATAATCATGTGATTAATTAATAATATCATTTTATCAACCATGGATGATGAAATCACTTTAAAAGTGGAGTATAAGAGACTTCCTCATTTTTATTCTTACTGTCAGACAATTGGCCACTCTAAATATATGTTTCAGAAAAATATGATTTCCTCCTTTTTCTCTATAAAGGGGTATTATGAGACACATTTCAAGAAGAAATTGAAGAGGAATTCAGTGCATAATTTTCAAAATTATGATGGATGTGCATATTTGAATAAGGTCGATGAGGAATATTCTTTGAAAGGACATGCCTCTTCTTCAATGGTGAAGTAGGGTCTTAGGTGTCTTGTTCCTTGTGTGAAGTCCTTTTCTGGTGGAGGCTTACAATGAGGTGGAATTGGTGGTATGAATCCCATTTTTATGTGAATGTCTAGGTGGGTACATCTTCTTCTGATCATGGAGGTGATGTCATACAGTAGGCTCAAATCAACCATGAGTCATTAGAGGGTGATGACCTCAATAACAGTCACTACTAGAATTTTTACCGACACCCATGGTTCAAAACCATGGGTGTAGCCTAAAAACTATGGGTATTGGATATACCCAGAGTTATATGAACTATCAGAAACCAAGCCATCTGTATAGACCTATACCCATGGTTTTTAACAATTGGTATTTGTATTTTGTATATGCATACCTATACCCACGATTTGGAATACCATGGGTATAAGTCATACTAGATGGGATTTGATCCCAGTAACTTCCCCTTACAATGAAGAGACTTTACCACTGGTCTATCTCACATTTAATATTCTTATATAATATATATATGTATATGTATATATATATTATATATATATATATATTAATATTTATATTATTATATATATTATTATATATATTATTATTTTGATTTTTATGAAGGAAAAATGGGTCAACCTATACCCATGATTTTTAAACTATTGGTATAGGATTTTTTATGTGCATGCCTATACCCATGGTTTAGAAAACCATGGTTATATGTTATTTATTAAAAAATTCCTTCTATGATTTGATCCCAACACCTTTCCCCCTAACAGTCTAGTGACTTTAACACTACTCTATCGCACATTTTATATTCTTATATAAATATATATATATATTTATATATATTATTATACATATAAATATTGATATTAAAATATTTTTTCTTATTATGATTTTATGAAAAACAATCGGTCAATATATACCCACAGTTTGGTCAAACTATGGGTATAGGTCACAATTTTTTTCCCACACAAAACCTATTACCACTGTTTACAAAAATGTAGCTATTGTTCCTCCCCAAAATATTTTACCTCACTAAACTTATACCCACGGTTCTCTGAAAACCGTGGGAATAGTGTGGACCTATACAGATGGCTTTTCAAGAACCATGGTTTTAGGTCTTACCTATGTATTGTATTCCCATGAATCATATACCCACCATTCTCCTAAAACCATGGGTATGGGTCTATTTTCCATTAGTGACTAAAGAACATCATCATGTTTATTGTCAACAGGAGATAAAAAAATGTTTTTATTCTAAAACATCTGAGTAGTTGGGTAACATTTCTGATTTAGAAGATATGGATTGCACTCCCCTGAAAGAAACGACAAGTGGTGGTCAAATATCTTTTAAGGATTCACTCATAACAGGAAAAGAGAAGTTGACTGACAATGATGGACTCACTCCTACTCCTTTGAAGAAGGGGACAAGGAAGGACTATACTAATACACCTAATAATGTGTCCAGTGATCCTCCTCCAAGTTGTCAAGTAAGGTCAATTATGATATTCTTCAGATCTTTTACTAGGCTAAGTCCCAATATGAGTTGGAAACTACAGATGAATTTGATTATGAAATCAATATATCCTATTATGATTTGTAACTATTTTCTTGAAAAGTTAGGTAATTTCCCTTTTTTACAATATAAAGACCTATAATTTTTTTTATTTTTTAAATGAAATAGAGTTATTTTGAGATAGTGAAAATTAGTGTGAAATGATTCAGGGGCCCGGAGAGCTCGAAACAAAATTCTGAACTTTTTTATTTTATGTTTAGTAAACATGTGGGTATGATTTCATAACTTTTGAACCAGTTCTTGGATTGAAAATACAAGAGCACTGTTGAATTCAGTGCACTGGGATTCGCTTATGCAATGCATAACTATGACCGACATGGGTTAGACGAATAAGTAAATTTTTGGACTTTTTGGGAAAAAATAATAATAAAATAACTAACTGAGTTATTTTATTGTCTCTCAGTCTATTGTGTGATGGATGGAAGGACCACAGTGTAATGATGATAATTAAATAAGATACATTTAATGACACATCCCTTTGGATATGTAACTACAACGTTTGTGGATTAATGGTTCATTAATTGAAGTTGATTAATTAGCCATATCAATGAACATAACGTGGAGTGCTTTCTTTTATTTAATCAAACCTTTGGCATGGGAATTGGGAACCCATGGGAGGAACCTCTCACAAAACAATGATGAATTTATTATCCAAAAATGAATGGTGGATGAATGATGAATGTTGGGGGAATCAATCTGAGGATCGAAAGACAACAACGAATGACTTCGAACGCGGATTCCTTCCATCATTTGTAACAGATTACACCGAATCTATGTAAGGGGTTTATGTGTTTAATATCCCTCTTTCCTCATTCTTGAATAATATGAAGAATGTGGATCAACTGACCAACAGGTTGATCCACGTTTTGTTCTTTATTGTGGGAGGTTGATGCAGTGTTTCATTATGGGGTTTTAATGATTATTATTCTTCTCCATGTTTATGCTCTAACATAGAGGGTGATGGCCAATCCGAACAAGGCCCGTAACCTCCTCCGTTCTTGGTTTATGTACGTTTTTTGTGCGCGACTGGGAAAAATGTTGGTAGGATGAATCAAAGGGCCTCACAGCGAAGGCGACGACCTGAGAGGACCATAGGTGCATACAGGAAAGAAAACGGACCACTAGAGCATCTCTAGTGTCCTACAGAAGAAACCGTCAGTGTGGAACCATCGGAATGGTTGCGTCGTCAACTGACGATGGTGGCTGGATGAGCCGTCCACATGGAGGAGTGGTTCCCATAGGCGCTGTAATGGAAGGAGCCCCGACCAGCCAGGTGGTAGCGGTGGAATAGAACGTCATCGACACACCCCGTGGGGAGAGGAGAGGCCTGCTTGGGCCACTCGGCTGGACTAACGGCCAGCTCCAACCAACAATTTTGGAAAAAGGGGTGGCACCCCACTGGTACCGCTAGCTGGCCGAACTCGATGCACCGCGTCTGGTCGGTGTGTCTAGAAACCGGCCCACATTCGCGCAGGCTAGGTTTTCCAGGTGGGCCAGACCATCCAGATAGGTCAGGTCCGTCAATCGGGTTGGACCCGCCAGCTGAGCTGAACCCACTGGTCAGGCTGGAACCACGGGCCCAACGGGCTGGCCGGGCCGAACCCCTACCAGAACCAGACCCAACCAGTCCCGTTTGGCTAAATTGGGTGTATCTTGCAAACCAGGAATCCGATTGAAGCGTCATTAGCGATGTGAGTACCATCTTAAGGTCACAACCATTTTATCCTTAAGTGGCCATACTCATGTTTTTTTGTAATGACGATCAAGTTGTCTATTTAAAAATTGGCTTCCAACATTAATATGAAATTTGAATGAATTTCCCATATCACCCACTTGGGTTAGATTTTCACATTGGTCACTAACCTCTAATCAAAATATATCCATAAAATTCGGGATTGGTTTGTTTTTATTTGAAGTATGAAACTAAAAAAGTTAAAAAATGTGTTCACATGGAATCATCCATGAAAACCATCCACTCTAACCAAACCTAAGGAACATGGAATATTCTAGGGATGTAGTAATTTATCACTGATTAATAATAACACCATGATAAGGGCATGTCACTAACACCATCCAACCCATAGGATGTCCATCATGAACCCACTCCTATAACCATTCACACAAAATAAGGTATATGCTACTGAAATTGAATCCTCATACCAAAAGCCTTTTTTATGGTGTAACTGAAGACTTGTTTTGAATTATGAAACTAAAATGGATATCTCAGCATGAGTGCATGTAAGACCATCCAATTGATCCTTAACATGGTCACACCAATCAAGGATCCCCTTTTTGAGATTAGACAATTTTTGTTGAATTTTTTAACTTTAGATAGGTTATTTAACAATTCCTTATCCTAGGAACATTCATATTTAAGGAGAAAAATATTATTTGCATGAGCTTCATATCCCATGTAGTTATTATTTCATTTTGTTTCATGAAACTCATCCCCCAACCCTTCTTAAGATAAACTTATGTTTTTTAAACTACTCAGAGGAGTATGCATCCCATAGTAGGTACCAGGAATCATTGTTTATGAATTCAAAGGATAATACCTACCACCAGTGGAGTAACTATTTTTATAGATTCAATTACCCATTTCCTTCAAACAATGTCGAAATCATTTAAAAATCCAAATGGTGGGTCCCATTATTTGAAAGGCCCGTTTATTATTGTTTATTTATTTTATTAAATATTAATATTTCCAATTCAAATAGGATGGATATGAATTGAAAATTGATCGAGTCTAATTGTATAATGAAAAAGTATGAATATAGGGTGAAAGAGTTCATCAAGTTTACCAAAATATCATCAATACGACCCTTCTCAAATCATTTGACTGTGTTTACACTATTTTTATTCAAGTATAATTTGTCCAGTGTAGTTGTAAGAACACTATATCTCTTCTGGAATAAATCAATATTATAAATGATGGAGTAAAAAGGGCAAAAAGTTAATGTTTCCAGTGTCTGGGTAGAACTGCATTTTACGAATAATATTATATGATTACAAGTGTGGACAATGAATAATATCGATCAAGTATGTGATTATTGGTTTGAATGGTGATAAAGATCGTATTGAGGATATGAAAATGAAAATTGAAGATGAACTTTTTGATTGTCAAAAATTTTATGAGAAGTTAAAGAGTTGTTAAAAGACACCATTGTATGTCAATTATACTAAATATACATCATTTTCCGTTGTACTAAATATATATAATTTAAAATATAGAAATGGATGGAGTGACACTAGTTTTGTTGAACTACTTGATCTATTGAATGATATGCTCCCATACGATAGTCAGCTTCCTAGCCAATCACATGACACTAAAAGAATACTATGTTCAATGGGTATGATCCTTGAAAGAATACATTTCTATGTAAATGAATGTATACTATTTCTCAAGGACCACAGATAACATAAATAAGTCCCAAAGTGTGGTTCTTATCAATACTAGAAAGGTTAATTTGGTACTATGAATGTTGTATGGTACATTACAACCATTCCAAGGTTTAGGTGCCTATATGAAAGCGAGAAGACTGTAGGGAAATTGACATGGTAGTAGAGACAAGAAATAAATACCTGAAACATCATCTCCCAGCAGACTCTCCTTAGTAGAAGATAATTGGTCACAAGTATCCTAAATTTGGAAAAACTTCTAGAAAGCTTCATCTTGCACTATATACATATGGGGTGAATCTTTTTGGTTTTCAAAGAATCACTCACAGTATAAAACCATTTATATTGGTAAATTATAACTTACCATTGTGTTTATTCATAAAATGAAAATATATTATGTTATCTATGACAATATTAGGACAAAAATAATTTATTAATGATGTTGATGTTTATTTGGATCCATTGATCAATGGCTTGGGATTATTAGGGGATTCAGGTGTCGTGTTGTATTATGCTTTCAAAAATTAATATTTCATGTTGAGAGTCATGTTGTAAGGGATGATAAATGGAATTATTGCATATATAAAATTTTCATGATATAGAATTATTGAAAATCAAGTGTGTCCCATTTATGGACAAGGTACACAATCAATTAGGTTGAAATATTTTTCAAAGATTTTATTTTTAGGAAAATGAATATTTTTACCCAAGAAAAATAATTATTGATATTAAATGAAATAATTTGATGGGTTCTTAGAAGAACATACAACACCATCTCCACTAGTAGGTGATAAAATATTTGAGGAATTAAAAGACTTAGACCCTCATATTCTTAAACCATTTTATAAAAACCTAATTAAAACCAATTGGAAAAGAGATTATTTGTTTTAATCAGAATACTGGATTTGTCTATACGTCATGTATTTTATTGATGTCATGATATTTGAAAAAAATGTATCTGATAGTTTCATTGGAATGTTACTAAATGGACCCCGCAAAATAAAATATGTAATTAAGGCAAGGATGGTCATGATTTATATGGGAATATGGGAATAGTTGGCATTAGTGAAGGGTGAAAAATAGAATTTTTTTCCTCCAACTTCTTACACTCGTTCCAGGTAATAGAGATATCAGTTTTGTAACTTCTTGAATGGTATAAAGGTTCCAAAGGTGTATTAATTGAATTTCAAGAACATCATTTTAATGAACTATTTAATGTTAAATGGTTTCAAATCAAATGAGTTTCATGTTTTGATTCAAGATATAAATTTTGTATTTTTACATTTCTTTTTAACCAAGAATTTCCTTAATACATTAACCAAACTTTTTTCGTTTTAAAATATATATGATGCAAAGTTATAGAGCTGGAAAAATTTCCAACAATGGAAATGTAAATTTTCATCATATTACTTGAATTTTAAATGTTATTCCCAACAACATTCTTTGATATGATTCTTCACTTGATTGTTCACTTGGTAAAATATATTTGACTATGTGGTCATGTACATTATAGATGGATGTAACTCATTGAATGGTATAAGAATTCTTTTAAATTATATGTTAAAAATTGAAGTCATCTAGATGGTTGTATTGATGAGAAATATATTATTCAAGAAACTATTGAATTCTATATTGACCACCTGTCTACTGTGGAAATCATTTGTGTATCAAAATCTCATCACACTAGGTGGCTTGTGGGTGATGGAATTTCTAGAACAGATGTTGTCATGATCATTATTATACAACAAGAGTAGGCCCACATTTATGTTTTTGTTACCAAATTAGAGGTTTCTCAATATGTTAAATTATAAAAAATAAATTCTTAGATATTTGAATCTATCGAGGGATGAAATTTGGATATCAAATATACATAATCGTCAGTTTATAGGATGGTTTCAAGAAAATATTTCTAATAAGTCAAAGAGAAATATAGATTCAATTTCAGAATAACTTTTATGGATAACCAGATGGATAAGTGTGCATGTATTATCTTGTAATGGTTATGTAATTAATGGTTATACATTCTATATAAATGAAAATGATAAATGCGATACCATGATAAATAGTGGAGTTACACTTATGGATGAAGCGATGCATGTATCTGGTACCATTGATTGAAATCAAATTTATTCAAATATTTCATTCTTTAGAATCATCTAATAAATATGGGATTTGGATTATATAACATTCCAAGTTGTAATTTTTCAATACAAGTGGGTTAATAATAGGATTTATGTTAAAATCGATGAATTGGGATTTATGAACGTGGATTTCAGTATGTAATGGTACAATGGTGAATCGTTAATAATGGACTCACATTTAGTTTAAGTATTTTATGTTCCAGATCCAGCAAATTGAAAGTGGTCAATTGTTCTATTATTGACCAAAACTGCTAAAGGGTCAGATAAAATTTCGATTGAGGATGACCTTTTTAGTGGGACATTTCTCATTGGTCACAATGTTGATGGGGTCTCATATGACATAAGAGACCATAATGAATGGGCTTGGATACTCGATAGAGGGTTAAAATCCCTTCAACTGTTCAAAAAGAGAGTTCAATAATCAGGTTATATATATATTTTAATATACATTATGTTAATCATATTATTTTCATTTAACTACTTCATTTTGGTAATATAAATTATATATTGAACCAATTAAATAGATAATGACTTGTTCAGGTGCCGATGCCCCTAATATTGAAGAACAATAGGTTTCTCAACCTGTTGGTGCTCTCAGTATAGAGGAACGATAACATTTTACACATGTTTATACTACCAATCCCGAAGAACAACATATTTATGATGTTGAACCTAAGGAGATAATATATGGTGAAATACCAATGTCCCAAAAAATTGGATCACCCTAGTGTGATGTTGTTAGAAAAATGTATATTTAGGTGAAAACCAAA
This sequence comes from Viscum album, assembly GCA_963277665.1. NCBI lineage: Eukaryota > Viridiplantae > Streptophyta > Magnoliopsida > Santalales > Viscaceae > Viscum > Viscum album. The sequence continues at coordinate 2,049,632,251 of OY728137.1, forward strand.
GGCATAAAATTCAAGGATAGATGGAATGCTCGCGGTGAGGTTTTTAACCTCGATAATTCAGTGTTTATTTTTTTGTTGGGATCACCACTCGACAGTGCATGAAAATTGTTGTAGATTCATGAAACCATGTTGTTTCCATGCTTAAGACACTAATTTGGTAATATATTAGGGTAAAATTATTAAAAAAAATTTACTAAAAAATAAAATATTGAAACATTTACTTACTCTTCCTTATCCCTTGCAGAGTGAATTTATATTAGATAACACCTGATAAGAATTTGTATTAATGATTATTGGAAAGGATCAAAGTGGATTTCTCACAATTCTAGAAAATTTTCACCTCAATGATGTTGAAATCAAAATAAACCCTCACCCACCATATATTTTTTCACACCTGATAAGATAAGAAGTGTGGGATTCATATACTAGTAGTCGTGAGGAGACATATTTTCTGGTACATTGTGGCTAGTAATACATTTTTTTGAAAATATTTTGATTACTCACATAGATTAAGAAAAATTAATTTATTAAATAGAAACTAATTTCTACAAATAATCAACGAGCATCAAAACCAACATTCCCCTACAATAAAACGTGGATGGGGTATGCTTCACTTAAAAAAATTGGTATATATTTTAAATCTATCGTAATAATTTTATGTGACATAAAACAAAAAAAATTATTTTTTTCAATTTATATGAATATTTATGAATCCAAATCAAAATCTACTTCCATATCACATCATGTGCTATTGAAGGATCCATGTGTAAATAAATATGGGTTTATAATAGTTGAAAATACATAACAAGTCTGGGAAGCATGTGTAAGTATGACATAATAAAAATTTATTTTCCATTAAATCACAATTATGTTACAATGATTACTTATTTTTCATATATTTTTATTCAAAATGGATGTAGGAATCATCATCAAATATATCAAATTAAAATATATTTGCAGCGAACTTGAAGTGTCCTGAATAGTATGGCCATGTTAGAGGTGTATGATTAGAGGTGACACCCCAAACATATTTTGAGAAGAAAAGAACATGGGGATAAAGATAAATAAATGGAATAGATGAGGGAATGATTAGTTCATATTGAAGAAAATTTTAATTGGTAGTGTGGGTTTCTATAAAATGTTATAGGGGCATGGGTGAGTTGGTGAGCGGTGGTGGTGTCCTGGCACCGAGGTTCCGGGTACGAGTCCTCGCAAGGAAACAGACACTATATGCCTTCATCTCCACTCACATGCCCCTTTACCCTATGTGGAATTAGCCTGAATGCCTGGGTTCCGTTACACCTGGGAATGTAGCTTGTGGAGTACATACATACACTCGATGGTGGGTGATGGCACCCCTATACCGTGTAACCCCATGGGCGAAAAAAACCAATTTACATTTTCTAACAGATAATTGTGAGAGACCATAGCTGTCTGGACGTTACCCTCTGGGATGCTCTACCATATTGGCTAGAAACGGTTCCTTCCCCGGATGGGGCGCTACCTCAGGGCAATAACCCCTTCATGGGGGAGGGGGGTTTCTCTATATGGAGGGTTCAAAAAGGCCCCACAGGCGCATTCCCTTTAAATAAGTGAAATAAAAAATGTTATAGGGGAAAAAAGAAAAGAAAAAACTCATGAAACACCACTACATGAAGATCTTCCCCCACCATCAGCATTGTAGTGATTCATTCCCCCAAAATATATGTCTTATATGAGGTAATCAACATTCTCATGATTTTTTATATGAAATGTGAATTAGGTAGACATTGACAACTTGCTTATTTTAATATTATTCTTGGTGAATATCAGTGTGAATTATATATATCAACACCCACCCATTGTCTTGTTACAAGGTCTATTATATTAAATATTCAATAAGATACTCTAAACAACATACAATATTCAATAGGTCATGTGAGAGTGGGGGTTATCATAGATCATAATCCCAGAACTATGATACCTATTCAACTTGATGATGCAGATATTTATATAGTCATGCAAGATATTGGAATATTCATAGCCTAGTCATCAAATCTTGTAAAAAACTTTTCGACAAAGAGTTGTTCATTTCGAATTTATTTTTCATGCTAAACCTTTCACAATTAATGAAAAACGTGTTAATTGAGGAATGGTGCTAAATATGGAAAATGGGAAGGGGTAAAATTAAAGGAAGAATAAAAATGATCTAAAGGATAAACCGATCAATTGAAAAATATCTTCACAAAGAACCTTTACCCCACCCATTCAATATTTTCATTTTCTAACATTGAAGGTTCTTGCAGATACAAGGTTACAAAATAATAGTAATTTAAAGTTGATTTTGAAGAAAAAATTTGAAAAGAGTCCATTATCAGTTACTTTAGCATGACAATGTTAATGAAATCATCAATAATGACTAGATAGGACTCTTAGTTGTAAATGTATTCATGAGGTATGTTTTCAAATATTTTTTTCCAATAGCCGATCTACTATGTTAATTGTGACTAAATACAATTCGTATTTTTTTGGTGCCTATATAAATTCTATTTGAAGGAAAACCCCTATGAATATAAATATAAACTCATAATCCTCACATTACTTCTAAAAAATTAACCTCATTGAATTCAAATCAAATTGATGCAATAGAGGGAAAACTAGCTGCAATATTTAAAAGAAAACATATAGACAACATACTCTTCTTAATACTGATGATGTAGGGGTAAAACTCCATAATTTAATAATACCTATTTTTTCGTTACATTCATTACTTATTCCTTTTTTCAACATTGGATACTTATTATAGTCAATTTGGATACTCAAATGATTTATTTTCTAGATTCACTACATGGATACCTAAAAAATTGACCACACTTGATGATGTTTTCCAATTTGTAATACACCACATACAAAATTTTAGAACTAAACATCATGTTGTATATTTTATATTATTGTTTATTGAGAATTATTTTATGAGAGTTATATGTTTAAATATAATGAAAATAATGGAATGAGGATAGTCCTTCCATACAAGGAGCCTGCCAACTTTTTCAAGTGAATACGTATTAAGGTATATATAATAATATTTCACTATAAAAACACATATAAAAAAAAATTATTTATTTTTCTCAATGTTTAACACAGTGTCTAAAATACATTAATGGAAAAAATTGTGGTAATTATGTTTGAAAATTTATGAGGGATATCATATACCATTAAGAAACTAGAATCACCAAAGCGGTATTTTTAAAGATAATTACAATTTAATTTAAAATATTTAATAATCCTTAGTGTATTTATATTTTTCTAGTTATACTATGACTAGTGAAAGTCCTCATATTCACAAGTAAATATATATATTTTTGGAAAAAATCGAGAAGCATTCCAAGTGTCAGAATGTACACATAAATCATGAATATGTGACTTCCTACTACTTATATAGTTGAATTTTTCATCATTTTATCTACTTTTTATAGATAATTTCCTCATAATTTTTATCTATTTTTTTAATTTTCATATAAATAATGAAGAAATAACTTTTTAAACTTGGATGATTAACTCATGTACTGTGATCGTGAATTTTAGGATTAAAATACTTGGGGGAATCAACCATACCTCAATCTGATACATGGTGTACCTGGTATGACTCAAATTGTGTGGATTCAATTTAAAATTTACATTTTATTAATGTATTGTTATATATATATATATGTTTTATTTATTTATTATTATTATTACTAATATAATTTTTTTTTCTTATATAGGTGGATTCTTTTTGGGAAGTCATGTTTTTCATTTAACTGTAAGCAACAATCTAGAAAAGAGAGAACATTTGCTTTTAGATGGGTAATTTCAGGAAACATGGGGTTCCCTCTTCCATCCAAATAGAAAATTTCTATATTTTTGACCTTTTATGATAGTTTAAAGAAACAGACACATCACATTCTTAATCATCCCCACCTTAATCTGATACACAATGTGCTCGGTATGAATCAAACTGTATGTTTTTAGTATATAGTTTACATTTTAGTTTAAAACACAAATCACATACTGAAAACTAATCAAACACAATAATTTTTTTTGATACCTTAGTAAAATTCTCTATATTTCATTTTCAACTTTTTATAATTAATCTCACCTCATTCAGGCACACGGTGTAACTGTTATGACTCCAAGTGTTTATTTTTATTTAAAATTTACGTTAATATTCGTATGAAGTAAAAGTGACGTACTTAAGACTGAGAAAACACATCTAGATTATTTTAATAATTCATGAAAGGGATCCATAAGTCATCCATGATATGTAAGAATCATTCATACCACCGTTTGACACGCGGTGTGAAGGTTATGACACAAAGTGTGCTTTTAGTTATAATAGACAATAATTTTATTAAAAAAACTTAGATACTAAAAAATGATCAAAAACATTAGGATTGTTTTTATAAATTAGTAAAATGATGTTTAAGACCTTTTTATGTGTAGAAATCAGCCACAACCTAATCTGATACATGTTGTGTATAGTATAGCTCAAATTGACAGTAATTTTAGTAAAAATGAAAAGTGCCATACCCAAAACTAATAAAACACATTCATATTGTTTGTATGGATTGGTAAAATGATACATAATTCATTTTTTACATGTACGAATTAGTCTCACCTCAACCCAATACATAGTTTTCCTGGTATAACTCAAATTGTCTATTATCAGTTTAAAATTGAAATTTTTGTTCTAAAATCTTATCACTCACTAAAAACTAAGAAAACACACTTTAATTATATTTATAATTTAAGAAAATGATTTTTAACTTATTTTTATATATAGGTATCATTGTCACATCAAACCTATACACGATGTGACCAGTATTTCTCAAAGTTCATGTTTCTAGTTTGAAATGGCATTTTAGTAAAAAACATAAATGATATACTCAAAATCAAGAAGAAACATTCAGATTATTTTAATACTATAGTAAAAAGTTCAATAAGTCATTTTTACATGTATTAATCAACAAAACCTTAATATAATACAAGTTCTGACCAGTATTTCTGAAAGTGTATCTTTTTATTCAAAATTAACATTAATTTTAGTAAAAAGGACACGTGACGTGCTCTAAAAATAGTAAATAGATTTGGATTTTTTTGATACTTTAGTAAAAATCTCCACAAGTCATTTTTTATTTGTACGAATCAACTGCTTCTAAATCTGATGCATGGTGTGACAGTTATGACCCCAAGTGTGTCTTTTTATTGAAACATGACATTAATTTTATTATAAATGACAAGTGAAATAATCAATACTTGTCAAATGCATTCATATTATTTTGATACTTTAGTAAAAAAATTATAAGTAACTGTTTATGTGTAGGAATCAGTTTCACCTCAATCTGGCGCCCTGTTTGACTGGTGTGACTCCAAGACTATATTTTTAATTAATATTGACAATAATTTTAGTTAAAAATACAAGTGACATACTCAAAACCAAGAAATTTCATTGGTATTGTTTTTATACTTTAATAAAATTATCCATAACTCATTTTAGATAAGTATGAATCAATATCACCTCAATCCAATGCATGGTCTGACCATTATGACTCTTACTGTGACTTTTTATTTAAAAATGACATTAATTTTATTAAAAAGGAAAAGTGACATACTCAAGACAACGAAAATGGATTTGGATTATTTTTATTCTATAGTAAAATAATCCATAATTCATTTACGACATGTAGAAATTATCCTCTCAATAAGATACATTGTGTGCCCAGTATGACTTCAAGTGTGACTTTTTATTTAAAATTGACATTAATTTTAATAAAAAAGAAAAGTGACATACTGAAAACCAATCAAAAAAATTTATAGTGTTTTTATACATTATAAAAATATTCCATAATTAATTTTTGACATCTAGAAATTGACCTCAAATCAATCCCATACACGATGTGTCTGTTATAACTCAAAGTGTATGTTATCAGTTTAAAATTGAAATTTTAAATAAAAAATTGTGTCACTCACTGAAAACTAAGAAAATGAACTTTTATTGTCTTGATAATTTAGTATAATGATTCAGAATTCATTTTTTATGTGTAGGAATCAATCTCACATAAAAGTGACACAATATATGACCGGTATGACTCAAAGTGCATGTTTCCTGTTTGAAATGATATTTTTTGTACAAAACAAAAGTGACATACTCAAAAACAATAAAATGGCTTTGGATTGTTCTGATACTTTATTAAAATGATTCATAAGTCATTTTTAATGTTTAGGAAATTGATCCATGATCCATGATTCATTTTTTATGTTAATGAATAAACCTCATCTCAATTTGATGCACATGGTGACTAGTATATCTCCAAGCATGTCGTTTTATTTAAAATTGACATTAATTTGAGTAAAAAGAAAATGTGACATACTCAAGACCAAGAAAACCCATTAATATTGTTTTATTACATTAGGAAAACAATATATAATTTATTTGTACATGTATTAATCAACCTCGCCACAATTTAATACACCATTTTCCTGGTATGACTCAAAGTGTTCGTTATCGGTTTAAAGTTGACATTTCAGTTCAAAAAGTGTATCACTCACTGAAATCCAATAAAACACACTATGGTTGTCTTGATAATATACTAAAATGATTTATAATTTATTTTTTATTTTTAGTAATAAATATCACATCAAACTGACACTTGATAAGACCACTATAACCCAAAGTTCATGTTTTTAATTTGGAATGAAAATTTAGTAAAATACAAAAGGAACATACTCAAAAATAAAAAATGCATTTGGATTGTTTTGATACATTAATAAAATAATCCATAAGTCATTTTTGACATTTAGGAATCAGCCCCACCTCCATCTAAAATATGGTGTGATCGTTATAATTTCATGGGTGTCTTTTTATTAAAATTTAACAGTAATTTTACTAAAAAAGAGGAGTGACATACTCAATACCAAGAAAAAGCATTCAGATTATTTTTCTACTTTAAGAAAATTCTCCATAAGTCATTTTTAATGTGTATAAATCAAATGTACCTCAATCCGAAGCGCAGTGTGACTAGTATGATTCTATGTGAGTATTTTTATTTAAAATTGAAATTAATTTTTGTAAAAATGAAAAGTAACATATTTAAGAATGATAAAAATGAATTCAAATTGATTTTATACTTTAATACAATAATATATAAGTCATTTTTGATATATAGTAAATTGATGCACCTTAATCTAATACATGGTGTCCCTCGTATGACTCAAAGTGTCCATTACCAGTCTAAAATTAATATTTTAGTTCAAAACATTTTTCACTCATTGAAAAATGAGAAAATATACTCATATTGTATTCATAATTTAGGAAAATAACTCATAAGTCATTTTTGACTGACTGATAATTATATTTTTACTCCTTTTAAAAAAAAATATAACAATCATGGAGGAAATAACGATGGAAACCTAGGGAATCACCCCTGTTGATGAGCATACAATCATTTGGAAGGCAGCCCGTATCAAAATAAAAAAACTATTTACCTCTTCCAAGACTCCTTTCCTAGATAGAAAATTATTCATAATGTTTCCTTATCTCTATGTATGACCAACCAACATACCCTGATCAAAAAATCACATGCACTTCATAATGAAATAATTCATGTCCCATGGGGGTTACTCTTCCCCTATATAAAGTCCACTTGCACTATAGAGTCTGTTTCCACCTCCTTGATACTAAATTTTTATATCCTACGTAGCAGTCACACAATGATAAAGGATCTCACTTCGACCTAAAAAAAATTACATATACTGTAGAAGTCGATAAAACCTAGAAATGAAAAATTGATCCACTACCATCAAAGACAAGACCACTTCCCATCATATTCACTACCACACAATATCTATCAATATTTAATTTCAGTTCCCTCAAGGGAGGTTTTCAGAATCCCCACGCCACCTTATTTCAACTTCCACTTCCCCTAATTTTGAAACTAACCTTGGGATCATCATCTTCAAAAAAGTCTATTCATAGTTGTAAGGACAAAGAGAACCATGTTTGGCCATAAGAGATCTAACCCAAGCCTACATGAATAATTGAGAATATATTTTACCCTCCCCTTCCTTGTTCATTTCTCCCATATGAACTAGCATACAACAGACATCACTAGGGCCCTCACATTGGTTTCCTCTATGATCTGATCTTCCCTTGTAACCTCAACTCTAGAAACTTGTCCATACTCTTCCCACTCCATGTGATTCCCATGAAACATATGATAGTGTTCCAAATAATCATCTCCTGCTAACTTATGAAAACAGGTTCCATGATGTCTATTGACATTGTGAAGTGTAGAACCAGTAGTGTGAATCCAATGAGATATATTTCTTCTATATATTATCATCTATTGGAATTTATTGGTTCATCAACCTCCAAATAATGAAATTAACCTTCCATGGTATCCATTTTCACCATAGGTTCTTTGACCACACATCATCCCCAGATCTAATGTGACCAATATGACTGAAAGTGCAATTTAATAGTTTAAATGATGTTTTTGTTAAAAAAAATATGTGGAATAGTCAAAAAATCATATTCATATTGTTTATAAACGTTAGGGTAACCATATTCCATTTGGGATGTGTAGGAAGTATTTGTGCCACAATCTAGTGCATGGTGTGACCAATATGACTCCAAGTGTTATTTTTATTTAAAATTTACATTTTAGAAACAAATACTAGTGACGTACTGAAAACTAATAAAACAAATTCATATTTGTTTTGATACATTAATAAAATGAACCATACGTCATTTTTGACATTTAGGAATTAGCCGCACCTCGATCTGATACACAGTGTTCCTCATATAACTTAGTGTCCATTATGAGTATAAAATTAACATTTTAGTTCAAAAACAATGTCACTCACTAAAAAATGAAAACATTCACTTGAATTTTATTAATACTTTATTACAACTATTAATACACAATTTTTAACTGGTAAGATTTTGTCTCACATCAAACTGACAGACAATGTGACCGATGTGACTCAAAGTGCATTATTTCAGTTTAAAAATACCTTTTAGTAAGAATGAAATGTGAAAAACTCAAAACATAGAAAATTCAATTCGGGTATTTCGATTCTTTAGGGGAAAAATCCATAGGTCAATTTTATGTGTAGGAATCATCCCCACCTCAATTTGACACATGGTGTGACCAATATGACTCTATATGTGTCCTTTTATTTTAAATTGACATTTTATTAATTTATTATTTAATATTTATGTTTAATTTATTTATTTATAGTATTACTAACATAATATTTGTTTTCTTATACATGTGGATTCTTTTTCTCGGGTTGGGGTGGTTTCTTCGGCAACCGACACCATAAACGTGCTTTTTTGAAATGGGGTTGTGGGTGCCAAAGATGAATAATCGTTAATGGTTTTAAATGTTAGTGGATAGTAATTGAAACAGAATTATACAAAATATAGTTTGAAATGTATGTAATTTAGTGTTTTTTTATTCATGATGTAATTTTTTTCCAATTAAATTATGACATTGAAAACATGTGTGTACAGGTTTATTTTCTATAGTGTGATGTTATTCAAACAAAAAAGTATAGAAATATGTCCATTATTAGTTCTATTTATATCACTGATAAAGGACTTCTTTATCAGTGCTGACAAAAGCAGTGATAACCCTCCTAATAGCACTGTGAACAAAAGTATTTTTTTGGTGGTGTTAAGTCCATTTTTGCGCATTGTTCAAGGGTCGAACTGTTGTAGGGTCATATCCTTACAGGAACTTATTTAATTGGGTAGTGTAGTTGTTTTAAACACTGAACTAATATGAAAAAATTTATACTATGTGATATTACTCCATATGCATATTCTGCAACTGCACAGATCAAGAGAAGGTGATAAGGATGGATACATGAGTTCGATGTGGATTATCCAACTATTTAGTGCGTCAAGATATCAATTACATACTCAGAAATAAAAATTGAAGGGATCATGATATATATAACTTGACATCTTATCTCTTGTATCTTGAGAAGTAGAAAGAGGGGTTTTGATAAATGATATTATAACTAAACTATACTAGTGTAAACTAGATCTAGTTAAATAATCTACCCAAATTTTACCCTTTAACATCATGCCAAAAGGGATTTGATAGTTATAAATAATGTTGTTGACCTCAATGTCCTTAAAGGGGGCCCTTTAATAGTTATTTCATTATCACTAATAAATGGTTGACTTTATCAACACTAGAAATAGCACTGATAAACGCGCTACTACTACAATGTGTTTTTTGAATAACAACACACAACATCAAATTCACATATATACACCTGTATGAAAATACCCCTATATGAAAATTCATAATTTAATTGAAATAAATTTACATAAAAAAATTCAAAAACAACACTATATTATCTACATTTTAAACAATTTTTTTCATAATTTCATTTTCAATTACTCTCCATAAACATTTTATCAGCTTTGGCACCTGCAACCCCCTTCCAAAAAAGACCTATCATGGTATCAGTTTCCAAATAGAACACCCCAACCTGATCAAATGAATAAACCTATATATGAAATAAAAACTTATGTTAGTAATACTATAAAGAAATAAATTTATCATAAATATGAAAAATACAATAATAAATTGTCAATTTTAAAGAAAAGGACACACTTAGAATCATACTGGTTACACCGTGTGTTAGATTGAACTGGGGTTGATTCCTACACATCCAAAATGACATATGGATCATTTTCCTTAGGTAACAAAACAATCCAAATATTTTTATCATATTTGAGTCTGTCACTTTTCTTTTTTACTAAAATGTTAGTTTAAACTATAAACATGAACCTTGAGTCATACCAGTCAAATTGTATGTCGGATTGACATGAGACTTATTCATACATGTCACAATTGAATTATGATTCATTTATCTAAAGTATCATCAAAATCCAAGTCCATTTTATTTGTTTTTATTGATTGTCACATGTTTTGAACTAAAATTTAATTTTATACTATTAACGGAGACTTTGAGGCATACCGGGCACACCGTGTATTCGATTGAGTTGAGGATAATTTCTATATGTCACGAATGACTTATGGATCAATTTATTAAAGTAAAAAAATAATATGAATGTTTTTTATTAGTTTTTAGTATTTTTCTTGTTGTTTTTACTAAAATATAAATTTTAAAAAATACACACTTTGAGTCATACCAGTCACATCGTGCATCAGATTGAGGTGTGGCTGATTCCTTTTTGAACAAATGACTTATGTATCATTTTTATAAAGTATAAAAACAATTTAATAAATTTTATTGGTTTTGAGTATGTCACCTGACCTTTTTAATAAAATATCATTTTAAACTCCAAAAATACACTTTGAGTCACATTGATCACATTGTGTGTCAGTTTGATGTGTGACTAATTCGTACACATCAAAAATGACATATTAATAATTTTTCTAATGTATAAATCAAAAAAGATCATATTTTCTTAAATTTAAGTGAGTAAAACTTGTCTTGAAGTAAAATGTCAATTTTATATTTAAAATGGTCACTTTGATTCATACTGGGAACACTGTGTGTTGGATTAAGGTACAAATGATTCCTACACATCAAAAATGACATGTTGATAATTTTCCTAACGTATCAAAACAATCCAAATCTGTTTTTTTGGTGTTGAGTATGTCACTAATATTTTTTACTGAAATTTCATATTAAATAGAAAACTCACAGATCATGTTATAATGGAAACATTTTCTATAAGTTTGATCTGAAAATCATTCCTAAACATCAAAAATAACTTGTAAACTATTGTCCTAAATTATCAAGAAAATTGGAGCATGATTTCTTCTTTTCCATGTGTGGTGCTCTTTTTGAACTAAAATTTCAATTTAAAACTAATAACTGACACTTTGAGTCATACTGGACACATGGTGTATCATATAAATGTGAAGTGATCTCTACATGTCAAAAATGACTTATGTATCATTTTCATAAAGTATCAAAATAATATGAATGTGTTTTATTGGTCTTGAGTATGTCACTTATCCTTTTTAGAAAAGTTAATGTCATTTTTTTTAAAAAGAAACACTTGGAGTCATATTGGTCACATCGTGTGTTGGATTGAGGTTCAGTTGATTCCTAAACCTCAAAAATGACTTAAGGATCATTTTCAAAATAATAAAAATAATATGAATGGGTTTTCTCCATTTTGAGTATGTCAATTATCCTTTTTAGAAAAATAAATGTCAATTTTAAATTAAAAGAAACACTTTGAATCATACCAGTCACACCATGCATCAGATTGAGGGATGGTTGATTCGTACATGTAATAATTGACTTATGGATCATTTTACTAAAGTATAAAAACAATCCAAATGTATTTTTATCAGTTTTGAAGATGTAACTTGGGTTATTAACTAAAACGTAATTTCAAACTAGAAACACACACTTTGAGTCATAAAAATCACATAGTGTTTTAGTTTGACGTGATATTGATTCATACATATCAAAAATGACTTGTGAATCATTTTAATAAATGTTTATGACAACCAAAGAATGTTTTCTCAGTTCTCCATGACTGAAAAACTTTTTTAACTAAAATGTCAATTTTAAATTGATGATGGAAACTTTGAGTTATACCAGGAACACTATGTATCGAGTCGAGGTTCATATGATTCCTACACATCAAAAATTACTTTTAGATTATGTTAAAAAATTATAAAAAATAATATAAAAGTTTTTTTCTCAGTTTTTAGTATGTTTCTTCTCTTTTTTACTAAAATAAATGTCAAATATAAATAAAAAGACACAATTTGAGTCATATTGGGAACACAATGTGTCATATTAAGGTGTATCTAATTCCTACACATAAAAAATGATATATAAATCATTTTACTAAAGCATTAAAACAACAAAAATAGGTTTCCTTAGTCTTTAGTATCTCAGTTTTCCTTTTTACTAAAATTAATGTCATATTTAAACAAAAAGACACACTTTGATTCATAATAGTCACACCATGTGTTGGATTAAGGTGATTTTGATTCCAATATGTCAAAAAATGACTTATGGATTGTTTTTATGACATATAAAAAATATGATTTCTTTTACTCAGCTTTGAGTATGTCACTTGTTTTTTTACTAAAATTAATGTTCATTTTAAATAAAAAGTCATACTTGCAGTCACACCAGTTTTACCATTCATTAGATTTAGGTGTGTATAATTCTTAAATGTTTAAAATTACTTTATGATAATTATACTAAAGTAGAAAAATAATATTAATTCTTGTAATTGTTCTTTAGTATGCCACTTTTCCTTTTTACTAAAATTAATGTCAATTTAAAATAAAAAGACACACTTTGAGTCATACCTATCAAACAATCCATTGGATTGGGGAGAGGTTGATTCATACAAAACAAAAATGACTTATGGATTGTTTAAATAATGTATAAAAACAATATTAATGTATTTTTTGGGTTTTAGTATGTCACTTGTCCTTTTTATTAAATTTGATGCCAATTTTAAATAAAAAAACACACTTTGAGTCATATCAGCCACGACATGCTTTTGATTAAGATGTGGTTAATTACTACATGTCACAAATTTATTATGAATTGTTTTAATAATTTAACAAAATTATTTGAATGTGAATTAATGTTTTTTATTATATCACTTGTGATTTTTACTAAAATTTAATTTCAAAGTAGAAACACGCATTTTGAGTCATACTGTTTAAATCATGTGTCTCTTTTACTTGATATTGATTCATACACATCAAAAATGACATATGAATATTTTTTCAAAATTATTAAGATAGTTATAGTTTGTTTTCTCTGTTTTTAGTGAGAGATAATCTTTATTTAAACAGATAAAAGACATGTTAAGTTATATCAAACTTATTGTGTATCATTATGTGGTAAAGATGATTCCGTGTAACGCCCTGACCCTAGTTACCCAGAGTCGGTGCATTATTGCGTAACATTGGAATGATCATGAAGGATCAAGTCTTGAAATACCGATTAGTTTAGTAGCCTTAGAAACACTAGATACATTCATAAGTCTTACATTACATTAAAAAGTAAAACAAAACTACAAAAATATCTTTTCTTCATATCCCCTAATACTATCCCTGCATGTCATTCATAATATACTTCTTCACATCCTGTAAAAATTAAAACACTGAAAGGGGTGATCTCAGATGCTCAGTAAGGATAAAAATATAGCGGAAGCTTTCATAAATAAACATAAACATTTAAGATAATGTATAACAAAAAAAAATCCTTTTAAAATTTAACTACAAAATAAAATGTAAAATGTAAAATGACATAATTCCATATACTTATTCACATGGATATTCTACTGGTCGAATAACCACATGCAATATCAATAACCACTTTCATAATGATGGAATGCATAATGCCAGACTATCATAACCACGTAGCCAAGGCCTCGTGCCAAGACTACAAATAATATTTTGTCAAGGCCTCGTTCAAAGACACTAGTTTGTCTCATGAGACCTGCCATGCATTGAGGATCAATAGAGGGCTCCACCCGTCACTTATTAAGTCCAATGCATTCATCATATGAACAGGTTTAAACATATCATAAACCATAACATAATCGTATCACATAAAACATGCATAAAGGAAACATAATATTTCCCCATTTCAATAACAAGATATCAATACAACACATTTATATAATAAAACACTCTCAAAAACATTTTCAATAACAAAATAAAAGAAAATTAAAACTTTTTATTTATTTTTCAATTTAAAAAAATTATAGCTTTTAGAGGAAGCCGAAACTCATATAATGGTCACTGCAGTGGAGAAGTCTTTGTCGCCGCATACGTAAGATGAAAAATTCCTTTTGTCATTTAGTAAAAATGCTTCCTATAAAAAGATTCCTTTTTGAATAAAAGTAAAAGTCAAAGGGTTATATACACTGTATAAAAGAAAATTGTGTATAAAACAAAATATGCCTCAATGAAAGGAGATTGAGAGAAAGACCCTAACAAAGATCATTTTTTGAATAAAATAGATCTATTATGTGTATTCACTATAAGTACACATAAATAAAGTACAAATACAAGATTGTACATAATAATATCATGACATAATTTGAAAGTAGGAGATTAAGACAAAGAATAGAAATTGGGTTAAGAAGTTCCCTACCCTCGTGTCTGACTTGACTCGATCATACTTTAACCTCCTGAATAATAAACTAGAGTTAATTTCTTTTTTCATAAGAAACTTTTACGTGTTCATTATTACTTATATATCACTTATTACCATGTTATGAACATTATGTAATTATTTAAGTTAATAGCAGTAATTTTGTCAATCTTTGGTACTGGAGTCAAAAATAACCTTCTTATAATTACAGGTTGTTCATGTGGTGAAATATCCATTATATCCAGAATTATTTTCTTGATGTAGATATCATATATATCATATGTATCCAGTATATACATGAATTTATAATATTACATAACATTTAGATGTAATAAATGAAATGCACCGTTCATGGAGACGGTAAGCCGTACGTACGCATGAACGCTACTTTCATTTCTATTTTGTATTTAATGGAATGAAATTATAATTATATAAAGGTATACTAAAATTCCAGTATAATATAATGTATAATACCATTTACTCCATCCTATATACATCCCACATATGGCATTAACGATTCAAATCACTTTGAGGGGGTGATAGTTCGCACTTCCTAAAATAAAAATATCGCGTTTACCCATAATGAAAACCATAAAGGTATGAAATAAATGAAAAATAAATAAGATTAATTAAAACATAAAAATATTTTATATCATATATAAATATAGTGACATCTTAATGGCCACCTTTTAAGGTGTTATATGAGTGTTGAACAATCATCATTTCGTGAGGCAGAAATTCGCCATCCACAGAAACAATATGTTCTTTAACCATTAGATGTTGGTGTGTGTAAGTGTAATTAGAATCCTTCTTATAAAAACATCCTAGTATATTTAGGAAACTGGTTTTGTTACAAAATAATTTAATAAAAAGAGTTTTAAGGGGTTGGAGAAGAAAAATAAATCAAAATATCATAAGAGAAGACATTACGTTAAAATCGGGTAACTCTTTTTGATTTGAGCCAAAGGCTTCCTTGGGAAGATTTCGGCCCAAAGTGATACATCTAGGAGTAAGAGAAGGAATTTGGGAGAGTATTTGGGCAGAGTTTTGCCGAGCCAAATGGCTTGGAAGGTTTAAATAAGGTGGTAGTGGTGGGGGCCTTTTATAAGAGGAGAGGAGGGGCACTCTTGGAAAGTAATGAAATGTTACTTTATTATATAATGAGTTTTGGATTTTAAAGGTCCCACACTTATATATTTCTAGGATAATGTGATAAGGTTTCGAAATACACTCATCTAATAGGCTTTGGACAAGTGTAATTCTTAGATTTTACATTATCCTTCCATTTTATTAAAATCGTTAATCAATGAGGTAATCGCTGCATCATCATGGTGTCATAAATATTTTAATTTATTTATTGTATAAAAATTATAAAACAAATATCATGATTTAGTATATATTACGAGATTTGTAATTAATATTTATAGTTAAAAATATGACTTGTATAACCCCATTTAAAAATTGTTTTTGTAAAAGGACTCATGTTTGTGACATTTTTATTTTAACATTAAATAAAAATTTTTGAATGTGATTTTCCTAACAAAGTGGCTCCATGGGGTCCCCAAGTTGACCCATGGATTGTCTTGGTCGTCCATGACTCATAAAATAGGGGTAGGACAAGTGTAAAGGTATTTTAATTTTTTTATAATATCATTTTTACATTAAATTTCACTAATTACCTTTAATAGCGATTAATTAAACTTAAAAGTTACTATTCACCAAAAAATTATTTTAATCCCATTGAACCAAATTTTACATCCTAATGACAACCATTCATGTCGGATTTTTGAAAATCAAATCACAGTAGTGGTGATATTTCATTTAAATGAAAAATTAGTTTTTAACTACCACTTAGTGGTTTCGCTATTCATCAAAAATTGATGTTTTTCAGAATAATGCCAAAATTTCACCCTAAGCTATAATTGATATTCCGAATTCAAAAATGATGTCTATTTTAAAAAATTCAAAACAAATAAGTTTCATTAATTAATTTTATAACTAATTCCCGCTGTCACAAAAAATAGCGTGTTTTTAAGAAACAATATATATCAAAAGATTGACAATAGTTTATGTCCAATTTCAATGTGAAATTAAATATAATGAACAACTTTGGATAAAAAGGTAAAAATATATTATAATTATAATTTAAAACCACTAAATAGTATAATTTATCAGTATAAATTCTTTTGATTAAAAAAGTTGTTTTATGTATTTTTTACTATTCATTAAAAAATGGATGTTCTTAGAAAATTACAAAAAATTCACCTTAGGATAATTTAGATATTAAGAATACAAAAATGAAGTCCATTTTGAAATATAAAATACCTATAATTTTAAAAAGTGGGTATTACTATTCATAACGGCTACTTTGATTAGTCGCGGTGTGTTTGAACTCGAACTTGCGTACAATGCAAGCTATTGTATTATTGGAAGAGAAGTGTATCATGGAAGCTCGAGGTGTTACATTATCCCCTCCTTCTATAAATTGGGTCCTTGCAATTTGAAATTGTTCTTCGAAAAAAATGTTGAAAATAGAAAATACCTTTGTGGAAAACCCACATCTAAAATAGGGTTAATAAAAATATAACATTAATAGAAAGAAAGAGAAGTACAAAGGTCACCCGAGATAGCCCATACTAGGATTCTATGAAAATATGGATATGGAGGATAAACAAACCATCAAGGTCTGATGGAGAGTTGTAGAAAACAGAATTAGGAGAAAGTTTAACCACAAGAAAATCACAAACTTGTGATTGGTTAAACGGTCATTGAATCCCCAATTGGTAAAGTTAACCGAAAACGTTTTTTTATTAAGTTAACTTTCATAAAGTTGAGGAATTTATTTAAGAGATTTACTAAGAATGTAAGGACATATAATTACTAGTCATGTAGGCTTTCATTCTTTAATAAATGTTTTTACCACAAACCCATCTTTCAATCCAAATGGTAACAGAACTCAAAAATATTCTATTTATCCTAATTTTAGAAGGTTCCTAATATAAATTTATAAATAATCTATCATAACTAAAAAACTACATTATAAACTCCTGGGACTTCACGTAGTCCAGTGGTTGGCGATAAATCCCAATCGCACTACGGTTGTGGGTTTGATTCCCACAGCTTTGTCTGACGCGATGGGTTGTCACTCAGTCTGTGTGTTGTCCTTTTTATAAATATCCAAAAATAACCTTAACAATAGTATACAATGTAAAATATAATCCATTCCAACCTTTATAGTTATCCAAAAAACCTCTGTCCAAACTCACAGTCCAAATTTTATAAGGAAGGTAAACACAATGAAGATATTTTTCCACGTAATAACATGTGAAACCTTCATCATGTATTCTTTTTAAAACATTGAAACATCCTGAATTACCATAAATCCTTATTGATTAGATTCATGATCACTTATTCCTTATAGAATACTATATATACTCCTTCTATCCAAAAATATTTACAAATCATTAATCAGTTTCAAGGAAGTCAAGAATAACCAATATAATTTATGCAAATCAATCATGTATTATTCCAAAATGACTATCTCGGTATCAGAACCATATTATGGTTTATCTTTCTCTCAACCATATATTTTCCAAAAATTAAACCTGCTGTGGAGTCACTTTTCTTGGTTCCACACAATCTCAAGTCCTTGATGAAATAGTATTGCAGTACAATCCTTATTTACTCCATAATTATTATAACCAGTACATCATTTATACAACACTCAAAGGACATAATTCATTAACACCAACAAAAGAACTCTAATCATTCCTCCTCATTTTTGGTAGTATCATAACTTTATTATTATCCAATAACATCATTTTGGGCATACTCTGATTATTTGGACATTGGTTTTCACTGTGTCCCCACTCCTTGCAGATGAAGCATTGTACATTTGAAACCTTTTTCTTAACCTTGTAGTCACGCACATTGTGCCCTTTTTCTCCACACTTATAACAAACTCCCTTTCCCTTTATGCAAGTTCCAAGGTGTTTCTTCCCACAGTTATCACATATTGGAAAATTCTTCTTTTCCCTCGTCCCTTTATCCATCATTTTATCTTCCATCCTTTTCTTCTCTTGCTTCCCTTCAAAGCCATAAGACTCAAAGAATTATTTACTTATCTTATTAACACATGATACTATTTCTTCATATGTTGAAAACACAGGGGAGACTATTTCCCTTCTAAATGTTAACTTAATACTGTGAAAGATATAATCCTTCTTACTCTTTGGATCATACGTATTGCTGGAGTTCACATTCCTTCTACTGGGCACCATTTCTATACAATGGTATAAACTAGATCAGTTTATGAATCAAAATACATAATTCCATACTTGTAAAACACTTAAAAAAAATTGAACTATTTATGGATATAATCCATAATCATAAAAATGTTTTCATTGAGGAAGTACGTACTCATAAGCCCTTCATAATGGTTTGTAAAGAAAATGATATTTATCCTAAGCATATCCCCCGGAAGTGTCGTAACCAAGAGTGCAGCAAGGCCCATTTCCATGCACCAGTTCTTGTTCGAGTCTAGCTCAAAGCGGTGTTTTTGGGTTTTACCCCTAGGTACATCTGTTCCAGAGCCGCCTCTACCTGCTTGTATCCAGACATGGATTTATTTCTCAGAAAACTCACAAAATCTCTATAATACCAAAATTCTAGGAAGTTCTTCTATACTAATCTTCAAAGTCTATCTTCGGGAAATGTGCTCTAATTAGAGTTTATCTAAATCTACCTTCCAAGGTTAGTACTAAACTTCCTATGATACCAACTGTAACGTCCCGAACCAGGTTACCCAGAGTCGGTGCATTATTGCGTAACATTGGCATGATCACGAAAGATCAAGTCTCGAAAGACCGATTAGTTTAGTAGCCTTGGAAACACTAGATACATTCATAAGTCTTACATTACATCAAAAAGTAAAACAAAACTACAACAACATCTTGTCATCATATCCCCTCATACCATACCTACAGGTCATTCATAATATACTTCTTCACCTCCTGGAAAAATTAAAACACTGAAAGGGGTGAGCTCAGATGCTCAGTAAGGATAACAATATAGCGGAAGCTTTCATAAATAAACATAAAAATTTAAGATAATGTATAATTAAAACAAAAGCCTTTTAAACTTTAAGTTCAAAATAATATGGCAAATGTAAAATGAGATAATTCCATTTACTTTTTCACTTGGATATTCTACTGGTCGAATAACCACATGCAATATCAATAAACACTTTCATAATGATGGAATACATAATTCCAGACTATCATAACCATGTAGCCAAGGCCTCGTGCCAAGACTAAAAATAATATTTTGTCAAGGCCTCGTGTCAAGACACTATTTTTTCTCCTGAGACCTGTCGATGCATCGAGAAGCTATAGCGGGCTCCACCCATTACTTTTTAAGTCCAATGCATTCCTCATATGAACAGGTTTAAACATATCATAAACCATAACATAACCGTATCACATAAAACATGCATAAAGGAAACATATAATTTCCTGATTTCAATTACAAGATATCAATACAACACATTGATATAATGAAACACTCTCAAAACCATTTTCAATACCAAAATAAAAGAAAATTAAAACATTGTATTTATTTTTCATTTAAAAAAAGTTATGGCTTGTAGAGGAAGCCGAAACTCAAATAATGGTCACGACGGCGGAGAAGTCGTTGTCTCCGCATACATAAGACGAACCATTCCTTTTGTTGTTTATTAAAAATGCTTCGTATTAAAAGATTCCTTTTTGAATAAAAGTAAAAGTCAAAGGGTTTTATACACCGTATAAAGGAAAATTGTGTATAAATCAAAATATGCCTCAATGAAAGGAGATTGAGACGATGTCCCTTACAAAGATAATTGTTTTGAATAAAATAGATCTATTATGTGTATTCACTATAAGTACACATAAATAAAGTACAAATACAAGATTTTACATAATAATATCATGACATAATTTGAAAGTAAGAGATTAACCCAAAGAATAGAAATTGGGTTAAGAAGTTCCCTTACCTCGTGTCCGACTTGACTCGATGGTTCTATAACCTCCTGAATAATAAACTAGAGTTAATATCTTTTTCATAATAAACTTTTATGTGTTCATTATTCCTTATATATCACTTATTACCATGTTATGAACATTATGTAATTATTTAAGTTAATAACGGTAATTTTGTCGATCTTTGGTACTTGAGTAAAAGATACCCTTCTTATAATTACAAGTTGTTCATGTGTTGCAATATCCATTATATCCAGAATTATTTTCATGATTTAGATATCATATATATCATATATATCCAGTATATACATGCATTTATAATATTACAAAACATTTAGAGGTAATAAATGAAATGCACCGTTCATGGAGACGGTAAGTCATACGTATGCATTAACGCTACTTTCATTTCTATTTGTATTTAATGGAATGGAATTATAATTATATAAAGGTATAATATAATTCCAGTATAAAATAATGTATAATACCATTTACTCCATCCTTTATACATCCCATATATGGCATTAACAATTCAAATCACTTTGAGGGGGCGGTAGTCCGCACTTCCTAAAATGAAAATATCGCGTTTACCCATAACGGAAACCATAAAGGTATGCAATACATGAAAAATACAGAAGCTCAAGTAAAACAGAAACATATTTTATATCATATATAAATATAGTTACATCTTAATGTCCACCTTTGAAGGTGTTATATGAGTGTTGAACAATCATCGTTTTGTGATGCAGAAATTCGCCATCCACAGAAACAGTATGTTCTTTAACCATTAGATGTAGGTGTGTGTAAGTGTCGCTCGAATCGTTCTTATAAAAACATCATATTATATTGAGGATTCTGGTGTTTTTACAAAAGAAATTAACAAAAATAGTTTAGTGGGTTGGAGATGCAAAATAAAACAAAATAACATAAGAGAAGACATTACCGTAAAATTGGGTAACTCTTTTTGATTTGAGCCAAAGGCTTCCTTGGGAAGAGTTCTGCCCAAAGTGAGAATTCTAGGAGTAAGAGAGGGAAGTTGGGAGAGTATTTGTGCAGAGTGTGTCTGAGAAAAATGTCTTTGAAGATATAAATAAGGTGGTAGTGGTGGGGGCCTTTTATAAGAGGAGAGGAGGGGCACTCTTGGAAAGTAATGTAATGTTACTTTATTATATAATGAGTTTCTGATTTTAAAGGTCCCACACTTATATATTTCAAGGATAATGTGATAAGGGTTCGAAATCTAATCATCCAATAGGCTTTGGACAAGTTTAATTCTTAGATTTGACATTATCCTTCCATTTTATTAAAATCGTTAATTAATGAGGTAATCGCTGCATCATCATGGTGTCATAAATAATTTAATTTATTTAATGTCTAAATATTATAAAAAAATATCATGATGTAGGAAATATTTTTAGATTTATAATTAATATTTATATTAAAAAATATGACTTTTATAACCACATTTAAAAATTGTTCTAGTAAAAGGACTCATGTTTGTGACATTTTTATTATAACATTAAATAAAAAGTTTTTAATGTCATTTTCCAACCAAAGTGGCTCCATGGGGTCCCCAAGTTGACCCATGTATTTATTTGGTCTTCCATGACTCATCCAATATGGGTAGGACAAGTGTAAATGTATTTTCATATTTTTATAATATCATTTTTACCTTAAATTTCACTAATTACCTTTAATCGCGATTAATTAAACTTAAAAGTTACAATTCACCAAAATATTATTTTAATCCCATTGAACCACATTTTAATTCCTAATTAAAACAAAATATGTTGGATTTTTCAAAATAAAATCAAAGAATTGGTAATGTTTCATTTAAATGAAAAATCAGTTTTTTAACTACAACTTAGTGGTTTCACTATTCATCAAAAATTGAAGTTTTTCAGAATAATGCCAAAATTTCACCCTAAGCTATCATTGATATTCAGAATTCATAAATGATGTCTATTTTAAAAAATTCCAAACATATAAGTTGCATTAATTAATTTTATAACTAATTCCCGCTGTCACAACAAATAGCGTGTTTTTAAGAAACAATATATATCAAAAGATTGACAATTGTTTATGTCCAATTTCAAAGTGAAAATAATTCTAATGAACACCATTGGATAAAATGGTAAAAATATATTCTAATTATACTTTAAAACCACCTCAATATTATAAAGTATCATTATAAATTATTTTGAATAAAAAAGTTGTTTTATGTATTTTTCACTATTCATCAAAAAATGGAAGTTCTCAGAAAATTACAAAAAATTCACCTTAGGATAATTTCGATATTACGAATACAAAAATGAAGTCCATTTTGAAATATAAAATTTATATAATTTTAAAAATTGGGTATTATTATTCATAACGACTACTTTGATTATTCGCGGTGTGTTAGAACTCGAAGTTGCGTACAATGCAAGCTATTGCATTATTTAAAGAGAAGTGTATCGTGGAAGCTCGGGGTGTTACATTCCTACACATCAAAAATGACCTATGTAACATTCCACTATAATATAAAAATATAATGAATACTTTTTCAGGGTTTTCATTATGTCACTTTTCTTTTTTACTAAAATTAATGTCAATTTTAAATAAAAAGACTCACTTGGAGTCATACCAGGAACACTATGTATCGAATTGAGGTTTAGTTAATTCATACACTTCATAAATGACTTGTTGATCATTTTAATAAATTATGAAAATAATATGAATTTGTTTTCTCAGTTCTGAGTATTTCATTTGTATTTTTACTAAAATTAATGTCAATTTTAAATAAAAAGAAACACTTTGAGTCATACCGATCACACCGTGCATCAGATTGATGTTCAGAAGATCCCTACATGTCAAAAATGAATTATGGAATGTTTTTGTAAAAGATTAAAAAATATGAATGCATTTTATTGGTCTAGAGTATGTCAGATTTCCTTTTTAATAAAATTAATTTCAATTTTAAATTAAAATGCAATCTTGGAGTCATATCGGTCACACCCTGTGTCTGTTTGAGGTGATAATGATTTATACAGGTCACAATTGAAATATGGATCATTTTCCTAAATTATCAAAACAATATGAATGTTTTTTCCTATATTTTTTATGTCATGTCTAATTTGAACTAAAATGAAAATTATAAACTAAAAACATACAGTTCAAGTCATACCGAGCAAACTTTGTATCAAATTTAGGTGAGTTTGATTTATTGTGAGATGTGTGTTTTTCTTCCAACTATATTAAAAAATCCAGAGAAGAGATAAATGTTCCATTTTTATGGAAGAGGAAACCCCATGTTTCCTGAAATGACCCATCAAAAAGCAACATATTCTCTCTTTTATGGATTGTTGTAGATAGTTTAAATCAAAATATGACTTCCCAAAAATAATCCAAATATATAAGAAAAAAAATTTATATTAATAATACTGTAAAAAAATTAATTAAACATAAATATGAAATGGTGAATTAATAAAATGTATATTTTACACTAAAAGCTCAAATATTGAGTCATACTAGATACACTATGTATCAGATTGAGGCATGGTTGATTCCACCCAGTATTTTTATCCTACAGTGCATGATCATAGTACTCGATTGAATCAACCATGTTGACAAAGTCATTTCATCATGATATCTATGAAAATTAACAAAATAATTGTCATATAAAAATGATGAAGAAATTAACTAAAAAAGTGTATAAAATGATGAGAAAATAAACTAAATAAGAAGTGGGACGTCACATATTCATTATATATCTGTACATTTTGACACTGAGTATACTGCCCAATAATTACTAAACAAATTTATTTCATATTTTGAATATAAGGACATTCGACAGTCATAGTTGTGGTAAAAAAATATAAATACGTAAAATATTAATTAATATTTTAAATGAAATAGTATTTATCTTCAAAAATACCTCTTCCAGGGTGCTATTTTTATGGTATATGATATCTATCATAAATTTTATAATTTTATAACCAAAATATTTTCCGTTGGTTTGTTTCAGACACTAAATAAACATTGTGAAAAAAATTAATTTGTTTTGATATGTGTTTTCATAGTGAAATCATATTATATATACCCTAATAATTATCCACTTGTAAAAGATAATGGGATCCGTGTCCACATGGAATGTCCACATGCTATGATTTTCATGATATTTAAACACCACTATATCATAACATAATTATCATTAAAACATAATATAAAATATATAACTTGAATTTTAGTTTTAAAATGTTGGTTATAGTGTATTACAAATTGATAAACGTTATCACATGTGGACATTTTGTTGGGTATATGTGCAGTGAATCCAGATAATAAATATTTAGAGTATCCAAATTGACTTTAATGAGTATCGAATGTTTTCTAGAAAATTAATAATTAATTAAAGGAATGAAAAAACATTTGGTATGATTAAATTTTATATTTTTACTCCTTCATCATTGGTAATAGTAAGAATCTTTTGACCATAAGTTTTCATTCACACGTTGTGGCTAGTTTTACACTATAGAATAAATTTGATCTGAATCTAATGAGGTTATTTTTTGTAGAATTTATGTGAGGAATAATGAGTCAATATTTATATTCATTTGTTTTCTCCTTCAAATTTTATTGATATAGACATCTGCAAAAAATATTAAATTTATTTGGTCATAATTAACGCATTAGATCAGTTATTAAAATATCAAATCCTAAAAATAGACAACATCTATAAATTTACAAATGATAATCCAAGCCAACCATACTTCAAAATTTAATTTACAATCCCAGGATAAATGTATTTGATATGGTATCTCCATACATTTGTTCTTCCAAAACCACTATGACATTACTACCATTTTGTAAGCTTACATCTGTAAGAAACTTCTTTTTTAGCAAACATAGATATTGAACGGGTGGGGAAAAGGTTCTTTGTGAAGATATTTTTGATTTTTCGGTTGATCCCATAGATAGTTTTGATTCAAAAATTCAGTTCATCCCCTTCTCTCTATCCGTTTATAATAACATTCATCATTGCAAAACGTTTTTCATTAATTGTTAATGATTTATCACGAAAAATAAATTAGAAATGAATAGATCTTTGTCAACTTGTTTTTTACCTGATCTAATGTCTATGCTCTGAATGGTGCAATAGTTGTCTCGGGCATTTGAATATCTATGTCATCAAGTTGAACAAGTATCTTAGTTCTTGGAACATTTTCTACCCTAATACCCATTCTCATATGATCTATAAGAAGTTTTCTCTTGTGTATAGTATTTTCTTAGATATTGAACATGATATCCCCCACAACAAGGAGAAGTGTGGGTGTTGATAGGTATAAATCACAATAATTTTCACCCTATATAATATCATTACAGTAATGGTATTAGTTTATTCTTGATTCACATTTCATAGTAACAATTATGATAATATTGATTACCTTATCTAATACATATCTTGGAGGGGAATGAATTACATCAAAGCGGGTGTGGTTGGGGTTAGGGATCTTCATGAAGTGTTTGTTCTTCAGTTGTTTCTTATCTTTTATCCCCCCCCATAAAATTTTCTAGAATCTCATATGTCCAATGAACTTTTTCTTCATGAGAAGCTAACTGTTCCTTCATCTATTCCATTTTTATCTTTATCTCCCTATCATTGCCTTTTTTCAAAATATGTTTGTGGTGTCATCCCAAAACCCACACCATTAATGTGGCTATATTGTTCTGGATGCTTCAATGCCACTGATAGTAGTTGTTCATCCAGTATATATGATGATGATTCCAGTTTTTAAGTCAGATAAAAATTAAATAATTCTTATGTAATAGATATTTAAAGTAAAAAATTATTATTTCATACTTAAAAATGCTTCCCAAAGTTTTTGTGTGTTTTCATATACTATAATCATATATTTATTTACATGTGCTTCCTTTCATAGCACCAGACATGGGATTGAAGAGGATTTGGATTTGGATGCGTCAATCTGC
This sequence comes from Viscum album, assembly GCA_963277665.1. Lineage (NCBI taxonomy): Eukaryota > Viridiplantae > Streptophyta > Magnoliopsida > Santalales > Viscaceae > Viscum > Viscum album. Next base: position 2,049,659,391 of record OY728137.1, read on the forward strand.
ATATAAATATAATAGCATGATTATATAGTTCTTTTATGTCACATAAAATTATTATGGTATATTAAAAATACATACTAATTTTTTTTCCATGTGAAGAATAACCCATCCTTTATTTACTAAAAGGGAAAATTGATTTGGATACCTATTTCTTATTTTTATTACTCATTTTTTGTTTCATAAATTAACAATTCTTAATAAAAGTTAATAATACATGTATTATCCAACAATGTATTACTATCCACAATGTATCTGAAAAGGAATATCCTCATGACATCCAGTAAACGCATCTTATTCTTCTTGTGTTATCATGTGTACATACATATGTTGTGGGTATGTATTTATTTTCTCTTCAATAACTTTGAGTATGAAACTATGTTAGAATTTGGGAAATCCGCTAGGAGTCTTTCTGGAAATAATTAATATTTTTTTCAAAATTCATCTATTATAAATGCACTCAAGAAGGGATAATGAAGAGTAAGACAATGTTTCATGATTTCATTTTTTATTAAAATAATGAAATTATATGATACTGTTACCCCAGTATTTTACCAAATTAGTTTCTTAAAAGTGGGAACAACATGATTCAACAAATATGCATCAATCAAAATGCAATTTTGAGTGGTTATCCTAATGAAACTATAGAATATGGACATTTTAGGGTTAATATGATGGTTTAACTCATTACATCCAACCTCAAATTTGATGCCTTTGTTTTTAACCTTAATATTTTTTTCTAAAACCGTCATGAAAAATAAATTGGAAATGAATACCTCTTTTTCAACTTGTTTTTAAAAATATCTATCGTCTATTCTATGAATGGTCCAATAGTTGGCTCAACCATTTGAATATCTATTTCATCAAGTGGAACAAGTTTCTCAGTTCATGGCACATTATCTACCCTAATTCCCTTTCCCATATGATCTATAAGAAATTTTCTATTGTGTATAGTATTTTCTTAGATATTGAGCATGATATCCCTCACAACAAGGAGGTGGGTGGGTGTTGATAGGTATACATCACAATAATTTTCACCCTATAGAATATCATTACAGTAATGGTATCAATGTATTGTTGATTCAAATTTTGTAGAAAAAATTATGAGAATATTTATTACCTCATCTAATATATATCTTTGAGGGGAATAGATTACCTCAATGCTAGTGGGGATGAGGTTGGGTATCTTTATGAAGTGGTTGTTACTGAGTTGTTTCTTATGTTTTCTCCCCCCATAAAATTTTCTTGAAACTCATATGTCCAATGAAAATTTTCTTCATGAGAAGCTAATTGTTCCTTCATATATTCCATTTTTATCTTTATCTCCCTATTATATTTTTTTTGAAATATATATTTGTGGTGTCACCCAAAAACCCACACCTCTAATGTGGTTATATTGTTTTGGACGCTTCAATGCCACTGATAGTAGATGTTCATCTAGTATATATAATGATGATTCTAGTTTCTAAGTTAGATAAAAATTAAATCATTTTTATGTAATAGATATTTAAAGCAAAAATTATTATTATTTCATTATTACAAATTCCTCCCACAAGTTTTTTATTTTTTCCAATACTATAATCCTATATTTATTTACATTTGCCTCCTTTAATAGCACCGAACATGGGATTGAAATGGATTTTGATTTGGATGCGTCAATCTGAATATAAATAGAAGAGCATGTTTATGTAGTTTTTTTATGTCACATAAAATTATTATGGTATAATAAAAATACATACCAATATTTTTTTTCATGTGAATCATACCCCATCCTTTATTTACTATAGGGGTATATTGATTTGGCTACAAATTTCTTATTTTTATTACTCATTTTTTGTTTCATAAATTAACAATTCTTAATCAATGTTATTAATACATGTATTATAGAAAAATGTATTACTATCAACAATGTATTTGAAAATGTGTCTCCTCATGACATCGAGTAAACGCGTCTCCTACTTCTTGTATTATTAGGTGTACATCCATATGTTGTGGGTGTGTGTTTATTTTCCCTTCAATATCATTGAGTATGGAACTATGTTAGAATTTTGGAAATCCTCTATGAGTCATTCTGGAACGAATTATATTTTTTTTTCAGAATTCATCAACTATAAATTCACTCAACATGGAATAATGATGAGTAAGTCAATGTTTCATTATTTTATTTTTTATTAAAATAATTAAATTATATGATAATGTTACCCCAATCGTTTCCCAAATAAATTTCTCAAGATTGGGAACAACATGATTCCAAAAATCTACATCAATAGAAATGCATTTTAGAGTGGTCATCCCAATGAAACTATAGAATATAGACTTATTGGGGTTTATTTGAGGGTTTAACTCATTCCATCCAACCTCAAATTTGATTACTTTTTTTAACCTTAATAATTTTTTCCAACTCCGTCATGATACGATGCTTATGGTTTTTATAGGACATTGGTTCTTCCCTGTATACCGTTTACATAGGTTCTACATAAACAATATCGTGTTCTTATGTATTATTAGAATTAATGTAACACCCCAAGCATCTACAGTACACTTCTCTTTGAATAATGTGATAGCGTGTGTTGTACGCAACATCGAGTTCTAACACACCACAACCAAAAAAACTAGTCATTATGAATAGTAATACATACTTTTTGAAATTATATATATTTTATATTTTAAAATGGACTTCATTTTTGGATTCGGAATATCGAAAATATCCTAAGTTTAATTTTTGGTATTTTTCTGAGAACTTCCAATTTTTATGAATAGTGAAAAATACTTGAAAACAACCTTTTTAATCAAAATAATTTATGTTGATAAGTTATATTATTGAGAGGTTTTAAAGTATAATTAGAATATATTTTTACCATTTTATCCAATGGTGTTCATTAAAATTAATTTCACTTTGAAATTGGACATAAACAACTGTCAATATTTTGATATATATTGTTTTTTTAAAAAACGCTATTTGTTGTGACATCAGGAATTAATTATAAAACTAATTAATGAAACTTATATGATTGTAGTTTTGTTAAATAGACATCATTTTTGATTTCATAATATCAATTATAGCTTTGGGTGAAATTTTTGCATTGTTATGAAAAACTTCAATTTTTGATGAATAGTGAAACCGCTATGTTGAAGTTAAAAAACTGAATTTTTCATAAAACATAATTTTTCCACTTCTGTGAATGTAATTTCAAAAATCCGAGAGACACGGTTAATATCAAGTAGTAAAATGTGGTTCAATGAGATGAAAATAATTTTTGGTGAATAGTAACTTTTTACTTTTATTTACCATGGTTAAAAGTAAATAGGGTAATTAAGGGTAAAAATGATATTAATATTACCCTAAAAGATGTCATAATTCTATTGGACAAGTGTATATCGACCAAAAACCACCTTAGGAATAAAATATTATCATTTAGGTCCACTAATATTAGATTAGGACATTTATTATTATTTAATTCAAAGAAGAGTTAAAAGAGTTAAAATCAAAGTTTATTTACTAAAACATTTTTAATATAGGGTTATACATAAGATAAACACATTGTAAATATTCATTAGAAATATAAACTGATTTCCTACATAATTTTATTTTATTTATAATTTTTAGACATTAAGTAATTTAATTTATTTATGACACAATGATGATGCAGTAATTACCATAATAGTGAAAAAATTAATATAATTGATATTATAAATACCCAAATAAACACAATTTGAAACTTTTTATTAATTAAAAAAAATTTAGGTTAATATTACATGTTAGGATTGAATTAATTACCTTTTTTCGAAGTAATCATTCTATTATGAGTTTTACAAAAATCAATTATTGAATAGTGTCAAAATTGACATAAAAGAGTTTTTAAAACAAATATTATATTATTAATTGATATTAAATTCCTAAAAATCTAAGGTTTGGCCAAAAGACTTATATCATGATAGGTGTATCATTAATGGACCACTTGGGGGTCACCTGGATGTATATAGTTAGTTTATTAACCATATAATATAAAAATACAAAGAGACATTGTAAAAGTGAAACTAATTAACTAAGAGTTAATACTTAATGATAAGGTTAATATAGTAACCCAAACCTGTCTAAATTCTATTTGATGAGTGGTTTTAGACCCATAACCACCTTAACTTTTAAATAATCCACTTTAGAGCCATTAAAAACCGAATATGAATTTATTATAAAATAATATTTCTAACTTTTCCAAAGGTTCCCCTCATCCCTCTTATAAAAGGGCACTCCCCCTTCTCACTAATTCACACATTCAAAGCCTTTTGGTTCGGCCAAACCCTGCCCAAATACTCTCTCAACATTCCTCACTTCATCCTAGAGGCCTTGCTTTAGACATAAAGCCTACCTAAGGATCCCTTTTGATCAAATAAAAAGGAAGAACCTGAAGAAGAGGAGGTTAAACGTACCCTCGACTAAAAAAGTGCAAGGTAAGGGGTTTTCATCTCACTCATTATTTCCGTGAGATTCTTGCCATATTTCCACTATTACCTTTTATGTGGTGTATGTACTTCCCATAATTGTATTATTTATGTAATACACTTTAATTTATGTGTATTTACATATTCATTGTATGATACCTCTTTCACGGGGTGTATGTTTCGTAAGTTACCAAATTGGTAAGGGTTAATTCAGAATCTCTTTATTATTCGAGGTTGTTGTTTTTACGTTAGTATCTACTGGGACATATATATTATCCATGTACATGTTTTATGAAAGAGTTTTCAAATTGATTCATTTAAGGGACTTTTTACTAAAAAATCATTTCAAATGTTCTAGATATTTATTCTTCTAAATCTTTCTCATTAATGTCTATGTCTTCAAAATGGGTTTTAAGGATTTATTTATATGGACATGAATGTTTTTAAAAATGATAATTCCTTTCAAAAGTTTCAAAGTGGTATGGGACACTTTGATTCAAAAATGTCTTTAAATGACTTCTTTTCTAAATTGTGTGACTTTTAAATGTTTTCATGAAAAAGGGGTATTTCTCTCAAAGTGTTTTACAAATCAATATCATCTATGTCAAAATTCATTAATGGATTTTAAAATTGTTTTGAATTTGATTTATCATGATACAAATCATCCTTATTTTGTTTAAGTTTTTGTGATATATTTGACTATGGATGTGTTATTTTTATACCATTCATGGTTTATGGGTAAAGTATTTACATTTCTCATGCTAGTTTTAATACAAAGTTTTATGTTATATTTCACCCTCTTCTTATGATGAATGTGTTGGACTAGTATGTTCCGGGTTGGGGACCGGTAAAATTAATCCCTCTGGGTTGGTGTCTGATTATTAGAGGCACTCTGGGTTGGTTTCAGGTTATTAGAGGAACTACGGGTTGGGTTCCGTTTATAGTTAGCCCCTAGGCCTTGGCACGAGGCCTTGATAAAGAAATTAATGTTCACCATTGTTCATTTCATCATTATGAAAGTGGTTAGTGATATTTCATGTGATTATTCGATTAGTAGAATATCCATGCGAATAATTAAATGGAATTATTTCATTTTATTTCTACCATATCATGCTGAAGTTCAAGTTTAAAAGGCTTTTGTTTTAATTTTATACATTGCCTTAAATGTTTATTCTTATTTTTGAATGTTTCCGCTGTATTGCATACCCTTACTGAGAGTTTGAGCTCACCCCTTTTCTATGTTTTATTTTTTCCAGGATTCCAAGAAGTGTATTGTGATTGATATTCAGGGTTAATCCAAGGGAATAATGGTGTTCATAAAGGATTATTTATGTTGTTTTGTATGTTATAAAGTGCAATGTAACATTCATGTATGTAATCTATTTTCCAAGACTGCTAAACTGGTCGGTCCTTCAGGACATGATTCTTTGTAATAATGACAATGTATTAAAATAATGCACCTACTTTGGGTAACTGGGGTCGGGGCGTTACGGTTGGTGGAAATGGAAGTTTATAAATAACCATGGATGCTAGATTTAGATAAACTCTGATTGGAGAACATAACCCTAAGATAGGCTTTGAGGATTAGTATAGAAGAACTTCCTAGAATTTTGGTATTGTAGAGATTTTTTGAGTTTTCCGAGCAATAAATCCCTGTCTGGATATGAGCAGGTAGAGGCGGCTCTGGCACAGATTTACCTAGGGGTAAAACATGAAAACACCAATTTGAGCTAGACTCGAACGGGAACTGGTGCACGACAATGGGTCTTGCTGCACTCTTGGTTATGACACTCCCGGGGGATATGCTTAGGATAACACTCATTTTCATTACTAATCATTATTAAGGGTTTATGAGTATATACTTCCTCAAAGAAAACATTTTTATGATTATGGATTATATACATAAATAGTTCAATTTATGTTAAGTGTTTTATATGTTTGGAATTATATATTTTGATTCATAAACTGGTCTAGTTTATTCCATTGTTTAGAAATGGCACCTAGTGGAAGAAATGGAAACTGTATCAATGCACGCACTCCAAGTAGGGATTTCCCCCCTGCTCAAGATAATTATAGTGGAGCTGGTGATGAAACTGGTGCTGATCAGCTAATCACCATACTGGGACAACTCACTCAGATTATGAATAATAACCTTACCCGTATGGACCACCCTGATCCGCAACATGGAGGATCAATGTTAGATTAATTCATGAGGCAATAACCACAAACTTTCAATGGGAGTATAAATTCCTTAGTAGCTGAGCAATGGATAAATTCCCTAGAGGAAATATTTCAGGCTTTGGGGAGTAATGAAAGAGAAAAAGTTATCATGGCAGTTTACCGCCTCACTGGAGATGCTGATCAATGGTGGTCATTGATTCAAAACATGACGGAAGATGCTGAAGTATAAAATATGGAATGGGGGGAGTTAAAAGATATATTTTTAGAAAAATACATTCCTCGTGACCATTGAGTAGATATGGAAAGGAAATTTCTGAGTCTGAGACAAAAGGAGGATGATAATGTTGCAAAGTATGTGGCTAACTTTACAAGGATAACAAGGTATGCCGGAGATTATATACGTAACCCAAGAAGTAAGATTGATCATTTCTTTGATGGGTTAAAACCATTTCTCCGTCGAGCATTAGTCTCACAATCCTTCTCGCCGTATAAAGACATTATCTCATGTGCTATCAAGACAGAAAAGGAATTCTATATGTCATATGAATTTAAAGAAAAGAAAGAGAAGAAGAGATCTGCTGATCAATCTAGGAATGGAAGTAAGGGGAAGATGGGAAAAGTTTAATATCCATCATGTGGTATATGTGGGAAGAAACACCCTGGTATTTGCTTAAAGGGAATGGGTGTCTATTACAAGTGTGGTGAAAAAGGCGACCAATCTCGTGATTTCAAGGGGAAGAAGGAAGCTACTAATGTTCAATGCTACAATTGAAGGGAGATGGGACATTATGAAAATGAATGTCATATGCGTCAAGAGAACTTACCTCAGAAAAGGCCAAGGGATCAAGGCCAAGCTTATGCTATCACTACTGCTGACGTAGAAGCTCCGAACGACGTGGTGGAAGGTAATTTAATGGTTTCCTCAAGTTTAGCAAATGAATTATTTGATTCTGGATTATCATTTTGTTTCATATCCTCCCAGTTTTCTAAGAAAATTAGATATTTCTAATTTGATTTAACAAGGGAGTTGTCAGTTAAAACTCATAAGGGAAGTATCATTGCAACAATGTTTTGTGAATCAGTCCCCATTAGAGCACATAAATGTTCTTTATCTGCTGATCTCATCGTCATACCTATGATTGAGTTTGATATAATCCTCAGTACGGATTGGCATTAGGAATATGATGCGATGATTTATTTTAAGAAGAAGGAGGTTACGATTTTTGATGATGATGATAAGGAGAACCTTATCATTAGAGTAGAATCTTCCCCACCTAATTGTTATCTAGATCAACCCCAGTAGCTCAACTAAATTCAATTATTCGGGAGGAAGAGAATGAAATGACTGTGGGTGAGGAATGGAATGTTCAAATAGAGGATTTACCTATTGTAAAAGAATATGTAGATGTATTTCCGGAAGATTTACCTGGACATCCTCCAGAACGAGATGTCGAGTTTTCCATTGATTTAATTCCTGGATCAAGGCATATATCGAAGACCGCTTATATAATTTCCTCTATAGAATTAGTTTAACTAAAGAAACAACTAGAGGAATTGAGTAACAAGGGATTTATTCTCCCTAGTGTTTATCCATGGGGAGCCCCTGTTCTTTTTGTTAAAAAGAAATATGGATCTATGAGGTTATGTATCGACTATAGGGAGATCAAAGCTATAACTCTAAAGAAAAAGTATCCCCTACCTCCCATTGATGATTTATTTGACCAAAATCATGGAGCTCAATACCTTTCAAAGATTGAACTTTGATCTGGATACCATCAGTTGTGTGTGAAGAAGGAATACATTCCGAAGACCGCATTTCGAACCAGGTACGGGCATTACGAGTTTACTGTAATGCCTTTTGGATTGACTAATGCACCCTCTTTATTCATGGATCTGATTAATAGAGTTTTCAAGGAATAACTCGATGAATTTGTGGTGGTATTTATTGATGATATCTTACAATACTACAAAATCTCCGAATATCATGAAAATCACTTGCGCATTATCCTGAAGACTCTGAGAAGACATGAATTATAAGGGAAGTTTAGCATGTGTGAATTTTTGCTTCAGGAGATTTCTTTTCTTGGACATATCGTCTCTAAAGATGGAATCTCTATTGATTCTTCTAAGTCCAAGGCAATCCAAGAATGTCCATCACCTACGAGTATAACTGAGGTACGTAGTTTTATTGGTTTAGAAGGTTATTATCGATGTTTCGTGCAGAATTTTTCTTGATTGGATAACCCATTAACAAATCCCACACGTAAAGGGGTTAAATTTTTTTGGACAAAAGAGTGCGAAGAATGTTTCAAATAACTGAAGAGAAGATTAGTCAATGCTCCTATATTGAATCTACCATCGGGGAATGATGGGTTTGTTATTTATAGTGATGCATCAAAGAAAGGACATGGTTGTGTCCTTATGCAAAATGATAGGGTTATTGCCTATGCATCAAGACAATTGAAAATTCATGAGAAAAACTATCCCACTCATGATCTTGAGTTAGCATCAGTGATCTTTTCTTTGAATATATGGAGTCACTACCTCTATTATTAAAAATGTGAGATTTATACTGATCACAAGAGTTTGACATATATTTTCTCAGAAAAAGAACTCAACATGAGGCAAAGGATATGGCTTGAATTACTCAAGGATTATGATTGTATGATACACTACCACCCATGGAACGAAAACAAGGTGGAAGATGCTTTGATCAGAAAAGATCACGGAGTTTTGAACAATATGGGAATGGAAAGGGATCCAATTTTCATGGATCTAGTGAAGATGGACATGGGAATAACCATAGAAGGTGAAACATCAATTCTTTTTCAAATGGTTGCCAAACCATCTTTACTAGAAAGGATTAAGAGTTCTCAGACCGATGATGAAGAACCACCCGAGTCTTTTCATAAGGTAGTATTCCAGAAATTTCTAGGATGAAATTATTTGAAGGAGGGGAGAATATAACACCCCAAGCTTCTACGGTACGCTTCTCTTTGAATAATGCGATAGCGTGTGTTATACGCAACATCGAGTTCTAACACACCACAACCAATCAAACTAGCCTTTATGAATATTAATACCTACTTTTTGAAATTATATATATTTTATATTTCAAAATATACTTCATTTTTGGATTCCGAATATCAAAATTATCCTATGTTGAATTTTTGGTATTTTTCTGAGAACTTCCAATTTTTATGAATAGTGAAAAATATTTAAAAACAACTTTTTTAATCAAATTAATTTATAGTGATAAATTATATTATTGAGTGGTTTTAAAGTATAATTAGAATATATTTTTACATTTTATCCAATGGTGTTCATTAGAATTAATTTCACTTTTAAATTGGACATAAACAATTGTCAATCTTTTGATATATATTTTTTCTTAAAAACACGCTATTTGTTGTGAAAGCGTGAATTAATTATAAAATTAATTAATGAAAATTATATGTTGGGAATTTTTTAAAATAGACATCATTTATGAATTCGGAATATCAATTATAGCTTAGGGTGAAATTTTGGCATTGTTCTAAACAACTTCAATTTTTGATGAATAGTGAAACCACTAAGTGATAGTTAAAAACTGATTTTTTTCATAAAACTTAATTTTACCGCTTCTGTGAATGGAATTTCGAATATCCGAGAGACACGGTTAATATCAAGTAGTAAAATGTGGTTCAATGAGATGAAAATAATTTTTGGTGAATAGTATCTTTTTACTTTTATTTACCACGGTTAAAATTAAATAGGGTAATTATGGGTAAAAATGATATAAATATTACCCTAACACATGTCCTAATTCTATTGGACAAGTGTATCTCGACCAAAAACAACCATAGGAATAAAATATTATCATTTAGGTCCACTTGGGTTAGATTAGGACATTTATTATTATTTAATTCAAAGAACAGTTAAAAGAGTTAAAATCACTGTTTATTTACTAAACATTTTTTAATATAGGGTTGTACATAAGATAAATTTGATTGTAAATATTCATTAGAAATATAAACTGATTTACTACATAATGATATTTTATTTATAATTATTATACATTTAATAATTTAATTTATTTATGAAACAATGATGATGCAGTAATTACCATAATAGTGAAAAAATTAAAATAAGTGATATTATAAATAACCAAATAAATACAATTTGTGACTTCTTATGAGTTAAACTAATTTTCTATGTTAATATGACATGTTAGGATTGAATTAATTAACATTTTTCGAAGTAATAATTCTGTTATGATATTTACAAAAATCATTTATTGAATAGTGTCAAAATGGACATAAAAGAGTTTTTAAAACACATATTATATTATTAATTGATATTAAATTCCTAAAAATCTAATGTTCGGCCAAGAGACTTATATCATCATAGTTGTATCATTAATGGACCACTTGGGGGGTCTCTTGGATGTATATAGTAAGTTTATTAACCATATAATATAAAAATACAAAGAGACATTGTAAAAGTGAAACTAATTATCTAAGAGTTAATACTTAATGATATGGTTAATATAGTAACCCAAACCTATCTAAATTCTATTGGTTGAGTGGTTTTTGACCCATCCCCACCTTAACATTTAAATAATCCACTTTTGAGCCATTAGAAACCGAATATGAATTTATTATAAAATAATATTTCTAGCTTTTCCAAAGGTGCCCCTCATCCCTCTGATAAAAGGGCACTCCCCCTTCTCACTAATTCACACATTCAAACCCTTTTGGTTCGGCCAACCCCTGCCCAAATACCCTCTCAACTTTCCTCACTTCATCCTAGAGGCCTTCCTTTAGTCATAAAGCCAACCTAAGGATCCCTTTTGATCAAATAAAAAGGAAGAACCCGAAGAAGAGGAGGTTAAACGTACCCTTGACTAAAAAAAGTGCAAGGTAAGGGGTTTTCATCTCACTCATTATTTTCGTGAGATTCATGCCATATTTCCACTATTACCTTTTATGTGGTGTATGTACTACCCATAATTTTATTATTTATGTAATACACTTTAATTTATGTGTATTTACATATTCATTGTATGATACCTCTTTCACGGGGTGTATGTTTCGTAAGTTACCAAATTGGTAAGGGTTAATTTAGAATCTCTTTATTATCCGAGGTTTTTGTTTTTACGTTAGTATCTACTGGGACATATTTATTATCCATTTACATGTTTTATGAATTTGTTTTCAAATTGATTCTTTTATGGTACTTTTTACTAAAACATCATTTCAAATGTTTTAAATATTTATTCTTCTAAATCATTATCATTAATGTCTATGTCTTCAAAATGGGTTTTAAGGATTTATTTATATGTACAAGAATGTTTTTAAAATGTTAATTCTTTTCAAAAGTTTCGAAGTGGTATGGGACACTTTGATTCAAAAGTGTCTTTAAATGACTTCTTTTCTAAATTGTGTGACTTTTAAATGTTTTCATGAAAAGGGGTATTTCCATCAAAGAGTTTCACAAGTCAATCTAATCTATATGAAAATTCTATAATGGATTTTAAACTTGTTTTGAAGTTGATTTACCATGATACAAATCTTCCATATTGTGTTGAAGGTTTTGTGAAATATTTTACTGTGGATGTGTAATTTTTATACCATTCATGGTTTATGGGTAAAGTATTGACATTTCTCATGCTAGTTTTAATACAAATTTTTATGTTATATTTCACCCTCTTCTTAAGATGAATGTGTTGGACTACTATGTTCCTCGTTGGGAACCGGTAAAAGTGAGCCCTTTGGGTTGGTGTCCAGTTATAAGAGGCACTTCGGGTTGGTGTCCGATTATTAGAGGCACTCCGGGTTGGTGTTCGGTTATTAGTGGCACTCCGGGTTAGGTTCCGGTTATAGTTAGCCCCTGGGCCTTGGGACGAGGCCTTGATAAAGAAATTAAAGTTCAGCATTATGCATTCCATCATTATGAAAGTGGTTAGTGATATTGCATGTGATTATTCGATTAGTTGAATATCCATGTGAATAAGTAAATGGAATTATTTCATTTTATTTCTACCATATCATGCTGAAGTTCAAGTTTAAAAGGATTTTTTTTAGTTTTATACATTGCCTTACATTTTTATGATTATTTTTGAATGTTTATGCGGTATTGATTACCCTTACTGAGCGTTTGAGCTCACCCCTTTTCTATGTTTTATTTTTTCCAGGATTCCAAGAAGTGTATTGTGATTGATATGCAGGGTTAATCCAAGGGAATAATGGTGTTCATAAAATATTATTTATGTTGTTTTGTAAGTTATAAAGTGTAATGTAACATTCATGTATATAATCTATTTTCCAAGACTGCTAAACTGATCGGTCCTTCAGGACATGATTCCATGAAATAATTCCAATGTATTAAAATAATGCACTGACTTTGGGTAACTGGGGTTGGGGCGTTACAGTTAGAATGTGTAGAAGGTTGGTGTTCCTCTACATTGGGATCACCTACAGGTTAAGAAACCTATTATTCCATGGGATTGGGAGAATCGTCATTTCAAAAAGTTCTTATCTACAGATTTGGTTCAATATTTAATTTAGATTTTGTGAATTCAACAATGATCAAATAATTAAAAGAGTTAACAATATTTATATTACAAAAAAATATAACATGATCATTGAAATTCCTTTTTTGTTAAAGGTTTATGGGATTTGACCCCTCTGTCGAGTATCCAAATCCTATTATTGTGGTATCTTATAACATACAAGTCCCCATCTATATTAGGAGAATTGGAAAATTATTATGGTTCCAAAATTAAAGGGTCATCCTTGAAAGTTTATCTAACACTTCCGTGGTTTTTGTTGATAATAGAACGATTGACCACTTTCAGTTTGCAGGGTCCGGAACATAATATACTTATACTGCTTATGATTTCATTATAAATAGGTCATCTTTCAATCATTCCTTTCTGAAATCCACTTTCATGATTCCCAATTCATCTACTTCAATAGAACTCTTATAATCAACCCACTTGAATTGAAAAAGGGCACATGGAATGTTTTATAATCTGACTCCCATATTTTTTTGATGATGCCAAAGTATGACATATTTTCATAAACTGGATTTCTTTCCTGAGGACCAGATACATTAATTGATTCAACCACATGTGTAACTTTAATATTTTTCATGTTAATTCATTGATCATGTTCATTTTTATATAATGTATAAACATTAATTTCATAACCATTATAATATAATACATGAACACTTGGTCCTGATTCATCGACGTTGGATTTATCATCTCTTCTGCTTAGATCCTTTTTTTTGGGGGTTTGGAGATTCTTTCTGGTAATGTGTTACAATTTTAAGATGTTTTTTTCTTTTTGTTTTTGGTTGGTTTTTATGGAGTAATTATTTTTGTACAAGAAATGTGTTTTTGGACTCGTTCTTATTTCTGCGAAGCAGTGATTTATGGTGGGAGGCAGTGATTTATGGAGTTGTTTTTTCTGATTGGATATTAATGGTTTCATTTTCATGATGGAGGAGTGTAGTATATATCTCCCTTTATGATGATTATGTGGTCTCTGGATTAGTCCATTATTGTGTCCTCCATCCACTAAACTCTGTTCGGATGTCATGGCCCAATGCTCCCTTCCAAGTCAGTCTAGTGTAGTGGTCTTGAAAGAGGTTTTGGGATGTGTTGTTCGAGAAGCTTATGGTCTTCTCATGGGCAATCCAAATTTTCTTTTTTCTCATTGATGAAGGAACTATTTTAATTTGGTTTACATTCATGATACATTACGATGGAAATGATGGTGTTTTATAGTGGTGACGTTGATGATTTAATTATGGAGAAGACAGTTTCCTACAGTCGGTTCTTGGGGGCGTATCGGTGCCTTCTGTAATGGTAGTCTAAAGTTGCGATGAGGCGATGGATGAAGGTTCTGTTTTGGTGAAGTGGAGGTGAAGTGATTTATTCTAATATAATGGAATATGGCTTGATATGGCTCAACGCACGAGCACTCTTCTCTTGCGGTGTGTCAGTGGTGATGGGATCATTGTTTGGATACTTTTAATTTTCAATTTGGAGCCATGGTTGATTGTGATCGTGTATTTGAATTTTTAAATGTGGTTTTTTGGTTTGAATCTATTTTTATGTGAGGTTACCACTTAACTAGAAAGTATCTTTTTTAAACAAAAAAAATGCATTTGGCATATCCATATTTTACCCTTTGATGGATTAAAGTGCCTATAAATTTCTTTTTGTATTTAATCATATGGGGAAACCTCAAAACTACTAAGAAAGAAGTAAATGTTGTCATGTTCCAGATATGTAATAGTGATTTTGAAATCATCCATTCCAAAAATTTCATTACCTACAAGTTGCTCGGTGTAATGATATTTTGGTAGATCAAGGCTTTCCACATCGGATAGGTAGTGGGTATAGAATTCAATGGATCCCTTAAAATTATATCACACCATAATAAAATCATCTAGATGAATTCAATTTTGGATACACCCATTCAAAATATTCATATACTATTCAATGGATTACATCCATATATAATGTGTAGGACAAAATAGTTAAATATCTCTTACCATGTGAACCATTTATTGAACCATCATATCAAATAATTTAGGTGGGAAGAACATTTATAATTCACATAATATAATGGAATTTTCATTTCATATACTATAAATTTCATTGGGTCTATAAATTTCTTAAATATATCTTTGAAAAAGTAACATACCTCGGTAAATGTATGGTGGAAATTATTGGGCAAAATGTAACATAAAGATATAGGCATTAGATCTTTCATCAAAACATTGAAGTCATCTGAGTTTATTCGATTTAACAAAAAATAAGACCATGAAATAATATTATTGATATTCAATGAATATACCTTTGGAACCTTTACATCATTCGAGAATTTTCCAAACTAATATCACTCCTACCTATAAAGAGTGTAAGCATCTCTAGGAAGAAAATTCAATTTTCACCCTTCACTAGTGTTAACTCTTCACATATTTCCATGTTAATAATGTCCATCCTAGCCTTAATTACATCCTTTTTTGGTCCATTTAGTAACATTCTAATGACACTATCACATACATTTTTTTCAACATACATAACATAAATAATATTTCTATTTTAAAAACAATTCTAGTTTGGTAATTCAAAAAAATGGATCTCTTTTTTCAACCGATTTTTGCATGGTTTTCAAAAAATTGATTACCGGAAGTAGTGTCCATATCTTTTACTTTCTCAAATAGTTGATCACTTGGACACATCATTGTATGTTCTTATGAAATCACATTTAATGATGTTATCCACGATCGGTACTTATTTTGTTGGGGTATAAATCCACAATGTCCTGAAAACACAATATTAAATGAATGTTTCAACCTAATTGAATATGTACATTGTTAACAGATGAGATAAAATTGAGTACCTTTAATGCTATATCGTGATAAATATTTATAAGCCGGAATTTCATTTATCATCCCCTACAACATGGATCTCAACATGAAATCTTTATTTCTATAAGCATCATACAATGTAACACCTTAATCTTATAATAATTTCAAATATTCAATAAATGGATCCAAATAAACATCAATATCATTACTCGGTTATTTTGTTCTCAATATAAGAAAAGATAACATAATGTATGTTCATTTCATGCATAACCATGATAAAAAGTTATAATTTATCAACATAACTGGCAATGTACTATGAGTGCCTCTTCGAAAACCAAAAGGATTCACTCCATATGTAGAGAGCGGAAGATGAAGGTTTCTCAGCTCATTTCCAAATTTAGGATACACATGATCGATTCACTTCTACTAAGGAGAGTCTACCTATGATGAAGTTTACCATATCAATTTTTTTATCTACATTACACATCAATTGCCTTGTAGTCACTTCACTTTTATATAGGCGACTAAACCACAGAATTATTGGAATGTACCATACAAAATTTGTAAGACCTTATTCATCCTTCTTGTATCAAGAAGAAACAAACATTGAGAATTCATTAAGTGATTTTCGGTGCATGAAAAAAAGTAAACAATAATTTTGACTGACATGTATTTTGTAGAGATCATACCCATTCAATGTAGAAATCATTTAACATCATATGTTCAACTGGGAATATCATTATCTTCAAGGATCACATCATTCAAGAGATAAAATAGTTTTATAAAACTATAATCACACATCCATTTCCATATTTTAAATTATACATCATTAGAAAGACTGAAAATGTTGTATATTTAGTACAACCAGCATAAAATAGAATCTTTGAACAACTGTTCAACTTCTCAAACAATATTGGACAATCACTAAATTCATCTCTAACTATCATTGTCATTTCCAAAATGCAGTCTTCATCATCATTCACACCTATAATCAAATCCTCAATTCGATATTCTTCAATTTCCACACTTGTAATCATATCAGATGATTCATAAAATGCAGTGTAATCCTAATCACTTGGTATGTTCATTGTTTTCCCCATTTTTAGTCTAACATTTATAACTTCGTTCTATTACGTGATAGATCAAGTTTTCTTCCAACTCCTATGGACTAATTAGTTTTGAATAATAATAGTGTAAACACATGAAAAGGAATTTAGAAGGGTCATATGCATCATCCTTTCCAAATTTGATGAACTATTTCACCCCATATTCATACTCTTTTCTCATATGATTGGAATCCATCCATTTTTTATTCATATACATCCTATTTTACTTAGTAATATTAATATTTAACAAAATAATTAAATAAAAAAAGGGTACTTTCAAATAATGTGAATCCAACATTTGAATTTTTCAGATATTATTATCACGCTTTGTAGGAAACGGGTAATTAAATTAATGAGAAGAATTTCTCCACTAGTGGTAGGTGTTATCCTCTAAATTCATCCAGAATGATCACAGGTACTTGGTATGGTATGACTACTACTCAAGCTAGTTCAAGATACAAAGGTGAATTTATATAAGAGATGGGGGGTGAGTCTCATGAAATAGAATGAAATAATAATTGTACAAGAGATATGATGAGGATGAAAATCATCTCCTTAAATCTAAATGTTCTCGAGTTGGGGAATTAGCGATGCACCAAAAAAAATTTCTTTATTTTATATCTAATGGACAAAAGAAAATAAATAGAAGTATTATTCCTATATGGTGATCCTTGATAGGTGTGACCATAAGAAGGATTATCTGGGTGGTCTTACATGCACTCATGTTGAGACAACCATTGTAGTTTCACCATTTAAATAAAAAATTTATTTACTTTGAAAATTAATAGGCTTTGGGTCTGAGGAATGAATTTTAGTAGTACTTAGCTTCCTATGTGTCCAAGGTTGTAGAGTAGGGTCATGATAGATATCCTATGGGTTGTATATAGTTAGTGACATGCATTTGTCATGGTATTTTTATCAATCAGTGATAAATTACCACTTCCCAATAATATTCAATGTTCTTTAGGTTTGGTTAGAGTTGATGGTTTTCATGGATGATACCAAGGTAAAAAATTGTTTCCCTTTTCTAGTTTCATACTTTATATAAAAACTAACCAATCCCTAATTTTCTGGATATATTTTTAAAATTGTTCTGTGAACAAAGTGAAAATCTAATTCAAGTGGGTGATGTGGGAAACTAATTCAACAAATGTCTTAACATAGGAATCCAATTGTGGAATAATCATCTTGATTATCATATCCAAAAAACATGAGTAAGATCACTTAATGAGAAAATATTTTTGGCCTTAAAATACTAAACAGAGAAAGGAATATGATGTTCTCAACATGCCTAAAGGGAAAATTGTTAACTCATCTCAGGAATAATTTAGAGATATGATCTACCCAATAATAGAATATCGTTTATTTATATAAATGTGGGACTACGAGTAAGAATTCAAAAAATTGAGATTATTATATTATATTCATTATTGATAATTTTACATGAATAAAATATATTTTCTTTTAGAGACATAAATCATAGGATCTAAATATGTTTAAATATTTTTGAAGAATATCATAGAATGATTTTCATTTCTCTTAATATATGATCTATACAGATAATGGTATGGAATTTATAAGTGAAAAAATTGATGATTATTTTGAGAAGAATGTTATTCATCATTAACATAGTTTACCACATACCACATTATAAAATGTTGTTTTGGAATAAAAGAATAAAATTTTAGTTAAGATGACTTGAACATTATGAATAGAGAATACTACATTATTAAAAATAAATGAATCTATTCACTCTAATTTCAAATCACAAAACTCTATTTTAAAGTCAATGTTACATTTAAAAGTTAATTTATTTATATCATCATTGAAATAAAAAATATCATCCTCATTCTTAAAAACCATTGAAATCTAATCTATTAACATTAAAACCAATCAATTGTCATTACAAAAACATTTAAATTATAAAAAACTAATGAATTATATCCCAATAAATCATTGAGACACTTTTTATTAGTTTTTAAAAATGATTTTTATGAATATAAAACATGTTACAGTTTATTTAAAATAACTTTTTAACAAAATGTTCACCTATTAAAAAAACATTTGTTGGGAAATCAAACGCAAAATTCATTTTCAAACTGCCTTAGGAAACTCACTCACTATTTTCAAAACCAACCCTTTTCGATTTTTGACCAAGATTTCAAACATTTAAAAACCTCCAACCCCCTTTAAGAATATTTCCTCAACTATTATATAGTATAATATGTATAAAAACTTCACACACACACACACACACATATATATATATATTTAAATGGAAAAAGAAAAAAAGATATATTATTTGAAAACATTTTCATAATATAAAATACAGAGGTTGGATAAAATAATTGTTTCACAAATAAAAAATAAATTATTATATTTTTTAAAATATTTTTAACACTAAAAACAAATATAATGAATAAAATTCGATTAAAGGTTACAATAAACAAGAACAATAAAATAGCCATCATGAATGAATCACAAAAAGAAGTGGTAATTTCACTAAGAAAAAATGAATGTAAATTATTCAAAATTTAATAAATAATAATGAAAATTAATATTATAAAAAATTAAATTATTAATTAATCCACCACCATGAATGAAACACCCTTACAAATCCCTAATTTTTATAAATGCATACACATTCTAGGAAAATCCACAGAGAATTTCCAAAAATAATACCCATAAAAAAGAAATTTTGATAACCACTCCAAATCCATTTATGAGTCAATTTAAAATTATGAAACTTATTTTTTATACAGTTAAACATTTATGCCTTCACAATTTCTCAAAATTTAGCTTATAGAAGTAGCCACCCACCTTAATTATTATTCTATAGTTAAATAATACATCTATAATTAATATATTAACCCTAATAATCCTCATTTGATAGCTAGGAAATAAATCCCTAATTCATCTTAACCCAAAATATTTGATTTCATAAAAACCTATTTGAATTGGTTTTTACCAATTGAAAAATAAGAATGTTATTGTATAAAATTTGTTTGGGATAATAATACATTCCAGTGATAACAAAAACATTAAAAAATACAATTTAAAATATAGCGAGAAGAAGATAACCACCCAAACATGTGAAAAAATTTTCTATATTGCATATCAGAATGTGGAAGAGAAGAAATGGGATAAATTTCATGTATTTTTCAAAAAAAAAATATTTTTAAGGTACCCATAATTGATCACATTGTTAGAAAACATGGTCGACCTAACTAAGATGAAACCATTTCATTAAGAATCCTCAAATTTGTAATTCATTGTCATCAAAATAAGTAAATCATATTATGTTATCGAGATTTACAATGTTCTCCGAAGATGGGTGATTGGTATGATCCCCTACCAGAACTAATGTTTTTTTAAAAAATATATATATAATCCCAACACATTCTTAAATTTTTTAACAAGAAAATTTCATATAGGATTGAATCATTTTTAATGAAAATCAATTAAGGCCAAGTCTAAAAATACACATTTTCTTCAAAATTTATTTCAACATATTCCCATTGATAACCAGATTTTGTAAAATATATGGAAAACAACGTTATTACTCTAAATAGAAAAAAATAACAATTATTTAAAAAATTACTCAGTTGTTTTCCCAATAATATTTTATGGGAATGGGGAATATTTTATCTTGATGACACGTGACTATAAAAACAAGATATTGAATTTCCCATTGATGAAACACTATGAAGTTCTTGCTATGGTGAAGGGGATCATTATAGTGGCAATAAAACTATTTCAAGGACACATTAGTAGAGAATATAATCATTTTATCTCATTGGTAAAAAACAATTACTTGAAGAAAATGATTGTTTCATCGATTCAATGCTTGGAATCCCCTACAATGATGATAATTGGCATGCTATGGAAGTATTATCAAAATGGTCGTTGCCATTTTCAAAATAGTTATTCCAAGAAAAAGGGAAAATTTTTATCTCAAATAGAAGAGGCTGGATAACAAGAAGAAAGTGATTCATTCATTGATGATTGATAGGGTATAATTAGAACACACACTAAATGCATTGAAAACAATCACATTTGTCGGTATAATAAGAACATCATAAAAAAACAGAATACTAGACACTTAAATTGGAAATAAAAATAAAGAATAAAATAAACCAAATAAGAAAAACAATTCACACATTAGAGAGGGGATATGCGGCTATTCAGAGGGTTTTGGGAGCAGTTTAGATGAGGTAAAAGGTTGATGCAATTGAGTACATGGGAATCAGTTCTATAGTGGGGATGTGTAAATTGTAGTTTCAATGAAAATGTTAGGACTTGTGGGGGAACCCATGATAAAATCTAACAATCACCTCAAATCATGGAACCCTTACTCCACCTCAGGTAATGTCTTCCATTAGAGGATCTTCGACACTCATAGGTACTTTCACAGTAATGTAGAAGAACAAAAGGATAATGGTGAAGAAACACGGGAATCCAAAAAATAAAAAAAAGGAAGTGGGAGGAGGAAGAAACATGGTTGTGGATTAGAGTTTGTCCCCGTCAAGCACCGTCACAGAACACTCGACACACAGAGCACGACAAAGACTTGAAGATGAAGTTCAACATACCTCGGTTTTCGAGAGGTTCAATCCATCGAGAAATTCGATGAATATTAAGACATATGGTAGTAGTAGGATTCGATAGTAGCGACGATAGTAGTTGGGTTCTGCAAAAACTTGAAGGCACAAGAGAGGTGACTATGGGGTTTATTTTTATTAGATCGGGTAGGACTTTTATCAAGGCTTTTTAGAATAGATAAAGATAATCTTTATCAGGACTGATAAAGATCTAATTTTGATAATATATTTTTTATTTAAAATTATAATTATAAATAAATATATTTAAATAAATTTCTATATATTTATAAATATACTTATAAATATATTTATTTAATTATTTATATATAATTACAAATATAATAAATATATTTATTATTTCAATATATTTATTATTATTATATAATATATATATATATATATATATACATATTTATTTATTTATATTAATAATTGTAATTATAAATATATAAATTTATAATTATTTGTATATAATTATAAATATATTTATATATTAAATATATTTATATTATTATATATATTTATTAACATATAAATTTTTATATTTATTAATATATAAATACATATTTATTAATATATAAATATATATTTACTAATATATATAAATATATATATTTATAAATTAATAGTAAATATATTTATTATTTCAATATATTCTTTGTATTTTTATTATTATTTAAATATTTATTTATTTATTTCAAATTATAATTATAAATAAATATATTTATATATATTTATATATATTTATATATAATTATAAATATATTTTATTATTTAAATATATTTATTCAAATTTTATAATTATTTAAATTTGTATTTATGAATTTATATTTGTAATTATAAAAAAATATACGTAAAAAGTATTTATATATAATTATAAATATAATTATTATTATATAATTATAAAAATAATAAATATAATTATTGTTTAAATATATTTATTATATTTTTATTACTATTTTAATAGTTATTTATTTATAAATAAATAAATGCTTTTTAAAAAAATATATACATATTTATAATTGGATAATTAAATATTTAAATTAAAAAATTATTAAAAAAAATTAAATGTATTAACTATATAAATTTAAAACTTATTTTAATTGTTAAAACGTAAAAAAATGAATAATTATTATTCAAATAAATTACAAACATATTGAACATATTACATGTATAGTATATAAATATTTGTATTAATAAGTATTGAAAAATGATTAAATATATTTCTAATATTATTAATGAATATATAATAATAAATAAACAAATTACATTAAATTAATAAAAAAATATTAAAAACAAAATTCATAACATTTACGTGAATTACAAAACATATATATGCACACATACAAATCTATATAGACATATACCTACACACATGTATATACACACATACATACATGGGAATATATTTTTAATTTTAATAAGAGAGATGTATTATTTCTATTCTGGAAAGATTCTCTCTCTTGATTTCCTCTAAGGATGATCAAACGCTCGATATTATTGGGAATATGGAGTTATTTTTCCTCTGTTTTCCAAGATTGAAGACAATTTTGGAAAATGGTGTTTCAGAAAAAGGTGGATCTATTTTTCAAATGTTTAGAAATTACCTGATGATGATGACAAAGTTTGCAGGGAGCCCCACCCATTGTAAGGAATGGATGGGGATGACCTCAGTCGGTTTTAGTTGGCAACGACATTCAGATTCTAGCCGGTGAGGGACATTGAGTATAGGAGGTTTATTTATTTATTTTTTAATTTAAAGGGTCACTTTTTTTATTTTGAAAACTCTGTGTTTCTAGCACCAAATGAATTGACGCTAGACAGTTTTACCCTAGAGCGTCAATTCATTTGGTGCTCTTGGGTTTTTTTCCAAATCCCACAAAACCCCTCCCCAACCCCTTTATATATATATATATATCTTATTAATTATAATTATAATTCTAATAAATATAATTATAATAAATATAATAATTAAATAAATACAATAAATTTATAATAACGTTTATTATAATTATGACAATTATATAAATATAATAAATATATAATTATAATAAATATAAAATTATAATAAATATATAATTATAATAAATATATAAATATAGTAATTGTATATTTATAATAAATATATAATTATAAATATAATAATTATATAATTACGACAATTATAATAATTATATAATTGTAAATATAATAATTATATAATTATAATAAATATACAATTATAATTACAATAATTATATAATTATAAATATAATAAGGATATAATTAAATATATAATCCTCATTAAAATTATATATACAACCTTATTAAAATTATTTATATTTATTATATTTATTATAATATATTATAATTATGTATTTATTATAATATTATAATTAGGTATTAAATTTATAAATATGTATTATAATAGATAAATAAACCATATTAAATTTATTTATAAATTATTTATAAATTTTTATATAATTATTTCAATACATAGATAAACTATATTAAATTTATTCATAAACATATATATATATATATAAATAAACATTATTGAAATTATTGAAATTTTTTATATTTATTATAATATATTACAATTTTGTCTTTATTAAATTTATAATTATGTATTAATTATAACATATCATAATATATTATAATTATGTATTTATATTATAATATATTATATTCATTTATTTATTATAATATATTATAATATATTATAATTATGTATTTATAATTACGTATTTATTATAATATATTACAATTATGTATTTATTAAATTTATAATTATGTATTTATTATAATATTAAATTTATAATTATGTATTTAAATATAAATAATTATACATATAATTAATATAATAATTATAATAATATATATATAATTATTTATATATAATATGGTTTATTATAATAATTATAATATTATATATTTATTATAAATAAACCTTGTTAAATATTAATATATAATTATAAATTTAATACATAATATAATATTATAATAAATACATTGTTATAAATTTAATAAGAGCATAATTATAAAATATTATAATAAAAATAATAAATATAAATAATTTTAATAATGTATATATATATATATATATATTAATAAATTTGATATGGTTTATTTATGTATTTAAATAATTCTATATAAATTTATAAATTTATAAAAAATTATATATAAATAAACATTATATTTGAAATTTATAAATTTATATTTAAATAAAAATTATTAAAATAATTTACCTTTATATCAATAAACTTTATTAAATATTATATAATTGTTATATTTACATATTTATTATTATTATGTAATTACTATAATCATATATTAATTATATTTATAACTATATTTTTATTATATTTTTAATTATATATTTATTATATTTATAATTATAAAATTATTAAAATGATATAATTATTATAATCATATCTTTACATAAATAAACCCTATTAAATATATATATATATAATAAGTATATATTTACGATGATTATATATTTACAATAGCTATATAATTATAATAACTATATAACTACAGTAATTACATATTTATTATAATAAATATACATTTATAAATGTAATTATAAATATACATTTATTTATTATAATAAATGTAATATGTAATTTTTTATTTTTTATAATAAATGTAATATGTAATTATACGTTTATATTTATTATATTTATTATACATTTATGTAATTATAAATATACATTTATTATAATTAAAAAATTAATGTATCATATTAAATTTATTATATTATATTAAATATTACATTTATTTATAATATAATTATATAATTATAAATATAATAAATATAGATATGATAGTTATATAAAAATGATAAATAATTACATATTGCATTTATTATATTATTTTTAAAAAATAAATGTATTAAAATATTTATTATACATTTATTGAACATATTTATTATAATAAATGATTAAAATAAATTTAGATTTATTATAATAAATAAATGTAAATTTATTATAAATATAAATATAAATATACATTTATTATAATTAAATTTTACCATATTTATTATAATAAATATACATTTATAATAAATGTATTATAAATATTTATTATAAATTTACTCTATATTTATTATATATTTATTATAATATTTATTATAATGATATTTATTATACATTTATTATAATAAATATTATAATAATATTTATTATAATAGATATTGTAAATGTATATTTATTATAATAATATTTATTATACATTTATTAGAAATTTATTATCATAAATATTATAATATTTAATTATAATAAGTGTTTATTATAAATAAAAATGTATTATAAATATTTATTATACATTTATTATACATTTATTATGCATTTATTATAAAATTATTTATTAAAACATATATTAGATATTTTTTATAATGAATATTATAATATTATAACATTATAATATTTTTAATAAATTTATAATAAATGTATAAAAAATGTATATTTATTATAATAATATTAGAATATTTATTAGAATAATTATTAGATATTTATAATAAATATTTATTATAAATAAATAAATTTATTATAGTTTTGGTATTTATTATAAAAAATATAATTATTTATTTATTGTATTTTTTATTTATTATAATAAATAAATTTATTATATATATATATCGGGTTTGGGGGTGGTGTGGGGTCAAAGCGCCACTTCAAGTGGCCCTTTGCCCACAGTTTGTTCAGCGCAACTTCATGTGGCACTGAACAAACCCATTTCCCCAATATTTATAAACCATACCCCATAAAACTACAAAAACCCCTCCTAAATTACTCAGCAGGTGACATCCTCGGTGTGAAATGACCTTGAGGCAGGTGTGCCTTGAGAAGCAGCCCATGACCTCGGCCTTGGGTGATGTGAGTCACAGAAAGAACGCTGGTCCATTTGATTTACGGGTGGCGAGGTGGGGTCCAGATTTGTGGGGATGGAATCAATTTGGTGAGGCTCGGGATATGGGTTTTGATAAGGTTAACCTTGGTGTCTGGCATTGACTATCAGCACAATAATGAGTTAGCACTTTGGGCGGGCTTCTACATCAAGTTTGTTTTATATTTTCATGGGTCTTTGGGTCTTATTTTTTATCAAACATTATTGTGGGTATATGAGTCATTTAATTTGGGCCTTTTGGACACCCTCATCAATGCATTCTAGTGCGTGAGGTCTTCATGGTTGGCAACTGTCGGCTGACATCTTGACTATATCAGCTCGTGCGGTTGTCTCTGGGACTTCAGCCATTTATGACGTGGGTTTGTTGGACTACTAAAATAGTGGGTCTAGGGTTCATGGAGTGTGCATCATTGGATCATTTTTTGTGATTTTGGGTGGCTTTGTTTTCACTTTCCTAGTTTTTTTGTGCATTATGTGCCACACATTTTCATGCTCTTGTTTTCATTTTATTTTCATAAATAATATTTTAGCATCGAGCATGCTCGGTACCTGAATCATTCTTGTATATTAAATTATTTAAGATCAATATAAACGTATTGCTAAATAAAAATATTCATTTATATATTATATATGTTTTTAAATAAAATATTAATATTTTATATTTATTTTAATTATATACACATTGTGCAATTAATGTATGTAAATAAACTATTAAATAGTTTGAAAAAAATAAATTTGATAATTTTTTAAATATAAATTTTGAAAATAAGATTCATTTTTTATTAAAAGTTATATAAATAATATTAATATATTAATTTAATATATATATATATACTTAATGTAATATAGATGTTATTTAAAAATATAATAAAATGTATTTATTTATTTATATTTATAACTATAAATAAATATATTTATAAATATTAGTATATAATTATAAATATAATTATATAATTATATATTTTTATATAATTATATAGATATATAAGTATATATAATAGATATATAATTGTATATAATTCATCTCTGAATGGTAGATCGGTTGTGTTACCAGATTTGAAGATTGATGATGGTAGTTTATCTCTAGATTCATTCAGAGACTCCTCCATTGGTAGGATACTTAAAAAAAGGCTCGTCAGCTCACGTGAAGGCTAATTTTTCCATTACCTGTCCCCCGGGGCCCATGCTGTGACTACCCCAAACCCGCCTTCCATAGGTCAGGGGCTGGCGACTAGCATTTAAAAGACGTACCCCTACAACAGGAAGGCATTGCCTTTAAACCTGTACAATTACACAAACCAAGAACACAACAAGAAGCAACTGTAAGGTAAACTGCGGCAGTAAAAAGTGTACTAAAAGAAAAGGGGTCGGAATACAAGCCCAACTAAAAAGTAAAAGTACAACTAAAAAGAGAAAAATAACTAATAGATCGTCCACGGAGGATCCTACCTTAAGGGTGGGTATAGCTCACGATAAGTAGTCCTTGCTGCACGTCACGTCATGGTCCACCTCCGAGCACCGTCCAGTCCTGGCTCCCTCATCCTCGATCAATGTTGTTTGTCATCTACACAAGACACAATAAGGTGTGGGCATAGCCCGTGCATGGGTGAGTATAATGATACTCAGTAGGGACCCCGAGACCCCTGAAAGTCACCCGGAGTTCCAAAAAGGAAAAACCATAAAGCAAAACCTCAACCAAAAAGCAATGAGCAGTAAATAACTCTACTTAGGTATATTCCCCTACATATACCTAAGTTATTAAGATATACTCATCTCCCACATGAGGGAAGAATGCCACAAAGGTATCACCACTATAGTAAAAGTACCAAAAAGGTAACACCATGAAGATAACACCAAAAAGGTAAAACTACCACACTTGTAACTCCACAAAGGTAACACGAAAAAGGTAAATGTACCACACATGTAACACCATGAAGGTAAAAGTCTCATCTCACACCAGGTATTAGTGGAGTATAGAAGTACAGATGATCAGTTGAGAAGCTAGACCATCTTACTCTCTCAAGAGGCACTTCTGCAGATTATATAGAGTATGAACCACACATGATCAATATGTACTAACCCCCACAATGACCCACACAGGATCCGACCTGCCCGGAGTTGATAGGTACAAACCCCCGCAATGACCCACACAGGATCTGACCCACATAGGATCGGTATGCGTTGACCCACACACGATAGTTGAGTGCATACACACATAGGATCTGACCCACATGAGATCAGTTTGCACAGACCCACATAGGATAGCTGAGCGCTGATCCACAAAGGATCAGTAAGTACTGAACCACACAAGATCGCTCGGTACTATCCTCCGTATGATTTGTCTCCAACCTCCACCTCACTACCAGCCACTCGATTCCCTCTCATAGTATTATTGATTCTATGAGAACTAATCCTCAAGCCATCGGTTTTACCTCAAACATCAAGAATCCCCACGAAGAAGTATCCCAAATGACTGCCATGTCATAAGGGTTCAAACGAGACAGACGACACGTCAATCAGACGCTCGATCTGTGACTTAAAAGTGTTTTGGTTCCGAGAGCCCAGTTGGATTCGTATTCGATCCAACACATCTATACTCCAATATTCTCTAAAACTCATGTGGAGTATACCAAAAGGACTGCCTCATCTTATGGGTTTCGGTGCTGCAGATGGTTCGTCAAACAGACACCAGGTCTGTTAGTTACACCTCTTTCCGTGAAATGGGGGTGATCACACCTTGGCCCAGCTCAGCTCGGGCGGGCCCGCTGGAATATGCCAAATGGAACACTTCCCAAAAGGTATCCCAACACCATAGAAGACGTGTCGAATGAACACCCGGTTCATCAGTTATGGGTGTTTCATTATTCGGGGACTGGTTGGGTCTAGGCCTAGTCCGACTCGGTCAGGCCGGCCCGATGCAATGGGTCCCAGGGGCTACCTAACCCCACTCGGGGTCCGGCCCGCTACAGAAAGCCCGGTTTGCAAGGTCTGGCCCGTTGGGGTCATCCCAGTTTGGTTCGCTGTCCTGGGTGGTCGTCGGCCCGGCCCGTCGGGTGGGGCCCCGCCCACCCGCATTGGCACAATGGGTTGTATGTTCGGCCCGACCTACGTCTGGCCCAGTCCCCCAGAAGGCGGACTGGACTTTCCATCTGGCCCTACTAGTGTGGGGTAGTTTTAGTCAGTTGATGGCCGCTGCCCCACTGCGTAACGTCCGATAATTTTGGTTGACCGGGGGTACGCTAAACCGGCACAGCGTGGTTCCCCACCGCTCTCCACCTACCGCAACCCGCTGGCCGTGGATGAAGCCACTGGGGGTGCCGGTGGGCGCCGTCCCTTATTTCGTGCAACCGGGTCGGGCCGACCACATTCTTAACCCACCACCGCTTCGGCCGTGGACTTCCCAACCGACGTCACATGATGGCGTGCCGCTCCATCTCTGCAGTCGTCCAGTGGCGGCCGCACCGCTAATGGCCGCGACATTATGTCTTGGCCTCCTCTTGCGATGCGGAACAACATGCCGCCTCCATCGTGGCAAGTTGGTGCCACCACTCCGGTGGTATTCCACAGATAATGCAAGGGTAAACAACGTAGCGAGGGGTCTGGGCCATGTTCGTTTGGCCCGCACCCTCTGTGTTTTCTTGAAAACACGAGGGAGGAATAAGATTCAATATTCACTTGAAATAATGAAAAATTATTTCTTACCTCAAGATCTTTGGAGAATGTCTGTGATAGAGGAAGCTTCGGTATTCGTCATCCCCATAGCAAGGCGCCAATATTTCCGCTCAAACATCATCCTTTAGTTAGTGATTCGGTGTCGCTCATCACCGCCCTCTAGAACTAGCTCCATCCTCCATGTGATTGGCATCACAACACTTTATCAGAACTTCGTCTCATGGTGAAGTTGTTCCAATACCTCTCCCTAAGAACAATATAAATAGGAGTGGGTGGAGGGTGATTAACGCCAGTGGAATTAATGGGGGTTTATTTAATTGGATCTTCCAAATTCCAATGGCGTTGTAACAAAGGATTTTAGAATTCAAGCCATTTAATGGATTGACACGTCATTGTTCACGCCATTGCCGCTTGTCCGTTGGAGAAAATGTAAGAAAGAAATAAAATAACCATGTTATTTTATTATTCTTTTAAAAATTCCAAAATCTATCTTTTTCTCTAGAATCACTTCGGTCAATGTGAAGCTTCTCTTAAAATAATTTCGACAATGTGGATTCAATGTTACCCTCAAATTTTTAATCCGAGCACTAGTTCAAAAGATAGAAAATGCCGACCAAGTGTTTACTGAATGTATCTTAAAAAATGTTCAAAAATTCATTTTGGGCACACCGGACCTCAGAATCACACACCATCAATTTTAAAATAGTTTTAATAATTTCATATAATTTTTAAAAAATACATGGAAAAATCCGAGTGTTTACATTATCTACATCTTAGGGATTTTCGTCCCTGAAATCCACAAGATAGAATGATGAAACGAATGGGGGTGATGAGCACTTTACTAAGCCTCTTTTTCGCATGTTCTCCTTTGGAGGTTGTCGTGCTGCCAGCAAACACGCACCAGAGGAATTGAATGCCCATTAAGGACCCGCTCATGTCAATCCTCAATCTCCACTAGAACTTTTTTAAACGTCACTCAATCATCAATGTCCAGCTCACCATGGTTGATGACATGAGATGGGTTTTGAATGTATCTCCTCTGCAGTGATACGTGGAAGACGCTGTGAACCCTCTCCAATTATGGTGGTAGTTACAAGAGGTATTCTACATTTCCAATCCTCCGAAGTATCAGAAAAGATCTGATAAACCTCGGTGAGAGTTTGCCGCATTAGACAAATCTCTGCAGTCCCTATTGATGTGAGACCCATAGGAAGACTTGGTCTCCCTCCTCGAACACTAAGGGCCTCTCAATCCTGTCAGCATAAGAATTTTGTCTTCATTGTGAAGTCTTAATCCTCTCTGGGATGATTTGCACCTTCTCAGTGGTAGCTCGTACCATCTCTGGACCCATAAGTGCTAACTCCTCTGGGTCTGTCTAGCATAGAGGTGATATGAAAGGTCATCCATATAAGGCCTCTAATGGTGCCTTGCCGATGGTGGTGTGATAGTTGTTGTTGTTTGAAAACTCATCTAAAGGCAAGTGATCCTCCAAACTGCAGCCAAAAGATAGGACTCATTCACGTATCATGTCCTCCAATGTCTGAATGGTCCACTCCATCTGACTATCCATCTGTGGATGAAAGGCAGTGCTCAAATATAGCTGAGTCCCAAACACCTCCTTTAGTCCCTTCTACAACTAGGATATAAAATGTGTGTCATGTTTGGAGTTGATTATCGATGGAACCCCATGAAGTCGTACAATCTCGTGTGAGTAGAGGCATCCGAGACCCTCTATTGATCCCTACTATCAGATGGGTAGGAAGTGGTCTAACTTGGTGAGTCGTTCAATGATCACCTAGATGGAATCATGTTCCCTGGACGTACATGGAATCCCTATCTCAATGTCTATGAAGATACCATCCCACTTCCACTTCGGCACCTCTAGTGTCTGCGTTAAGCCTGGTGGAACCAAATGCTCAACCTTACTTGCTGACAAGTGAGACATCTTGAAACAAACTCTGCCACTGCCTTCTTCATGCATGCCCACCATTGTGGATTCCAGAGGTCCTGGTACATCTTCACCACACCAGGATGCACTGCCAAAGAGGACGCATGGAACTCCCTCAACAACTCCTCTTGTAGCTGTACTGGTACCATGATGCGTCCTCGAAATAAGATGACATGCTCCCCACCTTTATAAAACCCATGAGGTGCCGTCCTGTGGATATTTGATCACGTCATGTCTCACAATCAATGTTCCCAATCTGTGCCTCCTGAACTCATTGATGAAGTGGGGGGGGGGGGTGAAAGTTATAGAATGAAGGTAAGATGTCCCATGTCTATCCACAAAAGATGTCTGAAACTCGCCCAGCTTCTCTATCTACTCACTCAGCAACTATAATACAGACCTCCTACTAAGGGCTTCTGCCACTACGTTCCTCTTCCCAATAGTATAGACTATCTCAATGTCATAGTCCTAGAGTAAATCATTCCAACATTGTTGCCCCAGATTTAGGTACTTCTGTGAGAAGATATACCATAAACTCTTGTGATTAGAGTAGACTATACAACATTTTCCCATGAAGTAATGTCATCACATCTTCAAGGTTAAGACTACTTCTACTAGTTGCAGGTCATGGGTCTCCTAGTTCGGCTCATGTTGTCTCAGATTTAATGAACCATAAGTGATCACTGGTCTCTCTTACATCAGGACACATCCAATTCTGGTCCCTAATGCTTCATAGTAGACTACATACCCAACACCCTCTTTTGGTATCCTCAAGATAGGGTCACTCATTAATCTCTTCCTCATCTCCAAAAACTCTGATAGAATCTCTCCGTCCACACGAAAGGTTATCCCTTCATCGCCAATGCTAATAGGGGGGCCAAAACTCTGGAAAAGTCAGGTATGAATCTCCAGTAGTACCTAGCCATCCATAGGAAACTCCACACCTCAGTCAAACTCCTTAGTGGATACCAAGCTAGAACCGTCTCTATATTTTTTGGATCCACTTCAACTCCAACCTCTGTGAAAACATGTCCCAGTAAGTGGAACTCTTGTATCTAGAACTAGAACATACAGAGGTTAACATAAGGCTGGTGCTCTCAGAGTGTATCCAGAAATATCTACAGATGATAGGCATGATCCTCTTACATCACTAAGTACACCAAGATGTCGTTGATGAAGACCACAACAAAGCGATTGAGGTATGGTTGGAAGGTCATGTTCATGAGTCCCCTGAATACTGTAGGGTAATTGGTCACAACAAAAGGCATAACCAAGAACTCATAGTGTCTATACCGACATCTAAATGTCGTCTTTTACACATCCTCATCTTATACCCTGAGATGATGATAGCCTGATCTGAGGTCTACCTTCGAAAACCAACGAGCTCCCATCAGCTGATTGAAGAGATCAACAATCCTCGGGAGTGGATACTGGTTCTTCCCATTCACCTGGTTCAGGTACCGATAATCTACACATAGTCTCAAACTCCCATATTACTACTTGGCGAACAAAATCAGGACTGCCCATGGAGAAACACTGGGCCTTATAAACCCCTTCTTCTGTAAGTCCTCCAGCTATTCCCGTAACTCCCGAAGCTCCACGGGGACAATCTAATATACTAGTGTAGATATTAGTGTCGTTCGGGGGTATAGCTTAATGTAAATGTCTACCTCCCTATGTGGAGGTTTTCTTTGAACATCATCTAGAAAGACACCAACATACTGTTCCACCACTAACGGATAGCTCGGACTCTCATCTTCAACTACTTCAAGGGTAAGGCTAGCCAACTTATATGTGATCGGCTTTACCCTCCTCTGGGGAATTCCATCGTGTGCTACAAAGGTTTCTTTCTCGCTGGTGAAAGAAAAACCGGTCCCATCTGTGCGGAAACACCACACTTTGTGCCTTATACAGACAATTAGAGCATGGACTGTGGATAACGGATCCATACCCAAGATGACGTTTTAAGGCCTCGACGCCGCTACTAGAAGATCTCTGCCATGCTCTCACTTCCAAGAGTAACCTCACACTACTGTAACTAGTGTGTATTCATCGAATCTTCTCCCCTAGGAGTATCTAGCCATAAGGATCGAGCAAACAGCTCCATCGAAATCTTCGAGCTCTGAATGACGGTCGTGGAAATAAAAGAGTGACTGGAACATGTGTCTATAAGTACTGAATCTATTGTGGAATAGACATAGATTTTCAG
This sequence comes from Viscum album, assembly GCA_963277665.1. Taxonomy (NCBI): domain Eukaryota; kingdom Viridiplantae; phylum Streptophyta; class Magnoliopsida; order Santalales; family Viscaceae; genus Viscum; species Viscum album. The sequence continues at coordinate 2,049,693,801 of OY728137.1, forward strand.
TCTAATCATCTCCGGAGCACCGTGGTCTTAGGCCTCAGCTTCCAGGAGCTGAGTTCGTCCATGTCCTCCTGCTCCCTTTGGTTGGGGTGGACAACCTGGAGGTGGTGGTTGCAGAACCTCGAATCGCTGCCCAACGCCAGCTGCATGGCTAGCTAATCTTCCACGTCCTCCACCCTGCAGTCCTCCTCTTTCAACCCTCTGCCTCTGCCTCGACAGTCTCTAGACCATCATCTGGTCATTCATATGGCCGACCAGGCAGTTTCAAGCCATGTGACCATGACCGCTGTATGAGTAGCCCTGCCTGATCCTCAAATGTCCCGCTCTATCCTGTGAGCCCCTCAACAATGACCCTATATATTGAGGTCTCCCACCAGAAGGTCTAGCCTACATGGGCCCCTACAACATCCGTCTACTCCCTTATATGGATGAGTCCTCAACCTGACTTCTGGTGGTGTCATTCTCTGTTGGTTCCTACTCAGCTAGGAAACTCTCCACCAAAATCCCTCTCTCTTTCACCCCAACTTGCATCGGAGTGTTGAGAGATATCATCGATGATATAATATCCTGTCAGAGACCCTGATAAAAGGTTCGAGCCCTGAAGAAATTCTCTTGTATCATGTCAGTGGACTAGCAGGGGTGATTAGTGAACCTCGTCGAGTATTGGGTCATGGTCATGGTGCCCTGCTGTTAGTGTAGTAGCTCTTGTATATGCATTGAGTATAGATTTGATGGGACAAACTCTGCCCCTAAAAAGGACCTCGATGTCCACTCAGGCGAGGGTCACCTCATCGTGTAATTAGAGTGTCAAACTCCACTATCTCCCAGTTACTCCCTAGAAGTGACTAGCATCTAGGATCACCATCAGATCACCTGGTGTCCCAAATATGTAAAACTTTTTGTCTATAGCCTCCATCCAGTCCTCAAATGCCTGTGGATTCATCTCACCTCAGAACATTGGAGCTCTTTTCCGCTGAAACTCATGAAATTCACTCAGTCGGCGTGCGCCCTCTACTTCTGGGGCACGTGGAATCTACTGCCCAACGGATGGGGGTGCTACTGGTGCACCACCTGATGGTACTATTGCTGTAAGAGGGACCTACACCAAAGTCTAATCACTTAGTGGGATGTCATCATGTACTCTCTCGGGAATCCTGACTGGTTGTCTATGTGGAAAAATCTTGAAAGAAAACAGCTGTGCCATGGTCAATAAGTAATACCTAGTGAGTTGACTCAAACAAATCATAAGAAAAACATTTCCAAAACACAAAAAATTAGTGTTTTCATGTACCAAGTTGGAAATCAGAATTCAGGGTCCAAGTGTATGGATACGTCAGCCACCACACCAATAGTAGACTCCATGAACTAACAACCACTATGAAAACACTTAACACTATTGCTCCATCAAAAAGATCAGAGTCCTAGTACTTCGGTAGAACCAAATCCTCTAATACAACTTTGTCACGACGCATCCCCCAGGGCCCGTGCCGTGACTACACTTACCCTACCTTCTATAATCCAGGAGATGGCTACTAGCACTGAAAAGTTGTATCCATACAATGGAAAGGCATTGCATTTATACATATACAAACACAAAAACTGAAAACACAACAAGAAGCAACTGCAAGGTAAACTATAGCAGTAAAAATGTTTACTAAATGTAATGGGGCTGGAATGCAATCCCAATTAAAATGTACAAGTACAACTGAAAGGAGGAAAATAGCTCCTGGATCTTCCTCCGAGGATTCTACCTAAATGTTAGGTACAGCTCATGATCAATAGTCACTGCCGCACGTCACATCGAGGTCCACCTCCGAGCACCATCCAGTCCTTGGTCCCTCAGCCTCGATCAATGTTGTATGTCATCAGCACCAGATACAACAAGGTGCAGGCATAGCCTGTGCATGGGTGAGTATAATGATACTCAGTATGGTCCCTGTGTCCCCCAAAGGTCTCCCAGAGTTCCACAAAGTAAAAACCACAAATCAAAACCTCTTCCATAAAGAACATAGAAGTAAAAAACTCTACTTAGGTATACGACCATACATACACCAAAGTTATCAAAATGTACTTCTCTTATACATGAAGAAAAAACACCACAATGTTAACACCACAAAGGGAAAAGTACCACAAAGGTAAAACCAAGAAGGTAACACCACGAAGGTAAACATACCACACAAGTAACTCCACAAAGGTAACACCACAAAGGTAAAAGTATCACATAGGTAATACCATGAAGAATAACAACATGAAGGTAAAAGTATCACCTCACACCAGGTATTAGTGAAGTATCGAAGTATAGATGATCAATCGAGAAGTTATATTATCTTACTCTGTCAAAAGGCACCGTTGTTGATTATACGAAATCTGACCCACACATGATTGATAGGTACTAACCCCTGCAATGACACATAGAGGATCCGACCTACCTGGAGTCAATAGGTACTAAACCTCACAATGACCCACACAGGATCTGAACCACAGAGGATCGGTATGTGCTAACCCATACAGGATTGCTGAGCACTGACGCACACAATATTGGTATGTGTTGACCCTCATAAGATTTTTGAACACTGACCCACACATGATATGTCCCACACAGGATCGGTAAGTGATAACCTACACAGGATCGCTCTGTACTAACCTTTATATGATTTGTCTCTAAACTCTGCCTCACTCCTCGCCACTAGATTCCCGCGCATAGTAAGCATGATTATAGGAGAACCACTCCTTAGTCCCCCATTCATATCTCAACCACCACGAAGCTCCATGAACAAGTAAATAAAAGGACCTCCATGTCATAAGGGTTCCAACGTGATAGAAGGTGCGTCAATCGGACACCTGGTCCGTGACTTAAAAGAATTTTAGTTCTGAGGGCCATGATGGACTTAGATTCGATCCTACCCGACCATACTCCGACTTTCTCCAAAACTCATGTGAAGTATAAAAAAAAGGACAGCCTCATCCTAAGGGGTCCAGTGCTACAGATGGGTTGTGAAACAGTTGACCATTCTATTAGTTACACCCATTTCCATGAAACTGGGGTGATCACACCTTAGTTTGGTCCGGCTCGGTCGGGCCTGCCGGAATATGCCAAAGGGACCGATTCACAAAAGGGATCCGAACAACACAGACGACATGTCGAACGGAAACTTGGTTCATCACTTATGGGAATTTATTTATTCGGGGGCCGGTTGGGTCTAGGACGGTCCAACTTGGTCAGGCCGGCCCAACACAATGGGTACCGGGGTCTACCTGAGCCCGCACAGGTCCGACTTGCAAATGGTTGTCTTGATTTACTAGCTGAGGCCCATCAGGGTCGGCCTAGTTCGGTTCGAGGGGCCAGGCCGCGGTTGGCCCGACCCATCAGGTGGGTCTCGGCCCATCCGCGTATGCCCATTGTGTTTTGGGTTCGGCCCATCCCGCTGGGCCTTGGGTCCGGCCCACTCGGCCATCCCACATCTGGCTGGGTCCGCCAGAATGGGGACCGGTCTTCCCTGATGGCCCCTTATGTGCTGGACCGTTTCGGCCAGCCGATGGGGTGCTGCCCCACCGCGTAAGGGTCAGCCGTTTTGGTCGACATGGGGTCTGCCAACCCGGTGCGGCATGGGGGAGCGCAGCTCACTACCTGCCACGACCTGCTGGCTGCAGCGGTAGATGCAGGAGGCGCCTGCGGGTGCCACCCCTTTTCTGGTGCGGTAGGCTTGGGCCAGCTGCCATCTTCATCCATCCCGGATTTTTCTATGGCCTTCCCCACCGACGACACATGACGGCATGCTGCTCAACCTCCGAGGACGGCTAGTGCTGGTAGCTCTTCTAATCACCAGGGCATTGTGTCATGACCTCCTCCTACGGTGCGCGATGACGTGCCGCATCTATCGTGGGGGGCCGTTGACATCGTGCCAATGGTATTCCACAAATAAAATAAGGGTAAACAAGGTAGTGGAGAGTCTAGGCCATGTACGCTTGGCCCTTTCCCTCTATGTTAGCATGAAAACATGAGGGAGGAATAGGATTCAACAATAACTTGAAATTATAACAAAAAAAAAATCCCTAACTCAAGTTTGTTGGAGAACAACCGTGATTGAGGAAGAGTCGGTATTCATTGTCCCTACAACAAGCTGCCAATGTTTCCACTCAAACGTCATCCTTCGGTTCATGATTCTGTGTCACTCTTCACTATCTGCTAGAACCGACTCCATCCTCCAAGTGATTGGTGTCACGACACTTTATCTGAACTTTGTCTCTTTGTGAAGCTGTGCCAATACCTCTCCCCAAGCTCCATATAAATATGAGAGGATGGAAGATGAGTAATGCCCATGGAATTAATTGGGGTACATTTAATAGGAACCTTCCTAATTCTAACATTAATGTTACAAAGGATTTGAGTAGTCATGCCATTTAATGGCAGACACGTCGTTGGTCCATCCACTTCCACATGTCCGTTAGAGGAAAAGAACATAAGAAATAAACTAAAAATGTTATTTTATTATTCTTTTAAAAAGTACAAAATTCATCTTTATCTTCCAGACATACTGTAGTCAAGGTGAAGGCTCCCTTAAGAGAATCTCGGCGCTATAGATTCAACAGTGCCCTCAGTTTTTTAATCCGAGCACCTGTTCAAAAGATAGAAAATGCCGCCCGCACGTTTAATCAAATACCTTAAAAAAATTTCATAAATTTATTCTGGGTACACCGGGCCTCGGAATCATGCACTGTAATTTTTCACAGAATCTTAATAATTCCATATAATTGTTTTCAAAAAAATTACATGGAAATAATTTGGGTCTTTAGAAATTTGGATTCTTTTTCATGGAGAATGATCTTGGTTAAAAACTACCTTATCAAGAGAATTGTTTTATCCAATGTTGAGAAACCATGGTGGCTCGCGGATATAGCATTTAGGATATCTATCATATTTAGTTTCATAGACTAGAAGTTTTTTTCGTTAGGGCATGGTTTTTTCCATTGTATTTTTCCTTATGATGAATCCTGGTTTTTGGATAGGTGTTTCAGTTCCATATTCTCGAATCCTAGCTCACATCACCCTCATGAATGGTCTTTTGATTTTAAGGTGTCATAGACTAGAAATGACTTTGCTCAGGTATAGATTAGGATACATTGCCTTAACTAGAATATGTGGCACCCTAAAATTTTTTATGATATCACCTCATCAATTAGGATTCCAATCCATTTGGAAAAAGAAACTAAGAACCTTCAGAAGGTACATTTATCTAGGATTCTAGTTGAGGTACATATTGGTTCTTATTTAGTTGATAATGTTATTCTCTCAACTCCCAGGGATGGATTGCATCCTAGTATTGAGTATGATAATTGTCCCAAATTCAGTGATAACTGTAGGGATGTTAGCCACCTGATGGAAAATTGTTGCAAGATATCCTCTTGTCCGACCTATGACTCGAGGGGTCACCTTGATTTATCATGTAAATAAAAAGGGGAAGCTACCTATCCTCAGAATCACAATGGTGTATGTTTCAAGGTGCAACCTCAGAATGTTCAGAAGCCTCTTAATAGTAGGTCAATGAGGATAGTGGATAAGGGTCAGGCTCTCCCTCTGTGAGTAATGGGAAGCCCTTGGTTTTGGAAGATGGTTCTAGTTAGGGATATCACAAGGATTTACCTCTTCTAGGGACCCCTATGGATAACCCTATAAATGATAATGTTGATCACCACAAGGGTGTTGCATCTACTACCTCGATTTATTATGTTATTCTGTAGGGAGTAATGGAGAGATTTCTAAGGTACACTGAAGAATGAAAATCATGGGCTGATATAGACGAGGGGAGATGAAATATCTTTCCTTTAGGTTTTTCCTTCCTCATGGACTAGAAGATGTTAGATAGGTTGATTTAGAGGATAGTCAATCTGAGGGTGAATGTGAAATGCATGCAATTGTTTACCAATAGTTATAGCAAGATCATAAGCTTGTCACTCCAAAGGGGTTCAAAGGAAGGTTTAATATAATAAATTTATATAGTAAAAATTCAAATTCCATGAGGGACTAGCCATAACGTTGGTTCAAGGAAATAATAAAGCTGTGGAGAATGTTGTTATTGTCTACAATGGTCATGTTTCACCTACAAGATGTTCATAGGAAGAGATGTCCGCTAGGAAATCTACTCTTTTGATCAAGGGAGCCTGAAAACCTTTGACCAAACATGTTATTTTTCCACATCATGTTGTCCTCAAATAGTGGAATTATATTATAACTTATTATTTAGGTATTTACATGGGTTTTACTAGTAGTGCAGATGCTCACAAGGTCCTCATTAGTGAGGTAATTAATATGTATTGGCCTGATGGATCTAGGGAATAAGTACATGCTTCTACTAGGATAATGATTGTGCCGTATGCAGTAGACTTGAAACCTTCCTTGAATAAACCCATGGAGGGTCATTCATTTAAATGTTCGAAATTATCATTTTATGATGAGGGATTTCAATTGGTCATTCCATAGAATTCCATAACATTTAAACCTCAACCTTAGACTGCACAAGTTTCATCCGCTCTGATCCAAATGTAGGTTGATCCATCAGGAAGGAGTGTTAATGGTTTTGACAATGGGTAGTGGTATTATCCACCACATTTAACTAACCTAATAAAAAATTCATATGTCTATTTTGGAAAGGAATTATATTAGTAATTTCAAATGGAATGATAAAAAACCATAGTATCATACTTCTAGAGGACTATGGAGGAGAATGCACAATTGAAGGACTCAATAAGGAAGTGAGAAATTGGTTTTTTTCCCAAAATGATGTCATTTTTAGTTTTATGGATCCAAATATATTCTATTTAAATTATTATTTTACAGTATAGAAGTTGTTATCAATGAAAATTGAATATGGATTATGATCCAACACTTTTGGGATCAATATTTGAAATTCGGGATTTTTTCTAATTCGAATGTTTTCTCTGAATTGTCATCGGATGAAGAATATGAAGTCCCACCAAGTTCAAAGTCATAGAGGAGAGGTTATTATTCAAATGGAAGAGTAAGATATCCTAGGAATTCTGGATTTGGAATGACTCACATTGATTGACAATTATATTAGTCTTCTTTTCGTACGATATTGGCCTTTTATGTCTTGTTTCACATGCTTCCTTTCCTTATATGTTTTCCTTTCTATTAATAAATTTGAGGTCATGGGTTTAGTTTCCAAATCTATGACTGATCTATTTTGGGTATATTTATTTATTTAAATACATTTATTACAATTTTATAATTATTTTAATATATATTTATTTATTTATAAGTCGATAAATATTTTTTAAAACATTATATATATATATGAATTATTAAAAATATATATATTAAACTAAAATAATTAAATTAATTATATAAATTCATTTTTTAATTAATACATATAAATATATATTATATTTTTAATATAAATATGATAATTATATATATATTAAAAATAATTTTTATTAAATTTTTTTATCACTGCTACGAATGACACTAATAAAGATCTAGGTTTATCATTTCTAAAAAAGAACTGATAAAGGGTATAACTTTATCAACATTTTTTTAGCGCTGATAAATATTAAATTTATCAACACTTTTAGCTAACATTGATAAATGTGGTTCCTTTTTTGTGCTTTCTCTTTAGTGCTGATAAAAATAGTCACTCCCTAAGGTGAGATTTATGGTATTGTGCCCAATTTAATTAAATATCATAAAGTTAAAATGATTTCAATTTCAATACTTTACAATAATTTAAAGTGTATTTTAGTTTTTATATTGTTTATGAAAATATGTGATTTCACAAATTTTATTTATTAGTCTTGTACTATTTAATCTAAACCCAATATCTCTCACCATTAGTTTCGAAATATCATATCATGTGAATATTTTATTGGTAAGGACCCATGTACTCCTTATGACACATAAACTATCCCTGCAAATCACATGATGGATATTAAGTAGGCGTAACCTGCCTTCTTTGTTTACTCAAAATTTATTGATATGTTGAGTGGACTCCTCTTTCCTGAAATTCTGGACTCATATTTTTTCAACACTTGTCACCAAAACGATATTGAACGGATATTAGCCATAACTCTCAATAAAAATTTGGTTAGGTCAAACCATTACACTTTGATATCATTTCTGGACAACTGAAATTGCCCCTAATTTCAGCCTTACTGGCACTTTAACTATTGGTGTATCTTAACTCTAATATTGGATGGCTATATTGAATTAATAAATTATGTGGGGATTTTTATCTTGATTCATAAATTTGAAATTTTATCTTTTTATATTCTTGTTAATTTTATGTGGATTTTACTTATGTGGTTAACCAAACCAAAAAATATGGATGATTCAATTTTATTCTAATTACATCTTTCTTTCTTGTTAATTAAGATATTTAATTTGAAAACATTCATTAATAATTTTCCATGAAATTTTCATAATTATAATAAATAAAATGGTGTGATCAAGAAATTTTTCTAGTGGTATGATAAACCACTCCTTGACCCTAGAGTAATAACGCTTGGAATCATTCTTAGTTTGAGTTTTAGTATTCCACTTGTGATTCTATGTACCTCCTGAGTTGGTTTCAACTCCGCTTCGAACATCGAATTCTTACCCTCCATTAGTATTTCCTTCATTTACATGTGGATTTTTAAACATAGGTAACACTACATGAAAAATTGGTTTTAAGAAAATTTTGGTTTGGTGTTTAGCCACATTTACGAACATGTCTCATCTGTTTACCAGCGTTTTGTAAAAATATCAGGATAGAGTGAGTGAGTAAATAAGTCACATTTATAAACATAATTAATTTAGTATCAGGTATAAATGTTACTAAATTAGGTTTGTTTATAAACATTTATAAAATTTCTATGTTTATAATCATGAATAAATTAGTGATGTTTATAATATTTGCTAAATTAGCCATACTTATAAACATGGCTAATTTACGCACATACTATTCAATAATGTTTTATATAAATGATATCAAATGAGTTAATAAATATCCATAATTTTTATAAAAATGTGTAATTAGTTTTTCCCAAACAATATATTTAAAAAAACATGATTTTTTGATTTCCCAGATTTTATGTGATTTTTTTAAAATTTTCATGAATGAATTTTTGTAATCGTCTACAACATCCATATATTATCACTTCGACTATGGATCTCGTTCTTGAATCTGCATCCCATACCCTAATGCATTTCCCCGCCCCTTGTCAGCCTTGTGTTACCCAGCACCAGTCACCTCAGGTTAGCCTCTCCCCCCCCACATTATCACGTACATGTGGCCTGGAAAACACAACCAAAATACCAAACTCACTGATCCAAGAAATAATTATATTTCTTATTTTCCTTTTTCTATTTTGAAATAAATAATACTCATTAAAATGATGATATAAGATAAAAAATAACAACACAATTCAGAGAAAATGGAAATCAAACAACCAGACTTCTGAATCTCTTGATAAACCAACGGTTTCCGAATGGTGTCAAACCATACTTCCATCCATTAAGATAATTGAGAAATAATAGGATGATAAGTGATGATGTAAGGAGAAGATCCTTCCTGACAACTGAAATACATTTTCAAGGGACGATATTGAATTGAGAACAACAAGACAATCTGATTCCTGAATAATAGAGTCCTATACTCTTTCCAAAAAAACACCATTCCCATAGTAACCACTTGAGATTCAGCCACCTGTGGATTCCAGTAAAAAAAATACCTTTTGTCTCACTGCCAGGATAACCCAAATGGAATCTCAAGCAACCAAACTGATAATCTAGAAGGTTCCATTATACACCAAAGATTCCACATTCACCTTCAAAACCCCGTTCGGAGGAGGATACAAAAAATTTGATCCCGAAAGCAGAACATTGCTTTCCACCTCTACCTCAATGTGGCCCCATGTGGAAAGATATGAGTTCGTCCACTCAACCAAACAGAAGTTTGGCCTGACCATATTATGAATGAAAAAATTCTTTCTCGAAACCCATATCATCTAGGCCATTGTGCACATGAAACTCACCAAGTTGAGAGGTAGGTTCGAAACCCACTTCTCCAGCATCACTGCAAAACCTGATGATGGATCCAAGGAATTATTAACATTAACGTCCCATGCATTCTACAATTCCTTGACACCAGGACGCTCAAATATTTCATGGTGAGAGGACTTGAGCTTAGCCAAACACAGAGGGAAGAGTGTGTAACACACCAAGATTCCATTTTATTCTTATTTTTAAATAAATTCTATATCTTCCACTACATACAACACCAAGTTCAAGCACCCCATGATCTATCAAACTATCTATTTAAAAATCACTTATGAATATAATTAAAAATATTATGAAATTTATAAATTTTATTTTTTAAAATAGGATTCATTTTTGAATTCATAATATCAAAATTATCTTAGGGTAAATTTTTTGTAATTTTCTGAAAAGTTTCATTTTAGGTGAAAAGTTGAAAATACACCATTATAGTTAAAAATTATATTTTTCATTTAAATAATTATTAAAAATAATATTGAATTTTAAAGTGACAATATATCAATAATAAATACATTATTTCAATATAGTTAATTGGAATGATTTTAGAGATATAAAAACTTACTGAACTTTTAAATGTCTCTTTTATCCGTCTTCTCACATCATTTGCATTAATATTAATTTACCCACTCCTGTGAGTAGAATTTGAAAAAACGTACATGAACGGTCGTAATTATTGTAAAATTTAGAGTCTAATAGGATCAAATTAATATTTTCCCGAATAGTAACTTTAGTAAATTTTTATTTATTTACCATGGTTAATTGTAAATCGAGTTATAAAAGGTAAAAATAATATTATAATATTTAAAAGTTGTCATAACACTTGTTCTAATTTAATTGTATTAGTGGGTTTCAACCAAAAAAATCCTATGAATCAAAATAAGATCTTTTTAAGGCACTTAGGCAAGAATAAGTATTATATTATATTATATTTTATGATAAGTTAAAAATTTCATTCTCATAATTTTAATAACTAAATCATTTTTAATATAGGGTAATAAATATTATAAATTCACCTATAAATGGTCATTATAAAGTTAATAAATTTAAATTCATCCGGATATTTTATTTTTAATTTTTGAGAAGAAATAATTTAATTAATGGATTTTATAATAATGATGTAGTAATTGTTTAATTAATGGAAATATCAAATAAATGATATTAAAAATACTAAAACAAATATAATTTTACATAATTAATGACATAAATGAATTTTGTTGCTAAATAAGATATGTTAGAGATATATTAGAATTATTATTTCGATATTTTAATTTAGGGATAAGTGGGTCAGACACATCTAGTCATTGCATTTAGTGATGGATAGAATTGGGGCTACAGAGACCCGATGTTTGGTTTGGATGGTCAATGATAAGGGTACTCTAATAGTGGGGAGAAGCATATCAGCTGGTGGTGACTGAACTTCATGTCATATGGATCATTTTTGTAGTGAGGCCAATCATTGAACAATTGAGGTGAAAAAGTGATGCTAGTGTGTGGGAAGATCCTATATTTTCTGGTTCCATGGGTAATACTAGATTTGAATTACATATGTTGTGTTTAGTGGAGTTTGTGAGTTGGAATCGGGATCAGGATGGTTTTTGAGTGATTTGAGGGTGAATCACATCAAAGGTGAGTCAATGCATAGAGTGGGAGCATGATGAAGGAAGCATATAGTTGGTGATCCAACCATGAAATTACACTGGGAGTCAGGGATCATACTTAGGGGTAGGAGTTATATGATCTCATGATGCCTCAAGAGGTGAAGTCATCTTGATTGAGAGATGCGATAACACACCAGTGGGTAAAACCCAAAAATTTCAGAAATCTATTCCAGAGGAGAACAAACTAGTGTTTTTCACAGGGTTGGATATAGTGAGATGAAACCCGCATTGAGACCATTTTTCAAAATATAGTTACCAGGTCGATAGACCATTTGAAGATCATTCTCAGTTGGAAATTCATATGGTTAAGAGCACCATGATGTTTATTCAACCTTCATAAGAAGATTAGTATGATGGGGATAACCATAATATTTAGAATGAATCAGTTGAAGACACTGAGGAGTGTCCAAATATATGGGTCTATTGGGAGCCTTCATGGTGTTATCTTTTTTATTGAGTGAGAGGATCAACTTATAATGAAAAGCATGCCTTGATATTTGGATTTGTGTAACAGAAACATGATTAGAATTCAGAGATAGAGAATAGCGAGTTATCTAGGAATTGCCAACTGTAGTAGTTTGTGACACATATTTTTATGAATACCATGGACTCTCGGTGATGAGAAGTGTTATGGTGGTGAGTTTGTAATACCCCATAGGTTTCCAATTCATTATATTTGGAGGAAATTTTTGTTTTTAATATGATGCATGGGTTATTGCTTAAATTGGAATTTGGATGAGAAATATGAACATTAGATGTTCCTAAATGGTATTTTTGGATTTGGTTTTAGTCCCCTAATGTAACCTTTATGGATTGGGTGGATGTTGGTGGAGGTTCAGGGTGGAAAATAACTGAAATTTAAGCTACTATATCATTTCATGTTGTGACCCATTGGGTTTATGATATGAATGTGGTTGGTTGAAGGGTGATCTCCAATGTCAAACATTTCCCAATGTGAACCTCAGTTTTAGCCCTAAAATTCCAAGGGGTAGGGATTCATGATATGAAACCCCTGGTCACACCATGAATCATGCCTAGGTTGATTTATTTTAATAGGTTAAAATATATCTTTTTCTGAGTCAAGTTTTTCACCGTGATGTTACTGAAGAAAGTGTCATGTTTTCATGGCCACTTGTTTGTGTTTGTTGAAATGAAAACAAATAATTTCTTTAACTTTTAAATTCTTATGATAATGATCAGTTTATCTTTTCTAAAAATGAGGGCACTGTCATCTCAAAAGTGAAGGAAATTTCATTTTCTGCTATTGAGTTGGCTAAAAGATTCTACTAGTCCATGTTGAAGGCTTCAGGAAATCATGTAAAACAGATGAAAATGTCATTTCAAAGAGCCTCAAACAATTTTTATAGCTTACACATATTATATAATAATGTAAAAAATGTTTTTATAATACTCAAACAAATATAGAATTAAAAATAATGGGTTGGGAAGAGGGAACTTACCTCAACCTCAAGGCGCAATGCTTTGGACGATGACTACTCGAATCATCCTTTTTTTCTTGCACGCATATGAAAATTCACATGTGTATAAGGAAACCTAGCCCCTATGTAGATATTCTCATGCCCAAATATGCACAAGGGGTCCTCATATATATGTTTATACATGCATATACCGCTTTTCACAAACACATGTATACATTTTTCATATCAATATATAAGCACTCCTAGCCCCAATATGTATATTCATACTACCATGAGAGAATATATATAAAGGGTGAACTTATATATGTATATGCCTACCTATGAATACACATGTAAGCCTTCATCAATGACAACTCAAATCCACCTCAACGACATCCAGAAAGCACTACAAAACATAAAGAACCCAAAAATCACAAAATACCTAATTCAAATTTGGCTAAAGAATAAAAACAGAATAAATCATACCAAAATCCGATTTTGAACTCAATATCATCGATAGTGGGGGATAGAAATGGCCTCCTCATAAGAAACAACCTGTAGGTAAATAGTGTGAAAAGAAATGAGATATAATGAATTCTTATATATATGTTATCAGTGATGATAAATGATACATGAATCCATTACCATTATTGATTCTATATTTCCTTTCTATTATTACCACAATATCATCATTTAGTCACTCCCATTAGACTGATAATTTATGGTGGTCATTTCAACACAAAATAGCCACAAACACACACATTTTTCATCATAATATCAATAATCATTTCATCAGTACATGCATAAAAAATAGAAATAACACATCCATGAAGCATACCTTGTTCTTTGATATTATTATTTTCATTCCATATTCTCTTCTTAGCATTTATTTCCGAAATATATCTCAATTACCATATGAAATCATATAAAAAAAGTTGTGCATGTTCAGTATATAATCAATAAATAGAATATAAAGGAACCCATATTCATCTTCTATTTCTCATCCCCTTCAATTTTCCCTATTCTATTCATTTCCAAAAAACTTCCCAAATTTGATTTCCAACCCACCAACACCATCCCCCCAGCAGAAGTCCCCCCTACACCAATCCCCCCACCCCCCAGTACCCCCTCATAATACAAGCCCCAAAACCCACCCCAGCCCTTCCCCCAGACCTCATCCACCCACTTGCACCCCCACTGCCCCCAGCACCAGTCCCCCCTACACCAGCCCCCCTACACCACTCCCCCATCCCCTAGAACCCCCCTCTTGCACCAGTGCCTAGCACCCCCAACCCCCCCCACCTGCAACCCCACTTCCCCCCCCCCACTCCCCCTACACTCCTCACCCTCGAGCCTCTAGGAATGCTTCCCAATAGTCTTCATCATGGACAATTTTTTTTTTGCAAAGATAAATTCTATTCTTAACCATTATAATTTTTTAGTATTTTTATGAGATAGTTATACTAGTTTGAATGAACCCTGATGGATAAAACTCAGAATTGTGTAGTGATAATAACTTCCAAGTAGTTATAACCATTTTTCATTAACACCTTTAATTATCAACAAAACGTGGAACATATAATCTAGTTAATAGCGTCATGACTTATATCCCAACCATGAAAATATTTTTTTACATATATTAAATATTGATATATATTCATGCTAGATTAAACCTTTACTTTCAAAATATATAAATCATTGGAAAATATTCATTTTTTCTCTTTTAATCATTCATTAACAACGGAATATGCAACATTATTTTAGAAAATATACCACTTCTATACTTTTCTACTAGATACATCTTCTTAGTTTCTAGTAATTACTTAAGCCATATTATCACACATCCTTTAGGAACATGATCTACCTAATTAATGTGTGTGGAAACATTTTCTACAAAACATTTCTTGATATTTAGAGGCACTAATGTTATATATTTTCACAACAACAGTTAATCTTTTTCTAGAAGTGAAGTTAAGAATTTTTTTTATGACCAAAAATTCTGTATCTTCCATGTATCAATTTGGTATTATATAGAATATAATTATTTATAATTAAGTATTACTCTTCTTATTATAGGATATCTGTAATTAAATTAATTCAATGATTCCTTCCCTGAATTGATTCCATTTGTTACTTTAGCTCACTTTCATCAGTTATGACGTTAGTTCCCAATTTTCAATAGTCCATAATCTGGATTATTCTTCTGTTGTGTAGGTAGTTCATCCCTATTTCAACATCCTCTCCAATCCACTTTATTGAATTAATGAGACTACATGATATAATATCTTTATTTGGTTTTCTCCCCAATGTAGATTCATTTACTTTTCTTACCTACTTCAATTTTTTTGTGTTCTTATTTTGATATTAGTATATATTTTGTGTTTCGTTGGTATATGACAACAATCATCTTAGCTATAATCATTTTTTTCATATTAAACAAATATATTCAAAGGATTGAAATCTATTTATTATAGATAGATTACTCTTATGTTGTTAATTATTCATTTTACCGCTTATCCTTTTTCAAAATATGGTTGGCTCCCCCAGAATATAGACCTTATATATCCTACATAGGTCAACTTATTATGAAAAAATTCACTATACTTCTATAAAAATTTCTAGTACCACTATTATTGACAAATAAATCACCTTCTATTTCTATTGTATGTAGTATATCTAGTTTTTCTTGCTTTCTATTTTTGGACAACAACAATATGGTCATGCAATTTATTTAGAGATATAAGTATTTTATCCATGATCATATCCAAATTCGATGATATGGATGGATTCTCATTATTCAACACACCCATATTTGTACAGTATTTGATTATAATCCTTGGGTAATAGATAAATATTCATGTGTACCAAAAGTTTTATCAGGATAGTCTATCACAATCCTCTATGAGCTTAAAGTGAAAAAACAAGTGGATCAATTACAGTTATTTTGACACAATTTTGAGTCTTTTTGTTTGTAATGTTATCATCATTAGTTTGTGTGGTAGCTACTCGTATTTTTCTATAAACATGTAATGATTCAACATGTCAGACTTATTGATTTATAAATTTCACCTATTGCTCCAATAATTATAGATTTAGATAACACGTATCATATTAAAGAGATTTTAACATTTATTCTTACACCTTTTGTAACTTCGAAATAAGATCTCCATAAACTATATTACCCTTTATAAAAGAACTATCTAGTTCTTTAATACTATTATCTTTATCATCCACCTATAAATCTTTGACATCCATAGAGGTCCAATCTGTTTTTTCGAGCGAAAAAACCACTTCTATAATAACATCCTCTAAAAAAACTCTCCTTTTTCAATTAATATTAATTTATAAACAATTTTCCGTTTAAAAGTGGTAGAAATGTCTCTTTATCTTCAATAATCATTATGATGGTGATACATTTACTTACCTTTTTAGAGACTTTATATTTCATTGACTTAGAATCTAAATATAACTATGCTTTCTAATATTGTATACCCTTTATATATTCACATATGTATATAATAACTTCAATAGGGTCCATTTTAAGACAATCCTTGATTTCATACTTGATATCACTGAATGATTCAATGGAAGTAACTTCATCACAACATGAACTTAATTCATTAGAAGAATCATTCTCAGTGGATTTAATAGAAGGAAAACCACTATGATTACCTTCAAATAGTGGGGTAATCACCTTATCCTAAAAATTATTTATTTGAATTGTAGCCTATTATTTCTTCCGGTTCCCCAAAGTCTTAGCTAAAACATTCAATTCAATTTCAATAGGAATGTAAATGGAGTTTTCTATCCAAGGACCTACAATAAAAAATCTTATTTTTAAATTCCTTTATTTTAAAAAACAATCAGTATGACTTGAAAAAATATAAATCCAACCATTGGATTTTTTATCATACCAATTATAGATCCCACTAGATCAGTGCAGACAGTTGATGGTGGGTTCACCTATTGTGGTTGAACAACCAATGATTCAAGGAGTATTCAATGGTCTTGTATGGATATGGAAAGAAACATCAATCCAAATCACCTTTATAATATATTTTAAAATAGATTTATCATCCCCACACTTCTAGTAGGTAATTAAGAACTCTCAAAGTTCAAAAGGATAACAACTTAAAAAAATTCCAGATCCATCCATGAAGGACATGTAGAGACAGATGGAGTACCGAGGTAATAAATAATCTACTTTGACAACCCATGGTTTTACGATTAAGGAGTCAAAAAGGCAATATAAAAAAATCCTAATTATTTTAAATACATTGATAATTCACGGTTTGGGTAAACACTTATCTTAACAAATTCTTAACCCAAAGTGTTATATATATAGGAATTGGTTGGGAGGTATATGGTAGTTGGGGTTAACCTCTTGGGAAATAACCTAAGACTAAACACCCAATGGGAAATGAATAAGACCCTAGGGGGAAACAATCTTCTATGTGTGTATCACATCATGGTTTGATATCATATAAGTTCTATATGACTCATCATAATCATATTGGATTTTATTTTTATGGAAAAATGATGTTTTCTAAATAAAATTTGATAAGTAAACATGCAATTTAGTAAATCCTCTAAACATTACTTCTAATCAACAATTGAAACAATTTCAGGATTTGTTATATATCCATCACTAAGAAACATTGATTTACATTAATCAATGTAATAATAATCATTGAACACTATACATTTATTAAATTTTCTTTTAGAACTCACTATATACCATTCATCTATCTTAAACTCATATCCCCATACCATTTGATATTCAACATTTGTAGATTTAAACTCTATAAGACATTCAAGCCCAATGAAAAATAGACAAAAAATCAAAGAAATCCTACTTGATGAAATAAGTGAAAACAAATAAACCCTATCAAATACAAATTTGACAATTAAGAAGACAATAAATCAAAACAAATAAATTTAACCCAATGAAAATTGAAAAGGTTATGGATTTGAAATAAAATAAACCCTTCTCTATGGAAGAAATCAGAGGGAATGTGAGGAATTAGAACCATCCTAGTACATTTGTATGTAGATATGTATTTGAGAATATCAAATATAATTGAAACCCCAAAAAAAAAATAGAAAAGAAATTTGAGGAAATAGAAAACAATCCCAAATGAACTATACTGAAGAACATTCACAAGCTGTGAGTCATTGACCACCCACCAGTGGGATGTGGAGGGGCACCGATATTGTGTGAAGACTAAAAAAATGTGAGTCGAGGAAGATGGTGGTCTGAAGTTGGGGGAGGAGGTAGATCTGCATCAAAATAAGAGGATCATGGGGTGGTTGGGTGGCGACATCATCAGAGTAGGATCATCCAGAGGTTGGGTGGCTACATCGTCGGAGGAGGATCGAGGTTGGGTGACTGCGTCGTTAGTGGAGGATATTGGGAGGAGGAAGGCATCATCAGGAAAGGAGGTTCACTGGCTAATGGGAAGGAGACATCGATGTCGAGGGTGGAATTACGAGGGTGGGGGCATATCACCATGGGTAACTAAAGACCCATGGGGATATCTTAGGCTATAGATGCAGTTTTTTAAATTGTTGATATATAAGTGTGGGTATATCTTTAATTTCTAGTAGTGACTCCTAGAAAACACATCTTTTTTACACCCAAATATGGTGGGAACCCCGAGATAATTTTTTTGATTTTCAACCCACTGGAATACCAACATAGAGAGAAGATAATATTACCTACAATGAGGGACTCCTGAACTGATGGAAATCTAAGATTTTGAGGTGTTAACCGACTAACCTAGTTCCATCTCGTATCTTTGAATAATTTTGCAGATGGAGCCACATTCTTCCAAGGATACTCTCAAAAAAAGAAAACCATCTTTAGCAATGAAATGGTGGGTAATATGTGGGACCTAAAAAAACATATTCCATATGCACCAAATTTTCTCTAACTTCAAGAAATAATAACTTGTAAAAAACATCATCCACCATAATAAAATTGATAAGGGAGAGAGTGTCTCCCTATTGAAGACCCCTACAGGGGTTGAAACTCTAAGAGATTCTGCCATTAATTTTAATCCTTATTTAAATAGTGGAAAAACATTTCATGATGACATCAATCCATTTATAATAGAATCCCATCTTACTCATACTAAACTAGAGGAAAGGCAAATCAACACTGTCATACACATTTTTCATATCCAATTTCCAAGAAATAATATCCCTTTTGACCACAGATCTAGTTTTCATAGAATTAGTAATTTCATGAACCATAATGGAATTAACTAATATATGCCTCTTAGGCACAATGGAACTTTAGTTTTCAGAAATGATGGAAGGTAAACATGGGCATAGGTGATTGACCATTATCTTTGAGAAAATATTTGTAGATCACATTGCAAAAGATAATGGATTTGAGGTATGAAACCAAAGAGGGTTTTTTAATTTTCCTAATGAGAGTAGTAAAGGTATCATTACGGGTACAATAATTGGATTTTCAGAACAATGGTCTTTCAAGAGGCTCGATATATCAGGCCCCACAATGTGCCAATATTTTTTAAAAAATAAGTCGTGGAACCAATATGGCCATGGTTATTTAGTTGAATGAATTTGTTTGAGGGCCATCAAGATTTCATCATTAGAAAAGTCCACTGAAATATGGTATTTCATTGTTTCTATGACCTCTAGATCAATGCAAGTTGTAATATTAGAGGTAATGGTGGGATCTTTAGATGTAAAAACATTTTGATAAAAGTTAATGATAATATATTGAATCCCCATTTCATCAGACATCTTTCTTCCACCCTCATCTTTGAGAAAAGAGATGGATTTCCACATAGAATCTTTTTAATATAAGTAGAAATAATTATAATCACCTTATTTTATATGGGTTTCTTGCGCTCTTATGAACCAAAAACGTTATTTAATTTTTAAGTGATTCATTCACATCTGATTCATGGGATGAAATACTATAAAGAATAGAGTATGAGGGGTGGCGAGAGTTCAAAAAATTTAGTCTCCACCATTTTAACTTCTCTACCACCTGATGAATGTTTTTCCCAGGGTTAGGATACCCTACCTTCTAGCCTCCACGAATCTCTTCTTTAAATTTCTTGTCTTTATCCCAACAGATTTTAAATCTAAAGATTCTCTCATGTCTCAGCATTCAATGTCCCTAAGAAAGGTCCATGAAGATGGTGAAATGGTTTGCCACGGTAAGAGAAACGTGGTAAAACTGAAAAAAAACTAAAATTATTAATCCAATCAATCGACCCAAACAACATATCCAGTCACTCCGTAATGTGAGTGTGTTTAGTGTTCCCTCTAAACCATGTATAGAGGTTTCTTGAATTCTATAAATGTGAAAGTTCTATACATTGAGCTATGTTTTGGTTGATGGGAAGTAGGAATGCAGTAACCAAACAACCACAAAGGAGTGTAGGATCACTGGTGTACTGCGTAGATGAAGCAAGAATCGAACACCAACTAAATAAATACAGAAAAAATAAAAGGAAGACAATGATTCACATGATTCGGCCCCTTTGGGACCTACTACATGACACAAACACCACACACACTCATACTTTTATTACTATCAAAAAGATATTGGAATTAAAATGAGGTGTAGTAGCTAAAAAATGAACAACAGAGGAAAAAAGGCACAAAATTGTGTCCAAGAAAAAAAAATATAAAATACTTACTACACCGAGTTTAACAATACCCGACTATCCAGATCTCTTCATGCATAAAATTTGGGTCATAGTCCTTTGGATCTTGAAGAAGAAGCAGTGGATCACTTCTGCTGTGGTTCTAGAAATCGTTGACAGGAACCACACATCTTCTATTTGGAAGGAATGTTTTCACTACCACGAGCCGAGGGAGAACAATAGGAGCGGACGATCTTCTCCTTTAATTCATAAGGCTTACTTTACACCTCGGTAAGGTAAATTTACTCAGACTCTGTGGTTGAAAGGGAAACCATAGATTACATGTTTTACTTCCAAGAGATTATCCCACCACAAGTAGTGATCACATATCTAGTCAGTGATTTTATGATGTCAATATTAACTGCATAATTATCATCTACAAAGCACATAAAAATATAAGAAGCATCAATATTTTTACCATAGCACAAAGATAAATTAGATATATAGGATAAATATCTAAGAATCCACTTGAGGTCATGCCAATGTGGCTTCCCAGGTACGATTATAAATATGCTTAAAGTACAGATTTCAAAAGAAATGTCAGGTCTAGTGCAAATCATAGAGTACATTATACTACCAAAAATGTTATAATATGGAATTTTAGACCTAAATTTCATGTAATCATTATAAATTGGTGCTTGAGTTAAAGAAAACATAAAATGTTGAGAAAAATGTACATTAAAATGTTTGATAGATTCAAACTTGTATCTCTTTAGGATCATTAAAATATAATCAAGTTGATATAAGAATAGAAATTTGCTTGTTTTATCTCTAATGATTTCAACACCTAATATCTAATTAGTTTTTCCTATGTCTTTAATATCAAAATTTCCATGTAATTGGGATTTAATAGAAGTGATAAAGCTCATATTGTTACATATGATCAGCATGTCATCAATGTAAAGTAGAAAATAAATCATACATCTTTTGATTGATTTAATGTAAACACATGCATCATATTGACTAATGGTGATTGGGTTATCTAACATATAGGAATAAAAGTTTTCATACCATTTCCTATATGCATTATTTAAACCATACATGTGTTTATTTAAAAGGAAAACCTGGTTTGGCATGAATTCCTTAGAATAACTAAAAGGAGGCTTCATATAGAGTTTTTCATTAAAATCCCCATGTAAGAAGGTAGTATTAACATATAGTTGTTCAATGAGAAGATTGAGATAAGAAGTAAAGGACAATAAGAGCCAAATAGGAGAGTTCTTGACAACAGTGGAAAAGACTTTAGAATAGTCAATTCCACCTCTTAGAAGGAATCCTTTGATGACTAGCCATTATTTAAATATAACTTTATTTCCCATGCCTGCTGTCTTCATTTATCTTATACATCCAGTTCGACCCAATCACCTTAGAATTAGGTGGCTTGTTGACAATGATCCATGTATTATTTTTCATTATAGATTTCATCTATTCATTCATGGAATAGATCCAATGTTTTGAATATTTTTCCTTTAAAGATTGATTATAAAATTGTGGATCATTGTCAATGAGATCTTGGGCCACATGAAAAGGTATATGAAGCCATATCACACTAGCTAAACTACACTGGAGGTCTTGGAACCCTCCTTTTCCTATCTCGAGTTATTTGATAATCCTCATTTGTGGTAGAAGGTCCAGAGTCAGAATCTAAACCATAAGTAGACTCAGAATTAGCTTCATTAGTGGAATTAAGAGGAGGAGGTGGAGTAGACTGGACATCAGAGTCAACATGAGTTGGTGGATCATGTTCTACAGACTTATGAAGGTCTCTTTCACTATTTATAGTTGTAAAAATTTTTGTCTTCGTGGAAGTTGATTCATGAGACACCACATCCCTACTAATGATGCACTTTTGGAATCCTGACATATCTTCCCAGAGTTTTTATCCCCTTACTCCCTCCAGATAACCATCAAAAATGCATTCGTGGGATCTAGGTTCTAGTTTATCAGTATTGACATGAGCATAGGCTATAGACCCGAAAACCATTAAGAAAGAATATTATGGGTGCTTACCATTCTATAGTACTTCAAATGTTTTGAATTTATTCGCAGAAGAGGGACACCTATTGATCAGGTACACAGTAGTGCAAGTGGCCTTGGCCTAAAATGGATTTGGGGAGGCCCGAGTATGCAAGAGTACTACAGACTCTTTCTTGTACATTCTGATTCATCCTCTCTGCAAGGCCATTCTATTGGTGAGTTACCCTAATATTTTGATGCCTTTTAATTCTTTTTGACTCACAATATTGAATAAAATCAGTGGACAGGTACTCAAGCCCATTGTATGTTCTCATGGACTTAATTTTCATTGTAGTTTGGTTTTCAACTGAACCTTTCCTGGTTTTGAATGTTAGGAAAACTTCTGATTTATTCTTAAGAATGTAAACCCAAACCATTCTGGAGTAATCATCAATATAGGTGATGAAATAGGATCCTTCATCGTACGATGTGGTCCTGGCTGGCCCCCAAAAATCTGAATGGATATACTCTTGTGGGTGAGAAGCCTTAAAGGAGGACCTATTGAAGCTCACCCATTTCGCCTTTCCCATCACACAATCTTCACAAAAGTGGAGGTTTGAATGTGTGATGTCACTCAATAGCCCCTTCTTGTTGATTTCTTCTATCCCCTTGGAGCTTACATACCCCAACCGTCTATGCAAGAGCATAGTATTGTCAGTGTTTATATTTTAAACGCTACCCAGCTGTCTTGAATGGGTCTTTCCATTCAGGAGATCAAACCATTCACAAGAGACCCTTTTAAGATGGTTCTAGATCCCTTTGAGACCATGATAGAACCTGATTCCGATCTAAATGTGTATCCTTTTTTATCAAGGAATTGTAAGGAAATCATGTTTTGTTGCAGGTTGGGGACCCACCTCACATTAAGTAGGGAAATGACTGATCGATCATACTACTCTATCATAACAGAACCCCTAACCTCAATCTTGAAATCCTTGTTGTTTCCTAAGAGGACATCCCCTTCCACTTTCTCAACCAGCTCCAAGAAAGACTCTCTATGCAGACATATGTGGAAGGAACAGAAAGAGTCTAAGACCCCCTCACGATCGAGGGTATGGATGGAATCATTCAGGACTTCGACAATGTCTTACCCAAAGTCGACAAGAGGAGACTAGTCAGTGGGTTATGTGAATTCTAATTCATGCTTAAGCTTCCTATATTTGGTCTTGGTATGCCCAGCCTTCCCATAGTGGAAATAGGTGACTTTTCTATCTTTGGGATTACCCTTCAGATTTGGTTCTTTCTTAGGTTCTTTTCCACCTTTACTTTTGTCCCTATTTAACTGTTTCTTTTTACCTTTACCCTATGGTCTCCCCCAAGTAAATAAACTCTCAGCCTCACCTTTTACTTTAGGCTTAGAGTGAAGTTCTATGAAAAAAATGTCAGACTTGACTTCTTCTAGAGTCCAGGAGTCTCGACCATACATCATGGTCTCAACTAGGGTACTATAACTATGGTCAAGAGAGATTAGGAAAATAATGGCATGTTCCATATAATTTAGAGAAACATCAATGTTGGCCATGTCCAACTGGATTTTGTTGAATTCATCTTGTTGAGATTTTATAGAAGTGACAGGTTTCATCCTAAAAGTGAACATGCGATGCTTCTTATAAAGTCTTCATACTAGGGAGGTTTTCATATATAATGTTCCATGTTTTAGCCTTATTCCAACAATTGTAGACTCATAATCCACTTCTCTAATAACCTTATCTCCTAAGGAAAGTAAGAGCGAACTATGGGATTTAACAAGACTGTCAGGGGGAAAGGTTGGTATTCTTTAACGGTTTGACCATATTCATTAACAGTTAAAATGGGTTTATTTGGCCTAGATAAGGCATTAATAAGGCCTTGTTGGACTAATAATGACCTCATTTTTATTCTCCATAAATTGAAGTCATTTTCTCCATCATACATTTTGATTTCATATCGCATTGTAGACATGTTTATACAAATGATTAGATGCCAGATGATTGGGGACAACGATATGCGTACACCCCAAAAATTCTACCAATCTCACTAGGTGAACTTGTACCGTGAGATATGAAGGACAAATGATTCGAGGCCTGAAAAGAAAGAGAAAAAACTACAACAATATATAGAAAAAATTTAAACAAGGTTTAAGTGTTGAAATCAAATGAAGAAAGACAAATTATTTAATTGAAAACTAAGTACAATAAACAGAAAGTAGAATACAACTTTTTGGTTTGTGAATATGATACAAATAGTGTACAAAGAGTCTATCAACAGTGTGTTGGCTGCCAAAATGAATAATCGAGTATAAAAAAACAGAAAAACTACTACACATGAATGCCAAGAACATGAAATATCCATAAAGTAGGATGTAAACAAAGGCAACAAACTGATATATTATCAAACTAATGGAAGAATGCAATTTTCTTGGCAACCAACAGCTATAAGCTAAAAAATCAACAAGAAAATCATAAAATAACAATGTTTCAAGGTTTGAATTAAGAAAATAAACAACTCACAAGCCACATAAATTAGGTTGGATCTGATACCACATGATATGGTTGATGGGACGTACGAATTCATCAACAAAACAACCAAAGAGGAGCGTATGATCACTGGTGGTGGGTGAAGATGAAGCAAGAACCAAACAACAACAAAAGCAATGCAGAAAAAATAGAAGGAATTCAATGGTTTAAGGTCTTTGTTCTCTTTGCGACCTACTCCACGGAAAGAACACCACACACACTCACACTTTTATTACTATGAAAAAGAAACTAAAATTAAAATAAAGAGCAGTAACCAGAAAATGAATAGCAGAGGCAAATAGGCCCAAAACTGTGTCGAAAAAAACAAAAAAACTAC
This sequence comes from Viscum album, assembly GCA_963277665.1. Classification (NCBI taxonomy): domain Eukaryota; kingdom Viridiplantae; phylum Streptophyta; class Magnoliopsida; order Santalales; family Viscaceae; genus Viscum; species Viscum album. The sequence continues at coordinate 2,049,719,461 of OY728137.1, forward strand.
AAAATACTTACAACCCCAGGGTTAACAATACCCGAACATAGAAAAACAAACCATCATATGATTTTTTAGAAATTTTGTGAAACTTTCTTAAATTACGACTTCTTATTTTTTTAACAACATTCTCTATAAGAATATATTCATCAACCAGCAACTTCATCTTTCTATAACTCAAAACATTCTTTAACAAAAATATTAGTTTTCAACAAATACAAAACATTGTTAAAACAAAACACCACAAAGATTCCACAATATCCCCCTTTGGATTTTTTGGAAACACTTGTTAATAAATTTTCACCTCTTTAAAAATTTTACATCTCTTTTTATTGAACTTTACCAAAACATAGCCTTTCTAAAAAAGTGTGTCCTGACACCACACTACATGATAAAGTAATTTTTTGAAGTATTTTTATCCCTCAGTGACAAGAAAATTGTGCGTCCATGTAAGGATAAACTTCACCTTTCTCAAACTCTCCCTCAAATTTTATGTTTCCCTCCCCCACTTTTCTTTTCCTCGCTAATTTTTCTTTCTCTTTCCCCCATTATATGATAACCACTGATTTAGATTCAAAAAATAAATCCATGTAAACACAAATTTGAATGTAAAACGTTGTTACTTACTCTCCCCCTTTATCAACATAATCTAAAGCATGATGGGGTAACTTAATTATGAGTTTTAGGAAGTTACGAGATGAGTCTAAACAAGGAGTTTCAGCCTAATTTCAACAAACATTTCCTTTGACATTTCTTTTGTAAGAATATCAGAAATCTGATTCTTTGTTGAAATATATTCCATCAAGTCTTCTATAGTTGCATCTTTATCTTTTATAAAGTGATACTTTATATCAATGTTCTTTGATCTTGAATGTGGAACATGATTCCCAAAATGTTCAATGGATCTTTGATTACTACAGAGTATCTTCAAAGGTTTAGAAACATTCACTTTCAAATCTTCCAGTTGAACCTTCATCCACATCATTTGAGTACAATCCTGAGTAGCTAAAATATATTCAGATTCAAATGTGCGTAAACTTATTGAACTTTTTTTTCTTACCATGCCAACTCACACAACATTCCCCTGAGAAAAATGTTCCTCCAGATGTTGATTTTCTATCATTACTATCACCAACCCAATCAGCATTAGTATAATGTAAAACATCATCTTATTTTTTATTTGGTATAACAACTCATATGAAGTTGTTCAATTAACATATCTCAGAATACTCTTAACTACCAACATGTGGGATTATTTTGGATTACTTAGATACTAGGAACATAGAGTCATAACAAAAGCAATATTAGGCCTTGAAGATATATGATAAATTAGACTTCCTATAAACATTCTAAAGTCTTTATGATTCACACTTCTCCATGATTCTTATTTTCACAACATTGTTCTCACTGAGATAGGAGTTGAAACTTCCTTTGATTCTTCTATTCCAGAAATATTTAACAATTCCTTGGAATACATTTCTTTGGATAGGAAAATGTAGTTTTCTTGTTGTTGAAATTTTAATCCAAGGAAGAATGTTAATTATCCTAACATTGAAATTTCAAAAAATTTCTTCATATCATCAGCAAACTATTCACAAACCATTTCTTCATCTTCATCAAAAATTATATCATCCACATAAATGATTAAAATTAATGTTCCGGAGTCAAAATCATTAACAGACAAGTTTTTATCAACCTTTCCTTTAGAAATGTTCGTCTTTCACAAAGAATTTTCAAGCTTATATTACTATGATCGTGGATCTTGTTTCATCCCCTACAAGGCTTTCATCAATTTGAAAAAAAATTAATCGACATCAATAAAAACCCACAAGGTTTTTCAATGAAAATTTATTCCCCAGTATCACCATTTAAGAAATCTGACTTTACATCCATATGATAAACCTTGTAATTACGATGAGCATCCACTACAAGAAACATTTGAATAGTTTCCAACCTTGAATCATGTGAAAATATTTTCTCATAATCCACACCTTCCACCTCTGAATATCCTTTAACACAACGCTTGCTTTGTTTCATGTAACTTCTCCGTTCTCATTCAATTTATTTCGGTAAATCCACTTGGTTCCGATAACATTTTTATTTTCTAGCCTTGGAACTAGTTCCCATGATTCATTATTCTCAATCTGATCCAGTTCTTCACTCATAGCATCCACCCATTATTTATGTTGAATAGATTCTGAAACTGATTCTAGTTCAACTTTTTAGATAACGGAAGTATGATTTTCTAATATCAACTTCCTTCTTGTTTGAACTAGAGCCTTCTGATTCCAAATAATATTTTCAGATTCAAAAAGATTTCTTAAGGTAGGAAAACTCACATTTCCTTTCCTAGCTTCACTTTCTTCCACAGGTTACTCATCTGAGTCACTTTCACTTTTGTGGGGATTCTTTGATTTATCTTCCTCAATATTCTTAACAGATTTTGTGAGGGAACTTTAACTTTCAATTACCTTCACATCATATGAGTCGACCAATGTCAGTAAACGTTTGTTCCATAATTTGCAACTTCTTTCATTTGGTGAATAACCCATAATTATTATTTTTTCATCTTTCTCATCAAACTTTCAGAAGTTCGGATTTATGATTTTTAGGATGAATTGACTTACAAAAACTTTTAATTATTTTAATGAAGTTTTTTTGGTATACTACATCTCATAAAGAGTCATGTTGGTTTCTGGTCTCAACAAGCATTTATTTTGAACATGTAATGTAGTTCTAACAGCTTCTCTCCAAAATAATTTTGAAATTTTGTATTCTAATATCATACTTCTTCCCATTTCAACCAAGCTTCTATTCATCCAATATGATACTCCATTTTTTTTGGAGTATAAGGAGCACTATACTAATGTTTGATACCATTATTCCTTGGATAAGTTCCAAAATAATTACTTATGAATTCAGTACCATTGTCTATTATTAGCTTCTTTATGGAAGCTCCCAATTCATTCTCAACATCTTTTCTGATGAATATAAACATTTCAACAGCCTTTATCATAGGCTTCATAAACATATTGTTTTTCATCCATGTGAAATCATCAATAAGATTGATATAGTATAAATCTAATTTTATTGATTGATGTGTAATCTTCTCACATAGATCAGAATGAATAAGATCAAGTGGTTTTTTAGATTGAATATTAAATCTTTTATGACATTTGATAGTCATATTTTCATTCTAGAAAATAATAAAAACATTTTCATCTCTTCTTTTTAGTTCTGGAAAATTCTAAACAACATAAACTTTAAAATGAATACTTATATTCTTCATCCGAAGGTGTCCAAGTCTTCAGTGCCACAACTTGTTTTCATCTTCAACACTCAAATAACAAGAGTTTTTAGATTCTCCAATTTGAAAGAGATTCCAACTAGTTCTTTCTCTTTTTATAATCACTTTTACTTTTTCAAACTTTTGATGATATAATAATCCTTTAGGAAGATAATTCCTTTTCCATCATCATAAATTTGACTTACACAAAGTAAGTTATGTCCTAGACCATCAAAAAGAAAGACGTCCTTAGATTTCAGTTTCTCTGCTTCAATCTCTGCCGTTATGATTCCCATAATATTTAAGGAACTATCATTCCCAAAAGTAACTGCTACTCCATCCTGACTTTCAACATGTTCCAAAATGTTCATATCACCTGTCATGTGTGAAGAAAAACCACTATCAAGAATCCATGGTTTGTTCCTCTTACTTGATTTCAAAACTATATCAACAACAAAGTCTCTCTCATCAACCTTCTTAATTTAAGCCTCCTTTTCTTTCTTATCATTAGAAACTTCACCTGGAAGGAGTTTCACAAATCTTTCGGCATGATAACTAGACTGATCACATATTCCCAAAACTTCTTCCAAACATTCAAATTGATTCTTTGTTGGAATGATTCTGAAATCTTGAGAAATCCCCTTTTCATGTTTTTGTGAGTAAGAAAAGTTACACATTCTTCTTTCACTATTTATTCCATTTTTCTCAAACCTTCTTTAGTGTAGAGGTAAATTGTGAAAAAAAAATTATAAGCTCTATGCCCATATATTCTACATCACTAGCAATATCCCTCAAATCTTGATTTTCTATTAAATAATTATCTTTCCTTATAGAAACTTTTTTGAGGTTGATAACTTCTTTGAGCTCTAGAAAACATAGGATGCAGTCCATCCCTTCTTTTGGGTGAGTTGTATAATTTTGTAGGATTGATAGGTTTCTCACATGCTATCTCCACCCAAGTGTTACTAATACTATATACATAACCTAAAATGTTAGAATAATCTGATAAATATTTATTTTTTATTGGAGAAGATTTCACCTGATTCTCATGGTATACCTTCTCAGCAATCTTGGAAGTCTCAAATTTTACATTAGTGGCTTTGTTGAAGTTTTCATTCCTCTTCCATAGAGTATTTTTGGACTCAATAACTTTTGATTCAAACTTGTTGACCTCTTCTTCTTTTGTTTCTATCTTCTTACTAAGATTTTCAATCATATTTCCCTATTAAGCAATTCTAAGTTTGCATCTTAAAATTTGATGAATTTATTCATCTTACTTCATGGTGACATCTTTAATTCCATCATGAACTTCTTAATGAATCTTCTTCATCAAACACATTTATTTCTTGAGAGATTTGTTTTTCTCAAGACATGAAAGATGTTCGGATCATAGCTGATATTCTCTATAGGATTCTTCACCACATTCTTCACAATCCGAGGAGACATTTTTTCTGAACTTTTGTAATGAAGGTTCTAAATCATTCTACACTTTCATATTCTGAGGAATCATTGTCATATAATTCGTGTTCTACCATATTTCTTAACACAATTATTTTCTTTCCAAAAAACATTATCTTGAATTTTTTACAATTCTTCTATTTTTTTAATTCTTTTTATACTTCTTCCATCAATGATTCTCATCAGAAATGTCTTGATATTATCAAAAATTGTTCTTAGGGAAATTCATAGAAAAGAATCTGATTCCACCACACTCAAAACATTTGAGAGGATGTTTCCCTCCATACTTTCCTCTTCCTCTTCGATAGTTCTTGGATATTAGAGACATGATCTTTTCATTAAACTCTTCATCTTCCTTATCATCGGACTCACAAGGACCAGCTTAATCATCATCTTGAATTTTCATCTTTCTCATAGCTTCAAAATCCATTTCATCTTTCATCTTCTTCATAAAGATTGAAGCTTTCCTCATTTCATAGGCAACAAGAATGTTATGTAGTTCATCAAGGGATAAATAATACTTATCTTATAAAGACAAAATTTTTGAATCAAACATGTTTGGAAAGTTTCTCATAAGTTTATTCACAATTTTTGAGTCTTCCAAAACATCTCCAAACCCCTAATGTTGCAAAAAATTTCATTCACTTTGGTGAAGTATTCATCAATTTTTTTTTCATCTCCCATTCTAATGTCTTTATAATTACTATGCCAGATTTGTAGCTTTGATTCCTTAACTATAGTATTCCATTCAAAAATACTCTCAAGCTTGTCCCACACACTTTTTTCAGATTTAAGACCCATCAAATTTCGATAATAAGTCTCTGATAAGGAGATAAGGATTTCACTTCTTGCCTTTCTATCAACTTCTATGTTTTTTTATCAGTAGCTATCATGGGGGAATCTTTCTCAATAGTGGGAAAACCAATAGTGGCTTCATCAATAACTTCCAAACCAATAGATAAGAGATGTGGAATCATCCTATTTTTCCATCTATAATAATTCTTCCCATCAAATATATTAACTCCTCTACTGTTGACAGAATTGATATTATCCATGATAAGGATTCAACAAGGGAACCTCCATTTGACACCACTTGAAGTTCCAAGGATCAAATAATAACAGAGAAGCGGGTGGGGGGGGGGGGGGAGGGTTAATCAGTTGTTTAACTTTTTATAAGTTTAAAAACTTTAAGAAACATAACCCTTACAACCTGTTAATATTTATTTCCTGATCAACCCTTAGAAAGAAATTCAAGCATGTAAGAAAGGTAAAGCAAGAAAGGAACCCAAGATTTATAATGGTCATCCATAATAAAAGATCCTACATCCTTTCCAGAGCCACTCTCGTGGGTCTATGGAAATCCGCTATGACAATGAAGTAAATACAACTTCTTCTTACTCCCGTTAGACACCTTATATCTCCTATTAAGAAAGACTATACTGAATCCCATTAGTTTACAATGTTTTCTTAATGAAATAATGAGCCCAACACAAGAATAAGAACTTTGTTGATGCTCCTCCACAAATGCTCACTCTGAATCATTTGTTCGCTTTTCTTGAATCTTATTTTCTTGAAACCGGTCTTCTCAGCAAGGTAATTATGGTTGTAATTTTCTTTTGCTAAAAAACCAAAGAAAACTTATTCAATATAATTCCAATATTCTTATAAATGTAAGATGATTCTGATACTTTTATTCTCAAACACTCAGTAAAACATCTTCACAATGGTATGAACTTTTCACTTTGAATTCTCGTGTGCTTCGCCTTTTCCACATGTGTGAAAATTAAAAATGACCAAATGACCTGGGCACATATTTATGGGAAACTTGAAAAAAAAAGGTGGCAATCTTGAAAATATTTCCTACTTCCTCAAATTTAAAAAACTCTCCAAATCGCTCGCATTTAATCATAAATATTTTACTTATTCTAACCTCCTTAAATTTCTCCATGATTTACACAATGTTGAAATTCGGGTTTGAATTCGTGAAATCTTTATATCTTTCATCAGGAATATCTTTTACTTAAGGACAATCCGTTTCTTAAGAAATATGGTTCTGGTTTTCTCAACATGTTACTATGATTTTTCATTCCTATTTTTCTCAACACATTGCTCAACATTTTCATTCCACCTTTCTCAACATATTGCTCATAATTGTCATTCCAATTTTTTCAACATGTTGCTCAAGATTGTCATTCTGGTTTTCCCAACTTGTTGCTTAGAATTTTCATTATGATTTTCTAAACATATTGTTTAGGATTGTCATAAGGTTCTGAATTTAGGTTCCAGATTTCTCAACATGTTGCTCAGAATTTTTAAAAGGTTCTGAATTCAGGTTCTGAAATTTTCTTGATCTTCCTTTGATTCTTCAACTCTTCAATATTCTTGAAAATCCTTTTTTAGAATAAAATTTTCATTCTATTAGGAAATTTTTCTTATTTAAGGTATTTTTCTATATGAAAAATTTCATTGCATAAGGAAGTCTTATATAATAAACTTTTCTTTAATCTCAAAAACATCCTTAGTTTTCAAAATCCAAGTTTCCGAGAAACATGATTAGAAGTAGGATCCAAGTATCCCAGAAACATGCTCCGAAGTATGATCCATATTTCCCAGTAACATGCTCAGAAGTAGGATCTCGGGTAACATGTTTATAAGTAGGATCCATGTAACATTCTTAGAAGTAGGATTCAGGTCACATGCTTAGAAGTAGAATCCAGGTAACATGTTCAGAAGTAGGATCCAGGGTAAAATGTTCAAATTTATGATCTAGGTAACATGTTCAGAAGTTGGATTCGGGTTTCAGGGTAACATTCTCAGAAGTAGGATTTGGGTTTCTGAGTAACATTCTCAGAAATAAGATTTTGGTTTCCTCATATTGTATCTCAAAATTTAGGTTTCAAATTTCTCATAATGTTGCTAAAATAACATCAACCCTTTCCAGCATTTCTTAAACTTCTTTTATCATGAAACATTTCATGATTTTTGAGAACATTAAGATCAGAAAAGCATCATCTGATTGGTTTAGAATGTTTGAGAAACTTTCTTAAATTTTTACTTCTTATTCTTCAACAACATCCTCTTTAAGAAAACCTTCAGCAACTAAAAACATCATCATCTTTTATCATGAAACTTTTCATTACTTTTGAGAACTTTAATATCAAAAAATCATTGTTTGATTTGTTTAGAATGTTGGAGACACATTATTAACTTCTGAATTCTTATTCTTAAAAAACACCATCTTTATGAAAATCTTTAGCAACCAACAACTTCAACTTTGTATAACTCAAAAAAATTCTTAAAAAAAGGTTAGTTTTAAAAAAATACAAAACATTCTTAAAACGAAACCCCACAAAGGTTCTTCAACTCTGAATCAAAATTTACATCATGTTTATGGAAGTGAATATAGAAGGATCTTGGTATATATGTATTATTGAGTTTGGCTTTCCACCCACAGAAATATAGGCAGTCAGATTGTACCATACAGCTGCTTGAGGATATGCTTCAAGCATGTGTCCTAGAATTCTATGGATCTTGGAAGAAACATATTTCTTTAGTGAAGTTCTCCTATATAAAATGTTATCATGAAACTATTAAGATGGAACTATATGAGGAACATTATGGTAGGACATGTAGATCACCTCTATATTGGATAGAGGTGGGTGATTCATAGCTATTGGGTCCTAGTCTCGTGATGGATAAAACAGAGTATGTTCAGCTGATTCAGAAGTAAATGGATATGACTAAGAGTAGACATAAGTCATATGATGATAGATAATGAAAAATACAAGAGTTTTTAGAGGGTGATCATATATTCCTTTGGGTTTCAGATAGATTGGGTCACTGTAGGATATAGAGGTAGGGAATGCTAGTGCTTAGGTTTGTTGGACCACTTGAGGTTTTGGAGAGAATCGGGCTAGTGGTGTACCAACTAGATATTCCAAATAGATACAGTGTTATGTTTCATGTTTTCATTGTGTCACAAATTCCGTGGTATCATCCCAACCCTTCTCATGTGATCGATGTGGATGATGTTGAACATGTGATAGATGCATCCTTTGAGGATCATCTAATATGAGTGTTGGATCGTAGTGAGAAAGTGTTGTGGGGAAAGGCCATGCCGATATTACTTGTATTGTGGTAGAATGGTTGTGTTCAGGAAGAAACATGGGAGAGAGATATAGATATGATGGCTCAGTGGATTGATATTTTGGATTTGCGATTTTAGATATTCCTGGGAATACATCATGAGGGATAGATTTTATAAGGTTCAGAGATTATAATACCCCGACCTTTTTTGGAGATGTCTTGCACTTGGTTACATGTACCCTTTTTTAATATTTTGAGTACATATTGTTTGGGTTTTACGTCGGAGTGTTTTTGGGTAAAATTGTGAAATTTTGGTAGGTGGATGGCCAGTGCACGGTTGGAACATGATTTCCCCAAACCCTACACCCAACCCAACAAACTGTGTGCACCCATGTTGAGGGGATTCAAACGACTGGTGCACAATTTATCAAAACATGCACCCAATTTTTAGAAAATGTGACACCCCTAAAATAGGTGTATGGTTAAGGCACACAGTTTGGAAAACTATCTGCCCATACCCAGGAAACCATGTGGACACTAGTGAAATAACTATATTTAACATTGTTTCTTAAATTTAGGACATTGGTTTTTAACTGACGTATATAATAGTGATGTAAAAAAACTATTTAGTTCTAATTTTTTATGAAAACCAATGAAAAAACTGTAATAATTATTTTTTAATGTTTTTTCATCGGTATTTATGAAAACAGATGCTAAAATTTTATGATATATTTTTAATGTTTTGGAGTCAATTTTTATGAAAATAGATGCCTAAAAGTGGTTTCAGTATAAATTTTCATAAAACTAACGACGAATCCCATATGGTTTTTTAATGATTTGGCGTCGGTTTTTAGGAAAACAGTCACATAATGTTAATTTTTTTTAAATTTAAAATATTAAACTTCCCAAATAATCATAATCCATGTAATAGAAAAACAATATACAAAAATTAAACAACATCACTCATTAACCAAAAAACTACAAAAAATTACATCCTTTTGTCTTATTAAACCAAAAATTATCTATGCATTTTATTATAAAGTAGACTTCGAATATACATTCCTAAAATTTATAGAATGATCATTATTTGTTATTTTTGAAGAATTTATTTGATATCATTATATTGATCACCTATTATAACAAAATAATTAGTTTTTTTAACACAAGAAAATGTAATATATTATTCATAAACATTATAATATGCATACCTCAAATCATAGTCAAACTCAAAAAAATAGTTCCCAAAAAATGATTGAATATGGGTAAGTTCAGTTTGGGTGTAAGTCTTCGTGTCATAGAATTTCTACAATAATATTTAATGATATTTGTTTAAAAATAAAATAATATAAATAAAAATATAAAAAATTAATATAACTAACCTTATGAAATTCAGTAGTTACCCTTGTTTTGATTAACTCGTACATGAATCATAGAACATAATACTCACATTCGTCATGTCCTTGTTGATGATGACATTATGGTTATAAAAAATTAACTCAATAATAAAAACAATATATATATATATATCATAAAAATAAAACAATATCTAATATAAAAAATATTTACATTTACTTTCACATAATTGATTGCATTTGGTTACTATATCGACATGTATTCTTTGTTAAATTTTTTCCATAAATTTAATTTTCATATATATGAACTAATAATATATGTATAAAGAATGAGAATTAAACATAATGAGCTTATGAAAAACAAAAAAAACATACCTATCTAACAAGGAGGGAAAACTTTAACGAACACTCCCTAATAATGAGAAAACCCAATATAAAGTGAATTCATTTGGAAAAAATATGCTTAACAACCAATGCCCCCTATAATAAAGAAATTTCAAAATTAATGACATTAAAATGATTATTAGTTTGTAATTACATTTCTCTTCTTACTTATCAAGAAAGGAAAAAACACACATTAAATCTCTGTATGTGATAATCTCTCACATATATATGCAACTCTACTAGGATCATTTCCATGTTGAACTTCCCTAGAAATATATTATGGATCTATAAAACAATAAATTGATGTGCTATCATTTTGCACAAGAAGCATTTGAAGATAGCTAATATAAAAAGGAAATATAGTTAGTCAATTTAAACCATATTTAATGGAATAAATAAAAATTCAAACATCATTTTACTTAAAAAGAAAAAAACTGCAACACATTTAGGTCGAGCTCTTCAAAATCAACTAAATGCATGATATCTTCTTTGAGTAATCTCAAGGGATAATCATTTTCACATATATCGGATGACATCTAGAACTCATAGATATTATTCAAGAATAAGAAACATGAGATAATATTTTTATCCCATAAGAAATATCATAAGTATCTACTATCGATAATTTATGAACGTTTTGTTTCAATTGTGAAATTTATTTTTATTTCAGATAATTCTATATAAGTTAAATTTCACAAAATATTAGAAGTAATTTTCAATCATCATTAATAAGTATATAAAAAAACACATACATTTTATGAAATATAACAAATAATACCAGATGGGAAAACTAGAAAATGACCCAGATGATCCCCAACTATAGTAATATCTTCATTAGGAAATGATAATAGAGAATTAAGATCAAAAATATCAAGTACAAATACTATAACCTGACCCATCATCATAGGTTGGTGATGTATAGAATCCCCACAAAAATGAATGACTCAGAATGAAACAATATGTATATGAGTATCTTCAGCAAAAAACTCACAATATACAGTTTGGTCTGAGCTAAGAGGCGGAAGATCAAATTAGGAAGGTTAGGTAGCGTAGTTTGGCTGGAATGGAAGCAGTGGATCAAAATAAGTAGGTTGTGTAGGGTTGTTCATCTAGGATAGAGGTAGAGGATCAATTTAAGCAGTCTTGGTGGGCTGGGTAGGCTGTGCAGATTGTGACTATCTTTTCAAGTGTTCTAACAAAGGCTGATGCACAGTTTCTTGAATTTGATCATCCATAGACTGTTTCATCTCTTTCATCTCCACTTTTAAGGATTATATTTATGAGTCTTTTGATTTCTTATTCCGTCTAAAAAATTTCGAAATACTACCACCTTCCTGATATCCTCTAACACGACCAGGGTGTTCTGCATTTCTTAAAGAAGTGGCTACTATGTCCATCCTACGCTCAGTGATAAAAGTTCCATGTGTATGTTTCTCCTAAAGTTCATCCATAAATGAAAAATGAAAAAGTTATATTAGTGTTTATAATTTATAAAATAGAAAAATTCATGACAGATAAATAGTGTTTACATACAACTTTATCAGCTACTTTATGAGCTTCCTCTGTAAGATACTTTTCATTTTTTTTCTTCATGCTCGTTTCCATTTTTCATGGTGAGTGGGAGAAGATGGAGGGCTAAACTGGACCTATTCTGAACCACCAATATATCGATCTCTTAATGCTTCAAATTTTTCTTCAATCATGTTATTCTACAAATATGGATACCCTTCACATGATAATGTATGAGGTTATACATTTTTCAACTAGATCTCATAATGATATCTCTTGGAGTCCTCTTACATAAAAATAAACTAATAAGTAATTAGATAAATATATAATAAATTTTACAATATAAAATAATTATCATACCGGAAATCTTTCTTCATGACATGTGTCAAAAAATTTCAACCATGTATCTGTATCTATATATGGATACTTAAAGAATTTGTTTTCAAAAGTTTTCATTCCAAAAACATAATTTTTTATCAGTTTCGTTTTAAAATCACTTCATCGAACCCCCACAAAAGAGAGATTCCTTTTCTTAATTTATTTTGTTTCCTCAAAATTGATTGTCATTTGTAATTGAATAAATGAAATATGTTATTTAAAATATTTAATATTCATAAAATGGGTTAAAATAAATCATTTGATAAATTTTACAAACACGACCTCCCAAAGCCGTTGCTTCGCAATCTTGTCCATGGGATTCCAATTAGGATATAAAATATTAATCCTACAATGGCTCCACATTGATATATATATGATAAACTAAAACACATTTGGGCCAGTTTGATTATTATTATCATCAAAATGAATATGAAATATTTCATCTCCATGAGAAACTGATAGTTTTGGTAAACGTGTAATACCATTTTTACCAATGTGATAAATTGATTTCTATGTTGTAATAGGAGAATTATCCTCTACTGAGGATGCCTCAGTAGTCCTTCAAAAAAATTATAAATTATAAGTTCACTTTAGTTAAATAATTATATTAATAAATATTCAACAATGTGGAAAAAAGATATACCTTGATAACATCTCCTCTATGTCTGCATCATACATTGAAAAAAGTAAGTGTAATAACATTTTTTGTACCTACATATTATTAGAAAACTAAATAATTAAAAACAATAATGACAAAAATAATTTAAAAAGGAGTCACACACTTTTATGTTTCAAAAAAAAGAAACAAAATATAAGTAATCACCAGATAAATTAGGAGACTAATTTTTTTTCCCATATTCCTTCATCAGGATCATTATGTACTGCATGAACTATGTCTACCTTGCAGTCATTGTAATCATATATGAAATCTCTTAATAGATGAATAAGACTCATGAAAATAAATAACACCATCAGCATCATTCTCATCACCCAAATGGTATCTTTTTCCTTGAAAAATGATGGACAAATAATCATTCATTGGATAAATGACATAAAATATCTTCATTTCATTTGTTTCCATGATAAATGGTTCCTCATTTAATTATATCTTTTCAAATCAAACTATTTAAATCCAAAATCATCATGTTTAATACAACGACTGATATCATCCCAATTAAACTTAAACAAAGTTACTTGAAATTTTGTATAAACAATTTCTAATATATCCTCAAGAACACCATGATATCGAGAAGAATAAAAAATTGTGTTTTTAACTTTTTTCAATTGAAAAATAAGATGATTCAACGATAACTACCACACCACTATTTTTAATGGTACTCTTGTCATATGGATTTTTTTTATACAATTTTTACCCATTAATATCAAAACCATTCCATGTTATCACATTAAGAAATGGTCCCCCTACCAACCATTTCAACATTTCTGATTAATATATATATTTTCTCACTTTCTATTTAAACCATGAAACAAATTTCTTTTATGCTTAATCATCAACCACTTTTAATTTATTTTGGGATATTGTGTCTTTAATTCAGCAATATTTGATGATATATAAGATTGAACATCATTTGTATTGTTCATAATATATAAATGTACCTGCATCACATCATCATGTGGAATTAAATTTACCATTAAGACTTGAATCCCTAAACCTTAATTATTAAATGTCAAATTTCAAGATATAGGGATACGAATATGCTCCACTTTATATAAATATTCAGTATATAAATCAGTAAACTCTTCAAATAAATATTTTTGAACAATAGAGTCCTATAGTAGGTAAGGATTTTTAACACATCCCTTCAAAATTTTCATATAAATTTCAAAAGGATACATACAATGTAAATAAACATGCCCGAATATTCATATATCATGCACTAGATGAATCACTAGATGAACCATTATATCATAAAATGTAGGTGGAAAACATTTCTATTTGAAAAATTATAAGGGACGCTTCATTATAAAACTCATCTAAAAAATTTGGATCAATAAAAATGATACAAATGTATTTTAAAAATTACATAACTTGATGATAGTCTTTCTAACAACTGATGAAAATATACCACACAGTGCGACCGGTAGCAGTTGTTTCATCAATACATGGAAGTCAATAGATTTCACACCTATTAATTCGAAATCCTTAAATGACACAAAATTCTTCACATTTGAATAATATACACCAGGTATTTTTATATCATACTGACAGAAACAAAATTTCAAATTCTCACTCTTACTTAATGTGTGACAAGATGGAGGTAAATATGTTTGGTTTCCTTTCATAGTATGAGCTAACTCCAAATGTATTCCCATTTATATCAAGTCCAATCAAGAATTAAATCAATCATTTGTTTTTCCTTTTATATCCAATAAAGTTCCAATCAAACTATCACATATATTTTTCTCAACATGCATAACAACAATGTTATGTTTTATCTCTAAAAATCTCTAAAAAGGTAGTTTAAAAAAATAGACTGTTTCTTACAAATATTTTTTTGAATAAAAGAACTACATTTATTTCCAAATGTCGAATCAATATTTTTCACCCTATTGTAATATTCTTTAACTAAAAATGATTGTGGGGGGTTATTGTATTCGAGTAAACTGTTAAATTCCTTTTTTAATCTACGATAAGGATGATCAATTTATAAAAATATTCAATGTCCTATATACACTATCAATCTTCTATTCTGCGATTGATAATATAAATTCGATCCTTCAGAAATTGGAAAAGCATTATGTCTCTTAACACTGTATCCAGATAAGTTTCCATATGCAGGAAAGTAATTTATACTGAAGATTATCTTAACACAGAAAAGAAAATACTCTTTCTTCTATACATCAAAAATATTAACACCTGCCTCCCATAGAAGTCTTAAATCATCAATCAATGGTGAAAGTTACACATCAATTTCATTTCCTGGATGTTTTGGTCCAGAAAATTATCAAGCTCATCATAAAATATTTTTTCTTCATACATATCTATGGGGATAAGTTATAAACTACAAAAAATAGGCCATGAACATTGTTGGCTAATTAAGATCCGATATGGATTCATTCCATCGGTACAGACTCCTATAATGATATTTCTAAATTCAGTTCGAAAAATATGAAATTGATTATCAAATATAATCTATTATGATGATTCAGTAGGGTGACTTAGTTTACTATAACATATATGTTCATATGAATTCCATTTTAACCTTTTTCACCAATTTGATTTGGAAATAGACACTTCAAATGATGAATTATTAGTAGGTACCAAATTTCATTAGCAAAAGGTTTTATTTCGGTACCTAAAAATGAATTAGAGATAATTTATCATAATTATATGATAGGATTACTCGAATAATTTATTTGATTTATCATGTGGTTATATTTCAGTACCTGAGAATGAATTTGAATTGACTTTTTCATTCATCTTATAGCGCGATGTTACACATATAAGACAATTTGATATAAATTCATATTCTTTCTTGTAAAGCACACAATCATTGGGGAATGCATGTATCATTTTATAAGCCAATCCCATTGGGCATACTATTTTCTTCACCTCATAATTGGAATCTAGAAGCTCATTGTCTTATGGAAGTAGCTCTTTTAAAAGCGCAAGTATGTTAGAAAATGTTTTATCACTTCAACCTTTATTTACTTTCAAGTTAACCAATATCAAAACGGTTGATAACACTGTATATTTACTACAACATAGGAATAATGGTTTCTCAAAATCTCCCCACAATCATTCAACATTTGCTAGTTTTTCAAATATTTCAACAACTGAATTATGAATTAAATCACCAATATGATCCTTTTTCACAATATGAATATTTTCATAAACATTATATATTGAATTTATAGTTCTTTCACCATAATAGATCCAATGTGTATAATTAATTCTAAAAACATAACAAATTATATGGTCTTTTATATCTATGGAGTTTAACCTTTTCATATTCAAACACTTCATAGAAGGAATGAAAATCAAATATATGTTTTGAAGATTTCATTTAGAAAATTACACGAATTCATCAGCTCCTTTTTCATATTAACTTTTGGTTCGTAGTAAATTTATCAAATTAAAATTCATTTAATACTTTATATCACAATATAATTGGTGAATATTTTAAGACATATAAACATTTAAATATATATATATATATATATAGAAACTGATAAACTATAAATAGAAACAAATTTAATAAAAAAATTGATAATCAGATAGAAAACATAAGAAATGAAACACAATTAAAAATAGTAAACATTTTATTTTTATAATATATACATGTATTTTATTGAGACTATAACTTAATTATTTTCAATCATGGAACATTTATTAGTTCATTTTACACAATTTTTACATTATTTTGATGTTTTGTGTGTCAAAAGTATTGAAGATTGCATACATTTTTAAGTTCATTTTACATAGTTGTTACTAAAGGGTGGGGGATGTTATTTCTGAAACTCACTAGTCATAATAGATATCAAATTCTCACATCTCAACACTACTCCTACAATAGATTGAAAAAAAATCATTAACACTCTCACATAGTTGCGGATCAAGATGATGTAATAGTATAAAAATAAAATCTATCTTAGCATATGATGTTACATACACATTCATACAATTTGGGTGTTAAACTGGAGGCCATTGTACTATAATAATATTACAATAAAAATATAGACATATAATTCACATATACATCCAATCTGAATATACCACATAGTACATTTAAAAAATTTATATCATGTCGCTATTATAAAAAATACCATATCATACATGTTTCCTCACATAAGATTGGGTTGTATCTATTTACCATGATATCCACGTCCTCTCAGATATAGAATCAAATATTTAATGGATTTCCAATACTATTTTTTTTAAAAATACCTAAAAATTAAAAGGTTATATAGAATTACACCATCGTTTCATTTTGGTAATCTCGATACAAACTAATAATTAATACGACTCAAAAATAAAATTTAATGATAAATAATTTATCTTACAAATAAAAAGAAAAAAAAAATTTGAGGTCAGCTTTTACTTGATCCTTAATCTAAAATTCATCCCTTAAATGTGTTGCAAGAATAAAAAATCCCTGCAATATATATAAGAAATTGATTGTAAAAACAAACATTAAATATGAACAAGAAAATAACATCAATCCACAATTTGGATAGAAAACATGATTTTGAGAATAAATAATTTAATTTCCAAATTAAAAAAAACAACATACAAAATTAAGAGTTCATATCCTCCTTGATCCTTAATATGTACTTCGTCCCATGAAGGTGTTGCAAGACTAAACAATAACTGCAATATCTATATGATATTAGTTATAAAAAAAGACACTAAATATGAACAAAAACCTAAAATCAAACCACAGTTTGGGACAAAATTTGGAATTCAAGAAGAAACTAATGTGTAGATAATTACGTAATCAACGAATATGTAGACTAGAGAGTGCATATTGAGAAAATATAAATAAAATCAACAATAATGGTGTCATAGATCACTGGGTCACCTTTGAAGTCGTCTAAATTTGGGAGGGATTTATCACAAGAAGGAGGGTTTCATAGATCCAAAAAATGAGGGTCTCCCAATCCTGAATGATTTTTTATGATTTTTGACAATGGTTATTACAAAACCAATGCTAAAGAGTCTGAGAAAATATATTTCGAGTCATTTTTGGAAAAAATTGATGAGAAAAATTTATCTTTTTTATTTTTGTCATTAGTTTTTTTAAAACAATTGTGAAATATATATTTTTTATTTTTGGAGTCGGTTTTTACCAAACTAATTCCAAAAATACATTCTTCAGTGGTTTTTGGCATCAGTTTTACTAAAAACAGACGCAAAAAACCACATATAAAAAATTTTGAGCCTCGTTTTTTAGAAAAACCTATTCTCAAAATCTCCTGCACATACTTTTTACATCAAATTAAAAAAACCAATGTCATATCTATGATGTTAAAATCATTATTTACTCTAGTGTAAGGTTCTTAATTCACCCAAAAATAATATTTTAAAATCCCAAACCACATATACATCTCCCTGAATCAACCCAAATCAGTATTAATTGATTCCTATCATTTTGGATGCTCCTGGATGAGTTCCTAAATCTCCTGACCTCTGTTCTTGATGATTCGATGCCTGGATTGATGATTTTTACACTTCCGGGTAAGAGATCATAATCCTATATGGGTTTCTTTTTCTTTCATGTTTATATATCGTCCATTTGAGGGATTTTTTCCTACGTTTGATGGGTCTAGATCTTGATTTGTTTGATCTTGGATTTAGTTTCCCATTCTAGATCCCATTCTTCATCATTCATCCACTTTAATTGGGGATTTATGTTAGTGAGCACTCACCAACAATCTTGAGGTAGGTGGTTTCTTATTCAAATCTCAAAGACTTTATTTAAATTACGTGTATGTAATTTTAGAATTTATATTGGATGATTAGAAATTGATTTACTTATATTGAATCAATTAATTGGTAAATTAATTGATTAGTGGATTGTGAAATTGGGGATTTTTAGATTATTGAATTAGAATGATTAATAATAGAATTAATTATGGGGATATTATGATTGTGAAATTTGATTAATTTATTTTTGAATTAATTAATATTTTTTTGTGAATATAAAATTGATTGAATTGGATTAAGTAATTATTGAATTAATTAATGGAATTGATGTGATTAATTAATTGGTGAATTAATTATTAGGATCAATATGATTAATTAATTTCTAAATCAATTAATGAAATTGATGTGATTAATTAATTGGTGAATTAATTAACAAGATTTATGTGATTAATTAATTGTTGAATTAGTTAATAGAATTCATGTGATTAATTATTTTTTGAGTTAATTAATGGAATGATGTGAATATGTGATTGTTAAATTAGATTAATTAAATGGTAAATTAATTAATGGGTTGTTGTGATACATGTGATCTTGTGATTCATGTGAAATTCTGAAATTGTGATATATGCGATAATATTATGCGGGAAATGGTCTAATGCATCGAAATCTCAATGTGATAAATTTTGAAATTTGTGTGTGGGGTAGGGATTGTTGCATAAAAATCCCATAGTTATAAATATTGATAAATTATTATGGGAAAGGCTATTGCTTTAAAATACCATAGTGATTATTGAGGTGTGGGATAGGGATATAGGCTCCAAATACACATGGGGTGTTAAGAACAACGTTCTACACCCATGTGTTGGAATTGGACCATGGTTTTCATTATCCATAATATGTATTGAGATGACATGGATAATGAAAGAACATGTGTTATAATGAAAAGTAAATTGAATTTGTGACGCGGTTCAGGCTTCGGTATGGGACTAAGTAGGTATTGAGAGTTCGGGTGTCCTCAAGAACTCGAGAGTTAGGTGGTTAAATAAAGAGTAGATGAATAAATGTAAACTATTTAAATTATTTCTTGTATTATATTCTTTATAAAATTGCATACACTATTACTAATGGGATATTTTTTTAGATGCCATTGGTGGGGGCCAATTGAGTTTTAATGACACCCTACCAAGGCTTCTTGATTGGTACCTAAATAGATTTCATGGTTACAGGACATGTTAAGGACCAGGCCATATGATAGATGACTGAGTTGGGATGGATCATGGATGAGGGAACCTAATATGATTGAGTAAACTCTTTGGAGTAGTCAGTTTATTTATTTATTTAGGTTTTTTTATATTGAAACATGACATGTATTGTCATGGCATATCTAATATTCAGTTTTGGATATTGTATTTCTTGTTTTGGTCATCATGTAATACTATTATCGTTCTGGTTATGTTTATATAATTTAGTTGTTCTGTTTTATTTCCTCTATTGTATTACTCTGATAAAGAGCGTATAGTCTTCTCCATGATCAAAAATTAGACCCATATTTCCATTTGGAATCATCTGGTGTAATGCCCCGACCCCATTTACACAGATTCAGTGCATTATTTTAATACATTGGAATGATTAAAAGGAATCAAGTCTAAAAGGACCGATCAGTTTAGCAGTCTTGGAAAATAGATTACATACATGAACGTTACATTACATTATAAAATGAAAAAAAACAACAACATTGTCTCCATTGACCACATTAACATCCCTTAGACTATCCCTATAGGTTAGTAACAATATACTTCTTCGCATCCTAGGATTAATAAAACATTTAAAGGGGTGAGCTAAGATGCTCAGTAAGGATAACAATATTGCAAAAAATTTCATAATAAAGCATTAATATAGAATTAAATATACAAAACTAAAACAAAAGCCTTTTAAACTTAAACTTCTGCATAATAGGGAAAAGATAAATTGAATAATTCCATTTACTTATTCACATGGATATTCTACTAGTCGAATAATCACATGTAATGTCAATAGCTAATTTCGGAATGATGGAATGGATAATCCCAGACTTCATAACCACATAGTAACAGACTTGTTCCAAAACTACAAATATGATTTTGTTAAGGCCTTGTGCTGAGATAGTAGTTTTCTCATGAGACCTAATGATGCATGAAGGAGAAATAGTGGGCTCCACCTATCACTTACTAAGTCCAATGCATTCCTCATATTAAAAGGTTTAAACACAACATAAACAATCGTATTAAAACTAGAATATGAAAGGTAAATACATTATCCATAAACCAAGAATGGTATAAAAATAAAACATCTATAGTCAAACATATCACAAAACATTCAATACAATATGGAAGATTTTTATCATAGTAAATCAACCTCGATGAAGAATAATATCCCATAAAGGATGCTGACATAGTTGAAATTGATCAGTAAAAATATTTATGAGATTTATACCTTTTTCATGAAATCATTTAAACATAATATAATCAAAGTCATTTAAAAGATAGTTCTAAATCATAGTGTCCCTTACCACTTTGAGACTTTTGAATGGAATAAACATTTTAAAACATTCATGTCCATATAAATGAATCATTAAAACCATTTTGAAAACATGGACATTAATGAGAAAGGATTATAAGAATAAATAGTTCAAATATTTAAAATGATGTTTTAGTAAAAGGTCCCTAAAAAGAGTCAATTTTAACACAATTTTATGAATCATGGACATGGATAATAAATATGTCCCAGTAGATACGTTCGTAAAAACAACGTCAGATAATAAAGTGATTGTGAAATTAACCCGTACCTTGCACTTTCCTTTGGTTGAGGGTACATTAACCTCATATATAATGACCATAGTATGTTATTAAATAATACCAAAACCAAATTCATATTTATTATATCATAAATGATTCATTTATGAATTTATACTACCCATTTAATAATGAATTCCATGTTAAATTAACATTTTGGGTAATAATTTCTTTCTTTATCGTACATGTTTTAACTTGTTATTATTCATCGTATCATTTAGATCATGATTTAATTACTTCCAGAATATAAAAAATGATTTACATATCATATATATTTAGAATATAAATATTTATAATAGATGGATATATGAAATGTAAGGCACCGTTTATGAGATGGTAGGCCGTACATACGCATAAACGCTGTTACTGTTTTCATATCGTATTGAACAGAAGTAAGTGAATAAGATATATGTAAGTAAATACATATATATATATATCTAGTCTAATTATTATTTCATATATTACATAATTATTAATAATATATATTTTTATAATCATTGTTGAATTGTGAACATGGGAATGAATCAAATCACGTCGTGAAGACGGTAATCTATACGTAAGCACGAGTGACAATATCATTATATTGATGATGAAATAGTACGTAATAGGATGGTATATCATATATAAATAATCATAACATATTATATTTATTATTTACATCCGTTATACTCATTATTATACCCCTATAAATAATGAAGTGTTTGAATAACAAACTACACCAAGACGTGGAGATGGTAAGCCGTACGTACGCACCTATGGTGACTTTTTCATTTAGAGGATGGAGAGAATAAAAAATATGTTTGTACCATATTTATAATAACATCACAGTATGTAGGAGGTACTGATTTTTTTTGGAATCAACAAAGAAATACTAAGTGTAAGATGAAAAGAACTTGAAAGAGGGTGGGGGGGGGGTGAAATTATTACCTCTTATTCGGGTGTTTTCTTTTGAGTTGATTAAAAGGGCTCCTTGGGTTGGATTTATGATAAAATTAAAGACTCTAGGTTGATGTGATGGAAGTTGGGAGGATTTTAGGGAAGGTTTTTTCTGATCCAAATGGCTTTGGATGTGTGATTTTGAGAGAATGGGAATTATTCTTTTATAAGAGAGGTGGAGGTCATTTTAGAAAAAACTTGAAATATTATTTTATAATAAAATAATTTTCAAATTATAATGGCTCCAAAATGATTTATTTATAGGATAATGGGGGAATGGGTCAAAATCCACTCAACCAATATGTTTTAGGCTGGTTTAGGATACCATATTAACCTTATCTTTTATATTTAACTCTTAGTTAAATATTTTAACTTTTACCGTGTGTTCGTGTATTCTTACACTATATGGTTAATAAACATACTCTAAACTTACCAGATAACCTCAAGTGGTTCATTAATGACATATATAATATTAGTTAATACCTTTTGATGAACCTTATATAATTATAAATATTATATCAACCAATAATATTTTATTTGTATTAAATATTAATTAATGTCAATTTTGACATTATTTGGTATTTCGTTTTGGTGAAAGTCATCACTACGTTATTACATCGAACAAGATACATTGAATCAACCCTAACATGTCATATTCACCTATACTATTTTTGGATGTCATAAAAACATTTAAATTATATTTATTTTAATATTTATAATACCATTTCATTGATTCGTTCATTAATAAGGTAATTACTTCATCATCATTGTGTCATAAATAAATTAAATTATATAATGTTTAAAAAATTAAAAATAAAATACCATTATATAGGAAATATTTTTATATCTATAATTAATATTTATAGTCGAATTTATATTTTGGGTAACCCTATATTAAATATGGTTTAGATATTAAACATTGAATTTAACATTTTTAACTCTTCTTTAAATAAAATAATAATAAATGTCCTAATATCATCCAAGTGGACCTAAAGGATCATATTTTATTCCTAAGGTTTTTTTGGTTGAATTAAACTTATCCAATAGAATTAGGATATGTGTTAGAGTAATTTTTATATTATTTTTACCTTTAATAACCGTATTTACTTTTAACATTGGTACCTAAAAGTTAAATTTTACTGTTCAACAAAAATTATTTAAATATTATTGAACAAAATTTTACTTACTGATATCAGCCGTGTTTCTCTAATTTTTGAAATTCAATTCACATAAGCTGTAAAATTAGTTTTTATGAAAATTTGCGAATGCTTCTAGAAGGTGGGTAAAAGAGGTAAAAATGTTCTCTAATTTTTAAAATGTTGTTTTCAATTAAAACTTAGTATTTTTCACTATTCGTAAAAATATAAAAGTTATCCGAATAGTACCAAAAATTTATCCAAACTAATTTTTTTTTTGTTCCAATTCTAAAGAAAAATTTAATTTCATTAAATTGAATGTATAAAAGTGTCAAATATTGGTATTATAAAGGGTTCAACATTAAAAGGTTGTAAAATTGTATTTTTTGAAAAATATTTCTTTGATCTAAAAAATGAATTTTTTCCAATATTATGACTAAGAAACACAAAATATGGATGTTAAAATTATATCTAGTATATAAGATTCAAAATTCAGTTAATACTATTCATAACCGCCTTTTGAATGTCTAGTTTGGTAAGTTGTGGTGCACTCAAATTCGATGTTCCATGTAGCACATGGTGTTGAATAACATTAATGAGATAACATTCTATGATATCATAAGGTGTTAAATTATCCTCTCCTTCAATAAATTTCATCCTCTCAATTTTAAATTGTACTTTGAAAATAAAAGGTTAATAATAGAAAAATACTTTAGTGGAAAACCCACATCAGAAATTGGGTAAATAAAAATTAGACTTAATAAGAGGGGAAGGGAATGAAAATATTACCACCAAATTATGATCTCGATTAGGAAAACATTTTTGGCAATTAGAGACACATAATTGGAAAAAAATTAAATATTTATAGGGAGTGATTGAGGTCATCAATCACAAACCAGTGTGAAATTAAGGGCCTCAAAGATATCAATCTACGATTATTTAAAATATTGTTAGTTAAAAAAAACATAGGTATTAGGATAACACATTTTTGGTTTTAATATCCCATCCCTAAAGTTTAAGAATTAATTTATTCATAGAATAAGAGGAAAAAATATACTTGACAAGCAGAGTTTCATCCTTCAACTAATTCCTACCAGAAACTCATCTTTCACTCCAAAAGATAATAGAGCTCAAAAATATTCTATTTATCCAAACTGTATAGGGTTAAAAAATAATGAATTTATAATTCATTTGTTATACTATTTAAAATAACTAAATTATACAAACCAGGACATCACATATTCTAGTGTGAGGTGATCCACCCTTTTCACCCTTCAGTTGTGGGTTCAAGTCTCACGGCTTTGCCGGACACGACGGGTTGTCACCTGACCTCCGAGTTGTCCTTTTTATGACAATCCAAAAATAATCTAATTAAATAATATAACCTTAATAATAGTATAAAATTTCAAAATTAATCAATTTCATCCTTTAGATTTATCAAAAATACTTTTCTCCAAACTCACAGTCTAAAAGTTATAAGGAAGGTTAACAAAATGATGATCCTTTTTTCCATGTAATATCATGTGAATACCTCCATCATATATTCTTTTAAAACAATATAACACCCTGAATTACCATAAAAACTTATTGATTAAATTAATGCTCCTTTATTCCTTATGGAATACTGGATATAGTCCATCTATCCAAAAATGTTTTAAACTACAACATTGATGGAATATACAAATCATTAATCAGTTTCAAGGTAGTCAAAACTATCCAATATAATTTATACAAATCAATCATATATTATTCCCAAATCACTAACTCAGTATCAGAACCATATTACATTTTATCTTTCTCTCAAACATATATTTTCCAAAACAATTAACCTGCTATTGAGTCACCTTTGTTGGTTCCACACTATCTCAAGTCCTTAATAAAATAGTACTGTAATACACTCTTTTTATACTTTATACTTATTATAACATGTACATCATTAATACAATACTCAATTGACATAATAATTTAATAAAAAAAATCTAATCATTCCCCATCATCTTTGGTAGTATCATTACTTTATTATTATCCAATAGCAGCATTGGGGGTATACTCTGATGATTTGGACATTTCTTCCCATAGTGTCTGAACTCCTTGCAGATGAAGCATTTTACATTTGAAACCCTTTTCTTAGTCTTGAAATCATGTACATGGTGTCATTTTTCTCCACACTTAAAACAAACTTCCATTGCCTTCATGAATTTACCAAGGTGATTCTTTCCACATTTATCACATATGGCAAAATCCTTCTTTCCCCTCCTCCCTTTATCCATCTTTCTCTGTTCCATCCTTTTCTTTTCTTGCTTCCCTTCAAAGCCACCAGACCCATAATATTCATTACTTATCTTATTAACACATGATATTATTTCCTCATGTGATGAGAATACATGGGAGACTATTCCTTATTTAAATATTGGATTAATACCATGAAAGATATGATCCCTCTTAACATTTCGATCATGCGTATTTTTGGAATTCTCATTCCTTCTACTATGCATCATTTCTAAACAATGACATACACTAGGTTAGTTTATGAATTGCAATGCATAATTCCAAACCTATAAAATACATAACATAAATTGAAAAGATTATCCATATAATCAGTAATCATAAAATGTTTTCTTTGAGGAAGTATTTACTCTTAAATCCTTTATAATGGATTGTAATGAAAATGTGAATTATCTGAAGAATTTCCCCCAGGAGTGTTGTAACCAAGAGTACAGCAAGACCTATTATCGTGTACCTGGATACAATGCGTCAAGCCCGAAAATCCATGTTAGAGTTTTCTCTCCATGGTATATTTGTTCCGGAGCCACTTCTACCAGCTCGTATCCATACATGGATGTTATGTTTAGAAAATACAGAAAAACTCTACATTACCAAAATTCTAGGAAGTTCTTCTATACTAAGCCTCAAAGTCTATCATATTTTAATGTTCTCTAACCATAGTTTATCTAAATCTATTTACAAGGTTATTGCTAAGCTTCCTATGATACCAAGTGTAATTCCCCGACCCCCGTTACCCAGAGTCAGTGCTTATTTTAATACATTGACATTATTACAAGGAATCAAGTCCCGAAGGCCTGACCAGTTTATCAGTCTTGGAAAATAGATTACATACATGAACATTATAAAATGGAATACAACGAAAACATTTTATCCATTGACCACATTAATACCCCTTAGACTATCCCTGCAAGTCAGTCATTATATACTTCTTCAAATCCTGGAAAAAATAAAACATAAAAAGGGGTGAGATTAGATGCTCAGTAAGGATAAAAATATAGAGAAAACATTCATAAATAAGCACAAATATTTATGGAAATTTATAAAACAAAAAAAATACTTTTAAACATAAAATAAAGCATAATATGGCAATGATCAATCAAATAATTCCACTTACTTATTCCCATGGATATTCTACTAGTCGAATAATCACATGTAATGTCAATAGATAATTTCATAATGATGGAAATCATAATGCCATACATCATTACCACATAGTCAAAGACCTGTTCCAAAACTAAAAATAAGATTTTATCAAGGCCTTGTTCCATGACACTAGATTGTCTCATGAGACCTTCCGATTCATCGGGGAGCTATAGCGGGCTCCACCCGTCACTTACAAAGTCTACTGCATTCCTCATCTGAAAAGGTTTAAACATAACATAAACATTCGTATAAAAACGAGCATTTGAAATGTAAATACTTTATGCATAAACCATGAATGGTATAAAAATAACACATCCAAATTAAAACATATCACAAAACCATCAATATAATATAGAAGATTTGTATAATAATAAATCAACCTCAATCAAGAATAATATATCGTAAAGGATGTTAACATAGTTGAAATTGATTAGGAAAAATCTTTGAGAGAAATATCCCATTTTCATGAAATCATTTAAAAGTCATATAAAGGAATTCATTTCAAAGATATTTTTTAATCAAAGTGTACCATACCACTTTGAGACTTTTGAATGAAATTAACATTTTAAAATATTCTGGTCTGTATAAATAAATTCTTAAAACCATTTTGAAAGTGTGGACATTAATGAGAAAGGTTTAGAAGAATAAGTCTTTAAAAAATTTAAAATGATGTTTTAGTAAAGAGTCCCTTAAAAATAATTCCTTTTAACACTCTTTTATGAAACATTGAAATGGATAATAAATATGTCTGAGTAGATACTTAGGTAAATACAACCTCGAATAATAAAGAGATTGTGAAATTAACCCTTACCATGAACATTCCTTTGGATGGTGATATGTTTAACCTCTTATATAATGACCATAGTATGTTATTAAATTATAATGGAACCATATTCATATTTATTATATCATTCAAGATTCATTTAAGACATTATACTACCTATTTTATAATGATATCCATGTTAAATTAACATTTTGTGTAATAATTGATTTCTTTATCATACGTGTTTTAACTTGTTATTGCTGATCATGTCATTTAGATCATGATTTAAATTCTTTAAGAATATAAAACATGATTTATATATCATAAATATTTATAATATTAATTTTTATAATGGATAGATATATGAAATGGAAGGTACCGTTTATGGAGATTGTAGGTCGTACGTACGCATAAACGTTGTTTCCTTTTTTAATATCGTATTGAATGGAAATAACTGAATAAGATATATGTAAGTAAACACACACACACACACACTCACACACATATCTCCATTAGCATTATTAGGTCATATATTAAATACTTATTAAGAATATATATTTTTATAATCATCGTTGAATGGTGAACGTGGGAATGAATCTCATCACGTCGTGGAGACGGTAATCCCTACGTATGCACGGGAGACAATATCATTATTTTGATGATGAAATCATATGTAATTTGATGGTATATAATATATACAGAATAATTAACATGTTATATTTATTTTTTACATCAGTTATACTCATTATTATACCCATCCAAATAATGAAGTGTTTGAATAACAATCTACACCACGATGAGGAGATAGTAAGCCGTACGTACCCACGTATGGTGACTTTGTCATTTAGAGGAAGTATAGAATAACGAATATGGTTCTACCATATTTTAACTAACATCACAGTATGTATGAGGTAATGGAGTAATTATTTTTGAATGAAAAAAATGAAAGTGGAAGTAGAATATGAAAAGAACTGGAAAGAGGGTGGTGAAATTATTACCTCTTCTTCGGGTGTTTCCTTTTGAGTTGATCATAAGGGCTCTATAGGTTTGATTTATGATCAAATTAAGTACTCGAGGTTGATTTTTGGGAAGTTGTGAGGTTATTTTAGAAGGTTTTGGCTGATCCAAATGGCTTTGGAGTTGTGATTTTGAGAGAATGGGAAATACCCTTTTATAGGAGAGGTGAGGGACACTTTAGGAAAAGCTTGATATATTATTTTATAATAAAATCAATTTCGGTTTCTAATGGATTCAAAAAGATTTATTTCTAGGATAAGGTGGGGACGGGTTGAAAACCACTCAAACAATATGTTTTAGACAGGTTTGGGTCACCATATTATCCTTATCTTTTAGATTTAACTCTTAGTTAAATATTTTTACTTTTACCGCATCTTCTTGTATTATTACACTATATGGTTAATAAACATACTATTAACCTCTAAGAAAACCACAAGTGGTTAATTAATGAAATATATAATATTATTTAATCCCTTTGGACGAACCTTGTATTTTTAGGAATATTATATCATCCAATAATATAGTATTTGTTTTAAAAATTAATTTTTGTCAATTTAGACATTATTTAGTATTTGGTTTTTTTAAAAGTCATCACAACTTGATTACTTCTAAAAAGATATGTTGAATAAACCCTGACATGTCATATTCACCTAAAAAATTTGTGGATGTGAAAAAACATTAAAATTATATTTATTATATTATTTATATTACCATTTATTTGATTGATTCATTAATAAGGTAATTACTGCATCATCATTGTGTCATAAATAAATTAAATTATTTAATGTATAAAAATTATAAATAAAATAAAATTAAGTAGAAAATATTATATCTTTTTAATGAATATTTATAGTCCAATTTATATTGTGTGTAACCCTATATTAAAAATGGTTCAGTTATTAAACTTTGAATTACACTCTTTTAACTCTTATTTAAATAAATTAATAATAAATGTCCTATTCTAATCCAAGTGGAACTAAAGGATCATATTTTATTCCAAATGTTTTTTGGTGGAAATAAACCTATCCAATTGAATTAGTACATATTTTAGGGTAAATATAATATCATTTTTACCTTTAACTACCCTATTTACTTTTAGCCGTGGTAAATAAAAGTCAAAAGTTACTATTCACCAAAAATTATTTTCATCTTATTGAACCAAATTTTACTTACTGATATCAACTGTGTCTCTTGGAATTTTGAAATTAAACTCACAGAAGTGGTAAAATTAAATTTAATGCAAATTTGTAAATGCTCCTAGAAGGTGAGTAAAGGAGGTTAAAAAATTCAATAAACATTTATACATATAATTTTATTATAAAATGACTCCAATAAATTAGATTAAATGTATATAGGTATTTTATATCAATTTTAACTTAAAATAAATTTAAATAAAATAAATAATAATTTAAATAGAAATTCGTTTTTAAACAATAACGCATAGTTTTTAACTATTCATAAAAATTTAATGTTTTCAGAAAAATAAAAAAAATTAACCCCAACCTAATATTGATATTTGGAATTAAAAAATGAATTCTATTTTAAAAAATTCAAAACATAGAAGTTTCATTTATTAATTTAAAATTAATTCTCATTGTCAAAACCTAAAAGTGGGTTTTTAAAAAGTAAAAACTATCAAAAGATTGACATGTGTTTAGGTCAAATTTAAGTGTGAAATTACTTATAATGACCTAAATTTTATTAAATGATAAATATAATCTAGTTATTCTTCAAAACCATTAAAATTCATAATTTAATAATATAAATTATTTCGATTAAAAAAGTTTTTTTCAATTAAAACATAGAAAAGTTATCAGAAAAGTAACAAAAATTTATTCAAACTAATTTTTTGTCCCTCTTATAAAGAAGAATTTTATTTTATTAAATTGAATAAATAAAATTATCAAGTATTGGTTTTAAAAAGGGTTCTCCATTAAAAGGTGGTAAAATAGTATTTTTTTCAAAAATATTTTGTTTATCTGAAAAAATGATTTTGTTCTTATATTATGTCTAAGAAACACATAATATAGATGTTATTATTATATAGAGTATATAAGATTCAAAACGCAGTTAATACTATTCTTAACTACTTTTTGAATGGATAGTTTGGTATGTTTTGGTGCTCTCAAACTCGATGTTTTGTGTAGTGCAAGCTATTGAGTTACTTTAATAAAATAATGTACTATGAGATTTTGGGGAGTTACATCTAGAATACAGGGAGGCATTCCTAAGGTCTTGTGACGAACCATATCGGGGAATCAGTGTGTGGCACCCGCCTTAGGATGTTATACTATATACAATGCCTCAGCCTATACAGTACCTCCTTGGAGCTTTTCAATACATTCTCTGGCCACCACCACCATTCCTGTTGAACAAAAGTTGATATATCACCTCAAGGGGTCTACCCTGCACACAGCACATCACCATACAACCCAAATTGAACAATGTTTCTACCTCAATGCTTGGTTTGAAATCATACACATCAAGTATTATTGTGAGGGTTACTGTGTATAATATCCAAAGAGAAATTCTACATAAAAATCAAATTCCAATAGTTTACGTGACAGTGGGGATTCTCATACCTCATGAGATGAGCACCAAGACACCTATTCCACTTCATGACTTGGATATTCATACGGTCTAGAAAGATATTGTAACTTTCATATCATAGATGTTATATTTTTTAAAAACACATGTTGACAATGATGTATTCATTTCAATTTTATTTTTCAAGAAAAATCGTTTACAATTAATTAAAAAAGGCTTGAATTGATCAATGTTATTATAGACATACAAAGAGAACAATGTGAAATAAATGGTTAAATCAAAATTATCTAAAGGAGCAACTAACCAATAAAAATAATCTTCACAAATTAACTTTACCCCTCCCATTCAATATCAACATTTACTAACATTAAAGTTTTATCTCGATAGAACATTATCAGGGGGTGATATGACTACGATTGATTTTGGAGAATTTATCTACAGATAGGCTATTTCATACTATATTAGTCATTATAATGTACATGAAATACTCACACATGAATTGCTTGGAGTCTCAGTTTGAAATGTATAAATGAGGTTTGTTCTCATGATTTTTTTCCAATATCTGACCTACTATGTTAATTATGACTAAACACTATTCACAATTTTTTCAAACCTATATATCAATACTCTTTACAGGGAAACACCTAGGAATATAAATTTAGACACATTATTCCTCACATCACTTCTACATAAGAATTCTCATTCGAACCAATGAAATATGAAGTAATAGTGAAAAAATTGGCCATATTGTTTGAAATCAAACAAATAGATGAAAGACTCCTATTAATTCACATTATGTACGGGTAAAACTCCAAAATTTAAGAATATCAAATTTAATTTAATTCATTTCATTACTTATTCCTTTTTTAGGCAGTACTGGTTACTCATTTAAACCAATTGGGATACTCCAAATATCTGTTTTCTATATTCAATGCATGGATACCCAATTAACTGACCACACATGATGATGTTTATCAATTTTTAATATAATACATGAAAAATTTTACCAGTAAACTTCAAGTTATATATTTTATATAATGTTTTAATGAATAATATGTTATGATAGGGAGGTATTTAAATAACATCAATATCATGGAATGAGGATAGTCCATGAGCACAAGGAGCCTATTGACATCTATATGTGGATAAGTATTATGGTATATATAATACGACTTAACTATTTAAACATATATCAAAACAATTTAATTATTTCTATCAATGTTTCTGTAGTGTATGAAACAAACTAATGGAAATTATTATGGTTATTATGTTTTCAAATTTTTGAAAGATCTGATATACCATAAAAAACTAGCATCCAAGAACAAGTATTTTTGAAGACAATTTAAATTTTATTTAAAAAAAGTTTCAATCATATTTCTATTTATATTTTTATAGTAGTACCCATATTTTTGATAGTCCTCATATTCTAAAGGGAAAATAATTTTTTTTATAAATGAATGGGTGGCATGCATGGTGCCAGAATGTATACATACATCATGAAGAGGTGACATCCTAATACTTATATAGTTTATTTTTGAATCATTTTATATAATTTGTTTAGTTAATTTCCTTATCATTTTTATCTGATACATTAGTAAAATTATCTATATGTTATTTTGGAAATGTAGGAATAAACGATGATTCAATTTGATACATGGTGTGTCTGGTATGACACAAAGTGAATGTTTTCGATTTAAAATTCACATTTTAGTTCAAAACACACTTCACTTACTAAAAAAACATATTCATATTGTTTCAATACATTAGTAGAATGATGTAGAAGTCATTTTTTAAATGTCGGAATTATCCTCACTTCAATCTTATACACGATGTGCCCGATATGACTCAAAGTGTCCGTTATTAATTTAAAATAGACAATTTAGTTAAAATCACATGTCATTCCCTGAAAACTGAGGAGATGCACTTCAATTAAATAGATACTTTATTAAAATGGTTCCAAATAAATTTTTTACATATAGGAATCATTCTAATGTCAAACTAACACATGATGTGACTTGTATCACTCAAACTGCATGTTTTCAGTTTAAATTATCACTTTAGTTTAAAAGACACATGTCATACCCAAAAATAAGAAAACAAATTTAGATAATGTTGATAATTTAGAAAAATTATCCATAAGATATTTTTTATGTATAGGAATCAACCACATGCCAGTCCAACACACGGTGTAACCAGCATGACTCAATGTGTGTGTTTTCAGTTTAAAATGACAATTTAGTAAAAAACACAAGTGACATACTAAAAATTTATTAA
The DNA here is from genome assembly GCA_963277665.1 of Viscum album. Lineage (NCBI taxonomy): Eukaryota > Viridiplantae > Streptophyta > Magnoliopsida > Santalales > Viscaceae > Viscum > Viscum album. The sequence continues at coordinate 2,049,753,226 of OY728137.1, forward strand.
ACACATTCATAAAATTTTTATACTTTTGAATAATGAACTATAGGTCATTTTTTGACATGTAGTAATTATCCTCACCTCAATAAACTGCACGGTGTGACCGTTATGAATCAATGTATATCATTTTCATTAAAATTGAAACTTCAAAAAAAGTGGCATTCAAAAAATAAAAAATACACATTTTTTTATTTAGATACTTTAGTAAAATGAAGCAAAAGTTATTTTTGATGTGTAGGAATCAGATGAACCTAAATATAATATATGGTGTGCCTGGTGTGGCTTAAAGTATATGTTATCAGTTTAAATCGACATTTTATATTAAAATGTGTGTCATTCACTAAAAATTGAACAACCGCACTCAGATTGTATTGATAATTTTGAATAATGATTCAAACGTAATTATTTATGTTTTGGAATTAGTTTCACATCAAACCAATACACGATGTGACCATTGTGACTCAAAGTGTGTGTTTATAATTTAAAGTGACATTTTATAAAAAAAAGTTACATAATCAAAACCATGAAAATGCATTGAGAATATTTTGATACATTATTATAATGATCTATATGTCATTTATGACATGTGGGAATCATTCTCACCTCAATCAGAAGCATAATGTGACTGGTATGACTCCAAGTGTCTCTTTCTATTTAATATAGACATTTTACTAAACAATATAAGTGATATACACAAAAAATGAATTCAATTTTCTTTGACACTTTAAAGAAAGGATCCATAAGTAATTTTGGATGTGTAGATGTAAATTGAACATCAATCAAACACATGGTGTGCTCAGTATGATTCAAAGTGTCCATTATTAGATTAAAATTGACATTTTAGTTCAAAACATATGTTACTCACAAAAACCAAGAAAAAAAGGCTCGGGTGTCATGATAATTCAGGAAAACAATTTATAATTCATTTTTCGACATGTATGAATAGGCCTAATTTAAAACTGACACACTATGTGGCTGATATGTCTCATATTGTCTGTTTTCAATTTAAAATTACATTTTAGTAAAAAAACATGTGACAATGGTAAAACAAAGTAATCAAATTTAATTTTTTTTGATAATTTAGGGTAATGATACATATGTAATTTTTTATGTGTAATAATTATCCACACCTCAATCTAATGCACCATGTGACTAGTATGACTCAAAGTGCATGTTTTCATTTTAATATTGACAGTTTAGTTTAAACCACAAGTCACATACTAAAAAATGATCAAACACATTCTAATTATCACATTAATATAGTAAGATGATTCATAATCCATTTTTGATGTGTATGAATCATCCACACCTCAATCCAATACACACTGTTCTGGGTATGACTCAAAGTGTCCATTTTTAGTTTAAAATTGAAATTTTTGTTAAAAACATGTGTCAGTCACATAAAACTATGAAAAAATTATTGTATTATCTTTATAATTTAGGAAAATTATTCTAAAGTCGTTTTTATGGGTTCGAATTATTCTCGTGTCAAATTGACACATGATGTGACCGGTACGACTTAAAGTGTGTTTTTTTAGTTTAAATTTACATTTTAGTAAAACATACACATGACATACTCAAAACCTAGAAAACACATATGTATTATCTTCATAATTTAGTAAAATGATAAATAAGTCATTTTTGATGGGTATGGATCACCACACACCAATCCAACACACCATGTGACTAGTATGACTCAGATTGGTTTTTTTTAGTTTGAAATGACATTTTAGTAAAAAAACAGAAGTGAAAAACTCAAAACTAAGAAAACATATTCAGATTTCTTTGATACATTATAATAATGATCCATACGTAATTTTTTGACATGTAGGAATCACTCTCACCACAATCTAATGCTCAGTGTGACTTGTATGACTCAAAGTGTGTCTTTTTATTTAAAATTGGAATTTTAGTAAAATAGTAAAGTAACATAATCAAAACAAAGTAAAGGAATTTTTATTTTTTGGATAATTTAGGAAAATAGTCTATAATTCACTTCCAATGTGTAGAAATTATATGCACCTCAATATGATATATAGTTTTCTTGGTATGATACAAAGTGTATGTTATCTATTTAAAATTCGAATTTATTTAATGATGTGTGTTATTTACTGAAAAATAATAAAAATACTTGGATTGTCTCAATAATTTAATAAAATTATTGATATATCATCTGTGACATGTTAGAATTAATCTCACATAAAACCTACGCATGATGTGATCGGTATGACTCAAAGTAAGTGTATTCAGTTTAAAATGTATTTGTTGTAAAAAACATGATATACTCAATACGAAGAAAATTAATTCACATTTTTTTAATAACTTATGAAAATGATCCATAATTCAATTGTGATGTGTAGAAATCAACTACACCTCAATATGATGCACAGTGAGACTAGTATGACTCAAAGTGTATATTTTTATTTAAAATTGATGTTTTAGTAAAAAGACAAGTGATATACTAAAAACAGACTGAAAACATTCATATTATTTTGATACTTTTCTAAAATGATCCATATTTCATTTTGATGTATAGGAATTATCTGCACCTCATTATGATACATGATGTGCACAATATGACTCAAAGAGCCAGTTATCAATTTCAAATTGACATTTTAGTTCAAAATGTCTGTCTCTCACTAAAAACTGAGAAAAACAATTGGATAATCTTGATAATTTAGTAAAATAATTGAAAATTATTTTTTAATTTGTATGAATCAGTCCAATAACAAACTAATACGAAAATGGGATTGATAATACTCCAAGTTCATGTCTTCAGTTTAAAATGATATTTTAGTAAAAAAACATGCAACATACTCAAAACTAAGAAAACACACTTAGATTTTTGATACATTTGTACAATGATCCAATGATCATTTTTGACCTGTAGGAATCACATGCACCATAATCTGATGCACAATGTGACTGGTATTACTCAAATTGTGTGGGTTCAGTTAAAAAATTAATTTTTATTTCATATTTATGTTTTATATATTACTATTTATAGTATTACTGAAATAATAATTGTCTTCTTATATAAGTGTATTCTTTTTCTTGAGTTGAGGTGGTTTGTTCGGTAACTAATACCATGATTGGGATTTTTTGAGAGGGGGTCAGGTGCCAAAGACAATGAAACCATTGATGTTTCTGAAATATTGTGATAAAATTTACATGTTAATGAAATTTTACAAAACTATGTTTTAAATGTCTATAATAGTGTCTCTTTTCTTGTATTTTTCTTATAATTTTTATTTCAATTAAATTATGAATTTTCCATATCTTTTATCTACTTGTATGTGAATTTATTTTTTGTTGCAGTGTGTTGTAATTTTAATAGCACACTATATAAGTATGAAATTTATCATTGCTACTTAGAGCACTAATAAAAGGGACCCCTTTTTAATAGTGCTTAGATCGACAATAGTTTTTTAACACTAAGAAAGTATTTTTATTTGCACTATTAAAATCTTGTTTAATAGTAGTGAAATAAAATATCACATGCGATGATATTTCATCTATCCCAGATAATTGTAAAATTATAATTTAAAATATGACATACAATGTTGTTTTTTCTCTCCTGGATAGTTCTCAAATCTTTGTTTTAGGTCAACACATGCGTTCAAAATATTATCATCGGAATAAGTATCTTTTGATAATTTAATTTAAATTAAACTTTTATAATTATCTGATGATAATTTATTATAAATTATTCTTTTATAATTATCTCTTGATAATTTATTATAAATTATTATTTTATAATTATCTCTTGATAATTTATTATAAATTATACTTTTTTAAATTTTCATAAATTATCTTTCTATAATTATATTTTATTAATTTCATATAAATTATCTTTTGAAAATTTCTCATATTTTATCATTTTATAATTTTATTTTGATTATTTATTCTAAATTATCCTTTAATAATTATATTTTGATAATTTCCCATAAATTACCCTTTTCAAATTATATTTTTATAATTTATTACGAATTAGACTTTTATAATTATCCTTTGATAATTTCGCATTAATTATCCATTTATAATTATATTTTGATAATATATTACACATTATCACTTTATAATTATCTTTTTATAAACATTTATAATTATCTTATGAAAATTTTAATAATTATCCTTTTACAATTCTTGGTAATTATCATATAGCCATTTCAATAAATTATTTATTGATAATTCCATAGGAGAATACTTTTCTAATTTGGGTTTATGTGTAATAATAATTCTAGTTAATTATCATATAGTAATTATATATAATTATCTTCTTATAATTTCCACCAAATTATCTTTTAATAATTTTAACAATTTATTTATGATAAGTTATGGAATTTTCCTTTGTTAAATTTTTGTCTTACAATTTTATTTAAATTCATCTATTTTAATTTCCATAATATGAGATGAAGAAATAAATGAGTGAAAATAAATAAAATTAATGAAAAGAAAAAAACAAAACACACCTTCAATATGGAACCCCTCTCATGCCTGGATCTGGAGAAGAGAACCCTCATTGGATCGCTTGAGTCTTCACCGATAATGTGCAAGGGAGTTATGGTACTCTCAAACTTGATGGAATCTACCCATGATGATGGAAAAGTGGTTCATCTATTTAAAACATATGTTCGATACTTGTATGGTATTTCCAAAACATCGAACTCAATACCCCAATTTAATGTACCGTTTCAATTGAAAATTAAAACAGATTCAATAATTTTACCCATTTAATGCATTACTAAGCTTTTTATGTAAAAAATTATGGATCCAATATTTTTTATTTCACCGACATCAATAATGGAAGTTCTTTCATTGGGTATAATAATCAAACAAATATTTTTAATTGTTAAATTAATAAAAATAATATAATAAAAAAAATAATTACATATCCTTACGTGTGATATAATCGAATGTATGACATGAAAAAATTTCATGTCATGCCTAGGGTAAACCCCACATCTCATCCCTAAGGATGGTATTATATTTATCATATGACGCAACATTTGGGAGATATTCAATTATTTTCAGAAAAAATATAATAAAAATATTAAATACGTTATCCTCATGTTCGATCTGACCAAACGCTTGATGCGTAAAAATGTTATGTTGTACCTAGGGTAAAAACCTTATCTTGAACCTAACGGTGGTCTCAGATTTCTCATATGATGCACCATTTTGAAGATATTCAATTATTTTTAGAAAAAATATATGATAAAAATATTAAATATGTTATTCTCATAGGAGATGTGACCAAATTCTTGACGTAAACAAATATCATTCTGCTCTTAGGGTTGACCCCACATCATAGAATGAGAAATGACCTCATATTTCTCACAAAAGACATCATTTGTGAGATATTTCAATTTTTTTTTGGAAAAATGTTTGTACGTGATATAATATATTTAATATTTTTATTCCTTCAGCATCAAGGTTCTACAGACCTTGGAACCTCATACTAACTCAACACATCACTCAAAAAATATTCCATAGAATATTCTAAAGTCTTAACAGAGTTTTTTTACTATTGCAAAATTCCTTTAAATAATTTATTAAGTGATTTTTTTATAAAAAATTTACATTTTTTCACATAAAAATACTGATAATTTATTGATAAAGAATATTTTACTATATTTAAAAATTTTAAGATATTACAATTCTCCCCATCTATCAACATCTCATCCCCAAGAAGTATCTCTAGGAGTATTTCTTGAAAAACTCAAACCACTAAGCTATAACAACATAATAATGCTCCCAAATCTCCTTATGAATCTTTCCATGCTTCCACCGAGTCCATACTAGTGGTTGTGATTTTCCTCACAAAACCTTCTCACTTCAGTCTATGATCCACATCTGATGCACATTATAAGATTCATTTTTCCCCAAATCAGCATTCTCATATTTAAAAACATTCACAGGGTTATGTATGTACCTCGAATGTTGTGACACATGGGACACATTTTTCATACCTCGATTGTGATAAGGGACATCCAGATGGGGTGCCACATCCTCTATCAGCTCGATGATCTCAAACCAACAAGACGAGGTGATAGTTTTCCCTACATCATTAGACGTATGTGACTTGACCTAGTAGTCACTCTTAAATAACCCTGATATCCCATAGTGAACTCCAAGGGTCTCGTCCTATGGTCATTATAAGATCTCTATCTTCTCTGATTGGTGATCAACCACTTCTATATTAGCAAAAATCTCATAGATGTCTCCTGAACCATACAAGGGCCAACAACCACTATCTCACCCACCTCATTCCAACCTAGAGGTGAGTTAAACAGTGTCTTGTAATGGGCCTCATAAGTTTTCATATGGATCTAATCCTGGTAACTATTATTATATGTGAAATCAATCAAGTCTTAGTGATCATCCCATGGTCCAATGAGGCATAACACATAATATCGAATCATATCCTCTTATCGGTGTATATTCCAATAGAACTGTCCATCAGTCTAAGTAGGGCACAACATGCTCAATCTCAGTTGAGTACAAAGGGTTTTTTTGCAATACCTATGAAAATAATGACATTAATTGTGAATTGATCTGAAACAGTTCTCAATGGAACTCTATAATGTTTTATGGTTTCTCAGACATAGATCTTTTTCATCAGCTCCACTGAGTGAGTATCTCTAATCAATAAGAAGTGAATAATAGACTTCATTAGCCGATCAAAAACCACCCAGATTGCATCAAGAATCCTTGGGGTCCTAGGAAACCTCATCATAAAGTCCATTATAACTTCCTCCCAATTACACATGGTTATCAGGAGTTGCTGCAACAACCCACCAGGGTTTTGGTTCTCACCTTTCACTCTCTGACATGTAAGGAATTGGGAGACAAATGCAACAATTTCCCTCTCCATATATATCAACAAAAACTACCACATGAATTAATGATATATCTTGTTCACACGAGGATGTAATTCCTATATTGATTTAGGGTAATACCACATCAAATATTCTCTAATGGAAGAATAGACTACTACTCTCCCATGTAATAATATCATATCAATGTTGTCCATCAACAATCTAGGCATTGGGTCACTGCCAACTAGTTGTTCGCTCATTTCAGCACACCCTGAGTCTAGATCATGTTAATCCTTTACTTGGTCCACAAGTGAATTTGTTACTACCAAGGGAGAACAACTCATATACCTTGGTTCTATGAGGAATATATCCTCCAATAATATAATAAGATCATCAAGCCCCACATATTCTCTAAGGGAATCTCCCCAATAGATTTCTTAGTTCTATGTATTATGGGTAAGATCATATGTAACAACATTATCTATTATATGTACATAAATCATATCAAGAGTGATCGTCTATAGATACTCAACCAAGAACCTCTGTCTTCAATTTATGTCCCTCTGTGTGAACATATAGAGGAGGATTTTGTGTTGCATATAAACAAAAAAAATCTCAGTAATGTGATAGTGTCACCAACACTTTAGATCATAAACTAAAACTACTAGATCCATGTATTTTTCAGGGCAGTTCCTCTCATGGGTTCATAGATGACAAGAACCATATGGTTCTACTTGATCTCTTTACATTAACATGACTCCCAGACCAATGCTTGATGCATCACAGTACATAGCACAACCAATACTAGGCTCAGGGAGTGTCAGTATTGGAGAAGTCTTCAACTTTATCTTTAGTCCAAGGAATACCTTTTTGGATTGATCTAACCATTGGAACATCACTCCCTTCTTTTTCAGTGTTATAATGGGTGATGATAGTTTGGATAAGTCCTATATAAATGTCAGTAATATCATGATAAACCAAGAAATATCCTAATATAAAATACATTCTGTGGACATTCTGTTTCTATAGATATACCAGGCTTAAATAGCACATGTTCTAGGAACCTCACCTCTTGAATCCATAAGTCACACATTGACAACATGCAGTAAAGGATGAGTGCTTGAATTTTACTCTCTGGGAATGATATATTTATCTAGTTTTGGTGAGCAAATGAGGATATCATAAATGAAAACTACAATGAATGATCCAAAGTATGGATGAAATATCTTTTTCACAGAGTTCATGAACAGTTCTAGTGCATTTTTTATCCCTAATGGAATCACCAAGTACTTATAAAGTCCATACATATTCCAAAACATCATCTATCTATTGTTCTCCTCTATAACTTCTACCAGCGATAGCCTGATTGATGTTCTATCTTGGAAAACCACCGAGCTCCCCATAGTTTATTGAAAAGATCAACGATCCTTGGAAATGGATATTTTTTCTTTAGAAACACCTAGTTTAGAATATGATAGTCAACACATAGTCGAGAACTACCGTATACCTTCATAGAGAACAAAACAAGTGAACCCCACAAAGAAGTACTAGGTATGATAAATCCATTCCTCTCTAAGTTGTCCAGCTGCACCATAATCTCCTTTATCTCTATTGGCAGAATACAATATGGGGGTATCTAAATGGGTTATACACCTGACATGAGATCTTTTTAGTTCAACTTACAGATCTTTCAAAGTCTCTACTAGGTCAAAGATCCGCAATAATTTCAACCCATTAGTCAAAATCCTAAGGTCCTCTAGTTTACAAGATAGATAATGAATGTTGGAGTTGAAGTATGGAAAATTTAACCCTAGTTATAAACATTATTCCAATGAAAAACTTCTGAGAAGAAACAAAGTCGTGATGACAAGCCCTAATTAGTCTATAGAAACATACAATGTTCCCTTTGGAGTCTATCCTTAACCAAAGGTATACCCCTCCTTTTTATAAACATATTATCCATCCCTGGATGTTAGGTACATTCATTATATATATAATCACACAACATCATGATCAGTTCCACTAATTAATGTAATAATGATTTACTACAACAACATGGAAGCAGATATATCACACAATGAGAAACTATCATTAATATATAGCACAAATAAAGGCATTTAATTATGAACTAGAATGCAACACAACATCAAGTATATATATGGCATGTGAACCAACGTTCCTATTCATGATACATGAATGCACCCAAAATCCAATAAATTACATATCAACATCTTTTTCACCACCCAAGGTGGGTTTAATCAATAGTAACAACAAAACATAAATTCCCCACTTCATAGAAACTCAAAGATCCACTATAAAATGATGTTCATGGACTTTCATAAATCCCCAATCTGAATACCCACCATCATATCTACTATCTAACCTATCCAATCACAAGAATAGGAGAATAAAAAGATATTGAAACCCAATATATGATACTATTTTTTAATATCCCAAATCGAACAAACGATTATGATATGGGGTTCCACATGACCTCATACGCACCTCCCCATACGCAATAAGCTGTCAACTAGTAGTGAGGGTTTGAGTCTGACAATGGGGAAACTACAACCTTTAGATCATGTCATAGGATCTATAATAAACAATAAATAATATAATAAATCATCAGAATAAACATGAAAAAAACTAAATACATGGAATACATGTCAAATAAAAAAAGATTCTCCTAGAAGTGAAAATCCTCTCGAGATTAAATAAAACATATAAATTAATAAATGAATGAATGAATGTTCCACCGATATCCATCCTATCCCACTACTGTATCCATGCTCCTTATCTTAGATATCCTATATAGGGACCAATCCCATTGTCCAATCTCTCATGAAATCTACAAGCATACTAAAATTATTGAGTAGGGTTGGAGTACACATCTTCGTAGGAAACCACAAATTCTTCCTAAAATAAAAGTGATAATGTATAATATTATGTCCCATAATATTAATAAATGTGTAAAAAACATAAACATACAATCCAAAACCAAGAATTTCTATACTGACCAAGTCAAAACAACCCCCAACCATACCTGTTTTAGCCCCATGTCAGAATGATAATCTTGAATCTTCAAAGGTATCACAGTCTATCCATAATGCTATTGTAATACCACTAAATATCTCGAAGGAATCGAGTGATGGAAAACTACTCAGAATCCACAATGCATTGAGTAATGCTTGGAATCCATAAGGCATCAAGAATCTATGACCTACTCGGAATTCACAAGGCAATGAGTAATTCTTGGAATCTACAAGGCATCAAGTGTCGACCAACTACGTGAAATCCATAAGGCATAATGTAGTGGCAAGGTCACAAGGAAATCATGCTCCACTATCTTCATTGTCTCACATCACGTGTACCCCCTCAAAGGGATGAATATACCCTAACGATCACCTATCAAGTGTACCAAGAATAACACCTCCAAGGCAATATAGTATACAATAAGGGTGATAATGAAATATATAGCATGACATTATGATGAAAAAAGTATCAATACAACATCATGAGAAATAGTCAAACATGGAAAGAGACTACTCTAGCATATCTCTTGAAAACAATTATCATAATAGGCCTCACACGACACACACACACACCCACATGTGTTTGAAAGTCAAGAATATATATCAATCAAGGCACATACAAATCATAACATGGAAATACACACGTAATGAGAGCCCATGAAGGTAAGAAATTTCCTACCTCAAAGTCATCAATGTCGACGACAAGTATAATCCACCAAGTGTGTTTGGATAGCTAGAGTGTAACTTTAAAAGTCAATAAAACCTCCTCAAAACCTTATTCCCATAATCTCTAACACGTCAACAATAGGGGCTCTCCAATGGTTCCTAGAACCAAACCCAGTGTTTTATTTAAAAAAAAGTATCACATGCGAGGATATTATCTCCTTCCTGGATAATTTTGAAATTAACATTTAAACTTTCACATATGATAATTTTTTATCTCTCTTGGATAATTATTAAATAATCATTTTAGTTCAATTTTAGCGTTCACATTGTTTCCCTCTGAATAATTATCTTTTCATAATTTCTTATAAAGTATCCTTTTATAATTATTGAATGACAATTTATTATAAATTATCTATTTAAAATTATCACTTGAAAATTTCTTAAAAATATTCCTTTAATAAATATATTTTGATATTTTTTTAGAAATTATCCTTTTATATTTACATTTTGATAGTTTCTTATAAATTACCATTTATATTTATATTTTTGATAATTTCTCATAAATTATCTTTTGATAATTTTTTATAATTTATATTTTTTTAATTATATTTTGATAATTTATTATAAGTTATCTTTTTCTAATTATATTATTATAATTTCTCACAAATTATCCATTTATAATTAACTTTTGATAATTTATCATAAATTATCCTTTTATAATTATATTTTGATAGTTTCTCTTAAATTATCCTTTAATATTTATATATTTATAATTTATTATAAATTATCCTTTTATAATTATGTTTTGATAATTTCTTATAAATTATCCTTTTATAATTATATTTTGATTATTTATTATAAATTACCCTTTTAGAATTATCTTTTGATATACTCCAATAATTCTATTTTGATAATTTTAATAATTATCCATTGATAATTCAAAGAAATTATCTTATAGAAATTTCAATAAATTACTCCTAGATAATTCCATGTGATTATCCTTTGATAATTTAGGTTTATATATTATAATAATTTAATATAATTATCATCTAATTATTATTTATAATTATCTTATGATAATTTCTAGAAAATTATCCATTGATAATTTTTATAGTTAATCTATGATAATTTCATAAACTATCCATTGATAATTTTGGGTCTTATAGCTTAATTTAAATTACCCCATTTTTATCCCATCATTTGAGAAGAATAAATAAATTGGATAAAATAAATAAAATGATAGAAAAGAAAAAAAAACAAAATAAAACAAACCTTTAACATGTTGCTCCTCCCACAACTAGATATAGAGTAGAAAACCCCTATCAGATTTTTCGAGTCTCCACTGATTGTGTGGAAGGGAGTTTAGGGTTGCTCGAAATTGAAGGAATCAACCCCTGATGAAGGACGAGTGGTTGTTCTATTTAACACCCAAATCCCACATGTGTCCAGTGTTTCCGTAACATTGAACAAAATACCCCAATTTTAATCAATTTTTTAAATCGAAAAATAAAATGAAGCCATTAATTTTACCCATTTAATGTGTTGCTGAGTTTTTCTAGATCAAACTAGTTATGAATCTATGATTTTGGATTTCACTCACCAAAAAATGGTTGTTTTTTCAATGGGATGAATTAACCAATAGAAATATTTTTAATAATTAAAGTAAAAAAATATATAATAAAAATATTAATAAATTAACCTAACGTGTGATCCGAAAAAATGTATGACATGCACAAATGTTATGTTGTACCTAGGATAAAACCCACATCTCAGACCTATTGATTGTCTCATATTTCACACACACCACACAATTTTATAGATATTGAAATTTTTCATAAAAATATATAATAAAAATATTAAATAAGTTATCCATGTGTGTGATCTGACCAAATTCCTAACACACCCTAATTTTATGTGGAGCCTAGGGTAAAACACTAATATCAGAACTAATGATGGAATCATATTTCTCATATGATTAACCTTTTGGGAGATATTCCTTTATTTTTGAGAAAATATATAATAAATATAATAAATAAGTTATCCTTGTCTGAGATCTGACCAAACGGCCGACGTGCACAAATGTCATATCGTACCTAGGGTAAACCACCGATTGAAATGAAATTTTTATTATCAAAATCACTTTTAAGGGAAAATTGGGAAACCAAACAGTTCACTTGGATACAACACTAAATGAAACCAAGTAATTGTTAAAAGATAGCTTAAGCTAATATATGTGTTCTCCCTAAATAATTTCCAAGATACAGTGGTTACACGTATGTCTAGATCATTATTTATAAGTTCTTCATAGTGGTATGCAATTTTATCTCAGGTTTTTATGTACTCATATTTATTTAACTACCCTTTGTTGAAACCAATTATCATTATTAAATCTTATTGGCATTCCATGCACTCTGATCATGGTTATTTCTCATATGTATTATTCCTCTCATCATATTTTCTAAATCCTCTTGTATGTAATTATTCATAAAAACCTCTTCCATTAATTCTTCTCTTGATTGAATAAGCAATTCTAGAGCATTCTCAAAATTTGCAACTGACTCCCTCTATTATCATGGTGGAAAGAACATAGTGTATGCAACCCCCTCCTCTGACTGGACATCCTTGTGGTGCAGTAGAATCTTCCCATGTTTTCCCTTTCCTCCACTTCTACATCCACTTGAGTAAGATATGAGACTTTCTAAAAATCCTCCACCTTGGTGTCCTTGTTTTCATCCTCAGTGATCCCATTGTCTCCTTTCTATTTATACTCCTTGATTCCTCCCATTGAATGGAGCTCCTTATCATTAGAGTTACCACCTTTTTGAGTTTTATGTGTCTCCATTGGTCTAGGTAGGCATGAGTAGCCTTTATGTCCCATGTATTTCTTTTTCTTGGTGACAATGACACTCCCTAGGTCTATGTTTTATTTATGTCCCTTATTCCTCTAGTGGTTGTATAGACTGTTACTATATCCTTCCATTGAATTATAAACTGAGGTTTGACCATTACTCCCCCTCATCCCAAACCTAATTGGGATCTCATATTTCTCATATGATTGATGGTTTGGGAGAAATTTATCTTTTATTGTAAAAATCATGTGCACATAATATAATATATTTAATATTTTTATTCTTTCAGTGTTGAGGCACAACGGACCTTGGAACCGCATAAAAACTCAAAAAACTGACTTTAAATATATAATATAGAATACTTAAAATTGTTAATAGAGTTTTTTACCCTTTCATAATTCCTTTAAATAATTTAGCAAGTTATTTTTATTGAATATTACATTTTTCACATAAAAACACTCATAATTTAATAACAAACACGGTTTTATTATATTTAGAAAATTTAGGATATTATAGGTTCTCATGTTTATCTATTTCCTATATTCTTTGATTCAATTTGGTTGATCATAATAACACTCCTAATTTTACAATGTGAATCATCTTAATTTAATTCAATTCATTCAATAGCTTGCATTTTACACAACTCTGAGCTTGAACGAACAATGATATACTATTAAATATTAGCATCACCATTTGAATAGTAATATGACCATTAGGATATTAAAATCACCAATAGAATAGTAACCTTACCTTTGAAATTATAAATACAATTAATATATCTTAAGAATTAAAATATAATATATTTATGTCATGGAATAAGTCAATAAATGTATTAAAAATGATAAATTAAGTGTTGGTTTTTTTGAAACTTAAATGTTTATTTACAAATTTAATAATTACAATAATTATTTTAAAAAATTGATTCATAAATTAATATTTATTTTGTCTTATTAATATATTATAATTTTATGAAACCATAATTAATTTTTCAAAGTGACATAAAATCAGTTATAATTTTAAAATAGTTAATTTTCAAATAAAGGATGATTTTAATGAAAAAATAAATTTCTCATATTCATAAAATTATTTTTAAATAATAAATTCCATTTTTTAATTATACATATCAAAAAATGGTTAAGTTTTTTTTTTGGGATTTTTAAAAAATAGTTGAATTTTTTATGAATAATGAAATACAATAATTTACATATAAGCTAAATACATGAATTATTTAGTCCTGGATGATATAAGAACCATTAGTTTGAACTAAAATGCACTGTTTACTATATATTTTCATAATAATCCACACTATTTATTGTCTTGAGCCATACTAATAATCAAATGAATAAAATAATCAAAAAACACCCCTCTCCTCCACTATAAATATTACCCCTCAAAACCTATTATCCCCACAGCTCAAAATCCATTATTGTTGTACACATTATTCCAATTAACTCTCCCAAACCTCTCCCCCACATTCGTAACATTATATTCTCCCCCCAAATAGCATTTCAATGTTCCTTAAGGTGTTTCTCAAGGAGAGGAATTCACGAAGTAAAACCCCCTTTTGTTCTTTTAATTTTCTTTTTATTTCTTTTCTTTTCTAATAATTTTCGTAACTTATCCATTAAAATATGAATAATAAACCTATTATATTATATATAATATAATTTTATTATGTTAATATAATATTCATCACCAAACCCCTTCTCATCTTTCTCTTATTCTAAAAATTAAAACACTATCCGTGATGTGCCGATTTATTTCCATCGTGGATGATGGCATTTCATTTTCTATTACCACCTTCAAATCTGGTCATAAAACAATTTTTATGGTTAACAAAGATTTTAAAATTTCCATTACAACTTATTTAGTGTTATGGAACCAGTATATATATATATATTATTAATTAACAAAACAAATCTAATGTGTGATGATTGAATAAAAGACAAAAATAATATAAACAATTATCATTAACATTTTATCTAAAGATTCATCCTAATGTCATGAAATAAATGATATATAAGACCATTATATATTTTTTAAGATCATTATTAACATATATTTTCAATTCTGGATAACTATTTTTATTTTATATTTTATTTGATACGTGTATATAAGTGAATCAATCATCAATACTAAGGAAACATATAGTACCGATGGTGAAATTGAATCTTATAACTCATAAAATAGTCTATAAATGAATTTAATAAAATTATACTAAATGAAATAAAATTTTAAGATATTATAAATTAAATTATTAATGAATATAATTTTTTAACCAAGACATTAAGAGTGATTTCATAGCACTTTTGGACATAATGTAAGGGATTGTCTTTAACCCCCCTTCCCATTTGGTTATGCATTCTATTACATTAACCCAAAAAAATAATTATGTATTTTTATATAATTCTTCTAAATTCTATTAATATTGTACAAAATCATATATCCATATCAGTTTATCCTTCTTTGATGACAAAATAAATGTTTTATAATGTTCGTTTCTCAATTCCTCCTGATAAGCAAGACCGATTAAAGGGAGAATCCTAATTTCTTACCCATTATCAAGTACCATCCATAATCTATTTTAATCCATCATGATTCTTATAAAATTAATAATTTTATTATGAAAATATATCTTGGTTAATTTATATTTTTAAATAAAATATTATTCCTTTTTCTCTTTAAACGATCCTCAACATCTTCCTTAAATCACACTAAAATGTGTCATATATAAAGTGTCTTAATCACTTTTTTTACATTTTATCACTTCATTTTTAAATCATTTATCATAATATAATCCTATTTTTTATTATTAATGTCCAAGTATTATTTAAATCTATTATTTCATGGATACCATTTTGATATTCTCTTTGGTTATGCCTTATTCACCACTTTTTCCTTGTGTGTGGTGTATGTATACTTCCATATTATTTATAACCATCATTCATTGAATATTTAATTAAATATCCATATTTATTGTATCATGGATATGATTATTTACTTAGCCGTATATCATTTTATATATAGTGTTTAGTTTTAATGTTCTTTAAACTATGTAAATTTTGATATGTCCATATTTTTCACTCAATATATATATTTGGTTAAGTCATATTATTAATGAATTAAATCTATGTATGAAGAATACTTTGGAAAAGTATTATTGGTTGATGTATGGTTATTGATATCACCTCGATGCATCAAAAGGTGTCATGAGACAAAATAGTTGGCGAAAAACCCTTTGTGTTTGTTTCCAAGAAGAATCAAATGGGTTTCAACCCACATACTTAAACCATATTGATGGTATAAGGCCTCATGTGTCAAATACATGACCTCCAAAAAAAGTAATTTTTTTCATTCAATATTTAGTTATTCCAATCCATGATATATTCTCTATGAAAAAATATATGGTTTCAATTTCATTCTCAGTTTATTGATGGAATGTGTTTTAAATATTATTTGACTTACCATACTTGTTATGCCTCATTTACTTTTCTTCACTCATTATTATTCCATATAAACCTTCATGAGAATTTTATCTCACCTTTTTATTTGTTTTCCTTCACTAGGTTATGAATATTGAATATTATAATATGTTGCAAGGAAGCATTTTATTTTCATTTTTTAATTTCTATGTGTAATTACAAATGTAATAGCGATCCATGTATGTATCAAGTTCTTCAAGACTACTAAACTGATTGATCCTTGGTGATGTGATCTATTGTATCTATGTAATTGAAATAAAATAACCATAAACTCTTGGATACTAAATATGGGGTTGTTATAATTGGTATTAGATAATGTTTAGTAAAAACCATGGCATCTAGATGTTAAATAAAATGAGAATTTCAATAACTCCTTATATTGATTTTTTGGCTCGATACTCATAATGATTATGAGCTAACAAAGTGTATGCCATTATTTTTTGATGTCACCTAATTAAATTAACAAAATCAAATCCCACAAACAATGTAGGGATTACCCTGTAGAGAAAGTCAACATCGTTAGCGTTTGAGATTAGTATATTACGACTATATTAGGATAGCTTACTCAGGTTATGAATAATTACCATACTACACCTATATAGGATCATTTCATGTAGAAGAAGTCCCCATATTTTAGTAGGACTAATAATATAGTGGAAACTGAGAAATGGATCAAGTCCCTTAAAAAGATATTTCTACTCATTGTGATGCAATAAAAATGAAAAATTAGTACTATAAGTACATTGTATAATGGGATATTTTGAAAAATGGTGGTCCTTGATCTAGAATACTAAGAAAAAAGATAAAATAGAAGAAATGGAATTGATAAATTTTAATGAACCATTCATCGATAAATACTTATCTTGTGAACAATGAAGCAAAATAAAGATAAAATTCTTTAGCCTACAACAAAGGGGAAAAGGGAGTGTTTTAGAGTATGAGGCTACCTAAAAAAACTATCTAGGTATTATATTTATTACATATGTGATTTTTAAGAAATTTTGATCAGTTATTTGTAGGTCATAAGCCAATTCTCTGATGGACACTAACTTCTCAAACATTTTCATCATATGATGAAATAGTATTAAGTGAAATGAAAAAGTAGAAGTAATTTCATATATATTATATATTCATGGGGATTCAAGAGAATAAGAGGTATTTTGATAAACATATAAAAAGTGAGTCATCATAGAATATGAGGAGAATTATGAAATTTCCATTATGAAAAACTAGTGGAAAGAATCATCCTGGGAAATTCTTGATAGGAATGGTAGTTTTGTATAAGTGCATAGGAAAGTGTCATTAGGAAAATTAATTCAAGGGTAATAAACAAATAAATTATTTTCAATTCCTCAAATATAATGAAATGGGGAATTATTCAAATCAATTTCCCAAGAGTTAAGGGAATTTACCAGATAAGAGGCCAAGGGGAGATGGGCAAGCTTATGTAATCACCACAGTAGAAGTAGAGGTACCCAATGATGTTTACGAATGTACAATAATTCTAACTTCAAATTTATACAATGTTTTATTTGAATTTGGATAATCAAACTCTTTTATATCTACCAAATTTCCATGAAAATTATATATTTCCCTTTTTATTTAACAAGGGAGTTTTCAGTCAAAACACCTAAGGGAAGTCTCATTCCATAAAAAATGTGTCAGGAAGTTCCCATTATGGCATATAAACATGCTTTATTTTCCAAAGTTATCATCATACCCATAGTATAATTTAATATAATCCTTAGTATTTAGTGGACTTCAAAATATGATTTGTGAATTTATTTTATGAAGAAGGGAATTAAGATTTGGGAGGAAGATATAGAGTCCCTTATCTTTAGAGAAGAAACTTCATCATATGATTCCTATCTAGATCCACCCCATGTAGAAATACTGAAAGAAATTATTAGTTATGAAGGGATAAAAAAATCTAGGAATAAACAAAATTCATATTCAAATTGAGTATGTACCAATTTTATAGGAATACATTGATGTATTTCTTATGGAATCACCTGGAAACTCCCTAATGCGTAATGTTGAGTTTACCATTGATTTAATCTCTAATGCAAGACCAATATCAAATAATCCTTATAGAATGGACACTGTGAAATTAGTGGTTCTAAATAAAAAACTAGAGGAGTTGAGTAATAAGGGATTTATTCCCCCTAGTGATTCTCTATAGTGACGCCCTACTCTATTTATTAAGAAGAAATATGGATCCTTGAGGCTCTAGGTTGACTATAGGTAAATAAATGCAATTATAATAATGAACAAGTATAATATGCACCACATTAATGATTTTCTTGAAAAAATTCATCAAGGTCATTATTTTTGAAGATTTTACTTCATTCTGGGTATCATCAATTGTGAATGACAAAGGATTATATTTTGAAGATAGATTTTCAGAAAAGGTATGGAAATTATGAGTTTATAGTAATTACATTTGGATTTACTAATACACCCACATTTATATGGATATAATAAATAGAATATTCATGTAATATCTTTATGATTATGTTTTAGTATTCATTTATGATATTCTTGTGAAATTTAAATACTATAAAGACTATGAGAATCACTTGCAGATTAATCTCGAGACACTTGTAAGAAAGAAATTATAAGAGATGTTTATCATGTTTGAATTATGTATTCAACCAATTTATTTTCTTGATCATATTGTCTCTAAGGATGGAATTTCAGTTAATCCTTCAAATACAATGGAATTCCAAGAATGTCCTACACCAATGAACATAACTATGGTATATAGTTTCATTAGTTTAGAAGGGTTCTATCAGTATTTTGTTCAGAATGTTTCCCGATTATCTAACCCATTAACCAAGATTACTCGTAAATGGATTAATATTACTATGAAAATGGAATGTGATGAATTATTTTAATAATTGAAGAGGATATTAGTTAATTATTCTATCTTTAATCTTTGATAAAGAAATATAATATTTGTGATTTATAGTGATACATCAAAAAGGACATGGTTGTTTCCTTATATACGATTATAGAGTTATTTCATATTCATCAATTTAGTTAAAACTCATGAACAAAACTATAAAACTATTTATATTGAATTAGATTATGTAATATTTTCTCTAAAGATATGGAGACATAATCTCTATGGTGAAAGATGTGATATATATAAGGATCATAAGAGTATAAAATAAATATTTACACATAAATAACGAAACATGAGGAAAACATGATGGCTTGAGCTACTAAATATTATCATTTCTGTATGCACTACTATCTAGAAAAATATAATAAGTTAGAAGATGAAATAAACATGAAATATCATGTACTCCTAACGCAAATGAGGGATAAAAGAGATCATATATTCATAGATTTTGTGAAGATGAATATGGTAATTGTTGAGGAAGAGGATGAATATATCCCTTTTCAAATGAATTTAAACCTTATTTAATGGATAGGATAATAATATCTTAATCTAGTGATAAAATTTTTTGAAAATAAAATTAATGTTTTTAAGGATAAAAGATTGGAAGACTTCATGTATGAGGATAAAATTCTGAAATTTGGAAAGAGGTTATGGGTTCCATCAATACCCGAGATAAAAAGGGAACTATTAGATGAATCTTAAAGCTCAAATTTCACTATAAATCTTAGTAGAACCAAGATGTATAGAGATCTAATGAAACATTTTTGGTGGGATGACATTAAGTGGTAATTTTCTGACTATGTGTCATGATTTCTAGTTTTTCAACAAGTGAATACTGAGAGACAACGTCCAAGATAAGTCATACAACCTCTAACTATTCCTATATATAAGTGTGATGGAGTTGTAATTTATTTTTTACCTAGATTTCCATATACTCTAAGATAGAATGATTCAATATGGATAATTATTGATCGAATTACTAAATTAGCACATTTCCTCACAATAAGAGAGGATTTTACATGGGAGCACCTAACATAAATCTATATTAATGATGTTTTGAGACTTAATGCTGAACCTATTTCATTTTTTGGATCATGATACATAATTACCATTGAAATTATAGAAAATTCTTCAGGATTATTAGGATACTATGATTCATTTGAGTACATATTATAACCATAAAACCAATTAAAAATATGATAGGATAATCCAATCATTAGAAGACATGTTAAGATCATTCTCACTTGAATTTCAATAAAGGTGGGATCTCTTTTTATCTTTTGTATAGTTTCATATTATAATAGTATCCATTCAATCATTCAAATGGAACCATATGAATAATTATATAGAAAGATAAATAATACACCTATTTTTTGAGATGAAGATGGTAAAAGGAATCTTTTAGGCCTAGAACTTGTGGAGGAAATAATATAAAAGGTAAGGACTATAAAAACCCATATCAAATTAGCTCAAAGTAGAAAAAAGATTTATGATAACAACCATAGGAAGGATTTGAAGTTACAAGTGGGAGATCATGTATTTCCAAAAGTATCTCCATAGAAGGGGGTCATAAGGTTCGGTAAGAAAGGGAAACTGAGCCCCAGGTGAATAAGACAATTTGAAATTCTAGAATGACTTGGAGCACTAGATTATTGATTATATATGCTTCAAAGTATCTAAAAAGTTTAGAATGTATTCCACATATCATTATTAAATAATAACATGCTAGACCCAATGCATGTACTCACATATAATGAAATAGAACTGGAGCCTGTCTTGTCTTACTGTGAAGAGCCTATCGAGATTATCGACACAAGAGAGCATGTTTTGAGAAATCAGACAACTCGAATGGTAATTTATTTTTTAGAGAAACTATAAAATGGAAAAATAATCATAGGAACATGATGTTGTTATAAAGAATAACTTTATACATCTATTTAGGTGAAAATATCCATGAAAAAAATCAAGGAAAATAATTCTGAATGAGGGAAGAATTTCAATCCCAAATATTTTATGGTATGTGTCCTCTTAAATAAATTTAATTCATTTTATAGCTTACATTGCACACAACATCAAGCCTAAACGAATAGTGATATAATATTAAAAATTAACATAGCCATTGGAATAGTAATATGACCATTAGGAATAGTAAACTGGCCTATAAAATAGTAACCTCACCTATGAAAGCATAAATAAAATTTAGGTATCTTATGAATGGAAATATGATATTTTTATATCATGTAATAAGAGAATATATGTATTAAAAATTATAAATTAGGTTTTAGTATTTTCTTTAAATGTAAATGTTTATTTAAAAATTTTATAACTAATATAATAATTTAAAGGAAATTTTTTTTCATAAATTAATACTTTTTTTGTGTTGTGATTATAAGAAAATTTTATGAAACCATAATTAATTTTTTAGTGTCATAAAATGAGATATAATTTTAAAATCGATATTTTCAAATTAATAACGATTTTAATTAAAAATTAAATTTCACATATTTAGAAAATTATTTTTAAAATATGGAGTCCATTTTTAAATTCTACATAATGTAAAATGGTTAGGTTTAATGTGTGGTATATTTCTAGAATAATTGAATTTTTTGTGAAGAAGGAAATATGGAAATTTACGGTATAAGCTAAATAAATGAATCATTTATTTCTAGATGATATATGGATGATGTAAGAACCATTAGTTAGAAATAACATGCACAAGTTATTTTACATATTCACACGAATCCACACTATTGATAGTCTTGAGCCAAAATAGAAAAAAAATGAATAAAATAATAAAAAATCTCCCCTCTCCACTAATATATATACCACCCTTCACCACCTCTTCTCTTTGCACCTCCAAAGCCTTGAAGGTTGTCCAGTTTCAAACCAATACCTCTCAGAAATATCTCTACCATGTTTTTGTATTTCTAATCTCACCAAGAATACCATTTCAAATTTCTTTAAGGAGGTTTTCAATGAGATGAATTCAAGAGATAAAACCCCCTTTTGTTCTTTTAACTTCCTTTTAATTTATTTAATTTCTTATCATTTCTTTACCTTATAAATAAAAATATGATTGATAAGATCTATATCTTATATATACTATATTTTTACTATTTTAATTTAATATTAATCATAAATCCTTTATCTGTTTCCTTTTATTTTATAAATGAAAACATTGTCCATGATGTGCCAATTTACCACCATTATGGATAATGCATTTTCATTTTCCATAACCACCTTCAAGGATTGTCATAAAATAATTATTATTGTTAAAAAGGATTTAAATATGTATATTAAAAATTATTTAGTGTTCTATAATAAGTATATATACAAAATATTAAATAACAAAACAAAAATACTATATGATGATTGAAAAAACACAAAAATAATCTAAACAATTATCATTAATGTTTTATCTAAATATTTATCATCTTATTTGGAAAAAAAATTATATAAAAGACCATTAAATATTCTGTATGTTCATTAATAAAAAGTAATATCAATTTGGGATAACTATTCTCATTTTATATGATCTTTCATACAGAATTCAAGTGAACAAATCATGAAAATCAAGGAAACATACAACCCCTGATGGAGAATTTGTATTTTATAACTCATAAATAAGACCATAAATGAACTCAAAAAAATTATGATAAATAAAATAAATGTTTAATTGGTTATTAATTAAATTATTAATGAATCTAATTTCATTATCCAGAACATTATGTGCCAGTACAGAACACTTTCAAACCAAAGGTAAGGGATTCTCTCTGAACCCCCATTTTTCCTTCTGGATAAACATTATCTCTATTTACCCCAATTTAATTCTTATTTATTTTTATATAATTCATATAAATTATGTTTATATGATCAAAACACATGTATCTAGATCAGTTCATCCTTCTTTTATTTGGTAATACATGATTTATAAGGTTGCCTTCTCAATTCCTCCTGATAAGCATGCCTGATTGAAGGGAACGCCAAAATTTCATACCCATTTTCAAGTATCATTTATAATATGTTTTAATCACCAAATATAATTTAAAAATTAATAATTTTATCATTATAATATATCTTGTTTCATTTCTTGTTTTTATATTAAATATTATACATTTTTCGCTTTAAATGGTCCTTAATTTTTTCATTAAACTACACTAAAATATTTAATATCTAATGTTTATTAAACATTTTTTTAAATGTTTTCACTTATGTTGGACATAATTTATCATAATATATTCCTATTTTCCATTATGAACGTCTAGGGTTTAATCTATTCTTCCATGGATACCATTATGATATTCTCTTTGGTCATGCCTTACGCACCACTTTTTTCTTGTATGTCTTATATGTATTCATCCCATTTATTTATGATCATAATTCAAATAATATTTCATTAAATATACATATTTATTATATCATGTATATGATTATTTTCTTATCAATATACCATTTTACTTACCACGTTTATTTTTAATGTTTTTTTAACTGGGGAAATATTGATAAATCAGTATTTTATAATCAATATAGATATTTTGATAAGTCATATTGTTCATTAAATAAATACAGGTATGAATAATTATTTGAAAATTCATTCATGTGTTGTGTCTATTTATAGATATCCCTTAGATGCATCGATAGGTCTCATGAGAAAAAAAGTTGGAGACACATCCTTTGTTTATTATTCCAAGTAGAGTCATATGGGTTTCTACCCATAGAATTAAACCATATTAATTGTATAATTGTTCATGGTTTAGATAAATGACTTCCAATAAATAATAACTTTCTTCATTTAATATTTATTTATTCTTATCGACGATGTTTTCAATATGAAAAAATATTTGGTTTCATTTTTAATCTTAGTGTATTGATGGCATGTATTTTACAGATTATTTACCTTTCCATAATGACAATGCCTTAATGACTATATTTCACATATTATTTTTTCATATAACCCCTAGTGATTATTTGATATAACCCATTTATTTTTTTCCTTCCTCGGGTTTTGAAGATGAAATCTTTGAATACGTTTCAAGGAATCATTTTATTTTCATTTGTTATGTTATATGTTTAATTACCAATGTTATATGGGAACCATGTATATATCTAGTTCCTCAAGACTACTAAATTGATCCATCCTTGGTGATGTGATCTCTTGTATCTATTCCATTATAATAAAATTACCACCAAAACATTGCTAATGGGGTTGGGGTTTTACAATCATGACATTAATCATCCTGTAAATCTCAGATTAATCATCGAACATGACAAAAAGAATAGTTATGAATTCCCCATTAATAGCCTCTACTGTAACTGATACCTAAATCTTTGTAAAAATATTTCACTAATGTTCATCTCATAATTTTATATTAATAAGGAAAAATTGGAAGATAAGGATGAGAGTATGAGATTAATGGATAACTTATGAGAAATATTGATAATAGCTTACTGGAATATAGCATATTGAAGACATGATTAATAACTATAACTACCAGAGATCACGCCTTAGTGAGTGCCTACTATTATTAGTGCTAGAGAGAAATAACTGATAGAAGGGTAACTTTTATTAGCACCAGCTAAAAGTGTTAATAGAGGTAACTTTTATCGGTGCTAAAAAAATACTGATAAATGTATTCCGTTTATCTATGCTTTTTTTGCACTGATAAAGTTGGATCTTTATCCTTGCAGTTCTTGGCACAAATAAAAACTTTTAATAAAAAATATTATTAATATATATATAATTATCATATTTATATTCAAAAAATATTGTTTATTCATATACATTAATTAAAAAATTCTTGTATATAATTAATTTAATTTTAATATATTAATATATATTTTTTAATAATTCCAATATATTTACTTTTTTAAAAAAGGTATTTATATAATTATAAATAAACACATATACATTTAAATAATTATAAAATTTTAATAAATAGTTATATTATATTAATATATAATTATAAACAGATATATAATTATATAATAATATATAATTATTCTCCAAACGCAGGGAACCATGGTTTAAAATATATCACCCCAACAAGATTATTAAAAAAAGAAAATAAATGATAGAGAAAGAAAAATAAGGGTGCTTGAAATGTTAATATGGTGTCCTACCACCAAAAAAATAGGATAACAAATAAATCATCTTGTTTTTGTTCTTACAACTTCTTGCTTGAGAATCACCCTCTGCTTTCGAGTGCCTTCCTTACACCCACTATTTAGGTTCTTTCCACATGATATCCTTATCACCCTTGTTCGATGATTCATCATCCTCATCATCCTAATGAGTAGTATTAATGACTTCAGTGACATTATTGAATGTGGAGACATCTTTAGTCGGTACATTATCATGAATATCATCATATTTAACATAAAATTAAAGGTTTTGAATTTCCTCCTAGAATGCATCCCAACTATGAGATATGTTAAGAATTTTACGTGGAGTGAGCTTAAGTGTATTGGTTCTAGAGTGAAGTGCAGCATTGACACCCACTTTGGTTATCACCTTCCCCTCCAGAGTATCACCAAGCACAAGGTCTCCAGCCACACCTCTAATTCCATCCAATAGATTATGTGCAAGGGGTGTTAAATTATCTTCCTATAAATATGTTACAGATATAGAAAAAGAAATATAATCTCCAGTTGTCTCTACCTAGACAATATTAAGGTTTTCAATAAAATCTTTTCCATTACAATCTAACTATTATCTAAAAACATGTGTCATAGAATTCATGGGAAATCCTGACTAGAATCCCTCATTATCCAACACATTATCTTTCCCTTTCCATTTCAAAATAATAAGCTCCTTCTATTGGTTATGATCAACTACTTCATGATAGATTGCCTCATGGTCATATTGTTCCGAAGATAAATTATTTTCCATTAAAAAATCATTTTTATTGCATAGAGACTTCTTGAAGGAGAAGTTATCATGCACTGCTCACACATATTGATTCATAGAAAGGACACATCTCGGAGGGGGGAAGGCCTTCTCAATGTGTATCACTGAAGAATCCTCCATCCAAGGTGCCTGTGTCTCTGATACTTAAGATCCACTATAAAAAATTCCTTCCTCAGGAACCACAACTCAAGGCATATGCATCCCTGTCATTCCATAGTTTTTTTTCCATGTGACCTTTTTCACTTCATTTATAGAAGAAGATATTCCAGCGACATTTCTCCATAGAGTTCCCAAAATAATTTCAATCCAAACAATAGAGATAAAACTTTTCATACTCAATTCATAGATTAATATCATCATGAGGGGTGGATTGAGTTACCTTATCAATGAGGGTAGAACTAAGATACATATCCACTAACAGACACAAAAAGTGGCCAAACCTCACATGCTCCGACTCCCTATCCAGTCTAATCGGAACTACATGTGTACTAGAAATATCATAGAGAATATTCATATTTCATAAAATCTTGTTGAGCCCATAAATCCACACCCGGACCATTGGAAATAAATTTTAGGTAGTCGACATATCAAAAACAAAACTCTAGTTGTGATGTCGAAGGGTGTCTGTCTTTAAAAACAGAGATCCAAAAATCAAAGCACGCTACTTGAATTCTTTAGAGAGAAATAGGAAATGAATGAATATATGTCCAATTCACCCACACTACCTATTATAAAACCCCATAATTACTGATACCTTATTACCAAAATCCTCCAACCACAATGAATTTCACCCTTTCGAAGAACAAGGCTTGTAATAATCGAGTTCTTACCCATGGAGAGCCTTTGCAAGACAACATAATGATTTTCTTCCACCAGAACCAACAAACCCTTCTTGACAATATAGAATGTGGACGTATCCCTAAATGGTGCAAGAGAACACATAACTTCATTCAAAATTGACACATAAAAATTTTTGGGCTTCCCATCAGTAGGCACATCAGAGGACCTGGATTCATCCCTGCCAAGCATAGATCAATTTCCGCCAGTGAACCTATATAGTTGGCATGAGCTGTCAAGCCACACCTCTTATTAAATCACTCTCTATCAACAGACAAATGATTATATATAATTATATAATTATAAAAATTTATATAACTATATGTATATATATAAATATATATAATTATATACATATATATTACTAAATAATTATATATAATTATTTAAATACATATAATTATAGAAATATTTTTATTTTTATATGCCAATTTGTATAAATATATTTATTTATAATTAGGATTATATATATATATATATTTAAATAATTATAAAATTATAATAAATATCTTTAAATAATATTTGTTTATTATATATATAATTATATGTATATATAATTATATGTATATATATTTATATAAATATATATAAATATAAAAATATATATATAATTATATAAAAAAAATTAAAAATATAATTATTTATAATTATAATTTTAAATAAATATATATTTTTTTATATATTTTTTAAATAAGATTTATATAACAATATATATATATATGAAAGTAATATATAAATATGATTTATTTACAAAACTAAAAAATTAGGTTATTGTCGTGGTTTGAAACTGTAGAAATATACCAAAAAATCATGGTCGTAGCTTACGAACATGGATTGGATAAACCATGGGCCCTATTATCGTTGAAATAAGGTCCATCTAAGGAAACAATTTAACCATGGTTATTAAAGCCAATTGTCATGGTTTAAACCATGGATACATGCCATCTATGGACACAGTTTTAACCATGGAAATAGAATGATATATCAACTGTTAAACTACCATGATTAATGCCTACTTACATGGTTTAAACTGTGGCGGTATTTTTTTCCTTATTTCTTTTACTGAATTACACTACCTATAAAATTATATT
This sequence comes from Viscum album, assembly GCA_963277665.1. Classification (NCBI taxonomy): domain Eukaryota; kingdom Viridiplantae; phylum Streptophyta; class Magnoliopsida; order Santalales; family Viscaceae; genus Viscum; species Viscum album. The sequence continues at coordinate 2,049,781,813 of OY728137.1, forward strand.
TCATTAGTTTTTTTGAATTTTTTCACTACATTCCACTCTTGTTGCATTCTGTGAAATAAGCACACAAAATATTTTTGATAATAACCAACTTATGAAATAATAGTTGAAACAAACATTAAATTTCATATACTACCAACACGCACAACCTATTAAAATGTCTCTAAAAATATATATACACCTGTAAATAATGGAAATCATTATAAATCACATCTCCACCCTCATAGACAATATCATTGACACCAATATCAATGTAGTCACCTCTAGCAGTACCACCCTCACCACCTGCATCATCAATAGGCGCCATACAACAATCCTCACAAATCATGTGCATGCTCTATAAAAAACTATCAACCATTACAATTTTTTCTAGAGGAATGGAAGAAAATATATATGATATCACTTTGTCCATCTTGTATTTGATTAATTTGATTCTGCCAATACTCATTTTGAACTTATTTGTATGAATTATCAATGGTGGCATTCAACAGTTATTGTATTACAATTCCTGCAACGTTTCTATAATCACTACTCTAATATATCATAAAAATTACTCAAAAATTTTAAAATTTACAATGTCTTTTCATTTTTTAAACCATTTTATGATTATATAGTTATAATATTACTTTGAATATGATGGTAATTTTCAATCCAACATCAATTGTTGAAATCAAATTCCCTTTTTTTATGTTTTCAGAGATGGATTTTGTTATAGATTTATATATTTTGAGGCCTACCTTGATTATTATTCTATAGTGGATATTTACACCAACAATAGGACTATTAGAGTTAGTTTTAGGGTTTTATAGTTCTCATACATTCAATACATATATGGCATGTATTGGTTAAGTCAAATTAGAATGGTATTAGAGTAGTTCATGTCCTAAAGATGATGTTTAGAGTTAGATATCTTATGTGAATTGGATTATAAATATTTGAAGTAATGTTATGGTTTTCATGAGTTTTATTATCTTACTAGTAAACATAGTATGAGAGTTTTGGAAGGAATATCATTGTTCCAATACCATTATAACTTATTAGTTTACATATAAATCTATGGTATCACTTTCAGGGTTCATGTATGTGTTCACATGTATAAGGTAGTAGCACTTCATTTTCCTTCAATACATTTGTATGTTATCTCACACATATACCTCTAGTGATCATAGGAATAATCATATCAAATAGAGGATATTAATGGAAAACAACAAACACATATTTAGAGATAGGTTAGTGATATTCCCATACTTATGTTTGAAACTCTCACTATAGATCAGTTGAGTAACAAAGAGTAAAATTTATTTTTATGATTATACGGTATTTTTTTCTCTAAATAATAAGAAATATCATCCACTATTTGTTACTAATATATATTTTCTTGTAGAGGAGATCATTGTTCTCACTTATCTAAATAGATATATCTAGTGATAATGTGTGCTATATATATTCTAGTAATTAATTCAGTAGAGTTTAACAATGGAATCATAATCATTTTCTGAGAGAGGATTGGTTGATGTCAAACATTATTAATTTCCCATCTTGTTTTCCCATTGATTAAATATATAATAGTTATTATTGATAATTTTTATGTCCCAATCTAGTTACTCACTGTTTGATATTTTCTGCAACTTGTGATTGTAAAACTCAACTATTGTTAGAGTTTTAGATTTGGAACAAGAGGTTATATTCATCAATATCTATGATGGTTAAGTATTGAAACAAATAGACAATCTTCAAGGTAGAATGATCTTGGATAATAATGTGCTGACATTTAAGTATGAGGTACTTCTTAGTAATGATTTGGATGGATTATTTTCAAGACTGGGAGTTTGAGTGACATCACTAGGGAGAGATTTCAGATACGGTTATTCCGTTCTGCATTACACTATATATAATGGTTTCCTTGAAAATAATAGGTATTTATGTGTTTTCATAATATTTTAGACCATGGATTGGGTTAAGTTAGTATTTCCATGTAGTTATATATAGCAGTGTTGTCGATAGACCTCTATATTAAAGATATTTTGGAAAATTGATGAATTCCTATTATTCAATTTGTACCAATTAAGGAGGATGTTCTAGTGGAGGAATATATGATGTTGGAGTATATTTTAGGGAATTATTTATAATGTCTAAATCACCTCCTTCTAGTATTCCTCAGTTGATAATTTTTATAAATAGGTATACTGAAAGTGGTCTGTTGCACTATATAGTTATTGTTAGGCCTTAATAACCTGATTCGAGGTTTAATAAGTGTCTTAGAAACTGAAACTTATTATAATTAATGTAATTGGGGCACTTTAATTGGTTATCCTATTTTTATCATTTATTTGATATTCTAGTGGAGCAATTATCTATACAACTTCAGCTATATAATCTTTCTTGTGGTGATCAAACCTTTTCTCATAGTGGTTGAAAGATAGATATTTAACTCTTATTAAAGAGGGATTTTATTAGACACTATCATTTTGGGATAAGACCATATGGATCTGTTCTTGGTGTGAGCTATATGGGTTTTAATAGATTCATGGAATTGTGTTATTTAGTAGGTGGGAAAAGGTTCAAATTTAATGGTGATATGTATTAATAAAAAACTCCTAAAATTTATATCATTTATAGAATGAAGAATATATTTTCATTATTCTATGCTTTTATTGGTATCTCTTACAATTTATCATATATTCCAATATTTATGAGGGGGATAATGGTGTAGTTGGGATACATATTGGATATGGGTCTTCAATAGGGTCAGTGATATCAATTTGGCCTATGTAATGGGTCAAAGTGGTCATCAGAGGTTGATTAAGGGTCATTTTCATGACATATTCAATTTTACTGGGATGATATTCTGATGGTGGCATTCAAACATAATTGAAAAAAAAAATTCCTTTTAAAAATACCAATTTTTTTTTTGAAATTTACATATGTAATAATAATGAAATATTTATGTGCATTCCCAAAACCAGATTATAAAATAATTTCTACTGATATATAACTTATAGGAAACTCACCCTGAATGGAATTTCATAAATCATAGAACATACTATATGAATATGAGTTATTCCTAGTAATAGTTCTTATGATACACTAATAAATAAAAACATATAGAATGATTTTGCTGATAAATGGTTTAATGGCTCTAAAACACAATATCAACTGAAAAACATAGAAAACATTAAAATTCAGATCATAATTGTTTCAACATTATATAATTAAATATAAAACTAGGGATATCATGCTTAATAAAGAATAATAGGTATAAAAAATATAATAATATATCACTTTATCATAATGAAACCATTTTTATTAATTATTTTAGGGTGTTATCTCCATTGATATTTTAGAGCCACTAAACTATATCACATAGAGCAATTTAGGTGATAATGAAAACAAAGAAATATTAGATAGATCAATAATCAGTTTATTAAAGATGTGGAATTTCCATGTTAAGTCATAAATTAATCATAATATTCTTGAATATTTTAATATCATATCAAAATAAATGGACTGCTAAGTGACATTTATTAGATTATTTAGGTCACCATATCACAATTATGACAATATAAATATCAATATCCCCATAAGTGGTTCAAAGAAACATTAAAATATTTTCACATGATTATTGTATTTTATCAAAATAACTATCTTTAGAAATCCCTAAACTTAATTGAATTCATCATCACTAAAGAGGTATTTAATATGAAGTAGAAAAATCTTTAAGTCCTCCATGGTGTTTATTATAAGGCCCCGACATAAAAAATTACTTAATCTTGAGTTATTACAAGAATACACATTGAGGATCTTTTGAGGTCTAGAGTTTTAAAGAATTAGATCATAAATCAGAAATTACATTCCACATTTAAATAAGGTGGTTATATAAAAGATAGTATTCATTTTCTCTATAAAAGGAGGCATATTTAAAATAAAACATGGATTCTTTCTTGACACTTACTTGACAATATCATCACATCATGTGCTTTTCCCTTGACGTGTGAAAAAAATTTCAAAAACTTGGGATGTGCATAAAAAAGCTCAGTAAGGGATATAAAAATACGGAGTGAAAAAATTAGTCCATGTATACATAAGAATCAATGAAACCATACATTAAAAATTAAACATAAGCACATTAACATACCTCATGAAATCATAATATTTATGAATAACTCATAAAAATCATAAGACTTAAAGGTAACTCGAGGCATTCATAACATTCTTACGTAGGGAGTAACCCTCATGGTTACGTTTGGAATACCCATCATAGTATATTACCTAAATCTCTTCGGAGAAACCTTAGCCTTTAACTCCTTTACATTACCCAATGCATTGGAGAGATATATCGGGCTCACCTGACCTTAGTTTATCATGGAACCACCCGTCTTCATAAACAATGCCCAAGAACCATAACATAATCGTATCACATAAAACATGCATAAAGGAAACATAACATTTCCACATTTCAATCACAAGATATCAATACAAAACATTGATATAATAAAAACATTATCAAAACCATTTTCAATACCAAAATAAAAGAAAATTAAAACATGGTATTTATTTTTCATTTTAAAAAATGTTATGGCTTGTAGAGGAAGCCGAAACTCAAACAATGGTCACGACGGTAGAAAAGTCGTTGTCGCAACATACATAAGAAAAAAACATTCCCTTTTGTCATTTTTGTAAAATTCTTCATATAAAAAGAATCATTTTGATTAAAATTAAAATGGGTTTATACACCGTATAAAAGAAAGTTGTTTATAAAACAAAATATGCCTCAATGAAAGGAGATTGAGAAAAAGTCCCTTACCTCGTGTCCGACTTGACCCGATCATTCTTTAATATATTGAATAATAAACTAGTGTTAATTTATACTTTCTTAATAACCTCTTTCAAGTTAATTATTCCTTTTATATCACTTATTACCATGTTATGAACTTTATGTAATTATTTAAGTTAATAACGGCAGTTTTTCCGATCATTGGCACTTGAGTCAAAAATAAACTTCTTATAATTACAAGTTGTTCATGTGGTAAAATATGCATTATATCCAGAATTATATTAATGATATAGATATAATATATATCATATATATCCACTATATACATGAATTTATAATATTACATAACATTTGGAGGTAATAAATGAAATGCATCGTTCATGGAGACGGTAAGCCGTACGTACGCATGAACACTACATTCATTTATATTTCATATTTAATGGAATGAAATCATAATGATATAAAGGTATATTATAATTAAAGTGTAATATCATATATAATATCATTATCTCTATCCTTTATACATCCCACATATGGAATTAACGATTCAAATCATTTTGAGGGGGCGGTAGTCCGCACTTCCTAAAATGATGTTATCGCGTTTACCCATTATAGAAACCAAAAAGGTTTTCCATAAATGAAAATAAAAAATCATAATGAAACCATAAAAATAATATATATAATATATAATTATAGTGACATCTTAATGGCCACCATGAAATGTGTTAGAAGAAGATTGATCAATCATCGTTTCGTGAGGCAGAAATTCGCCATCCACAGAAACAGTATGTTCTTTAACTATTAGACGGAGGTGTCTGTAAGTGTAGCAAAAATCCTCCTCATAAGAACATCCTAGTATATTGAAGATACTATTGTTGTAAAAAAATAAAGGAATAAAAATAGTTTAGGGGGTTGGAGAAGAAAAATAAAAAAAGGTCATAAGAGAAGACATTACCTTTAAATCGGGTGACTCCCCTTGGTTTGAACCAAAAGGGTTTCTTGATGATCATTCTGCCTAAGGTAAGGATTATAGGATGAAGAGAGGGATGTTTGTAGATAAAATGAGCAGAGTTTTCCAATCCAATGGCTTAAGAGGTGTGGGTAGGGTGGTAGATTTGGGGGCCTTTTATAAGAGGGAGGTGGGGAACTCTTGGGGAGTATTGAAATGTTACATTATTTTAAAATGTGTTTCGGATTTTAAAGGTCCCACAAAGATATATTTAAAGTATAAGGTGATAAGGGTTCAAAATCCACCCATAAAATAGGTTTTTTACAAGGGTAAGTCTTAGATTTTACATTATCTTTTCATTTTATTTAAATCGTTCATTAATGAGGTAATCGATGCATCATCATGGTTACATAAATAAATTAATTTATTTAATGACTAAAAATTATAAAAAAATATCATAATGTAAGAAATATTTTTAGATTTCCAATGAAACTTTATTTTCTAGAAGATCAATTACACATAAAAAACTAAAATTGTGTTACTTGGGTGATACATTCTTTGGTTGTACTTTTCTTTTAAAAAACTAATATAATAAAAGGTCATTATCACACTAAAGTGATTCCATGGGGTCCCAAAGTTTGGTATAAGGAATACCATGGTCGGCCATGACACAACCAGTAGCATTAGGACACATTTTGGGGCATTTTATATTATTATGATATTGTTTTATTACCCTTAACTACCTGATTACTAATTAATCACCATAATTAAAGATAATTACTATCGTTACTATTCACAATGTCCAAAAACAAAAGAGTCATAATTACATAATTTGGACCTTCTGATTCCAAATATGGAATCAATTTTACCAAATTACAAACATATAAATTTCAGTAATTAATTTTAAAATAATTTCTGTTGTCAAAACAAATAGCGCGTTCTTTTGAAATAATATCTATCAAAAGTTTGGCACTTGTTTATGCCCAATTCCAAAGCGAAATTAATTAAAATGACCAAAATTGAATTAAATTGTAAAAATATAATCTAATTAAACTTTAAAACCAATTAAGAAGATAATATATCCATATAATTAAATCAGATGAAAAAGCAGTTTTGATGTGAAATGCAGTATTTTTCACTATTCATTAAAAATGAACATTGTCAGAAAAATATCAAAAATTAATCGAAAGTAAATTTCAATGTCCCAATCCTAAATAATAAGTTTATTTTGAAAAATAGAGATTATAAAATTTTTCAATAGTTATATTTTAAAAAAAAAATCCACTAAAAGGCGGTAAAACAATCTTTTAAAAATATTACAGTATTCTATGCTTAAGATTGGATTTATTATTAGTTTAAGCCTCTAAAACACTATCTAATTCATAAATAGACATAGATATGAAAATATATTATTCATTACTTAATTGGGATGTTACATCCTTACCCCATTTAGAAAATTACATCCCCGTAATTTATTTACTTATCGAATAAGTGGGGGTATTTATCCCTGATTGCATTTTCAGATTTCAATGTTGCCTCTTCAATCATATGTTTTTTCCACAAAACATTTTCTTGATGAATCACTTTATTCTGCAATACTCGCTCCTTGTAGTCTTGAATCTGGACCATTTTTCCTCATTTGATAGATTCTCTTCTAGCTGAACTACCTATGGACTCAAAACATGAGATGGATCTGGCATGTACTTCTATAACATTGAAACATGAAGAACATTGTGTACCTGAGATAAACTCGGAGGTAAAGCCACTCGGTATGCAACTGATCCAACTCTTTCTAGAATTTCATATGGTCTAATGAACCTTGGACTCAGCTTTCCTTTCTTACCAAATCACATCACACTTTTCCATGGTGAAACTTTAAGGAAGACATGATCACCTTTCTCAAAAGGGAGATCCTTCCTCCTGTTGTCCGCATAACTTTTCTGCATACTCTGAGCTGTTCTCATGTGTTTCTGTATTCGCTGAACTTTTTCTACCAAATCTTCTACCAATTATAGTCCCATCAACATCATTTCACCCACTTCATCCCAAAAAGATGGAGTTCAACACCACTTACCATATAATTCCTCAAATGGTTCCATATGTATACTGGAATGAAAACTGTTATTATAAGAAAACTCAAACAAAGAAATATTTTGTTCCTAGATTCCATGATAATCCATCGAACAAGCACGTAGCATATCCTCCAATGTCTGCATTGTTCGTTTTGACTGCCCATCTAATTGAGGATGAAAAGATGTACTAAAATTTAATTCAGTACCCAACGACTTCTGAATGCCTTTCCAAAACGTAGATGTAAACCTAGGATCATGATCAGATTCAATGGAGAGGGGAACTCCATGTATCCTGACTATATCTTTATGATACAAATGAGAAAATTGATCTAGGTAAAAGATATATCGTATAGAAAGGAAATGAGCAGATTTAGTCAAGTGATCAACAATAACCCAGATTACATTATTACCTCGTGATGTCTTCAAAAATCCCACAATGAAGTCCATGGATATATTCTCCCATTTCCACTCTGGCACTGGTAATGGCTGAAGCATCCCTTTCGGTAACTGCCACTCTGCTTTAACCTATTGACAAGTCAAACACTTCAGAGTAAAATCATCAATATCTATATTCATTCCATCCCACAAGTAATACTCTCGAAGATCTCTACCCATCTTAGTACTTCCAGGATGAATTGAAAACGGAGAACTATGATCTTCACCTAAAAACTCTCTCTTCAATAGTGAATCACAAGGCACACACAATCTCTTCCCAAATCTCAAAACACAATCATTATCAATGTTGAATTTAGGTATCATACCCTTCTGAACTAGCTCTACCTTTTTCTACAACTCACTATCTTGCTTCTGTGCTTGCTTAATTCTGTCTGATAGAGAAGATTTCACTGATACATAAAACAAAACAGAAGAACATCCTGCACCAAGAACTTCTATGCCAAAGTTCATCAAATCTTAACCAAAGGATCACGTTCCAAACATAACATGGTTAATGAGGCATTAATTTTGCGACTCAAATAATCAGCAATTTTATTTGCTTTTCCCATATGGCAATGAATTGTACAATCATAATCCTTGACTAATTTTAGCCATCTACTCTATCTCATGTTCAATTATTTCTGAGTGAATATATAATTTAAAATTTTGTGATTGGATTATATTTCACACTTTACTCCATGAAAATGATGCCTCCAAATTTTTAAAGTGAAAACAACAACAGCTAATTACAAATCATGTGCAGGGTAATTTACCTCATGAGTTTGTAACTGGCGTGAAGCATAAGAAATTACCTGATCATTCTTCATTAGGACGCAAGAAAGTCCTTTTAATGAAGCCTCACGTTAGATAATAAACTCACCATTCCTGGAATGTAGTGCCAAAACTGGAGAATTCACCAATCTTCTTTAAACATCCTGAAAAAAATCATCACATTCTTTTGTCTAGATGAACTTAACACCCTTCTGAGTTATCATATTCATTAGACTAGATAACCGTGAATTTTTTTTAACAAACATTCGGTAATAGCCTTCCATACCAAGAAAAATACAAATCTCAGTTACATTTTTGGGTCTTGGCTATTCTTCAACAACTTTTGTTTTGGTAGGATAAACAGTTATTCCATCTTTAGAAACAATGTGACCAAGGAAAGAAATTTGTTGCAACCAAAACTCACACTTGATGAATTTCCCATATAATTTCTTTTCTTTTAAGGTCTTCAAAATAACCCTTAAATGAATTTCATGCTCCTCCTTACTTTATGAAAACACCAAAATATCATCAATGAAAGCAACGACAAGCTTTTCCAAGAACTCTTGGAAAATTCTATTCATAAGGTCCATGAATACAGCAGGTGCATTGGTTAACCCAAAAGTCATAACTACAAATTCATAACGGCTATATCATGTACGAAACACGGTCTTCGGAATATATTCTTCCATTACCTTCAACTGATGGTACACCGATCTCAAGTTAATATTTGAAAAATACTAAGCTCCCTAGAGCTAATCAAACAAATCATCGATATGAGGAAAATGATATTTTTTCTTAATAATGATGTCATTCAAGGCTCTATAATCAATGAAAAGTCTCATTAAACCATCTTTCTTTTTAAAAAATTATCCATAAGCCCCCCATGGGGATTTTCTAGGTCGAATGAAACCTTTCTCTAATAAATCATGCAATTGATCCTTCAACTCTAAAAGTTCAATTCGAGCCATTCAATAAGGGGGTTTTGAAATTGGATTTACATCATGAACTAAGTCAATATAAATTCAACATCCCGGTCTGGTATTATTCCAGGAAACTTATCAGGAAAAACATCAAGATACTAATTTACCACTGGCACATCATTAATCTAAATGGTTCCTATTTTTCAACAATATGTTCATGGTAACATTCATTTCCATCTTTTACATGTTTCTCAGCCTCTTGATATGTTATCAACAGTAAGGGTTCATTCTTGTACAAAAACTGAAAGTCTTTCTGAAAAAAAACTTATTTAGCTCTATAATCAATATTATCATGGTAAATAGAGAGCCATTCCATACCCAAGATAACATCAAACTCTACTAGAGGTAAAACAATAAGGCTGGGAAATAGGTTCTTTCAATGAATAAGGATAAGAAGATTCTTAGTAATTTTTTTTGCCTCAACATTTTCCCCAGTTGTTTTTACCAAAAGATCAAGAGTCATTTCTTGAGATGGAATTCCAAATTTACTATAATGTTTTTCGGAGATGAAAGAATGTGTAGACCATGAATCAAACAACACATTGTCATAATCTGAAAAAACAAACAATGTACCTTATAACACTTCATTTGATGGCCCAACATCTGCTGAAGTAGTTGCATAGGATTTCACCAAACCTTTCAGCTTGTAGTCTGACTGCTTCCCATCATTTGAGCTCTTTTGTCGAACCCTAATTTCTATAATGACCCATCTCATTGCACTTGAAACATTTCACTAATTGTAAATCAAAATTGGTCTTACCATCGCCCTGATCTTTTCCAGTGCACTCACGAGCCTTATGTACCATCTTACCACATTGGTAGAACTTTCTAGAATTCAAAAGACATTCCCCAGCATGATTTTTACCACATTTATCACAAACTGAAAATATAGTTTTCTTATAATCAGACCTTTTTGAAGGATTCTTCCATTTCTTCTGCCACCTCAGTCTCTTCTTCTGTATGTTGTCATAGAACACTTTATCATCAAAAAACTCCATTTCCACCTTCTCAGCACATCGAACAAAATTTTCATAACTTTTTAACTCATGAGAAGCTAATACCCTTCTATATTTTTGCTTTTATCCTGAGGAAAAATGATTGATTTTACTATCGAGGTCTCGGATAAAATTTGGAGCATACTGTGCCAATAGAGTGAAACTTTCGTCATAAGCAGCCACTGAGTCATCCTCTTGCCTCAATTCCAAGAATTTTTTTTCCATCCTAAGTCGAACAGTCTTAGGAAAATATTTCTGAAGAAATATTCCTTTGAATTCATCCCAGTCGAGAGCATCAATATCATCAGCATCCCTGATATTTTTAACCATCAATCACCATTGATCTACTTCACCCACCAAACCGTAAATATCAATACTAACCTTTTGATTGTCTGAACACCACGTGACATCAAAAATCTTCTCTATTTCTATAAGCCACCCTTCAGCTAGCAGATGGTCAGATGATCCTATGAATGATGGGGGATGTTGCCTCATAAAATGTTCCACCACAGACATGTTCCACTGCAGTTGATCTGGATGATTTCATTCATGGATAACACCACCATTTATCTCTTGAGTCAAATGCGCCCTCACAGAAAAAAACCATTCAGTTCCAATTTCGTCCATCTTAGGATGCTGATTTGGAAGGTCATTTCCTTCTGTATTCCTTCCTAGAAATTCTTCCTCATTTCCTCTGTGGAAAACCATTCTGAACAAACATGTCTTAGATGAAGCAACATGGTAATATTCAAATGCTATATCATTTCAATTTGACCATAAAAAAATATTTTTGGATAATCATTTAATATAATTATAACTCTTAATTTTATCTAAACTGACCTCTGATACCAAATATAAGGACCCAGCCTTAAACATTAATTAATCTTGAGTTATTACAAGAATACACATTGAGGATCTTTTCAGGTTTAGAGTTTTAGAGAACTAGATCATAAATCATGCATTACATTCCACATTTAAACAAGGTGGTTACATAAAAGACAATATTCACTTTTTCCATCAAAGGATACACATTTAAAATAAAAATCGGATTCTTTCTTGACATTTCCTCGACGCTATCATCACAACATGTACTTTTCCCTTGACCTGTGAAAAAAATTTCAAAAACTTGGGATGAGCATAAAAAAGCTCAGTAAGGGATATAAAAATAAAGAATGAAAACATTATTCCATGTATACACAAGAATCAATGAAATAATACTTTACTCATAAATCATAAGAACTTTAACATACCTCATGAAATCATAATATTTATGAATAAATCATAAAAATAATAAGACATAAAGCTATCATGAGGCATTCATAACATTATTACGTATGGATTAACCCTCATGGTTAAGTTTCGAATACCCATCACAGTATATTCCCTAAATATCTTTGGAGAAACCTTATCATTTAACTCATTGGCATTACCCAATGCATTGGAGAGCTATATCGGGCTCACCCACCCTTAGTTTATCACGGAAACACCCATCTTCATAAAAAATTCCTAAGAAACATAACATAATCGTATCACATAAAACATGCATAAAGGAGACATAACATTTCCACATTTCAATCACAAGATATCAATACAAAACATTGATATAATAAAAACATTATCAAAACCATTTTCAATACCAAAATAAAAGAAAAGTAAAACATGGTATTTATTTTTCATTTAAAAAATGTTATGGCCTTTAAAGGATGCCGAAACTCAAATAATGGTCACAGCATCGGAGAAGTCATTGTCGCCGCATATGTAAGAAAAAAACATTCCCTTTTTCCGTTTAGTAAAATTCTTCATATAAAAATATTCCTTTTGAGTGAAATTCAAAGGGGTTTATACACCATTTAAAATAAAGGTGTGTATAAAACAAAATATTCCTCAATGAAAGGAGATTGAGACGAAGTCCTTTACCTCGTGTCCGACTTGACTCGGTCATTCTTTAATCTCTTGAATAATAAACTATAGTTAATTTCTACTTTATTAAGAACCCTTTCCAAGTTCATTATTACTTTTATATCACTTATTACCATGTTATGAACATTATGATATTATTTATGTTAATAACAGTCGTTTTGTCGATCATTGGTACTTGTATCAAAAATAAACTTCTTATAATTAAAAGTTGTTCATGTGGTAAAATATATATTATATATGGAATTATATTCACTATGTAGATATCATATATATAATATATATCCAGTATATACATGCATTTATAATATTACATAAAATTTAGAGGTATGAAATGAAATGCACCATTCATAGAGACGGTAAGTAGTACGTACGCATTACCACTACTTTCATTTATATTTCGTATTTAATGGAATGAAATCATAATGATATAAAGGTATATTATAATTACAGTATAATATCATATATAATATCATTATCTCCATCCTTTATATGTCCCACATATGGAATTAACGATTCAAATCATTTTGAGGGGGCGGTAGTCCGCACTTCCTAAAATGAAATTATCGCGTTTACCCATAATGGAAACCAAAAAGGATTGCCATAAATGAAGAATATAGAAGAATAAAGAAAACATAAACATAATATATATAATATATAAATATAGTTACATCATAATTTCCACCATAAAAGTGTTAGAAGAATATTGATCAATCATTGTTTCGTGAGACAGAAATTCTCCATCCACAGAAACAATATGTTCTTTAACTATTAGATGGAGGTGTGTGTAAGTGTAGCTAGAATCCATCTAATAACAACATCCTAGTATATTGAAGATACATGTGTTGTTACAAAATAAAGGAATAAAAATAGTTTTGGGGGTTGGAGAAGAAAAATAAAAAAAGGTCATAAGAGAAGACATTACCTTTAAATCGGGTAACTCCCCTTGGTTTGAACCAAAAAGGTTTCTTAAAGATAATTCTACCTAAGGTAAGGATTATAGGATGAAGAGAGGGATGTGTAGAGATAAAATGAGCAGAGGTTGGAAGATCCAATGGCTTGAGAGGTGTGGGTAAGGTGGTAGATTTGGGGGCCTTTTATAAGAGGGATGTGGGGCACTCTTGGGAATTATGAAATGTTACTTTATTTTAAAATGTGTTTCGGATTATAAAGATCCCAAAAAGTTATATTTAAAGGATAAAGTGATAAGGGTTCGAAATCCACCCATACAATAGGTTTTTGACAAGTGTATGTCTTAGATATTACATTATCATTTCATTTTATTTAAATCGTTCATTAATGAGGCAATCGATGCATCATCATGCTGTCATAAATAAATTAATTTATTTAATGACTAAAAATTATAAAAAAGTATCATGATGTAAGAAATATTTGTAGCTTTCCAATGACTCTTTATTGTCTACAAGATCATTTACACATACAAAACTAAAATTGTATTACTTGGGTGATACATTCTTTGGTTATACATTTCTTTTAAAAAATAATATAATAAAAGGTCACTATCACACTAAAGTGATTCCATAGGGTCCCAAAGATTGGCATAAGGAATCCCATGGTCGGCCATGACACAACCAGTAGAATTAGGACACATTTTGGGGTAATTTTATATTATTATGATATTATTTTATTACTCTTAACTACCTGATTACTAATTAATCATTATAATTAAAGATAATTACCGTCGTTACTCTTCACAATGTCAAAAAAAGAGTCTTAATTACCTAATTTGGACCTTCTGATAAAAAATATGGAATCCATTTTACCAAATTCCAAACACAGAAATTGCAGTTATTAATTTAAAAATAATTCCGATTGTCAAAAAAAATAGCGGGTTTTTTTTTTTGAAACAATATGTATCAAAAGATTGGCACTAGTTTATGCCCAATTCCAAAGTGAAATTAATTACAACGATCAACATTGAAATAAATGGTAAAAATATATTCTAATTAATCTTTAAAAACAATTAAAAATACAATATATCCATATAATTAAATTATATGAAAATGTAGTTTTGATGTGAAATGCAATATTTTTCACTATTCATTAAAAATGAATATTGTCAGAAAAATACCAAAAATTTATCCAAAGTAAATTTCAATGTCCCAATCCTAAATAATAAGTTTATTTTGACAAATAGAGCTTATAAAATTGTCAATAGTTATATTTAAAAAAATCTTTTCCTTCAAAAGGTTGTAAAACGATCTTTTAAAAATATTAGAGTATTCTATGCTTAAGATTGGATTTATTCTCATTTTAAGCCTCTAAAACACTAACTAATTCTTAAATAGACATTGATATGAAAATATATTATTCATTAATTACTTGGGATGTTACATTTATGCTAGGTGTGAACATATATATACTTAGTAAGAAACCACAAAAGTCTATCAACTGAGTAGTCAATGACTAGGGGTATCTATTAACATGTATAAGCATTCAAATAAATATAAATAAAAAATTAAAAAACAACAATATAAAATAATGGAAATGATATCTACATGTAACTAATATATTTATCATAGACTTCATTAACTCACATGATCATACTTTCAGGTAGAATGCTAGATATCAATATAAAGTTTCAATTTGGTCAATCTTTCGATGCATCCCATCTAGGTTGGGGATTGAGTTGTATTGTAGCCCATCCAAACCATGTGATATTCTAGATTAATTCCATAAGAATTTTTCAAGGAAATTTGAAGGTGTATATAAAATTAAGGCCAATAACCATATTGTGGAATAAGGTAATTTGTATACTCAATCAGGGCCACAAAAATCTATCCCATATAATTTAATAGCATGTCAGTATTCAAAAAATATATTTTAACAATTTATAATAACAAGAAAAATATATATATAAATACCCCTTATATATTTCTCCTGATATATCAAATAATTATCACTATTTAATTATAAATATAGTATACCAATAATCATTCTTTTCAATATAAAAATGTGGAAATTTATCTCAATGATATACTAGATATGATATCAGCATGTCATAAAGTATGAAAATTCTTATAATTCCATAACATATATTTGAAACAAATAAAATATCTATAAGTTAATCGTGGATAGGAGTAAACATTATCTGGGAGTTGAAAATAAAAAACATAATCTATAGTTTAATCACCATTCAATATTCAATTTCACATTTTACAAAAAATAATATGGGTATATCAACAAACCCCCCTTTTTTCAATTTGGATAACTATAAGACTCAAAGAAATTTCAATAATTCCCATGCAATTGGGGAGGGAAAGACACACTAGCACAAATAGATCTTTTAAAAAGGTAATATTCATTTCACTACAACTCTCCAAGATCTTCAACCACACAATATATCATTTCCAACATCCTAGACTTTGTGCATCCCAATACCTCATGGGTGATGTTGTAATTTTTCTTCTAGACTACTATTGTTAGTTATCATCATAATGAGGGAGAAAATGTATATATCTAGACATGAATTAAACATTAAGCCTAGGAAACTGTAAATCAACAATATCATTCAATATATATGTTTGATCATCATGTTCAAGGTGTTGGATGATTTATTTATTCAAAATTTAATGATATATATGTTATTTATAGAATAATTAGGAATGATTTTAATTTATACAAAAATTTATAAATAACATCGAAACATATATCAAAACAATAAGTACAAAAATTACTAGAATTATCAGTAATATTATACCATTTGAATAATATTGATATATATAACAAAGTGATATTTTCCTTTCATTAAAAATTTTATTTTTTTCCCTTTAAATCATATTTAGATGTTTTTAATTATTGAAAAACATTCTAATAAACTTAACCTATATATTATATTTATTTTATTCCACTCTCATCATACACATCATTTTTAAATAACTACGATATAAAAATTTAATGACATAAGCATAAGCATGTCACGACATATCCCCCGGGGCCCGTGCTGTGACTACCCCAACCCAACTTCCATAGGCCAGGGGCTAGTGACTAACACCGGAAAGGAAAAAACCAAAAAGGGAAGGCACTACCTTTAAACCAGTACACACACAATCATGACACACATCATACAAGTAAAACATGACTGAAAATGTAAAGTATAACCACCACTAAAAACCACAACTGAGAGTAAAAGTAAGTACTGAAAATAAAGGGGCACTATATAAGACCAGTTGGAAATAAAGTACAACAAAAAGTGGAAAAGGTTCTCCAAATGTCATCCACCAAGGATTCTACCTAAAGGGTAGGTACAGATTTCCATCTCTCATCATTGCCGCTCACCCCGTTTGTTAATCACCTCTGAGAACTATCTACCCCCAGCTTCCCAAGTCTCAGTAAAGCTATTTTTTGTCTGCATAATACACAACAAGGTGTGGGCGAAACCCGTGCATGGGTGAGTATAATGATACTCACTAGGGACCACGAGACCCCTGAAGGCCTCTCAGAATGCGAAAATGAAAAACCCAAAACCATGATCTCAATCACAAAGAATAAATTAAAATAAAACACACACTGGGTATATAAGTTAAATAACAGAAATAATGATGATTATTCATAATGATAATTCATTTTATTCCACTAATAAGTTCCACTGCTGAGCCACGAAGATGTCTCTATCTCACCGATCCACACAAGTTCGTATGTCACTGATCCACACTGGGTTATAAGTCATTGATCCACACAGGGTCATAAGATGCTGATCTATGAAGGGCCACTCTAAGGCTGATCCTCATGAGGTTGCTCTACAACCAATCCACACAGGGTCATATGTCATCAATCCACATAGGGTTATAAGTCGTCTATCCACATAGGGTCATTAGTCATCAATCCACACAGGGTCGTATGTCGTCGAACAACATAGGGTCATAAGTCATCAATACACATGTGGTAGTAAGTCGTCGATCCATGTAGGGTCATAATTTTCTGATCCATGATGGGCCTCTCTATGGCTGGTCCACTTCGGGTTGTGATACTGTTGATCCAGACAATTCCGTATGTCACTTGATAGCCAGCCACAAGATTCCCGCCCTTTGTGCGCTTCAGTTTCCAAGAATCCACTTTTCAAGATATCAGTCATTTTTCAACCACCACGAAATCCCAAAATGAATTATCCTGAAAAAGAACCATGTCAAAAGGGTTCCAATTCAAGAGAAAACACATCAATCGGACTCCAAGTCTATAAGTTATAATCATTTCAATGACAAGGGCCTGGTTGGATTCGAGTCTGATCCAACCCGGTTATACTCCAACATTCTCCAAAACCGAAGTGAAGTATCTTATATTGACCACATCGTCCTATGGTTTTCATCAAACAGACATCCGGTTTAGGAGATATGACTCTTTAAGAGAAACTGGGCCAAAATGGGTCTGGGTTGGGTCCGACCCGTACCAACCCGGTCTGGGCCAACCCGACCCCGTCTGGGTTGACCCGACCTGGTATGGGTTGACCCGGGTCTGAGCAGGCCTCGCCCGACCCGACCTGTCCTAAACTGGCCTAGCCCCACCCGCATTGGCTCACCCTGCACCATCCCAAGTGACACTATCCTGACCCGAACTAGCACAACCCTGCCCGAACAGGCCCTGCTGACCCGATCCGTTCCACCGGTTGGGGGCGACCTCACCAGCTGGGAGCGGAACCAACTCCCCACCGAAATGGATGAAGTCCATTCAGTCTTCAACTGACAGCACCAGGCTGGCACCACTCCTTCAATTAACCTTTCATGTGGACCAGTCAAGGGTGGGACCAACAGTCTGGGTTTTCCTTTGCCGCGGATGGAGCTGTGACACTTCCTCCGTGGACAGAGCCGTGACATTTCCTCTACGCTGCCCTGAAACGATCAACATTGACATCATTGGATGGATGTTGTTAATGCGTCTGACATTGAATGGCCACCGCCTGTCCGCCACGGTGCCTTTGGGTGCCGCCTCCTCCTCGTGGCCGGCGAGAGTCCACCCCCACCTTCTTCGGTCTCCAGTGCCGCCATGATGATGGAGCTTCCACATGCCTCTATTGAAGCTCTAGAGGTCTGTTTTCTTTTTTCACTACACCTATGGGCCTCTCGGGACGATTCCATCACCACATGGCCATCTATTTAGCCTTTCCTTCTTGTTGTTCGGTCGCCCATGAAGAACACAAACAAAACGACAATGGTGGAGGGTATGGGTCTTGTTTGGTTCGGCCGACGCCCTCCACATTAGTGTTATAACAAGGGAAGAGTTGAAACATCATAAAGAGAAGATGAATTCATAAAAATCTTAGAAATAAATCAAGAAAAACCCATACCTAGAACTCATTGTAAGACTCCATGGATGAGGAAAAAGGGTCCATGTTCGAAGACGTTCATCGGCGTTCACTCATTCCTCATTCTTCATTAGAGTAGGCTTCTACCAGAATTTTTCAGAGATTTATCATGACGATCCCCCAAACCCATGCCATAGGTTTGTTTAAATATAAGAAAAGGAACCGCCCACATTGAGTTTTATTAATTTAGTTTATTAATTAACTAAAATTAATGTTCCATTAATTCAATGAACATCGAGGTTACGCCACCCAAGGGTTGTGTCATTAAATAACTCCTATTCAAGCCTGAAGTTACACCGTGGTCTCACCATCCACTGCTCAACTATTAGAAGAGAGTAAAATAACTCATGGAGTTATTTTAATTTTGTTTAATGTCCAAAAATTAACTTTATCATCCAACCCTTTCCGGTCGAATTTAAGCTTCACCTAATTGAATTCAGGCACTGTGAATTCAATTTTTCCCAGAGATTTTTAATCTGATCACTGGTTTAATAGATAGAAATCATCGCTCACACATTTATTGAATGTACCTTAATCTTTTTTTAAAAATATGTTCTATGATCTCTGGTCCTTGGAATCACATGCTGTCAATTTTTTCAGACTCGTAATAATCAAAAATACTTTTTAAAAAAAATTATATTGAAATTTCTTAGTCTTTATAGAAAAATGTAATCAATAAGAATATGCATAATATCTATAATTATGAAAATGTATATGTATTGTAGTGTATCTATAAATATAAGTTGGAGCATCAAAATATATGCTGGAAGGATGTATATTATATATTTATTTCGGTATTTAAGTACCACCATTTTTTATGAATAAGATAAAGAAACTATAGTTGTTACGCTATATATATTACAATAATTGAAATTATGTTACTGTTATTGTTTTTCTATAAGCCTAATCATAATCATAAGTGTAAGCATATGATTATGCATAAGCATAAACATATTCAATTTCAAATTATAAATATTTAGGCACTTCATTTCATTACATGAGAATAAACACAATCATATGCATATGATAAGGATAGAGAAAAGAATAACAAAATGCATATACAAGAAAATTCATACACAAAACACAAATGAAAAGGGGATCCTGAAAAAACCTAAATAAAAAATATCCTCTATATAATATTTCATGTGTGTATTGAGGAAATATTAATCACACTACTGGAACCAGTGTGTAATCATTGAATCCTCTACCATAGGAGTCTCCAGGTGTAAGGATCGAGGAAATGGCTCCGTCAGAATATCTGAGTTCCGAACTATGATCGTAGCAATAAAAGAGTGACTAGAACATATGTCAATAAGTACTACAACTAGGGGTAATAGGCATAGATTGTACCTCTAATCATATCTGAAGCGGCACGGTCCTAGGCCTCAGCTGCCTAGAGCTGAGTTCATCCTGTCCCTACTGCTCCCCGTGGTTGGGGTGGACCACCTAGAGGTGGTGGCGGAAGAACCTCGAATTGCCACCCACCACCTGCTGCATGGTCAGCTCCTCTACCACGTCCACTGCCCTGCATTCCTCCTTGTTAAACACTCTGCCTTTGCCTTGGCAGTCCGTCACCCATTAGCTTGTCATTCGTACGGCGAGTCGGGATATCACAAACCATGTGGCCCTGCCCGCTGCATGAGTGGCACTGCCAGATCCTCAAATTTCCTCCTCTATCCTGTGAGACCCTCCGTAAAGAACTTGTATCTTGAGGTTTCCCACCGGAAGGTCTGGCCCGCTTGGGCCCTGCTACATCCATCTACTCTTTACTGCAGATGACTCCTCTACCTGACATCCGGTGGTGTCTTCTACTGATGGTTCTTGCTTATCTAGGAAAAACTCCACTTATAGCCATCGCTCTAGCACCCCAGCCTCTGTCAGAGTGCTGAGAAATATCATCGATGCTGTAATATCCCATCAGAGATCCTTCTCAAAGGTTTGAGCCCGGAAGAAATGGTCTCGTTCCATGTTGGTGGCATAGCGGGAGAGATAAGTGAACCTCATCGAGTATTATTCTACGTTCATGATACCCTACTATAAGTGAATTATCTATTGTATATGCACTGAGTGTAGAGTTAATGGGACAAAATCTGCCCTAAAAAGGCCCTCGAAGTTCACCCGAGTGAGGGTCGCCTCATCATGTACCTAGAGTGTCAGACTCCACCATCTCCTAGCTACTCCCTAGAAGTGACTGGCTACTAGGATCACCATCAGATTTGCTAGTGTCCCAACTAAGAGAAAAACTCTAGCCACAACCTCCAGCCAGTCCTCAGCTTCCTGTGGATTCAGCATGCCTCCGAACCTTAGAGCTCACTAATGTTGTAACTTATTCAATGCATTCAGTCGACGTGCAACCTCTGCTGATGGGGTAGGTAGCATCTACAACCCAACGGGTGGTGGTGCTACTAGTGCACCACCCGATGCTACTATCACCATAAGAGGGTCGTACACCAAAGCCTTATCGCTTGGTGGGCTGTCATCGTGTACTCTCTCAGAAATCCTGGCTGGGTTTCTACGTGGTGACATTACTAAAAGAAAATTGTTGCGCCATGGTCAATTAGTAATACCAGGTGAGCTAAATCAAATAAATCATAATAAAAAAATTTCCATAACATATGCAATCAGCGTTTTTATGCACCGAGTTGGAAATCATAATTAAGGGTCCCGGTGTAGGGATACGTCAACCGCCGCGCCAACACTAGAATCCTGAAACAAACAACCACACTCAAAACACATAATACTATTGCTCCATTTAAATGATCATAGTTCTTTTACTTCGGTAGAACAAAAACCTCTAATAGAACTTTTTCACAACTTGTCCCCCAGGGCACATGTCCAGACTACACTAACCCGCCTTCTATATACTAGGGGCTAGATACTAGCACCGAAATGGCGTATACCTACAACGGGAAGGAATTGCATTTAAACTAGTACAAACTCCCAAACAAAGAACACAAAAAGAAGAAACCGTAAGGTAAACATATTTAGTAAAAAGTGTACTGAATGTAAAGGGGCTAGAATACAAGCCCAAATGAAGTGTAGAAGTACAAATGAAAAGATTAAAACATCTCCTGGATCTTCTGCCGAGGATCCTACCTAATGAATAGGTAAAAATCATGATCAATAATCACTACAACATGTCACGTCAAGGTCCCCCTCCGAGCACCGTCCAGTCCAGGATCCCTCATCCATGATCAATGTTGTCCATCGTCTGCACCAGACACAACATGGTGCGAGCATAACCGGTGCAGGGGTGAGTATAACGATACTCGGTAGGGTCCCCGAGTCCCCTGAAGGTCTCCCAGAGTTCCACAAAGGAAAAAACACAAATCAAAACCTCAACCAAACAGAAAAGAGCAGTCAGCAACTCTACTTAGCTATATGACCATACATACACATAAGTTATCAAGATGCACTGGTCTCATACATGAGGCAAGAATACCACAATGTTAACACCACAAAGGTAAGCACACCACAATGGTAAAACCACGAAGGTAAACATACCACACTAGTAACTCCATGAAGGTAACACCACCAAGGTAAACATACCAAACAGATAACACTATGAAGAATAACACCACGAAGCTAAAAGTATTATCTCCCACTTGGAATTAGTGAAGTATTAATGTACAGATCATCAGTCGAGATGCTAGATCATCTTACTCTATCGAGAGGAACTATTGCTGATTATACGGAGTCCAAACCACACATGATCGATTGGTACTAACCCCTGCAATGTCCCAGAGAGGATCTGACCTACCCAAAGTCAATAGGTACTAATCCACACAATGACCCACACATGATCTAACCCACACAAGATCCGTATGCACTGACCCTCACAGGATTGCTAAGAGCTGAACAACACAAGATTTGTATGTGCTGACCCACATAGGATTGTTGAGCACTGAACCACATAGGATCTGACCGACACAGGATCCGTATGTTCTAACCTACACAGGATCTCTCGGTACTATCCTCCATATGATCTGTCTCCAACCTCCGCCTCACTCTTAGCCACTAGATTCCCTATCATAGTAAGCTTCGTTATGGGAGAATCAATCCTCAAGCCATCTGTCATATCTCAACCACCATGAAGCTCCATGATTATGTATACCAAAGGACCGACATGTCTTAAGGGTTCCAACGTGACAAACGATGCGTCGATCGGACTCCCGGTCTATGGTTAATAAGCATTCTAGTTCTGAGGGACATGTTAGATTCGAATTTGATCCCACCCGGACATACTCCAACTTTTTCCAAGACTCATGTGAAGAATAAAAAAATATTTCCTCATCTTAAAGGTTCCATTGTTGTAGATGGTTGGTCAAACGGACACCCAGTATGTTAGTTACACCCATTTCCGTGAAACTGGGGTGATCGCACATTAGTCTGGCCCGGCTTGTTCGGGCCCGCTGGAATATGCCAAAGGGACTGATTCCCAAAAGGGATCCCAACTCCACGGACATTGTGTTGAATAGAAACCTGGTTCGTTATTTTTGGGCGTCTCTTTAATTGGGGGTCGGTTGGGTCTAGGCCCGGTCCGACTCGGTCAGGCCGACCCGACGCAATGGGTCCTATGTTCTACCTAAACCCGCATGGGTCCGGCCAACTAAAGGTTATCCCAGTTTACAAGGTGTGGCCCCTTGGGGACGAACCAGTTCGGTTCACGGGCCAAGGCCGTGGTTGGCCTAGCCCATCAGGTGGGGCTTGGCCCACCCGTGTTGGCCCACTGGGTCGCGGGTTCGGCTCGGCCCGCTGGGCTGTGGTCCGGATCACTCGGCTGGCCCAGTAGGCCAGCCCATATCTGGCCCAGTCTGCCAGAAGGTGGACCGGTCTTCCCAGCGGGCCCCTTGTGTGTGGGGCCATTTCAGCCAGCCGATGGGGAACTGCCCCACCATGTAAGGGTTAGCCGTTTTGGCTGACAAGGGGTCCGCCAACCCGGTGCGGCATGGGCCCGCATGGCTCTCTACCTGCCAGGACCCTATGGCTGTGGCTGTAGCCATCAAAGGTTTCTGAAGGCATCTCCCTTTTTCTCATGTGGCCTTTATTGTCTGACCACCATATTTACCCATCGCGGCTTCATCCGTGGCCTTCCCCACCGACGACGCAAGATGGCATGCTGCTCCACCTCCGCGGAAGGCTG
The DNA here is from genome assembly GCA_963277665.1 of Viscum album. NCBI lineage: Eukaryota > Viridiplantae > Streptophyta > Magnoliopsida > Santalales > Viscaceae > Viscum > Viscum album. Next base: position 2,049,806,165 of record OY728137.1, read on the forward strand.
GTGTCAAATGCTCTACTAACCACCATGGAATAGTGTCACGACCTCCTCATGCGGTTCGTGATGGTACACCGCCTCCAGCATGGGTTGTCGGTGATGTTGTACCAGCGGTCTTCCACTGGGAACAAAAGGGAAAGAAGGCAGCGGAGGGAATGGTCCATGTTTGTTTGGCCCATGCCCTCTGCGTTAGCTTGAAAACATGAGGGAGGAATAGGATACAACAATAACTTGAAATTATAACAAAATAAATACCTAACTCAAGATTGTTGGAGAACACCCACGATTGGGGAAGAGTCGGTATTCATGGTCCCTACAACAAGATTCCAACATTGCTACTCAAATTTCGTCATTCTGTTCGTGATTTAGTGTCGCTCGTCACCATCCGCTAGAACCGGCTCTGTCCTCATAGTGATTGGTGTCGCGACACTTTATCAGAACTTCATCTCTTGGTGAAGCTATGCCAATACCTCTCCCCAAGCTCTATATAAATATAAGAAGTTGGAAGGTGAGTAACGCATGTGGAATTAATGGGGTTTCATTTAATATGAACCTTCTTAATTCAAACAGCGCTGTTATAAAAGTTTTTTCAAGTTAAGACATTTAATGGATGATATGTCGTTGGTCCCGCCACTGCCGCTTGTCCGTTGGAGGAAAAGGAGTAAGAAATAAAATAACAATTTTATTTTATTAATCTTTTAAATAGTCCAAAATCTAACATTTTTTCCAGACATACTACAATTGATGTGAAGCCACCCTTAAGAGAATCCCAATTCTACGGATTTAATGGTGCCCTAAGTTTTTTAATCCAAGAACCAATTCAAATGATAGAAAAATCCACTTGTGCGTTTACTAAACGTACCTTAAAAAAAGTTCAGAAATTCATTCCGAACACACCAGGCCTCCGAATCACACGCCATCAATTTTCACAGAATTGTAATAATTCAATCTATTTTTTAAAAAAAATTACATGGAAAAAATCCAGGACTTTACAAATTTGTTGGATTTTTCAAAGAGAATGATATTGGGTAAAAACTACCTTATCATGAGAATTGTTCTATCCAAAGGTGAGAAATCATGGTGGCTCACAGATCTAGCATTTAGGATCTCTATCATATGCAGGTTCATAGAATAAGAAGTTTGTTTCGTTAGGGCATGGTTTTTCCATTGTATTTTTCCCTCAAATGAATCCAGGTTTCGGGCTTGGTGTTTCGGTTCCATATTCTTGAGGCCTATCTCACTTCACCATCATGAATGGCCTTTTGATTTAAATGTGTCATAGACAAGAAATGACTTCTCTCAGGTATAGATTAGGGTACTTTGTCTTAACTAGAATATGAGGCACCCTAAAATTTTGCGTGATATCACCACATTAATTGGTATTGCTATCCATTTGGACAAAGAAACTAAGCACCTTCGGTTGGGACATTTCACAATTATTTTAGTTGAGGTACATATTGGTTGTTCATTAGTTGATAATAATATTCTCTCCACTCCCAATGATGGATTTATTCCTACTATTGAGTTTGATAATTGTCCCAAATTCAGTGATAACTATAGGGATATTGGCCACCTGATGGAGAATTGTAGCAGTTTAACCTCTTGTGTGACATGTGACTCGAGGGGTCACCTTGATTCAGCTTGTAAATCAAAAGGGGAAGCTACATATCCATAGAATCACAATTATGTATGTTTCAAGGTGCAGCTTCATAATGTTCAGAAGCCTCTTAATAGTGGGTCAATGAGGATAGTGGATAAGGGACATGCTCCCCCTTTGTGAGTAATGAGAAGCCCTTGGTTATGGAATATGGTTATAGTTAGGGATCTACCAATGATTTACCCCTTACATGGACCCCTTTGGCTAGCCCTATAAATGATAATTTTGATCACCACAAGTGTGCAGAATCTACTGCTTCGATTTATCAAGGTATTCTGGAGTAAGGAATGGAGAGATATTCAAGGTACACTCAACAATGAAAATAATGGGATGATATAGCCAAGGGGAGATGAAATCTCCTTCCATTATTAATTTCCTTCCACATGGACAAGAAGATGATAGAAAGGTTGATTTCGAGGATAGTAAATATAAGGGGGGATGTGAAATGAAATAAATTGTTGACCAATAGTAATGGAAAGATAATATTCTTGTCACTACAATGGGTTGCAAATGGAATTTTAATATAATCTATTTCTATAGTAAGAATTAAAATTCCTAGAGGGACTAGCCATAAAGTTAGTTCAATGAAATAATAAAGCTATGGATAATGTTGTTATTATATACAATGATCATGTTGCACCTAAAATATGTTCACATGAAGAGATGTATACTGGTAAATCTACCCTTTTGATCAAGGGAGTCTCAAAACCCTTGACCAAACATGTTATTTTTCAACATCATATTCCCCTCAATGAGTGGAATTATATTATAACGTATTCTTCAACTATTTAAATGTGTTTTACTAGCAGCGAGGATGATAAAAAGATCCACATTAGTGGGGTAATTAATTTGTATAGGCCTAAGGGATCTAGGAAATAGGTACATGCTGCTACTGGGACAATGATTGTGCCCCATGTAGAAGACAAGACACATTCCCTGCAGACTCCCATGGAGGGTCATTCATTTAAAAGTTTGAAATTATCAGTTTATGAATAGGGATTCTAATTAGTCATTCCATGGAAATCCATAACATTTAATCCTCAACCTCAGGCTGTACAGGTTTCATCCACTCTGATTCAAATGCAGGTTGATCCATTGGGAAGGAGTGCTAATGGTTTTGAGAATGGGTAGTGGTCTTATCCACCACGTTTAACTAACCTAACAAAAAAAAAATACATATGTATATTTTGGAAAGGGCTTCGATGAGTAATGTTACATGGAATGATAAAAATCCATAGTATCATACCTACAGATGACCATAGGGGAGAATGGACAACTGAACGCCTCAACAAGAATGCAAGAAATTTGGTTTTTTTACAACATGAAGTAATTTTTCATTTGATGGAGACAAATGTATTCGATTTCAACGATTATTTAATAGTATAGAAGTTGTTATCAATGAACACTGAATACGGATTCTGATCCAATACTATTGGGATCTATCTTTAAAATTATGGATTTTCTCTAATTCGAATGGTTTCTCTGAATCGTCATCGGATGAAGAATATGAAGTCCCATCATGTTCCACGTCCGATCAGAGAGGTCATCATTCAAAGGACAAAGTAACATATCCTGTGAATTTGAGATTTGGAATGACTCATAGAGATTGACTATTTTATTAGGCTTCTTTTTGTATGATATTGGCCTTTTATGTCTTCTTTTACATGCTTCCGTTCCTTGTATGTTTTTGTTTGTATTAATAAATTTGAGGTCATGGGTTTAGTTTACAAATACATGACTGATCTGTTTTTGGTATATTTATTTATTTAAATACAATTATTACAATTTTATAATTATTTTAATATATAGTTATATATTATAAGTTGATAAATAATTTTTTAAAACATTATATATATATATATATTAATTATTAATATATATATATATTAATATAAAATAATTAAATTAATTATATACATTCATTTTTAAATTAAAATATATAAATAAATAGTATTTTTTAATATTATTATGATAATTATATATATATTAAAAATAATTTTTATAAAAAGTTTTTATGACTACTAAGAATAACACGGATAAAGATCCTGGTTTATCATTGCTAAAAAAGAACTGGTAAAGGGTATAACATTATCAGCATTTTTTAATTGCTGATAAATGTTAAATTTATCAGCACATTTAGCAATCTTTGATAAATGTGGTTCTTTTTTCAGTGAATTCTCTTTAGCGCTGATAAAAATAGGCACTCGCTATGGTGCGATCAATGGTAGTGTGACCAATTTAACTAAATATCACAATGTTACAATGATTTCAATTTCAATACTTTACAATAATTAAAATCTTATTTTTGTTTTTATGTTGATTATGAAAAGTTGTGATTTTACAAATTTTATTTATTAGTCTTGTACTATTTAATCGAAACCCAATATCTCTCACCATTATTTTTGAAATATCATATCATGTGAATATTATATTTGTAAAGACCAATGTACACCTTATGACACATAAACTATCCTTGAAAATCACATGAAGGATATTAATTAGGCATAACCTTCCATATTTGTTTACTCACAACTTATTGATATGTTGAGTGGACACCTCTTTCCTGAAATTATGGACTCGTATTTCTTCAAAACTTGTCACCAAAATGATATTGAAGGACATTATCCATCACACTCAACACAAATTTGGTTAGGTCAAACCATTACACTTTGATGTCATTTCTGGATAATTGAAACTGCCCCCAATTTTAGCCTTACTGGCACATTAACTATTGGTGTATCATAACTATGATATAGGATGGCAATGTTGAATTAATATTTTATGGGGGTATTTTTATCTTGATTCATAAATTTGACATTTTATCTTTTTATATTCTTTTTAATTTTAAGTGGATTTTACTTATGTCGTTAACCAAACCAAAAAAAAGGATGATGTAATTTTATTTTAATTACATCTTGCATGATTTTTAATTTAATTATTTAATTATAAAACATTCGTAAATAATTTTCCATGAAATTTTAAAAAATATAATAAATACAATGGTGTGGTCCTGAAATATTTTCTAGTGGTTTTGATAAACCACTCCATGACCATACAAAAATAACTCTTGGAATCATGCCTAATTTGAGTTATAGTATTCAATTTGGGATCCTATGTGCCTCCTGAGTTGGTTTCAAATCAGATTCAAATATGTAATTCTTACACTCCATTAGTATTTCTATAATTTACATGGGATTTTTACACATAGGTAACACTACAAAAAAATTGGTTCTAGGAACATTTTGGTTCTGTGTTTAGCCACGTTTATGAACATATCTCATTTGTTTACTAGTGTTTTTTAAAAATATCAGTATATAGTGTGTGAGTAAATTAGACACATTTATACACATCATTAATTTTGTCTCATGTATAAATATTACTAAATTATGTGTGTTTATAAGCATCTCTAAATTGACTATTTTTATTAGCATAACTAAATTAGTCATGTTTATAAACTTATCTAAATTAGCAATATTTATATACATAGGTAATTTACACACCTATAGTTTAATAATGTTTTATATAAATGATGGTAAATGAGTTAATAATTATCCATAATTTTTATAAAAATGTGTAATCAGTTTTTCTCAAACATTATATTTTAAAAAATCTTGATTTTTTGATTTCCCAGATTTTATGTGATTTTTTTAAAATTTTATTGAATGATTTTTTTAATCACTTATTACATTCATATATTATCACATTGATTGTGGATCGCATACACATATCTGCACCCCACACCCCTTTGCATTTTCCCGCCACATGTTAGCCTTGTGTTACCCAACACCACTCACCTCATGTGAGCCTCTCCATGCTCCCCCCACATTATCACATACATGTGGCCTGAAAAACACAACCGAAATGTCATACTCATTAATTCATGAAATAATTATATTTCTTATTTTCATTTTTCTCATTTTGAAATAATGAATACTAATTAAAATGATGATATAAGATCAAAAATAACAATACAATTCAGAAAAAAGGGAAATCAAACAACAAGACATGTGAATCTCTTGTGAGACCAAAGGATTCCAAAAGGGGTCAAACCCTATTTCCATCCCTTCTGATAAATGGGAAATAATAAATGATATGTGATGATGTAAGGAGAAGATCCTACTAAATAATTGAAATCCATTTTCCCGAGACGAGATGGAATCGAGAATAGAAAGACAATCTGATTTATGAAAAATATTGTTCTATACTCTTTCCCAAAAAAAAACTCCATTACTGCAGTTATAACTTGATATTCATCCACCTGTGGATTCCAGCAAGAAAAACAAACCGTTTGCCTCACTTCTAGGACAACTCATAAAGAATCTATAGTAACCAAACTGATACCGTATATGGTTCTATTTGACACCAAAGATTCCACATTCACCTTAAAAACCATGTTCGGAGGAGGCTACCAAAAATTTGATCCAGAAAGTGGAACATCGCATTCCACCTCTACCTCATTGTGGCCCCATGTGGAAAGCCAGGAGTTGGTCCACTCGGTCCAACAGAAGTTTGGCCTAACCATATTATTAATGAAAAAGCAATTTCTCCAAAGCCAAATCATCTAGGACATTGTGCACATGAAACTCACCAAGTCTAGAGGCAGGGTCGAAAACCACTTCTCCAACATCACTGCTAAACCTGATGATGGATCTAAGGAATTATTAATATTAACATCCCCTGAATGCCACACTTCTTTGACCCCAAGACACTCAAATATTGCATGCAGAGAGGACTCGAGCTTAGCCAAACACATAGGGAAGAGTGTGTAACACCCCAATATTCCATTGTATATTTATTTTTAAACAAATTATATATCATTCATTGCATAAAACACTGTGTTCAAGCGCACAATGATCTATCAAACTATCAATTTAAAAAATGGTTATGAATAGAATTAACCACATTATGAAATTTATAAATTTTATTATTTAAAATAGGATTAATTTTTGAATTCATAGTATCTAAATTATCTTAGGGATATTTTTTTTGTATTTTTCTGAAAATTTTTATTTTGGGTGAAGAGCAGAAAATACTCCATTGTAGTTAAAAATTAACTATTTTATTTAAATAATTATTAGAAATTAAATTTATTTTTAAAGTCACAACATATCAATAATACATATATTAATCCAGTATTGGTCATTGGAAACATTTTATAGATATATAAACTTACTGAACTTTTAAATGTCTCTTTTATCTTTCTTCTCACATCATTGGAATTAAAATTAATTTATCCACACTTGTGAGTAGAATTTGAAAAAACATACATGCACAGTTGTAGTTAGTGTGAAATTTAGAGTCTAATAGGATCAACTTAATTTTTTTCTGAATAGTAACTTTAGTCCATTTTTATTTATATACCATGGTTAATGGAAAATCAAGTATTAAAAGGTAAAAATAGTATTTTATTATTTAAAAGTTTTCCTAACAGTTGTCCTAATTTTATTGTATAAGTGGGTTTCGACCAAAATAAAACTAAGAATTAAATTATGATCTTTTTATGTCACTTGGGTAAGAATAAGACATTATTATATTATATTTGAAGATAATTTAAAATTTTCATTCTCATAATTTTAATAACTAAATCATTTTTAACATAGGGTAATATATAATATATATTCGACTATAAATGGGCGTTGGAAAGTTAATAAATTTATATTAATCTGGATATTTTATTTTTAATTTTTCGAGAACAAGTAATCTAATTAATGGATTTTATAATAATAACGTAGTAATTCTTTAATTAATGTAAATTTCAAATAAATGATATTAAAAATACTAAAGAAAATATAATTTTACATAATTAATGACATAAACGAACTTTTTTGATAAATAAGATATGTTAGAGATATAATATAAGCATTAGTTTGATATCATAATTTAGGGATAAGTTGGTCGGACACATATAGTCATTGCATTTAGTGATGGATAGAATGGGGGAATAGAGACTAGGTGTTTGGTTTGGAAGGTCAATGATAAGGGTACTCTTATGGTGGGGAGAATCATATCAGCTGGTTGTGTCTGACCTTCATGTCATATGGATCGTTATTGTAGTGAGGCCGATCATTGAATGATTGAGGTGGAAAAGTGATGCTAGTGTGATAGAGGATCCTATATTTTCTGATTCCTTCGGTAATACTAGATTTGAAGTTCATATGTGGTGTTTAGTGGATTTAGTGAAATGGAATTAGGATCAGGATGGTTTTCGAGTGATATGCGGGTGAATCACATCTGAGGTGAGTCAATGCTTAGAGTGGGAGCATGATGGAAGAAAAAACTAGTTGGTGATCCAACCATGAAATTACACTGGGATTCCAGGATAAGACTTAGGTGTAGGGATTATTTGATCTCATGATGCCTTAAGAGGTGAAGTCATCTTGATTGAGAGATGCGATAACACACCAGTGCGTAAAACCAAGAAATTTCAGGAAAATTTTTCTAAAAGAGAACATACTAGTGTTTTTACTGGTGTTGGATGCAGTGAACTGAAACCCACATTGAGATCGTTTTTCAAAATCTAGTTACCAGGTCGACAGACCGTTGGAAGATCATTCTCAGTTGGAAATTCATATAGTTAAGATAACCATGATGTTTAGTCAACCTTCACAAGAAGATTAGTATGATGGGGATAACCATAATATTTATTATGAATTGGATGAATACAATGAGGACTGTCCAGATATATGGGTGTAGTGGGGTCATTCTTGGTGTTATCATTTTCAATGAGTGAGTTGCTTGACTTCTGTTGTAAAGCATGCCTTGATGTTTGGATTAGTGTAAAAACATGTTTAGAATTCAGAGTTGTAGAATACTGAGTTCTCAGGGAATTTACAACTGTAGTAGTTTGTGATACATGTTTTGATGAATACCATGGCTTCTTGGGAATGAGAAGTTTTATGGTGGGGAGTTTGTAATACCCCACAGGTTTCCAATTCATTATTTTTGGAAGAAATTTGTGTTTTTAATATGATGCATGGGATGTTGCTTAAATTGGAATTTGGATCAGAAATATGAACATTAGATGTTCCTAAATGGTATTTTTTTGATTTTTTTAGTCCCCTAATGGAACCTATATGGTTTGGGTAGAAGTTGGTGGAGGTTCATGGTGAAAAAATACTAAAATTTAAACTACTATATCCTTTCATGTTGTGACCCATTGGGTTTATGTTATGAATGCGGTTGATTGAGGGGTGATATCATATGCCGGAAATTTCTGAATGTGAACCTCAGTTCATGCCATGAAATTCCCAGGGGTAGGGATTCATGGTATAAAACCCCTGGTCACACCATGAATCATGCCAAGGTGTATTTAGTTTAATATGTTAAATTCTATCTTTTTCTCAGTCAAGTGTTTCATAGTGATGTTACTGAAAGAGTGTCTTCTTTTCAAGGCCGGTTGTTTGTGTTTGATGAAATGAAAACAAATATTTTCTTTAACTTTTAGAATTTTATGAGAATGATCAGTAATTGTTTTCTCAAAATGAGGGCACTATCAAATCTAAAGTGAAGTAAATTTCTTTTTCTAATGTTGAGTTGGTTGAAACATTCTACTAGTACACGTTGAAGGCTTTGGGAAATCATGTAAAACAGGTGAAAATGACATTTCAAAGAGCCTCAAACAATTTTTATAGATTATACACATTATATAATAAAGAAAAAATGTTTTTAATATACTCAAGAAATTATAGAAATTAGGCTAAAGGGTTAGGCAGAGGGAACATTCCTCAACCTCAAGGCGCGCTTCTTTGGATAACGACAACTCGAATATTTATTTTTTCTGCTTGCACGCATATGAAAATTTACATCTGTATAAGGAGACCTTAAACCTATGTACATATTTTCATTCCTAAATATGAACAAGGGGGTCCTTAGATATATGTTTATACATGCATATTCCACTTTTCACATACACATGTATACATTTTTCATATTTATATATAAGCAATCCTAGCCCCGATATGTATATTAATACTACCATGAGTAAATATATATAAATGGGTAACTTATATATGTATATGCCTACCTATGAATACACATGTAAGCCTTCATCAATGGAAACTCGAATCCACCTCAACAACATCCATAAAAAACAACAAAAATATAAAGAACCCAAATATCACAAAATCCTTAATTAAAATTTGGCCAAAGAATAAAAACGGAATAAATAATACCGAAATCTGATTTTGAACTCACTATCATCGATAGTGGTGGATAGAAATGGCCTCATCATAAGAAACCACCTATAAAGAAATAGTGTGAAAAGACTTGAGATATAACATCATCTTATATATATGTGATCAGTGATGATAACTGATACAAGAATCCATTACAATTATAGATTCTATAATTCCTTTCTATTATTACCAGAATATCATCATTTTGTCACTCCCATTAGACTGATAATTTATGGGGGTCATAGAAACACCAAATAGACACCAACACACAATTGTTCATCATAATATCAATAATCATTTCATCACTACATGCATAAAAATATTAATAACACATCCATGGAGCGTACCCTATTCTTAGATATTATCATTTTCATTCCATATTCTCTTCTTCGAATTTATTTCCAATATATATCTCAATTACCATATGAAATCATATAAAACTAGTTGTGTATGGTAAAAATATAATCAAAAAATAGAATATAAAATAACCCATATTAATCTTCTATTTATCATTCCCTTCCATTTTCCCTATTCCATTCATTTCCAAAACACTTCCCAAATTTTATTTCCAACCCCCCAACACCAGCCCCCATCACTAGTCCCCCCTACACCACCACCCCCCTGTACTACTCCCCCCAACCTAGCTCCCCCTCATGAATCGACCCCCAAAACCCCACCCCCAGCCCCACCCCCTCCCCCAGCCCTCAGCCCCCCACCTGCACCCCCATTGCCCCAGCCCCCAGCACCACCTCCCGACACAAGTCCCCCCTACACTAGCCCCCCTGCACCACTCCCCCATCCCCCAACACCCCCCCTCCACCAGCCCCTAGCACCCCAACCCATCCCCCCACCTTCACCCCCACTATCCCCACTTCCCCCTGCACACCTCACCCCCAGCCTCTAGGAATTCTTCCCAACAGTCTTCATCATGAATGATTTTTTTCAAATATATATTCTATTATTAACCATGGGATTTGTTTTGATTTTTTTATGAGATATTTATAGTAGTTTGAATGAACCATGATGGATAAAACTGAAAATTTTGTAATTATAATAACAACCAAGTTATTCTAAACTTTTTTCATTAGCACCTTTAATTATCAACAAAAAGTGGAACATATAATCTAGGTAATGAGGTCATGACATATATCCCAACCAAGAAAATATTTTTTCCCATATACTAAATATTGAGATCTATTTATGCTAGATTCCCCTTTGATTTTAAAAATATATAAATCATTAGAAAATATTCTTTTTTCCCTTTTCATCATTCATTAAATATAGAATATGCAACTATATTTTATAAAATAGACCACTTATATATTTTTCTACTAGATCCATATTATTAGTATCTGGTAATTACATTGGCCGTATGATCACACATCCATTAAGCACATGATCTACCTAATTAATGTGTGTTGAAAACTTTTATACAACAAATATATTAACATTTAGAGGAAATAATGTTTTATATTTTCACATAAACAGTTAATCTTTTTCTGGAAGTGAAGTTAAGAATTTCTTCTTTGTATGACATAGAATTTTGTATCTTCCATGTATATCTTTGATATTATTTAGAATTTAAGTATTTAGAAGTTAGTATTACTCTTATTCTTCTAGGATATCTCTAATTAAATGAATTCAAATATTCCTTTCCTGAATTGATTCCATTTGTTACTTTATCTCACTTCCATCAGTCATGACGTTAATGACCAATTTTTAATATTCCATAATCTGGATTATTCTTCCACACTACAGGTAGTTCATCTCTATTTAAACATCCTCTTTAACCACCTTTTTTGAATTATTGAGATTACAAGATATAATATACATATTTTGTTTTCTCCCCAATAAAGATTCATTTATTTTTTTACATACATCAATTTTTATTGTGTTCTTATTCAGAAATTTGTATATACTTTGTGCTGAGTTGGTATATGAAAACAAGAATCTTTACTCTGGTCACTTTTTTCGTATTTAACCACTATATTCAAAACATTGAAATCATTTTCGTATAGATAGATTACTCCTATTTTGTGAATTCTTCATTTTTTCCACTAGTCTTGTTTCAAAATATTGTTGGATCCCCTGGAGTATAGACTTTATATATCCTACATAGGTCGACATATTATGCTAACATTCACTATACTTCTATAAAAATGTATTGTATAACTATTATTGACAAATAAATCACCTTCTATTTCAATTGTATGTAGTATATTTTGTTTTTCTTACTTTCTATTTTTGGACAACAACGATATGATCATGATATTTATTCAGAGATCTATGTATTTAATCCATGTTCATAGCCAAATTGGATGATATGGATGGATTCTCATTATTCAATAACACCCATACTTGTACCGAATTTGTTTATAAAACCTAGGTAATAGATAAATATGCATGAGTACCAACATATTTATCAGGGTATTCTATCACAATCCTCCATGAGCTTATAGTAAAAAAATTAGAAGATGAATTAAAGTTATTTTGACACAATTCTGAGTATTTTTGTTTATAATATTATCATCATTATTTTTTTTGGTAGCTACTAGTATTTTCCTAAAAACATTAAATGATTCAACTTGAGTGACTTATTGATTTATAAATTTCACCTCCTACTCCAATCATTATAGATTTAGATAATACATATCATATTCAAGAGATTTTAACATTTATTCTTATACCTTTTGTAACTTCCGAATCAGATCTCTATACACTTTATTAGCCATTATAAGAGAACTATATAGTTCTTTAATACTATTATCTTTAACATCCATCTATAAATCATTGACAACAATAGAGGTCCAATATAGTTTTTCTATTTAAAAGTCCACTTCTATAATAACGACATCCTAAAAAACTCTCAATTTCAATTCATATTCATTTATAAACAATTTTCTCTTGAAAAGTGATAGAAATGTCTCCTTATCTTCAATAAAAATTGTGATGGTGATACATTTACATACCTTTTTAGCGACTTTAAATTTCATTGACTTAGAATCTAAATATATTTATGATTTTGAATATTCTAAGAACTTTATGTATTCACATATGTTCATAATAACTTCAATAGGGTTCATTTTAAGACAATCCTTGATTTCATACTTGATATCACTGAATCATTCAATGGAAATAGATTCATTAAAATAATATCTTATTTCATTACAAGAATCATTCTCAGTAGATTTTGTAGAAGGAAAATCACTTTGATTACCTTAAAATAGTGGTGTAATCACCTTCTCCTAAGAATTATTTATTTGAAGTTTAGCCTATTATTTCTTCTGGTTCCTCAAATTCTTAGCTAATACATTAATTTAAAATTCAATAGGAATGGAAATTGAGTTTTTTATCCATGTACCACAAATAAAACATCTTATTTTTTAGTTCATTTATTTACAAAAACATTCAGTAGGACTAGAAAAAATATAAATCCAACCATTGTATTTTTTATCATACCAATTAAAGATCCCACTAGATCAGTGCATACAATTTATGGGGTTCCATCAATTGTGGATGAAAACCCAAGGTTTCAAGGAGTATTCAATTGTCTTGTATGGATATGGAAAGAAATATCAATCCAAATCACCTTTATAATATATTTTATAATAGTTTTATCATCCCCAACACTTATAATAGGTAATCAAAAATGCTCAACCTTCAACAGGTTACCAAACATAAGGTTAAATTCATGATCCTTCCATGATGTACATATAGAGATAGATGGGGTACTGATGTAATCAACAATCAAATTTCACAACCAATGGTTCTAAGGTTAAGGAGTTAAAAATAAAAATATGAAAAAATCCTAATTATTTTAAATACATTGATAATTAAAGGTTTGGGAAAACACATATCTTAAATAATTCTCAACCCAATGTGTTATTTCTATATGAATTGGAAGGGAGGTATAAGGTAGTGTGGATTAACCTCTAGAAGAAAAACCTAAGACTAAACACCAAATGGGAAATGGATAAGAAAAAATGGGGAAATAATATTTTATGTGTGTATCACATCGTGGTTTTGGAACAGAAATGTTCTATGTGACTCATAAAAATTGTATTGGATATTATTTATATGGTAAAATTATGTTCTATAAATTTTTTTTAAGTCAACATGCAATTTAGTAAATCCTAAAAACATTACTTCTAATCAAAAACAACAAAAATATCAGGATACCTCACATATTTATCATTATGAAACATAGATTTACATTAAACAAAGTAATAATAATCAATAAATACTATAAATTTATGAAATATTCTTTTAGACCTCAACATATACCATTCATTCATCATAAAATCAAATCATAATAACATCAGATTTTTAGCATTTGTCGATTTAAACTATATAAGACAATCAAACCCAATGAAAATCACACCAAAAAATCAAAGAAATCATACTTGATGAAATAAGTGAAAACCAATATACCATATCCAAGAAAAATGTGATAATTAATATGTCTATAAATAGAAAAAAATAAATCTTACCCAATGAAAATTGAAGAGGTTGTGGATTTGATATAAATGAAACCCATCTCCATGGAAAAAATCAGAGTGCATGTGAGGAATTAGAATCATCCTAGTTTATATGTATGCAGCTATGTATTAGAAAATATCAAAGATAATTGAAATATCAACAACATAAATAGAAAATAGATTTTAGGAAATAGAAAACAAACCCTAATGCACCCTTCTGAAGAACATTCACAATCTGTGAGTCATGGATTTCCCATCAGTGAGAAGTGGAGGGGCTCCTAGAATGTGTGAGGACTAAAATAACATGTGAGTCGAGGAAGATGGTGGTCCAAATGTGAGGGCATGGGTGGAGATGCATCAAATGAAGAGGATTTTGGGGTGTTTGGGTGGTTGCGTCGTTAGAGGAGGATCATCCCGAGGCTGGGTGGCTGCGTCATCCGCGGAGGATTGAGGTTGGGTAACCATGTCGTAAGAGGAAGATATCGGGAGGTGGGTGGCATCATCGGGCGAGGTGGTTCACCGACTCTTGGGAAGAAAACCTCAATATGAAGGTTGGAATCATGAGGGTTAAAGGCATAGCACCATGGGTAACTTAAGAACCATGGGGATATCTTAGGTTATAGCCAGGATTTTTTTAAACTGTTGATATATAAGTGTGTCTATATACTTAATTTCTAGTAGTGAATCCTAGAAAACACCCCTTTTTAATCCTAAATTCTGTGGGAAGCCCGAGATATTTTTGTTGATTTTCAACCCCCAGGAATCCAAACATAGAGAGAAGATCATCTTACCTACACCGAGGGACTCTCGAGCTGATGGAAATATCATATTTGGAGGTGTTAACCAACTTCCCTAATGCTATCTCATATCTTTGAATAATTTGGAAGATGGGACAACATTATTCAAAGGATGATCT
The DNA here is from genome assembly GCA_963277665.1 of Viscum album. NCBI lineage: Eukaryota > Viridiplantae > Streptophyta > Magnoliopsida > Santalales > Viscaceae > Viscum > Viscum album. The sequence continues at coordinate 2,049,821,384 of OY728137.1, forward strand.
TGAGAGAATTAAACTATCTTCTGCAAATAAATTGTGGGTAATATATGGTACCTACCAAAAAAATCTTCTTTATGCACCATATTTTATATAACATTAAGAAAAAATAACTTGTAAAAAACATGATCCACCATAATAAAATGGATAGGGGAGAGAGTGTCACCCTATTGAAGACTGCTATAGGGGTTGAAAATTTTAGAGAGTCTTCCATTAATTTTAATCCTAAATGAGATAGTGGAAACACATTGCATGATTTCATCAATCCATTTAGAATAGAAACCCATATTACTCATAAGAAACTGGAGTAAAGGACAATCAACTCTGTCATACACCTTTTTCATATCAAATTTCCAAGCCATAATATCCCTTTTAACCAGAGATCTCATTTTCATGGAATGAATAACTTCATGAACCATAATGGAATTTTTAGATATAAGTCTCATGGCCCAAATGCACTTAGGTTTTCAGAAATAATGGAAGGTAAACATGGGAATATGTGATTGACAATCACCATTGAGAAATGTTTTGTAGATAACATTGCAAAAGATGATTGATTTGAGGTATGAAACCAAAGAGGGTTTTTTAATTTTCATAATGAGAGTAGTAATGGTCTCATTAAGGGTATAAAAATTGGATTTTAAGAACAACGGTTTTTCCAGAGGCTCGATATATCAGGCTAAAAAATGTGCCAATAGTTTTTAAAGAAATAAGGCGTGGACCCCATATGGCCATTTTTATTTAGTTGAATGAATTTTTTTGAGGGCCATGAAGATTTCATCATCAGAAAAGTCTACTAAAAGATTGTATTTCATAGTTTCCGTGACCCCTGGATCAATTTAAGCTGTAATATTATAGGTAATGGTGGGCTCTTTAGCTGTAAAAATATTCTGATAGATGTTAATAATAATATATTGAATCCCCATTTCATCGGACAACATTCTTATACCTGTATCTATGATAAAGGAGATGGATTTCCTCACAAAATATTTTTAATAGAAGTAGAAATAATTATAATCGCATTCTTTGATATGGGTTTCTTTCTCTATCATGGACCAAAAATTTATTTATTTTTAAGTGATTCATCCATATCTGCTTCATGGGATGAAATACTATAAATAACAGAGTTTGAGGGGTAGAGAGAGTAAAACAAATTTAGTTTCCTTTCAATTATGTCGTAATGAGAATCTGGTTGGTAGAAATTAAATTTGCTCCACCTTTTTATCTTCTCTACAACATGTTGGATATTTTTCCCAATGTTAGGATCCCCTACCTTCGGGCCTCCAGAAATCCCTTCTTCACATTTCTTGTCTTTAGCCCAATAGATTTCAAATCTAAATATTCTCCCCTATCTCGGCATTCAATGCCCATAAGAAAAGTTGATGTGTATGGGGAAAAGATTCTCCATGGTATGAGAAATGTGGAAAAACTGAAAAAAAGTAAAATTATTTGTCTAATCACTCGACTCTAAGAACCTATCCAGTCACACTACAATGTGAGTGTGTTTAGAGTTCCCTCTAATCCTTGTATAGAGGTTGCTTGAATTCCCCAGATATGCATGTTTCGTACATTGAGCTGTGTTTTGGTTGATGGGCAGTAAGAATGTAGCAACAAAACAACAACAATGGAGTGTAGAATCACAGGTGTTGTGCACAGATGAAACAAGAACAAGACAACAACTAAATCAATGCCCAAAAAATAAAAGGAAGAGAATGATTTACTTGATTCGTACCCTTTGGAACCTAATTCACAACAAGAACACCACACACACTCACCCTTTTATTACTATGAAAAGAATCAAAAATTACAATGAGGTGTAGTATCCAGAAAATAAACAACAGAGGCAAATAGGCACAAAACTATGTCAAAGAAAACAAAAAAACTACAAAATACATACAACGTCGGGGTTAACAATACCCAGATGTCTGGATATCTTCATGCTTGAAAGATAGGTCATAGTCATCTGTGTCTTGAAGATGAATAAGTTGATCACTTCTTATGTGGTTATGGAAATCATCAACATGAGCCACACATATTCGGTTTGGAAGGAATTTTGTCTCCACCATGAACCGAGGGAGAACAATAGGAGAGGATGATCTTCTCCTATAGGGAGGCTTGAGCATAGAACCAGAATACCCAAGGACAAGGGTTCACGAAGAAGAACAATGTAGACCAACACAATCAAAACCGAGAAGATGAGTGTACTTCTAAGGAGCATCTATAGAAGGGGCGATTGAACCCCGTACAATTTGCGGTTCCCCAAAATAGACTACCCCAATCAAGCAATTCCACACACCTAGGGGGTGAAACTGAAACCTATACAGTAGTGCATAGAACAAACCGCCAGACATCGAATGGATAAACCATATTAAAACGTTGTTGCGAGAGATCAACAGTCAGTAAATAACATGAGAAAAAAGTTGATTTCCAGATAGTCAGTGTGTAAAAGAAAAAATGGTGAAAATAATTTAAATAACAAAATTTAATATTAAAACAGAATAAGTGAATTAAAGGTAAATAATTAACTCAAAAAAATCCAACATTTCCAATTATAATTTTGTGATGATCTAGTACCTAAGGTTATTTTATAGGGAACACGTTCATTTTATCTAAACAAAACCTAAACTTAGATAAAACCATAGATTTAGTCAAACTATCATCTAGATTTTTATCAGTGTCTATCTTGATGACACACACAATTCATTATTCTATAACATTTCTAATAAGATGTATTCTAATATCTATGTGTTTATATTTTCCATGGAAAACTAAATTTCTTGGATAAATGGAGTATTGATTGACTATCAGAATAAATATTAATGACAAAATTAATGAGTTTGAGTTCAAAAGAAAATACTTTAATCCATAAGTATTACTTTACTACCTCATTAATGGAAATTTACTTGGACACTGTGGTTGAAAGGGAAACCACAGATTACATGTTTCACATCCAAGAGATAGGCCCACCAAAAATAGTGAACTCGTGTCTAGTCAGTGATTTTCTAGTGTCAGTATTACCTGCATAATTAGCTTCTACAAACCCCAAAAAAAATATAATAATCACAAATATTATTACCATAGAACAGAGATAAATTATATATACCAGAGAGATATCTAAGAAACCACTTAATGGCATGCCAATGCTGCTTCCCAGGTATGACCATAAATCTGCTTAATGTACATATTGCAAAAGTAATTTCAAGTCTGGTTCAAATCATAGAGTACAATATACTACAAAAAATGTTAGAATATCGAAATTTAGACTTAAATTACACATAACCATAAGCAATTAGTGCTTTTGTTAAATAAATCATAATGTGTTTAGATAAAGGTACATTAACAGGTTTGTGAGATTCAAACTTGTATCTCTTTAGGAACATTAAAATATAAGCATGATGATATAAGTATAACAATTTGTTTGGTCTTTCTCTAATGATTTCAACACCTAATATCTTCTTAGCTGTACCAAAGTCTTTCATCTAAAAATTTCTTTTTAATTGGGATTTAATAAAAATGATAAAACTCCTATTCTTATATATGATCTTCATGTTGTCAATGTAATGTAGAAAATAAATCATAAAACATTGGATTGATTTAAATTAAACACATGCATCATATTGAATCATGGTGATTTGGTTATCCAATATAAAAAAATCCAATTTTTTATACCATTTCCTCGATGCTTGCTTTAAACCATAAAAGTACTTATTTAAAAGGAAAACCTGGTTTGGCTTGAATTACTTAGAATAACCAATAGGAGGGTTCATGTACAGTTTTTCATTCAAATCCCTATGTAAGAAGGTAGTATTAACATATAGTTTTTCGATGTGAAGATTGAGATAAGAAGTAAAGGCTAATAATATCCAAATAGACGAGTGCTTGAAAATGGGGGAAACGATTTTATAATAGTCAATTTCTTCTCTTTGAAGGAATATTTTGGCGACTGGCCATTATTTAAATTTAACTTTATTTCCCATGGTATTGTATTCCTTTCTCTTATATATCCACTTGGACCCAATCACCATATCATTAGGTGGTTTGTTGACAATGATAAATGTGTGATTTTTCTTTAGAGATTTCATCTCTTCATTCAGGGAAAAGATCCAATGTTTTAAATCATTGTCTTTTAAAGCTTGATTATAACATTGTAGATCATCGTCAATGAGATCTTGGGCCACATAAAAGGTATATAAAGCCATATCACACTGGATAAAATGAGCTGGAGCTCTTGGAACCATCTTTTTCCTCTCTTGAGTTAGTTGATAATCCTTAGGAGTGGTAGAAGGTCTAGAGTCATAATCTGAACCAAAAGTAGACTCAGAAATAGCTGCATTAGTGGACTGAAGGTGTGGAGGTGGAGTAGGCTAGACATCAGTCTCAACATGAGTTGCTGGCTCATGTTCATAAAACATATGAAGGTATGGTTCACTATTTCTATGTGTAACAATCCTAGTCTTAGGGGAATATGATTCATGAGAGACCACATCCCTACTAATGATGCACTTTTGGTATCCCAACTTATCTTCAGAGAGTTTTTAACCCTTAAATCCATCGATATGACCAACGAAAATGCATTCAAGGGCTCTAGGATCTATTTTATTAGTCTTGACATGAGCATAGGCTATAGACCCAAAAACTCTTAAGTAGGAATATGAAGGGGGATTAACGGTCTGGAGTACTTCAAAAGTTTTGAATTTATTCGTAGAAGAGGGAAACCTGTTGATCAAGTACACAACAGTGATGGTGGCCTCAGCCCAAAATAATTTTGGGAGGCCTGAGTATGATAGCACACTATAGACTCTTTCATGTATAGTTTGATTCATTATCTCAACAAGGCCATTCTATTGGAGAATTTCCCTAACAGTTACGTGCCTTTAAATTCTTTCAGACACACAATTTTGAATAAACTCAGTGGATAGGTACTCAAGAAAATTGTCTGGTCTCATGGTCTTAATTTTCATTCATGTTTTGTTTTCAACTGATTCTTTCTAGGATTTGAATCTTTGGGAAACATCTGTTTATTCTTGAAGATGTACACCCAAACCATCCTAGAGTAATCATCAATAAAGGTGACGAAATAGGATCATCCACCATAAAAGGTCATCCTAGCTATCCCCCATAAATTCTAATGGATATACTCTAGTAGGTCATCATCCATGAAGGGGGACCTATTGAAGCTCACCCCTTTGGCCTAGCACATCACACAATCTTTTCAAAATGTAAGGTTTGAATGTGTGATGTCACTCAACAACCCCTACTTGTTGAGTTCTTCTAGCCCCTTGGAGCTTATATAACCCAACTATCTATGACTAAGCATAGTATTGTATGTTTTTGAATTTTAATCACTACCCAACTATCTTGAATGGGTCTTTCTATTCTGGAAATCAACCCATTCACATGTGACCCTTTTAAGATGCTTCTGGATCCCTTAGATACCTTGATAGAACCTGATTCTGATCTAAAGGTGTGTCCTTTTTGATCCAGGAATCATAAGGGAATAAAGTTTAGTTGCCGGTTGGGAACCCACATCACATTATGTTGGGTAATGACTGATTGATCATACAACTCTATCATAAAAACCCCCTACCCTCAACTTTGAACTTATTATTTTTCCTAGCAGGACATCCCCTTCCACTTTCACAACCATCTCTAACAAAGGCTCTCTATGCGGACACATGTGGAAGGAACGACCAGAGTCTAAGACCCACTAACGATTGAGGGTATGGATGGAATCATTCAAGACTTCTGCTGTGTCATACCCTGAGTTGACAAGAAGAGACTTGTTAGTAGGTTGTGTCCATTCTAATTCATTCTTAGGTTTCCTATATTCCGGCTTAGTATACCTAGTCTTCCCATAGTGGAAATATGTGACTTTTCTATCTTTGGGATAACCCTTCATCTTTTATTCTTGATTAGGTTCTTTTCTACCTTTACTTTTCTCCCTATTTAACTTTTTCATTCTACCTTTACCCTGAAGTCTCCCCCAAGTAAATAAACTCTCAGCCTCACCTTTTACTTTAGGCTTAAAGTGAAGTTCTTTGGACAGAAGGTCAGACTTGACTTCTTCTAGAGTTAAGGAGTCTCTTCCATACATCATGGTCTTGACTAGGGTACATTAAATATGGTTAGGGGAGATCAGAAGAATAATGGCCCGATCCTCATCATCTACAGAAACATCAATGATGTCCAAGTCCAACATGATTATGTTGAATTCATCTAGATGAGATTTAATAGAAGTGACAAGATTCATCCTAAAGGTGAACATGTGATGCCACTTATAAATTCTTCATATTAGGGAGGTGGTCATTTATAACTTTTCATGTTTTAGCCACATTCCAGTAGTAGTAGACCCATAAGACACTTCCCTAAGAAACATATCTCTTAAAGAAAGTAAGTGCGAACTGTGGGCTTTAACAAGAGTGTAAGGGGGGAAAGGTTGGTATTCTGTAACGGTTTAACCATCTTCATTAAAAGTTAAAATGGGTTTAGTTGGCCCAAATAAGGAATTAATAAGGCATTGTTGGACTAATACTGACCTCATTTTTATTTTTCCTAAATTGAAGTTGTTTCCTCCATCAAACGTTTTGATTTAATATTTCATTGTAGACATGTTTATCCAAATGAGTAGATTCCAGATGATTGGGTACAATGATAAGCATACACCACAAAAAATTGACCGATCACAATTCGTTAACTTGTATAGTGAGATATGAAGGAGAAATTATTTAGTTCCTGAAAAGAAATAGAATAAACAAAAAAAATATATAGTCAAAATTTAAACAAGGTTTAAATGTTGAAATCAAATGAAGAAACCCAACTTAATGAATTGAAAACTATGTACAATAAATAGTAAGAAAAAAACAAATTGGTGGTTTGTGAATATGCTACACATAGGGTACAAAGAGGCTATCAATAGTTTGATGGCATCCAAAAGGCACAATCGAGTTTAAGAAAATAGTAAAACTTCTACACAGGTTTGTCAAGTATAAGAAATAATCATAAAATAGGATGTAAACAAAAACAACAAATATACATATTATCAAACTGATGGAAGAATGTAATTTTCTTGGCAACCAACAGCTGTAAGCACAAAATTCAACAAGAAAATAATATAAGCACAAAGTTCCAAAGGCCGTATTAAGAAAATAAACAAATAAAAAGCCACAAAAAATAGGTTGGCTCTGATACCACATGTTCTGGTTGATGGAAAGTAGGAATGCAGCAACAAAACAACCACAAAGGAGTACAGGATCACTGGTGTTGTGAGCAAATGAAGAAAGAACCAAAGAAAAACTAAAGAAATGCAGAAAAAATAAAATGAATGAAATGATTTACATTCTTCCGCCCCTTTGGGACCTACATAACATCAAGAACACCACACACACTCACACTTTTTTTACTATGAAAAACAAACCGAAATTAAAATAAATATCAGCAACCAGAAAATGAACAGTAGAGGAAATCATGCCCAAAACTATGTTTAAGAAAACCAAAAAACTACAAAAATACTTACAATTATAGGGTTAACAATACCTGAACTTATATAAACAAACCATAGTCTTATTTGTTTAGAAATTTTGAGACCCTTTCTTAACATCTATCTTCTTATTCTTCAACAACATCCTCTTTAAGAATATCTTCATCAACCAGTAACTTCATCTTTCTATAACTCAAAACATTCTTCAACAAAATGATTAGTTATTAACAAATACACAACATTGTTAAAACAAAACACGACAAAGGTTACTCAATATCCCCTTTGGATTTTTTGGAAACCCATATTAACAAATTTTCACCTCTTAAAAAAATTTTCATCTCTAGTTTTTGAACGTTACCAAAACATAGACTTTCTGAAAAAGTGTGTCCTGACACCACACTATAGGATAAAGTAATTTTTTTGAAGTATTTTTACCCCTCAGTGACAAGAAAATTTGAGGCCATGTACGGATAAACTTCACTTTACTCAAACTACCCCACAACATTTATCTTTCCCTCTCTCACTTTTCTTTTCCTATCTCATTTTACTTTATCTTTCCTCAATTATATGATATCCACATCTTCAGATTCAATATATAAAGCCAAGTAAACACAAATTTCAATGTAGAAATTTGTAACTTACTCTCCCCCTTTGTCAACATAATCTAAAGAATGATGGGGGAACTTCCTTATGAGTTTTAGGATGTTACAGGACGAGGCTGAACGTGGAGTTATAGCCTCAGTTTAACAAACCTTTCCTTTGACATTTCTTTTGTAAAAATATCAGCAATCTGAGACTTTGTTGAAATATTTTCCATCAAGACTTCTCCAGCAACAACTTTCTATTTTAAAAAGTGATAATTTATATCAATGTGTTTTGATCTAGAATGTTTAACATGATTCATAGAATGTTCAATGGCACTTTGATTTCCACAGAGTATCTTCAAAGGTATAGAAACATTCACTTTCAAATATTCTAGTTAAACCTTCATACAAATCATTTGAGTACAATCCTGAGTAGCTACAATATATTAGGATTTAGATGTGCTTAAAGTTACTGAACATTATTTCTTACTGCGCCAACTCACACTACATCCCCCTAAGAAAAAGGTTCTTGTAGATGTTTATTTTCTATCATTACAATCACCAACCCAATTAATATCAATATAACGATAAAACTTCATCTCAATGATTATCTTGTATAACAACCCATATGAAGTTGTTCTATTAACAAATCTCAGAATCCTATTAACTTAAAAAATGTGTGATTATTTTGGATTAAATTGATACTAGGAACATAGAGTCATATAATAAGAAATATTAGGCGTTGAAGATGTAAGATAAGTAAGACTTCCTATTAACTTTCGAAAGTCCTTCTGCTATACATTGTTCCCTGATTCATCTTTTCTCAACTTTGTTCTCACTGAGATAGAAGTTAAAACTTCCTTCGATTCTTCCATCCAAAACTTCTTTAAAAATTCCTTGGAATACATTTCTTGGGATAGGAAAACATAGTTTTCTTGTTGTTGAACTTTTAAGCCAACGAAGAAAGTTAATTCTCATAACATTAAAATATCAAAAATTTTCTTCATCTCTTCAGAAAACTCTTCACAGTCCTTTTCTTCATCTTCAAAAAAAATTATATCATCCACATAAAGGATTAAAATTAATTTTCCAAAGTCCAAACCATTAACATACAAGTTTATATAAACCTTTCTTTTAGAAAAGTTCAACCTTCACAAAGAACTGTGAAGATTATAATACTATGATCATTGAACATGTTTCATCCTAGAAAAGTCTTTATTTAATTTGAAAACTATGTTTTCATCCTCATAATGTATAAAACCATAAGGTTTTTCAATGAAAACTTCTTCCTTAACCTCACCATTTATGAAATCTAACTTTATATCCATTTGATAATACTTGTAATTATGATGAGTAGACACCGTAGGAAAAATTCTAATAGTTTCCAACCTTGGAACAAGGGAAAATGTTTCCTCAAAATCCAAACCTTCCACCAATGCATATTTTTTAAATACATGCATTGATTTGTTTCTTGTATCTTCTCCATGCTCATTTAATTTATTTCTGTAAACCCGGTTGGTTCTGACAAAAATTTTATTTGCTGGCCTTGAAACAAGTTCCCATGTTTCATTCTTCTCAATCTGATCTAGTTCTTCATTCATAGCATCCACCCATTATTTATGTTGAATAGATTCTGAAGCTGATTTTGATTCAACTTTTGAGAAAAGGGGAGTCTGATTTCCTAATATCAACTTCCTTCTTGTCTGAACTAGATCCTTTTGATTCCCAATAAGATTTTTGGATTCAAAAAGTTTTCATAAGGTAGGAAAACCAACATTTCCTTTCCTAGCATCACTTTCTTCCCCATGTGACTCATCTAATTAACTTTAACTTTTGTGGGGATTATTTTATTTATCTTTCTCAGTATTCTTAATATATTTTGTGAAAGAACATGAATTTTCAATTACCTTCACATCACATGAGTCCACCAACTTCGGTAAATGTTTTTTCCATCAATTTTAACTTCTTCTATTTGGTGAATAACCCATTATTATTTCTTCTCTATCATTATCATCAAACTTTTCTAAGTCCGGATTTTTGATTTTGGGAAAGCATGGTCTTCCAAAAACTTTGAATTATTTCAATGATGGTTTTTTGTTATAACACATCTCATAAGGAGTCACGTTGGTTTCTAGTCTCAACAAGAATCTATTTTGAACAAGTAATGCAGTACTAACTATATCTCTCTAAGTTAATTTTGAAAGTTTGTATTCTGATACCATACTTCTTCGCATTTCAACCAAAATTCTATTCATCCTTTTTGCTACTCAATTTTTTGTGGAGTATAAGGATCACTATACTAATGTTGGATACCATGCTACCTTAGATAAGTTCCAAAATCATTTCCAATGAATTTGGTACCATTTTCTATTCTCAGATTTTTTTATGGAAGCTCCCAATTATTTCCCAACATATTCTTTGAAGAATTTAAACATTTCAATAGCCTCTGGCTTAAGATTCAATAACATGATGATTTTCATCCATGTGAAATCATCAATAAGAGTGATAAATTATAAATCTCCTTTTGTTGATTGATGTCTAATCGGCCCACATAGATTGGAATGAATAAGCTCAAGTGGTTTTTTGTATTGAATCTAAAGTCTTTTATGACATTTGATAACCATCTTTCCTTTCTGGAAAGTAATACAGACATCTTCATCTCTTCTTTTCAGTTCTGGAAAATTCTGAACAACATCAACTTTAGAATGATTGCTCGTGTTCTTCTTTCCAAGGTGGCCAATTCTTTAGTGCCGCAAATTGTTTTCATATTAAATAATCAAAGAACAAGAGTTATTAGATTCCCCAATATGGAAAAGATTCCCACTGGTTATTTCTCCTATTATAATCACTTTTCCATTTTCCACATTTTCGATGATACAAGAATACTTTATAAAGATAACCTCTTTTCCATCATCACAAAGTTGACTTACACTTAGAAAGTTATTTTTTAGAACATACATAAGTAAGACTTACTTAGATTTCAGTTTCTCTACTTCAATCACTGGCATTCTGATTCCCCAAATTTTTAAGTAAATGTCATTTCCAAATGTAACTGCTCCTCTATCCTGAATTTCAACATGTTCTAATATGTTTACATCACCTTCCATGTGTGAATAACAACCACTATCAAGAATCCATGGTTTTTTACACTTACATAATTTCAAATCTATGTCAACAACAATAGCTCTCTCATCAATCTTCTTATTTTAACCTTTATTTTCTTTCTCATCATAAGAAACCTGTCCTGGAAGGAGTGTCATACATCTTTCAGCATGATGACTAGACTTGTCACATCTTCCAAAAACATCTTCCAAACATTCAAATTGATTCCTTTTTGGAATGTTTCTGACATCTAGATAAATCACTTTTTTAACTTTCTATGAGTACATAAAGTTACTCATTCTTCTTTCACTATTTATTTCATTTTTCTCAAACCTTATTCTGGGTAGAGATAAATTGTGCCAAAAATTATAAGATCTATGCCCATATATTCAAAACAACTAGAAATATCCCTCAAATCTAGATTTTCTATTAAATAATTATCTTTGTTTATAGAAACTTTGTTGAGGTTTATAACATCTTTTAGTTCTAGAAAACTTAGGTTGTAGGCCATCCCTTCTTTTGAGTGAGTTTTCTACAATTTTAAGATTGATAGGTTTCACACATGCTTTCTCCACCCAAGCTTTACTAACACTTTTTACATAACCTAAAATGTTAGAAGAATTAGATATAACATTATTTTTTATTTGAGAATATTTCACCCAATTCTCACGGTAAGCCATCTAAGCAATCTTGGAAGTCCGAAATTTTACTTTAGTGGCTTTGTTGAATTTTTTATTCCTCTTACATGGAGTATTTTTGGACTCAATAAATTTTTAATAAAACTTTTTGACCTCACCTTATTTTGTTTCTATCTTCTTTCTATAATCATCAATCATATTTCCCTGTTCATAAATTCTTTGTTTGTAACTTAAAATTTATTGAATGTATTCATCTTACATCTTAGTGACATATTTACCTCCATCATGAACTTCTTCATGATTTTTCTCTGTCACACAAATTTATTTCTGGAGAGGTTTGTTTTTCTCATGACATGAAAGATTTTCGGATCTTAGCTGATATTATCTGTAAGATTCTTCACCACATTCTTTACTCTCTGAGAGAAAATTTGTTTTCTCAACTTTTGTAATGAAGGTTCTAAATCATTCTATACTTTCATCCTCGAGGAATCATTGTCAGATGATTCCGATTCAACCTTCTTTCTCAACTTATTAATTTTATTTCCAAAAAACAACTTGTTGAAATTTTTAGAAGTCTTATCTTATTTTTAATTTTTTTTATACTTCTTCCATCGATTATTCTCATTAGAAACTTCTTTATATTATCCAACATTCTTCTTAGGGAAATTCATAGCAAAGTGTCTTATTCTTCCACAATCAAAACATTTGAGAGGAACTTTCCCTCCATACTTTCCTCTTCCTCTTTGATATTTCATGGATATTAGAGACATGATTTTTTCATCCAACTCTTTATCTTTCATATCATCAGACTCAAAAGGATCAGTTTCATCATCATCTTGGATTTTCATCTTTCTCATAGCTTCAAAATACATTTCATCTTTCATATTCTTCATAAATATTGGACCATTCCTCATTTCATTAGTAACAAGAAAGATTTTTAGTTCATCAATAGATAAATAATCCTTATATTGTAATGTAGAAATTTTAGAATCAAACATGTTTGGAAAGTTTCTCATAAGATTCTTCACAATTATTGAGTCTTCCAAAACATTTCTAAACCCTTGATGTTGCAAAAAATTTCATTCAATATGGTGAAGTATTCATCAATTGTTTCTTCATCTCTCATTCTAATGTCTTCATACTTTCTGTGATAGATCTGTAGCTTTTCATCATTAAATTTACTATTCCCTTAAAAAACACACTCAATCTTGTCCCACATACTTTTGGCAGATTTAAGACCCTTCACATTTTGAAAAATATTCTCTAATAAGGACATAAGGATTTCACTTCTTGCCTTTCCATCATCTTTTATGTTCCTTTTATCTATAACTGTCATGGGGAAATCTTTCTGAATAGGGGAAAATCAATAGTGGTTGCATCAACAACTTCCAAGCCAAGATATAGGAGATATGGAATCATTCTATTTTTCTATCTATAATATTTTATCCCATCGAATATAATAACTCTTCTACTATTAACAAAATTGATATTATCCATGATAAGGATTCAACAAGAGAACCTCCCTTTGATACCATATGATGTTCCAAGGATCAAACAACAACTAAGAAGGGGGGGAGGGGGTTGAATCGGTTGTTTAACTTTTTAAAATTTCCAAAACATTAAGAAACATGACCCTTGCAACTGGTAATGATTTATTTCCTTATAAACCTTTTAGAAGAAACTCAAGCATGCAATAATGGTAAAACAAGAAAGGAACCCATGATTTATAAGGTTCAACCACAATAAAAGAACCTATGTCCTTTCCATATCCACTCCCGTGGGTCTCTGGAAATCCACTATAAATAAGAAGTGAATACAACTTCTGCCAACTCCTGTTAGACACCTTATATCTTCTGATAAGACAGATTATACTGACTCCCTTTAGTTTACAATGTTTTCTTAAAGTAAAAATTAACCAAACTCAAGAATAAGAACTTTGTTGATGCTGCTCAAAAAATGATCACTCTGAATCATTATTCCAGTTTTCTTGAATCTGATTTTCTGAAATCGGTCTTCTCAGCAAGGTAGTGATGGTTATAATTTCCTTTTACTAAAAAACACAAGAAAACTTCTTCATGATAATTGTGATCTACATAACAATGTAAGATGATTGTGATTCTCTTATTATCAAAAAGTCAATAAAACTTATTCAATATGGTATGAACTTTTCACTTAGAATTCTCATGTGCTCCACTTTTTCCACATGTGTGAAAATTAAAAATGAGCGAATGATCTGGGAACATATTTATTGGAATCTTGGAAGACAAAGGTGAGATTCTTGAAAATCAATCCTATTCCTCAAATTTAATAAACTCCACAAATCTCTCGCATTTAATCTTCAATATTTAACTTCTTCAAACCTCCTTAAATTTCTCCATGATTTACACAATGTTTAAATTCGGGTTTGAATTCTTGAAATATTCATATCTTTCTCTAGGAATATCCTTTCATTAATGGAGATCTATTTCTTAAGAAATATGGTTCCAGTTTTCTTAACCTGTTGCTCAGAATTCTCATTCTGGTTTTCTCAACATGTTGCTCACCATTTTCATTCCAGTTTTCCCAACATGTTTCTTAGAATTCTCATTCTAGTTTTCTCAAAATGTTGCTCAGAATTGTCATTATGGTTTTCCCAACTTGTTGCTCAGAATTTTCATTATGAGTTTCTCAACATGTTGTTTAGGATTTCCATAAGGTTCTGAATTCAGGTTCTAGTTTTCTCAACATGTTGCTCATAATTTTAATAAGAATCTGAATTCAGGTTCTGAACTTTTATTGATATTCCTTTTAATTCTTAAACTCTTCAATATTCTTGAAAACCCATTTTTATAAGAAAATTTTATTTCTCTTAGTAAATTTTCCTTATTTAAGGATGTTTTCTGTAAGAAAAATTTCCTTTCATAAGGAAGTCTTATATAAGAAACATTTCTTTAAGATCAACAACATCCTCAATTTGCAAGATCCGAGTTTCCCAGAAACATGCTTAGAAGTAGGATCCTAGTATCCTAGTAACATGCTCAGAAGTAGGATCTAGATTTCTCGGTAACATGCTTTGAAGTAGGATCCTAGGTAACATGTTCAGAAGTAGGATCCATGTAACATGCTTAGAAGTAGGATCCGGGTCACATGCTCAAAAGATGAATCCGGGTAACATGTTCAGAATTAGGATCCAGGGTAACATTTTAAGAAGTAGGATCCAGGTAACATGTTATGAAATATGATTTGGGTTTCCAAGTAACATTCTCAGAAGTAGGATCCAATTTTCCCGGTAACATTCATAGAAATAGGATTTTGGTGTCTTCATAATGTATCTCAAAATTTAGGTTCCGAATTTCCCATAATGTTGCACTAAAAAACTTCAACACTTTCCTGCATTTCATCAACTTATTTTATCATAAAAAATAACATCATTTTTGATTACTTTAAGATCAGAAAATCATCGTATGATTTGTTTAGAAATATTTAGAAACTTTCATAAATTTTGACTTATTATTCTTCAACAAAATCCTCTTTAAGAAAATCTTCAGCAACCAACAACTTGATCTGCATTTATCATGAAATATTTCATGATATTTGATAACATTAATATCAATAAATAATTGTATGATTTGATTATAAAGTTTGAAACAATTTCTTAACTTCTGAATTTTTATTCTTCAAAAACACCCCCTTTAAGAAAATCTTCAGAATCCAAGAACTTCAACATTCTATAACTCAAAAACATTCTTCAAAAAATATATTAGTTGTCAACAAATACAAATCATCATTTAAAACAAACACCACTATTGGTATTCAACTATGACTCAGAATTTACATCATGTATATGGAAGTTCATAGATAAGGTTCTTGGTACATTGGTATTATTGTGTACGGCTTTCCACCCACATATAGATAGGAAATCAAATCGTAGTATACAACTACTTGAGCATATTCCTAAATCATGTGTCAAATAAATCGATGGATCTTGGAAGAAACACATGGATTTAGTAGAGTTCTCCTATATAAAATGTTATCACGAAACTATTTAGGTGAAACCATATGAAGAACATTATGGTAGGCCATGTAGATCACCTCTATATTGGATGGAGGTAGGTGATTCAAAGCTGTTGGGACTGAGTCTCGTGTCAGAGAAAATATAATAGGTTCAGCTGATTCAGAAGCATATGGATATGTCTCAGAGTAAACATAAGTCATATGATGATAGATAACGACAAATCCAAGAGTTTTTAGATGGTGATCATGTATTCTATTGGGTGTCACCTAGATTGGGTCACCACATGATATAATGATAGGGCAATCTAGTGCCTAGGTTTGTTGGACCATTTGAGGTTGTGGATAGAATCTGGCTGGTGGTGTACCAGCTAGATATTCCAAAGAGATACAGTGTTATGTTTGATGTTTTCATTGCGTCACAACTTTGGCGGTATCATCCCAACCCTTCTCATGTGATCTATGTGGATGATTTTGAACTTGAGATAGATGCGTCCTTTGAGGATCATCTAATATGAGTGTTGGATCATAGTGATATTGTTTTGTGGTGAAAGGCCATGCCGATATTACATGTATTGGGGAAGAATGGTCGTGTTCAGGAAGAAACATGGGAGATAGATGCAGATACGATGGCTCAGTGGATCGATATATTGGACTTGAGATATTAGATATTCTTGGGAGTACATCTTGAGGGATAGATTTTATAAGGTGGAGGGATTATAAGACCCAGATGTTTTTGTAGATGTCTTGGAATTTTTTTATAGGTACTCATTTATCTTGTATTGAGTACATATTGTTTGGGTTTTACGTTGGAGTGTTTTTGGGTCAAATTGTAAAATTTTGGAAGGTGGATGGCCAGTGCATAGTTGGTAGATGATTTCCCCAAACCTTTTACCAAACCCAGCAAAATGTGTTCACCTAGGTAGAGGGAATTCAAACTATTGGTGCACAATTTATCAAAACGTGATCCCTATTTAAAGAAAAGGTGACCCCCCCTAAAAGAGTTGTATGGTTAAGGAGCATAGTTTGGAAAACTGTGTACCCATACCTAGGAAACCATGCACACAGTAGTGAAAAAACTAGATTTAACGTCGTTTTTTTTTTTAATTTTGGATGTTGGTTTTTAACTGACTTCTATAATAGTGATGTTAAAAATAACCTTTTAGGTGTCATTTTTTATGAAAACCAATGCCGAAAATATTATTAATTTTTTTAATGTCTTTGAAAAAATATTTATAAAAACCAATTATAAAATTTATATGATATATTATTAATGTTTTGGTGTCAGATTTTATGAAAATCGATGCCGAAAAGAGGTTTTAGTATAAATTTTCATAAAAACTGATGACGAAACTATTTTGGAATTTTTTTAATGTTTTGGAATCGATTTTTATGAAAACAGACATCTAAAGATATATTTTTTAAATTTAAAATATTACACTTCCAAAATAATAAGAATACCTGTGATAAAAACACAGTATAAAACAATCAAATAGTAACACTCATTAACTAAAAAACAAAAAAAAATTACTTCTTTTTGTCTAGTTAACCAAAAAATTATCTGCACATTTTAATATAAAGTAGATTTCAAATATACAATCTTGAAATTTATAGCATGATCATTATTTCTTATTGTTGAAGCATTCTTTTGATATCGTTATATTGAGGCACATACTATAACAAAATAATTAGTTTTTTGATCATAGGAAAATGTAATATATTATTCATAAATATTACAATATACATACCTCAAATCATAATAATACTCAAGAAAATAGTTCGTAAACAATGATTGAAGATGGGTAAGTTTATTTTGGGTATAAGAGTTCGTATCATAGAATTTCTACATTAATATAGAACTATATTAGTTTAAAAATAGGATAATATGACTAAAAATATTAACAATTAATATAACTAACCTTATGCAATTCAATAGTTACTCAAGTTGTGACTATCTTGTACATGAATTGTAGAACATTTTACTCACATTCAACAAGTCTTTGTTGATGATGAATCTATGGTTATAAAACATTAACAAAATAATAATATATATATATATATATATATATATATCAAAAAATTAAAACAATATCTAATATGAAAAATAATTACCTTTACTTTCACATAATTGATTGCATTTAGGTTTTTTATCGACATGTATTCTTTGTTAATTTTTTTCATAAACAGAATTTTTGTATATATAAACTAATAATACATGTACAAATAATGAGAATTAAACATAATGAGATTACGAAAAACCAAAAAAAAACATTCCTATATAATAATGTGGAAAAACTTTTACGAACACTTTCTAATAATGAGAAAACCAATATAAATTGAATTCATTTGGAAAAAATACGCATAACAACCAATTCCCCCTACAATACAAAAATATCAAAATTAATGAAATTATAATGATAATTAGTTCATAATTATGTTTCTCTTCTTACTTATCATGAAATTAAAAAAATTATCATTCAATCTCCATATGTGATAATCTCTCACTTATATATGCAACTCTGCTAGGATTATTCACATGTTACACTTCCCTAGAAATGTATTCTCGATCTATAAAACAATAAATGAACGTACTTTCATTTTGTACAAGAATAATGTGAAGATACATAATTTAAAAAGGAAAAATATTTATTCAATTTAGACCATATTTAATGGAATAAATAAAAATTCAAACATCATTTTACTTAAATAGGAAACAACTGCAACACATTCAGGCCGAGCTCTTCAAAATCAACTAGATGCATGATATCTTATTTGATTAATCTCGAAGGATAATCTTTTTCTAAAATATAATATGTCATCCATAACACATTGATATTATTCAAGAATAAGAAACCTGAGATTATTTTTTTATCCCATAAGAAATTTCATAAGTATCTACAATCGATTTTTTCTGATCGGTTTGTTTCAATTGTGCAATTTATTTTTCTTTCAGATAATTCTATATAAGTTATGGGACATAAAATATTATAAGTAATTTTCAATCATATGTAATTAATATTTAAAAAAACAAATACCTCATATGAAATATAAGGAATAAGTCCAATTGGAAAATCTAGAAAATAACCCAAACAATCCCCAACTCTAGTAATCTCTTCATTAGGAAATGAGAGTAGTGAATTAGTATCAACAATATCAAGTACCAATACTCTAACCTGACCCATCATTATAGGCTGGTGATGTATAGAATCCCCCAAAAACTGAATGTCTCAGAACGCAATAATATGTATATGAAGATCTTTAGAAAACAACTCACAATATACGGTTTGGTACAAGCTAAGAGGTAGAGGATCAAAGTAAGAAGGTTGGGTAGGGTAGTTTGGATGGGATAGAGTTGGTGGATAAATATAAGCAGGTTGTGCAGGGTAGTCCGTCTAGGATTGAGGTAGAGGGTCAATGTAAGTAGTCTAGGCAAGCTGGGAAGGCTGTGCAGATTGTGAATATCTTTTCAAGTGTTCTGACAAATCATGATGCACATTTTCTTTAATTTGATCACCCATAGACGGGTTCATCTCTTTCATCTCTACTTTTAAGGATTATATTTTGGAGTCTTCCGATTTCTTACTTGAACCAAAAAATTTCTAATTACTAACACCTCTTGATATCCTCTAACATGGTAAGGGTATCCATCATTTCTTAAAGTAGTGGCTAGGATGTCCATCCTACCCTCCGTGATAAAAGATCCATGTATCTTCCTCCTGAAGTTCACCCTAAAATAAAAAATGAAAAAGGTATATTAGTGTTTATAATTTATAAAATAAAAAAATTCATGATAGATAAATAATATTTACTTACAACTTTATCAGCTACTTACTGAACTTCCTCTGTAAGATACTTTTTATTTTTCCTTCTTCTCGCTCATTTCCATTTTCAGGGTGAGTGGGAGAAGATGAAAGACTAAACTGGACCTATTCTGAACCACCAAAAGATCAATCTCTTAATGCTTAAAATTTTTCTTCAATCATGTTCTTCTTCAAATATAGATACCCACCACGTGATAATGTATGAGGGTTTACATTTTTCAATAGGATCTCTTGATGAGATCTCTTGGAGTCCTATTACAGAAAAATAAATTAATAATTAATTAGATAAATATATGATAAATTTTACAATATAAAATAATTATCATACCTGCAATTATTCTTCATGACGAGTGTGAACAAATTTTATCAATGTATCTGCATCTATATATGGATATTTAAGGAATGGGGTTTCAAAATTTTTCATTCAAAAAACAAAATTTTTTGTCTGTTCCGTTTTAAAATCACTTCATCAAACCCCCCTCTAATGTGAGAAGCCTTTTCTTAATTTATTTTGTTTCCTCAAAATTGATTGTCATTTGGAATTGAAAAAATTAAATATGTCATTTAAAATATTTAACATTCATAAAATGAGATAAAATAAATCATTTGACAAATTTTACAGTCACGACCTCCCAAAGTTGTTGCTTCCGAATCTTGTCCATGAGCTTCCAATCAGGATATTAAATATTAATCCTACAATGGCTCTACATTGATATATATATATATATATGATAAAATAAACTACATTTGGGCTAGTTTGATTATTATTATCCTCAAAATGAATATGTAATCTTTCATCTCCATGAGACTTTGATAGTTTTGGTAAATATGTAATACCATGTTTACCGACTTGAGAAATTGATTTATCTATAGTAATAAGAGAAGTCTCCTCCACTGAGGATGCATCAGTAGTCCTTCCAAAAATTAAAAATTAAATGTTTTGTTTTTTTAAATAAGTATATTATAAAATATTTAATAATGTGAAAAATAGATATACCTCGATAACATCTACTCTCTCTCTCTCTATGTATCATACATTGACACAAGTAAGTGTAATGAAATTTTGTTTACCTTCATGTTATTAGAAAACTAAATATTTGAAAATAAGAATGACAAAAATAATAAAAAAATGATGCACACATTTGTATGTTTCAAAAAAAGAATCACAATATAAATAGTTATCTGAAAAATTAAGAGACTAATACTATTTTTCCCATATACCTTCAACATGATCATTACATACTGCAGGAACTATGTATACCTTGTAGTCATTGTAATCATATGGAAATCGCTTAATAGATGGATTAGGCTCATGAAAATAAATAAAATCATCATACTAATTCTCATCACCCAAATGGTATCTTTTTACTTGAAAAATGATCGACCACTAATCATTTGATCGATCAATGATATAAAATATCTACTTTTCTTGTGTCACCATGATAAATGGTTTCTCAATGTAATTAAATGTTTTCAAATCAACCTATGTAAATCCATAGTCATCATGTTTCACACCACTATTGCTATCATCCAAATTACACTTAAACACAGTGACTCAAAATTTTGTATAATAAATTTTCCAAATATCCTCATGAACACCAAGATATAGGGAAGAAGAAAAAATTGAGTTTTTTACTTTTTTCAATTGAAAAATGAACTGATTCAACGATAACCATCACACCTCTATTTTGAAAGGTACCCTTGTCATATTGATTTTTTTGTGTAAAATGTGTACCCATTAATGTCGAAACCAGTCTATGTAATCACATTAAGAGATTTTCCCCCTAACAACCATTTCAAAATTACTGATGAAGATATATCTATTCTCACATTCTATTTAAACCATGAATCAAATGTCTTTTTATTCTCAATCATAAACCAATTTTAATTTATTTTTGGATATTGTGTCTTTAATTCATCAATATGTGATGATATATAAGATTAAACATCATTTGTATTGTTCAAAATATATAAATGTACCTGCATCACTTCATCATGTGGAATAAAAATTATCTTTAAGCCTCGAATCCCTCTACATTAGCTATCAAATGTCAAATTTCAAGTTATAGGGAGGCCAATATGCTCCACTTCATAAAAATAATCATTACATAAATCAATCTCCTCATCAGATACATATTTTTGAACAATAGAGTCCTATTTTGGATAAATATTTTTAACACATCCCTTCAAAAGATTCATAGATTTTTCAAAAGGATACATCCAATGAAAATAAACATGCCCACATATTCTTATATCATGCACCAGATGAATCACCAGTTGAACCATTATATCAAAAAATGTCGGTGTAAACCATTTCTAGTTGAAAACGTATAAGAGAAGATTCATTGTAAAACTCTTCTAAATTTTTTTGATCAATATCTTTGATACAAATGGATTTTAAAAAATTACATAACTTGATGATAGTATTTTTGATATCTAATGACAATTTACCACACAGTGCGACCGGTAGAAGTTGTTTCATCAGTACATGGCACTCATGATATTTCACACCTATTAATTTGAAATCCTCAAATGACAAAAAATTATTCACAATTTTGGAATATACACTAGGTAGTTTTATACCATATAGAAACGAACAGAAATTCAACATCTCACTCTTACTTAATGAATGACAAGATGGAGGTTAATATGTTTGGTTTCCTTTCATAGTAGGAGATAAATCCAAGTGTATTCCCATTTATATCAAGTCCAATAATGAATTAAATCCATCATTTGTTTTTCCTTTTATGTCTAATAAAGTTCCAATAAAACTATCACATATATTTTTCTCAACATGCATAACAACAATGTTATTTTTTATCTCTAAAAATCATCAATAAATAAGTTCAAAAAATAGACTGTTTCTTCCAGATTTTTTTTGAAGAAAAGAACTAATTTTGTTTCCAAATGTCGAATAAATATTTTTCACCCTATTGTTATATTCATCAACTAACAATGGTTGTGGGGAAATATTGTATTCCTGTAAACCGTTAAATTCCTTTTTCAATATATGATAAAGATGATAAATATATAAAAATATTCAATGTCCCATGTACATTGTTTGTCTTATATTCTGAAATTGATAATATAAATTCTCTTCTTCAGAAATTTGAAATACTTTATGTCCCTTAACACTGTATCAAGATATGTTTCCATATACAGGGAAGACATTTATACTGAACATTATCTTAACACACAAAATAAAACACTCTTTCTTGTATGCATCAAAAATATTAACACTTACCTCCCATAAATGTTTTAAATCATCAATCAATGGTGAAAGATACACGCCAATATAATTTCCTGGATGTTTTGTTTCATAAATCATCATGCTCATCATAACATATTATTCCTTCATACATATCTCTGGGGATAAGTTTTAAACTACCAAAAAAATAGGCCACAAACTGTGCTAGCTAATTTAGATCTGATATGAATTCATTCCATTGGTACACACTCTAATTCTGATATTTCTAACTTCACATCCAATATAATGAAATTGATTATCAAATATCATCTATTATGCCGATTTAGTAGGGTGAAAAAGTTTGCGATTAGAGATAAGTTCCTATGAAGTCCATTTTATACTTTTTTCACCAATTGCATTTGAAAATAGTCAATTCAAATGTTGAATTATCAGATGGTACCAAATTTCTTTAGCAGATGCATTGATTTTGGAACCTAAAAATGAAACAGAGATAATTTATCTTAATTATATTATGAGATTATTGGAATAAATTATTTGATTTAGCATGAGGTTATTTGTCAGTACCTGAGAATGAATCTGAATTGACATTTTCATTCATCTTATAGTATGATGTTCCACATATTGGATGGTTTGATATAAATTCATATTCGTTCTTATAAAAAACACAATCATTTGGGAAATCATGTATCATTTTATACCCCAATCCCATTAGGCATACTATTTTCATCACCTCATAATTCCAGACTTGATAACCACATAGTCAAGACCTTGTTCCAAGACTACAAATAATTTTTGTCATGGCCTTGTTCCCAGACAGTAGTTTGTCTCATGATACATACCGATGCATCAAGGAGCTATAGTGGGCTACAGTCCAATGCATTCCCCATATTAAAAGGTTTAAACATAATATAAAAATTCATATTAGAACTAGAATTTCAAATGTAAATACTATATCCATAAACCATGAATGGTATAAAAATAACACATCCATAGTCAAAAATAACACAAAACATTCAACAAAATATAGAAGCTTGGTATGATAATAAATCAACCTCGATGAATAATAATATCCCGTAAAATATGTAGAAATAATTGAAATTGATATGTAAAAATATTTGAGAGAAATATCCCTTTTTCATGAAACCATTTAAAAGAAATATAAGGGAAATCATTTAAAAGATAGTTTTGAATAAAAGTGTCCCTTACCACATTGAATCTTTTGAACAGAATTAACATTTTAAAACATTCATGGCCGTATAAATAAATCTTTAAAACATTTTTGAAAACATGGAAATTAATGAGAAAGGATTAGAAGAATAAATATTTAAAGTATTTAAAATAATGATTTATAAAAAAGTCCCTTAAAAATAATATCTTTTAAAACAAATTTATGAAACATGGACACGGATAATAAATATGTCCCAGTAGATACTTATGTAAAAACAACCTCAGATATTAATGAGATTGTGAAATTAACCCTTACCTTCCACTTTCTATTGGTTTATGGTACGTTAACCTCTGATATAATGACCATAGTATGTTATTAAATTATACCATAACCTTATTCTTATTTATTATATCATACATGGTTCATTTATGGCTTTATACTACCCATTTAAAAATTATTTCCATGTTAAATTAACATTTTGGGTAATAATCTCTTTCTTTATTATACGTGTTTTAACTTGTTATTTTTGATCGTATCATTTAGATCATGATTTAAATACTTCCAGTATATAAAAAATGATTTATAAATCATATATATTTAGAATATAAATATTTATAATAGATAGATATATGAAATTGAAGGCACCATTTATGGAGACAGTAGGCCGTACGTACTCATAAACACTGTTTCAGTTTTGATATCATGTTGAACGAAAGTAAGTGAATAAGATATATGTAAGTAAATATATATATATATATCTCCAATATGATTATTATTTCATATAATACATATATATTTATAAGATATATTTTTATTATCATCATTGAATGGTGAACGTGGGAATGAATCTCATAGCGTTATGGAGACGGTAATCCGTACGTATGCATGAGATAAAATTTCATTATATTGATGGTGAAATCGTACATAATTGGATGGTATATCATATATAAAGAATCATTAAGATTTTATATTTAATATTTAAATTATTTATATTCATTATTATACCCATCAAAATAATGAAGTGTTTGAATAACAAACTACACCATGACATGGAGACGATAAGCCGTATGTTCACACGTATGGTGACTTTGTCATTTTGAGGTTGCATAGAATAAAAAATATATTTGTACCATATTAATAATAAAATCACAGTATGTAGGACGTACTAGAGTTATTATTCTGGTATGAAAACAACAAAGAATGAGGAAGTGGAAGATGAGAAGAACTTGAAAGAGGGTGGGGAAATTATTTCTAGTTCTTCTGGTGTTTTATTTTGAGTTGATCAAAATGAATCCTTATGTTGGCTTTGTGATCTCAATAAGGACTCTAGGGTGATGTGTGGAAAGTTTAGAGGTTATTTGGGAAGTGTTTTTCCAAGACAAATGTCTTCGGAGGTGTGATTTTGAGAGAATGGGATGTACCCTTCTATAAGAGAGGTGAGGGTCATTTTAGGAAAAGCTTGAAATATTATTTTATAATAAAATAATTATCGATTTATAATGGCTAAAAAATGATTTATTTGTAGGATAATGGTGGATGGGTCTAAAAACACTCAACAAAATAGGTTTTAGACATGTTTAGGTCACCATATTGACCTCATCTTTTATATCTAACTCTTAGTTAAATATTTTAACTTTTACTGTGTCTTCTTGTATTCTTACACTATATAGTTAATAAACATAATCCAAACATCCAATAGAACCAAAAGTGGTTCATTAATGACATATATAATATTATTTTATCCCTTTTCCCGATCCTTAGATTTTTAAGAATATTATATCAACCAATAATATTGTAGTTGTTTTAAAAATTAATTTATGTCAATTTTGACATTATTTTGGTATTTGGTTTTTTTGAAAATCATCCCTACTTGATTAATTAAACAAAGACACATTTAATCAATAATAACATGTAATATTAAACTACAAAATTTGTGGATATCGTAAAAACTTTTATATTATATTTATTTTTATATTTATAACACCATTTATTTGCTTTGTTCCTTAATAAGGTAATTAATGCTTCATTATTGTGTTATAAATAAATTAAATTATTTATTGAATATAATTATAAACCAAATACATTTATGTTGGAAATATTTTTATCTTTCCAATTAATATTTATAGTCGAGTTTATATTGTGTGTTACCCTATATTAAAGATGGTTTAGTTATTAAACTTTGAATTTAAAACTTTTAACTCTTTTTGAAATAAATTAATAATAAATGTCTTAATCTAATCCAAGTTGATATAAAGGATCATATTTTATACCTAAGTTTGTTTTTGTCCAAAATCCACTTATCAAATGGAATTAGGAAATGTGTTAGGGTAATTATAATATCATTTTTACCTTTAATTACCCTATTTACTTTTAACCGTGTTAAATTGAAGTCAAATGTTACTATTCACCAAAAATTATTTTCTATCTTATTGAACCAAATTTTCTTACTGATATTAACCGTGATTCTTATATTTTATTAAATTAATCTCATAGAAGCGGGAAAATTATGTTTTATGCAAATTTGCAAATGCTCCTCGAAGGTGGGAAAAAGAGGTTAAAAAGTCCAATAAAAATTTATACTTATAATATTATTATGAAATGACTCCAATGAGTTAAATTGAACTTATATAGGTATTATATATCTAATTTTACTTAAAAAAATAAAATAAAATAAATATTTATTTAAATAAAAAGTTAGTTTTTAATAATAACGATGTATTTTCACTATTCATCATAAAATGAACGTTTTTAGAAAAATACCAAAAATTCACCAAAATATCATTTTGATATTATGAATTCAAAAATTAATTCTATTTTATCAAATTCAGAAAATATAAGTTCTATTTATTAATTTAAAATTAATTTCCGTTGTCAAAACCAAAAATCGGGTTTTTAAAAAGTAAAAACTTTAAAAAGATTGACATGTGTTTCTGTCAAATTAAAATGTCAAATTACTTATAATGACCTAAATTTTATTAAATGATAAAAATATAATCCAATTATACTTAAAATCCTTCCAAATTCATAATTTAACACTACAAATTAATTTTATTTAAAAAGTTGTTTTCAATTAAAACATTGTATTTTTCTCTATTCGTCAAAATATGAAATTTATACAAAAAGTACCAAAACTTTATGAAAACTAAATTTTTATGTCCCAATAATAATTAAAAATTTAATTTCATTAAATTAAATATATAAAAGTGTCAAATATTGGTATTAAAAATGGTTCCACATTAAAAGGAGGTAAATTTTCATTTTTAAAAAAATACTTCTTTTATCTGGAAAAATGAATTTGTTCTTATATTATGTCTATGAAACACATAATATGGATTTTAAAATTATATAGAGTATATAAGATTCAAAATTTAGTAAATACTATTCATAACAGCTTTTTTAATGGCTAGTTAGGTAAGTTGTGGTGCGCTCGAACTCATTGTTGCGTGTAAAAGAAGCTATTGAATTACTTTAATATGATAACATACTATAAAAATCTTGGGGTGTTAAATTCTTCCATCTTTCAATAAATTGTGTCCTCTCAATTTTATATTATTCCTTGAAAATAGAAGGTTAAAAATAGAAAAATACCTTAGTGGAAAACCCACATCGAAAATTGGGTAAATAAAATTTAGTCTTAATAAGGGGGAAAGGGAATGAAAAAGTTACCACCAAATTATGATCTCGATTATGAGAACATTTGTGGAAATTAGAGACATATTATTGGAAAAATTGTAAATATTTATAGGGAGTGGTTGAGGTCATCAATCATAGACAAGTGTGAAATTGAGGGCCTCAAAGCCATCAATCTACGATGATTTAAAATATCATTAGTTCAAAAAACATATGGTATTAGGATAAAACATTTTTGTTTTTAATATCCCTTTCCTAATGTTTAATAATTAATATATTCATTGAATAAGAGAAAAAAATATACTTGAAAAGTACAGTTTCATCCTTCTACTAATTCCTATCACAAACTCATCTCTCACTCAAAAAGATAATTGAATTCAAAATTATTTTATTTATCCTAAATGTATAGGGTTCAAAAATAATGAATTTATAATTAATTTGTCAGTATATTTAAAAAAACTACATTATACAAAATAGGACATCACATATTCTAGTGGTAGGTGATCCACCTTTATCACCCTTCGGTTGCGGGTTCATGTCTCGGGGCCTTGCCGGACGCGACGGGTTGTCACCCAACCTCTGGGTTGTCCTTTTTTATGACAATCAAAAGAAAATATCAAGAAATAATTTAACCTTAATAATAGTATCCAATGTCAAACTGAATATATTCCAACGTTTAGAATTATCAAAAATAATTCTGTCCATACTCATAGTCCAAAATTTATATGGAACGTAAACACAATGATGATCCGTTTTTCCATGTAATAACATGTGAATACCTTCATCATGTATTCTTTTAAAACACTATAATACCATGAATTACCATAAAACCTTATTGTTTGAATTCATCCTCCCTTATTCCTTATAGAATACTGAATATACTAAGTCTATCAAAAAAATTTGTAAACTCCAACAATGATGGAATATACAAATCATTATGCAGTTTTACGTTAGTCAAAAACATCCAATATAATTTATTCAAATTAATCATATATTATTCCAAAATCACTAACTCAGTATAAGAACCATACTATGGTTTATCTTTCTCTCAAACATATATTTTCCAAAAAAATTAACATTCTATTGAGTCACTTTCCTTGGTTCCACACAATTTGATGTCCTTAATGAAATAGTACTGAAGTACAATACTTTTATACTCTATAATTATTATAACACGTACATCATTAATAAAATACTCAAATGACACAATAATTTAATAAAAAATTAAGAGATCTAATAATTCCCCTTCATATTTAGTAGTATCATAACTTAATTATTATCCCATAGCAGCATTTGTGGTATACTCTGATGATTTGGACATTGCTTCGCGTAGTGTCCCAACACCTTTCCGATTAAGCATTGTACATTTGAAACCTTTTTCTTACCATGGAAATCATGTTAATGGTGTAATTTTCTCCACACTTATAGAAAACCCACAATCCATTCAATCATTTACCATGGTTATTCTTTCCACAGTTATCACATATTGGAAAATCCATCTTTCTCATATTCCCTTTATCCATCTTTCTCTCTTCCATCCTTTTCTTTTTTTGCTTACCATAAAATCCATAGAAATCAGGGAATTATTTACTTATCTTATTAACACAAGATAATATTTGTTCATATTATGAGAATACATGGGAGACTATTTGTCTTTTAAATCTTGTTTTAATACCATGAAATATATGACCCTTCTTAATCTTTCGATCATGCATATTGCTGGAATTCTCATTCCTTTTACTAGGCTCCATTTCTAAACAATGGCATACACTTGGTTAGTTTATGAATCACAATACATAATTCCAAACTTGTAAGATACTTAACGTAAATTAAAAATATTTTCAATATAATCTATAATCATAAAATGTTATCATTGAGGAAGTATTTACTCATAAATCGTTCATAATGGACTGTAATGAAAATGGGAATTATCCTAAGCATATTTCCCAGGAGTGTTGTAACCAAGACTGCAATAAGGCTCATTGTCATGTACCAGGATATCTCGGGTCAATCCCGAAACTCCTTGTTAGTGTTTTCACTCCTAGGTACATCTGTGCTAGTGCCGCCTCTACCTGCTCGTATCCAGATAGGGATGTATTGCTTGGAAAATACCCAAAATCTCTACTTTAGCAAAATTCTAGGATGTTATTATCTATTAATATTCCAATACTATCATAGGGTATTTTTTTCTAATCAGATTTTATCTAAATATATTTCCAAGTATGTTGTTAAACTTTCTCTGATACCAAGTGTAATGCCCTGACCCCCGTTACCCATAGTGAGTTCATTATTTAAAAACATTGACATGATTACAAGCAATCAAGACCCATAGTACTGATCAGTTTAGCAATCTTGGAAAATATATTATATACATAAATGTTACATTAAATTATTAAAATGAAAAACAACAACAACATTCTCTCCATTTACCACTTTCATATACCTTATACTATCCCTGTAGGTCAGTCATAATATACATCTTTGCATCCTGGGAAAAATAAAACATATAAATGGGTGAGATCATTTGCTCAGTAAGGATAATAGTATTCTGAAAAATTTCATAAATAAGCATAAATATTTAA
Source organism: Viscum album (assembly GCA_963277665.1). Classification (NCBI taxonomy): domain Eukaryota; kingdom Viridiplantae; phylum Streptophyta; class Magnoliopsida; order Santalales; family Viscaceae; genus Viscum; species Viscum album. The sequence continues at coordinate 2,049,851,578 of OY728137.1, forward strand.
GGAAATGTACCAAACTAATAAGAAAGCTTTTTAAAATTAAACTTTAGCATAATATGGAAATGATAAATCAAATAATTTCATTTACTTATTCACATGGATATTGTACTAGTCGAATAATTACATGTAATATCAATAGATAATTTCACAATGATGGAATTCATAATGCCAAAAATTATAACCACATAGTCAAGGCCTTGTGCCAAGACTACAAATAAGATTTTGTCTAGGCCTTGTTCCAAGACACAAGTATGTCTCATGAAACCTACTGATGCATCGATGAGCTATAGAAGGCTCTGGTCGTCACTTACTATGTCCAATGCATTCCTAATATAAAAAGGTGTAAACATAACATAAACATTCATATTAGAACTAGAATATTAAAAGTCAATACATTATCTATAAACCCTGAATGTTATAAAAATAACCCATCCATAGTCAAACATATCACAAAACCTTCAATAAAAAATGGGAGATTTGTATCATAATAAATCAACCTCAATGAAGAATAATATCCCACAAAGGATGTTGACATAGTTGAAATTGATCTGTAGAAATATTTGAGTTAAATATCCCTCTTTCATGGAATCATTTAAATGTCATATAAAAGATTTCATTTAAAAGATAGTTTTGAATCAATGTGTCCAATACCACATTTAAACTTTTGAAAGGAATTAACATTTTAAAACATTCATGTCCATATAAATAAATCATTAAAACCATTTTGAAATCATGTAAATTAATGAAATATATTATATTATTTACACCCTTTGGAGGAAACTTATATTTTTAGGAATATTATATCATCCAATAATATAGTATTTGTTTTAAAAATTAATTTACGTCAATTTTGACATTATTTGGTATTCAGTTTTTCTAAAAGTCATCACAACTTGATTAATTCGAACAATATACATTGAATCGACCCTAACATGTCATATTCACCTAGAAAATTTTTGGATGTCATAAAATGTTTGAAATTATATAAATTTTAATATTTATAATACCATTTATTTGATTCATTCATTAATAATATAATTACTTCAAAATCATTGCGTCATAAATAATTCAAATTATTTAATGTCTAAAGAATTATAAATTAAATATAAATATGTAGAAAATATTTTTAGATTTATAATTAATATTTATAGTCGAATTTATATTGTGTCTAACACTATATTAAAATTGTAAAGTTATTAAACTTTTAATTTCCCACTTTTAACTCTTCTTTAAATAAAATAATAATAAATGTCATAATCTAATCTAGCTGGAGCTATAGGTTCAAATTTTATTCCTATGGATGTTTTTGTTTGAAATAAATTTATCAAGTAGTATTAGGACATATGTTAGGGTAACTATAGTATCATTTTTAACTCTAACTATCCTATTTTCTTTTAACCGTGGTAAATAAAAGTCAAAATTACTATTTCCCAAAAATTATTTTCATCTTACTGAACCACATTTTTCTTATTGATATCAACCATGCCTCTCATATTTTTGAAATTCAACTCACAGAAGCAGTAAAATTATGTTTCATGCAAATTTGTAAATGCTCCTAGAAGGTGGGTAAAGGAGGTTAAAAAGTTCAATAAAATTTTATATATCTAATTTTATTAGAAAATGACACAAATTAATTACATTTAACATATATAGGTATTATATATCAATTTTTAATTAAAATAAATTTAAATAAAATAAATAATTATTTAAATTAAAAGTCGGTTTTATATAATAACGTAGTGTTTTTCTCTATTCATCAAAAATTGAATGTTTTCAGAAAAATACCAAAAATTCACCCAAAGATAATTTTGATATTTGGAATTAAAAAATGATGTCTATTTTAACAAATTTAAAACATAGAAGTTTCGTTTATTAATTTAAAATTAATTCTCGTTTTCAAAACCGAAAAGTTGGTTTTTAAAAACTAAAAACTATAAAAAGATTGACATGTGTTTATGTCAAATTTAAATGTGAAATAATATATAATGAACTAAATTGTATTAAATTATAAATATATAATCTAATTATACTTAAAAACCTTTAAAATTCACAATTTAACACTATAAATTATTTTGATTAAAAATGTTTTTTTCAATTAAAACATAGTATTTTTCACTATTCGTCAAAATATGAAAGTTATCAGAATAGTACCAAATATTTACCCAAACTAAATTCTTATGTCCCAATTATAAATAAAAATTTAATTTCATTAAATTGAATATATAAAAGTGTCAAATATTGGTTTTGAAAAGTGTTCACCATTAAAAGGCGGTAAAATTGCATTTTTTGAAAAATACTTATTTTTTCTGAAAATATATATTTGTTCTTATATTATATCTAATAAACATATAATATGAATGTTCAAATTATATAGAGTATATAAGATTCAAAATACAGTTAATACTATTCATAATTTCTTTTAAATGGCTAGTTTGTTAAGTTGTGGTGCGCTCGAACTCGGTGTTGCGTGTAATGTAAGCTATTGAATTACTTTAATGAGATAACGTACTATGAAATCATTCAGTGTTACATCTGGAATACATGGAGGAATTCCTGAGTTCATGTGACTGACCATCTCGGGGCATCAGTGTGTGGCACCCGAATCAGGATGTTATGCTCTATACAATTCCTCAACCTATACTATACCGCCATAGAGATTATCCATACTTTCTCTGGCCACCACAACCATTCCCATTGATCACAAGTCGATATATCGCTTCAAGGGGTCTACCCTGAACACAATACATCACCATACAACCCAAATGGAACACTGTTTCTACCCAAATGAATGGTTTGAAATCATACAAATCAAGTATTATTGTGAGGGTTACTCTGTACAATATCCAAGGATAAATTTGACACAAAATACAAATTCTAATAGATTATGTGAGAGTGGATATTCTCATACTTCATGAGATGAGAGCGAGGCCGCCTATTCCACTTCATGATTTGGATATTCATACGGTTGATAAAGAAATTGTAACTTTCTTATAAAGGATGATAGATTTTGTAAAAACATATGTTGACAATGGGGTATTCACTTCTAATTTATTTTTCACGAAAAATCATTAACAGTTAATGAAAAAAGTATTGAATTGATCATTGTTATTATAGACATACAACAGGAACGAGGTGAAATGAAAGGTTAAATAAAAATAATCTAAAGGTTCAACTAACCAATCAAAATTATCTTTACAAATTACCTTTACACCTCCCATTCAATATCAACATTTACTAACATTAAATGTTCTTACAGATAGAAAATTATCAAGTTGAGATATGAAGACAATTGATATTGGAGAATAGATCTACAGAGATTCTATTTCATACAATATTATTCATGATAATGTACATTAATTTCTCACACATGAATGGCTTGAAGTCTCAGCTTAAAATGTATAAATGAGGTCTGTTTTCATGATTATGTTTTTCCAATAGCTAACCTACTATGTTAATTATGACTAAATACTATTCATAATTTTTTCAAGCCAATATATCAATACTATTTTAAGGGAAAAACCTAGGAATATAAATTTAGACACATTATTCCTCACATCACATCTATATAAGAATTCTCATTGGAACGAAATAAATATGAAGGAATAGTGAAAAAATGGCCATATTGTTTGAAATCAAACAAATAGATGAATGTCTCTTCTTAATTCCCACAATTCAGGGATAAAACTCTAAAATTTAATAATATCAAATATATTTTAATTCATTTCATTACTTATTCCTTTTAGGCAGTATTGGTTACTCATTTCAACAAATTGTGATACTCCAAATATCAATTTTCTATATGCAATGCATGGATACCCAATTAACTGACCACACATGATGTTGTTTATCAATTTTTAATATAATACATGGAACATTTTACAACTAAACTTCAAGTTATATATTTTATATAATGTTTTAATTAAAAATATGTTATGACAGGGGGTATTTAATTATCATCAAAATCGTGGCATTAGGACAGTCCATGAGCACAATGAGCCTATTTACTTCTACATGTGGATAAGTATTAGGGTATATATAATATGAATTCTCTATTTAAAAATACATCAAAACAATTTAATTTTTTTTCTTATTATTTATTCAGTTTACGAAACAAAAAAATGGAAAATAATATTGTTATTAAGTTTTTGGATTTATCAAAGATACCACATACCATAAAAAACTAGCATCCCAGAACATATATTTTTTACGATAATATCAATTTAATTTAAAAAATTTATCAATCAAATTTCTATTTATATTTTTATAGTACAACTAGAATTTTTTATAGTCCTCATATTATAAAGTGAAAATAGATTTTTTTTATAAATGAATGTGTGGCATGCATGGTGTCAGAATGTATACATACATCATGAAGAGGTGACTTCCTACTTCATATTTAATTTATTTTCAAATAATTATATATACATATAATTTTTAGTTTATTTTTTTATAATTTATATCTGATAAATTAGGAAAGTTATCTATATGTCATTTTTGAACTGTAGGAAAAAACCATGCCTCAATTTGATACATGGTGTGTCTGGTATGACTCAAAGTAAATGGTTTCGGTTTAAAATTCAAATTTTAATTCAAAACGCACATCACATACTCAAAAACTAGAAAATGTATTAATATTGTGTCAATACATTAGTAGAATGATGCAAAAGTAATTTTTAAAATGTAGGAATTAGCCTCACTTAAATATTATACACGATGTGCCCGATATGACTAAAAGTGTCAGTTATTAGTTTAAAATAAACAATTTAGTTAAAAACAGATGTCACTCACTGAAAATTAACAAAATGCACTTGGATTATCTTGATACTTCAGTAAAACGGTTCCTAAGTCATTTTTACATATAGTAATCAGTCAAATGTCAAAGTGACACACGATGCGACTAGTATCACTCAAAGTTCATGTTTTCAGTTTAAATTGTAACTTTAGTTAAAAATACACAATACATACTAAAAAACAAGAGAACACATTAATAATATGTTTATAATTTAGTAAAATGATTCATAATATATTTTTTATGTATAGGAATCAACCACACACTAATCCAACACACAGTGGAACCGGTATGTCTCAATGTCTGTGTTTTCAGTTTAAAATGACATTTTTGTAAACACCCAGAGTGACATACTCAAAATTGAGAAAACACATTCATACAATTTTTATACTTTTGAATAATGATCTATAGGTAATTTTTCACATGTTGTAATTATCCTCACCCCAATAAAATGCACGGTGTGACCATTATGAATCCATGTGTATCCTTTTATTTAAAATTGACATTTTAATTTAAAAGAAAAGTGGCATTCTCAAAACAAAGGAAAAACATTATTTTTATTTCGATACTTTAGGAAAATGATCCGTAAGTTAATTTTGATTTGTAGGAATCATCTGAACCTAAATCTAATATATGTTGTTCCTGGTATGACTCGAAGTATATGTTATTGGTTTGAAATTGAAATTTTATTTTAAAATGAGTGTAACTCACTGAAAATCGAAAAACCACACTCATATTGTATTGATAATTTTGAAAAATGATTCAATTTTTTTTATGTTTTGGAATTAGCCTCACATCAAACCAGTACATTATGTGACCATTGTGACTCAAAGTGTGTGTTTACAATTTAATGATACATTTTTGTAAAAATAAGTTACATAATCAGAACCAAGAAAATGGATTATGAATATTTTTATACATTAGGATAATGATACATAAGTCATTTTTGACATGTGGGAATCATTCTCACCTCAGTCGGATGCATAGTGTGACTAGTATGACTCCAAGTTAGTATTTCAATTTAAAATAGACATTTTACTAAACAAGATAAGTGATATACACAAAAACATTAATTCAAATTGCTTTGACGCATTAAGGAAATTAACCGTAAGTAATTTTTGATGTTTAGAAATAAATTTAACATCAATCAGACATATGTTGTGCTCAGTATGACTCAAAGTGTCTGTTATTAGTTTAAAATTGACATTTTAGTTCAAAACATATGTTACTCACTAAAAACCAAGAAAAAATGCTCAGGGTGTCATGAAAATTTTAGAAAAAAATTTATAATTTATTTTTTGACATGTATGAATCAGTATCATTTGAAACTATCACACTATGTGACCGATATGTCTCATATTGTGTGATTCCAACTTAAAATTAAATTTTAGTAAAAAAACACATGGTAAAGGAAAAACCAAGAAAACAAATTTATATTTTTTGATACTTTAGGATAATGATACATATGTAAATTTCGATGGGTAAAAATTATCCACACCTCAATCTAATGCACAATTTGACTAGTATGACTCAAAGTACATGTTTAAATTTTAAAATTGAAATTTTAGTTAAAACATAAGTCACATACTAAAAAATGATCAAACACATTCGAATTATCTCCATAATTTAGAAAGATGATGCATAATCAAATTTTGATTTGCATTAATCATCCACACCTCAATCCAATAAACAATATTCCTGGTATGACTAAAAGTGTCCATTTTCAGTTTAAAGTTGACATTTTTGTTAAAAAAATGTGTCACTAACTAAAAACTATGAAACAATTTTAGTATTATCTTGAAAATTTATGAAAATTATTTGTAAGTCATTTTTGATGGGTAAGAATTATTATCATCTCGAATTGACACATGGTGTGTCCAGTATGACTTAAAGTGTGTGTTTTCAGTTTAAATTAAAATTTTAGTAAAACATACACATAACATAGTCAAAATCGAACAAACACATATTTATTATCTTAATACTTCAAAAAAATGATTCATAAGTCCTTTTTGATGTGTAACGATCACCACACACCAATTCAACACACCATGTGACCCGTATGACTCAGATTGGGTTTTGTCTATTTAAAATGACATTTTATTAAAAAACACTAGTGACATACTCAAAACTAAAAAGAAACATTCATATTTCATTGATAATTTATAATAATCATCCATAAGTTATTTTTTGACCTGTTGAAATCACCGCACCTTAATCTAATGCTCAGTGTAACCTATATGACTCAATGTGTATCTTTTTATTTAAAATTGAAATTTTAGTAAAAAAGTAAAGTTACAAACTCAAAACCAAGTAAAGGAATTTTTATTTTTTGGATATTTTATGAAAATGGTCTATAATTCATTTCCAATGTATAGAAATCATATGCACCTCAATATGATATATAGTGTGCCTAGTATGATACAAAGTGTATGTTATTTGTTTAAAATTCAAATTTATTTAAAAATATGTGTTATTTACTGAAAAATAATAAAAAACACATGGATTGTCTCAATAATTATGTAAAATGATTTATATGTCATCTGTGACATGTTAGAATCAATCTCACATAAAACATACGCATGGTGTGATCGGTATGACACAAAGTTAGTGTATTCATTATAAAATGTATTTTTAGTAAAAAAAATTGTTATACTCAATAACAAGAAAATGAATTCACATTTCTTTAATAATTTAATAAAATGATCAATAATTCAATTGTGATGAGTAAATCAGCTGCACCTCAATATGATGCATGATGTGATCTGTATGACTCAAATTCTGCCTTTTTATTTAAAATTCATATTTAAGTAAAAAAGACAAGTGATCTACTCAAAACCAAGTGAAAACATTCATATTATTTTGATACTTTAGGACAAAAATCCATATTTCCTTTTTGATGTGTAGGAATCAGCTTCACCTCAAAAAAATACATGGTGTGCACGATATGACTCAAAGATCCTGTTATCAATTTCAAATTGACATTTTAGTTCAAAATGTGAGTCTCTCACTAAAACCTGAGAAAAAAAAACATGGATCGTCTTGATAATTTAGTAAAATAATTAATAATTATTTTTTAATGTGTATGAATCAATGTCACATAAAACTAATATAAAATGTGACTGATAAGACTCCAAGTTCATGTCTTTAGTTTAAAATGATATTTTATTAAAAAAACAAGTAACTTACTCAAAACTAAGAAAACATATTCCGATTGTTGAAACTTTAGTACAATGATCCATTGATCTTTTTTTACGTGTAGGAATCACATATACCACAATCTGATGTACAATGTGACCACTATTACTCAAATCGTGTGGGTTCAGTTAAAAAAATAATTTTTATTAATTTATTATTTCATATTTATGTTTTATATATTTATTTATAGTATTACTGACATTATAATTGTTTTCATATAGAGGTGTATTCTTTTTCTTGAGTTTAGGTGGTTTGTTCATTAAATAATACCATGATCGGGCTTTTTAAGAGGGGGTCAGGTGCCAAAGAAAATGAAACCATTGATGTTTCAGAAATATTGTGATAAAATATACTTGTTAAAGTAATTCTACAAAACTACGTTTTAAATGTCTATAATAGTGTCTCTTTTCTAGTATTTTTTCTATAATTTTTATTTCAATTAAATTATGAATTTTCCACATCTTGTATTTACATGTATGTGCTGGTATTTGTTGCTGCAGTGTGTTGTAATTTTAATAGCACACTATATAAGTATATAACTTATCACAACTACTTGATGCACTAATTAAAGGGCCCTCCTTTTAATGGTGCTTAAATGGACAACACTTTTTTTCACTAATAAAGGCTTTTTCTAGCACTGTTAAAAGCTTGTTTTGTATTAATGAAATAAAATATCACAAGCGATGAAATTTTATCCCTTTTAGATAATTTTCAAATTATATTTTAAAATATCTCATACTATGTTATTTTTTCTCTCCTGGGTAATTCTCAAATTTTTGTTTTAGGTCAACGCATGCATTCACAATATTTCTTTCGGAAAAATTATCTTTTGATAATTTCTTTTAAATTAGCCCTTTATAATTATTTGATGATAATTTATTATAAATTATTATTTTATAATTATATCTTGATAATTTATTACAAATTATCCTTTTATAATTTTTCATAAATTATATATCTATAATTATATTTTAATAATTTCTTATAAATTATCCTTTATAATTAACTTTTTCAAATTTCTCATATTTTATCATTTTATAATTTTATTTTGCTAATTTATTGTATATTATTTTTTAATAAATATATTTTTATAATTTCCCATAAATTATCCTTTTATAATGATATTTTAATCATTTATTATGAATTACCCTTTTATAATTATCATTTGATAAATTCTCAAAAATTATCAGTTTATAATTATATTTTGATAAATTTTTAGAAGTTATCCTTTCTTAATTATATTTATATATTTTCTCATAAATTTTCCGTCTATAATTATATTTAGATAATTTATTATAAATTATGAATTTATAATTATGTTTTTTTAAACATTCATAATTATCTTTTGAAATTTTTTATAATTATCCTTCGACAATTCAAAGTAATTATCATATAGCCATTTCAATAAATTATTCATTGATAATTCCATAGGATAATCCTTTTATAATTTGGGTTTAGGTATAATAATAATTTAAGTTTATTATCATCTAGTAATTATATATAACTATCTTCTTATATTTTCCACAAAATTATCTTTTAATAATATCTAAAATTTATTTATGATAATTTGTCGGTTTTTCCTTTGTTAATTTTGGGTCATAAAATTTTATTTAAATTTATCAATTTTTATTTCCATAATCTTATAAGATGAAATAGATGAGAGAAAATAAATAAAATGAATGAAAAAAAACACACCTTCAACATGCAACACCTCTCATGCTAGGATCTAGGGAAGAGAAATCTCATTGGATCGCCTGAGTCTTCACTGATCATGCACAAGGGAGTTATGGTATTCTCAAACAAGAAGGAATAAACCCATCATGATGGAAATGTGGTTTATCTATTTAAAACATGTGTCCCATACATTTCTTGCATTTCCAAAACATCGAACTCAATACCCTAATTTAATCTACCATTTAAAAAAACATATTCATTAATTTTACCCATTTAATGAATTACTATGTTTTTAGGTAAAAAAAATTATGGATCCAGTATTTTTTATTTCACCGACATCAATAATGGTGGTCCTTTCATTGGGCATATTAAATACAAAAATATTTTTTATAGTAAAATTTTAAAAAAATAACATATTTAAAAAATTAATAACATACCCTTACATGTGATCTAATCAAATGTATGACATGCAAAAATTTTGTGTCATCCCAAGGGTACACCCCACATATAATACCTAATGATGGTCTAATATTTATCATAAGATGCACCATTTGGGATATATTCAATAATTTGCAAAAAAAATATAATAAAAATATTAAATAAGTTATGCTCATGTCTGATCTGACCAAACGCTTGATGCGAAAAAATGTTATGTTGTGCCTTGGGTAAAACCCTTATCTTGAACCTAACAGTGGTCTCAAACTTCTCATATGATGCACCATTTTTAAGATATTCAATTATTTTTAGAAAAATATATGATAAAAATATTAAATCAGTTATCCTCGCATAGGATCTGACCAAACAACTAATGTAAACAATTATAATTGTGCGCTTAGGGTTAACCCCTCATCATAGACCGAAAAATTACCTCATGTTTCTCAGAGAAGGCATCGTTTGGGATATATTTCATTTTTTTGGAAAAAATGTTTGTACATGATATAATATATTTAATATTTTTATTCCTTCAGCATCGAGGTTCTACAGACCTTGGAACCTCATATTGACTCAACACATCACTCCAAAAAAATTCCATAGAATATTCTAAAGTCATAATAGAGTTTTTTTACTATTGCGTAATGCCTTTAAGTAATTTGTTAAGTAATTTTTTTATTAAAAATTTAGATTTTTCTCAAAAAAATGATAATTTATTGACAAAAAAGCTTTTACTATTTATAAAATAAATTAGAATATTACAATTCTCCCCATATATCAACATCTCATCCCCTAGAAGTATCTCTAGGATTACATCTTGAAAAACTCAAACCACTAAGCTCAAACATCATGATCATGCTCCCAAATCTCCTCATAGATCATTCCATGCTTCCACCACGTCCATACTAGTGGTAGTGACTTTACTCAAAAAACCTTGTCACTTCAGTCTATGATCCACATCAAATGATCATTATAAGATGAATTTGTCCCCAGCTCAACATCCTCATATATAAAAACATGCACAAGGTTAGGTATATACCTCTAATGTTGTGACACATGGGACACATTTTTCATACCTCGATTGTGAGAAGGGACATCTAGATGGTATGCCACATCCCCTCCCATCTCGGGTATCTCAAACCAACAAGATGAGGTGATAGTTTTCCATTCTTCATTAGACGTATGTACCCTAACCTAATAGTCACTCTTAAAGAAACATGATCTACCATAGTGAGCTCCAAGGGTCTCCTCCAACTAATATTATAAGATCTGTATCTTCTATGATTGGTGATAAACCTCTTATATATTAGCTGAATTATCCTAGAATCCTCTTGAACCATACAAGGGCCATCAACCACTATCTCACCCACATCATTCCAACATAGAGGATAGTGAAACAACCTCCAATAAAGGGCCTCATAAGCTGTCATATGGATCAAATCCTAGAAACTATTATTATATGTGAACTTAATCAAGTCTAGGTGACCGTCCCATGGTCCAATGAGTCATAACACGTAATATCGAAGCATATCCTCTAATATGTGTAGATTCCACTAGAATTGTCGATCAGTTTGAGGAGGGCACACCATTCGCAATATCAGGTGAGTCCATAGGGATTTTTTACAAGCCCCACCAAAAGCATCACATTAATTGTGTCTTGATCTGAAACTTTTCTCAACGGAACTCCATATAGTTTTATGATTTCTCAGACATAGATCTTTTTCACCTCCATCAATGAGTGAGTATATCTAATCAGCAGTAAGTGAATAATAGACTTCATTAGCCGATCAAAAAAACACCCAGATTGCACCACGAATCCTTGGGTTCCTAGGTAAACTCATCATAAAGCCCATCATAACTTCCCCCTAATTCCAAATAGGTATCTGGAGTTGGTACAACAACCCACCAGGGTATTGGTTCTCATCATTCACCCTATGACATTTATGGCATTGGGGGACAAATTCAGCAATGTCTCTCTCTATACATCTCCAAAAAAACAACCACATGATGTAATGATACATCTTGTTCACCCCAGGACGGAATTCCTATATAGATTATGGTAATACCTCATCAAATATTCTCTAAGGGAAGAATAGACTACGACCATCACCTGAATTAATATCATATCAATGTCTTCCATCAACAATATGTGCATTCGGTCACCACCAACTAGTTGTTTTCTCATTGCAACACACTCTTAGTCTAGATCATATTAATCCAGTACTTGGTCTATAAGTGAATTTTCAACTACCAAGGGAGAACAACTCATAGACCTTGGACCAATGTGGAATCTTTCATACAATCATCTAATAAGATCATCAAGCCACAATTATCCTCTAAGGGCCTCTCACCAATATCTTTCTTAGTCCTATGTCTTATGGGTAAGATCATATGTAATGGAATTACGTATTATATGTACATATATCATATAATGATTCATCATCTATAGATACTCAACTAAGAACTTATGTCTTCAATTTATGTGCCTCAGTGTGAAGATATAGAGGAGGATTTTATGGTTCATATAAAGAAAAAATCTCTCAATAAAGAGATAGTGTCGCCAAAACATTAGATCATAGACTACAACTACTAGATCCATGTATTTTTCATGTTAGTTCCTCTCTTGGGTTCATAGATTACAAGACCCATAGGATACTACTATATCTCTCTACATTAACACCTCCCCAGACCAATCCTTGATGCATCACATTACATAGCATAACCAATACTAGGATCATGGAGTGTTAGTATTGGAGCACTCTTCAACCTTATCTTTAGCCCAAGGAATACCTCTTTGGATTGATCTAACCACTGTAACTTCACTCCCTTATTTGTCAGTGTTATCGTGGGTGATGATATTTGGGATAAGTCCTATATAAATGTTAGTAATATCATGATAAACCAAGAATGATATTAATATAAAATACATTATGGGGACACGTATAAAACATGATGCTCGTAACCTTATCTGTTTATATAGATATACCAGCCTTAAACAACACATTAACTAGGAACCTCACCTCTCAAATCCATAATTAATGTTTTGAAAACATGTAGTAATGGATACGTGCTCGAAGTGTAATGTAACACCCCGACCCTAGTTACCCAGAGTCGGTGCATTATTACATTACATTGGCATGATCACAAGAAAGATCAACTCTCAAATAACTGATTGGTTTAGTAGCCTTGGAAACACTAGATATATTCATAAAGTTTTACATTACATTACAAAGTGAAAAACTACTACAACAACATAGTCTCCATATTCCACACTCATATCCCCACATACTATCCATGCCGGTCATTCATAACTTACTTCTTCAAATACTGGGAAAAATAAAATATAGAAAAGGGGTGAGCTCAAAGGCCCAGTAAGGATAACAATATAGCGGAAACTTTCAAAAACAAGCATTATCATTTAAGGCAATGTATAACTAAAACAAAAGCCTTTTAAACTTGATCTTCAACATAGTATGGAAAAAGAAAAATGAAATAATGCCATTTACTTATTCAAATGGTAATTCTAATAATCGAATAATCACATGAAATATCAATAACCACTTTCATAATGTTGGAATGCATAATGCTGAACTTTAATTTCTTTGTCAATGCCTCGTCCCAAGACCTATGGGCTAACTGTAACCAGAACCCAACCCGGAGTGCCTCTAATAACCAGACACCAACCCGAAGTGCCTCTAATAATCGGACACCAACCCAGAGTGCCTCTAATAACCGGAGACCAAACCGGAGTTCCTATAATAACCGGAGACCAAAATGGAGTTCCTCTAACAACCGGAGACCAAACCGGAGGGCTTACTTTTACCGGTCCCCAACCCGGAACATACTTGTCTAACACATTCATCTGAATGGAAGGTTGAAATATAACATAAACATTAGGATTAAAAATAACTTATGAAATGTCAATACTTTAAACAAAAACCATGAGTAACATAAGAATATGTTAAGCACAGTAAAAAATATCACAAAACCATCAATAAAATATGGATGTTTTGTATCATAATAAATCAACTTCAAATGAGCTTAAAATCCATCAAAGGATGTTGACATAGATGAAATCAAAACTATTTAAGAGAAATATCTCATTTTTTGAAATCATTTTAAAAGTAACATAATTATAAAATAATACATTCAATTTGAAAATATTCCTATAAGCTTGTAAGGGAAGCTTTGACGATTTTATAACAGCGGTAAATAGCCGCACCCGCCGTATAAGTTAAAAAAACATTCATACCTTAAATTTGTTGAAAAGGTTAAAAGTGCCTTGTTTGGAAAACGACGGAAAGATTCCTTTCGAAACACATAAGGGTATAAATTCCTTTAAACCATTGTATAGTAAATAGTAAAAATGTTTTTAAATACATTTTTAAGGAACATGGATGTCGATGATAAAGAGATCCCAGGAGATTATTACGTATAAACAACCTCGGATAATGAAGAGATTGTGAAATAAACATTACCTTGTACTTTTCCTTGGTTAGGGTAAGTTAACCTCCTGTATAATAGTGAATTTTTTTTAATTAAATTATACAAGAATCATATACATTCATATGATATCATATATTATCTTTTAACATTGATTTGTTAATAATATCTTAGTATTATCGTTGTTTCGAGTGTTAACTTACTTGTTTACTTTTATATGTTTTGTTACGTAAGCCATGTTTGTAATGGATAGGTTGTATCTAAATCAAATATAGAATTATATCAAGTCCTTAGATACTATTATTAACCATCAAATGAGACTTATACTTGAATGTATACGATGGAGAATAAATCTCATCGCGTTCGTGGAGACGGTAGTCCGTATGTACGCATGAGAGACAATATCATTCTTTTGATATTATAATAATATATAAATGGATGTTATATCATATATACAAAATCATTAACATGTTATATTTATTATTTACATGAGTTACACATCATTATTATACCCATCCAAATAATAATATATTGAATAACAATTACACCACGATGTGGAGACGGTTAGCCGTATGTACGCACGTATAGTGACATGTTATTCAAAGGGTAGATAGAATAATGAATATGGTTGTACCATATTTATAATAACATCACATTATATATATGATACTGGAGTTATTAATTTATAATGGTAACAACAAAGGAAGAAGAAGTGGTAGAAGAAAGGAACTTGGAAAAAGGGTGGAGAAATCATTACCTCTTCTTTGGGTTATTCCTTTTGATTTGATCAAAAGGGCTCCATAGGTTGGATTTCTGATCAAAATAAGGCCTCTAGGTTGTAGTGAGGGAAGTTAGGAGTGTATTTGGGCAGAGTTTAGCCGAACAAAAAGGCTTTGAAGGTGTGAATAAATGAGAAGGAGGAGTGCCCTTTTATAAGAGGCGTGAGGGGAACCTTTGGAAAAGCTATAAATATAAGTATATAATAAATTCATATTCGGTTTCTAATGGCTAAAAAGTTGATTATTAAAAGGTTGAGGTAGGTATGGGTCGAAAACAACTCAACAAATATAATTTAGACAGGTTTGGGTGCTTATATTAACCTTATCTTTAAGTATTATCTTTAAGTTAATTAGTTTCACTTTTACAATGTATCTTTGTATTTTTATATTATATGGTTAATAAACTTACCATATACATCCAAGAGACTCCCAAATGGTCCATTAATGATACAACTATCATTATATAAGTCTCTTTGCCGAACCTTATATTTTTAGGAATTTAATATCATTTAATAATATAATATGTGTTTTAAAAAACTCTTTTATGTCAATTTTGACACTATTCAATAGTTGATTTTTGTGAAACTCATAACAGAATGATTACTTCGAAAGAACATATATAAATCAATTATAAAATGTCATATTAACTTAAAAAATTATTGTAATTCATAAAAAGTCTCAAATTATATTTATTTGGGTATTTATAATATCAATTATTTTAAATTTTCACTATTATGGGAATTACTGCATCATCATTGTGTCATAAATAAATTAAACTATTTAATGTCTAAAAATTATAAATAAAATATAATTATGTTTTAAATCATTTTATCTTTCTAATTAATATTTATAGTCGAATATCTAACATATATAACCCTATTTAAAAATAGTTTTTCTAAAATATATATGCTTATGTCATTTTTGTACTCATTTTAACTTAATTAAAATAATGTGTCCCTATCACCTACAAGTGTCTCCATGGGGTCCCAAAATCGACCCAAAGATTCCTATTGTCGAACATGTATCAACCAATAAGGCTAGGACACGTTTTAGGGTAATTTTGTATTATTATAATATTATTTTTAAACCCTTATTTACCAGATTTACCCTTAACCATGGTAAATAAAATATTTACCGTAGTAATTATTCAAAATGTCTAAAAAAAGTTACCTATTTACACAATTTTAACATCCTGATTCCAAATATGGAATCCATTTTTCAAAATTCAAAACACAGAAGTGGCAGAAATTATTTTAAAATTCATTCCCGTTGTTAAAACAAAAAGCGTGTTTTTAAGAGACAATAACTATCAAAAGATTGACACTTGTTTATGTCCGGTTTAATTGTAAAATTATGTCCAATGACCAAAATTATATTAAATGGTAAAAATATATTCTAAATATACTTTAAAACCACTCAAATTCATAATTTATCACTATTAATTATTTTTATTTAAAAAGGGGTTTTTAATCAAAATACAGTAATTTTCACTACTCATTAAAATATTAAAGTTATCCAAAAAGTACCAAAATTTCACCTTAGGGTAAATTCGACACTCCGAATCCAAAAATGAAGTCAATTTTGAAATATAAAATATATATAATTTCAAAAAGTAGGTATTACTATTCATAACGGCTAGTTTGATCGGTTGTGGTGTGTGTTAAAACTCAAAGTTGCGTACAACACGTGCTACTGTATTATAGAAAGGAAAGCGTACCATGGATTCTTAGGATGTATCATTTTAAATTTTTGATGTCCCCACAAAGTCAAAAAGTTTAAAATATTGTATTTAAAAAGGGTTCACTATTAAAAGTTGATAAAAGTGCAATACTGAAAATGAATCTGTTCTTGCATTATATCTAAGAAACTCATAATATGGATTCTAAAATTATAAGGAGTATATAAAGATTAAAATTTAGTTAATACTATTCATAACCTCTTTTGAATGTCTTTTTTTGGTAAGTCATGGTGCGATTGAACTCGGTGTTTCCTGTCGTGCAAGTTATTGAATTATTTTGAAGAAATAACACACTATGAAATCTTGGGGTGTTACATTCTCCCCTACTTCAATAAATTGCATCCTCACAATTTAAAATTGTTCTTCTAAAATAAAAGGTTAAAAATAGAAAATATATTTCTGGGAAAACCCACATCGGAAATTGGGTTACTAAAATTTAGTCTTAATATGAGGAAAACAGAAATGAAATGGTCACCACCATATTATGATCTCAATTATGAGAACATTAGCGGAAATTAGAGACATATAATTGGAGGAAAAATTTAAATATTTATAGGTAGTGATTGAGGTCATCAATCACAAACAAGTATAAAAATGAGGTCCTTAAATTCATCAATCTATGATGATTTGAAATACCATCGGTTCAACAAAACATAGGGTATTGGGATAACACATTTTTGACGTTTCAAAATATCTTAGTTGAAATCCCACAGCGAAAAATGAATTAATGAGGCCTCTATTTAAAATAAAGAGTGGAAAGTATGAAGATTACCGAAAATAACACATACTAGGGTTCCATGTAGGAAAATATGGATATGGAAGAGAAATATGGCCATCAATTATCTGATGGAGAGTGGTAGAGAATATGGGTATGAAAAGGCCAAAAATCCCAAAGCCATAAATTAGTGATGATTTAAGGTACCATCTAGGACAACATTTTTGTTCTAAGTTTCTTTTCTTAATGTTGAAGAATTTATTTATGAGATTGGCTAAAATCATAAGGAGATATACATACTTTATAATTAGAGTTTTATCCGTTAAAAAATTTCTACCACAAACTCATCTTTCACTCGTAAAAAAAATTCTATTTATACTATTTGTACAGGGTTCCAAAATAAATGAATTTATAATTCATCTACCAGATCTTTTAAAAAAACTACATTATTTAATCCAGGACATCTCGTGGGCCAGTGGTAGGGTGATACACCATTGTCACCCTTCGGTTGCGGGTTAAAGTCTCGCGGCCTTGCCGGTCACAACGGGTTGCCGCCTGACCTTTGGGTTGTCCTTTTATGGCAATCAAAAATTAATCTCAAACTAGAATTTATCCAAAATACTTCTGTCCAAACTCACAGTCCAATATTTATAAGGAAGGTAAACTTAATGCAGATCCTTTTTACCTCATAATAGCATATGAATACCTTCATCATGTATTCTTTTAAAACACTGAAACATCCTGAATTACCATAATACTTATTGATTACATTCATGCTCCCTTATTCCATATAGAATGCTGGATATACTTCATCAATCCAAAAATGTTTTAAACCCCAGTAATTATGGAATATACAAATCATTAATCAGCTTCAAGGTAGTCAAGAATATCCAATATAATTTATACAAATAAATCATGTATTATTCAAAAATCACAACCTCGGTATCAGTACCATATTATGGTTTATCTTTCTCTCAACCATATATTTTCCAAAAATTTAACCTGCTATTGAGTCACATTTCTTTGTTCCATACAATCTCATGTCCTTAATGAAATAGTACTGCAGTACAATCCTTATATACTCCATAATTATTATAACAAGTACATTGTTGATACAACACTAAAATGACATAATCAACATAAGAACCGTAATCATTCCTCTTCATCTGTGGTAGTATCATAACATGATTATTATCCAATAGCATCATTTTCGGCATAGTCTGATGACTAGGACATAGGTTCGCGTAGTGTCCAAACTCCTTGCAAATGAAGCATTGTACATTTGAAACCATTTTCTTACCCTTACAGTCACGTACTTTGTGCCCTTTTCCTCCACACTTATAACAAACTCCCATTCCTTTCAGGCAAGTTCCAAGGTGTTTCTTTCCACAGTTATCACATATGGAAAAATTCTTCTTTCCCCTCTTCCCTTTATCCATATTTCTCTCTTCCATCCTTTTCTTCTCTTACTTCCCATCAATTCCACAGGACTCAGTAAACTCTTTACTTATCTTATTACCACATGATATTATTTCTTCATATGATGATAATACATGTGAGACAATTTCTCTTACAAATTCTAGCTTAGGACCATGAAAGATATGATCCTCCCTTCTCTTTGGATCATGTGCATTGCTGGAGTTCTCATTCCTTCTACTGGGCGCCATTTATAAACAATGGTATACCCTAGATTAGATTATGAATAACAATACCTAATCCAAAACTTGTAAAGCACATAACATAAATTAAATAGTTTATGGATATAATCCATAATCATAAAAATGTCTCCTTTGAGGAAGTATATACTCATAAACCCTTTATAATGGTTTGTAAAGAAAATGAGAATTATCCCAAGCATATCTCCCAGGAGTGTCGTAACCAAGAGTGCAGCAAGGCCTGTTGTCATGCACCAGTTCCCATTCGAGTCTATCTCAAAGCGGTGTTTTCGGGTTTTACCTCTAGGTACATCTGTTCCAGAGCCACCTCTACCTGCTCGTATCCAAACAGGGATGTATTACTCGGAAAACTCACAAAATATCTACAATACCAAAATTTTAGGAAGTTCATCTATACTAATCCTCAAATTTCATCTTAGGTCTACGTGCTCTAATCAGAGTTTATCTAAATCTAGCTTCCAAGGTTTGTACTAAACTTTCTCTGATACCAACTGTAACGCCCCGACCCTAGTTACCCAGAGTCGGTGCATTATTACAATACATTGGTATGATCACAAGAATGATCAAATCTCGAAAGACCAATTGTTTTAGTATCCTTGGAAACACTAGATATATTCATAATGTTTTACATTACATTACAAAGTGAAAAACTACTACAACAACATAGTCTCCATATTCCACACTCATATTCCCACATACTATCCCTGCAGGTCATTCATAACTTACTTCTTCACATACAGGGAAAAATAAAACATAGAAAAGGGGTGAGATCAAATGCCCAGTAAGGATAACAATATAGCAGAAACTTTCAAAAATAAGAATAATCATTTAAGGCAATGTATAACTAAAACAAAAGCCTTTTAAAATTGAACTTCAACATAGTATGGCCAAAGAAAAATGAAATAATTCCATTTACTTATTCACATGGATATTCTACTAATAGAATAATCACATGCAATATCAATAACCACATTCATAATGTTGGAATTCATAATGCTGAACTTTAATTTCATTATCAAGGCCTCGTCCCAAGACCTAGGGGCTAACTGTAACCGGAACCCAACCCGGAGTGCCTCTAATAACCGGACACCAACCTGGAGTGCCTTTAATAACCGGACACCAACCCGGAGTGCCTCTAATAACCAAAGACCAAACCGGAGTTCCTCTAATAACTGGAGACCAAACCAGAGTTCCTCCAATAACTGGAGACCAAACCGAAGGGCTTACTTTTACCGGTCCCCAACCCGGAACATACTTGTCTAACACATTAATCTGAATGAAAGGTTGAAATATAACATAAACATTCGGATTAAAAATAACTTATGAAATGTCAATACTTTAAACAAAAACCATGAATGACATAAGAATAGATTATCCACAGTCAAAAATATCAAAAAACCTTCAATAAAATATGGATGTTTTGTATCATAATAAATCAACTTCAAATAAGCTTACAATCCATCAAAGGATGTTCACATAGAAGAAATCAAAACTATTTTAGAGAAATATCTCTTTTTTTTTGAAATCATTTTAAAAGTAACATAATTATAAAATAATACATTCAATTTGAAAAAATTCTTATAAGCTTGTAAATGAAGCTTTGACGATTTTATAATGGCGGTAAATAGCCGCACCCGCCGTATAAGTTAAAAAAAACATTCTTACCTTAAATTTGTCAAAAAGGTTAAAAGTGCCTTGTTTGGAAAATGACGGAAAGATTCCTTTCAAAACACATAAGGGTATAAATGACTTTAACCCATTGTCTAGTAAATAGTAAAAATGTTTTTAAATACATTTTTAAGGAACATGGATGACGATGATAAAGAGATCCCAGTAGAATATTACGTATAAACAACCTCGGATAATGAAGAGATTGTGAAATAACCCTTACCTTGTAGTTTTCCTTGGTTGGGGTAGGTTAAAATCCTGTATAATAGTGAAATAATTGTTATTAAATTATACAAGAATCATATACATTCATATGATATCATATATGATATTTTAACATTGATTTGTTAATAATATCTTAGCATTATCGTTGTTTCGGGTGTTAACTTACTTGTTTTCTTTTATATGTTTTGTTACGTAAGCCATGTTTTTAATTGATAGGATGTATCTTAATCATATATAGAATGATATAAAGTACTTAGATACTATTATTAACCATAAAATGAGACTTATACTTGAAGAGATACGATGGAGAATGAATCTCATCGCGTTCATGGAGACGGTAGTCCGTACGTACGCATGAGCGACAATATCATTCTTCTGATATAAAAATAATATATAAATGGATGTTATATCATATATACAGAATCATTAACATGTTATATTTATTATTTACATGAGTTACACATCATTATTATACCCATCCAAATAATAATATATTGAATAACAATTACACCACGACGTGGAGACGGTAAGCCGTATGTACGCACGTATGGTGACATGTTATTCAAAGGGTAGATAGAATAATGAATATGGTTGTACCATATTTATAATAACATCACAGTATATATATTATACAGGAGTTATTATTTTATAATGCTAACAACAGAGGAAGAAGAAGTGGAAGAAGAAAGGAACTTGGAAAAAGGGTGGTGAAATCATTACCTCATCTTCAGGTTCTTTATTTTGATTTGATCAAAAGGGCTCCTTAGGGTGGCTTTCGGATCAAACTAAGGCCTCTAGGTTGTAGTGAGGGAAGTTGGTAGAGTATCTGGGCAGAGTTTGGCCGAACCAAAAGGCTTTGATGGTGTGAACAAATGAGAAGGAGGAGTGCCCTTTTATAAGAGGGGTGAGGGCCACCTTTGGAAAATCTATAAATATAAGTTTATAATAAATTCATATTCGGTTTCTAATGGCTCCAAAGTTGATTATTCAAAGGTTAAGGTGGGTATTGGTCGAAAAAAACTCAACCAATAGAATTTAGACAGGTTTGGGTGCTTATATTAACCTTATGTTTAAGTATTAACTCTAAGTTGATTAGTTTCACTTTTACAATGTCTCTTTTTATTTTTATATTATATGGTTAATAAACTTACCATATACATCCAAGAGACTCCCAACTGGTCCATTAATGATACACCTATTATTATATAAGTCTCTTTGCCGATCCTTAAATTTTTAGGAAGTTAATATCATTTAATAATATAATATGTGTTTTAAAAAACTCTTTTATGTCAATTTTGACACTATTCAATAGTTGATTTTTGTGAAACTCATAACAGAATGATTACTTCGATAGAATTTAATTAAATCAATTAAAACATGTCATATTTACTTATAAAATTATTTTAATTCAAAAAAAGTCTCAAATTATATTTATTTGGGTATTTATAATATCAATTATTTTAAATTTTCACTATTATAGGAATTAATGCATCATCATTGTGTCATAAATAAATTAAATTATATAATTTCGAAAAATTATAAATAAAATATAATTATGTGGTAAATCTTATTATCTTTCTAATGAATATTTATAGTCGAAAATAAAAAATATATAACCCTATATAAAAATTGTTTTTCTAAAAGATATATTCTTATGTCATTTTTTTACTCATTTTAACTTAATTAAAATAAAGTGTCTCTATCACCTACAAGTGATTCCATGGGGTCCCAAAATCGACCCAAAGATGCCTATTGTTGAACATGTATCAACCAATAAGGCTAGGACACATTTTAGAGTAATTTGTTATTGAATAATATTATTTTTTAACCCTTATTTAACGGATTTACCCTTAACTATGGTAAATAAAATATTTACCGCAATAATTATTCAAAATGTCTAAATAAACGTTACCTATTTACACAATTTGAACATCCTGATTCCAAATATGGAATCCATTTTTCAAAATTCAAAACACAGAAGTGGAAGAAATTATTTTAAAATTAATTCCCGTTGTTAAAACAAAAAGCGTGTTTTTAAGAGATAATAACTGTCAAAAGATTTGCACTTGTTTATGTCTGGTTTAATTGTAAAATTATGTCCAATGACCAAATTTATATTAAATGGTAAAAATATATTCTAAATATACTTTAAAACCACTCAAATTCATAATTTATCACTATTAATTATTTTGATTTAAAAAGTTGTTTTTAATCAAAATTTAGTAATTTTCACTATTCATTAAAATATTAAAGTTATTCAAAAAGTACCAAAATTTCACCTTAGGGTAAATTCGACACTCCGAATCCAAAAATGAAGTCCATTTTGAAATATAAAATATATATATTTTCAAAAAGTATGTATTACTATTCATAACGGCTAGTTTGATCGGTTGTGGTGTGTGTTAAAACTCGAAGTTGCGTACAACACACGCTACTGTATTATAGAAAGGAAAACGTACCGTGGAAGCTTGTGATGTTTCATTTTAAATTTTAGATGTCCCCATTTATTCAAAAAGTTTAAAATATTGTATTTAAAAAGGGTTCACTATTAAAAGTTGATAAAAGTGCAATACTGAAAATGAATTTGTTCTTGCATTATATCTAAGAAACTCATAATATGGATTCTAAAATTATAAGGATTATATAAAGTTTAAAATTTAGTTAATACTATTCATATCCTCTTTTGAATGGATTTTTTTTGGTAAGTCATGGTGCGATTGAACTCGCTGTTGCGTCTAGTGCAAGTTATTGAATTATTTTGAAGAAATAACACACTATGAAATCTTGGGGTGTTACATGTACTCTAGGTGACTGATATGTTTATCAAGTGTTGGTGTGTAAATGAGGATATTATCAATGAAAATAACAATGACTGATCCAATGTGTGGATGAAATATCTTTTTCACAGAGTCCATGAACACTTTTAGTGCATTTTTGATCCCAAATGGAATCACCATGTATGTATAAAGTCCATACCTATTCCAAAACTTCGTCATTGTATTGTTCACATCTCTAACTCGTACTAGTGATAGCCTGATCGAAGTTATATCTTGGAGAACCACCGATCTCCCCATAGTTTATTGAAAAGATCTTCAATCCTAGGAAATGGATATTGGTTTGCTAGCATCACCGAGTTTTGATTCTGATAATCAACACATAGTATAGCACTATCGTCTACATTCTAATAGAACAATACAAGTGCACCCCACAACTAAGTACAAGGTATGATAAATCCATTCCTCTCTAAGTTGTCTAGATTCACCTTAATCTCCTTCATCTATATTGGCAGAATATGATATGGGGGTATCTAAATGGTTTGTACACCCAACATGAGATCTTATTAGTTTAACTTACTGATCTTTGAAAGTCTCTTCTAGTTAAAATATCCTCAATAATTTCAACCCATTACTCAAAATCCTAAGGTCCTCTTGTTTCCAGGATGGATAATGAATGTTGGAGTTGATTTAGGAAAACAATAACCATAGTTCTGAACTTTTATTAGGAGGAAAACATCTTAAAATAAATAGAGTCATTATGACAACCCCAAATTAGTGTATAGAATCATACAATGTTCTCCTTAGAGTCTATCCATAACCAAAGGAATAGCCCTCCTTTCACTAACAAAAGTACCCATCCCTGTATTTCAGTCACATTCATCATATATATTCTAACACAACAACATGATCAGTTCAACTAATTAATGTAATAATGATATACCACAACAAAATGGAAGACCATATATCACACTAGGAGAAACCGTCCTAAATAGATAGCACAATTAAAGGGATTTAATTATGAACTAGAATGTAACACAACATCAAGTATATATATGGAATGTGAACCTACATTACTATTGATGATACATGAATGCACCAAAAATCCAATAAATTATATATCAACGTAATTTCCATCCCCCAAGGAGGGTATAATCAATAGTAACATCAAGACATAAATTCCCCCTCTATAGATACTGAGAGATCCACTATAAAATGATGTTCATGGACATTCATAAATCCCCATCCTGAATCCCAACCATCATATCTCTTATATAACCTATCTAATCTCAAGTAAAGGAGAATAAAATGTTATTAAAATACAACATATGATACTATTTTTTAATATCCCAACTTGAAAAAATGATTCTGATATGGGGTTCCACATGATCGCAAAAATGCCTCCCCATACGTAATATGCTGTCAACTAGTAGTGAGGGTTTGAGTCTGACAATGTGGAAACTATAACCTTAGGATCATGTCATAGGATCCATAACAAACAATAAATAATATAATAAATCAACATCGTAAACTTGAAAAAAACTAAATAAATGGAATACATGTAAATTAAATAAAATTCTCACCCATAAGTGAAAATCATATCCAAATTAAATAAAATAGATAAATAAATAAATAAAGAAATGAATGTTCCCCCGACATCCATCCTATACCACCACCATATCCATGCTCCTAATATCAGATATCCAATATAGGGCCCATCCACTTTGTCCATTCTCTCATGAAATCTACAAGCATACTGAAATGCCCGAGTAGGGTGGGAGTATACATCTTAGTAGGACACCACAAATTATTCCTAAACCAGAAGTGATCAAGTATAATATAATATTCCATAACAATAATAAATGTGTAAAAACATAAACATACAATCCAAAACCAAGAAGTTCTGTGCTAACCATGTCGAAACAACCCCCAACCATACCTGTTTTATCCTAATTTTGGAATGATAATCTTGAATCATCAAAGGTATCATAGTCTATCCATAATGCTATTGTAACACCACTCAAAATCCAGAAGTAATCGAGTGATGGTAACCTACTCAGAATCCACAATGCATTGAGTAATGCTTGGAATCCATAATTCATCAAGTATCTATGACCTACTCAGAATCCATAAGGCATTGAGTAATATTTGGAATCCACAAGGCAACAAGTATCAAACAGTTACTTGAAATCCATAAGGCATAATGTAGAGGCAAGGTCATAACGAAATCATGCTCCACTATCTTCATTGTTTCCCATCACATGTACCCCCTATAAGAGAAAAATATACTGTAACGGTCACCTGTCAAGTGTACCAAGCTTAAAACCCTCAAGGAAATATAATATACAACATGGTTGATCCTGAAAAATATAGCATGACATCATGAGGAAAAAAGTAGCAATACAACATCACGTGATATAGTCAAACATGGAAAGATCCTACTCTAACATATCTATTGGAAACAATTATCACAATAGGCCTCACATGATACACACACACACACACACACCCACATGTGTTTGCAAGTCAAGGAAAGATATCAATCAAGCTACATATACATCATAACATGTTAATACACACGTAATGAGAACCAATTAAGGTAAGGAATATTCTACCTAAAATTCATCAAGGTCGAAGACAAGTATAAACCACCATTTATGGTTTGATAGATGGAGTGTAACTTTAAAATTCAATAAAACCTCATCACAACCTTATTCCCATAATTACTGACACGCCAACACTCGATTATCTCTCCGGGATAATTTTTAAAATTATATTTTAAAATATCACATATGATTACTTTTTATCTCTCCTGGATAATTTTTAAATTGTTATTTTAGGGAAATACTTGTGTTCACATTATTTCTCTCTGAATAATTATCATTTCATAATTTCTTATAAAATATCCTTCTTTAAATATTCAATAATATTTTATTCTAAATTATCTACTTATAAATATCTATAGATAATTTATTATAAATCATCCTTTAATAAATATGTTTTGATATTTTTTTTATAAATTATCCTTTTCTAATTACATTTTGATAGTATCTTATAAATTATAATTTGTTATTATCTTTTTATTATTTCTCATAAATTATCTTTTGATAATTTCTTAAAGGTAATATTTTTGTAACTATATTTTATTAATTTATTATAAATTATCCTTTTATAATTATATTATTATAATTTCTCATAAATTATCATTTTATAATTATCTTTTGATAATTTCTTATAAATTATCCTTTTATAATTATATTTTTATTGTTTCTCTTAAATTATACTTTTATAATTTTATATAAATAATTTATTATAAATTATCCTTTTATAATTATCTTTTGATAATTTATTATAAATTATCCTTTTCTAATTATATTTTGATTGTTTATTATACATTATCCTTTTAAAATTATTATTTGATATACACTAATAATTTCCTTTTGATAATTTTAATAATTATCCTTTGAAAATTCAAAGTAATTATCATATAGAAATTTCATGAAATTATTTCATGATAATTCCATGTTACTGTCCTTTGATAATTTAGGTTTATCTGTAATAATAATTCAAGTTAATTATAATCTGATTATTATTTATAATTATCTTATGATAATTTCCAGATAATTATTCATTGATATTTTTTATAATTTATCTATGATAAAATTTCAAACTATCCATTTATAATTTTGGGACTTTTATATTAATTGAAATTACCCCATTTGTATTTCCATAATTTGAGAAAAAGAAATAAATTGGAGAAAATAAATAAAATGAAAGAAAGGAGAAAAACAAAACAAAACACACCTTCAACTTGTAGTTCCTTCCACAACTAGATCTAGAGTAGAAAACCCCCATCAGATTGTTTGAGTCTCCACTGATCATGTGGAAGGGATTTCGGGGTTACTATAAATTGAAGGAATCAACCCATGATGAAGGAGGAATGGATCATCTTTTAAAAACCAATGTTTCATATGTGTCCGATGTTTCCATAACATTGAACAAAATACCCCAATTTTAATCTATTGTTTTAAAAAAAATTATAATGAATCCATTAATTTAACCCATTTATTTTGTTGCTGAGTTTTTCTGGATCAAACTAGTTATGAATCTATGATTTTGGTTTTCACCCACCTAAAAAATGGCGTTTTTATCATTGAGATGAAGATACCATCAAAACTATATTTAATAATAAATGTAATAAAAATAATATAATAAAAATATTAATAAATTATCCTTACGTGTGATCTGACCAAATTCATGACACACACAGATGTTATGTCGTACCTAGGATTAACCCCACATCTCAGACCTAACGATTGTCTCATATTTCTTCATATGCCACACAATTTGAGTGATATTCAATTTTTTCATAAAAATATATAATAAAAATATTAAATAAGTTATCCTTGGGCATGATTGGACCAAATCCCTGACACACATAGATTCTATGTTGCACCTAGGGTAGAACCCTCATATCAAGACTAATGATGGACTCATATTTCTCATATGATAAACCTTTTGGGAGATATTTCTTTATTTTTTAAAAATTATTAAATAAAAATATTAAATAAGTTATCCCTGTGTTAGATCTAACCAAACGACTGATGCGCACAAATGTTATATCGTACCTAGGGTAAGCCATAGACTAGAATTAACTTTTTATTATTAAAAACACTTTTAATGGAAAATTTGGAAACCAAACTGTTCACCAGGATACAACACTAAAAGTAACCATGTAATTATTAAAAGATGGATTAAGCTAATATAAGTGTTCTCTCTAAATAATTTCAAAGAGATATTGGTTACAAGTATGTTTGGATCATTATTTATAAGGTATTCAAAGTTCTAAGCCATTTTATCTCAGGTTTTCATGTACTCATATTTATTGATCTTCCCTTCGGTGAACCTTCTTATCATTTTTAAATCCTTATTGGAAATCCATGAACTCTGATCGTGGTAATTTCTCACATGTATTAGTCTTCCAATCATCTTTTCTAAATCCTCTTTTATGAAATTAACCATAAAAACCTCCCCATTAATTCTTCTCATGTGTGCATAAGAAATTATAGAGCTTTCTCAAAACCTCCAACTAACTCCAACTATTGTCGAGGAGGAAAAAACATAGTGTATGCAACCCCTTCATCTAACCTCAATTCTTGTGGTGTAGTATAATATTCTCATGTTTTCCCCTTCCTCCACTTCTACATCCACTTATGCAACAAATGAGACTTTTTGAAAATCCTCCACCTTGGTATCCTTTTTTGCTACCCTGGTGGTCCCAGTGTGTCTTTTTTATTTTTCCTCCATGATCCCTCACATTCCATGGAGCTCTTGAACCTTGGAGTTACCACATTTTTTGGTTGTCTGTGTCTCCATTTTTCTAGGTAGGAATGAGTAGTCTTTACGACCCCTAGATTTCTTCTTCTTGGTGGCAATGCAACTCCCTGGGTCCATGTTTTTGTTATGTCCCTTCTTCCTCTAGGAATTGTGTTTATCGTTACTATATCCTCCAATTGAATTGTAATCTGAGTTTTTTTCATTACTCCCCTTCATCCCAAACCTAATTGGGATCTCATATTTCTCATATGATGCATCGTTTGGAAGATTTTTATTCTTCATTGGAAAAATCATGTGCACATAACATAATATATTTAGTATTTTTATTAATTCATTTTTTTAGCACAACAGACATTGGAACCTCATAAAAACTCAGCGCCTAACTTTGAATATATAATATAGAATATTGGAATGTTTGGATAGAGTTTTTTTACCCTTGCGTAATTCCTTCAAATCATTTATCATGTTATTTATATTGGAAAAAATACAATTTTCACATAAAAATACTCATAATTTAATAAAAAACATGGTTTTATTATATTCAAAAAGGTTTAGGATATTATATATTCTAGTGTTTATCTATTTTCTATATTCTTTGGTTCAATTTTTCTGATCATAATAACAGTACAAATTTTTACAGTGTGAATCATATTAAATGAATTCAATTCATTCAATTTCTTGCATTTCACACAACTCTGAGCTTGAACGAACAATGATATACTATTAAATATTAACATCACTATTGGAATAGTAATATGACTATTAGGAAAGTAAACCTGTCGATAGAATAGTAACCTCAATTTTTATAGTTTAATGAAAATTAATGTATCATACGAATCAAAATATGATATATTTATATTCTGGAATATGTTAATAAATGTATTAAACATGAAATCTTATGTGTTGGTTTTTTTAAACTTAAATGTTTAATTACAAATTTTATAATTAATATAATTATTTTAATATTTTTTTTCAAAAAATAGATTCGTAAATTAATATATTTTTGACTTATTATTATAATATAATTTTATGAAACCATAATTAAATTTTCAATGTGACATAAAATCAGTTATAATTTTAAAATCAGTATTTTTCAAATCTATGATGAATTTAATTTAAAAAATACATTTATCATATTTATAAAATTATTTCTAAAAAATATAGTCTATTTTATAATTTTACATATCAAAAATTTGTTATGATGATTTTTTTTGTGATTTTTCAAAAATAGTTGAATTTTTTGTGAATAATGAAATACAATAATTTATATATAAGCTAAATACATGAATTATTTAGTCCTGAATGATGGAAGAACCATTGGCTTTATCTAAAATTCACTAGTTACTATACTTATTCATAATAATCCATACTATTTATTGTCTTGACCCATAATAATAAACCAATAAATAAAATAATCAAAAAACACCCCTCTCCTCCACAATAAATATCACCCCTCTTAAACTATTCTCCTCACAGCTCTAAATCCATTATTCTTGTAAACTTTATTCCCAATAACTCTCTCAAACCTCTCTCCCATATTCTAGAATTTCTATTCTCTCACAAAATAGCATTTCAATGTTTCCTAAGGTGTTTCTCATGAAGATGAATTCAAGAGGTAAAACCCCCTTTTGTACTTTTAATTTATTTTATTTTCGTATCCATTCCTTACATTCTCTATCCAAATAAAAATAATAACCCTACTATATTATATATACTATAATTATTTTTTCTTAATATAATATTCATCATCAAACCCCTTATCATCTTCCTCTTATTCTAAAAATGAAGGCACTGTCTGTGATGTGCCGATTTATCGCCACCGCGAATGATGCAATTTCATTTTCTATTACCTCCTTCAAGACTAGTCGTAAAACCGTTATTATGGTTAAAAAAGATTATAAAATTTACTTTATAAATTATTTAGTGTTATGGAACCAGTATAAATAAATAAATAAATAAATATATTATTAATTAATAAAAAAAAACTAGTGTGTGATGATTGAAAAAACTCCAAAATAATCTAAACAATTATCACTATTATTTTTTCTAAAGATTCATCGTCATGTCTTAAAAAAATGATATATAAGACCATTATATAATTTTTAAGATCATTATTAACATATAATTTCAATTATGGATAACTATTATCATTTTATATGATTTTTGATACGTGTATATAAGTGAATCAATCATCAATACCATGGAAACAAATAGTCTCGAACGGTGAAATTGAATCTTATAACTCATCAAAAAGTCTATAAATGAATTTAATAAAATTATACAAAAAGAATTAAGATATTATAAATTAATTTATTAATGAATCTAATTTTTTTATCCAAGACATTATGTGTGAGTGCCGATCACTTTTGGTGATAATGTAAGGGATTCTCTTCAAACCCCCCTTTTCCCTTCAGGCTATGCTTTCAATTTCATAAAAACTACAAAATTTTTCTGTATTTTTATACAATTCTTCTAAATTATATTTATAAATTATGAAATCATGTATCCATATCAATACATAATTCTTTGATGTGGAAATACATGTTTTATAAGGTTCATTTCTCAATTCCTCTCGATAAGCAAGACCGATTAAAGGGAACAACCAAATTTCCTACCCATTTTCAAGTACCATCCATAATATATTTTAATAAATTATTATTCTTATAAAATTAATCATTTTATCATGAAAATATATCTTGGTTAATTTCTATTTTTATTCAAAATATTATTCCTTTTTTGCTTTAAATGATCCTCATTATTTTTCTTAAACCGCACTAAAATGTTTCATTTATAATGTTTCATAAACATTTTTTTTTCATTTTTTAACTTAATTTTTACGTAATTTATCATGAAATATACCTATTTTCCTTTTAATGTCAAATTATGATTTAAATCCATTCTTTCATGGATACCATTATGATATTATTTTTGGTTATGACTTATTCACCACTTTTTCCTTGTTTGTGGTGTATGTATACTTCCATATTAATTATGATCATAATTCATTGAAGATTTAATTAAAAAGGCATATTTATTGTATCATGGATATGAATATTTCCTTATCCATATACTATTTTATATATAGTGTTTATTTTGAATGTTCTTTAAACTTTGTAAATATTGATAGATCCATATTTTTTACTCAATATGGATAATTTGTTAAGTCATATTGTTCATTAATTAAATCTATGTATGAAGAATGATTTTGAATTGTATTTATGGTTGAGGTCCTATTATAGATATCACCTTAATGCATCAAAAGGTCTCATGAGACAAAATAATTGGTGGAAAACCCTACGTGATTGTTTCCATGAAGAATCAGATGGGTTTCAACCCACATAATTAAACTGTCATGATGCTATAATGGTTCATGTGTTAGATACATGAACTACAAAAAAATAATTTTCTTCATTCAATATTTAGTTATTACTATCCATGATATTTTTACTATTAAAAAATTTATGGTTTCATTTTCATTCTCAGTGTATTGATGGAATGTGTTTTATAGATTTATTTCCTTACCATAAATGTTGTGACTCATTTATTTTCTTCACTCATTATTTTTTCATATAACATTTCATGAGAATTAGATCTCATCCTTATATTTTATTTCCTTCCCGGGGTTATGAATATGAAATATTTGAATAAGTTTCTGGGAAGCATTTTATTTTAATTGTTTATGTTCTTTGTTTAATTACCAATGTAATAAGAGAACTGTGTATGTATCTAGTTCTTCAAGAGAACTGAAATAATTGATCCTTGGTGATGTGATATATTATATCTATGTAATTTTAATAAAATGACCATAAACTCTTGGATACTAAGGATGGGGTTGTTATAGTTGGTATTAGATAAATACTAGTAAAAACCATTGGATCTAGATGTTAAATAAACATGAGAATTTTAATTACTCCTTATATTGAATTTCTGGATCAATACTCATAATTATTATTAGATAACATCGTGTATGCCATTATTTTGTGATGTCTCTTAATTAAACAAAATTAATCAATACCCACAATCAATGCAGGGATTACCCTGCAGAGAAAGTCAACATAGTTAGTGTTGGAGCTTATTTGATTTGGACCATATTAGAATAACTTACTCAGGTTTTGAATAATTACCATACTATACCTATGTTGGATCATTCCATGTAGAATAAGTCCCCATATTTTAGTGGCACTACTAATATAGTGGTAACAGAGAAATGGATCAAGTCCCTTGAAAAGATATATATACTACTTGTGATGCAATAAAAATGAAAAAGTAGTACAAGAAGTTCATTGTATCAAGGGATATTTTAAAAAAATGGTGGTTTTTGATCTAGAATAAGAAGGAGGAAGATGAAATAGAAGACTTGGTATTGATAAATTTTAAGGAAACATTCTTCTATAAATACCTCCCTTTTGAACAATGAACTAAAATGAAGAGAAAATTAAATAGCCTTCAGCAAAGGGGAAAAGGGAGTGTGGTAGAGTATGAGGCTACATTCAAAATACTATCTAGGTATTCTATTGATTACATATTTTATTTTTATGAAATATTGATCATTTATTTGAATGTCTTATGCCAATTCTCCTAAGGACACTGACTTCTCAAACATTTTCATAATATGATGAAATAGTATTAAGTTCCATAAAAAGGAAGAATGAATTTCATATATCTTATATATTCAAGGGGAATAAAGAGGAAAAAAGGACTTTTGATAACCATATAAAAACTGAATCATCATAGAAGAAGAGGGGAATGATGAAATTTCCATTATGAAATAATTGGGGAAAGAATCAGCCTTGGGAATTCTTGAAAGGCATGGCAGTATGGTATAAGTGCATAGAAAAGGGTCATCAAGAAAATGAATTCATGGGTAAAAAACCAATCAATGATTTTTAATGCCTCAATTATAATGAAATGGGGAATTATTCAAATCAATTTCCCATGTGTTAAGGGAATTTACCATAAAATATTCCAAGGGGAGATGGCCAAGCTTATGCGATCACCACAGCTGAAGTAGGAGTACCCAATGATATTTTAGAATGTAAAATAATTCTAAATTAAAATTTATACAATGATTTATTTGAATTTGGATCATAATACTGTTTTATATATACCAAATTTCAATGAATATTATATATTTCCCTTTTGATTTAATAATGGAGTTTTTAGTGAAAACCCTTACGGGAAGTCACATTGCATCAAAAAAAGTGTCGAGAAGATCCCATTATTGCATATAATCATGCTTTATTTTCCAAAGATATCATCATACCCATAGTATAATTTGATATAATCCTTAGTATTTACTAGATTTCAAAATATGTTGCGATAATTTATTTTCTGAAGAAGGGAATTATGATTTGGGAGGAAGATATAGAGTCCCTAATCTATGGAGAAGATACTTCATCATATGATTCCTATCTAGATCCACCCCATGTAGCTATACTGAATTAAATTATTAGTTATGAAGTGAAAAAAACTAATAGGGATAAGGAAATTCATATTCCAATTGAGTATGTACCAATTTTATAGGAATACATTGATGTACTTTCTAAGGAATCACTGAGAAAACCCCTAGTGCGTAATCTTGAAATTACCAATGATTTAATCCCTAATGAAAGACCAATATACAATAACCCTTATAGAATGAGCACTATTGAATTAGTGGTGCTGGATAAACAACTAGAGGAGTTGAGTAATAAGGGATTTATTTTCCCTAGTGTTTCTCCATAGTGACCTCTACCCTCTTTATTGAGAAGAAAGATGGAACCTTTAGGCTCTAGGTTGACTATAGATAAATAAATGATATTATAATAAAGAACATGTATCATATGCATCACATTAATGATTTATTTGACAAAAATCATGGAGCTAAATAATTTTTGATGATTTTAATTCATTTTGGGTATCGTCAATTGTGAGTAACAAAGGAATATATTTCGAAGATAGATTTTCGGACAAGGTATGGATATTTTGAGTTTAGAGTAATTACATTTGGATTTACTAATACATCCTATTTTTTAATGATATAATGAATAGAATATTTAAGTAATATCTTAATGATTATGTTTTAGTATTCATTTATGATATTCCAGTGAATTTTAAAAACTATATATACTATGAGAA
Source organism: Viscum album (assembly GCA_963277665.1). Classification (NCBI taxonomy): domain Eukaryota; kingdom Viridiplantae; phylum Streptophyta; class Magnoliopsida; order Santalales; family Viscaceae; genus Viscum; species Viscum album. The sequence continues at coordinate 2,049,887,137 of OY728137.1, forward strand.
TCACTTTCATATTTATCTTGAGACACTCATAAAAAAGGTTTTATAAGTTATGTTTATCATTTGTGAATTATGGATTCAAAAAATTTATTTTCTTGGACATATTGTCTCTAATGATGGAATCTCAGTTGATCCTGCAAAGAAAAAGGTAGTCCAAGAATGGCCTACACCAATGAACATAACTATGATATATAGTTTCATTGGTTTAGAAGGTTACTATCATCATTTCTTTTAGAATTTCTCTCGATTAGCTAACTCATTAACCAAGAATACACGTAAATAGGTTAAGATTGTTTTGGAAATAGAAAGTGATAAATTATTTGAATAATTTAAGAGTATATTAGTTAATTATTATATCTTTAATATTATATAAGGAAATATTATATTTGTGATATATAATTATGCATCAAAGAAAGGACTAGGTTGTTTCCTTATGTATGATTATAGAGTTATTTCATATTCATCAATGTAGTTAAAAACTCATGAACAAAACTATACAACTTTTTTTCTTGAATTAGATGATGTAATATTTTCTAAAAAGATATGGAGACACAATCTCAATGGTGACAGATGTGATATATATAAGGATCATAAGATTTTAAAATAAATATTTACACATAAATAACCAAACATGATTAAAACAAAATGGTTTGAGATACTAAAATATTATGATTTATCAATGCACCACCATCTAGAAAAAGCTAATAAGGTAGTAGTTGAAATAAACATGAAATATCATGTACTTCTAACCCAAATTAAAATTGAAAGAGATCCTATATTCATAGATTTTGTAATGATGGATATGGAAATTATTAAAGAAGGGGAAGCATGTATACATTTTTCAAATTATTTTAAACCTTATATACTAGAGAGGATAAAAATATCTTAATCTAATGATGATAATTTTGAAAAGAAAATTAAATATGTTAACGATAAAAGACATGAATACTTCAGGTATGAGGAAACAATTCTGAAATTTGGAAAGTTGTTATGGGTTGCATCAATACTAGAGATAAAAAGGGGACTATTAGATGAATCTCACAGCTAAAATTTCACTATAATCTTTAGTAGTACCATGATGTATAGATATATGATGAAACATTTTTTGGTTGGATGACACGAAGTGGTAATTTTCTGACTATGTGTCATGATTTCTAGTTTTTCAACAAGTGAATGATGAGAGAGAACATCCTAGATAAGTCATACAACCTATATTTATTCCTATATATTAGTGGGATAGAGTTGTAATGGATTTTTTCACTAGATTTCAAAATACTCTAAGATTGAATGATTCAATTCAGTTAATTGTTGATTGAATTACTAAATTACCACTATTCCTCACTATAATAGAGGATTTTACACTGGAGCGCCTTACAAGAATCTATATTAATGATTTTTTGATACTTAATGGAGAACCTATTTCATTTTTTTGATCATGATCCATAATTCAGATTTAAATTATGGAAAAATATTCATAATTATTTGGATGCTAATATTCATTTGAGTACATATTATCACCCTAAAACCAATGAAAAATCAAAAAAGAAAATCCAAACTTTAGAAGACATGTTAAGACCATTCTCACTTTAATTTAAAGGAATGTGCGATCCATATTTATCTTTGGTATAGTTTTACTACAATAAAAGTCTCCATTCATGCATTTAAATGGAACAATATTAAGAATTATATTGAAAGATATATCATAAATCAATTTTTTGGGATGAATTTGGTAAAATGGATCTTTTAGGCCTATAACTTCTAGAGGAAATAATAGAAAAGGTAAGGACTATAAAATCCCATACCAAATCAGCTCAAAGTAGGAAAAAGAGTTATGATAACAACCATATGATGTATTTGGAGTTACAAGTGATAAATCATGTCTTTTTAAAAGTATCTCCATGGAAGGGTGTCATAAGGTTCTGTAAGAAAGGAAAACTTAGCCCCATGTAAATCCGAAAATTTGAAATTCTAGAATGAATTGGAGCTCTAGATTGTCAATTATCAATGATTACAAGTCTCTCTAAATTTTAGAATGTGTCCCACATATCATTGTAAAATAAGAACATGCCAAACCCAATGAATTTAATCACCTATAAAGAAATAGAACTGGAGCCTGACTTGTCTTACAACGAAGAGCCTATCAAGATTATTGACACAAGAGAGCATGTCTTGAGAAATCATCAAGTCAAATGGTAAAGTTTATTTGGAGAAACTATAAAATGGAATAAGAAACATATGAACATGAAGATATTATGAAAATGAACCATACAAATCCATTTAGATGGAAATATTGATAAAAAATCAAGGAAAAGATTTCTGAAGGAGGGAAGAATTTCAACCCCTAATATTATATGGGTTTTATCTTCTTAAATAAATTCAATTCATTTTATATCTTACATTGCACATAAAATCAAGCATAAACAAATAGTGATATACTATTAAATATTAATATGGCCATAGGAATAGTAATATGATCATTTGGAATTAAATAGTGACCTGACCTATGAAATAATTCCTAAAATTTAGGTATCTTATGAATGAAAATATGATACTTTTATATCATGTAATAAGAGAATATATGTATTAAAAATGATAAATTATTTTTTGGTATTTCATTGAAATGTAAATGTTTATTTAAAATTTTTATAATTAATATACTAATTTAAAGGAAAGTTTATTTTCATAATGTAATATTTTGTTGTGTTGCGATTATAAGATAATTCTATCAAACCTTAATTAATTTTTTAGTGTCATAAAATAAGATATAATTTTAAAATTGATATTTTTCAAATAAATAATGATATTAATTATAAATTAAATTTCTCATATTGAAAAAATTATTTGTAAAATCTGGAGTCCGTTTTTAAATTCTACCAGATGAATAATGGTTAGGGTTTATGTATGGTATTTTTCTAAAATAATTGAATTTTTGGGAATAATGAAATATGGTAAAATACGTTATGATATAAAAATATTAATTATTTATTCCAATACGATATATGGATAATGTAAGAACCATTATTTAGAAAGAACATTCTGTAGTTATTGTACAGAAGCACAAGAATCCACACTATTTATAGTCTTGGGCCAAAACAATAAAAAATGAATAAAATAATCAAAAATCACCACTCTCCTCCAATATATATACCACCCCTCATCACCTCTTCTACTCGCCTATCCATATCCTCCAAGCTTGTACAATTTCTAACCAATACCTCTCCTAAATATCTCTCCCATGTTCTGGTCTTTCTATTCTCACCCAAAATACCATTTCTATTTTAATTAAGGAGGTTTTCAAGGAGGGGAATTCAAGAGGTAAAACACCATTTTGTTATATTATCTTTCTTTTTATTTATTTATTTTATTATAAATTCCTTACCTTATAAATAAAAAAATTATTGATAACCTGTATATCTATTATATACTATTATGTTATTATTTTAATGTAATATTCATCATAAATCCCTTATCCTTTTCCATTTATTTTAAAAATCAAATCATTGTCCATGATGTGCCAATTTACCACCATTGTGGATGATGCATTTTCATTTTCCCTATCCTCCTTCAAGGATAGTCTTAAAATAAATATTATTTTTAAAAAAGATTTCAAAATGTATATTAAAACTTATTTAGTATTCTATAACTAGTATATGTACAAAATATTAATTAATAAAACAAAACTAGTGTGTGATGACTGAAAAACCCCTAAAATAATCTAAATAGTTATCATTAAAGTTTTATCTAAATATTCATCCTCTTATTGGAAAAAAAATTTATATACCAGATCATTAAATATTGTATATGTTCATTAATAACATATAATTTTAATTATGGACAACTATTCTCATTTTATATGATCTTTCATAAAGTATAGAATTGAAAAAATCTTGAAAACCAGGGAAATGAGCAGCCCTAGATAAAAATTGTTTATTTTATAACTCATAAAAAATACAGTAAATGAACTTAATAAAATTATAGTAAATAAAATAAATGATTAAGTGGTTATTATTTAAATTATTAAAGAATCTAATTTCATTATCTTGGACATTAAGTTCCAGTACAGAAAACATTCGAACAAAAGGTAAGGGAATCTCTCTGAACCCCCATTTTTCCTTCTGGATAAAATTTCTCTCTATTTACACCAATTAAATTCTTATTTATTTTTATATAATTCATCTAATTTATGTTTATATGTTAAAAAATTTATCCATATTAGTTCATAATTCTTTGATTTTAGAATACATGTTTTATAAGGCTTCCTTCTCAATTCCCCCTGCAAAGCAAGCCTGATTAAATGGAACTTCAAAATTTCTTACCCATTTTCAAGTATCATCCATAATATGTACTAATACCCCAATATAATGTTAAAATAAATATTTTTATCATTAAAATATATCTTGTTTCATTTCTTGTTTTATATAAAATGTCATTCCTTTTTCGTTTTAAATGCTCCTTAAAATTTTCCATATAATACACTAAAATATTTCATATCTAATATTTATTAAACATTGTTTTTACATGGCTTAACTTAATATGGAAAAAATTTATCATAATATATTACTATTTTACCTTATGAATTTTTTGGTATTATTTTAATCCATTCTTTCAGGGATACCATCCTGATATTACCTTCAGTTATGCCTTACTCAACACTTTTTCTTGTGTGTCTTGTATGTACACCTCCCTTTTATTTGTGATCATAATTCAATTAATATTTCATTAAATATCGATATTTATTATATCATGGATATGATTATTTTCTTATCAATATACAATTTTACTTACAATGTTTATTTTTAATGTGGTTTTATTTGAGGAAATATTGATAAATCTATATTTTCTACCCAATATAGATATTTTGATAAGTAACATTGTTCAAAAAATAAATCTAGGTATGATGAATTATTTTAACATTCATTGATGTGTGGGGTCTAGTTATAGATAGCCCTTAGATGCATTGACATGTCTCATGAGTCAAAACAGTTGGAGACGCACCCATTGTTTTTATTGTGAAATAGAGTAAGATCTACACATAGACCTAAACCATATTGATGGTATAATGGTTTATGGTCTAGATACATGACGTCCAACAAAGAAGAATTTTTTTCATTGAATATTTAGTTATTCTTATCCATGGTATTTTCCATATGAAAAAATTTCTGGTTACATTTTTAATCTTAGTGTATTAATGGGATGCATTTTACATATTCTTTACCCTTCCATTATATCTATGCCTTATTGACTATATTTCACATATTATTATTTCATATACCCCATAGTGAGTATTTGAGCTAATCATTTTATGTTTTCCTTCCTCGGGTTTTGAAGATGATATCTTTGAGTATGTTTCAAGGAATCCTTTTATTTTCATTTTCTATGTTCTATGTTTATTTACCAATGTTATATGGAAAACATGTATGCATATATTCCCTCAAGAAAACTAAATTGATCCATCCTTGGTGATGTGATATCATGTATCTATTCCATTATAATAAAATGTCCCCCAAAACAGGGCTAATGGGGTTGGGGTTTTAAAATCACGACTTTAATCATCCTGTAAATCTAAAATTAATCATCAACCCTGAAAAAAGTATTTTTATGAATGCCCCATCTGCCACTTCTACTACCCCTGAAACCGAAAATATTGTAAAAATATTTCCTTAATGTTCGTCTCATAATTTTAGATGAATAATCACAAATTGGAAGATAAGGATGATAATATGAGATTAATCGATAATTTCTTATCTATATTGATAATTTCTTAATGGAATATAGCATATTGAAGACATGATTAATAACTATCACTACCACAGATCACGCCTTAGAGAGTGCCTACTATTATTATTGCTAGAGAGAAAAAACTGAAAAAGGATCACTTTTATCCACACTAGTTAAAAGCGCTAATAGAGGTTACTTTTATCGGTTCTAAAAATGCTGATAAATGTATACCCTTTATCCGTTCTTTTTTTAACACTAATAAAGTTGGATCTTTATTATCACAGTTCCTAGAACAAATAAAAAAATTTCATAAAAATATTATTAATATATATAAAATTATCATATTTATATTAAAACAATTATGTTTATTTATGTATATTAATTAAAAAATTCCTGTATATAATTAATTTAATTATGATATATTAATATATATTTCTTAATAATTAAAATATAAATAATGTTTTTAAAAAGGAATTTACAAAATAATAAATGAACACACATATATTTAAATAATTATAAAATTATAATAAATAGTTTTATTATATTTATAAATATATATATATATATAATTGTACACAGATATATAATTATATAATAATATATAATTATACTCCAAATACAATAAACCATGGATTAAAATATATGGTCCCAAAAAATTTATTAATGAAAAGAAAATACGCGATAGAGAAAGAGAAATAATGGTGCTTGAGATTTTAATACGGTGGCATGCCACCAAAAAATAGAATAAAAAATAAATCATCTTTTCTTTGTTCCTACCGCTTCTTTCTTGAGAATTTCCCTGAGCTATCGAGTTCCTTCCTTACATCCATTATTTAGGTGCTTTCCACATGATATCCTTGTCACCCTTGTTCGATGATTCATCATCCCCATCATCCTAATGAGTAGTCTCAATTCCTTCGGTAACATTATTGAAGGTGGGGACATCTATAGTCAGTACATTATCCAAAATATCTTCTTATTTAACATCAGATTAAAGGTATCTAATATCCTCCTAGAATGCATCCCTACAGTGAGATATGCTAAGAATTTCTAGTAGAGTGAGCTTTAGTGTATGGGTTCCAGAGTGCAGTAGAGCATTGACACCCACATTGGTTATCACCTTTCCCTCCATAGAATCACCAAGCACAAGGTCTCAAGACGCTCCTCTAATTCGATCCTATAGATTAAGTTAAAGGGGTGTTAAATTATCTTCCTGTAAAGATGTTAAAAATATTGAAAAACAAAAATAATCTCTAGTCAACTCTACCTAGACAATATTATGGGGTCCAATAAAATCTTGTCCCTTACCATCTAACTAATTTCTAGACACATGTGTCCTAGAATTCCTGGGAAAGGGAAACTAGAATCCCTCATAATCCAACACTTTATCTTTCCATTTACTTTTGAAATTAATAGCCTCTTTCCTATGGTTATGATGAACTACTTCATGATAAATTGCCTCATGGTCAGATTTTTTCAAAGAGACCGTATTTTCCATTAAAACAACGTTTTTATTTCATAGAGCCTCCTTGAAGGAGAAGTTATCATGCATTGCTTACACCTCTTAATTCACAGGCAAGACACATCTCAGAGGGGGGGAGGCCTTCTCAACGCGTATCACTGGAGAATCCTCCAGCCAAGGATCTCGTGTCTCTAATACATACAATCCACGATAAAAAATTCCTTTCTCATGAATCAAAAATCCATGCACATGCTTCCCTGTCTTTCTACTGTCTTTCTCCATGTGATATTTTTCACTTCATTTATTGTTGAAGGTATTCTGATGATATTTCTCCATAGAGATCCCAAAATAATTTCAATCACTACTATAAAAATGTCCTATACCAGTGCTAAAAACGGGATTTAACAGCGCTAAAGAAGCGCTGTAAAGCTCAACGCTCATATAGGGGGTCCCTTTTATCAGGGCTCTGAAAAGCGCTGATAAAGGTTCCTTTTATTAGCGCTTTTCGGAGCGCTGATAAAGTCTCCTTTTATCAGCGCTTTCCGGAGCAATGATAAAGGTCAAAAAAAATTTAAAAAAATTAAAAAATTAAATAATGTGGGGAGTGATTTTATCAGCGCTTGACACCCCCTTTATCGGTGACAGAAAGTCTCCCGCGTACTGACCTTTCTGCACATCCTCATACACTCGAACCCCCTTCACTTCCACCTAAACTCGAACACATGACCTCCCCCCTTTCGCAGCTTCACCTTTTCCACTTATCCATTTCATTTTGTTCTCTATTTAATGACATATCTATATATATATAGTTATATTTATTCATATTTTGATATAGATTCACATTAAAATAAATATATTTATTCATATATTAGAATATATATATTAATACGTCTATTAATATATTAATATATATATATAGTAATAATTTTTTAGACGTATATATATTTGTATATTAATATATACTTATAAGATTAGTTTTAAATACATTTGTGAAAAAATATGTTTTTGATGTGTGTTTATAAGTAAATATATAAATACATACATATATACATATATACAATGAACACACAGACACATAGACACACACACACAAACAGAAAAATATATAATTATGAATAAATACACACATATATATATTTGAAAAGCCATAGAATGTTAAAATGACCATAAAATATAATCTAGAATCTCGTTTCAACACCACAACTAGTCAAATCGAATAAAATCAAACAATATTCGATATGATATGTGGTACAGGCCTAAAGGACATCCGGATCAGAAGTTATAATTGATAGAATGTTAACAAATCAGGGTATCCCGACTAAAAACTCAGTTTTGGAGGCCTTATGGGCCTTTTTGGGCTCAAGAAATGTGACAGTGGCTTTTCCTCTGTCACAAATGCATAGAGATCGTCGTAGAATTTGATTTGATATGCTGTAGAGCTCAAACAGACTCCCAGATCAAAAGTTATGTCTATTTGAAGTTTGAGTTACATTTTCTACATATTTTATAGCTTTTATTAATTTTTTTGATATTTTGTGTCATGAAATTGTTATTAAATTATTTTTAATCGATAATAATTAGAAAATTAATAAATAATAATATTTTTTTAAAATATTTTAAATCCATTTTCACTAAAGTTCCTATATATTAAATGTAATAGTCTATTTATACGTATTTATAACATATTTAAAAAATATATATTGTATTCATATCAATATAAATATACTTATATAAAAAAATATTATTTTTAATGATTTTTTTGAAACATAACATTTTTCAGCGCTCGTGAAAAGCACTGATAAATCCTCCCATTATCAGTGCTACTAATAGAAGCGCTATTACAGGGGATCCCTTTATCAGCGCTAAAAAAAGCGCTGATATAGTAGGGCCTTTATCAGCCCCAAAAGAAGCTCTGATAAAGGGGGCCTTTATCAGCGCTTTTTTTGAGTGCTGATAAACGCGCTCCTTTATAAGCGCTTTTTAGCACTGATAAAGGCCCCCTTTATCTGTGCTTTTTTTGCACTGAAAAAAGTGTAGTGCATCCCTTGCCCATTTTTGTAGTAGTGAATCCAATCAATAGAGATAACTCCTTTCATAATCAATTTATATAATAATATGACAATGAGGGGTGGATATAGTTACCTTATCAATGAGGGTCGCACTAAGATCTATCTCTACTAACATCCACACAATGTGGACAAACCTCACATGCTCTGACTCCCTATCCAATCTGATCAGAACTACAAGTGTAGTGGCAATATCATACAGAATATTCAGATTCCATTAAATATTGTTGAGTCCACAAATCCCCACCCTTACCTTTGGAAATAAATATTAGGTAGTCGACATATCAAAATCAAAACTCCAGTTGTTATGTCGACGAGTGTCTATCTTTAAAAATAGAGATCCAAAACTCAAAGCACATTGCTTGAATTCATTAGAGAGAAATAGACAATGAGTGATTATATGGGCAATTGAAATAGAAACATCCTGTTATAAAACCCCCAAATTTCGGATACATTATTACACAAATTTTCCAACCACTATCACTTTTCACCCTTTCGAAGAACAAGGATTGTAATAATCGAGTTCTTACCCATAGAGAGATTTTCCAATACACCATCATCATTTTCATCCACCAGAACCAAAAATCCCTTCTTAACAATATGAAATGTGGATGTATCCCTAAATGATCCAAGAGAACACATACCTCAACTCACAATTAACATCGAAAAATATTTGGGCTTTCCATCAGTAGGCGCATCAAAGGACCATGAATCATCCTTGCCGAGCACAAATAGATTTCCGCTAGTGAACCTACCCTGTTGGCATCATCTATAGAGCCACACCTCTTATTTAATCACTCTCTCTCAACAGATAAATATTTATATATAATTATATAATTATATAAATATATATAACTATATGAATATATATAAATTTATATAATTATATACATAACTATTATTAAATAATTATATATAATTATTTAAATATTTATAATTATAGAAATATATTTATATTTATGTGAAATTTTTTATAAATATATTTATTTATAATTAGGATTATAAATATATATATTTATCTAATTATAAAATTATAATAAATATATATAAATAATATTTATTTGATATAAATATAATTATATGTATATATAATTATATGTATTTATAATTTTATGTATATATAATTAAATGTATATGTATTTATATAAATATATTTAAATATATAAATATTTTTCTAAATATAAAAAAATATTTAAAAATATAATTATTTATAATTATAATTATAAATTAATATAAATATATTTATATATTTTTAAATAAGATTTATATGGCAATATATATATATGTGAAAGTAATATATAAATATCATTTATTTACACAACTACAAAATGATGTTATTGTCATGGTTTGAAATTGTGGAAATAAACCAAAAATTCATGATTGTAGCTTACAACCATGGATTGGATAAACCGTGGGTCCTATTATCGTTTAAATAAGGTCCATCTACAGAAACATTTTAACCATAGATATTAAATCCAATAGTCATGGATTAAACCATGGATGCATGCCATCTATGGACATGGTTTTATCCATTGTAATAGAATGATATATCCATGGTTAAACCTTCATGATTAACGCTTACTTCCATGGTTTAAACTATGGCGATTGTTTTTTTTTTTTTTTACAAAATTACACTACCTATAAAATTCTACTACATTAGTTTTTTTTGAATTTTTTTCACTAAATTCCACTCTTGTCACATTCTATCACAGAAGCACACAAAATATTTTAGATAACAACCAACTTAGGAAATAACAGTAAAAAAAACATTAAATTTCATATACTACCAAGAAACACAACCTACTAATCTATCACCAAAAATACATATACACATGTAAATAATGTTAGTCATTATAAATCACATCTCCACCCTCATAGACTATATCATTTAAAACAACATCAACGTAGTCACCTCTAGCTGTACCACCCACACCACCTACATCATCAACAGGTTCCATACAACCATCCTCAAAAATCATGTGCATGCTCCATAAAAAATATCAAACACTACAACTTTTTATGGAGGAAGGGAAGAAAATATAGCTAATATCACTTTGTCCATATTGTCATTGTTTTATTTGATTCTTCCAATACTCATGTCGAACTTCTTGTGATGAATTCTTAATGGTGGCATTCAACGGTTATTGTGTTACAATTCCAGCAATGTTTCTATAATCACCACTCAAAAATATCATAGAAATTGCTCAAAAATATTAAAATTTACAAGGTCTTCTCATTTTTTAAACCAGTTTATGATTATATAGTTATAATATTTTTATGAATATGATGGTCATTTTCAATCCAATATCAATTTTGAAATAAAATTCTCTTTTTACCTTTTATGGGTTTTTAGAGAGGGATTTTGTTATAGATTTATATATGTTGGGGCCTACCATGATTATTATTACATAGTGATGATTTCCACCAACAATAGGTCTATTAATGTTAGTTTCAAGGTGGTATAGTTTTTATACTTTCAATATTTGTAGGGCCTCTCTTGGTTAATTCATGTTAGAATGATGTTAGAGTAGTTCAAGTCATAAAGATGATGTTTAGAGTTAGTTTTATTATGTGAATTGGATTACATATTTTTGAAGTAATGTTTTGGTTTTATTACTAGTAAACATACTATAAGAGTGGTGGAAGGAATATCATTTTTCTAGGATTATTATAACTTATTAGTCTACATAAAAATATAAGGTATCATTTTTAGGGTTCATGTATGAGTTCATATGTATCATGTAGTATTACTTCATTATCATTAAATCCATTTGTATGATATATCACACATATAACTCTAATGATCATAGGAATCATCATTTAAAATAGAGGAAATTGATGACAAACAACCAACTCATATTTATATAAAGGTTTGTGATGTTCCCATACTTATGTTTGAAACTCTCTCTACCAATCAGTTGAGTAAGGAGTAATTTTTTTTTCTGATTACGAGGTATTTGTGTCTCAAAATAATAAGAAATATCATCTAATATTTGTGACTAATGTAGATTTTCATGTAGAGGAGATCATAGTTCTCACTCAGCTAAATAGAAATATCTAAAGATAATGTGTGCTATATATGTTCTAGTAATTAATTATGTAGAGGTTAACAATGTAATCATAATCATTGGGTGGGAGAGGATTGGTTGAAGTCAAACATTTTTATTTTCCCATCTTTGTTTCCCTTCAAATAGCTAGATAACAGTTATTATGGATAATTTTAATGTCATGATCTAGTTAATCATTATTTGATATTTTCTGCAACTTGTGACTGTATAAATCTACTATTGTTAGAGTTTTAGATTTTGATCAAGAGGTTATATTCATCAATATATATGATGGATAATTATTGACACAAATAGACAATATTCAAGGTAAAAATATCTTGGAAAATAATTTGTCAACATTTAAGGATGAGGTACTTCTTAGTAATGATTTGTATGGATTATTTTCAAGATTGGGAGTTTGAGTGACATCACATAGGATAGATTTCAGTTTCAGTTATTCCTTTCTGCATTCTGCCATATATAATGTAGTCCTTGAAAAATTTAGGTATTTATTAGTTTTCTCTTATAGTTTAGACCCTTTATTAGGTTAAGTATTTATTTCCTTGTAGTTATATATAGCGGTGTAGTAGATATACCTCTGTATTAAGGGGATTTTGAAAAATTGATGAATTCCTATTATTCGTTTTGTATCATTTAATGAGGTTGTTCTAGTGGAAGAATTTTTGATGTTGGAGTATATAGATATAGTGCATGATTTAGAATGTCTAAATCACCCCTTCAGGTAATCCTCATTCAATAATTTATATCAATAGGTAGACTGAAAGTGGTCTGATGCACTATATGGTAATTGTTAGGCATTACTAACCTGATTTGAGGTTTAATAAATTTCTTAGAAACTGAAACTTATTATAATTAATGTTAGTGGGAGGCTTTCATTTTTTATCCTATCTTTAACATATAATTGGATATTCTAGTGGAGAAATTATCTATACAACTTCAACTAGATACTCTTACCCGTAGTGAGCAAACCATTTCTCATAGTGGTTGAAAGATAGATATTTACCTCTTATTAAAGATGGATTTTATCAGAATCCATCATTTTGGTATAAGACCCTATGGCTCTATCCATGGTGTGAGATAGATGGGTTTTAATAGTTTCATGGAAATGTGCTCTTTAGTAGATGGGAAAAGGTTCTTATTTAGTTGTGATAGGTATTAATCAAAAAGAAAATTCTATAATTTTTCTCAATTATAGAATGAATAATATATTTTCATTATTATATGGTTTTATTGGTATCTCTTACAATTTATAATATATGACCATATTTATGAGGGGGATAATTGTGTAATTGGGAGACATATTGGATATGGGTCTTCAACAGGGTCAGTGATATTAATATGACCTATGTAATGGGTCAAAGGGGTCATTGAAGGTTGAGTAATGGTCATTTTCGTGACATATTCAATTTTATTGGGATGATATTATGATGGGGGCATTCAAACATAATTGAAAAATTATTTTCTTTTAAAAATACCAAAATTTTTATTTGAAAATTACATATGTAATAATAATGAAATATCTATGCGCAAGCCCAAAACCAGATTATAAAATAATTTCTACTGATATATAACTTATAGGAAACTCACCTTGAAAGGCATTTCAGAAATCATAGAACATATTATATGAATATGATTTATTCCTAGTAACAGTTATTATGAGACACTACTTATTAGAAAACATATAACATTATTTAGTAGATAAATGATTTAATGGATCTAAAACACAATGTCAATTGAAAAACCAAGAACACTTAAAATTCGTATCATAATAGTTTTAGCAATATATAATTAAATAAAAAACATGGGATATCATGCTTTTTAAAGAATAATAGGTTTGAAAAATATAATAATATATCACTTCACCATATTGAAACCATCATTATTAGTTATTTTAGGGTGTTCTCTCCATTGATATTTTACAACCACTAGACTATATCACATATACAAAATGAGGTGACAAAGAAAACTATGAAATCCTATATTGATCAATAATCATTTTATTAAAGATGTGTAATTTCCATTTTATGCCATCAATTAATCATAATATTCATGAATATTTTCATATCATATAAAAATAAGAGGACTACTAAGTGAAATTTATTAGATTATTTAGTTCACCATATCACCATTATGTTAATTTAAATATCAACATCAACATATGTGGTTCAAAGAAACATTAATATATTTTCTCATGATTATTTTATTTTATCAAAATAACTATCTTTAGAAATCCCTAAACTCAATTGAATTATTCATCACTAAAGAGGTACTTAGTATGAAGTAGACACATCTTCAGGTCCGCTATGGTGTTTATGCTAGGTGTGAGCATATATATACTCAGTAAGAAACCAAAAATTTCTCTCAAACTAGTAGTCAATGACTAGGGGTATCTATTAACATGTCAAACCATTCAAATAAATATAAATAAAAAATTAAAAAACAACAATAAAAAATCATGGCAATGATATATACATATAACTACTATATTAATCATATACTTTATTAACTCACAAGACTATACATCCGTATAGATTGCTAGATATCAATATAAAGTTTTAATTTGGACAATCTTTCAATGCATCCCATCCGGGCTGGTGATTGGGTTATCATGTAGCCCATCCCACCCATGTGAAAATCAAGAGTAAGTCAATATGACTTTTTCAAGGAAAGGTGAATGTGTATATATAGTTAAGGTCAACAACCATCTTGTGGAATAGGTTAATGTGTATACTCAACCAGGGCCCAAAAAATCTATCCCATATAATTTACTAGCATGTCAATATTCAAATATTATACATTAACAATTTATAATAACAAGAAACATATATATGAAAATACCCCTTCTATATTTCTCATGATATATCAATGAATTATCATGATTTAGGTATAAATATATTATACTAATAATCATATATGTCCATATTAAAATGTGGAAATTGATCTCAATGATATAGTAGATATGATATCAACATAGCATAAAGTATGCACATTCCTAGAATTCAATAACATAAATTTGAAACGAATAAAATATCTTCAAGTTAATCATAGATAGGAGTAATCATTACCTGGGAGTTGAAAATAAAAAACATAATATATAATTTTATCACCATTCAATATTCCATTTCACATTTTACAAATAGGAATATGGGTATATCAATAAGGCTCTATGTTTTGAATTTGGATAACTATAGGACTCGAAGAAATTTCAATAATGCTCATGAATTTGAGGAGGGTGAGACACACTGGCACAAATAGATATTTTAATAAAATAATATTCATTTCATTATGACTCACCAAGATCTTACACCACACAATCTATCATTTCCAACATCTTCCACTGTGTGCATCTAAATATCTCAAGGGTGATAGTCTAATATTTCTCGAAGACTACTATTGTTAGTTCACATCATAATGAGACAGGAAATTTATATATCTAGAAATGAATTAAAAATTAAGTCTAGGAAACCATCAATCATCAATATCATTAAATATATATGATTGATCATCATATTCTAGGTGTTGGGTGATTTATTTATCCACAATTTAATGATATGAATTTTATTTGTAGAATAATTATGAATGATTTGAATTTATACACAAATTTATAAATAACATCAAAACATATATCAAAATGGTAACTAAAATAATTATTAATATTTTTAGTAAAATTATACCATTTGAATAATATTGATATATATAACTAAGTTAGATTTACCTTTCATCAATAATTTTATTTATTGACATTTAAATAATACTTAGATGTTTTTAATTATTGAAAAAATTCTAATAAACATAATCTATATCTTATATTGATTTCATTCATCTATCATTATACTCATAATTTTGAAATAACTATGATATAAAAATTTAATGACATAAGCATAAGCATGTCACAACCCGCCCCCAAGGCCCGTGCTGTTACTACCCCAATCCCAACTTCCATAGGCCAGGGGCTGCTGACTAACACCGGAAAGGAAACCCCAAAAGGGAAGGAATTTCTTTTAAATTAGCACACAAACAGACATGAAACTCTTCATACAAGTAAAACATGACCGAAAATGTAAAGTATAACCTCTACTAAAAACCACCATTGAGAGTAAACGTAAGTACTGAAAATAAAGGGGGCACTATTCAAGCCCAATTGGAAATAAAGATCAACAAAAAGGGGAAAATGTGCTCCGAAGGTCATCCACCAAGGATCCTACCTAAATGGTAGGTACAGATCATCGCCTCTCATCACTATCGCTCACCCCTTCGGTTAATCACCTCTGAGCACCATCTATGCTCGACATCCTAAGTCACAATCAATATGTTTTTCAACTGCACAATACACAACAAGGTGCGGGAAAATCCCATGCATGGGTGAGTATAACAATACTCACTAGGGATCCTGATACCCCCAAGGCCTCTCAGAATTCCAAAACGAAAACCACAAATCATGATCTCAATCCCAAAGAAAATATAAAAATATATCAAACACTAGGAATATAAGTTAAAGAACAAGAATAATGATGATTAGTGATTATTCTAATTCATCTTATTCCATTAATAAGTTCCATTTTGAACCATGAAGAAGTCACTCTGTCACCAATACACATAGGATCGTAAGTCTCTGATCCATACAGGGTCATATGTCATTGATCCACACAGGGTCGTAAGTCGATGATCCATGACAGGAAACTCTATGCCTGGTCCTCATCAGGATTTTCTACTGTTGATCCACATAGGGTCATAAGTCATCGATCCACATAGGGTTGGAATTTTTCTATCCACATAGGGTCGTAAGTCATCGATCCACATAGGGTCATAAGTCATCGATCAACATAGGGTTTTTAGTTGTCGATACACACATGGTAGTAATTTGTTGATCCACACAAGGTTGTAATTAATTCATCCATGACGGGCCACTCTAAAGATGGTCTTCATCGAGTTATGATACTGCTGATCCAGATAGGGTCTTATGTCACTTGTCGACAAGCCACAAGATTCCCACACTTAGTGTACATGAGTTTCCAAGAAACCACTCCTCAAGATATTGATTATACCTCAACCTCCACGAAGTCCCACAATGAATTATCCTAAAGAAGTGCCATGTCAGAAGGGTTTCAATGTAACAGACAACGCGTCAATTAGATGCCAAGTCTGTAAGTTATAGGCATTTTAGTGATGGTGGCCCAGTTGGATTTGAGTCTGATCCATCCCGGTTGTACTCAAACATTATTTAAAAACCATGTTTAGTATTTCAAAAGTACCTTTTGGTCCTAAGGGATCCATTTCTTCTAATGGTTCTTCAAACGAACATCCGGTTTAGGAGATATGCCTCTTTAAACGAAACTGGGCGTAAATGCGGTTGGATCGCCCCGACCCGACCCAACCCTGTTTGGGCCAACCAGACCCGATCTAGGCCAACCCAACCTGGTCTGGGTTGACCTGGGTACGACCAGGCCTAGCCCGACCCAACCCGGCCCAAACTAGTATGACCCTGCCTGAACCATCCTGGCCTACACCGGCCCAACCCGAACCGGACCGACCCCCCAAATGATAAAAGGTTAAATGACTAAATGATATGAATCATGTCAACAAGGTGCACCTTCCTTTTCGGAAGCCTGCCTAATTGGAACTCCACAATAAATCATTCTTTTCTTGGAGTAGTGATCAGGATGGGTTACATTCTGGGAGGTTTCCCTGGGTGTGTGTGAGTGAGGACAAAGCACGGAGGAAAGGACATGTGTTTGCCTGTGGGGACTGTCATTAGACAAATGTCCCATTCGGGCATGTGGGTGGGACCCTGGGTGTTGATAGAGCCTTGAAAGTTCCTCTATGGCACGCCGTATCCATCAACATGGATGACATTGGATGGCCACCATCAACATAGTTGTCATTGGATGGCTGCCCCCTGTCCACCACAACACCTTTGGGTGTCGCCCCCTCCTCATGGCCGACGAGAGTCGACCCTCGCCTCCTCCAGTCTCCAGTGTCGCCTTGCTAGTGGAGCTTCCATGAGCCTCTAGTAAATCTCTATAGGTATTTTTTCTTTTTCGACTATAGCTATGAGACTCTCGGGACAATTCTATAACCATGTGGCCCTCAATTTAGCCTTTCCTCCTTGTTGCTTAGTCTCCCAAGAAGAACGCAACCAATCCATGAATGGTGAAGGGTATGGTCCTTGTTTGGTTCAGCCGACGTCCTCTACATTAGCGTTATAACAAGGGAAGAGTTGAAATTTCATTAAGAGACTATTAACTCATAAAACTCTTAGAAATAAATCCAGAAAAACCCCAAATGAGAACTCGTTGGAAGACACCATGAATGAGGAAGAAGGGTCCACATTTGAAGATGTTCATCAGCGTTCATTCATTCCACATTCTGCATTAGAGTAGGATTCCACCGGAGTTTTGTGAGAGCTTTCTCATGTATATCCCCCAATCCTATTAAAAATATTTGTTTAAATAGGAGAAAATGAACCACCCACAAGGAATTTTATTAATGCAGTTCATTAATGAACTGTAATTAATGTTCCATTAATTAAATGAACATCGTGGTTATGATACCCAAGGGTTGTGTCATTAAATGACTCCTATTCATGCCTGACGTTACACAGTGGTGTCACCTTCGTGCCACTTAACAGTGAGAAGAGAATATAAAAACTCATGGAATTTTTTTTTTGTAAAGTACTAAAATTTACTTTTTCATCCGACCCTTGTCGGTCGATGATAAACTTCACCTAATGAAATCCTGGTGCTTCGAATTCACCAATGCCCTTAGATTTTAAATCTGAGCACTGGTTCAAAGGATATAAATCATCCCCACACGTTTACTGAACTCACCTTAAAAAAAATTAAAAATATTTTCTATGCTCTCCGGGACTCAGAATCACGTGCTGTCAGTTTTCGCACACTTGTAATAATCACAAATAATTTTAAAAAAATTTATATGTAAATTTCATGGTATTTACAAAAAAATAATCCATAAGAATAGGCATAATCACTATAATTATGAAAATGTATATGAATTCTAGTGTATCTATAAACATAATAATGAGCTTAAGAATTTTCATTAGAAGGTTGAAAATTAGGTAATTATTTAGGTATTTAAGTAACACCATTTTTTTATGAATAATCTAAAGAAACTATACATGTTACGCTGTATATATTAAAATATTTGAAACTATAAAACTATTATTATTTTTATAAGCCTAATCGTAATCAGAAGTGTAAGAAAATTATTATGCATAAGCATACACATATTCAATTTCAAATTATAAATATTTATGCATTTCATATCATTACATGAGAATATACATTATCATATGCATATGATAATGCATGATAAAAGAATAAAAAAGTGCATATATAGGAAAATTCATATACAAAATAGAAATGAAAAGAGGATCTTGAAAAAACAAAAATCACAAATATCCACTATATAATAATTCATGTGTATATTGAAGAAATATTAATCATAAATAACTGCTATATAATTATGGAAAACAGGTTTAGAAATCATTAGTATATCATAAATACAGATATATGGAATTCATACCTAGAAGGAAAAATGTTTTCCCATTTTTTCAGACTTCATTTTCTTTGTAATGAAAGGGGATAAAAATGGCTATTGAATTTTATTCCATCATAATATAAAAAAATCCAAATGGATGACTGCATTTCTCATTGTAGTGTAAACTTAATCATAGAAATATTATTGTGGATTCTTGTAAAATAAAGAACATATTAGTAAATAAAACAACATTCCATATTCTAATTTATGTCAATACATAGAAGACACCATATTATGATAAAATAAATTTCCATAAGGGAATCTAGATTAAATCCAGTATTCATGATTCTTAAATCCATCATACAATTTTTGATTCCAAAAATGTATTTTGATAAAAAATATCTGCAATTTTTTTTTGAAATGATGAATGATATGAATATTTAAGGGAATAAATTGGTTTTCAAATTATCATTAATATGAATATATTTTTTTGAAAAATTAGTTTGATTAAAAATTTAAAATAAGTGCATAAAGAAGGGTATATTAAACAAGAAAACATAAAAAAATATATATGTGAAATCATACCAAACAATGGTATACACACCTTTAATTCCAACAAACTTTATATTTATATCATATATTCCGTATTTAATGTAAAATTGGTAGTCAATGATTTGTACATTTGAATTACAGTTACAAAATATAATTGCAAAACCCAAAATGGGTTTATTATTTCACGTAAAAACCTATAAATTAGAGTTATAAACATGGAATATTTCAGGCTTATAATAAAGTGTTCATTAAAGTAATAACCTTTAAATCATTCTTATAATCTTTCTAAGAATTTAATAACCAAACAGTTGTTAATGAATAGTATAACATCTATAAAAAACATATATAATGACTTCACATTGGTTCCATAAACCCCAACACAATAAATCACCCTTTATTGAAAAAAAATCTCATAAAACAATAGTCCTCATTTTAATTATAACAATTTTAATATGGAAGTCACATGTATGGAAATGGATGATAAAATACGTATAGGATCTGTTTATATATTTATTTCTTGAAAACAATGCACTTTCCTGTAAATTTATCAATATCATGAGACATATTATCCCCAAAAAAGTGACATATAAGAAAAATTTATATTTTTAATTTTAATGTCCACATTATCCAAGAATAATTTAAATATTTAATTAAAAGTAAATAGATAGTGAAATTGACATATAAAGATTAACAAAATAAAATTACAATCCAACATGTAAAAATAAATTTTCATTAATAATTATTATTTTAAAATAACTAAAATGTTTATAAAAATAATTATCAGTGGCATATATTTCAATAATTAAATAAAAAACAAGGTTTTTTGAATCCATTAGGGTTATAACAACATAGAAACATGAAAGTGAATCCCTCACAAATATTTAACCCCTCCATAAAAAATTTCATCCTGCATTATTTTTATTTTGTCTTTATTTAATTTGTTATAAAATTTTATTATCTTGCCTCATTATTTTCTTTTTAATTTTCTCCTACTTTCTCTTGATATCTCATTTATTTCTCCCAAATCAGGATTTGATCTTCCAAAAAAATTTTACATCGGCATAAGGGTTATAGTTTTCTCCCATGTTACAAAGGAATAAAAATTAATTAAACCATCATGTGTAACACATTAATTTTAATTCAATGGTAAAACAAGTTTATGGTTACACACCTTCTTAGGTATAACATTTCATAAAAAATCATATGTGTATATTCTTATTGTGAACAAGACAATAACCAACATAGTGAAAGAATATGAACTCATCTCATTTCCAAAAAATTCATTATGATGGTTTATTCATGTATGTGATCTTGTATAATTGAACACAACCTCCATCCTTTTACACAAAAAGAACATTGAAAATTTGTAAAATAAATAATCTTACCTCAAAATCTATAGAATTCATGAACACATCACTGATCAATTTGATCAGTTATTCTTCCTTCCAGGATACATCAACACATAACTTATCCACTCTCTACAGTTTTTCATTTATTTTATTTTTCATATTTTATACATCCTCAACTATTGTGAAAAATATTTACATATTTATTTTATAGTTATTCTTTAATGTTTGGTCTCTATTGATTTCCCCCAAAAATTTTAGTTTTAATCCGGGAATATTATTTTAAAATATTTTAGATTGATTATCTATAATTAATTTTAATTTTAATTGAACTTAATCCATGAATTTCACATGATATTTTTATTTTTAAATCTAAACTCATGTCACCTATAGAATAGAAATGAATCTATGATTGGACCATAATAGAAGATATTTGAGTAAAATTGAAGTAAAAACCATCATATTAATTTATTATCTAAATCAATGGGGTTTTTTCACAATGGTTTAAACATTACATGTACTTATAAATATCATGTTTTTGTTCCTTCAAATCATAGAGAACCATTGAAATTTTAAACCGTCTAATATAATGTACCTTTTGAGAACTAAAAACCATCTATGGAATGTATCATCTAAGATCCTTTTACCTTATGTACCAAATACCGTATAAGCCTTATACTCTAAGAATTCATGTACATTCTAATATCCATGTAAATTATATGTTCTTTATATGTTCAATGGTACATATCTTATAATCCATAAATCATAAGAACTAATATAACTTTGGATATCCTTGTACCTAATGAGGCATGTAATGAGGAAAACTAAAACTTCTATAAAAAATCCATAAAACATTTAAAACACATAAAAATTATTGAGAATATTTCCAACAAGAATTTTTTTTAAAAAAAACCTTAAAAAATATTGTAACCTTTAAAACTCATGCTTGAAAATGAATACATCCTTATTCAACATTTCCAACATGAACATCAATATCATCTTTTGGACTTACTATGAATATTTTTCTACTATTTTCACAACTTATTTTCTCATTAATGTGGTTCGGAATAAGAACCTTTGTCATGTAAAAATATTATTAACACCACACCATTGGTTGGAGTATTGTTTTTTAAGGAAATGCATCTCCCAGTGTCTTGCAAAATTTTATCCATACGATAAGGAAGCTCTCACCCTCAACCAAATAACCAAAAGATCTGATTTCTCATAATTTCTAAAATGGACACAACCAATGGATGATCAGTGTATATAATAAAAAAGTACATTTAATCCCTTTTGATAAGGAATTTTATACTTCTTCGAAGAAAACAGTTGTGCAATCTTTTATCCCCCATTGAAAACAGTACAATTATATATGGGGGATCCTATAAAATTATTCTCAAGTGAGAGAGACATAGGGGATAAATACACATTCTTAGCCGTAATGTTTTAAATTTTTCCCTTGGGATGACCTTGGTGGAAATATCATCCAACTATTCTCAAGTAAGAATAAATTCATTCTTAATGTATCCATTCATTATAATATCATAAATGAAATAAAATAAAATATTAATATATTTGGATCTTGAATGTTTCAATTTATTTGTAGAAAGGATAATAGAAGTCTGATTTTCAAAATGAATTACGAGAGGTTATTATAAATTCACCCTAAAATCATCAAGCTCATCCTTCATCTAAATCATATAATAATAATTATTTACAATATCCACATATACATAAATTGCAGTACACTATTACTATGTTCTGTTCTTATAGTTTCAATTGACAAACCATTATCCAAACCAAATGATTCCACCTGAAGTGGACCTCCTTTCATTCAAAACACCTACCCAATACAAATATATATATATCTATACATATTCAAAGTCAATCTTCTTGTACAACATACCATAATTTATTGTCCCATTGATGTATTTAAAAATTAATTTTTCTTCCATAATGTGTGATTCTTTATGAGAAATTTTATGCCTAGAACATAGAGTCAAAATATAGACAATATCTAGTCTAGATACTTTTATTTAATGAAGAATCTTAATCAAAATTTGGACTCAATTTGATTTGCACCTGTCACTTCATCATTATAGGATAGTTTCATCCCAACTTTAATAACAATAGACATAGTCTTAGAATCCCCCATCTATCACTTCTTCAAATAATTATCTAGAATACTTCTCTAGGGTAGGGTTATAAAATGTTCATTCGATATCACTTTTAAACCCATGAAGTACCATAGATCACCCATCATGTAATCTTATAGTTTTTATTCATTTTCATAGAAAATTATTTACATGTACTTTTTTGATCACCTAGAAAAAATTTTCATCAATATAGACTATTATAATTATTGTACTTGATTTCCTCTATTTTACATATAGGTTGTTAATGACGTTTGAGGTTTTGAATTTAAAATCTTAAAAAAAATCCATCCTTGTATATCAGGACCTTAGGGATTACTTCAACTTATATTAATCCCTCTTAAATTTTCAAAACCTAAAGCAGTCATTTTCATGAAAAAAACCTTAATAATTCTCAATAGAAACTTCTTATTCTAGATAAGAATTCAAGAAATTTGATTTAACATTCATTTGTTAAATCATATAATTCATATGATTTTATTCTACAAGAAACAATCAAATAGACTTTATCTTTTTAACTACAGAAAGTGCCTCTTAAAAGTCAACCCCTTTAACATAAGAGTATCCATTGTATATAAGTCTGGATTTTTTCTGGTCACCTCTCCTTTATCATTTAATTTATTCCAGTATACCTAATCAATTCCAATTAAATTTATATTATCTTTACATGGAACTAGATCTCATGTTTAATTATTTTCAATTTTATCTAACTCTCCATTCATAACTATAATCCAATCGTTAGGTTTGATTCCTTCATCTATTGATTATGGATCTATTTAAGATATTACAGTAGTTTTGTTATCGTACCTCAAAATTCTTTTAGTTTCTATAGGACCATTATGATTTCTAATAATATTCTCTAATCCACTAGTTTCACCATCCTCTAGTGCTATTATTTTTTATTCTCAGTTACTTAATAATTATCTATTATCAACTAAGAACCGAAATCAACTTTAATCAGTTCATTAATTATACTACCCGTGGGATCCCATATTAACTAGAAATTTAATGATAAAAAATAATAATTTCAATTTTAACAAACACATTTTTTGATAAATTAATTGAATTCAAGAAAATTAGTATAAAAGTATATCATAAAAGGCATAACAAATTTTAATTTCTTCAACATATGACATAATCTATGACATGAAATAATCATCAACTAAAACTATTTAAGACAAGATGAAAAAATTATTTAAATAAAATCGTAAATATCATTTGAACAATAGAGTTAAAGGAAAATTAATCAAGTGTTAATCATAATATTTTTATCAACATATCTCATTATATAGAATTTTTAGAATTTAGAATAATAAAAAATTTTATGGGAAAACAATTAATGGAAACTTGATAGCCTGAGAAAAAATATGTTTTCTCAGGAACCCATCCTAACACAAAGATTATTTAATATCATATTGAATAGAAAAATCATTTTTATGGTCCAAAATATAATGATAAACATATATTTGGATTGAATAAATATTTACAACAAATAAAAATATTAATTTTAACAATAACATTATGAATCACTAACCATAATATAGTATGTTCTATTAAATGGAGTATCAAGAAATTAATTATAATTAATATGTTTCTCCTACTGAAATAAATACAGGGAAAGTGAATTTTTTCAAATGTTGTTAGAATGAAAAATGATATAAACACATAGATTGTATACCTCTAAAAATAATTATAGAATCTTTCTTAAAAATATAAGGAAACTAGGATAAAATCAATTTATTTTTTATGTTTTCAAAAAAATTAATATATTTCATGAATTATGATATTCCAACATCAAACCCAGCCCTTGAAAATTTTGAAAAAGTGTGATACAGATGAAACTATGGAAGAAACATTTGATAATTAATCCATTCCCAAACAAGTGTATCATATAATAGATGAATCATATAAATATTTTCATGATAAAATTAAATAAATTGTAAGTAATTGGGAACTTTTTAATTCATGGTAAAATAATAATATGATGTAAGAATTTAAGTTGGCACTTAAGGAAGCCAGATATCATGATTAAATAAAGTTGATAAAGGTGCTGAATAGTTTTTGAGAAAATATATTTGTTATTAGGCCACATTGGTGGAGGAGGATTGTGGAGGAGGAAGATCTCATGGATGTGGGGTGGAAACGTTAGAACTGTGTCTAGCCAAATTGGAGGAGGAGTATTGTGGGATGGTGGGGAGGCTGCATCAGAGCCATGTCTATAGGGTTGTGGGGAGGCCATTTTGAATCTGTGTCGACAGAGAGGCAAGGAGGTAGTTTCGGTGGAGAGACCCTATCGAAGCCGTGGTGATAGAGAGGTGAGGAGGTCGTGTTAGTGGGGAGGTGGGTTGGCTACATTAGTGTATGAAGATCATCAGAAGCAGAGTTTGAGATCAATTGTGGAATAGGTAAGTCGTGTTCAAGAGCATCTATGTAGGAGAATTAATCAAAAAAAATGGGTGTGAGGGGTAGACATATCAGTTTTATTTCTAGGGTTTCAAATAAAAAGTGGTATTAGATTATAAATTTCCATAGTTTATTAAAACATTGGAAATAAGTGTATGATAATGGGTTATTTTCTAGTTGTGACATCTTTTTAAAAAATGAATCTTATTTTTAGAATTTTATATATAAAAAATTATTACATTTATATTTGTCAAAATGTTTAATAGTTTCTTTATATAATATAATCACAAAAGTGTATATAATTAAAGTAAATGTAATATTTTATTATTTTATTTATAGAATTATATAATATATAAATTAATATGTTTATTTAGATTTAGATTTATATTTATTTTAAATAATTTAAAATAAATTTACATGTTTAATTGCATGTATGTATGAGTACACGTGTATATAAATGTGTGTATGCATATGTGTGTGTAGATGTGTACGCGTACATAAGTATGTTTTTAATTCACATAATTGTTATGAATTCAATTTTAATTTTTTAATTTTTTTAATTTAATTTATTCATTTATTATAATATATTCATTAATAATGTTAAAAATATATTTAATCCTTTTGTAATATTTATTTATATCTATATTGATTTAATATAAATGTAATATGTTCAATATATTTGAAATTTATTTTAATAATATTTTATAATTTTTCTTTATTATGTTTTAACATTAAATATATATTTGAAATTTATATAATTAATATATTTAAATGATTATTTTAATAATTATTTAATGTAAATATTTAATTATAAATTTATATATATATATATTTTAAAACTATTTATTAAATTATAGGTCAATAAATAAATATTCAAAAAATTATAAAATTATAATAAATATTTTTAATTAATAAATATATTCATTTTATTTATAATTATATATTAATAAATATATATATAAATATATTTGTAATTATGTATGAATAATTTTTTAATATATTTATTTATAATTATAATTAATAAAAAATAATTATATATTTAAAAAATTATATATCAGAAATACTGCAGACCAAAGAATGAAACTCATTTCCCTAAGATATTTATTTAAAAGATAATAAAAAAACAGAGACAAGATAGGGTAGCAAGATAAAAGTGACAAACATGTCACCGTCACAACAATAAGCAACATTTCACAGTCCTCATTTATGGTGCCTACTACCCCTCCCTCTTGAGCCACCAATGCCTCTCGAGTGTCTTCATCTCGTCTATTGTTTTGATGTTTTCTACAAAAAACCGTGCATATACTTTTATGATGAGTTCTCTTTCCCACTATTAGGGTCAACATCTTGATCAACATCCTCAGCATTTCCCAGCATCCCTACAAGATTCTCTTCAATAGCATGTTTTGCTATGACACCATCATAGGGAAGGTTTCCCTATGAAAGTCTAGATTTATTGCATCTCCATCTAGTGGATTGGTCGAATCAAACTAGAGAACCACATTCACAACCCACACATTAATAAGAGAGGGTGAAGAATTACCATCAGTAATAAATACAGGCTGTGATACCTCTAGTTTCATTTGTTTTTTTTCTAATTCCCTTCTTCTGAAGTCTCTGAAGATTAAAAAAATCAAACTCTAGGTTGTAAATTGACTCCACTATGGCAAAAAAATTGGGTGAATCACCCACAGACTAACCTCTTTGGAAATCATGAGAATCAATTCAATTACTAAAACACCCAGTGTGAGAGACTGGTAGTCCTTGTTTTCCCACCAATTGGTAGCTCCAAATTTAATTTTGAAGAATCTTGCATAGATGATGGACCATCAGAATATTTCTCCATATAAACTGCAAAAAAGGTTTCACCACTTCCACGAACTGGGCATTGGGCAACCATTAAAGAGGTACATGGGTTAACCACCTTAATAGCCAAGTATTCTGCCTCACCAGATTGAAGTAACAAATTTCTAAAATCTTAAAGGGGGTCATCCCAACACTCCCTTATAGAATAAAGATGATCCCCACTACCACATACTACACATGGGGAAGAAGAAAAATAATTGAAATCCTTGACAACATGTGTGGGGGGAAATTATTTCCTGTTCCGAGACTCTCTTATAGATTTATGATGTATTCATATGTTCGAGAATCATTGGTTTATACCCAAACATAGTATCCACAGATTCAACCATGGTAGGAAACGGTCAACTGGACGCAATGGTTTGGAATCATTTATGCCCAAGGTATACCATCCCTCATTGGATTAATGAATCTGAAGGGTTGGAACTCAATTAATGCAGCACTAGGAGTGGTGTGGTGAACTGATGCAGGGATGATCGGATCGACCGGTTGTTGGGATTGAACCTCAGGGAGGCTTCCTACATACCCTGTCTAGTAGGTGGGGATCAAAGTCTACGTAGTTCAGATATACAGTTTAACGTCATGCTAGACGAGGGTAGAACTCGATGCGAAGAAACGACTGAGTGGTGGGATTGAACCTCGTGGAGGATTCCTACGTACCATGCTTTGTCATGGATCAAAGTCCCCATAGTTCTCTTAGCCTGGGGCTTATGCTCTGGGGTAGCTCAGGATGTTATATTGGGGATTATACTCTGAGAAGGCCCATAATAGGATTTCGAGGTCGATGATTACTCTAAGCCCACGTGAGTCATGCTCAGTGTGAGAAACAAGAGGCAGTAGGGACCAGAGGATCACATCGCTAAAGGTGTGTCCGTGAGAAGCGGAGTGGGACTTATGCATGAAGGTGGCACAAGGTGATGGATTGGGGATTACACTCTGAGGAGGCCCAGAAGATCGGGGCTTACTTTGAGATGGACGCCCGGGGTGACTTCCTCATGTCTGTCCATGAGGGCATCACAACCCATTGGTGGGTTGAAGAATATAATGGGGACTAATGCCTATGATCAAGTGAAAAAGATGGATAAGGCAAAGGGTGTTAGAATCAGTCCAAACAAAGAGAGATGAAAAGTTTGAATTAAATGCCTGATATTCGGAACACAATGAGGGTGGCATGGAGATGGAGGATAACTATTAACCGTGTTCGAAACACCGCATCCACATCGCGTTAGCCTGAAATGGGGACGAACAAATGAGGGTCGACTGGTGACCATGTTCGAAACACATGACCTATCTCGAAGTGTTGTCCAAAGGCTTCCAGGGTGTTGGCCCAAGATGGTAGGTGAGCCGATGTGGCATGATGCCAGGTTGTTAGGGGGTCCCTTCAGACATGAAAGAGTATGAAGATCCCAATGAAGGACACACAAATCATGGGGTGGAGTTATGGAATGTTTGAATGGATTCAAGTTCCCATGAAGTTATGCCACTGTAAACGTAGCATAATGCATCTCTTGAATGGGGCAAGAGGCATCCAATTATTGAATGAAAGGGAATTATATAATTTTTAGTCATGTATAGAGGATTGTTTCCGTATAGTTTAACGTCATAAGGATAGGACGAGAGCCATACAGTTTAACGTCATGTGGTCAGGACGACTAGGTAAGAGATTACTAGCAGTGGTTGTTGTGGGACTTACGCAAGGGCGGCCCTTTCTGGATGAACCTAGAAAGGGGAGATATGAAATGGGGTTATAGGAGAGTCATGAAGAGTATCTGGACTCATGGAATGTATAGGAAAAATGTTCGGGTGACACAAGGGTGAAATGTAAAATATTGTTGACCCGGGCCAAAAAGTTCACGGTGCGACTCTCCATTTTTGATGGGGTTCAATGATGGTAGTGAAGTGACCGGGCCAGAGGGCCGGGACCGCATCCTGGCAGTGATCTGGAGCAGGGGTGCGGGGGCGCCCCCGTGGTATGGAAGAACGAGTACATGGGGTTTTCCGCATGGGGTTGGCCGTGAAGGAGCTGGCCGCGAGGTGTCGGCTGAGAGGTACTGTCGGCGAAGGAGCCGCATGTGGTTCGCGGTTTAGTTGTCCGCGAAGGGTGTCTGTGGAGGAGATGGTCGTGAGGGAGATAGCCATGAACGAGCTGTCCCTAAAGGACTGGCAGTGGATGAATCCCGCCTCTATTTCGCGAATGATACTGGTCCGTGGAGGAATGTGCCACTAAGGGCTGGCCGCGAAGGAGTAGGCCGTAGAGGATTCCGGCCTCCATTTCCCGAACGACGCGGGTCCGCAGAGGTAATGGTCACTAAGGGATTTCCGCGAAGGAGTCATCTGCATGTGGTTTGCATTTTGGTTTCTCCTCTCCATGGAAGAGCGCATCCATGGATGATATGGAGTCCGCGGATGGTCGCGGACCGCTGGGAGCGATTTCTCCAGCATCTCCCCACGGGTTTTCACCTGTCCTTCCTTTTTTTCTTTCCTTTTTGCCCCTTGGTCACTATTTATAGAGTCACGAGGAGGATAGGCACAAGGCCTTTGTAGAAGCCCATAAAGGAATTCCCACCCGCGGATGACTCGGTCAACTGGGATATTTGATGAGTTGTGTTGGGGTTGATTCGCGGCGGCACACAAATCCGCCTCTATTCCGCGGACGATGGTAGTCCGCGGTTGAATAGGCGCTCCACCTCCATTTTGAGAACGACGGTGCACACGACGTGGGCCGGTTGGTGAGGTCGTTGCGGTGGCCGGTCGGGACTCATCGGCGGTCTTCCTGGTTCATTCCCGTGTTGGTGCCCCGCACTCATTTTGCGAACAATAGCGTCTGCAAAAGGGCGGTCTGCCGAACCGGCCGCGTACTGTTGCTGGGAGCCGGTGCGTAGACCGGTTCAGTCCTTTTCAATGTTTTGGGGTAATTGGATTTCCCCCTTGTGGAATTTTCAGGACCCTATAACTGGCAAGAAGAGTAACCCCCCTTCGGCCCACATTACCCTTGGATGTCACCATTCTAGTAGAAGTAATGGGGGATTTCACAAGTAGCTTCAACTGGGAAAGGTTCACACACTTTCTCTAGCTGTTACCTTTTAGATGATCACCCATATCGACCAACTCATCATAAAAATAACCTTCAAGGGAAGCCTCCTTGTGTATTCCTTCTTTCTGTTCATTAGTTAAATAGTTCTTTTAAGTTTTATCATCTTGAGTAGCCATGACAGTATCTCAAAAAAAGGATCCTAGGTATCCTTTATTTTTTATACCGACTAAAAAATAGAATACTTACGACTATGAGATCCCATACCATGGGCCACAACATCAACTCCTTAATGAGACGAGGAAATGACACTAATTGGGGCCAAAATGGAACCATTTCCAACTTTGGTTCTATCATCCACATAAATATAGAGTGTTGAGAATTTCCACTTTTCCTCATAGGCCTATAAAACCTACTATCTTTTTCAGAAAGAAGAGAAAATGAAATATCCCCATTCCTTGCATCACATTCGGGGAATCAATCATCCTAGAATTAGTCCTATTATCTTCTTGAAAAATAAACATACAACAATCAACAAGGTGAAACAATTTCTTACAAATCAAACATCTCATACCTCTATGGAAGCTGTCTCTAACATGACCAATGGAAAAACATTTAAAGAAAAAATCATGAATATAATCCTACTCAATATCAAGTTCAAATTTAATGTCATGAGAAATCAGATACACAGTCTCAATAAGCACTGTACTGAGATCAAATTCAATTAAAATACAAGCATAATGTCCATACATGCCCAATTTCATATCCTTATCAAATTTTATTTGAAATCTAATAGCTATAAAATTAACCAAAAGAATGATTGGATTCTAAAAAAATAATTCAATGCTTTAACATGGATCCAAGACTGTGTGATCATTTTCTTAGACTAAAAAAGATCAGACTAAGGGTCCCAATCCTAAAATCGAAGGAACCCTAGCATAAAATTGACAAAGTCATTACTCCAGGCCTTCAATTTCAGATCTTGAGATGGAAACATTATATGATATTACCCTATACCAATCAACACCATATTTCAATTGTAAAAACACCCTAATCAAAGGACCCATATCATCAAATTGACAATGCCACTGATCCTTGCCTTTAATTTTGGTTAATGAGATGGAAATCTATATGATATTACGCTAGACCAATCAACACCATATTCCAATTGTCAAAACCACAAACCTATACCACGTATTTCTAGAGACCTTTGAGTTTCCAGCCGTCCTTCTTATGCTGATAGGTTATCCACAGGAAAATTTAATGCTTAAAAGCTGTAATCCATTCCTAAAATAATTTAGGTTTTTTTTACAAAAAAATTAAGAGATACATTTCATTTGATACAGATTCTGGATGCTACTGATTCACTCTGAAAATTAGGGAAGAGTCTATCGCTAGTAGAAACATCTACCCGCACCATAGATGCAACCTTCGAAGCATCAAAATTGGCCAGATCAATAGGTTTCATAGAGGGAGAATGGGGAAACTTCATTAGATCCCAACCTATATCTGAAGAGACCAAATTCATGAAATCTATGCTTGAAGCTGCCTCAGCCTTCTTCGAAGGACCGATGAATTCCATTACTATGTTGATGTAACTATCCATTAGGTATATTTGAATAAATTCAAAATAATCTCCATTGATGAAGAGAGATAATCTCTTGAGCATTTCCATTCCTCCTTTTAAATAATTATGAAATTATAATAAAAATATTTAAATAAACACTATAACTATTATATTTATAATTATATGTACATATTTTTTAAAATATTTATTTATAATTGTAATTATAAATAAAAAATATATATACAAATAATTATAAAAATTTAAAAAATATATTTAAATAAAAATATAATTAAATAAAAATATAATTAAATAAAAATATATTTGTTATAATTATATATATATATATTCATATATATATTCATATATTATTAATTATATATTTATAATTATATATATATATATATATTTATAATTATATTCAAATACTTAAAATTATATTTATTTATAATTATAATTATAATTATATATATATATTTGAATAATTAGGGAATTTTAATTATTATATTTATTATATTTATAATCATATAAATATAAATAATTATATAAATAAATATAAATATAATTATATTTATAGATATATTAAAACAGTTTATAAATATATAGTAATATTTTTAATAAATTTATTTATAATTATATATATATACATATAATCAATGTTAGACCATTATACATTCTTTTTTACACCCATAAATACGTATCTTTATTAGAATTAAAATTCACTAATGAAGAGTAGTTTTATCCGCACTTACTACTTTTTCATACATAAAACTACTATTTATCAGTGCTTTTTTGAAAGTACTGTTAATGGTCTTATCTGATCTTATAAAAATAACCCTAACAGAGTCACCTCTCTACCACCTTCAATCGTTCGTGGAACCTGACTACAACCACTACTACTACTGAACATGAATAATGCCACTAGTCCTAGTCTTCATCGAATTTCATGATGAATTTACCCTCTCCAAGTCTATGATATCCTTCACTTCATCTTCACAGCTTCTTCAAGCTCAATGTTTTGATCATTTTGAGAAGGTATTTAATTGGGAAAAACTCTATTTGATGACTAGGTTTCTTCCTCCTTCTACTTACCTTTATTTGTTTTCATGATTCTTATAGTTCTTATCTATTAACCTTTTGTTCTTCTTATTTACTGTGAATGAACCATTGAGTTTCAAAGAACCTATAAATGACGGCATCATTGGAAGTGGATTAAGGGTTTCCTGATTTGGGGTGATTTTTAGATTTAATCATGGGTTCCCCCACAATTCCCCACATTTTTGTTGAAACTAAAATGTATACATCCCTACTATAGAATTGATTCCCATGTACTCAACTACATCAAACTTTTAACTCCTCTAAACTGCTCCCACATCCCTTGGAATATCAACATGTCCCCACACAAATGTGTAAATTGTTTTTTATTTGCTTTATTTTATTCGTGATTTTTATTTTCAATTTAATTTTATAATATTGAATTTTTATGATGTTATTACATTACCAATAAATGTAATAATTCTAAATCCATTTAGTGCATTTCCAAATTACACTCTAACAATCATCAGTGAAAGAACCACTTTCTTATTTTTATCCACCCACTTCAATTAGGAAAAAATGTTCACATTTTTTTAGAATAAATGATTTGAAAATGGACATCACCATTATGTTAATGCTTCCGTAGCATGTTGATAATCGTCATTGTAGGGGATTAAAAAAATTTCATCAATAAAAATTTATTTCTTCAATTTATTTGGATTTTTTTCCATGGAGATAAATTTCTTCTAATCTCTAAAAATGTGTGATAAAAATATGTTTATTTCCACTGTAATGATTCCCCTTCACCAAATAATGAACTTCCCAGGGGTGCATCAATGATAAAATCAATCTTCGATTTTTATAGTTACACGCCTTTGAGAAAAATGATCCCCCTTTTCCATAAAAATTTAATGGGAAAATGATGGAATAATTTTTAAAATTAACATTATTTTATTTTATATTTTTCATAATAAGGCTATTTTCAATATATTTACTAAAATGCAGTTATCAAGGCGAAGGTAGGGAAACAATTTCTGAATACAATGTGTACTTTTAGATTTGGAATTAAAATATTTTCGATCAAAATGGTGCAATATTAAATAACACATTATTGTTAAAAAAATTATGTACGTGTGTTCTAAGATTATACATTTTTTAAAAACATATGTTTTGGAAGGGAATCATACCATGAAACCATCCTAGGTGAACATTATAAATCATTTTAATAGAAGATAAACACCTTTTTTCTGATGGGTATGGATTACAAATTTGATGGTTCTTAAAGAAATCATCTTAGTTAAGAAAATCATGTTGTCTAGTATTCTCATCAATTATATATACCTTAAAAATATGTTTTTTTTAGAAAAAAAGTGACATCTTTCCCATTTATATTCTTCTACATTGTGATATTAAATATATAATTTTTTGGGAATTTTGGGTGGTTCTCTCCTACTATACATATTTATATTGATTCTTTAATGTTTTAGCACTCACTGGAATATATTTTTATCCTAATTATATTATATCCCTTTAAATAATTATTTTTCACTTGGTAAAAACCAATTCATAGTGGTTTTATGTAATCAAATGTTATGGGTTTAGATGAATTACTGATTTATTTACTATATATCATAAGATGATGATTAGGGTTACTATATTAATTTTATATGGGAGATTTCTTTATCGCATAATAAGTAAGGTGGGAGTCTGCTTCAGTATTCTAATTTGTGAGAAATTATAAAGGCTTAGATGTTAAATTTTATAATAAATACATTTCATAAATTTAAATTTAATTATAAATAAATTTTGAGTGGTTATAAATATATATTTTCATTTTATTAACATTTTTGGAAATTCATTATAGAATTTCATGGAAAGTGTATTCGTTTTTTAATGAAATGTGGATTTATAAGGATGAATTCTTCATAGTGGTATATTAATTTATAATTCAATTTTTTGGAAGAATATTTATTATTATTATTTTTTCTATTTTTGGAATATTTAAAATCATTTTTCTTTGTGACATTACAACATTATTTTGTGATTCATTTATAGTGATCATTTTAGTGTTCATGTGTATTAGAAAAATTAACTGAATTTTATTCATTATATTTTTTTGTTGAAAATATTTTAAAACAGGTAATAAATTATTGTTTTTAATTATGAAAACATTATTATATTAAATATCCATATTTAATATTTTGAAAATTATTTTCAAATAATATTACTTTTATTTTTTAATATTTCCAGGTAAATTTTTATTTGTAAATTGGTGTACATAATATACTATATTATAGGGGAGTTATGATTCTCAAAGGGGGTAGGAAGATGTTACATTTTAGAAATCATAGTTAAAAATAGAAAATTATTAGTTTTTATAATAGTGATTGAGTTTTCTAAGGCTATCTGAAAATCAATTCAGTGTATTATTTTCCAATAAATGTTTTACTAATGGGTAAATTTTTTGTTAAAAATTAATTTGAAATACAATGTAACATGTTTTTTAGCAGTGAAAACCATTTTGAAAAACTAATAAAATGTGTCCCAATTATTTATTAGGACATGATTCATTAAATTTTTATAATCTAAATGTGATTTTAAGGGAAACTTATTGGTTTTAATGTTAAAAAATTAGATTTCTATGATGTTTCAGAATGAGTATGATATTTTGGATTTAAAGGATAATCTAAATAAAGGATCTTGTAAGTTTAATATTGAATTTAAAATGTATTTTTATTATTTAAAATTAGAGTGAGTAGGCTCATATTTTTTTATGTATCATGCTTTATCAGCTATGCTTGATCCATATCAACTAAAATTTTATTCTTCAATTCAGAAACTATATTTTCTTATACAAAATATGGTATAATATTTTCATAAGTAATAACATGCTTCTCTAAATAATAATCAATTATTACCCTTAAAAATTCTATACTATTATCTACCCGGATCATCTATAAAGAGAAATTACAATCCTTCTCTAGTTTTCTTATAAAACATTTAAACATATTTGGACACTATTATTTATTTCTCATAAAAAATTTGATGGAATTCAAGTACATTTATCAAAAATGAAAATAATACACTTATATACATTTTTTAATTCTTCCTCACAGTCCCCCAATTATATAAATAAATGATCATTCATTATTAGGAGTTTGTATTGATAAACTATTCTATGAAGAGATAATAATTTTTACCCTTAGGAATATTGAGAACATCATATTGAATTCTATTATTAGTATCATAAGTCCACAAAAAAATTCTATTTATGTGGACATACTCATGTTTTTTAGATAAAATGATTGATTTTTCTATTGAATTATTAGATTCCTACATCAAGACGTAATTTGAATGAATTCCCCACATCAACAACTTCAATTTTATTTTCACTTTGGACACTAACCTCTTATCAAAATATATCCATAAAATCCGGGGTTGGTTTTTTATATGAATTGTGAAACTATAAAATTAGAACAATGTTTTACCATGGTATCATCCATGAAAACCATCCACTCCAATCAAAACTGAGGAACATTGAAGATTCTATGGAAGTGGTAACTTATCACTAATTGATAATAACACCATGACAGGGGTTTGTAAAAAAACTCCATACAACCCAAATGATATCTGTCATGAACCCACTCATGTAACCTTGGCCTCTCACGAATGTTTGGACAACTGAAATTCAGTCCTTAGACCAAAACCCTTTTCTTTTTCATAAAGTACCTAAAGACTTGTTTTGAATGTTGAAACTGTAATGGCTATCTCATCATGAGTGCATATAAGACCATCCAACTAATAATTATCATGATCAACCCAATCAAGGAGACCCTTTATGTATTATACTACTATTGGATCTTTTTCTTAACTTTAGACAGGTGCTTTAACAACTCCACATCCTGAGAACATTTAGATTTAAAGAGAAAACAATCATCCAAATCATATTCATCTCCCATACAGTTGTTATTTCATTTTCTCCTGATACTCATCCCCTAACTCTTCTAAATATGAAATAATGTTTCATGAACTACCCTTGGTAGTAGTTATCCTATACCTCAGAAGATAATATCTTCCACTAGTGGAGTAATTATTTTCTTAGATTCAATTACCCATTTCCTTCAAAGAATGTTGAAATTATTTGAAGTATTCAAATACTGAGTTCCCATTATTTCAAAGGACCATTTTTTATATTTATTTATTTTATTAAATATTAATATTACTGATTCAAATTGGATAGATATGAATTGAAAATGGATGGATTTTTATCGTATGAAAAAAGTTTTTGAAGATGGATTTAAAGTGTCCAACATGTATGGAAATGATCATGAATATAATCATTCTCAAATCATTTGACCATGTTTACACAATTTGTATTCAATATAAATTAGTCTATTAGAGTTGTAAGAAAACTAGATATATCAGAGAATAGATCAAAGTTAAAAATGATGGAATAATCATGGGGAAAATGTGAATGTAGGTAGTGACTAAGATAACACTATGTTTTATAGATCATCTGATATGATTATAGTTATGGAAAATAATAATAATGTATCGAGGATTTGATTACAAGTGTGAATGATGATAAAGATCATATTGAGGAAATGACAATAATAATTGAAGATGAACTTTTTTATTGTCGAAAATTGTATGAGAAGTTAAATAATTGCACAAAGTCACCATTGCATGCCGGTTGTACTAATTATACATAATTTTTAGCTGTAGTGAATATATATAATTTAAAAGCAAGAAATTGATAGAGTGAAACTTGTTTGATTGAACTACTTTCTCTCTTGAATGATATTCTCCAAAAATATAATAAGATTCCAACATGAACATATGATTCTAAACAAATTCTATGTTCAATTGGTATTATCATTAAAAAATAAATCCTTTTTCAATTGACATTATACCAGTATGAAAGACCAAAAATATATTAAAGAATTAAAAAAGTGTGGTTCTTCTCAATATAAGAATGATGAATTTGGTACTATGTTTTCCGTATGGTAATTCCCAATCATTCCATGGTTTAGGTTCCTATATGGAAGTGAAGAGACTAAACAAAAATTTACATGGCATAAAGAAATAATAAATAAATATGGGAAACATCTTCACCCAATAGACTCTCCCCAGTGCATGAGAATCGATCACAAGTATCGATAATTTACAAAAAAATTAGAAATATTCATCTTGTGCTATCTACAAATGGAGTGAATATTTTTGGTTTTCAAACTAGCACTCATAGTATATGGCCAGTTATGTTGGTAAATTATAAATTATCATCATGTTTATAGATAAAATGAAAATATTTTTTGTAATCAATGATTATATGAGGACTAAAACAAACAAGTAATGGTATTGATATTTATTTGACTCTATTTATGAATGTTTTGAAATTATTAGAGGATTCAAGTGTTACATTGTATGATACATACAAAAATAAAGATTTCATGTTGAGAGTCTTGTTGTACGGGACAATAAATGACATTCCTTCTTATGGAAATTTTTTATGATTTATAATTAAAGTGACTCAAGGGAGTCTCATTTATGAACATGGTACATGGTCAATTAGGTTGAATCATTAATCAAATATGGTGTTTTTAGGACATCGTATATTTCTACCTTAGCAACATAAGTACAGATCTTAGATGAAATCATGTTATCGGTGTTCCTAAGAAAATACAACATATTATCTAAAAATAGGTAATCAACTATTTAAGAATATAAAAGATATAAGAACTGATTTTGGTAAATAATTTTTGAAAAACCATATGAAAACTGATTGGAAAATAGATAATTTTGTTAATTATTATACTAGATTTGTCTCTATGTCAGGTATTTTCTTGATGTTATGAATGTTGAAAAAATTCATGTGATAATTTCATTAGAAAATTATTAAATGCACTCAGAAAAATTAAGGATGGAATTAATTCATGGTTGAATATTATTTACATGGTAATATGTGAACATTTGGTGCAAGTGAAGGATGAAAAATAGAATTTTATTTTTCCAACCTCTTACACTCTTTCCTAGGAAAAGAGATTTTAGTTTTTCAACTTATTGAATAATGTAATGGTTCAAAAGGGGTATTCATCATATATAATGAACAATGATTAAATGATTGATTTAATGTTAAAGGATCTGAAATCATATTAGTTTCATGTTTTGATTTAGGATTTAATATTCGTAGCTTTATGTTAAATTTCAACAAAGAATGTATTTCATACATTAACCAAACATTGTTTCAGTTTTTAAGCTATATGCAGCAAAGTTATAGACCTGACAAAATTTCCATCAATGGAAATGTAAATTACCATCATGTTAAGTGAAAAAATAATGTTCTTCCCGACTACATTCTTTGATATGATGTTTCAATTGATATTTTACTAGGTAATAGATATTTAACTATTTATTCCTATACATTATAGATGGATGCAACCAATTTAATGTTATATCAATACATTAAAAGGGTATGGAAAAAATTGAAGTCATCCATAAGGTTTTACTACAATGCAATATTTTTTTTCAGAAGACTATTGAGTTCTATACTGACTACTAGTCCGGTGTGGAAATCATTGGTCTACCAAAATCTTTCCACAGTGGGATGATTTTGGGTATAGGAATTTGTATAATACTTGTTATTGCGATCACTATTATAGATCATGAGTTGGCCCACCTTGGAATTTTTCATAATAGTTTATATGTTTTCCCATAAGTTAAAACCTACAAAATAAATTTTCAGTTATTTGAATCTATCAAGGTCAGAAATATGCACATAAAATACGCATAATCAATAGTTTATATGATGGATTTGAAACAATATTTTAAAGAATTATGATTAAAATATGGATTCACTTTCAAAATAACATTGATGGCTAGCCAGAGGAACAAGTGTGCTTGTATTATCTTATAATGGTTATGTAATTAATGTTTATACATTCTATAAAAATGAACATGACTATGGAATTATAATGAAAAATTGTGTAGTTACACTTATAGATGAAGAGATTCATGTATCTGGTTCCAATTAAAGAAATCCATTTTATAAAAATATTTCATAATTTGGCATCATAAAAAAAATTGGATTTTATTGTAAAACATTCCAAGTGACAATTTTTTAATTCAAGTTGGCTGATAATAGGATTTATATTCTAATAGTTGAATTGGGATTTATGGAAGTGGATTTAAATAAATAAGGTTACAAATATGAATCATATGTAATGGAATCATATGTACTATAAGTATTTTATACTCTAGATCCCACAAACTGAAAGTGGTCAATTGTTCTGTTATCGACCAAGACTATTAAAGGGTCAGATGAATATTCAATTGAGGATAACCTTTTCATTGGGAATTTTCACATCAGTCCCAATGTTGATGGGGTCACGTATGAAATAGGAGACCACAATAAAGGGATTTTGATAATCATTAGAAGGTTAAAATACCTTCAAACATAAAAAAGAGAGTTCAATAATCAGGTTATTTTTATTTTGTAATATACATTGTGTTACCACATATTATTATCTTTTCACTACTGAATATAGGTATTCTAAATTAAATATTGAACCACTTATATAGATGACGACTTTTTTAGGTGTTCGTGATCCCAATATTTAGGAACAATAGGTTTCTAAACATTATGGTTCTCCTAGTGTAGAGGAACAATAACCTTTTAAACATGTCAATGATACCAATCCATAATAACAACATATTGATAATGTTTAAAATATGGAAATGGTAGATGGTGAAGAACCAATTTCCTAGAAAAAATAAAATCAATATAGTGTGAAGGTGTTAGAAAAAATAATTAACATGAAAAAAGGCCACAAAATCAAGGATGGATGAAATTCTCACGACAAAGATGTTAACCCTGACAATGCCAAATTGACTAGTTTCATTAGGATATCCACTCGTCATAGCATGTCAATTGTTGTAGGTTTATGACACCATGTTGTCCTCATGATTAAGACACTAATTTGGAACAATAGTAGGGCAACATTATAATATAATAACATTATTTTACAAAAAAAATAAAATATTGAAATATTGAATTACTCTTCATTATCCCTTGTAGTGTGAATTTAAAGTAGATAAAACCCAAAATACATTTTTGATAATACTTGTTGGAAAGGTTCATAGGTTCTTTCTCATTATTCTATATAATTTTCTTCTAAAATATGTTGAAAGGTAAATAAACCCCCACCCACCATATACGTATTCACACCTGATAATCCAAGAAGCATGGGATGCATTTACTATCTTTAAGGATTATACATCTTTTCCGGTACATTGTGGTTGGTAATACATTTTTTGAAAATATGTGTATAAATAAATTTGATTAAGAATTTTTAATTTATGAAATATCAATTGGGTACTGAAAATAACCATGGAACAACAAAACCAACATTCACCTTCCATAAAACTAGGATATGGTATGTTTTACTTGAAAAACATTGTAAATATTTTAAATCCACCGTAATAATTTTATGTGACATAAAAAAACAATAAAATTATGTTTCTCTATTTATATAGAGATTGATAAATCCAAATCCAAATCCAGTTCCATCCCACATAATGTTTTATGGAAGGAATCAAATGTAAATAAATATGGGACTATAATAGTTGAAAATTCATAAAAAGTGTGAGAATCATGTGTAAGTATGACATAATAAAAATTTATTTTTCGTTATGTCACTATTACATAATAATGATTACTTATTTTCCAATATTTTTTATCCAATTTAGATAAATGAATTATCATCAGCTATACCAGATGAAAATCTATTATCAGTGCCCTTGAAGAAGCTAGATTAGTATAACCATGTTAGAGGTGCGAGTTATTGGGTGACACCCCAAACATATTTTGAGAAAAGAAAGAGAACATGGGGACAAAGATAAATAAATGGAAGATATTCAGGAATGAGTAGTTTCTCTTGATAAATAATTTCATTGGTGGTATATGTTTATAGAAAATGTTATGAGTGGAATAAAAGTGAAGAAAAAACACAAGAACAACCACGGTGGGATGACTACCCCCCCACCACCAGCAGCTTTGAGGCGATCCATTCCCCTCAAAGAGATGTCTTAGATGAGGTAATCTGTATTATCATAATTTTTACTTTGAAATTTTAATTAGGAAGGCAATTAATAC
This sequence comes from Viscum album, assembly GCA_963277665.1. Taxonomy (NCBI): domain Eukaryota; kingdom Viridiplantae; phylum Streptophyta; class Magnoliopsida; order Santalales; family Viscaceae; genus Viscum; species Viscum album. The sequence continues at coordinate 2,049,930,043 of OY728137.1, forward strand.
TTTCCTATATTTATATTCTTCTAGGTGGAAATTAATGTGATTTATATCTATCAACACCCACCCAATTCCTTATTGATTGGTATATCGTGTTTAATATTCGGTAAGATACTCTACACTACATACAACTTCCTATATGTTATGTGATAGTGGGGATTAACATAGATCAAAATACAAGAATAAAGAAACCTATTCCACTTGATGACGTATATATTTATACTTTCATGAAACCGATTAGAACATTTATATCATAGCCATAACATATTTTAGAAAAACATGTTGATAAAGAGGTATTTATTTCTAATTTATTTTCCGTGATACAACAATCAAAATTAAGGAAAAAAGGTATTAACCAATGAATGTTATTAAATATGGAAGAAGGTATGGGGTGAAATAGAAATTTGAATCAAAATGATCTAAAGGATAAACTGACCAATAAAAAATATATTTACAAATATTCTTTACCCCACCTATTCAATATCATCAATTTCTAACATTTAAGGTTCTTATGGATATAACATTACAAGATGGTGTAATGTCATAGTTGACTTTGAAGAAAAATGGTATAATGATTCCATTTTTGATTACATTAAAATTTATAATGTAAATGAAATCAACAAGAATGACTGGCATGGAGTTTCAGTTGTAATAGTGTACATGTGGTTTGTTTTTTTGAAATTTGTTTTCCAATAGCTAATCTAATATGTTTATTGTTACTAAATACAATAAATATTTTTTGTAGGAATCTATATATATACTATTTTAGGAGGAAACCCTATGAACATAAATATGGACTCCTTAGTCCTCACATCACTTCTAAAAAACTAACCTCATTGGGTTTAGATCAAATTGATGCAATAGTGGAAAAAATAGTTGCCACTTTTAAAAGAAAACTTATAGTCGACAAACTATCTTTATTACCAATGATGTAGGGGTAAAACTCTAAAAATTTATCATTCCATTTATTTTTTTCATTGATTTTATTAATTATTTTTTTTGAATCATTGGATACTCATTATAATCAATTTGGATACTCCGATGACTATTTTCTAGACTCATTGCATGGATACCCAAAAAATAGACCACATGTGATAATGTTAATAAATTTGTAATACACTACGTCCAACATTTTAGAAATAAAATTCAAGTTGTATATTTTATATTATATTATAATTAGAATTCTGTTATGATAGTTCTATGTTTAATTATCATGAAAATAATGGAATAAGGATAGTCCATACATACAAGGAGCCTGACGACTTATACATGTGGATAATTATTTGGGTATATATAATAAAATATCAATATCAAAAGACATATAAAAAAATTTACTTATTTTTTATCAATGTTTCTAATGTGCCTAAAACAAACCAATGGAAAAGATTGTGATTATTTTTTTAAAATTTATGATAGATATCATATACCATCGACAAATTATCATCCCCAAAGAGGTATTTTGAAAGATAATTACAATTTTATTTCGAATATTTATTAATCCTTAGTGTATTTATATTTTTCCAGTACTACAATGAGTATCAAAAGTCCATGTATTCAAAAAAAAAATATATTTATTTAGAAATTAATGAGAAGCATAATTTGTGTCATAATGTAGACCAATATCATGAATATGTGACTTATAACTACTTATTAAGTTGATTTTATCATCATTTTATCTGATTGTTTATGTTAAATTCCTCATCATTTTTATCTAATACATATATTTTTATAATTTTCATAAATATAAGGAATAAATATCTTCTTATACTATGTTGACTATATCATGTACAATAATTAGTAACTATTGGATAAAAAGATATGGTGGAATCAGCCACACCTCAATTCGATACATGGTGTACCAGGTATGACTAAAATTATGTGGCTCTAATTTTAAATTAACATTTTATTAATGTATTGTTTCATATATTTATTTAGTTTATTTATTTATATTATTAATAACTTAAAACTTGTTTTCATATATAAGTGGATTCTTTTTGGGAAGTCATATGTTTCTTTTAACAGTCACCAAAAGTCCAAAAAAGAGAGAACATGTTGCTTTTGGATGGGGAATTTCATATAGCATTTGGTATCCTCTTATATCCAAGTGGAAAATTTCTCTATTTTTGACTCTTTTAAGACTGTTAAAATATAATCACACATCACATAATCAATCATCTGCTCATCAATCTGATACAATGTGTAGTTGATATGACTCAAACTGCAAGTTTTTAGTTCATAGTTTACATTTTACTTCAAAACAAACATCACATACTCCAAACTAATAAAACACACTCAATTGTTTTAGATAATTTAGAAAAATTATCCTTATGTATTTTCCACCTTTTAATAATCAATCACACCTCAATCAGACATATGATGTGACTGTTATGACTCCACGTATATCTTTTCATTTAAAATTTGCATTAATTTTAGTTAAAAGGACATATGACATACTCATGATGAAGATAACTTGTTCATATTATTTTAATAATTTAGGAAAATGATACATAAATCATTAGTGACTTGTAGGAATCATTTTAACCAAAATTTGATGTATAATGTCAATGTTATGAAACTAAGTGTGTATTTTTTTTATTTAAAATAGACAAATATTTTATTATAAAAGGAAAATTACATACTAAAAAATGATAAAAAATATAATAGGGTTGTTTTTATACTTTATGAAAATGACCCATAATTCATTTTTTATGTTTAGTAATCAGCCACACCTCAATGTCATACATGGTGTGCCCAGTATGGTTTCAAGTGTGTTTTTTTTAAATTGACATTATTTTTTTAAATAAAAAGTGACATACTAAAAACTGAGGAAACACATTCATATTTTTTTGATAATTTTGTAAAATTATAAATAGTTTATTTTTTACATGATGAAATCAGCCACACATCAATCAAATACATAGTGTTCCTGGTATAACTCAAAGTGTCTGTTATGTGTATAATATTGACATTTTAGTTCAAAAGTACATCACTCACTAAAAACTAAGAAAATGAATACTAATTGTATTTATAATTTAAGAAAACTATTCATAATTCATGTTAGATGCATAGGAATCAGTCTCACATAAAACTGACATATGATGTGATTGGTATGCCTCATTGTGTGTGTTACCAATTTGAAATGACATTTTAGTAAAAAACATAGGCGACATACTCAAAATCAAGAAAACACATTTAGATTATTATAATTCTATAGTAAAGTGGTCAATAATTCATTTTTGACATGTATTAATGAACCAAACCTCAATCTAATGTACGTTGTGACCAATATTTCTGAAACTGTATCTTTTTACTCAAAATTGAAATTAATTTTAGTAAAAAGGACAAGTGACATACTCAGAACCGAGTAAATATTTTTTTAGTGTTTTGATACATTATTAAAATGATATATAATTAATTTTTTATGTGTTGGAATCAACAATATCTAAATCTGATTCATAGTGTAACCTAAATGACTTCAAGTGTGTCTTTTTATTTAAAATTGATATTAATTTTAGTAAAAAGGAAAAGTGATATAATCAAGACCGATCAAAAATATTCATATTTTTTTATACTTTCGTAAAATTATCAATAAGTCATTTTTTGATTAGGAATTACCTTCACCTAAATTTGACGAACGATGTTACTAGTGTGACTCCTAGTCTATCTTTTTATTTTAAATTCACATCAATTTTAGTAAAAATGACATGTGACATTATCAAAACCAATAAAATTCATTATAGGGTTTTAATACATTAAAAAATGACCCGTAAGAAATTTTATATGTTTAGGAATCAATATCACATCAATCCAATTCATGGTTTGAATGTTATGACTCCAACTATTTCTTTTTATTTAAAATTGGCTTTAATTTCTTTAAAAAGACAAGTGACATACTCATGTTTTATGAAAATAAATTTTTATTATTTTTATAATTTATTTCAATGATCCATAATTAATTTTAGACATTTAGGAATTATATGATCCTTAATAAGATACAATCTGTGCCCAATATTACTCCAAGTGTGTTTTTTTTATTAAAAATAAACTTTAATTTTAGTAAAAAAGAAAAGTGGCATACTTAAAAAAAATCAAATAGATTAAGATTGTTTTTATATATTATGAAAACAATCCATAATAAATTCGGGTCATGTAGTAATTCTCTTCACCTCAATTTTATACATGGTGTGTCTGATATAACTCAAAGTATCTATTATCTATTTAAAATTGACATTTTAGTTCAGAAAGTGTGTCACTCACTAAAAAATGAGAAAGTGAATTATGATTATCTTGATAAATTAGGATAATAATTCATTGGAAATTTTTTATGCGTATGAATCCTTCTCTTATCAAAGTAAAACACTATGTGATTAGTATGACTCAAAGTGCGCGTTTCCAGTTTGAAATGAAATTTTAGTAAAAAAACATAAGTGGCATACTCAAAACCAAGAAAACGAATTTGGATTGTTTTGATAAATTATTAAAATGATCCAAAATTAATTTTTTATGTGTAGGAATAAAAAACAACTTAATCCAATTAATTGTGTGACTGGTATGACTCCAAGTGTGTCTTTTTATTTTAAAATGAAATTAATTTTAGTAAAAAGGAAAATTTACATACTCAAAACTGAGAAAACACATTATGATTGTTTTATTCTTTAGGAAAATAATCTATAAGCCATTTTTTATGTGTATTAATCAACCTCGTATCAATCTTATGCACAGTGTGACTTGTATGACTGCAAGTGTGTCGTTTTATTTAAAATATACATTAATTTTAGTGGAAAGGACAAGTGACATACTTAAGACCAAGAAAAAAATCCAACTTCTTTTTATACAATAGGGAAACAATCCCTAAGTTATTTAGAGATGTATCATTCATCCTCACTGTAATCTAATACACCATGATCCTAGTTTGACTAAAAGTGTACATTATCATTTTAAAATTTACATTTGAGTTCCCAAAGTGTAACACTCAATAAAAACCAAGAAAACAAACTTTCGTTGTCTTGATAATTTATAAATATGATTCATAAGTTATTTTTTTGTTTAGGAATAAATCTCACATCAAACTGACACACGATGCAATAAATATAACCCAAAGTGCATGTTATTAGTTTTAAATTACATTTTAGTAAAAAAGGAAAGTGACATACTAAAAAATTACAATATTCATTCAAATTGTTTTAATAATTTTAGAAAATTATCTATACATCATTTTTCACATTTATGAGTCATCTTTACCTCAATCCAACGTATGGTGTGGCCTTTATTATTCCAATTGTGATTTTTTACTATAATTTGTGATTAATTTTACAAAAAATTACATGTTATATACTCAACACTAGAAAAACACATTCGAATTGGTTTTATACTTTAAAAAATTATCCATATGTCATTTTTAATGTGTAGAAATCAACCACACCTTAATATGAAGAACTGTGTGACCAGTATGACTCTAAGTGTGTCTTATTATTTAAAAATAAAATTAATTTTAGTAAAAAGGACTTGTGATATACTTCAGAATAAGAAAATTCATTCATTTTTTGATACATTATTAAAATAATCCATATGTCATTTTGGATGTATAGGGATTCGTTGCACATCAATATGACACATGGTGTGCCTCATATGACTCAAAGTGTCCATTATCAGTCTAAAATTGACATCTTAGTTCAAAACACGTGTTACTAACTAAAAAATTAGAAAATATGATAAGATTGTTTTCATAATTTTTAAAATGATCCATAAATCATTTTAGACTGAATGATAATTATATTTTTATTTCTATTAACAAATAAACATAAAAATCATGGAGTAAGAAAATGATGGAGACCTAGGGAATCACCCATAACGATGACCATAAAAACATTTGGAAGGGATCTTGTTTCATTGTAATAAATATGTTCCTCTTTCGAGACTTCTTTACTAGCCAAGACATTAACCTTAAAGTTTCCATCCCTCTATTTATGACCCACCACCATACCCTGATCAAAAAATCACATGCACTTCCTAATGAAATAATTCAAGTCCCACAAGGAGTAACAAATCCCCTATAGAAATTTTACCTTCACTTTATTTTCTATTTCCATATCCTTTATAAGAAAGTTGTATAACATGCATAGTAGTAACCCTAAAATCAAAGACCTCACTTCAATATAAGTAGAATTAACTATATCATAGAAGGTGAAAAAACCCACCAAACTGACCCACTACCATCATGGACAAGAAAACCACCCCTCGCAGTCCCTACCACACATGATCTATACAAATTTAATTTTAGTCTTCCCGAGGGATGTTTTCAGCACACCCACACCCTCTTATTCCTACTCCCACTATCCCATGAGTTCCAAACCAACCATGGGATCATCATCTTCAGAGAAGTCGAGTTGTAGTTGAAAGCACATAGAGCACCATGTTTGGCCCCAATAGATATAACATGAACCTTCATGAAAAATTTAGAATATATTTTACCCTCATTTGACTTGTTCCTTGCCTCCCATATAACCCAGCATGTAGAATACATCACTAGGGTCATTGTATTGGTTTCCTCTATCATCTGATCTCCCCTAGAACCACAACTTCATTAACTTTCCCATGCTCTCCCCAGTGCCCGATATTCCCATTCAACCTCTAATAGTGATTGGAATTACCATCTCTAACTCTCTTATGAAAAACAAGTTCCATTTTGTCTCTTGTCATGTTTAGTTATAGAACCATTAGTGGGAATCCAATGAGAAACCTTTCTTCTAGAAATTATCATTTGTTGTCATTTCTCTGTTCTTCAGCGTCCAAATATGAAAATTAATCATCCTCGTTATCTATTTTCACCATCAGTTCTTTGACCACACATCATTCCCACTTCTAATGTGACCAATATGACTCAAAGTGAATGTTTGCATTTTAAAAGTTTTTTTTAAAATATAATTTGAATACTAAAAATTATATATTCTTATTGTATAGATACATTATAAAAATGATCTATAAGTCATTTATTATGTGTAAGAATTATTCGCACCTCAATCCAACACATAGGGTGATCGGTATGACTCTAATTGTGTATTTTTAATTAAAATTTAAATTTATGTTAAAAACAGCAGTGAAAAACTCAAAAATTATAATAATAATTCATATTTTTTTAATACTTTAATAAAATGATCCATAAGTCATTTTTGACCTCTAGTAATTTTCCTCACCTCAATCTGATTCATGGTGTGCACGATATGACTCAATATGTATGTTTTTGGGCTTGAATAAATATTTTAGTTTAAAAAGTTTGTCACTCTCTAAAAACAAAGAAATTTAATCTAAATTTTCTTTATACATTAGTAAAATTATTCATAAGTAAATTTTTATGTGTATGAATTCTTCTTGCATCAAACTGACACACGATGTGACTGACATGACTGGAAGTGCATGTTTTCAGTTTAAATGAATTTTTAGTAAACATGAAAACTAATATACTCAAAAACAAGATAATTAATTTGGGACGTTTTGATACATTTTGACAAAAATATATAAGTCATTTTTATCAGTAGGAATCATCCCCATGTCATCTGACAAATGGTGTGACTGTTATGGCTCTAAGTGTATCCTTTTATTTAAAATTGACATTTTATAAATTTTTTATTTCATATTTATTTTTAATTTAATACTTTATATTATTACGAAGATAAGATTTGTTTTCTTATACATATATATTATGTTTATCGAGTGTGGGTGGTTTTTTTGGAAATTGATACCCTACTCATGATTTTTTTAGATTAGGTCGCGATTGCTAAAGATGATGAAACATTGATGTTTTTACATGTTTGTGGATAGTAATTGAAAATTTAATTATACAAAACATAGTTTGAAATATATATAGCATATTTTTTTATTCATGATTTAAATTTTATTTGAATTAAATTATGAATTTTCATACAGGGGTATATAGGTTTATTTTCTGTAGTTTGATGTTATTCCAACAACCCATTACAGTAGTAAGGACTTTATTATCTCTATTTCTTGCACTGATAAAGGCCCCCTTCATCAGTTCGGACAAATGAATTGATAAATCCCCCCTCTTTAATAGTGATGAGGATAATAGTGGTTTTTAGCACTATTAAATCTCTTTTTGTGAACTATTAATGGGTTGAACTATGGTAGTGTCATATCTGTACTGGAACATATTTCATTGGGTAGTATAGTTGTTTTAAACACTGAACTACCATAGGACAATTTATACTATGTGCTAAAATTGCACATACTTATACTAAAACCGCACAGATCAACCAAAGGTGACAAGAATTATTATTGGAGTTAGATGGGGATTATCCAACTCTTAAGTGCATCAAGATATCAATTATATTCTGTGAACTGATAATTAAAGGGACAAGGATTTATATAGCATGACATCTCATCTCTTGTTTCTTGATAAGGAGAAATAGAGGTTTTGATAAATGATGTTGTCACTAAACTATACTAGTGTAAACCAGAACAAGGTATATAAACTACCAAAAGTTGACCATCTAGCAATGTGAAAAAAGGGATTTAACAGTGCTAAAAATGTGTTATTGTCCTTAGTTCCCGTAAAGGGTGGGGGCGGGGGGGGGGGGGGGGGGGGGGCGCTTTATGAGTGCTTTAATTAGTGTTGATAAAGGGGGTCTTTTATTAATCCTAGAAATAGTATTGATAAAGGCCCCACAACTATATTTTGTTGTTTTAATAAGAACACACTACATCAAATACACCTATAAGCACCAGTATTCACAATAATCATTTAATTGAAATAAAACATACTACAAATATACAAAAACACTATATTATATAAATTTCAAACAATGTGTTTCATAATTATATTTGCAATTAATATCAAAAACAATTAAAAATATTAATGTTTCATTATCTTCAGATCCTGTAACCCCCTTCCAAAAAATACAGATCAAGGTATCAATTGTCGAACCAACCACCCCAACAAGATTAAAAGAATCCACTAGTATAGGGAAAAAAATTATGTTAGTAATACTATAATGAATTAAATTAAACATAAATATGAAAGAATACATTAATTCAAAGTAAATTTTAAATAAAATGACACACTTATAGTCATACTGGTCACACCAAGCTTCTTATTGAGTCGGGGTTGATTCATACACATCAAAAATGTCTTATAGATCTTTTTACTAAAGTATGGAGACAATATGAATATTTTTTTCTCAATTTTTAGTATGTCAGTTTTCTATTTTACTAAAATGTCATTTTAAAAAACAAACACAAACCTTGAGTCATACCGGTCACATTATGTGTTGTTTTGACATCAAACTTATTCATACATGTCAAAAATTATTTATGATTCATTTCCCTAAATAATCAAGACAATAAGCGTTAATTTTATTGGTTATTCATGAGTGACACATCATTTGAACTAAAATGTAAATTTTAGACTAATTGTGGACAATTTGAGTCACACTGCGCACACTGGGCGTCAGATTGAGGTGAGGCTGATTTGTATATGTCACAAATGACATATTGATCAATTTATTAAAGTATAAATGAAATATGAATTTTTTTCTCAGATTTTAGTATGTCTCATGAGGTTTTCACTAAAATATCAATTTAAAAAATACACACTTTGAGTCATACCAGTCACACCATGCATCATATTGAGGTGTTTTCGTTTCCTACATGCACAAATGACTTACAGATCATTTTTATATTGTATAGAATCAATTGAATACTTTTTTTTTGGTTTTGAGTATGTCACATGAATTTTTTTTTACTAGACCATCATTTTAAACTACAAACATGCACTTTGAGTCATACTAGTCACGTTGTGCGTCACTTTGATTTGGGACTAATATGTATATGTCACAAATGATATACGAATCATTTTCCTAAATTATTATGACAATAAGGGCATGTGTTTTTAGCTTTCAGGGAGTGAAACGTGTTTTGAACTAAAATGTCAATTTTAGATTGAAAATAAACACTTTGAGTCATATAGACCACGTCGGGTATTGTATTGAGGTAAATATTTTTCCTACAAATCAAAATTAATTTATGGATCATTTTCTTAAAGTATTAAAACAATAAAAATTGGTTTTCTTGGTCTTGAGAATGTCACCTATCCTTTCTACAAAAATTTATGTCAATATTAAATAATAAGGCATGTTTGGAAACAGACTGATCACACCATGCATTGGATTGAGGTTTTTTTTGATTCCAACACATCAAAAATTAATTATGTATCATTTTCCTAAAGTATCAAAACAAATTAAATGTTTTTTCTCACAGTTCAGTATGTAAATTATCCCTTTTACTAAAATTAATGTCAACTTTAAATAAAAAGACACAATTGGAGTCACACTATCCATACCATGCATCAGATTTAGGTTTGGTTGATTCATACACATCACAAATGAATTATGGATCATTTTCCTCAAGTATTAAAATAATAGATATTCATTTTCTTTGTTTTGTGTTTGTCACTGGTGTTTAATTACTAAAATGGCATTTTAAACTGAAAACACACACTTTAGGTTGTAACAGTCTCATTTTATTTCATTATGGTGTGAAAAAAAATTCATATGCATCAAAAATGTCTTATAAATTATTTCCATAAATTATCAAGAAATCATTGAATGAGTTTTTTCTATGAGTGGTACACTTTTTGAACTAAAATGTCAATTTTAAATTGATAAGAGGAACTTTGAGTCATACTGGACACATGGTGTATCATATTAAGGTGAAGTTGATTCCAACATGTCAAAATTAACTTATGTATCATTTTCATGAAGTATTTAAACAATCTGAGTGTGTTTTATCGGTCTCGAGTATGTCATTTATCCTTTTTACAAAAATTAATGTCAATTTTAAATAAAAAGTCATATTTGGATTCATATCGGTTACACCATGTTTTTGATTGGGGTTAGGTTGATTCATAAACATCAAATATGAAATATGGATCATTTTTCAAAATAATAAAAATACTCTAAATGTGTTTTCTCCAATTTGATTATGTCACTTCTCATTTAACAAAAATTATTGTAAATTTTAAATTAAAAGGCACACTTGGAGTAAAACCAGTCACACAATGCATCAAATTGAAGTGTAGTTTATTTCTACATATAAAAATTTACTTATGGATAATTTTTCTAATGTATACAAACAATCAAAATTTATTTTATTTATTTGTAGTATCTCAATCTAGTTTTTTTCTAAAATGTCATTTCAAACTGGAAACATGCACTTTGTGTCATACCAGTCACATCAAGAATCAGTTTGATGTGAGACTGATTCATACATATCAAAAATTGTGTATGAATCATTTTCTTCAAATTTTAAGATAACTGGAGAACGTTTTCATTGTTTTGAGTGAGTGATAAACTTGTTGAACTAAAATTTCAATTTTAAATTGATGAAAGACACTATGAGTTATACCCAAAACACAGTGTATCTGGTTGAAGTGAAGATAATTAAAATAAATCAAAAATGACATATGGATCATTTTAAAAATGTATTACAAAAATAGGAATGTTTTTTCTTGGTTTTCCATATGTCGATTTTTTTTTACTAAAATTAATGTAAATTTTAAATAGAAAGAAACAATTTGAGTCATACCGGGCACACAATGTATCATATTGAGGTGTATCTGATTCCTACACATCAAAAATTAAATATAAATCATTTCAATAAATTATCAAAACAACATTAATTTTGTTTTTTGGTCTTGAGTATCTCACTTTTCCTTTTTATTAAAATTATTTCCAAATTTAAATAAAAAGACAAACATTGATTCATAGCAGTCATACTGTTTGTTGGATCAAAGATAGTTTGATTCCTAAAAGTCAAAAATAACTTATGCATCATTTTTATAAATTAACAACAAATATGTATTCGTTTTCTTAGTTTTGATTTTATCACTCATCCTTTTTACTAATATTAATGTCGATTTAAAAAAATACATACTTGGTGTCATACGAGTCACACCATGCATCAGAATGACATTTGGATAATTCCTACTTCTTTAAAATAACATATGGATCATTTTACTAATTTATCAAAATAATATGAGTGCTTTTTCTTGGACTTGAGTATGTCAGTTTTACTTTTTTACTAAAATTAATGTCAATTTTAAATAAAAAGGCACACTTTGGGTTATACCAGATACACCATATAATAGATTGAGGTGAGGCTGATTCCTACACCTCAAAAATCACTTAGGGACTGTTTTAATAAAATATAAAAAATCTGAATGCAGTCTATTTGTTTTGACTATGTCACTTGTTGTTTTTACTAAAATTAATTTCAATTTTAAATAAAAAGGCACACATGGAGTCATATCGAACACACCATGCTTCGAATTGAGATGTGGTTGTTTATTACATCTCATAAATTACTTATGGATTGTTCTAATGATGAATAAAAATAATTTTAATGTTTTTTTCATAGTTTTTATTATATCACATGTGATATTTACTAAAATGTCATTTTAATGTGGAAACACAAACTTTGAGTTATAATGTTTACATCGTGTGTTAGTTTGACTTTATATTGATTCCTACACATAAAAAATGACCTATAAATCATTTTCAATTATTATGATGGAAATAAGAGCATGTTTTATTAGTTTTTAGTGAGAGACAGACTTTATGAAATAAAAGGTTTATTTTAAACTGATAACAAACACACTGAGTTATATTGGGAACATCATGTATCAGATTGAAGTGAAGATTATTATCACATGTCACAAATGACTTATGGATCACTTTCCTATAGAATACAAATAATAGGAATACATTTTCTCATTTTTGATTATGTCACTTTTCTTTTTTACTAAAATCAAGGTCAATATTATATAAAAAGACACAGTTGGAGTCATATCAGGATGAATTTGTAAAAAATTTAGGTGAAACTAATTACTAAACTTCAAAAATGACATATAGATCATATTCTTAATGTATGAATACAATATGAATGTGTTTTTTCATTTTTGAGTGTGTCAATTTGCTTTTTACTAATATTAATATCAATTTGAAATAAAAAGAAACACTTTTAGTCATACTGATCACACCATGTGTTGAGATGAGGTTTAGAAGATTCATACATGTATGAAATAAATTATGGATGGTTTTCCTAAAAAATAAAAACAATATTAATGAATTTTCAAGGTCTTGAGTATGTCCCTTTTCATTTTTACAAAAAATAATGTCAAATTTATATAAAAAGACACCATTGGAGTCATATTAGTCCTCAAAACATCTTTCTGATTGATACATTAATAATATATATAGGTCAAAAATAAAATATGGATCATTTTCATAAATTATCAAAATAATATAACGGTTTTTTCTTAGTTTGGAGTATGTAATGTGTGTTTTGAACTAAAATGTAAATTATAAACTAAAAACATACAATTCGAGTCATACCGAGCACACCATGTAATAGATTGAGTTGAAGTTGATTGATTATGTGATGTGTTTTTTTCTACCAATTGTCTGTAACAAGAAAGAAAAGATAGAACTTTTCTATTTGGATGGAAGATGAAACTCCCTGGTGCTTGAAATGATCCATCCAAAAGCAGTATGGTCTCCCATTTATGGTTTTTTGGAGATAGTTTAAAGAAAAGAAACACATCTAAAAAATATTCCACCTATATAAGAGATCAATTTTTATGTTTTTAATACTATAAAAAAATAAATTAAACATCAATATGAAACAATACATTAATAAAATTTCAATTTTAAAATAAAGCCACACAAGTTGAGTCACACTAGATACACTATATATCAGACCGAGTTATGGCTGATTCCACCTTGTATTTTTATCCAATAGTACATGATCATATTACACGATTGAATCAACCTTGTTGAAAAAGTCATTTCAACATGATCTCTGTGAAAATTAACCAAATAATTATCATATAAAAATAAAGAGAAATTTAACTAAATAAGGTGGATAAAATGATAAGAAAATCAACTGAACAAGAAGTAGGAAGTCACATATTCATGATATATGTGTAAATTTTGACACTAGGTATGCTTACCAATCATTTATAAACAAATGTATTTAATTTTTTGAATACAAGGAGTTTCAATAGTCATGGTAGTTCTGAAAAACTATAAATTTAAAAAGGATTAATTAATTTTAAAAATGAAATATTAATTATCTTTAAAAATATCTCTTTAGGACTGCTAGTTTTTTGAGGGTATATGAAATCTCTCAAAAAATTTCAAACATAATAAACATAATATTTTCCATAAGTTTGTTCCGTACACTAATGAAACATTGAGAAATATAATTAATTTGTTTTCATATGTGATTTGATAGTGAAATCATGTTATATATACCCTAAAACTTTTCCACTTATAAAAGTGGACATGATCCTTATGTACATGGAATGTCCCTATTCCATGATTTTTATGATATTTGAACACCACCCAATCATAAAAAAATCTCATTAAAACATTATATAAAATATATAACATTACTTTTAGGTCTAAAATGTTGGATATATTGTATTAAAAATTAAAAAATGTCATCCCATGTGGTCGGATTGTTGGGTATCTTTGCATTGAATACATATAATAAATATTTTTTGTATCAAAATTGACTTCAATGAGTATCCAATGTTTTCTAAAAATGAATATGTAATTAAAGGAATGAAAATATATTCATTATCTTTAAATTTTCAACTTTTAACCAATCATCATTTGTGATAAGAAGATTATGTTTCTATAAGTTTTACTTCAAATGTTGTGTCTAGTTTTTCCACTATTGAATCAATTTGATAAGAATCTAATGAGGGTTAGTTGTGTTGAAGTTATGTGATGAATAATGATTACATATTTATGTTCATAGGGTTTTTCCTTTTAGATAGAATTGAAATAGACGTCTGTAAAAAAATATGAATTGTATTTTGCTTTAATTAATGTAGTAGATCAGATATTAGAAAAACAAATCAAAAAAATAGACATCATGTATACAATTACTACTTATAATCCTATATAGTCATACTTGAGATTTTAATTTACATTATCAAGAGAAATTTAGATGATAATGTCCTCTCTATACAATTTTTTTCAAACCAATAATGAAATTAATACCATTTTTTAGACTTATATCTATATGAACCTTCAATGTTAGCAAATATGGATATTGAACGGGTGGGGTAAAGGTTCTTTGTGAAGATATTTTTGATTAGTTGGTCGATTTATGATTTTTTTTTGATTTATCCTTTTGTTTCACTCCCTTCCCTCTATCCATATGTAATAACATTCATCGGTTCATATCTGTTTTCATTAATTAATAATGATTTAGCATGAAAAATTAATTGGAAATGAATACCTTTTTGTAAATGTGTTTTTTAAAAGATATAATGTTCATTATACGAATGTTACAATAGCTTGATCGACTATATTAATATATTTGTCATCAAGTGGAACAAGTATCTCAGTGCTTGATGCATGAGTTATTCTAATACCCACTCTCATATGACCTTTTGGATGTTTTTTGTTGGGTAGAGTATCTTCTTGGATATTGAACATGATATCCCTCACAATAAGGAGATGGGTGGGTGTTGATAGTTATAAATCACAACCATTTTCACCCTGTATAATATATTAGAAGAATATAATTAGTGTCATCCAAATTTACATTACATATAAATAATTATGGGAAAACTGATAACCTTATTTAATACATATGCTTGAGGGGAACAAAACACCTCAAAGCTGGTGGGGTTGTGGTGGGGGATAATTATGTAGTGTTTATTCTTGCATTTTTTCATCTCATTTATACCCCCACCGACAAAATTTTCTATAAATCCAGACATCCAATTAAATCTTTCTTCAAGAGAATCTAACTGTTCCTTTAACTATTCCATTTTTTTATCTTTATCCCCCATTATTTTATTTTCTCAAAATATGTTTGGGGTTTCACCCCAAAACCCACATCTCTAATGTGGCCATATTGTTCTTGTTACATCAAGGAAAATGATAGTAATTGTTCATCTAGTATAGAAGATGATGATTCTAGTGTATAAGTCAGATAAAATTTTTGGAAAATAAGAAATCATTGTTATGTAATAGTGATTTAAAGAAAAAAATTATTATTTCATACTTACAAATGTTCCCACAATTTTTAAGGATTTTAATATAATATAATCCCGTATTTATTAACATGTTCCTCCTTCCTTATCACATGACGTGGGATATAATATAACACATCAAGCTTCCATGGTACATTTCTCTTTGAATAAAGTAATAGCTTGCATTTTACATAACTTCTTGTTCAAATACACCACAACCAATCAAACTAGCCGTTATGAATAGTAATTCCCACTTTTTAAAATTTTATAAAGTTTATAATTCAAAATGGACTTCATTTTTGGATTTGGAATATCGAAATTACCTTAGGGTGAATTTTTGGTATTTTTCTGAAAACATTCAATTATTGATGAATATTGAAAAACAATGAGTTATTGGTTAAAACCGAATTTTTATTTAAATAATTAGTAATTTTGTTTAAATTTATTTTAGGTACCAATTGATACATAATACATATATAAATGTGATGTAATTCGTTGGAGTTAGTTTATAATAATTTTGGATATAGAAAAATGTTATTCAACTTTTCACCGTCTTTTTCCCACCTCCTTGGAGAATTTGAAAATTCTCATAAAACGTAATTTTACCGATTCTGTGAGTGGAATTTCTAAAATCCGAGACACACAGTTAATATCAAGGTGTGAAATTTGGATCAACAAGATAAAAATAATTTTTTGTTGAATAGTATCTTTTTACTTTTAATTACCACAGTTAAAAGTAAATATGTTAATTAAGGGTAAAAATGATATTATTATTACCCTAATACATGTACAAATTCTATTGGATAAGTATAATTCGACCAAAATCAACCATAGAATAAATTATGACCCTTTAGGTTGATTTGGATTAGATTATGAAACTTATTATTATTTTATTAATAGAAGAGTTAAAAGAGTTAAAATCAATGTTTAATAACTCATACATTTTTAATATAGTATTATACATAAGATAAATACGACTATAAATATTAATTAGAAAGATAAAAATATTTCCTACATAATGGTGTTTTCTTATTATTTTTTAGTCATTATATAATTTAATTTATTTATGACACAATGACGATGCAGTAATTACCGTATTAATGAAATATTAAAATACTTGATATTAGAAATATCGAAATAAATGTAATTTGAGACTTTTAATGAATTACAATAATTTTATAGGTTTATATGGCATATTAGGGTTGTTTAGATGAAGTTTTTTCGAAGTAATAATTCTTTTATGAATTTAGAAAAAATAAAATACAAAATAGTGTCAAAATTGACATAAAATAGTTTTCAAAACAAATATTATATTATTAATTGATATTCTTTTTCTAAAAATCAATGTTCCAACCAAAGGACATATATAATGATACGTGTATCATTATTGAACCACTTGGGGTTACCTTGGAAGTATATAGTAAGTTTATTAACCATATAATATAAAAATACAACGACCCATTGTATATGTCAAACTATTTAACTAAGAGGTAAATATAAAATATAGGGTTAATATAGTGACCAAAACCTATCTAAAACCTATCTATTGAGCGGTTTCCATCCCATCCCTACATTAGACTTTATATAATATATTTTGAAGCCATTAGAAATCGAAAATGATTTTATTATAAAATAATTTTTCTATCTTTTCCTAAGATTCCCCTCACCCCTCTTATAAAAAAGCACTCACCATTCTCTCTAATTCACATTTTCAAAGCCATTTGGCTCGGCCATGCTCTGACCAAATACCCTATAAAGTATACTACATTCATCCTAGAGGAATTCCTTTAGTTATAAAGCCATCCTATAGAGCCCTTTTGATCAAATCAAAAGGAAGAACTCGAAGAAGAGGTAAATATTTCATCACCACTTTCATGTTACTTTCTTCTTCCACATCCTCTTTCATTGTTGTTTCCATTATAAAAGAATAAGTCCATTATATTCTATATAGTGTGATGTAATTATAAATATGTTACATCCATATTCATTATTCTATCCATCCTTTGAATGACATGTCACCATACGTGCCTACGTATGGCTTACCGTCTCCACGGCGTGGTGTAATTGTTATTCAATACATTATTATTTGGATGGGAATAATAAAGATGTTTAATTGATTTAAATAATAAATATAACATGATAATGATTCTTTATATATAATATATCATCCAATTATAAATTATTTTAGTATCAAAATAATGATATTGTCGCTCGTACGTACATACGGATTACCGTCTCCACGAACGCGATGAGATTCATTCCCCATCGTATCCATTCAAGACTAATTTTCATTTGATGATTAAAAATAATTCTTAAATACTTTATATAAATTTGGATATGGATAATAAACAACCTATCCATAAAAAACATGGCTTATGTAACAAAACATATAATAGAAAATGAGTAAGTGAACACCTGAAATGATGATAATGTTAAAATATTATTAAGAATTCAATATTAGAATATCATATATGATATAATATTTATGTATATGATTCATTTATAATTTAATAACAATGATTCAACTATTATACAGGAGGTTATCCTACCCTCTACTAAGGAATAGTACAATGTAAGGGTTTATTTCACAATCTCTTCATTATCCGAGGTTGTTTATACATTATTATCTAATGGGACCTCTTTATCATCCACATCCATTTTTCTTAAAAATGTATTCCAAATTTTTTTGACTATTTACTAGACTTTGGATTAAAGACATTTATACCCTTATTTGACCTTATATTTTTTGAAAATAATCTTTCCGTTGTTTTTGAAACCAATTACATTATGACCTTTTCGACAAAAATAAGGTAAGAATGTTTTTTTAACTCATATGGTGGGTGAGGCTATTTTCCACCGTTATAACATCATCAAAGCATCCCTTACAAGCTTATAAGAATATTTTCAAAAATAAATGTTTTATTTTATAATTACATGACTTATAAATGATTTCAAAATAGAAAGAGATATTTATTTAAAACGGTTTTGATTTCATCTATGTCAACATCTTTGGATGGATATTAATCTTATTTGAAGTTGATATATAATGATAAAAAATTCAATATTGTATTGAATGGGTTATGTTTGACCATGGATGTGCTATTTTTATACCATTCATGGTTTATAGTTAAAGTATTGACATTTTGTATAATAGTTTTAATATGAATTTTTATGTTATGTTTAAACCTTTTCATATGAGGAATGAATTGGACTTAGTAAGTGATGGATGGAGCCTGATATAGCTCTTAGATGCATCAATAGGTCTCACGAGATAAACTAGTGTCTTGGCATAAGGCCTTGAAAAAAATATTATTTGTACTCTTGGCAAAAATCCTTGACTACGTGGTTATGAATGTCTACCATTATGCATTCAATCATTATGAAAGTGGATATTGATATTGCATGTGATTATTCGACTAGTAGAATTTCCATGTGAGTACGTAAATGGAAATATTTTGATTTATATTTTACATATTATGATAAATTTATGTTGAAAAATCTTTTGGTTTAGTTTTATACATTGCCTTAAATGATTATGCTTATTTATGGAAGCTTCCACTATATTGTTATCCTTACTGAGAATCTGATCTCACCCCTTTCTATGTTTTATTTTTTCAAGGATGCAAAGAAGTATATTATGACCGACCTAAAAGGATAGTCTATGGGATCTCAATGTTGTCTATGGAAACAATGTTGTTGCAGTTTTTCATTTTATCATGTTATGTAATCGTTTTGAATGTATCTAGTACTTCCAAGGATACTAAACTAATTGGTCTTTTGAGACATGATATTTTTTATCATTCCAATGATACGTAATAATGCACCGAATCTGGGCTTATGGGGTAACGGTGTTACAATTGGTATCATAGGATGTTTAGTACAAACCGTGGATGCTAGATTTAGATAAAATCTGATCAGAGCACATTACCATAAGATATACTTTGAGGTTTAGCATAGAAGATCTTTCTAGAATTTTGGTAATTTTAATATTTTGTGAGTTTTCTGAGAAATACATCCCTATCTAGATACGAGAAGCTAGAGGTGTCTCTAGCACAGATGTACCTAGGTGTAAAACCCAAAAACACCGCTTTGAGCTAGACTCGAACGAGAACTTGTGCACAACAATGGGCCTTGCTGCACTCTTGGTTACGACACTCCCGGTGGATATTCTTAGGATAATTTTCATTTTCTTTACAAGCCATTATGAAGGGTTTATGAGTATATACTTCCTCAGAGAAAACAGTTTTATTATTATGGTTTATATCCATATCCTATTCAATTTATGTTATGTGTTTTTCATGTTTGGAATTATGTATTTCAATTCATAAACTAATTTATTTTATGCCATTGTTTAGAAATGGCGCCTAGCGGAAGGAATGGAAACCATATCAATGCACATAATCCATGTAGGGATTTCCCTCATACTCAAGATAATTATAGTGGAGCTGGTGATACAAATAGTGCTGATCAGCTTATCACCATATAGGGACAACTCACTTAGGTTATGAATAATATCCATACCCGTATAGAGCACCCTGATCCGCAGCGTGGAGGATCAATGTTAGACCGCGTCATGGGGAAACAACCACCAACATTAAATGGGGGTACAAATCCACTAGTAGCTTAGAAATGGATAAATTCCTTAGAGAAATATATTCCATGGCTTGGGGAGTAGAGAAAGGGAAAAAGTTGTTATGACAGTTTACCGCCACACTGGAGATGCTGATCAATGGTGGTTATTGGTTCAAAACCTAAAGGAACATGATGAAGTATCAAATATGGAATGGAGTGAGTTTTAAAAAAATTTCTTAGAAAAATACATTCCTCATGACCAATGAAAATATATGGAATGACAATTTCTGAGTCTGAGGAAAAATGAGGATAAGAATGTCGCAAAGTATGAGGAGAACATTACAAGGTTAGCTTGGCATGCTGCAGATTATATACGTATCCCAGGAAGTAAGATTGATATTTTATTTAATGGGTTAAAATCATTTCTCCATCGAGCATTAGTCTCACAATCCTTCTCATCGTACGAAGATATTGTCTCATGTGTTATCAAGACAGAAAAGGAAATTTCTAAGTCTTACAACTTTAAAGAAAAGCAAGAGAAGAAGAGATATACTGATCACTCTAGAAATGGAATGTCACACCCCGACCGCAGATGTCCTTATTTTTTCTTCCTTCTTGGACCCGGTTTAAATTTTTTTTTCAAAGTTTTGTTGTGTTGGCAGTTTCGCGCCAGTGCACGGTCATCACATCGTTAGCGGTGACCGTGCATTTGTCCCGGGTGACTATGTGTTCGCCTGGAATTCAATCTTTAGAATTTTATGTTGTCTTTTTATTATTTATATTGTTGTTATTATTATTATAATTTTTTATTATTATTATAATACAGTTTATTATGATTATTATTATTATAATGTTTTATTATTATTATTATTATTATAATGTTTTATTATTATTATAAAGTTTATTATTATTATTAGAAAGTTTTACTATTATTATAAAGTTTATTATTATTATTATAAAGTTTTATTAATATTATTATTATAAATTTTTATTATTATTATGATTAGTTTTTTATTATATTATTTATGCATTTATTCTTATTATTATAATCATATATATATGTATATATATATATAATCCTAACCCTAAACCTACCCAGCCGCCACCCTCCCCTCTCCCCGCTCTCTCTCTCCCCCATTTTTTTTCTTCCCCCCTGCTGGTTCGGCCGGCCCGCGCTGCCTCCTGCTCACCTCCAGCCGCCGCCGTCCGGCTTCCGCTCAGCCCCAGGCGCGCCGCCACGCGGCCCCCGGATCTTGCGCGCACCCGGCTCCTCCTGTGTGCTCCCCTCCTGCGAGCTCCCCTCTCCCAACCACCTCCCTCCGACCCCGTCGCCAGCGCACCCTCCTCCTGCCGAACCGCCACACCACCTCCCTCCGCCTCGCTGACCTGTCGCCTCGACGCCCTCCACCGCCCCGGCTCGCCGCACCGACCACCACGCCGCCCTCCCTGCTCCCTGCCGCCGGTGTCCCGGGCCCTGCAAGGCTCCCTCCACCGTCCCGGCTCCCTCTCCCCCTATTCCGGCCTCCTCCGGCGAACATCCCCGACGACCCGGACCCCCCTTCCGCCGCGTTGATTGGCTCCCGTTCCGGCCGCCACCTCGCCGGTGCCCCGGCCTCGCCGTTTTCAGACCGTCGTCCGCACCTCTGGCGACCCCCAGCTGTCGGCCCGCACCTTCCCCTCCTGAAACCAGCTGGCATCCTCCCTCGCCGCACCCCCTTCCTGCTCCCGCACCCTGCCTCCGCGTGGCACTCGGCTCTGCCCTGTCGCTCTGCTCTGGCCACCACACCTTCTCCCGACCGCCGGCCTTGCCCCGCCGTGCTGATCCTGACCTCCGCTGGACCTCTCCGCTGAATCTCCCCGCGCCCCTGTAAGTCAGGCGTGTTTTATTTTATTTTGTTAGTATATTATTATTATATTTGAGTTATTATTATTTCATTAGAATTATTATTTTTAATATGTTAATATCTTTAGTATTATTATATTATTGTTATTATTATTATTATGTTAATATTATTCTATTATTATTATTATTATTATTATTGTTATATTATTATTATGCTTATTATATTATTATTGTTATTATTATTATCATATTATGTTATTATTATTATATTATTATTATTATTATTATATTATGTTATTATTATTATTATATTATTATTATTATGATGATGTTTTTATTATTATTACTACATTATTATTATTATTGTTATTGTTATCATGTAAATATTATTAAGTTTTTATTTTTATTATTGTTGTTATGTTATTGTCATTATTATTATGATTATGATATTATTATTATTATTATTATTATTATTGATATTACCATTATGTTATTATTAATGTTGAACCTGTTTAACGGTGTTTTGTTTTAGGACCTATTTGGCGGCGCAATACGGTGCGACCATTATGTAATGGGAGTTTTGTGCCATGTAGTTTTTCGTTTCGATTCGAGGTAGGTCTCCCATTGCACTCGCCTTTAAATTTAGAATTTATTTATTCCTTGACTTTTTATTAAGTTTCAGTAAATTTAAAAGTATTATTAAGTAGTTATTTATAGTGTGGTGATCTGCTGATGATAAAAGCTGTTTTGATTCTAGCGTTTCATTGAAAGGGTTTTCTTGGATTTAATTGTGTGCTTCCATGGTAGTATTGCTAATTGGTTCTTCCTGAATAATGAAAGACATGTTGATTTAGGGTTTGAAATGTTTTTGGCGTGTGTAAATTAGTAGATGTATTGTTAATGGAAAAGGTGTTTCTTAGAACCTGGATTAGAGAAAATGACCGTATGACATTTAAACATGATTTTGGAAACTAAAAGTGTGGTTCTTGCTTGATGAAAAATGTTTTCCTTTGTCGCGTGAACAAAAGTTTGGATTTCATTTGAGAAATGGTGTTCCTTAAAAAAGTGATTAAAGGCCCGTTTGGCTCTTGATAAAAGTGGGGTGCGTTTGGATATTGGAAAATGATTCTACCTGTGGAACCAGTGTGTTTCTAGTTTAATATGTTGATTTGAGTTTCCTAAATAAATTTCTAAGTGTGTTTCTGGTTTTCAATGAAATGACGTGTGTCATATACCTTTAGAAATGTTTTAGTATTAAATGGTCAAAATGTAAATGATATGACGCCCCGGTTGGCACTTTATTAAAGGTGAAGTGATTATACATATATAAATATATACGTACTTATGGGGCATCTCTACAGGGGGGACTTCCCTTCGAGGGTTGTCATGTAGTGATGTCTGTGTAAGGGGTTGGAAAGTGCGGTGAGATGAGTCACGCGTGTGAGGGTCTCCCTCTTACAAAGTGTTACTAAAACCACTGTGGGTTCCTGGGCGTCCTTTAGAGAATCGAGGGACGGTTGCTGGCTAACCCCGATTAGACGGGTTAGTCCCCCCTTGGTAGGTAAGGCCCTGTGGTGCGTGCCACTGGTTGGCTGTTAGGGCGGCCAGTTGGTTATTGACTATAGAGTACCATGCCGCAGGTAGTCTAAATCCGAGTACGTCCAGGGGTTTTCTAGGGATGTTTAGGATCGCCCATGGTTATTGCTTATAACTTCTGGTTTACTTTTACTTGCCCTTGTTTTTCCCTTCTTGTTTACTTAAAATCATCTTTCACAGCTTATACTATTAGATTTTAGGAAAAAGGTTTCCCAATGAAAGTACTTTATTCTCTTTGTTTAAGATTTGAGAATTGTAACACTTCTTTCTTTTTAAAATGAGTTTAGAACTAATGAAAGGAATCCAATTTTTGGAAAAGAATAAGGAAATGTATTGTGTTTTAGTTTTCAAGTGAAACTTTATGAGAGCTTACTTTTATACATTGTATTTCAAACTTTGAATATGTAGATTCTTTATTTACTGGCAGTGATTTGGGATTTGTTGTGGGGCTCACCTACTGAGTACTTTTTGTGCTCACGCCTATCATTTACCATTTCAGTTGCAGGTTCCTTGTGTTCAGGTTTTCCTGGCTTGAGTCGCTCAGAGGTAGGCCGACGTTGGTTTGTAGTTGGGTGGTGACCCGTGAGGTCACGTGGAGGTATGTCGTGGTGTAGTTTTGTTTATGACGTTATTATTTTGTCTGTTTTGTTTAGTTTATATTCTTTCTTTGATACTGTTTTCATTTTGGGGCTGAAATCGTTCCCAACGATTAAAATTTCAATGCCCGGCACTTGTTGCCATCCCGAGGGGATCAGGAACTCCCCTCGGGACTTTCCGCGGACCAGCTCGGGTGAACGGTTCAGGGTTGACCCGGGCTGGTTCGTGAAAAAATGGTATCGGAGGAGGTTCTTGTTATTTGGGTTGTCTGGTAGGTGGAGATTAGGACTGTTGGGACTCGAGAGGTAGGTACGGGAAGGATGTCATGAACCCTCACCCGTTCCGCACCTCGAGTCGCCAGGGGTAGTCCGGGAATTGTGTCATTGTCTCTTTCTGGTTTGTCTTGGATTGAGAGATGACAACGGAGGCAAGCCGATGTTACATCGTGATTTCACATGGAGTAGTGACCTATGTGGAGTCTGAGTACACGGTTTGGATCCCTCCTAGCGGTTGACGCTGGCTTAGGACATGGCCCACTACCATGTCGCCAGGTTGAGCGTGACTACTAGTCCCTCACTCCAGTGGTTGATGAAATTTGGATGCTGCTTTTGTTTTGGTCTGTGTAAGTACGTTGTTGAAAATGAAAAAGGTTTTGAAAAAAATATGACTGGTTTCTTTTAAGACTTTAAATGTATGAAATGGGTTTTAAAACTGAAATCTCTTGAATTTCAAATTCGTTATTGCTTGGAGTTGGTTGAGAATGGTTCGGGATGAAACCCCAGGTCCTCTTTATGAACGTTTTCACATGTGTGAGAATGCATGGAAAAAAAATGTGTGTTGGTGCGAGTATTAAGGGACATTGGATGAAGACATGTGCGACGGTTCATGAGATTACCTTTGTGTGTATTTGAAATTAAAGGCTTGACCTTGTTTACTAAATTGGTTTTAAAGGGGAAACAGTTTTGTAAAGTTTTTGGTTTGAAAGTGGATTGGTTTTTGGAAAGTGGTCTTGACAAAGGGTGGTTTTTAAATCTAAAAAAGAAAAGGTGATTTTATTTTGGGTTGTGTTTGTATTTGGTTTGTCTTTGTGCTGACTTTTTTTGATGAAGGTGCTTTTATTGATGTTGCTTCGGTTTGATTTTGGTCTTGGCCTTGTGTTTTATATGTCGCTCAAAAAATGCCGCCCAGAAAGGTCTCTAAGGATTCAGATAAGTCATTCCCATTTTTTGGTCCTTCTCAGACTTTGCCTATTCTCCATAGTGATCAAGGTCTGTTAGAGGCAGTGAAATTGCTCGAGGAAGTGGAGCGTTTCTTTAGAATGTTGGGAACTCCCGATAATGGTAAGGTTTGTTCAATTATGGAATTGATCGAGGGTCCAGCCCTAGACCAGTGGAAGAGGGTTACCCCATCATCAACTCAAGTTGAAATGACGTGGGATGTCTTTAAAATCGTTTTCATCCCATGGTTTGTACCTAAGGAAGTGAAGCTGGAGAAATAGAGGGAGCTTGTGCATATTCAACAAGGCCAATGGACGATGAAGACATATGTTGACCATTTCAAGGAACTGATTTACTTTTCTCCAGAGGTTTCCTCGCATGAGCTCATGAAGGCCTCTCTTTTCACCGGGGGTCTTCGTCTAGAGATAAAGGATCGAGTCCTTCCTTCTAAAGACCAACGCTTCGAGATGCTGGTAGAGGAAGAATTTTTGGCTGAGTTGGTTTCCAGAACACATTTGGTTAGTACTCTAGCATCCCCGGTTGTTCGTAAGAGTTCCCCCTATGGTGTGGAAAATACGCCAGAGATACCTATCCCTCAGGAGTTATCCCCTTTGGTCCCAGCTTCCAGTTCATCAGATCGTTTGATGGTATGCTATCAGTGTGGTCATTTCAGGCATTTAAATCCGTCTTTTCGCAACCCTCCGAAGACGTGTCATCGATGCGGTTGTCTGGGTCATCTGGAGAAGTTTTGCTGGAAGCGTCGCTTAAAGAGGACGCTGTGATTGGAGAGTGTCAGTACCTGACTGTGAGGCAGGAGATGCTTCAGCCATCAGAGCCCCAGCCACTGGTCTCGGGGTGAATCTCACGCACAATCAGGAGTTCCCACGGTTGTGAAGCCTTGGTCCAGGTTATGTCTTCCGTATTGACGGTGGAGCAATTAAAAACCTTTTTATATTTTTTTTCCTGCTATTAAAGTTTCAACAGCGTTGTAAATTCGTTGATTTTCCATAAATTTATGATGGACTTGTTCTATGATAATCCAAGCAGGCTTGTCATGTGGACGTAATATTCTGAATCGTGTGTCCTTCTTAAAAGTGTGTTTGACCCTTGTGTGGGTTTACCTCGTTTTAGTTATGTTTGTCAGATGTGGTTATGTTTTGTGGATTTCAATGGGTCATGTTTTCGATTTTATGTTTAGTTATGTCTTTTCTATGGGTTCTCCCTGGTGTTGAAGTTTGTTGACTCTAGTCATGGGTTCAATGTTTTGATGGAGGTGTTAATCTGATCGTGTCATAGGAGTCGGTTTTGATCGGTTATGAGTTTCCGCGCTGGACCCGCCTCCGTGTGGTAGTATGTGTTTGGGAGATAAATTTTCGAACTAGTTGAGTTCTTGTGGTGGGGAGAACCCCTTCGTGTTCTCCCCTCAACCTCGGACTTCAGTTTTCTCTTGAATGGGTCAGGTGTGACCTGTGTGGAGTAAGGTTATCCCGAGATTCTCAGTTTTCTTCAGTTCCTTTAGTTCCGTTTGGACATAGACCTGAATCTTGATTGACTTTTGGCTTGGTGACTTTCTGGGGGAAGAAAGTGTCTGTGGTGGGGAGAATTGTCACACCCTGACCGCAGATGTCCTTGTTTTTTTCTTCCTTCTTGGACCCGGTTTAATTTTTTTTTTCGAAGTTTAGTTGTGTTGGCGGTTTCGCGCCAGTGCGCGGTCATCGCATCGTTAGCGGTGACCGTGCGTTTTTTCCAGGTGACTATGTGTTCGTCCGGCGTTCAAACATTAGAATTTTATGTTGTCTTTTTATTATTTATATTGTTATTATTATTATTATAAGGTTTTATTATTATAATTATTCAGTTTATTATGATTATTATTATTATAATGTTTTATTATTATTATAAAGTTTATTATTATTATTATAAAGTTTTATTATTATTATAAAGTTTATTATTATTATTATAATGTGTAATTAATATTATTATTATAAATTTTTATTATTATTAAGATTAGTTTTTTATTCTTTTATTTAGGCTTTTATTGTTATTATTATTATCATATATATGTATATATATATAATCCTAACCCTAAACCTACACAGCCGCCACCCTCCCCTCTCCCCTCTCTCTCTCCCCCGTTTTTTTTCTCCCCCCTGCTGGTTCGGCCGGCCCGCGCCGCCTCCTACTCCCCTCCATCCACCGCCCTCTGGCTCCCGCTAAGCCCCAGGCGCGCCGCCACGTGGCCCCCAAATCCTGCGCACACCCGGATCCCCCTGCGCGCTCCCCTCCTGCGAGATCCCCTCTCCCAGCCACCTCCCTCCGACCCCGTCGCCGGCGCACCCTCCTCCTACCGAACTGCCGCACCACCTCCCTCCGCCTCGCCGAACTGTGCCCCCAACGCCCTCCACCGCCCACGGCTCGCCGCACCGACCACCGTGCCTCCCTCCCTACTCCCTGCCGCCGGCGTCCCGGCCCATGCAAGGCTCCCTCCACTGTCCCGGCTCCCTCTCCTCCTGTTCCGGCCTCCTCCAGCGAACAGCCCCGACAACCCGGACCCCCCCTTCTACCGCGTTGACCAGCTCTCGTTCCAGCCGCCACCTCACTGGCGCCCCGCCCTCACCGTTTTCCGACCGCCGGCCGCACCTCCGGCGACCCCCGGCTGCCGGCCCGCACCCTCCCCTCCTGAAACTGGCCAACGTCCTCCCTCGCCGCACCCCCGTCCTGCTCCTGCACCCTGCCTCCGCGCGGCACTCGGCTCTGCCCTGTCGCTCCGCTCCGGCCGCCACACCTCCTCCCGACCGCTGGCCTCGCCCCGTCGTGCCGATCTCGACCTCCGCCGGACCTCTCTGCCGAATCTCCTCGCACCCCTATAAGTCAGGCCTGTTTTATTTTATTTTGTTAGTATATTATTATTATATTTGTGTTATTATTATTTCATTAGCATTATTATTTTTAATATGTTAATATCTTTAATATTATTATATTATTGTTATTATTGTTATTATGTTAATATTATTCTATTATTATTATTATTTTTATTTTTATTATTGTTATTGTATTATTATGCTTATTTTATTATTATTGTTATTATAATTATTATATTATGTTATTATTATTATTATATTATTATTATTATTATTATTATTATTATGTTATTATTATATTATTATTATTATTATTATTATTATTATTATTAATATATTATTATTATTATTATTATTTTTATTATTATTATGATGTTGTTATTATTATTACTACATTATTATTATTATTTTTATCATGTTAATATTATTAAGTTATTATTTTTATTATTGTTGTTATGTTATTATAATTATTATTATGATTATGCTATTATTATTATTATTATTATTGATATTACCATTATGTTATTATTAATGTTGAACCTGTTTAACGGTCTTTTGTTTTAGGACCTGTTTGACGGCGCAATACGGTGCGACCATTACGTAATGGTAGTTTTGCGCCGTGTCGTTTTTCGTTCTGATTTGAGGTAGGTCTCCCATTGCACTCGCCTTTAAATTTATAATTTATTTATTCCTTGACTTTTTATTAAGTTTCTGTAAATTTAAAAGTATTATTAAGTAGTTATTTATAGTGTGTTGATTTGCTGATGATAAAAGCTGTTTTGATTCTAGCGTTTCATTGAAAGTGTTTTCTTGGATTTAATTATGTGCTTCCATGGTAGTATTGCTAAATGGTTCTTCCTGAATAATTAAAGACATGTTGAATTGGGTTTTGAAATGTTTTTGGCATGTGTAAATTAGTATATGTATTGTTAATGGAAAAGGTGTTTCTTAGAACCTGGATTAGAGAAAATGACCGTATTACCTTTAAACATGATTTTGGAAACTTAATGTGTGGTTCTTGGTTGATGAAAAATGATTTCCTTTGTCGCGTGAACAAAAGTTTGGATTTCATTTGAGAAATGGTGTTCCTTCAAAAAGTGATTAAAGGCCCGTTTGGCTCTTGATAAAAGTGGGGTGCGTTTGGATATTGGAAAATGATTCTACCTGTGGAACCAGTGTGTTTCATGTTTAATATGCTGATTTGAGTTTCTTAAATAATGTTCTAAGTGTGTTTCTAGTTTTCAATGAAATGACTTGTGTCATATCCCTTTATAAATGTTTTTAGTATTAAATGGTCAAAATGTAAATGATATGATGGCCTGGTTGGCACTTTATTAAATGTGAAGTGATTATACATATATATATATATACGTACTTATGGGGCATCTCTACAGGGGGAAATCCCTTCGAGGGCTGTCGTGTAGCGATGTCCGTGTAAGGGGTTGGAAAGTGTGGTGAGATGAGTCACGCGTGCGATGGTCTCCCACTTACACAGTTTTATTAAAACCACCGTGGGTTCCTGGGCGTCCTTTAGAGAATAGAGTGACAGTTGTTGGCTAACCCCGATTAGACGGGTTAGTCCCCCCTTGGTAGGTATGGCCTTGTGGGGTGTGCCACTGGTTGGCTGTTAGGGCGGCCAGTTGGGTATTGGCTATAGAGTACCATGCCGGCAGGTAGACTGAACCCGAGTACATCCAGGGGTTTTCTAGGGATGTTTAGGATCGCCCCTGGTTATTGCTTATAACTTCTGGTTTACTTTTACTTGCACTTGTTTTTCCCTGCTTGTTTACTTACAATCATCTTTCACAGCTTATACTGTTAGATTTTAGGAAAAAGGTTTTCAAATGAAAGTACTTTATTCTCTTTGTGTAAGATTTGAGAATTATAACACTTCTTTCTTTTTAAAATGAGTTTAGGACTAATGAAAGGAATCCAATTTTTGGAAAATAATAAGGAAATGTCTTGTGTTTTAGTTTTCAAGTGAATCTTTATGAGAGCTTACTTTTATACCTTGTAGTTCAAACCTGGAATATGTAGATTCTTTATTTACTTGCAGTGTTTTGGGATTTGTTGTGGGGCTCACCTACTGAGTACTTTTTGTGCTCATGCCTATCTTTTACCATTTCAGTTGCAGGTTCCTTGTGTTCAGGTTTTCCAGGCTTGAGTCACTCAGTGGTGGGGCGACGTTGGTTTGTAGTTGGGTGGTGACCCGTGAGGTCAGATGGAGGTATGTCGTGGTGTAGTTTTGTTTATGACATTAGTATTTTTCCTGTTTTGTTTAGTTTATATTCTTTCTTTGATCCTGTTTTTGGTTTGGGGATGAAATCGTTCCCAATGATTAAAATTTCAATGCCCGACACTTGTTGCCATCCCGAGGGGATCAGGAATGCCCCTCGGGACTTTCCGCGGACCAGCTCGGGTGACCGGTTCAGGGTTGACCCGGGCTGGTTCGTGACATGGAAAGAAGTGGAAGAAGGAAAAAATTGAATATCCATCATACAATAAATGTGGGATGAAACACCCCGGTACATGCATGATGGGAATGAGAGTCTGTTACAAGTGTGGTGAAAAAGGCAACCAAGATCTTGATTGATAGGGGAAGAAAAAAGCTACCCATGTTCAATGCTACAATTATAGGGAGATGGGATATTATGAAAATGAATGTCTTAGGAGTCAGGGAAACTTATCTCAGAAAAGGAAAAGGGATCAAGGCGAAGCTTATGCGATCACTATTGCTGAGGTTGAAGCTTCAAAAGATATGGTGGCAGGTAATCTAATAGTTTCCTCATGTTTAGCCAATGCTCTATTTGATTCTGGATCATCGCATTGTTTCATATCATCCCAGTTTGATAAGAAAATTAGATATTTCCAATTTGATTTAACAAGGGAGTTTCCAGTCAAAACTCCGATGGGGTGTATCATTGTTACAAAGTTTTGTGAATTAGTTCCCATTAAGGCATATAAATGTTATTTATCTACTAATCTCATCGTCATAACCATGATGTAATTTGACATAATCATCGGTATGGATTGGCTACCAAACCATGATGCGAAAATTTATGGTATGAAGAAGGAGGTTTCAATTTTTGATGATGATAAGGAGTACCTTATCTTTTGAGCAGAATTGTCTCCACCTAATTCTTATCTAGACCCAACCCCAGTAGCTCAACAAAATTCAATTATTGGGGAGGATGAGAATGAAATAACTGTGGGTGAGGAAAGTAATGTTCGAATAGAGGATGTACCTATTGTGCAAGAATATGTTGATGTTTTTCCAGAGGATTTTCCTGGACATCCTCAAGAACGAAAAATTGAGTTTTCCATTGAATTAATTCCTGGTTCAAGGCCCATATAGAAGACCCCTTATAGAATGGGCACTTGGTAATTAGTGGAACTAAAGATACAACTAGAGGAATTGACTAATAAGGGATTTATTTTCCCTAGTGTTTCTCCCTGGGTATCCCATGTTCTTTTGCTTAAGAAGAATGATGGATCTATGAGGTTGTGCATTGACTACAGGGAGATCAAGGCTATAACAATAAAGAACAAGTATCCCCAACCTCACATTGATGATTTATTCGACAAACTTCATGGAGCTCAATACTATTCAAAGATTGACCTTCGATCTGGATATCATCAGTTGTGTGTAAAGAAGGAAGACATTCCGAAAATAGTATTTCGAACCTGGTACAGGCATTACGAGTTTATAGTAATTCCATTTGGATTGACTAATGCACCATTTTTTCATGGATCTAATTAAAAATGTTTCAAGTAATATCATGATGACTTTGTAGTGGTATTAATTGATGATATCTTGGTATAATCCAAAATCTACGAAGATCATGAAAATCACTTGCGCATTATCATAAAGACTCTTTAAAGAAATGAATTATATGAGATGTTTAGAAAGTGGGAATTCTTGCTTCGAGAGATTTATTTTCATGTCCATATTGTCTCTAAGGATTGAATCTATGTTGATTCTTCAAAGAAAAGAGAAATCCATGAATGGCCAACACCAACGAGTATAACCAAGGTACGCAGTTTTATTGGTTTAACAGGTTATTATTGATGTTTCTTCCAGAATATTTCTTGATTGGCTAACCCATTAACAATGGTCACACCTAAAGGGGTTAATTTTTTTTGGACAAACGAGTGTGAAAACGTTTTGACGAACTGAAGAGAATAATATTCAATGCTTCTATCTTGACTCTACCATCGGAGAATGATGGGTTTGTTATTTATAATGATGCTTCAAATAAAGGACTTGGTTGTGTCCTTTTTCAGAATGATAGGGTTATTGCCTATGCATCAGGATAGCTATAAATTAATGAGAAAAACTATCCTACTCAGGATCTTGAGTTAGCAGCTGTAATCTTTTCTTTGAAGATATGGAGACATTATCTCTATGTTGAAAAATGAGAGATATATACCGATCCCAAAAGTTTGAATTATATTTTCTCACAGAAGGAACTCAACATCAGGAAAAGGATATGGCTAGAAATACTCAAAGATTATGATTGAACCATACACTACCACTTGGGGAGGGAAAATAAGTTGGCAGATGATTTCAGTAGAAAAGAATATGGATTTTTGAACAAGATGAGAGTTGAAATGGATCCTATTTTGAGGGATCTAGTGAAGATGGAGGTGGGAATTACCAAGGAAGGTGAAACATCAATACTTTTTCAAATGGCTTCAAAACCATCCTTACTAGAAATGATAAAGCGTTATTAGACCGATGATGAATATTTTCAAAAGATGATTAAATTTGTGAATTATGGGAGATTGAGTGAATTTGTGTATGAAGACAGAATTTTGATATTTGGGAAGAGACTTTGTGTTCATGATATACCTGATCTAAAAAGAGAATTGTTGGATGATTCTCATAGTTCCAATTTGTCTATAAACCATGGTAGTACTAAAATGTATATATATATTAAGGAACATTTTTTTTGTGGGACAATATGAAGAGAGAGACTTCTTATTTTGTGTCAAGATGTATGGTTTGTCAACAAGTTAAAGCTAGAAGGCGGCAACCTGGTAGAGTCATGGAACCTCTTCCAATACCAAAGTAGAAATGTGATAATATTACGATGGACTTTTTCATGGGACTACCAAAGACTCCTAGAAAGAACGATGCAATATGGGTCATCGTTGATCATCATACCAAGTCAGCACATTTTCTTGCTATAAGAGATGATTTACCACTTGAACGATTGGCAGGACTATATATTAATGAAGTTTTAAGACTTCATGGAGTACCACTATCGATTGATTCTGATCGTGATCCACATTTTACGTCAAGATTCTGTAAAAGTATTTAGAAATATCTAGATACTGAACTTTTTTTGAGTATTTCCTACCACCCTAAAAAAGATGGAGAATCAGAAAAAACTATTCAAACATTAAAATACATGTTGAGATCCTTCTCACCTGACTTTCGGGGTATGTGGGATCAATATTGACCTCTGGTAGAATTTTCTTATCACAATAGCATCCTTTCAAATTTTCAGATGACACCATATAAAGCGTTATACAGAAAGAGATGTCCAACACCAACTTGTTTGGATGATGTTGGTGAAAGAAAAATCTTAGGCCCAGAACTGGTGGAGGAAATGACAGAAAAGGTGAAAGTAATCCATAACCACATCAAAGAATCTAAAAGTAGGGAGAAGAGCTATAACGATATCCTTAGGAATGATTTATAATATCAGGTAGGAGATCATGTTTTCTTGAAGGTATCTCCATGGAAGGGTGTTATACATTTCGATAAAAAGGGTAAATTGAGTCCTAGGTACATCAGACTATTCAAAATTCTAGAACGAATTGGGGATGTAGCTTACCGTTTAGAAAATCCACCAAGTATCTCCAATGTTCACGATGTGTTCCACGTATCACTGTTGAAAAAATACTTGCCTGACCCAACGGATATACTCATCTATGAGGAATTAGAACTGGAACCCGATCTATCTTATTGTGAATATCCCGTTAGGATTCTTGATACTAGAGAACAAGTGTTGAGAAAATAGATGACTCTTCTGGTAAAAGTTCTATGGCGAAACCATAAGATGGAAGTAGAAACATGGGAACCCGAGTAACATATGACGAAGAACCACCCAAGTATTTTTATAAAGTAATATTCTTGAAATATTGAGGATGAAATTATTTGAAGGAGGGGAGAATGTAACAACCCAAGCTTCCACAATACACATCCCTTTGATAATGTAATAGCTTGCATTGTATGCAACTTCGAGTTCTAATACACCACAACCAATCAAACTAGCTGTAATGAATATAAATGCCCACTTTTTTAAATTTTATAATGTTTATCTTTAAAAATGGACTTCATTTTTGGATTCTGAATATCGAAATTAGCTTAGGGTGAATTTTTGGTATTTTTCTGAAAACCTTCAATTTTTTATGAATGGTGAAAAACACTGAGTTATTGGTTAAAACCAAATTTTGTTTTAAATAATTAGTTATTTTATTTAAATTTATTTTAGGTCAGAATAGATAAATAATACGTATATAAATTAAATTTAATTCATTACAGTTAGTTTATAATAATTATATATATATATATAAATTTTAATGAACTTTTCATCGTCTTTTACCCATCTCCTAGGATAATTTGCAAATTTACATAAAATATAATTTTACCACTTATTTAAGTGGAATTTAAAAAATCTGAGACACACGGTTAATATCAAGGAGTAAAATTTGGTTCAATAAGATAAAAATAAATTTTTTTTGAATAGTCACTTTTTACTTTTTTTCCAACCGTTAAAAGTAAATAGGGTAATTAAGGATAAAAATGATATTATTATCACCCGAAAACATGTCCTAATACAATTGGATAAGTATAATTCGTCCAAAAACAACCTTAGGAATAAAATATGACCCTTTAGGTCCACATGGATTAGATTAGGACACTTAGTATTATTTTATTTAAAGAAGAGTTAAAAGAGTAAATATCAAAGTTTAATAGCTAAAACATTTTTAATATAGGGTTATTCATAAGATAAATTATAATATAAATATTAATTATAAATCTAAAAATTTTTCCTAAATAATGGTATTTTATTTATATTTTTTAGAAATTAAATAATTTAATTTATTTATGACACAATGATGAGGCAGTAATTATCGTATTAATGAAATATTAAAATAATTGAAATTATAAATATCCAAATAAATGTAATTTGAGACTTTTTATGAATTAAACTAACTTTCTAGGTTAATATGGTACATTATGGTTTGTTAGATGATTTTTGTTCGAGGTAATAATACTGTTATGAATTTAGAAAATACAAAAAACAAAATAGTGTCAAAATTGACATAAAATAGTTTTTAAAACAAATATTATATTATTAATTGATATTCTATTCCTAAAAATCTATTGTTCTACCAAAAGACTTATATAATGATAGGTGTATCATTAATAAACCACTTGGGGTTCTCTTGGAACTATATAGTCATTTTATTAACCATATAATTTAAGAATACAATGAGACACAGTAGATGTCAAACTATTTAACTAAATGTTAAATATATATGATAAGGTTAATATAGTGACCAAAACCTATCTAAAACCTATTGGTTGAGTGTTTTTGGAATCATACCCACTTTATACTTTAAATAATTAATTTTGGATCCATTAGAAACCAGAAATTAGTTTATTATAAAATTTAATTTCTAGTTTTTCCTAAGGTTCCCCTCACCCCTCTTATAAAAGGGAACTCCTCCTTCTCTCTAATTCACACCATCAATCCATTTAGCTCTCCCAAACTCTTCCCAAATACCCTCTAAACTATCCTCCCTTAATACTTTATTCCTTCAATTATTCATAAAGACACCCTAAGGAGACCTTTTGATCAAATAAAACAAAGAACCCGAAGAAGAGGTAATTATTTCATCACCTTTTTGAAGTTCCTTTATTCCTCTACTTCCTCTTTCTTTGTTGTTTCCATTCTAAAATAATAACCCCAACATCTTATATATACTATGATGTTATTATAAATATGTTACAACCATATTCATTATTCTATCCATCATTTAAATGACATGTCACCATACGTGTTTACAAACGGCTCACCGTCTCCACGTCGCGGTGTAATTGTTATTAAATATATTATTATTTGGATGGGTATAATAATGATGTGTAATTGATGTAAATAATAAATATTACATGATAATAATTCTGTATATATAATATTCCATCCAATTATATATTATTTTAATATCAAAAGAATGATATTGTCGCTCGTGCGTACGTACAGATTACCGTCTCCACGAACTCGATGAGATTCATTCCCCATCGTATCTATTCCAGAATAATTTTCATTTGATGATTAAAAATAATGTTTAAAGACTTGATATCATTATGGATATGAATAATATACAACCTATCCATAAAAAACACGACTTATGTAACAAAATATATAAAAGAAAATGAGTAAGTGAACACCCAAAACGACAAGAATACTAAAATTATTAACAAAGAAATATTAGAAGATCATATATGATATAATATTTATGTATATGATTCTTGAATAATTTAATAACAATGATTTAACTATTATACATGAGGTTAACCTACCCTCAACAAAGGAAAAGTAGAGGTAATGGTTTATTTCATAATCTCTTCATTATCCGTGGTTGTTTATACGTAATTATATACTTGGACCTCTTTATCATCCAAATCCGTGTTTCTTAAAAATATATTTCAAAACATTTTTACTATTTACTAGACTATGGGTTAATGTCATTTATAGACTTATTTGACCGAATATTTTTGAAAGGAATCTTTCCTTCGTTTTCCAAACAAGTTACTTTATAACCTTTT
The DNA here is from genome assembly GCA_963277665.1 of Viscum album. NCBI lineage: Eukaryota > Viridiplantae > Streptophyta > Magnoliopsida > Santalales > Viscaceae > Viscum > Viscum album. The sequence continues at coordinate 2,049,967,634 of OY728137.1, forward strand.
CAAAAAAATTAAGGTATGAATGTTTTTTTGACTTATACGGCAAGTGCGGCTATTTTCTGCTATTATAACATCATCAAATATTCCCTTACAATCTTATAAGAATATTTTAAAAAATAAATGTTTTCTTTTATAATTACATTACTTATAAATGGTTTCAAAATAGAAAGAGATATTTTTCTAAAATGGTTTTGATTTCATCTATGTCAACATTCTTTTATGAATTTTCAGCTTATTTGATGTTTATTTATAATGATAAAAAATTCCATGTAGTATTAAATGAGTTATGTTTGACTGTGGATGTGCTATTTTTATACAATTCATGGTTTAAATTTAAATTATTGACATTTCCTATGCTAGTTTTAATACAAATGTTTATGTTATGTTTAATCCTTTTCATTTGAGGAATGCATTGGACTTACTAAGTGACGGGTGGAGCCCTCTATAGCTACTCGATGCATCGGTAGGTCTCATGAGACAAACTAATTTCTAGGCACAAGTCATTAAAAAAATATTATTTGTAGTGTTGGAAAAATGCCTTGACTATATGGTTATGAAAGTAAGACATTATGCATTCCCTCATTATGAATGTGGCTATTGATATTGCATGTGATTATTCGACTGGTAGAATATCTATGTGAGTAAGTAAATGAATCTTTTTTATTTATATTTTCCATATTATGATGAAGTTTATGTTTAAATGTCTTTGGTTTTAGTTTTATACATTTCCTTAAATGTTTATGCTTGTTTATGAAAGCTTTCGCTATACTATTATCCTTACGGAGCATCTGAGCTCACCCTTTTGTATGTTTTATTTTTACCAGGATGCGAAGAAGTATATTACGACTGATCTACAGGGATAGTATATGGGATATTAAAGTTTTATATGGAAACAATGTTGTTTTAGTTTTCCATTTTATCATGTAATGTAAACCTAATGAATGTATCTAGTACTTACAAGGATAATAAACTAATCAGTCTTTCAAGACTTGATCTTTTGTGATCATTGCAAAGGAAATGTAATAATGCACTGACTATGGGAATCTGGGGTCAGGGTGTTACATGGAAGAGGATTTGGATTTGTATGCATTAATCTGCATGTAAAGAGAAGAGAATAATTATATTGTTCGTTTATGTCACATATAATTATTTTGGTATATTTAAAATATTGACCAATTATTTTCAGGTGAAACATACCCCATCCATGCATTATGGTAAAGGTACATTGATTTTTATGCTTGTTTTATAATTTCATTAGTCATTTTTTGTTTCATAAATTAAAAACTATTAATCCAAGTTATCAAAACATGTATTTTCATTCAATGTTTTTCTAGAAACAATGTAGGTAAAAATGTGTCTCCCCATGATAGCCAGCTAACACATCCTATGATTCTTGTATTCTATGTTATTCATAAATATTTGGTGGGTTCTTGTTTATTTTCCCATCAAAATCTTTGAGATGAAACTCTATTAGAATTGTGAGAATTACTCTATGAGTCTTTCCCGCAAGAATATATTTTTTTCAAAAGTCATCTTATATAAATTCACTCGGTAAGGGATAATAAAGAGTAAGTCAATATTTCAATGTTTTATTTTTTAGTAAAATAAATAAATTATATGATAAGGTTACCCTAGTAACTTCCCAAATCAGTTTCGTAAGAGTGGGAATAACATGGATCCATGAATCTACATAAACTGAAATGCATTTCTATGTGTTGTTCCCAATGTTACTACAGAACCTGGCCTTATTTGGGTTAACTGGATGGTCGTGTAAATTCTATCCAACCTCAAATTTGATTCCTTTGTTTTCCACCTTATTAATTTTTGCTAACACGGTTATGATACGATGCCCATTATTTCCTTAGGAAATTAGTTGTTCACCATATACCATTTCCTCAGGTTCAAGATCATCAATACATTGTTCCTCTAGATTGGTAGCATTAGAATTTGAAGAAGGTTGTTGTTCATATGCACTTAGAGTGGTAGTAAGTTGAGAAACCTATTGTTCCTTGGGATTAAGGGCCTAAGAATTTGCAGAAGTCATTATCTATATAATTGGATCAATATTAAAATTAGATTATCTAAATGCTTCATTGAATATATAATAATATGAGGTAACACAATTTATATTAAAAAAATTACAACATGATTATTGAACTCTTTTTTAAAGGATTAATGGATTTTACCTCTCTATCGAATATACAAATCCCTTCATTGAGGTATCTCCTAACATACTAGTCGACATCTATAATATGACCATTGGAAAACTGATGTTGAATCATTAATGAAAGGGTCATCCTTAGTTGAATTTTCATCTAAACATTCTGTGGTTTTGGTTAATAATAGAATAATTGGTGACTTTTGGTTTGTGAGATCTAGAACATAAAATACTTATTCTTCATTTTATACCATAACAAATAGTTCATCTTTGTAACCTTCCTTCATAACATCCCAAGTAATTATAGAATAATAATTTTTCATATTTTTTAATAATTATGAATTATATTTTACCTTAAAGGGAATATATGATTGATAGAATACTTGAAATGAAACAAAGTGTTTCTCCAAAATCATACGTTGCACACAAGACTAGGTTATACTGAAAATTAATATATTATTAACATTATTATTTTACGTTTTAGTAATGAAATTATCTTTAGAATGGAAATAATGAAAAATATTAACTAAATTATTAAAATAGGGTTTACAAAAGTTTATATAATGATTCATTGGTAATAAAATTAATTAAAAATGAAAATAAAAACTGATTGAATATAGAGGAAATGTTTTTTTATGAAAGAAACTATTTAAAAGAAAATAAGTGATTTTATAAAATAATAAAATAACTATTCTTATATTATACTAATAAAATATATATTTAATATATTATTTTTAAAGTTTAAAATTAATTTTATATGTTTTCGATACATGATATAAGAATAAATTTAATTATTCAAATAAGAGAATTATTTTATAAAAATATATGGTTTTATCACCTTTTGATAAAAAAAACCCTTTTAAATCCGAGGCTTGTTTCTTTGTACATATTATATTTGAAAAAATAAACTTCTTATTTGAAATACGGACATCAAAATTTTATTTGTTTGTGTTTTATCTTATTTTTATAATTAAATTCATATTTTAATGAATAGTTAAAAATACTGTATTTTTAATTCAAACTTCCTTTTCATATAATTTATTTGTGTTGTTATATTATCCTTTTATATGGATTTAATGTATAACAATATGATGTTTCTTTCATTTAATCCAATTTATTTCATTTTATGATTTTTGAAATTAAAATTAAATAGAAAACCAATGTGATGTTTTGAACGTTTTACTTTAAAAATATGTTTTCTCATTCGGTCAATGGGTTAATTTTTAATTAATTTTAACCAATTTGGTTTTTTGAATTTTGAAAAATGAATTCCATATTTTTAATCATAGGTTCCAAACAATTTAAATATGTCCCTTTTATTCTTGGACATTATTAATAATAACTTTTTTAATTATTTTTATTGCAAAGGATTAAGGTAAATCAGGTAATTAATTGTAAAAATAATATTATAAAAATATAAAACAACACTAAATCTTTTTGAAATTTTAGTTTATGATTTTATTCCTACCACTATCATCCTTGGGATGATTTTAGAACCACTAGTAAGACTTCAATGAGTTTATAATATTATATTCAATGAATATTCATTTTTGTTAAACTTTTGTTTAAAAAAAAAGTATTCTAATATTGAGTTATACATGTAATATAATAAACTATAAATATTATTTTGAAATATAAAATTATTAAATAAATCATGGTAATTTATTTATAATTTTTTGAATTAAATAATTAAATTTAATTATGACACAATAATGGTGTAGTAAAAGATTGATTAAAGAAAGAATCAAATAAATGATATTAATAATATTAAAATAAATATAATTTGATATATTTGATGCCAAAAAATAATTTTATGGAATACTATGATATGTTAGTTTTCAGTTAATGTAGTTTCTTCTATGGAATCATGTTGTTATAATTTTTTTTATAGCCAACTAATGAATCGTTTCCAAATGTACATAATGCATAACCTAAAATATATAATATCTAATTTAATTATATAAATTTATAAAAATAAAAAAATTGAACAATATTGTTTAGATATTTCCTAAAATATCATTAATGACAGATTAATTAGTCATTTTTCTTGATTTGTAAATTTATTTATCTCTCAAAGTGTAAATTACTAGATAAATAGTAAGATTTAAAAATGTTTTAAAAAATATTTAAAACATGTCTAATTTTAATTATATGATGAGGATTTGACCCAAAATTTTTTGATCTTCTAAATAAATTATATTTGTACCATTTGGAATCCAAATTTAATTTATATTAATAATTCCATTGGTACCCCTCCACTCTCCTATAAAAAGGTACACATTCCTCTATATTACTCACACTTCCAAAACCCTTTGGTTCGGACAAGATCGTATCGAAACCATTATAGAATCCCTAGAAATATTCTTAAGGGCTTATTTTTGAATTAACACCCTCCTTTTTGGTGTTAGGTTGTTAAGGAGTGTGATTATCTAAAGAAAAGGTAATGGTTTTATTTATGTTTTTCTATTTTATTTATTCTTCCACTTCCTTTAAATCTCTTTCATCCATGAGGAACTAATAACTAAAGTATCCTAAATATACTGAGATGTTATTATGTTAAAATAATAAACTAAATCAATCTCTAATTTCATCAAATGGTAAATGAACATTTCGTTCATGTGTACGACAGACTATCGCCTCGCAAACCGATATATTTAGTTTTTAGTTAATCTCTATCACAAAACGCCTTAATGATGAAAATAATTCTTTTATATGATTTTAATGAAATATTTTTCATTATAAGAGAATTATATATCAAATATGTTCTTAATTTACATGCACATAAAAATGATAATGTTGTTTGTGAATACGTGTGAAATATCACCTCCACAGAATAATGTCAGTCATTTTCATTCACCATATCATTTGTATAATATATATAAGTATATTTATATGATTATTATAATTTTAATTATATTATAATAATTTTTTAATTTTAAAATAATAATTAACTTATTTCCATAATGATCAACGAAAAATGGAAATGTTACTTATGTGAATGTACGTCCCACCATCTCCATGATTGTAATGTTGTTCATTTTTTTATACCATTAATATATGGGGTGATTTAAAAGTATAATGGATGTATAAAAGTGATTATTATATCATGGATATTATTCTAGAAATGATGTAATTAGTACCACATGGAATATTGATATCATACCATGTTCATTTTTAACTTATGTACCAAATATGAAGAAAACATTTGACATGAACTCAAATAATGAACTAATTATTATAATATGGTAATAAATAAAATAAAAGGAATACAAAACAATAAAAGGTTTTGAATGAAGTATAAATTTACAAGTTTATTATTCAATAAGAACAAGGAACATATTTGACGAATCAAACTCATGTTTAGGGACTTCATCTCATTCTCCTTTCATTGTCGCATATTTTGATGTTAAACACCACATTATTTTATAACGTGTATAATAAAACCCTTTGACATTTAATTGATTAAATATTTTCAAAGTTAAACTTTTTAAATTAATTGTTTTAATTTCTTTACAGAATTAAAAAATGAATTATTTTTTAACCCATATGACGATAATGACTTCTCGTCCGCTGTAACCATTTTTTGATATTTGGATTCCTCTACAAGACTTAATGTTTTTAAAATGAAAAGAAATCCCTTATTCCCATTTTTGGTATTTTGGTATTGATTATTGTTTTGAAATTTTATATAATATTTCAATATCATAAAATTATTTCTTTTAATTTCAAATGAAATTTTATGGCTGAAATGTTGATATTTTCAATCTTTTATTTGTTATGATTCTATAATGGTACTTAGACTTTTGACAGGTGGTTACTTGAAAAAGCAAATATGAGTGGTTATGTGAGAAAGCAAAGATTTTTGGTTCCTTGATAAACCATGTATTGGTGGTTAAATTATAACCTCCAATGCATTGGGTATGAATGCCGGCCGTATGACTATTCCACTTAGAGATATGTTTGGATGTTGACCGTATAGTTATTCCATTTAAGTATGATTATATCCCAAGTTACCATTATATGCTATATGTGATTTTTATGGGTTTTATGTTAATATTTTGATTAAATAAAATGGTAAACAATGATCTTATATTCAGTGAAGTGTACTTTCTACTTCTTAATGGAGAAAAGTATTACATTATCATATAGTATTAAAAGTGTACATGTTTTCACAAGGGTAATATATTTATTTATTTTGGTATCCCTTACAAAGATTTCGGTGCTCATCCAAATTTTTTTGAAATGTTTTTAACAACATTTAAAGGATAATAGTGTGAACAATGGGATTGAGAAAAATTTATGATTTTTAAACATGAAACGAAACCATGTTTCATTTTTAATAGTTTTTTATTTTTTAAAAAATAGATATTGAGTAGAAGCGTCTACTTTATAATTTTTGAGTTGTTATGTAATTGTTTTTCATAATTCTCTAAAACTCTAATCCTAAAAATATCTTCACTATGAAATAAATTTAATTTTTTGGACATAATTACGGATTATGTAATATTGAAGGTTGTGACTATATAGTTGGTATCAGAGGATGGTTTAGAAACATTTAGAGGTTAGGACGATATTTAAGCATAAGTTTCAAGTAGTATATATAACCATAAAGGATAGAATAATAGAAAGAGTAATAGTTATTTTAGATATATTAAATTAGTTTTAGATAACATGAATAAGTATAACACAGTGTTTATCTTCCTCATAAGATTGTATCTGATGATTTTATTGATATACTCACACGAACCCTTTTGGTTTTAGAAAATGGTTTGTATTCAGCAGGAACCAAAGTAATAATTGTTGTGAAGGAAAATATAGTGGTTCTACGAATTATAAACTGAATGAAACATAATCTATAATGTGAACTCTATTGGTTATTACAAACCACCTCTCATGAGTCATGATTAACCACCGTAACCTTGGTGAGTTTTCTTATGCATTGTTTATAAGAGAAAAAAATCCTTATAGATGTTCAGGTAATAATCATAAAGGTAAGTATATTCAATGACATCTATGTTGAGTTTCTGGAAGGAAACACCTAGGAAAATGTTTTAAAGGGATTAGACGATGTTATATATGTGGTTATAAAGGTCATAAAACAATAAACTACCAAGGAAAATGTAACCATTCAGTTGGCTCTAGAAAAGGGAAAGAAGTTCATTTTGAGTTATCAATCAAATGTTTTAAATGTGGGGAATATGGTAATTTTGTAAATAAATTTCCTATGTGAATGTTTCGAAAATGGGATTAAGAGGGTCGTATAATTAGATGTTTAGAAAAACCTAATTCCACTTTAATTGATGTTGAGGAAATTGAAAATAACCAATGAATTGTATGGATTATTTCTTGTCTCGTGTTTTGACATTATTTAATCTTAGGAAATGATTCTTGTTTTTGAATATAGGAATGAAGTATTGAGGAATCATTTAGAAAATCATAGTTAAAAGATCATAAATAACCCAGAATGAATAAAAAGTCTACATAAAGAGGATTCAAGAGTTACGATATACTGTAAGATTATAAAAAGTTTAAAAGTATTAATGCTCTTTTGATGATCGGATTACTTTGGAAGCCTTTTCCCAAGTATGTGTAACCCTAAATTTTATTATGTAAAAATGTTATTTGATGAACAATTATCTTTTATTGTGAAGATATAATTACATAGTTATAGATAACCATTAGGGCTTATATGATCATTTATTTTTAGTTAATTATGACTTATTACATTTTTGGGTTCAAAATATATTTTATGACATTAAAATTTATGATAAAACATGTTATGGTAATTTTTTATAATTTTATCTCATTTTTGGTATTTTTAAAAATTATGTTTTTTAGGAAAAGGAAAACTCACAAGAAGGGTGAAAACCCATCATATCAGACAAGGATTTTCAAATTAAACCCACAAACGAAGTGCACAAGGCTTTATTTACTACCACTGGCCTATGGAGGTCACTGTTTAGTAAGCTTTTTTAGTTAAATGTGTTGATGTAATAAGAATAAGCATATTTTGAGAACATTTGTTTTATCAAATATAAATCATTGATATTATTAAATGAATTTTTAATTAAGTGATAAATGATATTTTTAAAGACATTAACTATTTTGGAATCCTTATATGCCTAAGTAATGTTGAGTACATTGAGATTTTATATGGGGATTAAATGATTAATTTTATTTTGGAAGATATTATGAAATAATTTTTCACTTATGGTGATTTGGGTTATTTATGTAAACGATTAAACTATCTTGGAGAATATGTGATTTTGGAAATTACTTTTTTTGTGTGAAACAATAAGTGTGATTGATGTTATTTAGAGATAAAATACTATGTGATGAAATCCTTATGAATGTTAAGTTTCAATATTAGTTTGGTTTATTAGGATGGATTTTAAGGACTGTTATTTGTTGAATGGTCTATGTTGAACATTTAGTTTTAAATATGAATTTTGGATATTAAAACTAGTCTTTGTTATTTTAATGTTTATTATATTTTTGTAGTTATATAATTTTAACCAAACCATATTGGTTTTAGTTAATGATTCAAGATTGGAAAAATAGTTAGTAATTTTCTGTGGATTATGTGATTCTCTATAAGTTTATTTTAGTTTTTCGGGCATGAAAAATTCATCTTAAATACTCATCGCTTGTGGAAAAAGATGATTTTTTTTTGGTAGAAACTGACAAAAGTGTGAAACTCTGCTTCTCAAGTAAGTATATTTCCTTTTTATCTTATTCTATATAGTATAAGAATTCATTAAATTTATGAAAATGATCTTAAATCAATAAATATTCCTAGTTTATTTTCCGACTATGAAATAAAATACCGTTTAACCAATCACAAGTTTGGGTTTTTTGTTATTGTTATCCTGATCATGTTTTATAGCACTCTCTATCAGAACCATATGATTAGTTTTTCTTATATGTCCTTATTTTCCTATATGAAAACCTTATATGTGTTATCTCGGGTTACCTTTTTTACTTAACATTATTTCATTTAAAATAGATGTTTTATTGACTTTTTTTACTATGAGGGATTTCAATGAAGTAATTTTTAAAAGTAAAACCATAGTTACCAAGCCCATATTTTAAATTGTGATGATAAAATTTCCAAAAGGGGGGAAGGAAGTAACATCCTATGTAATTATAGAATAATAACTTTTCATATTTATTAATATTTATAAATTATATTTTACCTTAAAGGGAATCTATGTTAGATAGTATACCTGACACACAACAATGGGTTTCACCAAAATCATACTTTGCACACAACATTGAGTTACACAGAGAAATAATATATTATTAATATTATTATTTTATGTTGAAGTTATCACATAGTCATTAGAATGGCTAGAATGAATGATATTAACTGAATTATGAAAATAGGATTTACACATTTTTATATAATTATTCTTTGGTTAAATAATTAATTATAAATGAAAATGAAAACCAATTGAAGAAAAATGATTTGTTTTTTCTATAAAACGTTTAAAATGAAAATAAGTGAGTTCATAAAATAATAAAATCACTCATGAGGGATTTTATTTATGAAATATATGTGTAATATATTAATTTTAATGTCTAAAATTCATCTTATATTTTTTTTACATGATATAAGAACAGATTCTTTTTTCAGATAGAAGATGTATTTTTCAAAAAAAATGCAGTTTCACCAACTATTGATGGAGAACCCCTTTAAAATCTGGGATTTTTCACTTTTATATGTTATATTTTACAAAATAAACATCTTATTTTAAATATTGAAATCAATATTTTCTTATTATGGAATTTCTAGTAGTTTTCTAATTAAATTCATATTTTGATGAATAATGAAAAATATTGCATTTTTAATTCAAACTTCCATTTCATTTAATTTAAATATATTGTTGGATTATCATTTTACATGATTTTAAGGTATAAATAGATTAATTTTTTTATCATTTAATCCAATTTAGTTAATTGTATAATTTTTCATGTTAATATTAAATAGAAAACCTATGTGATCTTTTGGACATTTTACTTTGAAAATGTGTGTTCTCACTCCGTAAACAGGATTAAATTTTAATTAATTTCTGCCAATTCTGTATTTTGTATTTTGAAAAATGGATCCGATATGTAGATTCATATAGTCCAAATTATTTAAGTAGGTACATTTTTTTTACAGTATGAATAGTACCTTTAGTAATTATTTTTATTATTATTGTTAACGGTAAAGCAGGCAATTAAAGGTAAATATAACATTATAATGATTATAATATACCCTAAAACTTGTTTTAATTTTATTTGATGATTTTATTCCAATCATTAGTAACATTCGGTTGATTTTAGGACCACTTGGATCCATTTAGATTACTATAATGCATTTAGAATATTATATTCAACAAATAGTCATTTTTGTTATGCTTTTGTTTTTAAAATGTAATGTATTATAATATATAGTTATAAAATTTATATCTTAAACTATAAATAGGATTTATAAATAAAAAATTATTACCTACAACATAGTAATTTGATTATAATTTTCTAAATTAAATAATTCAATATAATTGTGACACAAATATGATGCAGTAATAGATTTATTAATGAAATAATAAATTAAATGATATTAATAATCTTATAATAATTTTAATTTGATATATTTTATTCCATAAAAGAATTTAATGTATTACTATGACATGTTAGTATTGAGTTAATGTAGTTTTTTTCAAGCTACCAAGTTGTAATTATTTTTTAAAAAGTCATGTAATGAATAGTTTTAAAATGGACATAATTCATATCTTAAAATATAAAACATCTAATTAAAAGATAGAAAATTTATAAAAATCCAATATTTTACAAAAAAAAGTTTAGATAATCCCAAAAATCTCATTAATTACTCATTCATTGGTCATTTGGAATGATTTGGTAATTATTTTAACTCTGAATGTGTAAATTAATTGATAAATGGTAAGAGTTATAAAGGTCAAAATAATAATATAAGAATTAAAAAATATTACAAACATGTATAATTTTAATTTATTATTGATTATTAGACCCCAAAGCATCATTTATTAATAATAAATTAGTTTTGGACCATTTGTAATCGAAATTTAATTTATATTAATTTAATACTTTAAATATTTCAAAGGGTATCCCACCCCTCTCTAATAAAAGGCACCCATTCATCTCTCTTACTCACACTTCCAAACAATTTTGTATTGGCAAATATCTATCCAAAACCCTTAATTGAATCTCTACCCACATTCTTAAGGCCTTATATTTGGAATAACATCCTCATTTGAGGTGTTAATGTTTAAAGATGAGTGATCATCTGAAAGAAAGGTAATGTTTTTATTTAAGTTTTTCTATTTTATTTATTCGTCCTCTTCCATTAAAAATCCTTCAACCATGGGAAACTATTACCTACGTTATCTTGTTATTATGTTAATATAATCACCCAAATCCATCTCCAATTTCATCAGATGGGAAATGAGCATTTTGTTTGTGTGTATGGCAGCCTTCCACCTCACAAAATGATATAGTTCATTTTTCATTACCATATCGCAAGACTGGCCATAATTATGGAAATACTGATTTTATATAATTTTCATTAAATATTTATCATTATAAGTGAATAATATATAAAATATTTTATTACTTTCCCTAAACATAAAAATGATAATGTCGTTCGTGCGTACGTGTGAACTATCACCTCCCCAAAGCGATGTGAAATAGTTTTATTCACCACATCAAATGTATGATATATAAAAGTATATTTAAATAATTATTATTATGTTAATCATATTATGATCATTTATGAAATATAAATTAATAATTACCTTATTTCCATAAGGGTCAATGAAAAATGTAAATGTTACTCATGCGTACGTATGGTATGTCATCTCCATGATTATAACATAGTTCATTTTTTTATATCTTAAATAAATGGTATGATTTAAAATTATAATTTTTATATAAAAGTGATTATTATTTCATAAATATTATTTTTTATATGATGAAATTATGACCATATAGATTATTGACATCACAACATGTTCATTTTTTACTCAAGTTCCAATTATTGACTAGACATATAACATGAAATCAAGGTAATAGACTTCATCTCAATATTCATCCATTGAGGAATATTTGGATATTATACACCACAATATTTTATAATGTGTATAATCAACCACTATGAATTTTAATTCATTCAAATATTTTCAAAATGAATATTCTTATATGAATTATTTACTTTCTTTACAGAACAAAAAAAGGATTGTTTTTTAATACATGAGACAAAACTAACTTCTCCGCCACCGTAACTGTTATTTGATATTTGGAGTCCTCTATAATCCTTAATGTTTTTAAAAAAAACCCCTTATTTTTTTCGTATTTTGGTATTGAGAATGGTTTTGAAAGTGGATTGACTATTCAATATCTTGAAATGATTTCTTGTCATTTCAAATGATATTTTATCAGTGAAATGTTGGTAATTGGAATCTTTTATTTTTTAAGATTAGATAACAGTACATGGACATTTGAGTGGTGGTTATGTGATAAACCAAATATGGTTGGTTATGTGATAAACCAATGATGGGTTGTTTTGTGATAAATTTAAGATAGGTGGTTACATGATAACCTCCAATTCATTTTGTATAGAAGTTGGCCATATAGCTATTCCATTTATTGATATGTTTGGAAGTCAACTTTATGGCTATTCCATTTAAGATTAGATAACAGTACTTCTTTTTTATGTACCTTACTGAGTTTTTTGTTCTTATACAATGTTTTTGAAATGTTTTTCATAGGATCTATAGGGGAATAAAGTCATGGATTATATCATGGAAAAGTTATGACGTTTAAACATGAAACGAAACCATGTTTCTTTTTAAACATTTTTATTATTTCATGAAAAAAAGGATAGTGAGTAGAATTGCCTCATTTGTAATTTTTGAGTTCTTAAGTAATATTTATGGCCTAATTATCTAAAAATCTACCAAAAAGGTTCCTCACTACGAAATAAATAAAATTATTGACATAACTCAAGATTAGGTAATGATTAATGCTGGGGCCTTATATCCTTACTGAAATCAACTTTCATGAATCCCAATACATCTATATGACCAACACTCCTATTATCAACCCACTTGCACTACAAAAAAAATCCCGTGGAATGTTTTATAATCCAAATTCCTTATTATTTTGATACTTCCAAAGTAAAATATATTCGCATAATTAAACTTCTATCTTTAGTAACATATACATTCATTGGTCCTACCATAAGTTTATCTCCCTTATTTCTCATGTTACTTCCCTTATCATGTATATTTGTATAGAATGTATAACCATTAATTACATACCCATTATATGATTTTATATGCACACTTGGTCCTGCATCATCGATGATGGATTTTTCATCTCTTATGTTTGGATCCTTATTTATTTTGTGGTTTTGGTGATTTTTTTTGAAATGTGTTCCTATTTTCATATGGTTTTTCGTTTATTTTTTTGGTTGGTTTTTGCTGTGGAATGATTTTTGGATGTAACACCCCTAGAATTCATAATGTGTTATTTCTTCAAAATAATTCAATAACTTGCACTACACACAACACCGAGTTCAATTGCACCATGACTTACCAAAAAGCCATTCAAAAGAGGTTATGAATAGTATTAACTAAATTTTAAACTTTATATAATCCTTATAATTTTTCCATATTATGAGTTGCTTAGACATAATGCAAGAACAAATTCATTTTCAGTATTACACTTTTATCAACATTTAATAGTGAACCCTTTTTAAATAAAATATTTTAAACTTTTTGACTAAATGGGGACATCAAAATTTTAAAATGAAACATCCCAAGATTCCATGGTACGCTTTCTTTGAATAATACAGTAGCGTGTGTTGTACGCAACCTTGAGTCTTAACACACACCACAACCAATCAAACTAGCCGTTATGAATAGTAATACCTAATTTTTTAAATTATATATATTTTATATTTCAAAATGGACTTCATTTTTGGATTCTAAATATCTAATTTATCCTAAGGTGAAATTTTGGTACTTTTCGGATAACTTTCATATTTTGATGAATAGTGAAAATTACTAAATTTTAATTAAAAACAACTTTTTTAATCAAAATAATTAATAGTGATAAATTATGAATTTGAGTGGTTTTAAAGTATATTTAGAATATATTTTTACCATTTAATATAATTTTGGTCATTGGAAATAATTTTACAATTAAACCGAACATAAACAAGTGTCAATCTTTTGATAGTTATTATCTCTTAAAAACACGCTTTTTGTATTGACAGCGGGAATTAATTTTAAATTAATTTCTGCCACTTCTGTGTTTTGAATTTAGGAAAATGGATTCCATATTTGGAATCAGGATGTTCAAATTGTGTAAATAGGTATCTTTTATTTTTAGACATTTTGAATAATTACTGCAGTAAATATTTTATTTACCATGGTTAAGGGTAAATTCGGTAAATAAGGGTTAAAAAATAAAATTATAATAATACTAAATTACCCTAAAACGTGTCTTAACCCTATTGGTTGATACATGGTCGACCATGGACATATTGGGGTCGATTTTGGGACCTCATGGATCCACTTGTAAGTGATAATGACACTTTATTTTAATTAAGTTAAAATGAATACAAAAATGACACAAGCATATATCTTTTAAAAAAACAATTGTTACATAGGGTTATATATGTTTGATTTTAGATTATAAATATTAATTAGAAAGATAAAAAGATTTTCTACATAATGATATTTTATTTATAATTTTTAGACAATAAATAATATATTTTATTTATGACACAATGATGATGCAGTAATTACTATAATAGTGAAAAATTAAAATAATTGATATTATAAATACCCAAATGAATATAATATGAAACTTTTAATGAATTAAAATAATTTTCTAGGATAATATGATATATTAGGATTGATTTAATTTATTTTTTCGAAGTAATCAATCTGTTAGGAGTTTCACAAAAATCAACTATTGAATAGTTTCAAAATTGACATAAAAGAGTTCTTAAAACAAATATTATATTATTAATTGATATTAAATTCCTTAAAATCTAAGGTTCGGCCAAGAGACTTATATCATGATAGTTTCATCATTAATGGACCACTTGGGGGTCGCTTGGATGTATGTAGTAAGTTTATTAACCATATTATATAAAAATACAAAGAGACATTGTAAAAGTGAAACTAATTAACTTAGAGTTAATACTTAAAGATAAGGTTAATATAAGTACCCAAACCTGTCTAAATTATATTGGTTTAGTTGTTTTAGACCCATCCCCACCTTAACCTTTGAATAGTCAACTTTGGAGCCATTGGAAACCGAATATGAATTTATTATAAATTAATATTTCTAGCTTTTCCAAAGGTGCCCATCACCCCTTTTATAAAAGGGCACTCCTCCTTCTCATTTATTCACACCTTCAAAGCCTTTTGGTTCGGCAAAACTCTGCCCAAATACTCTCCCAACTTCTCTCACTACAACCTAGAGGCCTTAGTTTGATCAGAAAGCCAACCTATGGAGACCTTTTGATCAAATCAAAAGGAAGAAACCGAAGAAGAGGTAATGATTTCACCACCCTTTTCCAAGTTCCTTCTTCTTCCACTTCTTTTTACATTGTTGTTACCATTCTAAAATAATAACTCCTGTATCATATATATACTGTGATGTTATTATAAATATGGTACAACCATATTCAGTATTCTATCCACCCTTTGAATAACATGTCACCATATGTGCGTACGTACGGACTACCGTCTCCACGTACGCGATGAGATTCATTATCCATCGTATCCATTCAAGTATAATTATCATTTGATGATTTAAAAAATGATTTTTAAGGACTTGATATCATTCTGGATATGACTAATATAAAACCTATCCTTTACAAACTTGTCTTACGTAACAAAACATATAAAAGAAAACAAGTAAGTTAACACCCGAAACAACGATAATACTATGATATTATTATCAAATCAATATTAAAAGATCATATATGATATCATATTAATGTATATGATTATTGTATAATTTAATAACAATTATTTCACCATTATACAGGAGGTTAACCTACCCCATCCAAGTAAAAGTACAAGGTAAGGGGTTTTCATCTCACTCCTTATTCCTGTGAGATTCATGCCATATTGTCACCATTACCTTTTGTGTGGTGTATGTACTGCCCATAATTATATTCTTTGTGTAATACACTTTAATTTATGTGTATTTACATATTCATTGTATGATACCTCATTCATGGGTTGTACGTTTCGTAAGTTTCCAAATTAGTAAGGGTTTATTTCACAATCTCGTCATTATCTGAGGTGGTTTATGCGTAATAATCTACTGGGATCTCTTTATCATTCACATCCATGTTTCTTCAAAATGTATTTTAAAACATTTTTACTATTTACATGAATATGGGTTAAATTCATTTATACCCTTGTTTGACTTTATTAAGTGGTTTATAAATGAATCTTTCCGTCGTTTTCCAAACAAGGTGCTTTTTAACCTTTTCGACAGAATTAAGGTAAGAATGTTTTTTTAACTTATACGGCGGGTGCTGTTATTTTCAGCCGTTATAAAATCGTCGAAGCTTCTCTTACAAGCTTATAAGAATATTTTCCAATTTAATGTCTTATTTTATAATTATGTTGCTTTTAAAATCATTTAAAAAAAAGAGATATTTCTCTAAAATAGTTTTTATTTCATCTATGTCAACAACCTTTGATGGATTTTAAGCTTATTTGATGTTGATTTATTATGATACAAAACATCTATATTTTATTAAAGGTTTTGTGATATTTTTGATTTTGGATAAGTTATTCTTATGTCACTCATGGTTTTTGTTTAAATTATTGACATTTCATAAGTTATTTTTAATCCGAATGTTTATGTTATATTCCAACTTTTCATTCAGATGAATGTGTTAGACAAGTATGTTCCGGGTTGGGGACCGGTAAAAGTAAGCCCTCCGGTTTGGTCTCCGGTTATTAGAGGATCTCCAGTTTGGTCTCCGGTTATTAGAGGCACTCCGGGTTGGTGTCCGGTTATTAGAGGCACTCCGGGTTGGGTTCCGGTTACAGTTAGCCCCAAGGTCTTGGGACGAGGCCTTGACAAAGAAATTAAAGTTCAGCATTATGCATTCTGACATTATGAATATGGTTATTGATATTTCATGTGATTATTCGATCAGTAGAATATCCATGTGAATAAGTAAATTGAATTATTTCATTTTACTTTTGCCATACTATGTTGAAGTTCAAGTTTAAAAGGCTTTTGTTTTAGTAATGCATTGCCTTAAATGTTTATGCTTATTTTTGAATGTCCCGCAATATTGTTATCCTTACTGGGCATTTGAGCTCACCCCTTTTCTATGTTTTATTTTTCCCAGGATGTGAAGAAGTATGTTATGAATGACCTGCTAGGATATTATGAGGGGATAATAGTGTGGACTATGGAGACATTATGTTGTTGTAGTAGTTTTTTTATTTTATGATGTAATGTAAAACTTATGAATATATCTAGTGTTTCCAAGGCTACTAAACCAATCGGTCTTTCGATATTTGATCTTTCTTGTGATCATGCCAATGTTATGTAATAATGCACAGACTCTGGGTAACTAGGGTCGGGGCATTACAGTTGGTATCAGAGGAAGTTTAGTACAAACCATGGAAGCTAGATTTAGATAAACTCTGATTAGAGCACGTAGACCTAATATGAACTTTGGGGATTAGTATAGAAGAACTTCCTAGAATTTTGGTATTGTAGAGATTTTGTGAGTTTTCCGAGCAATACATCCCTGTCTGGATACGAGCAGGTAGAGGCGGCTCTGGAATAGATGTACCTAGGGGTAAAACCTGAAAACACCGCTTTGAGCTAGACTCGAACGGGAACTGGTGCACGACAACGGGCCTTGCTGCACTCTTGGTTACGACACTCCCGGGGGATATGTTTAGGATAACTCTCATTTTCATTACAAATCATTATAAAGGGTTTATGAGTATATAATTACTCAAAGAAAACATTTTTATGATTATGGATTATATCCATAAATAGTTCAATTTATATTAAGTGTTTTATAAGTATGGGATTATGTATTTTGATTCATAAACTGATCTAGTGTATGCCATTGTTTAGAAATGGCGCCCAGTAGAAGGAATGAGAACTCCAGAAATGCACATGATCCAAAGAGAAGCAAGGATCATATCCTTCATGGTCTTAAGCTAGAATTTATAAGAGAAATAGTCTCCCATGTATTATCATCATATGAAGAAATAATATCATGTGTTGATAAGATAAGTAAAGAGTTTACTGAGTCCTATGGCTTTGAAGGGAAGCAAGAGAAGAAAAGGATGGAAGAGAGAAAGATGGATAAAGGGAAGAGGGAAAAGAAGAATTTTCCCATATGTGGTAACTGTGGAAAGAAACACCATGGAACTTTCCTGAAAGGAATGGGATTTTGTTATAAGTGTGGAGGAAAAGGGCACAAAGTACGTGACTGCAAGGGTAAGAAAAATGTTTCAAATGTACAATGCTTCATTTGCAAGGAGATTCGACACTACGCGAACCTATGTCCCAGTCATCAGACTATGCCGCAAATAATGTTATTGGATAATAATCAAGTTATGATACTACCATAGATGAAGAGGAATGATTAGAGTTTTTATGTTGATTATGTCAATTTAGTGTTGTATCATCAATGTACTTGTTATAATAATTATGGAGTATATAAGGATTGTACTGCAGTACTATTTCATTAAGGACTTGAGATTGTGTGGAACAAAGGAAAGTGACTCAATAGCAGGATAAATTTTTGGAAAATATATGGTTGAGAGAATGATAAATTATAATATAGTTCTGATATTGAGGTAGTGATTTTGGAATAATATGTGATTGTTTTGGATAAAATATATTGGATATTCTTGACTACCTTGGAACTGATTAATGATTTGTATATTCCATCATTGTTGGGATTTAAATCATTTTTGGATTAATGAAGTATATCCAGCATTCTATATGGAATAAGGGAGCATGAATGTAATCAATAAGGAATATGGTAATACATGATGAAGGTATTCATATGCTATTACGGGGTAAAAAGGATCTATATTATGTTTACCTTCCTTATAAATGTTGGACTGTAAGTTTGGACAGAAGTATTTTGGAATGTTCTAGTTTGGATTATTTTGGATTGCCATAAAAGGACAAACCGGAGGTCGGACGGCAACCCGTCGCGTCCGGCAAGGCTGCGAGACTTGAACCCGTAACCGAAGGGCGACTAGGGTGTATCACCTACCACTATCCCACGAGATGTCCTGGATTAAATAATGTAGTTTTTATTAAAAGATCTTGTAGATGAATTATAAATTCTTTTATTTTGGAACCCTATACGAAAAGTGTAAATAGAATTTTTTACATTCTATTATCTTTTAGAGTGAAAGATGAGTTTGTGGTAGAAAATTATTAATGGATAAAACTCTAATTATAAAGTAAGTATATCTCCTTATGATCTTATCCAATCTCATAAATAAATTCCTCAACATTAAGAAAAGAAACTTAGAACAAAAATGTTTTCCTAGATGGTAACTTAAATCATCACCAATTTATGGCTTTGGGATTATTGGCCTTTTCATAGCCATGTTCTCTACCACTCTCCATCAGATAATTGATGGTTAGATTTTTCTTCCATATCCATATTTTCTTACATGGAACCCTAGTATATGTTATTTTCGGTAATCTTCATACTTTCGACTCTTTATTTTATATATAGGCCTCATTAATTCATTTTTCGATGTGCGATTTCAACTAAGATACTTTGAAACGTCAAAAAATGTGTTATCCTAATACACTATGTTTTGTTGAACCGATGGTATTTCAAATCATCATAGATTGATGAATTTAAGGACCTAAATTTTACACTTGTTTGTGATTGATGACCTCAATCACTACATATAAATATTTACGTTTTTCCTCCAATTATATGTCTCTAATTGCCACCAATGTTCTCCTAATCGAGATCATAATTTTGTGGTGACCCTTTGATTTTTCTTTTCCTCATATTAAGACTAAATTTTAGTATCCCAATTTCTGATGTGGGTTTTCCCACAAATATATTTTCTACTTTCAACCTTTTATTTTCGAAGAAAAATTTCAAATTGCGAGGACGCAATTTATTGAAGGAGGGGAGAATGTAACACCCCAAGAATTCATAATGTGTCATTTCTTCAAAATAATTCAATAACTTGCACTACACGCAACACCGAGTTCAATTGCACCATGACTTACCAAAAAGCCATTCAAAAGAGGTTATGAATAGTATTAACTAAATTTTAAACTTTATATAATCCTTATAATTTTTCCATATTATGAGTTGCTTAGACATAATGCAAGAACAAATTCATTTTCAGTATTACACTTTTATCAACATTTAATAGTGAACCCTTTTTAAATACAATATTTTAAACTTTTTGACTAAATGGGGACATAAAAAATTTAAAATGAAACATCCCAAGCTTCCATGGTACGCTTTCTTTGAATAATACAGTAGCGTGTGTTGTACGCAACCTTGAGTCTTAACACACACCACAACCAATCAAACTAGCCGTTATGAATAGTAATACCTAATTTTTTAAATTATATATATTTTATATTTCAAAATGGACTTCATTTTTGGATTCTGAATATCTAATTTATCCTAAGGTGAAATTTTGGTACTTTTCGGATAACTTTCATATTTTGATGAATAGTGAAAATTACTAAATTTTAATTAAAAACAACTTTTTTAATCAAAATAATTAATAGTGATAAATTATGAATTTGAGTGGTTTTAAAGTATATTTAGAATATATTTTTACCATTTAATATAATTTTGGTCATTGGAAATAATTTTACAATTAAACCGAACATAAACAAGTGTCAATCTTTTGATAGTTATTATCTCTTAAAAACACGCTTTTTGTTTTGACAGCGGGAATTAATTTTAAATTAATTTCTTCCACTTCTGTGTTTTGAATTTAGGAAAATGGATTCCATATTTGGAATCAGGATGTTCAAATTGTGTAAATAGGTATCTTTTATTTTTAGACATTTTGAATAATTACTGCAGTAAATATTTTATTTACCATGGTTAAGGGTAAATTCGGTAAATAAGGGTTAAAAAATAAAATTATAATAATACTAAATTACCCTAAAACGTGTCTTAACCCTCTTGGTTGATACATGGTCGACCATGGACATATTTGGGTCGATTTTGGGACCCCATGGATCCACTTGTAAGTGATAATGACAATTTATTTTAATTAAGTTAAAATGAATACAAAAATGACACAAGCATATATCTTTTAGAAAAACAATTGTTACATAGGGTTATATATGTTTGATTTTAGATTATAAATATTAATTAGAAAGATAAAAAGATTTTCTACATAATGATATTTTATTTATAATTTTTAGACAATAAATAATATATTTTATTTATGACACAATGATGATGTAGTAATTACTATAATAGTGAAAAATTAAAATAATTGATATTATAAATACCCAAATAAATATAATATGAAACTTTTAATGAATTAAAATAATTTTCTAGGATAATATGATATATTAGGATTGATTTAATTTATTTTTTCGAAGTAATCAATCTGTTAGGAGTTTCACAAAAATCAACTGTTGAATAGTGTCAAAATTGACATAAAAGAGTTCTTAAAACAAATATTATATTATTAATTGATATTAAATTCCTTAAAATCTAAGGTTCGGCCAAGAGACTTATATCATGATAGTTTCATCATTAATGGACCACTTGGGGGTCGCTTGGATGTATGTAGTAAGTTTATTAACCATATTATATAAAAATACAAAGAGACATTGTAAAAGTGAAACTAATTAACTTAGAGTTAATACTTAAAGATAAGGTTAATATAAGTACCCAAACCTGTCTAAATTATATTGGTTTAGTTGTTTTCGACCCATCCCCACCTTAACCTTTGAATAGTCAACTTTGGAGCCATTGGAAACCGAATATGAATTTATTATAAATTAATATTTCTAGCTTTTCCAAAGGTGCCCCTCACCCCTTTTATAAAAGGGCACTCCTCCTTCTCATTTCTTCACACCTTCAAAGCCTTTTGGTTCGGCAAAACTCTGTCCAAATACTCTCCCAACTTCTCTCACTACAACCTAGAGGCCTTAGTTTGATCAGAAAGCCAACCTAAGGAGACCTTTTGATCAAATCAAAAGGAAGAAACCGAAGAAGAGGTAATGATTTCACCACCCTTTTCCAAGTTCCTTCTTCTTCCACTTCTTCTTACATTGTTGTTACCATTCTAAAATAATAACTCCTGTATCATATATATACTGTGATGTTATTATAAATATGGTACAACCATATTCAGTATTCTATCCACCCTTTGAATAACATGTCACCATATGTGCGTACGTACGGACTACCGTCTCCACGAACGCGATGAGATTCATTATCCATCGTATCCATTCAAGTATAATTATCATTTGATGATTTAAAAAATGATTTTTAAGGACTTGATATCATTCTGGATATGACTAATATAAAACCTATCCTTTACAAACTTGTCTTACGTAACAAAACATATAAAAGAAAACAAGTAAGTTAACACCCGAAACAACGATAATACTATGATATTATTATCAAATCAATATATAAAGATCATATATGATATCATATTAATGTATATGATTATTGTATAATTTAATAACAATTATTTCACCATTATACAGGAGGTTAACCTACCCCATCCAAGTAAAAGTACAAGGTTAGGGGTTTTCATCTCACTCCTTATTCCTGTGAGATTCATGCCATATTGCCACCATTACCTTTTGTGTGGTGTATGTACTGCCCATAATTATATTCTTTGTGTAATACACTTTAATTTATGTGTATTTACATATTCATTGTATGATACCTCATTCATGGGTTGTACGTTTCGTAAGTTTCCAAATTAGTAAGGGTTTATTTCACAATCTCGTCATTATCTGAGGTTGTTTATGCGTAATAATCTACTGGGATCTCTTTATCATTCACATCCATGTTTCTTCAAAATGTATTTTAAAACATTTTTACTATTTACATGAATATGGGTTAAATTCATTTATACCCTTATTTGACTTTTATAAGTGGTTTATTAATGAATCTTTCCGTCGTTTTCCAAACAAGGTGCTTTTTAACCTTTTCGACAGAATTAAGGTAAGAATGTTTTTTTAACTTATACGGAGGGTGCTGTTATTTTCAGCCGTTATAAAATCGTCGAAGCTTCTCTTACAAGCTTATAAGAATATTTTCCAATTTAATGTATTATTTTATAATTATGTTGCTTTTAAAATCATTTAAAAAAAAGAGATATTTCTCTAAAATAGTTTTTATTTCATCTATGTCAACAACCTTTGATGGATTTTAAGCTTATTTGATGCTGATTTATTATGATACAAAACATCTATATTTTATTAAAGGTTTTGTGATATTTTTGATTTTGGATAAGTTATTCTTATGTCACTCATGGTTTTTGTTTAAATTATTGACATTTCATAAGTTATTTTTAATCCGAATGTTTATGTTATATTCCAACTTTTCATTCAGATGAATGTGTTAGACAAGTATGTTCCGGGTTGGGGACCGGTAAAAGTAAGCCCTCCTGTTTGGTCTCCGGTTATTAGAGGAACTCCAGTTTGGTCTCCGGTTATTAGAGGCACTCCGGGTTGGTGTCCGGTTATTAGAGGCACTCCGGGTTGGGTTCCGGTTACAGTTAGCCCCAAGGTCTTAGGACGAGGCCTTGACAAAGAAATTAAAGTTCAACATTATGCATTCTGACATTATGAATATGGTTATTGATATTTCATGTGATTATTCGATCAGTAGAATATCCATGTGAATAAGTAAATTGAATTATTTCATTTTACTTTTGCCATACTATGTTGAAGTTCAAGTTTAAAAGGCTTTTGTTTTAGTAATGCATTGCCTTAAATGTTTATGCTTATTTTTGAATGTCCCGCTATATTGTTATCCTTACTGGGCATTTGAGCTCACCCCTTTTCTATGTTTTATTTTTCCCAGGATGTGAAGAAGTATGTTATGAATGACCTGCTAGGATATTATGAGGGGATAATAGTGTGGACTATGGAGACATTATGTTGTTGTAGTAGTTTTTTTATTTTATGATGTAATGTAAAACTTATGAATATATCTAGTGTTTCCAAGGCTACTAAACCAATCGGTCTTTCGATATTTGATCTTTCTTGTGATCATGCCAATGTTATGTAATAATGCACAGACTCTGGGTAACTAGGGTCGGGGCATTACAGTTGGTATCAGAGGAAGTTTAGTACAAACCATGTAAGCTAGATTTAGATAAACTCTGATTAGAGCACGTAGAACTAAGATGAACTTTGGGGATTAGTATAGAAGAACTTCCTAGAATTTTGGTATTGTAGAGATTTTGTGAGTTTTCCGAGCAATACATCCCTGTCTGGATACGAGCAGGTAGAGGCGGCTCTGGAACAGATGTACCTAGGGGTAAAACCTGAAAACACCGCTTTGAGCTAGACTCGAACGGGAACTGGTGCACGACAACGGGCCTTGCTGCACTCTTGGTTACGACACTCCCGGGGGATATGTTTAGGATAACTCTCATTTTCATTACAAATCATTATAAAGGGTTTATGAGTATATAATTACTCAAAGAAAACATTTTTATGATTATGGATTATATCCATAAATAGTTCAATTTATATTAAGTGTTTTATAAGTATGGGATTATGTATTTTGATTCATAAACTGATCTAGTGTATGCCATTGTTTAGAAATGGCGCCCAGTAGAAGGAATGAGAACTCCAGAAATGCACATGATCCAAAGAGAAGCAAGGATCATATCCTTCATGGTCTTAAGCTAGAATTTATAAGAGAAATAGTCTCCCATGTATTATCATCATATGAAGAAATAATATCATGTGTTGATAAGATAAGTAAAGAGTTTACTGAGTCCTATGGCTTTGAAGGGAAGCAAGAGAAGAAAAGGATGGAAGAGAGAAAGATGGATAAAGGGAAGAGGGAAAAGAAGAATTTTCCCATATGTGGTAACTGTGGAAAGAAACACCCTGGAACTTTCCTGAAAGGAATGGGATTTTGTTATAAGTGTGGAGGAAAAGGGCACAAAGTACGTGACTGCAAGGGTAAGAAAAATGTTTCAAATGTACAATGCTTCATTTGCAAGGAGATTCGACACTACGCGAACCTATGTCCCAGTCATCAGACTATGCCGCAAATAATGTTATTGGATAATAATCATGTTATGATACTACCACAGATGAAGAGGAATGATTAGAGTTTTTATGTTGATTATGTCAATTTAGTGTTGTATCATCAATGTACTTGTTATAATAATTATGGAGTATATAAGGATTGTACTGCAGTACTATTTCATTAAGGACTTGAGATTGTGTGGAACAAAGGAAAGTGACTCAATAGCAGGATAAATTTTTGGAAAATATATGGTTGAGAGAATGATAAATCATAATATAGTTCTGATATTGAGGTAGTGATTTTGGAATAATATGTGATTGTTTTGGATAAAATATATTGGATATTCTTGACTACCTTGGAACTGATTAATGATTTGTATATTCCATCATTGTTGGGATTTAAAACATTTTTGGATTAATGAAGTATATCCAGCATTCTATATGGAATAAGGGAGCATGAATGTAATCAATAAGGAATATGGTAATACATGATGAAGGTATTCATATGCTATTACGGGGTAAAAAGGATCTATATTATTTTTACCTTCCTTATAAATGTTGGACTGTAAGTTTGGACAGAAGTATTTTGGAATGTTCTAGTTTGGATTATTTTGGATTTCCATAAAAGGACAAACCGGAGGTCGGACGACAACCCGTCGCGTCCGGCAAGGCTGCGAGACTTGAACCCGCAACCGAAGGGCGACTAGGGTGTATCACCTACCACTATCCCACGAGATGTCCTGGATTAAATAATGTAGTTTTTATTAAAAGATCTTGTAGATGAATTATCAATTCTTTTATTTTGGAACCCTATACGAAAAGTGTAAATAGAATTTTTTACATTCTATTATCTTTTAGAGTGAAAGATGAGTTTGTGGTAGAAAATTATTAATGGATAAAACTCTAATTATAAAGTAAGTATATCTCCTTATGATCTTATCCAATCTCATAAATAAATTCCTCAACATTAAGAAAAGAAACTTAGAACAAAAATGTTTTCCTAGATGGTAACTTAAATCATCACCAATTTATGGCTTTGGGATTGTTGGCCTTTTCATAGCCATGTTCTCTACCACTCTCCATCAGATAATTGATGGTTAGATTTTTCTTCCATATCCATATTTTCTTACATGGAACCCTAGTATATGTTATTTTCGGTAATCTTCATACTTTAGACTCTTTATTTTAAATATAGGCCTCATTAATTCATTTTTCGATGTGGGATTTCAACTAAGATACTTTGAAACGTCAAAAAATGTGTTATCCTAATACACTATGTTTTGTTGAACCGATGGTATTTAAAATCATCATAGATTGATGAATTTAAGGACCTAAATTTTACACTTGTTTGTGATTGATGACCTCAATCACAACATATAAATATTTACGTTTTTCCTCCAATTATATGTCTCTAATTGCCACCAATGTTCTCCTAATCGAGATCATAATTTTGTGGTGACCCTTTGATTTTTCTTTTCCTCATATTAATACTAAATTTTAGTATCCCAATTTCTGATGTGGGTTTTCCCACAAATATATTTTCTACTTTCAACCTTTTATTTTCGAAGAACAATTTCAAATTGCGAGGACGCAATTTATTGAAGGAGGGGAGAATGTAACACCCCAAGAATTCATAATGTGTCATTTCTTCAAAATAATTCAATAACTTGCACTACACGCAACACCGAGTTCAATTGCACCATGACTTACCAAAAAGCCATTCAAAAGAGGTTATGAATAGTATTAACTAAATTTTAAACTTTATATAATCCTTATAATTTTTCCATATTATGAGTTGCTTAGACATAATGCAAGAACAAATTCATTTTCAGTATTACACTTTTATCAACTTTTAATAGTGAACCCTTTTTAAATACAATATTATAAACTTTTTGACTAAATGGGGACATCAAAAATTTAAAATGAAACATCCCAAGCTTCCACGGTACGCTTTCTTTGAATAATACAGTAGCGTGTGTTGTACGCAACCTTGAGTTTTAACACACACCACAACCAATCAAACTAGCCGTTATGAATAGTAATACCTATTTTTTGAAATTATATATATTTTATATTTCAAAATGGACTTCATTTTTGGATTCTGAATATATATTTTAGCCTAAGGTGAAATTTTGGTACTTTTCGGATAACTTTCATATTTTGATGAATAGTGAAAATTACTAAATTTTAATTAAAAACAACTTTTTTAATCAAAATAATTAATAGTGATAAATTATAAATTTGAGTGGTTTTAAAGTATATTTAGAATATATTTTTACCATTTAATATAATTTTGGTCATTGGACATAATTTTACAATTAAACCGAACATAAACAAGTGTCAATCTTTTGATAGTTATTATCTCTTAAAAACACGCTTTTTGTTTTGACAGCGGGAATTAATTTTAAATTAATTTCTGCCACTTCTGTGTTTTGAATTTAGGAAAATAGATTCCATATTTGGAATAAGGATGTTCAAATTGTGTAAATAGGTAACTTTTATTTTTAGACATTTTGAATAATTACTGCGGTAAATATTTTATTTACAATGGTTAAGGGTAAATTCGGTAAATAAGGGTTAAAAATTAATATTATAATAATACTAAATTACCCTAAAACGTGTCTTAACCCTATTGGTTGATACATGGTCGACCATGGACATCTTTGGTACGATTTTGGGACCCCAGGGATCCACTTGTAAGTGATAATGACACTTTATTTTAATTAAGTTAAAATGAATACAAAAATGACACAAGCATATATCTTTTAGAAAAACAATTGTTACATAGGGTTATATATGTTGAATTTTAGATTATAAATATTCATTAGAAAGATAAAACGATTTTCTACATAATTATATTTTATTTATAATTTTTAGACATTAAATAATTTATTTTATTTATCACACAATGATGATGCAGTAATTACTATAATAGTGAAAAATTAAAATAATTGATATTATAAATACCCAAATAAATATAATATGAAACTTTTAATGAATTAAAATAATTTTCTAGGATAATATAATATATTAGGATTTATTTAATTTACTTTTTTCGAAGTAATCAATCTGTTAGGAGTTTCACAAAAATCAACTGTTGAATAGTATCAAAATTGACATAAAAGAGTTCTTAAAACAAATATTATATTATTAATTGATATTAAATTCCTAAAATATATGGTTCGGACAAGAGACTTATATCATGATAGTTTCATCATTAATGGACCACTTGGGGGTCTCTTGGATGTATTTAGTATGTTTATTAACCATATTATATAAAAATACAAAGAGACATTGTAAAAGTGAAACTAATTAACTTAGAGTTAATACTTAAAGATAAGGTTAATATAAGTACCCAAACCTGCCTAAATTATATTGGTTGAGTTGTTTTCGACCCATCCCTACCTTAACCTTTGAATAGTAAACTTTGGAGCCATTGGAAACCGAATATGAATTTATTATAAATTAATATTTCTAGATTTTCCAAAAGTGCCCCTCACCCCTCTTATAAAAGGGAACTCCTCCTTCTCATTTCTTCACACCTTCAAAGCCTTTTGATTTGAAAAAACTCTTCCCAAATACTCTCCCAACTTCTCTCACTACAACCTAGAGGCCTTAGTTTGATCAGAAAGCCAACCTAAGGAGCCCTTTTGATCAAATCAAAAGGAAGAAACCGAAAAGAGGTAATGATTTCACCACCCTTTTCCAAGTTCCTTCTTCTTCCACTTCTTCTTACATTGTTGTTACCATTCTAAAATAATAACTCCAGTATCATATATATATTGTGATGTTATTATAAATATGTTACAAAAATATTCAGTATTATATCCACCCTTTGAATAACATGTCACCATACGTGCGTACGTACGGACTACCGTCTCCACGAACGCGATGAGATTCATTCTCCATCGTATCCATTCAAGTATAATTATCATTTGATGATTTAAAAAATGATTTTTAAGGACTTTATATCATTCTGGATATGAATAATATAAAACCTATCCTTTACAAACATGTCTTACGTAACAAAACATATAAAATAAAACAAGTAAGTTAACACCCGAAACAACGATAATACTATGATATTATTATCAAATCAATATTAAAAGATCATATATGATATCATATTAATGTATATGATTATTGTATAATTTAATAACAATTATTTCACCATTAAACAGGAGGTTAATCTACCCCAACCAAGTAAAAGTACAAGGTAAGGGGTTTTCATCTCACTCTTTATTCCTATGAGATTCATGCAATATTGCCACCATTATCTTTTGTGTGGTGTATGTACTGCCCATAATTATATTCTTTGTGTAATACACTTTAATTTATGTGTATTTACATATTCATTTTATGATACCTCATTCATGGGTTGTACGTTTCGTAAGTTTCCAAATTCGTAAGGGTTTATTTCACAATCTCGTCATTATCCGAGGTTGTTTATGCGTAATAATCTACTGGGATCTCTTTATCATCCACATCGATGTTTCTTCAAAATGTATTTTAAAACATTTTTACTATTTACAAGAATATAGGTTAAAGTCATTTATACCCTTGTTTGACTTTTATATGTGGTTTATGAAGGAATATTTCCGTCGTTTTCCAAACAAGGTGCTTTTTAACCTTTTTGACAGAATTAAGGTAAGAATGTTTTTTTAACTTATACGGCGGGTGCGGTTATTTTCCACCGTTATAAAATCGTAGAAGCATCTCTTACAAGCTTATAAGAATATTTTCAAATTTAATGTATTATTTTATAATTATGTTTCTTTTAAAATGATTTAAAAAAAAGAGATATTTCTCTAAAATAGTTTTTATTTCATCTATGTCAACAACCTTTGATGGATTTTAAGCTTATTTGAAGTTGATTTATTATGATACAAAAAATCTATATTTTATTGAAGGTTTTGTGATATTTTTTATTGTGGATAAGTTATTCGTATGTAACACATAGTTTTTGTTTAAAGTATTGACATTTCATAAGTTATTTTTAATCTGAATGTTTATGTTATATTCCAACTTTTCATTCAGATGAATGTGTTAGACAAGTATGTTCCGGGTTGGGGACCGGTAAAAGTAAGCCCTCCAGTTTGGTCTCCGGTTATTAGAGGAACTCCGGTTTGGTCTCCGGTTATTAGAGGCACTCCGGGTTGGTGTCTGGTTATTAGATGCACTCCGGTTTGGGTTCCGGTTACAGTTATCCCCAAGGTCTTGGGACGAGGCCTTGACAAAGAAATTAAAGTTCAGCATTATGCATTCTGACATTATGAATATGGTTATTGATATTGCATGTGATTATTCGATCAGTAGAATATCCATGTGAATAAGTAAATGGAATTATTTCATTTTACTTTTTCCATACTATGTTGAAGTTCAAGTTTAAAAGGCTTTTGTTTTAGTAATGCATTGCCTTAAAAGTTTATGCTTATTTTTGAATGTTCCGCTATATTTTTATCCTTACTGGGCATTTGAGCTCACCCCTTTTCTATGTTTTATTTTTCCCAGGATTTGAAGAAGTAAGTTATGAATGACCTTCAGGGATATTATGAGGGGATAATAGTGTGGACTATGGAGACATTATGTTGTTGTAGTAGTTTTTTTATTTTATGATGTAATGTAAAGCTTATTCATATATCTAGTGTTTCCAAGGCTACTAAACCAATCGGTCTTTCTATATTTGATCTTTCTTGTGATCATGCCAATGTTATGTAATAATGCACCGACTCTGGGTAACTAGGGTCGGGGCGTTACAGTCGGTATCAGAGTAAGTTTAGTACAAACCTTGGAAGCTAGATTTAGATAAACTCTGATTAGAGCACGTAGACCTAAGATGAACTTTGAGGATTAGTATAGAAGAACTTCTTAGAATTTTGGTATTGTAGAGATTTTGTGAGTTTTCCGAGCAATACATCCCTGTCTGGATACGAGCAGGTAGAGGCGGCTCTGGCACAGATGTACCTAGGGGTAAAACCCGAAAACACCGCTTTGAGTTAGACTCGAACGGGAACTGGTGCACGACAACGGGCCTTGCTGCACTCTTGGTTACGACACTCCCGGGGGATATGTTTAGGATAACTCTCATTTTCCTTAAAAATCATTATGAAGGGTTTATGAGTATATAGTTCCTCAAAGAAAACATTTTTATGATTATGGATTATATCCATAAATAGTTCAATTTATGTTAAGTGTTTTATAAGTATGGGATTATGTATTTTGATTCATAAACTGATCTAGTGTATGCCATTGTTTAGAAATGGCGCCCAATAGAAGGAATGAGAACTCCAGAAATGCACATGATCCAAAGAGAAGGAAGGATCATATCCTTCATGGTCTTAAGCTAGAATTTATAATAGAAATAGTCTCCCATGTATTATCATCATATGATGAAATAATATCATGTGTTGATAAGATAAGTAAAGAGTTTACTGAGTCCTATGGCTTTGAAGGGAAGCAAGAGAAGAAAAGGATGGAAGAGAGAAAGATGGATAAAGGGAAGAGGGAAAAGAAGAATTTTCCCATATGTGGTAACTGTGGAAAGAAACACCCTGGAACTTGCCTGAAAGGAATGGGAGTTTGTTATAAGTGTGGAGGAAAAGGGCACAAAGTACGTGACTGTAAGGGTAAGAAAAATGTTTCAAATGTACAATGCTTCATTTGCAAGGAGATTGGACACTACGCGAACCTATGTCCCAGTCATCAGACAATGCCGCAAATGATGTTATTGGATAATAATCAAGTTATGATACTTCCACAGATGAAGAGGAATGATTAGAGTTTTTATGTTGATTATGTCAATTGACTGTTGTATCATCAATGTACTTGTTATAATAATTATGGAGTATATAAGGATTGTACTGCAGTACTATTTCATTAAGGACTTGAGATTGTGTGGAACAAAGAAAAGTGATTCAATAGCAGGATAAATTTTTGGAAAATATATGGTTGAGAGAATGATAAATCATAATATAGTTCTGATACTGAGGTAGTGATTTTGGAATAATATGTGATTGTTTTGGATAAAATATATTGGATATTCTTGACTACCTTGGAACTGATTAATGATTTTTATATTCCATCATTGTTGGAATTTAAAACATTTTTGGATTAATGAAGTATATCCATCATTCTATATGGAATAAGGGAGGATGAATGTAATCAATAAGGAATATGGTAATACATGATGAAGGTATTCATATGCTATTACGGGGTAAAAAGGATCTATATTATGTTTACCTTCCTTATAAATGTTGTACTGTAAGTTTGGACAGAAGTATTTTGGATAGTTCTAGTTTGGATTATTTTGGATTGCCATAAAAGGACAACCCGGAGGTCGGACGACAACCCGTCGTGTCCGGCAAGGCTGCGAGACTTGAACCCGCAACTGAAGGGCGACAAGGGTGTATCACCTACCACTGTCCCACGAGATGTCCTGGATTAAATAATGTAGTTTTTATTAAAAGATCTTGTAGATGAATTATAAATTCTTTTATTTTGGAACCCTATACGAATAGTGTAAATAGAATTTTTTACATTCTGTTATCTTTTAGAGTGAAATATGAGTTTGTGGTAGAAAATTATTAATGGATAAAACTCTAATTATAAAGTAAGTATATCTCCTTCTGATCTTAGCCAATCTCATAAATAAATTCCTCAACATTAAGAAAAGCAACTTAGAACAAAAATGTTTTCCTAGATGGTAACTTAAATCATCACCAATTTATGGCTTTGGGATTGTTGGCCTTTTCATAGCCATGTTCTCTACCACTCTCCATCAGATAATTGATGGTTATATTTTTCCTCCATATCCATATTTTCCTACATGGAACCCTAGTATATGTTATTTTCGGTAATCTTCATACTTTCGACTCTTTATTTTAAATAGAGGCCTCATTAATTCATTTTTCGATGTGGGATTTCAACTAAGATACTTTGAAACGTCAAAAAATGTTTTATCCTAATACCCTATGCTTTGTTGAACCGATGGTATTTCAAATCATCATAGATTGATGAATTTAAGGACCTAAATTTTACACTTGTTTGTGATTGTTGACCTCAATCACTACCTATAAATATTTACGTTTTTCCTCCAATTATATGTCTCTAATTTCCACCAATGTTCTCCTAATCGAGATCATAATTTGGTGGTGTCCCTTTGATTTCTCTTTTCCTCATATTAAGACTAAATTTTAGTAACCCAATTTCCGATGTCGGTTTATCCACAAATATATTTTCTACTTTCAACCTTTTATTTTCGAAGAATAATTTCAAATTGCGAGGACGCAATTTATTGAAGGAGGGGAGAATGTAACACCCCAAGAATTCATAATGTGTTATTTCATCAAAATAATTCAATAACTTGCACTACACGCAACACCGAGTTCAATTGCACCATGACTTACCAAAAAGCCATTCAAAAGAGGTTATGAATAGTATTAACTAAATTTTAAACTTTATATCATCCTTATAATTTTTACATATTATGAGTTGCTTAGACATAATGCAAGAACAAATTCATTTTCAGTATTACACTTTTATCAACTTTTAATAGTGAACCATTTTTAAATACAATATTTTAAACTTTTTGACTAAATGGGGACTTCAAAAATTTAAAATGAAACATCCCAAGCTTCGACGGTACGCTTTCTTTGAATAATACAGTAGCGTGTGTTGTACGCAACCTTTAGTTTTAACACACACCACAACCAATCAAACTAGCCGTTATGAATAGTAATAACTAATTTTTGAAATTATATATATTTTATATTTCAAAATGGACTTCATTTTTGGATTCTGAATATCTAATTTAGCCTAAGGTGAAATTTTGGTACTTTTCGGATAACTTTCATATTTTGATGAATAGTGAAAATTACTAAATTTTAATTAAAAAAAACTTTTTTAATCAAAATAATTAATAGTGATAAATTATTAATTTGAGTACTTTTAATGTATATTTAGAATATAGTTTTACCATTTAATATAATTTTGGTCATTGGACATAATTTTACAATTAAACCGAACATAAACAAGTGTCAATCTTTTGATAGTTATTATCTCTTAAAAACACGCTTTTTGTTTTGACAGCGGGAATTAATTTTAAATTAATTTCTGCCACTTCTATGTTCTGAATTTAGGAAAATGGATTCCATATTTGGAATCAGGATGTTCAAATTGTGTAAATAGGTAACTTTTATTTTTAGACATTTTGAATAATTACTGCGGTAAATATTTTATTTACCATGGTGAAGGGTAAATTCGGTAAATAAGGGTTAAAAATTAATATTATAACAATACTAAATTACCCTAAAACGTGTCTTAACCCTATTGGTTGATACATGGTCGACCATGGACATCTTTTGGACGATTTTGGGACCCCATGGATCCACTTGTAAGTGATAATGACACTTTATTTTAATTAAGTTAAAATCAATACAAAAATGACACAAGAATATATCTTTTAGAAAAACAATTGTTACATAGGGTTATATATGTTGGATTTTAGATTATAAATATTAATTAGAAAGATAAAACGATTTCATACATAATGATATTTTATTTATAATTTTTAGACATTAAATAATTTATTTTATTTATGACACAATGATGATGCAGTAATTACTATAATAGTGAAAAATTAAAATAATTGATATTATAAATACCCAAATAAATATAATATGAAACTTTTAATGAATTAAAAAAATTTTCTAGGATAATATGATATATTAGGATTGATGTAATTGACTTTTTTCGAAGTAATCAATCTGTTATGAGTTTCACAAAAATCAACTATTGAATAGTGTCAAAATTGACATAAAAGAGTTCTTAAAACAAATATTATATTATTAATTGATATTAAATTCTTAAAAATCTAAGGTTCGGCCAAAAGACTTATATCATGATAGGTTCATCATTAATGTACCACTTGGGGGTCGCTTGGATGTATGTAGTAAGTTTATTAACCATATTATATAAAAATACAAAGAGACATTGTAAAAGTGAAACTAATTAACTTAGAGTTAATACTTAAAGATAAGGTTAATATAAGTACCCAAACCTGTCTAAATTCTATTGGTTGAGTTTTTTTCGACCCATCCCCACCTTAATCTTTGAATAGTCAACTTTGGAGCCATTGGAAACCGAATATGAATTTATTATAAATTAATATTTCTAGCTTTTCCAAAGGTGCCCCTCACCCCTCTTATAAAAGGGCACTCCTCCTTCTCATTTCTTCACACCTTCAAAGACTTTTGGTTCGGCCAAACTCTGCCCAAATACTCTCACAACTTCTCTCACTACAACCTAGAGGCCTTAGTTTGATCATAAAGCCAACCTAAGGAGCCCTTTTGATCAAATCAAAAGGAAGAAACTGAAGAAAAGGTAATGATTTCACCACCCTTTTCCAAAATCCTTCTTCTTCCACTTCTTCTTACATTGTTGTTACCATTGTAAAATAATAACTCCAGTATCATATATATACTGTGATGTTATTATAAATATGGTACAACCATATTCAGTATTCTATCCACCCTTTGAATAACATGTCACCATACGTGCATACGTACGGACTACCGTCTCCATGAACGCGATGAGATTCATTCTCCATCGTATCCATTCAAGTATAATTATCATTTGATGATTTAAAAAATGATGTTTAAGGACTTGATATCATTATGGACATGAATAATATAAAACCAATCCTTTACAAACATGTCTTACGTAACAAAGCATATAAAAGAAAACAAGTAAGTTAACACCCGAAACAACGATAATACTATGAAATTATTATCAAATAAATATTAAAAGATCATATATGATATCATATTAATGTATATGATTATTGTATAATTTAATAACAATTATTTCACCATTATACAGGAGGTTAACCTACCCCAACCACGTAAAAGTACAAGGTAAGGGGTTTTCATCTCACTCCTTATTCCTGTGAGATTCATGCCATATTGCCACCATTACCTTTTGTGTGGTGTATGTACTGCCCATAATTATATTCTTTGTGTAATACACTTTAATTTATGTGTATTTACATATTCATTGTATGATACCTCATTCATGGGTTGTACGTTTCGTAAGTTTCCAAATTATTAAGGGTTTATTTCACAATCTCGTCATTATCCGAGGTTGTTTATGCATAATAATCTACTGGGATCTCTTTATCATCCACATCCATGTTTTTTCAAAATGTATTTTAAAACATTTTTACTATTTACAAGAATATGGGTTAAAGTCATTTATACCGTTGTTTGACTTTTATAAGTGGTTTATAAAGGAATCTTTCCGTCGTTTTCCAAACAAGGTGCTTTTTAACCTTTTCGACGGAATTAAGGTAAGAATGTTTTTTTAACTTATACGGCGGGTGAGGTTATTTTCCACCGTTATAAAATCGTTGAAGCTTCTCTTACAAGATTATAAGAATATTTTCAAATTTAATGTATTATTTTATAATTATGTTGCTTTTAAAATGATTTAAAAAAAAGAGATATTTCTCTAAAATAGTTTTGATTTCATCTATGTCAACAACCATTGATGGATTTTAAGCTTATTTGAAGTTGATTTATTATGATACAAAACATCTATATTTTATTGAAGGTTTTGTGATATTTTTTATTGTGGATAAGTTATTCTTATGTCACTCATGGTTTTTGTTTAAAGTATTGACATTTCATAAGTTATTTTTAATTCGAATGTTTATGTTATATTCCAACTTTTCATTCAGATGAATGTGTTAGACAAGTATATTCTGGGTTGGGGACCGGTAAAAGTAAGACCTCTGGTTTGGTCTCCGGTTATTACAGGAACTCCGGTTTGGTCTCCGGTTATTAGAGGCACTCCGGGTTGGTGTCCGGTTATTAGAGGCACTCCGGGTTGGGTTCCGGTTACAGTTAGCCCAAAGGTCTCGGGACGAGGAATTGACAAAGAAATTAAAGTTCAGCATTATGCATTCTGACATTATGAATATGGTTATTGATATTGCATGTGATTATTCGATCAGTAGAATATCCATGTGAATAAGTAAATGGCATTATTTCATTTTACTTTTTCCATACTATGTTGAAGTTCAAGTTTAAAAGGCTTTTGTTTTAGTAATGCATTGCCTTAAATGTTTATGCTTATTTTTGAATGTTCCACTATATTGTTATCCTTACTGGGCATTTGAGCTCACCCCTTTTCTATGTTTTATTTTTCCCAGGATGTGAAGAAGTAAGTTATGAATGTCCTACAGGGATATTATGAGGGGATAATAGTGTGGACTATGGAGACATTATGTTGTTGTAGTAGTTTTTTTATTTTATGATGTAATGTAAAACTTATGAATATATCTAGTGTTTCCAAATCTACTAAACCAATCGGTCTTTCGAGATTTGATCTTTCTTGTGATCATGCCAATGTTATGTAATAATGCACCGACTCTGGGTAACTAGGGGTGGGGCGTTACATTGGACATGTGATGTGTTGTTGGGCACGTTATTATTCTGTGAAGCAGTGATTTATGGTGGGAGGCAGTGATTCATGGAGTTGGTTTTATACATTTTCATTTAATTGTCTAATATTTTGATAGAGTGTGGAATATATCTCACCTGATGATGATTATTTTTTCACTAGCGTGGTCCTTTATTGAGGCCTCAATCTACTCAACTCTGTTCGGACAACTTAGTTTAGTGCTCGCTTAACAGTTGGTTTGGTGTGGTGGTATTTAAAGAGGTTATTGGATGTGATGTGATGTTTGAGTGTCTTATGGTATTTAGGTGGGTGATTGAAATTTTCTTTTCCCTCACCAATGAAGGTCCTAAATTCCCAAAGTGTAATTTTATAATTCTTTTACATCAGTAATGGTGGTATGTTTGGTGGTGACGATGGTGTTTTAATGGCGACGATGCAATTTTCATTGGGGTAGTTCTTGT
Source organism: Viscum album (assembly GCA_963277665.1). NCBI lineage: Eukaryota > Viridiplantae > Streptophyta > Magnoliopsida > Santalales > Viscaceae > Viscum > Viscum album. The sequence goes on from OY728137.1 coordinate 2,050,006,010, forward strand.
GGGTGTATCAATGCCTTCTATGATGGTGGTATGAAGTAGTGATGGAGTGGTCGCTGGAGTTCCTATTTTGATGAAGTGGAGGTGACATGATTTATTCTACTATAAAGGGGAATGGATCGATATGGATTTCATCATGAGTACTCATGACCTGAGGTGTTTTAATGATGATGGAATGGCTGTGTGGATCCTTTGAATATTCAATTTGTAATATTGGATGATTTTAGCAGTGTTTTTGAATTTTTTTTAATGTGGTTGTTTTGTTTGAATCCAATTTTATGTGAGGTTACAACTTAAACATGGGTGTATTATTAAAAATAACAAAAAATATGCAATTTGCATATCCATCTTTCAACCATTGACGAATTCAAATGCCTAAGAATTTATTTGGTTGTTTTAGCTTATGGGAAAACCTCGAAAATATTATGAAAAACAAAAATGAAGTCATATTCTTGATATTTAATAGTGATTGTGAAAACAACTATTCCAAAAATTCCATTACTGACAAGTTTCCCGGTGTAATTATATTTTGGTAGACCAAGGCTTTCCACACTACACATGTAGTCGGTATAAAATTAAATGGATCCATAAAAAATATACTACTCTATAATAAAACCTTTTGGATGAATTCAATTTTAAACATACCCTTTCAGAATAATATTATACTATTCAATGGGGTACATAAATCTATAATGTATAGGACCACATAATCAAATCTCTCTTACTAAGTGAACCATTATATCAATGAATGTCAATGGGAAGAACATTTTGAATTCAAATAATATACTAGAAATTACATTTTCCATAGTTGTAAATTTCATCGGGTTTTGTAACATTCTTGAATATATCTTTTAAAAAGAAACAATTCTTGGTAAGCGAATGATGTACATTCTTGGGGAAAATGCAATATAAAGCTACATGAATTAGATAATGCATCAAACCATGACATTCATTTTATTTCACACCCTATGAAATTAAACCAGTCATTGACACTATATTCTTGATATTCAGTGAATATACCTCTAGAACCTTTATATCATTCAAGAATTTTCAAAACCGGTATCTCTTCTACATGGAAAGATTGTAAGCAGCCGGAGGAAGAAAAGTCCATTTTCACCCATCATTATTTCAAAATCTTCCCATATTCCCATGTTAATTATGTCCAACCTAGCCTTAATTCCATATTTTTTGGTTAATTTAGTAACATTATAATGATGCCATCACATACATTTTTTTCAATATACATAACATTAAAAAAATGACTGACATACAAGCAATTCCAGTATGGTAATTAAAAAAACGATCTATTTTTACAACAATTTTTCATAATGTTTTTTCAAAAAATGTTTACCAAAAAACTGTGTCCATAACTTTTAAATTCTTAAACATATCATCACTTATTAGTGGAGATAGTGTTGTATGTTATTCTTAACTCCCATCTAATGATGTTTTCCATGATCTGTAATTTTTTCATTGGGGTAGAAAAATGTGATATCCTAGAAAAAAATTATTTAATGAATGTTTCTATCTAATTGAATATATACCTTGTTCCCAAATAGGAAACCCTTTAGTTCCTTTAATTATATATCCTAAAAAATTTCCATAAGAAAGAAATTTATTTATCATCACATAAAATGTGGATCTCAAGAAAAAATCTTCATTTCTTTAAGAATCATACAATGCAACACCTAAAACCTATAATAATTTCACATTTTCAATTAGTGGAGCCAAATAAACATCAATATAATTACCCAGTGGTTTTGGTCCTGATATAAGCAAAGATATCATAACATATTTTTGATTCAAGCATAACCACAGTGGAAATTTATAATTTATCAACATAACTATCCATATATAGTGAGCTATTCTTGGAAAAATAAAATGTTTCAATCCATATGTTGATAGTCTAAGATAAATGTTTCTTGGATAATTTACAAATTTAGGATACTCATGATCAATTCAGTTAAACTGAGGAGAGTCTACTAGGTGATGAAGATTCCCATATAATTTTTTTGTATCTACATTTCATGTCAATTACATTATTGTCTCTTCACTTCCTTATAGGTGCCTAAACCTTGGAATTATTGGAATGTACGATACAAATTTCATAGGACCCAATTCACCATTATTTTATAAAGAGGTAGTATAGTTTTAGAATTTATTAAGTGATTTTTGGTTTGTAAAAAAAGTATACAGTCATTTAGAGTGGCATTTATTTTTTTAGATATCATACCCATTGAATGTATCATTCATTTTGAATTATATAATCATATGGGAAGATCATTATCTTCTTGGAGCATATCATTCAAGAGAAAAAAAATTTAGTAATACTGGCATCACTCATCCATTTTCACCTTTTAAATTATAAAGCTTCAGTATGGCTGACAATGTTATATATTTAGTAAAAACAACATAAAATGTAATATTTTCACAAATCTTTATCTTCTCAAGAAAATTTTGAAAATCAAGAAATTCATATTAAACAATCATTTTAATTTCTATACCTCAATCTTCATCATCATTCACACCTATAATCATACCCTCAATATAGTATTCTTTTATTTTTCACACCTTTAATCATATCATATGATTCATAAAATGAAGTGTTATCCTAATCACTAGTTATATTCACTATTTACACATGTTTGGTGCTACATTTATAACTTCGATATATTATTTGATAGATCAAGTGTTACTACAACTTATGGACTAATTAATCTTGAATAAAAATAGTATCATCAAAGAAAAAAGGATTTTAGAAGGGTCATGTGCATGATTTTTTGCAAACTTGATGAGCTATTTCACACTATATTCATAATATTTTTTCATATAATTGGAATCCCTCCATTTTTGATTCATATCTATCCAATTATACATGGTACTATTAAAATTTTGACAAAATAAATAAATATAAAAGGGGTGTCTCAAATAATGGGAACCCAATATTTGAATGTTTTAATTAATATTAGCATGCTTTGAATGAAATGGTTAATTGATTTTAGAAAACGAATTACTCCACTGGTGGTAGGTTTTATCCTTTGAATTCATCCAGAATGATCACTGGTACCTGGTATGGGATGAATACTGCTTAGGGTAGTTCAAGAAACACAGGTTCATATATAGAAGATATAGGGGGCGAGTCTCAAGATATAAAATGAAATAATAACTATACAAGAGATGATGCTAATGAGGATGATAGGTTTCTTCTTAAATCTAAATATTCTTTGGCTGGGAAGTTGGTGAAGCACCGAAAAACATTTCCTTGTTTTCATTTCAAAGGTCAAAAAGACGCAACAACTGGATGATCTCTATATGGGGCTCCATGATTGGTGTTACAAAGAGAAGGATCAGTTGGACGGTCCTACATGCACTCATATTGTGACAACCATTATAGTTTCAACAATTAAATCAAATATTCAATTACTCCCTGAAAAGGAAAATGATTTTGATCTGAGGATGGAATTTCTGTAGTGCTTATATTTCTATAAGGCCTGGGTTACGTGAGTGGGTTCATTATATGTATCATATGGGTTGCATGGAGTTAATGACATGCAATTTTTAGGTGGTTATCACCAATCAGTTATAAATTACAAATTCACAAGAATCTTCAACGTTCATTAGGTTTGTTAGAGTGTATGGTTTTCTTGGATGATACCAAGGTAATACATTGTTTCCCTTTTTTGGTTTCATACTACATATAAAAACAAACCAATCCCACATTTTTTGGATTTATTTTAATATGAGGTCTGTAACACCCTAATATTTTATGAAAAATATTATTTTAATTTCGTTGATGTCTTGTGTTTTAAGCTACAACAATATTATCTTGTGCTATACGCAACACCGTATTAGCTTGCTGTATACGCAACACTATTCTTAGATTGTGTTACACACAATTTCAAGTTCATTTGATAGTAGTCATTCTTCACAACATTGAGTGTATATATATATATATATATATATTCAACGTATAAATGAAAAATGGATGGATTCTGTTATATGAAACAACAAAGGAGTCTTGCACAACACACAACCCAAACTTGGCTTGCATTACACGCAATCACGACCTTCCTTGATATCATGTGTTGTATGCAATACCAGGTTTTACTAAACAATGATATATTATTATAATATTATTATGAAATAGCTGTTATGAATAGTATTAACTAAATTTTGAATTTTATAACATTATTATTCATCTTACACATTTTTTAGAACATCGTATAAGAACAAAATAAATTTTTCAGGTAAAAAATGTATTTTTCAAAAATGCAGTTTTGCCGCGTTTTGATGGTGAACCCACTTTAAATATAGTTTTTGACATGTTGATAAGTTCAATTTGAAAAAATAAAATTCTTCTTTTGAATCAGGATAAAAAAATTTACATTGGATAAAGTTTTGATATTTTTCTGATAACTTTCATATTTTAAAGAATAGTAAAAACACTCTATATTTTAATTAAAAACAACATTTTTCATCATAATAATTTATATGGTTAAATTATAATATTGAATGGCTTTAAAGTATAAATAGAATATATTTTTACCATTTAATATAATTTATTTCATTAGAATTTATTTTACATTGAATTCGTAGGTTAAATCAATTCAATCTTTTGCAATGTTTTAAACAAAAACCCATTTTCATTCGACAACGGGATTAATTTTAATTTAATTTATGAAACGTATCTGTTTTAATTCAACAAAATGGAATCCATATTTGGAATCAGTGGGTCCAAATTATGTTAATAGGCGTATTTTTATTTTTGGGAGTTATGTATAGTAACTACGGTAAATTTTATTTACCATAGTTAAAGGTAAATCAGGTAATTAAGGGTAAATATAATATTATAAAATTACCCAAACACATGCCAAAATTCTATTGTATGGCTAAAGGTATACCCATATCATCTAAGGGTCGTATTAGATTCATTTTTTGGACTTTTGACATTGAAAATAATTTAATTATTATTAAAACCAAAGAAAGTGACAACATGTCACTCTCTTAAATCTTATAAGTATAATAATTTTAATTTAGTGATAAAAATCATAAAACATAAAACATGAATAGTATCCAGAAATATAATAAAATTATCTACCTAATGATAATTTATTTAGAATTTTTATTGATTAAATAATTTTCATTAATGGTGATACATTAATGATGCAGAAATTATTTATTAAGTGAAAAATCAGTAATATAGTTTTTATTGAAATAATAATACCCATTAAAATACCAAAAAACCTGAAAAAACTTATTGGTAGTGTATATATACACCATAATCATCCAATTACATAATATATAACTGTTTGTAGTCTTATAAATGTGATTATGACACTTATATTATTTTATTTTAAATGATGCCAAAGTTGTCACCTTCATAATTTAATAAATATAACAATTTAAATATTGTTATTTTAAGATTCTATATTCTAGTAAAATTATTATTGTGAAAGGAAATAGATTTATCTGCATCATAGGGTTTTATTTTTAATTTTTATGCAACAAATAAGTATATTAAATAATTATACAAAAATGTTGTAGTAATTATTTTATTAAGAGATAAACCAAATAAATGGTTTTAAAAATAATAAAATAAATATTATATGAACTATTTAATGTACTCCACTAAATTTTTAGATACATATTACCTTTTATGAATATATTTATGCTTTTATTTCGAACATATCTTCTGTATTTATTTTATGTAAATTCAAATAAATGAATAGTGTCAAAATTGACACTATTGTTATTTTATAAAAATAACATATTATAAAATTGTTTAAAAATCACAAAAATATATAAAAATTATAAATTTAATTTTATATGGTCTAAAACGTTATTATGTATCCAATTATGGACAATTCAAAACAAATAAGTAATTATTTGTTATCATTTAAAATTTAGAATGTTATTACCACAAATAAAATTAAATTGATAAATCAAGTTGATAATGTTTAAAATAATTTCCTAACATGTCTAAATTTTATTGGTTGATTATATTACAACTCTATCTCATCAAATATACTAATATGAGTAAATTTGGAGGTTTTCATGTGGGGTTTGATTTATTATAAATTAATATGTTTAGGATTTCCAATGGTGCCCCTCTCCCCCCTTATAAAAGGGCACCTCCTCCCTCTCCTCCTCACACCAATTTGAGCCTCCAAGCTCGAACAAACCATGCATATTTCACTTCCCCACTTCCCTAGAAACATCCTAGAGGTATGGTCTTCTTTAAAGACCAATTTTAGTGCCCTAAGAGGAGGTCTCAAAGAGGCGCTTCAAAGAAGAGGTAATGTCCGTTACCGATTCTTTCAACTTTATTTCTTCTTCCACTTCTTCTTATTTATATGTTTCATTATGAAGTAATAACATCAATATCACTCATATACTGATATTTTATTATAAGTATGAAACAACCATATTTCACCATCTACCCATCCTATGGAAAACGAAATCACCGTGCGTGCGTACGTACGGAATACCGTCTCCATGCCATGGTGTAATCTATTTTCCACCACCACATTAATTTGATGGGTATAATGGTGTAAATAAGGACTATATATGATTATTGTAAAGTGATATTGATTCTGAAATAGTATACATACAATCCAATACAATTCAATGGGAACGATATCATCGCTCGTGCATACGTACGGATTACCGTCTCCACGACGCGATGAGATTCATTTTCCATGATAAAAATTAAAGAATCATTATAAAGTATATATAATAAGTAATAATGAAATATATGACATAATAATGCTACTGGATTTATGTACATATATATGTATGTCATATACTTAATTCCATTCAATTCAATAAGGAAATGAAAACAGCGTCCACGCGTACGTACGACCTACCGTCTCCATGAATGGTGTATTTCTTTCCATTTATCGATCTGTTATGTATATGTATATTATAAATATATATTATATCTAAATCATGTTTTACATTCTGGATGTAATTAATCATGATCTATGTAAGCATATGAATAATTACAAGTTAAAACACGAACGACAAATGAAGGATTTTACCCAAAATGATACTTTAACATGAATTTACAAAAGAACGGGTAATATACAGTCATAAGTGAACCATATATGATATAATAACAATGAATATGATTCTTTAATAAGTCAATGACATTATTTAAATCATTATATAGGAGTTTTGGATATGTACGAAGCATATCAGACCTATGGTAAGGGGCAATTTTGCAAATCTCATTTTTATCCGAGATTGCTTATTCTTAAGTATTTACTAGGGTTATTGCTATCATCCATGTCAATGTTTTATAAAAATGTATTCATGTATGTTTAAATTATTTTTTACCCATTTTGACTTTTACCCCTTGGTATGGAAGGAATCTTTCTTTTATTTACTCTACAAGGTACTTTTTACTTTTCCGAAAAAAGTACGAGAAGAATGTTTTATTAACGTATACGGCATGAAAGGATTTTTACGGTTTTATAAAGCCTTATTTTCATGAAGCTTCCTCCAAAATATTTCATGACTATTTTCAAAAAAATCATTTTATTTTATAATTTCATGGCATTTTGTGAAAATAATATGATTTTGAAGAATAAAGGATATTTTCCTCAGGAATTCATTTCAAGTGTTTTATCAAAACCATTTTTCATCTAAGATGAAATTATTTAATATGGGTATGTTTCATGTATACTGTCTCTATGATTTACATGGTTTCCCATTACTTATTATGAAATGATATCCATTTCTTTTATATGGATTACGTGATGATGGAATGATGTTTACGAAACCGATTATATTTATTGGGTTATTATGAATGATGTATGTTTATTTTGTGGCACAAGTAAGAATGATTTCATTATGAGATGGGTGGGACCTATATATCCCTTCAATGCATTGGGTAAAGATTTATATCTCATGAGATAGAAATGGCTGGAATGGTGAGTTAATCTGGTTCAGTGTTACAAGACTGAAACGAGGAGTGAAATCGATTCAGAAAGGGACTTTGTCCACTAAGATGGTCTTGGCAGCAATTCCTTGGCTACTATGGATATCATGACATGTGCTGAATGGTTTCCACAATAACATGTTTTACTCCCATGTTATTTTATCATGATTAATGTTTCTTTATGATATATTCCTTACGTACTTCAAAGATTTATGTCTTTGCTCAAGGTTTTAATGTTTATATTTCATGTTCATTTTTTTTTCTTTCAAATGTTTATGGATTTTTTTATGTTCTCTATGTTTGCCCTTACTGAGCATTTGAGATCACCCTTTATATGTTTTATTTTCCCCAGGAAATAAAGAAAGGTTTTAGGTAAGGAAGCAAAAAGGGGAAGATCTTTATGGGAGTTGTGGAAGATCTTTCAACATGATTAGAAGTTTATATTCCAAGTTTCCAAAGACACTAAACTATTACGGTCCTTATGTTTTGGTTTTTGTTATGTATTAAGTATTCCGAAAAAGTAATTTATTGTCCATGTACGTCAAGCTTCGGGTCCCTACAGTTGGTATCAGAGGAAAGGTTTAGTTAACCTTTGGAAACTAGGATGCGAAAACGTTAGTGAGATCCCAAGAGATATTTCTAAGGTATGTCTTGGGATGTCCCTAAGGTTAAGTATAAGTATAGGTTATAGTCCTAGAATTATGGTAACGATATTAGATTAAACCTAAGATGTTAGATATTGAAGTTAATCCCCATTTATTATTATTTTTGCCTCTCACATTATTCTTTTTGGGTTTTAGAAAATGGCTATAAACAAGATGATTCACGATAATAGAGGATATGATGGGCAGTGGAATGATATTATTCATGAGAAACCAAATGAAATGGGATTTTGAAGTCCAAACATCATTATTATGCCGAATCAGCAATCTCATAATATGATCAATAAACTCAATTATGGTAAGTTTCCTGACTCGGCCAATAAGAGAAAGATGGAGTTTCATGATGATCATAGAGGAAAGAAAGTTCAATTTCCCCTATGTAAATCATATGGTAAGAGGCATTAAGGAGAATGTTTCAAAGGAACTGGAAGATGCTTTGGGTGTGGAAAAGAAGGACATAAAGCAAGTAAGTGAAAAGGAAAAGGTTCAGTTAACACCATGGATGAGGATAATGGTATTGATACGACATCAACAATGGTTAAATGTTTTAAATGTGTAATGTACGGGAATTAATCAAACCAATGCCTTAAGGTAAAGTCTCATGAAGAGAATCAGTATGGTCTTATGGGTAATATTTATGTTGATGATGAAGAGACTACAAATGATTTGTGAAATGATAGAATTGTTGAAGCTCGGTCAATGGTTTAAGAAGGTAGTGGAATGATTACATGTTTATCAAGTGTAATGTTGTATATGTAATCTCATGTTACTATGGAATAAAGAGACATCTATGGATTGTTACATTGTTGCCTTTCCTTATGTTTTGAAATTGTGTGATGAATGGTACCAGTATTTTTGAAAATTAGATGATATGCGCATAATGGAGGGATAAGGAGAAAATTAAATGTTTGTTAGTATTCAGGAGCTCATGACTAATATAAAGAGAAGGTTATATCATGGTTTGAGTGTGTAGAATTTTTAGATTTTGGTATGTGGAAAGAGTTAACTTTTGACAGCATACATTTTTTCACTAAGGTTTAATGGATATTCATTTTTTAAGAGAATACATGATTAAGGTATTCACATGTTTGGAATGTGACCAACAAGATAATGGGGGATAAATGATGGTTGGTTGATGACATTTCAAGTAATTGTTTTCTTTATACTATGATCATGGACCGATGTATTTTAGATAAAGTTTGGAATGGATTATGTTGGACATAAGATAGTATTGTTTAAGGATAGAAGATTTTTTCGATATTATTGATGGGATTTTATAGTAATGTAGTTTTAGAAAAAGGACAACCTGCGGGATGGGCGACAGCCCATCACGTTGGACAAGGCTTTAGGAATCGAACCCACAACCGAAGTGTGGCTGGCCTTTATCACCTACCACTGGCCTACAGGAAGTCCCTGGTTAGTAGAAACTAGTTTTATTTTATTATGCTGTATGATATATGAAGTATAAGTTCATTTTTGGAATCGTATACAATTAACCTCACCATAGATGGACTTATGTGTTTTTGATAACTTTTTTAACCTTTTTTTGAGACAGATGGAATGAACCATCATCTTATAACATGATCTACTAACACTTCATGAATGAAAAATCCAACTTCATTTCTTTAAGAGATGAAGTGGAAATTGTCCAAAGAACGACCAATGGTCAGACTGTACCAAAATCACGAATGTATTTCTTCTAATTCCAATTTCATCAACTTTAGGGAAATGATCTTGAAAGACAAAATTGTTTTCCTAGTGCCCTTATATCCGATGAATCAGATGGTACCTTAGATCATCACAAATCTATGTCTTTGTGATTGATGGCTTTTTCATAGCCATGTTCTCTACCACTCTCCATCATAACTTGATGGTTAGATTTTTCTTTCATATCCATATTTTCACCTATGTTCTCCTATATGGAAACCCAGTGATGAGTTACTTTGGGTAATAGTTACATTTCATACTTTAGTTTTTGAAATTTATTTTTAGTATTCCTTTTTACGATGTGGGTTTCTATAAATAGTAAACGATTTATAACCCCAGCGAATTTCGATGGAGAAATTCATTTTAAGGGGGGTAGAATGTAACACCCCGAGATTTTATGAAAAATATTCTTTTAATTTCATTGATGTCTTGTGTTGTAAGCTACAACAAGAATATCTTGTGCTATACAAAACACCGTATTAGCTTGCAATATACGCAACACTATTCATAGATTGTGTTACACATAATTTCATGTTCGTTTGATAGTAGTCATTCTACGCAAAATTGAGTATATATATATATATATTCAATGTATAAATGAAAAATGGTTGGATTCTGTTATATGAAACAACAAAGGAGTCTTTCACAACACGCAACCCTTATATGGATTTCATTACACGCAATCGCGACCTTCCTCGATATCATGTGTTGTGTGCAATACCGGGTTTTACTAAACAACGATATATTATTATAATATTATTATGAACTAGCTATTATGAATAGTATTAACTAAATTTTTAATTCTATAACATTATTATTCATCATAAACATTTTCTAGAACATGGTATAAGAACAAAATAAAGTTTTCATGTAAAGTATGTATTTTTTCAAAAATGCAGTTTTGCCGCCTTTTGATGGCGCACCCAATTTAAATATAGTTTTTGACATGTTGATAAGTTAAATTTGACAAAATAAAATTCTTATTTTCAATGAGGATAAAAAAATTTACATTGGATAATGTTTTGTTATTTTTCTGATAACGTTCATATTTTAATGAATCGTAAAAACACTCTATATTTTAATTAAAAACAACTTTTTTCATCGTAATAATTTATTTTGTTAAATTATAATATTTAATGGTTTTAAAGTATAAATAGAATATATTTTTACCATTTAATATAATTTTTGTCATTAGCATTGATTTTACATTGAATTCATAGGTTAAATCAATTCAATCTTTTGCAATGTTTTAAACAAAAACCCATTTTCATTCGACAACGGGACTAATTTTAATTTAATTTCTTAAACTTATGTGTATTGAATTCGACAAAATGGATTCCATATTTTGAATCAGTGGGTCCAAATTATGTTAATAGGCTACTTTTTATTTTTTGGAATTATGAATAGTAACTACGATAAATTTTATTTAATATAGTTAAAGGTAAATCGGGTAATTAAGGGTAAATATAATATTATAAAATTACCCTAACACATGCCAAAATTCTATTGGATGGATAAAATTATAACCTTATCACCTGAGGGTCGTATTAGATTCATTTTATGGACTTTTGACAATGAAAATAATTTAATTACTATTAAAACCAAAGAAAGTGACAACATGTCACTCTCTTAAATCTTATAATTATAATAATTTTAATTTAGTGATAAACACCATAAAACGTAGAAAATGAATAGTATCCAGAAATATAATAATATATCTACATCATGATAATTTGCTTAGAATTTTTAGGGATTAAATAATTGTCATTAAGGGTGATACATTAATGATGCTGAAATTATTTACTAAGTGAAAAATCAGTAATATTGTTTTCTTTGAAATAATAATACCCATTAAAAGACCCAAATACCTGACCAAAACTTATTGGTAGTGTATATATACACCATAATAATCCAATGACTTAATATATAACCGTTTGGAGTCTTATAAAAGTGATTATGACACTTATATTATTTTATTTTAAATGATGCCAAATTTTTCACCTTCATAATTTAATAAATATAACAATTTAAATATTGTGATATTAAGATGATAAATTCTAGTACAAGTATTATTGTGCAAATTAATAGATTTATCTTCATCATAGGATTTTATTTTTAATTCTTATGCAACAAATAAGTATATTAAATAATTATACAAAAATGTTGTAGTAATTATTTTATTAACAGATAAACCAAATAAATGGTTTTAAAAATAATAAAATAAATATTATATGAACTATTTAATGTACCCCACTAATTTTATAGATACATATTTCCTTTTATTAATCTATTAAATCTTTTATTTTGAACATATCTTCTGTATATATTTTATTTGAATTCAAATAAATGAATAGTGTCAAAATTGACAGTATTGTTATTTTATAAAAATAACATATTATAAAATTGTTTAAAAATCACAAAAATATATATAAATTATAAATTCAAATTTATATACTCTACAATGTTATAAAGTATCCAATTATTGATAATTCAAAACAAATAAGTAATTATTTGTTATAATGTAAAATTTAGAATGTTATTACAACAAATAAAATTAAATTGATAAATCAAGTTGATAGTGTTTAAAATAATTACCTAAAATGTATAAATTTTATTGGTTTATGATATTAAAACCCTATATAATATAATATTCGAATATGAGTCATTTTTGGAGGTTTTTAAGTGGGGTTATATTTATTATAAATTAATATTTTTAAGATTTCCAAAGGTGCCCCTCTTCTCCCTTATAAAAGGGCACCTTCTCCCTCTCCTCCTCACACAAATTTGAGCCTTCAATCCCGGCCAAAACCTGCCCATTTAACTTCCCCACTTCCCTAGAAACATCCTAGAGGTCCTGGTCTTCTCTAAAGCCCAATTTTAGTTCCCTAAGAGGATGTCTCAAAGAGGTGCTTCAAAGAAGAGGTAATGTCCGTTACCGATTCTTTCAACGTTATTTCTTCTTCCACTTCTTCTTCTTTAGTTTTTTCATTGTGAAGTAATAACATGAGTATAAATCATATTATGATATGTTAATATAAGTATTAAACAACCATATTTAACCATATATCCATCCTACGGAAAACGAAATCACCGCGCGTGCGTACGTACAGAATACCATCTCCACGCCGTGGTGTAATCTATTTTACACCACCACATTACTTGGATGAGTATAATGGTGTAGATAATGACTACATATGATTATTGTAAAGTGATATTGATTCTGAAATAGTATACATACAATCCAATAAAATTCCATGGGTACAATATCATCGCTCGTGCGTACGTACGGATTACCGTCTCCACGACGGGATGAGATTCATTTTCCATGTTAAAAATTAAAGAATGATTATAATGTATATATAAAAATTAATAATTAAATATATGAAATAATAATTCTACTGGATTTATGTACATATATATGTATTTCATATACTTAATTCCATTCAATTCAATAAGGAATTGAAAACAGCGTCCATGCGTACGTACAGCCTACCGTCTCCATGAACGGTGTATTTCATTCCATTTTTCGATCTATTATATATATGTATATTATAAATATATATTATATATAAATCATGTTTTACATTCTGGATCTAATTAGTAATGATCTAAGTAATCATATGAATAATTACAAGTTAAAACCCGAACGACAAATGAAACGATTTTACCCAAAACGCTACTTTAACATGAATTTACAAATGAATAGGTAATATAAAGTCATATGTGAACCATATATGATATAATAACAATGAATATGATTCTGTAATAAGTCGATGACATTATTTAAATCATTATAAAGGAGTTTTGGATACGTACGAAGCATATCAGAACTAAGGTAAGGGGTAATTTTTCAAATCTCATTTTTATCCGAGATTTCTTATTCATAAGTATTTACTAGGGTTATTGCTATCATCCATGTCCATGTTTTATAAAAATGTATTCATGTATGTTTAAATAATTTTTTACCCATTTTGAATTTTACCCCTTATTATTGAAGGAATCTTTCTTTTATTTACCCTACAAGGTACTTTTTTGACTTTTCCGACAAAAGTATGAGAAAAATGTTTTTTAACGTATACGACATGAAAGGATTTTTACGGTTTTATAAAGCCTTATTTTCATGAAGATTCCTCCAAAATATTTCATAACTATTTTCAAAAAAATCCTTTTCTTTTATAATTTCATGACATTTTGTGAAAATAAAATGATTTTGAAAAAGAAAGGATAGTTTCCTCAAGAATTCATTTCAAGTGTTTTATCAAAACCATTTTTCATCTAAGATGAAATTATTTCATATTTGTATGTTTCAAGTATAATGTCTCTATGATTTATATTGTTTCACTTTCCGTATTAAGAAATGATATCCATTTCTTTTATATGGATTATGTGATGATGGGATGATGTTTATGAAACCCATTTTATTTATTGGGTTATTGTGAATGATGTATGTTTATTTTGTAGCACAAGTAAGAATGATTTCATTATGAGATGGGTGGGACCTATATATCCATCCAATGCATTGGGTAAAGATTTATATCTCATGAGATAGACATTGTTGGAACGGTGAGTTAATCTGGTTCAGTGTTTCAGGACTGAAACGAGGAGTGAACTTGATTCAGAAAGGGACTTTGTCCACTAAGATGGTCTTGGCAGCAATGCCTTGGCTACTATGGATATCATGAAATGTGATGAATGGTTTCCATAATAACATGTTTTACTCCCATGCTATTTTATCATTCTTAATGTTTCTTTATGATATATGCATTACGTACTTCCATGATTTATGTCTTTGCTCAAGTTTTTAATGTTTATATTTCATGTTCATGTTTTTTTCATTAAAATGTTTATGGATTTTTTTATGTTCTCTATGTTTTCCCTTACTAAGCACATGATCTCACCCTTTATATGTTTTATTTTCCCCAGGAAATAAAGAAAGGTTTTACGTAAAGAAGGAAAAAGGGGAAGATCTTTATGGGAGTTGTTGAAGATCTTTCAACATGATTAGAAGTTTATATTCCATGTTTCCAATTACACTAAACTACTACGGTCCTTGAGTTTTGGTTTTTTTATGTATTAAGTATTCTGAAAAAGTAATTTATTGTCCATGTACGTCATGCTTCGGGTCTCTACAGTTGGTATCAGAGGAAAGGTTTAGTTAACCTTTGGAAACTGGGAAGCGAAAACGTTAGTGAGATCCCTAGATATATTTCTAAGGTATGTCTAGGGATGTCTATAAGGTTAAGTATAAGTATAGGTTATAGTCCTAGAATTATGGTAACGTTTTAGATTAAACCTAAGATGTTAGATATTGAAGTTACTCCCCCTTTATTATGATTTTTGCTTCTCACAATATTCTTTTTGGGTTTTAGAAAATGGCTAGAAACAAGATGATTCACGATTATAGAGGATCTGATGGACAATGGAATGATATTATTCATGAGAAACCAAATGAAATGGGATTTGGAAGTCCAAACATTATTATTATGCCGAATCATCAATCTCATAATATGATCAATAAACTCCAATTTGGTAAGTTTCCTGACTCGGCTAATAAGAGAAAGATGGAGTTTCATGATGATCATAGAGGAAAGAAAGTTCAATTTCCCCTATGTAAATCATGTGGTAAGAGGCATCAATGAGAATGTTTCAAAGGAACTGGAAGATGCTTTGGGTGTGGAAAAGAAGTACATAAATCTAGTAAGTTCAAAGGAAAAGGTTCAGTTAACACCACAGATGAGGATAATGGTATTTCTACGACATCAACAATGGTTAAATGATTTAAATTTGTAATGTATGGGCATTATTCAAACCCATTCCCTAAGGGAAAGTCTCATAAAGAGAATCATTATGGTTTTATGGGTAATATTTATGTTGATTATGATGAAGAGACTACAAATGATATGTGAGATGAAAGAATTGTTGAAGCTCGGTCAATGGTTTAAGAAGGTAGTGGAATGATTACATGTTTATCAAGTTTAATGTTGCATATGTAATATCATGGTACTATGGAATAAAGAGACATCTATGGATTGTTACACTGTTGTCTTTCCTTAAGTTTTGAAATTGCGTGATGAATGGTAACTGTATTTTTGGAAAGTAGATGATATGCGCATAATGAGGGGATAAAGAGAAAATTAAATGTTTGATAGTATTCATGAGCTCATGACTGATATAAGGAGAAGGTTATATCATGGTTTGAGTGTATAGAATTATTAGATTTTTTTATGTGGAAAGAGTTAACTTTTGACAGCATTCATGTTTTCAGTATGGATTAATGGATATTCATTTTTCAAGAGAATACATGATTAAGGTATTCACATGATTTGAATGTGACCAACAAGATAATGGGGGATAAATGATGGTTGGTTGATGACATTTCAAGTAATAATTTTCTTTATACTATTAGAATGGACCGATGTGTTTTAGATAAAGTTTGGAATGGATTATGTTGGACATAAGATAGTATTGTTTAAGGATAGAAGATTTTTTCGATATTATTGATGAGATGTTATAGTAATGTAGTTTTAGAAAAAGGACAACATGCGGGATGAGCGACACCCTATCACGTCGGACAAGGCTGTAGGAGTCGAACCCACAACCGAAGTGTGACTGGCCTTTATCGCCTACCACTGGCCTACAAGAAGTCCCTGGTTAGTATAAACTAGTTTTATTTTATTACGCGGTATGATATATGATGTATAAGTTCATTTTTGGAATCGTATACGATTAACCTCACCATAGATGGACTTATGGATTTTTGATAACTTTTCTATCCTTTTGTTTGAGACAGATGGAATGACCCATCATCTTATCACATTATCTGCTAACACTTCACAAATGAAAAATACAACTTCATTTCTTTAAGAGATGATGTGGAAATTGTCCAAAGAACGACCAACGGTTAGACTGTACCAAAATCACGAAAGTGTTTGTTCTAATTCCAATTTCATCAACTTTAGGTAAATGATCTTGAAAAACAAAAATGGTTTCCTAGTGCCCGTATATCTGATGAATCAGACGGTACCTTAGATCATCACAAAACTATGGCTTTGTGATTGATGGCTTTTTCATAGCCATGTTTTCTACCACTCTCCATCATAACTTGATGGTTAGATTTTTCTTTCATATCAATATTTTCACCTATGTTCTCTTATATGGAAACCTAGTGATGAGTTACTTTGGGTGATCGTTACATTTCATACTTTAGTTTTTAAAATTATGTTTTAGTATTCCTTTTTACGATGTTGGTTTCTATAAATAGTAAATGATTTATAACCCCGACGAATTTCGAGGGAGAAATTGATTTTAAGGGGGGTAGAATGTAAGACCCCGATATTTTATGAAAAATATTCTTTTAATTTCATTGATGTCTTGTGGTGTAAGCTACACCAAGATTATCTTGTGCTATACGCAACACCTTATTTTCTTGCAGTATATGCAACACTATTCTTAGATTGTGTTACACACAATTTCATGTTCGTTTGATAGTAGTCATTCTACCTAACATCGAGTGTATATATATATATATATATTCAATGTATAAATGAAAAATGGTTGGATTCTATTATATGAAACAACAAAGGAGTCTTTAAAAACACGCAACCCTAACATGGCTTGCATTACACGCAATCACGACCTTCCTCGATAGCATGTGTTGTACGCAAATACCGCGTTTTACTAAACAACGATATATTATTATAATATTATTATGAACTAGCCATTATGAATAGTATTAAATAAATTTTGAACTTTATAACATTATTATTCATCTTACACATTTTCTAGAACATGGTATAAGAACAAAATAAATTTTTCAGGTAAAATATGTATTTTTCAAAAAAGCAGTTTTGCCGCCTTTTGATGGCACACCCACTTTAAATCTAGTTTTTGACATGCTTATAAGTTCAATTTGAAAAAATAAAATTCTTCTTTTGAATCAGGATATAAAAATTTACATTGGATAATGTTTTGATATTTTTCTGATAACTTTCATATTTTAATGAATAGTAAAAACACGCTATATTTTAATTAAAAACAACTTTTTTCATCGTAATAATTTATATGGTTAAATTATAATATTAAATGGTTTTAAAGTATAAATAGAATATTTTTTTACCATTTAATATAATTTATGTAATTATGTTTTATTTTACAATGAATTCATAGGTTAAATCAATTTAATTTACTGCAATGTTTTAAACAAAAACCTGTTTTCATTCAACAACGAGATTAATTTTAATTTAATTTCTGAAACATCTGTGTATTGAATTTGAAAAAATGGATTCCATATTTGGAATCAGTGGGTTATGTTAATAGGCTACTTTTTATTTTTTGGAATTATGAATAGTAACTACGGTAAATTTTATTTAATATAGTTAAAGGTAAATTGGGTAATTAAGGGTAAATATAATATCATAAACTTACCCTAACACATTCCAAAATTCTATTGGATGTATAAAAGTATAACCATATCACCTAAGGGTCGTATTAGATTCATTTTATGGACTTTTGACAATGAAAATAATTTAATTTTTATTAAAACCAAAGAAAGTGACAACATGTTACTCTCTTAAATCTTATAAGTATAATAATTTTAATTTAGTGATAAACATCATAAAACTTATAACATGAATAGTATCTAGAAAGATAATAAAATATATACATCATGATAATTTATTTATAAATTTTAGGGATTAAATATTTGTCATTAAGGGTGATACATTAATGATGCAGAAATTATTTATTAAGTGAAAAATTAGTAATATTGTTTTTATTGAAATAATAATACCCATTAAAAGACCCAAATACCTGACCAAACCTTATTATTAGTGTATATCTACACCATAAGCATCCAATTACCTAATATATAGCCATTTGGAGTCTTATAAAAGTGATTATGACACTTATATTATTTTATTTTAAATGATTCCAAAGTTGTCACCTTCATAATTTAATAAATATAACAATTTAAATATTGTGATATTAAGATGATAAATTCTAGTACAAGTATTATTTTGCATGTTAATAGAATTATCTTCATTATAGGATTTTAATTTTAATTCTTATGCAACAAATAAGTATATTAAATAATTATACAAAAATGTTGTAGTAATTATTTTATTAAAAGAAAAACCAAATAAATGGTTTTAAATATAATAAAACTAATATTATATGAACTATTTAATGTACCAAACTAATTTTTTAGATACATATTAGCTTTTATTAATCTATTAATGCTTTTATTTTGAACATATTTTCTGAATATATTTTATTTAAATTCAAATAAACGAATAGTGTCAAAATTGACACTATTGTTATTTTATAAAAATAACATATTATAAAATTGTTAAAAATCACAAAAATATATAAAAATTATAAATTTAGATTTATATTATCTAAAATGTTATAAAGTATCCAATTATTGACAATTCACACCAAATAAGTAATTATTTGTAATAATGTAAAATTTAGAATGTTATTACAACAAATAAAATTAAATTGATAAATCAAGTTGATAGTGTTTAAAATAATTTCCTAACATGTATAAATTTTATTGGTTGATGATATTAAAACCCTATATCATCTAATATTCTAATATGAGTTATTTTTGGAGGTTATTAAGTGGGGTTATATTTATTATAAATTAATATTTTTAAGATTTCCAAAGGTGCCCCTCTCCTCCCTTATAAAAGGGCACCTCCTCCCTCTCCTCCTCACACCAATTTGAGCCTTCATGCTCGGCCAACCCCATCCTATTTCACTTCTCCACTTCCCTATAAAAATACTAGAGGTCCTGGTCTTCTTTAAAGACTAATTTTAGTGCCCTAAGCAGAGGTCTCAAAGAGGCGCTTCAAAGAAGAGGTAATGTCTGTTACCGATTATTTCAACTTTATTTATTCATCCACTTCTTCTTCTTTATTTGTTTCATTATTAAGTAAAAAATCAGTATCACTCATATACTGATATGTTATTATAAGGATTAAACAACCATATTTAACCATCTATCCATCCTACAGAAAACAAAATCACCGTGCGTGCGTACGTACGGAATACCGTCTCCACACCGTGTTGTAATCTATTTTCCACCACCACATTACTTGGATGGGTATAATGGGGTAAATAATGACTATATATTATTATTGTAAAGTTATATTGATTCTTAAATAGTATAAATACAATCCAATGAAATTCCATGGGAACAATATCATCGCTCGTGCGTACGTATGGATTACCGTCTCCACGACGCGATGAGATTCATTTTCCATGTTAAAAATTAAATAATTATTATAAAGTATATATAATAAGTAATAATCAAAAATATATGAAATAATAATGCTACTAGATTTATTTACATATATATGTATGTCATATACTTAATTCAATTCAATTAAATAAGGAAATGAAAACAATGTCCATGCGTATGTACGACCTACCGTCTCCATGAACGGTGTATTTCTTCCCATTTTTCAATCTATTATATATATGTATATTTTTAATATATATTATATATAAATCATGTTTTACATTCTGGATGTAATTAATCATGATCTAATTAATCATATGAATAATTGCAAGTTAATAACCGAACGACAAATGAAACGATTTTACCCAAAATGATACTTTAACATGAATTTACAAAAGAACGGGTAATATAAAGTCATAAGTAAACCATATATGATATAATAACAACGAATATGATTCTTTAATAAGTCAATGAAATTATTTAAATCATTATACAGGAGTTTTGGATACATAGGAAGCATATCGGATCTAAGGTATGGGATAAATTTTCAAATCTCATTTTTATCCGAGATTTCTTATTCGTAAGTATTTACTGGGGTTATTTCTATCTTACATGTCCATGTTTTATAAAAATGTATTCATTTATGTTTAATTTATTCTTTACCCATTTTGAATTTTACCCCTTGGTATTGAAGGAAGCTTTCTTTTATTTACCCTACAAGGTACTTTTTTACTTTTCTGACAAAAGTACGAGAAGAATGTTTTTTTTAACGTATACGGAATGAAAGGATTTTTATGGTTTTATAATGCCTTATTTTCATGAAGATTCTTCCAAAATATTTCATGACTATTTTCAACTAAATCCTTTTCTTTTATAATTTCATGACATTTTGTGAAAAGAAAATTATTTTGAAGAAGAAAGGATTTTTTCCTCAAGAATTCATTTCAAGTGTTTTATCAAAACCATTTTTCATCTAAGATGAAATTATTTCATGTGTATGTTTCAAGTATACTGTCTCTTTGATTTACATGGTTTCACTTTCCTTATTATGAAATGATATCCATTTCTTTTATATGGATTATGTGATGATGGGATGATGTTTATGAAACCCATTTTATTTGTTGGGTTATTATGAATGATGTATGTTCATTTTGTGGCACAAGTAAGAATGATTTCATTATGATATCGGTGGGACCTATATCTCCCTAAAATGCATTTGGTAAATATTTATATCTCATGAGATAGACATGGCTGGAATGGTGAGTTAATCCGGTTCAGTGTTACAGGAATGAAACGAGGAGTGAACTCGATTCAGAAAGGGACCTTGTCCACTATGAGGGTCTTCGCAGCAATGCCTTGGCTACTATGGAAATCATGACATGTGCTGAATGGTTTCCACAATTACATGTTTTACTCCCATGATATTTTATCATGATTAATGTTTCATTCTGATATATGCCTTACGTACTTCTAATATTTATGTCTTTGCTCAAGGTTTTAATTTCTATATTTCATGTCCAAGTTTTTTTCTTTCAAATGTTTATGGATTGTTTTATATTCTCTATGTTTTCCTTTACTGAGCATTTGAGCTCACCCTTTATATGTTTTATTTTCCCCCGGAAATAAATACAGATTTTAGGTAAGGAAGCAAAAAGGGGAAGATCTTTATGGGAGTTATTGAAGATCTTTCAAATTGATTAGAAGTTTATATTCCAAGTTTCCAAAGACACTAAACTATTACGGTCCTTGAGTTTTGTTTTTTTATGTATTATGTATTCCGATAAAGTAATGTATTATCCATGTACGTCAAGTTTCCGGTCTCTACACGTTCTGCGATAAAAGTGATAATCTATTTCAATTCGGTGATGTAGGAAATTCATTCAACCTAGCTCTTAATATAGGAATCTAATTATGGAATTAACAGTTTGATCATGTTATCCAAAAAAATAAGTGTATGATCACTTAAAGTAGAAAATGTTTGTGGCCTTACAATACTAAAAAGAGAAAGGAATATGATGTTTTAAACATTCCTAAAGGGAAAAATTATTATATCCTCATAGAATAATTTATAGATAAATTCTAACCAAAAATAGAATATTGTTTATTTATATAACCATGGGACTAAGTGGAAGAATTTGGAAAATTGTGATAAGTATATTATATTCATTATTGATAAATTTACTTCAATATAATCTATTTTTTTGGAGACATAAATAATAAGATCTAAATATTTTTAAATTTATTAGAATAAAAGTATAGAAGGATTTTAATTTCCCTTTATATATGATTTGTACAGATAATGGTATGGTATTTATATGGGGAACAATTGATGATTATTTTTAGAAGCCTTCTATACAAAATGAACATATTGTACCATATACCACATAATACAATGGTTTTTTGAATAGAAGAATAAAATTATAGTTTAGATGTCTCGAACATTGCTGATAAAGCATACAACATTATAAAAAATATATGAACTTATTCATACTAATTTCAAATCGCAAAAATCCATTTTAATGTCAATGTAATATTTAAGATTTCTTTTATTTATATCATAATTGAAATCCAAAATATCTTCCTCATTATGAAATATCATATAAATCTAATTTATTAACCTTAATACTAGTTATTTACCCGAAAATCCCATTTACATTATAAAACAACTGATGATTTTTTTCCTAATAAATCATTGGGGCACATTTGATTAGTTTTTAAAAATTATTTTTACCACAAAAAATATGTTACCCTTTATTTAAAATTTCTTTTTAAAAAAATTATGACCCATAAAATATACATTTTTTGGAAAATGAAACATCAAATTCATTTTCAAAATGCCTTTGAAAACTCACTCACAATTTTCAAAACCTATCCCTATCCATTTTTAACCAAGATTTAAAACTTTTTACAGCATCCAACCCCCTTGTTGAAGCTTACCTCACCTATTATATAGTATAATATATATATATTTATTTATTTCCATGGGAATATAAACATATATATATATTATTTGAAAACCATTTTATTAGTATAATATACAAAATTTGGATATAATAATTGTTTCCCAAATAAAAATTAAATTATTATATTTTCTAAATAAAATTCAACTCTAAAAACATATATAATTAATAAAATTTGTTTAATGGTTCTAATAAACATGAACAATAATATGATAATCTTTAATTAATCACAAAAAAAGTTGTAATGTCACCAAGTAAAATGATTTTAAATTATTCAAACATGAAAACATAATAATGAAAATGATTCTTCAAAAAAGATGATTTATAAATTAATCTAACACCATAAATGAAAGAACCCTAAAAATCCCAATTTTTTTTAAAAACAAATGAACACAAATTCTATGAAAATCCAAAAATAATTTCCCAAAATATTAATAATAATAAAATAAGATTTCATAACCACTATAAATCCATTTATAAATAAATTAAAAATTATTAAACTTATTTTTTAAAAAAAATTCAATATCTAAACCTTCATAAGTTCTATAGAATTAGTGTATAGAATTAGTCAGCCGCCTTAATTATTATTCCATAGAGAAATATCACATCTAGAATTTATATATTAACCCTAATAATACTCATTTGATTGCTTGGAAAAAAATACATAATTTATCTTAACCCATACCAATTGATTCCATAAAAACGTCCCTGAATTGGTTTTTACCAAGTGAAAAATAAGAATATTAAGGTATAGAATATGTTTGGGACAAACATAAATTCCATTGAGCACTAAAATATCATAAAAATAAAATATAAAATATATATAGATGGGGAGAAGCACCCATACATGCCCAAAAATTTTATATATTGCATATCACAAAGTAGAAGAAGATAAATGGGATACATTTAACGTATTTTTATAAAAAAATTACTTTTATGGTACTCATAATAGATTACATTGTTAGAAAACAAGATTGACCTAACTAGGATGAAACAATTTCTTTAGGAACTGTAAACCTTGTTATCCATAGTCTTCAAAAGAATGAAATAAATATCTGTTATTGAGATTTATAATGTTCTCCGAGGATGGGGGAATGGTATGACCCCCTACCAAAATGTATATTTTTTCAATAAAATTTGAGTAATCCTAGAACACAAAATCTAAATATTTTTAATTTTTTTTCATTGAGCACCGAACCATTTTGAATGAAAATCATTTAATTCCATGTAAAAAACTCCCAATTTTCTTCTGAATTTGTTTCCCAATATTCCCATTGATAATAATATTTTGGTATATATATGAAAAATATAATTATTATGAAAAATATAAAATAAAATAATATTTATTTTAAAAAATAGATTTTTGTTTTCCAATTATAATTTTAGGGAAAAGGTGAAACATTGATCTTGATAAAACGTGACTATAAAAATGGGAGATTGAGTTTCTCATTGATGCAAAACTATGAAGTTCTTATTGTGGTGAAAGGGGATCGTTACAGTGGAAACAAACATATTTTGAGGACAGATTAGTTGAGAAGTGAAGCATTTTATCTACGTGGTTAAAAAACTCAATACCATGAAGCAAATGATTATTTCATCGATGCAATTCTTGGAATCCCCTAGAATGATGATAATTGGGATGCTATGGAAGCAGTATCAAAATGGTCATGGTTAGTTTCTAATAAGTTATTCCAAGAAAAAGAGATCATTTTATCTCAAAGAGAAGAGTCTGGATAACAAGAATCAAGATATTCTTTCATTAATGATTGTTAGGAGTTTAATTTGGATACAAAATAAATGCATTGAATATTGTCACATTTTTTGGTACAATAAGAACATCGTAAAAAAATAGAAGACAAGACACCTAAATAGAAAATAAAAATCTAAAATAAAAAAACCAAATAGGAAAAACAATTGAAACATTAGAGTGAGGAGATGTTGTTATTCTGAGGGATGTGGGAGTAGATTGGAGGAGGTAAAAGGTTGATGCAGTTGAGTACAAGGGATTGTTTTATATAATGGGGATGTGGATGTTGTAATTTCAATGAAAATGTGAGGACCTGTGGGGGAAACCATGATTAAATCAAATAATCACCCAAAATCATAGAACCATTACTCCACCTCAAGTAATGTATTTTTTTAGAGGTTCATCGACACTCATATGTTCTTTCATAGTAAAGAATAATAACAAAAGGATAATGGTAAAGACCCACAAGAATCAATAAATTAAAAATAGGGTAGTTGTAAGATGAAGAAACACGGTTATGGAATAGAGTTTGTCCCCATACAACACCATTGAAAAAAGCTCAACACTATGAGCGTGAAGAACACTTGAACACAAGGTTCAATGTACCTTGCTTTCAGAGAGGTACGATTCAATGAGAAATTCAATGAATATCGAGACCTGTAGCAGTAGTAGGGTTCAACGGCAGCAGCGATGACAATCGGGTACCATGAAAACATAAAGGCACAAGAGAGGAGAATCTATTAGGTTTATTATAATAAGATCAAGTATGACTTTTTTTAATGTTAAAAACTGCTAATAAATATCTAATATAAATAATATATTTTTCAATTGCAATTATAATTATCAATAAATATATTTTAATATATTTAAATAAATTCATAAATACTTTTATATATTTATAAATATAAATATATAATTATATATATATATATATAATTATAAATATAATAGATATATTTATTATTTAAAGATATATATTTTTATTTTATCATTATTTAAAAATATACACATATATATATAATCATAATTATAAATTTAAATAAATATCTTTATAAGTATTTTTATATAATTATAAATATATTTACATATTATGAATTGTTATATAATAATATATATATATTTTTGTATATAAATATATAAAATTATTAATATCTATAAATACATATATTTATTAAAATATAAAAATATTATTTATTTAAATATATTTGTTGTAGTTTTATAATTATATAAACATATATTAATTTATTTCTAATTATAATAATAATTAAATATATTTAAAAATATTTATATATTATTATAAATATATAATTATTAATGAAATAAATATATTTATATTTTAAATATATTTATTGTAATTTTATAATTATTTAAATATTTATTTATTCATTTATATATATAATAATAAATAAATCTATATAAAAATTAATTATATATAATTATTAATATATTTATATAAATATATATATATTTATTATTTTATAATTATAAATATAACAAATATATATTTATTATTTAAATATATTTGTTATAATTTTATAAATATTTAAATATATGTTAATTTTTTAAAATTACAGATTTTTTTTAAATATTATATATATTTATAATTGTCTAATTAATATTTTAAATTAAAAAATTTCTAATAAATCAATTATATATATATTAAATATATAAATTTCAAACTTATTTTAAACGTTAAAACATAATAAGAAAATGAATAAATTTTATTCATGTAAATTATAAACATATTGAAAATATTACAAGTATATTAAATACATATTAGTAAAAATTAATATGATAATATTTTTAAATCTATTTTTAATAATATTAATAAATATATAATAATTAATTAATAAATTAAATTAAATTAATTAAAAATAAAAAAAAACAGAATTGGTAACGTTTACCTGAATTAAAAATATCTATATGTACACATACACATCTACATACACACACATATGTATATACACAGATAAAAATATATACATGCAGTTATACATGTGCATATATTTAAATTTTTAATTAGAGAGATGTATTCTCTCTCTTACGGAGTGCTTCTTTCTCTTTCCTTCTAAAAAGACCATTACAATGATTTCATGATGTTTATTTCCTTTCAGGATGGTCAAAAGCTTGATATTGTTTGGCATATGGAGTTATTTTCCTTTTGTTCACCATGCTTGAGTACTATTTTGGATAATGGTGTTTCAGAAAAGGGTGGATCTATTTTACGGAAGTGTAGAAATGCCCCGGTAATTTTGAAATAGGTTGTAGGGGGCCCTGCCCACCGACATGGATAGAGGGTGATAACATCATTCAGGTCCAGTCAGTGATGAAATTTAGATTCTACTCGGCAACATCCTTGGTGTTCAATGATCTAAATACAGGTGACATTGAGAAACATCCCACGACCTCGGCCTTGGGTGATGCGAGTCACAACAAGAACATCGGTCTATTTGTTTTGCGGGCGACAAGGTGGAATCCTGATTTGTGGTGATGGCTTCATACAGTTGAATAGAAACGATGAGGATGTTGGCGTGGGGTGTTGGAATTGGCCCCATGTGACGGTCAGAAGAGAGCATGTGCTAATGAAGGGATCTTTCCATTAACGTGGGTATGAGATCCCGATGGAGTCGCAACGAAGGCACGATGGATGATAGATGGTGACTGATGGTGCAGTGAGTAGGTAAGGACAGTGATGGCCTTGGGATTCAGGTTGTGGACAAACAACAATACACATTGCGGGTAGGCTGGTGCTCAAGATGTGGACGATGACTTTGGGGATTGATGATCTAATAAGACATATGGCAGGATTCACTTTGGTAAGGTGTGAGATATAAGATTTGTTAAGGATAACATTTATGGCTGGCAGTGACTATCGACACACTAATGAGACAGTGCTTTGGGAAGGCTTCTAAATCTAGTTTGGTTTATATTTTCCTGGGTCATTGGGTCTTATTTTATATCAACCTTTATAGTGGGTTTATGTGTCATTTAATTTTGGGCCTTTTGGCCAACCTCATTGATGAGGTATGATGCGTGAGGTCTTTATGGTTGGCAACAGTCAGATGACATCCCGATTACATCAGCTAGCGTGGTTGTTTCTGGGCCTTCGGGCCTTTATGATGTGGTTTGGTCAGATTACTAAATAATTGGGTCTAGGGGCTATGCTGTCTGCATCGTTGGGTCATTTTTCATGCTTTTGGGTGAGGTTTTTTTTCACATTACTTGTTTGGTGGTGCATTATACAACACACATTTGCATGTTCATATTTGATTTTTATGTTCATTAATAAAATTTTAGTACCAAGCACACTCGATACCTGAACCATTCTGGTATTTTAAATTATTTAATATAAATATAAATATATATCTAAATAAATATATTCATTTATATATTATATACTTTTTAAAATTAAATTTCATTATATTAAATTTATTTAAATTATATATTCATTTTTTACTTAATGTATATAAATAAACTTTTAAATAGTTTGACTAATATTAATTGGATGATTTTTAAAAATAAAATTATGAATTAAAATTCATTTTTTACGAAATGTTATATAAATAATATTTACATATTAATTTAATATATATATATATACATTTAGTAATGTAAATATAATTTTAAAATATATAAAAACATATTTATTTATAATTATAATTGTTAATAAATATATTTATAAATATTAGTCTATAATTATATATATATATATATATAATTATATATATATAATTATATACAATTCGTCCGTGAATGGTAGATCATGTGTGTTACCGGATTTCAAGATTGATGACGGTAGTTGATCTTTGGCTTCTTTGAGAGACTCCTCCACTAGTAGGATCCATAGGAAAGGATAATCAGCTCTTGTGGGGGCTAATTTGGAGGGGGTTTTTTTGGAGAGGATAACCATGGGTAAAAACTTCATTATTAAGAAGATTGTTCTACCAAAGGTGAGAAACCATGATGGATCATGGATCTACTATGTAGTATCTCTATCATCTTGGGGTTCTCGGACAGAAAGTTTGTTTCATTGGGGCATGGTTTTTTCAATTTTGTTTTTCTTTTAGATGAATCTATGTTTCATGCTTGGTGTTTTAGTTCCATATTCCTAAAGCCTGGCTTGCTTTACCTTCATTAATGGTCTTTTGATTTTAATTTGTCACAGACTATAAATGTCTTTTCTTAGGTATAGATCCGGATAAATGGCCTAAAATGGATTCTTGGGCACCATAATTTTTTTTGTTATAATGCCACATCAATTGGGATTCTAATCCACCTAGACAAAGAAACCAAGCTAATTTGGTTTAGAGATTTTTCTAGAATTCTAGTCGAGGTAGATCTCAAGTCTTCTTATGTTGAAAATTTTATTACCTCCACTCCCAAGGATGACTTGCATCTTAGTATTGAGCAAGAGAATTGTTCTAAATTCTGTGATATCTGGGGGGGTTTTGGAAACCTATTGGAGAATTATCATAGGATAACCTCTTTTACAACCGGTGGCTCAAGCGATCACATGGATTCTGTATGTAAAAAAAATGGAAAGCTACATATCTATAGAATCACAGTGGTGTAAGTTTTAAGGAGAATACTCATAATATTCAGAAGCCTGTTAACAGTGGGTCAATGAGGATAGTCGATAAGGGTCATTCTCGAAGCAAACGACAATCCCTTTTGAGTAAAGGGGAGTCCCTGGTTATGAAAGATGGTTATGTTCAGGGATTTATCATTGATTTACCCCTTATAAGGTCCCCTTTAGATGGCCTTGTAAATGAGAATGTTGATCTTCGCATGGGTTCTACATCTAATGCCATTATTTATCAAGCTTCTCTAGATCAATGAATGGAGACCATTTCAAGGCACACTCAACAATGAAAATCATGGGCTGGTATAAGAGGGGGTGAAATCTCCTTCCTTAATGTATTTCCTTCTTCATGTCTTAAAACATGTTAGATAGATTAATTTAGAGAATAGTCAATCTGAAGTTGAACATGAAATGAAAGACATCGTTGACCAACAGTTATGGAAAGTGAACAATTTTTTCACCAAAAATTCTTGAGAAGGAAAGTTGAATATAAGATCCATCATGAGTAAAAAATATAATTCCCAGAGGGACTAGTTTTCAAGTTTGTTAAAGGAAAGAAGAATGTAGTGGGGAATATTTCTATTGTCTGAAATGGTCATGTTGCACCTAAAGGATTCTCCCCTGTAGAGATTTATACAGGGAAATCTATATTTTTGATCAAGGGAGAATCAACACCCTTGACCAAACATGATGTATGTTAACAAAACGTTTCCCTAGAAGAGGGTACTTCTAGTATATCTTATTATATAGTTATGCACTTGGGTTTTACTCAAAACACATATTCTCAAAAGTACCATAGTAGTGAGCCAATTGATATGTAAAGGACAGAGGGCTCTAGACAATAGGTACATGCTATTACTTGGACAATGATTATGCCCTAGGCAGCGGACTTGACACCAAACTTGTGGAAACCCATGGAGGGCCATTAATTTAAAGGTAAGAAATTATTAATTGATTATTAGGGATTCCAACTAGTCATCCCTGAAAAATTAATAACATTTAAACCTCATCCTTAGACTACACATGTTCCATCCGCGCTAATCTAAATACTGGTCGATCTCTCAGGCAAGAGCGCTAATGGGTTTGAGAATGAGGATTTGTCTTATCCACACCATTTTACTAAACTAATAAAAACAAATAGGTATATTTTGGAAATTCCTCAGAAGATAAATGTGACATGACACGGTAAAAAAAATAGATCATACCTCTAGATGACCCAGAAGGAAAAAAGGCCCACTTAAGACCACAATAAGAAAGCCAGAAATTGGTTTTTTGCACCACTTGAAGTCATTTTTTCATTGATAGAGCAACATATGTTCGTTTAAATGATTATTTAACTATATATATTTTTTTATCAATAAACATTAAAGATGGATTCTGAACCAATCCAATGTTGGACTTTCGGGATATATATTTAAATTCATGATTTTCTCTACTCTCAGGTGCTTTACTCAGTCTTCCCGGAATGAAGAATATGAAGTCTCACCAAGGGCCAAGTTCTGGTGAAGTGTACAATATTCAAATGGTATAGGAATATATCATGGGAACTTTTGATATGGAACGACTTAGAGAGATTTATTTTTCTATTAGGCTTGTTTCTGTATGATATGGGCATTTTATATATTGTTTTACCTACATCCTTTCATTGTTGTTTTTCTATTTATTAATAAATTTTAGGTCATGGGATCAGTTTTCAAATACACGACTATTCTTTTTGGGGATATTTATTTATTTAAAAATATTTACTATTTAAATATATTTAATATAATTTTATAATTATATATATATATTTAGAATTCTATAAAAAAATTTAAAAAGATTATATATATATGAATTATTAATAAAAATATATTAATATATCATAATTATATTAATTATATAAGAAGCTTTTTTAATTAATATATATAAATAAATATTATTTTTTGAATATTAATAAGATAATTCTATATATATTAACAAAATATTTATTAAAAGATTTTATCACCGCTAAGAACAACGGTGATAAAGATATAGTTTTATTAGTGCTAAAAAATGTTTTAATAAATGGTATACCATTATCATTATTTTTTAGCTCTGATAAAAGTTGCATTTATCATCACTTTTAACTAGCACTAATAAATGTGGTTCATTTATCAGCGCATTATCTTTAGCACTGATAAATGTAGGCACTCACTAAGGCGCTCTCTATGGTAGTGTGACCAATTTAATGAAAGATCACAATGTTATAATGTTTCACTTTCATTAATTTACATTAATTAAAAGAATATTTTAGTTTTTATGTTGATTACCAAAAGATGTGATGTAAAAAAATTTATTTATTAGTTTCATACTATTTTATTGAAACCCAATATCTCTCTCCATTAGTTTTGAAAGATCATATCATATGGATATTTTATTGGTAAGGATCCATCTACTCCTTATGAAAAATACACTATCCAGTCAAACCACTTAATGGATTCTATATAGGCGTAACCTGCCATCTTTGTTAAGTCATAACTTATTGATTTTTTGAGTGGACTCCTCTTTCTTAAAATCTGGGAAAAATATTTCCTCAACACTTGTCACCAAAATTATATTTAACAGACATTTTCCATCACACTCAACACCAATTTGGTGAGGTCAATCCATTACACATCGATATGATTTCTAGATAAATGAAAATGCCCCTGATTTTAGCTGTATTGGAAGTTTGAAAATTTGTGAATCTTAACTCTGATATTGTAAGGCTATATTGAATTAATATTTTAAATAGGTATTTTTATCTTGATACATAAATTTCACATTTTATCTTATTATATTCTTATTAATATTAAGTGAGTTTTACTTATGTGATTAACCATACCAAAAAAATATGCAACATCAAATATTAATTTAAATACATCTGTCATGCTTGATAATTAAATTATTTAATGATAAAATATCCATAAATAAATAACCATGAAACTATCAGAAATAAAATAAATATAGTGGTGTTATTATGAGATTTTTATAGTTGTATGATAAAATACTCCTTTAACCTATAGAAATAACTCATGGAATCATGCATAGTTTGAGTTTTAATATTCCACTTATGCTCCTATGTACCTCCTGAGATTCTTTCACCATGGATTCAAACATGGACTGCCTACACTCCATTGGGAGTTCCATCAGTTACATGTTGTTTTTTTATAGATAGTTAACACTACATGAAAACTTGGTATTATAAAAATTTTGGTTTGGTGTTTAGTTGCGTCTATGAATATGAATCAATTGTTTACATGTGTTTTGTAAAAATATCATGATATAGTGTGTGAGTTAACTACTCAACAATTTAAACATCATTAATTTAGTCTTATATGTAAAGGTTTCTAGATTAGTTGTGTTTATAGACATTGCTAAATTTGTAGTGTTTATAATCTTGAATAAATTAGTCATGTTTATAAAATTCTCTAAATTATCTATATTTATAAACACGACTAATTTACACACATACCTTTTCACATTGATTTATATAAATAATGTTAAATGAGTTACTAATAATCCAAAATTTTCATAAACATGCTTAATTATTTTTCCTGAAAATAAATATTTTTTAAAAAAAATCATGAATATATTTTGTAAATTTCCTAGATTTGTTTCAATAATTTTTCAAATTTTCAGGAATGATTTTTTTAATCACCCACATTATCAGTATCTTGTCACTTTGGTTTCCATTCCCTCACTCCCATCTTTGTCCCATACCCCTATACATTTCCCCACCACAATTCATCCTTTCGTAACCCAACACCACTCACCTCACATGAGCCTCTCCACACTCCCCCACATTCTCAAATAACTATGACCTAAAAAAACAGAACGAAAATACCAAACTCACTGATACATGAAATAATTATATATATATATATATATATATATTTTTTATTTTTTTAAAGAAATAATACTCATTAAAATGATTATATAAGATCATAAATAACAATAGAATTCAACCAAAAATGGAAATCAAATAGCTGAACATGTGAATATCCTAAGATACCATGGGTTTCCAAATGGTGTGCAACCCTATTTCTTTCCCTTATAATAAATAAGAAAGAACATGAGGAGAAGTGATGACATAGGGATTAGATCCTACTAACCAACGAACCAAAAAACTATAATCCATTTTCTGAGGATGATATTTCATTGGAAAAAATAAGGCATTCTAATTTGTGAATAATATATTTCCAAACTATATCCAATGAAAACACCATTATAGCAATAATCAATTAACCTATATCCACCTATGTATTTCATCAAGAAAAACATGCCTTTGACTTTATGCGAGGACAAATCTTAATGAATCCTTGGAATCAAAACCGATACCTGAGAGGGTTTCATTTTTCTGTAAAGCATCTATGTTCACCTTCACAAACCTGATCGAATGAGGTTTCCATGAATCTGATCCATAAAGTGTTACATTTATTTCTTCCTCTGCCTCATTATGGCTCCATGTGGAAAGCGATGAATTTTTCTGCTTGGCCTTGAAGATGTTTTCTCTGACCACATTATTAAAAAAATATATTTTCTCCAAACCTAAATCATCTTGTCCATTATGCACAATAAACTCACTGAATCCACAAGAAGTTTTGAAACCCACTTCTCCAGCATCACTTCACAATATAATGACGACTCTAATTCCATGCATTCCACACTTCCTTGAAATCGGGACACTCAAAGATTTCATGTAGAGTGGACTTGAGCTTAGAAAAACGTGGATGGTATAATGAGTAACACCTCAAGATTCCCTGTTACATTTCTTTTCAAATAAAATCAATATTTTGCACTGCACACAATACCGAACTCAAGCACAACATGGTCTATCAAACTATCCTTTTAAATGGAGGTTATGAATCGCATAAAAAAATTATGAAATGTATAAATTTTATTTTTTAAACTAAACTTCATTTTTTAAGTTTTAATATCAAAATTATTATAGTGTAAATTTTTGGTATTTTTCTGAAAAGTTTTAATTTTGATGAATAGTGAGAAATACTACATTATAGTTGAAAACTGAAATTTTCATTTAAATAATTATTATATATTAAATTAATTTTTTAAAGTAAAAATATTTAAATAATACATATATTATTATAATGTATTTTTTTGGAATCATTTTATAGATATAAATCTTAGTGAACTTTTAAACGTCTCTTTTATCTGTTTTCTCACCACATTAGAATTACAGTTAAATTAGCCACTACTATAAATATAATTTGGAAAAAGGGACATGAATGGTTATAATTAGTAATAAATTTATTTTATAATAGGATCAAACTAATTTTTTGGTGAATATAAACATTAGTAAATTTTTATTTATATACCACAGTTAAGGGTAATTCGAGTAATTAAAGGTAAAAATAATATTATAATATTTAAAAGTTACCCTAACACTTTTCATAATTTCATTGGATAAGTGGGTTTTAACTAAAATAAACATTAGGCCTAAATTATTATCTATTTAAGAAACTTGGGTAACAATAATACTTTTATTATATTATATTTAAAGATAAGTTAAAAATACCATCCTCATAATATTAATAACTAAATAATTTTTTATATAGGGATATACATAAGATAAATTCAACTATAATTGGTAGTTGGAAGTATAATACATTTATATTCATCATGATATTTATTTTAATTTTTTTGATGATAAATAACTTATTTAAAGGATTGTATAATAATGATGTAGTAATTGTTTTATTAATGGAGATATCAGATAAATGATATTAAAAATACTAAAAAAATATATAATATGAAATATTTAATGACAGAAACGAATTTTTTAGATAAATTAGATATATTATATGATTTATTATATGATTTATTTCTTTGTTATCGCATTTTTGTATATATTTTAAAATAAAAATTATAAATAGTATCAAAATCGACATTAATAATACTTTAAAATAAAAAATATTTTATTAAATGATAAAAAAGTCCTGAAAATAAATAGTTTGGACACATAATTATAATATGGTTAAATATGTCTTAAATGATCCACTTGGGGTTCTTTTGGAATTTTAGAGTAAGTACATTAACCTTAAAATACAAAAAGCCATGTTATCAATTTAAGTGTTAAAGGGTTTAACAAAGGGTAAAATCCAAAATATAAGGTTAGTTTTATGAACTAAACTGGTCTAAAAATTATTGGTTGAGAAAATTTAGACCCATAATCATATTATCATCTAAATAACTCCCTTTGGAGCTATTTGATATAAAAATCAATTTATATTAATTTAACATTTTAAAGGATTCGAAGAGTGCCCCTCCCCAATCTTATAAAAGGCACCTCCTTCCTTACTTCCTCACACCACCATGAGACTTATAGCTCAACCAAACCCTTGAAAATTATACTCTATACATTCTTAGTTAATTCTTGGATGTCTTGGTCTTCCAAAAATACTATCCCTACTGTCCCTAATAGGAGATCCAAAAGAAGTCCACCAAAGTAGAGGTAATTGTTTTACCAATTTAATTTAATTTATTTTTATCTTAGAAAACATATTTCTATGTTGTTTCAATAATAATGTAATAAATCTAGTATCATCTCTAAACTTATATTATATTATGATTATAGGACAATTATATTTCTTTTTATGAAAAACCGTATCACTATGTGTGCGTACTTGCGACTAACCGTCTGCACACCATGGTGTAATTTTTTTCATCACTGATTTATTTGGATGGTTATAATGGATATAAATAATTAATCAGACTTGATTATTATTAAGTATAACTATTAAACCATCCAATTATATATCATTTATCCATTATGGTAATTATACCATCGCTCGTGCGTACGTACGACATATCGTCTCCACAATGCTATGGGATTCTTTCTCCACGTTAACCAATCAATAATTATTATAAAAACTGTTTAAGAAGAGTAAATATAATATCTATGAACATAATATCATTTTTCATATGAAAAAAATATATCATATTCATAATAATCATGACTTACAAATTGAAACATGCATAGGAAGACGAAGTAGTTAAAATCCAAAACAATGGTAAAAATAAAAGGTTATTAACAAAATGATATAATAGGATCATATATGATATCATAAATATGGATATGGATATGTTATAATTTAATAACATGATTTAACCACTATACATGATGTTAACACACCCCCAACTAAATTAAAGTACAATGTAAGGGTTAATTTCACTATCTCATTATTATTTGTGTTTGTTTATACATGTGTATCTACTGGGAAATATTTATCATCCTTGTCCAGGTTTCTGAAAAATTGATTCCCAAACATTAATAATATTACTAAAAAAATTTAAAAATCATTTTTACCCTAGTTTAAATTATTATAAAACGGTTTTGAAAGAATCTTTTGGTCGTTTTCCAAATGAGGTACTTCAGGGGGGTCTTCAATGAAAGAAATGTTCTTTAACTTATATGGTGAGAGTGGATTTTTCCAATGTCATAATGCCTTAACATTTTAAAGATTACCTTACAAGCTTATAAGGTTATTTTCAAAAGAAATTTTTTCATTTAAAATTTATTTTGTTTTAAATGATTTCAAAGTAAAAAAAGGGGTATATATATTAATAAATTTTTAATGATTAGATTAGATTATTTTCATCTACTTCAACATCCTTTATTGGATTTTATTCTTAATTGAGATCAATTTATTATGATACAATCTACCATATTATATTAAAGATTTTATGACACAATTGACTGGGGATTTTCAATTTTTATACAATTCATGGTTTATGGTTAATGTATTAAAATTTCATATACTAATTTTAATACGAATGTTTACATTGGTTATATCTCAGCCTTTTCATGTTGGGAATGCAATAGACTTATTATGTGATGGGTTGAAGGCCATTTAATGAAAGGACTACAAGATGGGGACCTATAAATGAATTCACCTCCATGCCTCAGTAGTTCTAATGAGACAAACTAGTTTGGGTTTTGACTAATGTCTTTCCCATTTATGTATAGTCATGGCATGAGGCCTTGACAGTATGGTTTTGATGTACAAAATTATGCATTCTCTCATTATGAGATTAGTTATTGATATTACATGTGAATATATTACTAGTATAATGACCATGTGAATGTTTATATTGAATCATATGATCTATTCTTTCCATGAATTTGTTTAAAAGGACTGTGTTTTAGTTATATACATTTCCTTAAATTTTTATGCTTATTTATGATAGCCTCTGCTATTTTTTACCCTTACAGAGTATTTTTTCACACTCCTCTATGATGGTTCATTTCACTCAGGATGTGAAGAGGTATATTATGACTGATTTGTTAGGATAATCTATGGGATAAAAGTATTTTCAAATGAGATACAATAGAGTTTTTCATTTCAAGATGTAATGTAAAACATATTTTTGTATCTAGTTTTTCCATAGATACTAAACCGATCGGTCCAGTAGGATTTGATTTCTTGTGATCATGCTTATGTAATAAAATAATACACCGGATCCAGGCTTCTATGTTCGGGGTGTTACAGAGTGGGTCATCGATGACATGGAAGATGAATAGAAACTCTTTAAGAGGAAGAACACAAGTTCCAGAATTCCACTATAAGTAATTTAACTTTAGAGTTACCTAAAGATGCCAAAAACATATTCCTTGTCCCTATAGTGGGCATCTTTATTTCACCCAGAACTAGAGAATAACCATATTTTACAGAGTATACGCTAGAATTCCATTTTCTCTAGAATATGTTGTCCGCTCCCAGATCTCATTCCCCTGGGAGGGTTATAATAAATTTTTCATTCACTTTTGTTAAAACACACATTAATATTATTGATACACCAGCCTCTATCATCAGCTGTAATTAAATCATGCATCGTTGCATTTTCTGTACCCAAAAAAATTGTCGTCGTACCCACAGATCCACTGTTATCCACCATCCAAGGATCTTTCTATACATTCACATTTTCACAATCGCCTATCCCCCAATAAAGAATTTTTTATGAAATCATGATCTCTCCACACACATATACAAATACTAGAATGTGGCCCATGTTTAGATCCACATAAAATTATGTTTGGGAATTATTTATCATGAAGGAATTGGGAATAAATAGAAAAAGGGAACTCTATAAGTCTTTATCCCTACATGGGGAGAAGGGGGTCGTGAAGACATCAGAAACCTCCAAACCCCATCCCTCCATAAACCTTGTGGAGTAATATCTTGTCCTGAACCATGAAATTAGATTCTTTCTTTCCCTAATTCTTTCCCCACTACACATTTTCTGTTTTAGCATGTAGTTCATTAATAAAGAAGTTGATTAGTTTGAATATGGACATAAAATAGGTAGGGATATACTGGGAAATGACCTTTGTGATGATTTCCGTTCCTACGTTAGAGATCCTTTTATTGCTCCACTACTAAATTTTTTTCTCTACCATATATAGAATCCTCGAAAACACCTCTTTTTGGAGTGACCAAAGATGGTGGGAATACCATGATATTTTTGGTAATTTTCAACCCCTTAGAACCCCAACACTGAGATAAGGTCATCTTTCCTACACTGAGTGACTCCTGAGATAATGTAAATCACAGATTTGGAGGTGTTAACCAACTTCCTTGATGCCAACTTTTATTTGTGAATAATTTGGCAGACAAAACCACATTATTCCAAATATGTAATTAAAAAAAGTATACTATCGTCGAAAAGGTAGGTAATAAGTGGGGCCTACCAAAAAAACCTTTTCCCCATGCACTAAATTCTCCCTAGCTTCCAGATAAATTAACTTGGAAAAGTATCAACCACCATAATAAAAAGGAATTGTGAGAGTGGGTCACCTTGATGACAACCCCTAGAGGGGGTGAAGCACTGAGAGGGTTTTCCATTAATTTAAAACTTTAATGAGATAGTGGATACACATTGCATGATTATATCAATACACTTGAGAAAGAATCCCATATTACTCATAAAAAACTAGATCGATGGCCCATCAACTCTACCAAAAACCATTGTTATATCCAAATTTCAAGCCATAATACACCTTTTAACCACAGATTTAGTTTTCTTGGAATGAAAAACATCATGGACCACAATGGAATTATCTAATATAAGTATTTTAGACAAAAAATTCACATTGGTTTTCAGAAATTATTGAAGGTAACCATGGGCATAGGTGATTGACCGACATCTTTGAGAAAAATTTTTAGATCACATTTCACACACTAATAGATCTGATTTCTGAAACCAAAGTGATTTTTTTTTTAATTTTTATAACAATATTAATAATAGTTTCATTAAGAGTATAAAAAATGGATTTATTAGACCATAGGTATTTCAAAAGACTCGAGATATCAGGCCTGAAAATGTGCCAATATTTAAAAAAAACAAGGCGTGGAACTCATCTGGACCTGATGCTTTAGTTGATTTAATTTGTTTGAGGTTCATCAAGATTTAATCATCAGAATAATCCCGCAAAATCTGGTAATTTCTAATGTATGTTACCACATTTCAATTCAATCTATAATATTATGGGTAATGGAGGACTCCCTAACCATAAACATATTCTAAAAGAAGTTAATGATAATATTGTGAACCCCCATTTCATTGGATATCTTTTGGCCATCCTCATTTGTGAGATAAGAGATGTATGTCCAGACAAGAAGCTTTTTGATATAATTAAGGAGAATTAGAATCGGATTTTTTGATATGGTTTTATCTTGATTTCATGGACCAAAAACATTATTTAATTTCAAGTGCTGCATCCATCTCTTCTTCAAGGGGTAAAATACTATAAAGAACCGAGTCCAATGGGTGGTGAGATTACAGCAAATTTAGTTTCCTTTTAATTGTATCGTAGTGAGAATCTGGTTGGCAGTACGTAAATTTGTTCTACCATTTTAACATCTCTACCACATGGTGGATATTTTTCACTATGTTAGGATCCCCTACCATTGGTTTTCACGAATCCCTTCTTCAAATTTCTTATCTTTAGCCCAATAGTTTTCAAATATAAATATTCATTCTTATCTTGGAATTATATTCCCCTGAGAAAAGTCGATGGGAATGTGGAAATGGTGAGATGTGGTAGGAGAAAGGTCTAAAATCATGAAAAATCTAAAAGTATTAGTCGATTCACTTGATCCTAAGAACCTATCTAGACACTCCGCAATGAGAATGTGTTCAGAGTTCCCTCTAATCCATGTATCGAGGATTCCTGAATACCCCAGATCCGTATTTTCCACACATTGAGATGCCTATTGAAACGACTTCATTTCCTCGAGAGGCCTTCATTCCCCACCATTGTTTCCGTGTTGGAACAAAAATTCATTGAAATCTCTACCAACAAGAAGCATTTCATTTAAACTATAACCAAAGGTCTTGAAAAGTTTCCATGAATTTCATTTATCGCTATGATAAGGCCACCCATAGAAGCCTACAAAGGCCAATTCTGGTGTGCTAGGCTAGTGGATGGATGCATCAATATGATTAAGTGTGTATTATAAAACCATTATGTCTATATTCTTTTTCCACAAAAGACACATACAACCTGAGTGGTCGTGGAAGGAGATGGGGAGGAAATTATCAGAATCCACTTTTCTTGTAATACCTCCAATGTACTTTCTCTCAAGAATGGATTTGGCCAGGAAAAC
Organism: Viscum album; assembly: GCA_963277665.1. Classification (NCBI taxonomy): domain Eukaryota; kingdom Viridiplantae; phylum Streptophyta; class Magnoliopsida; order Santalales; family Viscaceae; genus Viscum; species Viscum album. Next base: position 2,050,047,477 of record OY728137.1, read on the forward strand.
CATATATGGAACTTTTTTTACCATATCATATACCTTTTTGCACAAATGAGTTGTAATATTTGAACTGAGTGAGGGTTGCTAAGCCCGTGACAATTCCAATGCACAGTTTTCATAAGTTGGAGAAAAAACACACAAAGAACCAATAAAAAACAGATCAGTCAAAAAAGAAACCAATCATAGGAAAAGGAAGATCTCCTCCCTTGACATATCGAACAAAGAACCACACCAGTGAAAACACTCCAAACTGAGAAATAAACAACCGATGAAGAAATGAGGGAACTGAATCATGATGGAAAAAAAAATATGAACTTCCATTGCTCCACAGATGATCCACAAGATCGAGATAAATGTCTAATGATGATGCTTTCTAACCTCACTAAGCCAAAGATCACTAATGGAGGATGCAGGTGACCCAAAACTAGTAAAAAACCAAAAGGTGAAGAGGACCTAGAAAGAAACAATAGTTTCAAAAAGGACCGATGAACTGATGATATATTTATATATATTAATATGTATAATTATATTTCTTATATATTAATATATAAATTTATCGATATTATATATACTATAACAAACATTAATATATTTGTGTATGTTCATATAAATACTTACAATGTTTATAAAAAATGTATTCATTAAAATATTAAAATATATGTATATTAATTAATATATTGATATATTGATATATAGGTAGAATGACAGTTACAGACCAATGTAGAGGGGTGATTCAGGTTAAGGACCAAATATTTAGGAAATACCAAAGGGGGACCTACGATTATTAGACTGGGTATCTAAATGACGAGTATACCCTTAATTTTCCCCCCTCTTACGGCTCCCGCTACTCCTAGTCGTGCTTAGCTCATGTTGTTTCCCTCTACCTCCTCATCCCTCTTCTCTTCTAAAAACCATATTTCAGTGTCACCTCCTTCATGCCACCATCCTCATCCTTTACCATTGGGGCCTCTCCCTTATCACCTATGGTGTCTTTGTCCTCTCCCAGAAGCTATATCCCATCGTTTCCTCCTCCCACGCACTGCTCCATCCACGCATCTACTCTCACACCCTGCTCCCACCATGAGTCTTCATCAACTATACTCCTCCACCCTCGCACATCTTCTCCCTCATGTTTGTCGTATCTTCACCCTCCACTATCGTGGAATACTACACACTCACAAACCATCACCATTCTCTTTGTAAAACTCTATCCAGCCATAGCCTCCTCCAGGTATGTACCTCCTCTTAGCATTGAATTTTATGTAACATATTGATATCCTCATCCCATTTTTTTCTTTATACCATATCATTTTCATTATTCCATACATCCTTGATAATGGTTTCATTGTTTTGTTCCTTGGTAGAAGTTCTAGGTCATTAAATAGAGAGAAATGGATCATCAGGATTGACAAAATTTAGGTATGATTTTATTTTTGGTATGTTATAATTTTTTCAAGAAAATCGTGTAATATTAAGGTTGTGAATGAATTTTATTTTATTTTATAATGTTTAGGAATTTTTTTTAAGAAAAAGAAACCTGTGTATAAAAATGAAAGAGGTACCAATTCTGACATAATATATTCTTGGCCAAAACTCTAAAAGCATCAGAACAATAAGTATAATGACATGGAAAATGATAAAAATGATGCTTCACTAGGTAAAAAAGTTAGACCCCAAACTATTTTAATTTTTTTATGTTCTCAAAATATATTTGAAGATTTTGTTTATTTCATTGTTATACATGAGACGAAAAAACAATTTGTCATTGAATTTGGATTTGTTACGTTGTTGGAATTAAATATTCAATTCTAGTTGAGAGAAATATATGACAAGATTGTATATGCCATTGATACTCCAACATGTACGATGGAATTTAGAGGAATGGAAATGATGATTACTATGGCAGATGTTAATTACATGATTTGAATTCCTTTAGGAAGAAGGGTTTTATGTCTTGAAAAGGGGTAGAAGAATATATAGAAATAATGAGGCATTATATGGGTAAAAAGTTAACTGCGTTAAAGGAGATGATTTTTTAAGGCATGGTTGGAGAGGAGTTATTGGGAACCTTTATGTCGTTTATCTTGGGGACATTGTTAAAACCAAACTCTAGTTATTATGTAAATGAATGAAATGTTAGGATTTTGTGTGGTTGTCTATAAAATATTAGAGAATGGAATTGGTCCCATTTAGTATTGATGGAGCTTGTTAGAGAAGTATAAATCTACAAGAAGTCAATATAAAATGTACAACCTAAGAACCATGTTGGTGGTTGCGTAGTTGTCCTATTGGTATGTTTTGAAAATGTTTAACCCTATTTGATTTTGTTATTAGTTAAAAAATTTATTTTAGTAATAATAACATGTTGACATTGAATTGTAACTGTTTATATTCATCCACTTCCCTATTGGAGAAGTTTGTAATTTATGTAGTGGGAACATTTTGGAATTTGGGAATGAAGATAATATTAAAAAGCAAGTGAAGTAGGAAAAAACAAGAAAAAGTGGCATCTTATATGTACATACTACCTCATTAAGGAGAGGGCTCCCATATCTGGCTTTGTTCACCCATACGGTAAACACCAAATCATCATCTCTATATTTGTAAAATATTCCTTTAAAAAGTATCATGTCAACATTTTAAATTATTGTGTTAAAATATGGTTTTTATGACAAATTGTTCATGCACGATGTAATAATGGGTTTATATGTATAATCCTAGTGGTAAAAACCTGAAAATTGAGAGTTACCATGTGGGGTTTTAGTGGTACCTACACTGAAATGGTCCCTCGAAAGTATTAGTTTCTATTATATTGTTGTTAAATGATTTATATTTTACCTTTATTATGCCGTTATATTCTATTATTTTGTTGATTTTAAAGGTCAAAACATGGAATGAGAGTGTTAAATATTTGTATTTTAGTGTTAGTATATGGGCTATAAAATTAAGAGTCTTCCTGTCTGAATCTCCCACTGTTAATGATAACATATGGACGACTAATGCTAAAACCTGCATGCTGAATTTTAATTTCTGGTAGACCAGTGTTAATTTTTGGCAAGATAATGTTAAATTCCATGTAATCTTTTTTAGGAATGGTCATGTGGTTAGATGTGTTATCATAGTGGTAAAAACCCGATAATATATAGTTGAAATGTGGGGTTTCAGTGGATCCTACATCGGAATGGTCCTTTTAAAGTGTTAGTTTTCATTTATTAATAGATAGTGTAAAAAACTAAAGGAAGAGTGTTATAATATATATGGCATGTGTTAGTTTTTGGAAGGTATATGTCATTTTCTACTATTTTGCTAGTTTTCACTGTCAAAACATGGAATGAGAGTGTAAAATATTTGTATTTTAGTGTTAGTATCTCGGATGGAATATTAAAAGGCTTCCTGTTTAAATATTCCACTGTTAAAGATAACATGTGGATGGACAATGATAAATCCTGGATGCTGAATGTCATTTTATGGTAGATCAGTGTTATTTTTTTTAGGTTAATGTTAAATTCTTTATAATCCTCATTATAAATATCCATGTGGTTAGATTTATAATCATAGTGGTAAAAACCTGAAAATAGAGAGTTACCATGTGGGGTTTTAGTGGATCCTACATAAGAAAGATCCCTTTAAAGGGTTATTTTTTATTTATTAATAGATTTTTTCAAAAACCAGAGGAAGGGTGTTATAATCTAGAAGGCATGTGTTAGTTTCTGAATGGTCTGTGTTAGTTTTTGTTATTTTGTAGGTTTTAAATGTTAAAACATGGAATGATAGTGTTATAAATATTTGTTTTAGTGTTAGTATTTGGGTTGTTAAATTAAAAGGCTTCCCGTTTTAATCTCCCGTTTTTAAAGATAACATGTGGATGATGAATGTTAAAATCTGGATGTTGAATGTTAATTTTTGGTAGATTAGTGTAAATTTTAGGTAGGTTAATGTTAAATTCCTTGAAATCAACTTTATAAATGGGCATGTGGTTAAATGTGTAATCATAATGGTAAAAAACTGAAAATAAAGAGTTACCAAGTGGGGTTTTAGTGGATCCTACATTGAAATAGTCACTTGAAAGTGTTAGTTTTCATTTATTAATTCATAGTGTCAAAACCAGGGGATGACTGTTATAATCTGGAAGGTTTTTTTCGTTTCTGGAAGGTTTGTGTTAGTTTCTATTATTTTTTTGGTTTTCAATGTTAAAAAATGTAATGATAGTGTTAAAAATTTCTATTTTAGTGTTTGTATATGGGATGTTAAATTAAAATGCTTCCTATTTGAATCACACATTGTTAAAGATAACATGTGGATGAAAAATTTTACAACATGGTTGCTGAAAGTTAATTTCTAGTAGATCAGTGTTAGTTTTATGTATGTTAATGTTAAATTCTATTTAATCCTCTTTAGAAATGGAAATTTGGTTATATGTGTAATCATAGAAGTAAAAACCTGAAAATATAGAGTTATAATGTGGTGTTTTAGTGTATCCAACATTATAATAGTCCCTTGAATGTGTTAGTTTTGATTTTTTAATCGATAGAGTCAAAAACTAGAGGATGAGTGTTATAATTTAGAATGTATGTGTTAGTTTTGGTTTTTTGGTTGGTTTTTAATATTTAAACATGTAATGAGAGTGTTAAACATTTGTATTTTATTGTTAGAATCTAGGCTGTTAATTTAAAAGGATTCCTGTTTGAATACCCCACTATTAAAAATAACAGGTTGGCAAAAAATGTTAAAACCTGGATACTGAATGTTAATTTATAGTAGTTTAGTGTTAATTTTTGGTAGGTTAATTTTAATTTATGGATGCCATTATGTTTTCAATGGGTTTTTTTCCAGATTCCCAAAGGAGTTTTCATGGAATATTTTTATAGCAGTATCCTTAAACTTCCATAAGCATCAGGTATTAAAAGAAATGTCAGTGATGTTTTTATCAGTAAGTGAACAAATTTATTTTGATGAAATGATTTATTTTGATTTATTATCATTTATAAATAAAGGATATCATAATTTTATCAATTTTTTCATATAATTTAATACCATTATGGTATTTATAAAAATTATATCATTTTTCTAATACCCTAATTGTTATACACCTTATGAAGGTTTAGGTGATTATTTAATGGTTATATGGAATGATGTTTATGGATACATGAAGTGGTTATTTTAATACTGGTTTAATATGCACTTTAATGTGAGTTTAAATAAATGTTTTCATTTGATTTTTTTTAAAAGATGTTGAAAGTAGTAGTTTTCATTTATAAATGGAATCCTGAGTGTTAAAATCTGAAAGGTATGTGTTAATTTCTCCTTGATTTTTGTTAAATACATTTAATTCCTCATTTCTGTTATTTATTACTACCATTTATCTCTTTATATATTTAATGATATCATGGTTTCATCTAATAGATATATGATAGGTGTCTATGAGCACCTGCATGAACTCCTTTGAGTTCCAGGAAAATCTTGAGGCTCAACTACCCAAGTGGGTAGATTTGATACAGTCTTAGATGAAGAAATACAGTCTACTAGAGAGTCAGAGGAGAATGCATAGGTCTTAAAAGAGGATGTGGTTAGGGTATATGAAACTGAGGAGGTTGGGGAAGATGGGGAGGAGGAAACTTTGTTGGATGGAGATAAAGAACGTTATGAGGGGGGGGGCATCCGATGACAATGGGGAACTAGAAGAAGAAGATAAAGGTTTTTCTGGACCAACATTGGGAGACCCATCTATTGGGACGACTCCTAGGAGATCACAACAAAAAAAAAAGAAAAAACAAATGGTCACCCTACTTTCAACATCCTGTCAAAGGAAGAACCAACCTTAAAAATAGGGTTTCTGAGTTGTGAACCTTGGGAAGGATGCAAGGCAACAAAGAGTGGTAGGTTTTACTTGTATTTATATATTGAAGAATGGAACTGTATTGAAATGTATATCATGAATTTGTGGGCTACCATTTAAATGTAGAGTTTCTGTTGAGATGAATAATTACTATTTGACTGCACATGAGTGTGGTAGTTTGAGTCCTATGGAATGGGTCAACAACAAGGTTAGTAAATTATTCCTTCATAATAAACTATTTTAAGATAAATTATCAGTTGTATTTGAATGACATTGTTAGAGTCACAGATAGTGACCACGATTGGAAGAACTCTAATGAATGATCACAAATCATTCAGAACAGTGACTAGACATAAATTTCATCCATTAATCATGGTATTTATTTTAGGCATATATTGATGTACAAAAACACTTTTGTATTCTGTTTTATATTTTTTTATAATCTAATGTAGTAGGATAAGATTATTTCATGCAGGAAAGAGTGGAATGTTTTGGATGTTTTGATTTATGTGATGCCTAATATTGTCATACACAACATAGCAAACTTCCGACATGTTGTTTCCCAACGTTAATGAATTTTCATTGGGTTTTCTATTACACTAACTTAAAGGCATTGAAATTTCATGTTCTATACTCCCTTGTAACTAATTACGCTAATAAAGAATTGAAAAAAGTTTCTGCATTACTTGTACTTAAGTTTCACTTTTCATCAGCTGGTTTTTAGTTAACAAATGTTGTTACTAATTTCTAAAGTACTAATTTATTATATGTTTTTCTTTCATATAGGGTGATTTTCTTGTGGCCATGATGCAACATCTATCACGATGGGAATTTTATTTACCTTATAAATTTAAATTTGTATATGAATACGTTCATCTTCAGCCTAACTATAAGACAAAATTAATCACTACTTTATATTCGAAATGTAGTTATGTTATCTAATGGGTCTTTTTATTTTTCAGTAATAATTATTGCATTCACTTGATCATATACCTGGAAGAATGGGAAATCACGAGCAAGATGAAAGACTTTACTATTGTAATTATTTTACACGTATTTATATATTTTTCTTCTGTTAATATATAGAATTTTTTCATTATATGTTTGTAGATATATCTTCAATCGAAAAGGGTTGATTTAATATGGTGTTTGGTGAATCATGGGTGCAATACAAGGAGGGTAATGTTTTTTGGGGATTTTTCTAGTTAAAAGAATAATTTTTGGGAGAAATGGTTGTAAAGAAAACTATTTTTGAGTTGCTCGAGTTTGGTTGATGCTGGTGGCCAATTGGTTTGGTTCTCATGTGACTGTATTTGTTGATTCAATGATGTACTCTCGTATGTTCACTTTTAATATTTTGTTGATCCAATGGTATATTGAATCTTCAATATCATCAATTCAATTACAATAATGATGTGTGTTATATAAAATTCATACTTCTTTTTCACTTTTCATGAAAACCAAATCAAAAAACAAGCATCAGGTCTGTTAAAAAGATTTCATGGGGCTTAAACACAAAAACTAAACAAAAAAAATATTTCAATCCTCTTAATATTTACATCATTTTCCGCTATAGCATTCCCTTTGTTTCAAAACATATTCAACGGTATTTGTAAACATGGTTTGGGTTTTCTACACCATCTTGTGTGTCTCCTACATCTTTACAATGATGAAGACAACTATTTTATGGAAGAAAATTTGTTTCCACCATTTCATTGGAATATATCAACATATTCCACTGTAAAAAAAAGTGTTGCAATATATATTTAAAATTCAATGACTGTTACTTCACTTGTAATGATAACCAAATTAAAAAATCTGCTGTAGGTCGGTTAAAATCTAGATCATCTACATTAAATCCTGGTATGTCCATGTCAAAATCTGTAATATATAATAACTAAACATGTTGAAATTATTAATATGATAGAATGTCATACACCTTCCACAATTCATCAATTACATTATATACACCAATGATTTTTCCATGCTCAACACCATTATAAGTGACACATGAACAAAATTAAAGAGAATTCATGGGGCATAAAAACCAAAAAATACACAAAAAAATATTTCATTCCACTTTACATTTAAATCATTTCCCACTCTAACATATCTTTGTTTCGAAACATATTCAGCAACAGATGTAAACTTGGATTGGGATTTCAACACCTTCTCTTGAGTGGCCTATATATTTACATTGATGAAGACAACTTTTTCATGGAAGAAAATGAATTTCCACCATTTCATTGGTATATATCAACACATTCCACAATAAATAATTTTTTATTATATATATATATAATTTATAAGCTATTATTTCAATTTTCATGAAAACCAAGTCCAAAAACATGCAACAGGTCTGTTAGAATCTGGAGCATCCACCTTAAAATAAGGTAAGTCAATGTTAATATCTGTAATTTTTCCATCTGAACATGTTGAAATGATTAATATGTTAGAATGTTGTACACCTTCCAAAATGCATCAATTACATTATAAAAACAATTTTTTTCAAAGCTCAACATCATTGTAAATGACACATGGCCAAAATTAAAAATAATTAAAGGGTCTGAAACTCCAAAACTCAACAAAAACATTTTTCTTTCCACTTAAAATTTACATCCTTTCTCGCTCTAACATGACCTTGTTTCCAAACATTTTCAGTAGCATACGTAAACCTGGTTTGGGATTTCTACCTCTTCTCGTGTGTCACCAACATCATCAAAATGATGAAGAAAACTATTCCATGGTAGAAAATACGTTTCAAGGATTTCATTAGTATATATCAACACATTAAACTTTAAAAAAGTGCTATAATATATAAGTTAAATTGATGAAATTTTTATTTCACTTTTCATGGAAACCAAATTAAAATACATGCAGTAGGAATATTAAAATCTAGAGAATATTTGTTAAAACCTTGGAAGTCAGTGTTAAAATATGTAATTTATACCATCTAAACATGTTGAAATGATTAATATATTATAATTTCATACACCTTCCACAATGAATCAGTTACATTATAAACACCAACAATTTTTCAAAGATCAACATCATTGTAAGTGACACATGATGAAAATGAAAATGAATTCATGGGGCTTAAACATCAAAACTACACAAAAAACATATTTCATTCCTCTTAACATTGAAATCATTTTCCTCTCTATCGTGACCTTGTTTCAAAACAGATTCGGTAGCATTTGTAAACATGGATTGGGATTTCTACACCCTCTCATGTGTCACCAAAATCATAACAATGGTGAAGACAACTATTCCTTGAAAAAAATATGTTTCCACCATTTTATTGGAATATATCAACAAATTACACAGTAAAAAAGTGTTACAATCTATATGTAAATTCACGGAATGTTATTTCACTTTTCATGAAAACCATATAAAAAAATATGTAGCAGGTCTGTTCAAATACGGGGAATCTGTGTTAAAACCTGGAAATTCAATGTAAAAATATTTAATTTGTACCATCTAAACTTGTTGAAATGATTAATATATTATAATTTCATACACCTTCCAGAATTCATCAATTACATTATAAACAACAACGATTTTTCAAATCTCAAAATCATTTTATGTGACACATGACCAAAATTAAAAAGAATTCATGGGTCTTAGACAAAAAAACACCACAAAAAAACATATTTTGTTCCACTTAACATTTATATCCTTTCCCGCTCTAACATGACCTTTTTTCAAAACATTTTCAGTAGTATACATAAAATTGGATTAGGATTTCTATATGTTCTCATTTTTCGCCAACATATTCGCATAGATGTAGAAAACTATTCCGTGGTAGAAAATAAGTTTCTACAATTTCATTGGTATATATCAACACATTCCACTTTAAAAAACGTTTTACAGTCTATATGTAAAATTCATGGACTGTTACGTTACATTTAATGAAAACCAAATAAAAAAAACCTGTAGTAGGTCTGTTAAAATCCGGAGCATCAGTGTTAAAACCTGGAAAGTCGGTGTTAAATGATGACATTTTTTAATCTAAACATATTGAAATGATTAATATGTTATAATGTCATACACCTTCCACAATGAATTAATTACATTATAAACACCATCGATTTTTCGAAGCTCAAAATCATAATAAGTAAGACATGACCAAAATTAAAAATAATTAATGTTGTTTAAACACCAAAACTCTTGAAAAAACATATTTCTTTTCACTTAACATTTACCTATTTGTCCTCTATAACATTCTCTTATTTAAAAAAACACAACCCTTTGAAAGTTTCCACATCATCATGGATTGGGATTTATACACCTTTTTCATGTGTAACCAATTTGTTTACAAATAGATCAATGATACAACTTTTTATTTTGACATTGAGACTCAATAAGATTAAGAGATAGTCTACTAGGAGGATTAGAAGTCTTCAGTGATTGTAAAAAAGTTTTGTCCATATTATCATTATATGTCAATGCATTCAAATGTGGCATGCCATTGGTCTCAACTGGATTCATAACTCCAAGATAAGGCTTCTGTTGGGTGTTGAGTAGTTAAAAAATCTTCTATATATCGATACATGTAACCATGTACTTTTCTTATAGCTTCACATGCATGATCACAAGGGATCCCACTCATTTTCCATGCATGAAAAGTGCATTCCCTACTTCTTAGTTGTACAATGATAGCCACATTACTAGTCCGAACTAAAAAAAATTTATTTCCATATTGTTAGACTATCACGGTTTCAACCCTTAACACATTCATTTTCAATTTGTCCTCCACATTGGGGAAAACTCCATTTCTCCACTTTTTTATGTCTTCCTCAGTGGTAAAAAATTTCGTACTAATTTATCACATTGTTCATTAATCAAAACACATATATATTGTCTCATATTATTCAAAATCCATGAATTGAATGATTTGGCTAAATTCTTTGTAATATGATCCCATCGACGATGTGGAAATCGAGACATTTCCCACCTATCGATATCACAATCCTTTTCAACCCATCTTGACATTTCTGGAAAAAAGCATGTCAAATTCTTCTTTGAAATATAGAAATCACAGTGTAACCAAGAATAAGAAATGGCATCCAATAATTTCAATCCCCTTTCATTATTTCCTCTTCCCATTCCAATACATAATCTTGTAATTTCAGATCTATAAGTTTCTTTCACATGACGGTTACAATATGCATGTCTATCTGTACAAAAAACTATTTTAACCTCAGATGTAATTGAATTGTGTCAATCAGGTACAATAACCAATTGAGTAGAACCATTAATTTCTATTATGCTATTTAAAAACCATGCCAAATGATTATATGCTTATCCCAAACAATTAAATATACCAATAGAAAAAGTTGTTCATTTTCATTATATGCTGACGCTGCCAACAAGGAACCATTGTAAGGACCACTAAAGTGACACCTATTCACAAACAACATAGGTAGACTTACTAATAAAAAACCATTTATATAACACTTATATTTGATGAATAAACTTTTAAATCTACCATTTTCCGATGATTCCCACTTCACTAGTGGGTTCAGATCAACTAATATTAGTTTATTTCATATCCAAGAGATTAACATATATGACTGCTCTAGAACCCCATATATTCCACCAACTGCTTTTTTCCGTGGCACTTAACACTTGAAAATAATTAAGTGGTATACAATAGTCTTTGTACAAGTCAAATTAAATTTCCTTTGTATATTTTTCCACAGTAGACATCACCTAACCAGAAATTATAAATGACACTAATGATGCCCTTGATTTATGACTAATTACTTCTCTATCTTGGGATGAGTACATATGGGAATTTTGAAAAGTTTTAACACAATGAAATGGAGTCGAGTTCCCCAAGCCATATTCTCTTAACTTCCACATTTAACTCTCAACTTTTCATTTTGAAATAATATTTTGAAGACTATTCATGACATATTCATAGTCAAACCCATGTGCAATGAAATACATGAAAATTGTATCCCTCTGTACTTTGGATGAAGGAAATATATGGCCAACATCCACCAATAATTCATTCCACATTGAATTATTTAACTCTGGGATTGAACATTGAACAGTAATAATTGCACAAGGTAGCATTTTAATGTCACCATAGGATGATAAACATTGTTCTGGATTTCCACCACCCAATTCAACACTACAAATTAAATATCTAATGTAAATACATAACATGTTAATAAAATATTAATATAAACAATTTTTACATTTCCTTACATTTTATCTAAATCCACTTGTTTATTTACATCCACATTCGATTTCAAGCATTCATAGAACCTCAAAATAATGTAGACATGAGAAAAACTGTCATTGAATCTGAACAACTAGTCAACTCCTTCATCATCTATGTGGTCTACAAAAGTAGCATTGTCAAACTTTAATTTTTATTTTAAATCTAACTATTACACATAACACTTTAAAATTGACGATTCCAATCATGATATTTCATCAAACGAAATTCCTTCTATTAGCACACTACCCATCAATCTTCCACCTTCGTAATGCAATTTTCTTTGTGAATCACCAACAAGTGTCTCATAAAATGAAAATAACCAAACATTTCTTTTTGAAAATAATTCTAAATCATCTTCTATTAATAAACCTAGAAAATTATTGAATATAAGATCGTAAAACTCATTCTTAGTTCTTATTTACATCCATTAACAAAATAATTCAACCAAAACATACGTAGCATACAATTTACATAAAAGTTGTTTTATTGCAACTGAGAGAAGGGGAACACTGATACAATGTTTCTAAAAGTGGAGATGACTTGGGGGAGCATGGGAGAAGCTGTGCCTACTAGATGACCGCCAGATAAGATGCATGACAGGAGCAGTGCGCGAGAGTAGATGCATTACAGGAGCAGTGCACATGAGGAGGAAACGATAGGCTATGGTTTTTGGGAGAGGGCGAAGACAACAGGGGAGATGAGGGCGATGCTAGGATTGTGAAGTATGAGTGTGGTGGCATAGAGGAGGTGATATCGAACTAGGGTTTTTCGAAAAGAGGATAAATGAGAAGGGAGAGGGTGGCGATGCGAGCTTAACACGACGAGGAGCATCAGGATCCGTAAGAGGGGGGAAATATTCAAGGGTATAATCATTATTTGGATACCCGATCTAATAATCGGAGGTCCCCTTTGGTATTTCTGGAATATTTGGTCCTTAACCTGAATTAACCCTCTCATTTGGTTTGTAAATGTCTTTCCCCATAATATATAAGTTAATATATATTTGTTTGTGCGTATATATATATATATATCTTTCCCTTTATATATATTAGTATAATTAGATAAATTTATAAATTAATACGTTTATATTTAGTATATTATTATATATAAATTAATATATATATACATATATGAATATTAATATATATATATATATATAAAGAAATAAATATATTTTATCTATATTATATGTTAATATATGTGTGTCTCTGTATATAAGAACATATAATTTTATATATTTATTAATATATTATATTATTAATTTTCATATATACACATATATATTTATATATATATATAAATTCATATATAAATTCACATATAAATATATAAATATAAATATTATTATATATATGTGTATAAATTAATATGATTATATTTAAAAATTAATAAATATATATATTAATATTTTATTATATATATAATAATATATATAATAATTAATATATATATATATTATTTATATAATTTGATAAAATATTTGAGTGTGTGTATATAAATACATATTAGTCTAGATATTTATTTATATATTAAAATATCTTTTTACACAGACATATTAATATATATATATTATTAAATATATATCAATTAATAACTATTTATATATAAATATAGTGATTATTTAAAAGATAAAAAATTTAAAAATTTACAACATTTTAAAACATGGATAAATTAGTTATATAAAAATTTTGGTAGGTTTTTAGAAAGCGCGAAAAGAAAAATGCTACTAAAAAATAGCAATGTTTTGAGAAAACATGATTTAAAAAATAGTTAAAAGCCTTTTTGACTGTGAGGGGAACTCATTTAATTGTTAAGGAGGGTTATAAAAAATAAACAATGGAAAAGTAGAACCATATAGTAGAGTGGAGAGGATGACACCGACCATAATTTAAATTTACCAATAATAAAACAGAAGGATCTATTGAAATACATAGGTTGATATAGACTTATAATAATTGAAACATCCAAAGAATATACAAATGTAAATTGGGTAGAATTCAATTTAATCCATACTTTATTATTATGATAAATGTGTTTGAATCAAATAAGTAAATAATTAATTCTTTTAACTTAATGCCCATATGAACATTCTAGGAGATTCCTATCATCCACGACGACGTAGAAAGTGAACAACCTCATCATTATTGTTTAGATAATTATATGGAATTAATTGTGCATTTATTACATCTAAAACTCTGTTTCATTGTATTCACAACATTTTCTAGACATGTAACATAGTTTTAATGATGAAATTAATTATTTATCATGTAATTTAATTTTTCTAATTAGTGAGTGACTACACGGCATGTACTGACAAGATACCCATCATGTTTATCTCTTTTCATATCCGAAATATTGGCCAAGGCACTAGGTGATTATATCTATCTACTGACGAGCTACACACCATGTATATCTCTTAAAGTGTGTCCATGAAATTTGTATATAGAGTATTCATTTATTTTGAATGCGATCAATTATGTGGTGCTTGTTGTGTAAACTAGATACATGGAGAGTATCCTCATTACTTCCCTAATATTAATCCCACGCATAACTAATAATACATGATATACATTTAACCATGAGGATTCTACAAAATTCATAGTGATAATGCATCAACTACACAACATAAATATAATCAATATGTCGTTGAGTCTAAAAAACCACGTGACAGCCTGACAAGTTTAGTAAGTTGTATATTGAATGTTCACCACATGTTATTTATCACTCGACACATCATGTATCCTGGACATGTATATTTTCAATGAACCTTAGTTGATGATCTATACTTTTTAGTGTCTTGTCGTTTAACCTTGAAAACTAGGTAGAATCTCTGGCACCTACCGATGAAATATTTTATTATTATTGACCTATTTCTAACCTAGGTAAGATCATATGAAACCACAAAAATCATGCCTATTCAACGAAATAAGTTAATTTGTTTTTGAAATAAAAATGGAAAAATCATAAATGAGAAACTAACAACAATTACATATAACATATCAATGAATAATAAATAATGATTACTTATTATGTCACCGATCTGATACAACTTAAATTTTTATGGGCGTAGTAGACACGATTTGTCTTATGATTAAAAATGGAAATTAAAAAACCTCTTCAAATTTATCATCATAACTGAGTGAAATACAGCCCAAGAATTCATGATATAGGACAATGTCAAATAATTTATAATTAATTTATTTGAATAAAAAATTACCCTATGATAGAGATATTTCATTGTTGTCAAATTAGATGATGCCTTCATGATGTACCATCATTTTTTATAGGATTAAAGGGTAGACTCATGCTAGCAATGATACATACATTCTCCTTGAACCTCTCTAGATCCCTTTTGAAATACTAGGGTGCTATCACAGAAGATTTTAACATTTGGTCATTCATTATTGATCACCACAATTATTTCATCTATGTAAAAAGATTCTTCTAGTTGTCTCTAGATCAGGAGAGGGTAGAGGAGGATAATTGCTCTCTATTCTTGAGGGTATTCTAGTGGTATAACTGTTCAGGGCATGAGAGGATCCCCTCTATATTTTTTTGTAGAATGATTATTTGGGTTGATAATGATATAATGGGGATTATATAATTATAGGTCTAGAAAATAAATAATTTCACATCGGCCCTTATTGTTCTATTAATCTTCAATAAAACCCATGTCTAAAAAAATAAGAGTTTTTACTTGAAATAAACAAAACTCATAACTGAATAAATATAATTTCTTAAATAGATATATTATATTCATTAAAATGTTATATAATATATCATTTTCAGTGAACCATCAACTTTACCCATCATTCCTCGGTATTTATAAATCCTTGAATAATTAATATTTATTTAAATAAATAAGTCTCACTTAATTTTTAATCAATTAATATATTCAAAATTGTATTCACTAAAATAAAGAATATATATTTATTAAATATTCAAGTAACATATATTATACTATATAATTGGAGACTAAATATTAGCAATCCGTGAAACATGAAAAATAATTAAACCAAATATAGTAATATTTTTTCATTAAACATGTTGAATTTTTATGTTATTTAAACATGGTTATAAATACCATTAGTATTTGACCCTCTTTTCCATATTATATTTAGATTTAGGAAAAGATTTCTAGTTTTCTTGTTTTGTGTCTATCTAAATACTATGAAACCCATAGATAAAGAATATAATGTCTTAATGACATACAACCTCCTACAAACACTCATCATGCAATAAAATCATTTTCTGTCAATATATATACTAAAAAAGATACTATACTAATGTCATAAATCTATGTTATTGATTTCTATTTCATCGACGTTATGAAAAATGAACATACAGACCAAATACCATGGACATGGACTCAATCAGATGGTCACATTCCTGTCAATGGGCCAACAATATCATCTTCTATTAAAGAACAGGTGGGACAAATCATTTCTAGACTTATTCTTTAATAACATATCATACATGATGCACACAGCATACCAAAATTCAGAATAACCACATGACATCAATGTTATTAAGAATACCTAAAATTACACTATTCATGGTATGAATTAATAATAATTTTAATTTCTAAGGAGTATTATAGACATTAACATATAGGAAAATTCTATTACACATTTAAATGTGTATTTTCTACAGGTATGTCAAGTTATAATAACCTCTTATCATGAGATTACCAAGGGATAACATCATGAGAAGAAGTTTAATTGTCTTATGATCCCCTACCGTAGACACCCTATAATATATGTAACTTTCCTAATGATATAATTCAGATAGATAATATATATCTATGAATACTATGATAAAAATTATAGGTTATCATCACATTATGTAATTTATATGAACTATTAATGCGACATGTACCCTTAGAACATTATCAAAACCAACGTAACACTAAAGAACGATCATTATGTGATAAGACCTTTAATAATATTCAAAAATATGAATACATGTAATCATAAATTAAATAGAAGTTCGTTTTAGCGAATCTAATTCAATAGAGAAAAAATGATAAGTATGTCACCATATATATAGGAACCACATGAACTGTAAAACATGAAAGGGTCTCTGAATCTGGTAGATGTGAATCAAATAAATGATCTTTATCAGTACAAGAACCCCTAGATTGATCTCTATCCTTAGTGGTCACAACCATCAATATAACCCACCATGATCCTCCATGAATCACTATGCTTATGTTCTAAACAAATGTACATGCACCACATCCACCAAGACTATCTTCAAACTATGCATCATTTTTGATGGACACAAACCCTATGGGGACAATGAAAGTGTAGGGGTGAATACAAATATAATTATTATGATTATATGTAACCAAAAAAAGAATGATAAAAAAATAATTCATATCCAACTTTTTAATAAGAGGGTAACCGGAAAAAAGGAAAAGAATCTAGATATCCCTTACTACTATAAGCCTCTAGGATGAAAGGATTCCCATGTCGTGTTTTCTCTATTCCATTAAGGGTCATATAACTGAAGAAACTAGTGATTTTTAGAGTACCAAAAGGATCAAAAAAACTAAATTTTATGTATTAGTTGTAATTCACATATCAAAGGAAGGCTTAAATTCCATAGGAGTTTCAAGTATTTGAACATTATCAATATTTAGACTTATAATGGAACCACCTTAAATTATAGCGGTGTACCTTCAAATCATTGAGGTATGATCATCAGTCGAGGGATTAATTGACTTTATCACTCGTAATTACCTCATGAATATTATAATAATATATTTGGGAAGCAGAATGATGTCCAAGAATAGTTTTCAGTCCATGTACTGTTGAGGCCTATATTTTTTCACTACCCAGGCAACTGAAAACCCACACAACTCAAAATAATATTTTTAGGGGGTCCCAGGACTCATAAGAGTTTTCTTTCTAGTTGAGGGAGTAATAAATCCCATTAGATTACTCACTCATCCTTGAGCATAGCATGGATTCCATGGGAGTATATAATTATATAGGTAAGGAACTCATTTCTTATGGTTTTTGTGTTGGTTCTTAACTCCAATAGATGTAAAGGGAACCCATGAATTATTGAGTACAAGGTAGAACCAAACCCACACTAAAATATCAATGATCCATGAACCAAGAAAGTGATGAATTTTAGAAGTCATTAAGGAATATTTATCACCCGTGCCTTGTCATCTTCACGATTCCAAAGCATTTCTCAACACCCTGTTTGCTCCATTCATCTCTTCTAAATTTAACCATTTCCTTTTCAGAGCTATGATCCCTGAAATATCTGAGAAACCTCTTAAACAACACAAAATGACCATGTGGGTTTTTATATCATTAACAACACCAAAAATCCTTCATTATGAAAAAAATGTATCAAAATCAAAATAAAAAAATCATGAAAATAAACTAAAGATAGGTAATACACGATGTTTAAGTTAGGGTACATGATGTATGGCTCTATAAAAATAACAAAGTCTTAGACTATAACTCGTCCTTTTATGTAAGGATTGAAAAATACCATATGATTGAAATAGTGCATAACATGTGTGACCATCATGATAATCAATGTATAAATCCAGTTGTTTGAAAAATATAATACTAGGCTACATGGAATATCTTAACTTCCACATAGTGTGTGGTTCATAAGAGTTAGTGTAGGGGTGTACCATGACATAGTCCATGTATCCTAGTATATACACGGTGTTTAATCCTACTACAGGCAATGAGTGATAAATGGTGTGACTGGGCATCTACTACACCACCCATGGGTCATGTAGTTTAGTAAAATACATCATATATTTATTGATTAGAAGTAATGTGTAGTTAAATTTGGTATTCAAGACATATACCCAAATATATCCCGATGCACATAAATTGTCCCAATAGAGTGTGTGAATATGAGGAGATCACCTTGTGATATTTTTCATACATGGATCCTCCTATGTAACATACCCAATGAGTGTTCATGATAATAGACTAAATATTGTTTGGATGTTTTCAAAATACTGAATTCTTCTCTCTAATTTATACTATAGCATATACCATTGAACCTACCTACATTGGAAATCAAAATGTATATAAGATCCCAACCATTTTTAGAGATGTCTTGGGCTCATTTGGAAGTATTGTTTTGTCTTTTTTTGAGTAAATATTGTTTGGGTTGTACCTTGTAAAGTTTTTTTGTGAAATTTAAATATTTTGGAAGGTGGAGGGCTAGTGGACGCTTGGCGCACAGTTTTCCAAAACTATGCACCCAACCTAGTAAACTGTGTGAACCCAGGAAGATGGGATTCAAATAGCTAGTGCGCATGTTTTCAAACCATTCCCCCATATTATGATAAACCATCCAATCCCCTAGAATAGGCACACAGTTATGGTCCACTATTTGGAATAATGTGTTCACCTTACGAAGAAACAATGTGCTTGTTTTTAATTAACCTGAATATCAGATTTTAAAATCCCAAACCCCCAAGACATTACCCCAAATTGACCTAACTTGATCTTAATTGATTCCTCTAATTTTTAGAGGATTACATGAGAATTCCTATGGCTCATGACCTCCATTCTTGACTATTAAAAGCTCAAATTTATGATTTTCCCCCCACTAGATAAGAGATCAAAATAATATGTGGTATCCTCCTACTTTTTTGTGTTTATATCATCATTCCGACGGATGTTTTCCACTTTTTAAATGGATCTAGATATTGGTTTTTTGTATCTTCCTTCATTTGATCTTGGATTTAGGTTCTCGTTCTAGATCTCGTTCTTTTCCATAGTTCTGCTTCAATTGGGGGTTTCCATTGGAGAGTATTTGTCAAAAATGTTGAGGTTGGTGTTCTATTATTAAAATACCAATATATTGATTTTAATTATATGTATGTAATAGTAGAATTTCAATTGGATGATTAGAAAATGTGTTCCTTAAAATTAATGAATTAATTTGGTAAATTAATTGATTAAGGGATTGTGAAATTGGGGATATTGAGATGGTTGAATTAAAAAAATTAATTATTTAATTAATTATGTGTATATTGGGATTGTGTAATTTTATTAATTAATTAATGAATTAATTATTAGAGATTTTTCTGATTAGGAAATTGATTAAATTAGATTAATTAATTAATAGAATTGATGTTATTAATTAATTGGTGAATTAATTAATGGGATTGATGGGATTTATTAATTTTTGAATTACATAAACGAATTGATATGATTAATTTATGGGATTGATGTGATTATCTAATTGTTGAATTTTTTAATGGCATTGATATGACTAATTAATTGGTGAATCAATTAATGGAATGATGTGAATATGAACTTGTTAAATTGGATTAATTAATTGGTAAATTAATTAATGGGCGGTTGTTATACATTTGATCTTGTGATACATGAGAAATTTGATATTTTGATATATGTAATAATCTTTTGTGGGACATGGTCTACAACATTAAATTCCTATTGGGATAAATATTGAAATTCATGTGCGGTAGAGGTACTGCTATATCAAATACTCGTACTGATAAATATTAATAAAGGATTATGGTACAAAGGCTGCTACTCAAAATCACATAGTGATTATTGAGGTGTGGGATAGGGAGTGAGGCTCCAAATACCCATGGTGTGTTAGACATGATGTTTTATTCCCATGGGTCAGCATTGGACCATGGTTGCAATTGGCCAAAATATGAATTTAGATGAAATAGATTATGAATTATAATGTGTTACAATGAAAAGTGAATGGAATTTGTGACATGGTGTAGAAAATATCATTGGACAAAGATGGTATTGAGAGTTTGAGTGTCCACACAAACCACAGATTGTTGTGGTTAAACAAAGGGGAGACGAATAAATGTAAACTGTTTACATTATTTCTTATATTTTTATCTTTATACAACTGTATAAACTGTTATTAACTTGATATTGTTTTAGATGCCTTTGATGGTGACCAACTAATTTGTACTCACACACTACTTGAGATTCTTGATTGGTACTCAAAAAAATTTCATGTTTGTATGAATGGTTATGGGAAAGGGCCTTGTGTAAGATGATTGAGTTGGGATGGGACAAGAATGAGGGAACTTGACATGATTCGGGACTCTCTTGGGATTAGTCAGTGTGTTTATTTGTTTTGGGATTTTTCATATTGACACATGGCACATATTCTAATGAAATATATATTGGTCAATATTGGATTTTTTATATCCAATTTTGATCACCATGTAATACTGGTATTTCATTGGTTATGGTTATGTGATTTAGTTATCCTATTTTTTCCTATGGTATTACTCTAATAAAGATAGTATAGCCACCCCCTGATGGACATTATACCCTCACTGCTAGTCGGTAGCCCCTGGTGTATGGGGAGGCACACATGGTGTCATGTGATTGACCAACTCAGGACATCGGGTTGTGGTACCTCGGTCGAGACATTACAAAGTGTAATTGGATATGTTTTTTTTGTATTTGTATCAGGGAATTATGGAAAATATAATCAGAAGTGTTGGGACTTGGTTATGATCTCTTCCATTAGAGCTGCTTACCCATGTATGAGGGAAAACCCATGTATCTTGAGAATGATTAATATTATTGGTATTTTCAATTAAAATTATATTTTATTTCACTGTGGATGATTCACTTGTTGTATGATGTGATTATTGATGTTGAGATTCTTTGAGATTTGACTTGTGGCCTAGAATGACACAAAAAATTGGGTTTGGGTATGTTGTTGAAATTGGAATGTTTTTCCTTGCTTGTGTAATTGAATTGAAAATGGTACCTAATATGATATTGAAAGTTGTAAAAATGATGAGAAATTTGATTAATTGGATTTCTAAGGAGAAACATGAGTAATGGGAATGTGTTTACCCTTGTTAACCTTGACCTAGATGTAGAGTGGTTATGAGTAGTAATAGTGCCTCTGTTTTGACCGTGTGGCAGGAAAGGGCGAATGACTATTATTGAATTTTGTACAATAATCTTCTTAAATGTGTTAAAGTTGTGTTATGTGTTCCGAGATATGTGTTTGGAATTGTAGATATATGCCTCCATGATGACGCTTTTTGATATAAGGTCCAAAGGATATGGATGGAAATGATCCACTAGTAGTGCAACCTGAGGCACCGATAATACTAGGTGAATGAGGTGGGGAGTAGTTCTGAGAGAAATTTTTTCACTTCAAGCAATTTATAGTGAGAGACACATAGAGGATGGTGAAAAATATGTATGGAATTAAATGGGAGTTTCAGTTAGAGAACCCACCGATGATTACCGAATAGGGTGGACTCGAGGCAGTAGAGTTCTAGATCGAGTCCATCCAGACTATATTTGACCATTTGGATACTACATCTGAGAGGAGTGTCAAGATGGATACTTATATGTTACTTACATCAGCAATGAATTGGTGAGATGTTCAGGCTCATACTGAATAGAGTAATGCTCTGTTATGATGGAATTGTTTGAGAACTACCTAGAGAACTTTTATTGAGAGTTTCTGAAGTATGAGAGAGAATATGAGTTCATGTAGTTGAATCCAGGAGTATGTACATGATAGACTATATTGAATTCTTTACTAACTTTCAATGATTTTCTCCACCATTGTTATGGGATGAGAAAACTATAGAATGATGGTTCTGTGAGAGACTTAAGTGTGAGATTTAGTCCCCAGTTAATACCTTCTAGTTAAATATGTTTTATAATGTGGTGGATCGGTCTATCTTATATGAAGGAAACATGAGTGAGGATTCAAGTGGAGTATAGGAGGTTTATAATGGATGATCAAAGGATACTTCATTAGAGGGTAGGAAGCGTCACCATGATAATTTTATCTAGTGCAATAGCAAGAAGAGTAGTTAGGGGAAGGGTCAGTTACATAGGACCTTGGTCATGTGATCTATAACCAGTGTGGTAGATCAGGAAAGTTTTAGAGACAACTCCCCTAATCACTAATAATGTATTGATGCTATGGAAGGATGGGAAATTTATAGAGGTTTTTTAGGAACCCGCAACATATGAGTAATGAAGAATTAGCTTGGTAAAACTATAGTAAAGGAAGTAGATCTTCTACCCCATATTAGATTGGTAGTCCGATTTCTAATGGCCATGGTGGTAGAGGTAGTGGATGTGGTACTTATAGAAAGGTTCTTCCATATCAGTAGAGTAGTGCAGATCAAGGAGCTCAGACTGCATCACATGAAAGAGGGGATGGATAGTTACAAACTGTTCCACCTACCCTGGTGGATAGTGAGGCTAAACCATCGACAATGATAGGTACTATTATTATAGATTCTATATTATTTAGTAACCTATTTGATAATAGATCCTTTCATTCTCTTATATCATCACAAAATTTAAATTGTTTGAGCATGGTATTGGAGTTTTTGAGCAGGATGATGATGATAGAAACACCTTTTGGAGTATGGTCATGAGACATATGTTTATTAAAGCAGTGTTCTCTTGAGGTTGGGGATATCATTTTATATGGGATATTTATACACTAAACATGTTATGCATAAAAATAATTATAGATATAGAATGGTTAGTAGAATACCGAGGCCAAATAAATTATTATCACATGAGAGTGACTTTTACATATCTTAATGATGACAATTACATCCATCTTGGAGAACGAGATATGAAGGTGGGATTAGAGTTCTGGTTCGTCAGTAACTAGGGGAGCTCTTTGTTGAGGTTTCTAGTCTCTTTCTGGATGACGGAGGAGTAAATCAAGATGTCTTTCCAACTGTAGTGGATGGATATCTAGATTTTTTCCTAAATAATTATACGGGATTCCACATAAGAGAGATGAAAAATTTACTATTGATCTCATACTAGGGGATGATCTAGATTTTATTCCACCATATAGAATGGTACCAATATAGATTCAAGATCTCAAGACTCATCTAGAAGAGATTATGGATTATGGGTTTATCTTCTTGAGTAAGTTTCCTTATGAATCACCAATTTTATTTATGAAGAACGTTGACATAACTATGTGCTTGTGTGTTGATCACCAGAAGATGAACTAGATGACTGTGAAGAACTGTGTTGGACTCACCTGTTTTTATAATCCCAAATCATGTTTACAAATTGATCATGATATATTAATCCATTTACTAATATTTTTAATCTACATTTATATTTTTTATCATGAACAAATTATATTCTTAGTCTCATGACTTTGTTGCATCAGCTTATAGTTTATATTTAACTATATATAAGTTCACTATTAAAGGATACTGGTAAAAGCCTTCTGTTCAAGGTCACTATTATAACTCACCATCATTCTGCATCACTCCTGGTAAAAGGTCACTATTTAAGATCTACTTTCATTGGTATAAGCTACCGGTCCAAGGTCACTATCAGAAGCCTATCATTGATCTGCTTATCAAATCTCACAGAAAAAGAGTCACCGTCAGAATGTCACTACTGTGACAAGGTTTCTGTTAGAAGTTCACTGTTAGACTCTTTCTCAAGTCTTCTGTTGAGATCATAAATGTTCAAGTCTACAATTCGACATGTCTATCGTTAGTAGAAGGCTAACTCTAGACAACTCCTACTATCGAGAAGCCAACTATTGTTCAAATTCTACTAATGGATATATTAAACTATTAATTAAATTACTTGTTGAGATAAGTCTACCAGTGGAAAGGTCACTATTGCAATAGTCTGATGTTACAGACCTACCAATGAAGTTCACTGATGAGGAACTACTGTTATATAGATTAACAGCTACCATTACAAGATATCCACTAACAAAAATTCCACCATTACAGGCATACACATAGAGAGCCCACCGATGAAGCTCACAGTTGAATAACCTACTGATGAAGCTAACAGTTTAATAGCCTACTGATGAAGTTCAAAGTTGGAGAGACTATCGTTGAAGTATAATCTCTGACAAGCATCTGCTACCAATCTAATGATATTCTATTATTTATATTACGAAATTTCTTTATAATACCATAACGGTAATTTTTGGACAAATTAATGCACCTGACATTATTTAATGTTATTTGCATGCATATCAGGAGACAATACGAGGTACGAGGAAGACCACATGTGGTTGAAACATTTCTCTTGTCAGCCCCTGCAAAAACCAAATAATAAAATTCTGAACTAGAAAGGTTTATATATATATATATATGAGTAGATATAGACATCAATAATACACAAAGAATATATTGAATATACATAATAGACACATACAACACCAAAAAAATAAAAGAAAGTAGAAGTACACTCTAACACGTGTTCTGAAGAGCAGAGAGCTTCACGAAGATCTGTTGAAATAACCTTTTTCAAGCTATAGTGGTGTGCTACAAAGAGCTTTAAACCCAAGAAAATTATCATCTCTACATCATGATGTCAGAACCTGGAAGTTGAGACACTCTGTTTTGGAGGCAACTTGACGAGAAAAACCAAAACTTCATTTCCTTCATTCCAACGAGTCCAGAGCTGATCTACCAACAAAAAAAGCATTCTAAACTTATCCCTACTATATTTATCTCTATTGTGTTTAAGTATGTTACATTTGTGAGCAGTGTGTCTATGTTACACACTCTGACTCTTATTCTTGAACTGAAGGATACAGAAAATCCCCATACCAAACTCTCTTGACATTTTTTCCCACGTATAACTGTGGAAGAAGCCTAGTGTGGCTTGGTAGTTTATTTTTCCCATGTATAACTGTGGTAGAGGTTGAAAAACCTGGATAGTTTGTGAAAACTATTTTATATCCCGATACAGGATTTGTATCACTTGTTAATATAATTGCTTGGTGGCAGTTGATCACCAAGTGGAGAGGACTATGTCTTGACTTAAGACAGAACCTCTTGTTTAATGTGTTGTGTTCATCTGTTAGTTACTCTTTTTTATACTTATCCTCTGTGCTTAAATTAGAAAACACATAAATCTGTTTTAACATTCACTCTGATAGTTAGTTCTGGTTCGTGTGTATATGTGATTCATTTAGTAAACTTGATTCAAAAGTAGAGTTAGTTCTCATACTGATTCAACTGAGGAGTAATCAACCTTGGATAAACCTGTTGAACAATAAGTCACTTATGTATCTACTGCCATAATTGACTGGGCTGTTTTAATTTGTGGGATTTTAATCCTAAATGTTTTTAACAGAAATTTTAATTGGAACTCAATTCACCCCCCTCTTGAGTATCCACTCTGACCAACATTTGGTATTAGAGGAAACATTTTATTAATAATTTTTTTTCAAACCCTCTATTTTTCAAACTGTGATTTTAGTTTTCTCTTAATGATCTTAAATTTCATTTAGTTCAAAATTTTATCTCTTAGATATATTTTCTAAAATCTAGTTATGGACAATAGACTAGAAGGTGATGCTACTAACATGCCACCTTTCTTTAATGGTGTGAATTATGCTCAATGGAAAATTAAAATGAAAATTCATTTGGAAAGTATTGGTTTTGATATTTGGTCTGCTATAGAATTAGAATATGAGATCCCCAAAACTGCTTGATCTACCTGGGATGATGCTACAAAGTTTGACTATAAAAATAACTGTAAAGCTATGAATGACCTTTACTGCTCTTTAGGAGATGAGGAATTTAATTGAATTTCTGCATGTAAAATAGCTCATGAAATCGTGGACACCTTGGTTGTTTCTCATGAATGAACAACCAACGTGAAGGAAATGAGATTAAATAATTATTCTATTAAATATGAATATTTTAAATGAGAGCTGATGAACCCATTTTTGACATGTACCTCAGGTTTAATGAGATTGTCAACACCATGAGTTCACTGGGAAAATCTTTTCTAGAGAAGGAGAATATCATGAGAATATTAAGATGTTATCGAGAAAGATTTAGAGGCACTTCTGTGTCTATCTGAGAGTCATGTGACATCAGCAAGCTACCTGTTAAGGAGTTGATTGGAAAAATAACAATGTATAAAGAAGAAATAAAGGTGATCAAAGAATAATATGATGAACCCAAGAGAAAATCGGTGGCATTCAAGTATACTGATTCAATGAGAAAAGACAAGGAGAAAATACATGTACCTACTGAAAGTTCAACCAGTGAAGATTAAAATTCAGACAGTGATGAAGAAATGGCTCAAATAGACAGGAGATTTAAGAAGTTCTATAGGAAGAAGATGTTTTTCAGAAAACCAAAATACCAGGGTAAGTATGATCAACAAGGTAAGTGGAAGAAGGATTGGAAGAAATCAGATAAGGAATATGATATAGTCTGCTATGAATGAAAGTGTAAAGGACACATTAGGGATGACTTTCATAAGATAAAATTCAAAAATAAATATTACTATAAAGACAATAAGTACAATAATGTCATGAAACAACCTAGAGTGCTTCGGAAGACATCAAAAGTGAATCAAAATCTACTGATTCTGAAAGGAATCATTCCAACATGTGCTTCATGACTAACATATCTGAGGCACCTATTTCACCTATTCTAAATGATTATTATTCTGGAAATAACTGGGATTTATATAATGTTGAAAATATTTCTAAGGCTGAACTATTTGAATATTGCAATATGCTGAAAGATACCTACAATGAACTAAAATATAAATATAAATATTTGAAGAAACAACATGCCTTGAAAAGTAATTTTAAAACAGATCTAATTGTAGAAAAATAAAAGAATGCTCAACTGTTGAAAGAGAACACTCAACTCAAATTATCTAATGAACAATTAAGAAAGGATATTGAGAAGTTCACTGCTGCTAGGGATACCTTGACACAGTTTCTAGGAAAACATATTTCTCCACAATATACAACTGTTCTAGGATATCATCCTAGACAGAGACAAATTAGAAAAACCAAATTTGTTCCAAAATCTAGACAGTTCACTGATAATTCTGGACCATCTTTTGAGAAAAAATTTTCTAAAGGACCTAACAGAGTATTTATGTCTGAAAATATGATTGATGATTTTATAAAAACTATAATCCAAATATGGGTTCCTAAAGTTTTACTAGCTAACCTCTATGGACCCAAGAAGATCTGTGTACCAAAATTACCCCATGTTCATTCTGTTTTGCTGGGATGTTGATTAAAGAGTTCATGTAATAATCTATAGTACTTGGATAGTGTATGTTCAAGATATATGACATGAGACTATTCTTGCTTCAAGAGTATAATTAATAATTATGGTGGTAATGTCACCTTTGGTGATAATGCAAAAGGAAAAATCATCGGCTTAGGCCAGATTGGTAACGTTGATACATTATTAATCTCTAAAGTACTTTTTGTTGATGGACTAAAGTATAGTTTACTTAGAATATCTTAGTTATGTGATGATGGATTTAATGTTAAATTTTAAAATGATTCATGCATTGTTTTTAATTCAAAAAATGATTTAGTTTTCACTTCATATAGAAAGGAGAAACTATATGCCATTGATTTATATTCTTTCTCAAAACAAAATGTTTCCTGCTTAAATTCTTTTCATAAAGAGTCTTGGATGTGGGACAAAAGATTAGGACATTGTAATGTGAACTCACTTAGGAATCTATCTATGAAATTTTTAGTTATAGACTTACCTAAATTAGAATTACCAATTGATAAAGTGTGCAATCCCTTCCAAAAGGGAAAACAACACAATGTTTCTTTCAAACCAAAGAAAGAAGTTTCAACTTCTCAACCACATGAGTTGGTTCACATGGATTTATTTGGACCATCAAGAGTTTCATGTTTAAATGGGATGAACTATGTTTATGTTCGTGTAGAATACTTTTCTAGGTATACATGGGTATACTTTCTAGCTTAGAAAGTGAAGGATGTTCCAATTTTGTCAAATATTCTATGTTTGTAGAAAACCTTAGTGGACTTAAGATTAAGACCCTGAGAAGTGATCATGGCTGTGAGTTTGAGAATCATGAGTTTGAATCATACTACTCACACAATGGATATAGTCACAATTTCTCTGCCCCTATGAAACCTCAACAAAATGGAGTTGTATAAAGAAGAAATATGACCCTTCAAGAAATTGCAAGGACTATTCTTAATGAGTATGACTTACCTATTTATTTTTGGGTTGAACCTGTAAATACAGCTTGTTATGTTATCAATAGAGTTTTAATTAGACCTATTCTAAAAATGACCCCTTATAAACTTTGGAATAATAGGCAGCCTAAGGTTAATTACTTTAGATTTTTTGGTTTCAAAGTCTTTATTCATAATACTAAAGATAATCATGACAAATGTTCTTCCAAAAATGATAAAGGAATTTTCCTGGGTTATTCTATCTCATGTAAAGCCTATAGAGTGTTCAATATGAAAACCAAATGTGTGGAAGAATCATTTAATGTCAAATTCTATGAGACTGATCCACATGAGCCTAAAACATCTCTTGAAAATCATGAGGAAGAATTTTCAAATATGATCTTTAATGATAAGATTAGTGAATCCCCTGTAAAAGTATCCAATTATGGAAATTTTCCAGAATCTTATCCATCCATTTCTGAACCAACATACAACAGTGAAGAATCTAGTTCAACCCCTACTAGAGGTATTAGGACTCTCAAGAATAATCCTCTAGATGTTGTTGTAGGTGATTTAAATAGAGTAACAAAAATTAGAGCTTCTCTAAGAAACCAGGTTGAACATCAAGCTTTTCATTCACAGCTTGAACCCAAAAATATTAATGATGCAATCAATGATGAATTTTGGGTAATGGCTATGCAAGAAGACCTAAATCTGTTTGAAAGAAACAATGTTTGGGAATTAGTGGAAAGACCTAAGGACACCTTGACCATAGGAACTAAATGGGTGTTTAGGAACAAAGTTGATGAGTCTGGGAATATAGTTAGAAACAAAGCTAGGCTAGTTGCACAAGGATATTGTCAAGAAAAAGGAATAGAATATGCGGAGACCTTTTCACCTGTAGCTACACTAGAAGCCATTAGGATACTATATGCTTATGCAGCTCATCTAAATTTTAAACATTATCAAATGGATGTTAAAAGAGATTTTTAAATGGGTATATAGATGAGGATGTATTTGTTGAAAATCATCCTGGTTTTACAAATCAACATTTTTCCAATCATCTTTTTAAACTATCTAAATCTTTATATGGTTTAAAACAAGCTCCAAGAGGATAGTATGATAGGCTCATCTCATTTCTTATTTCAAAAGATTTTACCAAAGGGATAGCTGATCCTACTCTTTTCATTAAATGGATTTCTAAATATTTTTTGATAATAAAAATTTATGTGGATGATATTATTTTTGGATCTTCTAAAAATTAATTATGTATTGATTTTACAAAAATTATGTAAAATGATTTTGAAATGAGTTTAATGGGAGAACTCAAATTTTTTATTAGATTTTAGATCTTTCAAAATAAAAATGGATCATTTTAGAATCAAAGTAAATATATTAAGGATCTTATAAAACGTTTTCATTGGATTGTAGTAAAGGCAGTGACCCACCTATGAGTACCACCTGTAAGTTGGATACTGATGAAGCTGGAGAACTAGTGGATCAAACCAACTACAGATGTATGATAGGGAGTTTACTGTATCTTACAGTTTGTAGACTTGGCATTAGGTTTAGTGTATGTATGTGTGCTCTCTTTCAAGCCAATCCAAAATAATATCATTTAACTATTGGTAAAGTTTTTTTTAAATATCTCATGTATACTCTTAACATAGGATTATTTTATCCCAAAGGAAAATCATTTGATCTGTTGAGTTATTCTGATGCTGATTTTTACGGTTGCAAGTTAGATAGAAAAATCTCCTCTAGGACATGTCACTTTTTAGGCAAGTCACTAGTATCTTGGTGTAGTAATAAGGAGAACTATGTTGCATTATCTACCATCGAAGATGAGTACATAGCTGCTGGTAGTTGTTGTGCTCAAATTCTGTGGATGAAACACACATTACTAGACTGTGGATATCAGTTCAGACATGTCTCTATAATGTGTGACAATACAAGTGCTATAAACATTTCCAAAAATCCAGTATCTCATGCTAGGACAAAACATATTGATGTGAGACATCACTTTTTGAGGGATCGTTATCAAAAGGGTGATATCACTCTTGAATTCATTGGCACTGAACATCAATTGGATGATATATTCACAAAGGCTTTGAATTATGAGAGGTTAAATTACATCAAACATGAGTTAGGTATGATTAACTTTAGCATAGGAGACCTCACTGTTAGACCTCACTGTTAGACCTCACGGTTAGACCTCACTGTTAGAACTCACTGTTAGACCTCACTATTAGACCTCACTGTTAGACCTCACTGTTGGACCTCACTGATAAACCTAACTGTTACACCTCACCAGTTTACCTTACTGGTACATCTCACTGTTGGATACCTCAATGTTTGTATATAATTTTTTTAGGAATTAGAACCATTTTTATTACTATTTATTATTTAATTTTGATTTTGATTTAATCCCTAAATGATAAAACCAAAGGCAATGAACATATCTCAATCCACCTTCCTCTCTCAACCTCAATCCTTGCTCTTGAAATTCCTAAAACTTAACTCCTCATCTGATCCCTCAAACCTCTCTCAATCTCTACGGCTAGAACCAAACGACCCCTGACTGTCAATGAGGATGTGCCAAGGCTAAAGATAAATCGATCTGAATCCATTGGCACTAGTAATACCTCGATGGGACCTGTCAACCCGCATCTGACCAAGGGAGAAATCATTTCTGAGAAGGAGTTAAGTGGAGAATGGATGCTCTCGATAAATTCATTAGTGCTGGAAGCACTAGATGCCCACTTATGGACCGAATGTTTTGCCAACAACAATGGACTGTACTACCCAATAATTGTGAAAGAATTTTATGAATATATGAAGTTCAAAGAAGAAGATGATGTGCATAGGCTAATATTCAGAGTCAATGGAAATGAAGTTATCTTCTCATCAGCTGAGTGGGCTGCCTGTTTAAGAGTTCTTCATGAAGGAGTATATGATTACTACTCTTGAGTGGCTCCTCCAGACAGTGATGTTTTTGAGAATGAAAAAGATCTGGAAGAACTGACATGAAATGTAAAATCAATGAAGATCATTGCAGTTGAGATGAATGGAGAAGGAAGGCTTTTGGTCAAATTCATTCACCATGTAATTAGTCCCAGGAGAGGAGATTTTGTAGTGTTGAAGTACCCAGATATATTCTTGATGTACTTACTACAACATAGATAGAATATTAACCTATGTAGGTTAATGATGGAACAATTTGAGGATATGATTAAGGCATCCTCAAAATCCAATTCCCTATTACATGCCAAGCTAATTTCAGTAATGCTAAAGGTAAAGGGTGTGACTGGAAATAAAGAAGAGATTATAGTGGCCAAGAACAATGTTTGTATCTCCATGGTTATTTGAAAATTATTTAAAATTAGATGGAATACCTAGAAGAAGGAATGGGTGAAAGATGAAGGAAATGTATATGAGAAGTTTGACCCTACTACTCACCCATCTAGGACAAAATACAAGAGAGATCCAGGATTGAAGCCTGATGAGCCAGAACCGGCTTAATCAAATGAGGAAGAGGAAGCTGAAGGAGCTGTGGACCCTAAAATAGAGAACACCCCTATTGAGAATGGGAGTGATACTAATTTTCCTAAAAGTCCTGTGACGATAGTAGCTTTCGGAGCAGCTATCCCATAAAAAGAACTTCCATGAAAAGAGACTGTTCTAAAGGACAGTGATACTTAGACCACTGAAGAAGAAGAAGCATCATAGAATATTGTCAAGGACACCTCTGAAGAGGATGAGGCTATCGAGTCAGATCATTCCTCTCATGAGGTAGAGGAGTCTTGTGATAAGGATGATGGAAAGGAGGCTGTTGCTAAAGCTGATGATGAGGACATTGAAGAAGAGGAGCTCAGTTTGAGCCCTCTGATAGATAATACAGACATGACAATGTCTGGTTAGGAAGCAGGAGTGGAATCTACTACCCTTGATAAGGAAGTCATTAATGACTCAATGGAGGATGAGACTCACCCCACTGGTGGACAAACTGAGAAAACTGTTGTTGAATCTGCTAGAGTTGCAGAGGAGTTTGTGGAATTACCTGGAGAAAAGAAGATAGAGGAGATTTCGTAGGTGAGAGCTCTAAGTGAGGGGGAGTAACCTGTTTCCCTTGGTTCAGTTTCTATGCTGCATGACATAGTGGGTTCTTCATCAGATCTAGGGTACATTGTACGTGGACTCAATTATTGAGATTCTGATGAGGAAGACCAACCTCAAGGGGATTATGTTATCCTACCTGAAAGTATTCCAGTATATGTGGTAGACAATTTGGCAACCATGGAGGACCTTGAGTCCTTATAGGTTGAAATGAATGAGGTAGTGAGAGAATCAGTAGCATATTTAAAGAATAGCCTTATTGAAGTGCTGAGGAGTGTAGAGAAATCCTTGGAGCTATCTATGGGTTGTGCTGTGTCTAGTCTAGTGAAAGAAATTCTAAATGAGATTAATGTGTTCCATACTCAAATTGAAAGCTGGACAGGAGCTATGGTTGCTCTGAGAAAATCCGTTGCTTCATTGAACGCCCTGATCAATTCTCAAAACCAAGTGAATTCTAGGATTTGATACATCAAAGAGGTAGTCAAGAGTTTGTGGAAGTTTTTGAGGCTTTTAAGATATCAGACAAAGAACACATGAATAGTCAGGATGAACTTGTTCATAAGGTGATTGGTAATTTGACGCAGTCTTTCAAAGAGACAGTATCTTTCTCAGTCAAACCCCTTCCATCATCTAGCACCTCTGTGAACATTGACCAGATCAGAAATGTGATCAAGGAAGAGCTTTCTAAGGCATGTACTAGTGACACCTCTGATTCTCAGGTAATTTGTACCACCAGGGAAGTCAGCTGTTATGTTTGTGAACACTTGTGAGCATCTATGGCTACTCGAGAAGCCATTAATAATAAGGTATATTCTTACTTTGATAAGATCTATACCATGCACTGAATGACCAACCACTTCATGATTTTTATAGAGAATATGAAGCTGCCTCCAGTGACTCAAGCCTTCAGGGAGAATGCCAGCAAACTGAGAGAATTGTCCCCTGCTTTGGATAAATTTTTGGAGAATAAAGATGATTTTTTATCTTCTATGGAAAGAGGAGGAAGAATTATTATGGACTTCAGAAACCTTCTTCTACCCTCTCTCCATGTGGACTGCACCCCTATCATAATCCCTCATGCCTTACCTTCATCTCAACCCACTAGTTATTCCACGATGTCTCATGCTGAAGCTATCAGAATCATTTCTCCACTGATACCTCAATGAGCTACCCACTACAAAACCACATGATCTTCAGTTTCTGCCCCTCCAGTCATTCATTCAGCGGTTCCTAAACCTGTTGATCCACCAGCACATCCTCCATCTTCTTCATCCAAAGGGAAAGAAAACTTACCTATAGATGAAGTGGATTGAGTCTGTTTATGTCTTTTGATAGAGACTATTTATTTTCTTGGGTCATTTAACATACTTTCATTAATAGAAGCTTTCTCGGTTCTCTCTAGCTATGTTTATTTTTTCTAATCACAAAAGGGGAGAAATACTGTGCTAATTCTAGAATAATCATGTGATTTGGGAGAAAATTTCTAATATACTAATATGATCTTATGTTGAATCTTTTCTTCCTTTCTCTCTGATACCATGTACCAATATTTTCTGGTTTTACACTCTTATTAATATTTGATACTTGAGAACATTGTTTATATCTGTTTAGTAAATGTATTATATGTTATATCTATATTTAAAACATAATGGAATAATTTGTGATTATCAAAAAGGGGGAGATTGTTGGACTCACCTGTTTTAATAATCCCAAATTATGTTTAAATATTGATCATTATATATTAAGCCATTGACTAATATTTTTAATATACATTTATATTGTTTATCCTGAACAATTTATATTATTAGTCTCATGACTTTGTTGCACCAGCTTATAGATTATATTTATCTAAATATAAGTTAAATGTTTAAGGCTATTGGTAAAAGCCTTCTGTTCAAGGTCACTATTACAACTCACTGTCATTATGCATCACTATTGCTAAAAGGTCATTGTTTAAGATCTACTATCACTGGTACAAGATACCGGTACACGGTCACTGTCACAAGCCTACCATTGATCTTCTTATCACATCTCACAGACAAAGATTCACCATCACAAGGTCACTGCTATGACAAGGATTCTGTTAGAAGTTCACTGTTAGACTCTTTCTCAAGTCTTCTATTGAGAGCGTCACTGTTAAAGTATACAGTTGGACATGTCTATCGTTAGTAGAAGGCTACCTCTAGACAAATCCTACTATCTAGATAGTCGACTAGTGATCAAAGTCTACTGAGGGACATATTCCACTACTAATGAAATTACATGTTGAGATAAGTCTACCGGTGGAATGGTCACTGTTGCAATAGTCTGATGTTATAGACCTACCAATGAAGTTCACTGATGAGGAGCTACTATTTAATATAGTAACAGCTACTGTTACAAGACATCCACTGACACCAATTCCACTGTTACAAGCCTACAGACAGAGACCCTACTGATGAAGCTCATAGTTGAATAGCCTACCGATGAAGCTCAAAGTTGAATAGTCTACCGATTATGTTCACAGATGGAGAGACTACCGTTGAAGTCTACCGTGTGACATGCATTTGCTACCAATCTAACGATATTCTATTATTTATTTTACCAATTTTCTTTATACTATAATAATGGTCATGTCTGGACAAATTAATTCACCAGACATTATTTAATGTTATTTGCTGGCATATCAGGAGAAATTATGAGGTATGAGGAAGACCATGCGTGGTAGAAACATTTATCTTTTCGGCCCCTGCTGAACCAAATGAGAAAAAGTTGAACTGGAAAAGTGTATATATATATATATGTGAGTAGAGACAAACATCAATAATACACACAGAATATATTGAATATACATAATAGACAAATACAGCACCCAAAAAATACAAGAAAGAAGGAGAACACTCAAGCACATATTCTAAATAACAGAGTGCATCACAAAGATCTATTGAAAGAACCATTACCATCCTGTAGTGGTGTGCTACAAAGAGCTTTAAGCCCAAGAATCTGATCATCTCTACATAAGGAAGTCAGAACCTAGAAGTTGTGTCACTCTGTTTTGGAGGCAACTTGCAGAGAAGGACCAAAACATCATTTCCTTCATTCCAACGAGTATAGAGCTGATCTTCCAACACAACAGAGCATTATAAACTTATCCCTACTATATTTAGCTCTGTTGTGTTTAAGTATTTTACATTTGTGAAAAGTGTGTCTGTGTTACACACACTGACTCTTGTTCTTGAACTGATGGATTCTGAAAATCCCTATACCAAACTCTCTTTACATTTGTTTCAAATGTATAACTGTGGAGGAATCCTAGTGTGGCTTGGTAGTTTATTTTTACCACGTATAACTGTGGTAGATGTTGCAAGACCTGGATATTTTTTGAAAACTATTGTAAAGCCCGATACAGGCTGTGTATCACCTTTTAATATAATTTCTTGGTGTCAGGTGATCACCAAGTGGAGAGTACAAGGTATTAACTGAAGACTTAACCTCTTGTTTAATGTGTTGTGTTCATCTGTCACTTACTCTGTTTTATACTTATCCACTATGCTTATATTAGCAAAGATAGAAATCTGTTTTAAAATTCACTCTAATAGTTAGTTCTGGTTAGTGTGTATATGTGATTCGTTTTTGTTAAATTTTTTAAAAAGTCGAATTAGTTCTCATACTGATTCAACTGAGGAGTAATCAAACTTTGACAAACCTGTTGAACAATAAGTCACTTATATCTTTAATACCTTAATTGACTGGGATATTTTAATTTTTGGGATTTTAATCCTAAATATTTTTTACAGAAATTTTAAACGGAACTCAATTCACCCCCTCTTGAGTATCCACTTTAACCACGAACTGATATTCTCTCTCAAGTAATGACAATCTATTTGACCAATTGAGTGGATCTTGTTTTTCTTAAAGATAGACTCAATATAAGGTTATCATCTGTTGAGATTTTGGACTTCTAATATAGTAAGGAGTTATTTATGAAGTAGGTAAAACCTTTATGAGTTTGTTGTAATGCCATTTAGTTCAACAAATTCACCGATAGTGTTTAAGAACATTATGAACCAAATATTCCATCTGTTCCTAGGTCAATTTATAGTAGAGTTTATGGATGATAACTTTGATTACTCCAAGACTCATGAAAATCATGCCAAATATATTGACATCATCCCGAGTACACTAAGAGAGAATCATATATACACCAAGCTATATAACTGTCAATTGTGTATAGATCAAGTCAAATTCTTAGGTCATATAATCTCATATGAAGGTGTGTCAATAGACCCATATAAGGTTCAAGTTGTTTACTCATAGGAGAAACCCTATAACGTGTTGAATATCAATAAATTTATGGGATAAAGTGGATATTATCAGTGGTTAATCTGGGACATTTTCCGGTCAAAAGAACCACCTTTAAGATTTACCATAAAGTGAATAATGTTTTATTGGTTAAAATATTTCAAGAAGGACTTCTGGGAGTTGATGAATCTCTTAGCCATGACACCAATCTTGATCCGACTAGATCTAGGGGAGGCGTATTTGGTGTTTTTGACACTTCTAGGATTGAACTTAGATAATTATTGATGCAGAGAGATAGAGTTGTGGAATAAGAATCTCTATAGCCTATGCCTCATGTATGAAACTAACCTACACATGACCTTATGTTAGCTATAGTGGTTTATGTTGTTAAGTGTTGGTGACATTATCTGTTGAAAAAAATATTTACCATTTATATTGATCATGAGAGATTAAATAATAAATTTTCCATATGATATTTGAATATATGGTAGTGGAGGTTGGTTGATTGAAATCCTTTATGGTGGGGAGACACCTACATATTGGTCTATAAATAAGGATGAGATTATCTATGTGGGAAATTGTGTTATTGTTCGTATGAGCATGCAGGAAGAGATTATGAATTAATTTAATTCCATGAATTGGGTGGTGTATGAAGGTGTGACAAAAATGTATCTGATGTTTGATGATAGTTTTGGTGGATGGGCATGAAAAAGTAGATAGTAGGGTTCATTACATGATGTCAGGCCTATCAACAGGAAACAACCAAGAATCAACAACCTAGTGGTTTACTACACTAGTTTCCCGTTCAGAATGGAAGTGAGATGATGTGACTACAAACATTGTGGTGGGTCTCCTGAGGACACCATAGAAGAATGACTCTATTGGGATGATTTTGGACCATTTTACTAAGGCATCACATTTATTATCTGTACATGAGACTTTTTCTGTGGAAAAATTTAGAGACTTTTACATTTGGGAGATAGTTTGTCACCACGGTGTGCCATGGAGTATTTTTTTAGACTATGAGTCACATTTTACTTCACCCTTCAAGAAAGGATTAAATAAGGTTCTTTTTACACAAGTTTTATTGAGAAAAACTTTCCACACCTAGATAGATGGGAAATTGGATCATATTGTATATGTGATGGAGGATATGCTTTGTGAATGTGTCATTAACTTCGATGGATTTTGGTAGAATCACCAGGATTTAGTGGAGATATCCTATAAAAAATGTTATTAGGAAACTATTCATATGGAACCATACGAGGAAATTTTGGGTAGGTCATGAAAATCACCTCTATAGTAGATCGAGGTAGGTGAGTCGGAGCTGTCGGGACCAAGTCTCATGCAGGAGACATCAATGTAGGTTCAGTTTTTTCAAAGCATATACCAATGACTCAGACTAGACATAAGCTATATGATGATAGATGTTGATGACCAATACAGTTTATAATGATTGATCAAGTATTCCTTCGATTGTCACCATGATTGGTTCATCAAAAGATAAAGAGGTTGGGAAAGATAATTCCAAGTTTCATTGGACCATTTGAGGATGTTGAGAGAATCGGGTTGGTGGAATTGAAATTGGATCCTCCATAGTGATAAAGTTCTATGAATGATGTTTTCCATGTGTCAATACATAAGTGGTATCACCCCATCTCTTATATTGTAATTGATATGCATGTTGTTGAACTTAAGATAGATGCGTCATTTGGGGAGAATACGATATCTGTATTGAATTGCAGTGAGAAAGTGTTTTCGGGAAGGGCCATGCTGATAGTTCATGTATTGTGGATGTATGGATACGTTCAGGAGGAATGGTTAGAGAGAGATGTAGATATGAGGGCTCAGTGGCTAGATATTTTTGAATTTGTATCTTAGAGATGATTCAGAGTACAGATCAAGGACAAGTTGTTATAAGGTGGAGAGATTGTAGGATCCTTACCACTTATAGAGATGTCTTGTGATCATTTACAAACAATCTTTTGACTTTATTAAAGTATATCTTGTATGAGATTTTCCTTCGCTAGTTTTGGGTGAATTTATAAAATTTTGGAAGGAGGATGGCCAATGCACGATTGGCACATGATTTTCCCAAACCGTGTGACAAGCCCAAAAACCGTAGAAAGATAGGTAGAGGGTATTCACATGGAAGGTGCACATTTTACCAAATTGTGTACCGAATTAGGATAAACTATGCAGCCCCCGAAAGGAGGTTCACGATTAATGCACATAGTTTGGAAAACCATGTGCCCAGGCCTAGGAAACCGTGCACATGATATTAATTATCCCAAAAATTGAAATTTAAAATCCCAAACCCCATGGAATTCACCACAAATCGACCCATATTATCCCTAATCGATTCCTCTTGTTTTGGTTTCTCTCAGATGATTTCCGAAGGCTCCCAACCTTTTTTCTTGATTATTTGAAGCCCAAATTCAAGATTATAACCCCTTATGATAAGATATCATAATTCTATGTGGTTTCATTTCACTTTCCCAAGTTTTTATCATCATTTGGAGGGATTTTTTTCTCTATTTGATGCATATAGATCAATTTTTTTGGATCTTAATTCTTTTGATGCTAGATTGATGTCCCGTTCTAGATCCTGTTATTCATTATTATTCCTCTTTAATTGAGGATTTACAATAGCAAGCGTTTGACAACAATCTTGAGGTATGTTGTCTATTATTCTAATCCAAAAGTCATTATCTCAATTATGAGTATGTAATTTTAGAATTTATATTGGATGATTATCAGTTGAGTTTCTTAAGTTCAATTAATCAATTTGGTAAATTAATTGAATAAGGGATTATGAAATTCGGGGTATTGAGATTGCTAAATTGGAATAATTAATTATTGAATTAATTATGGGGATATTAGGATTGTGGGAACTGATTAATTAGATTTTAAATTAATTAATGGATATTGTTGGGATTAGTAAATTGATTGAATTGGATTTATTAAATATTTAATTAATTAATGTAATTGATGTGATTAATTAATTAATATGATTTATGTGATTAATTAATTTTTGAATTAAATAATGGAATTTATGTGATTAATTAATTGGTGAAATAATTAATGGGATTGATGTGATTAATTTATTATTGAATTAGTTAATGTAATTGATGTGGTCAATTAATTGTTGAATTAATTAATGGAATGATGTGAGTATGCGATTGTTAAATCATATTAAATAATTTGTAAATTAATTAATGGGTTGTTGTGATACATGAGATCTTGTGATACATGTATAATTTTAAAATTGGGATATATGTGCTAATCATGTGCAGGACATGATGTGCTACATCAAAATTCCATATTGATAAATACTGACATTCATGTGTGGGATAGGGTCAGTTGCATCAAAATCCTGTAGTGATAAATATTTATAAATTAGTATGGGATAAGGATGGTTACATTAAAATACCTTGGTGATTATTGTGCTGTGGGATAGGTACTAAGGCTCCAAATACCCATGGGGTGGTAGAAACGACATTCCATGCCCCAGAGTTGGCATTGGTTTTTGGTTCCAATTGAATATAATATGAATTGAGATGAAATGGATAATGGAATCCCATGTGTCTTAATGAAACTTGAATTGAATTTGTGACAAGGTTCAGACTCCATCATGGGCCAAAGAAGGTATTGAGTGTTTGAGAGTCATCAAAAACCCAAGGATTATGTGCTTAAATAAAGAGTAGATGAATAAATGCAAATTGTTTACCTTATTTCTTGTATTTTATTATTTATACTACTATATAAATTATTATTGACCGGTTATTTTTATATACACCATTGGTAGTGGAATTCTGAGTTGTACTCATACACTACCCGGGCTTTTTGATTGGTACTTGAATAGATATCTTGGTTAAAGGACATGTTAAGGAAAAAACCATGTGTTAGATGACTGGTTTGGGATGGAGCATGGATGAGGGAACCTAGTGTGATTGAATAACCTCTTGGGAGTAGTCAGCGTATTTATTTATTATAGGGTTTTCTTATTGATTCTTGACATGTATTTGAATGAAATATCTGCTATTCCATTTTGGATATTGAATTTATTGGTTTGGTCATCATGTAATACACGTATTTTTCTGGTTATGGTTATATCATTTAGTTATTATATTTTATTTAATCTATGGTCTTACTCTGATAAGTAGGGTATAGACTACCCATGATCAACATTAGACCCTTATTTCTAGATGGTTGCCTATAGCGTACGGGGAGGCGTGCCTGAGGTCATGTGACTGACCACCTCGAGGCATCAGTGTGTGGCACCCGGGTTAGGACATGACACTGTATATAATGCCTCCACCTATATTGTACCTCCTTGGAGCTTCACCACACTTTCACAACCCACCACCACCATTCCCATTGATCCCAAGTTGATATGTCACATCAGAGGGTCTACCCTATACCCAACCCATCATCATACATCCCAAATGGAATATGTTTTCTAAATCAATGCTTGGTTTGACATTATACACATCAAATATTAATTTATTTCTGGCCATTTATTGACATAGTCAAAATGGATATAGTGGTGATGGTTGAAGATGATTCTTATCTTGATAAATAATTGAATAAGGGAGAGGAATGAAAGAATTAATTGGAATTAAAATTATTAGTTCCTTGTCCGATGATCATATAAATGACACATGTTAAAGAACTTGTCAGGAAGATTAATAATTAATGTGGAAAAATTTATGGATGTTCGATAGATGTAAAAATTTGAAAAATAATTCAAATCAGTTAGATATAATGATTCATGTAAGTAAGAAAATGATCTCATAATATGAATAATAAAATCCGATATGAAAAAAATTATGAAAATGTAGTAGGAATATGCCTTAAGACAATTGTTGAATGATGACACTTCAAAAAATCAACCCATTATCATTTTTATTATGAATTTATTTGTCTCAACCATTGAAATCACTTCATTTCTCAATCATTCCTTTATTCATTAAAGAACAACCTTACCTCTCCAAAATATCTATAACATTCTTTAGGGTCCAATGTTTAGTGGAAATTGATAACCATAATTAAAGAGAAAAACATGTAATTTTAATCCAAAACTAGGTCAACTATGTTTTATAATTAAATAATTGAAATTATAGTCCTCGGGCTTAACATCAAAGCACAAAAGTTTTACTACATATATGGAAAACACCCCATTTTGGACTCCACATTGATGCCATAATTTAGAATCATTATCTTTTTCTTTAGTTTATATCACTATCAATGCATGTGGGATATATATTTATTTAATTAATAAATATTAAAAATATTTGAAAATTTCACTTGTCCATAATTCCACAAAAACTAATCCATGGGATAAACACTATGCCTTGAGATCCATAAAAACCTAAAAAACTATTTCTTGAGGTCGTTTACTATATTAAATTTTCACTTAAACCTCTATAATGGACTTAAGACTTCAGATATCAAAATGAGATATGTCATGAGAGAGGATAAAATCGGGTCACTACATCCTTCCTACCTTTAAACAATTATTTCCCTAAAAACGATACAACTATACCTGTTAAAATAGAAACATAATAATATAAATTCATATAAAATGAAAATCCACCTTTACACATACTTCACTCAACTAAGGAGGACCAAGATCTATATGAACTCAGTATACAACAATTCCATAAAATAACATATGATTTCATGATACACATATGATCATTAATCACTAAGTTTTCACTTTATCATAATAAATATACCACGCCTCTACACTAAGAATAAAATCAAATTCAAAGGTTATACAAATTCATGGGATGAATTGAAAAAACAATCCATATAAATCTATTTTTTGTGATGGTTCTTTTATAATGATACCCAAATTGGGTGCCTTATGATCCCTATCTAATGAGAGTGTACCAGATGAAATCCACTTTAGAATTTTAAATTCTTGATTAACTTTATTTCTAATAATATCACAATGGTTCTATATTGACTGCAGATGAACTATATGTTTATATTCACTTTAATCCCTACATTTACTTCCCATCTCCCCATATATAAAAGGATTATGTAAATGTTTCACTGAAACAAATATCAATGATAATAAAAGTATTCATGGTAAATATTTCTTCAAATTTTTTTTGAAATAACATATATCCATCACCATATTTTAAAAAATTTCATCCATCATTGAAGGAAACCTGTTTTTGTTGTTATTGCTTCACTTTTATGAAATCTATTGGTGCACCCATCTATAATAATCAACTACCTCTTTAAAAATATAAACATAAAACCAATACTCATTTTTTCCCAATCTAATTCATTTTTAAGTGAATAATATAGACAATTTGGATGAATCTTCTTTATTGGATCCATGCCACATGATAAACCCAACTCTAACAAAAGAGACCAGAAATCATAAC
The DNA here is from genome assembly GCA_963277665.1 of Viscum album. NCBI lineage: Eukaryota > Viridiplantae > Streptophyta > Magnoliopsida > Santalales > Viscaceae > Viscum > Viscum album. The sequence continues at coordinate 2,050,091,320 of OY728137.1, forward strand.
CTTTAGATAATTCATCCCCAATCACATATAATGATTTTCCATGCAATGAAAATGTTTAAGATAATCTTTTAAATATTCGGTAATGATGACTATAATTCACTAGGGTGATACTCACTCAAGAAATTTATCACCATATGCAATGTGGACATCAATGGGATGTACTATTATCCACTTAGAGAGGTAGATGAATAACTCACACCTTTAGGAATATCCTTATGGTCTATCAACTAAGAATATCATGTCATGTAATACCACATAGTCAACACTATCACTATGGAACTCTCTTAGAAAAAAATAAGAGTGTTGGGACACTACCTATCAATCAAAGGAGATAAACATATCCCTCTCCAAAAAATAATTGAATTGATTTTAATCTATTTGTTCACTTTTCTCCTTCATCATTTGGATATGAAATTATCTTATAATAGTTTCATCCACCCCAACACTTATAAAACACTGATTTCTCATTATCCATCATATGATAAATCAACACAATGGAATCCCATTAAATTATGTAATTTAATGATTATATCAATAGCATTGTTGAAAACTATATAGTGATAAAATTATTGTTTTAGTTTATTTGTCTCAAGAATATAGAAATGGAATCCGTCATCATATATATAAACACATTGAAAGTATCTCCGAAATAAAATCTAATTCATAATATGGTCCCCTATCTAGGTATAATCAGGGTTTAACCATTGAAATGAATCTATGCATCCCATAAAATTACAATACATGAAACCTCAACCACATATATTGTTTATAAATCCATGATCAAGTTCTTTTGGGTAGATGACAACTAAATATGAATGTCATGTCATCCACTCAACTATATATCACCTTTTAATAACCGAAAAAATTAACTAATCTATATGTAATATTGTACCATATGTTCTCATATTTTCCATAATGTAATCCCATAAAATAATATTTCTACAACCAATTATAGACTCACATTACAAGAAGGGTTGAATGAAATATGATCACCTTCGGTAGAACACTCTTTAAAATTGTATCATCATCTGTGTTTCATTAGAAACTAAAAGCTCAAAAAACTATCATGTTGAATTAGATCATACATTTTTCAACCAGAATAAGGTTCTCTGAAGAAATAAAAAAACATCCTCTATCTCCACCAGGTGACACTAAATAATATCCATCCATTTTGTAAATTTTTTCATATATCATAGTTTCATCACATTTTAATTTAAATTAAATAATTAAATTTTGTGACAGTGGGAGTGAATCATTGAATTATCCATATCTAACTAATCCTACACCATTAAATTCTTAATCGGAAAATACACAAGGATGGACACATTTCCTATGATAATAGAGTATCTAAAATCAATTCTACTTTCAACATGGATATTGATCAATAAGATCACTAAGTCTATCCACATGAAAGATACCAACCATCTACCAAATTCAGTGCACGTATCTACTAGAAATACTCAACCACCAATGAAATCTATAGGGATCTGACATAGATTAAGTTTTATAGATTCATAAACTAAGAATTATTATTCACTGGGTACTCCACACCAACTATTGATCATGAATAATTATATTAAAAATAATGTATATGGAATACCTTATGGTGTATAAGTGACTTCATGTGTACTTGGATATAGTCATGATATCCCACATATGGTCTAACACCTCCATAATATTAACAATAATAAAAATCACTAGATAAAACACTATTCAATATGAGTAAAAAATCTCCAGAAATGGAAGAGAAATCAAATAATGAATTTGTTAAAATATTCATTCACTGATGGCTCATTACACAATGTACGGAGATAAATGAAAAAAATCACCTTATGATTAATGGTTCTTCATATAAAAAATTAGATATTTCACTAAATCCAATCAATCATTTACCAAATAATGAATAAGGTTTTCTCAAAATCAAAGTAACTTATAATGCTAAACTCGTGGAACACATTTATCATGTGGTTACTCACATTAGACATATCCTGAACCACTATCCACTCAAAAAGAACGTATACAGAAATAAAAAATATAGAAAATATACCTTTTCTCATGGGGAAGTAATATATCTCAACCAAGACTCTAAATCAAGGCCTCCTTTCCAAAACAATCAATTATTAGAGGCTCAATAATTGGAAAGGTCTCATTATAGCCTTGCCTCTAGATCTGAGCTGGCCATCGATGAGAAAAATATTTCATTCAGTAGGTTGAATAAATATGTATTAATGAATAACTATATGGGAGGAAACTTGAAGGACATGAAAATTCTAAATGAACACTATATGAAGAATTTACTATCTTAACTATACCATTCCACTAATGCCTCAGAGTTTTATTCAATAAACTAATTTTAATTGATATGGTTAATGGATACATTGTCCAATAAACTAATGATCTATTCGTTTTTTTGTTACTTAATCCAAAAATAACCCTTAACACTATTTCTCTATATTACTAAACTAATCGTCACATAACTAAAAACTCCAAACATCATATCTATGAATCAACTACTTATAACCCAAAATAACTTGGATGATCCCATCACCCCCAAGATAGTGGTAAGTCATGTGTGACACCCCAATATAACCTCTAAAAGGACATGAGATTGATACTAGCACAAAGAAGGAATAATGAACATAGAAGGCCATAGTTTATGACAACCCATAATCAAATTATATATCTATTATATAATATAACCTGCAATTACAAATATATATATATATATAATAGATGAATTGTATACAATGCATGCATGAGAATTAAACGTTTTATTATATCACCACCTTGAAAGAAACCACTAAAACTATAAAACTGGAAAGGGTCTTGAATCCAGTAGACATGAGATAATAGAAAGATCCTTGTAATTACTATAACTCTAGTATAGATTTCCAATTGTAGTTGTCATCTCTACTATCAGGAACCACCAAGATCCACCAAGAATCATGAAGAATAAGCATTAAATAAGCCGCACCACCTTAGTTTCTAATATGGGAATCTCTGAAATCTATGTTTTCTATATAAAAAATATAGTGTGAGCATGAATATTGTGTATGGGTGAGTATAACAATATTTTTTATGACACACTTAATCCATAAAAAGAAGAGAAAACAACAAGTCAATTCAATATATGAAAAAAAGAGTCTACCTAGAAAGAAGGCAATGTATCATGATATTATCCACAATTAGATGTATTAAGGACATAGAATTGTCCCAATCATTTTAATTATATTCTATAATGGATCATATTCCCGAATAAAATAGGGATGATGAGTGTATCAAAAATTTCAAAAATCCAAAATTTGATTACCCTAATGTAAGTCACTTCTCAATGTTAACAATGAATTTCTGAGTAGTAGCATGAACATGAAAACTTTAAATCTTATGAAATATCATAACACCACCATAAACCATATATGGGAGACCATGCCTTATAGTAGTATATTTTTTATTCAAGGGAGGACTTCATACTATCAACTGAAACTATCGAGTCACTATTCTAGAAACATTGTCGGAACCCACAACATGTTAATGAATACTTATGCGCTATGGGAGTAACAACCACTACTTCTAAAACTAAATAACCTTGTGATAAAATATAAAAATCAAAGAATCTATATAGGGGTAACTTTCCCTCATCAATGTATTTTTTTTTTGTTAAGGGAATACAAAATAATGATGGAGGATCCTTGGCAAATTTTGTAAAATAGATCAAATGAGGGCGTACTAGACTCCATAGATATAAGACCACTGGGATATGATATTTATGGGAACTCCTAACTATATATGTTTAATAGGTTTCCCATGAACTCATTATGTGTGAAATTACTGATCCTTTAAAGGAATGTGAGGGATACAAAACCTATCATCAACAGACTTTTAGGTTAGTTTCAAATATCGCGCTCACTATGGTTGTTTAGCCCAAAGCTAGTTATAGCCTCTATAAAGATTTGATCATTGAACTTCCCCAAATTCTTTATAATCTCACTCTAATTAACATGAGATCATATAATTATACTATATGAAGAAAAGCACTCCGAATAGAATACACATATATCCAAATTCAAATACCAGGTAATAAATCATGAAAACACCAAATGATAGGTTGTAAATGGATAGTGTAGTAGGGGAAAAGGCATGTCATGCCAAAAAATAACCAAGTACTCTACTACCATTAGTCATTCCATTTAGGTTTAAATATACAAAACATATCTGAAATAGTACATGATGCATGAGGCCTACGAGATACTTGTTGTGCACTAGTAGTTTTTTGGAAACATGTCTACCCTAATTAAAAAATATGCATCACATACCACATAATGTATGGTTCAAAGTTTTTGTTCAAGGCATGTAGCACATCCCAGTATATTTAATATAGACCATTGATGGTGTGTACTACAAATACATGATATATTAGGTAAATCAAGTGTCTATATTGAAGATACCAATGTCACGTGGTTAATTACCTCAAGGAATATATCCCTAGATCCCATAACGATTGTGCTAGAGGACAGTAGTCAAGTTGTTATCAAAAACCATCTTGATCAATGTAAACTATCCCTATATTTCATCTATATCTAAGGAATACACCGTATGATATGTAATTCTACTAAAACCCAAGAACCATTATATAAGAAACTTTCACAGTGTGTGTTTATGGGATGACACACCATGTTTTTTGAAATATCCTAGATCATGTTTTCTTATCCATGACTAAAATTTCTTCTTCCATTATTAACCCCACCTATATCAACAATCATTCCCTATACTACACCTCAGTCAATTTTGTTCCTCCCTAGAGCTTTGCTATATTTTTTCTATCCACTACTACCAGTCTGGACAAACCCATGATATAATGTCACCATAGTGGGAACTTACCATAGTCATCTTATCAATACACATCATGGAAAACGTGAATTCTAGGCTTATATGCTAAATAAAATTTCATCCCTATCCCACTAGCAGTCATTCCGACTCCTGAACTAAAATTTATAATCCATCAGTAATAGTGATTTCCATTAATGATCATTATCATGAAAGATAAATGAATGATGTGAAGAAAGGTAATAAATTAGTGCTGAAAAATTTATTCCACCTATTTTGGGGATCATATTGTGACAAATAAATTAAGAACGTATGATAAAGTATAATGATTAATTGTAGATGTCTGAAGAAAATAAAAATGTATAAAATAAATCAAAATCTACTAGAAATAGTGATTTACGAATATAAGAAAATAAATAGATAATAAGAATAATAAAATCATACATGACCAAAAAAAATTAAGTAAAGGTAGTATGAAGTTTTTGTATCTTGATTATAGTACCATAAGCTATAAAATATATGATCACTATCATTGTTTACCCAAATCTGATCATCATCACCCTATAATGCACTGAATTTCTTAATATATAATGAATTTATAAATAAAGATAATATTCCATAAAAAACACTCTATCCCACCATATGGTTCTTCTGTTGAATGAATAGACTAAACATAGATAGGGATATAATATATATATTTATAATTGATAATTAATTTGACTAGTATTTTTAATAAAATACCTAAAACATCCCAGAATGGGGCCAAACACACGGGCTCATAAATTCTATCACACATAGAGTAACACCACATTCTAGATTCAAATCAGACACTTAATTTTCTCTTTGATCCTTTATTGTTGAGATATCACCAGTAGTTTCTAAAAAATATATATATATTTAATAAATAAATATTATAATCCCTCTGGTTTTTTTATGGTCAAAATTTGGACGAAACCCACCACATGTGTAAAAAATATTCCTTAAAATCAATTATATCATTGGAGATTTTGTTTTATGTTTTGTGTGTGTGTACATTTACCATTTTACCCCAAAACTAGATGCTTGACATTGAAGCTAAAAAATGGGATACATTCTAACTATGAAAAAACCAAGATCACTACATAATGTGACGATATATCCTTCGTATATGAAAAGTGGATTTTAAAATATTTATATATTCAAATTTTAATATTTTGTAATTTCATGTGTGATAATTTTCTAATATTATTTAGTAATCATGTGCTGTTTTATATGTCACCTATTCTGTTATAATATGGAAGTAGATATTTATTTCAAATTAGTGAAGGAAATCTTTTTCATATATAATACATTATATCCCTTGGAATTTATGCTATCCTACGAGGATGGAGAATCATTCTTGAAATAAAATGATGATTATATTTAAATTTTGGGATTCGAAACTAGATATTAATAATGGTTTTAGTGAATTATTGTGGAATTTGGATATGTGTTAGATCCATAATAGGATTATTTTGAAAAACAGGTAACCAAAAATTCTTTTTTCATTCAAAATTATGGTAGAAACTTGTGTTACCATAGAAGTATGAGTTTTATTGGGGTCCATATTCCATTACATGTGGTAGTCATTCATTTTTATTCCTTTAATATTCCATGTAAGGTCTATTATTAAATGATGTAAAAGGATGATAATTTTTTTGATTTCTATTTTTTAAGAGATTCTCTCATTAATTATAGGTCACTAAATAAGTAATCTATTTTTTATGAATAGTTATTTTGGGATATAAAAATAATTAAATGTACTACATTCTAATTCTTAACATCCATATTGAAAAATAATTATTATTATTTTTGATTAGTTTAGTGAATGATATGAGTAAGTGATTTGGAGGATTGTTATAAATGAACTAATTTTAGGAATAAAAAAAAGTCATTTTTATGGTTTTATGTTTGGGAATTGTTTTATATATGTTTTTATCTTGTTTTTAAATTTATTATTTTCCAAAAATATCTTTCTACAAAATTTCACGTTGTTTTAATCAAATAAGAACCTTGAAATTTTAAATTCAATAAGAAAATATTAACATAATTTTTATGAAAATCATAATATAAATATTTTCTAATGAAAATATGATTTATTTGGAACTAATTTAATTATATTATGGATATATTAACATTCATCACCATTTTTAATCAATGTATTTGGAGAATATTGAGTTTTAAGTTAAATATATTTTGGTTATACTTATTAGCCATCTATGGAATGCCTTTTTATTACTATTTTATTACTAGATTATACTAATCATTCGTAACATGAATAAGGCATTGGTTAAAAAAATTAATGAATTTCAAAAAATTATTGTATTTTATTGAGTTTTATGCTTATTTTAATGATATTTATAATTATTATATATATAGATAATTTTGATTATCCTTTTTTTAGAAACAAATCTTGTAACACTTCACATGAAATATATTTTGGATTGATTAAAACAAAAAATTCATCTATTGTGAAATATAGAATAGTATTTTCATAATGTTTCTTAAATATGTAAATTATTATACCTTCATTATTTTATTTTCCTATACTTATATAACTCTTATATATTATTTAGAATTTATTGAGGTAGTTTGAACTAAATTAAGTAATTTTTGATAGTTTATTATGTATGATTACATTTTGATAAAAATGATACATTATATAAATAATGAATTCTATTAAGATTAGTGTTTTTATCATTTGGTTTATATAATATATTTTATTATTTTTAATTGGATTGTTTCAGTAGCGGATTTTAAACATTATTTGTTAATGATGATGACTAATTATTGTTTGAATTTGAAATTAATTGTTTCTATTATTATAAAGAAATTAGATGATTATTGGGGTTCATAAATAAATTTTATAAATATATATGAGACATTGAATCAAAATTAATAATTTGAAATATTTATTTTCATGTATTTCCAAATTTTATTGTTTTTTTTCAATTTTAGTGTTATTTGGGTTTTTACTGAAGCTTTACAATGTATTAATAGGTATTAGTCTATGGTTTTTTGGTATACCATTAAACTTGGGTTTTTTCATTTAATTATTTTCAAAACTGCTTATTTTGAGGAGGAAAATTGTTTTATAATTATATAATAACTTGGAAAATATTTTATTAATTAAGGAAATTACCCGGGAAAACATGTATAAATCAATGAATTTTAAAATTATGAAGGTCATGTGTGTACTATACTATAGAAATTTTACAAACATGAGGTAGAATTATTAAAGTGGAAAATATAGTATGTCTGAATGACTCATAAACATTAAAAGGTAAGATGTCTTCCACATTGTTAGCATCACACTAGGTATATTGGATCCTTATTTTTTGAGGAATAAGATTTATGCATTCCTAATTTTTTAAAAAATTGACTAGTGGGTTGGTTGGTGATTTTTTATGTAGTTTAAAATCAATGTTATAACCAAATCAACCACTAAGATATAAATAACAGTATCATTACAAATAAAAGGCCATTAAGTATAACTTTGGATTCTATGTGAATTAGATTTCCTTCACTATATAATGTAGTGTAATCTAACACCACTACCATCTTGGTGAAAAACTATTCCTCCATATATTATAACATCATTAGTGTAGGATCCAACCAAATTCATCTTCAGACAAGAGGTAGGTGGTATCCATGATGTCCAATGATTAGAATTTTTATTAGAGGCTAGCTAGTGATTATTAAAAATATTTAATTTTATTAAGATCATAGAGATAATCCTTTGAATCAAAATATCAATGTTATTTATTAGAACCATTATATTAATTTGATGAAGATTACACAACCTTTCGTTGAATCTTAATTCATTTCGAGCTTCCTAGATAAACTAAAAACCATTACAATATCCACCTTATTCCCTCTATCAAGAACTTCATTAACTGAGTCAGATATATACCCTAAATCCATGAAATGATTTAAATTTAGAAATTTTGGAAAATTAATAAAGAGTCTTCACAATATGTTCCTGAAAAGAACCCACATTAAATATTCCAGAAAAAGTGCTCATTCATTTCTGATTGGGGTCTTGAGAAGTAGTGTCATTGGGATGAAAACAAAAATCGTTTATGCTAAATAATTAGCATTAGGGATAGTAGAGTCATGTGATAACTTAATAAGAAAGTTATTCTTGGATGAAATTTCTAAATCCAAGAATATTTTTCCCCATAGGTTCATGAAATTTGAAATATAAAAAATATTTATACAGTATTTTTTTTTCAAAGATTCATGAGATGGATAGAGTTAATAATCATATTTCACCACCATTAACAAACAAAATGTTTTTGGGGATAAATATATATTTAGGGGATAGAACATAGTTTGTGAATCAAGGAATGTACTTTGATTATTTGAAACTGATATTTTGAGTAAGGTAATGAGGGAAGACGATAGAATTACCATCCTATTTATCCTTCTAGAAAACAAATATCACCATTCATGATCACTAAATGAGAGTGTTAAAAATTAATATAAAGGGTAACTATTAGGGTTATCCATAATAGGGGGTTGGTATAAATTACATTATATTACAATAGGGGTTTGATTATTTTTGTCTCTCATGTAACTATTTGACAAGGAGTTCTGCAATATAACATCCCATGTATTTCTGGATTGTATGGCTTACGTGGACTCTTATAGGCTTCTTATACCAATCCATCCTTAATATATGGGTGTATCAAGACACATTAAGTTCACATTGTGATGTTTTAATTAAATTTAGGAGTTGAAAAGATATTTATTTGTTGTAATATAAATCTAGAAAATGGAACCTTTTAAAACGTAGATAAAAACATGATATGAATGAGTATATGGGCCAAGACTGAGTTTAAAAGCATGATACACCCATAAAAGGAGAGAATGAAAAAATTCGACTTATTAATTCAATTAAAAATCCATTGAATAATATTATAAATTTTTTTAAATTCATCCTACATAAAGAGAGAGAGGATTTGAAATAATCCATGGGGAAAGAGCCTTGACAAATCCCAATCCTGTCTATAATGTCTGCATCCCAACTTGTTAAACAAAAATATAATTTTTTCGAGGAGAATAACCCATTTTCCCCTCAATTTCTCAAAATTAACCAGAATATTTTATAAATCATTCATTGAGATATGAAATACTTTAAAAAAGACAAATTACATTAATAAAAAAACAAGAGAGAGACACCAAAGGATCCAAACCTTCCCTTATTGGGTAATATCAAGCCTGAATAAACTATATTTTACAAATTTCTAATGGGGGGGTCTTGATCTATGATATATAGTGTCGGGGAGATATTATATACCTAACAAAAACCCTTGACAGATTTAATAAAATGAAACCAATAACCATTTAAAGAAATTAAGAATTAATTAGAGGACAAAAAAAGAAAATAAACATCATAAAATCAATTGGGAAACCCATCATGTCATAGATTTTTGATGATGAAACTCAACATGAAAGTATCACATGACTTTTCTATATCAACCTTCACCATGAATTTAGGGAATATAATATTAATATTGATTTCATGGATCATTTCGTGAATGAGGGAGAAAACTCCTTGAATATTAATATATCTTAACAAATCCATGTGTCTCTTTTAACATTAAATATTATAGGATATTGGAGATCTTATCGTTGATGATCCTGGATAAAAATTTAAAATAAAAATTTTATAAACCCATCAGTTGAAACTAATCTGCCTTTATTTTTTGTTAAACCTTTTGAATAAGGTTGAGGGAGGTGGAATTATAAACTCTCCAAAAATTTACACATGAAATGTAGTTAATAATACATATGATCAGATCCTCTTAGATAATATCCCATGAAACTACAAAAAAATGAATTTGGGAACCCGTCTAGGCCTAGGGAATTATTTGGATTAAATTTTGTGATGTTATGAAAGATATCTAATGTATGTATATATGACTCCATAAAACCATTCATTTATTCATTAATTGAATCAGGTATATTATAGAGAACGACATATGATGTTCACTCTAGGAATGCCTACTCAAATTGATTCATCGATATATGATAAGAAATTCGGAAAGTGGTTAGTATCTATAGGACTACTAAAATTTATGTCATTTCTAATAGAACAATCTTTCCTTAACAAATTCAGATGACCAATTTTCCTCTTCTCTTTGATACAGGAATGGATGAAGGTGGAGTTCCTATCAAATTTTTTTTACAATGTGGACTTAGTATCTTTATTGAGTGTTTATTTTAGTTACTAGTAATAAATTATATAATTCCTAAAAAATTTAAGGTGTGATAAAATAATCATCATTACAACAATCTTTCATATTTCTCTCTAAATATACAATATCATATTATAGATATTTGATTCTAGGAAAATTATTATCATAGAGAGAGGGCCACTCCATGAGCACACCTTTGAGGTTTTTGTGATTTCATTTCATGATATCGTAGTGTAGTCCAAATATTAGCCCATACTGAAATAATTTCACTATAGAATGAAAATAATCATTATCAATCCAATATTTGGATAGGAAATGACTCTAGGTTTGATCAACATCCCCTATTATTTAGATTAAGTGATGAGAGTGATCCCAAATAGATCTTGTTAGGTTGATGAATCCTAAGTTAAGTAAACTGGAAATTACTTATATGTTATCTAATAACCAATTATGAAAGCTCTTAAAAAGTATGGTAATGTTGTTATTAATACACCAAGAGTACTAATTTCCCATGAAAACAATTTTCAAATGAGATATAAATTCTAAGAGAATATTGAAATAACTTATATCCTCCCTATATTCTGATAGACCATATTTTTATATATAGTTACTCTCAATAGTGTTGAATTACCCACCAATGAACCAATAGTGAGGTCTAGGATTGATTTTTAGAAGGTCATCCCATTGAGCATCAAATTCCATAGAATCATATTTTTCATAAACAATAGTGATGACCATAGATCGATATTAAATGTATATTTTTACACCAACAAAATACAAATAAGAGCTTATGAGATCCATAATTCCATTTCTTTTCAAGAAAATCCATATATCATCATTAATTTGTTTATTGTGCTAGAAGTTATTGAAATTGATTATTGAAGAGATGATTTAAATAACAAATGCAATTTAATATGAATCTATAATGGTTATAATTGAGAGATTTGAAGGTTTTAACTATTTTAGGATGTATTGTTATTTCATAAGAGAACTGTGTCCCCTTGCGTTCCAAACAAAAAAAGGGGAACATAATTAAACTGGTAGGTAAGTATTAGAGTCTTTTCTAACAATTTTTAGTGTCATAGAGAAAATTAATCATGAAATTTATTTCCCATTAATCTAGATGTAACCACATTGGAAAAGGAAGTAACGGATTATTTTTTAGATATCCTCTCCCTGGGAGAGGGAGTAACATTATGCTACTCATCGAATCCATCTATAATTCTGAAAGGGTTTTATGTTGAACTAGATATAAATATATTGATATGGAAGTTGTGTTCAGTAGATTTGACATCAGTAAAATATTTGGGGAGATTCATAGTGAGGTAAAAGGAAGTTGACCAACTAATAACACTATGGAAAGGAACCATCTGAGGGTAAATGGGCGATGCAAACCCTAATGCTAAAAACAGAACTAATCCCACACCACCTCCGGTAACTGAAGCAAATGAATCACTAAAAAATACACTATCCCATATAATAGGTGCATACTAAGGAAATTCAGCAAGAGAAAAATGGAGTTTGTCTAAAGAGGGGCTTCCATCAAAAATCTCAATTACAAAAATATATAACAACACCCTAATCATTAAGCTAGGGATCAAAGAAGAATGTAAAAGATGATATAGATGCTATAGAAACCGGTGGAATATATATTGGAGATTTTAGAAGAGTTATTTTTTTCAAAATATACATCATATTGAATATAGGATTGTAAATAAAATGGGATGTAGCATGGGGAACTGGTGAATACATTAGAGGGAAGATCATCAGAGAAACAGAGGCCTAAGGGGAGGGATTTCTACTTCCATAGGTGGAATTATAGTGGAATTAAAGGCATAATCATTTAAAAATCATCACATGAGAAAATAATAGCCTTTTAGGGAAACGTATATCACACTAAACATGAAAAATAGTGCATTGTAATCAACAATGTTTTTAGGTAATAGAAATTTGAGATAAAAATTGAATGTTTTATTTCAGATGATTATAATGGGTAAAATGGTAATTTTACCCAGGAATATGATCTTGAATGATTATTATGATATCTCTGTTGGTCCCAAAATAGTGTTTTTACCCTAGTATAAGAGTATGTTGGAATTTTAAACCATTCAAATTTTAATGGAATAATTAATAATTAATTTGAAATTATTAAAATATTAATTTATTCACAAATGTTTGTATATATACATCATTTTAATGTATATTTGGATTGAGATTAATTCTCTTCCATTGAGGTTGGAATGGGTAGTTTTTCCTTGGTGAGGCATAATATCAGGCTGGGTGCCAAAACCCGGTTCGGGCCCCTTTTTTGTTTTTTTATGTCTTTTATTTTATATTTTCTCCCCTACATTCCCATGAAAACCCTCCATGGGATTCCTCCTTGACATGATTTAGAGTAAAAGGGGCAAGTAGAGAGATAGATAGAGAGAGGAATGGAGGTACCACTACTGAGCACATGAGGAGTTGTATCATCATGTGGTAGCCATATAAACGAGAAAAGCATCCGTGAATTCAACCCAAATGAAGTTTTTCTTTGTGTTTTTACATAAATCTCTATTGTATTACCATGTTCATGTCTTAAACTGCTATTATCACTACTTAGGACTCCTTGAGGGTCGTTCTATATTTTTTAGGGAGAAAATAGGGATTTCATGCTATTTGAGGGGGTTTCAATAAATAAATTCCAACCACATAGCGTGTTGTTCATTAACACATGCAATGTGTTCTTATCATTTTGAGAAGATGATATTTTTTGAAGTTATCTCTTTTTATGAGATTAGAGAGTTCGTATACTAGGACCCAGCTATGTAGATGAGTACAAGGCTAGATAACCCGTGTAGGGATACATGGCTGTGTATAGTACACAACTAGACCCCAGAATGGTGGAATGGAATGTTGATATACATGGAAAGGTAGAATACATGGATAGGTATGTCATGTAGGGAACACATCCATACCTTTTGTGGGTCACACTTTGTGTATAAATACACTACCAGACTATATACATTGCATATCCATGTGAAGTACATCGGTAGCTACCCCTTGTAAGGTAGAGAACATGTACATGAATTACACACCATGTACTTGGGTTTACAAGACAAGACTAGTAGAAGTACATGCCCCTGTCGAGATTCGAGTGACACTCTTTGTACTAGGTATACACACCATTTAACCCTCCCTCATTAACCTTCTTGTTGTTTTTTATATCTTTACACCCAGAGTCAGAATTTGACACATGAGTAGTCTAAATTAGGAATTTTTCCATGTGGATCACGATCATACTACCCTTGAGGTGATTTGAATACTCATAGTATGAGTTTTAGGATTTTAAATAAATTATGGTTCTTCCTCCAGTAATAAGATCCAACCATATCTTGATAATTAGACCCTTTGATCCGAGATAATCCATGAGATATCAATACTGACGAATGCTTCACAGATCTTCATTTGAGGATGTATCTCATGTGATATGCGATGTTTCAGACTAGGAGGCATTTTGATAAGTTGTTTTTGAGGATCCCATGTAGGATTCCTCTAATTATGTTTTTTCATAGAGGATCCTATGTAGGATGCCTCTATCTTATTACTATTATCGAGGGTCCCCTTTGGAATGAATTTATATACATTCTAAGATAGGGAATCCCATATAGGATCTCTCTATTTGTTTACTCTTTCTGAGGATATCATGTAGGATGACTCTGCCCACGTACTCTATTATTGACTGTCCCATGTAGGATGCCTTTTCTCATATACTATTCTAAGGATACCATGTAGGATGCCTCTATTTACTCACTGTCAGGGATCCCATATAGGCTTACTCATTTTAACATCACTGTAATGTATCCTTAGTTGGATTCATTTGGTTTTGTATAGACTTCAAGGATCCTATGTAGTATACCTATCCTATGTTTTTATCTGAGGGAACTAGTGGGTTTCCCCAATGTTTAAAAAATCCTATGCCAGTCTATTGGTGGATTGGGTAGTGATGGTATCAGTTTTAACCATAGAACTCATAATAAACATTTATTCCCATGAGGTTGTCGAATTAGTGGTAGGTTTAGGCATTTGACCATATTCTCTCATTGTTTATGTATTCAAATGGTTACTATATATGTAGTTATGATAGCCATAAGTTCTTCAATGTTTATATCAAATGGTCCTAAAGATATTCAATACTATGATTCCCAGACATACTCCCTGGGATTCATCTTTTGTGCCTATTCATTTCATTGGGTGCTCGGATATAATTCCTAGGACTCAGCTGATGAGACAATTCCATTAGATATTATTTTATCGTGATACCCATATGTGCTTCCTAGGATATGGCTGTTAATCCTTGATGTCATGTGATTACTAGAAGTAATTCATGGGAATCAAGTGTTAATCTTTGATATCTTCAGATTTATAGACATACTACCTAGAATATTGCTTTTGTGGCTTATTTTAATGGGATTTAAATACTTACTTATTAGGGTCCATCTTATGAGATTACATGATTTAATTTCACTGTCACAATTATTTAAAGTTACATTTATTATTGGGATTACCCCTTGTTAGGGATACGATGTTAGGTTGCGAAGAATATATCAAAACCCTTCGTATACAAGTCACTAAAGGAATGTCTTTCCCATTATCATTCTAGAGGATGCTAACGGTTTTTGGGTGGGTTCATGTTCCCTAAGATGAGGGATTATAATGAGCACCTTAAATATGGACTTGATAGCCTTATATGATGCCTTAGATACTCCTTGGAATCATTGGACACACCATTATAGTATCACATAGAATTTTTTGGTGATGAGGATATTTATCTAGTTATTGAATAATTCTGGGTTGGTATACTCGATCAGGAGAGTATTCCTTAAATAACACCTAAGGTTCATCCCCTTAGGAATTATATGAGTTTCATTTTCATGATTTCATACTAACTGAGACCTAGGAATAAAACATTGGACTATATTATACATGGATTGAGTACCATTAATTCTAATGCAATGCCACATTTGCAAGCTGTCCAAATGCTAAATAGAATCCTTCGTCTTAGTTATTGGATGCGAGTACAGGTAAACCCCGTGCTATGATATGTATTCACCTTTGGTGGCATAGCTTGTTCAGAGACATTTATGGTGCTCGATGAAGTAGGTATTGTCGAATATGATCATAGTCTGGATGATCAACCTAATGATACATGAATTTAGTGGTAATTCATTTAGCTCAATTCACTTTTTACAGGATGTCCACATGATTATAATTATAGACCCAAGGTCTGACTGCTGTTGATTATGTTATTTTTCAACATACTCATGTACATATATATTTATTAATATATATATATATATATATATATTTAAATGAATAGATGTATATATATAAAAATAAATATACATATACATGATTACACATTTCCCAATCGACTGAGATCATGGACCATAGGAAAGGAATGTGGTTTCAGTCGATTTATATGATCTATTGTTTTAGTTATGTCACAGTTAGAATGTGAATATTTCAGGAGCATGAACTTATGATCACATATTTATAGGTTCATCATTTGGGTGGCCTACTGAAATTATTTCAAACCCCTGTATATACACCTCGGTTTGCGTTCAGACCAGATTTATGCTTTTCAGGTTGAGCACTGATACATGAGGCATAGGGTTAAGACCTAGGTTTGCACGATAGAGTGGATCAAATCATATTGACTTCATTGGACAAGGCTAGAGTAGGTCTAACATGTCATGGAGATGAGTAATGTGATATAGATCAGTGTTATTTGGAGAGAATTTCCCTTTTATTTCAGTTTATTTTGTGTAATCCCACATATATTGTTGGCCCGGTGGGTGGCCAATGCTGTATGTATTCATGACCATTCATTAATATATAGAATTTAATTTATTATTGTATCATGTTATATTTCAATTTATTTACTACTACCACACTCTAACTGTTTACTACTATGTATTGTATTTGGTTATTTGTTCTGTTTTTACTCTAATATGAGGGTATAGTCTCCCCATTGTACCACCTTTGCACATTTACACCTTAAATACTAGTGGGAATCCTCTGGTATATGGGGGTGATTGAGGCCTTGTGGAAAACCAAATTAGAGCACCCATTTAGAGGAATCTAGTAACGGATGTTAGAAATTGTTATTAGATGTGTTTCTTTACTATTGTGAAACTATTTAGAATATGGTTGAAAGGAGTATTTGGAATGTTTCAGAACCTATGATGGATATAAAAAAGGTTATTCCAAACAATTTCTCTAGAAATAATTCCTGGTAGTCAGGTGCATGAGATTTCTATTCTAATGTGTCATCATATAGATATATATGATTTTCACTTATATATTCACACAAGATGTGTGGAATTTATTAGTTATTATATATTTCTAGATCTTGTTTTATTGGAAAGAGGATAGTGATGGATTTTGAATCGTTGTTGACAATGGAAAGAGGGATCTCATTCATAATATTTGGAACATAAGATTCATATGTTATAGGCATGCTGGTGTGTGATATTACTAATGATAGAGGACAACTGTTTACTGTGTAAACGAAAACCTAATTGTTGTTTTATTTTATAGGTTTTTTGTGGAATTCTACGCAATTTGGAAGACTTTCTTATATATTTCCTTATGTTCATAGGCTATGTGGATCAAAATTGTGAGGTTTAATGGTGAGGGAATATGACTCAGTACTCCATCATGGGAGGTGAATAAACCCTAGTAGCATGATATGAAACGTGATACCCATGTGTATATCCCTCAAAAGGTGTTTTCACTTAGGTTTGATTATTTAATGGTTCATTAACAACATATACAGTGTTTTCTGGAATTTTTGGGTATGAAATTATACTTAACAAACCTTTGTTTGTGGTTATCAGTTCAGGTATCTTTGTACGATTATGATAGATACCTAAATGTTTTGAGTGAAATAGACTATAATGGGGTATTACCGCATAAAGATTCCCCTTGAGTTTTAATTTAGTATCTCATCTTCATTGGTATCTTCACCTATTTGGAGTAAGTTCTTTGTGAAGATGCACATAGAGGATCAGGGCCATAGTAGGATGATGTTGACAATTTTGACCGTCATAGGTCAGTGTTATATTTTCCACCCTTAGAGTACTCTATTAATTTTGGCTTTGTGGTTAGACACTATGACCCAATTATGAGACACGATCAGTAGGTCTAGGCGAGATACCTAGAGGCACTTATTTTTGACTCAGAACCATAATATTCAATATACATTTTGATCAATGGTAAAATAGTATTAAGGTTATCCTAGGTTTACAGATACATTTTTATGAAGTGAGATAGGTTATATTATTTTATGATACTTATGTGTGGTTACTGATTGGAATTTTTGTGATATAGGCATGTCGATTCCTTTAGCTTTTGATGAAACACCTAGGGTGCTTGGGTACCAATACTAGATTTGATGGGCATGACTTCTTAGGTGACTTTCCCTATTGATCATTACTTTTTCTATTGTTAGTTTAGTCCTAGAACATATAGATTCTCATGAATGGAATGATGTCAGGTGATGGACAGTCATGGAATAAATCATAGAATGGGTAATGAGCTTTATTTCTAAGAGTATTTCCAAAGGAGATTATAGATTAATGATATTGAATTCCATGTAGCATAATTAGCTTATCCTTGAGATGCATGACTCAAAATAGCATGATTTAGTTGATAAAGGTACACACTGGTTGTGCATGGTGGTATTTAAATCATAGATATGTGAGTGGTCGTGTGTGAGCTATAAAATGATGGTCTAAAAAACTTAATAAAAGCATGATTTACATGGGTAAAAGGATAAATGTACCTCTGTAGTAGAGAATACGTTGAGGATAAATCAGGTTCCATGAGGAGGATAATCTATGGCTAAATCTTGGATAGGTGTTGATAGGATGGTTAGCATGGACAAGAGAGATTTATACATGTCTGTAGATATAATATTAGTGTAATATCAGTTAGAAAATATCATTCTATATCTTGACATCATCCAGATTATGTTGGGAGAGCATAAAGTTTATGTTGGGCTTCTTTTCTTTTTAAATATATTTCCTAGTTGACGATGTCACCTATTGAGGTTCTTCTATTGGAGTGTTATATGGTAATACTTATGGTGGGGAGTACACCATTAGATGTTTGATAGCGGTGAACCTTGTTTTTAGTTGAAATTAATTATTTTCCCTAGAATTTTGAGCTCAAATTTTTGTCTTGTGACAAAAATTAATGTATTCCAATGTTGCGAAGTACAAAACTAGTCACAGTTGAACATATCTTATGGAAGAGAGTTGTTGATGTAGTGAGACATTCCATTAGATAGTCAAGGTAAAGTGTATTTTTTAGATTCTAGTGATGAGAGAATGGATGCGTTTTTCCAATAAGTCTTCCTTGGGATGAAAAAATTTATGGTTGAGAGGTTGTAATGACCTGTGTTATTTTGGACCAGAAATTTTTGTAGAGATTTGAATTTTTTACTTTCAAATGATTATCATGGTTAAAATGGTAATTTTACACAGGAAAATGAAATTGAAAGATTTTTCATACCACTATGTTGGTCCTAGAATAGGGTGTTTAACCTAGGATAGGAGTTCGGAGGAATTTCAAAATGTTCAAATGTTCAAGGAATAAATAATAATTAATATTTTTATAATTAAATATTAATTTATTTTCACTTGTTTGTTCGGTTATAAATTTTTAATAGAGTTTAATATTGAGATTTTGTCTTCACCTTTGAGTTTGGAATCTGTATTTTTGTATAGGTGAGGTATAAAATCATGTCAGGTTTATGGGTTGGGCTCCTTTTTTATTTTTATTTTTCCATTTCTCATTTTCTATTTCATATTTCATTTTATATTTAATCTCATGCCTTCTCACGCACGCCCCCATGGGAGTCCCACTTCACATGATTAATATGGAAAATTGGAGGGAGAGAGTGATATATTTATAGGGAGAGTAAGAGAGGAACCACTATGGAGCTTGGGAGGAGCCAAATCATTGTGTGGTAGTTGCGGATCACTGAAATTGGAAAATCCTCAATGGATTCTACCCAATGGTATAATTTTTTTAGTTTTTTCCATAAATCCATAAAAATTTTCCATTTTCATGTTTCAAACCCCAATTATAACTTCTTAGGACCCCTTGAGCACCGATCTATAGTTTTTTCATAGAGAATGGTTGTTTTGAGAAATTTGAAGGGTTTACTCTTTAGAATTCCCAATTACTTGATGTGTAGTTCATGAACACATGACTTGTGTTCATACCATTTAGGGAAGATGATATTTTTGGATGTACACACCATGTATTGGGTATAAACTCTATGTACCGGGACCCATCCCTGTTGTTATGTACCTAGCCAGACAAACCATGTAGGGGAACATGGCCGTGTAGAGTAAACAGCTAGACATCGGGTTGGAAGCACACCATATAGAAGAACATGGACAAGAATAATACATAGCTATATTCTCCATGTAGGGTATACATTGAGACTCCAAGTGGGATTCACATCATTTAGAGGTACATATCCAAGAAATATACATGGTCAAGGAATGTGAGGTATATGGGAAGGTACCCAGTGTAGGTTACACGCCATGTACGTGACTCTCACATCGTGTACCTGGGTTTTACATTATAAGTCCGGATGAAGTAAATTTATAAGGGAGCCTTTCAATACACATTGTGTATCAGGTATACACGTTGTGTACTCCTCCCTTGTTATACTTCTTATGTAATTTCATATCATTATACCCAAGAGTCAAAATTGGACACATGAGTAGTCCAGTTTGAGTTTTTTTCTACATAAATCAAGATGGTACTACTCTTGAGGTAATTTGATGACTCAAATGATGAATTTAAGTCTTTTACATTAATAGATATGTTCATTCTTCTGTAATACAATCTAACCATCTCCTAATAATGAGACCCTCTGATATGAGATGATCTATAAGTTATCTCTCTTGATTGATGGTTCATATATCTCCCTTTGAGGAAATCTCCCTTGTGAGATATGACCTCTTGGTCTAGGAGGCCATGAGATTAGTTTTTTATGAGGATCCCCTATAGTATGCCTCTGCATTTATTTCAACCAACAGGATCCTATGTAGGATGCCTCTATATTATTAACATTATCAATGGTACCCTTTAGGATGACTTATCTTACACGATAACCTATTGAATCCCATATCAGATACCACTACATCTTTACTATTTTCAAGGATCTCAGTTAGGATACCTATACCTATGTAATCTATTATTCATGTTTTCATATTGGATGCATTTTCCTATATACTGTTTTGAGGATCCTATATATGATGCCTCTGCTTACATACCATCAAGGATCCCATGTAGGAGTACTCCTTTAATAATAACTGATGAGGATCTTGAGTAGGATTCATTTTCATATGTATAGGCTTCAGGGATCCAAAATAGGATACCTATCATGTGTTTTAAATTGAATGACCTAGTGGGTGCCCTAAAGACTGACCAACCCTAAGCCAATGTGTTGAGGGTTTGGATATTGATTGTAACGGGTGTCACCTTAGAACAAATACTAAACATGTAAGCCTGCGAGGATGTGGTAGTAGTGGTGGGTTTAGGTGTTCAATCACACTAAATATTAATTTATGAATTCACATGGTTACTATTGAGGTAGTTATGAAATCAATAGGATCTTCCTAGTTTGTAATTGATGGGCCAAACATGATGGGATATAGGGATGCCCAGATATTCTCTCTGGGATCTGCCTTTTGTGCCACTTTGTTTCTTAGGGTGCTTAAATGTACTTCCAGGAACTAGACTGATGAGATGTTTCTGTTGACTATTATTTTATCATGATACCAAGATGTAATTCGTGGTATCCCCATGTTGGTCCTTTCTATCATGGGATTATTAGAAATAATTTCTAGGATCTAGCCGTTGAGAATTTCTATCAAGGGGTCTCTAGATAAACTACCGGAAATCTGGTTTCTGATATTTTTATAATGGGATTTCCAGAATTACTTCTTGGGGATATTCTTATGATCGTACTAGATTAAATTTCACTGTTACTGTTACTAGAAGTCCCATTTTTTGCTAGGATTCCTTCCCGACTAGGGATAAAAAGGTAGGTTACTGAGAGTGTCTCATAACCCCTTATATAATTTATAATTCTAGTAATGGATTCCCCACTATAATTATTGAGAAATAAAAAGGTTTCCAAGTGGGTTTATATCCCCTAAAAAATGAGACACTGATGAGATCCTCGGGTATGGACTTGATCTCCTCATCTGATACCAACGATAATTCCTTAGATCAGTGGACATATAATTATAGTATTTCCCAAACATGATTCGGGATGTGGATGTTTATCAAGATATTGAATTTATTCATGATGTTATTCTAAATTGAGAGATTATTCTGTACATATCACCTAAGGATCGTCCACTTTATATATTATATGAGTTTAAATGTTATTATTTCATATGGATCAGGTCCTAGTAATCATACATCTGACTTGATTACCCTTGGATTTAGTAGTATGATATCTAGCTCAAAGACACATTTTTTGGATGTCCAATTGATACATGGAATTCATTATATTAGTTATTAGATGTGAGTCTGGGTGAACCTAGGGATAGGACATGTATCCCCCTTTGGTGACATAGCTTTCTTAAATAAATTTATTGCGATGGACAAAGAAATAATTTTCTATCTTGATCACAGAATCATAGATAAACTTAGTGACATAGATTTTGTGTGGTATAACATCTAGCTCAATAAACCTTTTTTTGGATGTCTAGACAAATGAGATTACATACCGAGGGATAGACTGTGATTTATTATGTCAAATTTGACTATAATCATATATATATATAAATTATATGTATATTTATAGGAATATATATATATATATATACATATAAATATACATATACATAATGAAATATTCCCCAGTTGACTGGGATCATAGACCTTGGGATTGAGTATGGTTTCACTTTATTTATTCGATTTATTATTTTAGTTGTATTTTGTCTAGGCTGAGAATATTTCATGAGTATGCAATTATTATAATAGATTTATAGGTTCATCATTGGGGTGACCTATTGATATTGTTTCTTACCCCTATATGTACACATGAGTGACCATGTATACCTCATGGTTTGTTTTGTTGGTTAAGAAAAAATACTCGATGGATATGGATAAGGTCTAAGGATGAATGATCAAGAAGAGTCGCTCATGTGGTATTCATTTAATTTGGTTAGAGACTCTTGATAGGGTCATGGAGATCGAGTATTTGGTACGGATAAGTGTTATTAGAAGAATCTTGAAATTTTCTCTTAGTTTCTTTTATTTACTCCTACTAGTATGATCGGTCTGGTGGGTAACAAGGGTTGTATGTATGACATGACTATTAGGTATTTTATATCATTCGATTAATTATTATAGTATGTTCTATTTTAAATTATTTACCACTTCCACACTCTGATAATTTATTTCTATGGATGATTTCTATTTTATTACACTATTGTTACTCTGATATAAGGGTATTGTCAGCACATGATATAATCTTTAGACCCTTGATTCTTATTGGAAGACTCTAGAATATGGGGAGGTTCACTTGTTACCTTGTGGTGAACCAACATTGAACATAAGTTTAAAGGATTCCATGAAAGGATGTTACACCTAAGGGGGGTGTATTTTGACTTATATAGGTGGTATGATGGTGGAATTAAAATCCACATCCTAAAATCCTCACAAGAGAAAATATTATCTTTTTCCAAAATAAGATAACATAATCATCATAAAAAATACATTGGGGAAAAAGGATATATATAACCATCACATCAAAAATCCATTCTATTGTAGTATCCTATATCCTCAATGTTTAATCACCCGTAAAATGAAAACTCATAAAATAAACATTAATTACATTGAAAACCGATGGATTGTGGAATAGAATAGGCATCCTTGAGGTATGAACCAAAGAAAATACAAATTGGTAGTTACACCCTTCAGGGATATCAATAGACCAATGGAATAATAATAACCAAGGGTTTCCACATGAGATATAATCCCCCGACTAGGAAGAGATAAATTTATCATATGAGAATAGGTGAAAAATGATATAACAACAATTGAGAAAACAAAATGTAGTATGGGAGGCTAGGTTACACAAGACCCTAAGTTCAAGATCATCGATTTTGATGGTTAGGATGTTATAAAATTGGTGACAAGCAACTAGGAATAGTAACAAAAAAATTCAAAAAATTCCCTACCAGACAATGAAAAGGTGGGGTTTCCATAAATGGTTTAATTTTCCTTGTCCTAAATTGGGTGAGGTAAATTCCATTTCAAGAGGATATGAAGATCTATCTATGCTAGGCATAGATCATGAGAGAAAAACATCCTTGATGGAATCTTCCAGCTTGAGTGGAGTAGTCAGTTGAAGGGATAGAGATGGAGAGGATCCAAGATTAGGATACGAGCCATCCAAATATAGTGGAGGGTTAGAAAATGGGTTAAAAGTAGGTAAAGAAGGAATAGAGTCCTAAGTAGTAGAGTTTATGGGGTCAAAAGGGTGGGACATTACTGTCATAGGAGAAAACAAAGTGGTTAGTAAGTACCCACGGATAATAACTTTTTTAAAAGTAGGGATATCAAGGAGGAATGTGGAGTAAATTATCTTTTAAAAAGAGATTCATTTAGTTTTTTATAAAATAATCCATATTATTTCCCTTATATAGAAATGTTCTTCCATTGAATAATTATATTTTTAAATGAAGTAATACATGGTGTAACATTGTGTAGAGATTAAAATAAATAATTTCTAAAAGGTGATAAATTAGTTTTTAGAAATTAAAATCACATTTTCTTAATTATTAAGACAATTAATTATATCCTATTGATTTAAAAATGTGTTTTTGTAAATAAATAAATATATTTGATCTATAATAATCTTAGTCACATTTTTGTTATTATGATTTTCTTGGGTCGGTGATTGTGAGTTTTAAAAAAGGGGATTCTACGAGGATTCCAAAATATTACATTATATTAAAATTAAATTATAAAATATTGATTTTATTGATAAACTAAAATACTTTTTAGGATGATTTAAATTAATGGATAGTTATTTATATTTATGAAAAATACTTTTAGTTTCTATTTTCATGGGAATTTAAAGTTGTGTAATGAAAAATGGGTGATAAATCCTTTGAGATTTTATAACCAGCCTATTTTTTTACACAGTATAGTCCAATATTCATGTGAAACGTGGAATATAATGTTTTGGCCTCTATCACCAACCGAAGGTTCTCCCAATTCATTCCCCCTTGGGTCATAGATGAGGAACACACTTTTATCCAAGGTCAGTCCATTCAAGGATCAATGGGAATTTACCAAGAGATAGTTGGTGGCATAAAATGAAAGGTTGTGGGTTAAAACATCATTAATAAGATGGAAATGGACATGTACTATGATTTCCTTGAGTGGAACTTAGTAATTTGGGTAATGTGGAGGATGGGGTTCTTAGAATGGATTATCAACATTGTTTTCTCGTGTTACAACTCAGCTTGATTCAACATTTATTTCAGGGAGAGGTAGTGGGGTTTCTTTATACCTAATTGGGGGATAATATAGGGTGACTGACTTTCACCCACTATTTACATCATGGAATAATATTCAATTAGAATATTAGTAAGATCCTATATAAAAAACAAAATTACAAAACCACTTTATTACAGGGCTAATTTCTATGGGGTGTCCCATCTTATCTGTGATGAAAATTTGATCTTCATTATAAACAGATCCGTTTATTCAATGAGTGTTTTTAAAAAAATTATGAAAGAGTATTCTAGATGGAGTGGGAAAATCATTAAAAAGGAAAACATCACATGCTTCATCAACCACCATGCTCGGATAGACATTGAAATAACATTCAGTCACTGATGGGGATTCATAAGAAGGCCTTTCCTTAGTGTATCTAGGACTTCCAATAGCCTTATGAAAGGAGTTGGATCAGGTAATTTGTTGGAATGGTTATCTAGATAACCAACCGTATTACCAATTTTAATATTTGTATCCTTCCCTTCAGCAGCAAAATTACCCTTGTCAATTGTGTGTTGACATAAATACCCATGCACATTCTCTCAGTTCCCACGGTTCCAAAAGAGGTTATGAGGGAGATAAAAAATCCCATAAGTAAATTTATCTGTCATACAAATGGTGAGTAATGGTTCCACTGGGATTTCTGAAAGAAAATCACAAGACTGGTGGACTATGGGGGTATCAGTGTACGGAATATGGTGGAGGAAATACATCCCCTTCAAGGAAAAATTTCATGGGCTGTTATTGAGGGTCCCTCACTATAGAGTATATTTATCAAAGGAAAATTTTGGATTGATATGAGAACATCTTGAAATATCCCCTCCCCATTATGGATGTCATTATAGGCCCACATTCCGGTGTCTCAATGGCACTCCTGATGGCTTGTTGGATGTGGAGAACATTGTTTTTGAGATTATAATTGGGTACAAAAGGTGTTAGGATACCAAGGGTACATTTTTCCTAATCTAACGTTCATGAAGGCTATATGTTACCCCTATTTTATGAAAAATATTCACTATCCCACTAAAATAAGGGTATTCGATGGTATCCAAAAGTATGAAACCCTAGATGTTTTCATATTCAGAGGTAATGCTTCAGGTACCTTCACTACCAAAATCTATAGAAATGTGACATCATTGCTACAACCCTGTGACATATGTGTTGGATCTATTCATTGAAATTCAATCCCAACAAAATTCAAAATTCTAAAATGTAGGATCAATTATTCTGTTCTTCCCACCAATATGGCGATCAATTAAAAAATCATCTACATAGTCTCCAAATGTTCCTAAATCAATATTTATAAGGAGGAATACACAACCCACATTTTCTTCCAATGTGAGTGGGAAAGGAATGTGTGGTTATTTATGGGTGACTTCCTTGTTTACAACTCGGTGGTAGAGTCATCGAGGAGTTCCTTCAGCAGTGGTTTAGAGGTACAAACAAAAATAATCTAGAGGTGAGAGGTCGATCGATTATGATTATCATATTTACTGGTGTATTTGGGACGCAATGAATCGATCCCACAACATTCCCCTATATGACGCAACTTTACTAGTGAGAGCCAAGTTCCTTGTGGGGGACCGTTCTGGTATCAAAAACCAATGGAATGATTCACCCTCCATCAGGCACATCATGGGAAGAAGGAATCCCCTTTATCTCTCTAGACCCCAGCTAGTTGGTAATTTTGTGACATGAAGCCCCCTCCCCTTGGACTTAAGATGAATATTTATGTATCATTCCACCAAGGTAGTATGCAAGGAGGGGGTGTGGTCTGTGACCACACATGCTTGGTGATTCTTGGTTTCAACAATATTATGGGAATGGAAACTCGTGTATGGAAGAAGTGCATGCCATGTTTTCTGGTCTTGAAATATTATTAAACAAATAGATTCCCATGGATGTCGTAGAGGTATACGCAAATATTTTATGGAGACCCTTCAATGTTATCTCTTCCACTCCTTGGGAAATGACTTATTTGATCTGAAAATATGAGTCATTCCTCACCCTTGACATTGATCCTACATATACATGGAGAGAAGGAAACTATGTAGCTATTTTTCTGACCTCAAAGGAATTTTAGAAGGGTTTTCTCAAAGAGTTTTATAGATTTGGTTCCTTTCCCCAGGGGGTGAAGATACTGTCATTGGCGATGCTATGGGCCTCCTTTTTATAGACCCACTTGATGGAATTGTACTCATTTTTATAAATAAAAAAAAAATCATTTCTTTCAAAGTGGAATTATTATATCTATAATTCATGTTTTTTTATTAAATATTGAATTAATTACATGTTAGTTATTATTATATGTAATTACGGGTCTAGATTTAAAGATATGATTTTGAAAAAAAAGATCATGTTCTAACCGATATGTTTTAGTACCTTAAAAATATTGATTATAATATGGATATATGTTAAGGATTTAATTTCTATTAGGATTACATGGATAATTGAATTACCTAAAATTAATAGATGAACAATAAATATTTATTTAATATATGATTATAAAAAATTCATACTTGTAGTCTTCTAGGTATGTAAGTGAATTATTAATATTTCAATGATGATTCTTGAATGGTCTTGATGATATTTCATTCTATTTGAAAATTAATTGGTTCAATAAATAAATAATATACAATAATTACCATCTATATGACAATAATTCATATTTAAAATTTTATATTTTAAAATCATATGAAGCAAAATTATAAGGATTTATATTTTAAAACATTATCTATTTATTTAGAATGTAATTTTTATCCATGAAATGGGTTTTCAAATATAGTTTATGAAATAATTCCATAAATTCAATTATATTTATTTGATAAAACAATTTTTTTATTGGAAAAAATGATTTATAATTAATTTATTTTAATCATCTATTGGTTATGAGTACTTTTACTTGAATAAAATATTTTAATTTAGCCTTATGAAGAAGCTTTTAAACATAAAATATTTTATATGATCTATTTTAATTGATGTGATTAAATATAGGTGTGTGATATATCGTCCAAGACTATATAATTTATTGATTTATCAAATTTAACTATTTATTTATATTTTCTTTTCTTATTTCTTAAGAAATTCGTCATTTTTCATTTATCCCAAATGGGTTATAAATAACTGATTGACAATTAACATTTTTATAGAAGTTACATTAAGTAACATATAGTAACCCTTGCTTAAAAAACATGGGTACTACATCACTTTATAAGAACATCTAGCACATTGCAAAAATACAAGCCCAAAGATCGTAATGGTTTCATGTCTTTGGAAACCTGGAAACCGAATATTCCAAAATTGTAAAAGATATTCAAAATCTCCTTTAAAGCTCTTTTTCTTTATTATTCATACATGAAACCTTTCTTCATAACCTGGGGAAAGGAAACCTAAGTAAGGGGTGATATCAGATGATTGGTAAGGGTATAAAAGAGAGATATGGATGCATAAAATGGGGAAAAAGTGTATGAAAACATGATCATAACATTAGAATATCATACCTTACATATCAATGATCATAATCAAGTGTCATGGAATAAATATTAGCAGTTCATATGACATGAGCGATAATGAAATCTAGAGCATAATCCATGAAATCATAACATACGAATACGACATGGAATTATGGCATACACATTGGATTATAACATTATGAATACGTATAAGTGAAAAATTTAACTCAATAAGCTTTGGACATGAAATCAATCCCTCATATAAACACATGAATGTGCAACTAGGTACACACATAACATTGTGAACATGTAATCATGTTTTCAGATAATATTATGAACATGTTATCAGGTTCACATATAAACATATGGACATGCAACTAGGTCCATGCATAACATTTTGATCATCTAACATGATTCCCACATAACATTGTGCTCATGTATTAAGGTCATTCATAACATTATGAACATGTAATTAGGTTCATGCATAAACTTATGGAAATGAAACTAGGTCCATTCATAATAGATTGAACATGTAATGATGTTCATGCTTAACATTTTGAACATGTAATCAGGTTCATGCATAAATTTTTGAAAATGTAATTAGGTTCACATGTAACATATATACCAATGTCACATCCATCATTACTCAATGCATTAAAGGGGTATATAGGTCCCACTCATCACATAATAAAATCATAAATATTTTTGCCAAAATATTATAAATAATCATCATATCATATCCCAGGAAATGAAATGGGTATCATAAACATTAAATCATATCATTACCAATAGAAAATAGATAGGTCTCATAATTATTTCATCAAAGCATAACCAGTGAAAACAAGAAGGTTCCCCAAGAATATAACCCTTTGAAAAGGAATAGATTCTGAAAACCTCATTCCATAAAACAATAATCTATTTAGGAAAGAGTATGAATGATATTCTTTGATCATATCCTCATTAAAGAATAAACTATAACAAATTATGTCATCTTATATAGATAAATATATTTAAAGGATCAGATGGAACATTTCTTAAGGAAAATAACCTTTCATTGAAAAATGATTTCATAAAACCATTTAAAAATAATTTTCTTATAAATAAATAATTAAAATTTCATTTAAAAAAATTCTTGAGAAAATATTTTTTATGCTTAAAAATTAATTTTTTTTAGATAAATAAATCATTTAAGTTTTTTTTAATAAAATATATTTGACAAGTTATAATAGAAGATAAATGAAAATTTTAAAAACTTTTTTCCTTGGAAATATATGAAATAATATTTAAAAAATTTTGAAAATTTATTTTCCTTAATACTTATAAAATACGAAAGAAAAAATTTCCAAAACATTTTTCCATGAAAAAATATAAAAAATTATTGAAAATATTTTTAAAAACATTTTCCTTGAAAACTTATAAATGATGCTTCAAGATATTTTGAAAACCTCTTTCCTTAAAAACATATAAATTAAGACTAGAAACATTTCAAAAACCTCATTCATTAAATATTTATTAAATTATATTGAAAACATTTAAATCAATTTTTAAAAATAAAAAAATTTTGATTTTTTTTAGAAAATATGGGTTTTAATGAACATATATTTATGAACAAAGAGAGATATGATGTCAAATTTTCTTAAAAAAACATTATTATTATCATAAGTACCAATGTGTGGGAAAATGGTACCAATACATTAATATATCATGAATAAACATAGTACAATGCAATTTATTAGATTTATTGAGAGATGGATCATAAAATTTCATCAATGGGAGCATGATCATAATAAATTTTGATAATCAATGAGATTTTAGTAATAAACTATTACCAATTTGGTTACATTGAATCCTAAGCTGCATGAAAGAATAACTTTAACAATCATAAAATATCATGAAAATAATTATATAGATTATATGTAATGTAAATGTGTAGTATATACACTCTATATAAAAATATTGGTGCATAACATGACATGTATCTCAAAGAAGGAAAGAGACAAAAATTACTTTATCGATTTGGTACCTTTGAACCAAAAAACCCATGAATGATATATCATCAAATGGATTTGTAAATACTTCTAAATTAGGGATATGAATAATATAATACATTCATGATTTGTACATACAACACACAAAATAAATTAGTGTTGAATAAGGCATGAGTCTCAAAGAAATAAATTTGAGATGATAAAACCCTTACATTAAGTACTGACTTTCATTATACACATTCAAAACTACTGTATAATAAATATGAGTTTATTATAGATATTAAAAATATCCATATTCATATATATCACATCATACATTATTCACTTATGAATACACATTACCAATTTTTTAACAATTCCATGTCAAAATAACAATTCAGGTAATAACTACTTTGTTTATCATATATGTTTTGAATTTTTATTCTTGATCATCTTACTTAAATAATGATTTAATTTTTTAATTAATGTGAAAATGAATTTATATATAATATAAATTTATTATATAAATATTTTTAAATTATCCTTATAATATAATTATATGAAATGGAATACACCGTTCATAGAGCCGGTAGGACATACATACGCATAAATGTTGTTTTTGTTTTCGTATTGTATTAAAAGAAAGAAAGTAAATGATATATATATATATTATCATTACATTATAATTTTTTTTAATATATATCATATAAATTTACTAAACTCATCTTTAATACATTTCATGTAAAGTATGAATGACTAACATCACATTGAGGATGTAGTAGTCCACACATCCACAAACGAAGTTATTATATTTCCACAAAATGGAAATCATTATGGTATGTGTTATGTAATAATTAAATAAGAATAAAGACATCATAAATATCATATATACTATATAAAAACATCATTTAATACATAATTCCTAACCACTAGAGGTATTTAATGAAAAATGAACAACATTATTTCGCAAGATGGTAGTACTCCATACACACAAATGGTATGTTCGTCACCCATTTGATGGAAGTTTGTGTAGGTTAAGGTATAAAAATATAAATAAAACTATATCAGTATATTGGGGGTAGTAATTTTATTATATATTTTTTTAATAATAAGAATTTAGGGGGTGAAGATTTAAAATAAAACAATTGAGCTTCTAGAAGGACGTTACCTCTTCTTTGGGTAATTCCATTTGGTTTGGACCAAAGTACAATCTTTGATTGCTTCAATAAAAAATTATGTATTATAGGTTGAGATTAGTGAATTGTTGACCTTATTTGTGGAGGGGTTTTATGAGCTAATTTATATTTATAGGTGTGATGGAGTGAGGGTGTGAGTGCCCTTTTATAGTGGAGGAGGAGTGATATTCTTGCCAATATGAAGATGTAAACACTATTGAGAGGTCTTCCTTACATCATGTGACTTTAATAAATATCAACATTTGGAAAAATATTGTAAATATTTTGAAATATATCCATCCAATGTTTTTTGGACACATTTTTGGTTATTTATCCAGTTAAGTTAAAGTTTGACCACTACCTAACTAATTTTTACCTTAATCATTATAATTAATTTTAATTATATCCAATAATACTTTTGATCAAATAATACATTAATCATATTATAAATTATTATCTATTATCATTAGAAACATGAAAGAAATTTTTTTTAAATTTCTACCATAGATGTTGTAGAAATAAATTTAATATTAATCTAGTAGATGGGATGAGAAAACAGGACTTTAAAGAGAAAAAGTCTACAAGTTTGAAATGTTTTTATATCCAATTTCAATGTGCAATTAGTTAAATTGACCAAAATTCAATTAGTTAATGTACTATTTATCTAATTATATTTTAAAAAGAAATTAATATATAATTTAATTATACTAATAAATTAGAAAATATGTATTATTGAATTAAAATTCACCATTTTCACTATTCATCAAAAAATGAAACTTATCAGGAAAATATAAAAAATTCACCAAATGTAAATTTTGATATTCCAGTTTCAAAATTTAATTTAATTTTCTCAAATAAAAATTATAAAAGTTCTAGAATTTATATTTAAAAAGGGTTCACCATTAAAAGGAACTAAAATTAAATTTTAGAAAAAATACAACATTTTTATTCATAACATTTTATTTATTCATATCTTATACCTATAAATTATATTTGATGGGTATAAAAAATATATATTTAAATTATAATATATAAATTTTATTTAGAAAAATAATCATAATTGATTTTCTAATTTAGTGGTATAAATTTTTTTTTGTATGTTGAAAAAATAGTTTTCATAGAAAAGAAATTTCATTACTTTCAAATAGTTTTGACATTGATTTATAACTAATTGATAACCAACATATTCATTTAATATACAAGTTTAAATCATATTTTTACAATTTATTTAATATTCTTCATAGATTTCCTTCCAATGACTTGGTGGTTGATATAATAATATTTTAATAGTAATATTAATAATATATTGTAGTTCGGCAGAACTCATCCTTGTGTGTAACACAATATATGTAAAGGACTCGGTATTGTGTGTAATACAAGAACAACATAGTTTGATTTGTACCATAATACAATAAATGTGTTTTCTATAGTGAAAGAATAATTTTTTTGTTCCATATAACATAATCCAAACTTGGTGATTTCATATAACAAAATCTATATTCG
Source organism: Viscum album (assembly GCA_963277665.1). NCBI lineage: Eukaryota > Viridiplantae > Streptophyta > Magnoliopsida > Santalales > Viscaceae > Viscum > Viscum album. The sequence goes on from OY728137.1 coordinate 2,050,125,054, forward strand.
ATGTGGTGTGAAATAAAAAATATCAAAAAGATTAAATTAATTTGAATAAAATTATTTTACCAAATATAGATATGTTACATTATACCCCCATTAAAATGATTTTTTCCTTGAAATTCATCTGGGTTGTCAATGGTTTTATACTTTAGCATTCCATTCATATAAGCCCACATTGTAAGATAAATACTAAAACATCCTCAATAAATGGATAGTCGGAAACACATTGGTTACACAAAGTAACACATAACTAGTTTCCCAAATAGAGGAACTTAGGTGGGAAATAAAAACCTGGACATGGATGAAAATCCTAAATAATCATAGAGATTGAAAAAGATCATTGATCACAAGAAAGTGGGTCAACCATTGAATTTTAATTATAATGAAAATATAAATCGATTAAGAATGGAAAATGTCACTAATATCATAGAAAATAATTATAATCGTGGAATTTTTTATTTCAATATGCTTTTCCAAATGTTGAATATTTTTTTACAATGAGATATACATACATGATTCCATTAATTTTCATAAGAAAAATCTCATGATTTGGTCCTATATTTAATAATTTTTATTTCACCTCTTACTCTTAAAAAATAATGTGCTAATAGATAATGAAATCCATGATAAGACAACCCATATATCGTCAGTTACTTTCAAAAAAAATTGTATAGAAAAATTTATTTAATATATATAAATTCTAATATGGTGATATAATACATTAATCTAACAAAATTCATCCAATGTTCAACTTAATCATTCCTTAAATAGTTAACCTTATAACACTTCCAAAATATGAAAATCCAACAAATCATAAAAAAGGTCACTAATTTTATCACAATAAACTTATCATTGATCCCCAATATATCATAAATTATCTCTTTGTTTTCATATAACAAAAATGTGAATACCTTCTCCGTGTTTTCTCCCGAAACATGTTAATAATGTGAATTACCATTAAACCTTATTTAAAACATTGATGCTTTATAATTTAAAGTATTGTTGGATATATTGCTTAAATAAAAAAAGTTGAAAACATTATACATGATAACATAGATATATTTTTAGTAAACCCTTTATCAGTTATAATGCCATCAATACCATAAAATTTACATTACCCAAATCAATCGTTTCTTTATCCCAGATAAAAATAATTCCCTAAACATCATGAACGCATTAAGGGTTAACTTCCCTTAATCAAAATAACACAATTCTATGTCTTCATCACCATTCAACAAATCCTTTTCAATCCTAGATGAAAAACCTATACTAAATATAATTATATATTTCTGTATTCATATAACATAATCTTTGAATTCAAAAACATATAAACTTTAATCATTCAACATTATTCTTAAACCATTACCCAAGATTCGTCATCTTATTCCTTAATACCACTTTCCTAAAAAATGAAATATGTATCTTGTATTAACATTCAACAAACTCAAATTAATCATGCTTATAAAAAATAGTATTAGAACATCACATACCATTAATATGTTGTTTGTGGAATCTTCATCATCAATATAAAAAAATTTACTCATACAACCTTGTGGAGAATCATCTTGAGATTTCCATAAAAATGAATTGATATTCATAGGGGGAAAATATTTCCATCCTCACATAAAACATTCAGCTATTGATAATACCTTAGGGAGGCCAATATTTCTATCTATTGTGTTAATTGAGATATTCATTTTCCCTTTATAGTTACTTACTTCTTGTTCTTTTTTCCATAGTCAGAAACCTCTTTTTTATTCCTCTAAGACATTTACATCTGTGTTTTTACTCACATTATTTACACAAATGATATTGAATATTCTTTCCTCTTTTGTCTCTATTACCCAAATTCTTAGAAAAATCCTTCCCTTTCTTCTTTTCTGAGTCTAAGAGTTTATTATGATACACATTGTTAATAATGTTCCACAAAAAATTATTAGGCATGATTACAATATCCTTCATTCTATTGATCATCCCATTTGACTGACCATCAGAAAATCTTCCATCACATTCATTATTGTCCCAATTATTTATAGCTACCACCATTGACTTAAACCACAATGCATTTTTTGAGAAACAATTATCATAATATAAAACCACATAATGATGAAAAGGTACTTATATGATTCCTAAATCATTACACCTACTTTTAAACATATTACACCCTATGTTTATACTTAGAGACATCCTTATAAATTTCCTTAGAAATATGCATAGGGATCTCACTAATTTCTTCTTATCCTAATTTACAATGGTTGACTAAATATTTACTCTGATACTAAATATTGAAACCCATGATTATCATACATAGATATTACACCATTTTAGATGAATATTCATCACATTAAAAAAATTCATGCTTGAGTACCTCACTAGTTTAATGTCTTTGGAAACATGGAAACACAATCTTTGTACTTGGTGAAATATATTAAACATCTCCCATAATGATATTACCCTTTTGTACTCCTACTTAAAACATTTATTCGTAACCTAGGGAAATGTAAACTAAGTAAGTGGTGGGATAATATGATGATTAAGCATAGAAAATGATATATGTAAGCATAACATGAGAAAAAGTGTATGAAAACATGATCATAACACTAGAAGATAATACCCTGAATATCAAAGATCATAATCGAGAGTCATGGAATAAATATTGAAATTCATAATTAAATAATGATAAGGTAATCTAGATTATATGCCATTAAATCAGAACATATGAATAAGACATGTAATTGTAGTATACACACCATCTTATAAAACTATTATACATGTATACATAGTAACATGTTAACTCATTAAGTTACGGAAATGAAATTAGGCCCATGCATAAACTTATGGACATGCAACCAGGTCCACACATAACATTGTGAACATGTAATTAGGTTCACACATAATATTTTAAACATGTAATTAAGTTCACACATAACATTATAGACATGTAACTAGGTACATGTAGAACATTCTGAACATATAATTAGGTTCATATATAACATTGTAAACACATAATAAGATTCACTCATTAAAAATGTGAACATGTAGTCAACTTCACACATAAACTTATTGAAATTTAACTAGATCTATACATAACACTGTGAAAATGTCATCGGGTTCACACATAACATTTTGACTATGTAATCAGGTTCACACATAACTTTTTGGACGTGTAATAAGGTTCATGCGTAACATATATACTCATGAGTCATCCATCATTACCCAATGCATTATAGGGATATATAGGTCACACCCATGAAATAATAAAATCATATATCTGCGTTACAAAAGATTATAAAAAATCATCATTTCATAACCTATGAAATTAAATGGGTACGATAAAATTTTCATAATATCATTATGAATAAAAAAAATATTGGTCTCATAATCATTTCATCAAATCATTACCCATGAAAAAAAGCGGGTTTTAAAATCATATAACCTGTGGAAGAGATACTATTTTCATAAACATCATTCCATTAAAACACAAGAAATTCAAGAATGAATATTAATTGTATTTTTTGATCATATCCCTAGTAATGTATAAACTGTTACAAAGTATGTCATCTTTGACAGAGAAGGATTTTTAAAGGATCACATAGAACATCTCTTAAGGAAAATATCCTTTCTTTGAAAATCCATTTAACAAAACCATTTCAAAAATCCATTTCATATAAATAAATATTTGAAATTTTGTATACAAAATTTCTTGAAAAAATATATTTTCTACTTAAAAAATATAAATTCTAAAAAATAATAATTTTGAAAACATTTTTCTTATAAAATAGATTTTAAAACATACAAAGGAATATTGATGTTATTTTGAAAACCTTTTTCATTGAAAACTTATAAAAGTATATTGAAAACATTTTGAAAAAAAATTCTTGGAAAATTATAAAATATGATTAATTTTTTTTGAAAAAAAAATTTCCTTTAAAACTTTTAAATGATTCCTGAAGAAATTTTGAAAACAAATTTCCATTAAAACATAAAAAGACGCTTGAAAACATTATAAAAAAATTCTTCCATGAAAACATAAAAAAAGATTTAATTTTGTTTGAATTTTTTTTCACTAAAATCTTATAAAATAATATTTAAAAACATTCAAGCACCATTGAAACTAATTTATTTGAAAACCTTTTTAGAGAACATATTTTTTAAAGAACACAGATTTAGGTCCAAAGAGGGAGATAAAGTTTTATTTTTTTAAAATAATTTCTTAATTATATTAAGTTCCAAATAGTGAGAAATGGTAATATTACATGAATATATATTGAATATCCAATGATTAAGAAATATCATGATATTTCTTGAGATTTAGATCATATTATTTCATCAATGGAATCATAATCCTAAACAATCTCGATAATTGATGAGATTATAGCAATAAACTGTTAGCAGTTTGGTATCATTGAATCATAATAACCATAAAAGAATAAAAATATATGAAACATAAAATATCATTAAAATAATTATATTCATGGTATAAAATTTAAATATAATGTATATAGATCCCTTATAAAAATATAGGCCATTAACATGACATGTATCTCGATGAAGGAAAATTGAGACAAACATTATATTTCTGATTTAGTAACCATTGAACCATAAACCCCATGAATGAAATATAATCAAATGTATATGTAAAATCCATGAAATATAATTAAAATAAACATAGAATACATTAATGGGAATTAAATATACCACAAAAAAGAAATTAGTGGTGAATAAGGAAAAGTCTCACATAAATAAAAGTGAGATGAGAAAACCCTTACCTTAATTATTGACTTTCTTTGTACACATTCAAACCTATAGTATAATTAATGTAATATTATTATATATATAAAAAACAACATTATTAATATATATAATACCATATATTATTCACTAATGTCTTTATATTACCCATTTATTAACAATTTCATCTTAAAGCAATGTTTTGTGTAATAACAGCTTTGTTTATCGTTTCTGTTTTGAATTGTTATTCTTGATCCCTTTACATAGATAATGATTCACATATTTAAAGAATATATAAAAAGATGTATATATAATATATATAACATATATATATTTATTTATTTATAATAATCCATAAAATATAGATATATGAAATAGAATACACCATTCATGGATACGGTAGCCCGTATATATCTATGAACAGTGTTTTCTTTTTCATGTCATATTTAAGGAAAACAAGTAAATGAAATATATTTTTATATATAAATATTATATTTAAATTAGAACTATTATTTCTGATATATAATATATTTTTACTAAACACTTCCTTACTACAATACATGTAATTTTTGAATGAATTACATCGCTTTGAGGAGGCGATAGTCCACATATCCACAAACAAATTATCGTACTTTCACAAAATGGAAATCATGAAGGTACATGTTATAAAATAATTAAAGAATTATAAGTACATAATAAATATCATATATATCATATAAAAATATTATTTCCATCATTATTTCCAACCTTGAGAGGTGGTAATGGAAAATATGAACAATATCATTTTGTGAGGCAGTAATCCACCATACACACAAATGGTAAGTTCATTACACTTTTTATGGAAGTGTGTGCTAGTTTTGGTAGAAAAATTACAATAAAAACATATAAGTATATTTAGAATATTTATTTTATTATATAATTACTTAATAATAATAATTTCGGCTGTAGAGAATGAAAATAAAATAGAAGAGCTTTTGGAAGGATGCTATATATTCTTTGTGTAATTCCATTTGGGCTGGACAAGACAACTAACATGGTTTGGTTTCTATCCAAAGATAGGATTATAGGATGAGATGACGGAATTAGGGAGATTATTTGGATAGGGTATAGATGATACAAGGTGTCTGGAGAGGTGTGAGGAAGTGAGGGGGGGGGGTGAGATCTCTTTTATAATGGTGGTGGATTGACATTCTAGCAAACATAAAAAGGAAAAGACTATTGAGAGGTCTTCCTTAGCTCATGTGCCTCCAGCAATTTTCCAAATTCTATGAAATAGGGTTCCTAGTCAAAATATATCCATAAATTGATTTTTAACATGTTTCTATTTTATTTGGACACTTATGTTATGGTTTAACGACTTAGTAAACTCATTTTTACCTTAATCATTATAATCAATTTTAATTTCATTCAAAAATATTATATTATAAAGAACTATGTTGAAATTATTATAAATCCAAATTTATTCTAATTCAATATATGGAATAAATTTTTCAAAATTTCAAAAACATAATTTTCATAAATTAATTTAATATTAATCCCACAGATGAGATGAGAAAGGGAGGTTTTAATGCAAAAAATTAAAAATGTTTGAAATGTTTTTATATCCAATGTATATGTGAAATTCGTTTCAATAGAATAAATTGGATTACATTATATATTATTGATATAATTATACTTTAAAAACAAATAAATATATTATTGAACTATATAAATAAATAATACCAAAATGCAGTTTTGAAATTAAACACAGTATTTTTCAATATTCATAAAAAATGAAACTTCTCAAAAAATTCAAGAAATACACCCAAATTAATCCTTTATATTCCTATTTAAAAAATAACCCTTATTATTTCATATAAAAATTATTAAAGTGTGAAAATTTATTTTTAAAATGGGTTCACTATTAAAATGTTGTAAAATAACCATTAAAAAATACATATTTTTAATCATGAAATTAGATTTATTCTTGTCTTATAACTATAAAATATATTGGATGATTATAAAAAATATTAATTGATCATATAATCTATAAATTTATTTAAAAAATCATCAAAATTGGTTTATTTAATTTAGTAGGATAAAATTCTGTTTGTGCATAGCAAAATTGTTTGCATAAAAAAGTACTTTCTTTATTTTTAAAAAGTTATTATATTTATTTATAACTAATTGAAAACAAAAAGATAAATTTTATATACATGTTTAAGTAATTTTTTAAAAATTTAGTTAATATTATTCATAACTTCCATTCTAATGGATAGGTGGTAGCTATAATAATATTGTAATAATAATATTAAGAGTATATTTTAGTTTAGATAAACCCGTTCTTGACTGTAACATGAGCACTCAGAGGGACTCATTATTTTGTGTAACATAAGCCACATATAGTGTTTTGTGTACTATAATCCAATGTAATTGTTCCTTGTAGTAATATATTATTATTTTTGTGTATAATCTAGGAAAAAATAGTTTTTTGATATAAAAATATCTATATTCATTTTTGGGTGAAATGAAGAATATAAATAATAAAAAAATAATTTGAAAATAAAGATTTCAAAAAATCTCGAGTTGTTATATTCTACCCACCCTAAAATTAATTTCTCCTTTGAAATTCATCAGGGTTATCAAAGGTCTAATACTTGAATGTTCTAGTCCTAGAAACCCACATCGTAAAAAGGAATACTTAAAATTATTTTAAAATAAGAAATAAGAAATTATAATAGTTAATCAATGTGCAAAATAACTAGTTTTCTACATTAGTGATCATATTTAACACCCCAAGCTTCCACAAAACGCTTCTCTTTCAATAATGCAATAGCTTTCATTGTACGCAAGATCGAGATTCTAACACACCACGACCAATCAATGTAACCGTTATGAATAGTAATACCAATATTTTTAAATTATATAAATTTTATATTTCAAAATGGCCTTTATTTTTGGATTCATAATATCAAAATTAGCCTATGTTGAATTTTTTTGGAATTATTCTGAGAACATCCAATTTTTTATAAATAGTAAAAAAATACTTAAAAACAACTTTTTAATAAAAATAATTTATAGTGATAAATTATAATATTTAGTGGTTTTAAAGTATAATTAGAATATATTTTTAACATTTTATCTAGTGGTGGTCATTATAATTAATTTCACATTGAAATTGGACATAAAAAATTGTCAATCCTTTGATAGATATTGTTTCTTAAAAACAGGCTATTTGTTTGTACAACGGGAATTAACTATATAATTTATTAATGAATCTTCTATGTTTTTAATTTGGTAAAGTTGAAATCATTTTTTAATTTGGAATATCAAATATATCATCGGGTAAATTTTTGGTATTTTTCTGATAATGTTCATTTTTTAATGAATAATGAATAATGTTGTATTTTAATTCAAAACTGCCTTTTCATCCAATTTATTTATATAGTTATATTGTCATTTTAATTGGTTTTAAATTATACTTGAATTATGTTTTTATCACTTAATACAATTTTGTTCATTGGAAGTAATTTTACTTTTCAATTGGATGTAAAAACAAGTCAATATTTTGATAGATTTTACTTCTTAAAAACTCATCTTTGGTTTTGACAATGAGAATTATTTTTAAATTAATTACTGTAATTTCATTGTTTAGAATTTGGTAAAATGGATTCAAAATTTGGAATCATAAAGTCCAAATTATGTAATTAATACTCTTTTGTTTTTTGACATTATGAATAGTAACGACGACAATTATCTTTAATTATCATGATTAATTAGTAATCGGGTAGTTAAGGGTAATGAAATAATATCATAATAATATAAAATGACCCCAAAATTTGTCCTAGTGCTATTGGTTGTGTCATTTCCGACCATGGGATTCCTTGTTCCTACTTAGGGATCCCATGGAATCACTTTTGTGTGATAATGACATTTTATCATTTTATTTTTAATGAAAGGAAAACATAACAAAAGTATGTAACACCTATGTAAATCAATTTTAATTTTGTCTAAATAAATGATCTCTTAGAATAAAAATAGTCATTGGAAAGATAAAAATATTTTATACATCATGTTATTTTATTTTAATTTTTATACATTAAATAAATAAATTTTTTTATGACACCATGATGATGCTGTGATTACCTCATTAATGAACGATTTAAATAAAATGAATAGATAAGGTAAACTCTAGGACTTAAACTTGTATAAATCCTATTGGATGGGTGTATTTATAACCCTTATCACCTTATCCTATAAATATATCATTTTGGGGCCTTTAAAATCCAAAAATTATTTCATAATAAAGTAACATTTCAATCTTTCCAAATGATCCTCTTCTCTCCTCTTATAAAAGGCCCCCATCTCTACCACCTTATTCACACCATTAAATCCATTTGGCTCGGCCAACATCTACCCAAATACTCTCCCTAAATCCCTCTATTACTCCTAGAAGCCTCACTTTTGGCAGAAGTCTTACCAAGGAAGCCTTTGGCTCAAATCAAAAAGAGTTACCTAGTTTTAAGGTAATGTCTTCCATTATGTTATTTTGTTTTATTTTGATTCTACAACTCCTTAAACCAATTTTGTTACATTATTTTGTAACAAAAACGGTATATTTAATATACAACGATGTTTTTATGAGAATTATGTAATTTACACTTACACACACCTCCATCTAATGGTTAAAGAACATACTGTTTCTGTGGGTAGAAAATTACTACCTGATGAAACGATGATTGTTCAATCATCTTTTAACACCTTTCATGGTGGCCATTAAAATTTCACAATATTTATATATGATATATATTATATTTATGATTTCCTTATGTTTCTTTATTTTTTTATTATGGCATAATTTTATGGTTTCCATTATGGGTAAACACGATAATTTCATTTTAGGAAGTGTGGACAATCGCCCTCTCAAAGTGATTTGAATCGCTAATGCCATATGTGGGACGTATAAGGGATAGAGTTAATGATATATATATTATAATAGAATTATAATATACCTTTATATCATTATGATTTCATTCCATTAAATATGAAATAGAAATGAAATTTGCGTTCATGCGTACGTACAACTTACCGTCTCTATGAACGGTGCATTTCAATTCATACCTCTAAATGTTATGTAATATTATAAATGCATGTATAAACTGGAAATACATGATATATACTCTATATAAATCATGAATATAATTCTCGAGATAATGGATATTTTACCATGTAAACAACATGAAATTATAAGAAGTTTATTTTTGACTCAAGTACCAAGGATCGACAAAACGACCGTTATTAAATGAAATGATTACATAATGTTGATAACATGGTAATATGTGATGTAAAAAAAATAATGAACTTGAAAAAGTTTCTTAATAAAATAAAAATTAACTATAGTTTATTATTCAGGAGATTAATGAACGATCGAGTCAAGTCGGACACGAGGTAAGGGACTTCGTCTCAATCTCCTTTCATCAAGGCATATTTTATTTTATACACAACTTTATTTTATGCGGTGTAGAAACCCTTTTGACTTTTACTTTTATTCAAAAGAAATCCTTTTATATGAAGTGTTTTTACTAAACGAAAAAGGAATGTTTTTTCTTACATATGCGGCGACGACGACTTCTCTGCCACCGGGACCTTAATTTGAGTTTCGGGTTCCTCTATAAGCCTTAACTTTTTTTAAAATGAAAAATAAATACCATGGTTTACTTTTCTTTTATTTTGTTATTGAAAATGTTTTTATTATATCAATTTTTTGTGTTAATATATTTTGATTTAAATGTCAAAATGTTATGTTTCCTTTATGCATGTTTTCTGTGATACGATTATGTTATGGTTTATGATATATTTAAACCTTTCAAATAACGAATGTGTTGGACTTAGTAAGTGATGTGTGGAGCCCGCTATAGCTCCTCGATGCATTGGTAAGACTTATGAGACAAACTATAGTCTTGGAATGAGGGCTTGATAAAATATTATTTGTAGTCTTGGAATGAGGTCTTGGCTATGTGGTTTTGGTAGTATGGCATTATGCATTACAACATTATGAAATTAGTTATTGATATTTCATGTGATTATTCGACTAGTAAAATATCCATGTTAATATGTAAATGGAATTATTTTATTTTATTTCTTCCATATTATGCTGATGTTAAAGTTTAAAATTCTTTGGTTTTAGTTATAAATTGCCATAGATTTTTATGTTTGTTTGTGAAAGTTTCTACTATATTGTTATCCTTACTGAGAATCTAGACTCACCCCTTTCTATGTTTTATTTTTCCCAGGATGTGAAGAAATATTTTATGACTGACCTAGAGGGATAGTCTGAAGGGGATATGAGTGTGTACTATGGAGACTATGTTATTTTAGTTTTTCACTTTATGATGTAATGTAACATTAATGAATATATCTAGTGATTCCAAGGGTACTAAACTAATCGGTCATTCGAGACTTGATCATTTGTGATCATGCCAATGTTACATAATAATGAACCGACTCTGGGTAACTGGGGTTGGGGCATTAAAGTTAGTATCAAAGGCAGTTTAGTACTATCCTTGGAAGCTATATTTAGATAAACACTGATTAGAGCACATAGCCCGAAGATAGACTTTGAGGATTAGTATAGAAGAACATCTGAGAATTTTGGTATTATAGAGATTTTGTGAGTTTCTGAGAAATAAATACCTATCTAGATATGAGCAATAAGAGGCGTATCTGGAATAGATGAACCTAGGGGTAAAACCCAAAAACACCGCGTTGATCTAGACGCAAACGGGAACTGGTGCATGACAACGGGCCTTGTTGTACTCTTGGTTACGACACTCCCAAGGGATATGCTTAGGATAATTCTCATATTCTTTACAAACCTCTATGAAGGGTTTATGAGTATAAACTACCTCAAATAAAACAATTTTTTGATTATGGATTATATCCATAAACTGTTCAATTTAGGTTAATTATTTTACAGGTATGAAATTGTGTATTTTGATTCATAAACTGATCTAGTTTATGCCATTGTTTAGAAATGGAACCTAGTGTAAGGAATGGAAATCGTATCAATGCACCCACTCCATGCAGGGATTTCCCTCATGCTTAAGATAAATATTGTGGAGCTGGTGATGAAACTGTTACTGATTAGATAATTACCATACTAGGACAACTCACTCAGGTTATGAAGAATAACCTTACTCATATGGAGCACCCTAATTCGTAAAGTGGAGGATCAATGTTAGAAGGCTTAATGGGGAAACAAACACTAACATTTACTGGGGGTACAAGTCCATTAGTAGCTGAGCAATGGATAAATTCCCTGGAGAAAATATTTCAGGCTCTAGGGAGTAGTGAAAGGGAAAAAGTTGTCATGGATGTTTACCGCCACACTGGAGATGCTGATAAATGGTGGTCATTGATTTAAAAAAAAGGAAGATGAAGAAGAATCAAGTATGGAATGGAGATATTTTAAAGATATTTTCATAGAAAAATACTTTCTTCATGACCATCGAGCATATATGGAAAGACCTTTTCTGAGTTTGAGGCAAAAGGAGGACGAGAATGTTAGAAAGTATAAGTCCATATTTACAAGGTTAGCGAGGAATGCTACAGATTATATACGTAAAAAAAGAAGTACGATTGATCATTTCTTTGATGGGTTAAAACCATTTCTCTGTCGAGATTTAGTATCACAATCTTTCTCATCGTACGAAGATATTTTCTCGTGTGCTATCAAGACAGAAAAAGAGTTCTCCAAGTCGTATGACAACAAAGTAAAGCAGGAGAAGAAGAGAACGTTGAATCAAGAGACAAATTAAGGGAAAAAGGGAAAGTAGGATTTTCCATTATGTGATAATTGTGGTAAGAAACACCCCTGTACTTTCCTAAAAGGAGTGGGAGTTTTTTACAAATGCGGAGAAAAAGGTCACAAGACTCGTGATTGCAAGGGAAAGAAAGAGGCTTTCAATGTTTAATTCTACAATTATAGAGAAATGGGGCATTATGGAAATGTATTCCCTAATCTCCAAGGAAATTTAACTCATAAAAGGCCAAGGGAGCAAGGCCATGCTTATGCGGTTACTACAGATGAAGTTGAATAATTATTGTATTTGTGTTTTTGGACTCAAGAACTATATTATGGTTATAAGAATAATGTGATATATATAAGGATTTTACTACAGTATATGTTGTTTTCATTAAGTTTTTAATATGATGAAGGTAATCATATTTTTATTATGTGACAATAAGAAAAACATTACTTTGTATGGGGAATCTGATGTTACAGTTGATTTTGGAATTTAGAGACCTTTTAGAGAAATTCTGGACAGAGGTATTTTGGATAACTATAATGGTTGGAATGGATTAATTTGAACTTTGGATAGTATTTTTTAAGGTTAATACATTTCTGAATTTTATTTTTGGAATATTATAATACTATAGTTTTAGTAAAAGGACAACCCGCAGGTTCGGGGATAACCCGTCGCGTCGGAAAAAGCTACAGGAATCGAACCCACACCTATTGTCCGACATGCCTTTTTTACCTTACACTAGCCTACAGGAAGTCCATGGTTATTAAAAAATAGTTTTCCTAATCTAAATGATATGTGTTAATATTTATAACCTTGTATGATTAGGATAAATATTATATTTTTGAGTTCAATTACCTTTGGAGTGAAAGATGGGCTTGTGGAAAAATTTATAAAAGAATCAAAGCCTACATGACATGTAATTATATTTCCTTACATTCTTAGTAAATCTCATAAATAAATTCCTCAACTCTTTTCAAGGTAACTTAAAACAAAAACAATTTTAGTTAACTTTTCCTACTGGGGAATGAATGACCGTTTAACCAATAACAAGTTTTTGATTTTCTTGTAGTAAACATTCTTCTAATCCTATTTTCTAAAAATCTCCATCAAACCTTGATGGTTTGTTTCTCCTACATATCGATGTTTTCATAGAATCCTAGTATGGGATATCTCATGTGACCTTTGTACTTCTCTTTATTTCTTTTAAAGTTATGTTTTTAATAACCCTATTTCCTATATGGGTTTTCCAAAAAGGTATTTTCTATTTTAAACATTTTATTTTCGAAGAAAATTTTCAAATTGCGAGGACACAATTTATTTATTGATGGGAGAATGTAACACCCCACGATTCCACAATATGCTTATCTTTCAATAATGCAATTTCTTGCATTGTACGTAAGATCGAGATTCTAACACACCATGACCAATCAAAGTAGCCATTATTAATAGTAATTCCCACTTTTTAAAATTATATAAATTTTATATTTTAAAATGGATTTCATTTTTGGATTCAGAATATCGAAATTAGACAACGTTGAGTTTTTTGGTATTTTTCTGAGAACTTCCAATTTTCGATGAATAGTAAAAAAATACTTAAAAACTTTTTTTTAATAAAAATAATTTATAGTGATAAATTATACCATTGAGTGGTTTTAAAGTATAATTAGAATATATTTTTACCATTTTACCGAATGGTGGTCATCATAATTAATTTCACTTCGAAATTGGACATAATCAATTGTCAGTCTTTTGATAGATATTGTTTCTTAAAAACACGCTATTTGTTTGTACAGCGGGAATTACCTATATAATTTATTAATCAAAATTTTATGTTTTTTATTTAGTAATATGGACATAATATTTTAATTTGTATTATCAAATATAGAATAGGGTGAATGTTATGTATTTTTCTAATAATGTTCATTTTTTAATGACTAGTGAAAAATGTTGTATTTTAATTCAAAACTGCTTTTTAATCCAATTTATTTATATAGTTAGATTGTAATTTTAATTGGTTTTAAAGTATAATTGAATTACTTTTTTATTACTTAATACAATTTTTTTTCATTGGAGGTAATTTCACTTTTCAATTGGATGTGAATACAAGTCAATATTTTGATAGATTTTACTTCTTAAATACTCGTCTTTGGTATTGACAATGAGATTTATTTTTAAATTAATTAAAGAAATTTCTATGTTTAGAATTTGGTAAAATAGATTCCATATTTGGAATAATAAGGTCCAAATTTTTTAATTAAGACTCTTTTTTTGGACAATATGAATAGTAACGACGACAATTATCTTTAATTATCATGATTAATTAGTAATCATGTAGTTAAGGGTAATGATATAATATCATAATAATATAAAATGACACCAAAATGTGTCCTAATGATATTGGTTGTTTCATGGATGAACATGGGATGACTTTTTCGAAATTAGGGACCCCATTGAATCACTTTTGTGTGATAGTGACATTTTATCATTTTATTTTTAAAGAAAGGAAAATATAACAAAAGTATGTAACACCTAAGTAAAACAATTTTAATTTTTTCTAAATAAATGATCTCTTATACTATAAAGAGTCATTGGAAAGATAAAAATATTTCATACATCATGGTATTTTTTTATAATTTTTGTACATTAAATAAATAAATTTATTTATGACACCATGATGATGCAGTGATTACCTCATTAATGAACGATTTAAATAAAATTAAATGATAAGGCAAAATCTAAGACTTAAAATTGTCTAAAGCCTATTGGATGGGTATATTTCGAACCCTTATCACCTTATCCTATTAATATACCATTTTGGGTCCTTTAAAATCCGAAAAGCATTTCATAATAAAGTAACATTTCAATCTTTCCAAAAGAGCCCCTCCTCTCCTCTTATAAATGACCCCCACCTCTACAACTTTATTCACACCTTCAAAGACTTTTGGCTTAGCCAAAATCTACCCAAATACTCTTTCAACTTACCTCCATTACTCCTAAAAGCCTCACCTTCGTGATAAGTCTTTCCAAGGAAGCCTTTGGCTCAAATCAAAAAGAGTTACACAATTTTAATGTAATGTCTTCTCTTATGTACTTTTGTTTTATTTTTCTTCTCAAAATCCTTAAACCCTTTTTATTACATTATTTTGTAAAAACACCAGTATATTAAATATACTAGGATGTTTTTATTTGAATTATTTGAATTACACTTACACACACCTCTGTATAAATGTTAAATAACATATTGTTTCTGTGTGTGGCGAATTACTACCTCACGAAATGATGATTGTTCAATCTACTTTTAACACCGTTCATGGTGGCCATTAATATGTCACTATATTTATATATGATATAAATTATATATATTTTTTCCTCATGCTTATGTATTTTTCATTTATGGCATAAATTTATAGTTTCTGTTTTGGGTAAACACGATAATTTCATTTTAGGAAGTGCGGACTACAGCCCCCTCAATGTGATTTGAATCGTTAATGCCATATGTGGGACATATATAGGATGGAGTTAATGATATTATATATTATACTAGTATTATAATATATCATTATATCATTATTATTTCATTTTATTAAATATGAAATAGAAATGAAAGTAGCGTTCATGCGTACGTACAGCTTACCGTCTCCATGAACGGTGCATTTCATTTCATACCACTAAATATTATGTAATATTATAAATTCATGTATAAACTGGATATATATGATATATATGATATCTAAATCATGAATATAATTCTGGAGATAAGGGATATTTTACCACATAAACAACTTGTAATTATAAGAAGTTTATTTTTGACTCAAGTACCAAGGATCGACAAAACGTCCGTTATTAAATTAAATGATTACATAATGTTCATAACATGGTAATAAGTGATGTAAAAGGAATAATGATCTTGAAAAATGTTCTTAGTAAAATATAAATTAACTATAGTTTATTATTCAGGAGATTAAATAATGATCGAGTCACATCGGACACGAAGTAAGGGACTTCATCTCAATCTTCTTTCATTGAGGCATATTTTATTTTATACACATCTTTCTTTTATGCGGTGTATAACCCCATTTGAATTTTAGTTTTATTCAAAAGGAAAATTTTTTATGAATCATTTTTACTAAATGACAAAAGGAATGTTTTGTCTTACATACGCGATGACAATTACTTCTTCACCGTCTTGACCATTATTTGAGTTTCGGCTTCCTCTACAAGCCATTACATTTTTTAAAATGAAAAATAAATACCATGTTTTACTTTTCATTTATTTTGGTATTGAAAAATGATTTATTATATCAATTTGTTGTATTAATATATTGTGATTGAAATGTGGAGATGTTATGTTTCTTTTATGCATGTTTTATGTGATATGATTATGTTATGGTTTATGATATGTTTAAACCTTTTCATATAAGGAATGTGTCGGACTTAGTAAGTTAGGGGTAGAGCCCGCTATAGCTCCTATATGCATCGGTAGGTCTCATGAGAAAAACTTGTGTCTTGGCATGAGGCTTTTACAAAATCTTATTTGTAGTCTTGGCAGGAGGCCTTGGCTACGTGGTTATGATAGTCTGGCATTATGCATTCCATCATTATGAAAGTAGTTATTGATATTGCATGTGATTATTCGACTAGTAGAATATTCATGAGAATAAGTAAATGTAATTATTTCATTTTTTTCCATATGATGCTGAAGTTCAAGTTTAAAAGGCTTTTGTTTTAGTTATACATTTCCTTAAATGATTCTGTTTATTTATGAAAGATTTCGCTATATTTTTATCCTTACTGAGAATCTGAGCTCACCCCTTTCTATGTAATATATATCCCAGGATGTGAAGAAATAGTTTATGACTAAAATGCAGGGATGGTTTATAAGGGATATGAGTGTGGACTATGGAGACTATGTTATTTTAGTTTTTCACTTTATTATGTAATGTAACATTTATGAATGTATCTAGTGTTTCCAAGTCTACTAAACTAATCGGTCTTTTGAGACATGATCTTTTGTGATCATTCCAATGTTACGTAATAATGCCCCGACACTGGGTAACTGGGGTTGAGGTGTTACAACATAAGTTTTAAGTGAAAACATGGTAATGGATGAAAAGTTTAAATAATCATAGTGATTGTTAAAGATCACTGATAATAAGAAAGTGGGTTATCTAGATAAAGTTAATAACCACAAAATAATAAACTGAAGAAGCGTGAAAGTGGTCATTGATATCATTAAAAATGATAATAATATGGAAACATTTTAAATAAAGACCAATTTTATAAATATGATAAATTGTTTTACAATAACATATAATTACATGATTTATCACCTTTATTGAAAAATATCACCCTTTGGTCGTGTCTTGACCAATTTCAAATTTACCTATTACTCCAAAAAACAGAAGGTGATTTTTTCATTATTTAAGAACTAGAAGATCATGAGAACCATGATAAGTCATCACATTTTTTAAAATGTTTGGGGCCAAAACCTCATTTTTAGTGTTAAGTAAAATTCCACTTCATTACTAGGTTGAGGGAGACCCATTACATATCCTGAATGCGTAAGGACAAGTTGACTGATTACCATGCCCGGAAGCCCTTTTTGCCCAAATGTCCCTTCATTGAAATGTATTGCAACATTACCTGAGCTTCTAGAGTACCGCCACCGCAATTGTTCTGGCTACAGTCCTCTGTTACTATAGTACTGTTATAGTTCCCCCAGCTACAGTGATGCTAAAGTACTCAGGAATTCTTCCCCTACCCGGATTTGATCTTGGGGATTTTATATGCCAAGAAGGAGCCTCTACCACTTGGTTCCAGGCTCCTTGGCATAATTTATTCAATCTATCATCAATGAACATAAACAAAAATTCATTAGAATAGGATATCTAATATGTATAAATCCTAATATGGAGTGATAATACATTAATCTCATAGACTTCATATAATGTTTAACATAATGATTCCATAAATTGTTAACCTTACAATCCTTCCAAAAGCTAAAAATCTAAAAAATTAGAAATAAGGTCACTAATTTTCTCAAAAAATATGTAGCATTGATCCCTCATATATCATAAAGTATTTCTTTGTTGTCACATACCAAAAATTTGAACACCTTTATCATTTTCTCTATTGAAACATGGTAATAACTTGAATTACCATGAAAACTTATTGAAAGCATTCATGATTTCTTATTCCAAAAATTATTATATTTATTCCATAAATCTAAAAAAGATTTTAAATTCATCCATGATAACATAGAACACTTTTTCAATAAATACTTTATCAGTTCTAAGGTCATCAATACAATCCAATTTACCTTATCAAAAGCAATCACTGATTTATCCAAGATAAAATTTGTTTTATTATCATCTTGAACACATTAAGGTATACCTTACCTTAATCAAAACATCCCTTTTATAAGTATTTATCACCATTCAAAAAATCCTTCTCAATCCTTGATTAAAATATTATACTTAAAATAAATATATATTTTATGATTCGTATAACATAATAATTTAATTCCAAAACATATACACATGAATAATCCCACATTATTCATAAACCATTACTCAAGAATCATTGTCTTTTTTCTTAATACCACTTTCCTATAATATAAAATAAAAATATTATCTTAACATTTATCAAACTAAAATTAGTGTTGCTTATAAAATATAGTATTAGAACAACACATACCTTTCATATGTAATTCGTGGAATCTTCATCATCAACCAAAAAACCATTACTCATACATCCTTGTTAAGTAACTTCATGAGATTTACCTTCAAGGAAACAATATACATAATGTCCATAATTTATATACCCAAAACATTCTAATATTGATAATTCCATAGGGAGTAAAATATTTCCATCCACTGTGTTAAGTAAAATTTTTATTTTTCCTTTTGCAGTTACATTCATTGTGTCCTACTTTTGCACAATCTAAACATATTATTATTCCTCTAAGACATTAAATAGGGTGTTTCCCCCCATATTATGGACATAAAGGATACTAAATATTTTTTATTCTATTGTCTCCATTACCCAAATTCTTAGGGAACTCTTTCCTTTTATTTATGACGAGTCTGAGAGTTGATTAATGTACACTTTATTAATAACGTTCAATGAAAACTCATTATTCAAGATTATAACATCCTTTACTCTAGTGATCATCACATTTTACTAATCAGAAGAAAATTGTCTTCCATATTCATCATTAACTTAATTACTTATTATTCTTATCATTGAATTAAAATAGAAACCATTGTGTGAGAAACACTTATCATAGTACATAACCACATAATGATGAAAAATTACTCATAGTATATCTAAATCATGTAACCTAATTTTAAATCTATGACAACATACACTTATCCAAAGATAAATTTCTAGACATGTTCTTTGAAATATCCCTAGGGATCTCAGTATTCTTTTCTGATCCTAATTTCAAATGGTTGACTAACCCTTTCCTTGGATACCAACTATAATAACCCAATCATAACATACATGGATATTACATAATTTTAGATGAATATTCAGCACATTACAAAAATATATGCCTGAGGACCATTATACTTTAGTGTCTTTGTAAACTTGGAAACAACATCCTCTAACATGGTAAGATATCTAAAACATCTCCATTAAAGTTCATCCCCATTAGTACTCATACTTAAAACCTTTTTTCTTAACCTGGGGAAAGGAAACACAATAAAGGGTTTAGATTTGATGCTCAATAAGGGTAAAAATTAGATATATATGTAAGCATGACATGAGAAAAGTTGTATGAAAACATGATCATAACATTATAAAATTACACCCTATATATCGACTATTGTAATAAAGAGTCATGGCATAATGACTGATAGTTCATAAGAAATAAATGATAAGGGAATCAAGAGCATAAGCTATGAAATCATAACATAATAATAAGAAATGGAATTATTGGATAAACATTAGATTATAACATTCTAAACATATATAAGTAGAAAGAAGTTCACTCATTAATTTATGTACATAAAATTAAGCCCTTACATAAACTCTTGGACATGAAACCGGGTCCACACTTAACATTTTGAACACATAATTAGGATCACACATAACATTGTGAACATGTAATTAGGTTCACACATAAACCAATGGACATGCAACTAGGTCCATGAATTTTTTTTTAAAATGTAATGTGGTACACACATAATATAGTGAACATTTAATAAGGTTCACTCAAATTATTGTGAACATGCAATCAAGTTCATGAATATACTTATGGACATGAAACCAGTTACATGAGTCACATTGTGAACATGTAATAAGGTTCACACATAACATTTTAATCATGAAATCAGGTTCATGGATTACTCTGTGAACATGTAATCAAGTTCAATCATAAAATTTATACTGAGAAGGAATCTATATTTACTCAATTAATGGGAGGTATATATATCCCACCCATTACATAATAAAATAATAAATACATGTTCCACAATAACATAAACAATAGTCATATCATAGCTAATGAAATTAAATGGTTATCTTATAAATATCATCATATCTTTTCTTATTGAAAAGAGATAGGTCTCATAATCATTTCATCAAATAATGACCCATGAAAAGAAGTGTTTTTAAAAATAATATAACTAGTGAAGATTAAAAGGTTCCATAAACAAAATTCAATAAAACAGAATACATTCAATAAATAATATGAATGGAATTTTCAGATAATAGCCCTTGTAAAACATAAATTATAACGAGGTATGCCATCTTAGATGGGAAAGTATTTTTGAATGACCACATGGAACCTTTATTAAGGAAAATAAACCTTCTTTTAAAATCTATTTGATAAAACCGATTTAAAATTTTTTCTTATAATTGAATATTATAATATTTCATTAAAAATATTTCTTGATAAAATATTTTTCTTATTTAAATTTTTTTATAAACATCATGTATTTTGAAAAACGTTTTCTAGTAAAATAGATTTGAAAATATTTTAAGGAAGCTTGTGGATATTTTGATCATATTTTTTCCTTGAAAACATATAAAATAATATTCATTTTTTTTGATATTTTTCTTAAAAATTTATAAAATATTATTGAAAACATAATGAAAACATTTTTCCTTTTGATCTTATAAATGATGCTTGAAAGCATTTTGAAAACCATTTGGTTTGAAATAATATAAAATAAGATTGAAAATATTGGAAAACCATTTTTATTGAAAATTTATAAAATCCTATTGGAAAAATTTATCACAATTTTTAAACATAATTTTTTTGAAAAACATTGTAGAGAACTTGGTTATCAAGGATCACAAATTTACAACCGAAGAGGGAGACAAAACCAGATTTCTGTAAAACTAATTTTTTAATTATCTTAATTTCAAAATAGTGGATAAATTGTACCAATAAATGAATATATCATTAATAACCATATGATATGAAAATACATGAGAGATAATTAGATATGAATTATAATATTTCATCAATGGAAGCATAATCATAAATAATCTTGATAATTGATGACATTGTAGAAATATATTGTTACCACATTGGTAGCATTGAATCATAACCGCCATGAAATAATAACATTAGATGAATCATAAAATAAAATGAAAAGTAGTATATTAATGATATAACATGTCAAATTCCAGTATATACATCCCATTTAACAATATAGTTTCATAACATGGCATGTATCTCAATGTAGGAAAATGGAGAAAAAATTACTTTACTAATTTGGAAAAAATTAAACCATAAACACCTTGAAATAAATATCATAAAATAGATATATAAATACCCATAAATTAATGTATAATAAAAACATAATACATTAATGTTATGTATATACATCACACAGAAGAAATGAGTGGTGAATAAGGCATAAGTCTCACAAAAATGAATGTGAGATGAAAAAAACCTTACATTAAGTATTGAATTTATTTTTACACATTCAAACATTTTGTATTGTAAATTTAATGTTATTATATTTATAACAAATTACCATATTATTATATATCATTAAATATATGTTTCAATTATGACTTGATATTACCCTGTTTATTAACAATTCAATGTTAAATAAATGTTTTGGGTAATAACCTCTTTGTTTGTCATACGTGTTTTGACTAGTTATTATTGATCCTACTACTTATATAATGGTTTAATTATTTAAATAATTCAAATAATGATTTATATATAGTATATAATTAGTATATAAATATTTATAACAATCCACAAAAGATAGATATATGAAATAAAATACATATTTCATCTTGATCAGGAATAACTTATTTCATGGTTTAATTTGGATGATATTTTTATGTTTCACACTTACTCATTAAAATTATCATCTAACAATACATAAAATTTATTGAGTAATACACCATTCATGGAGATGGTTTGCCGTATGTTTGTATGGACGTTGTGTCTTTTTCCATTTCATATTGAAAGAAAGAAATTAAATAGAATATATGTATATATATTATCATTACATAATCATTATTATTTGAAATATATAATATATATTTACTAAACCCATCCCTAATAAATTCCATGTATATTGTGATCAAATAACATTTCATTGAGGATGTAGTAGTTCCCATGTCCAAAAACGAAGTCATCATATTTCCACAAATTGGAAAGCCTAAAGGAATGTGTTATTTAATAATTCATGATTAATAAAGACATCAAAAATATAATTAGTATATTATAAAAATAGGATGTCCATCATAATTCCAAACAAAGAGAGATGGTAAAGGAAAACAATGAACCACATCATTTTCCGAGGCGGTAGTCCACTGTACACACAAACAGATTGTTCATTACTCATTTGATGGATGTGTGTGCAGGTGTAGGTAGAAAACATATAAGGAACACATCTAGGTATACTGATGATACTAATATTATTATATAATAATTAAATAAGAAGCATTTATGGGGTAGAGAATGTAAATAAAACAAAAGATCTTTTGGAAGTTTATTACCTCTTCTTTAGGTAATTTTATTTGGTTTGGACCAAAGTACTAACTTGGTTCACATTCTACCCAAAGTGAGGATTCTATTTTATGAGGAGGTTTTTTATGAGCCTACTTGTGTAGTTTCTGGACAACCCAATGTTGATTTATAGGCATGAGTATGTGTGGGGGAGATTTCCCTTTTATAATGGGGGAGGAGTGACATTATTGTAAATATATAAATCTAAACACTATTGAGAGGTCTCTCTTACATCACGTTCCTCCAATAATTTTAAAATTCAATAAATCTGATAATTGGTCTAAATATATCCAAATTAAATTTTTGACATGTTTTTAGGTTATTTTTCGACATAAGTTAAAGTTTAACCACTAAGTAAACTCATTTTTACCTTAATCGTAGTATTTAATTTTAATTTCATTTACTAATATTTTTGGTAAAAAATTAAGTTGAAATTTTTAAAAATGATAAATTATTATGATTCCAAATTTTTAATCAATTTTAAAAAATTAAAATCATATAAGTGAAAAAAATTAATTTAATATTTATCATGTTGACGAGATGAAAAAATATGGTTTTAAAGAAAAGATTTCCAAATGATTAAAAATTTTTTATAATCAGTTTCATTGTGAAATGGGTTCTAATAGCCAAAATTGTATTAATTTATTTCTTATTGATCTAATTATACTTTAAAACCAAATTAATATTCAATTCATCTATATAAATAAATGATATGAAAAAGTAGTTTTAAATCAATGTCCAGTATTTTTCACCATTCCTCAAAAAATTAAACTTCTCCAAAAATGAATAAAATTCACCCAAAGTATATTTTGATATTTTGATATCAAAAATGAAATTTATTTTTTCAAATAAAAACTATAAAATTGTAAAATTATATAATTGAAATGGGTTGTCTATTAAAATACGATAATATTAAATTTTATAAAATAAATATTTTATTCATAAAATTTGATTTATTCTTATCATATAAATATATAATCAATTTAAGGAGTATAAAAAATATTGACGGAATATATATAATTTAAATTTTATGGATAAAATTAATAGATAGTGTTTTTTTTAATTTATTTGGATAAAATTATGTTTTTACATAGAAAAATAGTTTTATTAGAAAAGTAATTTCTTTATTTTCAAATAGTTCTCACATTCATTTTTAATGAATTTATTACTGAAAGATTAATTTTATATACCTTTTTAAATAATGTTTATCAATATTTACATAAATTTATTTATAACATACATTGCAATTAGTAGGTGATAGCTATAATAATATTTTAATAATATTATTAATAGTATAATATAGTTTAGTAAAAATCGCCCTTGCATGTAACACATGTTATCAAAGGGATTAAATATTATGTGTAATATAAAAAAAATATTGTTAATTGTATCACAATATATTCTATATATAGCATGTAGTGTAAGATTATGTTGGTTTTCGGTATAAATTTAGCCAAAGTTAATGCCTTCGTATAATAAAAGCTATAATCTGTGTTATGGGAAATGAAAAAAAATCAGAAATACTAAATTAATTTGAAAAAAATAGTCCACAAAATTTCATGGTGTTACAGAAAAGGCAATTGATGGATTATAAGGGTTATAATTTTATATAAGGCTATTTTAATATTGATATATCTATTTATTTCGTAGGATAACTAAATTTTGTATTTCATTAGAATTCAATATGTTCTTATTCAAATATGTGGCTATTCAAAACGCTATCTTAATGATCATTCTAATAGAGGGAACTCATATATCAATGATAAATATCTAAAATTATAATATCCTTCTATGGAATGTATCCTTTAATGATTAATTATCTTTTGGGATAATAGTTCTTTGAATATAGTTCGAAAATATTTTCTTGGTCAATAGTGCAAATAATATTAAATACTATGATATGCCTCTCTAAGATGAGAAGTCTAATGGTGGTGTTTTTTTAACAAATCATATCCTATACATTTAAATTTAATTCAAAATTTTTTATTTATTTGATTAATTGTAAAATTAGAGGTGTAAATAGTATTTTAGGGGTTCAGGTTGATGTTTGAAGGGAATGAAATATAGTTCTAGTGTTGAAGGGGACCCTATATATTGATGACTAACCACTAGGTTCTGGATGTATTCTAAGTGTGTTCAAATTTCTACTACTACACATAATGAGTGACCAATGGTCTTTAATATGTACCAGATGTCTAGTATCATTTTCATGGTCCCACACAATGTACCTGAATGATAATATATGGGTTTTTTTAAAAACATTGGAAAAAAATATAATTTAGTATTATTATAATACCATATTAAGGGGGTTATTTAATATATGTATTACCATCACTATGAAGATATATTAAATTCAAATCTTCCTCAATAATATTATCCAAAAAAATTATTATCCTTTATGCATAATTTGGTATTATTTTAAGGTTCTGTAGGACCTCTCTTTGAGGGTAGCTAAGGTAAGTGAATTTATTATATTTTAATATCTATTACACATTCAATTATAAATGATATCCTTAATCTCTACTAATACATGGTTTTATTTTTTCCTTCCAATTGGTGGTGATCCCTCCTTTTACCCATTATTGATGGTCATCCATATTCAATTCAATAGTTGAACACTGTTTTTTCTCATATTTTAATAGTTTTTAAACCGTATAGACATGGGGAGGAATGGGCTAAAACTGTAGAAATATTTCATTTTAAAATAAACTCAATATATATTTTTTGATGTTTGATTTATAAAAATAACCCAATTTTTCCATGAATTATGATAAACTATTATTTTTTTAACTGAAATGATTTACCTTCTATATTGCTATGGATTATCACCATACTAGGGATAATAATATATCAATTGGAAGTATATAGGTAAAGAAATTTTCTAGATTATTTATACTTATTACATATAAATATGGAAAAGTTTTCACACACACCTATATATAATGATATATTATGATTTTTGGTTTGAATCATGACATATTAAGTTAATGGTTCCTTGGTTATTTTCCTTCATAATTAAAATTTCCATGATTTTATTTTCATTCTTACTGAGGTTTATAAAGGTTTATTTTCACTTTTACCATGGATATCCCAATATTTTTTTCCCTTATAGTGAATATTTATAAATAGTATTTCTCCCTTTAAATAAGGTTTTATATTTTAGTACTTCATTATTCCGAGTATAGCTAATTGAATGTATGATTAGTTTCCACAGTGTCTTTTTTAGTAAATGGAGAACTAATTCATATGGTAAATGGAAATATTATTTACAATAACATAATGAAATGAACTTATTGTTCATATTATATTATTTATTTCTCATCATAGGCCACCTTAATTTATGCTTAAATTTTTATTTGGTGGTCGGGTGAAAATATTAACCACCTATTGGGTACAATGTACAGACACCCAACACCTAACTCGTGGGGTGAATGTAGACTTTTCCTCCATGTATATGGGGAAGTAATGTTATTATGGAATGGTTATTGAGGAATATTTTGGTCATTTTGGAGTTAAAAACGTGGATAGTGAGGCAAGATGTCTTCTATTTAATTTCCAGAATTAATTTTGAGTCATTGTAGTTTTTGTTACGGATATATATATATATTGTGGTTGAATTTTTGAGTTTTTTGTGTTATAATATCATGTGTGATAAATTTCTTGTAATATTTTAAATTTATATGTAGTTTTTTGGAATTACATTTGTTTTGTTGGAATATGGGAAAATATTTATTTTAGATTGGTGATTGTAATTTTATTTCGTTATAATACATATAATCCATAAATTTTTTTCCTATCCCTTGGAATTTTTTTTATGTTCCCAAGATCACATGGTAATTCCAGAAAATCCATGTGATTTTTACTAAGAAATTTCAATGGATTCTCATATATTGTAATCCTCATAGGTATATAATGATCATCTGGATTACTTAACTGCATTACCAAGATCATCTTTCTTCAGTAATATTCTAGTGCCTACACTTGAAAATGGAGATAACGAATAAAGAGATATTAAATATTTTATATCTAAAACATGATTATATAAATAATAGATTAAAATACATTATATAGTATCTCCTTATATGCTCCCATAGTCGAGTGAGTAATTGATCAAGTATTTCAAAAAGACCCTATAAGTTAAAAATATGCAATATTCACTATATTTACTCTTTTGAAACATTTCATAATTCTTAATGAGTATAAATTATTTATGATCTATTTTAAATCCTTTGAATATCATCCAATGATATTTCATGAAACATTTCATATATTTTTTTGTTGAATATGTGAAGTGGAAACGTTTTTATCTCATATTTCTTGTATATTAATCAAGATAATAAGCATCTATTACTCCGAATAATGTATTACACAAATTTATATCGGTCTAAATGATACATATTTATCTTATAAATTTTCAATATTGTTGAAAATATTAATTTAATGATAGAATATAACATATTCATAGTAACTACACAATGGTTTGTAATATCTAATAGATACTGATACAACATTTTATGTATGTGATTAATAAAATTTGCTATTATTTAGCTGATTCACCAACATTGACTATCGTGTCTATTAATCTTTTGATGCATCATATGATGATTTACATATGGATTATTTACTATTAACAGGGTTTAATATTAAAATAATTTAATGGTTTACTTTTTAAAAGAGTTATAATATTGGAGGAAATGATTGGTATGTTTATAACAAATCAATTATAATAATTCACATAGGATCCTAAATTAAATGAATATGTTTTTTAAATAGATTTTATTGATAATATTAGGTTATATTAGAGCTAGTTTTCTATAACTGGTACCTCCCAATTACTACGTTGTTTTTATTTTCTTTTATACAGGAGTATCCAATACACATTTCATGTAGAATGGAACCAACCGATGCTTTTGGATATTATAGTTACTGGTGGATATATCTGGATGAGGTAACCCTTTAGTTTCTACTATCAAGACCCTATGTAATTAAATTTTGGTGAATATTAAACATATATTATGAGAAATACCTTGTTTATAGTTTTCAATTTTTTTTATTGATTTCTGTCTGGACTGATCTTAGGCGTGTTATTTTTTCTTTAATTCCCATAATTATAATCATTTATATGTCTGCCAAAATATTTCATCATATAAATATTTATATTTTCCCTCTTCAAATTATATAAAGTGACCAAAATACATTGAACATATAAATTTAGTATTATATATACTAAAAATTCACGATTATTCATAATAGTTAGGAAAATTAGAATGAATAAGTAACATTTCATTCATAAAAAATAGTTGAACCCATTAGATGTCACATTAAATAACATGAGAATGTATTTCAATTATATAATTCGGAAAAGGTCCTAGATGTATTAACTATAGTTTTTCAGGAAAAATAAAATATTCTTTAAAATTAATTGATAACAGGATGAAATACATACTAAAACCCCTCAATTAACACATCCTCAATGATATAATTTCAAAGGTATCAATTATAAATGGTTTTCATGCATTTTATCTAATTAACCTTAGTTAATATGATTAAATATCAATCACACAAGGCTATATATATCAATAAAAATATGAAATTCCTTGTTATATAAATTTATAGGAAAGCTTAATTAATAACATTAGTATAAAAAATTGATAAAACCATGGACCTATAGCCACTATCGGGCTAGGTAGTGGCTATTGGACACCTATATCCACGGTCAAAAAATATCCATGGAATTAGAGGTTCTCTCGGCAAGGGAAAATATTCAATTTTCTGTAATATATCCCATGAAAAATCATGAATTTATTATTTTCATGGGAATGGTACTGGAAAGAACTATGACCACATTCCACATAGACCATGGTCATAAACCTCTCCTATAACACCTAATTCCATGGTTGATGTGAGGACTATGAAAACTATTTCCAAGGTCCCCCATCATTCTTATTTTTATAAGTATAATAAATATAATTGTATTGATATATATATTTATATATACTTATGTATATATATTGTTATTCGGTACCCTAATAGAGGTTATAACAATGATTATTTCATATGGTTATATCTCATTGTCTTGTGATTATATATAATGGGTGATAAATATGTAGATAACACCCATGGGTGGTCCGAGAAAGGATATAACCAATATTCCCGATCACTTGGGCGGTATTTATGACCATGAATAATGGATATAACCTAATTTACCACTAGAGTAATTATACACTTATTATCTATTGATGCTAATATGAATCAAAGTTTTTTATATTTTCATTGTATTCCCATTTATTTTGTTACGTAGCACATATGTGTCAAAAAGAAGAGGAAAATAAGTCATCACTTAGCATGGGGGATCTTATAGACCTGTTTGATAATCTCTTATAAATTTATTAGTATTAAATAAATCCTTCCATGTAAAAATACTAGTTTCCCATATCATTAATGAAATCAATTAAGACCATTGTTAAATGATAATTCTGTATGAGTTGTTCTGAACAACATATTATTATGTAGTTATTCTATATCTTAGATCCTTATAACTCAAAAATACAGAATTTATTACATTCTAAGAAGGAAATATTTTTATGGTGTTTATATTGGAACTTTCAGAAGGGAATCATTGGTATCCATTAAAAGGAAATAGAAACCCATATATAAGAGTTCCATTTAATGAGATACATTATCCCTTAAAGGTTAAACGTCAAGGACTAATGTGGTTCCATTTTAAGTCATCGAACCGTTACTAAGAGGTGCTCTTTCTTGGATGGGAATCCATGAACAATATGTCTTATAGTTAATGTTCCTATAATTAGGTCTATTTTCATATAGTTTGATGTAATAAAATGTCAAGTATTATCTAATTGTTTGATGCAATGGTTTGGCGTGTTTCTTATGTCCATGTAACCCTTTTGTGGTTTAAAATAAAAAATGAGTGAGGTGAATATATGTCAAGTCGTATAATATTTTTTAAAACAATTTTTTTTTTAATTTATGTTCCTTAATTTGATATAGGTAAATTGACTAGGATCTTTCTTGATGTAGGCCCAATTTAGAATAACAATGATTTGAATGGTGGATTGGTTGTGCCTAGAAATGTACAATTTGTTCCTCAAGGGGATAGATCCAAGTTATTAAAGGAATACATGAATGAAAATATTCTATAGACCCTTAATGATAGTGAAAAAAAACATTGGGAGATCATATATAAGGTGAAAGACTATATTTATAAAATAAATACATGATTGTAAGGGCCAAATAAGATTAAATTGTAGCCCAGTCATGCACATTTATTGGAAAATGTTTGATCTATGAATGATATGATATTTAATAGATAAACCAAGTTGAAATAACATGAATAATGTCTTAGAATATAGTTGGGTGAGTGGGTATAGGCTCTCCCAACTAGCTCACTTAGGTGAGTGAGGTTCCAAAGTAGGTGGCCAGCAATTTGGGAATGACTCCTCTGGATGGAGTGGGATTTAATCCATGGTTACATATATTGTATTTGTATCATTTGAGAAACTCCCACCTAATTCTATTATTAAAATGATTTTATCGATTAATAATAAGTTATATAGGAATTATAAACAAATAAAATTAATTCTTCATAAAAATATATATCTTACCGCTTGTTATTTTCATTGATATCAACTTCACTTCAACCAATTTAAAAAATATCTAGACAAATCGGAATGTGTATATTGTTGATGGATTATAGAGGGGGTCTACTAAAATTAGTTCCCAATACATCAAACATTTTGAATACTAGAATTGGGTTTTGAGGAGTATCATCTTATTTTATTTTATTTCTCTTTATTTGGAATCAATCACAATTTTATTCATATTCTCTTAAATGCATGTAAAGAGTTACCCCAAAAAATAGAATTTAATTATCTTTTCAACTGGTCTATGACGACCATGTTTTACTTTAGTATAAAATAAATGAAAAAAATTCTATAATGCTATTCAACTAAGGTTTTGGTACACATCAATGAATGATTCCATCTCTATGTTTAATAAAATTTAAAATTCCATTAAAAAAATAATGGGTTGTGTCTACTCTATTTTTTTCATTTCTTGATATGTAAATAGTGGAGTAATTGTTCCATTTTGAAAAATAATTCATTGTATCACCAAATCATGTATGAAATTTTATATTATCGTAAAATTTATAATTATTTGATAAATAATATTAAAAGTCAATCTCTTCATCTACCACCATCTTTCTCCATGTCATCCTTAATAAATTACAAGTCTTCATATTCTTTGAATCCTTTTTATCTTCAATGAAATTGTTAAAATCCTATAATATTAAGATCTATTATATTAGTCATATCTTAACATTCTTTTTTATTTATCCAATATCACAAGCAAGATTTAATTATATAAATAAATTCATCGGAGAGCACAAGATAAAATCTAAACCAATCAATTTAATAGAACAACACTAATAACTTTTTACAAATGTTAGTATGATTGATTTAGGATATTATAGAGTTAAAATAATATAATATATTGAATAATTTATTTGATCAATATTATCCCCATATTCCACTCCTGCAATGTACTTTATTACATCAAAATTGAGGGGAATAATTGGCCAATACCTCTTATGAAGTCACCAAGTTGGTAGATATCATGAAGAGAGGAATAACTTGCACAGAAAAGATCTATAGAGGCGAGGTTCAATTGCAATGAGGGGAATCTCTAGCCAGGTGAGGATTTTCCGAGGTGGGGATCGATTGTGAAGAAGGGATATAATGTAAAGTTCTTGTGGGGTTCACTCTCAAATATGGAAGTGCTAGGGTGCGGCTTGATCATGAATAGGGACACACGATAGAGGGGATGTATTTTGAAGAGGGAGGTGTCATGGATGGAATCAATTAGTAAGATAGTGGTTCTACAATGTGGATCGATTAAGAGTATAGATTTTCTAGATATGGGATCTTAATTGTGAAGAGAGAGGTAATGATAAGTAGATCTAAATTATGAAGGGGGAATGGATTTGGAGGGGAGCTCAATCATTCTTGAAGAGAACAGAGGGAATGGATTAATAGGTGATCATGACTGATGGTTAAGAGGGAAGAGGGATTCAGAGGGGCTCACTGTGGGCTTGAGAGGGGAGCTCGATTGATGGAAAATAGGGAAGAGGGCCAGGGAGGGGCTCATATGAGGGATGTTCTTTCAATTATTTATTAAAAATGTGCTATTTTCTAAGATTTTTAAACAATTTTAATAAACTTTGTAAATTTTATTATGGTAATTAGTTCTTTTTCGATTTGTGTATGTGCATAACATTATGCTCAGATGGATCTCAGTTAAGATTTTTGTAGCTTGGGGTCTTCATGTATCAAAATAAGTGTCTAGGGGGACTTTATATAGGATATAAAATCCTGGGTGTATAGATATTTTATGACACCTTTCATAAAATCCTAGGTGTCCACATGTGATGCTTTTTATATGGTATTTATTAAAGGGATCACATTCAAGTGTGATATAGTGCTCATGATTACATGTGATGAAAGGCATTCATATGGGTTTAATATGTCTTAAAAAAATTCAGTGACATGAAAAACCATGTGTTTCATTATTATAGGGAAATGAACCACCTATAATAATATTTTTAAATTCCTTCTTAATTATCAATAGAGTCATATTTGAAAAATTTTGGGTTACAAAAAATACCGTCCGAGAAATTAGACCCCTTAAGGATGAATAGTATTGATTATAAAGAAGATATGATTTGGGTATGGTATTGGTTTTAAATAGGGATTATGAACCACTTTTTTTGAATGTGGGAATGAATATTTATTCATATGAGAATGGGTTGGAGAATAAGATAGTTTTCTGGTGGAATTGAGGTTTTACTAGTGGATTTGAGGGTATAAGATTTGCCTTTGATGCTTTCACACACACTACTCAGTAAAGGGTGCCAATTTGGTTTCTAAGGGTGCCTAAAGTCATCCAATATATGTAAAATAGTCCCACCACATTAATGTGTACAAAAAAATTGATAATTAAAATAGATCCATCCCTCTATTTCAAACCTACTTGATCATAGTACACATTCTATATTTATAAGTCTTCGCATAAAATTCTCATTTCAATTCATGACATTTTTAGTGGGGTGTATTCCTACTAGGTGAAATACACTAGGAATATCTCTATTAGAGAATTTATGATAATACATATGATGTAATGAGTTTATTTAAATATATTTTTTAAATATTCATCCACATGTTTTCATTATCTATCTTATGTTTTTGTCAAGATGCATCACATTTTTTTAATTATTTTATTATTCAACAAATATTTTGACATATTTTCCATAGAAAAAGATTCAATATTAATATTTAATCTCTAAATATGCTATATTAAACTATATTAAATAACTAATTAAATATATTGACTCATGATATCTTTACCAATACATGCCATACTTTGTCTGAACCACATAGACTCTGTCGAAGAATCAAAAATTATCTGTTTCTACATTTAATTCCATTCTATGGTTATAGACAATTGAAAAATTATAATATTATACTACATGAAAAGAAATCATATAAATTATTTGTTTCTTGGTTTCTCATGCTTTTAATTGGAATATATTTCATTGATTTCTTCATTTATCGTGGAGGCTTTTATAAATTTGGGGAACATCACGTGGCACTAAAAAACCACTATATATTTTCAACAGTATGATATATATCTTGAAAATTATTTCTATATATACATTTAACACTAGGAATGTTGGAATAATCTCTTAAGAAAAATCAAGAGCTAATAATTATACCATAATGGTGGCTTTAAACATGAATGGATATTGGTGTAATTGGTTTGAAAAACATGTGCCTCCTTTAAATGATATATCATGGATAGAGTAAAATAATAATACACCTTGATTTCATCTATTTTTTGTAAAAAATTAATATTTTAATATGAATCATCCTAAATAGACATGTTTATAGAAAATTACAATCTGTGTGTTTCATGTAGAGTTTGAGATTATTTTATGATGCCTTCACAATGTTTGTAGGTATGTGTTCCACCAGGTGATATATAACTAATTCATCCAGAAAAAATTTATTGGGAGAGATGCTGAATGAATATCATCCATTTATTAAAATTTTATAAGAGATGATTAATATTCAATAATTTAGGAGCCGTATTTGAGAACCAATATCAATTTCAAGACATCGATGAACAATTTCTTAATCAACAATAGTGATGAACCATGCTCTCAAAAACCAATGGGGTATCGAATCATACTACAGAGGGGGAATATATACATTAAATGTATTTAATTACAGTGTTTCTAAAATAATAGATGAGGTTATAGGATTAATATCGAATTAGACAGACTATTTATCCTTATTGGATTCCCAGTCACGAGGTTGAGTTAATACATGGTTCAAATCTACCACTCATATATTGGAGTGACTCCCTGAACTATTACTATGATGAAATGTTTAGTAGAATTAAAACCTATATATTTATTAGTTTTAATGGTAGTGAATATTATATTTATTTTTTAATATTTTTCACAACACACACTCACTCTATATATTTGGATAATTTCAGGTTTTATGTTGATTGGTCACAGGGTTCTTCAAAATATATGAGTTTATAAACATATGATGGTTAGTGATGAGTGGTTCATAAAATATATTAATGATATTTTTGGCATCCAAGCACTATCATGTTATGATTATATGGCTATAAATACTATGGTAATATCCTATGAGTTTAACCTCTTTCTATTTTTTTTGGTTCCTAATGAGTGATTATAGATAATGCTAATGGAGGAATTGAATAGCAATAATATAAAGTGGTTTTGAGGGATGTTATATTATTGGTTTGGACTGATTATGACACTATCTATGATGTTACTATGCCCAAATTGTTTTCTTATTGGTTTAGGTATTTACAACGATAGGTCCAGAATAATTTTTCAAATGTAAGGATAGAGAAATCTCATTGAGTATCCCACTAATCATGGATAATAACAATTCAAGATGAAACTAATGCTATGATCACACTTCCCTCTAGAGATACAATAATCAGATTAATGTATGATTATTCTAGTGCTAGGATATCTTCTTATCTTTATGAAATATTATAAAACAGTTATTTTAATGTATTTGGTTCCATAGGAAAGTATATAGAAAAATAGGGCACTAAGAGGCTCTAAAATAAGGTACCAAACCCATTTCATTATATCATCCATGTAAGAAATATAAGTGTTCTTATTAGATACTCAAGATAATATTTTTAGTGAAACGTGATCCTACGTTTATACATCCCTCTTAGTGGAAAAAATATGATGCTTCATCCAAGGGTGAGTGGTTTGATAAATTGACAAAGATAGAAGATCTTGAGAATTACTCTAATCAATATGAATGTGATTCAGAAACCTCTTCAAGAAATATATATTGAATACCATAACTTTTTTGAAAATTATACCACTATAGATATGCTCAATGATTTAGGGCTTTCAATTTGTGGTATTTTGTACATTCATAAAATTTTTATTTTAAAAAAGGGACTGAAATATATATCTTGAAAATGATCCTGCTGAAGAACTTATCCACTTTTAAGAATTATAGATTCTATTTAGTGTCACTAATAGAAACATTTCTACTATAAGACACATATAAGAGATATTGAATCATGTAAATGATAAAGAGGTAATAAATTTGATAAACATTTAGGGATTATATGACACTATTGAACCTATAAATGTATGTAAAGATGTTATATTACTAATGTATACCCCTCAATGATTTCAACTATAATTATAATATTTGGTCTTTCATCTGATCCATAGAGGTGAATTTTTGAGGGAAATAATAACATACCCTTAATAAACAGCTAGTGGCACACTATGTGGTTTTGTAGTAGAGTCTATGATTCCAATGGAGAAGGAACAATTTTTAGGATATAAGGTGATATTGGAAGTATGGGGTATGAAAAATTGGGTACTTTGGAAATAACTTGTTAGAAAAAACAATGTTAAATCCAACTTGATTATAAAATTATAAAATTCCTTTAAAATAGTTAAATAGATTTTAATGGGTTAATGAGGTCTATCCTTGATTATGAATCATGAAATAATTTTTAAAAAATTGGAATGTTTTTTATACTTATATTATCTAAATTAGAAAATAAGGTTTCTTAAAAACTACTTGATATTGATAATTCATTAATAAATAATAATTATTTGGTTTATGAACACATATATATTGAGACAGATCCCGAACCTAGGCTAAATTCCCACACTATATTATAAACTATTGTGAGAATAAGCCACCTCAGTTATGGAAGAAATGTAGGTGGGTGAAAAATCATTGTCTTGTATTTTGATTATCATTTTCATTCATGATTTAATAACTATATATTTTTTATTCGTAGTTCATTAAAAATCCTGTGATGAAAATAAGGAGGAAGATCCTCATAATGTCATGAGATTTCTGGGTGCAGATGGGTGGACCTTAATTACAGGAATGAAAAATTTAGCATCCCAATTATATTCCTATAATAAATTTAATAATGTTTAAAGATATCAATATTATTTTCATGATTTTGAGAAGTATATCCTTATATTTAAATGGGATTCCCTAGTGGTTTTTGAGAAATATTCCAATGCAAGGGAAGAGGTTATCAAAACTCGATTGGGTTCTCCCACTATGGGGTAGAATATTTTTCTATTGTCTTCCCCTGATGCCTTCAATAGTCAGGGGAGAGTCCTTTTTAGTAATTAATTGATCACATTGATGAAGTGTTATGATGAATTTTATCACTTTTCAAAATAGGTCATTAAGAACATGAAATTATTGTAGTACTATAGAAAATGTTAAATGAAATCCTAGAAATAAAAAATAAATAACTACTATTATATATCTCAGTGTATCTAAATTTAACTATTAAACTAAATGATTGTAATCCTTCCCTAACAATACTATATTTTTTAATTGTTTATATTTTATTATGAATTATATTTCGTGATTATCCTGATCTATCAATGGAAAACTATTCATAGCTGATTGTATGAGAAAGAATCCATGGTGATGAAACATTTAAAGATTGACTTTCCTATTTCCCAATACATTGAGTTGTGAGTAACCCAAGTATGTTATCTAGTAAAAGTTACATAATATATTGATGGGAAATTGCTTTGGCAGAATATACCTACTATTAAACCTAATAAAACTACGGTGTTTTGATAAGTCCTTCAAACCAAACTAACTTGAACGATAGTCAATGAATGAATATTAGTTAGAGATGAAGATCTTGTCATTCATTCTAATGGAACAATGGTAGTGGCAAGAGTTCATACCTCAAAAGGTGGAGGTAATGTTTATTTTTATCTACATTCATATTTACTGAATAACATACATTCAAGTAAAAAATATTATTGGAATAAATTCATCACATACTATGGAGAAATGATCATAATAAATCATCACAGAAATGACTAAATCATTAAATCGTAGATTAAAGGATTGATTAGGCATAATCAAATTTAAAAAATACAGATTATTTTCTTTCTTTGGGTGATCTTGTTCTAGATTATATTTCAGTCTGTCCAAAATACTCTTATTCAGATCTTGAGTCCATTTCATTTCAATAGACTCTGAGATGGTGGGTGTAGTAATATATCTAGATGCTAATTTATAAAGATGAAACCGATTATTTGAGTTAAAATCCATTAAAACTCCATAAAATATTAATACTATAGGAAATTTTGGATTTATCTACAACAAAATCCGTAATAGTGTGAGGGAAATAGCTAATAATGATGATTTATCACAGATGCTAAAATTTAACCTATCCATGGTTGAATCTATCTCTCACTTTACATTGTAGAGAGCTGAGATGCATTGATATATATCCCACCATGATATATTTTTGGAAGAGCAACAAAATCTAGATTATTATAGAATGGATTTAGTTATACACATTCATAAATATCTTGCTAAGTTATTGGTTAAAGTTTTAGGTCATAAAAAATCAATGATATATCTAGGAGGGTTGATAATTATTCCACTACCATGGTTGAAACACCCTGTTTTAAAAAATATATTAAGAATAAAAAATTGAATAAACACCCCCAAGATATTAAAATTCATAGTAGTTAATAGCATTTGTTTGATAATTGATTTAATAAACCTAATGAAAATTCCCATTTTAATTTTAGTCTCCTATGTATTGTAAACTATCAAATAGATACCCCAAGTGATATTTATTTAAAATTTTTTTCCAATTAAATTATAAATATATTTTTCATAAAGGGAATACAAATTTATCCAAAATTACAAGTAATTTTAGTCATCCTATATATAAATTTTATAAAACATATGAATCTATAGAAAAATATTTATCGATGTGGTTGAATCCATTTAAGCATTGAATATATATAAATTTCTTTTAATCATGATTTCAAATATTGTTGTCCTTGACTAATGGTTTTTTTATTCTATAATATTTTATCTATTGTGGTATAAAATGTGTTTTGACTAGTCACATGTGCTTACAAAATCATTTATAAATGAGTTTAACCTCATAGATAATAGATAAAAGAAGTTTTATTTTCCATTCAATACATGTATCCTTGAATGGGTATTTGCTGGTCATATGCTCATACTAAATCATTATAACCAATGGTAATTCCATTTGTACATGAGAGATTTAACAATTTGGTATAATTGAAATCGTGATGGGTATTTTATAGAAATTAGTTGATGTTTATTAAGGTCTCAAGTACCCAATAATTTCATCATTAAGAGTTTGAAACACATTTATCTAAGAAAATATATTCTAATGTACATTTTTTTCTAATTTATAGACCTATTGAGCATAGACAAACTTTTTAAAGGGAAAAATGTTGACCACTACAATATTTGTTTATTTTTCTATTATACACTAATTTCTTTTTGAAGGCATGCCAATATTGACTTTGTGGGTAGCGATGTGGATTTTTCTTAGGCCTCCCTTTGTGGGTTTTCACCATGAATTTCTTCACCTCTTTATTTTATTTTAACCAGTCACTATTTCCTTATTAATTAAAGGGGCATGGAGCTTAATTATTGTAATCCAAAAATTTATTAGGATTCCCTTTATAGGTTTTAAATTTAATGAGAATAATTTATATTTCTATTGGAAGATTATGGTCACATGATTAGTAATTTTTTAATGTTTGAGTACTTATGGTTATACATATTAGACAAAAAATAATTGTAGATGTTTGTGATCAAACACCATTAAACAAAAATGATTTTTTTATAATATAATAAGGCAGTGCTTAACATGACATGTATAATGATCCCAACACTTTAATAGATTACATTGATGACGGGGAAGATTTTATACAATTTATAACCATGCATCATGGACCAAAATTTGGATGGTGTGGAATGACATACATTTGGGTAAAAAATATAGCTCTATATATATCTATAACATCATAATGAAACCAATTTTAGTTGAATTAATATTGATATATATTCTCTTAAGGCATATTGAATAGAGTGTTAAAAATATTTCTTCAACATATATTTTGCACAGTTAATGAGCAAACGACAAGGAGAAGAATGACAGATAGAGGTCATTCACTCATCAGACATAGATAACCTAACAAGACCTGATGCAATTCCAATGTGAATGACCAAATATATAGGGGATCATTTTTTTCAATTAAATAAAGGATAAAGAAACCCAAATAACTTCCCAAATCTAAATGGTTTGTAGTGTATAACATAACTAGTAATTTTAGGTATTTGATTTGGTGGATGGTGGGATGATAATATATAGGATAACACAACCATTGACCATGTTCAAATGTATGGTTTTTTATAGTATCATTGAATAAACATGATAAGTATTAATATAAGGATTGTTTTAAAGGTGGGTTCCACTTTAGTACTACATATAGTGTTCAAGGTTAGAGAATATTCTCCTTTGAAAAAAAATATTCTATTGGTTAGATATAGGGGGGATGTATATGAAGCGCATTATTTCACAAAAACTTGATGGGAAGGCCCTTATAATTAGATGTTATCATTACCCATGGCCATGAGAGGATTATGGATACAAAAAAACAGAAGGAATAATGTATGGAATACGAAAATATAATGCCTAAAGGTGTTTTGGATTTTTATTATTTTGAGATGTACCAATTATATTATGTTAAAATTATAATGATTGAATAGAAGTTGGTAAATATGTTTAAATTGGTATATAATATATTATCTAAACATAAATACTTATCATGTAATAATATTAATTAATAATTATGTGTTTATTGAAAATAGAGAATGATGTTTTAATATTTTTTAAGAAAAGATGTTTGTAATTGTTAATATCACACTAGGTCATTGTACATATATAGATAATGGGAATAAAGAAATTTAATTTAATAAACTAATGCCATGATGATTGAAAATATTATAATACCTAATTATAATTATATTGGATCTACCCACCAAGTTAGAAGAAATGGGGTGAATGAAAAAAATCATAACTTGTCCAGGATAAGATATTTCAGGTGCCAGTATATATACTATTAAATTAAGAATCACCATTCATATGGTATTTAATTTTTTCTCCCTATCCTATTAGAGGGATATTGATTTAAATCCTACATAGGTGAAGATAACACAACCAAGGTAATATAACATAGTTCTAGATATTACTCAATGGAATTACATCATGAGGAATAGACATCCTCAAATAATGTAAGGGTCATGTGGGGTAAACTACATGTCATATGTTTTAGGGTTTCATGGAAATGACTATAGAGAACATATTTTAGGTTTTTCGGGTGAGGTTTATATGTCATATAGTTTTGAGTCGTGTGATTAAGATTTAATATGATGTAGCTATAGATCATGTTGTAATGATCATGAATTATACAATTTAGTTTTAGGTGAAAATTGAAAATTGTTATGTTGTATGAAGTTGTGTGACAATGACCCCATGTCATAAATTTTAATGTTGTGTGACATGGATCAAATAACCTAAAAAAAGTTTATATAATATACCTTTTGATAATATTGACATTATTGGGATTCTCTATCCATTATTATTGAGTATTATTTTTTTTATTAAATCTTGTGTATAATGTAGGGTCCTTCCCTTTTAGGTTATAATATTAGTAGTTTATCATAGGGTAAAATTGGAATAATTAATGAAAACACCAACTATCCTTTGGTAAAAAATAAAAGAAAATAATTATTGGTCATCACTTATAAAACATGGTTTTAGTATAATATAAAGTTGTGCATTTCTTATAACATTTTCTCATAAAAACCTACATGTTTGTCACAAATTTTTTTTGATATTTTATCTATAGTTAGTTGGGAAGAACCATTTATCTAGATTGTAGGAAACTAATCGTCAATGGGAAAGACAACCTATATTAAATAGACTATAACATATGGGGTTACTTATATAGTGTTATTGGTGGTGGTGTTATAATAGTAGAAAGTATTGAGATGCTTATTAGGATACTAATATTTTTATTTTACAAAAAGTATTGAAAATTATTGGATAATTTACTGTTTATTGATTCTATCTATCCT
This sequence comes from Viscum album, assembly GCA_963277665.1. NCBI lineage: Eukaryota > Viridiplantae > Streptophyta > Magnoliopsida > Santalales > Viscaceae > Viscum > Viscum album. The sequence goes on from OY728137.1 coordinate 2,050,167,131, forward strand.
TACAAAACCACCTAATTGAGGATCGAATGAGAAGAATATATATTTTACTCAATGAATAAACAATTTCACTCGAGTGAAATAGAGTTCGTCCCATTTCCTATATCAATTTTATGAGGAACTTTAAATTTGGTGATGGAATTGGATTAAATGAAATTTGTCACATTCTTTTTCACTATATCATTCTAGCGTATTACTTCAACTAATATAGATAAAAAATTTGTAGTGGTGATGAATATTTTGAATTATAGAACTATGGAAGGAGAGAATGGGATCAAAAAATATATCACCCATATAAATGATGGGTAGGATTGCAGAACTATGTGAAATTAATCTACTGGTTGATAAATAAGTTATTACTCACCTGATGTGCGTTATTATAGATAGAAACAATTTCAATGTAACATAAATTGGTGATTGAGTTTGGACCATATTTATTGTCCATGGACTGTTCTAATAGGGAATTCCTACAATATTTTGAGAATCTCTCTTACTTTAATTAATCTAAGTATAACCCTATCTAACCATTCTATATAGTGAGTTTTTTCAATTTTGGGCCAAAAAAGATGATTTAATTGTCACTAATCGATAAAACTATCCTTTTATGACTCACTCCTATGGAAGAGTTCATCAACGTAGGTATTTTACAATAGGATTCATACAACTAATTGAAATTTTAGTTGGAATATTAAATGATCCATATTTAATAATAGTGGTATCATCTTCATCAATTTATTTCATATCCTTGAAATTAAATTAAAATACCACTCATTGGTGTGCAATATAGATAATCATATCTTCTTAACTGGATCTAAGAGTGATGGACCTAAATTAACCAATTGATCTAAAAAAGTGTTGCGTGAACATGAAATGTGAGGCAGTTCATGGTAAGAAGAAAATTAATCCTTCAAATCCCATGAATATTAAAAAAAGTAACCAATTTAAAAATCTTAATGAGATACTCTATATTAATATGACAGATCGAAAACTATGAGTTTACATTGAAATTAAATAAGATTAAGTGTATCTATAGGCCTAATTATTATCATTCAAATGGTGATTTATATTTCAATTGGTTATTAGCTTAACATTCTAAAAGTTAGAAAGGGTCGAGAAATATATCATTTTCTGTATAAATAAACATAATCCCAATAAAAACTCAGTAGTGTTTTGGGTCATCCATCACTGTTTTAATAGGTCTCTATGAACCAAATTCAAATTATATTTCTCGTAAACATGTAAGTTCATGAATTAATAAATCCTTCTTATCTATATAATCTGTCTCTATAGGAACCACCTTTGAGGAGGGGTGTGCTACTAGGTAATAAACCTAATTTTGTCCATTGATCTAATTTGGTGGAAAAAATAAGATAATTTTTTTGAGGATGATATTCAATATTACCATTTATATACTCAATTAGAGATAAAAAAGTATACATTCTTTTGGATATATATTGGAAGGAAAGTGTATCTATTGATACTACAGGAAGTGGTGTTTCATCTGACACATAAATATCAAATTGAGACAATTTTTCTTGATATTGGTGTACTAGATCTCAAATTAAAACATGGTTCAACTAGAGAGTAAAGGATATTTTTTCTTGACTACACCACTTTTTAGGAAATTATAAAACCATTAAATTTTTCTATAGCTTTTATATAATAGATAAGACTTTTTACTTATATATACCTCATTTTTTTTTGTTAAAGAGACATTTCTTTTGATTGTTAAAATAATCCTAGAAATACTCATCCCACATGAAAGTTTCTCATTGTATTAAATATAATCTAAATGGAAAAACATTTCATATAAGTAATGATATAATGAAACCTAAATTTTTGTGGTTCCCTCGATATCGTTGAAACTCACAATGATTTTTAGGAGATATTACATAGGGGATTGTATTTGTTTTCTCAAGATAAACTTCCATTCAACAATTAATTGAAAAAAATCTGTGAAAAATTCCCAATGTGATTCTAAATGCATTAATTATAGGTTTAGTATTTAGGATATATTATTTTATTTTAGTAAAAAATCCCTCAAGGTTGTTTGATACTAAACCAGTTTGTGTCAGTGGAGTCAGAAATGATTTTTTTTAATAAAACTAGAATCAAAATTAGCCTGAATTTTTGGATATATATTAGGAATTAAAATTTTAAAATTATCTTTAAATTTTATTTTTTATTTTTTTGATATAGTGGATTATAATGTAGATATATTTTTTGATTTTTAAAGGTTTATGTTATGGGAAAATATAAATTTGTGGTTTGAGAAGGTAATAGGTACCCATTAGAGTGGCACTGGGTAACCAATGATGGTTCTAAAAGTGAATATAAACTTTCTAGGCCACTAGGTTAATGGTGACTAGATTTATTTATGAAGTGAATCACCAAGTGGTTGGTTCAATTATAGTAATTACACATTGGTTCTTAGTTATGGTTTTAAAAACCAATAGAATATTTAAATTTTAGAGTTTTATATTTTAAACCCTTTTTAGGTGTATTATGTTTCAATAATGTGAATAAAAGGGAGGTATTAATGGGATATTCTATCCTCTACCTCCCTCATTAATATTGAGGTTGTATCGATTCATATGTGGTCACCCATTTCTTTTGTTCTGTATCGCCAATTCCACCTGAGCAAGATGGAATTTTGTCTAAATGGTGGGGATTATGTTTTCCTTTTCTAGAGCATGTAATAGGAAGATAAATAGTTAGAGTTTCTATATGTTTCATTCAAGTGGTATTGGGGTTATTCCAATACGGATCAAAAAAACCTTTTCTTAGGTTTTAGGCCATATGACTCTATATGGCCATCATATTAATGGAAAATTGATGTTTAATCTTGATCGATTAATGTGGTCATTATTTTTTATGGGATGAATCCAATGGGTGAAGTAGGATGAATATAATCATTCTCTCTTTGGGTCACATATCATTTTTTGTGACCTATGATATGTGGTCTTAGAAATTGGGTTTAAGCAAACATAATTTTAAGATATTTTTTTCTTGACCCATGGGAGTGGTATAAAATGTTTATATACCTGATGGACATTTTTATCTTTAAGAATCAATTCTTCGTTGATTATTTTTTGGGAGAATTATATAATATAGAGGTTTCATGAAAGCTGGACCCAAAAGTGGCACGAATTTGGGAATTAAAAAACATAGAGGACCTTTGGATAGGAACCCATAACCTCTTTTCCATATAGAATGTGTTTTATTAATGGTAGTTAGATTATGGCTGGTATCATGTGGAACTAATGTTCTAATTAATAATTTTTTGCAAATTGACTAGTTCATGATGTGATTGTTCTACCATATCATATGTGTTTTACTGAGCATATATACATTGGTTAAGATTTTGGTTATAGGATGGTGAGAAATTGGACATCCTAGCTTAAAAAATAGTTCATTGTATGTTACTCCGTCACATAAATTTGATACCTAACCTATGTTTTTTCTGATAAGATCATATCATGAATAGTTTCTATATTGGTATGGGATGGAATGAATATGTGCCCATATTATTTTATATATCCTAATGAACAATGGTAGATACCCTAGTCTTATGTGTTCTTTTGATATAGTTATAATATAAAACCAACATGGTGATAGCCTTATATGGGAGAAATATAGAAATTTGGTTTGATATTTAGAGGCCAATCTATATGTAAAGTGTGTTCTGGTGTTGGGAGAGATTACAAACCATGTGATCCCATGATATATGTTTCTATGTTAACTTTTAATATTAAAATGTGTTAAAAGAAGAAAAAATATATATTATACAAATAAATATTCATGGCATACTAAATGTAATGGGATGAGATATGGGAAAGTGGTTGTATGATCATACCAGTCACAAGAAAATAGGATGTGATTGGATAATATTTGTTTAATGGATTTGGATAACTTTCCAAAAAGGAATATTGATGGTAATATAATTGAATTTTTTAGCATCTCGATCTCAGATCACCCAAATGCACATGAGTTGAATGCTCACTAAACTCATGCACTACTCCCCATATTCCTTAGATTTTTATTGGTGTTCATGTAAGAGTTGATCATGGGGATTAAATCACCTGGATATAAAAACGATAATACTAATTAATTCATAAACATAAATAGGAAAATATGACATATATATATATATTAACACTTTTGTTATCCTCATCTTATTAAGTTTTAATGATCACAAACTGTCTTTAATGTGTCTATTGATTTCATTTGATATGTAGGTAGTTATATTTTCGTGTGTTAATATTGTTGGTTGGAATATTAGGATAAATTTATGGTAAAATCATAAAAGAGAATTCAAGAAGCCATGTTGAAGTATATATGGACTTTTTGAGGTTATAAACATAAATCTAGAAGACCTACCGAGGACATTAAATGAATTTTAAAAGGACATAGTGTAGTTTGATGTATAGTAGGCACCACCCACTTCCGAGTATGATTACACCATCCAGATGATGGTGCAGAAAGTAGCTTCTCATCCTTCAAAAGTCCACCGAACTCCCTATAGAAAACAATGATTACACCATCGAAGCAGGTTATTCCCAGTGAGTTCCAACATTCCTATTGTGTAGTCAGTTCCATCATGCGGCTATCCAAATTGGAAATCTAGAATCATTGAAGGTTCATTAAATGCTGCGAAAAAGAATCTTATTATCTAAATAAAGACCTAGAATGGTTCAAATGCAGCATCCTGGATATTACTAAGTGTTTTGTATTATTTTAAGAAATTAATATTAATTTTGTTTATAAGATAAGATTAAAAAATATTTAAAATTTTTAATGATACTATTTTTATAAATGTGATATTATTTAAAAGAAAAAATAGATATAAGTATATTTATTTGAATTTTTTTTAAAAAAATATGTTTTAATATACTAATTTTTTTTGAAAATAATATTGTTATCATTAATAAATATTTAGAATTTTTTATCATATAAATTCATAAAAAATAAAAATAAATATTTTTTTTCATGAAATGATTTTTTAATGAATATTTTAATGTAAATAAATAAATAATTAGTAGGAATTGTTATAAATTTTTATAGAATATACATGTGCACCTAATTTAAAAATTAAAGTTTATATAATTTTAAATAAATAAAGGAAATATAATTTTTATAATTTTTTTAGATTATAAATATATTTGTAAAAAAAATATTGTAATTAGGGTACTATTAATTATTAAATAAATGATTCATAATCATATTTTGAATATTATTTAAAAAATATATGAATATATTAATGGATATATTAAATTATGATAATAAGTATATTTATATAAGAATTATAATAAATATAAAATATAAATAATCAAAATTTTGAATATTAAGTATAATATACTTTTTATTATAAAATTAATGTAATATATTTTAAACTATTATAAATTTTTTTATACAATATTGAAATTATAAAAATACAATAATATATGAAAAATTATATTTAACAAAATGATATATCAATATAATTAAAAAACAATAAATAAAAAAAAATTAAAGAAGATAAGTGGCAATTTTATTTTTTAAGTAGGGCTTTAAGCGATTTAGGGAAAGGGTTTGTGAGGTGGTCTGGGTTCTTGGGTCGAAACCAGTGAATATGGGGTTCAATCACCTAGGGGCTCCCAAAGCTCGAGCACAAGGGGGAGATTTTCCACCAAGAGGATTATTCTTAGAATAGAGATCAACTGCCAGTGAGGTCCTTGATTCAGAGGAAGGTTGGATTGGTTGAGGGTTCGACCACGAAGGGTTTTTTTTCAAATGGGCGTCAAACAACGAAGGTGATTTGTTCTCCATCATAATCCTCCTGTAACCATGATCTATGGTTATTTTTTTCTAGGTTTCAAATATTAATGTAAATCCTATTTTTAGTATCCTTGTTGAATAGTAGTGTCCTATCAATCTTTTTTCCCCGATCAATACAGATTTCCCTATTATGGTCATTTTAAATCAATTTTTCAACTTTTTTTGTCTAACTTGGTCTAGTTTCTTTGAAGCTTCATGAAGAAGCTTTATTAATTGAGTGTAATTTAAACATAGAATTAGTAAAAATGAAGTGAGTTTGTTTAACTTTTCCAGATCACCCAATTCGGCCAGTTGTAGAGAGATATATAATATATATATTCATGATTCGTTTGAATTTTTTGAATTATTACCATGACTTTGGATTCCTATCTTGACTGAACACTTTGATCTTTTCTGTTTTCCCCAAAGACTTTAATCCTCTTCAGATATCATAGTTGAAGTGAAATATATCTTTTAAATAATTATATTCTATTTATATTCAATCCATAGAATTTCTAGTATTTTATCTTGATCATGGAAACCTTTCATGAACAGTAATTACTTTTGCGAGTCTTACTACCTTACATATAAAATAAAAATATATCATATTTTAAAAAATAATCCTTTTTATCAAATTGACTATATATATACATGAAACCCTCCTTATCATTCAACCAAATAATACAAGACTCACCCTATCCCCAAAAATATTCCCTCTTTTGTTATCTATCTGTACAATAACTAGTAGCATTGGGGTCATCCAATTTAACGTAAAGGATGATTTTATTTTCTTAAATGTTTTAAAAACTATTTTATAATTTTTTATAGGACAAGAAATTATGGTTATTATTCTAGAAGATAGTAGTTTTGAAATTCTAAACACTTATTTATTTTCCAATATATATATATACACTATTTTTCTCTTAAACACATCTAAGGTAATTAAATTAATATATTATTCAATGTTTTTATAAAAGTAATTATATTTTATAAATTTATTTTGCTATATGATGTTAAAAAATAACAAAACCTTGTTTTTTACTTTAATTTGAATGAATATTTTCTATGTTAAATAAAAAATTTATCATTTTATTCAAATGCTGCCCTTGGATAAAATATGGTAGTAATCATTGTATGTGAGTTTCATTATTACAATAAGAATAAAATAATAAAAGTTATAATTATATTTATAAAATGTTCTTGTACATCCAGGAATTTCATTCATAATATTATATATGGCTATCATCTATAGATATTATATACGATTCATGTATTTTACTATAAGTACTCATTTTAATTTATATGAATTTTTTTTTATGTAATTTAAATTTAATTACGTATTTTTATGAATGGATTTCCAATAATCATTTTTAATTATCTTATAAATTGTATTTTTCGATGAAAAGATGTTATAAAATTATATTATTTTATAAAAATAAATTTTATATGATTTTGAATGATTTTTGGGTTATGAGTGAGAAGGGATGAACCATTAAAAATGTTTTCAGGTAACTTGGCACTATAGTATTGAATGATACGATATGGTAGAGGGATTAAACCTATGACCTCAAGGGGATGATCTCATATAAATGATACAACATAGTGGCCACATGGTTTTCTTCTGGCTTGCTATGTTTCATAAATATTGCTTAAAATTTATTATTTTCCAAGATGAGAAATCTAAATAAGTATTTCAAAAGATTATTATTTTTGGAAAAAAATACCATTCAAAATTATAAGCACTTATTAGGGATATTTTGGAAATGATTCAATGTTTTGAAAACCTTTTAATAAGTGTTTATTTTTAAAATGTTTTATTTGATAAGATGCTTCTAAAAGAGATTTATAGTTTTCAAACAAAATTATTTCCAAATGATTTTGAAACCCCTTACTGGGAAAATTAATGATGAAACTATATTTTAAAATATTTTTTTTTCAGGATTAATAGAAACTAAAATGATGTTTGTTCATATAAGGAGGTAGTTCACGTGAAGTAAATTGTATAATTTTTAAACAACTATTGAAATATATAATACTCTGTCTAATTATCCAAATCAAAGAACATAAATGGTCCTTGAATGTATAAAGAACTAATTTTTTCAATTATATTTTATAAAAAATACAAAGTGTGTTTTAGTACTGAATCTGGAAGTGCATGTTCTAGACTTTAATGTTGGTAACAGATCAATGGTCTAAACAAATTTTGATATTAGGTGATTTCTTTTGAGAAAAAATCTACATGATAAAACATTATTTTGAATCTCTTGGTAGATAAATACCCCATAATAATATATAAGTATAATAATTCTAATTTTAAATATTGAAATTCAGAATTATCTTAATTCTCAAGAATGAATTGAGAGAGTACAATTCCTTTAAAAGGGGAATAATGTAACATCCCGGATTTTGATATGTTTTTTATAATTTAAATAAATCAAAATAAATTATGATCATATGTTAAAATTAAAAAGTATTTAAAATTTTAAACTCTACTGTTTTCATAAAAATGATATTATTTAAATGAAAATTTTAATATAAATATATTTATTTGACTATGTTTGTAAAAATCATATATTTTTTCATATAATTAACTATTATTTAAAATAAAATTGTTTTCATTAATCAATATTAATTACTTGTTAGCATATAAATTTATAAAAAATGAAAAGAAATCTTTTTTTCATGAAATAAATTATTTAAAAATTATTTTAATGTAAATTAATAAATAAATTATAGGAATTATAATCTGGTTATATGGAATATACAAGAGCACCTAATATAAATATTAAGGGTAATATAATTATAATTAGATAAAGGTAATATGGTTTTTATAAAAACATAAAATTATAAATATATTTATGAATGAAATTATTCTAATCATGGTATTATTAATTATGAAATAAAAGATTCTTAATTATATATATCAATATTACATTGTAATTGTATGAATATATTGATGAATAAATTAAATCATGACAATAATTATATTAATATAGTAAATAAAATAAATATGAAGTATAAATAATCAAAATTTTTGAATATTAAGTATAATTATTTGGTTATTATAAAATTAAGGTAATATATTTTAAACTATTAGATTTTTTTAAAAAAATAGAAATTATAAATATATATTAATATATGAAAAATTTTAATTCAAAAAACATTATATGAATATTATTAAAAAATAAAAAAATAAAAAAAGATAAATGAGCCTTTTCATTTTTAACAAGGATTTTGGCCATTGAGGGAGAGGGGTTCGATAGGTGTGATGGGTTCTTTAGTTGAAATCGAGCGAATATGGGGTTCTACCACCCAAGGGATTTGGAAGATCGAGCATATATAGGGGACTTTATTTTAGAAGGATTGTTTTCAGAAAACTGATCTACTTCCAGTGAGGTCCTTGATTATATGTGAGGTTTGAGTAGTAGGGGGGTTCAAAAACAAAACGGTTTTTCATGTAGGGGTGTCCTACATGGAAGGATATTTTTTCATCATATTCATACTCCTATAATCCTGATCCAGGGGTATGTATTTTGTTCTAGGTGGTCAATTTTCCAAAAAAAACATATTTAGGGGATCCTTATCACATAAAAGTGACATTTAAATATTTTTATTCATTAATCGATTTGGCTATCCCAATTATGGTTATTTCAAATCATTTTATCACTATATTTTGTCCTATTTTTTCATGTTTTATATTGATATTCACAAATAAGATTCATTAATATTGTGGAATATAAAAATTAAATTAGAATAAATAATGTTTGTTTTATTAGTTTTTCTTGATCATTTAATTTGTCCAGTTTTAGGGATATAAAAAATATATATATGATTGCATCATTAATTTTTTTGACTTATCACCAAGACTTTTGATTCTAGTCGAGATTGAACACTATTTTATATTCTTTTTCTTTCAATTTTCCAAATTATTTTTAGATATTAGAATATAAGAAATATATATATTATCAATAATGAATTTTCTTGCTTGGAATGCCATAGAAATTCTAGCATCCTTTCTTGATCATTGAAACATGTCTTGAACGATTGTCACCTTTGTGAATCTTACTATAGAAGATATAAAATAATAGTATATTATATTTTTAAAAATAATACATGCTACATCCTAATGACTATATATATATATATATTCAAGACTCATTCTATTTCCCCCAAAGAAGACCAGACTCACCCTTTCCAAAAACTCTTCTCTCTTTCATTTTCTCTGTGTCTGAGAACCAACATCTTTAGGTTCATCCAATTTATGGTAAGTCATGATTTTATTTTTTTTAAAAAAATTGAAACAATTGTTTAATTTTGTAAAGGAAATGATGTTTTGTTTATTATTCATGATGATATTATTTTTTAAATTATAAATACTTATTTATATTCCAATATTTATATATACACTATGTTTTCTTCTAAACCATTATAAGGTAATTAATTTTAAAAAATTATTATATGGTTCTATATATGTAATTATATGTTCCAGATTTATTTTGCTATATGATGTAAAACGATAAAAAACTAGTTTTATTATTTTTTTAAAATTATTTTTAATGGATATTAGCATTATTAAAGAGAAAATTTATCATTTCACATAATTAATGGTGTAGGGAAAAAATATGGAATTTAACATTTTATGCGTGTTTCCAATTTACAATACTAATTCATTAATAAAAGTTATCATTTTATGTAAAAAATGTAATCTTACATCAATGAATGTCATTTATAATATTATATATGGCCATCATCTATAGATATTACTAACATTTCCTTTATTTTAGTATAGTCACTAATTCCAATTTCTATGCAATTATGTTTATTTTATTTAAATATAAATAATTATTTGGTAGAATTTGTTTCTCCTTGTTCTTTTAGATTAGCTTAAAAATGTTATTTTTTCATGAAAATGGGTTATAAAATTATTTTATTTTTTGAAAATAATTTATATATGATTTTGAATAGTTTTTTCGGTTATGAATGAAAACGGAAGGATGATACAAAATGTTTTCCTTAAATTTGGAACTAATGTATCAAATGATATGATATAGTATGGGGAGTGAACACATATCCTCAAGGGGAATCTTTCTTATAAGTGATATGGGTAAGTGGAAACATGGTTTTTCTTTTCACCTGCTATGTATCATAAACAATCCATAAAAATTTTTATTTTCAAAAAGGAGAAACCCAAACAAGTATTTCAAAAAAATATTATTGTGAAAATTAATTATTTATTTAAAATAATATTTATAAATTATGGATTTTAAAAAAAATTCATTTTTTTGAAAATTTTTTTCTAATTTTTTATTTATTTTTATTATTTTATTTTATAAAAATTTTCCAAAAGCGATTTATAATTTTCAAAGAAAATTATATACAAAATATTTTAAAACCACTTATAAGGAAACTTAAGTCTCAACATTTGTAATAAAATAATCTGTACTGGTTTAGTGGAAACTCAATTGATGTATCTTTCATATAAGAAGCTAGCATACACAAATACCATTGTATAAATTTTTGTACATCAGTGGAAATCATTTATGGTTTTTTCTAATTCTGCCAAATCTAGATTAGAAAATGTTATGAAATGTGTGAAGTACTGTGTATTTTTTTCATTATCTTTTTTAAGAAATATATTCAGTACATTTTTGTACTAAATCCTGAAGTTTGAGATTTAGGCTTTACACCAAGAATTATTCATCACTCATGAAGGCTATAAATAGTCCCTTTGTGACGTTTTTCAACTCATATTCTTGTATAATTAAGAACTCCAATGTTCTATGATCTTTAAATTTCATCCATTTCTTCAGTGTTCTCTTAATTTCAAAGTGATCTATATTTTCTAATTATGATTGTGATCATAATGTAAAATTATACTAACTATTACATAATTCTCAGTCACTCCCAGTACTTCTTCTTATGTTTTTGAGAAAATTTATCTCTTTCCAAAATGATATTTCGGTGAGAATTCCTCTCAATATTTATATTTATTCTAGTTCACTATTCACAAACATTTACTGTGAGGGTCTAAATTTTCTTCTAAAAACTGCTAAAAGAAAAATGAATACATCTCTTTGCAGTTTCAAGCAATAACTATTAACAAGATAGGGTTGATTATATTCTAGATTATTTTGATATCCAATTAAAAAGTGTGGTAGTTTTAACATTTTTTCTACCATTATAGCTAGGTCTTATATGATAAATTGTTAGGTAAATGGGGTATGATACTTTTGGGTATAAAAATATTATCGTATAAACTACTTTATCAAATGAGGTCCTTTATTTTAAGATTTATCACGATGTTTTTTAGACCATTATGATTATACTTTCTTACATTAATATGCTTAATTATTTAATTTATGAATCATAAATTCTAATATAATTTGGATTTTAAAATCATATATAACTATTCTATTGTGCATTCTCTTTTATTTTAATTATATCAACTAATATTTTAATTGTTTTCAAAAGGTGTTAATTATCATCAAACATTTATACGTTTGTTTTTAGACTTTAATAATTTTATTATTTCTTTGTTTTAAAGGGAAATTTACCCCTAATTCCATTATACCCTACTCCGACCTACATTTGGTAACAAAGGGTTCCTGATTTATTATTTATTTATTTCAATGTTTTCTAAATTATTCAAAACATAATTTGTTTTAAAATCATTAAACATTTTTTCAAGAAGCATTTTTTTCAATGACTTTTTCAAACACTCATAGTGTTCCAAAAATAAACTCTTTGGGTCATCCTCCCTTTTTTAATAGTAAAAATTATATTTATTAGAATACATTTATGTCTAAAATTATTATTTGTTTTTTATCTGATATATAATATTTTTATGCACTATAGTATTCTTAATATTAAAAAAATAAGAATAATAGAATTTATATGACTATTATGAATTTATATTAGATGCTAAATAATTGAATGCCCTACATTTTTTATTAGACTAAAAATAATTTAATCTAATTCTTATATGAAAAAATACACAGGAATTAGTGATACTTTTAAATGTTACTCATTAAGGAATGGGAAAATTCAATGTTATTAGATTAGAAATATTTATAGAAGAATTTGAATGATTTTTTATGAATCATAATGACTCAATTGCTAAAGATTTTAAATGATTCACTGAAATTTGTAATTATTGAAAGAATATTGATGAACTATTTCAATAGAGATTTTAGTCAAGAAAATCCTTTGGTGTTTACCAAGAAATTAAGAACCAAAATTCCTCACAATCAAAGAAGAAAAAGAAATAATGAAACATGTGGTTAAAGAACTCATAAGATCACTAATAACATATGAGAAAACATTGATAAGTCAATCCAAAAAGGATTAAAATAAATTCAATGAAACCAAAAAAGAAATTTCTTTTATGGAAATAAATGACGACCCATCCAGAAGATAAATTGAGATTTCACATCTTTCATAAATGTTGAATAAGGGCACAAAATATGAAATAACTTCTTACTGGTTAGAAAAGAAAAATTAATAAGGAATCTTACTTGCTTCTATTTAAAAAATAAGTGTTACATCAATCGGGATTGTCCTCTGAAAAAATTTATAAAGATAAGAATAGAATTAAAAAATAAATAAAAGTTACAACCTGAAGTGTTATCAATGATTTAATTTAAAATTATAAATCAATAAATCAATTTGTTATGTTCTTCATTACAGATATAGAGGTTTGAAATGATATAAATTATATATGTTTTAGTGCATAAACTTCTACATCATCTACCTCTCATTATGTTATGATGTCATTCTTTATGATAGTGATCACTATTAAAATGTTTAAAAATTTAAATATATTAATAGTAATAAAAATCTATGTGTTTTTGGAAAATAATAAATTTAAAATGAAAACGTTTATTTGATGTTAAAACTAAAAGAACAATACAACATTGAGTATTTTAATATCAAATTAATGATCATAAAAATACAATATTCAAATTAAATAATGATAATAAATATGTAAATATGATTTTAGGATCTCAAAATGTTTTTAAAATTAATTCTTTGATTGGTGTTTCAAAACAATATTGATTTCCAAAAAATGTATGAAAAGACAACTTTTTTTGAAGGAACTTCCCAAAATAAATTTTTTAATTATTGTAAATTGTTTTTTCATCAGGTATATTAATTTCATTAAAAAATGATATATTTGTTAGAACAATAATAATTAATCTTTCATATCATATTTCAAATGGTTATTTTTAAATAAACTAGTGTGTATTCAACTTTATGTATTTTTTAACTTAAGTGGACCCGTGATATGGGTACTAGAAGCATTAATCTCTTAATATTTTATGAGACAAGGTTATCAAGGGAAAAACCTAATAAGATACTTGGTATATGTTTAGCTAGTGGTCAAGGAACTTGTGCAGATATCCTTCTAAATTCAACCATCATAAATAATTTGATAATGAACATATAACATTTTGAGATGACCTAGAAATTAAAATCATAAATATTGGTATGATTGGATTATCTAATTATACTTTAATGAAATATTATTTATTTGTAAATGATATGCATAATAATTAAATAATTATTAGTTAATTATTTTATAGTGGTTTTTTTTATTTTTTCGTAATGTTTTTAATTCTAAAAAAATATTTAATTTACTAGATATCATTTAAATAATATTTCTATTATATATTTAAAATGTCATTCAAGAATAAATTTTACATTCCATAGTTTACATGATAATTATTCTTGAATTATTCATTAGTTCTTAAGTTATTATATCATTCAATATCTTGTCACACACAACTGTAAAAGAAGTGTATGAAATTTTGTAAAATATCATTTCAAGGATAACTTAATTTGTGAACATTTAGAATAAAAAAAGAATAAAAAATATTACATCAAATATAAAAAGTATGTTTTATTCTTTAAATAAATAGAACTAGTTCAAGTTGATATTTGCAGACAAACTAATTTTTCTAGTATCAGAGGTAAATCTTATACCTTTATAATTATCGATGACTATTCTAGATTTAAATTGGTTTTCATTTAGTTAATAAAATGATGATTTTATATTATTTATCCGCTCTTGATGTTAAGATGAAATTTAAAAATTCTAGAAACACATATACCTTATAAGGGAACCTGCTGGAGAATATGATCACAAATAATTTGATGACTTTTTCTTCTTCGCATAGATATCATATTTCCTTTTCCACTCATATTACAACTAAATAAAATGTGATTATTAGAAAATGAAATAATATGATGAAAGAATATTTTTATAATCTCTTTATTGAGTTTAATCTTCCTCATTTATTTTTGTATGAGGAGTTCAATACCACATTCCATTTCATTAACTGAGTTCTCATAAGACACATCATTAGAAAAACCCCATAGGAACTTTATAAAGGAAAAATTCTTAATTTTGGATTCTTTATGTATTAGTTTGAAAATAATTTATCCTTAATACCAAAGACTATCTTCGAATACAACCCCAAATCTGATGAAGGTATCTTTCCTTCTTCGTTAATATCATGTGGAGCCTACCAAATCATTAATAAGAGAAACACGACCGTAGAAGAGTAAATTAACCTAAATTTTTATATAAATCTTCCAAAAATTAATCCTATAATATATTTTATTGTTTACTAAGGTAAATATACCAAACCTAAACAATAATTTTATAATAATGTTGAAGATGTTCAAGATACAACTTCTACACCATTAAACAAGGCATGAATTCAATCCAAATATCACCCCCTTGATAATGTTATTAGTGAATTACAATCAAAAACTAATACTTGAAGGAACACATTAAATTTTGTTAGAAATAAATATTTTTTACCTAAACTTAAACCTCAATCCCATTATGATGTTAATAATGATGAGAATTATATACTTTCTATAAGGACCCGTAAATTTCAAGAGAAATGTTTTTCTTAATATTCTTTGATATTTTACGAGTATGCAGTTTTTGACGGCACCTGATTCCGAGTCCCGGTGTGCCCTGAATCAATTTCTGAAGTTTAGCTTGGGTATGTTCAATGAACGAACAAGCGTGTTTTTCTAACTATTGAACCGATGCTTGGAATTAAAATCCGAAGGCACCGATTAAACCGCAGCGCCGGTAATTGCCTAGGAATACCTTTTCTGGGGTTGCATTTGCTCGGTTGTGGTTATTAAAAAAAGGGTTAACTAAGGAATGAAATAAAAATTTGTAATTTTTTTTTATATTCTATTCTAAGTAGTATAACCTATGCATGGTGGTTGGAGTGGGACCCACTAATATCTTAACTCTACTAGGTAGGATATTAGTGAAGTGGGGCCCACACGAGCCCCACCCCTTCAAATCCCTTAAAACCTCCCACGTGCATTTAATTTTGTAACTCACCCGCAACCCCTTTTTAAATGGAAAGTCAACCCTTCAATTTAATTTGTAGTATTAAACGCTCTTCAATTAACCGAATTAATTTAATGAGATTATTTTTGAATTTCAAATTAATGGAATGTGTGTGTGAAAATAAAATAAGACATGACTTATTTTATTGGGGGGTTGATTTGTTGTGCGGAAAGAAGGAGAGGACTCTTGCTTTCTTGAAGAATATCTTCATCCTCGTCGAAGAACGCGAAGAACGCCGAGTGTACGACGAAGAACTCCGTCACCACAAGGGAATCTACGTGCCATCTCCACACCTCTCCGCAGCCGGTGAGAGACACCTTCTTCAGAGAATGACGACGCGCCGAATCGTTCATCAGGAGAACACCGACAAAGATTACGACACCGTCTTCTGCGGCGTTATTTTCTCCACGACGACCATCGTTCGACAACTCCTTGAGGTAGGGGATAATTTTTTTTGATTGTGAATTCTCTTCCATTCATTGAAATATATTTTTGGGCCACCTGTTATAGTTATAACGGGAGGAGGTCGGACCGCATGAACACGGCTGACACTCCTCCCGCTTGGATGTTGTACTTGTTGTGGCACGAGCAAAGGCAGCGCGGTGCAATGGAACTGCACGGAAGAAAGAGGAACGAGTGAAGAAGCGTGACATCGTCGCGCCACACTGTTGAGGCATAACGATGCCACGACCGGATTCGCACCGCGGCGAAGGAGCGCGGCGCCGTTGCGCCTCGCCGGAGAACCACGAAGAAGCAGCGGCCGGAGTCGGGCCATGGCGGAGGGGCGCGGTACCATCGCACCGTGCCGATCGGACCAAGGCCGTAACCTAAGGCCACGGTGGAGCAGGGAACAGCGACCGGAACCGCCGACCGCCGGTGCCTCTGAGGACCGGGACCGCGGGGACCCGCGGCGGCGGCACCGGCCGGCCCGCCGGGCCGGCCGTTCGGAGGAGCCGGGGGTCGTAAACCCCGACTGGCAAGGGAGCGGCCCCGACGTGGGTGGGCCGTGGTTTTAAAACAGGGTGGCAATGCCCCCCCCCCCATTCCGCAAGAGCTCGGGTGGCCGAGCTGTCTGGCCACGCGGGCCGCACCCGCGCCATGCCAACCGGCCGCCCAGGTCGGACCGGCCGCACCAGGATGGGCCGCGCCAGCGGGGCTGGACACGGACCCGGTTCGGGTCGCCCAGTTTGAGCCGACCCAGGGGGTCTTGGGCCGGGTCGGTCCGGGCCCAAACCCTCTATTTTCGGACAGTTCTGTTCAAACGCTCGTATCTTGGGCTACGGACCTCTGATCGATATACCGTCAGTTGCGATGCAATCCTTGGATTGAGATTGACGTTTTGGTATGTTAGACTCAAGGTATCGGAGAAATTTGGGTATGGCTGGGTTGGTTCGAACACGAAACCAACGGGGCTCTCGGAGCGGAAAGGCTTATAACTTGAGCTCCGGACGTCTGAATGATGTGTCGTCGACTTTATTGGATTCATCTTAGTGAGATGGACGTTTTGGATTACTCCTCTCGAGGTCTGGACACAGTTGGAGTGTGGTCGGGTTGGTTTGATTTAAAAACCAACCGGGCCCCTGGAACAAAAAATCCAAAAACTCTCAGACCGGGTGTCCGATTGACACTTCGTCTGTCGCGTTCAGTTCCTTTTGTCGAGACGAAACTATGGGATACATCAACTCTGAACGACGTGTCAGTTTATGTATCAACCCTTTGGATTGTGGAGTGGACCCTCCTAGAATCGAGCATGCTGTGTGCGGGAACCCTAGAGCGGGCTGCGACTGCGACGATGATGACGACTGCACTGAAATCCTCAGTGGGTTCGACAGCGTTGACGACTGCACTGAAATACTCTATGGGTTTGGTAGCGATGATGACTCCACTGAAATCCTTCGTGGGTTCGGCAGCGATGACGACTGCACTGAAATCCTCTGTGGGTTCGGCAGCGATGACGACCGTACTGAAATCCTCTGTGGGTTCGTCGGCGATGACTACTGATCTTGTATCCTATGTGGGTCTGGCAGTGTTTGACTCTGTTCTTGTATCCTACGTGGGTCTGGAAGATTAGCTGGTCTGTATCCTATGTGGTTCTGATAGCTTAGCTGCTTTAGTATCCTATGTGGGTCCCAGCTCAGATGAATCTATGGCAACATCTGATCATATCTATCACCTTACAAAGAAATAAACCGGTGTGAGCTGAGTCTTGACTTTCAATCATTAACTTAAATATGATTGACTTTCTTTCCTATGTATATTTGCTTGTGCTTTTCTTTGTGAATTGTGTTGTACTTTCCTGTGTGGATGTGATTGAACTTGGGCTCAGATGTTGGAGCCGAATTGGAATTGATGACTTAGGTATATGTATGGTCATATACCTAAGTAGTGTTGGATGTTACTTCGTGATTATATCTTTCCTCTGTGGACTGTCCTTTTAGATTATGGGAGACCTTCAGGGGTCTCGGGGTCCCTACTGAGTAGCATATACTCACCCCTGCACGGGCTATGCCCGCACTACGTCGTGTTGGATGTAGACGACGGACAACACTGATCGTGGTTGAGGCTTGTGGAGAAAGTCGGTACCTGGAGGTGGACCACTGGGAAGGACGTACACGAAGCGGACGGCTGGACCCGAGGAGATGAGGAGGCTATCTGTACCCACCCTTCATCTGGGACATCCATTGAACAACTCGAAGTTGCTTCTTTACTTTCAGTTTCTGTACTTTCTTTCCAGTTGTACTTACTTTTAGTTTGGGTTTGTATTCTGGCCCATTTACTTTCCGCACATACTATTGCACCCAGTTTACTTAGTGTTGACTTGTGCTGGCTTACTCTGTGGTGTTTGTTTTCATTATAAGGAAATGCCTCCCCCTTTTATTGGGATTTACTCCTTGGTGCTAGTCGCCAGCCCCTGGCCTATGGGAGGCGGGCATGGGGTAGTCACGACACGGGTTTCGAGGACAGGTCGTGACAAATTGGTATCAGAAGAGTTTGGTTCTACAGCAGAACTCAGAACTCAAATCTTTCTTCTTTCTGAAGCAATAATATTAAGGGTATTGAGTGTGGTTATCAGTCCATGGAGTCCAGTTTTGGTGCGGCGGCCGACGTATTCGTACAACAGGACCCTGACTTCTGATTTCCAACTCAATGCATGAAAACATTGATAGCATGTGTGTTTCAAAAGTTTTCATTGTGATTACTTTGTCTCAGCTCACCAGGTATACTGTTTTGACCATGGCGCACCTGTTTCTTTTCCGATGGCCCCGCAACAGTTTCCAGCTAGGTTTCAGAGCTTTGTGCGAGACGACAGCCCACCGAGCGACGAGGCCTCGGTGCAGGGCCCTTTTTCAGCAGAGGCACCGGCGGTACCACTACCCACCGAGCCACCGATGCCACTAGCCCCATCCTCTGAGAGTGCATGTCGCCTTAGTGCACTGCACGAGTTTCAGCATCAGAGACCGCCCAGGTTCCATGGGGAGACGGACACTAATGCACCCAAGGATTGGCTGGAGGCAGTTGTGCGAGTTTTCAGGTTAGTGGGGACACCAGCTGACATCATGGTGATCCTTGTAGTGATCCTCCTGCACGCGGTAGCAGGCAGATGGTGGATCTTGATTCTCTAGGTGCATGATGAAGAATCACTCCTCTGGACATACTTTGAGAGCCTCTTCTGCTCGGAGCTCATCCTAGCCACCCTCCGTGTGGTGCACATCCATGAGCTACTACAGCTGCGGAAGGTCAACATGACCGTCGCCCAGTACTCGGTGAGATTTACTGATATCTCACGCTATTCAACGGACATGGTACAAGACCCATTGTTCCTGGCCTGGACCATCAAGCAGGGACTGAGGAATGAGATCAGGGAAACAATGATCTCCCTCTGCATACCGACACATACAGGAGTACTGGAGAAAGCTCTTTTCATTGAGAGATTTATTGCTGAGCCTACTCCAGAAGCGAGACCTACCACAGGGCGGCATGTAGTAGATTCATCTACATCTTGTAGTCGACGGATGTCACAGGGGTCCAGGCGAACTAGACCATTAGGCGGACGACCTCAGGACACTGGCTCAGAGGTGCGGGGCACCCGGCGTAGAGCCAACCTTCGGAGGAGAAGACAGTGCTACGCATACAGCGGGCAGAGCCACATGGATCATGACTGCCCGACCCGCCGTGCAGAGGAGGAGCAGACGGTTGATGGGCCATCCAGGTAGAGGCAGAGGGTCGACCGTGGTGGTTCTCAGGGAAAAGGCGGACGATGCATGGGAGCTGGACGAGCAGCAGGTGGTGGGAGACACTTTGAGGCTTTACAACCACCACCAACAGGAGGTCCACCCCGACCACAGGGAGCTGGCGGGCAGAGACAGGCTCAGCTTTAGACAGCGGAGGCCTACGACCACGGCACACCAGAGATGATTCAAGTTACTATATGTGTCTACTCCACCCTTGTTGCAGTTCTTATAGACACAGGAGTGAGTCATTCCTTTATTTTTGCTGCCCTTGTTCGGAGCTCGGAGATTCCGACGGAGCCATTGGCTCGATCCTTACGGCTAGAGACTCCTACGAGAGCATACTCGATGATTATGCACTAGTTTCGGCAGTGTGAGCTTACTCTATGAGGTGAGAGCTTAGTAAGGGATCTTCTTGTAGCGGCGTCGAGGCCTTCCAATTTCATCATGGGCATGGATTGGTTATCTACAGTCCATGCTCAGATCGAATATATTAGGAACAAGGTGCGGTGTGTCTGCCCCGATGGGAGTAGGTTCACCTTCACCGATGAGAAGGGAGCCTTTGCAGCGCAGGATAGACTCATGCAGAGTAGAGGAAAGCCGATCACTCATCAGTTGTCTAGCCTCATCCTAGGAGTAGTTGACGTGCGGAGTCCGAGTTTTTTTGTAGTGGTGGATAAGTATGCAAAAGTTTTTCCTGAAGACGTTCCAAGACTACCTCCTCGCAGATAGGTAGAATTTTATATTGACATGTACCCCAGGACAGCTCCGATATCCACTCCAGCATATCGTATGGCTCCCGCTAAGCTTCGAGAGCTACGGGTACAGTTGGAGGACTTGCAGGGCAAGGGATTCATCCGACCCAGTGTTTCACCCTAGTCGTCCCCGATTTTGTTTGCCAAGAAGGTGGACAGGAGCCAGAGACTGTGTGTCGACTATCGTCACCTGAACCAGGTGATCGTGAGGAACAAGTATCTGCTAACAAGGATTGACTACCACTTCGATCAGCTCAAGGGAGGACAGTGGTTCTCAAAGATAGACTTTAGGTCAGGCTTTCACCAGCTTAGAGTTTGGGACGAGGACATACAGAAGACGACCTTTAGATGTTGGTATGGACACTATGAGTTCTTGGTTATGCCGTTCGGCGTAACCAACGCTCCAGCGGTGTTCATGAGTCTAATGAACGGGATCATTCAGCCATACCTCGATCAATTTTCCGTGGTATTTATCGACTACATACTGAAATAGTCGACCACTGAGGAGGAGCACGCTTACCACTTGCGGGTTGTACTAGACACACTATGATAGCACCAAATTTATGGTAAGCTCTCGAAGTGTCAGTTCTAGTAACGGGAGGTCCACTTCTTGGGACACGTCATCTCTAATGCGGGAGATGTGGTAGATCCTGCGAAGATCGAGGCAGTGCTATCTTGGGATCCACCCAGGAGCGTGACAGAGGTATGAAGTTTCGTGGGTCTAGCTGGTTACTACTGAAGATTTGTGACAGACTTTTCCAGAGTTTCAGGACCACATTCAGCTTTGACGAAGATGGTGAAACCCTTCGTGTGGTCAAATAGATGTCAGCAGAGCTTCCAGGAGCTGAGACAGAGATTGACCAATGCACCTATCTTGAGGCTATCAGAGGAGGGATTAGGGTATGTAGTCTACTGCGATGCATCAGGGACCAGACTCGGATGTGTCCTGATGCAAGAGCGGGTAGTGATCGCATATGGATCACGATAGTTGAGGCAGCATGAGCATAACTACGCTACCCATGACCTGGAATTAGCAGCAGTGGTCTTCGCTCTGAATACGTGGAAACAGTATCTCATGGGCGAGCACTTTACAGTCTACTCTGACCATCATAGTCTCAGGTATCACTTCTTGCAGAAGGACATGAATCTGAGACAGCGACGATGGCTCGAGTTCCTCCAGGACTAGGACATTGAGATTGTATATACTCCTAGAAAGGGGAATGTAGTAGCCGATGATCTCAGCATGAGGACGGGCATTCAGCTACTCGGGGAGGTGACGGAGCAGCTAGCTGCTTTGCAGATATCCTTCCTGGATATAAATGGATCATCCTTTCTTCAGTCACTCACAATCACTCCTCCACTTCTTCAGTGGGTCAGAGAGGCACAGCGTGGGGACGTTGACTGTGAGACGTGGCATGCACAGATATCCTCAGGACAGGCACATGATGGATTCTCTGTGGGAGGAGAGAACATCGTCATTTTCAGAGGACATACCATGGTACCAGCTACTTTATAGGAGGAAGTGCTGGGGGATTTTCACACTTCCCCTTTTGCGGTACATCCAGGAGTGGAAAAGATGTACCAGGATCTCAGACGACAACACTGGTGGCCGGGTATGAAGAAGACTTTAGCTGAGTTCGTTTTTTGATGCCTCACCTGTCAGTAGGTGAAGGCAGAGCACCAGGTACCAGTAGACTTGGTGCAATACTTGAAGGTCCCTGAGTGGAAGTGGGATGGGATATCTATGGACTTCGTGACTGGACTTCCACGTACATCCAGAGGTCACGACTCCATTTGGATGATTGTAGGCCAACTCACCATGTCGTCCCACTACTTACCCATCAGAGATAAGGGCTCAGTAGAGAGCTTGGGACTTCTCTATGTTCAGGAGATTGTACGGATTCATGGTGTGCCATCATCTATCATCTCCGATCGAGATGCTCGCTTTACTTCTCGGTTTTAGAAGGGGTTGTAGGAGGAATTCGGGATGCAGCTACGTCTGAGCACCGCCTTTCACCCTAAGACGGATGGTCAGATGGAGAGGACCATTCAGACTCACGAGGACATGCTCTGTGCATGTGTCCTTGACTTAGGTCGTAGCTGGGAGGACCACCTACCCTTGGTGTAGTTCGCATACAACAACAGCTACCACTCCACCATCAGGATGGCACCACACGAGGCATTGTACGGCTGACCTTGCAGATCACCTATGTGCTGGATAGACCCTGGGGATTCAGCACTTGTGGGACCAGAGATGGTCTAAGCCACAATAGAGAAGGTCCAGGTCATCCAGGAGTGGATGAGGACAGCTCAGAGCTGGAAGAATTCTTATGCTGTAGGAGGTGGAGACCACTAGAGTTCGAGGATGGCGACCACATCTTCTTGCGGGTCACACCTCGACGTGTATTATAGATATTTGGTCGGAGCGGCATGTTATCTCTGTGCTTCATCAGACCATTCCAGGTTCTCAGCAGGATAGGCTAGGTGGCTTACCGCCTGGCTCTATCACCTCAGTTGCATCGGAAGCACGACGTCTTCCATGTATCTCAGCTGAGGAGATACGTGCATGACCCGACACATATCATCGACCATGGGGAGATGGACATTGACGATGGGGTGACTTTTGTTGAGGTCCCGGTGGAGATCGAGGATCGACAGGAGCGGTTCCTATGTGGTCGGTCGATTCCTCTAGTGCACATCAGATGGAAGCACGGGAACCTCCAGGAGAGCAATAGGGAGCGGGAGGCTCAGATGCATGCTCAGTACCCTCATTTGTTCCCCCTAGTTTTTGATATATCTTTACGGGGATGTAAAGCCCTGAGGTGGGAGTAATGTAAAGACCCGTAAATTTAAAGGGAAATTTTTTTCTTAATTTTCTTGGGGATTTTATAAGTATGCAGTTTCTAACGGCACATGATTCCGAGGCCCAGTGTTCCCAAAATCAATTTCTAAAGATTAGATTTGGTATGTTCAGTGAACGAACGAGCGGGTTATTCTAACTTTTGAACCGGTGCTTGGAATCGAAATCCGAAGGCACCGTTGAAACCACAGTGCTGGTAATTTCCTAAGAACACCATATCTGGAGTAGCGTTTTCTTGGGTGTGGTTATTCAAAAAAGGGTTAACTAAGGATTGAAATAAACATTTGTGAAACAATTTTTATTTTCTATTCTAAGTAGTTTAACCTATACATGGTTCTTGGAGTGGGACCCACTAATATCCTATCTCCACTACATAGGATATTTGTGAAGTGGGGCCCACACGAGCCCCACCCATTAAATTCTCTTAAAACCTCCCACGTGCATTTAATTTTGTATGTCACCCTTAACCCCTTTTTTAAATGGAAATTCAACCCTTGAATTTAATTTGAATTATTAAACGCTCTTCAATTTAGTGAATTAATTGTATAAGTTTCTTTTTGAATTTAAAATTAATGGCATGCGTGTGTGATAATAAAATAAGACATGACTTATTTTATTGGGAGGTTGATTCGTTGTGCGGAAAGAAGGAGAGGACTCTTGCGCTCATGAGGAATATCTTCATCCTCGTCGAAGAACGCAAAGAACTCCGAGTCTACGACGAAGAACTCCATCACCGCAAGTGAATCACAATTCCATCTCCTCACCTCTCTATAGCCGGTGAGAGACACCTTCTTCGGATAATGACGATGCGCTGCATCCTTCATCGGGCGAACACTGACGACGCTTACGACGTCGTCTTCTACGACGTTCTTTTCTCTGCGATGACCATCGTTTGACAACTCCTAGAGGTAGGGGTTAATTTTTTTTTGTTCTTGGATTCATTGTCATTCATTGACTTTTATTTTTGGCCTACCTGTTATCGTTATAATGGGAGGAGGTCGGACCACACCAACACGGCCGACCCTCCTCCCCCTTTGATGTTGTACTTGTTGCGGCATGAGCAAAGGCAGTGTGGTGCAACGACACCACACAAAATCAAGAGGAACGAGCGAAGAAGAGTGGCACTGTCGCACCATGTCGTTGAGGCCGAACGAAGCCGCGGCCGGAGTCGGGCCACAGTGAAGGGGTGCGGCGCTGTCGCGCCCCACCGGAGAACCACGAAGAAGCCACGGTTGGAGTTGGGCAGCGGCGGAGGTGTGCGGCACCATCGCGCCGCACTGATTGGAACATTTCCGCGACTTCCATCCGTGGTGGAGCAGGGAGCAGCGGCCGGAACTGTCAGCAGTCGACGCCTCGGAGGAGTGGGGCCATGGGGTCCCGCGGCGGCGGCACCGGCCGGCCAGTCGGGCCGACCATTTGGAGGAGCCAGGGGTCGTAACCCCCGGCTGGCAAGGGAGCGGCCCACACGTAGGGTGGTCGTGGTTTCAAAACAGTGGGGCAGTGTGCCCCCCCTTTTCATGAAAGCTCAGGTGGCTGAGATTTCTAGCCACGTGGGCCGCGCCCGCACCAGGCCAACCGGCTGCCCAGGCCGGACCGGCCGCACAAGGTCGGGCCTCCCAGGCCGGGTCGGGTAGCACAGGCAGGGCTAGGCCACGCCGGTTGTTCCAGACCACGCCCTAAGGGGCCGGACCCGGACCCAGTTCGGGTCGACCCAGTTCGGGCCGACCTAGGGGGTCTTTGGCCGGGTCGGTCCGGGCCCAAATCCCCCTATTTTCAGACAGTTCCATTCAAATGCATGTATGTTATGCTACAGACTTCCGATCGATGCACCATCACTTTTGATGCGATCCTTGGATCGAGGCGGTCGTTTTGGTATTTTACACACAAGGTTTCGGAGAACATTGGGTACAACAAAGTTGGTTCGAACACAAAACCAATCGGGCCCTCGGAGCGGAAATGCTTATAACTTGAGCTCCGGACGTCGGAATGACGTACCATCGAATTTGTTGGATTCTACTTAGTGAGAAAGACCTTTTGTCTTACTTCGCTCGTTTTTCGGAAACAGTTGGATTGTGGTCGGGTTGGTTTGACTTAAAAACCAACCGGGCCCCTTGAACGAAAAAGCCAATAACTCTCAGACCGGACGTCCAATTGATGCGCCGTCTGTCATGTTGAGTTCCTTTTGTCGAGAAAGAACTTTGGGATACATCATCTTCGGAATATGTGTCAGTTGATGTATCAAACCCCTTGGTTCATGGAGCGGACCCTCCCGGAATGGAGCATGCTGTGTGCTGGAGCCCTAGAGCTGGCTGCGACTGCGACGAAGATGACGACTGCACTGAAATCCTTCGTGGGTTCAATAGCGATGACGACTGCACTGAAATCCTCATTTGGTTCGATTTCAATGACGACAGCACTAAAATCCTCCATGGGTTCGGCAGTGATGACGACTGCACTGAAATTCTCTATGGGTTCGATAGCGATAACGACCGTACTGAAATCCTTCATGGGTTCGACGACGATGACTACTATTCTTGTATCCTACGTGGGTCTGGTAGTGGTTGACTCTGTTCTTTTATCCTACGTGGGTCTGGCAGAGTAGCTGGTCTGTATCCTATGTGGGTCCGACAGCTTAGCTGGTTTAGTATCCTACGTGGGTCCCAGCTCAGATGAATCAGTGGCTACATCTGATCATCTCTATCACCTTACGAAGAAGTATACCTGTGTGAGATGAGTCTTGACTTTCAATCATTAACTTTGATATGATTGACTTACTTTCCTATGTGGATTGGGTTGTGCATTCCTGTGTGGATTGGGTTGTACATTCTTGTGTGGACGTGATTGAACTTGGGCTCGGATGTTGTATCCGAACGGGATTTTATGACTTAAGTATATGTGTGGGAATATACATAAGTAGTGTTGGATGTTACTTCGTGATTGTATCATTCCTTTTTGGATTATCCTTTGTGGATTCTGGGAGACCTTCGGGGGTCTCGGGGTCCCTACTAAGTAGCGTATACTCACCCCTGCCCGGGTATGCCCGCACTACGTTGTGTTGGATGCAGACGACAGACATCACGGATCGTGGTTGAGGCATGTGGAGAAAGTGGGTACCTGGAGGTGGACCACTGGGCGGGACGTACACAGAGCGGACAGCTGGACCCAAGGAGCTGAGGAGTCTATCTGTACCCACCCTTCAGTTGGAACTTCCAGTGGATGGCTTGACGTTTCTTCTTTACTTTGAGTTTTTGTACATTCTTTCCAGTTGTACTTACTTTCTATTTGGTTTTTTATTCTGGCCCATTTACTTTCCGCCCTTTCTGTTGCTCCCAGTTTACTTAGTGTTTACTTCTTCTGGCTTACTCTGTGGTGTTTGTTTACTTTATAAGGCAATGCCTTCCCCTTTTATCGGTATTTACGCCTTGGTGCTAGTCGACAGCCCTTGGCCTATGGGAGGCGGGCTTGGGGTAGTCACGACACGGGTCCCGAGGACAGGTTGTGGCACTTTCCATGAAAGTGGACCGGAACCAATTTCAAGGAAATTTCATTTGTACTCTTATGGAATGACCAAATAATCATCCAATTATTAGTACTGTGTGGGTTAATAAATGTGATGAACAAGGAATTATTAATTATAAGTAGCCTGAATGACTGGTAAATGATATATTC
Organism: Viscum album; assembly: GCA_963277665.1. Lineage (NCBI taxonomy): Eukaryota > Viridiplantae > Streptophyta > Magnoliopsida > Santalales > Viscaceae > Viscum > Viscum album. The sequence continues at coordinate 2,050,194,818 of OY728137.1, forward strand.
AAGAAGATTGTATTAATTATTGTAATTCTTTTTCAACCATTTTATGTCTTCAACCAAGTATAATATTTTTGGTATTCACCACTCATTTTAATTTTAAACATTTTGAAATGGATGTAAAAATGATTTTCTATGTGGTTTTACCTCTATAAATGTTTTTATGGATGAAACAAATACTTTTGAAAATCCAAAATTTCCTTTTTTTTCAAGTTAACCAATTTTTTTATGGTTAAAAAAATCTACTCAATCGTGTTATAAAAGGTTAACTAAATTCATTTTGTCAAATGATTTTAAAATAAAAAAATAAAATTACACTATTTTTCTAAATATTCCTTCAAATTATTTATTAATTTCTGAAGTATATGTTGATAGTGAAATATTAAACTCAACTAAAGAATTTATTTGTAATAATTTTTCTTATTTATTGAATAAAGAAATTGAAATAAATTTTATGGGAGAACTAAAATTCTACCTTGGTTTGGAAATTTCAAAAAAATTATGATTGTACGTTTATAAAATAGTGTGAATACACTACTAATATTTTTAATAATTGTGAAAAAGATATTGATAAGGAATTTAGAATAACCATGAGTAAAACTTATAAGAAAACATTTGATAAATATGAAAACCTGTTGAAAACAATATTTATTGATGTATGATTGGATGTCTACATTACCTTAGTGGAACTTTTCTGAACATCATATTTAGTTATACTAATGATATTTTTTTCATATAATATAATGAAATATCATATAAAAGATATCAAAAATAATTTTTAGTTATTTTAATGGAATTAAAAACCTTGGATTATATTACCCCAATGAAAATTATTGTATATTATTTCTTGAATATTATTTTAGAACATTAAATCTCAATATGAATCATATTTGTGGGACTTTCCACCAACTATAAAAATCCCTAATCCCATGGAGTAGTATGAAATAGAACACTATTTATCATTCTATAGATAATGTAGAATATATATCCATTGTGATATTTTATTACCAAATTATATGGATGACCACACCATATTAGACACTAGGCTTGCATATGATCACATTTCTGTCAAGTTTGAAAACACTCGTGTAATTTTTTTCTCTGAAAATACTATCCAAACTCTTGCACTAATAAAATTGATGTGAGATAAAATTTTAGTTGATATCAAATTCAAAAGGATGATATCATTATTTAATTTGTTTTCACAAAACTACGACTTGCTGATATCTTCACCAATCCCCTCAATAATGATTTACTTGATTTTATTTATGGTATTTTAGAAATTATTATCTAGAAATTATTATATCTTAACCTTGGAAGGATTTATATTTTTACTAATTTTATTTAAAAAATTTCCATATATTTTCCAATAATAAAATTCTTCATAATTTTTTTCCAATGAAATAAAATTGATTTCAAAAAATTCAGAGTATTGGTAACGTGAAGTTAGTGTGATACCTTTTGTAAATTCATTCTTATCTAGATTCAAAAAAGTAGATGTGGTTTTCATGTAGATTCTATTAGAGGTTCATACCTCAAAAAGGATTGGTTGGATTTTTAATTTGATCTTCACCCAAGGCATGCGTTTTGGTCCTTTACATCACACCAGGATTAACACAACTATATAATTTTATGTTGTATATTAACTTAATCCTTGATTATCATTAATTACAAAATGGATTTTAAATATTAATTTGATTTATTAATATACATGTATTTCATTAATTTTAAAATAATTACAAGTTAAAATTTTATTTATTTAATTTAATTTTTAATGTATCCTCATATTTATATTGTTTTATTTTAGAGGATCTAATCTTGTTAGTACTGATATTATCCTAAATGAGACACCATTTATTTAATTGTTTTCTAAAATTTTATTTAACTCTTATGATTTTTGTATTTTTTATCAAAATATTATTTCTCTATTGTGCATTATTTTTTTAGTTGTTTTATATTATCTTTATAATATCTAAAAATATGTTTTTATAGTTTTTCTGTATTTCATATTTCAATAAAATTGATTTTGTTTCTCTCAAATGATCGTTAAAGATGATAAACATAATATTAAATTATATTACACTTATTTACTCTATCCTAATCTAGGAATGAATTTAGATTATCTCAAATGAATAGAAATATTAGTATTTTGAAATATATATGTCCTATTATAAATGTAATTATATAAATCTCTATCAAATTATTTTATGATGTTTTTGTATTATTATTGGGATGAAATGAATAATCTTATTTGGTAGAAATGTTGTAGATTTTCTATGATGAGAAAAATATTTTTATAATTCATATCTTGTTATACATGTTATATTGTTCTTTTATTATCTTGTAATAAAAGTGTTTGTGATCATCAAATTTATAGTTATTTTTGATATTCTCCTCTTATTAAGTGTTAATAATAAAAAACTATTTAATGTGTATACTGATTTCATTTGAGATGTTGTCAATTAAAGTTTCATGTGATAATTTTGGTTATTATAAGATCATGATTAAATATTTTTTAAATCTAAAAAGATAATTTTACGTCTTTATGGGATTTTTTATAACATAAAATAAAGTTGGATGATCAATTGAAGAAATTTAAAGTTTGTTTAAATGTAATAATGGAGTTTTATGTGTTTCCGACCACATGTGATACCCATTACCGTGTCACCTGCCAACTATTGGTCTAAAAATTTTCCTATCAATCTCTATGATTCCACCAACTAGACAGTGGAGGAGAACCGATAACGTAGTTGAAGGATGAAGATCACAGTGAGTTCCATTATGGATATAGGATATCTAGTGGAATCATTTATCTAGATATTAATAGTGATCCTGCTTCTTTAGGGTGCATTTAATACTAATCAATAAGTCCTAGATCCGCTCAATAAATCCCTGAATTGGTACAATACTTTTCAAAAACTGATGAAGGTTAAAGATAATCACTTTGGGAGGCTTGGTAACTCACATTATTATCCAAATGATAACTCTAATGTTCTATGATCTTAAAATTTCTCATGTTTCTACAAAACAATGTAAATTCCAAGGTGCTCTCCACTTCCCAATCAAGAGTTTGATCATATAGTAAAATTATTCTCACTTATACATCTTTATACTAACCTTGTAGTTCTCATTATTATCATTTTTAGTAAATAATGAACAATACTAAATGATATATCTTCTATAAATCGCCTATTTATTCCTCTTTCCTTTATTTAGGTGCTCCCTACCATTTATTGTGAGGGACTAATGGTTCTAATCAAAAATTCAAAAACTAAATGGATTACTTCTATTTGTGGATTCAATATATAACTCTAAAAAGGATAAGGGTGATTATATTGTTGATTCATATTATAACTAACTAAATATCAATAATTTCATGGTATCTTCTCTATATTTAATGATAATGGACTAATAAAATAAACCCTTAAAAATTGGTCTAGGTGACATAGGGTTTCATAAAATAACATTAACTGAACTCCTTTATAAAATCATGTTTTTTATTTTGTGATATTTCTATATATATATTTTTATCATTGAAATTATATTTTCATATATCAATACATTTAATCCTTCAGTTTAAAAATCTATTATTTTTATATGATTCCTCTTTATAATCAAATGTAGTTATTCCATTGTTCATTCTCTTTTGTTTTAATGTATTTGTTGTTATTTTTAAAGTCTTCAAAATGTTTTGATTATCATAAAACTTTTAACAGGATCCATTGAGTATTTATTACATTAAATATTTATAATGTGTGTCCATGAACCCACTATCTAATAAACTATAGTCATTAGACCCTTTCAATGACTAATTTTGAGAGAAAATGTATGTAGAATCTTGATGGGCTTGTTTATGGTGTGAGAATGAACTTAGTTTTCCATCACCAAAGGTGTATCTAGATAATAGAAATACATATATTTGTGCATTTGTATCACCATCAAATATTATGAAATATATTTTTTCTAAAGTAATTTAAATTATTCGATATCTTACAGTACACAAAACACCGATCTTCATAAAAACATGACATACTATTAAAGAATTATTATATTATATGGTAGTTATCACATAACCTCTAGAATTTAGTGTACAGATTGGTTTAAACATATAATGAAAATATATTTTCTAGACAAATATATAAAATGAATAATTTGGTGACCAACTAATCAGTAATGAAAATAAGAACCATATTAAAATAAATTATATCCTCTTCTAAAAAACTATTTTTAGCTCACAAAAACATTTTACCCAAATAAATTTTGAAAATATCTTTTTAAAATGATTTAAATTAAATTAATATATAATATATTTTATATTTTATTTAACATTAATTTTACGTGATTTATCGACATGTTATAAGAATAAATAAAATCTTATTCTTAAAAACTCTATTATACTAAAAATTATTTTTGTCTCATTTTGTGACCTTATTTTAAAAATAATTTTTTTTCTATTTTAGAAAGAATATTTAAAAAACTAATATTAAGTTTTCAAATAATAATTTCGAATTTATCTTGGATTTAATTTTTGATAATGATATGAAATTAGTAAAATTATATATTTATAAATTCAATTTATTTCATTGAAATAATATTAATATTTATTTTTTATATAAAAAAAATTAAACAGTTGAAATGTTTCTCCTAGGAAAACCACTTTTTCATCGCCTCTACAGTTTTAATTTTAAATTAAATAATTCCAATTATGTGAACCTATTTTAAAAAAATGGATTCAATATTTTTAATAATATTAATTTATATTTTATAATAATTTAATTTTAATTTTTGTTTAAAAATAATAATAAAAATAATAAAAATTAATTACAATGGTTAAGGTTAAAATGAGTTTAATAAGGTGTTAATCTAAAAATAAAAGAGGTAAAAATGACCCAACACCTTTCCCAAAACCCATTTTATGGGAATATTTAGATCTTATTAAATATAATTTTCGATAATAACTGATTTTGGATCATTTTCACTTGTGAAAAAACATCATTACACTTCATTATTTTCAAACATTCCATGTGTATCCTCTCCCCACTTATATAAGGTCACCCTCTCTCATATCATCTTCACACATCAAAACCCATTTTTTCTAGTGAATACATGAATAATGAGATTCATTTATTCACTCCAATAATCCTAAATTCCTTATTTTGAGTATGAAACCCTACTAATAAGGCTTTAAGTACAAACCTAAAGAGGCTCTTCGAGGAAAATAAAAAATTTATATTCTTGTGTTCTTGTTTTATTTCTTCTTCCACATCATTATAATTTTATTCAACCATGATAATTTAATAAATTAATTATATTAAATATAATAACATGTAATTATGTTATTTTAATGATCTAAATCTTTCTCTTATTCTCTAAAATGGGAAATGAAACTGTCAACTGTGTGTATGGAGAACTACCCCCTCACAAACCGATGTTATTCATTTTCCATAACCAGCACTCATGGTTAGATATAATGATGAATTAATTATTTATATATAATTTTCTTAATATTATTATTATTATTATTTATTTATTATATAATATATTACTTCTTACTTTCCTTTTCGTAGGGATACGATCACGTCGCTCATGTGATCGAAGGACTACTGTCTCACAATGTGATGTGATTCCTTCTTCACTAACACATAAAAAAAGGTAATATGAATTAATTTAATGAACATATATCATAAGTTTTTTTATATTTTACTTTATATGTTTAATAGGTTATTTTCAAATAAAAGGTTTATGAATTTTTTAATGTTTCTAATTTTTTTCAAAGTGAAATGGGTATTGTAGTCAAGAAATGCTCAAACTGATGTTTCAAAATCATTTTCCTTTTAAGATGACATCCTTTTATGTTACATATAAATTAATAGGGATATTCTCCAAGTTTACCATTCTTATTCTTTCTTGGAATGTTTTATGCATTTGATAACAAGATGTATACAAAATCAGTTTATCTTATATGGGTTTTATAATGATAAAATTCTTATAAAACCCTCTTTTTTTCCAAAATATTTGATTTTATGAAATAATTAAATGGTTATGAAATCTAATTCTTTTCCACAGTTTATGCTATGAAAATAATATTATGAAAACCATTTCTTTTTAGGGTTTCTGAAATATTGAATGATTATTGACTTTATGGAATAAGTATTAATGAATTTAGTTATTTGATAGGTGGGACCTATTTCTCCATTCAATTACTTAGGTAAATATTGAAATATCATGAAATTGACATGAATAAAATGGGGAGGGAACACAATTTGGTAACGGAATTTGTACACTATAATATTCTTGGGAGTGAACCTTGACTACTATGATGGTTTGAGGAATAAACCTACTCTAATGTGATATACATAAAAAGGAACCTTGGATACAATGTTAATGATTATATATGCCTATGTTTATAGAAATAATTCCATGTCTTATGCCATTATCACGATCTCATAGATCATGTTTTTTGACTCTCTTATGATTGATCTCTTATGAACAGCTAATATATATTCCTGACCATATATTATTATATTTGATATATTGGGTTTTGTTTTAAAATATTATAATCACATTCTCACACCCTTCAGCTCATGGTATATTTACATATATCCCTTTTTAATCCTTACTGATCATTTTATCTCACCATTTATTATGTTATGTTTCCCAACGAAATGAATAATTTTTTTTGTAAGGTATTTCAATAAATGGTTCTAGTTATGATGAACTTAATGAAAGACGATGTAGTTAACTTTTGAATGAGTTATTTATGATTCCATGTTTCCAAAGTCACTATACCTTAATCATCCTCAGGTATTTGTTTGATTAATGTAATTAATATATATAAATAATAAATAATATTTATGTTTGAAAATATTGGGTTATTATAGTTAATATTACAGGATTAGTTTAGTTAGCCTTTAGAAACTAGGATGAGAAAATATTAGTGAGACCCCTACATATATGTCTATGGATAAGTCTATAGATAATTAAGCATATAGGAAAACAACATAGATTATTGGTAAAGGATATAGATAATTGTTTCCTGGAAATAAATACATATATATATAATAAATGTAGAAGTGTTTCTAGCACAGATGTTCCTAGGGTAAAACAAATCCAAAAAATGTGTGTCAATCATGACTCGCTTATTTCTTAGTACATGATAAAATGAATTATTATGCACATAGTTTAAAAATCTGACGGGATATGATTTGGAACATCAAAAAATCATTATAATCCCTCATAGAGAATTTAAATAATGACTATAAATAGATTAAGTTACGAAAAGGTTCTATATATTTTAAATATGGTATCATGATTATGAAATACCATAAGTGATTAATCATGATTATGTGGTGTTCCACTAGGAGTAATTTTACTCACACTATGCTCTTAGTTTTAATAAACTGTAAGAAACCAAAAGAATATTTTTAATGATGAATGTAATTGAAAATGAAATTATTTTAATCCTAATAAAATGAAAGTTTTGTGAGTAGAAATGTAAAATATCATTTATATGATCACAAAAATTTCTCAAGCTACGAATCATGATGAACTTCCAAATAAGGAATTGATAGAACAATGATATGTTGAGTACTTCATGAGGAAACACACATGTTAATTTAGTGTTTCCACTGATACTTTAGTTTTTTAGCAATGGATTAGTACAAATGAAATGATATTTTCCCTTGTCCTATGTTTAGAGTAGGTAAAAGTCATTTTGGATTTCAATTATTTGGACGACGAAGTGGATAAATAGTGGAATCTCATTAAGAATTTGAGGGAACATGATGAAAAATACTGCATGGAGTGGGATAATTTTATGATATTATTTTTTAATATATAATCCCCTCATATTATTTGTATGAAAATGGATAAGTAATTCCTTGAGATAAAGTATAATGATGATGAATATGATGGTACCTATGAGGAATATTTTAGAAGACATTCAAGGTATTCTTTCAGCAATATCATATAACATGAAAGTTATATTGATCGATTTTTTAGATTAATTAAACAATTTATTTTATGGGTGTTATCCATAAGGGAATTTTGTAGCTATGTGTAAATTTTTCTATGTTTTCGTAATGTGGAAAGATAGATAAGATTTACCCATCAATCTCATTATTTTGATAAGAAAATAAATATAGAGTTGAAGAGAAATACTATGAACCATCGAGATAAGAATATGAGATTTCATTCATACTCAAAATGCAGTAGGAAACATAGAGTAAATTATCTTAAGTGGATCTGTAAATGTTATAGGTATGGAAAGGAAGGTCATTGAGCATTCAAATTACAAAATTATGGCAAGAAGTTAGCTAATAAGTCAAATAAAGGCAAATGTACATAGAACGTACCACCCACAATCCAGTGCTTCAAGGAAATTGATTTTTTGTATTATGTGAATCAATGAGATAATATAAGGGCTAATCAGGAAGATAAACAAAAAAATCCTATAAAGAAAAAGGATAAACGTAAATCTTATGCCATCACAATGGATAATGTGAATCAGGATTATTAGGTTACACTAGTATTTCCATCCCCAGTTGTGAATTTCTTATTTAATTTTGTATGAATTGGCCCTATAAAAATATTAGTATTTATCTTTTCTAGAATTTTATGTGATTTTTTTCATTGATTATATCCCTTTAAATAGATTTTTCAATCATTAAATAACATTTTATATTTTATCGATTAAAGGATAAACCCAAGATTCTAATGGAAATTTTTTTGTATAAGACAATAACTTATTTAGTGAATAAAGTTTTCAAGTATTTATTTATTTGGATTGAAGAATTATGATGTATAAGTACTATACCGTTGGTATTTTGGTTATAAGAATCATAAAATATCTAAGGATTGTTTTAATTTTTGAAGAATATATGTCTCAATGTGTAATGGCCCAGTCCAGCGCATAATCATGATGTTTTCCACATTGGGCCTAGCCAACACAGTTTTGTTTTACCATGGCTCTGGCCCTCAGGAACCCCAAGGAAAATGCCTCATGATGGGAGAGGTATCCACACCACCTTATAATGGGGTGCTTCATTCTTCTCCTAATTCAATGTGGGATTTCCATAACCCACCCCCCTAGAAGGGCCCAACTTCTTTGCTGGCACGTCAAATGGACACCGCCTCTAATTCCATTAATAACGGCCCAATCTAGCCCACGATCATGATTTTTTCCACTTTGGGCCTAGCCTGCACAATTTTCTTTTCCCTAGGTTCTGGACCTCAGACACCCCCCAGGAAAAAGGCTCATGATGGGAGGGGTATTCACACCACCTTATAAATGGGTGCTTCATGCTCCTCCTCCTTCGATGTTGGATTTCCACAACCGAAAAATAAAATAAATGAAAAATAAGAGAAAAATACGCCGGGCCATTCATGATAGTGGAGAGAGTTGGGCCGGTGTCCTATCAGTTACTGATACCTTAGAGTTACCATGCTATGCATGACATTTTCCATGTATATTATATTCAAAAATATCATCCAGACTCAACTCATTTATTTGACCCTGATGACATCGAACATGATGTTGATGCATCATTTGTAGAGAATCAGATCTATATCATCAATCGTAGCATGAAATTACTTTGAGGAATGTCAGTCCCACTGGTCCAGGTGTTGTGGAAACACAGACGTGTTCAGGATGAGACATCGGAGCGAGAGACGGATGTACCTGCGCAGTGATCATAACTCTTCTTTGGCGACATTCCACTACCCTCAGAAGGAAAATATGGTGACGTGTTGTCCTATATAGGGGACATTGTAACGTCCCGGGCCTAATCAGGTACAAATCATTTTTACTTTATTTTAGTATAATTAATTAAGCGTCCCGAGGTGCGCATATTCACACCTCTCTATGGGTCCCGGGCAGCTTTTTATTTAATTAAAATAATTGCAGACGTTTCATGAACAATGGCACATCACACATTTGAGTGATGTTTGGGTTTTTAATAATTAATTAATTTTTGGAAGTGGGTAATAAGATATTTAAAGAATATTTAAAAGAAATCAAGAAAGGATAAAAAGATTTTCTAAAATAAAATAAATAGGGGGTTATGGGAAAAATGAAAATAATTAAAATGAGGGATTTCTATTTCTAATTATTTTTATTATTTTCCATTCCATTATTTTTTTATTTTAACTTTTTATTTGATTTCCTTTTTTACTTATCTTTTATTTTTCTCTTATTTTTATTTTCTTTTCTTTTTCTTTCTTTTCGGTCTTTTCTTTTTTCCTCTCCTCTCTCCCTCTCCCACTCATCACGTCACACTCCTCAATCTCATCACTCCAACCAACAACCCCTTAGGAAGGCCACTCCTCCTCCATCCAACATCCTATTTCTTCTCCGTCTGGTTCACAGTAAAAAATAGGGAATGGATAACGTTGTAAAAGTTGAATCATTTGATTCCATTGAGTATTCTATGTACAGTTAGTCGCGGAAGATTCTTACCCTATTTTGGGGTTTTTGTAAAATCCTTAATTTTCATCCGTTTTAGGTCAAATAAAAGTCTACCACGGATCATAGAGTCATATACAACTACATGGTAGGGTTCCTACTTTCTTTCCCTCCATTTCGTTGCGATATATACAAAATGTATCATTATCCCGTTAGTCGATGCCATCCAGCTTTGTGCAATTTTACCCATTTTAATTACTTTAATGGTTCTTTTTAATTTTTTTAGCCTTAATCATATTAAAATAATTTGTTTGAATTATTAAAACATGATTGGATACCCCTTTGGGTGTGCCTACAATGTCAGCATATTTTTTCGTTAGCCGGGTTATTAATTTAGTTAGCTGTGGGTATTGCACAACCCCTTTTTATTGTTATTAAATTAAATGAAGAGTTCTTTTAATTTTTGCAACAATGTTGGACACCCATTTGGGAATGCCTACATGATCAATGTATTCTTTCATTATCCTATTTTATTGTTTGATTAATTTCATGTGTTGCGAAGAAACTTTTTATTGTAATTAAATTAAATAAATAGTCGCTTGAACATGACTTAAATTGTTGGATCATTGTCACTTGTTTTGCAGAACTGTTTATTATCTAAATATGAATTATATACTGAGGTTGATATGATATATATATATTTCCTTGCATGTTGTTGTGTTGTATAGTTAAATTTATTCCTTGTGATTCACAAGTATATCTGGTTAGTTTTCAAGCTGCAACTTTATATGCGGATTATGTCATATCTACAGCGGTGAAAACATTAATTAAATTCAGAGTGGGGAAAGGAGGTGGTCCCCATATTAAGTTCAATGCTTAGATCCTCCATTCCAGACGGTTTACCTCTATGTGTCGGGGGGGATGTCGTTGAATTTCCCGGACCTAAAAATTCCCAGACTTTCTAATACTTTTGAGTGATATCGATTCAAAAAGGGCCCATCGGGACTGATCCATTAGCAATGGTGATATTTCAGACACATATGGCACTCGACCCTTTTTGCGAGATACAGACGGACTTAGATTAAAGCAATTCCTTGACCGATACTTGGACTTTTGAAATATTTCCTTGGATGGGCTCAGTGGCATTAGATAAATTTAAGGATGTTCCATAGAAATACCTTCAGGACGGGATCAGACTCCAACTCTCAACTCGAACCTTAAATAATGATGCACTTAAGGTTTATGTTATTGCTAATTATGTCTCTTGAGAATTGAGATATTTCCCCTGATATGTGAAAGTGTGCCTGGTTGACTGTGGACATGAACCCCACATTAAAGCACAAGCTTGGGATATACTTTTTCCCGGTTTTATATTGCTTTCTAGGTTATATATATATGCGTGTTTCGGTATTTCTGCTGACAGGTACCCTTTCAGACTACCAGCTTAGGCTAAAGAAGGTGACCAAGCATGGGTTCCATTTGGGTCCTGGGCCAACCTATTTATTTCATTTCATTGCAATTAATTTTTCTAAAATGGTTATCTAATGGCACACTGAATTTCTATTTTTTCACGAAATGGAAAGGTTTAGACATCGTGGGTACCGACCTACTAGGATTTTATCCCACACCCTGCTCGGGCGTCTTCGACACCTGAGTAGATTACATGCTCGCAGGGATTGATAAGGGGAAGCATGCTTCTTCGGATGATTGTCTGTTAATTATTGCTTAGGATGGAGACTAGGGCAGAGGACCAGGCCTTGCATGGGATGCAGTTGCTACTTGTGTCTTTTCATTTAGTTTACTGTGTGTTTGAGTTCTATTTTTCATACTTTCAGTTTAGACTCATATCATGGCATAACACTCTTTTGTGAGTTTCCACACTTGGTTCTTATTATTCAGTTTGATTATTTACATTTCTTCTGCTATAGTTTATTTATGTACATGCTTCTGCAACTTATTTTTTGTTGTTGTTTACTTCCGCTGTGATATTATCTGTTACCTATGAGGGAATAGTCTCCCCATGACACAAAAAAGGACCTCGCTGTTAGTAATCAGCCTCTGGCATTCAAGGAGATGCGCTTGAGGTTATGTGACGTACAAGTCCAGCCACCGTCTTAGAGGTGAGCTGGGTTGGGACATTACACAGTGTAAGATTAACTTATGTGTGATAAATTCCATCACGAGTTTATAATTTTCATGTTTATTAAATTTTCATATACATAGACACTCTTCATGATGTTTTATGTGATAAGATTTTATAAAATTTAAGGATATTTTGGAGGACATTTATTTCAATATAACCCACTGGGTTTTTATCTATTTTAGTTAAATATTTATTTTAGGAAGAATCGATTTACATTTTTTTGGAATACCATTAAAGGTATTGATAACATTTAGGGTTTATCTTATCTATGAAGTTGAGGTAAACATGTGTTATTCCAATTTTTGAATTAAATTTTTTATAGTTATGGAAAAAGGATAACCCATATGTAATGGGACAACCTGTGATATCTTGAAAGGCTGCAGATCTTGAACCCACAACTAATGGATGACTAGGGTATTACTCATACCATCAAACTACTTTAAAGAGTACTTATTGTGGGATAACATGAATGGATTTATTACTGAGTATTTATATTAGTGTTTTGTATATTTTTATGTTATGTTTTAGGAATAAAATTTTAGAGGATGCTCCAAGTAATACCTATTATAGAATAGACATTGAAAAACATCGCCATGGTTTTCTTCATCAGAATCCCTGAAACTTCTAAAGGGAACAATGCTATTAGGGTTATAGAAGATCTCCTTATAAAGTCATAACACTTAATAGATATCATATTAGACTTCTTTATGGATCAACTTTCCATGATATACACTAAGGAAGTAGTAAGGTTGCATGGAGTACCACATGGCAATGTGTATTATAAGGATCCAAGATGTAACTCAATGTTTTGGATAATTTTTTAGAAAACATACCATATGAATTTGAGATTTATAATTTTGTATCATCTTTAAATTTAAGTTATTCTTAGGGAAAAATTAAAACCCTAGAGGTTATGCTATCATCACTCATGTGTGCGGAGGACAACAGCCTCACAAAGCGATGTGATATGTTTTTCACTATCACTTCACATGGAAGGTAATAAAGATACATTTATGGACTATATGTGACATATATGACATAATAATGACTATAAAAAATATATATTATTTATCATTCATTTTTTATCCATTAAGGAAATATAAAATCATTCATATGTACATACGACTTATTTTCTCCATGAATGGTGTAACTCATTTTCTATATCAAACTTTAATATAATGTGATAAATACATATATAATGAATATATAATATGTTTATATCCAGTTAAAATTATGGAGATCATGTACCCATGATAAAAGATAAAGGACCACAAATATCAATCCAGAACATACCTGAAAAATGAAGTAGTTATTACCCAAAACGTGATTTTAAAAAAAGAATTATTGATAAAAGGGTACTAAAAAATCTTACGTAAATAATATATGGTATGATAAATCTGATTATGGTTAGTTAATATATTTATAATTAAATTATATTTATTATACAGGAGGTTGGTAAATTCAATAATGACAGTGAGACTTAGGGTATGTGATTTCAAGTCTCTTTTATTTCCAGAAGACATATTCCATATTCAATACATGTTTATTTTATTTAGTGTAAACACTAAACTATCAATATTTTTTATCATTAATATCAATGTTTTAATGATATTTTATTTTTCATTTTATGTTATTTTTTATTGGGGCTTATGACTCAATATAATAGAAAAGTGGTAAAGTATTTTTATCACAATTTTCCTTCTTGGAGACATATGTTTTGTTATGCACCATTCATCTTTTAGGAGGGGTATATACTACCCCTTTTACATGATATATTTTTAATATACTGATTTTAGTGATATTAAGATTTTCATTTTTTGATTTTATCTAATGCTTCTTATAATTGAAATGTTACCAAAGTGGTAAGGGTTTAATGCTGCATTCTCATTTTTTATAGGGATTATTTAGGATTACGAATCCAGTGATTAAATATTATGATATATTACTAAAATAATTAATTAAATTTATTATCCTATGGGTTTTAATTTATTATGAATGTTTCAATTCATTTTCATATCTTTATTAACTCAATAGTCTAAAATAATATTTATAAGGAAAAGAAAATTTATTTCTCTCTTTGGTTAAAAACCCTTTTTCATCCTTATCCATGATTTTTAAAAATGATTTAAAATTTTTAGTCTTCCTATATTATTATATAACTTCTATTTTACCTTTTTAATTATTTTTACAAAATGTTTAAAAAATAATTTTCAAATTGTTTTCAAAACAAGACACATTTGGATTTTTTTGAAAATGTGAAAGGAAACTTTGTTTTAATGTGTATTAAATGAAAAAGATTTACCTCTATCTAGACCAAAAAATGTTTTAAAGATTCATGTATATGTTTCAAAGGTTATTTTAATTGTAAACTATTTTTAAAAGGTTTTATTATTTTTAAAAGATGTTTTGCAAAGTGAAAAGTCTATTTTTATCAAGAAATGTTCCATGTGATCTTTCAAAATCATTTTCCATCTAACATGACATCCTTTAATGTGATTTATGATATAATTGGGATATAATCCAAGGATACCATTATTATTTTTTCTTTTTATGATTTATGTTTATGATATTGAGATGTTTTTGAAACTTGTTTCTCTTCCATGGGTTTTACCATGATAACTTTTTTGTGAATCCTCATTATTTCTTCTTGGGGTATGCTTTGATGAAATGATGAAATTTTTATAAAACCTATTTATTTTCCCCCAGTTTTTCAATAATAAAATTTTGATGGAACTAATATATTTTCATGGGTTATAAAAATTTGAATTATTTGAGATCTTGTGGTACATTTCTGTATTATTTTTGTTATGTGATGGGTGGGGCCTATATCTACCTCTTATGCATTGGGTAATGAGTGAAATATATTAAGATATATAGGACTAGAATGCGAAGTGAAACCAGTTCAGTAAGGGACATTTCCTACAATGATAGTCTTGGGAAGCATCCTTGACTACTATGATGGTTTGGGGAATAAACCCATTCCACTATGATATACTTGGAAATGATCCTTGATTACTATGGAAATGATTTTTCTATGTTTTTGTGTATTAAAAAATTCCATGGGTTATGAAATTATCATGCTCTCATGGATCATGTTCTTTGATTCCATTAATGTTTATGTCTTATTTGCTTCCCATATTTATTCCCTAACCCAAGATTATGATCTTCGAAATGAAGGGTAGTGGTTTCAACAGTTATGATCATGTTCTTATACACTTCTGTTTATGTTATATTTTTCATCTCCCTTATTTACCCTTAGTGACCATCTAATATCACCCTTTATTATGTTTCATTTCCCCTGGTTATAAAGAATTTTATTATGTATGATATGTCTAATAATGGTTCTAGTTATGAATAACTTAGAGGGAGATGTTGCAGTTCAATTATGAACAAGTTTTTTATGATTCAATGTTTTCAAATGAACTATACCTTTTTTGATCCTTATGATTGTGTTCATGTAAGGTAATAAATGTTCATAAAAAAACAATATTTTTATTAAAATATTAGTTCATTGTAGTATTCAAAGAAAAATGTATAGTAATAGAGGAAAAATATTCAACCTACTCTACCTAGACTTAACTGGCCATGAGTATTCCTTTACCCACGTCATATAGCGTTGGTGTAGGATAAGATACCCATGGTCTATCAAACCACTAAATCCCTCTACCATCAAAAAAAATTTATATCAGATGATGTTATATGACTTTAATAACCTATGAAACTATTCTATGGAAATACTGACACCCCATTGATTACCCTCATATCATATAAATATTCATCATGTTATATGGTCATCTAACCAATTTACAATCTTGATTGATCAATAGACTAACAAAAACAAAATTTATGAAGAATGTACTGCCCTAAGAAAGCTAGACCCATCACATGGACCAATTCCAAAAACAATGTGAGAATATGTAACACACTATAATTCCACGATACACTTGTTTGTAAGTAATTATAAATCTTGCATTATATGCAACACCGTGTTCGAGTGAACCATGACCTATCAAACTACTAGCATAAAAACTAGTTATGAATAATATTAACCCAATTATGAAATATAAAAATTTTAAATTTAAAAATATACTTCATTTTTGAATTCGAATTATCAAAATTATCATATGGTGAATTTTTAGTACTTTGTATAAATTATTTAATTTCTCATGAATTGTTAAATTACTACATTGTTGATAATAACTGAAATTTTCATTTAAAATAATTAGTTTACATTAAATTGATTTAAAACTCATAGTAGATAAAAAATACATTTATAAACCTAAAGTATGTTATTTGAATCATTTCTATAATAAAATTAGATATAAAAATTTATTGTACTTTTGAAAGTCACTTTTACCGGACTTCTAACAACATATGTAGATTATCATTAACCATAATTTTACTGTTTCAGTGAATTGAATTTCAAAAAGTTAAAAAAATGGTTTCAATTAGAATGAAAAATGGTGTATGATAGGACCAATATAATTTTGGTTAAATTGTAACTTTTGGATTTTATTTACCACGATTAAAGGTAAATAAGGTAATTAATGGTAAAAATATTATTATAATAATATAATATTAACCAAAAACATGTTCTAATGTTATGGGATAAATGTTTTCAAACAATAATCAACCTTACTTCTAAAATATGATACTTTTTAACCCACATGTGTTAGATTACGACATTTTTTATATTTTATTTAAAGAAGATTCAAAAATTTCATATTAAAATTTTAATAACTACATTATTTTTAATATGAGGTTATATTAGTGATATGGTTTAACATTTATAGTCTTTAGAAATATAAAATATTTTTCTTTATAATGGTAATTTATTTATAATTTTATAAAATAAATAATAAAATTAAACAGCGACACAATATTGATACAATAATTTAATTATTAAAGGAAGAATCAATTAAATAATGTTTAAAATATTAAAATAAATATAACTCTACTACATTAATGAAATCCATGAATTTTATAGAATACGTTATCATGTTAGTGATATATTAGAAGAATTGGTTTTAGGTTATCATGATTAATTTATTTTTTTAATATGATAATACTAAATAGTATGAAAATGGAATGAAATGATACTTTAATATAAATAATATTTTATTAAATGTTTCAAGATTTATAAAAACTCAAGATCTTCCAAATTACTCTGATTATGTTAGTTATTTAATAAATTATTCAATTTTTATTTTTTGGTCATTTAATAGTAACTATATTAACCTTATATTATAAAAATACAAGTACACAGGGTAAGAGTTAAACTACTTAACTAAGGGTTAAATCCAAAAGACAAGGTTAATATTGTGACCTAAATTTGTCTATAAATCATTATTTGAGAGGAAATATACCCATAATCAT
The DNA here is from genome assembly GCA_963277665.1 of Viscum album. Classification (NCBI taxonomy): domain Eukaryota; kingdom Viridiplantae; phylum Streptophyta; class Magnoliopsida; order Santalales; family Viscaceae; genus Viscum; species Viscum album. The sequence continues at coordinate 2,050,212,733 of OY728137.1, forward strand.
CTTACCCTTGGAATAACTCACTTAGAAGCTATTTGAATCCAAAAACAAATTTATAATAATTAAATAGTTGTGGAGTTTTCAAAAGTTCCCCCACTCTTATAAAAGAGCACATATCCTTCTATTTTATTCACACATCTAAAGCCCTTTGTCTCACATAAAGCAGGACAGATTCTCCAATAAAAATTCATCATGTCATTCTAGAGGCCATACATGTTGAGTCAATAAGGATTCCTTATGACTTTTTTATTCCTCTGTGTTTTGAAAATCACAAACACATTTCTTAAGGAAAATTTTATTTCGCAAACAATTATATTCCTAATGAACGTTTTTTCCTTATAAGAATGGTTTTATCCTTACCTTAGTTTTTAATGTCTTATTCAATGTATTCTCAATACCAAGTCTAAATTTTTTTAGCCAAAAATTCATATCCTTATAAAATACCTTGGAATCTTATAGTTTCTTAATCTATAGAGTCATACTGTTTTCAGACTCTAAATTTTCTAAAATTTATTCACTAAATTATCTAATTTTTAGTCTCTAAATTCTCTGAAATTCAGACTCTGAATTCTCTAAAATTTAGAATCTGAATTTTATGAAATTTAGACTATAAAATCTCTGAAATTCAGACTCTGAATTCTCTAAAATTTAGGCTCCAAATTCACTAAAATTTAGAATCGGAATTCTTTGAAACTCAGACTCTTAATTCTTTAAAATTAAGACTACCAGTTCTATGAAATTCAGAATCCCAATTCTCAGAAATTTAGACACCAAATTCATAAAAATTAAGACATAGAATTCTCTAAAATTCATAATCTGAGTTATCTGGAATTAAAAAACCAAATTCCCTAAAATTAAGACACTAAATTCATTGAAATTCAGAATCTGAATTCTCTGAATTCCTTAGAATTCAGAATCTAAATATTTAATTTTTTAATATCCTAGTATTAATATATTTAGATTCCAAATTTTTTTATCCTCTAGATTTTTATTTTCACATTTAGTTAAGATACATAATTTTCATTACATATTATGGATTCTTCTTCATGATAATGTTTCCCATGTTTTTGTATAATGAAAAAATGTCATACAATTTGTTTCAAACTAACCACTGGCTGAGTGAAATGTGTAAAGTTCCCTCTTAAATTTTTGAAAAAATATGACCATTAGAGGAGGGAGATGACCATTGGGGTTTTTCCTATAAATATGAGTTCATTCGAATGATCTCATTATCGATGTATGATCCTAGAGACTATATTCTATGATGTTATATATAGGGAGAGAGAGACTCTAGTTCCTTGTTTTTCTTATGAACAACTTGTTCAACCACGACCATCTTGTTCCTCTTTCTTTGTGTGACTTCAATTTTTTCTAAGTACAATCGAGGGATGCCGGGGATAAAAATATAGAGGTGCCGACTACCTTAATGATAGAGGGCTTGTGGGTATAGGAATACAGACTCTGATATTCTTATCATGGTTTTACCCTAGTGTTGGTAAAACAAAATTTCTTGAAATTATAAATCAATGGAACTTTATCCATGGTTGTTGGACACCATTCCATTTGGGTTAAAATATTTCCTACTTTTATACTTGATATATGTTTCAAGTGTTATTTCTGCTATATTTTGTTAAAGTAATAATGTATAAATTTCTTATACTTTCTTGTACTTATATTTACACGGATAAATAATATTTTATACAGATTAATATATAATGTTTCCCTAATATAAAACTACATTTTTTCTTAAGTTTGACTTGACTAAATTTAGGATCCTTATATTTGGACCTGGCCCCTTCCAATTATCCCATTATGTAAGAACCACAGTGGGGTTGTGAATTTACTTAGTTTCAATTTGTTAATAAATGTTTTCCATAAGGATAAAAGTGAAATTTTTTAAACCTAAAATTCACACCCTATTGTATTGTATAATATACATATTCTATTTTGATTCTACAATATATTGGGAAAAATCAATCAGAAGGATTCTTTTTGTGCAAATTAAAAGGAGACGCTCAACGAAGAGGTAATTGTTTTACCAATTCCATTCAATTTATTTTACTATTCTACTTCTTATTAATATGTGTTTTTCATAAATAATTAATAAATATAGTGTATTATTCATTATGAGATGTTATTTTAATAATTTAACAACCATATTCCTTCATTTATCCACACTACGAAAAACAATATCACCATGTGTGTGTACGTACGAATTACCGTCTCTACGTTGTGTTGTAATTTTTTATTCAACATTTCTTTATTAGGATGGGTATAATGATAAGAATAATGAATATAAATAACAAATATAAAAAGATAATGATCCTATAAAATTAATATACAATCAAATTCCAAACCATTTAATCAACATGGAAATGATACTATCATTCATGCGTACGTCCGACCTACCGTCTCCACGACACGGTGAGATTCATTCACCCCATTAACCATTAAAAAATGATCATAAAAATTATAATATGAGTAAATATTATATTTATGAGAATAATATAATTATATATATGAATACATTATATCATATACATATAAAAACAAGACATTCACAAAAAAGCATGCATATGGAAACAATGTAGTTAACACCTGAAACAAATGTAATACTGAAAAATTATTTAAAAAATGAAATAATAGGGTAAAATATGATTTCATAAATGTGGATATAGTCCTAGTATAATTTAATAACTTGTTTCAACAATTAGATAAGAGGTTATTTCACCCTCGACAAAATGTATGTACTAGGTAAGGGTAATTTCAGAACATAATTTTTCTCCGAGGTTGTTTATACATAAGTACCTACTGGGAAATCATTAATATCCATGTCCATGTTTCCTAAAATATATTTCAAAATATTATCGAAAAATTTTGAATAAAATTTACCCAGTTTTTATGTTTAATATTTTTATGAAAGTAATATTTCCATCATTTTCTAAATAAGTAACCTTATGACATTTTCAACATATTAAAGAAAGAATGACTTTTCACTTATACATTGCGAGTGGATATTTTCCTCTATTATGAAGCCTTACCATTTCCAATATTCCCTTACAATATTACAAGGTTAATTTCATATGAACTGTTTTCTTTTATAATTCAGTAGATTTTAAATAATTTCAAAGAAAAAATGGGATATTTTTCTCAGAGAGTTTTAATTAGATTATTTTCATCTATGTCAATATCATTTATTGAATTTTATTCTTGATATTGGTTGATTTATTATGATAAAATATTCCATATTTTATTTAAGGATTTATGATATGTTTGACTGTAGATGTTGTATTTTTAAACCATTCATGGTTTATGGTTAAAGTATTAACATTTTGTATGGTAGTTTTATTACGAATGTTTATGTTATGATTCCCAATTTTTATATGAGGAATGAATTAGAATTTTTATGTGATGGGAGGGGCCAATTATAGACCCTCTATGCATTATTAGGTATAATGAGACAAATAAGTTTTAGTTTTTTACCTATTTATGCATGTTCTTGGCACGAGGCCTTGACAGTGTGGTTTTGATGTCTGACATTATGTATTACCTCATTATGAGATTAGTTATTCATAATTCAAGGGATTATTAGACAAGTAGAAAATCCATGGTAATTTTTAAATGGAATAATTTGATTTATTATTTACATATTATTCTGAATGTATTGTTTAAAAGTCTTGTGTTTTAGTTTATTAGCTTTCCATAAAATTTTATACTTATTTATGATAGTTTCCTTTATATTATTTTTCCTCATTGAGAATCTTAGCACACCCATTTCTTATGTTTCATTTTTCAATATGATTCTATGAAGTATATTATAACTGATACGCAAGGATAATCTAAGGGATATGAGTGTTTTGAAAGGATACACTATGTTGTTTTTCATTTCAAGATGTAGTGTAAAACTCATGTTTGTATCTAGTTTTTCTAAGGCTTCTAAACCAATCGATCCTTCATGATTTGATTTCATGTGATCAAGAAAATGTAATAAAATAATGAAAAAAATCCTGAAACCTTGGGTTGGGTTGTTATAATTGGTATTAGAGGATGTTTAGTAAAATCCTAGGAAACTATATTTAGAAAAAAAATTAATTAGGGGAAACTACCGTATGATAGACTTTAAGTATAAATATATAAGAACATCCTAAAATTTTGTTAATATAGAGATTATGTGGGTATTCATTGAAAATATATCCATGTATATAAACTAAAAGTGGACATGGTTCTAGAATAGATGTACCTTGGACTAACAACTTTGACAAGGTGCTCTGGGATAGACTCGGGGCAACCCGGTACACGACCACATGCCTTACTGCGCACCTGGTTTGATACTCTTTTCATATATTCTTAGTATAATTCATATTTTCATTACAAATCATTATGAAGGATTGATATGTAAATATGTATCAAAATAAACCATTTTTATGATTATTGAGAAGATATGCATAAATGTTTTGATTTATGTTATGTATTTTACTAGTTTGGAATTATGAATTATCATTTATAACCAAATCTAGTGTATTCCACTGTTTCGAAATGGTGCCTATTGGAAGCAATGTAAACCATATCATCACACATAATCCATGTAGTTAATTCCCTCCTATGTAAGATAATGATTGTGGAGATGGGGATACAACTAGAACTAAACAACTTATAACTATATTAAGAAAAATGACTCATGTTAAAAAGAATAACCTTACCCGTATGGAGAAGCATAATCCACAATGAGGAGGATCAATGTTAGAACACTTCATGAGACAGCATCCTCCAACATTCAAAGGGGAAAAATCCATTTGTAGATGAGAAATGGATGAGTTCCTTATAAAAATTATTTCTTGCATAAGGTTGTAATTAAAGGGAAAAAGTCGTTATGAACGTCTATCATTTATCAGTATATAAAGATCAATGGTAATGATTAATTAAAAATATGAAGGAGGATGAATATGTAGAAAATATGGGATAGAGGGAGTTTAATGAACTCTTCCTAGAAAAATAATTTCTATGTGATCTATGAATGGATACATAGAGGTAATTTATGAGTCCGATACAGAAAGAGGATGAGAATGTTGAAAAGTATGAAGAAAACTAAGGTTATAAAGGAATGATATAGACTACATACATAACCCATGAAGTAATAATGATCGATTATTTGATAAGTTAAAACCATTCTTCTGATGGTCATTGGTCTCACAATCTTTCTCGTCGTACGATGATATAGTCTCATGTGCTATTAAAATTGAATAGGATTTCTCAATGTACTGTGACATTAAAGTAAATAAAGTGAAGAATAGGGCCACTAAACTCTTCGGAAAATGAATTAAGGGGAATAAGTGAAATTTTTTACTTTCCACCCTATAGTCATTTCTGTTGGAAACACCATGGTACATTCTTAAAGGCTATGTGAGTTTGTTACAAGTGTGGAGAAAAGGCCACCAAGATCATGATTGTAATGGAAATAAGGAAAATACCTATGTTCAGTGCAAAAATGTAAATTGATGGGAAATTATGAAATTGGTTTTCTCAATGTTTAATGAAACTTTCCCCAGAAAAGGCCAAGGGAGAAAGGAAAATGATTTTGTGATCACAACTGTTGTGGTTGATGTTCCTAATGATGTGGTGGAACATACTTTAATAATTTTCTTAAATTTATCCAAATCCTTATTTGATTTTTCATCTTCTCAATCTTTTATATATTCCTAGTTCTCTTTAAAAATAAGACAATTCTAATTCACATTAATAACAGATTATTCAGTCAAAACCGCTAAAGTAAGTCTCATTGCAAAAAAGATGTGTCAGGAAGCCTCCATTAGGGCATATAAACGTTAAATATTTACTAAATTCATCATCATACCTATGGCCGACCATGATATAATACTCATTATGAATTTTTAATCAAAATAAGATGTCAAAAACTTATTTCCTGAAGAAGGAAGATATGACTTGTGAGGATGATATAGAATCCATTATCTTTAGGGAAAACACATCATCACCAGATTCTTATCAGAACCCACCCCCTATAGCTTTATTGAGTGATATTCTTGGGTAGAAAGAAGAAATAAACTCTATGGATGAAGAAATAAATATTTATATATAAGATGTACCTATTATAAAAGAATACATTTATGTTTTCCAAAAGATATACATGGATATCCTCATTGAATAAAGTTGAGTTTTCTATTGATCTAGTCCCTAATGAAAGACCATTATCAAATACCTGTTATAGTATAGACACTATAAAATTATTTACGATGAAGTAACAATTATAGGATTTGAGTAATAACGGATTTATTCACCCATGTGATTGTCCATGGGGAGCCCCAATAATTTTTGTTAAGAAGAAAGATGAATCATTGTGGCTTTGTATTGAATATAGATAAATCAATGCCATTACAATTAATAACAAGTATCCCCTGCATTGAATTTATGATTTTTTTCTTCATCTTCATGGAGCTCAATATTTTTCGACGATTTTCATTCATCTTTGATATCATCAATTGTGTGTAAAGAAAGAAGATATTCCAAAGTTAGAATTCCAAACCAGGTATGGGCATTACATGTTTATAGTAATGTCGTTCAGATTGGCTAATGCACCCTTTTTTAATGGATATAATGAATAGAATGTTAAAGTAATATCTTGATTATTTTTTCGTAGTATTTTTTAATGATATCTTGTTATTCTCCAAAATCTATGAAGGCCACGAGAACCCCTTGCCAATTTTTTTGAAGACTCTTAGATGAAATCAAATATATGGGATATTTAACATCTGTGAATTATGGATTCATGAAATTTCTTTTCTTGGAAATATTGTCTCAAAGGATGGAATATCTATCAATCCTACAAAGACAATGGAAATCCATGAATCGCCAGCACCAACGAACATAACTGAGGTATGCAATTTTATTGGTTAAGCAGGTTACTATTAGTGTTTCATCCATATTTTTTGCCAATTGGCTAACCCATTAACCAAGATCAATCATAAAAAGGGTTAAATTTGTTTGAAAAAAGAGTGTGAAGAATGTTTTAAAGAATTGAAGAAAACATTAGAAAATGACCCTATATTAATCGTACCATACAGAAATTATGGTTTTTTTTATAGTGATGCATCAAGGAAAATACTTGGTTGTTTCCTTATGTAAAATGATAGATTTATTTGTTATGCATCAAGGTAATTAAAAATCCCTCCATAAAACTACCCAAATCATTATCTTGAGTTCGAAGTATTAATATTTCCTCCTAATATATGGAGACAATATCTCTATGGTGAAAAAACTAAGATATATAATGATCCCAAGAGTTTGAAATTTATTTTATCACAAAAATAATTCAACATGACATAATGGATATGACTTGAGCTACTCAATTATTTTGATTGCACACTACACTACCACCCAAAGAGGGAAAATAAGAAGATATATTCTTTGTGCAGAATGGACCATGTAGTTCTAAAAAAATGGGATTTGAAAAGGAACCATTGATCATGGATCAAGTAAACTTGGATATTGGAATTGTCATTGAAGGAGAAACATCACTACGTTTTCAAATGGTGTCCAAACCATCTTTACTAGAAAGGGTAAAATGTTCATAGTCTGATGATTAGGCATTTCAAAAGAAAATTAAAGCTGTGAATGATGTGAGACAAGTTAAATTTGTATTTGAATATAGTTTTTTGAAATTTGGAAAGATGATTTTTGTTCCCACTATTCCTATTATAAGAAGGGAATTATTAAATGTTTTTTATTCCTCTAATTACAATATACACCCTGGTGGCACTAAGATGTATTTATATTTGAAGGAACATTTTTGGTGGGGTAATAAAAAGGGGGACATTGAGGATTTTTTGTCGAGATGTTTGGTTTCTCAATAGGTGAAGGAAAGAAGACATCATCCTAGAAGATTCATGCAAAATATTCCTATACCCATGAGTAAATGGGATTATTTTATGATGGAATGTTTCATGAGATTACCAAAGACTCCTAAAATAGATGATGAAATATGGGTTGTATCAATCATCTTTCCAAATAATTACATTTTCATTATATAAGAGAAGATTTACCACTTGAAATTTTAGAAATATTCTATATTAATGAATTTTTAAGACTTCATGGTGTACCCCTAATGATAGTTTATGATCATGATCCTCATTTTACATCACAATTATGGAAAAGTCTTAGTAAGGCCCTGAATACTTAGCTTTGTTTGAGCATTTTCTTCCACCCTCAAACTGATGGACAATGAGATAAGACTATTCAATCCTTAAATACATGTTGAGATCTTTCTCACATGACTCTCAAGGTACTTGGGATCATTATTTACCTCTAGTATAAATTTTCAATATCAATTGATTCCATTCAAATATTTACATGGAACTATATTAATAATTATATATAAAGAGATGTCGTAGAATGACTTGTTGGGATAATGTTTGTGAAAGAAAACCCATTGGCCCAGAACGTGTTAAGGAAACAATATAAAAGGTAAAGACTATTCCGACCCGTATCAAAATACCTCAAAGTGGAAAAAATGCCTATGCCGATAACCAAAGGAAGGATTTAGAATTTCAATTATGAGATCACATTTTCTTGAGGGTATCTTTAGGTAAGGGTGTAATATGATTTGGTAGGAAGGGTTAATTATGTCCAAGGTACATTGAACCTTTTGAAATTATAGAATGAACTAGAGCTGTAGATTAACATTTGGAAATGCTTCCAAGTCTCTCTAATGTTCATGATGTGTTCCGCGTATCACTACTAATGAAATACAAGTCAGACCCAATGCATGTACTCACCAAGGATGAAAAAGAACTGGATCCTGGTATGTCTAACTATGATGTTCCTCCTATGATTCTGGACACTAGATAACAGGTTTTGAGAAATCGTACAACTCATTTAGTAAAAGTTCTTTAGAGAAAGCAGCAAATGAAAGAGGCGACATGTGAATGTGATGAACATATGATGAAGAACCACCTGAATCCTTTTATTAATTGATATTATAGAAATTTTTATGGAAAAATTATTATACTTATTATAGAATTTTACACCCCAAGGTTCCACTATCGCTTCCTTTTAAATAATTCAATAGCATCCATTGTAGGCAACGTTGTGTTCGAGTGCACCGTGACCTATCAGGCTTGCCATTTCAAAAGATGTTATGAATAGTATTAACGAAAATATATAATTTATATTTTTTTTAAATATAATTCATTTTTAATTCATTATATCAAAATTAGCATATGGTGATTTTTTGGTTTTTTTCTAAAAAGTTTCAATTTTTGATGAATAGTGAAAAATACTGCATTATTGTTAAAAACCGACAATTTCATTTAAATAATTATTTTTCATCAAACTTATTTTAAAGTCAAAATAAATAAATAATAAATTTATTAACCCAATTCAGGTCATTGGAATCATTTTTATAATAGAGAAATATATAAAAATTTATTGAACCTTTGAATGTAACTTTTACCCACCTTTTACCCACATCTACGGATTAGTATTAAAATTAATTTTACCACTTCAATGAATTGAATTTTTAAAAAAAATTGTTGTAATAATTATGCTTATTTTTCTAATTGGATAAAAATAATTTTTGGTGAATAGTATCTTTTTTATTTTATGTACCACGATAATAGTTAAATATGGAAATTAATGGGAAGAATAATATTATAATAATATAATATTACCCTAACACCTATCCTAATTTCATTAGATAATTATATTTAGACAAAAAACCCTTACGGCCAAAATATGATCCATTTTAAGACACTTTATTAAGATTAGGATATTTATTATATTTTATTAAAGAAGAGTTAAAAATGTCATATTATAATTAAATAAATATATTATATTTAATATGAGGATATAAAATGATATGGTCGAATATAAATAGTCTTTAGAAATATATGATTTTTATCTAAATAAAGTTAATTTCTTTATAATTTTAGGAAATAAATAATAAAATTAAATTGTCACATAAGAATGATATAATAATTGAATAATTAAAGGAAGAATCAATTAAATGACATTAAAAATATTAAAATAAATATAATTTGAATACATTAATGAAATACATGAATTTTATAGATAATATTGACATTTAAATAACAAATATTTAGTATAGTTTTAATGTTATAATAATTTTTTTATGTTTTAAAAAATTAAAATCTTAAATAGTATCAAAATTGACTTAAATGATACTTTAAAATAAATAATATTTTATTAAATGTAATATATTTTATAAAGGGTAAGGTTTGAAAAAAATTACTCAGATAATGTTAAATATGTCATAAATTATCCAATTGGAGTTGTTTTTTTATTTTATAGTAACTATATTAACCCAATTTTATTAAAATACTAGTAAACACAATAAGAGTAAAACTATTTGACTATGGGTTAAATCCAATATATATGGTTATATTTGTGACCTAAATTTGTCAAAAAAATTATTGGTTGAGATTATTTAGACCCGTCCTCATCTTATACTCTAAATTACCAGCTTTATAGCTATTTTATACCGAAAATTATTTTAAAATAATTTAATAGTTTTGGAGTACCCAAAAGTGCCCCTCCCCTCTCTTATAAAAGAGCACCACTCCTTCTATTTTATTCACACATCTAAAGAAATTTTTCATGGAAAAAACTTGACCAAATATCCTCACAACTTATATCACTTCATTCTAGTGTCCATACATTGTTAATAAAGCTATTTATGGAGTCATTTTGTCCAAATCAAAATGGGATGCACAAAGAAGCTGTAATTATTTTACCAATTACATTAAATTTATTTTCTTCCTATACTCCCTCTTCATTTATTCCATAAAAAAGTAATAAATCTAGTATCATATACATGCTGATATATCATTATAATTATGTAACAACCATATTCCTCTATTTACCCATCCAACAAATAATAATATCACCATGTGTGCGTATGTACAATTTACCATCTCCACCCCAAGGTGTAATTTCTTATTCAAAACTAATTTATTTATATGGGTATAATTATGAGTATAATTTAAATAAATAGTGAATATAAAATGATAATTATACTTTTTAATTAATATACCATCCAATTTCAATTAAATTACCTGTCAAGGTAATGGTACCGTCGCTCGTGCATATATAAAACCTATCATTATCACAATGAGTTTAGATTCATTATCCACATTAACAATTATAAAATTATAATAAAATTTATAATATGAGTAAATATTATATTTATGAACTAAATATAATTTTTCATAGGAATAAAATACATCCTATTCATAAAAAAATTACATACACAATATAACATGCATAGGAAAACGAAGAAGTTAACAACCAAAATAGTGGTAATACTAAACTATTATTAACAAAATCACATATGAAGATCATATATGATATCATAAATAATGATATGGTCTTGGTATTGTTTCATAACATGTTTTAACCATTATAATGAAATTAAACTCACCCTCAACTATAAGAAAGTACAAGGTAAGGGTTAATTCCACAACCTATTTATTATATGAGGTTGTTTATACGCATGTATCTACTAGGACATATTTATCGTCCATGTAAATGTTTCTTAAAATTTCTTTCAAAATATTATCAATAACTGTTTAAATAAATATTTACCCATAATATAATTTCTATAAAAACATTTCACAGGATGACTTCCATCATTTTCCAAATGAGGTACTTTGTGGCCCTTTCGTAAATTTAAGGAATTAATATTTTTAACATATAATGTGAGAGTGGCTAATTTCCATCATTATGAAGCCTTACCATTTTCACGATTTATTTGAAATATTACAAGGTTGTTTTTATAAGAATTGTTTTTCTTTTATAATCATGTGGGTTTTAAATAATTTTAAAGTTAAAAAGAAATATGTCACACAAAGAGTTTTATTTAGATTATTTTCATGTATGTTTTAATGTCCCGGTTCAAGGTTCCACCCAAGGGTTCCCCATACTCAGTTGGTCACATGGCCTCATGTAAATTTCCCCGAATGCTATAGGCATCCGACTAATAGCGAGGGCCTTTGGTGCGATAGTGGGGAAATTATGCCCTAATTGGTAGAGTAACGCTATTGAAGTAAAATAGATAACAATAGATAAAGTAGTAATAATACTATATAAAAGTTAACAGTAGGAGACTGGAAGAAATAAACAACAGGAGCACATATATAAATTATATATGATACATATGTCTAGTAAAGTATCCAAACAAGTCACAATGTTGGAATACATTAATATACCAATGTAAAAAAGAAAGCAGATCAACTCTAGCAGTATAGAAATACTCAGCTTCGTCCCATGCTCTCTAGATCCATAACAATCATGTAACTGGAGTAGAAGGGAGATTGCCCTTATTTATACCTACTATAATATAATCAGTTTGGGCCCAAAAGTAAGACCTAAACAGGGTGGGAGACGAATACCAGTAGACAAACACCCAATGATTTTTTCCTAATAGTTAGTGAATATATATGGCCGGTAATAAACTAAATGAAGCAATAAGCAAGGAACTACACATATTATCAATCCTACAATTTCAATTGCATTCATTTTTATATACCAAGTAAGCAGCTAATCAAAAGAAGGTGTCCCTATGGGAAGTACTCACTGCCTAACCCCCATGTTTCAGCAAAACAACACAAGAAACCATCTAGGAATTACACACAGTCTAACCCCTCTGGTTCAACATTAGCGAAGACACTCTAAGGAAGCACTCACCGTCAATTTCCCAAGTTGTCTCATATTGGTAACTAATAGTCACTATGAGAAATCACTCAACATACAATTCCCAAAGTGTCCCGTATCAAGGAAACTAAAAACAATCTAAGGGGGCACAAAATCTACCCCATGTATTCTCGTGACATAAAAGTAAACAAACACTTTGGAGACTCCCACAACGTTTGTTCTCCCTATGGTCTACTACACCAGGTTGTCACAGCCCTATATAAGTCAATCGTGCACAAAAATACATGGTATTCAAAATAAACCTCATAAAAAACATGGCTAAAAGCTACAAAATATCACAGTATGCCAGATAATAATCACTCCACCGTAACAATACTAGGAATTGAAAACAGAGCAGCCCAACATGCAAGCTAGACCCAATGGTTAAAATAAGAAACATGGTAAAAACATCCATAGCTTAGAAAAGATAACACAATTCATAAACAATTATCCTCTATAAAAAAAAGTCATAGCATGCAATAACAAGGTAAAAAAATCATAAACACGCAATATCTCGTTCTTCGGTATTGGGAATATTTGCACATAAAATTCGAATACTATCTATAGGAAGGCACAGTCCACCAACCTCAGTGTCGTTAGATCGATATACATTAATATTAGGCCTTGAATCATCCTATAACATCATAGATCTACAAAAACCATAAAAATGTTTAACTGTCCATAACACGTAAAAGAGGAGAAATCAAGAAATAATGTTCAAGAAGAATGGAGAAAAAACTGATGTGAGTCCAACACAACTAATAGAGATTGAATCAGAGAATGGACAGTGAGACAGGGGCTCAGAAAAGATTCAAAGGGTACGGTCACTACTGGACGAGATAGATGAAGAATAAGGGGGTTCGCTCAATTTGATGCTGCCCGAGTCCATTTAATGAAATAAAAAGAAAGTACACGATTCCATTATTAAAAGTACATGTCATGTACTTTACTTATATGTCCTCCTATTTAGGTAGACTCAAGTTCATTACACATGTCATGTACTCGGCCATTACACAACCATTACATGGTCACCAACAGCAACCGGGTACCGAAAAAGTAATTATAAGTACCTGACGTATACTCTAGAAATTTCTATAGTCTTCCCTTTTTCTCAAATAAAACTAGAAAATAAAGTCATACTTGAATAGAATATTTGGGTTCTTACAAACTTCCCCCCTTAATGAAATTTATCCACTAATTTCCCTAGCAATGCAGCATAAAATTAGAAACCGCAAACCGCTCCGGCCACTGTGATCATAAATGGGCTCCCTCTCCAAAGTCTCATCCTGTACTCACCCATGATTCCATATAACTCATAACAGAATAACTTACGGGCCAAGGAGAACCATCCCACTTTAATCAAAATCCATATATGACTCTCCTCGAACAAGGCGTCCACCTCTAGATCGACATCCTTGGGTTGAAAGACATGAGATGTGTCTGCGAAGTAACACCGTAGATGAGAAACACGAAAGATGTCATGTATAGACCAATACCTCTGGGGTAACATTAACCGATAGGCAACCAGGTCGACCATTTAAAAAATTTCAAATGGCCTGACATATCTTGGAAAAGGCTTACCCTGTCTCTTAATCCTCCTTTGTCCCAACCTCAGTTTGACACATAAGAAAATATGATCCCTGATCTTGAACTCCAGAGGCCATCTCCATGTATTAGCATAAGACATCTATCATGAATGCACAATATCCATCTTCTTCCTAATAAACTATATATGCTCAGCGGTCTCTTGGACCATATGACGTCCCATCATAACTTCCTCTCAAGCCTCTAGTCAACATAAGGGAGACCGGAAAGGTCTACCGTACAAATCCACATAAGGTGTTATCTGAATATTTTCATGAAAACTATTATCATTATAAAACTCCACAATATTTATGTGCTTCTCCCAAGAACCTCCAAGTTTTGTGATGCATACTCGAAGCATATCTTCCAGCACCTGAATCGTATGCTCAGACTGGCCATCTGTTTGGGGATGGTAAGTTGTACTCAGAAGTACCTATTTACCCAAATCCTTCTATAATTCCTTATAGACCTGAGAAGTAAAACATGCATCCCAGTATGAGACAATGGAGTGTGGAACCCCATGTAGTCATACAATCACTCGGATGTACAACCTTCCCAGCTCGTCTACACTGAAGGACTCGTTGATCTGTAAGAAGTGAGAAGCCTCAGTGAGTTTGTCAATGACAAAACAAACTGCTTAATTCCCTCGAGGTGACATCGGTAACCATATCACGAAGTCCATCATGACATCATTCCACATCCACGAGAAAATGGGTAACTGCAGCAAAAGCCCTACTGGTCGTTGATGATCTTCCTTCACCTACTAACAGGTGGAAAACCTCAGGATGAAACCAGCAACATCTCTCTTCATACCTGGATACCAATACTTACGGTGTAGATAACGATACATATTCCTGATAACATGATGAACATCCCAAACATAGGAATTAACGTCCTACATCTGCACCTCATGTATGTCTGCTGACACCCATACACTCCGATGAAAACTCCAGAACTCATCCTCACCTACTGTCCATCTAGAAATATGATCCTTTCCTGACACAATCTCTTGTTGGACTAGACCTTCAGAATAAGATAGTTTCCTCATTTTCACTCGATCATGTAGAGTAGAGGTTACCACTACAGAAGATAGAAACGTCTACCCATGTCTGTCTTTCACCTCCAAAAGTATCTCAGAGAAATGAACCATAAGCTTCCACTCACAGCTGGACTCCTGAACTTCTTCTATCTAAGTCCTCCTTCTCAACAAATCATCCACAACATTTCCTTTCCAAGGCGTGCAGGCATGTTCAAAGTCAAATGGCTGAAGGTACTCGACCCACCTTCACTGTCTCAAATTTATATCGCATTGAGTAAAGTTATAATTGAGACTTTTGTGGTCAGTGAAAACCAAAAATTTTCTCCCGGAAGAAAATGCATCCAACATCATACGGCATAAACAAATGAATCTAACTAGATAGAGTGCATCAGGTAGTTTCTCTCATGTGTCCACAAATGCCGAGATTCGTATGCCATGAATCCTTCCCCCTGCATAAGAACTATTCTTAAAACGATACTTGATGCATCAAAGTACAAAATATATCTCTTTCATAGATCTAGAAATAATAGTATCGATGCTGAATTCAACCTCCCTTTCATCTCTTAAAATGATGACTCACAAGAATCAGACCACAAGTACTTCACACCCTTCTTAGTTAGGCCTGTCAGTTGCGCTGCTAAGGGTGGAAAGTCATGTATGAAAAATATGTAGTAACCAGCCATCCCTATAAAACTTCATACCTCAAAGATGTTCTTCGGATCATCCCAATAAACTAATTATCTCAATTTCATTGGGTCTACTGATACACCTGTCTCTGAGATAAAATTACCCCAAAAGTTAATCTGTTCCATTCAAAAGTAGCATTTTGAGGTCATAGCATATAACTGATGCTCTCTCAGTGTACACAAATTGATATCAAGATGTGTTGAATGGTCATGTCGAATGTGATAATACGCTAAGATATCATATATAATGACCACCATGAAAAAATCCATGTATGGATTGAACTCTCGGTTGATCAGTGATATGAAGACTTTCAGTGCATTCATGAGACATAATGAAATTAACACATACTTGTATAGACTATCCCATCTCTGGAAGGCTGTCAGAGGTATATAAGATAGTCAAACACGCAACTGATGGTATCCAAATCTAAAGTAAACCTTTGAGAACACTTGGTCTCCTCATATCTGATCAAAGGGATCATCAATCCTCACCAAAGGATATTGGTTCTTGATCATCAGCTAGTTCAACTTCCAATAATCCATGCCATGCCTGATGGTATCATATTCCTTCTTCGCAAACAGGAGAGAAAAACCCCATGGAGACGTACTAGGTCAGATGAAACCCTTTTCCTACTACTCCTCCAACTTCTTCTTGAGCTCCTATAACTCTGCTGTAGCCATCCTATAAGAAGGAATGGAATCCGGTGCTGCTCCTAGTACAAGCTCAATAGAAATGTTTACCTCTCGATGCAGAGTTAAACTAGAAAACCCCTATGAAAATATATCCCTAAAATGATCCACCGCTGAGGGAAAGTATATTTGTGAAGTCCTATGGTAATCTAGATATAGACTAGCAATCTGGGCTGTAACTCCTCCCAACCCATGTTGCCCGGGTCCTACTCTGCCTGACTGAACATCCCATTCACCCTTATGAAGAAACGATTGGCCTTTTGGTGATGCTAGACACAACCTACAATTATAGAAGTCGAAAAAATCCTAGAAGGGATCTAACCAGTCCATTCCGAGAATGATTTCATTTCTAGTCATGTCTATGACATCGAGGTCCCAGAAGAGGTGATACCCACAAACCTTAAGAGGGAACTCCTTGACTTGACATACACAATATTTTCTTATCCCCAATAGAGTGTCTAGAGTTAATACATTAGTAGAGGATATGATAGAGTTCCCAATACTCTCCACATCAGCAAAATATATAATGATATGGGAAGCCCCTGTATCGAAAAGAGAAAAAGATAAAATGGAGACAACATGGATCTTACCTTGAACTGTAGGTGGTATGGTATCATTCTCCTACTAGGTCTTCTCCAATGCTATATTCTGACTTACACCATGACCCTGCGACCCTGCGTGACCACCCTGAGCTGATCCACCATATTTTTGCGGGAAGCCTGGAGACTGGTGACTAAGAAAACAACCTCCTCCTCAGCCTGATCTGCTGGAAGAACTCCAGTTCCCAGACTGAGTAGAAACTTGTGGTGCTGTTACTAAACATTGAGTCATAGAAGAACCCCTATCTCTAGCTGCTTGTGAGAAAAAATGACATAAACAATTAAGGAGACCGATCTTGCTGCAAGATCGATACTCCATTGTGTCTCTAGGGCAATGTGGCCTCGTATGCTAGCTCTTCCCACAGTAGTATCAAACCACCTGGCTACCTAAAAAAGTATCCCGCTTCCTTGGATCGCCACGCGTAGAATCCATGTGGTTCTTCATGCTATCAGTGAGAGGTTTACCAACTACAGATGCTAGGCCGCCCTGGCTCACAGCTCCAGAATCCCTCAGATTGTGGTATGTGATCAGTGCCTGGTTATCTATTGAAGGGATAGAATTCATTCTGAAGATTTTCATCTGATATCGGATGTATTTCCTTAGACCATACTTGAACATCCTTGCCAGTAATCACTCATCACCTCCTGTAAGGGGCGTAAAGTGCTGCATCTCTGTGAAGCTCGAAGAGTACTCCATTACTGAGAGAGTACCCTTCTCCATACTCTTGAACTCTAGGTCTCGATCGACCCTCAATGTATCTAGGTAGAAGTAGTCATTGAAGGCCCACTGAAACTCATCCCATTCCATTACCTATTGGTGTCCCGCCTATGATATCACATCCCACCATATCTGGGATGAATCCCATAACATCTATGTATCAAGCTACACCCTCCTCTCTGGAGGCGTCTCTATATGCTCAAAGACAGATATCATAGCTTCTAACCATGACTCTGCAGCCTGAGGTACTTCATCCCCTATGAATGTGGAAGGATGCTGCTTCTATAAAACCCACATCCATCCTATAGTAGACGAGTCATGATATAGTACTCCTTGGATGGTTTTCATAAACCTCAAAAATCCATCTCGAAATTGTGTATCAGTAACAATGTCTAGAATGACGTTTGACCAAAAGAGTAGCACTACGGAAGGTTCTGTTGGAAGTCCTGGATCTTCCATGTCTAGTGTCTGATCACTGCCCTGAATCTGACATACAATCATAGGACGTCTCAGTGGGAGGACTTTGTTTGGTCAAGTGCACTCCATAGATCAAGATTATCAAGGAATGAAAACTATATGTATAAGAAGGGAACATGAGAAAGAAAGAAATAATTTTTTTGAAAATGTGGATGCATGGTTTATATGAACAATACATGAAATGTTCTCCCAAGCCTTTACATGGGTTTGTAATGTTTCTAACACTATTCGTGTAACATCCCTAGTACAGGGCATGTTATCCTAACACACGGTGTGTGCTTGAATCATATTCCCCAACCCGAGTTCACTTACATGGATAAGCCCCACTTTTCTCCTAGAACATGACTACAAGGCATGTTAGTTCCAGACACAGTGTGTACTAGATGAAATTCACCAACCCATGTTTTTTGTCACGCGGCTGGATACACAGCTCACTCTACATGGCGTGTTAGAGATAGACAATGTTTTTACATCAAGGATTTCACCGACCCATGTTGTTTTTACCATGACCGGATATACGGATCACTCTATACTGTGTGTTCTAGATAGACACAACGTGTTCTTGAAGTATTTCACCCACCCATGTTTTTCATTACATGACTAGATACAAGGGTTATACTACTCGACGTGTTCAATATTGACACAACGTGTATAACCTAAGTTTTGTCAATCCGTATCAATAGTCACATGGATGGGCACATGGTCTACGCAACAAGGCGTGTACATCTGGTACACGACGTGTCTCGCCAAAGATTTCCCAACCCTGTGTTTCTGCCCACACATCCATTAACACAATTAGAGACTACACAACATGTATATAAGTACACAACGTGTACTTATGAAAAATAGTTCCTTCCCGAAAAGAAGGACACATGGCATGTATTCATCATAAACGCCGTGTATTCTCGGTTTTTCCGGACAATAAGCCTCATAAAATACTCTAGAACACAGAAAAACACTAAAAGGAACATTAAATTTCAAAATTCCATACCGTGAGGGCCCATACTCCCTGCAAATCGAATCATTTCATCTTATACATGTCACAAAAAAAGAATAACAATACAATGATCAACCAAATTCCGATCTATGAGGGCACATAACACCTCAAGAACCAAATATTGGTGTTCATTAAAACAAAACATTAAAAAATCCAATCCCCTATCAAATAGAAGGTATTCTATCAAGGCATCTATCACAACATCATTCATATATAGCACACAATCTATCACAACAACAAGAAATCACTAATGCACACTAAATGGAATGGCTATAATGCATGACATGTGATTTATATCAAGTGCCTATACGATGCATGAGATGGAATACCCTCATCTCAATGGGTTGAAAAAGAAATAGAACCTCAATAATATCAAAGATAACAACACAAAACATGTGAATTACCGAACGGGAAATCAAATCAACTGTAAAATTGCAAAACCATAAAAATTGCAATAATCGAGGTAAATTTGCTTTTCCCTGTTCATGGGTTAGCTACTCTCATACACAGTACAGTACCAACCACCTAATCCTTCCAATACCTAGCTATAGGTTCCAAGAAATAATTCATGAAGAATAGAAGTCATATGATACAACTTTGTAACATCCTGGCTCCTGGTGCCAAACCTAGAGGCGCCCCATACCCGGTTGGTCAAATAACCTCAAGCGCATTTCCCCGAACGCCAAAGGCTGCCAACTAGAAATGAGGGACTTAGGTGTGATAGTGGGGAAATTATTCCCTCGTTGGCAGAGTTACAATGTGAAATTAAAACTGATATCAATAGATAAAGCAATAATAATTCCATACAAAAGTAAACAACTAGAGACTGGATGAAATAATCAACTAGATAACATATATAAATGATGAATGATACATATGTCTATAAAAGAAACCAAACATTTCACATTGCTGGAATATATTAATAAAACCAAAGTAAAAAAATAAAATAGATAAACTCTAGTAGCATCACAAACCTCATCATGGTCCCATTTTCTCTAGCTCCACAATAATTGTAATGCCCCGACCTCAGTTACCTAGAGTCTGTGCAATATTTTAATACATTGGCATGATTATAAGGAATCAAGTCCCGAAGGACCGATCAGTTTAGCAGTCTTGGAAAATAGATTACATAGATGAATGTTATATTACATTTTATAACATACAAAACAACATAAATAATCCTTTATGAACGCCATTATTCCCTTGGCTTAACCCTACATATCAATCACAATACACTTCTTGTAATCCTGGGAAAAATAATACATTAAAAGGGGTGACCTCAGATGCTCAGTAAGGATAATAATATAGAAGAATCTTTCTAGATAAGAATAAACATTTAAGGAAATTTATAACTAAAACAAAAGCCTTTTAAACTTCAACTTCGGCATAATATGGAAAAGATAAAATGAAATAATTTCATTTACTTATTCGCATGGATATTCTACTAGTCTAATAATCACATGCAAAATCAATAACCACTTTCATAATGATGGAATGGATAATGCCGAACATTAATTTCTGTGTCAAGGCCTCGTGCCAAGACATTAGGGATAACTATAACTGGAACCCAAACCGGAGATCCTCTTTAACCAGGCTCCATCCCAGAGTTCCTCTAATAACAAGACACCAACCCGGAGTGCCTCTAATAACCAGAAACTAACCCGGAGTGCCTCTAATAACCGGACACCAACCCCGAGTGCCTATAATAATCGGACACCAACCCGGAGTGCCTCTAGTAACCGTACACCAACCCAGAGGGCTTACATTTACCTGTCCCCAACCTGGAACATACTAGTCCAACACATTCATCTTAAGAAGGGGATTAAATATAACATAAACATTCGTATTAAAAATAGCATAATAAATGTCAATACTATGTCCACAAACCATGAATGTTGTAAAAATAACACATCCACAGTCAAACATATCACAAAACCGTCAATACAATATGGAATATTTTTATCATAATAAATCACCATCAAACAAGTGTAAAATTTATCAAAGGATGTTGACATAGATGAAATCAAAACTATTTGTGAGAAATATCTCTTTTTTTGAAATCATTTAAAAGTCACATAATTATAAAATAAAACATTTACATTGAAAATATTTGTGTAATATTATAATGGAAGATTCCAAGATTTTATAATGGTGGAAAATATCCACACCCGCCGTATAAGATAAAAAAACATTCTTACCTTAATTCTGTCGAAAATGATAAAAAGGACCTTGTTTGGAAAACGACGAAAACATTCCTTTATAAACATCTTATTAAAAGTAAAACAATGGTTTAAATGACTTTAACTCATATTCTGTAAAATATTAAGAATGTTTTTAAATACATCTTTAAGAAACATGGATGTGGATGATAAATAAGTCCCAATAGATAATTACGTATAAACAACCACAGATAATAAAGAGATTTTGAAATTAACCCTTACCAATTTGGTATCTTACGAAACATACCCCCCATGAAAGAGTTATCATACAATGAATACTTAAATACACATAAATTAAAGTGTATTACACAAAGAATACAATTATGGTTAGTACATACACCACACAAAAGTTAACAGTGGAAATATGTCATGAATCTCACTGGAATAAGGAGTGAGATGAAAACCCCTTACCTTGCACTTTCAATTAGTCGAGGGTACGTTTAGCCTCTTTTATGAAGACTATAGTATGTTATTAAATTATACCCAAACCATATTAATATTTATGATATCATACATTATTCATTTCTGAATTTATTCTACCCATTTAATAATAATATCCATGTTATATTAATATTTCAGGTAATAATCGCTTTCTTTATCGTACGTGTATTAACTTGTTACTCTTGATTGTATCACTTAGATCATGATTTAAATAATACCAGAATATAAAACAAGATTTATTTATCATATATATTAGAATATTAAAATTTATAATAGATGTATATATGCAATGGAAAACACCGTTTATGGAGACGGTAGTCCGTACGTACGCATAAACGTTGTTTCCGTTTTCATATAGTATTGAACGGAAGTAAGTGGATAAGATATATGTAAGTACATAAATACTTAAATATATAAATATCTATATCTCCATTAGAATTATTATGTCATATATTTGATACTTATTAGTAATATATATTTTTATAATCATCGATGAATGGTGAACGTGGAAATGATTCTAATCACGTCGTGGAGACGATAATCCGTACGTATGCATGTTTGAAAAAATCATTCTTTTGATATTAATATAATATATAATTGGATGATATATAATATATAAAGAATACTTATAATGTTAAATTTATTATTTACATCAAATAAACATCATTATTATACCCATCAAAATAATAATGTATTGAATAACAATTACACCACGACGTCGAGACGGTAAGCCGTGCGTACGCACGTATGGTGACATGAAATTTAAAAGGTGTATAGAATAATGAATTTGGTTGTACCATAATTATAATAACATCATAGTATATAAAATATTCTGGATTTTTTATTTTAGAGTGGAAACAACAAAGAAAAAGGAAGTGGAAGAACAAAAGAACTTGAAATAGGGTGGTGAAATCATTACCTCTTCTTCGGGTTCATCCGTTTGATTTGATCAAAATGGCTCTTTAGGATGGTTTTATGATAAAATTAAGGCCTCTAGGATGAAGGGAGGATATTTGAGATGGTATTTGGGAAGGGTTTGGCTGAGAAAAATTGCTTAGAAGGTGTGAATTAGAGAGAAGGGGGAGTTCCCTTTTATAAGAGTGCTGAGGGGCACCTTAGAAAAATCATAAAATATTATTTTATAATAAATTTATATTCGGTTTCTAATGGCTCAAAAGTTGATTATTTAAAGTATAATGTGGAAATAGGTCGAAAAAAACTCATCCAATAGGTTTTAGACAACTTTAGGTTACCATTTTAACCTTATCATTTATATTTAACTCTAAGTTAAATAATTTATCTTTTACCGTGTCTTCTTGTATTCTTACATTATATGGTTAATAAACATACTATATAATGTCAATATAACCCCAATTGGTTCATTAATGTCATATATATTATTATTTAAGTCTTTTGGCTGAACCTTATATTTTTAGGACCATTATATCAATTAATAATATAATATTGTTTTAAAACACTATTTTCTGTCAATTTTGACATTATTTGGTATTTTTTTTGTTAAAATAATAAATACAAGATTAATTCAAAAAAAATACATTGAACAAATCATAACAAGTCATATTCAACTATAAAATTCGTTGATGTCATAAAAATGTTGAAATTATATTTATCTTAATATTTATAACACCATTTATTTGATTCTTTCATGAATAAGGTAATTACTGAATCATCATTGTGTCATAAATAAATTTATTTATTTAATGTATAAAAATTATAAATAAAATACCATGATGTAGGAAATCTTGTTAGATTTCTAATTAATATTTATAATAGAATTTATGTTATGTAAATCCCTATATTAAAAATGTTTATAGTTATTAAACTTGGATTTTAACTCTTTCAACTCTTCTTTGAATTAAATAATAATAAATGTCCTAATCTAATCCAAGTGGACCTAAATGATAATATTTTATTCCTAAGGTTGTTTTTGGTCGACATAAACTTGTCCAATAGAATTAGGACTTGTGTGAGGGTAATATTAATATCATTTTTACCCTTAATTACCTATTTACTTTTAACCGTCGAAATTAAATGTAAAAGGTTACTATTCACAAAAAATTATTTTCATCTCATTGAACCAAATATTACTCCTTGATATTAATCGTGTCTCTCTGATTTTCGAAATTCATCTCAAAGAAGTGGTAAAATTAAGATTTATGTGAATTTGCAAAAGCTCCTAGGAGGTGGGTAAAAGACGGTGAAAAGTTCAATGAAATTTTTATATATCTAAAACTTTTATAAATAGACTCCAATGAGTTACATTGAACTTATATACATACTATGTATATGTTTTGACATTAAATGATTTAAATACAATAAATAATTATTTAAATAAAAATTCGGTTTTAAACTATAACTCTGTGTTTTTCACTAGTCATCAAAAATTACAAGTGTTCAGAAAAAACCAAAAAATTACCCTTAGCTAATTTTGATATTCCGAATTCAATAATGAAGTATATTTTACCAAATTCACAACATAGAAGTTTCATTTATTAATTTAAAATTAATTCCCGCTGTCAAAACAAAAGGCATGTTTTTAAGAAACAATAACTATCAAAAGATTGAGACATGTTTATGTCCGGTTTAAATGTGAAATTATGTCCAATGACCAACATTGGATTAAATTGTAAAAATATATTGTAAATATAATTTAAAACCACTCAAATTCATAATTTATCAATATTAATTATTTCGATTAAAAAAGTTGATTTTAATTAAAATTTAGTAATTTTCAATATTCATAAAAATATAAAAGTTATCAGAAAAGTACCAAAAATTATCCCTAAGATAATTTCGAAATTTGAAATCCAAAAATGAAGTCCATTTTGAAAGATAAAATGTATAAAATTTCAAAAAGTGGGTATTACTTTTCATAATGGCTAGTTGGATTGGTTGTGGTGTGTGTTATAACTCGAAGATGCGTACAACACATGCTACTTTATTATTCAAAGAGAAGCATACCTTGGAAACTTGGGTTGTTAAATTCTCCCCTCATTCAATAAATTGTGTCCTCAAAATTTATGCTCGGTATTGGAAACTTGGCGTTGACATTTCAAAATATTTTAGTTGAAATCCCACATCGAAAAATGGATTAATGAGGCCTCTATTTAAAATAAAGAGTGGTAAGTATCATGGTTACTGAAAATAACACATACTATGGTTCTATGTAAGAGAATATGTATATGGAATAGAAATTTAACCATCAATGTCTGATGGAGAGTGGTAGATAACATGTCTATGAAAAGCCCAACAATCACAATTCCATAAATTTGTGATGATCTAAGGTACCATCTAGGACAACATTTTTGTTCTATGTTCATTTTATTAATGTTGAGGAATTTATTTATGATATTGGCTAATATCATAAGGAGTTATACTTACTTTATAACTAGAGTTTTATCCATTAATAAATTTCTTCCAAAAACTCATCTTTCACACCAAAACATAATTCAACTCAAAAATACTCTATTTATCCTAATCGTATAGGGATTAAAATATAATGAATTTATAATTAACATATTAGAACCTTTAAAAAAACTACATTATACCATCTAAGAACATCATGTAGTCCAATGATAGGTGATAAATCCTAATCGCACAATGTTTGTGGGTTCGATTCCCGCAGATTTTTCCGACGCGGCAGGTTGTCACACGGTCTGCATGTTGTCCTTTTATAAAAATCCAAAAATAACCTTTCAAACTTAATCCATTCCAACCTTTAGACTTATCCAAAATACTACTATCCAAACTCACAGTCCAAAATTTATATGGAATTTAAACACAATTAAGATCTTTTTCCCCATGTAATAACATGTGAACACCTTCACCATGTATTATTTTAGAACATGGTAACATCATGAATTACCATAAATTGTTATTGAATAAATTCATGCTCCCTTATTCTTTATAGAATACTGTATATATTCCTTCTATCCAAAAATGTTGTAAACTCCAACGATGAAAAATCATTAATCAGTTTCATGGTAGCCAAGAATATCCAATATAATTTATCCAAATTAATCTTGTATTATTCCGAAATCAATACCTCACTATCAGAACCATATTATGGTTTATCTTTTTCTCAGCCATATATTTTCAAAAAATTTAACCTGCTATTGTATCACATTTCTTGGTTCCACACAATCTCACGTCTTTAATAAAATAGTACTTCAGTACAATCCTTATATACTCAATAATTATAATAACCAGTACATTGTTGATACAACACTCAAATGAAATAATCCTATAATAACAACATAAGAACACTAGTCATTCATCTTCATCTGAAGTAGTATCATAATTTGATTATTATCCAATAGAATCATTTGGGGAATACTCTGATTTTTTTTTAGCGGTGAAGCATTGGTCAAGGACCAAAGCAACGTAATGAGATCTGGTGCATTAGTGCTGGGCATACTCTGATGATTTTGACATTGGTTCTCGTAGTGTCCCAACTCCTTGAATATAAAGCAATGTACATTTGAAACCATTTTCTTACACTTGCAGTCACATACATGGTGTACTTTTTCTACACACTTATAACATACTCCCACTCCCTTCAAGTATTTTCTAAGGTGATTCTTTCCACAGTTATCACATATAGGAAAATCCTTCTTTACCTTCTTCCCTTTATCTGTCCTTCTCTCTAAAATCCTTTTCTTCTCTGGATCCCCTTCAAAGCCATTGGACTCCTAGAATTCTTTACTTATCTTATCAACACATGATACTGTTTCTTCATATGATGATAATACACGACAGACTATTTTCCTTATAAATTCTGGCTTAGTACCATGAAATATATGATCCTTATTACTATTTGTATCATGTGTATTGCTGTAGTTCTCATTCCTTCTATTGGGCGCCATTTCAAAACAATGGCATACACTATATTAGTTTATAAATAGCAATGCCTAATCCCGAACATGTAAAACACTTAACAAAAATTAAATAGTTTATGGATATAATCCATAATCATAAAAATGTTTTCTTTGAATAAGTATATACTCATAATCCATTCATAATGGTTTGTAAATAAAATCAGAATTATCCTAAGCATATCCCCCGGGAGTGTCTTAACCAAGAGTGAAGCAAGGCCCATTATCAAGCACCAGTTCCCATTCGAGTCTATCTCAAAGCAGTGTTTTTGGGTTTTACCCCTAGGTACATCTGTTCCAGAGCCGCCTCTACCTGCTCATATCCAGACAAGAATGTATTTTCGTGGAAAACTCACAAAATCTCTACATTAAAAAAATTCTAGGATGTTCTTCTATACTAATCCTCAATGTCTATCTTAGGGTAATGTGGTCAAATCAGTTTTTATCTAAATCTATTTTCCAAAGTTATTTCTAAACATCCTCTGATACAAACTATAACTCCCCAAACCGAGTTACCCAGAGTCGGTGCATTATTTTAATACATTGGAATGATTACAAGGCATCATGTCCCGAAGGGCCGATCAGTTTAGCAGTCTTGGAAAATAGATTACATAAATGAATGTTACATTACACTTTATAGTATACAAAACAACATAAATAATCCTTCATGAACGCTATTATTCCCTTGTCTTAACCCTCCATATAAATCACAATACACTTCTTGGAATCTTGTGAAAAATAAAACATTTAATGGGGTGAGATCATATGCTCATTAAAGATAACAATATTGAAGAAGATTTCATAGATAAGCATAAACAGTTAAGGCAATTTATAACTAAAACAAAAGCCTTTTAAATAAGAACTTAAACATAATATGTCAAAGATAAAATGAAATAATTCCATTTACTTAATCACATTGATATTATACTAGTCGAATAATCACATAAACTTTCAATAAACACTTTCATAATGATGGAATGCATAATTCCGAACATTAATTTCTATGTCAGGGTCTCGTGGGAAGAGCTATGGGATAACTATAACCGGAACCCAACCCGGAGAGCCTCTGTAACCGGACTCCATCCTGGAGTGCCTCTAATAACCGGACACCAACCCGGATTGCCTCTAATAACCGGACAGCAACCCAGAGTGCCTCTAATAAACGGACACCAAAACAGAGGGCTTACTTTTACCGGTCCCCAACCCGAAACATACTATTCCAACACATTCATCTTAAGAAGAGTATGATATATAACATAAACATTCGTATTAAAACTATCATACGAAATTCCAAAACATTAATCATAAACCATTAATGGCATAAAAATAACTCATCCATATTCAAACATATAAAAAAACCTTAAATACAATATGGAAGATTTTTATAATAAGAAATAAACTTCAAATAAGTGTAAAATTTATCAATGGATGTTGACAT
This sequence comes from Viscum album, assembly GCA_963277665.1. Taxonomy (NCBI): domain Eukaryota; kingdom Viridiplantae; phylum Streptophyta; class Magnoliopsida; order Santalales; family Viscaceae; genus Viscum; species Viscum album. Next base: position 2,050,241,233 of record OY728137.1, read on the forward strand.
AGATGAAATGAAAACTATTTGAGAGAAATATCTCTTTTTTTGAAATCATTTAAATGTCACATAATTATAAAAGAAAACATTTACTTTGAAAATATTCATTTAAGATTATAAGGGAACCTTCAAAGATTTTATAACGGCAGAAAATAGCCGCACCCGCCGTATAAGTTTAAAAAAACATTCTTACCTGAATTCTGTCAAAAAGGTTAAAAAGGACCTTGTTTGGAAAATGACGGAAAAATTCCTTTATAAACATATTATAAAAAGTTAAAAGTGGGTATAAATGACTTTAACCCATATTCTGTAAAATAGTAAGAATGTTTTTAAATACACTTTTAAGAAACATGGATGTGGATCATAAAGAGGTCCCAGTAGATAATTACGTCTAAACAACCTCATATAATAAAGAGATTGTGAAATTAACTCTTACCAATTTGGTAACTTACGAAACATACAACCCATGAAAGAGGTATCATATAATTAATATTTAAATACACATAAATTAAAGTGTATTACACAAAGAATACAATAATGGGCAGTACATACACCACACAAATGGTAATAGTGGCAATATGGCATGCAACTCATGAGAATAAGGAGTGAGATGAAAACCCCTTTCCTTGCACTTTCCATTAGTAAAGGATACATTTAGCCACCTGTATGAAGACTATAGTATGTTTTTAAAATATAACTAAACCATATTAATATTTATTATATCATACATTATTCATTTATGACTTTATACTACCCATTTAATAATAATTTCAATGTTATATTAATATTTCAGGTAATAATCACTTTCTTTATCTTACCTGTTTTAACTTGTTACTCTTGATTGTATCACTTAGATCATGATTTAAATACTTCCAAAATATAAAACATGATTTGTTTATCATATATATTAGAATATAAAAATTTATAATAGACGTATATATGAAATGGAAAACACCGTTTATGGAGACAATAGTCCGTACGTACGCATAAACGTTGATTCTGTTTTCATATAGTATTGAACGGAAGTATGCGAATAAGATATATGTAAGTACATAAATACTTATATATATAAATATATATCTCTAGTAGAATTATTATTTCATATATTTAATACTTATTAGTAATATATATTTTTATAATCGTCGATGAATGGTGAACTTGGAAATGAATCTCATCGCGTTGTGGAGACGGTAATCCATACTTACGCACAAGCGAAAATATCAATATTTCAATATTAATATAATATATAATTGGATGGTACATAATATATACAGAATCCTTATAATGTAATATTTATTATATACATCAAATAAACATCATTATTATACCCATCCAAATTATAATGTATTGAATAACAATTACACCATGACGTGGAGACGGTAAGTCGTACGTACGCACGTATGATGACATGTCATTCAAAGGGTTGATAGAATAATGAATTTGGTGATATCATAATTATAATAACATCATAGTATATAGAATATACTGGAGTTATTATTTTACAATGGAGACAACAAATAAAAATAAAGTGGAAGAAGAAAATTACTTGAAAGAGGGTGGTGAAATCATTACATCTTCTTCGGGTTCATCCTTTTGATTTGATCAAAAACAGCTCCTAAGGTTGGATTTCTGATCAAATTAAGGCCTCTAAGATTAAGGGAGGATATTTGAGAGTGTATTTGGGAAGGTTTTGGCCGAGACCAATGGCTTAGACGGTGTGAATTAGAGAGAAGGGGGAGTTCCCTTTTATAAGAAGGGTGAGGGGCACCTTAGAAAAAACTTAAAATATTATTTTATAATAATTTACTATTCGGTTTATAATGGATCCAAAGTTTATTATTTAAAGTCTAAGGTGAGGATAGGTCGAACAAAACTCTACTAGTAGGTTTTAGACAAGGTTAGGTTAACATTTTACCCTTATCATTTATATTTAACTCTAAGTTAAATAGTTTAACTTGTACTGTGTCTTCTTGTATTATTATGCTATATGGTTATTGAACATACTATATACTGCCTATATAACCCCAATTGGTTCATTAATGTAATAGATATTACTATATAAGTCTTTTGGCCAAACATTACATTTTTAGGACCATTATAGAAATTAATAATATAATATTTTTTTAAAACTATTTTATGTCAATTTCGACACTATTTGGTATTTGTTTTTTGTTAAAATAATAACAACATGATTACTTCAAAAAAAATACATTGAATTAATACTTACATGTCATATTCACCTAGAAAATTATGTAATGTCATAAAAACATTGAAATTATTTTTATATTAATATTTAAAATATAATTTATTTGATTCTTTCATTAATAAAGTAATTAATGCATCATCATTGTGTCAAAAATAAATTTATTTATATAATATATAAAAATTATAAATAAAATACCATGATGTAATAAATATATTTATGTTTCTAATGAATATTTATAATCGAATTTATCTTATGCAAAACCCTTTATTAAAAATGTTTTAATTATTAATTGTTGATTTTAATTCATTTTACTCTTCTTTGAATTAAAGAATAATAAATTTCTTAATCTAATCCAAGAGAACCTAAATGGTAATATTTTATTCCTAAGTATTTTTTGGTCTATATTAACTTGTCTAATAGAATTAGGACATGTGTGAGGGTAATGTTAATATAATTTTTACCCTTAATTACCCTATTTAATTTTAACTGTGGTAAATAAAGGTAAAAAGTTACTATTCACCATAAAATAATTTCATCTCATTGAACCACTGTTTACTCCTTGATATTAACCGTTTCTCTCAGATTTTTGAAATTCAGCTCATAGAAGCGGTAAAATTTTGTTTTATGTGAATTTGCAAAAGCTCCTAGAAGGTAGGTAAAAGACGCAGAAAAGTTAAATGAAATTTTTATATACCTAAAACTATTATAAACCGACACAAATTAATTAAATTGAACTTATATAGGAATTATGTATCTATTTTGACATTAAATAATTTAAATAAAATAAATAATTATTTAAATAAAAATTCGGTTTTAAACTATAACTCAGTGTTTTTCACTATTCGTCAAAAATTAAATGTTTTCACAAAAATACAAAAAACATAACCTAAGATAATTTTGATATTCCAAATTCAATAATGAAGTCTATTTTACCAAATTAAAAACATAGAAGTTTCATTTATTAATTTAAACTTAATTCCCGCTCTAAAAAAAGCGTGTTTTTAAGAAACAATAACTATCAAAAGATTGACACTTGTTTATGTCCGGTTTAAATGTGAAATTTTGTCCAATGACCAAAATTGGATTAAATTATAAAAATATATTCTAAATATAATTTAAAACTAATCAAATTCATAATTAATAACTATTAATTATTTCGATTGAAAAAGGTGTTTTTAATTAAAATTTTGTAATTTTAACTATTCATCAAAATATGAATGTTATCAGAAAAGTACCAAAAATTCACCTTTAGCTAATTTCGATATTCTGAATCCAAAAATGAAGTCCATTTTAAAAGATACAATGTATAAAATTTCAAAAAGTGGGTATTACTATTCATAACGGCTAGTTTGATTGGTTGTGGTGTGTTTTAGAACACGAAGTTGCGTACAACACACACTACTGTATTATTCAAAGAGAAGCGTACCTTAGAAGCTTGGGGTGTTACAATAATCAAGTTCTATAAGTAGAAGGGTGATTTCCATTTTCTAGATCTACAATAATATAATTAGATTGGGACCAAAAGCAAGACCCAAACAGGGTGTGAGATAAATCTCAGTAGGAATTCTCACAAAGATCTGTGCCTAATAGTCATTGAATATATATTGTAGACAATAATCTAAATGAAGTAGTAAACAAGGAAGTACACATAGTAACAAACCTAAAAATTCAATTGTATTCTGTTTCATATATCAAGAATGCAGCTAATGAAAAGTAGGAAACCCTGTGAGAAGTACTCATAGCTTATCCCCTATGGTTAAACTGAATAACACATTCAACCCTCTTGTATTTACACACAGTCTAACCCCTCTGGTTCAGATTTATCAAAGACTCTCTGAGGAATCAATGAACATAAATTCCTCATGTGGTATCAAATCAGTATCTACTAGGAACTCTGATGAAGAACTCGTCATCCAATTCCCCATGTGGCCCATATCGAGGAAACTACAGACACTTTGAGGGAGAACAAAGTCCATCCCCAATATGGTCTCACAACGTAAAAGTTAACAGACACTCTGAAGAAGCCCTAAATTTACATTTTCCATATGGTCTACTACACTAGGTTCTCATGGCCCAGTGTAAGTCAATCGTGCATAGTGATACATGGTAGCCAAAGTAAACCTCAAGAAGTATTTGTCTAAACAGGATACCGAAAATCACAGTATGTGAGATAATAATCACTCAACCCAAAAAATACAAGGCATGGATGACAAAGCAGCCTAACAGGAATGCTAGACCTGACGGTCAAAACAAGAAACATGGGAATAACATTCATAACATGGAAAAGATAACCATATTCACAATAAATTAACCATTATCCAAAAAAACAAGGCAATGTAGGTAATAACATGGCTAAAAATCATAAACAAGAAGTACCCCGTTCTTGGGTATTGGGCACTTTTACACATAAAATTCAAAAGACTATCTAAGAAAAGTCACAAACCACCTACATCAGCATCATGATATCGCTATACATGAATCATATGCGTATAATCACCCTACAAAGCTATAGATCTATGAAAAAATTATAAATGATCAACTGAGGATAACTCGTGAAATCGGAGAAATGAAGAGATGATGTACACGAAGAATTGATAACACACCAATACGATTCCAATTCAACTGAGGGAGGTAGAATCAGAGAACCGATGGTGAGTTGGGGGATTATATAAGATTCACGTCGTACGATCGCTTCTAGAAATGATATATAAGGAAGAAGAGGGTTCTGTCGATTAGACATGACCCCGACACGTTTAATGAAATAAAAAAGAAAGTACACAAAATTTTCTTCAAAAGTACACGGTGTGTACATTCCATATTTGTCCATCACTTTAGGCGGTATTTAGGTCACCATAGATGGCCATGTACTAGGACATTACACGTCCAATACACAGTCACCCACAGCAACCGGGTACACATTGTGTACTTTTATGTGCTTGGTGTGTACTCCTGAAACTAAAAAAACTCCCATTTTTCTAAAAGACAACCAGAAAAGAATGAAATGCCTAAAAAGAAGATCTGGATTCTTAAATATGTAAAAATTCTTTTATTGAATTTTATGATTTATTGAGGTTGATTTATTATGATACAATAATCCATATAATATTGAGGGTTTTATTATATGCTAGACTATGGATTTTCTATTTTAATTCCACTCATGGATTATGGTAAAATTATTTTTGTTTCATATGATAGTTTTAATATTTGTGTTTATGTTATGTTTCAACCATTTCATATGAGGAATGCATTAGACATAGTATGTGATAGGAGGGACCCACTATATTCCCTCGATGCATTGATAGGTTCACAAGAAAAACTATTTTGTGGCTTTACCCGTTTATGTATGGTCTAAGCATGAGACCTTGGTAGTGTGGTTATAGTGTCATACATTATGCATTCCCTAATTATGATATTTTTTATTAAGATTTAGTGTGATTATTCTACTAGTATAATATCCTTGTGAATGTTTAAATTGATGTATTTTATTTATTCTTTCCATATTATACCGAATATTATGTTTAAAAGGCCTGTGATTCAGTTTTAAACCATACCATAAAAGTTTATAATTAATTATGATAGATTCCACTATATTTTTTATCCTTACTGAGTATCTCAAATAACCCCTTTCTTATGTTTCATTTTCCCATATGATGAGAAAAAGTATATTTTAACTCACCTGTAGGGATAATCTAATGAATATGAGTGTTTTCAAAGGAGACACTACTTTTTTCATTTCAGGATGTAATGTAAAACTTATGTTTGTATCTAGTCTTCCAAGGATACAAAACTGATTAGTCATTCTAGATTGTATTTATTAGGATCAATACAATACTACGAAATAATGTATCACATTAGGGTAAATGGGGTGGATGTGTTATAGAATCCTACTCCCAAAAAATAATTTTAATCTAACCAAGATCTATTGGCCACTTATGGTGTATCCCTCTTCCTAAATGATGGCCATCAACATAAACGATATGAAACTATATTTATAGAGGACACCTCTAATATATATCATTGAAAACTCCCACATTGTTCCTATAATGTGTATATATTACCCTAGTGACCTTATACCAATGTTTAATGGATAGAAAAAACAAACTAAAATCCTAAAACCTCAAAAAACCATCATCCCCTAATTACATTTGATCCACATCACCCTCACTGTATTGACATATAACGTGAGACCTATATCCACACACTATAATAAGAATACGAAAAATAAATTCATGTAAAAATGCATGAAAATCTAAACAATCCATTGATCTAATTTCTACCATACGACACACCATCTGAAAAACCCAACCAATAACATCATCTACTATACCCAAACCACACTAGGAAAACCCTAAAGTACCCTAGATCCTCTATATAATTTTTATTAAGGATTATAGCACTGACCTACTCACTATTAAATTTAATATAATGCATAAACACCTTAATATATTTGTAAATAACAGGGAATAACTTTCATTTTACAAGTAGAGGCTTACATGATTGTTTTACTCAATTACTTTATAACACAGTGGAAGAAATTAGAAAATTTGGATAAAATACCTTAAATAAAAATATTAGATGGAATTCTCTTTTGTGGGAAATAACCTATAATTTGTTATATATATATAAATAAGTTTTTAATCCCATGTGTAGATGCCTGGTGAAAAAATAATCTATTAACATACAACCATTTCATGAGATCTCTTAATGAGAGAGGGAAAAAAGGGGTGGTATGGGGTGGGTTTCTATCTCATTTTGATGAATAGAACCCCATCATTAATGAAACTAATAAATTATTTATTTATTTTAAAAAATTCCAATGGAAATCCAATGGGTTTGAAAGTGACATAATTTCACTATCCTGGGAACAGGTTTCCAGTAGAATCACAGTAGAAATCTACAATGAGTTCTAATCATCCACCAAAATATCTACAAAAGACTAATTTTATGAAAAAAAATCCATGCAACACTCAATTCCTAAAAATATAATGATATTATAGTTAGAAAAGATTTTGATTGTCTCAGACTGAAATTGTCTAATTTTACAAATGTGGGTCATTATATGCTCCCCATCATTTGATATAACATCACCAAGATGTAATGGGTTAGAAAAAGACTCACCTTTATTAATAACCAAGTGCCCCGCTCACTAAATGATATAAATACTTATATGACTCCAAAAAAATATTTTCTCCCAATAAACAAATCATATAGACTTAATGAGACAAACACTACTCATGATACTCATGAAAATAAGATTAACCTACCTATCCTCAATATAATTATCCCACCAAGAACACTTATGGTACCATAACTATGAATTATATTGATTTATTCACATACTAACCATAATTACATATCAATTGGTTTCCAACCATTTCATTTCCATAATCATTCATCACACGTGATTTCCATACGTCAATGAGTACATGGTTGACCCATTACACACATACTCACACCATGCACCAGAATCAGTTACAAAAAATAAAAAATAAAAACTCTCACTATTTTCCTCTGATTTATCAATGTAAATCTATCATATTTTAAATATTTCAGATTGATCAAGTACAACTATCTCAAGGATAAAATCTCTAATTCATATACACATTGTTTATTCAAACTCATTTTCTACCACTACCCCCAATACTAGGTATCATATCTACCATCACAGCCAACTATATAGAATAATCTCATCCATAAAATTTCAACACAGATCATAGTCATATCTCCTATATTCCATTATAATTTAATATATATCCTATAGTTTAATAAAATTTAATCTGGTAAAATTGAATTAAATGCTTCATACAATCACAATCTTGATTCTCATTTGGTTGTTAATCACCCTTGGAATGAGTGTGGTTTGTTTTCACACATTGGGAAAACCTCACCAATGGTCAAACTTTTGGAGGAAATGTTGAACCACTTAAATGACCATTCTACCATATATCCTCATTTACACGATTTTATCTATCCAATGATACACCACTGATCTTAGTTGATGAAACTATCTAGCACAATATACTAAAATAATTCAAATTCCACTTTTCTATCAATCCCATGTTCAATTTCTCTTAAAACAAGGTGAACCAAAATATAATAAACTAAAACCTAATAAATATTAATAAAAAACATCAAATCATTGTACCTAAGTGATCATAACCCTTTATTTCATAAAAAAACATAATAATTACATGAAACATGCAACATTTAATATAATTGATGTTTATACATATAGTAGACACATACACTCACATACTCAGTCTACCAATATATTCATAAGGAAAAAGATCATGATAAACCTAACAGTAATTTCATTCCATGTCATACCCTTATTACTACTAGCATGTAACTATATTTCAAATTAGTGTTTCGTTGGTCCCCTAAGAATATGTATTGATATCTTTTCATATCACAATGGTGGAATTATGATTTGATCAAGGATCTTCAGTAATAAATGAATCCAATACTCTACTACTTGGGATCCACTTTCCCCCTTGAATAATAGTGGATGAATGACAATAACATTATTTGTGGATACACTATGAATAAATATGATCCCTAACATAACTAATGAGTTACTTTCTTATCATATACAAGAAATTTCTTAAGATGCATTGTAAATCACTACCCTATATCCTCTTTATTTAATATATGACCTACCTACCTCAGTACCATTACCTATGGTCCATGACTATCTCCTTTATCAGGGGTGTCAAAATGTTAATGCCATGACAGAATAACAACCCTTCCTCCAAATTATCTATGTAAGGATATATTATAATTGTATCACTAAAAATAAAATACCCCACTAATTATAGACATAAGAGTCTTCATATCACAAATAAAAAACCTATAATAGACAATAAATAACACTTCCACATGCACCTTCAACCATATGTTGTACCATCTAGCCTCAAGTTTCTATAAAGAGTGTCTAGATTAAAAACTATATACGCCATTCAAAAATTGGATTCACAAACCCAATAACACCAAGAATCAAAATTATGTTCTAGATTAGTATGATTAAACCAATAAGTAATATGAAAAAAAACAATATAGGTTTTTGTTCAATATTTAAAAACCAACATTTTTTCCATTGTAGAACTAGAACCAAATCGAAACCACATACAGGAACAAAAATTTCATTCTTGTCCTATATGCTTAGCGTAATGATTAGGTTTCACCTGTTTACTCTTAGGATAAATAGTTTGAAATAAAAATCTATGTCATCAAATAAAATTACACCCTAATCAATTCACCTAACTCTAATCACAAAATCAAAATAGTAATCCTTGTTCCACATGTAAACTATGAATTTATATTGTACATGTTCTGAAAATGAAGACAACATGTTGTCCTTCCAAATTTTACTAACCTAGAATGTTTTATGTCACAGTGTTTTATATTTTTAATCTACCAAACCCAAACAACAACAAAACCCATAATGATTAATTTAATGTCCACTATCTTTAACACAAATTTGTAGCATCACTAACCTAGATCAACCAAATAGTATATGATCTTGAGTCGTAATAACATGAGGAATACCTCCTAATATGATATAATATTATGATAATAGGTGGGGTTATAAATTTTGATAATTAGGAGAGTATACCCCTAAATATAAAAACAACTACAATAGAGGAAGCATCAACATCAAAAACGAAACCATACATAAAAATAGTTAAACAAACACCCAGATAGTATAAGAGATATATAATTAATAAAAATAATGTCATGATATTCAAAAAATAGATAACATAATTTACTATAGGATGATTATATAGTAACAAGTCCAATAAAAGAAAAAGGAAACCTAAATTTTGACAATGAAGATCCACCATGTTGATCTCCATCCATCAAAATATGGCATGTGTATAAACAACACCAATATCTAGTAGACTCATATCATGATGCCCTTTTCACTACCTAGATTTTGAGGAAAAATTTCATTATATATCTTTTTGGTCCCATGAAATGTGTGAGTATAAACTCATTAGGCTATCACGAACTATATTCCTTGTAATTTTACTTATGTATAGTGGTGTATGAAAATGGGATAGTATGATAATGAATACAAAATAGTTATCCACGTCTATATATTCATGATTAACCATGTAAAAGGATTTAATTACATTGTCAAATGATAGAGTAAGATTGGATAAGCATATTTTTTCTTATATTTACTTTCATGAACTTTCATGTTAGTTCACATCTTATAACATTATGGGATAAAAAACCCCTAAAAACATTACAAGTTAACCATGAGGTCCTATGTAATTCCACTATATCATAAGAAAGGTTTATCTATCATCTAATATGACTACCATACAATTGATTCAAACTATTTATGATAATATATGGAATAATTAATGGTCATACTTAATAAAGATTGAACCATTTTCCCATACGTATCTTATTAAAATGACAAACATATCACTCCCAAATGGTGATATTAATCATCCCTATGATTCCATGTCAGCTTACTACATATCCATCCACTAAAATTATGGTCATAAATGACAAATATATGTTTCTTTTTTATAGAGGATTCCACCAACAACCTATGGTAATAACCTCATTGTGGGACTTCTCATATGTATACTATACCCAAACAAACTCAATATCATTGTGAGTGTAAATTACTAATACGCTATGAATAAAACACATCTAAAAACCATAGTCATTGCATTAACATTGATCCACATCACCAATTCCATATTGTTGTATCCCACACCACCTATATAAAAAAAATACAATAATCACAATAAATAAATCCCAATTTATGTAGAAAATATTGGATTACTGTATAATCCATCAATCCAATGACTTTAAAAAATATATTTTATTAAAATCGTCTCTATAACACATTTTATTAAACTAGAACAACCTAAAAAATCCCTTAACTTCCCTATAATCATTAACCTATTTCAATTATGATTACCCACATGAACCTACACACACAATTTATAAACACACTTATAATATATGACATAACTAGAAACCATAGACCTAGTACCCGCAAATGCCTACATATTCAATCCCACTGAATGATTCAACCTGACGTAGTAGAAATAATAATAGTAAATAAAAATACCATATACACAAAATTTTATATAAAACATACCCCAACATTTAAAAAACTATAAAGAGATGAAAAAGAGCATAATATGATGACAATATCACAATTAAAGACTTAAAATGATATAAAATCCAATGAAAGGAAAACTGATGGGTGAGATCTCCACTTGAGAGGTATAAAATTATGTTAAAGGGTTTCTAGGTTATTATAGACAAATATTTTATCCTCTTTTTTAAAAACATATAAATAAATAAATAAATTTCCATAAAAAATCCATCACCTGAATAGAACTTTTGTGGAACCCCATTGGTAATTCTATGGTCTATAAAATGACATGTCACCATTGTTAAAGTCTCTACAACTCTATTGGGATTCTAGAAGAACCTCACATAAAATTACATTGCCACATCAAAATTTCACTAATACTCTGTGTTCCTGAAAATCGATCTCAGGCCATAGTCCGCTACAAAAACACCTAAATACCACCTATTTACACATGATTTGGTTAGTCTTTGACCTAAAATTTTCCATTTTGAAAACATAGCCTGTCACAATATCATTCCATATGTTTTAAGTCCTTCCAACCATGATAATATTGTGATATTAAATAAGAAATGATTCCAAACATGGGTGTGCTCATGGTTAGAGTTTGGTGTCATGAATACTATCACCCAATAGGTGTCTTTTGTTGGTATTTCGTATAAACAATGAGAAATTAATGACACTAGATAAATGTGTTTTTTGGGTTTGATCTCCTTCAAACTATGGATAGATTATGAGAGGGTTTAATTTTAGATATTATGGATTAGATGTGATGAATCATGAGATGATTGGGATGTGAGGAGTTTGATATGATTTCTTTTGAAGACTTTATGATTTGGGTTTGATGTGTTTCATACCATAAGTAATGGTTGGGTAAGAAAATATATCCTTCTATGTGATATGGTTTTGGATATCATGCCTAGTCCTTATTCTTGTGGAAGGTTTTGAGATATTCCAATATTTTTTGGAGCACGTGTGTTTAAACCTTGGTGGCATGTATAAAATCCATAGTTATGATAGGTATTATATTTATAGTTTTTTTTAATATATTGATCTATACATACAATATTCTTCAAAAACGGTATATACTATATATTTTTGGAACACTATTGGTTGTGTCATTCTATGTGGTACTCACACCCAACACAAGAAGCCGTACAAAATTGATACTTAACTAGGCGTCATGATTATATATAGTAGCATGATAGAGGCCTATAGATTGAAGTTTAGTTGGATACCATCATCAAAGTAAAGAGATAGGTCTGGTTTAGGACATGAGAGAAGACTATGGTTGTTTTCAATTTTTACATGGATCTAGGTTATATACAATCTTCCCATGGAAGATATTATTTGTGTCAATGTGGATGGTCTATTTTTATAATTCCTTTTATTATATCATGCAGTATTTTATTTATTGTTTTTGTAAATCTATTATTGATGTTTCAAATATTAATTTTATATTGTTTTCATTGATTATATGTTAGAGTAGTTGTGTTTTATCACAATCTATTATAGAGGATATAACGTATCCCATAATACGAGCATAGACCCTCTCTAATAATAAGTAGAATCTAGTGTATAAGGAAGAATACATATCTCTTCCTGGTCCAACAGTCTGGTTTCTGTTGTGTGAGATGAGTTGGGATGTTACAAAGTGTTATCAAAGTCTTGTTTAATTGTATTAATATTAGGAACATAGTATATATAACCTAATAATAGTCCAATTATTGGATGGATGTTATGTTTTTCATAGTTAGCACAAATATTAGCTGGTTTCCAAGTGTCATGGGAGTGAAGGTTAATGTTCTTTCATTTTGATGTTTTTTGGTTGATTAATAACATGTATGATGTTATAGACATATTTATTTCTCATTATTATTTTAGAATATAGTATAATTTGGTTCATTTTCAAGAATTACATAAAACACATATATCTACATGATAGGACTATTATTTTATGTGATTATGATATTTATTTTTATAAATAAAAGAGGTTTGATTAATTAATGTATCAATAATAACATATTTAGATTTTTCCAAAATTACATATTAGAATAATTTTACTAAAAAATAATTATTTTTATTTGAATTTCATGATACATATTTTCATAGGTTTATGTATTTTATATGCAAATTTATCTGTTTTTGATCCTCGATGGGTATTCTAGCGTTTTGATTTCAAGTGAGGATTATTACCCAAGAGTGGTAAATGGTCTTGGGTATGAGATTCATAATATGTAAAAGGAAACTATGATGGATGTATTGACATATTAGTCACCATATTCTACTTGAGATAGGAGTTTTAATATTTCCCCATGGGCCATGAAAATTTGGGTTATGGTTTATTAACTTGATAAAAGATACAAGAGATGGAAATATTATTTATACCATTGAGTAAAAGTGATATTTCCATTTATTATTCAAAATGATTTCTAATGCATGAAGGTAACCTTATAGAGGGTTTAACCTAACCTTTTGATTTTATTTAGAGATGGAAATATTATTTAAATGATTCACACTGCAGATATGATACGGAACTAGTATGTGATTGTGTATCTTGTTTGTTTTGGGAATGATTCATGTTTTTTGAAATTGAGAGTTCTAGTGGTGTTAGTTTTGTGATTTGTAGTAATTAAATGAGTCACCAAATAAGTTGATAAATTAGGTTTGGGTGTCTAGAATTTTTTATATGCAACTCACTGTATTTTAGTACTATGTAGCATATCAGGGTTTCCCTAGGGTGTATTCTTACTCGGGGATGTTATGGTTTTAGTTGGGACGGGAACGTGCCTCTATGTGGTGTGGTCATGATGGTATATAGAAATTCATGAAAATTTCATGTGACACCTTCATATCGTGTAGGTTAGGATGTTTTCGAACGTTTTTGTTTGGTCCCTTGAAAATCATTCATGGGAAGAACCTTGATGGTTGTATATTCATTTTGAGGGGTTCTAGAACTCCTTAGTTTCAATTAATACATAGGTTAAGTTAATGTGTTATCAATGTATTTTGTGGAAAATCACATATTTATGGTGATCATATATGTGACACTAGTGAAAAAGTGTAACACACCTTCTTGAAATCAAGTATTGGGAAATAGGTATCTAACCTTGATTCTATGTCAAGTATCATTAAGAGAAAAGGACACTATATATATGGTTAATAATGGTTTAAATGATGGGTACAATTTTATTTGGTTATATTAATTACATTATATAAGGTCTCTATAGAGTGATGGTGAAATAAAAGTGGGGAAATTGCAATTGTGGTTAAGCCTAAATGATTTTCTCACATGTGGGATGAGTTATAACCTTTTGTAAAATATATTATTTAGGGAAATAAACATTGGTTATATTAAAATATTTAGTTTCAAAGTGGATCTGATTGATGAAATGAAAAAATGTGAGTTCAAAAACTATATTTACTTTGGAACAAATAGGGTTGTAAAATTTTAACGGGACCTAGTGGTGTCCACATGATCTGGGAACATGAGGATCACATGGCAATGAGTGAGGTCACAAACCATGGGTGATACCCATGATATGAATAAATATGAACATATTTTAAATGTATTTCACTATAAATTTACCCAAAATATAGTTAATTTTTTAAAATTTATTCGTTTTATTTTCAACTTTATGAAATATGTACTTTAAATGATAAATGGATTTAAACATGGTTTCAAGGATTTTTATATCTTAGACTTCATTGTAAATAAATATCATGATCCCTGATTCAGGAATATCATTTTTAATGGATTTTTTTCTTTTATTAATTTTATAATTAATCTAGAAAAAGCCCACACATGAATTGTGATTTTTCAGGTTTTTGAGTTACCCTCTCATGAAGAATATAATATGTATAAATGTATCATATCTAGGGCAGTGTAAGGGTACTTTGAAAATTTTAAAGGCTAAATATACTAGACCTATATGGAATGAGTTTTTCATACATGTCCCCACCAATGTTCTAATGCTATGTAAATGGCCTAGTATACTAACGTCATTGTAGAACCTGTATACTAAATACTGCGTAAATGTACTCTACAATAAAAACAATTTTTGTAAGAGTTTAAATTTTTTTTATAGGCTATGTTAGGGTATTGAGATCACTTCATCAAGAAAATATCCCTCACATAAAGGTTTCATTGAGGTGCATTATATATATTACACAAAGGTATTACACAAGACGTTTAAAGGTACCATTGAAGATATTTAACATCAGAAATACCAAAAATGGAAAAATATAATTTTAGAACCATTTTGAATAGTTTGGTGAAATTTATGAGCATTTAAACAATATATCAATATGGAGGTGATTTAGATAAGTAAGATCATAGAATTAATCAAGAGAATTTCAATATTATGAAATATTCTTTTTATTCCCTCCTTTAGAAATTACAACCCTCATCATGGAACATGAAACTCATTCGAAGAAGAAGAAAAGGTTCATTTCCTGACATTGACTTCTTGGAAAAGGGTGAAGAAGAAGTTATAATTGATATAAATATATTTACCCTATCCCAATGTAAATAATTCATGTCTACGACCTTTAACCTTGAATTTAATATATTACAATTTCTATTATTCATTTATGTTTTTTAATTCAATTATACTCTCTTCATTGTGCTATAAATTGTACTATTTTTATCTCCATTCCATTGTTTTTCTTTATCACTGTGATTTTTTCATAGTCTCAAACTCCATGATTATAGATTAGTAACCCATTGCAGACAATCCATGATTAGTCAGAGCAGTGTTATTTTATTTATGAATATCAAATCCTAAAATATATTCACAATTCATATGTGGAAGTGACAATGAAGAGTTTTTAAGGTGGTTAATAATCTATCTGTCATCAGGGATTCTAAATTCCACTGTCTATTGAAACATTAATCAAATTAATTAATGATATACTTGATGTTATTTGGGAATATTTTTATTCTCATTCATATGAATACATTATAGTGAATGTAGTCACATTATGCTTAAATTTTTTAGTTAATTAATGATTTTAAAAATATATATAAAATATGACAAAAAACTACCAGAATTCATTATTAGACCACCCATATTTTATACTATCTTTGGGTTTTCTATTTCTTAGAATCTTTTTCATTTCAAAAGACATGAAAAAATAATTATTTCTGTTTTCTTTCAGAAACCTATATAAAAAAATTATATTCATGTGTTATAATAGTAATTACATTAGTCATATCTCCTTGAGAGATGAGCCTACTCAGAAACTAAGAAGAATGTTGGGTTTCATAAATTCTATTTGAACATATCCCTATGAAAACCTCTTCATAAAAATGAAACTATTTTTAGGGAGTTTGGTTGAGAAAAAACTATTGTTTTCAAATTTATAAGTAGTTTTTATATATTTATTTTATATTACATTAATTTCTTACATTGATCACATTAGCATAATATATAATGTCAAAATTATTTTTTTATATATTATTCTAGAACAGGTATCTTACACATAAAATATTAAAATGATTTTTAAATCTATATAATAGACTTATTTCACTCATGGTTTAATTTCCCAAGTGCATGATGAAATGTATGAATAACCACTCATCACATAAGAACTAATGACCTTTTTAAATCAAGTCACGTCTAATTTTCAAAAATAATAAAGAATTTTATAATGAACACCATCTTAAGTTATAAACCAATTGGAAACACAATATAATATGGAGAGATAAGGTTGAAATAGATTTGGAAAAAGAACCCCGGTAACTATTTACTCTTGGAAATATTTGTCCAATTTCATTGAATTCCGATAGAGTTCCATGTTTATAAAAATTCAAGATATAATATTTATTATTAATCATTCTCTTATAACATCATTAACTCTCATTTGAATAATTATAATTCCTATGGTGTGAATTCATATTCAACACTCACATTATAGTCGATGTATTTTGAGAAAAAAGATGAAATATATTGGATCAAATTTGAATAAAAGTTGGAATCCATGCTATTTTCCACCATTATTCCATATGTCTTAAAAGAGTAATTGAAATTAGATAATTAAAAACGTTCTAATATGATAAAGGTATATTAAAATAAACTAATCATAGATTTCTCACATTGTATTCATACTATATAAATATATAACTTTATATTTGCTATAACAACTTATTCTATATAAATAATACCTATCATTTGCAATGAGGAATAAAAGATAGAGGAATTATTTCTTAAGGGTAGACTTTAGGATACAATGAACAAAATAACCATATATAATATTTTGTGGTTGTTTCTAGAAATGTAATGAAAACAAGATAAAATGAGTGAGGTGAACATATTGATTTTAAATAAATTTAATTCAAATTTTATTGATCATGAACTTCTTTTTAATATCACTAATGTTAACATTACTGATTCAAAAATATTTATACCTTCACTTATAAAAGATAAAAAGGCTATGAAAAAAGGAAAAAAAACCATTATGAAAACATACTGAGATTGAATTTTGAGATGGTAAAAAAGTATAAATATGATAAGAACAACTATTGAATGTTAAACCAGATGAATACCACTTCAAATAATAAACTACATAAAATTAAGGGATATACAGGGTTTCTAACAATATAAAGGTAGTTGAAAGAAGAGTTGTTTTTGAAAATCTATTGAAATAATTAGATTGCAATTCCATAATAAGTTTGGATCAGTTTAAATAATTGGAAAAGTACTTAGTGGAATATAATGTTCAATAACATAAATTTATCAATGTATAATTGGTTGGATTTTATTTTAACTCATCATATTTTAAATTTTTTCAATTTTAATTGATCACTAACAATACCTTGGTTGAAAATTATTAGAAAACAACCTTAGATAATCCATATGTATAGGTATCCATAAGATATATGAGAAAGTAATACCCATACATCCTCATTATAGTGGCACATTATAAGTTACATAACACTGATCAGGGGATGGATAAGAAAATCTCTACCAGAGGAAGCATATTAAAATAATTTAATCTAAGAAGTTATGTTGGAATGTGGTTATGGTGGGTTTAGACCCAAATATAACATCCTATAATATATTAGGTTTAATTATATGATTATACAAATCTAAATACATCCCCTCTTGGTATGGAAATACCCATGACTCTTCTTATTAAAGTCACTATTTTTTATTTTTCCTTTGACCACATAAATTTATTATATTTATCATTAATTTTTTAAATAATTACAAATGGAGAGAGCTAAAGACATCACATAAAGATATTAAAAAAATTATATAGGGAGGGACTGACTCAACCTTGAAAGAAAATAAGCACCATATTGTTAATCTCTTTTTAAAACTTTTTTTTCATTGGAATTCTTATTATGTCTAATTAAAATAAATGGTATATGTTGAATAATTGTGGGGTAAGGAATTATAAATTTATTTGGATTATCATTGGATATGTTTTATCAATACATTTAGGATATAGTTTTATAATCTATAAATAAAAATCTACACGATATTTTCATTAATATATTACATTTTTTGGTGTTTTTGGATAGGAACCTTAAATTAAATGTTTTCCTATCTAGTTTAAAAATTCATGCTAGTTTAAGGATTTTTTATTTTCTCAATTGATGTAATTTCTTGATTTCATAGTTAATATTTTTTTTATTTTCAATGATATCATGTCTTAATAACTATAAAAATTAGAATGATATAAAATTTTATAGTAGAATTGAAATTATAAAATAAAGAAACACCATTTTTTAACTTTAATCGATGAAATTTCAAATTTACTAAAACTAATACCTTAGGGATCCACCTTAAAATACATTCATATAGGTCCTATGGAAATGATGTAAAATGATAAAATGGTAACACACATTAGGTTCATAGAAAGTTAGTCACCTGATGTGTGAGTAATACATAACATATATTAATTAATTAAGTTTTATGCATATACTTGGATGTGAAAAATTAAAATAGTTTCTCAATTTTAAAACATTAGTAGATTATTGTGAGTGGAATACTAATCTAAAATGAATAAGTTGGTGATTGAATTTTAAAAATATCATTCTAATTATTTTAAAAAAGTGTAAAATGAAACATGATTATAATGAACTACGAGAGAGTGATAAATGAATGTTCCCCTTATAGAAATTTTAGTTCTACTAAAAATATATTATTATTTTCCACTTTTGGAAGTAGAAATTTATCTTGTTTTAAAGTAAGGTTGAATGATTTATTCTCATTTTAGGCATGTAAATTCTAATAATGGATAGTTTTTTTATTTTCTTTACATTGAGTATGTTTAATTGAACTAAAATAAGACTAATTTATTAAATAAATTTATTTATATTTATTTCTGGACAGTGAAATAGTGTTGGTGTGGGAGAGTGTGAGATGGCCCAGGAAACACTTATTTAAATATTATATAATTTTAAATTATTATTAAATATATCTGAAAATAATATATACCTTATAACCATAATGGTTTCCTATATTAAAATACTAGATAAAAAACATAATAATGGATAATAGTAAAAATTACCCATCATCATTCTTCTCACATGGTACCCTTCTTGACTAACCACACATAATATAAATCTTCATAACCATGGGAAGTGAAAAAATATAAAAGAGTGAGTATATATTATTTGTAATGGTAATTTAAGGTTAATACATTAAAAGATTTTATGTGAGATTAATATAAACACCAGGGAATGAGAATATATTCAAGGTAGTCAAATATCACACTCAAATACACAAATCTCAAATCATGATTCATTCCATAAATCATCAACATAAAAGAATATATACTTCATAAGAGTATGGAATATAAAATAATTATGGGAAATGATAGGGAAAAAAAGCATAAGAATTTGTCTTATGTTTTTTTATTAAAAGTGTTGCGTAAATATAATCATATAAATCAGATATATAGTATAGAAACTAAAATATTCATTACATATTATTCTTGGGATAACCACATGTGTATCTTCTTGTTCTTGGGCGGAACACCCATAAACCCTTTTGGGAATGGCCATAAATCTTTTGCACCCTTTGATATCATGATATATATAACATTAGTCAATTAATTAAAGAGATATAATATAACCAAAATTTAAATAATTATTGACCATTTATTTTTATTCAATAAGAACATTTGAGAATTCATCACTCCATTATTGCTTAATTGTTCCATGTAAGAGAACTGAGTTTATTGGAAATTTTATGAATAAATAACAATAATACATAAACATAAATAATGTGGATTTTTTTATTATTTCATATTACACATAAAACATAATTATCATTAAATTATATTGACATAGACAAATAGAACATTAATAAAAGTATTAAAAACATTCCTAAAAATGAGAAGAAAAATCTGTTGGTTTTGGTATAATTAAAAAATATAAAATTTCAAAAAATATTAATATTTTTTGGAAAAAAATAGTCTTCAAATTGATCATTAGAGTTAATAAATAACATGATTTTTGGAACATTCAATCGATCTGTAAGGAAACTATAATATTAACACAATTTTAAAGGAAGTCAAAATTGAACAATATAGTGAATATTAAATTGATTCATTTTTTAAAACCTTTTTAAAAAGTAAAATATTATATTAAAATTAAATTAATCAATCATTTGTTTATAGAGTGGAATATTCTTGAAACTAGATAAAGAATATTGAAATGGAAGAAAAATATTCATGATTGAAAAAAATAAATAAGGCTATATTTGTCTAAAAACAATCCTTTTTTATTTTTGAAAACCAATGAAGGAGAATACAATAAATATTTCAAAACCCTATAAATAAGCATATTATAATAAAATATATTGGTTTTAGGAGAGAAATAATAGACAATTTCCTATGATTGAAATTGAAACATAAATAATCCTGATAAAAAGCGATATTGTAACCTAAACCCCAAACCCAGTCTTCCACTTAGTTGAACATTATTTGACCTCCTATTTAATATATTTAAATTTATTATACATCAATATTAGAACCGTATTTATATTTATATAAATAGTTAATATTTGATTAAAAACAATTATTACCTATTTATTAGTAATTTTTTAAAGTTAGTACTTATCTATTAGTAGTTCCATTTTCCATGCATGTTTTAGTAAAACTATTATAATACCTATGACTTTATCATGGTTCTAGAATCATACTATTTTCATAAGTATTGTATTTATTTATTATATATACTTTAGGACCATCCATGTAAGACGATGATTAATAATGGTATACATCACTTCATTGAGGTAGTAGTGCGCAAGTAGACAAAGAAAACGGTTTAATTTTTCAGTGGATGGAAATAAAGGATGATAAAAAATATATATCTTTATAGAATAATAACTATGTTATAAATTTCATATATATTCAATAAATAAATATGTACAACAAAATATATGTTTTTTATTTTAAAAAATACATTGTTTCCTTGAGTGGGTGGTCTATACATACAAGTGGACAATGTTTTCCTTTTCTATTATTTCAAAAAAATTTACATAATTAATTTTACCTTTGTAAAATACATTTTAGTATGATAATTATATTTATTCAATTATTCTTAAGTGGTTAAATATGATATTGGAGATGTGGAAGGATAAAGAAACATGAAGAAATTCAATATAGACTATTACATCAGATACCCATTGAATCACTCAAGTAATAATTGGTTGGAATTTTTGTGATTTAAATACCTCTATAATGTGGGAAAAATAGTTGAGAAATTTTTTGGGAAGATATTTTTTTATCTAAGATTCCAAATGTGTTTGAATAAGAGAGTATATGAGGTAATATTTTATATTTGATAGGAGTTTTATCCTTATAAATAACCTTTAATTGAAATTAATATAATGTAATTTTCATGGGAATTTGGAACTAAGGAGTTAAAATACTGAATATACTGGGAAATTGAATCAGAAAACACTCATATATTTATATAAATATTAGGTGTTTGGGGGTACAATTATATTAAACACACACACAGACCTCACAAATAGTCCTGAAAGGCAGGCCATACAGCCCAAGGGATAACCCACTGATCAAGTGTAATTTATTCAATACATGGCCCAAAGGAGAAGTGGGAATGAATCCAATTTCATGGCCAAAAGGCCTATAATCAAACCCATATACCCATTGCAACATTATAACTACATCACCGTCTGCTTGCATCTTGCCTGCGTCATAGCCTGCATGCGTCATCCCCTACCTGCATCCTGTTTGCATCACTTCCTTCTAGTGAAAATATCCTCCCACCCAAATTTGAACCCAAGTCTGCTGCAGAATCATGGGGAACCTATACCCCTAAGTCACACCCCAACTACACATATATTCATATAAATATCAGTTTTTTGTTTTATTTTCATCCTCATATCTAATTTAAAACCCTTTGTCATTTTTAACAATTACCATTATGAATTAACTTTTACTATGTTCAAACCTCATTAGGAAGTAAAAAAACCATTTATCAAAATTTGGAAAGTTTTATTATAAATAATGAATCCATTTTATCTGATTCAATTTGTAAATGTGAAATAAATTAATTATAAAATCAACACACAAAATATATAAATACAATTTTTAGAATAAAAGGTAATTTTAAACATAATATTTTTCTTTTCTTATCACATGCATAGTAATAACCACACATTCAATGTTATAACATTTTATTAAATATAGTATCTAAAATATTTAATAAAAACACTCCTCAATATTGACAAATTTAACTTACTATGAAAAAAACGTTTCACAGAAAAAAATATTTATTTTTAAAATGTATCTTATAACTTCAAATGAATAATTTTAGTGGTTGAGAAAGGGATATATGAAATAATGGAAACACTCAATTAATAACTATCATAATATATAATACAGTTTTTTGATTTAGATAATGAATTTAATGATAAAAATTATTCACCAATTATTCTTTATTTTTCACTCATTCATATTATAAGATGACTTATACTTTAATATTATCTAGTTACTTCATTAGAAAATGATCATAGGTGATTTCATGAGAATCAATCCTTGACTATTAGTCCTTAATTTATCAAATTTTATATTTATCATGAAATAGAGTCAGGCATCCACACAATGCAAACTAAGAAATAATTATTATAATATAAGAATATTCTGTAATATTTTAATTACCATGGTTAATGGTAAATCGGGTAATTAATTGTGAAAATAATATTATAATATTATAATATTACCCTAACACTTGTTCAAATTTCATGGATGTGTTTTTTTGAAAAAAAATATTCTCCTTTTCTAAAAATTTTACACTCTATGCCACTTGTGTGAGAATAGGACATATATAATATTTTACTTAAAGACATGTTAAAAATTCCATACTAATGTATTTAATAAGTATTAAATTTTAATACATAGTTATAAATAAAATAAATTCTACTATAAATAGTCACTTGAAATATATAAAATTTATCTTAATGGAGATATTTTATTTTTATTTTTTATAGAATAGAAAATTCAATTAAAGGATTTCATAATAATGTGCAGTAGTTGTTTAATCAATGGAAATATCAAATTAATGATTTTAAAAATCTTAATAAAAATATAACTTGAAATAATTAATGAAATAAACGAATTTTATAGATCACTTAGAAATTAAAGTGATATATTAGTAGTGTTTTTTAGATGTTATCATTTTATGATGTTTTTAAAAAGAAAAATATTGAATAGTTTCTAAATTGACATAAATGGTACTTTAAAATAAATAATCTCTTATTTAATGATGTATTATTAATAACTATATATACTTAGGCCAAATAATTATAATAATGTTAAATATATCACCTATTATCCATTTGGTGTTCTTTTTTCTTTTTATAATAACTATATTAACCCTAATGTGTAAAAATCAAAGTTTTCATTTCAAGTGTTAAAGGGTTTAACTATGGGTTTAAGACAAATGATAAGCTTAATATTGTGACAAAAAAATTACTAAAAATAACTATTTTATAGTACTTTTACCCACCCTGATGTTATATTTTATATAACTCACTTTCAATCTATTTGAAATCCAAAATGAATTTATAATACTTTAATATTTTGAGGTATTCGAAGAGTGCCCCTCCCCTCTCTTATAAAAAGAAACCTACCCCCTCACATCCTCACAAAACATTGAGAATTATATCTCAACAAAACCCATCCCATTTATCTTCCAAACAATATTAGATAAGTTTTGGAGGTCATGGTATTCTAAAAATACCACGGTAGTGCCCATAAGAGGAGACCTAAAGGAAGTCCAATAAAGAAGAGGTAATTATTTTACCCACTCATTCACGTTATTTTCTTCTTCTATTAACCCTTCCTACGATGTTTCCGTAATAAATTAATAAATCCAATATCATATAAATGATGAGTTATTATTATGATTATGTAAAAACCATATTCCTCATTTTATTCATCCTATAAAAACCAATATCACCATATGTGCGTGCATATGACATATCATCTCCACATTTTGCTGTAATTTTCTTTTCTTCACCACATTATTTAGATGGGTATAATGATGAATATAATTGATAATAATAATAAATATGACATGATATTGTTTTTTTATAATTAATATACCATCCAATTCCTTGACACCTTACCATTAGGAGATGATATCGTTGCTCGTGTGTACGTAAAACCTACCATCTCCATGACATGATGAGATTCATCCACTATGATAAACATTGAATAGTGTTTATAAAAACATATATGATGAATAAAGATGCTATTTATTAACGTAATATCATTTCAGTGATGAAAACAAATATCATATGTATAATAAATAGTAATATCATGAAAAATATGCATTGGAAAATGAAACAGTTCAGACCTAAAACAATGAAAAAAATGAATTATTATTAACAAAATGATATAAGGGGATCATATATTATCTCATAAATATGTATATAGTTCTATTATAATTTAATAATAATCTTTTACCATTATATATAATTTTCACAAACCCTCAAAAAATGAAATTAAAATGTTAGTGTTAATTTCCCAATCTCATTGTTATCTGAGATTTTTTATATATAAATATACACTAGGATATATTTATCATCCATGTTCATGTTTCTTAATAATGTCTTAAAACATATCTTTACCATTATCCATCAAATTTGTAATGACTTTTACTCATTTTTTACTTATTATAAAATGTTTTAAAATAATTTTTTTAGCATTTTCCCAATGATGTACAATATATATTTTTTGAAAGATGGAATGTTTTTTAAATTATGTGGCATGGGTGGATTTTCTTGTTGTTATGTTGCCTTAAAATTTTGAAGCTTCTCATATATGAATACAAGGTTATTTTCATAGGAGAAATTTCCTTTTATAATTTTATAGGGTTTAAATAAATTATTTCAAACTAAAATAGGGTATTTCCCTAAAGATATTTTCAATTATTTTATTATATTATTTTCATATATGTCAATATCTTTTGTTGAATCATAAGATTGATTCAGTTTCATCTATTATGATATCATTTACCATATTTAATTGAATTGATTATGATTTATTATGACATTGGATGTGATATTTAAACAATATTCATGATTCATGTTTTATGTATTCAAATTTCACATGTTAGTTTCATTAAGAATGTTTTTGTTGGTTATGTTTAATCAACCATTTCATATGAGGCATGCATTGGACTTAGTAAGGGATGGGTGAGGCCTGTTATAGCCCCTCGTTGCATCAATAAGTCTCATTAGGAAATCTATTTTTGATATTGGAGGATGTCTTACATGTCTATGTATGGTTTTCTTGCCGAAGCCTTGGAGTTATGTTTATGGCGTCTGAAATTATGAATTCCCTCATTATGAAATTATTTATTGATATTCCATGTGATTATCTGACTAGTAGAATATCCATGGTTATGTATATTTCTTATGTGGCTATTTATATGGAATTATTTTATCATCTTATATACCCTCTATATTATGATAATGATTATGTTTTAATGGCATGGGTTTTTATTTATTCACTATGCCTTATTATTAATTCTTATTTATGCCAACATTAACTATATTATTTAGCCTCACCGAGCATATGATCTCACCCCTTTATTATGATGTATTTTTCAAAAGAAGTTGAAAATGTATATTATAACAAATTTTTAGGGATAAGAAAATGGGAATAAGACTATTTTAATAGGAGTTATTGTGTTTTTTTTGATTTCAAGATTATATGTAATTATTATGTATGTAATTTGGATTCCAAAATTGAAAAACTTACCAGTCCTTGGGGACTTGAATCTTGTATCTATGTGAATGTAATAAAGTAAGGTATTGGATTTGTGCTACTAGGGTCAGGGTGTTACATTTGGTATCAGAGCGAGTTTATTAGTATCCTTTTAAACTAGATTTAGAAGACATAGTTTAGGGAACATAACAATTACATATACTTCGAGGAGAAGTATATAAGAACTTCCTGGAATATTGGTAAAGTAGGGATTATATGGGTATTACTATAAATACATCCATGTATGAATACTACAAGTGGGCGTGGTTCTAGAAAAAATATACCTAGGTGTAACAAATAAGATAAGGTACGTCAGGCATGACTCGATGTAATCAGGTACACAAAAATGTGAATTTATGTGCTCCTGGTTTGACTCTCATTGGGATATTCTTAGGATAATTCATATTTTCCCTATGAACCATTATGAAGTATTTGAATATATGATGAAAATGAATAACCTCGGTTAAAATTAAAAAATTTTAGATTGAAAATAAGCTGTATTGATATTCTATAAATGATTATAATTTTTTCTCACTATGACTATTGTAACCCACACGATGATTTTTGATTTTATTCGATGGCCATAACCTGAAGGAATAATGTTATTATTGAACATAATGAGCGTGGTGGTAGTGATGAGAAACCAAATGGAATGTTTATTAGAGGGAACAATATTGTGTTCATGACTAATCATGTTTTGTGAAATATGATAAACAACATAATCCTTAACTAACTCTTAAACTCACCAAAGAAGAGAATGAATGAGATTCCAATGAGAATCACTGTTGGAAACCATGGAGAAAATAAGTCTCAATTTCCATTGTACAATAAATTTGGTAGGAGATACCATGGAATGTATCTCAATGGAATTAATAAATTCTTTATGTTTCAGAAATAATTATTCAAATCAAAGAATTGATGAGAATAAATTAAGGGTACGATGGAGGGAAATTAAGGTTATCCTAAGAATCCATTTGTAGATCATTTACATAAATTTGGGGAACCTATGAATTACCTGAGTAAATTTCCTCTTCTATTTGATAAAATCTTAACCATATAAGGACTGATGTAGAAATAAATGGATGTAGTATTTATGAATTGTGGTAGTATGGAAAACCATAGTTAAAATTCTATTTAGTGATTTACCTTATTTCATGGATGTACACCATATTTATTTTGATAGTTATGTTAATATAGTTTCTGAAAGAGGATAACACATAGGATGAGTGACAACCCATCATATCCATAAAGGCCATGGGACTTGAACTCACAACAGAAGTGAGGTAAGAGTACAACACATATTACTAGCAAATTTGAAGCCCTAGTAAACATGAGTTATTTAGTTAGTTAAAATACCTAGGGAATAAACATTATTTAAATTTTGTGGATATTTTTTTTATCAAATATATAACCATAGGGTTGAAAAATGATTTGGTGATTAAGTGATTAATGTCATTTCAGAATACATTCTCTCTTTTTCGAATCTTATAAGATTATTGTAAATAGAATATTTGGAGAAATGATGGTTGAATTTTATTTTTGATTCAAGCATGATTTATTGTGTAATTATAGAGATTTATGATATTTATGAAAATATTAGAATATCTTGGAGATTATGTGATTTAGGCAATTATTTTTTGGTATGATTTAATAAGAGTTATTATTGTAATTTGGAAGACTATGATCAAATACTTCTGATATTTGGGTTTCAATCTTAGTATAGAAATTTTTTGAGGATGGATAGTCATTTCTCGAATGATCTATGTTAAACATTGGGTATTACTATAGAATTTTTTATATTAAATATGTTTTTCTTCATTTAATGGTTTATCATCTGTAGAGAATTATCTTATATTATTCTAATAATTTTGTTTTTTAATAATGTGTCATGATATGTGAAATAAATAGTAAATATGTTATGGAATATTTGATTCTTTAGAAGTTTTTTCTAGTGATTCCAGACTAAAAATATTTATCTTAATTATTTATTGTTTGAAAAAAATGATGATTTCGTGGTTGAAATTTAATAAATGATGATACTTTACATATCGAGTAAGTATGTTTCATTATGTTTATAGAATATAAAGTAAATTAATTATCCAAATATAGGGAATATATATTGAAACTAAAAATATCATCATAGTACCATGTTTTCTGATTAATCAAATGGTCCCTTAGATCGTCACAGATTTATAGCTTTGGTATTATTAACTTTCTCCAAGCCATGTTATCTATCACTCACCATTAGAACATGATGGTTATATTACTATTCCATGTCCATATTTTATTATATGGAACCCTAGTTTGTGTTATCTATAGTAAAACTCACACATCAATTTATGTATTTTAAATTGGAGGTCTTATTAATCATTTTTCCGAAGTGGGATTTCAATAAAGATATTTTGAAAAGTCAAAACCATAGTTTTTGATCCCAAGTTCTAATTGTGAGGAAAAAATTTATTGAAAGAGGGGATAATGTTACACCCCATAATTTTACATAATTAATCCCCTTAAATAGATTCAGTTTCATTGATATCTTACATTCTATGCAACACCCTGACAAGCATACACTACAAACTACAATGAGTTTTCTTACATTACACGCAAGTTTCAGTTCTATTGAACAATAATATTTTATTAATATATTATTATAAAATATAATGATATATAACCTAGAAATTATGTTGAAGGTTATGAATAGTATTAACTAAAATATGAAATTATTTGGTTGAAATAATTATTTACATGTAAATTTTAAATTAATATAGCAATCAGCTAAAGATATAATAATTTTTTTTATAAAAACCATTTTATGCTCACAATGTAATATTATCATAATAAATTAAATTTTATAGTATTATATAATTATTTCAATCAAATATATGAGATATATATTCAATAAAATATTTTTTATATACATATAATAGATTTTATAGGCATAATATATAAAGAAACCCAATATTACGCATAAAAACCTAATTTTTTTAAAAAACAGTTTCACCGCCTTTTAACAGAGAACTTATTTTAAATCCAAATTTAAAAATTTTATAACTTATATTTTAAAAAATATAAATATTATTCTATATTTTAATATAAAAAATTTACTTTAATTAAATTTTTAATATTTTTCAGATCAAATTAATTTTTTATGAATAGTGAAAATATTAAATTTTAATTGAAATAAATTTTTTCATCAAAATTAATTGACAGTGTTAAATTATATTATTAAATATTATTAATGTATAAATATTTTTATTAATCATTTTATCAAATGTAGTTCATTGGAATCATTTTTACATTGAATTTAGATATAAAAATATTTCAAACTTTTTCATGCTTAAACATTAATAACTAATTTTCTCACCCAATAAACAAGATTAATTTTAAATTATTTTTCTATGACATATGAGTATTTAATTTTAAAAAATTTATTCCATATTTTTAATCAGTGGGTCCAAATTATGTATATATGTTTCTCTTATTTTGGGGGAATATGAATAGTAAAATGTAGTAATATTTCAATTTCCACGGTTAAGGGTAAATTGAGTAATTAAATGTAAAAATAATATTATAATATTATATAGTTTCCATAAAACATTTTTTAAAGGTACATTATGAATCTTGTTAGATAAAAAGGATCTTTTTTTTAAATTTATAACCTTTTTGATGTACTTTTGTTAGAATATGAAAGTTATAATATTTTATTTAAAGATAATTTAAAGATCGCATAATCTTGTTTATAATAAGAATTTTATTTTAATACATGGTTATATTGAAGATAAGTATTTATATAATTAGAAATTTGAAATATGATAACATTATATTCATCATATCAATTTATTTTTAATTTTTATAGGAAATATAATTTAATCATAGGATTTCATAATAATGATGTTGTAATTGTTTAATTAGTGTGAATATCAAATAAATGATATTAAAAATATTAAAATAAATATAATTTCATATAATCAATGAAAAAAATTTAAATATCACTTAGACATGTTAGTGATATATTAGAAGTGATGGTTTAAAGTTATCATGTTGTTATGGTATTTGTAAAAATAAAAATAATGATCAGTATAAAAATGTACATAAATAATATTAAAAAAATAAAATTTTATTAATTGATATAAAATTCATATAAATATTTAATTTTTTCAACTAACTAAAATAAGTTTTTGTCATTTTATTGTAACAATATTTATCATTATGTTTAAAAATCCTTTCTTTCGCAGAAAGAGTTTATGTATTTAACTAATCGTTAAAGAAAAAAAGATAAGGTTAGTATTGTAACCAGAACATGTATAAAAAAAATTAGGTGAGAGGACTTTTACCCCTACTAATATCATCATAAAAATAACTCACTTTGGAGCTATTTGAAATATGAAATCAATTTATATTAATTTAAAATTTTAAAGGATTCCAAGAGTTCCCCTCCCCTCTCTTATAAAAAGACATCTCCTCCATCAATTACTCACATAATGATGAACCTTCTAGATTGAAAAAACCCTATCTATTTATCATCCATATATGCTTATCTATGTTTTAGAGGTCATGATATTCAAAAAAAATAAAACCCCTAGTGTACTAAAGGGATACCCAAAGGAAGTCCATCAAAGAATAGGTAATTGTTTTACCAACTCATTAACATTCTTTTCTTCTTCTACTTACTATTCCTATGTTGTTTCCACACTCAAGTTATTAATCCAATTTAATATAAACAGTTATATTTTATTATGATTATGAGACAACTATATTCCCAATTTTATCCATCCAATTAAAAAATATCTCCATCTGTGCGTATGTTGAAATTATCATCTCCACGTTGTGGGGTAATTTTCATTTCATCACTAATTTATTTGGATGGGCATAATGATGAATATAGTCGATATAAATATAAAATATGATATGATTATGATTATATATAATTTATATACCATGGAATTACATATAAAGTTACCGTTAGATGATGATACCATCGCTCTTGTGTAAGTATGACCTACCGCCTCCACAACGCGATGAAATTCATACTCCATGATAACCATTAATGAATGATTATAAAAATTTATATATTGAAAAAATATAATATTTATGATCTTAATATCATTCTGGATATGAATAAGATATATCCTATTCAAAATAAATAGAACATACATGACCAAACCTGCATAGTAAAATTAAATAGTTAACACTCGAAATAATGGTAATAATGAAGAATTATTAACAAAATGATATTAGAGGATCATATGTGATATCTTAAATATGTATATGGTTAAGGTATAATTTAATAAAATTATTTAAAATTTCTACATGATGTTAACTCAACCTCTAAAAAGAAGAAGTAATGTACGAGTTTATGGTAAATTTCACAATCTTGTTATTATCTAGTTTTTGTATATGTAATTATTTATTGGGACATACTTTTAACCCATTTCCATGTTTCATAAAAATGATTTTTAATATATTTCTTCTACTATCCTAAAAATTTATAATCTCTTTTACCCATGTTTTAATTTTTATAAAAGTGTTTCAAATTAATATTTTTATAATTTTTCAATTGATGTACTTTATGGATTTTTTGACTGAAGGAATGATTTTTTAACTAATGCGGTGTGGGTGGATTTTTCTTCTATCATGACAAGTTATAATTGTGGTTCATCCCTTACAAGAATAAAAATTAATTTAAAAAGGAATTTTTTCTTATACAGTTGATCAATTTTTAAATAAATTATATATAAGATAAAATTGGTATTTCTCTTAAGAGTTTTTAATGATATTTTACCCTATTTTCATCTATATCAACATCCTATATTGGATATAATGCTTGACTGAGGATTGATCTATTATGATATAATTTACTACAGTTAATTGAATGGTTTTTATTTATTTTGAACGTGGATGTGATATTTTGATAGAATTCATGGTTTATGGTTTTGGTATTGATAATTAATATGCTAGATTTAATATGAATGTTTATGTTGATTATGTTTCATCCGAAATTTCAAATGATGAATGAGTTAGTCATAGTATTTGATGGGAAGATCCCTCTATGGCCCCTCGATGTAGTGGTAGGTCTCATGAGACAAACTAGTTTGGGTATAGGCTAATGTCTTATGCCTTAGTGTATGGTGTATTTTCCAAAGTCTTGATGGTATGTTTATGTTGTCCAACGTTATGAATTCCCTTAATATGAGATTAGTTATTAATATTCCATGTGATTATTAAACTATTATTATATCCAAGATTTTTTATATCTCTCATGTGTCTATTTATATGGAATTATTTGATCAGATTACATAATTTCCATATTATTCTAAATATATGATTTAATGGTTTGGGTTTCTTATTATTCACTTTTCCTTATTGTTATTGTTATTTTTATGATTGCTTCTGTTGTATTGTTTACCCTTACTGAGCATATGAGATCACCCATTTTATATTCTTTATTTATATATAAGATGTATAGATATATTTTCTAAATGATTTATAAGGATAATAAAAGGGAATAAGAGTGTTTTTGAAGGATTTACTATGTTATTTTTCTTTTAAAGACGTAATGTAATGATTATGTATGTAATCTAGCTTCCAGAACTGCTAAACTAATCGGTCCTTCAAGATTTGAATATTTTATATATACTAATGTAATAAAGTAAGGCATAGAATCTGGGCTACAGGTGTCAGGGTCATTATATTAATTCTTTTATTAAGACTATCAAAATTTTTGGATGAATATAAAAACATTTTATTGAATGTATTAAATAGATGTTTCATCAATATATATCATTAATATTGATCAATTTAAACTGTTAAGATAAAATACCATTGTGGTCATAAAATAGTTTTTTTATAAAAACTCATCCTTTATTTTCAACTAGTTCACATATTTATTTCTAATTAATTGGTAACCAATGAATTCATTTTCTAAATAATAGTATACTATATTTTCTTAATTTAGTTGGTATCATTCATTCCAACAAAAAAACTATTTCAATGGCTAGGTGTTAACTATCATAATTAAATAATAACATTTTAATAGTTTGTTTATGGTTCATTTTCTATTTGACATAAGCTATCAAATAAATTTAATTTTTTAAGAAGATACATATAGTAAAACCTTGGGGTGATGTATTCTTCCCTCCGATAAATTTTATCCTCCCAATTTGATGTTTCACATCATAAATTAATGTTTGGTACTTGAAAATCCCTTGGTTGGAAATCCATATCATAAATAGGGTTAATGAAACAATCCATTAATAAGAGGTAAATGGAAATTCGAGGGTCACCAAAAAATTAGGATTTTGAATAGCATTACATTTTTGTGAGGTGAAATATAGGATATGGAAGGGAAAAATTATCAAGATTTAATGGATAGTTATAGATAAGAGAGTAATTATAATGTCTAACATCACGAGACTACAAAATCGATGAGTGGTTAAAATGCTATTGATTACCTGGTAAGAAAATTAAGCAAACTACATTTTTATTCTAAAATAATTTACCAAGAGTTGAGGAAAACTTTTAATTCATATTGTAATATCATATGATAATAGACATACATTACAGGTAGAGATTCATCCCTTAAACAAACTACACCGAAAACAGTTTTTTTTTAAATTTCATTTTAATGTTTATTCCTAAATAAAATTACTAAATATTCTATTTATCATAATCATATAGGGATCTAAAAATGAACATATACATTATTTTTCATTTTTATTAAATTAATAAAACTATCTTTTTAATAACCAATACATCACTTAGGATAGTGGTAAGCAATGTACCATTATTTCCCTTTAGTTCTGAGTTCAAGACTCGTGGTCTCACCAAATGTGATGTGTAGTCATCTGTTCTACAGTTTTTCCTTATTATAAAACTCTATTAATATAATACATATGATTTAAAAAAAATAATATTAATATATTCCATATTAAAGAAGTGTTTTATGGTCAATGTTTATCTAATATGAATTATTTTTTATTCCTATAATGCATCATTATTTTGAAGAGTCTTTGGTAAATTAGTGGAATTTTCAATTGAAATGTTATCCCTTACTCTGAGAAATGAATATCCAATAAATATTTTTTATTCCTGTAGCAGTAAAATTAACATTAGATGGATCATAAGATCGATACGGAGAGAAATTTTATTCCTTCTATCTCATGTGTTTTCCAAAACCAATATAGTTGGAACAAGTTATCCAATATTCATAAGCACAAAAATATTTAAACCTCATAAAAGGTTCTACTTAAATTATTTCATAATTGGTTATTCTTTGGAACCTTCAAAAAAATTTAACATTTAATATTTTTGACATAAGATCTAAAAATTTAAAAAACTAACTTATCATTACTCTCTCAAACAAGATAAATTGGCTCTAAATCATCACATTCAAAACATGTGAATAAATTCATCATGTATTCTCCTAAAACAAGTTAATAACATGAATTTCCGTACAAAATATATAAATCATGAATTCTTCCTTATTCTTTGAATAAAACACAAGTTATTGTATCAATTCCTTAAATAAAAAAGTGTTGTAAACTATATAAATGAGAACATAAACCAAAAACCATCAATCACATACAATGTATTTAGTACTCACAAATTTAATTTATACATTACTATAATTTCCTTATACCGAAATCATTATATCAACATTAAGAACATATTATGGTTTATATTTATTTTATTCATCTATTTTCTATGAATTTCAACTTTCCACTGAATTATTTTTCTTGGTACCATTCAACACATGCTTTCAAATCCTTAATGAAAAAGTACTACCATACAATTCCATAATAATTATATCCAATATATAATTTATAAAATACATTTTCAGAATTATTAAATGCTAAAAAAATTGGAAAAAATTAATCATTCCACTTTTTCTGTATCATTTACTTATGTTTATTCGCAATCCCTTAGCTTCTACTGAGATTTATTCTCTTGATGCATGCGGTATTCATTTTCATAGTTCCTCATCTACATGTACTTATAAAATTGAATATAAAACTTTATTACTTATCATTTAATTATTTTTTGAGAAGACCATGTTTTCCACACTTACAATAAACTCCCAATCCCATAAAGAATGTACTAGGGTGTCTATTTCCACAATTACCACATTTGGGAAAAATAATTCTTTCCCTTATTCACTTTATCGATATTTTCTTACTAAAATTTTCATATATTTATTCCATTTGAAGTGATAAGGCTTGGATAATTCGATCTTTTTCTTATTGAAATCTGATACTATCTCCTCATATGATGGGAATATTTGAGAGACTACATCAATTTTAAATATGGGCTTAATATCATAAAATCAATTATCATTCATACTATTCAAATCAGTTTCATTTCTGAGGTTCATGTTATTTCTACCTTATGAAATTAATAAATGAATAAATACACTATAGTTGATCATATCATTATGAAAATTAATGTATAATAAAAAAACTTGTGAAATAATAAATATAAATTGAATTTTTTTGCGTAGTTAATTTCAAATTAATTAACATGATTTCTATGGGATATTATTCTATGATTATACACAACATTTGTCTTGGGATTTTTGTTTAATATATGGTATCCAAAATATAGTTCTCATATTTTCTACTAAACATTCTATGATACCAACAGTAATTATCTCGACTATAATATCCGAGATTTGGTACCTTTCTTTATTATGTCAGAATAGATACAAAATTCAAATCACGAAGGAACAAATAGTTTAGTATTATTTAAAAAATATATACATACATTGTACCCTTATAAAATTGGGTAATAAAAAGAAATCATAAAAATGAAAATTACTTGGCATCCTTGAACACATTAAAACATTTCTTCTTCATTACTAGGGGAAAGGAAACAAAATTTGGGTGAGCTCAAATGCTCAGTAAGGGTTAAATATAGGAGATGAAATAACGAATAAATGAGAATAGTCATCATGGAATAGAAAATAACTAAAAAACATTCCATTTAATCAATAAACTGATAATTAAATACATCCATATATTTTTTCATATTGATAATTCTATGGATAATGATAACTTAATACTAAAAGAAGGTAATTTTTAATTGTTGGACATCATGTATCTGGAACATGAAACAATACCATCAATAATTTCTTAATATGGTTTAAACTATGGGTAAGAAAACTGTTTAATTTGGAAACCTATATTTTCTCATTGGGACCTTGTGATGCATTTATGGGAATATAATGTTTCCCCCTCCCACATTATTGGATGTCCAAAGAATTATTAAAATATCAAATATATGATTAAAAAGAGATTTATAAATAAAATTTTTCCATTCTACTTTGAATCATTTAAAACCATTAAGACAATTATATTCATGGTATATCATATCAATGGGGATATATATACACCTCATAATAAAAGGTGGGTGTATAACATCAAAATATAACTCAATAAAAGGAGATCAAGAAAAAGTCCCATAAAAATGAATATATTATGTGTATTCACTATAAATACACATAAAACAAGTGGAAAGAAAACATTAGATAATCAAAAGTCATTTAACACCTAACCTTAGCATGACATATTCAACGAAATAAAAATATTAACCCAATGAATGAAAATTGTGTTACGAAATATCTTACCACTTGTAATCATTCGAATAATATGATCCATTAAAGTAATAATTATAAAATGAAAATTTTAATACCATAAATATGATGAGATTAATGATATGATATGTCACATGTTAGTATACATACACCACACATAAGAAATAAGTGGTGAAAACATCATATATCTTTGGGATGTAAAAGTGAGTTGAGAAAACCATTAAACCATACATTTATTTAGTGGTGCATACATTAACCTCAAGTATAATGGTTTAAATATTTTTATTAATACCTTATGTGATGATTTTATAACATCTTATGACCCATCATTAATAATATTTCATTATTTTCATGGTTTTATGTGCATTCATTTAATGGTTTCATGATCGATTCATTTGTAAAAAATTATAGAAGTTCTTGTTAAAAGGGATTAAAACATCATGAATAGAATGAAATAGTTTTAATTCAATTAAAATAGTATGAATGGACCAATATATCATTTATATTTCTTTTATGTGGATGATTCATTGGAAAAAGGGTTTATGATAAATGTTTAGTTATTTTTTCAGTTTCTCTAAACACCACAGTCAAGTTTAATTTTATTTACTATTATGAGTATATATTTTTTATAGAACATTAAATTGATTATAATATACCTATTATAATATTATTTTATCTTAATAATAGTATTATGACCATAAAATAAGGATAAAATGTAAAATGAACCAAATCATTATTCACGAAGATGATTAACTTACATAATTTGGACAATAGTTTCATTTCTATGTATAAGAGGGGGTAATAAACATTATATATGTAAGATATTCAATTATAAACATAAAAATACATTATATTCATTATTATGGAGTTATATATTTTTAAGGATAAATGAGGTGAGGAGAACGTATAAGAAGAATAAAAAATAAGAGAGGTGCATTGAAAAAATTACTTCTTAAATATCAACTCCTTAGAGGACCCTTGAGGATCATGGATTGGATTTATTGGTGATAAATTAATAACTTGGACGTGGGGAGTGTGATAAGGACAGTTTTTGGAATATATTTTGGGATATTAAAGGCTTTTGAGTCGAAATGGTGTGGTTAGGGGTGATATTTATACTTGATGATAGGTGGATTCATGTGATTAAAATAATGATTATTTAATATTAAAATCCAGCCACATTGAGGTGCCATTATTTTCAATTTGTCTACAAAATTAATATTATATAGTATGGATATGGTCTATAAATATCTTGAATAACCATTAACTATTTTACCTTTTAGGTATTTTAAGCCTTTATCCATTTAACATTAACCTGTTTAATTTTTTACCTATATCATGGTAACAATTTTTTTAACATGGTAACTTTTTTAATGCCTTAAAATAAAATTGACCTTATAGAATAATTTTTACGTTAGGATTACAAATAATAAATCCTTTTTAAAAAATTGAATACAAATAATTTTCAAAATTATATTTAAAATTTACAATGAAAAAGAAGGGTTTTAAAGTGAAAAGTTCAATGGATTGAAATATTATTATATCAAATTTTAATGTGAAATAGATTAAAAAGAAATAATTTGGTTTTATTGATATATAATTTTACTAATTATATTTTTAAACCATTTTAATATATAATTTAACTATATAAATATATTATATTAAAAAAACTGTTTGTAATTAAAATTTAATATTTGTTACTATTTAAAAAAACAAATATTCTCCAAAAAATTACTAAATTTTACACTAAGCTAGTTTTGATTTTAATATTAAAAATAGAAATTATTTTTTCAAAAAAACTTATAAAAGACTCAAAATTTAGTTTTAAAATTTGTTTTCCACTAAAAGGCGGGAAATTAACTTGTATAAAAATTTAGATTTTTAGGCCTAAAATTGGATTTATTCTTACATTAACATTATGAAACTTATTGGATGAATTAACAATTTTTCATTAAATATATAAAATATAATTTTAATTAATATATTTAACTAATAGTGATTAAATTAATTTATTAACCCCACTTTTTGTTGTGGGCATAAAATAGTTTTTAAACACACCCTTTATGTTCAATTGGTTCTCTTTTGTATTTCTAATTAATTGGTAACCAATGAATTAATTTTATAAACATTGGTAATCTATATTATTATAATTTAGTTTATCCAATTGATTCCATCCATACCAGAAACTAGGTGATAAATAGTTATTATAATTAAATAAAAATATTGGAATAGTTTGTTTAAGCTCATTGTTTTGTATTGCATAAGTTATCAATGGAATAGAATTTATTAAAGTAGATACATATGGTAAAATATTGGGTTGTTATATTTTACTTGAATTAGTTGTGTATGAATGTATGATGGTTCTCTTGTTAGGTATCCCACTAACCTCAGGTAAGAAGGATTGATAATTTGATAAAACCATTTGTATGTCGGTAACTTTATGACATTCCATGAGATATAATTTTTTTGAACCAATACATGTAATAATTCAATTCTTGTTAAATCAAGAATCTGTACATTATATCTCATATAAAAGCTTTTATAATGGATATAATAATATATTCAAGTAATCCATTACATATTAGCACTACCCATTACACTCTATGATGATCAATGTTTGGTACAACTCAATGATTATACATTTAGAGGATATTTATATTTTGAATGTTCATGTAATGAAATATTGCTGCATACTTGAATGAATAAAAAATGATTTTTTTTAAAATACATGATATTTTTTACAAACACTACAACCAATTACTCATGTGATTAAACATGCCTCTCGAATGGTCATTTCTGAAATAGTATTTTATCATTACATCCATATGTCATCCCCTTCAAATCCCTATGAGCCCATCATATAAAATACTCCAAATAACCTATTAGTGAGTAATATTTACGAATCCAACTTGTTTCAATAATAGTGAGACATAAGAGTCAAAATAATGATGTCAAATTATAAGAATACATATTCAAACATCTTTACATAATAATATAAAATCATATAATGTTATCTTCTATTGTTTATATTAAAATTTTTATATGTATACCATCATCCTCCTTGAAACAAATTCTATTAATATTTTCCTTGAAATATTTTTTAAAAATTATAACTATTTACATTATCTCTTTATTAGAATAATTGAAAAAAATTTAGGACAAATTTATATCCACATTATTATAGTAACTAGTGTTACCCTTTAATTATATTTTTACTACCATACCGTAAACACTATTAGGATACCATGTGATACACATTATGTTTGGATGGTCTAATCCTTTAGTGAATAGTGATGTTAACTTGTATGGCTAATAAATATTACTCTTTAAATTTTAATTTTTCCATCACATATCAAAAAATAATATTGGATATCTTATGATGAATTACTATAATATTAGATGTGTATATATATATATATTAAAAAAGTGATATTCCCTTTCTTTTAGTAACTAAATATATATTTATACTTTTCTTTTCCATCACATATCTGAACTCTTTAGGCTATAATGTAAATAATTACACAAAATATATCTTGTAAAATATTTTATTTATTAACATTGAACATCTATATGTTAAAAAATACTCCAAATATCCTCTTATACATTATATTCTCTTTGGAAAACATTATATGAATAAAAAACTACTTTATTTAATTTTTGTATGAATATATAACAAATAAACTATTATTTCCATATTTTATATTACATTATATGAGTAAAATTTATAGAATGAAAAAAAATTACCCTCGATAAAATGATTATATCCATATATTCTGTTAGATTTAGAATTTAGTAGAATCAAATTCACCTTAATAAAACAGTCTCTATCATTTAAAATGAATGATTGTTTTATAAAATGAAAAAAATAAATATATATCGTTAAAAAATTTCTAGATCTTGAAGTCTTCCAAGTAGAAAAAAAATTCTCCATTACATCAAGATCCATCCTTCTATTATTCACTATAGCTTCTAAACAACTATATATTTACACAATTTGTAAAATAGATAGTTTCTATCATATTCCCATTAGAATAAAATAAATTAATTTTATAATATTCATAACTTTGGTTTATTATCCACATGGATTTTTGTGACATTTTAGGTATTCAGGATCATTATTCCTTCAATATAAATTCTGGTCATAATGGTAGCAATACGCATTCCTTTTCTTGTTTGATGTAATTGGTGGTGTGAAATCATCATAACCTATTTCATTACCATTATTTCTATAGCCTTTAACTTTATATTTATGTACCATCATAATGATAATTAAGATAGAACCACCCATATCCAATTCTGAAAAAATTAATATATTATAGAGATTAGGTAACGGTTTATAGAATTCCTTCATTTTGTAGGTAAATAAAATTTTCTAGATTCTTTTTATATTTGAGTTCAAAATTAAACCCGTAGAAATTTATACCTTAAAAGGTGAACCCTTCCTCTATAAATCATTAATATACCCAATCATATTGAGTGCATTGGTGGTAACTAAGGTTCCATGAACCATATTACTTCGAATAAGGATTTTTTAAACTTCATAACTCCTATTAATTGCACATTATTGATAGAGACTCTTTAAATTGTAAATAATTATATAAGAATCTGTAAACTCGTGTTGGTTTTGAAATGAGGTG
Source organism: Viscum album (assembly GCA_963277665.1). Taxonomy (NCBI): domain Eukaryota; kingdom Viridiplantae; phylum Streptophyta; class Magnoliopsida; order Santalales; family Viscaceae; genus Viscum; species Viscum album. Next base: position 2,050,283,037 of record OY728137.1, read on the forward strand.
TCCATGGTAACAAGAATAAACGTTAAAACATCTATAGTTCCTTTAGTTTCTTGTTTAATATATCGAACTCTATTTTTGTAATATCCTTAATATTTAATCTTTCCAGAAGTGGCTACTTTAATATATATAATTCTTTCTATTTCTTAAGAATTATTCTCAAATTTCAATACCATTAGAGAATGTTTCTTCCACTTATTTTTTATTTGTTCTGGATAGATCTAAAATTTAATGTGGTGTTTGATTCTGTTATCTACAATTAAAAATTTATTAGTTGAATATCACATCCTATATCAATTCATGAATGGATATTAATTACATTTCTCCTTCTAAAATTAATTACCCCATTCCTCATATCTATTTAGTGAACCATGATCTATATTTCACTATAAAATGATCCCAATGTGGAATTTATATAACCAATTTATTGTTTAGGTAGGGAATCATCACAATCACAACCTATGGATTTACTAGAATCAATTACTCCATTAACCTAATCCTATTATGGTATTCTGTTAGATGTAACCCAATGTAAACACCAAAAATAGGTCAACAATCGTTAATATAAGGGAATCAATGTTTGAAATGACATACCCAACATTATTCTAGTCTCATAAATTATTTTATTTTATTACATAAGATAATTCATGGGAACTCTTCTATATAATGACTTACCAGGTTGGATGACAGAGGTATTGACAAATGTATCTTTGGAACGAATCTCATAATTAGTATTTGAAGAATTTTAATTTTAATGTCTCAATAATTAATTATTCGTTTAATTAATACAAAATTTATAGTTTTTATATATTATGTTACCATTTTTCTCTCATATTTTATTCACTTTTGTGTTTTCATGTTTCTGATGATTAAAATTTTGAATTCATTTTCCAATAACCAAATTAACATGTTCACACCACATTCATGTGTAACTCTTTACACAAAACATATGGTTGTGTTAGTGACCCAAAAATCGAAGTCAATTATATTTATACACATCCTAAATCATCTTATGTATAAGGTATATAAAATATTCATATAAAATAATAATGTTATATGGTATTGAAATACTCCCCATGAGTTATCCTAGAGTGACAGTTGGACAACCCCACTCAATTTAATTCCCAAGAAAATCCTTGAGGAATTTTGGTGGTCAAAACCCATGTTTGTATACCTGGGGATAATTCCCTCAATAGAGAATTATATTCATGAAAAATATAATATCTAATATGCACAAACTATGTTGACCAGGTATTCTCGAGATCCTAACTAGAATTGAAAACTGAGGATAAGATAGATGGAAGCTAAATTTTATGATATCATATGAAGCATGATAAGAAAGCCTCTATCCAAAAACTAATTTATCATATAAATTGTCATAAAAAATATTTATATTACATAATAAATTAGTAAACAATCATACCAATGAAATTTAACAAATAAATTGAATTTTTTTTCCAAAACAAAAATAATTTATGAACTATTCATAAATAAATAATAATTATAAGAAATTTATAAATTAGTTAGAATAAAAAAATATTATATTAATTTTTATATGAACCCCTTTATATTTTATATTAAATTAAATTTAGAGGATATTTGATAAGTTATAAATATTTTATAATTAAATATATATTGTATAAAATTTTTATATAATCTAAACGTCATATATATTGTATATTATAAATAATTTACAAATAACCTCTTATAATTTCTAAATAAACCTATTTTTAATGATCAAATGTCATTCCATTTAATTTATAAAATGGTAATTTAAAATATTAATCATTAATATCTGTGTAAAATTTTTCAAATAAATTTATTTAATTAGTTATAAATGAATTATAATTAAATAATTAATTTGGAAAATATCTAAAAAATTAATATTCCCAAAATACCTTTTAACATAATTTATAAACTATAATAAACCCTTAAAGACCTTTAGTTTTTTTTTTAAATTTTCTGTTTAACTTTACACAGAACTCATATTCTACTTGAGGGTATCCCCTTATTAGCCTTACATAGATTCTCTGTGTAAGGGTAATTAATTTTTTTAATATCCAACATAATGGTAATTTAAGGACTACAATTAATAAACCCAATTGATTGGTTCAATGTATAGCTAATAGACATGTTTATTTTACTCACCTCCCTCATGTAAATGTATTATGTTCATAAAACTCATTTTCAATAGGGTACTCTCTATATTTCTCAAACTATGTAATGGAAAACATCAGGGACCCATCCAAGAGTACTTATATGTTTATAATACCTATTGTGATTGATAAATAAAGTGAATATGTACCTATAATTATTTAAAATTCCTTATGAACTCCATAAAATCATGTATCATGTAATGATATAAATTTCCAAGCATTTTAATATGGGGAAAGAGCTTGGATTTTATTTGGTGTGAACTAAATGTTCTAAAATGGACTTCTTGCATGATTATGAAAATCTATATCCATTTAATTTATCAATCTAGAACCACATAAATACATTATTTATAGAGTTTATTTTGAAATTTAAGTCGTCATAAATGAATTTATATTTCACTAATAGACTTCCAGATCCTTTTAGTGTCACTATTGTGTAATATTACACCTTTGTAGGTATTCCAAAATAGGGTATATCCAACAGGTCACTGTTTTAGGTGTCATGGCTAAATATCCAAATTTTGATAATCTCGTATAATGGTCATTTATTTTTTTCATATAATTTTCAATAAATTAAAATACTAGTCATTGGTTTGAAATATGGATAATAATTACATCAAAATCATGATCTTTGACTACTTTGTCCAAAATATCCAATGGACCCAAAAAAATTATTATGTGAACATAATATTTGATACATGTATAGGTTAGATGGAATTGAATCCATCATATATAAGTATATTTAAAAAAAGTTAATAATTCCACATTCTTAATGAGATGCTCTATTTCAATAAGCATGATGACCTAATAAAAGTCACAATTGACATTCAATATCATTATATATATAGAGGTATAATTCTCATAAAATAAATTGGAATTTTTATTCTAGATCAATATTAGAGAATCACTCTGAAAGAAGTAATGATTTGGGAAAAGGTTCACTTTACAAAGAAATTAACATAACTGCTTTATTGATTTGGTTGATTAATGGTTATTACATAATCATTATAATTGGTTTTCAAGAAGTAGTATCAAAGTAAATTTATGAGGAATGATAAAATACATGAATGATGAAGACCACTTTATTTTCATGATTCATGTTAATAGATTCCTCTACAAGAGAATGGTGAACTACAAGAATTTATACACATTCTTATCCCACGATCAATTTTTTAAGAAATAGATGATGTGAATTTCTTGAAGGATGATAGGGTATATCTTTAGCTATTTAGTCAACAAAGGACCATAAAGGATGTAATTTATTGGATATTTATAGAATATATAATGGTTATATTGATACTGTAGGGATCAGTATAGATTTTCCCCCACAAATATCAATGTGAGAGAAGGTTTCTTGATATTAGCATAACAACTCTAAACATTCAACATAGTTCAAGTGAGGGACATAAGTCTATTTTTATTGACTAAAACATTTTAAGGAATAAATATTACTATATGAATTTTACATAGATACCATATAATGTATAAGAGGTTTTCCTTCGAAACACCTCATCAAAAATGGAGGGTATATGAGATATTATTTTTTATTTTCAAAATTATTTTAGATATATAAATTATTACAGTAGGTTTATCCTTTCATTATATGTTCTGTATTAGTGAAAAAAATTTCCATGACTTTTTGAATGTGGGATCATATATAGGATATGTTAAATCATTGCCTTTAAAATTACCAATGATTTTGAGGATGGTGTTCTTTGAGTATTTCAATTATTTTCTTACGAACAAATTTCATTCAATGATGGAAATACAAAAATCTATGAAACATCAACAATTTGACTAAAATTTAATACAATACTAGGTTAAACTTTAAGTGACATTCTTTCAGTTTAGATAACATTCCCCTAATGTTTTTTCAACTAGTACTAGTTCTTGTATATGGAGTCAAAAATGAATCATTATTTCAATAAATTTAAATTCTGAAATAGTTTTGAATTTTTTTTGATATAGAATTAAAATTTGGTAATTATTTTTAAATATTTAATTGGATTTTTTCAAGGAATAAATATTATTCTGGGGGTATGGGTGGTGTTTGGGGGGGGGGGTTGAAGATATGAAATAGAATGGGTCAGTGGTTAGATATGGCCACATAGTATTTGGTTGAGTGGTATTGGGTACCAGGTGATGACTTCAACAGTCTAGATGCACTGGCTAGGCCACTGGGAGGCTAATACATTGAATTGGTTTTCTATTGAGCCATCAGGTGGTTACTAAAAGTGTACTGATTACTCAATTGTTCCCATAATGAAGTAGGATCAGGATCCAGATAAAGCCAATTCCTTAAAAAAATGTTAAAAATCTATAAAAGTGTATGGGAAAGGGGGTTTAAAAAGGAGAGAATAAAACCCACCACATGCATCCTGGTCAAAAAGATCTAAGTAGAATTCCAAAGTGAAAAGAACCATCATGATAAGTTCTCCATAACAGACCTCTTGGATAGAGCATCAACAACATGGTTTTCCTCTCTATAATCATGATTGATCTCCAGGTGAAGATGCTCGAGAAGAAGCTGGTATGTAATCCACGATGGAATAATCCTCCAAAGAACATCCTTGGACCTTATCCACAGAATGTTCATTGATGTAGTTGAGTACAATCCCACCCAACTTTGCCTCCAACCACGATAGAAAACATAGATTATAGCTATAATCATCGTCAATAATTCATCATCAAGTATAGAAAAGATTCAGATATAGTGATAGAATAAGCCCTTAATGAATCCCCGATGGTTACAGAAAACCCCACCGCACCCCTAAGGTCCTAGTACATCGGATACCACAACATAAACCTTTACATAAATACTTTATGATAATGGAGGAATCCATTTAATTTACTTCAACATCTAATGTCTCTTAACACTTCCAGATAAATAATGAGTTTTCAGTATAATCTGATCAAAAAAAGTATTATTCATTGCACCTATTTGTATCTTGGAAGCATCTCTTACCTCCTTGTAAACAAAAATTAGACTATCCTTCAAAGAGGGATTGAAAATATAAAAAAATGGTTTCTCACCTTCCAAATCTAACAAAAAGAAACAGCAATAGCATTGAGAAAAAGTGATAAAACCTTCCTACATTGACCAGCAGTGGTAACCGATTCCATGAAACAATCCATACTATCTATTGATGTGGGAATCCCAAAGGAATCCTGAAAAGTTTTCCAAAATCATGAAGAGAAATTGTAGGAAAAGAAAAGGTGATAAATTGTTTCCTCATCTTGTGTGAAAAAAAATGTAGACAGAGGCCAAATGGATGCATGTTCTCTATAGGAGGTGTTTCACTTGTCTCTTATCTTTCCAGACCCACCATTACATCAAGTAGTTGGAAGGTATAATTAAGGGCCATTTGAAATTAACCAAACATAAAGGAGAAGGCACATTTCTCCAGCATAATTTCCAATAATACTCTTTAGATGTGAACCTTCCATAGATGATGAGTGTCCAGATCAACGTGTCAGTGTCTATGAAGGAATAGTGTTGCATATCCATCTTTATTTGATCTATCGTACAATTATATAAGGTTGTTTCATGTTTCATGTTAGTAATGGAGATAGATTTCATCTATGGGGGGACTTCCATCCATTCCATAATGGGCCTGTCTTGCCACTTCGTATTCCAAAAAATGGGGTTGGTTGAGCTAGAAACTAGCCAGGAAGATTAATTCAGGATTTGAATGTATTTATGATTAATGTAAGGAAAAATGGAGGAAGACAGACATGATTGGTACCCATATTTTATTTTAAAAATAAAAGAGACATTTAATATTCAATGTTTTTACGTTTTAAACCACTTTTGAATGTTTCTTGTTTCATTCAGCTGATGTTAAGGGTAGGATCCACCATTTTATTTCTCTCTCCCTCCCTCATACCTCTTTTTGTTGGATTTATTTAATGGGGTTTCATTATCTATTTAGGTGTATGATTCCAATTCCACTTGAGTATGGGGAAATCAGATCCATATAATGGGGTTCCTCTTTCTTTAACTAGAAGATATACTGAGTAGAGTAACGTTTATAGTTTTAGGTAGTTATATTAGGTCACGAGAGACCATCTAGACCTTGTAGTGATAAAAAATGAATGTTTTATCATGATTTTAAATAATGTAATTGAAATTTTATAGCACTGGATTCATTGGTTGAGGTAGGTGGAACCTAAACATCCCCCTTTTGGTTTATACATCATTCTATTTGAAGTGATAAATATTCTTAGAGATTCATTGGGATATACAATAAGACAAAAATGATTTTTCCTTGACATTTTGGATAGAAATAAAATATATATATCCTGATGGAACCTTTTATCATTAAGAATCGATGCCTCAATCAACAATGGTTGTGAGAAATATATAATGTATAGGTCACATGATATGTAGAACCAAGAGGGGCTTGAATTTTGGAAATTAATAACACAGATACATTTTTATAAGTTCTATTAACATCCTTTGAATATGGTATTCAATTGATTGAGGGAGGTTATCATAATAATTATCCCATGTGGAACCAATGTTCCACTTAATAGATTTTAGATAACTGAGTGGTACATGAGGTGACTATTCAACCCTCACATGTGGGTATACTTAGGATTATATACCTTGGTTATGATTTTTGTTATAATATGGGCATGTGAGGTCAAACCTAGCATAGAAAAACGGGTGTGTTGGTTTCCATTGCACCACTTAATTGATATTTAAAACCTTTTCTAATTTGGATGTCATTATAACATTTAATGGTTGGTTTTTCTGTATACAATCGAAATACTATGTTCTTATATAATGTTATATGGACTAATGAACCATGTTAGGTACCCTAATATTGTTTAATATTTTTGAAGAATTATAATATAATTCTAAATTGGTGATATACTATGATGGATGGAATATTAAAATTAGTTTTTTGCCTGAGAGACCACGAAATGTATGTACTGGTATTAGGAGAGTTCCCAACCCATGTGATCCCAATGATCTATGTTTTTGTATTAGATTAATTTATTAATTACATGATTAAATAATAAATGACATATATTATATAAATATATATGCATTCTATACTAAATTTTATGAGATGTGATATGAGAAATATAATGTGGGATCCTTTCAAAAAGAAGAAAAAAATATTATGGGATAAAATATGTGTAATTGGTTGGGATAATATACAAACAACAGTTATGCATGTTTGGATAGAATGGATATTTAGCATCATGAACCCGATCACATAAACGACACATGGGGTGATGACTCACTAAACTCAAGTGTACCTCCCTATATTCGAATGAATATTGAAAAGGATTAGAGGTCTAATATTTTATCATGGGAATTATAAATCACCTGAATATAAAAATGAAGAATTCAATAGAAGAATAAACATATAAATCCAAACATAATCTACAATAACTGGAATAGATGAACTTATGACCTATATTATATATAATTCATATAAAAAAATTCATGTAGTTCATAAAATATATAATTTAATCACCCATAGGTTGATCATATACAGAAAGGTACTAAAATAGCTATAGACTACCCCTACATCAACATTAGGGATCCTCTAAATCTAGATATAACCACTGATATCCATATCACATGTCTAATATTTCACTATCGGCTAAAATTAATTCATCAATCCATTTCCCATATATTCATAATGAGATATAAATTATGAACTAATACTAAATGGACCGTGTAGGGTGTAAGAATAAACATATTTGGCCCCCACCAATGGTGTCCCTAGATAATAGCCTTACACATATGAGTGTATATAAAAAAAATTATAAAAATGCAGGAAAAAAGTTATCCTACACTACAAATTATTAACTAGAAATTATTAAGCTTTAACCACGTTTGACCAATGTTTGAGTGGAATGACATGCTAGAGGGTTTTCATACCATAAAATCATTCTACCTTTAATCCAAATTTGTATCAAATGATGTTATATAAAAACCATAACCCATTAAACTATTATGATAAGATAATGAAACACCGAGGATCAATTCTATATCAAAAAACACATCTATAAATTCCATGGTCATTAGATCACTTTACTAATATAATCCATCAATATCGTAACAAAGAAACATGTTATGATGAATTCAAAAACATTAGAAATACTAACACATAATTGAAAAATACATTCACATACACAATGATTTCTCACTCCCAATAAGTTATATAAATCACCCCAACAATTTATAGAATCTTATAATTTATTCGTACACTAAATTGATGATTGTTAGTAATAGGAATATGATGCTTAATTTACAATTACAACTCTAATATGTAGTGGTAAAAAACACATAATCAGACTCACTGTTTTTTTATATGACCTTAATGACCTTATCTCCATAGTGATAAGAAATCTATAACCTCATAAAACAATAACACATCCTAGGATCCATAATTCAAAACTATATATGATTAACATCACCCTTATTACACTGACATATAGCTTGACACATGTATCCTCACACCAAAATATGAAAAAATAAACAAAACCCAAATCAAGTAAAAATAACATGAATTTAAGAACATGAAATTGAACTAATAAACTCCATAAAACAATCCATCACTGTAAACCAACCTATGACCTCATTTAATATCCATAAAACACCCAAGAACAACCCCCTAGAACCATAGAGCCTCCAACCGTTTAGGATTATAGTCACTCAGATGACTCAATACACACTTGTATTTAAAACTGGGCATATACACATGTATAATATATAAAGTAATTGGTAATCACGTAATAGATGTGGAAATGGATTATATGTCTTTTTCAATTAGATGATTAAATTCATTAAAGAAGAAATAAAAAAACTATAGAAAATATATAAAATTAAAAAAAAGTAGAAAAATATTATGATAGTGGAAAAACCATAAATTTAATTTAATGAGAACCAAACGATGGTGAAATCATAGTTAAAGACCCATTGAAAAAATAAAATAAAAAAATCGGTGGATGGGATTTCTTCTTGAGAGAGAAAGAACAAAGGAGATGGGCATTCTTGACTCATTTCGATGAATAGCCACCCACCCATTTAAAATTATTATTAATTATTTATTTACTTTTAAAAACCCACATTGGGACACATAAAAAATATAATAAACCCCCACTAAAACTCCAGTTGCTTAGAAAATTAATGAATTCATTTATCAACGGCACTTGTCTTTTGTAGACTTTTAGTAAAACTCTAATGAGAGTTCTTCCAATCCACCAAATCCTCCAATAATGGCCTATTATCCCAAAAAACAATCCCATAACCAATACATCATGAAAACCTAATTACACATTCATATGACAATATCAGATCCAGATCACCTCATCTTGAAAAAATCAGGTAATTAAAAACTACCCACCATATGAATTCACATCCCCAATCTATCCCTGCTCATAAAAAGTTTAACCCTTTTTGAAACCAACAAATCCAACTAACCACATATTTAAAACACTAAGATGATTAAAAAGAGATCCATTTTATCCAGATTACCAAAACCAATAGACTCAATAAGACTGAATCTACTCACAACACTCCCCATAATATGTGTTCCCTACTTTAGTTCACCCCAATTTACATTCCCAACACATTGATGGTCCCGTACACAACCATTATACTAATGTATTCAGATACAACACATAATTACATATCTACCTACTATCAAATATATAACTACCAAAATCACTCACTATAACCGATGCTCATACAATTGTGATTTCTTGGTCAACCAATTATACACATATACACACCAAGCACAAGAATTAGTTATTAAAAATAAAAAACCAACATGAAAACTATTTACCATTGACTATTAATGGAACTAACACTAGTTTCAAATGCCCCAACTCGATCATGTAAAACTATAAACTATAAAATTTTGAAATACAGATACCTCATATAGAGTTGAACTTAGTGTTATCCACTACCCTCAATGTTGAGGACTCTATCAAATATCATGACCAAAACATATAGAAGAACACCTACTACCACCTCACATTAATGATCTTAGTCTATCCTAAAATTACCAATTCTAACTTGATCAATATGCTCTAGTTGACTATAATATCTTCTAGAATAACCACATAAAATTCCATATATAGTCACAATAATGACATAACCTTAATTGTAGATTACACTTTTAATGAACATGGATTTTATTCCGATATTGTAAACCCCTAACTAAAAATACATTCCATGTTGGAAATCATAAAAATATATTATCGACTTTCAATTATTTGACCTCATTCCCTGGATTTTTTATACCTAGTGCTTTATCAAATGTCTCTCTTGACGACACCCTCTAGATTAGAATACTCCCATCAAACAAATTCCACATATCCATATGTGAATATTTCACTTCTTTTAAAATTTTGTCTATGAAAATATATTAATCTGAAACCTAATAATATTCATCAAACCACCCTCAAATGACTATACCGTGGAAATATTATCTTTTTCTACCATTTATAGGAAACATAATAGTTCCATGAACATTTTACCATAGCAGATATCAGACGTTAATCCCTACACTATACACATAAACTAACAAACTTAGTATTCCCCCAACATCTTACGGAAGAAGTTCTCGAAGAACCTCATATTGAAGTCATTCCATATAAACCCCTCATTCATACTAGCCTATACCTTTACAACAAACTATTATTTTATGCCACAATGAGAATATATATAATTTGTTTCATTCCACCATGGTGGAATCATTATGTGATCAACATTCATCTTTATTAAATCAATCTGATACTCTACTACCAAAGGTCTACCCTTTTACTTAAATAAAAGAGTATGTTGTTACTAGATCTCTAGTGTCTAATAAAACATGGAGGAATCCTATCCTTATGTTTGTTGATCAATAATTCATTATATAACATATACTATTATTTCTCTAAGATTCTTGTCAAACCACTATAATAGAACCTCCAACCATAGTGGCTGACCCGCCCACCTTAACACATCTACTTGTGGATCATGTTCTTCTACTTATTCTATGGTATACACTTACACAATATTTGGTAGCAAAACATACACTCCCACATAACTCTTAACCTATGGTTTTATATGAGGCTTATTTCATAAAATCAAGTTGTATGCTCAATATATTTAAAATATTCTATTGCTGAAAATAGGAAAGGCTATAATAGGTAGTACATAAAATTTTCTATTTCACATCCCTACTCACACCCATATCTCATAACGTTTAGACTTTGTGATCTACTAAGTGTGTATAGGATGAGTACCAAATAAACAAAAGACACATTGTATATACATAAATGATTGCACCAAGAATCACATATCTAGTCCAGATGAGTATAATTAGATAACGAAAAAATATGAGAAAATACTATATCATTTTTTTAAACATTAAACAACAAAAAAACATCCCATTATAGAAAAAACAAAAATAAAACACAAGTAGAAACATTCATGAAACACGAGACATAATTTATTAGAGTAATTAATGTCTTCCACCTCATTATACTCATGGTAAAAAATCTAAAACTAAAAATCAATAATATCGAATAATTTTTTTTAATTAAAATAATAAAACTATAAAAAATAGTAATAAATCCTACCATTTATGATTTTTACCTATCTCATACATGTACTAGAAATTATTTCCACTAGATCAATCATATAGTAACAGGTCTAAAAATAAGAAACTAAAACATGCATCTGGACATTAAGGATCCACAAAGGTTGGTTCATCCATTAAACCCTAACCCATGAATAAAAAAACTAGTTACTAGACTCTAGTCTTTTTAAACATTACACAATCTATTCCATGAAGCATAAAGTCTTTATATATATTTGAGAAACTATATAGGGTGTTTGTATGAAATCAGTATTCCATGAATGATTATGTTCCAATTTAATATCTATACATATAAAAGTGTATGAAAATTGGAATGTATGCCAATAAAAAAAACACATGTCTTGCTCTAAACATTCCTAAAAAGACACATTTAAGAATTTAGTTCCTTTTTCATGGTTCAGTATAGGAATAGATACCAATTATCTATCATGTAGGAAGACCCTCCATCCTTCCAACACATTTCGAATAACATGACATTATTGGAAAATAATAACCCATGTAACCATTCCATGTTAATAAAGAATAACTAAATAATATCACTATATCATACAAGACGTTTCACTATCATTCAAAATCATTACAAATATTTAAAATCAACTACTTGATGAAAACCTATTGTATGATAGAAACCATCCAATTAATAAGATAAACCCATCAACCCTTACCTATTTTTCATAAACCAAAATCATCTCTCTTGCAACTAGTGATCTAAATCATCCCAAAGATCCTATATCCACCTAAAATATATCCTTATATAATAATTATATCCATCACTAAAAATTATATATTAACCAATATATTTGGGTTATATCTGAAAACAAATGGTCAAAACCATGTCATTGGAACTATCCAATGTACCCTGAATTCAAAAACCTCATCTTTATGGTGAGTGGAAATCACCAATAACTTATGACAAAAAAAATATTTCAAACCATTATCTCCCCATTACTGATGATTCACATCACCACAATTATACAAATGTATCCCATGCCACATATATCAACACACTGTAATTATAATATGAAATAATTTCCAATTCGTGTACATGATCAGGGATTCTTGTATAATTGATCGATTCAATAAGAAACATTCAAAATTACATCAATATAACCCCACCCTAGGACTCATGTTATATAAATATACTACCCTAGGACAAACTTAATGTACCCTAGTTCCTATAAATGGTTTCGATTTTGATCGACCACATGATCCTACCCACTCTGTCATTCTACACGATTCATAAATACATTTCTAATAGAAGATATGTATAAGAAGCACATATCTAGTACTAGTAGATAACTTCACATTCGATTCCTCCCAATTATTAAACTCTTGGTGGTTCAAATAATAATTAAAAATAAAAATAATAAAAAAAATTGGATCCAACTCTTGAAAAAATATTAAAGGAAACAAAGAGAATTCAATGATGTTTGTCTCACTAGTAAATACAACCTATGATAGAAAAAACCAATAATATACAACTGATGGGTGATATATATTCTTAATAGGGACTTGATTATGTGGAGGGGTTTCCTAGTTTTTTTAGATAAAATTGGGCCTCCCCCAACCTTATAAAAACACAATTAATTAAATAATTAATTTATTACTTTTTGTAAAAAATCCTATAGTCATCCAAAACACTAATGAAATCACATCAGATCTATGTTAGGATATAAAATACCATATAAATACTATTAAGGATACTGAAAATTCTTCAGAATCATAATGGAACGTCTCTCAAAGTTATACACATTCAATAAACTCCACATCAGTGGCATGATTTCCTAAAAATCAATCTTAGGCCATTTCTTATTAATCGAAAACCTCAATATTACCTTATAACACATTCATGGGATGGTCTTAGAACCAAATTAAATCATCTTGGTAACTTAGTCCATTAGATTTTAATTCCATGTGTTTATCATGAATGCAAACATGAGAAGGTTTTGATATTTGATGGCTGATCATAACAAACATGGGTGTGGTTAAGGTATGATTTTGTCTTTGTTCCATCAATATCCATCTAGAAGTTTTGGTTGGGAGTTCATTCCTAATAAGGTTGATTAATTATAATATATTAATATGTATCTGGGTTTAGAATTCATTCCAACGATGGAAGGATTTTGAGAATGGTTTATTGGGTATCTTATGGGTTGTAAGTATTTCCTCCTAAGGTAATTGTGTTATGGTGATGTGGAAATGATTCTTTCTAAAGGAAATTTTATTTTTGGCTGTATGTGTTACCTCATAGAGGTAATGACTAGTTTAAAAAAAATATGTATGATATGTGATAAGAATTTTTAGTTCATTGTAAATTCCTCGGCCATAGTTTCCTTGATGTCACAACTCGACCCAAGGGGGCCTGAGCCGCAACTCCCCAAGCCCACCTCTAATAGGCTAGGGGATAGATACTAGCATCAACAAGGAATATCACATATATGGGAGGCATTTTCCTAATGTACATGTACATATGCACCTCCTTAAATATTTCATAGATATAAAAATATGGAATCTAAAATTTCATGAATACATCCAGTCACAAACCAGATTGGGTACCCTGGTAACCCGATAGCTGAGCCGACACTGTCATGGATCGAAGTGGGTTCCCAATCCCAACATAGTGGTTACTAGAACCAGACATAATACAAAATGAAAGTGGGGAAAATTTTTCCACAAACATTGAAGAAGCCGTTAAACAAGTCAGTATGAATACAAGGAAAACTCTATAGGGAGTATTGTAATAGAATTAAAATAGGTATTAAAAACCCAATGTACTACAATGAAGTACCAAAAAATAAAATAAAATAAAAACTCCCAATGAACACAACTACCCAATACTATGTATCAAATGCTACTATCACCTCCATGTTGCGCCTTAAAATTGCTCAAACCTAGAAGAAGATCATCTGAAAACACCTAAGGCATATGTATGGTGTGAGATACATTCCATTGCGGACTCGCCAATGATTCCATAATATATTCCAACATTTAATTCAAAAAATAATGATCCTTCAAAAATAAATAAACAAGTTTGGAATTTCAAAATAATATTTAAAATAACATTCATTTTTATTTCAAATGATAGAAATAATTTAAACAAATTTCTTAAAAAGTTATCCATATAAAAAAGTTTCTATAAATTAGAATCATTTAAAAGAGTTTTCAATAATTCCATTTATTCATTTAAAATAAAAACAACCATGTAACATGGTCATATTCCTAAAAGGTATTATAGTTCAAGGATATCAGACTCCACACACATAAGGTGACACATATATATTTATATACAAACTCTTCTTTTAAAAAGTTCAATAGGAATTCATCACCATCCCTTAGGGGATGTGACATGTTGCATTTATTTTTTAGAACATTGTAAATCATAGAGTGTTGTGAAAATAACTCACTAACTATCTATGCCTAGCATGTTCTTTAATAGTAATATATGACGATAAATTCACAATAATAATTCTTAAAATATAATTCATCCCATTCTCCGTTTCAAATATTTCAATTTTAAATTTTCAAACCAAAATGAGTTTTTAATGAAAACGTGACTTTTTCTAAGACAAAACCATAAGGATTCAATCAAAAACATTTTAAGACATTTTTCACATATAATAATTTGAAATAAATTAAATATTAAATTTCAAAATTCACTTTTACAATTTAAATTCTATTAAATTCTTCTAATTTCACAATCACATCCCAATTTAATGGAATTGGGTGGTTTTCCCCAATTTCATTCCAAAATCAAATTTCGAAAACCAAATCTCCCAATTCAATGGAATTGGGGGTTTAACACTTCAATTTCATTTGAATCATATCCCACATATTTATCAGAAATAAATTTGATCAAATAAATAAATTTACGGTTAGTTAAATTGGCTAATAAAAATGTAACCACCTACCTCTTCCAAGGAAATACAAATCCCGCAATAGAGACCACTAAAAAGAATTAAGGTGAAAAAGATCTAGGATATCAGCTTATAAAAAAGATTAAAAAGAATGAGTTTAGATCCATAAATCTCAATATCATATATCGAACTCCAAATATGGGTATAGAAAAAGAAAAGGATACAGAGTGATAACATACCCTGAAATTCACAAAACAATCGAAACAATGATCAAACATTAAATAAAATGACCCATGAGTTTTTTAAGGATCCAAAATAGATTGGACATGGCTCTAGGGTAAATATGAAGGAAGTATAGATATGATGAAGTAAAATTTTTGGGCATACTATCTATTTAAAAACATGAATTGGGACATCGCATGACATGTAACCCCGATTTACATTATGTAATTGGAAAATCCAAAAATATCAAAAAAACACATAAGATTTTATTAAAAATGGATTTATTATTATTTTATAATTTCCATAGAATTTAAACACATTACATGATGTGTAAATCCTTGGAAGGATACATAAACAATATGTTATATTCTGAAAATCCAAAAAAGTTATGACATAATTATTATATTCCTTCCAATTCCATATCATCCTTACTAAGATAATGAAAATGAAAAACCATGAAAAGGTTTATAGTGATCATGAATGAAATGTATGGGGATGTTACATACATACCACCATAAAAGCATTATTTCCCCACTAATCATATCAATAATGTACCATATGGAAAAGGATAGGCCACTTCTCTCTCATCAGTGCCCCACACTCCCATGTCTCATGAAAATAAGAAAAATGATACCATATATCTTGAACCAAATGTATCTTTCTCCCATGAAGTACCGTGGTTTTAAAATCAACTATCCTTACTAGTCGTTCAATCATAGATAAATTTGGTTCAACATCAAGGTTACTCGAAATTAGAACATGAGATGGATTAGATAGATACATTTATAACTGAGATACATGAAAAATGTTATGTATTAATGTCAACTATTGTGGAATTTATAAATAGTAAGAAACATTCCCCACCTACTCAGAAACCTTAAAAGGTCCCATGTAATGAGGATAATGGTTCTTTTTCATCCCAATCAATCAATGACCCAAACAAGGTGAACAATTGAAGAACAACTGGTCACCCAATGAAAATTTAAATGATCTAAAATGATGATCAACATAATATTTATAGCGGATCAGTGCTGTCAAAATTCTTCGATGAATCAACTAAATCTTTACTATCATCTCACTAACCAAGCCTAGTACAGCCAATGAACTTTAATCAATCTCTGACCAACACAACAGAGATCTACAAGTCCAACCATAAAAGGGCTAAAAAGGATACATTATAATATAATAATAGTAACTATTGTTATAATAAAACATACATAGCCCCAGATGGGCATCCGAAGATCTACTAAATTAGATAACACAATCACGTAGCATATCCTCAATAATCTGTATAGCTCTTTCTATCTAACAATCTGAATGTGAATGGTATGTTGTACCAAAATGGAACTAATATCCTAGTGCCTCCTGAAGGAATATCTACAATAGTGTAGTGAACTAAGGACCCCTATTAAAGAGTACATCGTATGGAACCATAAGAAGAAAAATAATCTCTTTAATATAGAGATTTCCCAACTCCTCCACCATGGTTGTATCATGAATTTGTAAAAAGTGAGATGACTTGGATACCATATCGATAAAAATTCATATCACATTCTTTTATCTACGAGTATGTGAAAAAAACATGAAATTACATAGATATCTCATCCCACTTAAAAATATGGACTCGAAGTGGCAGAAGAAAACCCGAAGGCTTCTGATGCTCGGCCTTGACCTGTAGGCATGTATAACAACAAGAGAAAATTCATTAATTCCTCATATCATACCTAAACACTAGTATCTACACCATATGTCATAGAACATATTCATTGTTCCGGGGTGCACTTCCCATTGGGAATAATGGAAATCCCCCATAATAGTTTTCCTTACTGCTAATGACACTAAATGAAATTTTAATAGAATAGAATTTCGTCTTTGGACAATGACCACTCAAATATTTTCTCCCCACCATAAAGAGTGTCTCCAATAATATGAAACTCATTATAAAGCTATTATTACAGATGAATCAATTATAGAAGATCATATGTGAACTAGATACAGGCCAATGAAACCTTAACCCCTAATTCTTGGACTATAATATATAACTCTGCAAAGAGATCCATCAAGTTCAACTCATCTGGTGGTTCTTTCACTGCCTACTTTGGGATTTTTCTAATCAAATAATCTACAATGAAATTCATTTCCCTTAGGGTATAGGAGATGTCAAAATAAAAATGTTGAAGTTATTCCCCCGAACACCCCTGGAAGAGATTCCAATCTTTTTACAAGTAGATATAACTCAGTCTCTTATGGCCTGAAAAAATGGGAAGCCTTTCTCCAAAAAGGTAATTCCACCAAATCTTATGTGCATGCATCAAAAATGAATGTTCAAGGTCGTGGGTTAAATAATTATTCTCATGTGTCCTGAACTAATGAGATCCATAGTAATGAAATGATCACCATTCATTAGAACACAACATTGTATCACAGAAGACCGTGTATCCCTACACAGCCTCTGAACGAATAAACAAAGACACAATAGTCAAATGATGTTTCTGATAAAAAAATGAATTCTAACATCTATCATCCCAGGAAACTTTACCACGTTCTGAGTTTGTTCAGTCACCAGATAATACAACATTGATAATTCTTTAACGAACCGATGATAATACCCAGCTAGGCCTAAGAAGCTCCAAATCTCAAAAACATTTCATGGCTATTTTCAGGTCAAAAAAACCATTACCATTTCAGGATTAACGAAAACAAAATTTTCTGACACCACATGTGCCATTAATTTATCTTCCTAAATCCTTAAATAAAATTTCAAAATCATGGAATAAAGATGATGATTTCCGAAAAAGATTATAATGTTTCTCAGATGACAAACAAAATCCTCTTCTAATATAAAGTAAAAAGGGATGTCATCCACAAAGAAAAGTATGATGCTCTTGAGATAGTCATGAAAAATTCTATTTATAAAATCTACGTAGACTAAAATAGAATTGGTTAATGAAAAGGGAATACTAGAGTACTCATAATGGATTTACCTAACTCAAAAAAATTCTGAACACTAGTGTCCATTATCCTCAACTGATGCTAACTACAGAAAATATTGATCTTCGAGAACCACTTCACCCCTTTCAGCTAATAAAAAAGATCATAAATTTTTGTAGTCATATACATGTTATTTATCATAACTTGATTGATTTTTTAATAAGAAACTCAATACTGGAGTGAACCATCCTCCATCTTATAAAAGAGAACATGCACTGCCCAAGTTGATAACCTTAGGTGTATAAAGTATTTCTTTATAAGTTAATACAAACGAGTCTTTAAAACCTTCATTTTAGTGGGTTCCATGTGGTTATAAGGAATAGACACTGGTTGAGTAACATACAATAGTCGATAGAAGAATCTTCCTCCCTTACTGGTGGAAAATTAGAGAAGTTAGAATGAAAACTTTGGGAAACAAGAAGAAAATTAGAGGAAGATCACCACTCAGTGATTCTATCTCTAGATCAAAAAAGAACAATGATATTACTTTCCACAACTATTGTTATGAAGGTCAAAATCTAATCGACCTAAGGCCCCATTCTCCTTGAAAGATCTAATAAACACAATCGGTTTCTATAAAGGAGACCCATCGATGGTAACAATAAATATAGGATTTATTGGGAAAGAGCCAATCCATCCCAAATATGATGTCAAGAGGTTTCATGTTGAGGACCAGAAAACTCCAAGCGTGATCAAAATATAATAGAGGTAAACAAAAATGAGAATTGTTGAGACCCTACTCTCCATTCATTCCATGAGGTGAAATAATATATATCACATAAGATAAAATCACCGAAAGAAGATTTATTAGATTACAAATATAGGTTGAAATAAATAATGGAGATTCACCAGTATCAATAAAAAAATCACTAATGATGAAGCTATAGTGATGGTACCTATCACTGTCATTGGAACTATATATGTTTCCTATAAAGACTCTTCTACCATGTATAGAATCTTCATTCCATATTTCTTTGAATGGAACCCCTTTATCCATGAGGCTTCTAATTTCAACATTGTTTCATAATAACTGATTATCCTATGACACTATGTGGAGTGAAATAGATATAGAAAAACTTTAATAGGTTACCCGAGTGTTCTTAAAAGCCACATATATTGGGTGCCTTAGTGAAACCCTTCTTTGAATGTCCTAACATTCCACCCTGGTACCAAATCAAAGTACCTCTTCTAGGAACTACAATAAGTTTAAAAAACCCCCAACTATCAAGAACCACCATGAGAATCCTCATGCTTCCAATTTACCTTAATGTAAAATACACATCCCTTGGGAGAAAAAGAAACCCCTAAAAACAATTACTTTCTAGCCAGATCCATTTTGACCATCAGTTCTGTATATAACACATCATCGTAGGAAGGAAGATTATGCAAGGAATACTAAGAATGAATATCTTCTTAAATTACAAACTCAATCCTTGGATCCTTTATCTTCTCATTTGATACCATCTCAGGTGAAAATTATAAAATACTTAATAAAATGGTTTGCATACTTTGTCACAGTGCTATCATCCGGCTCATAATTTAAAAACAATGTAGCAATGGGCCACTACATAAAATCTAGATATTACTAGTTGGTTACAATAACATTAACTTCTCAACACTCTAAGACCTCAGGTTTCTTCAATGTCACCATTGGTTTTCATCATCCCCAGATCAGTCCTTCAAGAACGATGGTGGAACACTACACCTTCATTTCATCAGTTGTATTTGTGAAAACAAAAAAACACATCATCATGTTCAACCGTTATTCAGCCTATGGAGGACCATTTGATCCCTTGAATGCTTCAAGATTATATAGATGTAATTACATAGAATGACTCTGGAGATCATTCCTTTGAGTTTTTGAAACTGGACCCTAAATGCGAGCTGGTACAGGTGTCAGTCCTAGAGCATGGATAGTATGCACAATCAACTCTAACAGATTCAGGTATAAGAGAGGATTTTTTCACTATGGTTTAGCAGCATATTCCTCTTCGATCAGATTTTCATGACTTCTAAGAGGAATGATGATACACATTAATAGTATAAAACATAGAGTACATAATATTAACACTCAAACTAATCAATAAGGTAATTTATTCATATTTGATAAAAAATAATTGGATATCAATCAATCCAAATCAAAAGAAAGGAAAAGACTAGAACTAATTATCAATACATATTTCCATAACAACCCTTGGTGACTTAAGGTTTTTTATGATGTGAAATGACTAGGAACTAAATATCAACTACCTCCTAAGTCTTAACAAGATCCCACAATTCACAATGACTTCATGATAAGAATATAAACCTAGATATTTGATAGTAGTTTGTCATAAACCATCCCAGTTGCCTATTAATCCATTAACTAAGATGGAATTGTCATGGACTGAAGGGAATTCTTGATCTCTATGTGTTGGTGACTAGAAACTGGAATCATACAAAATTAATGTGGGAATGAGTTTTCCACATACATTACAGAAGTAGTTAAAAAATTCAATAATCATACTATAAAAACTATACATGGATTAGTGCACCAGATACCAAACAGGTATAAACAACCCAAATTAATACAAAAAAAGTACCACTGAAAATATAAAAACCCAACTCCTACTGGACAGATTCCACCAAGACAAAGGGTCAATAGCTACTACCACCTCCTAGTGGAACCTTAACCTGGATCAAACATGGAAGAATATAATCTTAAAGCACCCAAAGTCACTGGTAGGGTGTGAGATAAATCCCATTAGGTTCTCACCAAGGATTCCCTAAGAGATTCCAATATTTAATTAACCTAATAACAAAATTTTAGTTTTATATAAATAGATCTGGAATTTCAAAATAATATTTAAACAACCTATTATTTATATTTCAAATGATGAAAATAATTTAAAAAAGTGAATTAATAAATAATTTTATATAAAACAATTTATATAAATCAAAATTCATGTAAAATAGTTTATAATAATGGAATATATTAATTTCAAATACAAACAATCGAGAAACTTGGACATATGCATAAAAGGTATGATATTTACTGGCTATAGGACTCCATACAACAAAGGTGACACGTTAATATGTGTATACACCTTCCCCCTCGGATACTCATTAAGAGGACTTCGTCACCAACCCATAGGGGTTGTGACATACTGCATTTATGTTTTAGAACATTGTAAATCATAGAATTTTTTATAAATAATTAACTAACTATATAAGGCTTTCACTGGCTTTAATAACAATAAAAGATGGGAAATTTACATTAATATAGGTAAAAATAAAATTCATCACATTCCCCATTTCAAATATTCCAATTTTCTATTTTAAATCCAAAATTTTTTTTTAATAAAAACATGTATTTTTCCAAGATAAAACCCAAAGGTTTCTCTCAAAACCATTGTAATCCATTTTTCAAAAATAATAATTTGAAATCAATTTGAAAATAAATTTCAGAATTCACTTTCAAAATTTATATTTAACAATTTAAATTCTACTAAATTCCCATAATTTAATAATTACACACCAATTCAATGTAATTGGATAGTTTCCCCCAATTTCATGCAAAAAATACAATTTCAAAAACAAAATCCCACCAATTCAACCGAATTTGTTTGTAAAAAAGTAAATTTCAAAAGAATGAAATCTGACATATTCAATTGAAATAAATTTAATCAAATAATGAAACATAGGGTTTATTAAATTGGATAATCAACATGGAACCACTGACATTTATTATGGAAACACAATTATTGCAATAGAACCCACAAACAAGAACGTAGGATCAGAAGATCGAGGAACTCAACCTTGAAACATTATTCGAAAACACAATGTTTAGATCCTTCAATCCCAAGATGATGAATTTAAACTCCATGAAAGAATATAGAATGAGATGAAGAGACATGGAGAGTGCTTACTCATAAAGTCACACAACAACCAAAACAACGATAAAATTCTGAATGAAACAACTCAAAAGGGTTTGAAGGGTCAAAAATCACCTGGGGATGTATCATAGGTCAAGGTAAAGTAATTATGGAGAGAATTATATAGAGTTTTATTTCAAGATTCCTTTTTAAAAACAATAATGGGGAATTCACATGATGTTTAACCAAATTACAAGCTGTGTAATTTTAAAATTTCTAAATCTCCAAAATCAAAACCAGTCACATTTTTAAAAAAATTGATTTATTATAATTTTTTAATTTATACTACATGTAACCTTATAAAATGGTGTGTAAATCCCTAGTACTCTATAGAAATAACATGTCTTATGAAAAAATCCAACAAGTCTCTAACATCACCATTATAGATATCCTTTAAATTCATTCTCATCCCTACCCAGATAATGAAAAAGGAAAACCATGAAAAAGGTTTAAAACATATTTGACTAAAAGGTAAAATGATGTTACACATATATCAAAAACCATAGTACAATAGAAGTAATGAATGATTAAAATAGAAAGAAACAATCCCTCAGAAAAGTGTAAAAGTGTCCAAACTTCTCATAAGGGGGATCACTGTGAAAAAATAACTTCTTGAAAGAACCTCAGCCTAACTATGATAAACACCTTTGTTAGTCTGGCTCACTAATATACACATACCTTGGGTCCTTTAGGGACTCTTTACAATGTGGTGTCATCTACCTAATACACAACACAGGTGGGAAAATCCTGTGCAGGGGTGAGTACAACAATACTTAGTAGGTGCCCCAAACACCCAAAAGAAATGAGAGGAACTAAAAGGAAATAACCTCCTTAACATAGCATGAGGGGAACCAATGAAGAGAGAAACTCCATCTCGAACCAACCTCGACTATTCATGTCTTGTATAATCATGCCATTAGGAATGTCAACCCAGTCATGTGAAAACACATAAATCACTCTGATAATCCCCAAGATATACTAATCACTGACACTAAGTCTAATAAGATCTGAAACTCATAACCTGATACATGATTCTACTCGGAGATCTAAATGTAATATAATTCAAGGAGAACACACTCGATGATATCTATCATCCCAGATGGGAACTATATAAGATATTCACTCCATTATGCACAACACTAAAATTCTTGATGGTATGTTTCAGAGAATGCACACCATCGGGAAAAACTAACTAAGTCAAAATCTAGTTCCCGACACCACAGGTCCTTTCAAATATTAAATGAACCCTGAGAAAGGCCATAAGATCCCAAGTAGAGATTCACACTCTTAATCTCTTAACACAGTTGTGGGAGAACTACTCCATATTGTCAACCATGTCCATCCTCTCTAAATAGAGATAATGAAGGGACCCACACCTTTTCACTTCCCTATAGCCAATGGAGTACTATCTCCAGACTAACTGATGAAACATTATTCACAATTTAATGGAGTGTCCCTCACCTTAATCATTCGAGGAAGCACTAAATCCTAACTATGAATCACACATAACAATTGTAGGTTCATGATCATCATAATTGTCCTAAATAATCGAGGAAGATCCAAATCTATTAGAGGACTTACTCCCCACTAATACTCTAAGATGGAGGGTACTAATCTATATAAAAGGACCCACACCCTGGTATTAAAAAAATTTACCACTCATTGGATATAAGAATAACATCCCAATATGATATGGGAGTAGAACACCGCTGATATAGGACATATAGCACGACATGATAGGTGAGTAACACTCTATTAGCATGATCACTATTGGGGACCCATACCCTGACATGACGGGTGAGTGGAAATCACAAGTTAGAGGAACCTCTCCTTATTATGACATGGGAGTACCAACTCCGCTGGAATAACACATATGAAGGACCCGTACGATTGAATGGCATGGGCGTTGTGTCTCCATGGATAGAGTACATGCACCCTAACTTTATAGGAGAGTATCCAGTATATCTATACGTCACATATGGAGTACCGACACCCTAAAATGGTAGGGTAGTACTGAATCACTACTAGGGGACCTGCACCATGGTCCAACAGAGGATTTCATAATCTATCTGACCAATAGGTATGGAGGGGCCCAAACTCATGATTGATAGGGAATTGTTGTTTCCAACTGAATGAACAATACACAGAACACACTTACTAATTAGATAGGGGAGTATAATCACTGATAGAACTACCACATGGGTAGAGAACATGTAGATACCCAAAGCTTGACGTACATGAACATTACATTACTTTTGCGGAATACTTAGTAAATAACAATAACAAACACACAAGGATCGTAATAGTTTAGTGTCTTTGGAAACTTGGAACGTAATCTTCTAATCATGGTGAAAAGATCTCCAATATCTCCCATAAAGATCTTCCCTTTTTTTCCTAAAACCTTTCTTTATATCCTGGGGAAAATAAAACATAAAAGGGTGAGCTCAAATGCTCAGTAAGGGTAAACAAAAGAAATATCAATCACATCATATTCATAAGAGCATAACATTTTGGAAATCTTAACCTGCAAAAGATAGCATAATTTCATAACATGGGATAAATCATGGCAGTGAAATGTAATCACAATAATCATAACTTAAAACATGAAACTTTGTGGCATTCACACATAATCATAGAGAATCATTTCTTGTTAGTCAAGACTCATTGCCAAGACTATCTTAGTCGACAAAGTCCCTTTCTGAATCGAGTAACCCTCGTTTCAGTCCTGTTTCACTGAACCGGTATAACCTACCGTTCCAGCCATGTCTATCTCATGAGATATAAAATCTTTACCCAATGCATTGGAGGGAGATATAGGTCCCACCCATCTTATAATGAATCCTTTCTTATGTGTGCCACATAATCATGAACCATACATCATAGCGTAACCCATGTAATAAAAATGGAATTCTTAAACAACATGACATCATAAAACAATTCATATAAGATAAAGGAATTCATAAAAATATTTCCATCACAACATAATCAAATCCATGTAATAATAGGGATAAAAATAGAACCCTTTATTATCTTAGATGTAAAATAATTTTGATAAAACACTTGAACTTCATTCTTGAGGAAAATATCCTTTCTACTTCAAAAACATTTTTCCTTTCATAACATGTCATACGACTTTAAAATAAAAGATGTTGATTAAAAATAAACTTGAAAACTTGTAAAGGAAGCTTCTTGGAAATAATGTTTTAAAAATCCATTCATGCCGTATAAGTTAAAAAAACATTCTTCGTACTTTTGTCGGAAAAGCCAAAAAGTACCTCGTACGAAAAAACGACAAAAGATTCCTTTCATACATATTACTAAAAACTCACCGAAGGGAAAAAATGGATCTAAACAATTGTAGGTGGATGGAAGTAATATTACATATTGATGAAACATGGATGTGGATGATAAAATACACCCCAGTAAATACTTACGAATAAACAATCTCGGATAAAAATGAGATTGTGATATTTCCCTCACCTTAGGTCCGATTTTCTTCGTATGTGTCTGAACCTCCTGTATAATGATTTAAATAATGTCATTGACTTATTACAGAATCATATTCATTGTTATGATATCATATATGGTTTACTTATGACATTATATTACCCGTTCTTTTGTAAATTCCATGTTAAATAAGCGTTTTGGGTAAAATCATTTCATTTATCGTAGGTGTTTTGACTTGTTGTTCTTGACATTATTATTACTTATATCATGATTTAATTACATCCAGAATATAAAATATGATTTATATATCATATATATTCAGTATATATATATATATATATATATAATAGATAGATAAATGAAATGAAAAACACCGTTCATGGAGACGGTAGTCCGTACGTACGCATGAACACTGTTTTCCTTTCCTTATTGTCTTGAATGGAAGTAAGTAGATGACATACATATATATATATATATACATAAATCCAGTATCTTTATAATGTCATATATTTCATTATTATTTCTTATATATACTTTATAATCATTTTTAAATGGTTAACATTGAGAATGAATCTCATCGCGTCGTGGAGACGGTAGTCCGTACGTACGCACGAGCGATGATATCATTTCCATAAATATTGAATAGAATTGGAGTGGTTTATAAAATATATCAGAATCAATATGATGTTGTAATAACTATTTATAGTTATTCTTTACACCATTATACCCATCCATGTAAGGTGGTGGTGGAAAATAGATTACACCACAGCGTGGAGACGGTATTCCGTATGTACGCACGCGCGGTGATTTCATTTTCCGTAGGATGGATAGATGGTGAAATAGGGTTGTTTCATACTTATAATAACATATCAGTATATTAATGATACTGATGTTATTACTTCTTAATGAAACAACCTAAGAAGAAGAAGTGGAAGAAGAAATAAAGATGAAAGAATTGGTAACGGTAATTACCTCTTCTTTGAAGCGCCTCTTTGAGACCTCTTCTTAGGGCACTAAAATTGGTCTTTGAGGAAGACCAGAACCTCTAGGATGTTTCTAGGGAAGTGGAGAAGGGATTTTGGCAGGGTTTGGCCGAGCTTGAGTGCTCAAAATGGTGTGAGGAGGAGGGGGAGGAGGTGTCCTTTTATAAGGGAGGAGAGGGGCACCTTAGGAATATCTCAAAATATTATTTTATATTAAAGTCAAAATCGGTTTATAATGGTTCCAAAGGGTCTTATTTAGAAGATAAAGTGGGTATGGGTCGAAATCCTATCATCCAATAGGATTTAGACAAGTTTAGGTTATTATTTTAACCTTATCAATTAGATTTAACTCTAAGTTAAATAATTTAACTTTTACCGTGTCTTTTTGTTTTCTTACACTATATGGTTAATAAACTTACTATAACATGCCAAACGAACCCCAAATTGTTTATTATTAATATATATATCCTTATCTAAGTCATTTGGCCAATCCTTAGATTTTTAGGAATAAAATAACAATTAATAATATAATATTTTATTTAAAAACTATTTTGTGTCAATTTTGACAGTATTTGATATATGATTTTTGTGAAAGTCATAACAGAATTATATGTTCGAACCAAGTTGATTAAATCAACACTAATATATCATAGTAACCTAGAAAATTAGTGTAATTCATAAAAAGTCTCAAATTACATCCATTTGAGCATTTATAACATCGATTATGTTAATATTTCCTTAAAAGGGTAATTACTGCATCATCGTTGTGTCATAAATAAATTATTTTATTTAAAGTCTAAAAATTATAAATAAACTATAATTATGTAGGAAATTATTTTATCTTTATAATGAATATTTATAGTCGAATTTATCTTATGTATAACCCCATACTAAAATGATTTACTTATTAAACATTGATTTTAACTATTTTAACCCTTCTTTAAATAAATTAATAATAAATGTCCTAATCTAACCCAAGTGGGCCTAAATGGTCATATTTTATTCCTAAGTTTGTTTTTGGTCGAATTAAACTTATCCAATAGAATTAGGACATGTGTTAGGGTAATAGTAATATCATTTTTACCCTTATTTTCCCTATTTACTATTAACCGCGGTAAAAAAAAGTAAAAAGTTACTATTCACCAAAAATTATTTTCATCTCATTGAACCACATTTTACTTACTGACATCAACCGTGTCTCTCGGATTTTTGAAATTCCATTCACAGAAGCGGTAAAATTAAGATTTATGAAGAAATTAATTTTTTTAACTACCACTTAGTAGTTTCAATATTCATCAAAAATTGATGTTTTTCAGAACAATGCCAAAATTTCATCCTAAGCTATATTTCATATTCCGAATTCAAAAATGAAGTCTATTTTACCAAATTCATATCATAGAAGTTTCATTAATTAATTTTATAATTAAATCCTGCTGTTAAAACAAATAGCGTGTTTTTAAGAAACAATAACTATCAAAAGACTGACACTTGTTTATGTCTGGTTTAAATGTGAAATTACATCCACTGAACAACATTGTATTAAATTGTAAAAATATATTCTAAATATACTTTAAAACCACTCAAATTAATAATTTATCACTAATAATTATTTCGATTGAAAAAGTTGTTTTTATCTAAAATTTAGTAATTTTCACTATTCATCAAAATATGAAAGTTATCTGAAAATTACCAAAATTTCACCCTAAGCTAATTTCGATATTCCCAATCCAAAAATGAAATCTATTTTGAAAAATAAAATTTACAAAATTTCAAAAGTGGTTATTACTATTCATAACGGCTAGTTTTAATAACATTTTAATAGCATATCGCTGTTTAGTGAAACTCGTTATTGCGTACTATACACACTATCGAGGAAGGTCGTGATTGCGTATAATACAAGGCAAGTCAAGGATGCGTGTTGTTCAAGATCATTTTGGTGTAGCGTACAACACAAGATATTAATAAAATTAAAAAGAATATTTTTCATATAATCTCGGGCTGTTACATTCTACCCCCCTTAAAATGAATTTCGCCCTCGAAATTCATCGGGGTTATAAATAGTTTACTATTCAAAAGTTTCTTTAATAGAAACCCACATAGTAAAAAGGAATACCAAAACTTGTCTTTCAAAACTAATGTATGAAATGTAACGATTACCCAAATAAACTAATCACTGGGTTTCCACATAGGTGAAAATATGTATATGGAAGAGAAATCTAACCATCATGTTTTGATGGAGAGTGGTAGAAAACATGGCTATGGAAAATCCATTAATCACAAATCCATAAATTTGTGACGATCTAGGGTACCATCTGATTCATCAGGTATAAGATCACTAGGACAACATTTTTGGTTTTCAAGATCATTTCCCTAAAGTTGAAAATTTGAATTAGAATAAATACTTTCTTTATTTTGGTATAATCTCACTGTCTTTCATGCCTTGAACAATTTCCACTTCATCTCTTAAATAAATGAAGTTGAATTTGTTATTCGTGAAGTGTTAGCAGATCATGTGATAGAATGACGGGTCATTCCATCTTTCTTAAACAAAAGGTTAGCAAAAATTATATACATAAGTCGAACTATAGTGATTTTAATCACATATGGTTCCTAAAATGGACTTATACTTCATATATCATACTGCTTAATATAATAAAACTAGTTTCTACTAAACAGGGACTTCCTGTAGGCCAGTGCTAGGCGATAAAGGCCAGTCGCACTTCGGTTGTGGGTTCGATTCCCACAGCCTTGTCCGAAGCGATGGGCTGTCGCCCGTCCTGCAGGTTCTCCTTTTTCTAAAACTACATTACTATAACATCCCATCAATAATATCAAAAAAAACTTCTATCCTTAAACAATACTCACTTATTTCCAACATAATCCATTTCAATCTTTAGGCTTATCCATAATACTGCAGTCCACTCTCATAACATAGTGAAAACGATTACCAGAGATTTAATACCATCGTTGATCCCCATATATCATAAGATATGTTTTGTTGGTCACATTCCAAACATTAAAAGTCCTTAATCATGTATTCTCTTGAATACCTTAGTGAAAACATGAATGCATTTTAAAGTTAACACTTTCCACATACCAAAATCCTCAAAATTCTATATACTCAAACCATGATATCACTTAGTCCTTATATCAATCATGAGCTCGTGAATACTATCAAACATTTAATTTTCTCCTTATCCCTTCATTATGCACATATCATCTACATTCCAAAAATATCTGAATAACCTTTCATGGATACTGGTAACATTAATCATACACTTTCAAAACACAAGGAAAGACAACAGTGTAACAATCCATAGATGTCTCTTTATTCCATAGTAGCATGAGATTACTTATACAAAATTACACATGATAAACATGTAATCATTCCACTACATTCTTAAACCATTGACCGAGCTTCAAAAATTCTTTCATCTCACATATCATTTGTAGTCTCTTCATCATCATCCACATAAATACTACCCATATGACCATACTGATTCTCTTCATGATTCTTTCCCTTAGGGCATTTTTTTGCATAATGCCCATACATTCCACATTTAAAACACTTAACCATTTTTGATGTCGTAGAAATACCATTATCCTCATCCATGGTGTTAACCGACCCTTTTCCTTTGCACTTACTTGCTTTGTGTCCTTCTTTTCCACACCCAAAGCATCTTCCAGTTCCCTTGAAACATTCTCCTTGATGCCTCTTCCCACATGATTTACATAGTGGAAATTGAACTTTCTTTCCTCTATGATCATCATGGTACTCTATCTTTCTCATATTAGTCGAGTCAGGAAACTTACCAAATTTTACTTTATTGATCATATTATGAGATTGATGATTCGGCATAATAATGATGTTTGGACATCCAAATCCCATTTAATTTGGTTTCTCATGAAGAATATCATTCCATTTTCCATCATATCCTCCATTATTGTGAATCATCTTGTTTCCAGCCATTTTCTAAAACCCAAACAGAATAGTGTGAGAGGAAAAATAATTCTAGGGAAAACAACATATTAAAGGGGGAGTACCCTTAATATCTAACATCATAGGTTAAATTATAAGATCGTTATCGTAGTTCTAGGATTATATCCTATACGTATACTTATCCTTAGGGACATCCCTAGACATACCTTAGAAATATCTCTAGGGATCTCACTAAAGTTCTCGCATCCTAGTTTCCAAAGGTTGACTAAACCTTTCCTCTGATACCAACTGTAGAGACCCGAATCTTGACGTACATGAAAATTACATTACTTTTGCGGAATACTTAGTACATAACAATAACACACACACAAGGATCGTAATAGTTTAGTGTCTTTGGAAACTCGGAATGTAATCTTCTAATCGTGGTGAAAAGATCTCCAATATCTCCCATAAAGATCTTCCCTTTTTTTCCTAAAACCTTTCTTTATATCCTGGGGAAAAGAAAACATAAAAGGGTGAGCTCAAATACTCAGTAAGGGTAAACAAAAGAAATATCAATCACATCGTATTCATAAGAACATAACATTTTGGGATTCTTAACCTGCAAAAGAGAGCATAATTTCATAACATGGGATGAATCATGGCAGTGAAATGTAATCACAATAATCATAACATAAAACATGAAACTTTGTGGCATTCACACATAATCATAGAGAATCATTTCTTGTTAGTCAAGACTCATTGCCAAGACTATCTTAGTGGACAAAGTCCCTTTCTGAATCGAGTAACCCTCGTTTCAGTCCTGTTTCACTGAACCGGTATAACCTACCGTTCCAGCCATGTCTATCTCATGAGATATAAAATCTTTACCCAATGCATTGGAGGGAGATATAGGTCCCACCCATCTTATAATGAATCCTTTCTTATGTGTGACACATAATCATAAACCATACATCATAGCGTAACCCATGTAATAAAAATGGAATTCTTAAACAACATGACATCACAAAACAATTCAAATAAGATAAAGGAATTCATAAAAATATATCCATCACAACATAATCAAATCCATGTAATAATAGGGATAAAAACAGAACCCTTTATTATCTTAGATGGAAAATAATTTTGATAAAACACTTGAACTTCATTCTTGAGGAAAATATCATTTCTACTTCAAAAACATTTTTCCCTTCATAACATGTCATACGACTTTAAAATAAAAGAATTTGATTAAAAATAAACTTGAAAACTTGTAAAGGAAGCTTCTTGGAAATAATGTTTTAAAAATCCATTCATTCCGTATAAGTTAAAAAAACATTCTTCGTACTTTTGTCGGAAAAGCCAAAAAGTACATCGTACGAAAAAACGACAAAAGATTCCTTTCATACATATTACTAAAAACTCACCGAAGGGTAAAAATGGATTTAAAAAATTGTAGGTGGATGGAAGTAATATTACATATTGATGAAACATGGATGTGGATGATAAAATACACCCTAGTAAATACTTACGAATAAACAATCTCGGATAAAAATGAGATTGTGATATTTCACTTACCTTAGGTCTGATTTGCTTCGTATGTGTCCGAACCTCCTGTATAATGATTTAAATAATGTCATTGACTTATTAAATAATCATATTCATTGTTATGATATCATATATGGTTCACTTATGACATTATATTACCCGTTCTTTTGTAAATTCCATGTTAAAGAAGCGTTTTGGGTAAAATCGTTTCATTTATCGTAGGTGTTTTGACTAGTTGTTCTTGACATTATTATTACTTATATCATGATTTAATTATTTCCAGAATATAAAATATGATTTATATATCATATATATTCAGTATATATATATATATAAT
Organism: Viscum album; assembly: GCA_963277665.1. Lineage (NCBI taxonomy): Eukaryota > Viridiplantae > Streptophyta > Magnoliopsida > Santalales > Viscaceae > Viscum > Viscum album. The sequence goes on from OY728137.1 coordinate 2,050,316,022, forward strand.
AGATAGATAAATGAAATGAAAAACACCGTTCATGGAGACGGTAGTCCGTACGTACGCATGAACACTGTTTTCCTTTCCTTATTGTCTTGAATGTAAGTAAGTAGATGACATACATATATATATATACATAAATCCAGTAGCTTTATAATGTCATATATTTCATTATTATTTCTTATATATACTTTATAATCATTCTTAAATGGTTAACATGGAGAATGAATCTCATCGCGTCGTGGAGACGGTAGTCCGTACGTACGCACGAGCGATGATATCATTTCCATAAATATTGAATAGAATTGGAGTGGTTTATACAATATATCAGAATCAATATGATGTTGTAATATCTATGTATAGTTATTCTTTACACCATTATACCCATCCATGTAAGGTGGTGGTGGAAAATAGATTACACCACGGCGTGGAGACGGTATTCCGTACGTACGTACGCGCGGTGATTTCTTTTTCCGTAGGATGGATAGATGGTGAAATAGGGTTGTTTCATACTTATAATAACATATCAGTATATGATTGATACTTATGTTATTACTTCTTAATGAAACAACCTAAGAAGAAGAAGTGGAAGAAGAAATAAAGATGAAAGAATTGGTAACGGTAATTACCTCTTCTTTGAAGCGCCTCTTTGAGACCTCCTCTTAGGGCACTAAAATTGGTCTATGAGGAAGACCAGAACCTCTAGAATGTTTCTAGGGAAGTGGAGAAGGGATTTTGTCAGGTTTTGGCCGAGCTTGAGTGCTCAAATTGGTGTGAGGAGGAGGGGGAGGAGGTGTCCTTTTATAAGGGAGGAGAGGGGCACCTTAGGAATATCTCAAAATATTATTTTATATTAAAGTAAAAATCGGTTTATAATGGTTCCAAAGGGTCTTATTTCGAAGATAAAGTGGGGATGGGTCGAAATCCTATCATCCAATAGGATTTAGACAAGTTTAGGTTATTATTTTAACCTTAACAATTAGATTTAACTCTAAGTTAAATAATTTAACTTTTACCGTGTCTTTTTGTTTTCTTACACTATATGGTTAATACACATACTATAACATGCCAAACGAACCCCAAATTGTTTATTATTAATATATATATCCTTATCTAAGTCATTTGGCCAAACCTTAGATTTTTATGAATAAAATAACAATTAATAATATAATATTTTATTTAAAAACTATTTTGTGTCAATTTTGATACTATTTGATATATGATTTTTGTGAAAGTCATAAAAGAATTATATGTTCGAACCAAGTTGATTAAATAAACACTTATATATCATAGTAACCTAAAAAATTATTGGAATTCATAAAAAGTCTCAAATTAAATTCATTTGAGAATTTATAACATCAATTATGTTAATATTTCCTTAAAAGGGTAATTACTGCATCATCGTTGTGTCATAAATAAATTAATTTATTTAAAGTCTAAAAATTATAAATAAAATATCATTATGTAGGAAATATTTTTATATTTCTAGTGAATATTTATAGTCGAATTTATCTTATGTATAACCCCATATTAAAATGATTTACTGATTAAACTTTGATTTTAACTATTTTAACCCTTCTTTAAATAAATTAATAATAAATGTCCTAATCTAACCCAAGTGGGCCTAAATGGTCATATTTTATTCCTAAGTTTGTTTTTGGTCGAATTAAACTTATCCAATAGAATTAGTACATGTGTTAGGGTAATAGTAATATCATTTTTACCCTTAGTTTCCCTATTTACTATTAACCGCGGTAAAAAAAAGTAAAAAGTTACTATTCACCAAAAATTATTTTCATCTCATTGAACCACATTTTACTTACTGACATCAACCGTGTCTCTCGGATTTTTGAAATTCCATTCACAGAAGCGGTAAAATTAAGATTTATAAAGAAATTAATTTTTTTAACTACCACTTAGTAGTTTCAATATTCATCAAAAAATGATGTTTTTCAGAACAATGCCAAAATTTCATCCTAAGCTATAGTTCATATTCCGAATTCAAAAATGAAGTATATTTTTCCAAATTCATATCATAGAAGTTGCATTAATTAATTTTATAATTAAATCCCGCTGTTAAAACAAATAGCGTGTTTTTAAGAAACAATAACTATCAAAAGACTGACACTTGTTTATGTCAGGTTTAAATGTGAAATTACATCCACTGACCAACATTGTATTAAATTGTAAAAATATATTCTAAATATACTTTAAAACCACTCAAATTAATAATTTATCACTAATAATTATTTCGATTGAAAAAGTTGTTTTTATCTAAAATTTAGTAATTTTCACTATTCATCAGAATTTGAAAGTTATCCGAAAATTACCAAAATTTCACCCTAAGCTAATTTCGATATTCCGAATCCAAAAATGAAATCCATTTTGAAGAATAAAATTTACAAAATTTCAAAAAGTGGTTATTACTATTCATAACGGCTAGTTTTAATAACATTTTAATAACATATCGCTGTTTAGTGAAACTCGTTATTGCGTACTATACACGCTATCGAGGAAGGTCGCGATTGCGTATAATACAAGGAAAGTTATGGATGCGTGTTTTGCAAGCTCTTTTTGGTGTAGCGTACAACACAAGACATTAATAAAATTAAAAAGAATATTTTTCATAAAATCTCGGGCTGTTACAGAACACACACTAATAATGTTGGGTGTCCCATCTCTACCAAAGAATAGAGGCAAGAGAAACTTGTTCCCTGATGTGATAAGGGATTACCATTCACATTATCTCTCTCTAATAACCACACCAATATACAACATCACTCAAGCGTTTATAAATTGAGCTTCAAGTTTATCAGACCTCACTTCTTAACACTTCCATGGGTACAATACTCACACACTAATATAATAGGTGAGCACCATGCTACCTATCTAAAGATTCAAGGGGTTCTACGTCCTATGGTGATAGGGAATTTTACCGACCTCAACATCATCCCAATGATCCGCCTTTATCACAACTCATGGTTAATAATCTCTACTATATATTCATTATCAAAGCACACCACATCATATCTCATAGTCCTCTACAGATTTCACCATCATGTGCTATGTGAAAATGTGCTCAGGATAGGCTACTCACAAGCATGGATCTGATTCCTAGAAAAAGATATACACTACGTAAAATATCCAAGTAAGATCACAAGAAATTAGACAACATGAAATAAGTCCCACATGGTGTGTTATCCCACCTGAGAAGCTGGTCATGTCCACCGTTGGCACAGATTGGCAATCCATGGTGGCATACACAGTGTGTATAACCCGTACACATTGTGACCTGCATCACTGACCCTGTTTGTGTCCTTTCTTCGTACGTATCATCCATCTTTACCTCACACAAGATGCGTACAACTGTGTCCATTGTGTGTATAGGCTAAATGTCCATATTTTTCATTCTATTTTCCCATTCCCTTGTACTTTGGCTGTATAGTTGTACATGACAATGTACTACCACACAACTACCTTGGTCATGTCCTCTGTCCACATGACATAGGGTGACTACATGGAGAGTGACCGTAGTATATGATATGTAGTCCCCAAAATTAATCTTCTTCAAAATGGAAGAAAACTAATCATGTGTCACCAATTTTCATGCCGTGTAAACTAGAATTCTCTTGGTAATTTCCCTTTAAGTCACCCGATTCACCCCAGTGTACCACAAAACCTAAATATTAGACAAGATGTCATCTCTAGAAATCATAAGAGGACAATAAAAATGTATAAAAATTCATATAAAAGGTTATTGGGAATAAAACACAAATACACCTACCTCGATGGATACATTCCAATTCCTCAGGTGTAGAAAGATGCCCAGACTATGATACTCATATATCTGATGATGATCGATGCCAAGAATGGAGATCAGTAGTACCTTGTCACTTTAATTTAGCCTTATTTCACCATCACACCAAAGGGAGAGAGGAGAGGTGTTCAAATATCCTTGTATCATGTAAACTAATGGGGCGGGGGAGGGGTATAATTGGTTAAATTAAATTTAATCAATTAACTCCCTTTTAAAACCATATCGCCAACTCACCCACAAACAAACTCTTAGTGATAGCAAATTTTAGGTCATGAATATAGTAAACACAATGTTATGAACTCAAACAAGGTCCCATAATTCTGACATGAGACTCAAATAAAGAGTTATTCCACATTTCAAGAGAAACAGAGCATTCATAACTTAATAATTTTAAAATTTTTAATATAACAACTCCAAGTCTCTCCAAGGCATGAAAACTTATGCCGACTCAGTTCCTGGCCTCGAAAATATTCCTAAAACTTCTCCAATGTCTTATAGGTCAAAACCCAATTCATTACATTCTCCCCACATTAAGTATTTTCATCCACTAAAAGTGAAAGTCTAGGAACAAGGGAAATAAACTAATATACCTATTATAACTCCCCATCCATTTTTCTCACTTGGGATCCCACACCACATAAAAGCAAACACTCTATAGAACCACTAAGGATAAATCACACCCACATCCATCTCTAACTATTCAAACATCATATAGTAACTCTAAAATTTCTCCACAGATGTGACAAGTAATAGAACACCAAGCAGCATTGTCCATCTGTTGTCATAGGTTTTAATGGCACACCTATTCAATAACCTGACATAAATACTAATGTAACTCTATATTTTTCATCCACCCCTGCAAGAACTACACCATGAACTCTTTCAGGGTCGTGAATTCATGGTTGAATATGAGAACGTGAGGGTATCGACAAAAAATATAGGGATTCCCATGTGTAATAAGCTTGTCTTATCGAGCCCTTCATTTGTGAACCACCAGCTATAACGTAAATCGCCCAACTAGAAACACAGACACACTATCTAGTGTCATCCTAATAGAGTATGGATGGTAGGAAACCAATCCACACTATGGAAACATCATTGGTTTACCTCTTCATCTAAGGAATAGTTTTATGAAGGGATCTCCCACCACTCGAGCTACCAAGCATATGGGTCTATAAGAAAATATCCACCAGAAATGATCGGACCTTCTCTGAAACTCCATCACAAAAACCATCCTAAAAAAGGCAAGTATAATTAATTTATCCACCACAACTAAACACTATCCTTTTGGGAGGCACAAACACTCCTACATGGTTTTAATAATGTCATAAAAACACATATCGGTGGGGGAAAACTGTCCCTCTTTATCATGGGGTAAAATATACATTAAAATACACCATCATAGGGTTATAACGATACCCTATATCACGTTGGTAAAACATTGAGAAAGAAGATGAATTAAAAGAGTAACTCAGAACTATTTTTGACCATTACTTCAACAAAAATTATAAAGGACGGAAATCATACATCAATTGATCCTCAAATCCAACGGGTCAAAGGCCTCTATGGCCTATAACTGTCCCCTACCCCTCCTCCATTTCCCTATGCTCGGAGTGGACCACCAAGGTGTGATATTGAAAACACCATGATCCACCTTCCACCTTCCGCTACTCTACTATATCCTCATCCATGTCTTCTGTCATGTGGAATTCCCTACTCCAAATGATACATCAAATAGAGTGGTCAGTCAACCAGATCCCTCTCAGTAGCACAAAGGGTTATAAAATGTCTAGAAATATTACCATGGATTTTTAATTCATAAAAAAACCTATCATATGGATGAAAAGGTCCTTAACAGGGATCCTATGCTATAAGACCATGTGCCTGAGTATGGGCATGGGTATGCATCCTTCTACCTGATTCTGCTATCTTCTAAGTAATGTAGATCCCTCAGACTTGTGACTCCAACTTTTGACCACATACACCTATCCCTCCACCTAGAATCTCTCTCCTACCATAGCTCACTCCAGTACCCTCACATATGTGGGAAGGAATAAGGAAACCACGCTTTCTGGGATGCCTCTATAGAGGACCTTCTCAATGGTCCAAGAACTGAATAATGGGTCTTGAACCATTTACAAAGAGTATCAAAATAGGTATGTGAACCTCAATTATTACTCTTCCATTGTCATGATATCTTTCATATGATTTAGAAGCTCCTATATACACACCAATCTCAATATAACTGGGTAAAAGAATTCCTTGAATGCAACACCCTGACCCCTATAGACCAGAGTTGGTGCATTACATGTTTTATTAGCATGGTAAAAAGGAATGAAAATCCCAAATGAATGATAATATTGGTAGTTTTGAAGAAAATAGATACATATATGTAACACAAATTACATTGGAAAAGGTTACAAAATACATTACATAACAAAAACTAAAAACTGGAACCACATACACTCAATAAATGACCACTTTTTCATCACCTGTTAAAGGTAAATAATTGAAAGGGGTGAGATCAAATGATCAGTAAGGGTTAAAAATAGAAGACTCATGAATCCATAATAACTAAATCATAAATAATTTGACATATCAATATGGCATGGTGAATAAATGAAAACCCACGCCATTAATAAATTGGGAATGAAACTGCATCCATAGATTTTGTCATAGTAAATATCTCATGGATTGTAATAAATGATAATGAATCAAGATAATTCATTCAAATTTTTAATCATGTTTCTGGTACATGATACCATAATACCATTAAAATGGTTTAGTTTTGTGTGTAGAAACCCGTCTGATTTTTGGAAAAAAACTTGATGGGTTTATCGCCATCTGATTTGTCTAATGAGACCTGCTGATGCATCGAGGGGCTATAGCGGGCCCCAAAAACCACTGAAAGTACAAATAGTTCATTATATATTGATTTAATACAAGATAAATATTCATTTTCAATATCCATATAGAGTAGAGAATACGAATTCATCAATATTTCGAGAGTTAAAATAACATTCCAATTATACACTGTATGTAAAATGCTGTACAGTTTAGAAAATAAACATATCCATGATATGTGATTATGGATATTTAATAGAATATAATTTCAAATGAAAATTTATATCCAATGTTCATTAGGTACACTAAACAAGGATTATTAGGTGCTCAAGACAAAGTTAGTCACAACAAAATGGTAGTTGAGACAAGGTCCCTTACAACAATTTAATCTGTCGAATCATATGACCAGAACATAATAACAATAAAATGAATCATTAAATACCTAGAATATAAAGATAATCATGTTATTATATATCAAATGGTAGTACACATATACCCCATGGAAGAAATAAGGGTTGAACAATGGAAATCACACAGAATTAAAAGTGAGATGAAAAACCCCTTACCTTATGCTCGAGTGTGTTCTTCTATTGTTTTAATGACCTGAATAATAAAATTTAGCATCATTAATTAATAAATCCAGAACCTAATATACATGTCACTGGATTATTATAAGCTTATTAGGTTCATTCATGGACCTTTTATGGGATTAATAGGTTTCATTCTATTTTTTGGAATCATTTTCTTCCTTGGTTTTCATGATTCATTTACTTTTATTCATGAATGGAAGTTCAATTAAAATGTGGTTAAACATGAATTTTTTTAATATATATTATTAGTTTCATTAAAGAGTTATAAATGATCTTATAATGATTCTATGTTAAATACTTGAGGATGAATCATTAGTTTAAGGTTATTGATAAACGATTAGATTTAAATTGACAGTTTTGTGTACAATGAATTTGTTTTGTTTTATTATTCCATATTATGAGTGTGTAGGGATTATATAAAATTATTGATTTTAAATAAATATATTCTGATCCATTTCAACCCTAAAAATGGTTTTATGATAAGAATTAAATCCTGTAACGGAAATTGAGAACCCATCACCTTTGAATGTGATAAATTAACACATCTCAGACTATGTTTTTATTTTTAGTATAAGAGTAGGGAGAAAGAGATATGATGATGAAATAATCCATTATATTAATATAATTCCAGTTACTTTAAGGTAAAATAATTTATCAATGAATTAGGGTGAGGGGAGATGAGGAAATATGTATAAAAGAAAGGAACTCAAAATAAGAGAGAAATTGAGAATTCTCTTATGAAAGTTCGACAGCATAACAGCGTCACATAAAATTTAATAAAATTGTTTGATGAGAGAAAGGGGTTATATCATCACTATTACATAATATGGGATGTAAGGGGAAAAAGTACAAAAATATCCCCACATAATCCAATTGAAAATAAAAGGGAAAACCTTAAATGAAATATTTATGAAAAGAGAAGGGGGTTGATTCTTTTACCTTGTAGAGTAACTCCCAAAACATGAAGTTTGGGACATTGGGGGTCTAAGGACACATTGGAAGGAATCCTAGGGATGTTATACGACCAGATATTCTAGGATAATGTGTTTTGAATGAATGGAAATGAATCCGGTGAGTGGATAATTTTAATAATTAGGAGGGAGTTTTTTATTAATTAAAAGGGACTCCTCATTAGTGGTTTTTGCAAAACCATAGGCTTGCCAATGATATTTACCCATGGTATTTTATACATGGGAAACATATTGTCAAAATTTACTATAATAAAGTCTAACAACATTTTTTATTAAATTATTACATCATTATGATGTCATTAAACTACCAAAAACTCAACACTGTATTTTTACTATTCACAGAAAAAACAATTATTTTGAAAAAATCCAAAATTTTCACCCTAACAATTTTTCAATGTGTAGTATTCAAAAATGAACTCCATTTTTTGAAAATAATTTTCTAGTCATTTTTAATTTAATTTTTAAAAAAAATCATTGTTAATTTGAAAATAACCATTTTAATGATATAATTTGTTCTATATCATATTGAAAAATCAATTTAGATCTTATTATATTTTTACCTTAAGAAAATAAAATATTATAAATATTTAATATTTATAAGGGTCATATTACTATTCATATTACTCTTCATAGGGGTATGTTATTATTCATCAAAAAATCAAGTTGGTTAAATCTGACTCCAAATGACTTTCTTGTCACAACTCTAGATAACCGTTTTTCGAAATTCAAAACATATAAGTGGAAAATTTATGATTAACGGATAGATTTTGAATATATGTTAAATAAAAACTTTTGATTAAATGAACACAATGATTTATAAAATATTTTCTATGAATAGATTATATTTATGATAAGCATACCATAAAATGATTGGGCTGTTATATTATTCCCTCCTATAGAAATTTTGTCTTCGATATTTTATATATAAAGCCCACCAAAAAGATGTGGGAGGTTCTTATTCATAACATCATAAAATTCCCATGTTTCATCCTCCATATTTTGGTTTCTCCAAATAACCTTTACTAGATGAGTCCTCTGGTTTTTCAATACCTACTTACATATGTCAAAGATCCCGGTATCCTCTTCATAGTTTGAAAAATCAGGTTCCAGTTCTATTTCATTATAGGTGAGTATAAGCATTGGGCCTGGAATGTATTTCATCAATAATGTAACATGGAATACATTGTGGATTTTGGAGAGACATGGCTTCATTGCTAAATAGTAATCTACAGATCTAATTCATTCCATAATTTCAACTGGTCTGATGTAACTGGGGCTCAGTTTCCCATTCTTACCGAACCAAAAGAACCCTTCCATTGAGAAACATTCAGAAAGAAATGATCTCCCACTTGGAATTCCAATTCCTTTCTCTGATTGTTTGCTTAACTCTTCTTCCTATATTGGGATACTTTAATATTTTCCTGGATTGTTGTGATTTTTTCCGCAGTATCTTCAATATGTTCTAGGCCTATAAGTTTCCTCTCACCAACTTCATCCCAACAAGATGGATTTTGTCATCTCTTTCTATATAATTAATTATATAGAGCCATTTGAATACTAGAATGGAAACTATTGTTGTCTGAATATTCCAGAAAAGGAAAGTATTGATTTGACATACCTTGGAATTCAAGAGAGGATAACCTCAGAATGTCTTCTAGAGTTTGAATTGTCCTTTCTGACTATCCGTCAGTTTGGGGGTGATAAACAGTACTCATATGAAGCTCAGTATTCAAAGCCATCTAGATACTTTTCCCAAATTTTTATATAAACTGAGGATCTCGATCGAACACAATTGATATAGGCGCACCATGAAATCTTACAACTTCATTAATATATAGTCTTTCCATACGCCCAATTGGTAATAATTCTCTTATAGGAAGGATATTTGATAATTTTGTGAGACGATCAACAATTACCCATATTGCATCATTCCTTATAGTGTTCCTTTATAGACCAGTGACAAAATCCATTATAATGTTATCCCACATCCACTTAGGAATATGTAGAGGCTTCATCAATCCTCTAGGATGTTGTCTCTCAAACACAGAGTCTTCCAATATCCTATCTATAACAAAAATAATTTTCTTGTGTAGATTTTCATCATTAGATTGAGATCATTATATATTCTCAATTAAAGATGGTTTAGCAATCATTTGAAAGGGTAATGATGTTTCCCGTTCCATAACAATTCCCATATCCATATTTATTAGATCAATGAATATAGGATCTCTCTCAATCCTCATATGAGTCAGATGTCCATGATATTTCCTACTTAATGCATCTACCACCTTATTTTACATTCTAGGGTGGTATTGTATTGAACAATCGTAATCTTAGAGTTACTCAAGCCATCTCATTTTCCACATGTAATGTTTTTTTGGTTTGAAAATGTATTTCAAACTCTTTTTATTTGTGTATATACCACATTTTCACCGTAAAGATAATGACTCCATATCTTCAAAACAAAGATTATATATAAAAACTCTAGATCATGTATTGGATAATGTTTCACATGAGTCTTTAACTGCCTTGATTCATAAGCAAAAAAATTACCATTTTCTATAAGGACGCAACCCGACCTATTCTTTGATGAATCACTATATATTACAAATCCATCACTTCGAGATGGAAGAGTCAAAATTGGAGCATTGGAAAATCTGTTTTAAAATCCATCGAAGCATTATGTACATTCTTCTTTCCACGCAGAATTGACTCCTTTACGTGTGAGCTTAGATAGCGAGTTATCCAGTCAGGCGAAATTCTGAACGAAATTTCAATAGTAACCTACTAATCTAATAAAACGATGTACATTAGTTATGTTTGTTGGCATGGGCTAATCTTGGATTTCCATTGTCTTCAAAGGGTCAACTAGGAATCCATCCTTAGAGAAAATATGGCCTAGAAAATAAATGGATTGATGCCAGAATTCAAACTTGATAAACGTCCTATATAATTCATATCTTCAAAGAGATTTCATAGTAATACACAAGTGGGCCTCATGATCTTCATAGATTTTTGATTATTCCATGATACCATTTATGAATAACATAAGAATGTTATCAAGATATTCCATGAAAACTCTATTCATAAAATCCATGAAACCAGAGGGTGTATCATTCAGTCCAAAAGGCATCACTATAAAGTCGTAATTCCCAAACCAGGTTAAAAATTATGTCATAGGAATATCTTCATTGCTCACAGGCAGCTGATGATATCCGGGTCGAAGGTAAATCATCAATAAGTACTGAGCTCCATTATATTGATCAAATAAATCATCAATATGAGGACATGGAAACTTATTATTTATTATAATAGGGTTGATTTCCCTATAATAAATGCATAGCCTCATGGATCCATATTTCTTTTTCACAAACAAGATCGGGGCTCCCTATGGAGAAACACTAGTTCAAATAAATCCTTTTTCAATCAACTCTTATTATTTTTTTTTAGCTCCACTAACTCCACAGTGGAAATTCCATAGGGGGTCATTGATAAATGTCATTAACGAAGAATTAAGTCAATAGAATTCTCAATTTACCACTATCCAGGTAAATCCTCTAGAAACACATCAATTTATTCTCGCACCATATTCACATCTTCAATTTAAATATTTCTTTCCTCGCCCAAAGCTATTGGTTTCTCCTAATATCCATTAATTTAATTCAATAGAGATAATGTGGGTGGGTCTAGATAAGAATTAGATGGTGATGTCTCTTCTTTAAAGATAACAGATTCCACAGCATTTTCAAAAACTGTAAATTTCTTTTTCTTGCAATAAATCATCGCATCATAGTTTGACAACCAATTCATACTGAGAATTATATCAAAGTCAGTCATTGTTATGATGATTAGGTTAGGAACTAAAGGATATTTATGCATCACAAGTGGTACTAGTTGACATGACTTTATTGCAATGATGAATCTGCTAAGAGTTTTAACTGATAACTCCTTTATTAAATAAAATTGGAAATGTCTAATTTTCTTGGAAAACGGGGAAGATATAAATGAATGTGATGATGTGGAATCAAATAAAGTGTTGGTTATGTTTGAGGGAACAATTAATGTAACTACCACTACATCATTATGAACTTCAACTTCTACAGTTGTAATGGCATAAGATATCCCTTTCTCTCTTGGCATTTTCTTAGGCATATTTCTTTTTCCAATAGGACACTAATTTTCATAGTGTCCCATATCTCTACAATTCTAGCATTGAACATAATCAAATTGTTTCTTCCCCTTGAATTCCTGAGATAGATAACCCTTTTCTCCACACTTATAGTAGACTCCCATGTGTTTTATGCATTTCCCACGATGACTATTTCCACAGTTCTCGCATAATGGGAATGTCTTCATTTTCAAGATCATATTTGAACTTCACCTATCCCATATTTATCAGAGTACCTCTTTTTTATCATGTTTTTATTGAAAAAATTTGATCTAGAATATTCCTTCACTATTTTGATGGCACTTGATACAATCATATCATATGATGAAATTTTTTGAGAAGCTAGTTCCCTTTGAAGACATGGATTAAGACCATAAATGAAATGATCAATCTTATCCATTGATTAACATACGTAATATAAAGAATACCTGGATAGCCTTGTGAAGGTAGCCTAATAATCTGCAGCATTGTCTTCTTTCCTTTGAATTAAGCCAAGGAATTTCCTATTCATTTCGGTTCATTTCTCATGAGGAAAACATTTTTCAAAGAATATTTCCATAAAAGACATTATTTCTATATCTATAATTTCTCCTTCCTCCGTGGTATTCTATATCAAGGACCACCATTGTTCATCAGTGTAAGAACTTGATTATTATCTTTTGAGGTACGAGTTTCTTCTTTTCTCTTTTCCTTAAGTGTTTTTGAGAGATAAGGAAAATGGGGGGAAAATCCTAAATTTTGGGACTACACGCCATTTACTTCTCTACAAGCCAGGTACTTTGGCTGTGTGGGATGAGTACACAGGGTGTGTAGCCATGCTTACAAAAATGGGTGTAAAAACTGACTACACGACGTGAAGTGGGTTTTTACACACCGTGTACTCAGTAGAAAGGTAAATAGTATTCCGGTGGAAGTAGCCGCTAGTTGACTGACAGTAAAAACTATGTAATCTAGAATACACGCCGTGTACTCATGTCGACAGATGAACTATGCGGCGGTGCTACCAGAGGAACAGTTAAATGAGGAAAGTACTCGCCGTGTAGTCAATAGTACACGCGGTGTAGTTTTTTTCTCTCTTAAAATGGGTAGTATCCTCCCCTGTTCATAGGGAAGGCATAGAACCAGAGGAGGAGTGGGGAGAGAGGGCCTAACCTTTGAGGAGCTACAGATCACGTGCCAGGAATCCATTTTTGCCTCTATCGATCTCGTTGGGACCGTACAGGTAAGCCTCTCCCTCTCCATAAGTCTTTCTTACCAATTCTTTCCTGAGGGAAAGTTATTTGTGTCTGAACAAGTTTTATTCTACCCCAGATCTACGTCGTCTTTGGGAGTTTCTGGAAGCGACGTTCACATCTACTATTTAGGGGCGTTTAAGGTAGGTGGCTTGGTGTTTAAATTCCAATTGTTGTGCGTTTTTTTGTACCGTTGTGCTACGAAACCATGTTGGGGTGTCCTGTGGCTGAGGCCTTGGCTGTTTAAATACCTAGAATTGTATAGGTAATTAAATGTGATAATTAACTGATGTTTGGGATCCCTTCTTAGATCGAGGATCACCCCGGGTGTGCATTCCTATATTTAGCCGTTTGTCCAGGATACCCGAGGGTATGCCAGGTTTATATTATGCATTACTTTTGCCTTGAGATGAATTGTATGTAAATTGTATGTTTATATGTTGGGCATGGACTGGTTAATTGTTTAGCCTGAGGGAATTGTGGATTATCCTGAGGGCGTAGTTTTATTAGCCTGAAGGAAATGCTTGAGGGAAATATTCTGATTACCTAAGGGTTTCATTTCACTTTGTCCTAAGGGAAAGATTCTATTTCACCAGAGGGAAATGCCTAAGGGAAAGGTATTGTATAGCCTGAGGGCATGGTTTTACTATATTAGCCTGAGGGCAGAATTTTGGTTGGCCTGAGGGATTAGGTTCTGTTGAGATAATAATGTTATTAAATTAAATGGTTAAAAATGAATAATAAAATGGCAATATAACTGGTAAAGTTAGTTACTTTTTTGTACTGCCTAGTTATATTCATTTTACTATAGCACACTTTTGTTGCATATTTTTCACACATTTAGACACGAGCCTTTGGCGGGCGCCTACTGGGATTTATTTCTCAGACCCTGTTTGGGTCATGTCTTCATCCAAAACAGACTATGTTGCTGCATGTGTGGATAAGGGAAAGGGTCCCTATACAGGTACATGATTGTTGCTGAGGAGTATGGGAGCATGGGACTGAGCATAGGCTCACGATGCTACCAGTTGTTTTGTTGCATTCGGTCGTACCTTTACATTCTATATTATCATGTTGTATTGTTGTGTAACATGTTCTACTTGTTTTCTATGAACTTGAGACATGTTTCATCATTATCAATACAACTATTGGTTATCTATTTACTGAAGTTGTTCATTTTTAATGTGTATGGTTTATTGCTTCTGCTTTTTTTGTCTATTGTATATTTTATTCCGCTGTGCTACACTTTGACAAATGAGGGCATAGTTTCCAAACTATCAGACATGTGCCCTCACTACTGGTCAGCAACCTCTGTTGTTTTGGGAAATGTGCTTGAGGTCATGTGGCGAACCGGGTTCAGGGCACTAGTTGAGTGGCACCCTGGCCCAGGATGATAAAAAGTGGTATTAGAGCTATTCAATTCTTTTATATACTATTTGGAGCCTTAGTCAGGGATAGGACGGAAATGGTAGTTGGTTATAAGATGTGTCCAGTGTAGCTAACCCGTGTATAGGGAAAATCCTATTTTCCTTGCATTTCTATTTTATTAATATTTTTGTTTCCATTTGATCTGATTTTCACCGTTGGGTGATGCACTTGGGATTGTACTATTTATATGTTATACATGGGTTCTATTTAGTTGAAACCCAATGAGATGAGGGTATACCATCTCGTGCATCATTTAGGCACATGATATAAATCACATGCCATGCATAGTTCCTTGCATTGTAGGTGCATTAAAAATTGCCAGTTGTTGTGATGGTTGTTGTGCTACAAAAGCATGTTCTTGTGATAACTGCTTTGATAAATACCTACTATATGATAGGGTATTTTCGAGCCTGCTAATAGAATGAATGAAAAACATTGGTTGTTGGGGAGTATGGGCCCTCAAAGACCGGAATTTGGTGGATCATGGACTTGTTTACTTGTGTATTACTTGTATAAGATGCCAAACTTTGATTCGCGGGGAGTATGGGACCTCACAGATTGGAATTTGGCAAAAATGTGTTTTTTTAGTGTTTTATCTAGGCTCTAGAGTAGTTTCTGAGACATACTTTCCGGAAAACCCAGTATCCACACCGTTTAGTTCTATTGACACACATCATGTGTTCTTCTATTCGGGAAGAAATGAAAACATATTGAGTACACTCCGTGTACCCTATGTACATGCCGTGTAGTCTCTTTCCATGTCATAGACCATGTGGGTGGGGACCCAGGGAAGGGAAATGCTTGGGGAAAAAATGATGTGTACCGGATGTACACTCCATGTAGTGTTGACCCAAAGTCCGCCCGTGTAACTAATAACACGGACGGAGGAGACCTTATGACATACACGCCGTGTCCACTGGGGCACACGTCATGTATTCTGGCCTGGGGACCCGGCCATCTAACTAACAATACAGATCGGGGTAATCCTTTCATGTACATGTAGTGTCCATCTGGAACACTCTGTGTAGTGTGAGCCATGTATCCGGCCATGTAACTAACAACAGGGGTTGGTGGAGCTCGTCTAGTATACGCTATATGCTTGAGGAACACGCCGTGTAGTCTTGTCCGAGGAAAGACTGTGTGGACTTAGCCGTGTGGATGGGGAAACGGGGTGCTGTAAACGCCGTGTTTGGGTGTAACATGCCGTGTAGTATAAATCCGTGTAGTCATCCATGTCACAATCGACACGGGATGTTGGAAAATTAAACTATAAAGGCCGTGTAGATTATATACACGCCGTGTAGTTTTGTTCAATGAGAGTCATGTGTCTTAGCCATGTAGAAGGACCCGGGCAGGGGAAGATAAGTCAGGTACACACCGTTTAGTTAGTGTACATGCAATGTAGTTTTGTTGTGAAATCATGAATGCCTTCTTCCTCCTGGTCCCCTTTTTGGTCACTTCGTTTTCAGACTGTGATAATCTTGATCTATGGTGTGAGTTTAACCATTTAGAGTCATGCCGCTGAGATGACCATGAAGTTTTCTCCTAGAGAGCGGAAACAATTATACTCCAGAAATGGTGGGGCATGGGCTACCAGTGGATCCTCTAAAAGATCCAGATTTGGCGCCAACCGTTATACCAGACACAAGTGCAGAGGTGCAGTTCTGTGAAGGCTTTATGCTGTTCATGCAGACTATTCAGGGAGCACCGCCGGCTGCCACATCAATGGCTGAGCTGACTCATATCTTCCAATAGCAGTATCTTCCTACGTTCTCAGGGGATGGCGGACCACAGTCTACGGAGACTTTTCTGGAGTCTATGGAGAATATTTTTGAGCATCCTGAGACACCTCCATGGAGGATGGTCAAGCTCGCGATGTATATGCTACGTGATTCCTCCAAGAGGTGGTGGGATGTTACCACCCAGTCAAAGCATCACAGAGTCATGGCGTGGGAATACATTCAGACCGCTTTGTATGACTTCTTCCCAGAGTTGTTGAGGGAAGATAGATCTCGAGATTTCATTAATCTGCAGTAGGGAGCTATGTCGGTGGTGGATTATTCTACTCATTTCACCGAGCATCAGCGTTTTTCACCTGTTCTGGTGGGTGATGAGGCGTTGAGGGCCAGACACTTTGAGGATGGTCTTCAATATAACATTTGAGAACTGGTAAATGTTTTCAAGTTGCCTATAGTAAATTCTATTGTATACCAGGCGCTGATCATAGAGAGGAACCTGCGAGAGACTAGTGGTGCGAGCCAGGGAGGTTCAGTACCAGTTTCTGGTACTATTTCTACCGGAAAGAGGAAGTGAAAGATAATTTTCTCTCACAATGGCAGTACTAACCAGGCAGTTACTTCAGGTGGCTCGGTTAGGTTATACTAATGTGTTAATGAGGGGCACAAGAGACCGCAGTGTCCACGTGACCTAGTGGAGTGCCGAGCTTCCAGCAAGATGGGTCATCTTCTATAATTTTTAGGGAGTTTTTACCAATGGATAGTGAGAGGGATTCTATGCAGACTCCACTTGCGGGAGCAGGACCAGTAGCTTCTTACCAATTGGGGAACTAGAATATGTCAGGCCATGCAGGCGGGGATGGTGGGCGTGGCCGTGGTAGCTAGACACCAGGATCTCAAAAGAAATAGGGCGAGACAGATTAGGGTTTCCAGGTTGGGTCGCAGGGCTACGACACTGGGCAAGAATATTCAGTGCAACAGAACCAGCAAGAGCAGGATCCTAGACCTTCTACAGCTAGAGATACTATTCTAGTATCTTCTGTCTTATCTTCAGTGCTTTTAGATACGGGTGCTACACATAGCTTTGTATCTATGCCTGTTGTGGAGATTATTAGGCTCTATGTTTCTTCTTATTCTGATGTTATGGCACTAGACACTCTATTGGGAGATAGAACGGCTGGTGTGTGTTTGTGCAAGGAGTTCCCCCTTGAGGATGGTGGGTATCACTTTCTATGAGATACCTACGTCTTGGAGATGATGAGATATGATTTCATTCTATGGATGGAATAGTTGGTTCCATTTAGAGCCTTTGTAGACTTCTATCATCGTAGGGTGAGTTTCACATCACTAGAGGAAGGTGAGTTTCTATACAAAGGTGAATGTGATATTAAATAGATTTGAGATAGACAAGAGCATCATGGGTGAGGTGGTGCGACATCCCAGATTGTGAGTATATATCTGGATGATTAGGGGACTTCTCAGACAGATTTCCCTCTAGTGGTTGAACGTTTCTTGGATGTCTTCCTAGATGACTTTTCAGGTCTACCTCCAGAGCATGAGGTGGATTTCTCTATCGAAGTTATGCCAAGAGCGGCACCGGTATCCATTCCTCCTTATAGGATGGCCACTCCAGAGTTGTAGGAGCTCGAGACGTAGTTAGAGGAGTTACAGGAAAAGGGTTTCATGAGACCCAGTACTTCTCCTTGGGGTTCGTTTGTCCTCCTTTCAAAGAAGGTAGACGGTACCCAAAGACTCTGTGTGGATTATCGGAAGTTGAACCAGTTGACGGTCAAGAACCAATATCCCTTGTCGGGGATTGATGATCTCTTTGATCAAATTCGTGGATCAAAAGTGTTATAAAAGATTGAATTGAGATCTGTATGTCATCATTTTCATGTTAGAACATCTGATATACCTCTCACAGCCTTTTGTAGTAGGTATAGTCTATATGAGTACATGGTTATGCCGTTCGGACTCACAAACACTCCAGCAGTTTTCAGGGATCTGATGAATGGTGTGTTCTATCCTTATCTGGATTCTTTCGTGGTAGTATTCGTGGACGATATCTTGGTGTAATCTCACACTCGACATGACCATGCCACCCATCTTGAGATCGTATTGAGTACACTGAGAGAGCATCATCTATATGCTATGCTCTCGAAGTGGCACATTTGGATGGACCATATCGACTTCCTAGGCCATATCATCACAAAGGCAGGAGTTGTTGTGGACCCAGAGAAGGCGAGAGCAGTAGTTTCTTGGGAGAAGCCTAAAAACATGTTTGAGATATGGTGTTTCTTACATCTCGCTGGTTACT
This sequence comes from Viscum album, assembly GCA_963277665.1. NCBI lineage: Eukaryota > Viridiplantae > Streptophyta > Magnoliopsida > Santalales > Viscaceae > Viscum > Viscum album. Next base: position 2,050,335,116 of record OY728137.1, read on the forward strand.
TCATACTCTTTATAAAGGACTTCTCCAACATAGCAGCACCATAGACGGGCCTGACTAAGAAGGGTGTGAAGTTCTTTTGGTCGGAAGCTTGCAAAACAGCCTTTCAAGACCTGAAAGGAAGGTTTACATCAGCACCAGTCTTGATACTTCTAGAGCAAGGTAAGATCTATACAATTTATTATGATGCATCAGGTATTGGGATGGGAGTAGAGTTGATGCAGGGTGATCAAGTTGTTGCGTACGGTTCTCAGTAGTTGAGGCCAAATGAGAGGAATTATCCGACACCTGATCTCAAGTTGGTTGCACTTGTTCATGCGTTGCGCTATTGGAGAGACTATATCTTGGGAGAGAATTTTGTGGTTTTCACCGACCACAAAAGTCCCAAGTATATCTTTGCTCCGCGTGACTTGAATCTGAGACACCGAAGGTGGGTCAAGTACCTTCAGTCCTTCGACTTTGAGATTGCATATACACCAAGTAAAGGTAATGTAGAAGCTGATGCACTGAGCAAGAGGACTCAGATACAGGTAGTGCAAGAGGCTAGTGGTGAGTGTAATCTCATGGATTTGTTCTCTGAGACGCATTTGGAGGTGCACGACAGTCAGGGGAAGACCTATCTTTCATCTTTAGTTGTGACTTCTACCCTCCTGGATAGAGTGAGGATGATACATCTATCTGATTCAAAAGTCCTAGTTCTACGGGTGTTGGTGGACAGTGAGGAACCTCCTCAGGGGAGGATGATTGGAGATGATGAGGTAATGTGTTTCCATGGACGAGTGTGCATTCCAGGAGATATATGTAGGAGTTGATGTGGGATTTTCATGCTTCATCTTGGGAATTTCAGCCTAGAGTTACCAAGATGTACTGGGACTTGAGATGTCAATAATGGCGGCTGGTTATGCAGAGAGATATAGCTGGTTTTGTTACAAGATGTTCCACCTGTCATCAGGTGAAGGTAGAGCATCAGAGGCCAACCAGACTGTTATAGCAGTTAGCCATTCCGGAGTGGAAATTGGAAGATGTCGCGATGGACTTCGTGACTGGGTTGCCGAGGTCACCTTGAGGCAATGATGTCATGTGGGATGTTGTGGACAGACTCACGAAGGTAGCTCACTTTTTCTTGATCAAGGAGACCTTCAGTGTTGACGAGCTCAGAAGGTTGTATAACTGAGAGGTCATACGTCTTTCGTAGGTTTCCTCATTATATCGTTTCGGATAGGGACACCCATTTTACGTCTCGTTTCTGGAAGAGTTTTTAGAGGGCACTAGGTACACAGGTGCTATTGAGTACAGCTTACCACCCTCAGAACGATGGCCAGTCATAGCGTACGATTCATGTTTATGAGGACATGTTGCGATCATGAATACTAGAATTTGGGGGCTCTAGGGAGAAGCACATACCCCTGTTCAAGTTTTCCTATAATAATATTTTTTAGGAAACTATTTATATGTAACATTATGAGGCATTATATGGTAGGCCATGATGATCACCCTTGTGCGGGTTAGAGGCAGGTGAGGCAGCTTTACTGGGACCACAACTTGTGCAGGAGACTTCTAATCAAGTCCAGTTGATTCAGAAGTGTATGGCTACCACACAGTCTCATCAGAAATCTTATGTTGATCGCCACAAATGACCCTTGGAGTTCATGGTCGGGGATCAGGTTCTCTTACTTGTTTTTCCAAGGTTGGGACATAGGTGGATTAGGAGACAGGGTAAACTTTCACCAAGGTATGTGGGGCCATTTGAGATTCTGGGGAGCATCAGGCCAGTTGCCTATCGGTTGCAGTTACCACAGAGGTACCGGGCCATGCATTGCGTCATCCATGTATCTCAGTTGCATCACTATCATTCACACTCGTCTCACATATTTCGTCTAGAGGAGGTTGATCTTCAGATAGATGTGTCATTTGAGAAGCATTTGATTTGTATCGTTGATAGGAGCACAAAGGCTCTCTGAGGATGGTAAGTTCCTCTCGTGCGGGTGCTATGGCAGCATGTCCGAGTGTAGGATGAAACCTGGGAGCGGGAGACCAACGTATGTGCTCAGTGGCCAGATTTGTTTTGAGCCTTATCATCATCACCCTTGGAAGAGAAATTTGGGGATGAATTGCTTTATGGGGGGAAGTTCGTAAGAACCTGGTTCTTATTTTTTGAGTTACAAGTTTCTTCTATTCTCTTTTCCTTATGTGTTTTTGAGAGATAAGGAAAATGGGGGGGGGGGTAAATCCTAAATTTTGGGACCAAACACTGTGTACCTTTCCACATGCCGTGTACTTTGGCCGTGTGGGATGAGTACACAGGGTGTGTAGCAATGTTGAAGATAATGGGTGTAAAAACTGACTACATGCCGTGTAGTGGGTATTTACACGACGTGTAGTCAGTCGGCAGGTAAATTGTACGGCGGTTGAAGCATCCACCAGCTGAGCGATAGTACACATCGTGTAATCAGGAATACATGTCATGTACTCATGTCGACATATTAACAGTGTAGCGGTGCTTCTAGAGGAATAGTTAAATGAGGAAAGTATACGCCATGTAGTCAATAGTACACACCGTGTAGTTTTTTTCCGATTAAAATGGGAAGTATCCTCCCCTGTTTCATAGGGAAGGTATAGAACTGGATAAGGAGTTGAAAGAGAGGGTTGAACCTTCGAGGAGCTCCAGATCGCACACCGATAATCTGATTCCACCTCTATCGATCTTGTTGGGACCGTATAGGTAAGCCTATCCTTATCCTTAATCCGTTCACACCAATTCTTTCTAGAGGGAAAGTTATTTCAGTTGGAATGAGTTTTCTTCTACCCCAGATCTATGTCATCTTTGGGTTTTTATGGAAGCGACGTTCACGTATACCCTTCATGGGAGTTTAATGTAGGTGTCTTGGTGTTTAAATTCCAACTGTTGTGCGTTTTTGTGTACCGTTGTGCAATGAACCCATGTAGGGGTGTCGTGTGGCTGAGGCCTTGGATGTTTAAATCCATATAATTGTATAGGTAATTAAATGTGATAATAAACTGCTATTTGGGATTTGATTCCTGGATCCCGGACCACCCTGGGGGTGCATTCCTCTGTTTGGCCATTTGGCCAGGATACCCGAGGGTATGCCATGTTTATATTATGCATTACTTTTTCCTTGAGAATAATTGTATATAAATTGAATGTTTTTGTTTTGGGCATGGCCCAGTTACTTGTTTATCCTGATAGATTTATTTATTATCTTGAGGACGTAGTTTTATTAGCCTGAGGGAAATGCCTGAGGGAAAGATTATGATTACCTGAGGGTTTCGTTTTAGTTTGGCCTAAGGTAATGATTCTATTTCGCCAGAGGTAAATGCTTGAGGGCAAGTTACTATATAGCATGAGGGCATGGTTTTACTATATTATCCGGAGGGAAAGATTCTGGTTGTCCTGGGGGGTTAGGTTCTGTTGAGAGAAGAATGTTATTAAATTAAATGGTTAAAATTGAATAATTAAATTACAATATAACTGGTAAAATTAGTTACTTTTTAGTACTTCTTATTTTATTTCATTTTACTATTGCACACTTTTGTTGCATATTTTTACACAGTTGGGCATGGGCCATTGCTGTGTGCCTATTGGGATTTATTTATCACACCCTATTTGGGTCATTTCTTCGGCCCAAACAGACTATGTTGGAGTAGGTGTGGATAAGGGAAAGGGTCCCTATATAGGTACATGATTATTGCTAAGGAGTAGGGGAGCATGAGACCGATCATAGGCTCGTGATTCCATCATCTGTTTTGTTTCTTTATTTTTTACCTTTACTTTCTATTGTATCGTGTTTTATTTCTGTATAACATGTTTTGGATGTTTTCATAGAACATGAGACATGTTGCATCATTATCTATGAAACTGTTGGTATTATTTTTATTGAAGTTGTTCATTTTAAATGTGTTTGGTTTATTTCTTCTGTTGTTGTTTTATGTTATATATTTTATTCCGCTGCACTACCATTTGACAAATGAGGGTATAGTTTCCCCACTATCAGACCTAGGACCTCGCTGCTAGTCGATAGCCTCTGGCATTTGTGGAAATGCGCTTCAGGTCACGTGGCGAACCGGGTTCGGGGCACCCGTTGAGTGGCACCCGGGCCCGGGGCGTTACAAGCATTGCCCTTGAGACTATACACTGCCAGTGAAACCTTTTCATTTTCATTGCATCTTAATTCCATAAATATCTTTTCAAGGGACTTGATCAATTGTTCAAAAACCACTGGATTAGTATTCCCACTACAAGATGGTGGCTTCTGCCACATGAAACGATCCAACACATTTGTGGAATGGTTATACGTTACTACCTGAGTATGTTGTCCCAATATGGTCATGATCTGATCTTCTCCAACATTGACTGTGTTGACTTGATCAGTGGGGAGATCCCTAAATTTCCCATGAGTAATGATTCCCCTTTTTCCATTAGACTCCAATCCTAAAAAAACAGCACACACTAGATTTGGGTATGAATCATAATGTATAATCAAAACTTTGCAAAATACTTAGCATAAATTGTGATCCTATGCATGGATAATCCCATAATCAGAAAAATGGTATCTTTGAGGAATAATTTACATTTCAATCCTTCATAAAGGCTTTAAATAAAATATTAATTATCCTATGCATATCCCTCAGAAGTGTCGTAACCCGGAGTGAAGCAAGACCCATTTTCATGTAACAGGATACCCCGGGTCAAGCCCAAAACACCTTGTCGGAGCTTTCACTCATAGGTACATTAGTGCCAGTGCCACCTCTACCTGATCATATCCAAAAAAAGTTTTATTTTCTAATAATCTTCACTTAATCTATTCCTTACCATAATTCTAAGACGTTCTTTTATGTTTATCCTCAAATACTACCTTAGGGATTTGTCACCTACTATACATTTCGTACTCTAGTTTCCATGTTTTTACTAAACTTCCTTTGATATCAACTGTAACACCCATACCCCACTAGACTAGTGTTAGTGCATTACTTGTTATATTGGAATGGTTAGAAGGAATGAAAATCCTGAAGGAACGATCAGTTTAGTAGTCTTGAAGAAACTATATGCATAGATGTAACTCAAATTACATTGGAAAGGGTTACAAAAAACAATACATAACAAAAACTAAAAACTGAAACCAAATAAACTCAATAAATGATCTACTCTTCATCACCTATTTATGGTAAAAAATTGAAATGGTTTAACTCAAATGCTCGGTAAGGTTTTCAAATAGAGGAACCATGAATCAATAATCATTGAATCCTAATCAATTTGAAATATCAATATGGCATGGTGAATAAATGAAAACTCATGCCATTAATAAATTGAGAATGAAACTGCATCCATAGATTTTTTCAAAGTAAATATCTCATGGATAGTAATAAATGATAATGAATAAAGATAATTCATGATAATTTGATGTCATATATCGGGAACATGATTCCGTAATACCGTTAAAACAATTTAGTTCTATGGGTAGAAACCCGTCTGATTTTTGAACAAAGTGGTTGGGTTTGTCGCCGATTGATTTGTCTCACGAGATTAGTCGATGCATCGAGGGGATATAGCAGGACTAACCCTCTGCTAGATGTCCAAATAATTATTTATTCACTTATTTAATACAAGTTAAATATTCCTTTTCAATATCCATATAGAGTATAGAATACATAGTCATCAATATTTCCATATTTAAAATTACTTTTCTATTATACACGATATGTAAAATGTTATACAGTTTAGACAATGAACATATCCATGATATGAGATTATGGATGTTTAATATAATATAATTTAAAATTAAAAGTGATCTCAAATGGGAATTAGGTGCACAATACCATGTCAGTCACTACAAAAAGGTAGTTGAGACAATGTCCCTTACCACAATGTAGTCGGTCAAATCATATGACCAGAACTTAATAACCATAAAATGAATCATTGAATACCATGAATATAAATTGAATCAAGTTACTATATATCAAATGTAAGTACACAAATACCACACAAAATAAATAAGTGGTGAACAATGGAAATCTCACAGAATTAAAAGTGAAATGAGAAACCCCTTACCTTATGCTCGAGTGTGTTCTTCGTTTGTTTTAACGACCTGAATAAAAAAATATACACTCCTTAATTAATAATTCCAGAACCTTTTATACATGTAATTGGTTTTTTATAACCTTATTAGGTTCATTCATATCCCTATTATGGGTTTAAGAGGGTTAATTTTATTGTTTCGGACGCATTTTCTTCCTTGGTTTTCATGATTCGTTTACTTGCATTCATGAATGGAAGTTCATTTGAAATGTGGTAAAACATAAATAATTATTAATACATATTATTAATGACATTAATTTTATATAAATTATTTTATAATGATTATGGGTTATATAACTAGGAATGAATCACTAGTTAAATTTTACTGGAAAACGCTTGGATTTAGCATTGCAGTTTTGTGTACAATCAACATGTTTTGCATTATTATTCAATCTTATGAGTGTGTAGGGATTCCAAAAAATTAATGAGATGAAATAAATATATTATAATACCATAAAACCATAAAAAATGGTTTCATTACCAGAATTTAAGATGGTAACAAAATTTTAGAACTCGTCGTCCTTGAATATGATAAATTAACACATCTCGGAAGGTGTTTTTATTTTTAGTATAAGAGGAAGGGGAAAGAGATATGATGATGGAATATTCCACTAGAATAATATAATTCCATTTCATGTAAGGTACTATAATTTATCATAGAATTTTTATGAGGGTTTATGAGTAAATAATTATAAAATAAAGGAATTCAGAAAAAGAGAAAAATTGAGAGATCTCTTATGAAAATTCGACAACCTAATGGCATCACATAATATTTAATAAAATTGTTTGATGAGAGAAAGGGGGTATCTCATCACTCATACATTATATGGGTAGTATGTGTAATATGAAATGAAATATCCCCACATAACTCAATTGAATATAAATGAGAAAATATAAAATGAAATCATTAAGAAAAGAGAAGGGTGGTTGATTCTCTTTCATTGTAGAGTAACTCCCATAACATGATGGTTGGGACCTTGGGGGTTTGGGGACCCATTGGGAGGACTCCTAGGTAGGTTATACCACCATATATTCGAGGATAATGAGTTTGGAATGAATAAAAATGAAGGTGGTGAGTGGGTATTTATAGTAATTAAGAGGGACTTTTTTATTAATTAAAAGGGACACCTCATTAGTGGTTTTTACAAAACAATGGGATTCCCATGGTATTTCACCATGGTATTTTCTAGATGGGACACCTCATTTCATGATTTACTGTACATAAGTTGACCAGACTTTTATATATTATTATTACGTCATTATAATATCATTAAACTACTGAAAACACCAAACTGTATTTTTACTATTCACAAAAAATTCAATTATTTTAGAAAAATCCAAAAAATTCACCCTAACCATTTTTTAATGAATAGAATTAAAAAATGAACTCAATTTTTTTTAAAATACATTTCTATGTATTTTTTATTTAATTTTAATATAAAATCATAGTTAATTATAAAAATAACTATTTTAAAGATATAATTAGTTCTATATAAAATATTATCATTATTTACTATTTTTAAGTGTCATATTACTATTCATATTATTATTCATATCGGTATGTCACTATTCACCAAAAAAACTAGTTGGTTCTATCAGACTCCAAATGACATACTAGTCACATCTTTAGATGACTGTTTTTCGAAATTCAAAACATTGAAGTGGAAAATTTATGTTTTATGGCTGGTTTTTGACTATCTTCTAAATAACCAAGTGTTTTTTAAAAAAACAAAATACTTTATAAAATATAGTCTATGTATAGAATTTATTTAAGAGAAACATACCTTAAAATTTTGGGGTGTTATATTATTCCCTCCTTCAGAAATTTCACCATATAATTTTTATTTATAAATCCCACAAAAAAGACGTGGGTGGTTCTTCTTCATAACATCCTCAGATTCCCATGTTGCTTCCTCTATATTTTGGTTTCTCTAATGAACCATTACTAGGTGAGTTTTTTGGTTTCTCAATTACTACTCCCTTGTGTCAAGGATCCCGATATGCTCTTCATAGTATAACAAATCAGGTTCCAGTTCTATTTCATCATAGGTGGGTACATGCATTGGGTACGGCGTGTATTTCTTCAACAATGACACATGAAATACACTGTGGACTTTGGAGAAAATTGGTCTCATTTATAAATGGGTTTCTACAGCTCTAATTCTTTTCGGAATTTCAAAAGTTCTGATGTACCTATTGCTTAGTTTCCCTTTCTCAACGAACCATAAAACACCCTTCCTTGGAGATACTTTTAAAAATACATGATCTCCACTTGGAATTCCAAATCCATTCTATGGTTGTCACAATAACAATTCTTCCTACTTTCAGCTAAATTAATATGGGCTTGGATTGTCTTCATGTTTTCTGTGTTCTCTTCAATAAATTATTGGCCTATAAATTTCCTCTTTGAAACCTAATCCCAGCAAGTGGGAGTTCAACATATCTTTCCATACAATGATTCATATGGAGCATTTTGAATATTAGAATGGAATCTATTGTTGTTTGAATGTTCTTCCAATGGAATGTATTGATCCCACATACCTTGGATGTCAAGAGAGAATGACCAAAACATGTGTTCTAAAGTTTTAATAGTCCTTTCAGACTATCCTTCAGTTTGGGAGTGATAATCAGTACTCATATGAAACTCAGTATTCAATGCCTTCTAGAGAATTTTCCATAATTTTCATGTAAACTGGTTATCTCGATCGGGCACAACCAATAGAGGTTTACCATTAAGTCTTACAACTTCATTAATATAATGTCTTTCCAGGAACATAAGTGGTAAATCCTCTATAATAGGAAGGAAATGTGATGATATTGTGATACTATCAACAATTACCCATATTACAACATTTTTTCTAGGTATCCTAGGCAGTCTTGTGGAAAATTCCATTGTAATTTCATACCACTTCCACATAGGAATAGGTAGTATTTGAATCAATTCTGTAGGATGTTGTCTTTCCGCCTCCACTTTTTGGAAAACTAGACTCCTTGACACGTAGTCCAAAATTTTTTGCTTCATATTATCACACTAGAAATATTCCTTCAGATCCCTATACATCTTTGTGCTACCCTGGTGTATAGAGAAATTTTAGCTAAGATCATTGTCTAATAGTTACCTTTTTAGCTCAGGTACTGATAGAATGCATAAACTCTTCCCAAACTTCAGAACTTCTTACTCATATATGAAGTCTTCCAATGTCTCATCCTTAATAGTAATAATTTTCTTGTGTAGATTTTCAACATCAGATTGAGATATTTCTATCTCCTATAGTAAATATGGTTTAGTAATAATTTTAAAGTTGAAATATGTTCCATGTTCCTTAATAATTCCCATATCCCTCTTTAGTAGATCCATGAATATAATATCTCTCTCAATCTTCATTTGAGTTAGTTGTCCATGATCATTCCTAAATAATGCATCTTCCACCTTATTTGCGTTTCACATTTGGAAGTGTGTTGAAAAATCATTATCTTTGTGTAACTTGAGCCATATCCTTTTCCTCTTGTTGAGTTATTTTTTTGTGAAAGTGTATTTCAAACTCTTGTGATCTGTATATATCTTACATTTTTTACCGTAAAGATAATGTCTCCATATCTTCAGAGAAAGGATTACATTTGCAAACTCAAGATCTTGTGTTTGATAACATTTCTCATGAGTCTTCAACTACCTTGATGCATAAGCAATAACATTACCATTTTGCTTAAGGATGCAACCCATCCCATTATTTGATGCATCACCATATATTTTCTATCAATTCTGTATTGAAAAGTCCAAATTGGAGCATTGACCAATCTTATTTTCAATACTTCGATGCATTCTATACATTCTTTTGTCCACACAAACATAACTCCATTACGAGTGAGCTTGGTTTGCAGGTTATCTTGTCAGGCGAAATTCTGAACGAAATGTCGATAGTAACCTAGTAAGCCAATAAAACTAAATTCCTCGGTTATGTTTGTTGGGATGGTCCAATCATCGATTTCCTTTGTCATCGCTGGATCAACTAGGATTCCATCCATAGAGACAATATGGCCTAGAAAAGAAATGGATTGATGTTATAATTCACACTAGCTAAACTTCCCATATAATTCATATATTCTAAGAGTTTTAAAAGTAACTTGTAATTGGGCCTCATGATATTCATAGCTTTTTGAGTATACTAGTATATCATCGATGAATGCCACAACAAATTTATCAAGATATTCCTTGAAAACTCTATTAATTAAATCCATGAAAATAGAGGGTACATCAGTTAGTCCAAAAGGAATCATTTTAACCCGTAATGCCCATACATGGTTCAAAATACTGTCTTAGAAATATCTTCCTTCCTCACACGCTTCTGATGATATCCGGATCGAGGGTCAATCTTACAAAATTATTGAGCTCTTTGATGTTGATCAAATAAATAATCAATCTGAGGCAGAGGATACTTATTCTTTATTGTAATAGCATTGATTTCCATGTAATAAATTCATAGCCTCATAGATCCATCTTTCATTTTGACATACAAGACTTGGGCTTCCCATTCATGAACACTAGGTCAAATAAATTTTTTGTCACTCAACTCCACTATTTGTTTCTTTAGCTCAAGAAACTGCACAGTGGCCTTTCCTTAGGGGGTCGTTGATATAGGTCTTACGCTGGTAATTCAGTCAATGAAAAACTCAATTTCCCTCTCTAGTGGATGTCTAAAAAATTTCTCTAGAAACACATTAATGTATTCTTGCACTATATGTGCATATTCAATTTGAATATTTCCTTCCTAACCCATAGATATTGGGTTCTCTTCCTCTCCAAGAATTCCATTCAATAGAGCTACTAGAGGTGGGTCTAGATAAGAATCAGATGTTGAGGTCTCTACCTAAAGATAAGAGATTCTACACCATTTTCAAAAATTATAACTTTCTTTTTCCTGTAATAAATATTCACATCAATGTTAGACAGCCAATTCATACCAAGAATTATATCAAAGTCAGTCATTGGTATGATGATAAGGTTAGAAACTAATGCACATTTATTTTTCATGAGGGGGACTAGTTGACTTTTCTTTGTTACAATGATGCATCCCCTAGAAGTTTTGACTGATAAATCCATTATTTAATCAAATTGGGCATGTCTAATTTTCATGGAAAAGTAGGAAGATTTAAATTAATGTGATAATCCATAATCAAATAAAGTGTTAGCTAAGTTTGAGGAGACAATTAATATACCAGCCAACACATCATTAGGAACATCAACTTCCATGGTTGTAATCACATATGCTATCCCTGGATCTCTTAGATTTTTTTGAGGCATGTTACCTTAGTGCTTAGGACACTCATTTTCATAGTGACTCATCTCTCTACAATTTTAGCACGGAACATCATAAAATTATATCTCCCCCTTGCATTCATGAGATAGATGTCCCTTTTCACCATACTTATAATAGACTCCCATTACTTTTAAGAATTCCTCGAGATGATTCATTCCATAGTGCTCGCATAATGGAAATTTCTTCATTCCCCAGGTGCTTCACATTTCCATTGGTTATCAGAGTTCCACTTTTAATCATGATTTTCCTTGAACGAATTTGATCTAGAAAATTCATTCTCTATTTTGATGGAACATCATACTATTTCATCATATGATGAAAATTTTTGAGAATAAGAATCCCTTCAAAGACATGGCTTAATACCTTCAAAGAAATGATCAATCTTCTCTGCATAGTCATGTACGTAATCTATGGAATACTTGGCTAGCCCTATGAAGGAATCCTCATACTCTGCAACACAATCTTCTTCCATTTTCTTAATTCCAAATAATTTACTCTTAATTACGGTTTGTTTCTCATGTGGGAAATATTTTTCGATGAATATTTCCCTTAAATGTCGTCCATTTCATATCTTCTATTTATTCAACCTTTGTGGTATTCAGAATCAAGGACCACCATTGATCAACGTTACCCATGATAAAATATACTTCCAGTACTACCTATTTATTTTCGTTTCATCTTAATGCCATGAATATCATTTCATGGGACTTGATACATTGCTCTGCAACCACTAGATTAGTTGTCCCGCAAAAATATGGGGACTTCTTCCACATGAAGTGATCCAACACCATTGTGGAATGGTTATTCATTACAACCTGAGTATGATGTCCCAATATTTTCATCATCTGATCTGCTCCAACATTGACTGTGTTGACTTGCTCAGTTAGGAGATCCTTACATTTCCCACGATTATTGATTCCCCATCTTCCATTAAACAACTTTTTTAAATACTGGAACACTGTAGATTAGGGTAAGAATCATAAGGTATAATATTAACTTAACAAAATACATAGCATATATTGACATCCTACACATGGCTAATCCCATAATTATAAAAATGGTTTATTTAGGGAATAATTTAACTTTCAATCTTTCATAATGGCATGTAAATAAAATATGAATTATCCTATGAATATCCACCAGGATTTTCATAACCAAGAGTGCATTAAGGCCCATTGATGTGTACCAGGAAACCCTAGGTCAAGCCCGAAACTCCTTGTCAGAGCTTTCACATATAAGTACATCTGTTCCAGAGCCGCCTCTACCTGCTCGTATCCAGGTAGGGATGTATTTTTTAGAAAGATTCACATAATTAATTACTTACCAAAATACTAGGACGTTCTTGTACGTTTTTCTTAAAATAATACCTTAAGGCTTTTTTCCCTACTATACATTTTCTACTCTAGTTTCCGTGTTTTCTACTAAACTTGTTTTGATAAAAACTGCAATACCCCGACCCCTCTATACCTGTGTTTGTGCATTAATTGTTATATTGGAATTGTTTTAAGGAATGAAAATCCCCATGGATTGATTAGTTTGGAAGTCTAGAAGAATCTATATACATAGATGTAACTCAAATTACATTGTAAAAGGTTACAAAATATAATACATAAAAAAACAAAAAACTACAACCACAAAAACTCAATAAATGATCTCCTCTTCATCACCTATTTATGGTAATAAATTGAAAGGGATGAGCTCAAATAATCATAAAGGGTTACAAATAGTGGAAGAATAAATTAATAATAACAAAATCATAGGCAATTGGACATATCAATATGGCATGGTGAATAAATTAAAACTCATGCCAACAATAAACTGAGAATGAAACAGCATCCATAGATTTTTTCATAGTGAATATATCATGGATAGTAACAAATGATAATGAATAAATTGAATTCTATATAATTGGACGTCATGTATCTGGAAGATAATACAATAATACCATTAAAACAGTTTAGTTCTGTGGGTAAAAACCTGACTTATATTTGGAAACAAACTCAAAGGGTTTCTCGCCAACAGATTTGTCTCATAAGACCAATCGATGCATCGAGGGGCTATAGTGGGCCCCACCCGCCACTAAAATTCCAAATCATTTTTTATACATTGATTCAATACAAGATAAATAATCCTTTTTAATATTCATATAGAGTAGAGAATACATATTCATTAATATTTTTATAGTTAAAATAACATTCCAAAAATAATCCTTATGTAAAATGGTATACAGTTTAGACAATAAACATATCAATGATATGAGATTGTGGATATTTAATAGAATATAATTTCAAATGAAAAGTGATCTCAAATGGGCAGTAGGTACACCACATAAGTATTATTAGGTGCACAATACAAAGAATGTCACAACAAAATTGAAGTTGAGACAAAGTCCCTTACCACAATGCAATCAGTCGAATCATATGATGAGTACCTAATAAACATAAAATGAATCCTTTAATACCATGAATATAAATACTATCAAGTTATTATATATAAAATTTCAGTACACATATACCACATGCAAGAAATAATTGGTTAACAATGGAAATATCACAGTATTAAAAGGGAAATCAGAAACCCCTTACCTTATGCTTGAGTGTGTTATTAGATTTTTTAATGACCTGAATAATAAAATTTAGCTTCCTTAATTAATAACTACAGAAACTACTATATAGTTAATTGGTTTATTATAACCTTATTAGGTTAATTCATGGCCCTTTTATGTGTTTAAGAAGTTCAATTTTATTTTTTTGGAAGCATTTTCTTCCTTGGTTTTCATGATTCATTTACTTGCATTCATTAATGGACGTTCGTTTGAAATGTGGTTAAAAATAATTAATTGTTAATATATATCATTAGTGAAATTAAATAGATATAAATGTTTTTATAATGATTTTTGGTTATATAATTGAGGATGAATCATTAGATAAAACTTATTGACAAACAATTGGATTTAGCTTGGCAGTTTTGCGAACAATGAACTTGTTTTGTATTATTATTCCATATTATGAGTGTGTAGAGATTACAGAACGTTAATGAGATGAAAGAAATATATTTTGATCCAGTTAAACCATAATAATGGTTTCATTTCCATAATTAAATATGGTAACAAAAATTGATAACCCTCCATCCTTGAATGTGATAAATTAACACATCTCAGATGATGTTTTTATTTTTAGTATAATTAGAGGGAGAAAGAGAGATGATGATGAAATATTCCATAAGAATAATTTAATTACAGTTCAAGTAAGGTACTGGAATTTATCATAGTATTTTGGTGAGGTGATATGAGAAAATAAGTATAAAATAATGGAAATCAAAATAAGAGAAAAATTGTGAAATCTATAACAAAAATTCACCAACATAACGACATCACAAAAAATTTAATTAAATAGTTTGATTATAGAAAGGGGGTATCTCATCACTAGTACACAATATTTGAAGTACGTGGAATATGTAAATAAATATTCCAACATAATCCAATTGAAAATAAAAGAGAAAACAAAAAATGAAATCATTATGAAAAGAGAAGGTTGGTTGATTCTCTTACCTTGTAGAGTAACTACCAAAACATGAAGGTTGGGAACATGGGGGTTCTAGGACACCCTGACAGGACTCATAAGGATTTAATACCACCAGAGATTCGTGGGTAATGTGTTTCTAATGAGTTAATACGAAGTGGGTGTGTGGGTATTTATAGTAATTAAGAGGGAGTTTTTTATTAATTAAAAGGGACACCTCATTAGTGTTTTTTGCAAAACCATGGGCTTTCCCATGGTATTTTCACATGGAATTTTCCACTTGGGACACCTCATGTCAAATGTTATAGTATTAAAGTCATCCAGCCTTTTATATTTAATTATTACATCATTATGATGTTATTAAACTACCAAAAAGTCAAAACTGTATTTTTACTATTCACAAAAAAATCAATTATATTAGAATCATCCCAAAAATTTACCCAAACCAATCTTCGACGTGTAGAATTCAAAAATGAACTCCAATTTTGAAAATAATTTTCTATGAATTTTTTATTTAATTATTATACAAAATCTTATTTAATTCGAAAAATATCCATTTTAACGATATAATTAGTTCTATATCACATTGAAAAATTAATTAAGATATAATTATCTTATTATCTAAAAAAATATATTATCAATATTTAATATTTATAAGGGTCATATTACTATTAATATTTCTATTCATAGGGGTATGTTACCATTCATCAAAAAATCTAGTTGTTTCTATGAGACTCTAAATGACATATTGGTCACAACTCTAGATGATCGTTTTCAAAATTCAAATCATAGATGTGGAAAATTTATGTTTCATGGCTAGGATTTGAATATCTCTAAAATAACCAATTGTTGTTTCCCAGGAACACAATGCTTTATAAAATATAGGCTTTGAATAGAATGTATTTAATAGTAGAATACCATAAATTTATTTGGGGTGTTATAGAGAATAAGTGCTCAAACTCTACCCAAGTTAGCATAACCTCATCAAGCATTTGCATCACTAGAGTCCACCATCACTAGACTAAACCCTGTAGAAGGATCGTTGATAAGACTACCACATGATCAGAGGCTTCATCACATGGAAGGAAACACATGTGACTACCACAAGATAGTCATCAATGTCCTAGTGGCATGGATCACATTGACACATCGTAGGTCAATGCCTCTGTAACTCTTACAACATACTCATTTATTGCTCATTATCAGGCTAATATTATGGAACCACTAGTTGCTCAATGGGTGATGGCTCCACTATCAAACTATAAAAAGGTGAAATCTCAAATCTTGTGCCTTACATTAACGCCTCATAATAGGGAGAATAATAATCCAAATCATGTCAAGGAAGCCTATTTGTCAGAAATCATGGAGGCATCCTGAAACAAATTCAAGATGTGCCATAGTCAAAGAAAATATATGGGGAGCTATCTCAATATGGATAATGAACCGACAACCTAGTCTTATATGATGTGTGTACCATTATTTCCCATTAATCAATGACCTAATGTACTATGATGAAAAATATGTTATCAGAGTCCTGGTGAATGGATATGTCTACCACCTCACGCACAACAAAACCTCTATTTTGAGATCTGAACATGATAAATCATAACACAATCGTTATGAAACCCAGAATAGGCTCACAACAATACAATCCCAAAGTGGAACTCCCTATAGTACAACTATAGCACAACCCGACCCAACAATGCTCAGGACCTAGGCCCACCTTTAATAGGCCAAGGGATAGTGTCTACTGTGAGTGGGAATATCCCCTAGAAGGAGGGTCTTTTCCTAAATTACGTATACACACACCCACCCACAAACATGTACATGTAATAGTACAGTGATATAAATAGCCGGATACTTAAAATGCATGCATACAAATATCCCAAACCAATGCACAATAGAACCAGTAAAAGAATAAAATGGTAAAAAAAACATGCACCAACAACTGTAAAAGAGTAAAAACTGCATTGAATTAGAAAATAACTATAAAAAACTGCTTGAAATATCCTCATCCCAGTTTCGATAAACACCTCAGTCAGTTTACCTCACTATGCTCCCCCTACATTGGGTCCTCCTGTGACTTCATCGAAAGTCTTCTAGTCTCCAAAAGACACAACACATGTGGAAAAATCCAATTCATGTGTGATTATAATGATACTAAGTTGGTTCCCGCAAAACCCTAAAGAAAAGTGAGAAACTAAAAGACAATATTTCACTCTACCTAGTGAGAGGAAAAATAATCTAGATTGAAAGTTCATCTCAAATCATCCATTTCTATTGATGTCTAGGTTTATCAGTCCACAAAGGGTGTCAACCCAGAAACAGTAAAACACCACAAGTAATCCTAAAATCACCTTGATATACACATCTTAGACTCCATGTCTCAGGCGTTCTTGACCTCGAAACTAGATTCATATATCTACTCAAGTCTCTAAAGATGACATACAAATATGATAACACGATCCAAATGCTCTACCATCGTATATAGAACCCATTTGAGAGATACAATCAATTAGGTACAAAATAACCATTCTGGATGGTACATCCATGAGAATGTGATTTATTAGGTACAACTCACTTTGTCAAACTCTAGTGCCCATCACCAGAGATCCGGTCAATGCCAACATGAGCCCTGTGCAAGGCCATAAGTACCCAATTTGAGGGTCTTTCCCCTCACAACAACACATAGTTGAGGGAGGGATTCACCATAATACGCACCACATGAATCCTCTAAAACGAGAGATAATAGAGGGGCTCACACCATTCCACTACCCTGCAGTTGAGAAAGTACTAGCTCCTAACTGGACCAAGAAGCCTTTGTCTCTCCTGAATGTAGTGGCCGACAACTCAATCCACCGAGGGAGCACTAACTCTTAACCATGTATTCCACGAAACTAGTTGCGGGGACCGTTCCTTGAAACTATACTCAACAACCATAGGATCTCCAACAACAATGGAGGAACTTCTCTCCACTAATACTCAATTACGGTGAATTACTACTCCATTGATTAGGACTCGCACCCTGGTACGATAGGGGAGTCCCACTTAGAGGATAGAGGACCCATGCTCTAATAAGATAGGGGGATAAAACTGTTTTGATTGAGGACCTGAACCATGGTATGATATTTGAGTCCAACTCTACCAACGTGATAACTTGGGGAGACCTACACACTAACATGATAGAGGATTACCAACCCCAGGATAGGGGAGATTCTTTCATGTTTGATTGTTGTGTACTAACCCTTCCAGAACAACACTTATAGAAGAAACACACCCTAGAATTGTAGGGGAGTTCCAAATTCAATGATTTATGACTCACAACCATACATGATATGGGAGTACCCACTGTATCTATACATCAGATATGGAGAACCCATGCCCTAAGATGGAAGGGGAGTACCAACTCAAAGAAAGCGCACCCACAACCAAGTCCAATAGTGGAGTATCTACTCAATATGTAAAATTTGTATGGAGGGACCACACCCTAGAATAGAAGGGGAGCACTGTATCCAACTACATGAATGATATGAGGAATTCCCACCCTTTTTTGATAAGGGAGTACCATCCACGAGAAAAGTACCACATTGGTAGAGAACCCACACCCACGATGTGGGGAGTCACATTTCTACCAAAGTAGATAAGTAAGGGAAACCTTCTCGCTCATACAATAGGGGAGTACTAGTCCCTAAAATTATCTCTAAGAACAACGTTGATCTAAAACATCAGTCAAGCATCATTGAATGGAGTGTCAAAGTTTTCATATCTCTCATCACAACACTTCCATGAGTAGGGGTCCCACACCCTGATATAATAGTGGAGGACCACTATACTGGCCTAACAAGAATAGGGGTCCCACATACTGACGTTATAGGGAAGGTTACCAACCACGATGTTAACCCAGTGATAAATCTTGGACACTACCAATGGTTATGCACCGCTACTATGACATTATTCTTGAAAAATGACACATTGTATCTAGCTGGATACAATGGGGTATAGTGTCATGTTATATGAGAAACAATTATTAGGATATGCTACTCAAAATCCCCAATCAAGGCCCCAAATACATAGATATAATAGGCGGAAGATCCCAAGAGAATCTAAAGAAAGTACACGACATGCAATTGGGTCCACACAACATGTGAACACAACAAATTTACCTACTATGTCCCCCATTTTCATGACTTGGATTGACTTGTGGGAAAACATTTTGTGTATATAATGTAAACAACATTTCCAACCTCACCCGGCCCCCGAACATATTCTTCCTTCACACAGCTTGTCCATTAGTTCATCAAACATGATGCATACCTCTAGGTAAAATATATGTCCAAGAAAATTGTCTATTTGGCCATGTAATTTCTGAATCCCATGTTTGGCATGATGTGCCCATGTCATTTCTATTTGTAGTTCTAGACGGCCATGTACTATCAGAAGGATACCCAAGCTATGTCCTGCAGCCACAAGACATGCGGTCACTACAAGACGTGTAAACCTGATACACAATGTATAGTCCAAAAAACTAATTTTCCCCAAATGGGAAGAACACAAAATATGTCTAATTGTTTTACGCAATGTTCAAATGAGAATTAAGATGGGAATTTCTCTGCGAGTCACCCAATTCACCCTGATTTCCACGGAATCATGTAGAGTGACTTAGATGGGATATACTATAATAGTAATAGGGCTCTAAATATCATAAAAAATGCATAAAAAGGGGATAAATAATAAGACTCCAATACCCAGACCTCAATGTACAAACCCAAAATCATTGGGTAGAGAATGACACTCGGATCTTTCTACTCCTCAATTTGATTATGATCGGCTGAAAAATTTGAGACTATTAGTACCGTGTCACATTGATTTGGCATTTATTTACCGTCGTTAGTAAGGGGAGAGGAGAGGGGTTCGCCTCTATAGACTTCATGATAACCAATGGGGTGGGGAAGGGGTATAATTTATTTTTAAAAATTAAATTAATTAACTCCATTTTAACACCACGTCACTAATTGGCCCCTGACCAAAATACCTGTGATAAAAAATTTTATGTTATGCCTCATCTAATCACAATATTTTGAACTCATTCATAGTCATAGAATTATGATCTAAGACTCCACTCGAGAGTTATTCCATTTTTAAATAGAAACTACACACTTGGGACACAATATATTAAATATTTCTATTATCACTACATAGAGGATATCTGGGCCCTAA
This sequence comes from Viscum album, assembly GCA_963277665.1. Taxonomy (NCBI): domain Eukaryota; kingdom Viridiplantae; phylum Streptophyta; class Magnoliopsida; order Santalales; family Viscaceae; genus Viscum; species Viscum album. Next base: position 2,050,355,260 of record OY728137.1, read on the forward strand.
AATCCCATAATAACTTAGCCCCTAAAATTATAAATATTCTTAGAAATATTCCAAATCCTTATAGGTTAGAACCTCAGTCATTATACTAGAGTTGGCAGTTACATTGTTATGTTGGTGATATATTCAAATTACAAGATCTCAAAAGACCAAATATTTTAGTAGTATCAAGAAACTAGATTGATACATGGATTTCTAATTATAGATGGAAACATAAAATACAACAAAGTGTTTGTTTTGAGAACAGCAATATTACCTTAATAATATACTTAAAAATCAATTATAATACACTTCTTTTTCTTTTGGGGAAAGGAAACATAAGAAAGAGGTTAGCTCCAACGCCATGTAAGGGTATGTTTACAACAAATTATATCATAAATAAATAAGTGATCATTAATATGGAATGGTGTATAACTAAAAAACATGAAATTTTATTAATAAATTTATTCTGAAGAATAATATGGAAAGTTTAAATGATGATCAAAATAATAACATATAAATAATAACATAATATTAAAATGTATCAATACACATTCTAACTAATTGACTAATCACATGGACATTAATAATTAATCTATTAATGAAGGAATTCATAAATGCAAATATCATAATAAAAACATAAAAGACTTCAACCAAGACATATTATATAAATGAGTAGATCCATATCCAAATACTCAAGATAGCTTGTCTCATGAGACCTACTGATGCATTGAGGGGATATAATAGGCCCCACCTGTCACTTAATAAGTCCAATACATTCCTAAAATAAAAGGGGAGAAACATAATAAACATAAACATTCATATTGAGAAGCATTTATACAAATTGTTTATAATTTACCAAATCAATATACATAAACAACATAAACATTCATTTTGGAAAACTAAAAAATAGAATGTTAATACTTTCTATAATCTATTAACTTAAAAAAACATAAATATTAATATAGGAAACTAGTAGATGAATGCCAATACATTCCCCAATAATATATATTATACAAAATTTAGAGAAATAAAATGGATATTTTTATAATGAAATATGCATAGTGGATCATAAGTATAATAAGGGTTATTGGTGTTGATGAATAGAAATACCATAAAAATGTCATTAATTTTATTTGAGTAAAATAACATTATCAATTTGAAAATATAATTTTAAAAATAATAATTTCAATAATATTAGGGAAAACTTTTCATTGAAAATAATCATTGAAATCTATAAAGTATGCTAAAAATTACTGAATGGTCACAATGGCAGAAAAATCGATTCACGCCATGCATGTTAAAATAAAGACTCCTTTCCCATTTTCACTCAAACATAAAAAGTACATCACTCAAAAAATAAATAAGAAGACTCCTTCAATTTTTTTAAAAGGTAGAACATGGGTAAAAAAGAATTTAAACAATATTTGTATAATTGTATAAACATTCAAAAAAAACTTTGTTATAAACATGGATATAGAAGAAAAATTTATTTTTGACAGAAAAGTGAAACGATGTAATCTTATCTTCAGTAAATGTTTTTAATAATTTTTACCCCAAATAGTGGTAAAAGGTTACATTTCATTAAAATTACATTAATAATTAGAGGATACTAATATATATTTTTTTTAATATATAAATACGAAATAATTCCCCTTATGGTATATTTAATTTCAAACACTACCAAATAATGATGAGATTTTGAAATAAACCCTTACCGCTTTGGTAAATTTTTAATAATAATCCAAATGTAAGAAATAACTTTAAATGAAAATTAAAAAACGATGATGATAAATATATTGATGATATAAAATATAAAATGAGTATTATTTACACCATATAATAGAAAGAAATGTTGAATATGATATATGTCTCATTTAATTAAAAGTGATATGAGAAACCCATACCTTAGTTCCGAATTACTTCCAACGTGTTTGCACCATATTAATATTAAATATTTTCATTTTATAAATATATTAATTAACCATAATTATATATATCATAACATATATTATTTACTTATACCTTTTTATCATCCTTCTATTGAAAATTATTTATTAAAAACACCATTCCGACTGATAACTGTTTCGTCTTTCATGTATGATTTGGTTTGGTAGTTTATATAATTGTACTTTTATCATGGTTCAATAATAACCATAATGTTAAAAATATTATAGATATCATAAAAATTAATTATATATTTATTTACAATTGTCCATAAAATTGTGTGATATAAAAATTAGTTAAACTATTCATGGAGAATGTAGGTCATACATGTGCATGAATACAGTTTTTATTTTTTTGACAGATGGAATGAAATAAAGAAAAATAATATTTTACCATTATAAAATAATTTTTATATCTTATATATCGTATATATCATATATATTCAACAAATATTTTTTTAATTAAATTCCATGTCAAAATAAAACCAAGAACATTTCACATCTCTTTATCGAGGTGATTGTCCACACGTACGCATGAGTGAAATTATTATTTTCAAATAGACTGGAAGGTAAAATTATAGATGTGATATTATAATTATTGAAGTATAATTATGTCATAAATATCATATATAAACATTAAATCCATGATTATATTTATATGTGACATACGGTGATGGAAAATGAATTATAACAATTTTCATGGTGATAGTCTACTGTACACACGATCGACAGATTATTTTCTCATTTGAAAGAAGAGGAGATGGCTACGTGTTATAAAATTAAAATACTAACATATACAAATATTTTAGAAACTAGATTTTTTATTTTATCATCTGTTGATAATATTTTATGGAATTTGAGGATGACATATGATGAAGGTTCATGGGTAATAACTACACCTCTTCTTTAGAGAACATCATTAGTTTTATACCTAGAGCCTTCCTAGAAATATTTTTTGATCAAACAAGGGACTCTAGGAACATAGGAGGGATTTAAAAATTTTATTTTGGAAATTATTTTTATAACTAAATGGATCAGGAATTTTGTATATGGGAGGATATCGTGTGACCTTTTATAATTGGGGGAGGGGACCTTCATGGAAATTACATGGAAATATCACAAAAAGATACGAAATGATAAATTCATTTTTGAGAAAAATGATTCAAAATGACATATTAAAATTTGAGATAGGATTTGTTTTAAATAATGACATAATGTATATTTAAAATTTTAATTGGAATGAAATCCTTATATTTTGGTTTAACAACCTGTTAAACTCATTTTAACCATACCCATGATTATTAATTTTAACGGGTTTAACTATTCATTATGACAAAAATTCAGGTTGAAATTATTTCGTAATATTAATTAATCTTTTTTGAGTTATGAATTATTTTTTAAATTCAAATCAAATAGTTTGCACAATTTATTTTAAAACTAAACCTATGAGTGCGAAGAAAATGTGGCTCTCCAAAGAAATGTTTTCTTAAGTATAAATTGTTTTTATGTACACATTCAAAATTAAATTGATTTGAATGACCTAAATTTGATTAATAATAATATATTTTAATAAATATTTCTTTTTAATAAATTTTAAAAAAAAATTCTACTTTCCAAATGATTTTAACAAAATTTTTGTTGTCAATAAATATCAATATCTCATACTGTTCATTGAAATAAATTAATTTTTTTTTTTTGAAAATAGTAAAAAATTAAATATATGATAATTTAGACATGTTTATTTCAAAAATTATGATCATTTTATTCAAATACATTCCATAAATGTGCAAAAAATTAATTTTATAATTTTTTTGGAAAACATGACGAAAGTACTTTTAGAAAAAATTATAGTTGTTTAGAAAAAATATATTTTTATTTAAATGATTTTTTATATTTATAATAAATTGGTAACCAATGATTTTATTTATAAATTTATGATCCATAAACAATATTTATTTATTCCTATTCATACACACTTATTTAACTACTAGGATATAATTATATACTATTTTATGGTTCTTTTTAGACTCGATGGGGTTTGTAGTTTATGATTTCTAAAAGATTAAATTTATTTAAAAATAAATATATAATAAATTATTAGGATGTTATATTCTTCCACCCTTTAAAAAATTTCATCTTAGAAATATTCATAATTTCAACTTATAAAAATGTTTTTGAATTCCTTCATCATAAGTTGTTCAGGTTTTCTGGTCACCTCTTTTATATCATGTTTTTTCAAAAGTAAATTTAATACAAGAGTGTTATGATTCCCCAAATCACGTTCCCTAGTGTCAAGAATATGGATAGTCACTTTAATTTAGGATATATTGGGATCCAATTCTATTTATTTTATGTGAGAACATGTCTTGAGATTGTAATGTGCATTCTCAATAATGATATATAGAACACATTATGTACGTTAGAGAGACATGAGGGAATTAATAAATGGTAAGAAAAAAATACAATTATTTAGAGGATTTTAAAAAGTTTGACGTACCTAGGGATCAGTTTCCCATTCTTATAGAAACTTATAACACCTTTCCAAGAATACACATTCATGAAAACAAGATCTCGCACTACAAATTCTAAAACTTTTTTTCAGTTATGGCAATATATTTTCTCGCACTTTGCATTTTTTTTATATTGTTTCAAATATTATTTACATTGATCATTTTTTCTACCAATATTTATGGTCCTATAATCTTTTTTTCACAAACATCATCTTAATATGTTGGATTATGACATCTATTTCCATATAAATGTTCATGTGGTGCCATTTGAATACTTTAATAGAAGATATTATTATAATATAACTCTGTAAAAATTGAATGTTGATCCAACATACGTTGAAATTCAAGATAGAATGAATTAAATAGGAATTATAATGTTCTAATAGTCCTTTCTGACTATCTATCTATTTGAGGGTTATAAGAGGTGCTCAAATGAAGCATAGTATCAAGGGCCTTCTGCTGAAATTGTTAAAATTTTAATTTGAATCATGGGTCAAAATTATTTAAATTTTTTAGAGGTGTGTGCTATATTTATATAACTACAAAAAATATATATTCACTAAAGGCGATCAAGAGGAAATTCATCTCTTATAGTGAGGAAATTTGAAAATTAGGTGAAGCAACCACCAAAAACCCATTTTGAATCATTATTTCTAGCAGGATTTGGTAATACAGTTATAAAGTCAATTATAATGTTACACCATTTATATATAGAAATAGTTAGAGGTTGCATGTGTCACGACCCATCCCCCAGGGCTCGTGCCAGGACTTCCCCAAGCCTACCTCCTAATGGATAGGGGATGGCGACTTCCATTGAAGGTATAAACCTAAAAATGAGACACATTTTACAAAGTACCTATATGCACACACACATAACCAGATACCAAAAATTAGAAAGCTAAACATGCATTCCACTAAAGCTACAATTTTTAGGTCGAATGAGCCAAAATATAATCCCAATAAAAGAATAATAGAAAAATTGGAATGTATAGAAGATAATTGAAAATACATATTTTAAAAACCCCACATGATGGGTTTTTTTAGTAGCTTCCAAAAGCCGTAGAATTATACCCCACCTTCTTAATCTCCCTAGGCCCCACCGAGTCCCGGGCCACCATGCCCTCTGCCAAAGAATTAGTCATCAGCACTAGACAGAACATGTCTGAGCATATACAATTCATGGGTGAGTTAAAGAATACTTAGTAGGGACCCCAAACCACAAATGAATGACCACAATGAAATCCCAAAAAAAACCCATGAATCATGATCACAAAGCAAGACAACTCACACATGTATAATCTATAGTTTGGAAGGAAAGAGTATCAGACGTATGCTAAACACCTTGGGCTGCTTAGGTACTCATCCTTGGTGAATACTATGGGTATTCTGGGTCACAAAAATCCACTTCCCACTTAGACCATCAATGATGGTCCATAGAGGGCCACCTGTTGATGACCCACATAGGGTCTCTTAGAGATGATCCACACTGGGTAGCTTGGAGATGATCCATAGGGGGTTGCTTGTAGATGATCGACATAGGTTCACTTGGAAATGATCCACACATGGTCACTTATATATGATCCATAGAGGTTTGTTTGGAGCTGATCCACATAGAGTCGCTTGTATGTGATCTACACAGGGTCTCTCGGATTTAATCCACACATGGTCGCTTATTCCCTCTCTTCAATAATCTTCAGGTCTTAGCCTACCGTAGGATCCCAATAGGTAGCATGATTGGTTCCAATAGATTCCACTCCTTAGGCCATTTTTCTAATTTTAACTTCTATTAAGGCCTCCTTAGAGCATGCCAAAAGAACCGCCTCATCATGAGAGTTCCAATTCCACAAAAGGATTATCAAATATATGCCTTGTCTGAAAGAAATTGACGATTTAGTGAATAGGGGCCACTTGTGTCTAGGCTCAGTCCATATGGGTCAGACCGAACTGACCAACCCAGACTGGGGATCCTACATGACCCAAACCAGTTTGACCACCCCAACATGACCTAGTTGGGTCTGGGACAACCCAGACTGGCATGGCTACTGGGCCAGGCCCATTAGGCCTTACTGGACCATGCCCGATTCGGTCGTGGGTCTAGCCTACAGGGTCACCCAGCATCCCGAATTTATATGTCCTGACCTGCACTGGAGGGCCAGTTTTCTTTCCCTGCCTAGGTCCCCCAATAGCTCTAATTTATCCCGCCGGCCTCGCCTACAAAATATGACTAGCTTAATTCCATCTCGTGCTGCTCTATGGCACGGTTTTCCACCCCCCCCCCCGGCCCGACCTACAGTGCGGGCTGGTATCATCTAAGTTGGATGCTAGGTGGAATCTAGTTTTTGCACGTCTTGGCTGGCATAGCCATCCACCATGTACAGTCCCACATTTTTTCCCTATTGGACTTTGTCCCAGCATGAGGAAACGGACATCACGGCGCGAGCGTCTCTTCTGACGTGACTACTTGGTCGTGTCCCACCTCCACGATTTGCCGACCTGAGTGCTAGAGGCTCATACTGCACTTCCAAAACAAGAGTTGGATGTGACATTCTCCTCGACACAATGACACCCACTTTCGGCCCCTGCTATGAGGTGTCGGTGATTGCACGCTCGCATGATTTTCCGTAGTACATCAGGCCCGCTTCGGTGGTCCATTCTTCGGATTGTCTATGCCTCCTAGCTCTACAGGGTATCGTCTACCCTGCTATGGCCTCGAAAACACTTCTTCATCAACTCAGATGTTCGGACCTAAGGAACACATAAAAACTCAAAATGGCTGAGTGGCTCAGACCTTGTTCGTGTCGGCCCACACACTCTATGTTAGTATTTCTTTAAAACCTGGGGGGATCAGATTACGATTCTATCAAAATTTATCCCAATGAAAACACCCATGAATAACATCCCTCTCACATGAACAAACAATACAAGGATCAACATGCTTGTTGATTGATCCACCATTTTTGTTTTAGAATTAAAAACTTATAATTCGAACTTCAAAGATTAACCCCTACATGGGATAGACATTGGTCATGAATGAGTGGGGAATCGTGCCTTCATACCCCATTCCTGATCAGCCTCCCACATTGCTATAAATCCATCAATGTGTGGGAGGTTAATGCATTAATATTTAATCATTTTAGAGGATTCCTCATCGTATTTTCATCATAGAGATTCCAAGTCCTCTAACTCTTTTATCGAACTCGTTATCTCACTAAAAGAGAAACACCTTTTAGTGTTACTGTTACGATGTATCATCGCGTAATTAAACTATTTCATTTATGAAACAGATTATCTATTATGCTTTAGTAAAACTGAATCATTAATGGGATTAATTTAATGAGATTTATCATCACCTCCTCGCTGCACTGCAGTGTTGATGTGACACTACACAATGATGGAGAGAAACAAATAAATTAACATTTTACATTATTTTATTTTTCTTCTAAAAAGTATAAAAATTATCTTTTCTGGTCAAACCTCTCTAATCTAAGTAAGCTTCTATTCTAGTAAAATCCTATCATTTTGAGTTCAATGGTTCCCTCATATTTTGGATCCTAGGACCAATTAAGGAGACATAAAAACCTATTGGGTGATTATTTAAAAGAACTAAAAAAGTTCAATATTCTATTCTGGACTCATTAGGCCACAGAATCTGGTTCTGTCTGAGCATCTGGTCTCTATGTAATCCTATATAATTTTAAATAATTCACCTGGAGGGTTTGGGGCATTACATTATTACCCACATTTTGGGATTCGAATCCTCATAATCCAAAACAAGGCTAAACAAACAATAGGGGGTACTGAGCACAAATATGAGACTCCCACTCCTATGTTCTCTCCTGATGATTCTTGTGCTGCCACCGAACTTGCACTAAAGGAATTGAATGCCCACGAAGGACCCAATCAAGTTGATCCAATATCTTCACCATAAACTAAAAAAATGTCTCCACATCATCAATGTCTAGGTCACCCTTGTCGATGATGTGTGATGGATCATACTTGTACCTTCTCATCTGCAACCTGTGAAAATAATCGTGCACCCGATGCATCTGTGGTGGAAGAGCTTGAAGGTATTCCAGCTCTCCGGCACTTCTCGGAATCTATAAAGGGATGATGAATCTTAGAAACAATTTTCCACTGTATCCAAATCTACGAAATCCCCATCACGGGGAGACACGAAGGAACATAAGGATTCCATCTTAGAACACCAAAGGCCTCTATCTCAAGTCAGCATTAGATTTATTCCTACTCATTGCAGTCCTCATCTTCTCTTGGATGATCTGAAAATTCTCAATGGTAGCCCATACCATCTCTAGACCCATGAGTGATAACTCACCTATGTCTGTCTATCATAGAGGTGATCTTTAAGGCCACCTGTATAAAGCCCCAAATGGTTCCATTCCAATGGTTGAGTGATATATGTTATTGAATGAAAACTTCATTAGTGGAATGTGGTCCTCCCAACTATGACCAATGTCAAGAAAGGAAGAATAAAGACTGTCATGCATGGTCTATATGGTCTTCTCCATCTGACCATCAATATGTTGGTGAAAGGCAGTACTGAAGTGCAGCTGAGTTAAAAATGCGTCCTGTAATACCTTCCACATTTAGAATGTGAAGCGAGCATCATGGTCTAAGACGATCGTCAAAGGCACCCCATGAGGATGCACTATCTCCTTGACGTAAGGGCATCCCAAGCCCTCTATCGATCTATGCTCTTAGATGGCTAGGAAGTGAGCTGATTTGGTGAGTCAGTTAAGGATCACCTAGATAGGATCGTGGCCCCTAGACATGGATTGTAATCCCTTCACTAAGTCCATCGAGATACCATTCCACTTCTACTCTGGTACCTCAATTGGCTGCGACATGCCTCCTGGAACCTGATACTCAGCCTTCACATTCCAACAAGTGAGGCAACATGAAACAAACTCGTCCACCGCTTTCTTCATCTCTGTCCACCAATACTGACGTCAGAGATCCTGGTACATCTTCCTCACTCTAGTATGTACCGCCAAAGGGGAGTTTTGGAACTAGGTCAATATCTCTTCTCACAATGCCACTGGTACTGTTGTGTGTCATATGAAAAGAATGACGTGATCCCCACCAATAAAAATTCATTAGGAGCCCATCCATTGATAACTGAGCATGTGAGGCCTCACAATCAACATCTACCAATTTCTCCTCCCTTACTTGTTGTAAGGATGTGGGAGTGGTAGTCCTTGACTAAAGTTAATCCACTCCATCTTCATCCATGAAAGATATCTGAATCATTATAACATCCCCAAATGATAAAGGGTTAAATGACTAAATGATATGACTGATGTGAACAAGGTGCACCTTCCTTTTCGAGAGCCTGTCTGATTTGAACTCCATAGTTAATCGTTCATGGCTTGGATTAGTGATCAGGATGGGTGACCTTCTGGGAAGTTTCCCAGGGTGTGTATGAGTGAGGAAAAAGCACACTAGAAAGGAAAAGTGTTGGCATGTGGGGACTATCAATAGTCAGATGACTCGTTCAGTCACGTGGGTGGACCCCATGGTTGGGACTACATGTCTGCTGGGAAACTTGAGGTACCTGGTGGACCAGGACCCGATGGACATGTTAAAGTGGTATGGTTGTGCTATCACCGGGACCCATTTGTTACATTTGGTATTAGAGGTGGTACCCACCCTTAAGTGTGGTGCAATTCCTTGGTTAAGATGTCGGGCCCACAACGAGAATGTAGTTCTCTAAAGGGGGGTGACTGTAACACCCCCAAATGATAAAGGGTTAAATGACTAAATGATATGACTCATGTCAACAAGGTGCACCATCCTTTTTTGGATCCTGTCTGATTATAACTCCATAGTTAATCGTTCTTGGCCTGGAGTAGTGATTAGAATGGGTGACCTTCTAGGAAGATTCCCAGGGTGTGTGTGAGTGAGGACAAAGAACAGTAGAAATGAAATTTTTTGTCTTGTGGGGACTATCATTAGTCAGATGTCCCATTCAGGCACATGGGTTAGCCCCATGGTGGGGACCATGTGTCTGCGGGGCAATTGGAGGTACCTGGTGGGCCTGGACCCGACGACCATGCTAAGGCGGGTTGGTTGTTCTGTCACTGGGACCCAGTTATTACAATCATGGATAGCTTCTCCATCGCCTCTCTCAGCAGCTATAATCCAGACCTTCGGCTAAGTGCGTCTGCCACCACGTTCCCCTTCCCAAGAGTATAGAATATCTCAATGTCATAGTCCTGGAGGAATTCTAACTATCACCACTACCTCAATTTTAGGACTTACTGGGGATGATTTACATGAGACTCTTGTGGTTAGAGTAGATGATAAACCCTTCACCCCTAATGTAGTGCTGTCACATCTTCAATGAAAAGACCACTAATGCTAACTCTAGGTCATGGGTTGCATAATTCTCACCATGTTGCCTCAACTAAAGTAAAACACAGGTTATCACTACATTCTCCAACATAATGAAACAACCCATTCCAATCCCTTATGCATCTCTGAAAACTACATACCTATTTCCCTCCTCTAGAATTCTTAAGATTACAGCACTCTTATGTGTCTGCCTCATCTCCTGGAAACTCTACTGGCACTTATCCATCCACATAAATGGTTTCCCTTCCATTTCAATGTTCGTAAGGGTGTTGCTACTCTGGAAATGTCAGGCACAAACCTAGTACAATATCCAACTAACACCAAGAAACTTTGCACCTCATTCATGTTCTGAGGTGTCTCCCAAGCCATAATTTCCTTTATCTTGACTGGATCCCCTGTAACTCCAGCCTCTGAGATGACGTGTCCCTGAGAGTAGACCTATAGAATCTAGAACTAGCAATTTGTGAGATTCCCATTAAGCAGGTGCTATCGAAGTGTATCCAGGACTATCCGTAGGTGTGTTGCCTGCTCCAGTTCTAACGCTCAGTACACTAGGATTTTGTCAATGAAGACCATGATGAAATGGTCAAGATAAAGCTGGAAGATCCTATTCAAGAGTCCTATGAACACTACTGGGGAATTGGTAACACAGAAAGGCATCACTAAGAACTCATAGTAGCCATAATGACATCAAAAGGATATCTTCAGTACATCCCCATCCCGTACCTGAAGCTGGTGATAGATTGATCTAAGGTCTATCTTTGAGAACAACATAACACCCTTTATGAAATAAAATATATCATCAATCCTTTGTAGTGGATACATTTTTTTCATGATCACTTGGTTTAGGCACCAAAAGTCCATGCATAGCCTCAATAATCCATCTATATTCTTGGAAAACAACACTAGGGATGGCCATGGGGAAAAGTTGGGCCCCTTGAAGTCCTTATCTTGCAAGTACTCTACCCACACCATCAACTAATGCTGCTCTGTGGGAGCCATCTGATATAAAAATGTGGATATTGGTGTCTTCATGGGGTACATAATGATGCCAAAGTCTACCTCCCTGTGAAGAGGTTGTTATAGAACATCCTCAAAAAAGAAATATTCATTCTCATCCAACACTACAGGAATGACTGAGCTCCTCTTGTCCCCCGCACTGATGGTGAGGCTAGCCTACAAGTGAGTCATCAGCTGAACCCTCCTATGAGAATGTTCTTTCTGTCCTACAAAAGTAACATTCTCTCCAGTGAACGAAAAAATGTTCTCATCCTCGTAGTCACACCATGCTATATACCTAAGATAGTAAATCTGAGCATCAACTGTCAATAACCATTCCATGACCATGATGAAATTGTAATGCCTTGACTCTGTTGTTAGAAAATACCTGATAATGATCTCATCTCAAAGAGTAATCTCACACTTCATCACCAATGTGTAATCATAGAATCCTCTCCTGTAGGGATCTCTAATGATAAAGATCAAGCCAAAAAATCCACTGGAATATCTGATCCTCGAACGAGGTACATGGAAATGAATGAGTGACTGGAACCTAAATCTATAGGAACTGAAACTAAGGTGGAGGAGACACAAATCATACCTTTAATAATCTCTAAAGCACCATGGTCATATGAATACATTTCATGATGCTGAGTCCACCCTTTTACACCTACTCCTTGAGTCCAAGGTGGACCAATTGGGGTGGTGGTGTTAGTACCTCGAATCGTATCCCACAGGCTACTACTCAGCTTGATACTTTGCAACGTCAGCTGCCCTGCATACCTACTTGGTTGAACCTCTTCCTCTTGATTTGAAGTCCCTTGACCACCTTCTGGTTATCTATGTGGCAGGTTGCTCAATCATGATCCATGTGTTCTTGTCGGCCTCACAAGTAGCGTGCCATGCTCCTCTACTGACCCCCACATCCCCTGTGGCCTCACACCACAAATCTGATGCCATGGGGTCTCCCATTGGATGGTATACCCCACATTGACCTCTACGTCATCTGTCGGCTTCCCACCATGGATGAAGCAACCACCTATCGCCCTATGTTAGCTCCCACTATCGGTGCCTAATCTACATGGAATCTCTCTACGAGTAAATCCCACTCTAGCACTCCAACCTAAGTGGGGATGCTAAGGGAAATCATCAACGCCCTAATCTCCCCATAGATTCCCTGATCAAAGGTCCAAAACCTAAATAAAGGGCCTCATACCATATCTGTTTAGTTGCGGGAGAGTTCTGTAAGCCTCACAGAGTACTTAGCCACTAACATGCTTCCCTTCTGTATGTTAAGAATATCCTATATGCACATTGATCACAAGGTCGTAGGGAAGAAATACTCCTAGAAAATCCATTCGAAGTTATCCCATGAGAGGGTCACCTCACCATGATTTTGAATGTTCAATCACCACCATCTCCCTGCAGAGCCTTGAAGAGGGCTCGTAGCTAAGATCACCATCTGGTTAAGTGGCATTCTCACTAGGAGAAAGACCAACGTCACCACATCCATCCAGTTCTTAGTACCTTGAGGATCTGTTTGTCCCCAAAACCAAGGAGGTCTAAGTCTCTGGAACTCATGAAAGGTGATGAACCTGCGTGCGTCCTCTACTAGTAACACCGACACTAACTGGTGATCAATGGGTGGTAGTAATTCTGGTGAACCACCCATTAGGGCCATCTCTAGCATAGGTCCCTAAACCGATGCCTCATCGCTAGGCGGGCTATCCACATGATCACACATCATAATCCAATCTTTCTATATGCCTGGAGGTATCCTATAATAGGTCAAGATGTACCATGATCAATAGATTATAAATGGTGAGATAACTCTAATTCAAGATGATCATGAGGAAACACTCAATTCCAATATGATGCCTGCAACTAGTGTTTTTATATATAGAGATGAAAAGTAGAATTCAAGGTCTTGGTGAATGGATATGTCAGCGGATCCACCAACACTGGACTCCCAAAATATGAATGTTGAACTCTAAACAATTAACACTATTTCCAAAAAAACAAAACAACAAAACCCCGGTATTTGAGTTTGAACCGACCACCCCTAATATTACTTTCACAAGATCCATCCCTTGTGCCCCATTTTGTGACTCCACCAAGACCTCCTCCAAAAGGCTAGGGTTTGGAGACTAGCACCAAAGGCGCCAACTAGAAAATGGGATGCATTTTCCTAAGTACTTGTACGAGCACACACACAACCATGTCCTAAAAGTAAGAAAGGTAAACATACATTCCAATAAAAACCCACTGGGTAAAGGTACAAGCTATAGGACAAATGGAACATAATACAAACCCAATAAAAGTCAAATTGATAAATAGGAATGTACACAAGATCTCTGAATAGACATCCGATGAAAACCCCACATGATGGTTATGTTTAGAGTAGCTTCCTGAAGCCATATAAGTACAAACTTTCTACCTGATATCTCTTAGAACCACCATGTCATGTTCCACCATGACCTCTATCAAGGCGTCTGTTGTCTATAACAGACACAACATGTGTGGGAGAATCATGGGTTGGGGTGAGTAACAAAATACTCAGCAGAGACCCTAAAACCACAATGTAATGACCACAAAGTAATACCAAAATCAAACCACGAAGCATGATCATGACGAATGACAACTCACATAGGTAAAATATAATGTACAGAAATCAAGACCATCAGTCATATACTGAACACCTTGGACTACTAAGGTACACATATCTGATGATTACAGTGGGTCTGATGGGTCAAACGGTGCCACTTACCACTCAAGAAATCAATTATGGTCCACATAGGGCCACTTAGAGTACATACATAGAGGGTATCATAGAGGTGATTCACATATGGTCACTTAGAGCTGATCCACATAAGGTCGTTTGGTGTCGATCCACACAGGGTCTCTTGTAGCTAATCGACATAGGCTCTCTTGGAGAGGATATACAAAGTTTCACATGGAGATGATCTACACATGTTTTCATTTATCTGATCCACACTGGGTTGCTTTCTACTGATCCACACTTGGTCATTGGGGCCCACTCATTGCATTCTTCGAGTCTCGGCTACCCTCATGATCCCCCCACATAGCACACATGATTTTGGTATAATCAAATTCTCATGAAATTAGTCATATTTCAACATACATAAAATCATCCTTATATCACACCAAAAGATCTGCCTCATTGTGAGGGTTACAACGCTGCAAACGGATAGTCAAAATGATGCATGGTATGAAAGATATTGATTTTTTAGTGAACATGGCTAGTTGTTTCTAGGCCCAGTCCAACACAGTCATACCGAGTAGAACAACCTAACATGGGGTCCCACAGGACCCTACCGTATTTGGATGACCTGACTCTGTTGGGTCTAGGTCGTCCTGGTCTGGCCTGGCTACTAGCCCATGCCCATTGGGCCTTGTAGGACCTGACCGTGATCAGTCGTGGGACCAGCCCGTCTGGTCGACCAATGACCCAGATTTATCTGGCTTGACACGCTCAAGAAAGAAAATTTTCTTTCCCAACCATGGTTTCCCATCAACCAGGATTCATACCACTGGATCAGCCCGCAAAAGCATGCAATATTAATTCCAGGTTGGGCCGCTCCATGGACTATTTCACACCCCCATTCCCAACCTGCTATGCGGTCTGGTCACCTTTAGCCCAGATGCCAGGTGTTGTCCAGTTCATGAGTTCCGTCGAGGGCTTAGTTGGCTGCCTTATCTGGTCCCAAACACGGTCCCTATAGGACCACATTCTTGCGTTATGCCATGGCCTTCGCGGTGCGGACGGCTCCATCGACGAGGCTGGTGGGCCGCATCCCGCCTCTAGTAGCCATCATACCATGTACCGATGTCTCTATCTGCCCTACCGTAGCCTAAATCAGCCTCATAAATCTCCTTTTCATGCCATTGCGGCATGATTCCACCCGCCCATAGCTGACGGTGCCAGCATAATTTTGTACTGACCACTGAGTTCACTTCGGGGGACGATTATTCGGGTCATCTATGCTGATGACCTCCATGTGGTATTTTCTTCCCTCATACACCCTCATAAATGATTCATCATCAACTCAGATGTTCTTCCATGAAGAAATCATAAGAACACACACAGTCAGAGGGGCTCAGTTCTTGTTTGTGTCAGCCCGAACCCTACGTGTTAAAATTTCATAAAAACATGGTTGGATAAGACTATGATTCTGTCAAAATAAATATCGATAAATAAATAAATGAATAAGATCCCTCCCCATAAGAATAGGGAATCCATAGATCAAAATATTCTTGGGTTGATCCATGTATTTTATTTTAGAACGAAGAATGGGAAATTAATACTTGAAAATGAAACACCTGCCTGGTATACCCATTGGTCGGGGATGATCATGGCCACACACATTCGTTCTCTGTTCTTTCTCCACCACCCACATTTCTAGTGATAATTATAAGGGTGTAAGGTAATTTCATTTTTTTCATTGGAGAGGATTCATCTCCGTAGATTCTTCCGAGGAATTCTCCGGACACGAACTGCTTTCTCCAACCCATTATCTCATTAAAAGAGAAACATGCCGCAAGGTTTCTGTTACACAGCATCATTGCATCGTTACAGTATTTCATTTATGAAATAGAATATCTGTTAAACATCAGTTAACAAGACTCATTGGTGATATTAATTTAATGATCTTCTTTGACACTTCATCACTGCACCGTAGTGCTGAAGTGCCACTCCTCGATAGTGGAGAGAATCAAATAAAATAACTTTTTAGGTTACTTTTTTTCCAAAAATTCCAAAAATTATCTTTTCGGATCGACCATATCTAGTTAAATATAGGTCCATTCTAGGTGAATTCCATTGTTCAGAGTTCAATGGTTCCCTTGGATTCTTGATCTGAGAACCAGTTTAAAATTTAGGAAACCCACTCACATGTTTATTTAAATGAACTAAAAAAATAGCAATATTTTATTCCAAGATCTCTAGGCCTCTAAATCATCTGACATTTGAGCGTATGATATTGAAATAATCCCATATATTTTTTTAGAAAATTAACATGAATTATTTGGCACATTACAACATGATTCCTCTAGTATTCCATCTCTCTTCCTTCAATCATTGAGAAACAAAATATATTGAATCATAATTTTCAATTTCTCAATTAATATTAATCTTGAAAATGTGTTACATAAAATATATATACTTTTTTGTGCTTCTATGATGTATAAATAAATTTGATTTATTGGAACAAAAATAAAATTTCCATTTTACATCAGGTATAGGTGGAACACATAGTCTATTACAAAATTAGAGAACCCTATCTTCAAATATTGATTCTTCCACTTTACTATAATTTAGAGAATATTTTTTTGAATATTTTCCTTTCCAGTTAATAGATTTTTATCTTTTCTAAAAAAATATGGTTTAACATTTATTCTAAAAAAGTGTGATCAATTCATTAAAAATTCCCAGATACATCTTTACTAAATCCGAGAATATAAGATCCTTATCAATACTCATTTTGGTCAGTAATCCACAATATTTTTTTTCTCAGAAACATCATCCTCTATATTTTACTTCCCATGATGGGAGTTTATTGACAAATCATAGTCTTAGAGTATCGTTAAGAAATTAAATTTTCCTCATGTTCAGATCATTATATGTAGGGATGTATTAAAAAATCTTTTGATCTATAAATATCTCACAAATTTCACCATGGAGATAATCTACCCATATCATCAATGAAAATATTATGACTAACAAATAAAGATCACGGGTTGGCTTGGTTTTTTCATTAATCTTCAACTACAACAATACATAGGCAATAAATTTATCATTCTACATAACGCCACAACCAAGTCAATTCTTTGATGCATCAATATATATTATAAACCCATAATTTCATAATGTTAGATTCAATCAAGGATCATTCAAAAATCTCCACTCAATTCATGAAAACATTATTGACATTTCTATATCCATAGAAGAGCCTCTTATTAAGTAATCATTGTTCATGGGTTTTCCAATAACGATTTTTTGGAACAATCTGTCGAAAGTAACCTACCAAACTAATGAAACTACAAACCTAGGTTATTTTTATTTGTGTATCCAATTCTTGGAATGCCTTTGTCTTCATAGGAATAATCAATATTACCTACTTAGAGGTACTACATTATAACCTACGTGGTGATAGAATAATTTTTTTTTGTATTTATTAGTACACAATAATTATATTTTATAGAGTAATATTCCCTATAAAATATTAGGGAATATTTTTTTTGTCAAAAGGAAAAAGAATTATTTCTAACCGAATTGGGATTCATACATTATCTGGTTTTATTTAAAAATACACATTCTACATTATATAATTTTAATTTGACCGATTTATTTCATTTTTTAAATCATCATGTAAAAATTATCTTAGGATGACTTTTGAGAACTTTTCGTAAAGATTGTTTTTAAATGAACAGTGAAAACTAAACACATTATTTATAATATAAATTTTATTTTAATGTATTCATGAAGTAAAAGTATTTTTTTTTTAAATTTCACTAGTTATGTCTTATTTAAATTAATACAAATTATGGGTTTTAAGCGATTTTTATACATGAATTTACAACAAAAACTTTTTATTCCAAAAAAATGAAATTTTTTTCCGAAACTACTTTTCATTGCATTTTGGAAAATTAATTTTAAATTAAATTATTACCCTTATGCATTTTAAATTTTGAAAAATGGATTCAATATTTGGAATTAGTGGTTCAAAATTTGGTAAGTAATTCGCTTTGATTTTGTCAAAATGGACAGTAACCCCCGTATTTTTTGTTATTATGACTAAGTGTAAATCAGGTAATTAATGATAAAAGTAATTTGATAAGAACTAGAAAGGAACCCTATAATTTTCATTATTATTATTGTGTGAATAAATTTAATCTATAATCATAAAATACTCTATTATATGACTTTTTTTTTATTTTTATGTGTATATAAACTTTATAATATTTTATTTATTTGAAGAATAGTAAAAAATGTCTCACCATTATTTATAATAGGTATATTATTTTCAACCGGTTCAAAAATGGGGATATGATCATATGGAAATTTGGTTTTTAAAAATAAATAAATTAATTGTAACACGATAATTTCTTTTTATATAATTACCTTTAATTCTTACACAACATTGTTGGAGTAATTATTCAATTATAAGAAAATTAAATAAATGATATTAAAAATATTAAAAGGAATATAATTTGAAATAATTAATATTACCCAAGAATTTTTTAGATAATTATAACATGTTACAGATATTTTTATTGAATACATTATAATTTCTTGATGTTCACGATGTTATATCAATTAATGTAAATGAATAGTTGTAAAATTAAAATTATTGATATTTTATGAAAATAATATTTCATTAAATTATATAAAATTCCAAAAAATATTATATTCAGAAAACTGAATTTTATATGGTTAATTACATCATTTAATATCCATTTATTTTTTTTTTCAATTTTTTGTAAAATTATTTATCGTTAAATTAAAGTACATTGTAATTTTCAAAAGGGTTTACAAAGGGTTAAATCACGAATAAAAGTTTAAAAATGTGATCTAAACATATCAAAAAAAATTTAGATGAAACCATTTCGACTGATAATAATCTTATTTTTTGTATACTATCTATTTATATGCTTTTTTACATCAATAATTAATTTATATTAATTTAATATTTTAAGAATTCTTAAAGTTCCCTAGACCACTTCTAAAAAAGGGAGCCACATTTTCTCATTTCTTAACACTTCAAAACCCATTTGGTTTATAAAATCTAGTCCAAAATGCATTACATGAATCAGTAAACTAATTTTATAAGTATTGGTTTTGTTATAAGACAGAAATTAGATGGATTAATGTGTTAGTTAAAGGATACATTCCCAAGAAGGGGTATTGGTTTTTAACACCTGTTTTAGTATTATGGGTTCTTAAAACACATTAAAATATTATTCACAAATTATAAAAAAATAACAACATTATTATAAATATAATTCTAAGTTATTATGTTAAAATTATAACATATATAAATCTCTGTAATATATCTTATGGGGGTGAACTCATCATTTATGTGTACAATGGACTACTGCCTCACGAACCGATGTAATTCATTTTCTGTTATCATCTCTCAAGACCTTTTATAATGATTTATTTAATGTATAAATATTATATTAATGAAATAATTATCATTCTAAAAAGATAATATATTATTCAATTTCTTACCTATCTGTTAACTAAAAAATTATAATGTCGTTGGTGCGCATGAGTGGACTACAACCTCCATAGTGATGTGATTCATTTTTTATCACCACTTCACACTTATTATATATATAATTAAAATATAAAAACTAATATAGTATTTAGGATATGGTGATAATTCAATAAGGTTACCATTATACATATCCTATTTCTATATTTTTTTTAAATTGAACCGTTACACATGCGTACGTACGACCTACCGTCTCCATGATTGAAACATAGTCCATTTTTCATAAAAATCTCTCATGAATGGTTTTAAATTTATAATTGGTGTATAAAAATTAAAACTATTTCATTATTATTATACTATCGATGATTTAATAATTATCACTTTGATCATAATCAACCTACCGGTGTTTTTTTCGACATATGAGAATAATATTGATAAAATATCTAATGTGATGTTAATCTATTAAGTCTAACAAGAATATGAGTTAAATATAATGAAATATAAACAAAAAAAGGTTAATAAGATGTTAGAAAATAATATAATTTCATTTTTACGGACAAAATATTGTGCATGTGATGATTCAAACTCAAGGTAAGGGACACATTACTTTATAACCTTTCATTAAAATGTTTTAGAGGGTTATTTTCTAAATATATTTCTTCCATATCCATATTCATAAAATTGTTTAATAATTTTTATATATATAAATTTAAATTAATTATTAAGTAAATTTTATGTCACCTTATTACCTTCTTTCAATGTTTTCGAAAAGAAATATTTTAATGTAATTTTTTGACTTTCTTTACAATAGAAAAAAAATGTTCTATTCTAACCTATATAGAGACAATGAATTTTTCCACCACCATAAATATAATTTGAAATTTGGATTCTATTATAAGATTAGATTTTTCTTCAAACGAAGCCCCATTTCATTTTTTAAAAAAATTAGATTTTAAGGGAAATATAGATATCAATATCTGAATTTTTATGAATAATAAATACGGGTTTTATAATGTAGGATTAGTTTTTATGATTAAGTTATGGTTATTAAAAATTATTTATGATTATTTGTGGTTAATTTATAAAATAATACATGTGGGTCTATGATATCCCCCCAAATTATTGAGTATATTTATGTAGGAATATTACCGTGATAGTTATTCAAAATGTATCTATGATGGGTACTCCGTGAATTAAAATGTGTTTTATTTAAAATATGAGTGTGAGGGTTATTCCATTTGTAACCATGAGGGTTACATCATTTGTATCCATTATGGTTACTCCATGTTTATGTATGGTATGAAAATTATGCACTAAGTTACCTTTATTACATATTCTTTCAATGTGTATTTAATGAAATTTAATGTTTTTTGTGGTGAGTAATTCAACATATATTTAAAGGAAAGTAAATATTACATATTATGCATGAAAATATAATATTTTTGAAAAAGGTTTCATGATATTTTAGTTTTTCATTGTAAAATTTATTGTCTTTATTTTGACATTAATATTTCTTATGAAGTGTTTTATGATAAACCTTGAGTAGAGGCTTTGATTTCTGGGATAAGTAAATGTTCACTTTAAACATAAATTTTCTTTTTGAAAATGGAATATTTTTTTATGAATTTTGGGAATAATTATTTCACTCTTTATTTTTAATGTCACATGCTGACCTCTTTTTTCTCCTACCATGTTTTTAAATGTTTTAAATGGGTTTATAAATGGTAAAGAAGAAAAAGATGTCATGTTCGAAGTCCTGAATATTTTTCATTTACTTCATAACAATTTATTATGGTGGAAAACGTGGATACTAATTGGAGTTTTCCACATTGTGATGTAATATTTATTTATGTTGGGATGGTGGATTAATTCCCTAAAACTATTAAATATAAAGATACCTAGGTTTGTATTAATGTCAATTATATTCTAAAGAAACGAAAATATGTTATGTTTAAGACTTGGTACTTATAGTTGGTATCATAGGATAGGTTTAAATAATTATAGAGGTTTTGATAATGTAAGTAAATACCCTAAAATATTTTAAGTTATGGTTAAATTAAAATCATATAACAATTTATTATTACTAGGTTGATTTATCTAAAATATATCATTTAAAAATGGTTTTCCATAGACTCAATAGGCAAGTTAAAGTAGGAAGGCACTGAGATGATGATATCCTTCCGAATCAGCAACCTAAAATGGTTGGAATTGTAAATGAGAAGCTTGTTTAGTAGTGTATAATTTAAAACATGCTATAAATAGTGGTGGAATAGGTATGAGAAAGTATCTTGATCCACCAAATTTTAATACGAAGATAGTGGATGATTTTATGAGACAACATCCCCCAAAATATTTTAGATCTTCTAACCTAGTGGAAGATGAGTGAAAGATTTAATTCATTGAAAATATTTTCAATGTAATGGGACGTTCAAATCATGAAAAGATAACTCTTTCAATATATCATCTTGGGGTGAATTGGAATAGTGGTGGATAATGGTTAGGAATTATGAAGAATGAGAAAGAATTTATATCTTGTAATGGTATGTGATTAATAATATTTTTTGAGAAATATTTTACTAAGGCTGTTCAACATAATATGGAAACAAAATTCATGGAATTGAGACAATATTAGGAGGATTCTATGAAAGCATATGAAGAAAACTTCACCTGATTGGAATGGTACACTCCAAAATTTTTTTGGGATATTGATAGAAAATTGAATCATTTGTACTTAATATTGATAATAAGATACCAAAGTGAAAATGATTCCCATTAATTCAAAATTTATAAGGATATTTTCGATGTTATGAAGGGGTATAAATGGAGTTTTTTGATTGTTATGTTTTTCAGGAAAATAAGTAGATGAAATGGTCCAAATTAAAGAAATGGGTTAGTATAAATGAATGAAATCTAATGGTAGGAAAATCATGTTTCTAGTTTGTGAAATGTGTGGAAAAAAGCACCATTGGTAATGATTTCTCAAATATGTGAAGCACTTCAAATGAAATAAGTCTGTGCATAAGGCCCAAGAGAGAAATTAAAAATATCTTAGTAGTGGTATGGAAAATTTTGATATGTATATAGTAATGTGTTGTAAATGAAGTGAGATGGGAATTTATTCTCATACTTGCTTGAAGAAAGACCCAAATATTTGGAAGAATCCATAATATAAATATAATGGTATAGTGAAATCTTTTGAAACTACTTCATTAGATGTTGGCCTATCAAATGATGTGGTATCAATGAAATTTGTTTATTTACTAATACTATTTTATATCTTCATTTATTTGGAGAGTGCACATTCTTTTATTTCTGAAAAATGTTCTGGTAAATTTGAGATTCCACCTCAATAAATGGAACAATATATTTTGGTAAAAAAACTATGGAAACAATCCAAGTAAAATTGAAATTATAAAAATAATCCTATCATTGTATGTGGAAAGAGTTTGCGAGAAAACCTTCTTGTATTTGTCATAGTGTAGTTTGATATTATTCTAGGTGTGGCTTGGATATCCATTTACCCCAAAAAGATATTTTGAGAAGAACTTATATTTTAGAAATATTTTCTATTAATACAAAATAATGAATTAATACCTATGATAATATATGAATAAGATGAGAAACTATTAAAATATGTAAATTAATATTACCATTAACATATTTTTTTTAAATAAGGTAAAATTTTAGATTAATTATATTCTTGTCATAAAATAATACATGGATTTTATTATAGAACAGTTTCCTAGAGTTATACATGATCAGGAATTTGAATTTATAATTGACATAGTTCCTGAAGCTATGCCAATTTGAAACCCCCTTCTCCATGCGTTAATTATAACTTTTAGAATTGAAAAATAAGTTATAGGAGTAGCTAGATACTGTTTTCATTCATCCTATCACTTCCTTTAAGTGTGATCATGTTTTATTTGTTAAAAATAAATATGGTTCCATTATACTATTCAATAATTATGGGGCTTTCAAGGAACTTACTTTTATTTATAAGAATCATTTACCTCATATCATTGAATTTTTTAATCATCTCCATGGAGCTGAGTTATTTTTTATATTTGAATTGAGATCCATTTACCATCAACTAAAGGTGAAAGTGGATTAAATTCCAAAAATAGTATTCCATAATAGATATTAAAATTTTGAGTTTATTGTTAGGAAATTTTGGTGGAAAAATACCCTTGTGTGTCTATTAAAAATGATATAAGGATCATCAAAAACAACTAATTATTGTTATCAAACCCCCAAAGGAAATATGTTTCATGGAAAATTTAAAAAATGTTACTTTTTGAGACATCATATTTCTTTATTTATGAACTTTGAAACAATTATGGCCTAATAGTTAATCCTACAAAAATAAAATGGGCTTATGAATGGAAAAGGCCGAAAATTTTTACTAAGAATCATAATTTTCTTAGATTAGTTTACCATTACAAAATTATTGTTAAATACTTTCAATTTTTATCTATCCCAGTAAATAATTTAACAGGGAAAGTAATTAAATTTATCATGATAAAATAATGTGATGATTTTTTTCTAAAACTAAAAATAAGATTGGTGAATTCTCTAGTTTTTTCCCATTCCTCCAAAATTTGTTACTATATCATATATAGTGATGTTTATTGGAAGATATATGGTTGTTTTCTGATGCAGAATGATTAGGTAATTACATATACTTCATGGAAAGTAAAACGTTTGGGGTTAAATTGTACAGCACATGATATGTAATTACATACTTTTTTTCATTAAAAATCCATAGGAATCATTTACGTGGAACCAAGTGTGAAATATGTACTAATAATAAATTTTTGAATTATATAATTACTCATAAATAGTTGAACATGAGGAAAATAATATGGAAAAATCATATTAAGGAATATGATTACATGATTTGTTTCCATACTAGAAAATAAAATAAAGTAGACGATGCTTTCGATTAGAAAAATAATGCATCATTTACAATGTTATATTTTCAACATGACCCTTTTAGTTAATAATTTAATTATTTTTTTCCTAGAAGTCATGGATAGAGAAACTTCCTTTATTTTTTTAGCTGTTAGTGCAATCATCTCTATCAGAAAGAATTAATCAAGGTCTGAAAAAAGAATGAGAGTTATAGAAAAAGGTAAATTTTTTTAATATGTGCATGTTTCCTATATTTAATATTAGTAAATAAAGTGTTTTTTATTTGTAAAGAGGTTATGTGTGCCTTTTAATTGAAATTTGATGATTTAGTAGTTAATTGAAGCTCATAGACCTTAATTTTTCATTCATCCTTGAAGTAATAAGATGTATTGAGACCACAAAGAGTATTACTAATGGGATGGAATGAAAATTACCAATGGGAATGCTTCATACATTTATATTTATATAGTATAAATTGGAAAATATATCCACATATTTTTTGGTGGGACTACTAATGACATGTTGAGGTAGTAATTAAATTTGGGTTATTGTCGATCAACGAAATAAATATTTACATTTCCATCCCATTTGAGACACTATGATTTTAGATTAACAATATTGAATATACTTTAAATAGATTTTCTAGTTACATGGAGTTCCTCTACCAATTTTTTCTTATTATTATATTTGATTCGCTTCTATTTAAATGGAAAGTCCTTCACAAGACATTTGGTACTTCATTAAATATTAGCACACCTTTTCATACTCAATTAGATGGACATATTAGGTGAATAATGTAGATTTTTTTAATATATTATTTGATCGTGTTCAATGGATTATCAAGGAAGTTATGATAAATATAATGTTTTGGTTGAGTTTTTCTATAATAATATTTTTCATTCTATTATAAGGATGGAACCGTTTGAGGGAAAATATAGGAATAGGTTTCAAACTATAATATTTTTGATCGAAGTGGGTGAAATATTTTTTATAGGAAAATAATTGTTAGACGAATTGTATGAGAAGTTGAAGATTATTTATAAACATACTAGTATATAAGGAGGATGAATAGAAGTTATACAGATAATTGAAGGAAAGATCATTCTTTTGAGGTAAGTGATCATGTGTTTCTTAAAGTATCTTCTGGGAAAAGTGCTATTAATTTTGGTAAAAAATTGAATTTATGTACAATATTCAATAGAAAATATGAAATCCTAGGGAAATTTGGATCATTTTAATACCACGTTGAATTTCCTATGTTCTTATCCCATATACACATTTTTTTTCATTTTATGATGTATGGAAAGTATGTGCTAGATTCAACTCATGTTTTAAGCCTTGAAATATTTTAGTTGGATGAGAACATTTCTTTTAACGAACAAACAATTTAGATTCTTGACCATTAGGAGAACGTATTGAAAAACAACATAATTCAACTGGTTATTTTTTTTGGTAAAAACCTTATGGTTGAAGAAGAAACTTTGGAATCTGAATATGCTATGAGGGAAAGATATCCCCACTCTTTTGATAAGAGAATAAAACACCGACGGAGAAATTTTCAAAAGGATTGAAGAATGTAATCAACTATGTAAATTATAGAATAAATATTTTTCATGTTAATTATTACACACGAATTATATTTTATAAGGATCTATATATAAAAAATATAATGAATTTTTTTGGTCAAAAAAGCATTATTTATAACCAAATTGGTTTCATTTAAATTATATGGATTTATTTAAAAAACGAATTTAAAAATTTTGAAATTTTATTTTTACAAAATTAATATTAATTTTGAAATCATCATTCCAAAATTATCATATAACTATTTTTTGAGAATTTTCTAAAAAATAGATTTTTTAAATGAATAGTGAAAACAAATGAATTTATTTTAAAACCATTATTTTATATTAAATAATATATAAGTGAAATTATTTTTTTATTTAGTTTTAAATTTTAAATAGATCCTCTATATGTAATTTTATACAATTATGGTTTTTGAAATAAATTTTATACAAGAATTTACTATAAAAACATTCTATACTTAAAAGGGAATTTTTCTTACTGATAATTTCTCGTTGTGTTTTACCAGTTTAATAATAAATTAAATTCTTCAAGTTATTTATTTGGAACATGAAAAAATGGATTAAATTTTTTGACTAAGTTGGTCTAAATTTGGTAAGTAGGTACCTTTTATTTTCATCAAGAAGAATTATACCATTAGTAATTTTTGTTACTAGAGTTAAGGGTAAATCAAGTATATTATATAATAATTAATATGATAAGGACTATAAAATGACCATTAAATAATTTTTAATCTTATCCGATGATTCAATTTCATCCATAATCGTCTTATATTTTGTTATTTTTAATTTTTTTTCATTTTTATGTGATTATAACCATTATAATATTTGTTTATTTAAAGAAAAGTTTAAAATGGCATAATTTTCTTTTTAATGACTATAATTATTTTAACAGGGGAAAAAATATGAGATGTTTTATTAAAAATATTTATTTTAAATATTGTATATTTAACTTCATCATGATAATTTATTTTTAAATAATTACCTTAAATGCTTAAATAATATGTATGAAGTAATTTTTCATCTAATGGAAAAATAAAATAACTCAAATTAAAAATATTAAATATAATATAAATTTAAATAATTAACAAGATAATTTTTTTTTATTTATTAAATTTTAAGGATTTTGTTAAATTATTATATTCAAATTTCAAGGTTTTATTGATGTTATAAAAATAAAAGTAAATAAATAGTTCCAAAACATAGATGATTGATATTTTATGAGAATATTGTTTTGTTAAATGATATAAAATTCCTGGAAATATTTTATTTATCAAAAAATAAGAGGATATGGTTTTTTTACCTCAACTATGGTCCATTTATGGGTCATTTTGAATTTTATATAAACATTATTAACCCCCAAAGTGTACAAAATTGTAATTGTCAAAAGGGTTATTGAAGCATTAAAATTAAAATAGGAGGATAAAAATATGATCTAAATTTGTCCAAATATTATGGATTTTAGATTCTTCCTCATATTATTATATAATAATACCAATTTAAATCCATTTTTATATCATAAATTAAATTATATTTTTTCAATATTTTCAGAATTTCAAAAGTTCCCCTCTCCTATCATGTAAAAGGGAACCACATTGTTGTATTTCGTAACACTTAAAAACCCATTTGGTTCAGTCAATAAATACCCAAATACCGTCCATGAATCCAGAACCTAATTCCATAGGTTTATTTTTTGTATAATAAAAATATTAAAAGGATTAAGCAGTAAATCAAATGATAGTTTCCAAAGAAGATACATAGTTTTTGAACACGTGTTTTCGTTTTATCATCCGCCTATTTCAAATATTTTTAAAAAATTATAAAATATTAAAATCATCATTTTTATCTACTCATATTTAATTATTCTAACAATATAACCTATATCCATCTCCAAAATTCATCAAATGGGAGAGGATTTCATTGTTCGCATGTACGGAAGACCACTGCCTGGCGAAACACGATGTAATTTTTTTCCAACACAATTTATCAAGAATATTTATAATGATGTAATTAATATATGTAATATTTAGTACAAATGTGTAATTATAAAATGTTAATATATCGTTTAATTTTATATCTTTACAGTCACTGAAAAATGATTATGTCGTTCATGCGTACGTGTAGACTACCACCACTATAAAGTGATACAATTCAATTTTCAACACCACATAAAATGTATGATATATATAAATATAATTAAATAAATAATATTTTATTTGTGATATTATAATCATTATGTAATAATAAAATTACTCTTAACTTCTTTCTGTATGGATATTTGAAAAATGGAAACGTTACACAAGTGTATGTATGGTCTACTATCTCTATGTTTATAACATAGACCTTTTTTCATAACCATCTATCATGGTAGGTATTAAAAGTGTAATTGATGTATAAAAATTATAATTATTTAATGGTTATTATTAGAAATAAAATATAATAATAACCTCTTTGTCCATAGTCTTCTTTCTGAAGTCATTTTCATCACATAAGCTGAATATCATAAAAATATCCAACATGCAGCTAATTGATTTAGTAAAACATGAATATGGGTGAAAAATAAGTAATAATAAAGTTAAATATGTTTATTAAGAATTTAAATAATTTAAATATTTTCTATTATTCTAGAATATAAATAACATGCATGATTAGTCATACTAAAGGTAAGGGAAACTTTTCATTGAAACATTGTTTTAAAAAGTTTTAATGATTTATTTTGTAAATATTATTCCTCAAGATCCATATCCATAAAACATTTTTGTGAATGTTTTCATATGGATATAAAATAATTAAAAAGGATATTTTGGGTATCTATTTAATTTTTTTCATCATTTGTCAAAAGTAATATTTTTATATAATGTTATAATTTCATTATTAAATAAGTAATGGAATGATTTATTTTGTCATATATAGTTTCAATTAAATTTCCCACTACCATAACCATTATTTAATATTTTTAATCCTTTATAAGATTTTATTTTTTCTTCAATGAAAAACACATTCACCTTTTTCTATAATATTATTTTTTAAAATTTGGTTTTAATGGAATGGTATAAATCAATATTCAAAAACGTTTTACTATGAATTTTAAGATTATTTTTATGATACACGATTTCTTGTTTTATTTACTATATTATGGTTATTGAGAATTGTTTAAGAAGAAACGTAGTTACATTGTAAAACAAATATGGTTTGGTCTTTGATATACCTCACATTCACTAGGTAGCTCTACGTCTTATGTTGATCATTATGGTAACTCCAAGTGTAATTGTGTTGGTTACTCCAAGTATAACCATGTGGTTTATTTGGAGTATAATAATGAGGTTTATTCCTTGTATAACAATTAGAGTTACTCCATATGTAGCTATGAGGGTTAATCCCCATGTAAATATGATTTGACAATTATTCCCCATGTTACCAATAAGATTTATTTATTCGTTCTATGAGTTTTTATTGAAATTTTATGTTTTTACTTGGTAATCCATTGAGATTATGTTCCAAGGAAATAATATACTACTTATTATGGTTAAAATTCAAAACATTCAGAAAATGATTCTTATGTTTTTTATGTTTTCAATGAAAACATTTTTTTTTATTTTTCCTTCAGAATTTCTAAAGAAATGTTATATGAAAATATTTCGGTAGAGGTGATTATTTCCTAGGTAATTATATGTTTATTTTAATCCAAAATTTTATTTTTTTATAAAGGGTAGTTGTTTATAATTAATCATGGACAAAATATTTATTTATTTCCTTTTATCTCCATTACATTGATTTTTTGTGCTCATATTATGTTTTAAAATGTTTTTCACGTAGTTTATTAATGGTTAATGGAAAATGAGAA
Source organism: Viscum album (assembly GCA_963277665.1). NCBI lineage: Eukaryota > Viridiplantae > Streptophyta > Magnoliopsida > Santalales > Viscaceae > Viscum > Viscum album. Next base: position 2,050,385,641 of record OY728137.1, read on the forward strand.
GAAAAGATAAAATTAGGGAGTATTTTTCATGAATGGAAAACTATTTTATCATAATAGTTTTGTTTATTGTGGAAATGGGTACTAAGTTGAACTGTCCACTTTTTGATGTAATATCTATTTATTCAAGAATAATAGCCTAATTATATAAAACACTAATCCAAGAATATCCCAAAGGTAATAAGAAATTAAATTCTAGTATAAATACAGTGTAATATATAATTTTTATGACTGGTTCTTTATACAATATTACCATGAAAAGAAACATTAAAGTTCCAAAATTCACACTTGCTAAATTTCCGATATAATTATTTTCTTCTAAGAGTCTCAAGAATGGTCCTAATGTGATTTTTATTTTCATAATAACTCTGAGAGTATATGAAGATATCATCGATTAATAACACAATAAAATTATCAAAATATTCCTTGATTACCAATTTAATTAGATACTTAGAGATAAAGAGAGAAATAGTCAATTAAAATGGCATTAACATGAACTCATAATGTTTATACCTCATAATAAATGATATATTTGGAATGTATTTATTCTCTATAAATAATTTATGATTCCAATAAAGAATTATCTCCTTTGAAAAATATTGTGCTCCGTGAATTGTATCGAATAAGTGATCAATGCGAGGTTGAGGATCCTTCTTCTTTATCATAATATCATTAATTTTACTATAATAAAGGCATAGAATCATTAATCCATATATATTATTAATGAAAAGAACATGGTATCCCTAAGGTGAAACTCTAGGGAATACAAATCCTTTATCACTCAACAATTCTAGTTGTTTCTCCATCTCGACCAATTCCACAATGGTCATTATCAATGGAGTCATTGATACTTTTCTTTTATGATGGGTTAAATGATTATAAACATTAATTTGACACTCTAGTGGGTGTCTTGGTAATTCTTAAAAAATACATCAATTTTTTCCAATATAATAGGTACATCCCCAGTTATAATATTTCTGTATTTCATCCAAATATTTTGTTTTATCTTATTTCACGAGAATCTAATTTACGATAGTTACAGGGGTGGATCTATAATTGAATGAGATGAAAAACTATCCCCTCTAAAGATAATTAATTCAATATATTCTTTAAAAATCAAAAAATCATTCTCTTTAAAATATATCCAATCCATACAAAGTATTATATCAATCTAAACCAAGGTATAATAATGATGTCAGAGCATGCTTCATGTTTATGTGCCATAATGGGAACTGACTAAGAAATCCTCGATATTGTGAGGCTTCCAGTAGAAGTATTGACTAATAACTCCATTCTTAAGGTGATATGGAAATATCTAATTTTCATGGAAATAATGGAAGATATAAAGGACTATAACTATTTGAAATAAAATAAATAATTCTATGAATTTGAGGATATGATTAATATACCTACCACTATATCATTAAAAAATTAAAACTCAACTATTGTGATTGTATAAACTTGTCATTCCACCATGTTGTTTTTGGGGAAATTAGCTAGATTCAGAGGAAAATCATTTTCATAATACCCTATGTCCATATAATTGAATCACTATAAATTAGAGACAACTTTTTTTTCACTAAAATCATGAGCATAATTTCCTTTCTCTCCAAACTAGGATAAAATTCCCAATCTATATAACAAATTTCCATAGTGTTTCAATCCACATATATTACAAATTTTGAAATTAAACACTTCACATATTCCCTTTTTTCATTAACCTTTTCCATAGTGCATGTCCACCCTTTTCTTATCGTGATTTATTTCGAAGATATATGACTTGGAAGATTATTTATTTATTTTGATAGAACGTGATACTATGTCCATGCATGATGGAAAATTTCTGGTGAGTAGTGCCCATCAAAGGATTATATTAATATCATCAATAAAGTGGTCAATATTTCTCTTTACATTTCATATATAGTCTATAAGATGTCTTTATGACCTTGGAAAGTTGGATTCTTAATTAAAATTAGTTTCATTTTACCTTTTCTTATAGTTAGGAATTGTCTCCCCAGAAGTGCTTCTTACATGTGAGGAAAATATTTTTTAAAGAAGAGTTCATTAAAATCCTTCAACTATATATATTATATTTCTTCTTTAAACTAATTCTTTTGAGTCAATGAACATCATTGATCTATATCCCCTGATAAATGATAAAATACCATGAAAGAAACATCCAATTCATTACATCCCATATATTGAAATATGTTCTCCAAGATACATATACATTTCATAGCTACAAATGGATTAGTAGTGCCATTAAATGATAATTGTTTCTAATTTACAAAGAAATATAACATTGTTATAATGAAATTTTGATCTGTAGTATTCTATGTTTGTCTATGGTTATTATTCATATCCAATGATAGATATCCCAATATATTCTTACTTTTTTCTCTAACTTCAGATTCATTATCTTACATAGGAGGTCATTCTATACATGGATTGGGTACATTTATATTGATTCCATTTCATCCACGAGAAAATATTTTTTAAAAATGTAATACACTAGATTGGATCCTAAGATTCTGAAAAATAATCTTTCATTTAAAAAATAGTGAAAAACAAAACATAGATTGAAAATTTATGTATAAATAATATCAAAATAATAAGCATGGTATCATTCAGAATATTATTAAATCATAATAAATATTCTAAATCCATTATAAATTTTCGTTAATAAAATGAGTATTATACCATTAATATCCCCTCGGAGTGTCAGACTAGGTGGTTAGAATGACCCTTTGTCATGTACTATGTTATAATCAAGTCAAATCCTAATACATGCTTTTCAGAGTTATTACCCCTATGTACAACTATTCCAGATCGACATCCACTTTTAGTATCCATATGGGTATCTCTTTATAAGAAAATAAAATAATATTTACCTTACCAAATATTTAAGATGTTATCCTATACATAGACTTTTCCTCAAATTCATTCATAGGGTTATTTTCCAAAATATATGATTTCTAATATCTAGTTCCCAATGTTTATACTAAATGTTCTCTAATACTAACTATAATGATGTAATGTTTGGGATTTGTCATGTACAATTTTTAAATATTATATGGATTTATTTAGAGGCCATGTACTGATACGATGTGCGATTTAGGGGCCCGAGGTGCCTGGAATAAATTTTTTAATAATATTAAAATATTATATAGAATACAAGTGCAGTTTTCCTAAAAAAGTGGAATGACATCTAAATGGTTTTCCAAATCTGAAATTCGAGGTAAACATTGTGTTAAAAAAAGTAATTCACCTTAGGCATGACCTAACATTGGTTAGCGCATGTAGAATGTGAAAATTAGTTTTAGGTGTTTTAAATAAATAAAATAAATCAAATATTTATTTTATATCAGTATTTGGTCAATGAAGAGATACATATTATTTTAATTAATCATTTATCCATGGGTTGAGAGTTTGTCTCACAAACCTATAATTATTTATAGGTTCTTGAAAGAATCCTTGGAGAATTTTCCCCGCAGCGAAGACATAGATTTTGATCGAAGAACATTCTTGATGAATAATGCATGGAGTAATCAATCCACAATAGTGAATGATCCAATTCCAATGTATAATGTGTTATTTTAGATTTCGTTTCACATTATTGAATTCAACGATGAATTAAAACCAACCAACGAATATGTTGATCCACGGTTCCATCATAACCTTACATGATTGGTTTAATAGCTGGATTATCGAGGTTTGACTATTTTAGAATTGATTTTTCTTATGATCATTCGTATAGAAATAGATCGAGTTCATAATGAACAGCGATCGATGTTTATTCCTTAGATTTGTTCATTGTACATTTCAATCCATAATTTCAATGTGTGTTCATCATTATATGTTTCATTTATGAGTGAAAAATCATTGCTACTTTGTTTCTTGGATCAATAATCTAGATTTGGAGATCCAACATCGGGATGACCCAATTGATGTGCGACTATGATGATGACCGATGAATTGAAGTGATTTTGGAGAAATATTTCTTCATTAGGTTTTTGTTGAAATGAATTAAGATGGATTTTCGAGCTGATTATAGGCCTGAAACACCTTGATTCAGTGCTAGGGTGATAAAACAACCATTGATCTAGAGTTTGGAAAAGAACAGACAAAAGACGTGGAACCGAGGAGATCGACCAAGGAATTCAGAGGATGAACACGAGGTTATGCATATTCTAGAACACACAACCTATATTATGGGCTACATGGAATTTTTTCATCACTGAGCCACTTGGTATGTACTCTAGGAGTACATAGGCACAAGTGGACTACACGAGTTCCCTACACGGCGTGTACTCTACTATACAACATGGCCTGGACTAAGTACAGGGACAACCCCATGTACTGTTACACGAGCAAAGATACCCAGGATGAGACCATGATCTGGCACACGACTGGAGTTCATGGGTGGACCTCAGATGGAAGGAAACAATGAGAGACTCTTTCTATATGTTTTGTACCTATCTTCTACATGATATAGTTTGTAAGTACACGATCCGTTTTACATGGGTTGTACTTGAGGCCAAGGGACACAAAATTTGATCCTAATACACAATGTGTAGCCCTATCTACAGGGATTGATTCGCTTCTCCTATGTATCTTGGGAAAGTTTTGTTAGGTTAAGTTCCCTTATCGCTTCCCTGAAGGTAGGTACTAATAATTTTTACTCATAGGACTATGAGCCATTCCACTGGACTTCATGGATAGAGTTTTTGGAACACCCCCCCCCCCCTGAGTAACCTGAAGTAGGATCCTCTATTCATTTATCATGTCGTGGGTAGAGTAATTTGGTATTAAAGTGACCAACTTCACCGGGAATCGATACTCTACTTAGCATGTACATACATGATTTGTTGGTATCATCTCATATCCTGGGCTATGATCATCATCTATGGCATCATATTCCCTTCATATCATTAAGTTAATCTCTCTCAGGATGATTCTAGATAGACAGTACTTCTCATACGGACTTCATCAGTGCTATAAGACTTATTAGTGTGTTCTCCTGAATGAGTACTTCATTGAATTTTCGAGCAGAATTCCTAGTGATGTTATACTATGGTTTTGATTTACCTTTATACTATGTTCCCTAGATAGATTATATTGGGATATTATTTTTATATGTGTTTTAGACATATACTTGCGTAGAGTTGACTGTAATTTAACTTTTTGTATTTCTTTGTGATTTCTAGGTGTCCTACTGAGTATTATTATACTCACCCCTGCACAGGCTTCACCAACACATGTGGTGTCTTGTGTAGAAGAGTGACTATTTGATGATGTCCTATGTATAATAGGACTAGATGGTGCTTTTTGATATCATACAGGATGAGGTGTTCTTATGACAACAAACATCAATCCCAATAGGTCTTCTTATAGGTTGGACTTGTGGTTATAATCATATTTTTTGAGGGTTTGTATGTGGCCCAAATTAACATTACATTCTGTTGTACTCTATTGGTTGGGATATAGTGATATGTATGAATTGTTTTCGTAGTGTTTTTTACATTATAGAATATTGTGTTCTTGGAAATGTGTTCATGTGTATAGTTATATAAGTAATTCCTCCCATGTTTTTGATATTCCAAGTCAGTTCTAGTCACCGACCCCTATCCTATTGAATGTGATCATGTGGAGTTGCAGCATGGTCCCCACAAGAATGGGTCATGACAAAAGACCCAAATCCCAGTAGCAATAATTTAGTGGTTACTTTGTTACATTGGTTCGAGATACAAGTGATCACATTCCAAATGAACTAATAGTTTAGTAGATATGGAAAACTAAATACATACTTTAATTACTCATAACAATTGAAAACTAATATAGTATTTTCATCAAGTACAACATTATTATATTTATCATATCATTACATAGGCATCATAAAACACTTATTTGTATCTTGGGGAAGGGAAAAAAGAAAGGGGTGATATCTAATTCTCAGTAAGGGTATGTGTATAATGAAATCTATTATCAATAAATAAGGAATAATCAATATACAAAGTTAAATAACTAAAAATCATTCCATTTAATAAATAACTTGTAAAATAAGAATAATATGAAAGTTATAAAATATGATCAAGTGAATGAAATATAAATAATCACATAAGAATTATAATTATCCACGAACATTCTAACTAATCTAATAATCACATAGACATCAAAAAAAACTCATAATGAGGGATTTCATAATTTGGGATATCATAACCATACCATCAAGCACGTGTTCTAAGACATATTACATAAATGGGTAATGCCCCATCCAAATACCCTATCTATTTATTTCTCGTGAGACCTACTCATGCATCCAGAGGCTATAGTAGACCCCGAAAGTCACTTACTAAGTCAAATGCATTATTCATATGAAAGGGGAGAAACATAATTTATGTAAACATTCGTATTGTAAATCATGAAAATGAAATATTAAAAATTTCAAAAATCAATAAACATAATCAACATATATATTTATATTATAAATATAGCATACAAAAGGTTAATACATCCTATATCAATAAACAAAGTCAATATAAACAATAATATTATAAAAATACAATACAAATGTAAATACATTCCCTAGTTAAACATGTCATCATAAAAATAAAGAAAGAATAGAGATCGTGTCATAACAATACATTCCAAGGGGATCATATGTAAAATAAGGTTTATATGTTGATGAATAGAAATACAATTAGAATTTCATTAAAAAATTGGTGATGAAAATAACCTCTTCACTTTAAAAATTATATTTTAAAACTGAAAATTTCCCAAATATTTGCAAAACAATTTGTTTTAAAACTATCAATGAATTTTTAAAATCAAGGTTCAAATAATTGAGTGATCATTATTGAGTAAAATTACATTCATGTTGTTTATGTTAATATATATATTCCTTTTATATTTTCAGTCAAAAGTGAGAATAACTCATTCAGAAATTGACTAAAAATTTCGGTTTAATCTATTTTCTTAAAATTCAAAAATGGGAAAAAATGAATTTAAAAAATATTTTGAGGGTAGTAAAAATAATCTTGAAAAAATTTATAGATATCATAGATATGGAGGAAATTGGATTTTTTACTGAAGAGAGAAATAATGTTTGGTTTTATTGATATCATTTTCTCAATCATTTTACGTATATAATTGAGAAAAATAGTTTTATTTGATGAACAGTTCAAGAATAAATATTGGATAATAAAATATATTATGTTTAATAAAGAAATAAAAAATAATTTCCCCTAAGGTATACTGAAACACAAAAAATGCCAAATTATTATGGGATTGGGAAATAAACCATTATTGTATTGGTAACTTTTGATACATAGGACCCACGAATGTAATAAACTGAAATGAAACATTGTATAACATGTATACAAATATGTTTATGACATAAAATTTCAAAGTTGATGTATGTAAAAAACCTAATGGAAATAAGTTTTGAATATGGCTAACGCCTCATGGTTGTAAAAGTGAGATGAGAAACCCTTTATGCATGTAGGATTTTATTTATACATGTTTAAAAATATTTAATAATAAATATATATTTTTCATAAATTTATTAAATAACAAAAAAATCATTATTATACAAAAAAATATTTTATGAATCATTTTTTATTATCTTTATATTTACATTTATTTATCAAAAACACCATTATGAGGGATAAATAATTAATTTTTGATGTATTTTTTGGTTTGACAACTTTTTTCCTTGTACATTTACTATGGTTACTATCACGAACCAACCAGCGTACCCTGGTAATCCAATAACTGACCTGGCCTTGACATAGTTGTAAATGAATTCTTGATCCCCATAGGTTGCCAACTTGCACCTGGCATGGTCTGACATGCAAGTGTGAAGGAATTTTCCACAAAACAATGTATAATTATTAGAAACAAGACAATATGAAAAACAATGGAAGCTCCAATGGGAGTATTGTTCCAGAATAAAATAAGGGATGGAATTCCAAAGTACTACAACCCAAGTACCAAAATGGTGGGAAAATGTAACACCTCGACCCCATTTACCCAGATTCGGGGCGTTATTACATAACATTGGCATGATCACAAGAAAGATCAAGTCTCGAAAGACCGACTAGTTTAGTATCCTTGGAAATAGTATATATATTCATAAATTTTACATTACATCATAAAATTAAAAATAAAACAATATAGTCTCCACAGTCCGAACTCTTATCCCCTTATACTATCCCTGCAAGTCATTCGTAAATTACATCTTCACACCCTGGGAAAAATAAAACATAGAAAATGGGTGAGCTCAAATGCCCAGTAAGGATAACAATACAGCGGTAACATTCATAAATAAGAATAATCATTTAAGGCAATGTATAAATAAAACAAAAGCCTTTTAAACTTGAACTTCAACATAGTATGGAAAAACTAAAATGAAATAATGTCATTTACATATTCACATGGATATTCTACAAATCGAATAATCACATGCAATATCAATAACAACTTTCATAGCGATGGAATGCATAATTCTAGACTATCATAACCACATAGCCAAGGCCTCGTGCCAAGACTACAAATATGATTTTGTCAAGGCCTTGTGCCAAGACACTAGTTTGTCTCATGAGACCTACCGATGCATCGAAGAGCTATAGCGGGCTCCACCCGTCACATATTATGTTCAATTAATTCCTCATATGAATAGGTTTAAACATAACATAAACATTCGTATTAAAACTAGCATACTAAATGTCAATAATTTCATCATAAACCATGAATGGTATCAAAATAGCACATCCACAGTCAAAAATATCACAAAACCATCAATAAAATATGAAAGGTTTGTATCATAATAAATAAACATCAAATAAGTTTAGAATCCATCAAAGGATGTTGACATAGATGAAATAAAAACTCTTTTTAGAGATATATATCTTTCTATTTTGGAATAATTTAAGAGTCATATATTTAAAAAATAAAACTTTTTATTTGAAAATATTCTTATAAGCTTGTAAAGGAAGCTTCGACGATTTTATAATGGTGGAAAATAGCCGCACCCGCCGTATTTGTTAAAAAAACATTCTTAACTTAATTCTATCGAAAAGGATAAAAAGCACCTTGTTTGGAAAATGACGGAAATATTCCGTTATAAAACTCTTATAAAAATTAGAACAAGGGAATAAATGACTTTAACCCATATTCTTGTAAATAGTAAAAATGTTTTGAAATACATTTTTATGAAACATGGATGTGGATGATAAAGAGATCCCCGTAGATTATTACGTATAAACAACATCAGATAATGAAGGGATTGAGAAATAAACCCTTACCTTGTACTTTTCCTTGGTTAGGGTAGGTTAGCCTCCACTCTAATGGTGAAATAATTGTTATTAAATTATAAAATAATCATATATATTATTATGTTATCATATATGATCTTTTAACATTTCATTGTTAATAATATCTTAGTATTACCGTCATTTCGGGTGTAAACATACTAGTTTTCTTTTATATGATCTGTTACATAATCCATGTTTTTCATGGATAGGTTGTATCTTATTCATATCCAGAATGATATCAAGTCCTTAAACATTATTTTTAAATCATCAAATGATAATTATACTTGAATGGATACGATGGAGAATGAATCTCATCGCGTTCGTGGAGACGGTAGTCCGTACGTACGCACGAGAGACAATATCATTCTTTTGATATTCAAATAATATATAATTGTATGTTATATCATATATAAAGAATAATTATAATTGTATATTTATTATTTACATGAATTAAAAATCATTATTGTACCCATCCAAATAATAATATATTGAATAACACTTACACCACGACGTGGAGACGGTAAGTCGTACGTACGCACGTATGGTGACATGTCATTCAAAGGATGGATAGAATAATGAATATGGTTGTACCATATTTATAATAATATTAAATTATATAAGAGACACTGGATTCATTATTTTAGTATGGGAATAACAATGAAAGAAGAAGTGGAAGAAGAAAGGAACTTGAAAAAGGGTCATGAAATCATTACTTCTTCTCGGGTTCTTACTTTTGATTTGATCAAAAGGGCTCATTTGGTTGGATTTATGACTAAATGAAGGCCTCTAGGATTAATTGAGGGAAGTTGAGAGAGTATTTGGGCAGGGGTTGGCCGATCCAAAAGGCTTTGAAGGTGTGAATTAATGAGAAGGGGGCGTGCCCTTTTATAAGAGGGGTGAGGGGCACCTTTGGAAAAGATAGAAATATTATTTTACAATAAATTCATATTCGGTTTCTAATGGCTTAAAAGTGGATTATTTAAATTTTAAGGTGGGGATAGGTCGATAACCACTCAACCAATAGGATTTAGATAGGTTTGGGTTACTATATTAACCTTATCTTTAAGTATTAACTCTTAGTTAATTAGTTTCACTTTTACAATGTCTCATTGTATTTTTATATTATATGGTTAATAAACATACTATATACATCCAAGAGACCCGAAAGTGCTCCATTAATGATACACCTATCATGATATAAGTCTCTTGGATGATCCTTATATTTTTAGGAATTTAATATCAATTACTAATATAATATTAGTTTTAAAAACACTTTTATTTCAATTTTGAAACTATTCAATAGTTGATTTTTGTAAAAAACATAACAGAATTATTACTTCAAAAAAAGTAAATTAAATCATTCCTCACATGTCATATTAACCTTGAAAGCTATGTTAATTCATAAAAAGTCTACAATTATATTTATTTGGGTATTTATAACATAAGTTATTTTATTTTTTCACTATTATGGTAATTACTGCATCATCATTGTGTCATAAATAAATTAACTTATTTAATGTCTAAAAATTATAATTAAAAAATAATTATGTATTAAATCTTGTTATATTTCTAATTAATATTTATAGTCGAAAATACAACATACATAACCCATTTTAAAAATTGTTTTTCTAAAAGATATATGCTTATGTCATTTTTGTATTTATTTTAACTTAAATAAAATAATGTGTCCCTATCACCTACATGTGGCTCCATGGGGTCCCAAAATCGACCCAAAGATGCCCATGGTCGGACATGTATCCACCAATAAGGTTAGGACACGTTCTAGTGTAATTTAGTATTATTATAATATTATTGTTTAACCCTAATTTACCGAATTTACCCTTTAACCATTGTAAATATAATATTTATCGAAGTAATTATACAAAATGTCTAAAAATAAAAGTTAAACACTTACTCAATTTGGACATCCTGATTCTAAATATGGAATCCATTTTTACAAATACAAAACACAGAATTGGCATAAATTAATTTAAAATTAATTCCCACTGTCAAAACAAAAAGAGTGTTTTTAAGATATAATAACTATCAAAACATTGATACTTTTTTATGTCCGGTATAATTGTGAAATTATGTACAATGACCAACATTGTATTAAATGGTAAAAATATATTCTAAATATACTTTACAACAGTAAAATTCATAATTTATCACTATTAAATATTTTGATTAAAAATGTTTTTTTAATTAAAATTTATTAATTTTCACTATTCATCAAAATATTAAAGTTATCCGAAAAGTACCAAAATTTCACATTAGGCTAAATTCGATACTAAGAATCCAAAAATGAAGTCCATTTTGAGAGATAAAATTTATTACATTTTAAAATGTAGGTATTACTATTCAAAATGGCTACTTTGATCGGTTGTGGTGTGTGTTAGAACTCGATCTTGCGTACAACAAACACTATTTAATTATTCATAGTGAAGCGTACCGTAGAAGCTTGGGGTGTTACATTCTACCCTCCTTCAAATAATTTATTCCTAAAAATTTCTATAATGCTACCGTATGAAAAGACTCGGGTGGTTCTTCATCTTAGGCTCCTTAGGTTCCCACGTTGCCTCTTCCATCTTAAGGTTTCTCCACAAGACTTTTACCAGACGAGTCGTCCGGTTTTTCAGTACATGTTCTCTCATATCTAAAATCCTGACAGGCTCTTCGCAATAAGACATATCAGGTTCGAGTTCTAATTTCTCATAGTTGAGTACATGCGTTGGGTTAGGCATGTATTTTCTCAACAGAGATACGTGGAACACATTGTGAACTTTGGAGAGACTTGGCGGCATTGCCAATCGGTAAGCTGTGGTCTCAATTTGTTCTAGAATTTTGAAAGGTACGATGTACCTGGGAGTCAATTTACCTTTCTCACTAAAACGTATGACTCCCTTCCATGGAGATACCTTCAGGAAAACATGATCACTGACATGAAATTCCAAATCCTTCCTTCAATTATCTACATAGATCTTCTGCCTACATTGAGATGCTTTGATATGGTTTTGGATTACCTTCATCATTTCCATCGTTTCCTCCTCCAGTTATGGGCCAAAAAGCTTTCTTTCACCAACGTCATCCCAACTGGTTGGTGTACGACATCTCTTTCCATATAACGATTCATATGGTGCCATCAGAATACTCGAATGGAAGCTATTGCTATAGGAAAATTCTACCATAGGTAAATATTGATCCCACATACCTTGAAATTCAAGTGAGAAGGATCTCAACATGTCTTCTATGGTTTGAATAGTTCGTTCTGATTGTCCATCTATTTGAGGGTGGTAGGAAGTGCTCAAATGAAGTTCAGTATCCAAGGATTTCTGAAGAATTTTCTAGAATCATGAAGTAAAACGGGGATCAAGATCAAATACAATCTATAGGGGTACTCCATGAAGTCTCACCACATCATTAATATATTGTCTTGCTAGACGTTCCAGTGGTAGATCTTCTCTTATTGCAAGAAAATGTACTGACTTGGTAAGACGATCAACAGTAACCCATATTGCATCATTCTTTCTAGGAGTCTTTGGTATTCCCATGACAAAGTCCATCGTGATATTATCCCATTTCCACTCAGGTATGGGAAGAGGTTGCAATACTCTACCAGGTTGTTGCCTTCCAGCATTCAGTTGTTGACAAACCATATATCTTGAAACAAAATCAGCAATCTCCCTCTTCATGTTTTCCCACCAAAAATGTTCCTTCAAATCTCTATACATTTTGGTGCTCCCAGGGTGTATAGAGAAATTTTAACTATGAGCATCATCCATCAATTCCCTTTTTAGATCAGGTATATCAAGAACACAAAGTCTCTTCCCAAATTTCAAAATTCCATCTTCATACACAAAGTCTCTCAGTCTCCCATCATTCACAGCTTTAATCTTCTTTTAAAATTCTTCATCATCAGTCTGAGAACTCTTAATCCTTTCTAGTAAAGATGGTTTGGCGACCATTTGAAAAAGAATTTATGTTTCACCTTCACTGGTTATTCCCATGTCCATATTCACTAGATCCATGAAAATTGGATCCCTTTCAATTCTCATATTGTTCAAAACTCCATGATCTTTTCTGCTCAAAGCATCTGCCACCTTGTTTGCCTTCCCCAGGTGGTAGTGTATCGTGCAATCATAATCCTTGAGTAATTCAAGCCATCTTATTTGCCTCATGTTTATTTCTTTTTGTGAGAAAATATACTTCAAACTATTGTGATCAGTATAAATCTCACATTTTTCACCATGGAGGTAGTGCCTCCATATATTCAAAGAAATGATCACAACTGCTAACTCGAGATCATTAGTAGGATAGTTTTGTTCATAAAATTTAAAATGTCATGATTCATAGGCAATAACCCTATCATTTTTCATAAGGACACAACCAATTCCTTTCTTCGATACATAACTATAAATAATGAACCCATCATTCCCCGATGGTAGAGTCAATATAGGAGCATTGACTAATATTCTCTTCAGTTCTTTGAAACATTCCTCACATGATTTTTTCTAAACAAATTTAACCCCTTAACATGTGATCTTTGTTAATGGGTTAGCCAAGCAGGAAAAATTCTGGATGAAACGTCGATAATAACCTACTAAACCTATAAAACTACGTACCTCAGTTATACTCGTCGGTGCAGGCCATTATTGGATTTCCCTGGTCTTAGAAGGATCAATATAGATTCCATCTTTAGAGACAATATGGCCAAGAAAAGAAATCTCTCGAAGCCAGAATTCACACATGCTAAACTTCCCATATAATTCATGTCTTCTCAGAGTCTTCAGGATAATGCATAAGTGATTTTAATGATCTTCGTAGCTTTTTGTGTATACCAAGATATCATCAATAAATACCACCAAAAATTCATCGAGATATTCCTTGAAAACCCTATTCATCAGATCCATGAATAGATAGGGTGCATAAGTCAATCCAAAAGGCATTACTGTAAACTCGTAATGCCCGTACCTGGTTCGAAATACTGCCTTCGAAATGTCTTCCTTATTCACACACAATTGATGGTATCCAGATCGAAGTCCAATCTTTGAAAAGTATTGAGATCCAAGAAGTTGGTCAAATAAATAATCAATGCATGGTAGGGGATACTTTTTATTTATTTTTATAGCATTGATCTCCCTTTAGTCAATACATAACCTCATAGATCCATCTTTCTTTTTAACAAAAAGAATAGGGGCTCCCCATGGAGAAACACTAGGGTGAATAAATCCCTTATTACTCAATTCCACTAGTTTTTTCTTTAGTTCAAATAATTCTACAGTGGCCATTCTATAAGGGGTCTTCGATATAGGCCTTCATCCAGGAATTAAATCAATGAAAAACTCAACATCTCGTTTTGGAGGATGTCCAGGATAATCTTCCAGAAACACATCTACATATTCATTCACAATAGGTACATCCTCTATTTAAACATTCATTTCCTCATCCACATTCATTTCATTCTCTTCCTCCCCAATAATTGAATTTAGTTGAGCTACTGGGGGTGGATCTAGATAAGAATTAGGTGGTGATTATTCTGCTCTAAATATTAGGTGTTCCTTATCATCATCATCAAAAATCGTAACCTCTTTATTATTACAATAAATCTTCGCATCATGGTCCAAAATACAGTCTATACCGAGGATTATATCAAAATCAATCATAGGTATGATGATGAGATCAGCGGATAAATAACATTTATGTGCTCTAATGGGGACTGATTCACAAAACCTTGTTGCCATTATACTTCCCTTAAGAATTTTAACTGACAACTCCCTTGTTAAATCAAATTCTAAATATCTAATTTTCTTAACAAACTGGGATGATATGAAACAATGCGATGATCCAGAATCAAATAATGCATTTTCTAAACTTGAGGAAACCATTAAATTACCTGTCACCACGTCTTTCTGAGCTTCTACCTCAGCAGTAGTGATGGCATAAACTTGGCCTTGATCTCGTGGCCTTTTCTGAGGTAAGTTCCCATGACACTTAGAATATTCATTTCCAAAATGTCCCATCTACCTGCAATTGTAGCACTGAACATTGGTAGCTTCCTTCTCCCCTTTTCAATCACAAGCTTGGTGGCCTTTTTCACCACACTTGTAACAGACACCCATTCCCTTCAAGCAAGTACTAGGGTGTTTCTTCCCACATTTACCACATGGTGGATATTCAACCTTTCCCTTCATCCCCTTATTTCCATTCCCAGATTGATCAGAACATATCTTCTTCTCTTGCTTTACTTAAAAGTCTTAAGACTTAGAGAATTCATTCTCTGTCTTGATAGCACATGAGACAATGTAATCGTATGACGAGAAGGATTGTGAGACTAATGCTCGATAGATAAATGGTTTTAACCCACTAAATAGATGATCAATCTTACTTATTGGGTTACATATATAATCTCCAGCATACCTTTCTATCCTTGTGGAGTTAGCCTCATACTTTCCGACATTATCATCCTCATTTTGTCTCAGACTTAGAAATCGCCTTTCCATATCTGCTCGATGGTCACGAGGAAAGTATTTTTCTAAAAACTGATCTTTGAACTCCCTCCATTCCATATTTGATACTTAATCCTCTTCCTTCATGTTTTTAATCAATGACCACCATTGATAAGCATCTCCAGTGAGGCGATAAACTGCCATGATAACTTTTTCCCTTTCAATACTCCCCAAAGCCTGAAATATTTTCTCTAGGGAATTTATCCATTGATCATTTACTAAGGCATTTGTACTCCCATTGAACGTTGGTGGTTATTTCCTCATAAAGTGATCTAAAATTGTTCATCCACGCTTCGGATCAGGGTGCTCCATACGGGTAAGGTTATTATTAATAACCTGAGTGAGTTGTCCCAGTGTGGTGATTAGCTGATCAGCACCAGTTGCATCACCATCTCCACTATAATTATCTTGAGCAGGAGGGAACTCCCTACATGGAGTGTGTGAATTGATACAGTTTCCATTTCTTCCACTAGGTGCCATTTCTAAACAATGGCATAAACTAGATCTGTTCATGAATCAAAATACATAATTCCATACTTATAAAACACTTAACATAAATTGAACTATTTATAGATATAATCCATTTTCATAAAAAAAATTCCTTTGAGGAAGTATATTCTCATAAACCATTCATAATTATTTGTGAAGAAAATGAGAGTTATCCTAAGCATATCCCCCGGTAGTGTCGTAACCAAGAGTGCAGTAAGGCCCGTTGTTGTGCACCAGTTCACGTTCGAGTCCAGCTCAAAACGATGTTTTTGGGTTTTACCACTAGGTACATCTGTGCCGGAGCCACCTCTACCTGCTCGTATCCAGACAGGGATATATTTCTCAGAAAACTCACAAAATATCTACAATACCAAAAAATTCAAGGAAGTTATTCTATACTAATCCTCAAAGTCCATCGTAAATCTATGTGATCTATTCCGAGTTTATCTAAATCTAGCATCCAAGGTTTGTACTAAACTTCCTATGATACCAAATGTAATTCCCCGACCCCAGTTACCCAGAGTCGGTGCGTTATTATATAACATTGTCATGATCAAATAAAGATCAAGTCTCGAAAGACTGATTAGTTTATTATCCTTGGAAACACTAGATATGTTTATAAAGTTTTATATTACATTATAAAATTAAAACTTCAACAATATAGTCTCCATAGTACACACTCTAATCCCCTCATACTATCCCTACAGGTCATTCATAAATTACTTCTTCAAATCCTGGGAAAAATAAAACATAGAAAAGGGGTGAGCTCAAATGCCCAGTAAGGATAACAATATAGCGGAAACATTAATAAATAAGAATAAATATTTAAGGAAATGTATAACTAAAAAAAGCATTTTAAACTTTAACTTCAACATAGTATGGAAAAAATTAAATGAAATAATGTCATTTACTTATTCATAGGGATATTCTACTAATTGAATAATCACATGCAAAATCAATAACCACTTTCATAATGACGGAATGCATAATGCCAGACTATCACAACCACATTGCCAAGGCATCGTCCCAAAAATACAAATAAGATTTTTTCAAGGCCTTGTGCCAAGACACTATATTGTCTCATGAGACCTACTGATGCATCGAGGAGCTATAGCGGGCTCCACCCGTCACATATTAAGTCCAATGCATTCCTCATATGAACAAGTTTAATCATAACATAAACATTCATATTAAAACTAGCATACGAAATTTCAATACTTTGTTCATAAACCATGAATGGTATAAAAATAGAATATCCACATTCAAACATATCACAAAACCATCAATAAAATATGCAAGTTTTGTATCATAATAAATCAACTTCAAATAAGCTTAAAATCCATCAATGGATGTTGAGATAGATGAAATCATAACTCTTTTTAGAGAAATATCTCTTTCTATTTTAAAATCATTTAAGAGTCATATATTTATAAAATAAAACATTTTATTTGAAAATATTCTTATAAGCTTGTAATGGAAGATTTGACGATTTTATATCAGCAGAAAATAGCCACACCCGTCGTATAAGTTAACAAAAACATTCTTAC
The DNA here is from genome assembly GCA_963277665.1 of Viscum album. Classification (NCBI taxonomy): domain Eukaryota; kingdom Viridiplantae; phylum Streptophyta; class Magnoliopsida; order Santalales; family Viscaceae; genus Viscum; species Viscum album. Next base: position 2,050,403,494 of record OY728137.1, read on the forward strand.
CTTAATTCTGTCGAAAAGGTTAAAAATCACCTTGTTTAGAAAATGACGGAAAGATTCCTTTATAAACCACATATAAAAAGTCAAAAAAGGGTATGAATGAAATTAACCCATATTCTTGTAAATAGTAAAAATGTTTTGAAATACATTTTTAAGAAACATTGATGTGGATGATAAAGAGATCCCAGAAGATTATTATGTATAAACAACCTCAGATAATGAAGAGATTGCAAAAATAAACCCTTACCTTGTACTTTTCATTGGTTGGGGTAGGTTAACCTCCTGTATAATGGTGAAATAATTGTTATTAAATTATACAAGAATCAAATATATTATTATGTTATCATATATGATCTTTTAATATTTTATTGTTAAAAATATTTAAGTATTATCGTCGTTTCGGGTGTTAACTTACTCATTTTCTTTTATATGTATTGTTACGTAAGCCACGTTTGTCATGGATAGGTTGTATATCATTCATATCCCGTATTATATCATGTCCTTAAACATTATTTTTAAATCATCAAAAGATAATTATCCTTGAATGGATACGATGGAGAATAAATCTCATCGCTTTCGTGGAGACGGTAGTCCGTACGTACGCATAAGCGACAATATCATTCTTTTGATATTAAAATAATATATAATTGTATGTTATATCATATATACAGAATCATTATCATGTTATATTTATTATTTATATGAATTACAAATAATTATTATACACATCCTAATAATAATATATTGAATAATAATTACACCGCGACGTGGAGACGGTAAGCCGTACGTACACACATATGGTGACATGTCATTAAAAATATGGATAGAATACTGAATATGGTTGTACCATAATTATAATAATATTAAAGTATATAGGAGATACTGGATTCATTATTTTATAATGGGAATAACAATGAAAGAAGATGTGGAAGAAGAAAGGAACTTGAAAACGGGTGGTGAAATCATTACCTCTTCTTCGGGTTCTTCCTTTTGATTTGATCAAAAGGGCTCCTTAGGTTGGCTTTCTAAATAAAGTAAGGCCTATATGATTAAGTTAGGGAAGTTGATAGATTATTTGGGCATGTTTTTGCTGAAACAAAAGGCTTTTAAGGTGTGAATTAATGATAAGGGGGAGTGCCCTTTTATAAGAGGGGTGATGGGAACCTTTGGAAAAGATAGAAATATTAATTTATAATAAATTCATATTCAGTTTTTAATTTAATCCAAAGTGGATTATTTAAAGGTTAAGGTGGGTATAGGTCTAAAAACACTCAAAAAATATTATTTAGAGAGGTTTTGGTTACTATATTAATATAATATTTAAGTATTAACTCTTAGTTAATTAGTTTCACTTTTACAATGTCTCTTTGTATTTTTATATTATATGGTGAATAAACTTACTATATAAATCCAAGAGACCCCCAAGTGGTCCATTAATGATACACCTATCATGATATAAGTCTCTTGGACGAACCATAGATTTTTAGTAATTTAATATCAATTAATAATATAATATTTGTTTTAAAAACTCTTTTATGTCAATTTTGACACTATTCAGTAGTTGATTTTTGTAAAACTCCTAACAGAATTATTACTTCGAAAAAAGTTAATTAAATCATTCCTAACATGTCATATTAACCTATAAATTTATTGTAATAAATAAAAAGTATCAAATTATATTTATTTGGGTATTTATAATATCTATTATTTTATTTTTTCACTATTATGGTAATTACTGAATAATCATTGTGTAATAAATAAATTAACTTATTTAATGTCTAAAAATTATAAATAAAATATCAATATGTAGGAAATATTTTTATATTTATAATAAATATTTATAGTCTAAAATCTAACATATATAACCCTTTAAAAAATTTTTTTGCTAAAAGATATATTCTTATGTCATTTTTGTATTTTTTTTATGTTAATTAAAATCATGTGTCCATATCACAAACAAGTGGCTCCATGGGGTCCCATAATCGACCCAAAGATGACCATGGTCGTACATGTATCCAAAAATAAGGTTAGGACACGTCTTAGGGTAATTTAGTATTATTATAATATTATTTGTTATCCCTTATTTACCGGATTTACCCTTTAACCATAGTAAATAAAATATTTATCGAAGTAATTATTAAAAATGTCTAAAAATAAAAGTTACCTATTTACAAATTTGGACATCCTGACTCCAAATATGGAATACATTTTTCCAAATTCAAAACAAAGAAGTGGAAAAAATTAATTTAAAATTAATTCCCGCTGTCAAAACAAAAACTGTGTTTTTAAGATATAATAACTATCAAAAGATTGATACTTGTTTATGTCTGGTTTAATTGTGAAATTATGTCCAATGACCAACATTGTATTAAATGGAAAAAATATATTCTAAATACACTTTAAAACCACTCAAATTAATAATTTATTACTATTAATTATTTTGATTATAAAAGTTGTTTTTAATAAAAATTTAGTAATTTTCACTATTCATCATAATATTATAGTAATCCTAAAAGTACCAAAATTTTACCTTAGGCTAAATTCGATACTCTGAATAAAAAATGAAGTCCATTTTGAGAGATAAAATTTATAAAATTTTACAATGTAGGTATTACTATTCATAACGGGTAGTTTGACCGGTTGTGGTGTGTGTTAGAACTTGATGTTGCGTACAACACACGCTATTGCATTATTCAAAGAGAAGCGTACCGTAGAAGCATGGGGTGTTACAAAAAACACCCCAAGTCTAAAATTACATAACTCACCAAGTCCAAAGTTCAAAAGTTGGATCCACCTCAATGTGATCTTTTTACCTTGCTTGATCATAGAAGAAGATATTCTATAAACACCTGAAGGCACAAGATGGGTATGGGATAAAACTCCCAATAGGTAATCACCAAGGATTCCATAATAGATTTAAATTATAGATTAACAGAAAGGATTATTTCAATTTTAAAATAAAATAGGTTTGTTATTTTAAATCATAAATTAAAAAATAATGATATGTAGTTCAAATGATGGAACACAATTTTATAAAAGCAATTGAAAATGATGGAATATTAATAAATTAATGGATTAAATAAATAATTTACATAAAATAATTTATGTAATTTTAGTAGGAATTTAAATAATTGTCATACACTTATATTTCAAATATAAATACCAGATGAGAAACATGGTCATCAGTGAAAAGGTATGATATTATTTTTTTTAGAAAACTCTACAAAATATAAGTGAACTCGGAAATAGGTGTAAACCCAAGTCCCCAAAAAACTGGCGAAAGGAAACTCATTACCCTCTCATCAGGGATGTGAACTGCCACATGTATGTTTTAGAAAGTTGTATTAGCATAGAGTGTATCCAAATAACTCACTGATTACCTAAGGATTTTTTGTTCTCTTACATAGTCAATAATGGGAATTTTATTTCCAGATTTCTAAAATACAATTAAATCCCAATATCTCATTTTCAAATTCAAATTTTCTATTTAAAACCAACTTGGGTTTTAATCAACGACGTTCCTGTTTCATAATATATACCCAATTCATTTCTATAAAAATATTTTAAGCCATTTTCACTAGTTTTAAATCCATTCAAAACAAATTCCATCAAATCTCGCAATTCATTTTCACTATTAAATTATAAAATTTAATTAAAATCATTTCCATCAGATCCAAAATTTTAATTAAACAATTTATGTTCACCAATTTTCATAGAGACACCCAAATTCAACGGAATTGGGAGTTTTCTCCAGTTACTGTTCCAAAACAATTTCAAGTCTCTGAATCCACTAGAATTGGGTTTTTTCAAATAAATTGAAATCAAGTTTTTGAAAATGAATTTAAATCAACAATTGAAATAAATCAAGAAATTCAATGGTAATCTTTTTTTCCATACGAGACATAACCACCTATATATTCTTGAAACTCAACACTCACAACAATACTCGTCAATAAGAAGAAAGGTAGAGAAGACCTAGAAACCCAATATAGAATATATATCCTACATGATAGGGAATTTATCCATTAATTCTAAGACAATCCATTGAAACACAAAGAGAGGAGAATGATAGAAACATGCATAATGAGGGATCACTCTTACTCAGTAATTACACCGCTAGTGTAGCAATGATCGAATGCCAAACGAATTGATCTGGAAGGGTGGGAAGTCTTCAAGATCACCTAGGATATACCTTAGGCCAAGGGAGAAGGAATTGGAGTGAAGTAAAAAAAGAATAACTCAGCCATAATTATAACTTAGGAAACCACAGTATGGGTATTTCATGATGTGAAATACCAATACATGGTGTGAAATTCTAATGTTTCATAACCCTCAAGACACAAACCATTTTGCAATAAAAATTCGACCCTATGAGTTAAAAACTATTCATTAAATCAATCATGATTTATATTGAAAACCCATGATTTTTACCCATCACAGCGTGAATCTTCACATGAATTGTTCTAAAGAACCATTACACGACGTGTAACTCTGTTACATGATGTGAAATCCTTAGAGGGAATCCTTGAAAAATTCTTTTAAAAGGGATAATCCAACAAACCGTTGACTTCACTATTATTGGTATCCTCCCAATCCAAACTCAACACTTACCCAAAAAAAAGGAAAACCATGAAACGGTTTAAGGCATACCTATAATATCACTAATGGGATGTTCTAACCTCCCCAACATAAAAATATTTTGTTCCTAGAAATACAATGAAGAAGCTTATATGAAAAATAGATGAGTCCACTTCTCTCTCATTAGTGCCTCACATTCACACGTCTCATGATTATCAGAACCATGATGACATAGCGCACAAACCGAAGGTATCGCCCTCCCATGAAGTACCTTGGTCTCAGAATAAACGATCATTATCTACCCACTTGGTCAAAGATAAATCAAGTTCAATATCAAGATCACTCTAGATTAAATTTTGAAATGAATCATAGAGATACTTTCTCAGTTGTGATACATAGAACATGTTATGTATCTACATCATATTAGGTGGAAGTGCTAGATGATTAATTGATTTACCCACCAGTTTAATAACCTCGAAGGATCCTATAAAATGATGAGAAAGTTTCCATTCCCTCCCATGATATTGATGACCCATCCAGTGTGAAACATTAAAGAATACCTTGTCACCAACTAAAGATTCCAATGTTCTGTAGTGACGATCCACATAATACTTGAAGCGGTTATTTTTCGTTAACAGTCTCTAATGAATCAATTGAATCTTTACCATCGTCTCTTAGACAATCTCAGTGCATCCAAGTAACTCTCACCATCCTCTAATGAGCACAATGAATATTATTAAGGATTTCCATTCAAGTCCTCAAAAGGTTCCATTCAGATCAAGTACTGGTAACTATTGTTATAAGAGAACTCAACCAACACCAAGTGATCATCCCAATCCTTGCGTAAATTGAGAGCACAAGCGCAAGACATATCCTCAAGAATATTTATAGATCTTTTTGTTTGGACAGGTGACTAAGGATGGTAGTCCATTGTAAAATGGACATGAGATACCACTATCTCTTGAAGACCTTTCCAAAAGAGAGAAGTAAATCGACAATCCCAGTTAGATAGTATAGTAGATAGAACTCCATGAAAATGAACAATATCAGTCACATAGATACATCCCAACTCCTCAAATTTGGATATATCATTAATGGGTATGCTGTTAGCTGAGTCAGTCAGCCTGTTGATCACAACCCATAATGAATTATTCCTTATTTGGGTACGTGGAAACCCGACCACACTATCCATGTAGATCTTATCCCACTTCCATGTATGGGTTGGAAGTTGTTAAAAAAACTTTAAGGTTCCTAGTGATCGGCCTCAACCAGTAGGAATGTATAATAATGACAGACAATCCCAGCAATGTCGTGTATCATTCTAATCCACTAGAAGAGCCACTGCATATCGTAGAACATAATTTTGGTTCGTGGGTTTTCTTTACACTGGGAATCATGAAAATCCCCCATCACAACCTTCATTTATGTAAACAGCACAAAGAAGTGGTTTAGATAAAATATAACACCCTATATGTAGAAAATCTACATAAAAACTATATCCCCACCAAAAAGAGGGACTCTAATGTATTATAATTCAACATCAAGGTCATGTTCTTGACGAATTCTCTCAAGAAGAGTAGATTTCAACTGAGTGTTGGCTAAAGAAACTTTGGCCAATTTCTTGTGAACTCTAATATGAAACTGTGAATAAAGATCCATCAAACTCCACTCTTCCAAACATTTTTTCACAGCTATGTTTGGAAGTATTCAGCACAACGTATCAAGAATAACATTCCATTTTCCTAGGGTATAGGTGATTTCAATGTCAAAAAATAGTAGGTACGCCACCCAAATATTCTGGAGTAGGATCAAAGCTTTTTGAGAGAAGATATAACTCAGGATTTTATAGTCAGAAAACATGGTTATCCTTTTTCCATTATGGTAATTCTTCCAACTCTTATGGGCCTACATCACGTTGGAATTTTCAAGGTCATGAGTAGGATAATTCCTCTCATGTAGCCTATTATAACAAGATCCATAAGAAACTACATGGTCACCCTAAATAAGAATATATCCCAAGACTAAACCCGATGCATTATAAAAGACCACATAACCCTGCCCAACCTCTGGAAGAGTAAACACCAGCACAACTGTAAATAGATGTTTCAGATCAATAATGGAATTCGAAAATATATCATCCCAATAAAACTTCACACCCTTTTGAGTCAGATTAGTAATCAAAGAATTAAGCATTGATAAGTCCTTCATGAAGGAATACTAATATCTGGCTATGCCGAAGAAGCTCCATATTACAAAGACATTGTGTAGTTTCTCCCAAATCATAACATCCTTCACCTTCTACGAATTAACTAATTCACCCTTTTCCGACACAACGTGACCCAAGAATTACTCTTTATGAATCGAGAAATCATAGTTTGAAATATAGGAAAATATTTGGGGTTTTATTAGAAGACTCATAACTACTATTAAATGTTTAATTGATCCTCCTTGGACTTTAATGGGAAATAATGTCATCCAAAAAGACTAACTAATAGTTATCCAGATACTCATGAAAAATCATTTTAATCAATTCCATGAAACCTGTTGGAGAATTTTTCATAAAAAAGGGGATTACAAGGTACAAATAATGGCCATACCTGTTCTGAAAGGAAACTTTTTAAATGTTAATTATCTTATCCTGAAATAATGGATGCCAGACTGAAGGTTGATCATTGAAAATCACTTCACCCCTTTCAGATAATCAAAAATATCATAAATCTACGAAAATGAATAATTTTTTTATTGTAACCCTATTCTTATTTCGATAATCAACACATAAGAGAAGAGATCCATTAGCCTTCTCAGCACAGAGAACTATTTCCACCCAAGGTGACACAATTGAGCATATAATGCCTTTCTCTAAAAGACCGCCCAATCTAGACTTCATTTCTTTTAGTTTATCTAGAGCTATGTGTCAAGAGAGAATGTTATTGGCTAAGATCACGATGTTTAGTCAATAGAAAAATGAATCTCCTTCACTGGTGGAAGCCAAGAAAAGTTAGAATGAAACACACTAGGAAACTGAATGACGAATGGAGGGAGATCACAACTCATTGAATATTGATCAAAATTAAAGGAAAACATTAATATTTCTTTCCCCACCTCTGGATGATAAGGTTTTTCTCTAATTGACCTTGGTTTTCAATCCCCATGAAATAGTAAAGATGCACCACTGAGTGTAGTAAGGTAGACACATCAAAGATAATAGTCAATTCGGGCATTACTGATAACATGCCAATACATATTATAAATGACATCAATAGATGTCATTTTGAGAACAAAAAAATCCCAAATTTATCGATATTTGATAGAGAGAAGTCACATGAGGGACTATAGAGACCCCACACTCTCTTCATACCAAGGGGCATAGTAGTATCCATTACCCATGACAAAAGTTCCATTGTAATATTAAGAAGATTAAAAATATTAGTTGATATGAATGAACGATATGAACTTGTCCCAAATAGAGTAGTCACTAATAAGGATGTTATAGTAATGGTACCTCTTATAGTCACTGGACCCATGTCTGATTCCGATAGAGACTCTTCCTCTACGTGAAGAATATTTTGTAACGACCCGACCCTAGAACCTCAGAGCTGGTGCATTATTTTAATACATTGGCATGATTACAAGGAATCAAGTCCCGAATGACCGTTCAGTTTAATAGTATGTGAAAATAGATTATATACATGAAATTTAAATTACACATTAAAAAATAAAACACAACATAAATGATACTTTGAGAACACCATTAATCCCCTAGCTTAACCCTATTTATAAATCATAATACACTTCTTGGAATCCTTGGAAAATAAAACATAAGAAAGTGGTGAGAACAAATGGTCATTAAGGGTAAGAAATACATCAGAAGATAACATAAAATTTAGGCATGGTGAATAATTGAAAACACATGTCTTTACAAATAATAAACATGTACAATTTATGGCTGGAATATGAGCTGAGTAAATAATGACATAATAAAACATTGTATGGGTATTCTACTAGTGGACTAACCAAATGATCCATCAATATTATTTTCATAATGATGGAATGTGTAATGCTAAACATTCTGAATCATTTTTTCAAGGTGTTGTCCAGGGCGTCTAAAAACGATTAAGGCCTCGACCAAAACCATATATCAAATTTGGGAAAAGACTCAGCCAATTCCACGTCTAATTGTCTCATGAGACCTACCGATGCACAGAGGAGAAATAGTGTTCTCCACCCGTCACTTACTATGTCGAATACATTCCTCATATGAAAAGGTTGAAACATAACATAAACATTCATATTAAAAATAGCATACGAAATTTCAATAATTTAACCATTAATCATGAATGGTATATAAATAACACATCCACATTCAAATATATCACAAATACTTCAATATATTATGGATTATTAGTATCATTACAAATCAAAACCAAACAAGTTTAAAATCCATCAGTGGATGTTGACATAGATGAAAATGATTAGTAAAACTCTTTGACAGAAATATCCATTTTTAATGAAAACAATTAAAAATCACACATTTATAAAGGATGTAATTTATAATATATTTTTGAATTAAAGTGTCCCATAACACTTTGATAATTTTAAAATGAGTTATCATTTTAGAACAATCATGTCCATATAAATAAATCATTAAAACCAATTTGAAAAAATGGACATTAATGAGAAAGGATTAGAAGAATAAATCATTAAAACAGTTAAAATAATGTTTTAGTAAAAGATTCCCTTAAAAATAATCCTTTTGAAAAATCTTTTATGAATCATGAACATGCATAATAAATATGTCCCAGTAGATACTTACATTAAAACAACCATGGATAATAAAGATATTTTGAAATTAACACATACCTTGCACATTCTTTTGGTCGAGGGTACGTGTAACCTCCTCTATAATTACCATAGTATGTCATTAAATTATACCTTAACCATATTAATATTTATTATATCATACATGATTCATTTATTAATTCCTAATACCCATTTAATAATTATTTCCACGTTAGATTAACATTTCATGTAATAATCTCTTTCTTTATTGTACGTGTTTTAACTTGTTATTCTGGATCGTATCATTTAGATCATGATTTACATACTTCTAGAATATAACACAAGATTTATATATCATATATATTTAGAATATAAAAATTTATATTAGATAAATATATGAAATGTAAAACACTGTTTATGGAGATGGTAGGTCATACGTATGCATAAACGGTGTTTTCATTTTCATATTGTATTGAATGGATGTAAGTGAATAAGATATATGTATGTACATACATACATACATACAAACAAACAAAAAAACACCCAGAGCTGGTATGTCGTACGTACACACAGGCGACGATGTCATTTCCTTAATGATTAAAGTTGTGGAATTGGATGGTATATTTGTTTTATAGAGACATTATCATGTTATTTTAACTATTTATATATGTTTTACTTATTATTATATCCATCCAAATAACATAGTGTTGAATAACTAATTACACCACGGCGTGGAGACAGTAAGTCGTACATACACACGCATTGTGACATTATCATTCATAGGATGGATATAATAATGAATATCATTGTAAAATATTTATAATACCATCAATGTATGTTAATAGTTTGTGAGTTATTATTTTGGTATGGAAACAACAAAGAAAGAGGTATTGGAAGAACAAAAGAACTTGGAAGAGGGTGGTGAAATTATTACCTCTTCTTCGGGTGTTTTAGTTTGATTGTTCAAAATGGATCCATATGTTGGAATTCAAATCAATGTAATGAAAAAATGGTGATGTGAGGGATGTTGGTAGGTTATTTGGTCCTGGTTTTTGAAGCCAAATGGATTTGGAGGAGTTATTTTTGGAGAAGGGAAAGTGCCCTATTATAAGAGAGATGAGGGTTACTTTAGGAAAAGCTTAAAATATTATTTTATAATAAAATAATTTTAGGTTTCTAATGGTTCAAAAATGATTTATTTCTAGGATATGGTGGGTATGGGTTGGAAACAACTCATCTAATTTGTTTTAGTCCAGTTTATGTCACCATATTAACCTTATCTTTTAGATTTAACTCTTAGTTAAATAGTTTAACTTTTACCATGTCTTCTTGTATTCTTACACTATATGGTTAATTAAAATACTCAAATCTTCTAAGAGAACATAATGTGGTACATTAATTACATATATAATATTATTTAATCACTTTGTATGAACCATATATTTTTAGGAATATAATATAATTTAACAATATAATATATGTTTTAAAAACTCATTTATGTCAATTTTGACAATATTTAGTATTTTTTTATGTGAAAGTCATCATAACTTGATTAAATAGAACACGATAAATTGAATCAATATTAACATTTCATATTCACCTTTAAAATTTTTGGATGTCATAAAATCTTTGAAATTATGTCTATTTAATTTTAATTTTTTAATTAATAACATAATTATCGCATCATCATTGTGTCATAAATAAATTTAATTATATAATGTCTAAAATTTATTAATAAAATACCATTATGTCATAAATCCTTCTATCATTGTAATGGATACTTATAGTCGAAATGATATATTATATAACACCATGAAATATGTTTTTACTAAAAGATATATGTTTATGTCAATTTTGTCTTAACATTAAATTAAATTAAATAAAGTGTCGTTATCACTCTCAAGTGGCTCCAAGTGGTCCCCAAATCGATCCAAGGATTCCCAAGGATGGATATGTATCGACCAATAGTAATATGACACATGTCAGTGTAATTTAATATAATATTAATAATAATATATGTTTACCCTTATTTACCAGATTTACCATTAATCCATGGTAAATAAAATATTTACTGAAGTAAATATTCATAATATCTAAAAATAAAAGTTATCTATTTACACAATTTAGACATCCTCATTCCAAATAACGAATCCATTTTTCAAAATTTAATATACAGATGTGAAAAAATTTATTTTAAAATTAATTATCATTATCAAAACAAAAAGCGTGATTTTAATAAATAATAACTATCAAAAGATTAACATTTGTTTATGTCCATTTTAAATATAAAATTGCATTTAATGACCTAAATTATATTAAATTATATAAATTTAATCTAATGATACTTTAAAACCACTCAAATGTATAATTTAACTCTATTAAATATTTGGATTAAAAAAATTTAATTAAAATATAGTATTTTTACCTATTCATCAAAATATGAAAGTTATCAAAAAAGTACCAAAGCATTATACAAACTAAATTTTTATGTCCAGATTCTAATGTATAATGTAATTTAATTATATTTAATATATAAAAGTGTCAAATATAGGTTTTAAATAAGTTTCTCCATTAAAAGGCGGTAAAATTGCATTTTTTAAAAAATTCAACTTTTATCTGAAAAAATGAATTTGTTCTTATATTATGTCTAAGAAACAAATTATATTGATTCTAATATTATATGGAGTATATAAAATTTAAAATTCAGTTATTACTATTCATAACCTCTTTTTGAATGAATAGTTTGTAAGTCTTGGTGTGCTTGAACTCGGTGTTACGTGTACCATAAGTTATTGAATTTCTATGAAGAGATAACGTACTATGAAATCATGGGGTGTTACATTATCCCCTAATTAAATAATATTTTTCCTCATAATTTGAAATTTTTATTATAAAATAAATTAGTATAATAGAAAAATACCTTTGTGAAAAATCCACATCAGAAATTGGGTTAATAAAATTTAATCTTAATAAGAGGGAAAGGGAAATGAAAAATTCACCAAAAAATTAGGATATTTATTAGTTAAACATTGGTGGAAATTTGAGACACATAATTTGAGGAAAAACATAAATATTTATAGGGAGTGATTAAGGTCATCAATCAAAAACATGTGTAAAATTGAGGGCCTCAAAGCCATCAATCTATGATGATGTAAAATATCATCGGTTCAAAAAAACATATGGTATTAGGATAACACATTTTAAATTTTAAGATCCCTTCCATAATGTTTAAGAATTAATTTATTCATATAATACAAGGAAAAATATATATTTATACTTGACAATTATAGTTTCATACTTCAACTAATTCCATCAACAAACTCATCTTTCACTTCAAAAGCTAATATAAGTCAAAAATATTCTATTTATCCTAATTGTATAGGGTTCCAAAAATAATGGATTTATAATTCATTTTTCAAACTATTTAACAGAAATTACATTACACAAACCATGACATCAAATAGGCCAGTGGTAGGTGATGCACCCATGTTGCCCTTCTGTTGCGGGTTCAAGTCTTGCGCCCTTGTCGGACGTGACGGGCTGTCGCCCGACATCCGGGCTGTCCTTTTTATAACAGTCCAAAAATAATCTTAAGAAGTTTTGTAACCTTAAAAATAGTTTCCAACATAAAACTTAATCTATTCCAACCATTATACTTATAAAAAATACTTCTTTCCAAACTCAAAGAAAAAATTTATAAGGAAGGTAATCAAAATGAAGATCTCTTTTGACATGTAATAACATATGAAGACCTTCATCATGTATTCTTTTAAATCATGGTAACACCCTAAAATACCATAAAACCTTATTTATTACATTTATTCTCCCTTATTCCATATATAATACTCGATATAATCCATATATCCCAAAAATTTTAATTTTCCAATATTGATGGAATAAACAAACCATTAATCAGTTCAAAAGTACTCAAGAATATCCAATATAAGTTATCCAAATCAACCATCTCTTATTCAAAAATAACTACATTAGTACAGACTATATTTAGGTTTACTTTTTCTTCAACCATGCATTTTTTAAAATGTTTAACTTCTTTTTGAGTTACTTTTCTTAGTACCATGTAATCTCAAATCCTCAATGAAATAGTATTGCAGTATAATCCTTATTTATTTCCATAATTCATATAACCAGTACATTGTTGATATATCACTCAAATGATATACCTCTTTAATATCATCATAATAAATCTAGTCATTACTCTTAATCTGTGGTAATATCATATCTTGATTAATGTCGAACAACGTCATTTGTAGTGTACACTAGTAATTTAGACATTGATTCGGGTAGTGTCCCAACTCCTTTTAGATGAAGCAATGTACATTTGAAACCTTTTTCAAACCCTTGAAATCACATACTCAGTGTACTTTTTTACACACTTATAACAAACTCCCATTCCCTTCATGCATTTACCATAATGATTCATTCCACAGTTATCACATATGAGAAAAGGATTCTTTCCCCACTTCCTTTTATCCATATTTCTCCATTCCATACTCTTCTTCTCTTTCTTCCCTTCAAATCCACATGAATCAGATAATTATTTACATATCTTATTAACACATGATAATATTTCTTTATATGATGAGAATATGTGTGATACTATTTTCCTTTTCAATGTTTCCTTAATACAATGAAATATTTGATCCTTCTTCGCCTTTTGATCATACATATCTCATTCCTTCTACTAAGAACAATTTCTAAACAATGGAATACACCAGGTTAGTTTATGAATCACAATTCATAATTATAAACTTGTAAAATACCTGACATAAATTGAAACTTTTAGGCTTATAATCTATAATCATAAAATGTTTTCTATGAGGAATTATTTACATCTAAATCCTACGTAATGGCTTGTAATGAAAATGTGAATTATCCTATGCATATAACCTAGGAGTCTCATAACCAAGAGTGCAGTAAGGCCCGTTGTCGTGTAACAGGATACCCCGAGTCAAGCCTGAGACTCCATGTTAGAGTTTTCACTCATAGATACATCTGTTTCAGAAAGGCCTCTACCTACACGTATCCAGACATGGATGTATTGCTTGAAAATACACAAAATATCTTCATTACCAAAATTCTAGGATCTTCTTATATACTAATCATCAATTTCTATCTTGGGGTAATGTTATGTAATCAGAGTTTATCAAAATCTATTTCCATGCTTGTAGTTAAAATATATCTGATACCAAATGTAATGCCCTGCCCCCAGAAGCCAAAATCCTGTAAATTATGTTAATACGTTGGCATGATTATAAGGAATCAGGTCTTGAAGGACTGAACAGTTTACTAGTTTAGATAATAGATTACATATATGAACGTTACATTACACATTATAAAATAAAACAAAAAATAAATTATCCGTTGAGAACACCATTAATCATCTATCTTAACCCTTTTTATCAATCATAATACACTTCTAGGAATCCTGGGAAAATAAAACATAAGAAAGGGGTGAAGTCAAATGCTCAATAACAGTAATCAATAAAGTGGAAGATAACATAAACATTACGAATGGTGAATAATTGAAAACACATGCCTTTACAAATAATAAACATGTAAACATTATGACAAGAATATGATTTGAGTAAATATTTATAAAATAAAACATAGTCATGGGTATTGTAATAGTTTAATGACCCCATGAACCATCAATATTTTTTTCATAATGATGGAATGTATAATTTCAAACATTATTAAACATTTTGTAAAAGCCTCATCCAAGACATCTAAAAATGCTTAAGGTCTCATCCAAAATCATATATCAAATTTTGGAAAGGCCTCGACCAATTCCACGTCTAATTTTCTCATGAGACCTAGTGATGCACCAAGGAGCTATAGCGGGATCCACCCATCACTTACTAAGTACAAAATATTCCTCATATGAAAATGCTGAAGCATAACAAAAACATTCATTTTAAAAATCACATATGAAATGTCAATACTTTAACCATAGATCATGAATGGTAAAAAAATAACACATCCATAGATTTACATACTGGTAGAAAATACTGGTAGAAAATAAAAGGACATCATCCTAGCATTGTATAAGGTTTTGAATGAATCAACCATCAAGAACTGCCATGAGAATCACCATGCTTCTATTTTCCCTTGATGGAACTCATGATACCACTAGAAGAATAATGAACTCCAAATAACCCTATTTTCATATCAAAGTTTATCTCGACCATCAACACCCTGTCCAACACATGATCATAAAAGTGATGCTTTATTAAGAAAACCTGAGAATGAATATTTGATCGAATTATGAACTATAATAGTCAAGTATTAATTCTCTCATTAGATACGATCTTAGGAGAAAAATGAACCAACTCAACAAAGAGATTTTAATACTCAGTCACAGTTCTATCAGCCTTCCCAGGCATGAAAACTTTAACTACCTTAGCCAACAAGATTGAATTTGGATAAAACTTATTTGTGAAAAGAACATTAAATTCCTCCACTCTAAGGCCACATGGTTCCTTATCAACACCATAGTTTTCCACCATGATCCTGCTCAGTCCCTCTCATAAGAAGGTGTCCCAATTTACCTTGATCACGTCCTGTGTTTCCAAAAACTAAAATAGGCGTTCCATATTTCCTAACCATTCTTCATAATTTTAATAGTAAGTGTAACTTTTGAAAATATGTGATGTCTAGAGAAAGAAATATTGAGAATGATTTCAAAGTACCTCTCCTTGAGGATCCACAACTGGAGCCTAAACAGGAACTAGTGTTGGTGCTTGTCCTGGAGCATGGAGAGTATGTACGATCACTTCAAATAGAATTGGATCCACATTAGGATTCTCTTACTGAGGATTAGTAGAATCTACTTCCTGGATTTAATTCACACATATTCTTGAACGTATGATGATATATATTATCGTTAGACTGATGTAAGATAGTAGAGAAATACACAAACTGAAAAATAATTGAAAATATTCCCAATAGAAGAGACAAACAAGATTGGGATTATAGTCCATCCAAATACAATATGGTAAAATTATAGAACTAATCCACAATAGAATTTTCCCTAACCACCCATGGTGAATTAAGGTTCAATGTAGTTATAGCTGTCTAGGTATTCAATCACAATTACCTTCTAAATCTTGAATATATTTTACAAAAGCATACAGACTTCAAGAAAAATCCCAACCAACCTCTGATAACAATTTTTCAAGAACCATCCTAGGTACCCTAGTAACCTAATAATTGATCCAAACCTAACATATAATGAAGGGAATTACAAATCTCCAAGGGTTAGAGACTAGCACTAGGCATCGTGCAACATGCAAGTGGGAATGAATTTGAAAAAAAAACATAGATGAAGAAAATGAAAGAAGACAATATTAATAATAAAGGAAGATCCATTGAGAATATTGTACTAGAATAGAACAAGCCCTAAAATCCCAATGTACTAGACCTGGGGTACCAAAATAAAGGATAAACACCATAAGTTCATAAGGACACAAATCACCAAGTAAAAAGATAAATAGATGGATCCACCCAAAGTGATCATTTCCCATTGCTCTAACCCAGAATAAGATAATCATCAAACACCTAAAGAAACAAGTAGGGTGTGAGATAAAAATACCAATAGGGTATCACCAAGGATTCTATAACAAATTCCAAATATATATTAAAAAAATAATGCTTTCTATTTTAAAATAAATAAGTTTTCTCCTTTTAAATAATATTTTAACAAATCATGCTATAATTTACAATTAATGGAAAATACATTAAGAAAATTCTTCAAAATTAATGGAATATTTCTAAAATAATTGCTTAAAATAGTTAAATGAAATATTTTATGTAATTTTACCAGGAATTTAATGTTGTTCAAAAGCATTGGTATAAATTTATATCTCAAATATAAATAACAAGAGATTATCATGGTCATCATCCCAAAGGTACGATAATATTTACATATATAGAAATCCACACACTATAAGTGGTACCAACAATATGTGAATACACACGTCCCCCTAACATTGGCCAGAGGCGACTCTTCACCCTCTTATCTGGGATGTGACCTGTTTTAGAACATTTTAATAACGAAGAGTGTGTCTAATTAACTGACCAACTACCTAAGGTTTGAATGTGATATTACATTATCTATTATGAAAAATTTATTTCAATACATATTAAAATAAAATAAAATCACATTCTCCCATATCATTATACAAATTTTCCATTTTAAACCAAAATATGTTTGAATAAAAAACAAGCATGTTCCACAAGATAAAACCACAAGGTTTCTATAAAATCATTCTAATCCATTTTCACAAGATTAAAATCCAATAAAAATCAAATCCATTAATTTTCACAAATTTTGTTTCCGAAATTAAGTTCAATAATTTATTTTAAATCAATTCCATTAAATCCACAATTTAAATTGAATGAATTAATTTCACCAATTTCAATAAATACACCCCAATTCATTGGAATTGGGGTTTTTTCCCAATTTACATTCAAAACCATTTCAAATATCTCCATATACTAGAATTAGTTTTTATAAAATCAATTTAATGTATTTTTGATAAATTAAATTTAAATCAATAATTGAAATAAATTATGAAAATCAAAGGTAATCAATTTGGATATAATGGATAAAACCACCTAACTCCTCCTAAAACATAACACCCAAAACGACATATATCAATGATAATGAAGGAGGATAAGTCCTTGAAACACTACCTAGAATAAATAACCAACACCATAGGGCATAGAACCATTAATTCCAAGATTATCCATTTAATTCCCAAGAGAGGAGATTGAGAGAAATGCGAATAACGAGGGAGAAATCTTACCCTGGTGTTACACCGCATGTGTAGCGATAGAAAAAATTCCAAAATAATGGATCTGGAAGGGATGCAAGGCTTCAATATCACCTAGTGAATTACATAGATTTATATATAAGGAACTAGAATAGATTAAAAATAAAACTTTTGCTACACTGTCGGTTAAGAAAATGTCGTTGGGGTATTTCACGACGCGAAATCCCAATACATGGCATAAAATATGTATGTTTTGTAACAGTCAATATGCACACCATTTGGAATTATAATCGAATTATCTAAGTTAAAAAAATATCATTAATTTCTTAATGACATATAATTTCAACTCATGACGTCTACCCATTATAGTGTGAAGCCATTCACGGCTTATTTTTCAGAACAGTTACACGATGTATAATTTTGTTACATGATGTGAAATCATCAAGAAACTTGCATGGAAATGTATTTTAATGTAGAGAATGTAAAAATCCTATAACTTCACCATTATAGTTATCCTCCCAATCCCATATCATCCCTTATCCAAATAATGAAAAAGGAAAACCCGGACAAGGTTTAAGACGTACCTGTCAGGTTGGTAACAAGATGTTAAAATTAAATAATATATATAATTTTAACATGATATAAATGTAATATATTTTAATTATATAATTATTATAATAGTTTATATAATATATATATAGAAAAACAATTTACACCATTCTTAGAGGCGATGGATTGTATGTTCTCTTGAACGTTGTTTTCATTTTTTAGCAAATGGAATGAAAGAAAGGTAAATAATATTTAACTATTACATAAAATTTTTCATATCATATATATCACATATATTCATTAAATAAATAATTATTAAAATTCATTTTAAAATAAGATAAATAACTTTTCATACCACTTTATTAAGTTAGTAGTCTACATGTACACACGACCGATGTTATTATTTTCAAAAATATTGAAAGGAAAAATGATAGATGTGATATTATAATAATATAAGTACAATTATTTCCTAAATGTCATATTTAAAAATAAATCCAGAATTATATCTATCCATGAGAGGTTGTCCTGGAAAACTATTTACATCGGTTCGTGAGGTTATAGTCTAACATACACCTAAGAGACAATATTGTTTCATTTCAAGTAGAATAGGATATGAATATAGGTTATGAAATTAGCATAATAACATATAAAAAATATTTATATTATGGTGTTATTAATTTAAAATTTTTGGATAATATTTTTTTTACTTATGGGACGAAATAAGCTGTATGGGCATGGTTAATAACTATACCTCATCTTTAGAAAACATTTTTATGTGTATACCTAAAGCCTTCATAGAATTGTTTTCTGATTAAAGAGGGGACTCTAGGTTATAGAGACGGATGTAATTAAGGGTTTTGTTCAAGTGCTTTTTTGAACCAAATGGATATTTATATGTGGATAAGATAGGAGAGGTGGTTCCGTTATTAGCGAGGGAGAAGACCATCTTGGAAATTACATGGAAATTTTCAAAAAGAATAAAAAATAATAAAGAAATTATAAGAATTAATTCTCCAAAATTAACTTAGACTCGATTTTGTTATATTATAATGTCTAAATATGTCTTTCAAATAGTATTTTGACGTTGTTAATTTTATAAAATTAACTCTAAGATAATTTGACCCGATTATTTTAAAAATGAAGTAAATATTTTCAAATAAAATTTATGAAATTGGATAAAATTAATTTTAAAATAAAAATGGAAAACATTATGAAAACACCTTTTTAAAGAATAAATTTTTTAGTAAAATATATTATTTCTATTTATTTTTTTGGTTTTTATTTGTAATAAATTGATAAAAAAAGAATTTATTTATATTTATGTGAACAATAAACTTATTACAATTTTTAAATTATATTAATACAATTTATTTTAATTGATAAGTTATAATGATATACTATTTTACAATTATTTTTGACTCAGTGTTGTTTGTTCCACAATATATTGAAGAGATTCATTTGATTTTAAAATAAATAATTTATAAAGTCTCTAGGTGTTATAGAATTTCTTAGTTATTATTCTTGTGACCATTTCATAGGCACACCAGTATTGACCATGTTTGGTATGGTCACATGTGGGTATCCTGGATAGTATCTACGATCATGATAAATGTAAAATTTATATTTATTTATTTATTTCATATATGTTTTTAATTTTTTTCATGAATGGTACATACTTGATTTTCAAAACACATAGTTGGTGTTTTCATGTTAAGTTTTACTCATTCTATGATCAGGTGACCCTCACACTTTGGTACTCCAAAAAAGTATATGATTTCAGACAGAGGTATGCTGGAGGACCACCATTAGACCATTAAGATGATAGCTTAGTAATTATCAAGAGATGTGACTGGGTAAGCACTCAAGTCAATGATGAAGTAATTTAAATTTTTTTACTTTATTTTTGGTTGTATATAATATTCCTCTGAGAGATCTTATTAGATTTAGTGTGACTTATTTATATTTAATAATTCATTTTATTATAGTATGTGGTATGTTGTTAATTTTTCTGGGTATTTGGTTGTGATAATTCATTTATATATTTTATTATTTTTTTATTCTTTTATTTTACCTCTACGGTGTTTTATAGATATCTATACATGAGGAAATAGTCTCCACAAAGCATCATACTAGACCCTATCTATTAGTCAACATCCTATGGCATAATAGGAGTCTTATCTAAGGCCACATGATACTCTTATATGGCCAAAATAGAGTGAGATACCTTGATATGGTATAAATTGGTTTTGAAGACTATTGTTGACTTACTTCTTTGGATATTATATATGGTGTAAATGAAAAGCCCAAAAATGAATGTATTCTATGTTTATGCCTGATCAGCACTACGAAGATCTAAATTCATAGTTACCTATGACTCGAGATTGTTGTTAATTAATTTTGATTTTATATTTGGGTTAATTATTAATAGGTATGATTTTTATGGACTTATTTATTTTTTAATTTTTATATTTTCATGGAGTGTAAAAAGTAATTATTTCATTCAGTATATCAATCATATATGTTCCCTTGAAATGTATATAATTTTATGAGATTTTGATAATGAATTCTATTAAGCATAATGGATTGGTTAATTAATGAATCAATAAAAGTTTATTCATTGTTTTCCCAAATAACATATTATAATAATTATACATTACATAAAAAGGATGGATTTAAATTTTCCAAAATATATTTTCGTAGGAAAATATCATTCTTATGCACATGTATATGTTTTCGATCCTCAAGGGTGTAGTCCGGTTGGTTGACACCAAGTGAGGATTAGTACCCAACAGTGGGTTTTTGGATTGGGTATGATATTATGAAGATGTATAAAAACCATAGTGTGGACGTATTGACTTCTGAGTGACTTTATAGAATATGATACGAGTGTGTCTATATTTCTCTTTGATCTATTAATACTTGTTACATAGCATATAGACATGATCATAGATACTAGTGATATCGATATACAACTCTGGATGTTGGTAATTTGAATGTTAAAACATATTATATATGAAATTTTATGTGTTTTGTTCAAAATAACTAATTATATATGAGGGTAAATTTATTTATGGTTTAGTACAAGATTCAGGGTTCTAATATAAATGTAAAAAATTTGTAAATTATTCATAGTATATTTATGATTAACATGTGGGGTGGGATTTCATTTTTTTAAGGAATGGGAATGACTCATGTGTAGTGAAATTTAAGAAACTACTATTATTAGTTTTTTGATTTCCAATATTGAATAATTTTCAGGATAAGATAATGAATTTGGTGAGGGATCATAGAATTTATGAGATGTCAATCCTAGTATTTTGGGTTGAGTTTTATAGGATGGTCACATAAATTTTGAAACTTAATCATTGATGTGATGGTTTGATAATAGTAGGAGTGATATATTTGGGTTTGTATTGTTGGATACACTCCTAAATTAAAAAAAATAGAGCGATGTTTTACTAAACATGATTGGTGAATAGGTTGATGTGACCTAATTTTATCTTTTTAACGGTATGCTATGAGGCTTATTAGGTGTGTATTCCTTTATAATACATAATTTGAAGGTTGATGGTTGGATTCTAGGTGACCATGAGATTAAGATATAGAGTTTTTATGGAAACATGACTTAGAGGGTTGGGGTAATGATGTAATATAATAATTCATGATGTTTTCAAGTTGAAAATTCTTATTGTGTAGGTTAGGGTGTTTTGTATTGTTCATGTTTGATTTCTTAAAAATCATTCATTGGAGTGAGATTTAGGGAAAACTATAATTTTATGATGGGTTCAATAACTCCTTATATTCTATGATTATATAGGGATTTTTAGTGGTTTTATATGGGATTATAGGATGATCACTCCTTAATGTTGATCAGATATGTGATTATAGTTAAATTGTGTGAGCCAACACAGTGAAATAAAGGATTGGGGCATGGGTATTGGCCCTTGATTCTATATAACATGTTGTTAGGTGTAGCAGATTCACTATGGGTAATGAAAACTAGTTTGACCTATGGTAAAGAATTCACTTGGGTCTGATTGTCCTATGAGGTGATGAATCCATAGAGATATGGTTAAAAGAATGAGGGGTCATTATAATTTGGTTAATATTAAATTCTCATCTCATATGAGAGATGAGTTTTGACCTGATGATAAATATATAAAAAAGTGACAATACTATTTGTTATTTTGAAACATGAAGGGGTTGAGTAGAATATCGTGATGAAAATAATTGGGAATGTTCCTCAACTGAATTGAGTTGGGTACCAATGAGTCTATAAACTATTAGTTGGCCTTAGAGGACTCAAAAAAAATTTCGAACATGAGACTCCATTAGTTATGAGGGAGTTCATATAACTGTAGTAATTATTGTTAATGATAGCCATTATTTATTTATTTTTAACTTTTTTTATTAAAAATTATCCCATTAAACATGTAAAAATCTAGAGAATCTTTTTTACTTTTGTATATGTGGATTACAATAATTTAATTTAAAATTTTTTTTAGTTGTTTTATATATCTTTTTGGATTAATTTGATAATGAATAAAACAATATTTGATTATGTAATTTCATTACATAATGTTTTTAACTGTGTTTTTGAATGTTTTTATTTATTTTATTCTTAATTTGGAATACTCATACATTTGAATTGTTATTTTTTATGTTATAAGTTACCCTCCTTTGAGAAATAAAATCTGAATATGGGTAAACTATGTTAGGATGCATAAAGGTAATACAAATTTTTTGAAGTCTATGTAATGTAAACCTCATCATAATTAAATATATATTATGGTCATAACTATGATAATGAAGCTATGTTATTTCATATGTGCACTCATATACGGTATTATATGTGTCCTACATACTACGTAATTGTATTTCATAATCAAACTGCACTATATAAGGGTCAAATAACACTTCCAGATGCTATATCTTAGTATTATAGTGTCTCCATAAAGGAAATCAAAATGTACGAAATGCATCCTTATATTTCATTCCATACACTATATAAAGGTAATGAAAAATCTATGTAAATCTACCCCTGGGGTGATTTCAAATAGAAAAATACCTGAAATTAAAAAATTAAATTCAAAAAACCATTTCCACTAGTTTTGAAAAATCAATGAGAAAATGAATAATCCATCCACATGGATATCATCCAAATTAAGAAGAATAAAATGATAATGGGGGAGAATTTAATGTAGTTACATGATTTTAGTGACTCCCACCTTCAGTAATCATGACCCTATTTATATAAATATGAAACATATTTGAGGATGAAGAATAATTTAAGAGGTCATCGTTGATTTTATGGATAATGGGGAAGAACAACGGGTGATAGATATAAATACATACCCCTTGTACCAATGTAAATTATTAGAGTATATAAATTGAATCCTAAAACTGAATTGATAATGTTTTATGTAATTTAGTTCTCTATTATAATACATTTATTTTTTGTTCATTATCATATTATGTCTCTTTATATTCGCCAAATATTCATGTTTTTTTTCATCATTGTGATGATCCCATGATATCATACTCCATGATTATGGGGAACTAACGAATTATTGGTTTTCCATGTAGAATTATTTTAATTTTCTTCAATTTTTGAATTGAACTTCATAAAATATATATATTGGTCCTATGCGGAAGTGATGATGAGGAGTGGGAAAGGTTATTACCACTCCATCTCCCATCATAGATGTTGAATTCCTCCATCCATTGAAACATTAAACATGTTAATTAATTATCTTATTAATGATATTTAAGGATATTCTTATTCATATATATATGAAAACACTGGAGGGAATATAGGAAAATGATTTTGATTATTTTTTGTGGATTATGTTATTTACAATAATTTTAAATGATTATAAAACCTACTAGAATAACCCTAAGCCCACTTATAATTCTTAAATGTTTTGTTTTTTGTTTTTTTATTCTATTTTGTTTTTATTTTGAAGAATTGTATCTTAAAAAATATATTCCATCCCATATTTGTTTTATGACATAAAAATAATATTCAATGTTAGATAGTGATTCCTATAAGGCTATAACCATTAGAGATAACCAATAGCAACCATTAGGATATATTCCAGGATTCATAAATTCTATTTAATAGGGTCCCTAAGAGAAAATTATCATCCACACAGATCTATTTCTAGGGATTGGGGGGGGGGGTTATACAATATTGTTTCTACATTTGAAATTTTTTTGTTTTAGTTTAATTTATTTTCTTTTCAGTTCATGATTTGACTCTTTTAGAAAAATTATCAAAATAGAAATTATTTTTTAAAACATTAATTTAAAATAAGTAACTTATAAGGAAAACAATAATAGGATGGTTGAATATCCACAAATAATTTATTTTACTCTAAGTTAAATTTTCTAATTTTAGGATGAAAATGATGAAAACATAATCTACATGGATGAATTGAATAAAAAAAATTTCCAAGGAACATCTAAACTTAAAAATTATATAGAATAATAATAAGAACAAAATAATTATTTAAACTATGATAATAATTATAAAAAACATGTGACATAATCAATAGTTAAGTTGGAGTAAGAGTTCGAAGAAGAAATCGCACCCCTATTTACTCTCAGAAACATGTGTTTAATAGTATTACCTTTTTATGAAGAGTTCAGTGATGATACAGATGATGGAGATTCACATTCTTCCTACTCATTATCCAGTGATTTCATTGAATAAAATTTTAATACTTAGTATACCATTGTTATGAATTAATCTTCCCCAAACCACTTACTGGCCCTAGATTTTCAGGATAATAATGAAATAGAAGGAATTAAATTTGAAGAAAAATTTGAATGCTTTCTAATATACTCCTCAACAATAGAATACAAAAAAAATGGAATTATACACAAATAATTAAATAGATTATAAACTTTTAAGGGGAAATTAATTTAAACTATCCTAAAACTATTCAAATTTCATTCGAAAAATTAACAAATATGAGCACACATATGTTATAACAATAGATCCAACTCAGATGATACCTGTCATTGGTAATGTGGAAATAATGATAGAATATTTATATCTTTATTATATGATTGAGAATCTAAATTACATAAGATCCACCACTAATATTCCATAGGTTTTGTATGTATAATATTAAAAAAATTGAAATAAATTTGGTGAAGTTATTGATTTTTCATACATTTCATTCAATTTATTTTGATCATGAAAATTTGAATGATTTAATTAATCTTATCACTACTAATTCAACACCATTTTGGTTTATCTTATAGAAAATAAAGAGGATAAAGAAGAAGGAAAAGAATAACCATTATGGATTGTTACTAAGGTTGAAGAAGAAAGTGATAGAAAATGATAATTCCATGAATAACAACTGTTTCATGTTAAAATAGATAGAAGCCACTCCATGAAAAAAATATACATAAATGTAGTGGGATTTAAAAGGAATTAAAATGTTAAATAGGACATGGATGTAATGATTTTGGATAATCTGTTTAAGGAATTAGATAGTGATTCCATTAGAAAAGTGTTTCAACTGAAATATGAGGAGAAGTTCCTAGTCACCTCTCATGATGAACCAAAATGAAAAGTTACCAAATATGATGTAGAGGATTTTGATTTGAACTATGAATATTTTAACATTATTCAATTTTAACAATTCACTCACTCTCCTTTTGTTTATCATTATTAAACAACATCATTAGAGGAGCTACTGGGAGAATTTTTTGAGGAGAACCCATACCTCATCCTTCTACCACTACATTATGAGACATAAAACACTGATTATGGGGTGTATATGAAAAACTCTATAAAAGAGAGTATCTAAATATATTTAATTTTCAGAATATATGGATGAAATTTGTAGTGATAGATTATATTAAAAAAATCCCATCTTATGGAATATTAGGGATAATCACATGGTTATACAGTGGAGGAAAACATAAATACTACCCCTCTTGTGATAGAAAAACCCATGATTTGTTTCTTTATCTATTTATTTTTCTACTCTCTTTTTGATTAAATAAATTAATAATGTTTAATTGTTTTAGGTTTTCAAATGGATAATGTATAGGGGATTAATTGAAGCAATTTATAAAGAAACTATAGAAGATCCTAACTTAAACTCATTGGATAATAATAACCATATTTTCCCCCCGTTTTAGAACCATTCATCACTATAGTTTTTATGAAATCATATGAAAAAAAAATAATCATTGTTTAGTAACTTTGGGTTATCAAATTAAACCCTTATTTATATTAGTTTTAGTTTTTTAATACCTTCTAGAAAAAAATTTAGAATATTAAAATAAAAATATAATTTATTTTTTCTCCTCTAATTTATAAATTTAGTTCTATCTTTTCTAGGATGCATGAATTACAAAAGTTATCATAATTTATGGATTAATTCATGCTGGTTTTTTTTATTTATTTAATTATAAAATTATTGGAAATTCATGATCTCTGAAATATTATATCAAAAATTTAATATGAAGTCTTTGAATTAAAAATAGAAAAAATAGTCTATAGAAAATTTTATCATGGAATTCAAATTATGAAATACATATACTAGATAATTTAACATTAACCTATGTAATTTTTCCTTTTATAAGAAGAAAAACTCAGGGAGAAAAATTAAAATTCATTCATATATGTCCATTGAAACTGGATTGAAATGGAAAATATTAAACCCATATGGTGTTCTGAGAATGTAAGGCCCTATGTGTATGGGTAATAAAATCCATTTATAAATTCAATGCGTTCTTTTTATATACATTACTATGAAAAATTAATATAAGTACATAATTATAAAAAAACTTATAATGGTGAAGGAATTATTTAACCAAAATGAAGAAGGGGTGAATGATATATAAAAAGATCAATTGATTTGTATCAAGGAAGTGAAAAAAGATCATTGGTATTGGGAAATCATAAGAGGAATAATTTTATGTTTCAATTTTTTAAATTTTAATTCCATTAAAATACAGCTTTTACAATATGGTAATTTTATTGTTTACATATATTGAAGTAATATTGTTGGATTGATTCTTATAAGAGTTAATGAATTTTCGGAAATTAATGGATCTATGATTTTCTTCATTTCTGGCTTGTGTAATTAAACCCAAAAGTACTAATTTTTTGTTAATTTAATTTTTTTTATTTTTTAGGATTTCAATAGTGTAGGTGTCGGGGAGTGTGAGAAATCCAGAGAATATCTTTCCAAAATATTACATCATTTTAGATTAATGTTTAATATATCTAAAAATTACTCATGTGAGCCGTAAATGTTTCATGTCTTTGGAGACTAGATATTGAAACCAATTATTTATGAATTCTCCTCAACATTTCACACTATCATTTTTCTCACATAGAATCTATATTGACTTATCTTGAAAAATATCATTCTTCATGATAAGGGAAAATGGGAACATAATAAGGGGTGATCTATAATTCTCATTAACAATCAACAAGGAAGATAATATTTGATGAAAATTTGATAGAATAATATGAGTATAAGGGTATGAGTATAAAATCTTCATACACGAACATCATAAAAAATGAAAAAAATATCAAATCATGAGTAATGGAAAAAATCAAAGACATAACCTAAAAAAATGATTAATAAGATTAAGAAATGTCATAGAATAAAGAGTTATGACATTATAACATAGGCATAATAATATTCCTTATGTGCGAGGGTTATAAGTGTGGCATAAAAATAAGAAAAAATCATGTATAATGGCTACCAACTAAGACTTTAATAATATAAAAGTATTATTATAATAGCCTATTCACATTATTAGGCATTAGATAACCACCCATATACCCTCTTTGTCTTAAACTAACTCCCATTGTACTATTTGAGCTGATG
The DNA here is from genome assembly GCA_963277665.1 of Viscum album. NCBI lineage: Eukaryota > Viridiplantae > Streptophyta > Magnoliopsida > Santalales > Viscaceae > Viscum > Viscum album. Next base: position 2,050,432,061 of record OY728137.1, read on the forward strand.
TGATATATACCATTACACAATGCATTTTATGGATAAAATGAACCCACGACTGAAAAAACACTAAGCCATTCAGATGTATACCACTAGAACACATGATAGTTTATCATTCCTTCATATCATAATTAGCTTATATAATAGAATAGGTTTCATGAAAATTTCATTAGAACATAATTATAAAACAACTACAGAAAGAATGTGGATGGTATCATTATAGAATATCCTAAGATATCATGATTATCATTGAGGTGTGTTTCCATAAATAAAAATAATTCTTTTAAAATAATAAAAAAATAATCTTTTTAAAATAAAAGGGAAAAAATACTTTTATTTTGTAATATTTTAATAATAAATAAATTTTTCTATGAAGTGGAATATAATCTTCATTGAAAAGAATTCTAAAATTTTAAATTATTCTTCAAAATTAATAAATATCTTTATTATAGGAAAATTTGATCTTGCTATAAAAACATCCCTTTATCACCTTTGTAAAGAATGTAAAAATTTACATCTAGGTCAACATTCAAAATATTACATTTATAACCATATTTATGAGTACAACATAGTTTAAAATTAAATTTAAAATAATTTAATAATAGATACTAACATTTTTTAAACTTGAAAAAGTATATTTACCTAATAAATTATTCCCTACCTAAAATAAAAAATAAGCTTACCTTTGAATTAGAAAATATATATCAGTATTTTTGTGCACCAAATTGGGGGCAAAGGAATGAATAAGATAATAACCACGAAATAATCATAGGAAAATGTAATATATTGAGTGTATGAGATAATGACCATATAATTTATTTATAGGGAAAAAGGAAACAAATATAATCCCGACAAAAACTGATATTATAGAATAAACCATTACCATAGCCATTCCCTCATTTAAACATAATCTATCATTCCATATAAAAATATAAATTTATAAATTTATAAAATTAGTTAATATATAATATATCTATATTTTAGTAATATTTATATTTATCCTTCTTGATACAATTCACTTATAACTTTTTATTTCCCGTTTAGTATTAATTCGTTTTTTAATGTAAGTATTTAGGTGTCAATTGGTCCATTTTTCATGCATGTTTCAATTCAACTATTATGTTACATTAACTTAGAATATGGTACTATAAAAAAATTTATTTCACAAATAATTTAATTATTTATTATATATAGTTTTATAATATTTACTATAAGGAGGTGATGAAAAATGAAATACATCGCTTCGTGGGGTTGGTAGTTCACATGTTCACATGGTTGATGGTTTCATTTTTCAATGGATGGAAAGAAATGAAGGTATAAAATAATTTTTTATAGAATCATAATTATTTTATAAATATAAAATATAATAATTAAATCCATATTTTTAATTATACATGGGAGAAGGTGATGTAAAATTGAATACTTCACTTCCTAGAGGTGGTTTTTCGTACATATGTATACAAAATGTTTTCATTTTCCATTAGTTATAAAAGAGTTAGATAATTTTTGTTACATTAGCAAAAAAAATTGTATATTAATTATTCTGATAAAATTAATTTTATGTGATTATATAATACATGAAGGATGTGGAAGATGAAAAAACGCGAAGTTATTCAGTTAAAATTATTACATATATTGTGGTATCCTTCTTTGAATCTCACTCTAATCACTCTTTGATTTGTATTTTGGAGAGACCAAAAATTTTATGAGGTAGGTAGGAGATTTCAATATTTTTTTGAGTTTATCATTATTTAGATAAGTTTCTAAATTTTTATGAAGAAGTTAGGATACAACATTGAAGTGCCCAGATCAGTGTCAATCACCGAGAGGGGGAGGGGGTGAATCAGTGATCCCTTAAAACTTTTTACTAATTGATTCTTATCAATTAAACCTCTATGGCTGGTTAAAGCCTCGATCCACTCTTCTTATGTCTCTCAACCTTTCCCGGATAATGAAGTAATGAAAAGGCACAGGACACAAGGATTTACAAGGTTCGGCACCAAAGGCCTACATCCTTCCCATGCTCTCCCAGTATGGGTTCTCCCATTATAATCTGTTAGTATTACAATGGTCGATACAGCTTCCCACCGTATCTCTCCTGAGTCCCACAGGAGGGTCTTTATACTGCTTCACACAGTGTTACCAGAGTCCCACTGGCCTGCTCCAGAATCCCACTGAAGACTTCTTCTCCCTGAGTCGCACAGGGTCTTCTCCTGGCTCCTCGAGTCACACGAGTAGCTCTTCTTCTTGTTCAGCTCTTCAAGTATCTTCAGCAGTCTGGGATAATGACCGCTGGCCTTGCTATGTACCTCAGATCACTTGAGTTGATCAGGCCTTCTCGTCTTGCTCAGGCTTTATCACCTTCTTCTAAGGATGACCTGGCCTTCTCTCTAATTACTGAATACTCATACAAATGATGTCTTTAACTTCAGTCTGGTCCAGTCTCAGTTCACATCAACTTCATGCACTGAGTGCATGGCATCTCTTCTTCCTCATGCACTGACTGCATGGCTTCTCAAATTCTTCAAGAACCACTGGTCTTGGACTACTCAAATGCACACCACTGATTTGTCTATGTTCACGTGTGCACATGCATGCATGCATGCATGCACTTCTCCTTTCCTCTTCTTGGTGCAGTAGACCCACAAAGGGTGTAATCAACTATATCACACACCTTCTCCACAATCTTCACACACTATATTCAAATTGTTCACACACTAAAAGTGTGTTATACTTTAGTGTGGGTCTTGTCCTTCTTCTAAGTGTGCACAACCACTTTGCACAAACTTAGGCTTCGGCCTCTTCTTGTTTAGTTCAAGTATGCACAAACAATTTGCACACACAATAGCTTGGCCTCTTCCCTCTTCTCTCACACAATTGGCTACGGCCTCTTTGGTCCTTTGTTTGCACACACACTTCCTTTGTTCAATTAGCAAACACAAGGCTTGGCCTTCCTCTCCCTCTTGCACACACAACTTGGATTTAGTTGTGGTCTTCCTCTCCTCCTTGCATACACACGGCTAGGGTGTAGTCTTTATTAAGCACACACACACAAGGTGTGTAATTCATACTACCCGAACCTCCTGCCAATGTGAAGGGCGCGCAAGGGGTGCGACCACTTCCACTTCTTCTTCAAAGAGCACAAGGTATGAGCCGCACAAGGGTGCGGACACTTCTGTCGCGCAAGATCCAAGGGTGCAAGGAGTCTTCTTCCGCGCAAGCCTCAAAGAACACAAGGTAATGCAATGGGTAGCCGCGGGCGCGCAGGGTATAACACCGCAGGTGCGCAAGTGTGTCAAGGACACCTTGGCCGCGCTAGTGCAAACCGCGCAGGAGGCACGGTGCACAGAGGGGGCGCACAACTTTGTGCTGCCCAACCTCCACTTCTTGTCGCGCAAAGGGGTTGCGCGCAAGGGACTCCAGCCACGCAAGGTACTTGCGTGGGGCTTCTACTTCGCGAGGCAGAGGCTTCGCGGGAATTCTCTCTTCAGAGGATCAGCAAGCATATTCATGCCTCGGGTGCTCCTTTTATAGGCATAGAAACGCCTCTGTCCATCCGCGTGTTGAATCTTGAATCACCGAAGATTTCGGATCTTCAAAAATCTTTCAAATCTTTATTTTTATCCTCTGTTTCACACGGGCTCATTTAATATTTTCCTCCTTTACGTGCATGCTTTTTAGAACGCATGCATGGCCTCTTTAATACCTGTCCATGCATATCAACAACCCAAATGGCCTTCGGCAGCTTTGCTTGCCTCGGCCTCGACCGAAATCACTCATACATCGCATGCAAGCCAATTTTAAGGCATGGTTGTGTTCGGTAGGTCCAGACGAGCTCAATGGAGCCTTCGAATTCGGAAATGGTGGCCGAGAGCTCAAAATAGTCGTTCGGGAGGCTCCTGGTTCAGCGGTGGCTTCGCGGGTGGCTTTGGCTCGAGCTCGAGGTGGAAGACGAGCCACGGCCGTCGGATCGTGATGCGCGACGACCAGGATTAGATCATCGCCGCGGAGATGAATCGTGCGGCATGGATAAAGCGCGCGATGTCTCGGACGGCCGAGATTTGCTCCCGGGGAAATTTCCGCGTCCCACATCGAATCGGCGAGAGGGATTGCCGCGCCTTATCAACTAAGCGCTCCCCCAACCGGCTCAGTTGAATCCTCTCCCCCCACGGTGTCGCCCCGCACCGTGTTCTCCCTGCGGGCGCGCTCTGCGCCCACTCTTGCCTCCGCGGGCGCGCTCTAGCGCCCACTATGCACCTCGGGCGCGCGCTCAGGCGCCCATGCTGCGCAGGAACTGATCCCCTGCGTGGCCCGGGGCTTACACATGGCCCCCCTGCCTCTCGGGCTGGCCACATGGGATCCCCCCTTGGGCGTGGTGCCTTAGGCCCACATGTGCCTTGGGGGTTGAACCCTTAAGGCTGGCCCTTGGTGGCATATTTTTTGCCTACATAAACACTAAGTACTTTGTATAAGGACTAAGTGTAAAATGCCATGTGCCACAACTCTTCTTCTCCATTTCTTCTCTTCTCCCACATTTCTATTCTTCTTCTTCATTAGAATTCCTCCATTCTTCTTAAACAAATAATCTTCACTTAGGAGGGAATTCCCGAAGGTTCTTCATCAACCGAGCTCTTGAATCACATAAACTTCTTCAATGTGCTTCATTGATCTAATCAGAGATCAATTGGATCTTCTTCTAATTCTCATGCACTAAGTGATAGTGCATGGACTTCTTCAGCTCACTTCATCCACTTAGCAGGTGTGGATGGATCATCTTCATCTCCTCATGCATTGTCTTAACAGTGCATGGTCTTCTATCATTGTTGTGACTTTGTATCCAGTTGATACAAGTTCTTGGAACATAATGAACAGCTCAACAATCGTCAGATTTGACTAGAGAATGTTTCAACCACATCTCCTATGCCACTTAGTGAATCTCCTAAGTGACATGAATCTTAGTACCATGGCCATTCTCCTTCACTACCAACACCATCACAACCTTTTTCATTCACATCTTGACATTCCCTCACTTCCATTCATTCCAAGACAACTTCATGCCTCATTGACAACAAATGCAACACAGTGCACTTCAATCTCCCCCTTTGTATTTGTTGTCAATACACTCCTTCAGCACATATGAATGGGTCAATATGTGTGCCAATATTTTCTCCCCCTTATTGGCAATCAAATGCAAAGGTGTGGTGTGGTTCTCTTTCAAAAATCTCTTCCTCCCATTGAAAAGTATTTTCTTGAAAAACACTGAGAGAGGGATGATGTCACATGTTCTCTTTAGCAAAGAACCTTAAGTAAATCAACTCTAAGTCTACTTGGGCTAACCCGGTTGTAGAAAACAAGAGTGATATAAACAAGATTTTTCAATGCTGTCCACAATTCTCTACACATGTGAGATCATGCTTGGGGGTTTGAAATTTTTCAGATGTAACAATGAATTGCTGAATCCTGCACATACTTCACAAAACTCATTAGAAAGTTCAGTGCAAAGATAAAGCTCCCCCTTTCATCCATCTGTCTTCAATCCATACTCCCCCTTAATTGACAAGATAAACTCAATTAAGAAACAAGGGATGAAAGTATGATTTGAATACCTTCACTTTTCTTCAAGATGGTATTAATCTAAGAATCCCATCTTCTTCAGATTGGCTCCCCCTCAAGGGGTGCACTCCATTCTTTCCAAACCATCCTCCAGTTGAGAATGATCATCATCTTCAATTCCCTGTAATGTTAGCACATGTAAATACAAGTGATTAGGGAATAAGATGGAACCTCCTTGGTTCATCAATGTGAACAACAAGGTTGAGAAGATTCTCTCAACCGAGATGTCCCATTTTCACCATTCTTCACACTTGCACATTTGATCTTCAATGATGTTGGTGCTGGTGTGGATCTCAATACATCTTCATGTGAAATATTCTTCTTCCCTCTTGCCTTAGCAATTGCCAGAACTTCATCTTCAGCTCTTTTCAGATCTTTGGCAAGTTGCAACTGATTTGGCCATATGACTAGTAAGTCACTTGGAAGTGTGGCCTCAGTTCTGGATATTCCACATGGTTCCTTTGATTCTGTCAAGCTACCTCTCTTAGGCAACTTGTTTTCAATCAATACCTTCTGCTTCTTCTGGATTGATTGTCTGTTTGAGTCCAGTCTGCCTCTATTGAATTTCATGGCTTCTTTACAAAGATCCATGGTATGGCCTTTCTTTCCACAGTAGAAGCATGTTTTCTTGGTGGTCCTTCTGGATGCATCACCCTTCTTGGATTTAGATTCCAAGGACTTCTCTTCCTTATTCATAATCTTCTTGGGAGCATCTTCCACATTCTTATGCTTGCTTCCCAAGGAATCTCTCTTAGCCAGGTTCTGTGATCTTCTCTTCTTTCCAGCTCTGGATACAGTTGGAGATTGACATGTATCATTTTGACCACTTTTGCAAACATCCCAGATGTTGTCAAGCAATCCAAATCTGTTAGCAGTAAACAGATGTCTCTGGACCTGTGGATGCTGCTTCTTTTCTTCTGGCTTGCTCCCCCTGGGCATGGGCTTCCTCTGTGCTTTGGCATTCAGTGGATTGTACCAACAATCCTTTGCACAATGCCCATACTTATTACAACACCAACATTGACCCACAAATCTTGACTTCTTCAGTCCTTCTGATTGTTGGGTACTTGTCTTGAATTGTTGTGCTATTTCAGGAGAGCTCTCTTTCTTCATTGTCTTCATCCATACTTGTTTGGAGTTATTCTTCCATCCTGCACTTTTAGTAGAAACACATTTAGAAGCATGAGTACAAGATGGGATGGATGGTACCTTCTTTTTAGAAGTTGTTGCCCTTTTATTAGAGGATGTCTTTCTCTTAGAATCATCCTTCTCAAAGCTTACTTGAGTAGCAACATTTCTTCTTTCAGCTGACTGGGAAGATTTAGCTTTGGGTGATTGCAGATTTTTCAATATCACCTCTAGTTCGAAGCATTTCATATTGAGGGAGTTCTTCTCATCCTCAACCAATCTTAGCCTTCCTTCCCAATATTATTTCAGCTCTTTCATCTGGTCATCATGAACCTTTTTCAATTCAAGCAATGAATTGTCAAGCTCCTTCACCCTTTTTGCTTTGTCTTCAAGTTGAGCTTCTTTGACAACCATTGAAACTCTGTGTCTCTTTTCCAGTGCACGGAAAACATCTTTGATCATTATCAAAAATATTTCTTTCTCAGAAGAGCTCCTTTGAAATTCTTCACAGGTATCTTCATATCTTTCATTGCAAAGGGAAACAGTTTCATCTTTGGCCTTCACCAGCTTTCTGAGAGTGTTGGTTATGCCAACCCTTTTTTCCAATTGGACTTCCAGAGAATTGGCTTCATCTTCTAGCTATAATTTTTCTTCTTGAAGATCAAGGAGGCCTGTAGCTATACACATTGCCACTTCCTTGGGGACTGTCTTCTGAAGATATTTGATTGCATTTAGAAGATCATTGTTCCTTCCATCTTCATCACAGCTAGAGCAGGCTTCATCAGAATAATGATAAAAGGAATTGTCATCTGATGTGACTTTCACATTTCTTTCCATAGAAGGAGTTTCTCTGAATGCACCAACCTTCTTCTTCATCTTCTTTGCCTGTTTCTTCATTCTGTTTTTCAGAGTCTTGGCAGATATCTCCATTTGAGGCTGTTCTTTCATTTCCTCAAATCTGAACTCCATATAGACTCTCTTGGATCTTTTAGAGGTAACCTCCCTCTGATACCAATTGAAGTTCCCAGATTAGTGTCAATCACTGAGAGGGGGAGGGGGTGAATCAGTGATCCCTTAAAACTTTTTACTAATTTATTCTTATCAATTAAACCTCTATGGCTGGTTAAAGCCTCGATCCACTCTTCTTATGTCTCTCAACCTTTCCCGGATAATGCAGTAATGAAAAGGCACAAGACACAAGGATTTACAAGGTTCGGCACCAAAGGCCTACATCCTTGCCATGCTCTCCCAGCATGGGTTCTCCCATTATAATCTGTTAGTATTACAATGGTCGATACAGCTTCCCACCGTATCTCTCCTGAGTCCTACAGGAGGGTCTTTATACTGCTTCACACAGTGTTACCAGAGTCCCACTGGCCTGCTCCAGAATCCCACTGAAGACTTCTTCTCCCTGAGTCCCACAGGGTCTTCTCCTGGCTCCTCGAGTCACACGAGTAGCTCTTCTTCTTGTTCAGCTCTTCAAGTATCTTCAGAAGTCTGGGATAATGACTGCTGGCCTTGCTCTGTACCTCTGATCACTTGAGTTGATCAGGTCTTCTCGTCTTGCTCAGGCTTTATCATCTTCTTCTAAGGATGACCTGGCCTTTTCTCTAATTACTGAATACTCAGACAAATGATGTCTTTAACTTCAGTCTGGTCCAGTCTCAGTTCACATCAACTTCATGCACTGAGTGCATGGCATCTCTTCTTCCTCATGCACTGACTGCATGGCTTCTCAAATTCTTCAAGAACCACTGGTCTTGGACTACTCAAATGCACACCACTGATTTGTCTATGTTCACGTGTGCACATGCATGCATGCATTCATGCACTTCTCCTTTCCTCTTCTTGGTGCAGTAGACCCACAAAGGGTGTAATCAACTATAGCACACACCTTCTCCACAATCTTCACACACTATATTCAAATTGTTCACACACTAAAAGTGTGTTATACTTTAGTGTGGGTCTTGTCCTTCTTCTAAGTGTGCACAACCACTTTGAACAAACTTAGGCTTCGGCCTCTTCTTGTTTAGTTCAAGTATGCACAAACAATTTGCACACACAATAGATTGGCCTCTTCCCTCTTCTCTCACACAATTGGCTACGACCTCTTTGGTCCTTTGTTTGCACACACACTTCCTTTGTTCAATTAGAAAACACAAGGCTTGGCCTTCCTCTCCCTCTTGCACACACAACTTGGATTTAGTTGTGGTCTTCCTCTCCTCCTTGCATACACACGGCTAGGGTGTAGTCTTTATTAAGCACACACACACAAGGTGTGTAATTCATACTACCCGAACCTCCTGCCAATGTGAAGGGCGCGCAAGGGGTGCGACCACTTCCACTTCTTCTTCAAAGAGCACAAGGTATGAGCCGCACAAGGGTGCGGACACTTCTGTCGCGCAAGATCCAAGGGTGCAAGGAGTCTTCTTCCGTGCAAGCCTCAAAGAACACAAGGTAATGCAATGGGTAGCCGCGGGCGCGCAGGGTATAACACCGCAGGTGTGCAAGTGTGTCAAGGACACCTTGGCCGCGCTAGTGCAAACCACGCAGGAGGCACGGTGCACAGAGGGGGCGCACAACTTTGTGCTGCCCAACCTCCACTTCTTGTCGCGCAAAGGGGTTGCGCGCAAGGGACTCCAGCCACGCAAGGTACTTGCGTGGGGCTTCTACTTTGCGAGGCAGAGGCTTCGCGGGACTTCTCTATTCAGAGGATCAGCAAGCATATTCATGCCTCGGGTGCTCCTTTTATAGGCAGAGAAACGCCTCTGTCCATCCGCGTGTTGAATCTTGAATCACCGAAGATTTCGGATCTTCAAAAATCTTTCAAATCTTTATTTTTATCCTCTGTTTCACGCGGGCTCATTTAATATTTTCCTCCTTCACGTGCATGCATTTTAGAAGGCATGCATGGCCTCTTTAATACCTGTCCATGCATATCAACAACCCAAATGGCCTTCGGCAGCTTTTCTTGCCTCGGCCTCGACCGAAATCACTCATACATCGCATGCAAGCCAATTTTAAGGCATGGTTGTGTTCGGTAGGTCCAGACGAGCTCAATGGAGACTTCAGATTCGGAAATGGTGGCCGGGAGATCAAAATAGTCATTCGGGAGGCTCCTGGTTCAGCGGCGGCTTCGCGGGTGGCTTCGGCTCGAGCTCGAGGTGGAAGACGAGCCACGGCCGTCGAATCGTGATGCGCGACGGCCAGGATTAGATCATCGCCGCGGAGATGAATCGTGCGGCGTGGATAAAGCGCGCGATGGCTCGGACGGCTGAGATTTGCTCCCGGGGAAATTTCCGCGTCCCACATCGAATCGGCGAGAGGGATTGTCGCGCCTTATCAACTAAGCGCTCCCCCAACCAGCTCAGTTGAATCCTCTCCCCCCACGGTGCCGCCCCGCACTGTGTTCTCCCTGCGGGCGCGCTCTGCGCCCACTCTTGCCTCCGCGGGTGCGCTCTAGCGCCCACTATGCACCTCGGGCGCGCGCTCAGGCGCCCATGCTGCGCAGGAACTGATCCCCTGCGTGGCCCGGGGCTTACACACGGCCCCCCTGCCTCTCGGGCTGGCCACATTGGATCCCCCCTTGGGCGTGGTGCCTTAGGCCCACATGTGCCTTGGGGGTTGAACCCTTAAGGCTGGCCCTTGGTGGCATATTTTTTGCCTACTTAAACACTAAGTACTTTGTATAAGGACTAAGTGTAAAATGCCATGTGCCACAACTCTTCTTCTCCATTTCTTCTCTTCTCCCACATTTCTATTCTTCTTCTTCATTAGAATTCCTCCATTCTTCTTAAACAAATAATCTTCACTTAGGAGGGAATTACCGAAGGTTCTTCATCAACCGAGCTCTTGAATCACATAAACTTCTTCAATGTGCTTCATTGATCTAATCAGAGATCAATTGGATCTTCTTCTAATTCTCATGCACTAAGTGATAGTGCATGGACTTCTTCAGCTCACTTCATCCACTTAGCAGGTGTGGATGGATCATCTTCATCTCCTCATGCATTGTCTTAACAGTGCATGGTCTTCTATCATTGTTGTGACTTTGTATCCAGTTGATACAAGTTCTTGGAACTTAATGAACAGCTCAACAATCGTCATATTTGACTAGAGAATGTTTCAACCACATCTCCTATGCCACTTAGTGAATCTCCTAAGTGACATGCATCTTAGTACCATGGCCATTCTCCTTCACTACCAACACCATCACAACCTTTTTCATTCACATATTGACATTCCCTCACTTCCATTCATTCCAAGACAACTTCATGCCTCATTGACAACAAATGCAACACAGTGCACTTCAATCATACACATTTTTATGTGAGGTGATCGAAACCTTGTAAATACCCATAACATTAAAAAATTATAAATTAATTTTCATGAGAATGTGGATCCAAGGAGACCCAATATCAATTATAAGATGATATATGTCTAAAATAAACTTTTCTACAATTATAATGAAAATTTGTTTTGTGATATTTTATGCCTTATTAAAAATTTTGACTCCCTTTAAACATTTTACCCTTTACCATGATGACGTAAATTTTCTTATTGAAATTATTCATTATGATAAAAATAATATACCACCTCGAAAAATATTGGAATTATGATTATAAATATGAAATCAATTTTCTCTGATTCTATTTATAAATGTTTACTAAATTAATTGTAATATACACACATAAAATGTATAAGATGAATTTATTATTATTCCATTTATATTATTAATAATTAGGTGAATTTTATTATATTTTATTGAATATATTATATATAACTATAATTAAATATATTTTTCAATAGTGATTAATTCATTTTATGGAGATTAAAATACATTGTGCACAAAAAAAATATTTAATTAAAATATGTATTTTTTCATTCAAATAATTTTTACTTAATTTATAACCATTTGATAATAAATGCATGAATGGTCATTATAATTCCTATATGTATCAATAATTCTATACCATAGTTTTAATTCTGAAAGTAACAAAATTATCTTAAAAAAATAAATATCTAGAAACTTGAAAATTATTTTAAACAAACATTTCCGTTTAACAATGAATTATTATTCTTGTGTTCTATATAATTACATAACAATTCTATAGCAGTAATTAATTTATTTTTTTAATTATTAATTATATATTATCAATAAAATTTATAGATATCATTACTAAAAATTAATAAATTTGTAAAAAATTCATAATTCCATTAAAGAGTTCAAATCAATCTCTTTAAAATCAAATGTACTTTTATAAGTGAATTTTACCCATTTTTTAATAAGTCATTCATCTATCAATATCATTTAACTATCAAATATTTTTTTGTTTTTTTCTCTATGTAAAGTATTATTAAGTTATGTTCACTGTTAAGGGAACCATAAGTGATCAAGAACAAATAATTTATTTTAAATGAAAATATATTCTAAAATCGGGAGGAGTAACATTATACACCACATATGCGAATATGACCACCAAAATTACATTTCAATGATGATAAAATGATGGCACATCACTCTCATATTGGAATGTGGTATATTATTTTTTTATCATTAGGACATGTACCGTTAGGTTCATGGTGTTTTGGTTTTGTTGGTGGATTTTAAGAAGGGTGTTGTGCATTTCCTAGTGCAAAACTAGTTATACTACAAATAGGTCCATCTTGTTTTTCTCCTGGGTTGCACCTATAATACAAATGTTTATTCATGAATCCTAGTGATTATTTTGTGTTGGGAGTGGTGTTTGGTTTTCTTCCATATCTATCATAGCCACCAATTCCTCACAACAGCCATGGCAGAGGAGGGGTTAGACCAAAACACATAAGTTTAAGGGCCTCGACATATTTAGGTGGGAGTGTTGGGATCCTTGGAGATGTATGACCATCAACACCATCAGTGTGGTGAACATATAAAATTCCATGGTGACACCTAGTTTTTATATTTAGATGAAATAACCATCCTCCTATGATTGTAGAAGGCATTATTCCTGTTGTGAATAACTCAGAGGATCATTTTTACAGGTCTTTTAATGCATATTTACTCAGTTTTAAATCTATTAGGCCTCTTATTTTCATTAATTTTTTGGATTTTAATTTTAGTTTATTATATATGATATATTCATAAAATTATACAGTGTTCTAAATTGTTTAATTAGTGCTTTGGTTCATATCAACTCAGTTCTTTTTTCCATTATTGATGATGAATGTAAGGGAGACAAAGGTTAGGTTTCATTGATTGTTGTATACGAATCATTGTGGTATGCAATTCCATTTATCTCTATTGATCTAAAGGATGTTTAATTCAGGGTAACTGATTTTAAATCATGAGTTTTGGACCTTCTATAACTGCTGTAAGATCTTACATTGTTGTTGGTTGTAGATTTCAATGGTTTTACTATTAAATATCGAGTTCTTGGTAGGTGGTTCTATATCTTGATAATTCATGGGGAAACACAAAATATTTGGGTTTTATAATAATATTAAAAAATATTATTAGTTTAATCCTTGATATTCTTAATATGCTTACATAAAAGGTTTTCATTTAAAAAGGGGTTTCCCACCATTTCAAAATAGAAATTTATTTCAATGAACTATGAAAAAGTTTTTAATATTGGTTTTTGTAGAATTTTTTTGGGAAAGGTTTATTTGAATATAGTTATATGAAATTATATGAGCCATTGGAAATTATTTGATATACAAAACACATGGGATCCTTGGGTACATAGTAGTGGGTTTTTGTATTGGTCCTTGTCCTAGTTTCCATTAGGAGTTCACTCATGGGGTGTTCCTTTGTTCCATGTTCCCAATTATTCTAGTGACTTGATACTTTGACACTATAGGGGGTTCACTCTTGGGTTGATCCTATGTTCCCTATTCATTTTTGTTCTAGGGAAATTATTAGTGAACTATGTCTTGAATTCATTGATGAGGTATGAGATACCTAACTACCTCTAACCTATGTTATCATAGGGGTGAACTCCATTGTGAAATTTTTTTTTAGATCCTCTTTTGATATAGATAAATGATGAATTATTTAATAAATGTTTAATTTAGGAATGTTACTTTATGATGTTTTTTATATAAATGCTGAATTTTTTTATATGGACATGTTTTTTGAATACTTGAACTTACTAGGATAATTTTATTGATTATTTCTTCATAACACTTATGTGTGATCCTAATGGGTTATTCTTCTCAGACCATGTACACACCCTCGAGGGTATCTTGACCTTTATTTTTCTGATATAGGAATTGGTTAGGCAACAAATTGTGGTGGTGATGATTCATGTCAGCTGGGCATTGATAGTTGGTGGTAAGATTATGGGATGTTTCCCACATATCACATGGTGTAGTTTTTCATAGTTTGGGTTGTCATAGGTTTTGTACTTATAAATGTACGTAATTTTTGTCTTATCACCTTAGTTGGGTCACTACCATAATTGGTGTTTTGTTATGGAATATTTCCATCCATGTCATTATTTACATGCATTCTATGTTGGTTTTTATAGATTGGTAAAGGTTTTTCCCACAAGTTGTGGATGGATGCATGGGTGCTAGACACTAGCCTATGGGGATGGGGAATTCCCTTTGGGTCTTTTCACTATCTATATCAGAACCTAGTGAGATTCATTTTATGAGCTGAGTCCTCACTTTTTTTATCATAGGTGGTTTATCCTCACGTTTTATTCTATTGAGATGTTTAGTAGAAATTCCGATTAGATTTTTGTTACATATGGGGTATATTGTGAGTTATTTCCTAGAAAAATCTTAGTATAAAGTTATTTTAGGTCACTGAAGGATGTTGTTTTGTCTGTATCTTGTTTTGGGTTTCGATATAAATATTATTTTCTTCTGTTTTTTTGTTGTAATATGTTATTGTTCAATTTTTTTATAGTCTACTTCCATTTTTTGTTTATTGAATTTTTCATATGAGACATACTTTTTGGATTCTTCATGAAAGTGAAACGGGAGATTCTCCTAATGGAAATTATTATATTAATAAGAATCTATTTGAGGATATCATTTTGGAAATTCATTCAATTTATAAGAATGTGCTACCTGTTCAGTACCAGGATATAGAGTCACAATCCTTTTTGGATGGAGACAAGGTTCAAGAAAAAGAGTCCATACACCTAAAAACATCATCTATTAAGGGAACCAATGAACCCAAAGTGTATTAGGACTAGTAGTAAAAAAATGATAAGGTATTGGAATTCCTAGAGACACAAGACTCTATAAATTTTAAGTGTGTGACATTTAAACTTAATGGTCCTAGAAATATGTGGTGAGACTCTTTAGTTCAAGTGAATTGGAATATAATATTATAGTATAAATACATGAATAAAAATTTCTTTTTTTTGAAGTTCAATATCAAATTCTTGATGATCATAAAATCTATGGAGTTAATCTCTATTGATAAGGTCGATCATTTGATGATAGAGTACACCTAAAATTTTCCTGTGTTAGTTCATTTTTATCCCAAGGTGGTTATGATTGAAAACATCAGGTATTAGAAATATCTGTAAGGAATGAAAATTGATATTCAATCACAGGTGTATATGATGAAGCTCACCACCTATAATGTAGATACCCAAGCATGACGTACATGGATATTAAATTACTTTTTCAGAATACTAAATACATAAGAAAAACAGACGCCCAAAGATTGTATTAGTTTAGTGTCTCTAGAAACTCAGAACAAAATATTCTAATCATGGTGAAAGATCTTCAGCATCTCCCATAAAGTTATTTCCCTTTTGTTTCTTACATAAAACCTTTCATTATTTACTGGGAAAAAGAAAACATAAAAAGGGTGACCTCAAATTTTCAGTAAGGGAAAACATGGAAATCATAAAACAACACATAAACATTTGAACTTATAAATATTAACATAAAACGTCAAAATCATAAGTAATGACATAATCCATGGCAGTACATAAGTCATTGATCATAAAGGAATATTAATCAGGATAAAATAGCATGGTAATAAAACATGTAATTGTGGAAAAACATTAAGCACATTATATGATTTCCATAGTAACCTAGGCATTGCTGCCAACACCATCATAGTTGACCAAGTCCACTACTAAACTGGGTTTACATTTCATTCCATCCTTGTATTACTGAACAAAATTTACTTGTTGTTCCAGCCATTTCTATCTCATGAGATAAAAATATTTACCCAATACATTAGAGGGAGATATAGGTCCCACTCATCTCATAATGAAATCATTCTTACGTGTTCCACAAAATAAATATAAATCAGTCATCATAACCCAACGAATAAAATGGGTTTCATAAACATCATACCATCATAACATAATCCATATAAAACAAATTGATATCATTAAATCACTAGAAGAATCAAACCATGTAAATAATAGAGACTTTATACTTGAAACATAAACATAATAAATAATTTCATCTTATATTGAAAATGGTTTTGATAAAACCCTTTAAATGAATTCTTGAGGAAAATATCCCTTCTTCTTCAAAATCATTTACTTTTCTCAAAATGCCATGAAATTTTAAAAGAAAATAATTTTGTTGAAAATGATAAGGAAATCATATACAGGAAGATACATGAAAATAAAGTGTTATTAAACTGTAACAATCTATTCATTCCTTATAAGTTGAAAAAACATTCTCCTCGTATTTTTGTCAGAAAATTCAAAAAGTACCTCGTATGGTAAACTAAAACATTCCTTCCATACCTAGTGGTAAAAGTAAAAAAGGTTAAAAATTACTTTAATCATACATGGAATAATTGAAAACATTTTATGAAAACATTTTGAGAAAACATGTACATGGATGATAAACATAACCCAAGTAAATACTTATGAATAAATAGTCTCGGATAAGAACGTGATTTGAATAATTATCCCTTACCATTTATGATCGGTGGAATCATACGTGTCATAAAATAATGAAATTTACATGATTTTTTAAATATCATATCCTTCATAAAAAAATCATAAAACATTCATGGAAAGCATAAACACCTTACAAAAGAAATAGATGGTGATTAAGGAATATGTCTCACAGAAATAAAAGTGAGACGAAATAATCCCTTACCTTATGTTAAATTTATTCCCTATGTGTATGAGACTCATGTATAGTGGTATTAAACATATTATTAACTTATAAAATAACCATTATAATATTTATGATATCATATATTATTCACTTACGACTTTATATTACCCGTTCATTTGTCAATTCCATGTTAAAGCAGTGTTTTGGGTAAAATCGTTTCATTTATCGTACGTGTTTTGACTTGTAATTATTTATATGATTACTTAGATCAAGATTTCATACATCCAAAATGTAAAACATTATTAATATATAATATATATTTTGAATATATATATATATATATATAATAGATCGATAAATGGAATGAAATACACCGTTCATGGAGATGGTAGGCCGTACGTACGCATAAATGCTATTTTAATTTCCTTATTAAATTGAATGGAAGTAACTAAAAAAAATATACATAAATACAATATCATTATTATGTCATATATTTAATTATTATTTATTATATATACTTTATAATCATTCAATAATGGTTAACATGGAGAATGAATCTCATCGTGTCGTGGAGACGGTAATCTGTACATACGCTCGAGCGATGATATCGTTCCCATAATTATTGAATAGTATTGGAGTGGATGATAGAAAAAATCATAATTAGTATCATGTTAATATAATCATATATAGTTATTCTTTACACCATTATACCCAACCATGTAAGGTGGTGGTGGACAATAGATTACACCACGGCGTGGAGACAGTATTCCGTACATACGCGCAGTGATTTCGTTTTCCGTAGGATGGATAGAAGGTGAAATGGGGTTGTTTAATATTTATAATAACATATTATTATATGAGTTATACTTATGTTATAACTATATAATGAACAAATTAAATAATAGGAAGTAGAAGAAAAAATATATTTGAATGAATCGGTAAAGTATATTACCTCTTCTTTGAAACTCCTCTTCTAAACCTCCTATTAGGGCACTAAATATGGTCTTCTAAGAAGACCAGGACCTCTGTTATGTTTCTAGTTAAGTTTATAAGAGAAATGGACAGGTTTTGGCCGAGCATGAAGGCTCAAAATGTTGTGAATACGAGAGTGGGGAGGTTTCCTTTTATAAGAGAGGAGATGGGTACTTTTGGAAACCTCTAAAATATTAATTTATAATAGACCCAAACCTCACATAAAAACTTAAAAAGTGACACAAATTAAAAGAAAATATGAGATAGGTTTCTAATCTCATTATTCAAAAAAAATTAGACATGTTGGAAATTTATTTTAATCCTTATCAACTTGATTTATCCTTCTTTAATCTATTTAATTTTATTTGTTGTAATAATATTCTAAATTTTAAATTGTTATAAATAATTACTTATGTGTTGTTAATATCCCATAATTGGATAATTTAATACATTGTAGACCATATAAATTTCAATATGTATTTTTTAAATATTTTTGTGATTTTAAAACAATTTAATAATATGATATTTTTATAAAATAACAATATTGTCAATTTTGAAAATATTCATTTATTTGAATTTAAAGAAAATCCACACATAGGATATATTCAAAAAAAATATTTAATATATCCCTAACATGTAATATGGAAATAAAAAATTCGTGGATCACATTAAATAATTCATATAATATTTATATTAATATTTTTAAAAACATTTATTTGATATTTCAATCAATAAAATAACTTCTACATCACTATTGTATCACCATTAATGATAATTATTTAATCCCTAAAAATTATAAATAAATTAACATGATGTATAAAATTTTATTATCTTTCTGGTGACTATTTATGTTCGATGTTTTATGAAGTTTATCAATAAATTAAAATCATTACACTTATAAGATCTAAGAGAGTGACATGTTGTCGCTTTCATTGGTTTTAATAATAATGACATCATTATCATAGTCAAAAATCCATAAAATGAATCTATTCTGCACCGTAGGTGATATTGGTCGACTTTTATTCATCCAATATAATTTTTACTGGTGTTATGGAAATTTTATAATTTTATTTTTACACTTAATTACCTGATTTACCTTTAATTGTATTAAATAAAAATTACCGTAGTTAGTATTCATAATATAAAAAAAGAAAAGTAACCTATTAACAGAATTTGTACCCACAAAATTCAAATATGAAATCCATTTTTCAAAATTAAAAACACATAAGGTGTAGTAATTAATTTAAAATTAATCCCGTTATTAAGAAAATGTGTTTTAAAAGTTAAAACATTGCCAAAGACTGAAATGTTTTTACCTATGAATTCAATGAAAAATAAATGATAATGACTTCCATTATATTAAATGGTATAAATATATTCTATTTAAACTTTAAAAACATTAAATATTTTTAATTCAACCATATAAATTATCTTGATGAAAAAAGTTGTTTTTAAGAAAATGTTTGCATATTTTTACTATTCAGCAAATATGAAAGTTGACAGAAAAATATAAAAAATTTTATCCAAAGTAAATTTGTATATCATTATTGAAATGAATAAGTTTATTTTGTCTTATTGAACTTATAAATGTGTAAAAAACCTATTTTAATGTGGGTGCGTCATTAAAAGGTGGCAAAACTACGTTTTTTTTAATACATATTTTACCCGAAATATTTATTTTCATCTCATACCATGTTCTAGAATATGTGTAAGATGATTTATTATGTAATAAAATTCAAAATTTAGTTAATACTATTCATAACGGATAGTTCATTACAATATATCGTTTCTTATTGAAACTTGGTATTACATACAACACTCTCTATCGAGGAAGGTTGTTCTTGCATGCAACACAAGCCAAGAATAATGTTTGCGTATACTAAAAGCTAATACGGTGTTGATTATAGTGAAAAAAAATCTTGGTGTAGCATACAACACAAGAAATCAATGAAATTAAAAATAATATTTCTCATAAAATCTCAGGGTGTTACATATACTGGAATGTTTGACATGGTCATGATAAAATATTTTAATATGGATGACAAGTTAATATTATTTAGGTTTTCCCTTACACCTGTTGGAAACTCTAGTAAAAAAATGGGATGAAGAAGAAGTGTCATGATAATGGGAATGGTGTGGAGGTTGTTCTCAATAGTGGACTATTTCAACTACATCAGTAGTGGTTAGTGTTGTATCCAATACTGACTACTAGTGTAGAATGGTAGGGCACCCTCATCAATATTGTCCTATACCCTTGAATACAAACTATGAATGTGGTGAGTGAGGTCACCTATATTGACTATCCCTAGATTTATCTAAACCATGATATGCTTTTTGATCACCATATCTAAAGGTCGTAATGATGTACTTAGAAGATTTAAAGTTAATAGATCTCATGCCACATTCATATGAACTGAATAAGTTTAAACAAATGTAGGTTTTTTTGAAAGAAGTTTTTATGGGTCCAATAACATGTGGTGGTAACATTTTTGTTACTAGTTCAATAAGAACTAATTTGTTTGATAATGGAGCATCACATTATTTTATATTTTCCTACTTTTTGGATGTTTTTACCATTTAATGGAGCTCATATGCTATGTTACAACGATAGATATTTCTATTATAATGTGGACAGAGCATGAGTTTCATTGTCCTTCTTGTCCTATTTCGATAGCTGATACTAAGTTATTCTAAAACATATTTGTTTTTGACAAGGATATATTGGGTATTATCATCAGTATGGATTTGTTGGATGACCAACAAGCCAAGATTGATTTTTATCATTGGCGTGATTCATTATTTACTTCAATTGTGAGATATTGAGTATTTCATGGAGAGGGGAATATGATGTTTAGTCTTATAGGACCTTCACAATAGGGTATTTAGAATTGGATTTCTTTTGAGATAGTGTATAACGATGGTGTTTCTTCCCTTTTTGATCTTCCCTAGGTTGATTTGGATTTTCTAGATGTTTTCCTAGATGAATTATATGGTCTTTATGTATGAAAGGATGTACATTTACCCATCAATATCTTTCCTAGACATAGATAATTTATAGTCTATCTTATCTTATGTCACCTACTTATTTGAAAGTGTTTAATTTATTTTTGGAAGAACTTTTAGAGAAGGTAATTGTTAATCCTTTTATTTTATAGTAGGAAACCCCTATTCTGTTTACAAATATGGATAAATGATATATTCATATATTCATAGAGTACCAGAAGATAAATTAGGTAATAGTTAAGAATATTTACCCCTTTCCCCATTTTGATGAGTTATTTGATCAGTTAAATTGGTTAAATTGGTTTTCAAAAATCTATCATTGGTACGGTTATCACTAGCTCAGAGTTATGGAGTCAGATATCCCAAATATCACATTTAAGAGATGTTATGGTGACTATAAATATTTCATAAATATGCATTATCTAAATAATTATCCTTTAGTGTTTATGGATATAATGAGAAACTTATTCCGATATTTTCTTGATATCATTATTATGGTATATTTGAATGATATCATGGTATATTGTTTATGTGAAAAACAGAATGAGTACCATATGAGTTCCATTTTGGGAATCATTTGGATCCACTGCCTTCATAAGAAGATATAATAATGTGATTTCTAGATTTCATAGGTGATGTTCTCAGTGAATATGGTTTCAAAAAATAGACCCTCAATTGATCATAAAAAGGTAAAGGTTGTCTTTTCATGGAATGTACTATGAAATGTACATAAGATGAAAAGATTTCTAGACCGAGAGAGGTCTAATTAGTCATTCATATAAGATTTCCTGAAACCAAAATCAATATTATCTTATCATACTAATAAAGAGGCAATGTAATCATGAGGAAATAATTTCTTAGTCTCTTTAAATGAATTTCAGTGACTGTAAAATTTATATTTTCATCTAATATCTCCAAAACCATCTAATTGATATTTTATTTATAGTAATTGTTTTATTGATATCCCGTGATATTTTTTTTATGAGAAATGATCCTTTTGTGGAATATGGTTCTCATTTTATTTTTCACCAAAATAATAATTATCCTACTCTTGAGTTGGAACTCACCAATATTGTGACTTTTCTCATGTGATGGAGGGTGCGATATAGCTTTTAGGAGTGCTTCTTTGGGTGGATAGAGTTTCCACCACCAAATCTCTGTGCCCCCTGTCACTGTTGGTTCCTCTGTCGTTGTCATCTTGCTTGGGAGACCTGTCAACGAAGTTTCTCCGTTGGTCATCCTCCTCGGACGGCATACATGACCACCGTTTCTCTCCACTATAATCTGCATTGTCTTCTGGATTCTTCTCCGGTTCACGTCTACGAATTGGAATCGGTGTCGAGGGATTATGTGGGATTTGAAAATCAGAGGAGATGTGTTTGAATCGATTCTTGATCGCACAGGATTGCTTCTGGTTTTAGAATTTTTGGGTTTGTTTCGACTTGTTCATGGGAGAGTCTGTACCATTTGGAACGTACAGGATCATCGCCTGGAGGTTTGTGGTCAGCCATGATGCGGAATACTCACTGGCACATACACAGATGATGGCGGTTCGACCTTGGCTGAGTTCATGGCACCAGCTCATCCTGCTCCCCCCAAGAGGTGTTTTGGTTTTCCTTGGAGTTATTGCGGTGCAGATAGTTGGGTTTCATGTCAGTCAAAATGTGGTAGGGTCATCTTCGACTACTAGGCCAGTACGTAGTCACGGATGGAGATGTAGTAATGCTCATTGTGGGTGGGGTTTCTCCTCGTAATTTGGTTTATCCTTCCCTTTTAGTTTGTTCTGTGTTTCTGCCTTTTGTTGTGCCCGTATGGTCCTGATTCTCCATGGTATCCTCTACCATTTCCTCATCCTCCTTCACGCATGACCCCATCACGGTTGGGTGTGAGGGATTGCATGACATTTTGGATCGTGTTAGTGGCTTCAGTGAATTTGGATATTTTGGGTTTCTATTTTTATTTAATGGAGTGGTTCTCAATGGCTCTGACAATATCATTGTAGTTCAATGGGTATGGTCCTGAGTGCTGCATCCATGGAATTTGGTGGGTCAGTTTGGCCGTCTGTTTTCTCTGGTTCACACTTTTCCTCAAAGTGATTTTTGTTTTTGTTGTCTGGTTTCTCTGTTGTGCAGGTCTAGACTTGAGCGTGGTTCCATGATTGTCCAACTTATGGTACATTTTTCATGTTCTTTTCTTTTCTTGTTTGGTTCTCACTAACCCAATAGTGACTTATTTAAAAAATAAAATAACAGTTTCAGTCAAGTGATGAAAACACTATCTTTTTGTGTATTTATTTACAGTATATTATTTTTACAAGTGAATAAGTGATATCTTTATTAAAAAAGGATATGAACCTTAGTAAGAGGCCGTTGTTGGAGTATCTCTACAAATTTTACATGGATATCCATCAACCTTATTAGAAGGAGAATGTTATGGATTATGATCTTTGAGGGAAATTTCCTTCTCAGGTTGTCCTTAACATAAAAGGGTAGTGTAAGATTACTGAGATTTTCACTTAGTTTTATCATGATTAAAAAGAATATGATTCGGGAGTGGTTCAGTCTAAGGTTTAGACTTTTCATCCCTCTTGGATTCAGTCATATAGTTACATTATTAGGATGACGAGTTCATAGGAATTAGGGATTCTTAATATAATGGGAGACTGTTAAATCATAGTCTCTACCCTATGATGGGATTCTTTTCTCCAATAGACAATTCATCATCAATTTTCCTATTATAAATATGTTGTTTAATTATTGTAATTTCTCTACATTGGGAATTCATTCTGGACCTAATAAGAAGTATTGTGACATGGTATAGTGCTTCTGTTAGCTAGGTATAGAGTAAAAAATTTCTAATTATTTGTCTTTCTATTTTACCTAATACCAGATTAAGGTACAAAATGTGGATCATCCTAGTTTTATTTAACCCCATATAGCTCCAATATGTAAATGAGGAGATTTATCTATTGGAATTATAGTTTCATTACAAAATAATCCTCGTAAAATGAATACCACCATGGTGGGATTATTCAATGGATTAAATTAGATAATTTTATTCCAATTTTTGACACCACCATAGTTGAAGGTATAGGAAAGGTGTAAGTGTATTAAATACCAAGGTTGCATGGGTTTCCCTATACCATTATCTATTCCTTAATATTCTATAATGTTCTATATGATTCAATGTAAATTAGATTAGGTTGAGTAAAACATATAATCCATATATGGATTTCTAGATGGACAGTGCTATTTCTATTTTGGAGGATATACTATGCACATATGTACATGATTTACGATGATTTTTTGATAGCCGTCTAGGATAGGTTGAGTTTTCTTATAATAAAATTTTCAATTCATATATCATAATGGATCCTTTTTTGAATTTATATGTTCACCCGTACAGGACAACTCAATGGTGGTTAGAGGTGGGAGAGGCCTATCTCATTGTAGAAAGTATGATTTTAGAGATTTGATAAAGTATTTAGGATATTCAATGATGATTGATTACATCCCGGAGTAGGAAGAAATAATATACAGATCAGAAAATCTTTAATGTACCAAGAATTTTACACATATTATTATATGATTTGTAAAAAAATAATCCAATAATCACAACCCAATGATCATGAGGCCTAGTGTCTTTACAAGACTAGGTACATAAACAATCAAATGAAAATAAAACCTAACATCATTATTTATATTATCCTTAGTGGTATCTTAAATATTTTTGATATCCTCAAACTTCATATGGTAACCTATGGAATACATAGATTAAAGGGGTGAGCTAAAAATCAATATATGAGAATAAACATGATAAGGAACCAAAATGTGTGAGTCAAAGGCATATCATTATACCATAAAAGATAAGGCTCCTATGTATGAAAAAGGATTTATATGAAAAATAACATGGTATCATATTTTCATATAAACATAAGAAATGTGATAGTAAACTATAATATGACATAAAAATGACTAATGGATAACTGAATATATAATATCAGATGGTGGATAATTTCCTACAATAGATTTGGGTTTCTCCCTAATCCCATAAACAATGTCTTATAAGACAAAACATTTACCCAATCAATGGTGGTGATATCTGGGAACTACCATCATAACATTTTCAAATTTATTGATTTCAAAAAGTAAATTGATCATAATGCATAAACATAATAATTACACATAGAATGAAAATGGGTTTCATTATCTTAACTCATATCATAATCAAATCAAATTTCATAAATAAAGAATTTGAAAAATTAAAATAATTCATATACTACACTATAAAATTAAGGGATAATGATCTAGGTATACATATAAGATACATATATACAAAATTTATAAGAAACAATAATGTCATATGTTTTCATTTATGAAAAAATTCATTAAAATATCACAATGAATTTCTTTTGTGGAAAATACCTTTATCACTTTGAAATCACTTCGTTAAAATATGATAATTTCCAAAATATTATAGAATATGTTTTCAATTATTATTACCATGGAAACATATAAAAAAATATCTAAATAATTTATAACTAATGATGGTGGAAAATTACATACAGGATGTATAAGTCAAAATAAAATATTCCCTTTACACTTTTGAAAAAACATTAAAAAAAACATTGTTCATAAAATAATAGAAATATTCATTTTCAAACATTTTTTAAAAATAAAAATGTGGGATAAAATATTTTAAATAAATAATTGGAGGATAATAAAAACATTAAGAAAATTTTTTTATAGAAAATGTATAAATTCATGATAATGAATCAAGATATAATAGGAGATACAAGATTAGTATTACTTACAAAAAATTTTCTTGATGTTTCTTTATTCAACAGGGGAAGAATTAAAAACAAACATGTAATCCATATTCATGACATTAGTAGAATAGAATATATTTTTATCAATAAAATAATTGTATATTATTTACCCTATGGATATGAGAACATAAATAACCTCAAAAATAAGTGAGATGGTAACATAATGCCTTTTCCACTTTTTAACCTAATAATAAAGAAGTATTAGATGATATAAACTGAATTGAAAGTAAATATACCACTATTTATGGACAATTTAGAATATATTATATAAAAGGTTCTGTATATACACCTTATAAAATAAAATAGGTTAATAAAATTAAAATATGCCTTAATGAAGGTATTTTGAGATGAAATCTCATACAGAGATCTTATAATTAGAGTGATACCTAATAAATGAAGTCATCATGTGAAAAAAAATGTAATAAAAAGAAGTTAAGAAACACACTAATACAACCACATGTCATTTCAAACAAAATCATATAATAACATAGTCAATAATGTAGAAGTATTACCAAATGAAAGGAAATTATGATAAGAAACCACTTATATCGAGTTCAAACCATCACATAAATACATTATTTTATATAATAATAAATTATTTTAATTATTTACATGATTAAAAACATTTTTAAAGTTTTTAATTCCTTTTATTTTATTTATTAATGTGTATATTTATTTATTAAATCAATAAATATCACGTCATATATTTTGACAATATTTTGTTCATATGTCCAAAATAATGACGGTAGGTTGACTATGGTGAAATAAATCATACTTTCTTCATATAAAAAATAATATTAGTGACATAGTTATCATTTTTCTAAATAAATGCTACCTTTAAAACAAATCATGAATGATGGTTATGAAAAATGAAACACATTACAATCATTGAGATGGTATGTTGTACGTATGCATGAGAAAAGTTTAAATTTTTTAACGATCATGGTGGATAATATTAACTGTTATTTACATATAAATAATTATAATTATATAATAAATATGATATTATTTCTTTAAAACACAATTCTATATAATAAAAATGTGATGTGATGATGAAAAACAAATTACATCACTTCGTGGTGGTATTCCACAGGTACAAATGAACGATGTTATTATTTTTCAGTGAATGGAATGTCAAGAAAATATATGGAAAATTATTTTTTTAGAAAAGTATTTATTTCTTGAATATAATATATATTTATTAAATACATCAACATAAATATAAATGATAGGTGATGATGTCAAGTGAATTACTTCGGTTCATGGGTAGGTGGTCCACTGTACACATAAATGATGTTTTCATTTCATATATGATAGAAGATGAGATGAAAGTAGGTTATACAATTAAAAAAATAAAATTTTATTATAGCCAATATACATGTTTTTATATAATCATTATTGAATAATATTTGAAGGTGGATGAAAAATATAGAAAACAAAAATTCTTGATTATGAACTATACCTATTCTTTGGACAACCTCTTGTGCTTTATAGTAAAAGACTCTATAAGATGGTTTTATGATAAAAAACGAATATAAAAAATGGAAGGGATTTGGTGTGGTATTTTCTGAACCAAATGGATATTGAATTCTGGAGAACAATGGAGAGGAGGAGTCCTTTTATAATTATGCGAGGGAACCCACTTAGAAATTTACTAGAGGAATACAAAATTATAAATTTATTCTCGAGATAAAAGATTCAAAATTTATATATATTCGATATAGGGATAGGGTAATGTTGAAATAAGTATACAAAAGAGGATTTACATTGTTTTTATTTGAAAACTTTTACTTATTTTTTGGTTTAATTCTCTAATAAACACATTTTGGACTTGACAACAAGAATTAATTATTTAATCTGAAAGGGTTATAATTTGAAATAGAAGATAAAAATTGTATGATAAATATAAAATTATAATATATTAGAATATTTTTCTTCTCAATTTTACTTCTTCATGATTTTTTGGATTTTTAAATAATTTAATAAAATATCATTTAACCTAAAATAGCATTAATATCAATGTTGACATTATTTATTTAGTTTGAGATTAGATACATTATTATAATAAGGAATTTAGAATATTAATAATTTTAACTTAAATAATAAATAATGATTAACTATGAAATAATTTTTGGAGAATAAATCATCCCAACAACATTAATTTCAATGTAATTAATATTATTTACCTTGAGTTTTACACTACTTCCACAAGAATTGTGTCAGCATTTTATAATATTTTTATTTAAATAAATAATCAATAAAAATAAAAAATAAATTACCATCATAAAAATAATTTCGTTATACTAAAAACATTAATATTCATTCATGAACTATTTTTATCCCTATGTAAAATTAAATTATATATTTGTTAATGTTGGAAAATGAACATCAAAAAATATAGAATGGTAGAAATACCTAAATCATGGGAATTATTTTCTACAAAAAAGGAAGGTAGGGTTTCTGATTTATTATTATCATGTAACCATTAGAATGACACGTGATTTCATGCCCCTCATAAGGTCATGCAAATAGATCATGGAAAACACATTATCTTATCCTGGTTATTACGAGCCCCTTTCAAAAGCCACTATATTCATGAGAACAAGTCATGAAAATAATTTATAATCATTTGACAGTTTCTTGGAGAGATCCTCCAAATAATGTGAATTGTCAACTGGTGGACACCTAGAAATTATCTTAAACCATCATACAATATAAATATGGAGAAAGATAGAAGCCTCATGTGAAGGATTGTTATGCTGATCTTTAGGCGATGTGCTCACACGATCCAAAAGACCTTGAAAATATCCTGGAGGTATGTATACCATATTTCACAATAGTATGTAGGCATATAAACATCATCATTATAATGTTATCAAGAATATAAATCGAAACTTATGATACCCCTACCGCTTTGCAGAAAAGCATAGGGTTTTCCATGGTGATTCTAGTCCATTGCCATGAGAACCATCATTGATAATGAGACACCCCATAGAAAATGAGAATAGTTGTCCTAAACTACACTCACATGGCTTTCCGTGATCTCTTTCACCTATAGTATAATGGAATAAATAAAAAGGGTAAAGGTGACACCCTCTTGCAAGGAGAAGGTTCTCTAACCTTTATGCAAAAGGGGTCATATATCCTGGGTGATCACCATAGATCACATGAGTCCCCCTAAACAAACCAAATATATTCTCTAAATGGACTTCATTAATTCCATCATGATTCCAAAAATCCCCATTGAAAATCCCCCATAGTCTCTAGGAACACCACAAACATGTCATCTTCGATCAAAAGAAATCCATTCATTGGGCATTGTGATATTACGAAGATTATGCGGTTCCCTTCAGAAAAGTCTAATAGATCCTGAAATTTCTTTTGGTAGTGTCCATCAGAAAACCATGAAATGTGTGAACAACCTCATACATGTCATATAGACACCCTAATGATGTAAATCAGGCAATCAAGACATGTTAGAAAAGCATCTTGGGACCTGATAACTGTGTTCAATGGATATATTTGGGTATAACCCAAACTAAACTATGATAAATCTGATTCCTTTGATAACCTGGATATAGAAGATGCATTTCATTTTCCTATGATCATATGAGAATTGTTTCGAACCGTTTCTATGGTGAGGGGAACGACGCACCTGACTATCGATCTCACGGAGGGCTGAGCTCCGTTCAATCGCTAATGTAGGGTATATCAGTCTTTGTTTCGAAATGCCCAACGTTTCCCCATCGAATGATATGTGGACCTTATTTCCAAAGGTAGGCGTTCACCGGGTGATTTGACCGGAAATTCTTAAGAACTCACATTGGTCGAGAGGATGGGAAGTCGAGCTCATCACACCCTTTTAGGGGGGAATTATTGCCAGTTTTGGGACTCTCTTATAGATTTAAGACGTGTTCATATGTTCTCGAATCATTGGTTTATACCCAAGAACAATATCCACAGATCGCTCCTGGTTGGAAATAGTCGGCTGAACTCGGGGATTCGGAATCATTTAGGACCGAGGATTACCATCCCTCAGTGGATTAATGACTCAGAGGACTTCGGACTCACTAAGAAGGAACTGGTTTGAATCCTCATAACATGGCACTCTGGAGTTTATTTTCATCCTGTGGGATAGATAACGACTTGAGCATTTGGGTCGAACCCGTGATACAGGCTTCCTATGTATCCATGGGAGAGGAATCTGAATCCTTGTATTTCGGTTTGGGATGGGGCTTACACTCTGAGGTGGACCAATATGTGGGTAAACCGACCTAAAAGGGAGTTCGTATTGACCGATTGTTGGTCTTGAACCTCGAAGAGGCTTCCTACGTACCCTGCCAAGGAGACAAGGATCAGAGTCCATGTAGTTTGGTAGTAAAATTTAACATCACGTGGGACGAAGGACGAACAGACATGAAGGGGGTCAAAACGGTGGGGTGGTGGGATTGAACCTGATGGAGGATTCCAATCTACCATGCCTTGACATGGGTTAATGTCCTCGTAGTTCACAGGAGGTGATGTTCAGGGTCGGTGCTTACTATAATCCCATGTGAGTCATGCTCTGTGTGAGAAACAAGAGGCAGTAGAGACCTGACGATCAATCACAAAAGGTGCGTCCTTGGGAAGAGAAGTGGATCTTATTCATAGGGCGGCCCAAGAAGTCGGGGCTTACTCCAAGTTGGAGGCCCGATGGTGACATATCCCAGAGGGAGAGGGAAAGGAGAATGAAATCCCATGTGTCCATCTCCCCACTTTTCCCCTGGCTCCAGGGAAGTACGGAGGTGAATGGGTGCTATCTCAAGTAAGAAAAGCTATGGGGTTACACGAGGGAGGCTTCCATATTCACTCCCAAAAGAGGGTATAAGTGCCCACTGCCGGAGTTGAAGGGAAATGGAAGAGGGGTCCCCCAATCTGGCGAGTGGAGAGGTAGAAAGGGGACTTCGGGCTCGGACCCTACATTACTGTGGGAATGTGAACCCAGGGAAGCTTCAGGAATCCGCTCAAGGGTCGGAGCAACCCCTTTGCCATAATTTACCATGGGTATGTGAACTCAAGGCGGCACACTGATGCGCTTGATGGTTGCATCATACAGGTCTGGTGGCTTCGGTTGAGGCCTTGGCTCGGGGCCGATGAATGGGCCGATGAGGGGGTTGTGAAAGATCGGGCCGGACTGGAAGGATTTTATCTGACTCAGGGAATGGGAACACCAAAGGATTTGGGCCACCCGACTGTATGAGGAGTGGAGCCCTTCACGTAGGGGGGGGTGATACGTGGTTGGAGAGGTCGTCCGTGAACCAGGGTGGTCCGCGGACTGATAGGCATCCCGTATACCAGGGTGGTATGAGGCTTCGGGTTTAGCCAGTGTACTAGGTTGGTACACAGGGAAGTCCACGTGAGCAATGGCGGCCAAGGGAGATGCTGGTTGAGGGTTTATTGGTCAGGGCTTCGCCGGCGTAGGAGGGTGATACGAGGTGGGTCGAATCTAAAAAAGGTCATAAACTCCTTGGTCTGCGGGGAGTGCATCTGCTGAGGGATCGTGGTTTTCAGTTTTATTTTCTTTTTTTATTTTAAGTTCACGGTTCACCAAATTGTTATGTGTTATAGGTTCCTTATTAATTTGTTTCTAGATTCATACCTATTTTGGTTCGCGAATTGGAACTTCACTGTTTGTGAAATCCTAAGCTCCTTCCTTCAAAATCCATCCACCCGAATCTGATCGATCTTTCCTTCTCTCCTTTCTTTTCTCCCCTTTGATGTCCTTTTATAGAGGGGAGGAAAAGGGGTATATTGTGGTCATGCGGCACCTTTTGTGGAGGCCCATGACCGAAAACCCGGTTTACGGGTGACTCGGTCAACAATACACAACTCACATGGGAGTGCACCTCACCCGCGAACCAAGCCAGTTCGAGGGGTACTTTGCGGCTGTGCAAGGTTCTGCCTTTATTCCGCAAACGACAGCGCATGCAGCATGGGGCGGCTAGCGTGGTTTGAATCTAGGATGGTTTGTGTCGGTGGATCGGCCTGGCGCACGTCCTTGCTTCGCGCCCGTGGAGGATCCTCGCCTCTCTTCTGAAAACGACAGCGGTCCACGGAGGGGGGCGCTTTGCGGAACTGGCCGCATGCCGCTAACATTGGACCGGTCTGCGGGCCAATTTTTTTTGTCATCCTTTGAGTCTTCTCCTCATTTTTTCCCTATTCCTCAAGGAAAATTTTGTATAATCCTATCTATAATTAAGGGGATTCTCTTTCTCATTTGAGGATTTTTTTTCAGGAACCTACAAATGCCCCCCATCTGAATGGGGTCCGATCGGAATGAAGTGGAGACTATTCCGATGTAGAGTGGTCCAAAAATGTGGATGGTTTGCAGTAGAGGGGTGGACCGGGTAGGGGATCATGCCTATAAATACAGATGCCCCAACCCTTTTTCCCTTACTGGATTCTTTGCGAACACGGTGATTTTTCCTTTTGTCTCCAGGTGATTGATCCTTCGCAAATCTCCTCGTCTGCGAACCCACATTCATTTCCGCGAACCATTCCTTGTTCATGAATGTCTTCACCTATGGAACAACCTACCAACCCTGAACTAACACATTTAATCAATTAAAAATTAATCCACAACAGGCCGTGTAGGAACTCGAGAAGGCACTCCGGTGGCTCGTATCGGCGGGGAGCTGATCTACGATGGGTATGTGCATTGCCGATTCAGACATCAATTTGGCTACAACCGGGCACTGTGTCCTCCTGCACTCAACGGCTCCTGCAAGAACCGCCATCTAATGGTGGCCAGACAATTGTGCTTAATGTTCACCCGGGAGGATACTGGCTGTGAGGTTATGACCCCTGCACGGGCAGACTCCATGCCTTTCTTATCCAAGAGGTATTCCGACTCCTGGGTGAAATCATACCCGAATGGCTAGTTAGGGTTGTGGGTGGCCACCATCTCAAGTCTTTAGCCATCAAAGAGCAAGATGAAGTGGATGGGGGATAATATCTCAACCAGGCCAGGAAAGGTTCTCTGCAACCCTATCAGTTCTGCACTTCCGGGGAAGATCTTAATAGACAGAGGTGTATCCTCTCCTTCCCTCGAAGCTTCCCAGAGAGAGTTGGTCATTACTGCTGAATCTGACTTCCCGAAGGCCTAGGGCCAATGGGAAGAATTCAAAGGCCATCCATACTTTCGCAGCTAGTACCCCCGTTCATTATGGCAGCATGTCCAGGAATCAGAAATGGAATTTGACAGACTGGGTTACATATCTCCTCCTATTGACATTCTTTATGATGTGGACCCAGAGAGGGCCAATCAGTATCTCCAGGACCTCGAGGCTTACATTCATGCTTTCCAGGGTTATGCGGTGTCGACTCACCAATTCCAGGCCATGCTGCGCTTGATGACTGAGGTGGAGGGGGAAGAGAGTGATCACACTTCATCGGGCGATGATTTCAGTGGTCCCCCTCCTATGGGTGAGGCAAGGGAATTTCCCCTCTTTCCAGTGAGGTCCCACCCATAGTTAGATCCGGAGAGTTCTAGGGAAGCGGCGAGATCTAGAAAACAAACATGGTAATTGGCGCCCCCACCAGCCCCTGTCATCTGTCGACCCTCCCAGGTTGATCCCCCCTGCTAGCTGTTCCTGTTACAGCCGCATTTCCAGATGCGTGGAGGATTTGGGATGACCTGAGGGTCTATGGCTCGGATGAAGAAGTTTGGCCCTTACTTCAAACGAGCACTCTCGAGCTTTCAGGTATTGGGATTGTCTTCATTCCTCTTCACTTGATGTTTGAAAAGAATCTGGATGAAATAGTCACCTCATTGAAGGCGATGGATGCATACGTGCATTCACTCCGAAACTGGCTTTATGGGTAAAATTGGGTCTATGATGATAAAACACCCCGAATTGTCTGATCCCAAAGAAGAGGTCACCTTGATCATCTGTTCTGGCTTTCATTCTCCTTTACTATGAAGGTTCTAAAGTTTCTTACATCTATGTAGTGTTTTGAGGAATACCAGGGGAAATTCCTTCCCTAGAGTATACTCCCTGTTGTACCATAGTAGGTGAACACGTGACTTCGACATTGGGGATCATCAAGGAGGGGCCTCCCGACGCAGCTGAGCTCATGGAAGAGACCATTGTGGACCCAACTAGGGTCTTGCCTCCTCCTGCTCCTCCTAGCATTCTGAGTGGGGAATTGTCCCCTGGGCAGATCCAGAGATGTTGGTTGGCGTCCCGAGTATCGGAACGGGTTAGATAGGGGGTATCGATTAACCATGACTCTCGTTTCCTCAATTACCAACTCATATATTCTGATTCTGCCAGTTATTAACTATTTTTGAGGTATGTTGTAGGGGAAATCGAAGACCTGGTCGTGGCTATCCAAGCAGTTGTAGCTTCTGCTCCATCATTATCTGAGGGACCACTTGTGGCCATACATGAGCATGACGAGATGATGGGCCCTGCTGAAGGGGCTAGTGATGCGGACACCTTCCTTCTGCCTTCCTCAATCAGAGATATGCCAGTGGAGGAACAGCTAGAAGATGAGACCCCCATTGATCACACAACCTCTATAATTTCATAGGAGTGTGGGGAGTTCGTGATTACCAAGGAGGCCCCGGATCTTATGGGGTCAGCTGCCTCTGACCCAATGGGTCCCATGGCGGTGGAGGAAGAGCCTTCCATCATTACAGTTGTAGGAAACCCAGAGTAGGCCATTATTTTGTTTACTGGGGGAGTAATTTTCCCGAGCATGATCTCCATAGATGACCTCTTAGGGACAACTTTGGGAGTTGCTAGACTTGGGTGTGGCCTTAGGTCCTGGACACCTCTGGGGGTTCCTAGTACTCCCTTTCCTCTCGAAGATGTAGCGTCTTCCTCGAATGGTCGCGGATGCATAGAGCTTGAGGGCACCGATGCCTTGATGATCGGGGGTAATCTTCTCAACCTCTTGCCACTTACTCCTTTCTCTTTCCTTTTCTAATTAGGGATACTTATCTTTCATATCGAATTTTGGGATTTATGACCAGAACCTTCGGTGCTAACAATTGATCTATCTGATCCAATCATGCCCATGACCACAACTGCCGGGGGTGATGTTGTCGCGACGCCAGAGTTTGTAGGTAAAGACGAATCGGGTCCCTCCTTGGTGAAGTTCATCCCGGAGTATTTACCTTTTTCTTGGAGTGACACCGAGACTGATTAACATGTCCTTTCAAGTCTTTGACCTGCTCGCCAAAGGGCTTGGGAGAAAATTTGGAAGCTGATATCTCAGACGCCCTTGGCCGAGATACTGACTAAATAACTAAAGTTGCGCAATCTGTTTATGCTGCTGGGATTCAATGGCTTTGACTACCATGGTATTTATGACATAGTCCAGAAGGTGGTCGCTGACTGGGAGAGTCTTGGTGGTTTCGAATATCACCTTTCTGCTGCCCAATCTGAATCCAACCTTTCCGCGACCCGGCAGCTTTTCCTAACGGAAGCTCATGATCATGACAGGGTGGTCGCGAGACTTCACAAAGAAGTCATCTATAATAGTTATCTATTGGAGGTTTTGAGGAGTTATATATAGTGGCTGCAGCCGGAGAAGACTAATTTCATGTCAATAATTGAAGAAGGGGAGCGGCAGATGGAGGAGGAGATGAGGGCGAGCTCAATGGCAGCACAAGAGGTGGAATCGTTGCGGGCTGGTGCAGAAGGTGAGATAGCAATGCTACAGAATCACTATCAAGCAATCAAGGATTATCATTAGTGCCTAATAAAACATTGTGAATCCGCCGAAAACCTCCTGTAATAACCTTTCATGCTAGATGGGGCTTTGGAATATGTATGCCCTTCTCACCAACTTTGTTATGGAACAAAGAGATGTTTCTCCTTAGCGCTCTTATTGTCTTCTCATGTGATCTCATGTGATAAAAATTATTTGACATGATTACCGCATATGATAATTCACCGAACATAGAATAATCATAGTTCATAACAATTGATAAAATAGAAACGGCCTCTAATTTTTTCATGGACCATGAGATCAAGCGAGCGTAGTTTGACTTTTGCTGGGGGTTTTGCAGAAAAACACCACTAACTTTTTGTATTGTTTTTCTTTTTTTTGTTAATACCCTAATTTTTCTTGGGCCCATTTGGTGTGGACCGAGCGGGTATGGTTCGTCTATTTCTTAGGTCTCCCTTTTCAGGTTCTTCATCCTAATAGGATTTTTGCATGTTTTCGTGAGCGGTTTAAAGTCCCTCCGACAAAACTATCATTACTGATGTTTTAGGTCGAACAGATTTGACTAGATATGGTGGGGTGAGGGCCCCAATGAGGTTTGGTTGATTAAGAGATGTCTCAATACCCTTTCAGTTTCACATGGGGGGAACATGTCAAAATTTGAATGACATGCAGGGCATGTCTCAAGGCATGGGAGTCGTATCAGCGTGAATAGGTAGGAAGAGCATCACCTAAGGAAGACTTTCCTTTGGTAGACAGGCCATGGGCAATAAATATGCAGAGCCACTGAGGGAATGGTATTCATGGTCATGCAAAGGTGTCCCTAAGTCAATTACTATCCATTTCTGATGTCTTGAGGACTTCATGGAAGTCCGTCTTATGGAAACCGCCATAGGTGGCTTAGAAATGGTGTGTGATGACTGAAAGGGTTTGGGAAAATTTGTAATAATCAAGAGTGTGGACGCAGGTTCCCTATCCTATGCATTTATCTAGCATAAAGGATGGTTGGAGTTTTTCCCAGTTTAAAGTCATGTAGTTGGGACATTCTTTAGAATGGAATGACTTCTCCTGGTTCTCGGTAATATCATCAGAGACGTTCCACCGTATTCACGTAGGGTTGTGAAAGAGGTTGGTAAATTTTAGCTTAGAGGGTTTATGAATTCTGTGATGAACATGTGGCTAAGAGGCCAAGAGGCATACAGAGAGAAGCATTGCCTAAGGAAATATTTCCTTTGTTAGATGGGCCAGGGGCTATCATTATACAGAGCCTCTGGGGGTATGGTATGCATAGTCATGCAAAGGTTCCCTTAAATCAATGATTTTATTCTCCCGATAGTAGGGTAGCTTTAGGGAAGTTGTGATTCGGGACCACCAAGGGTGGCTTACGAGAGTTTGACTTTTATTTTCGAAGTACAGAGTATGGTTTATGAAAAGAGGGTGCATGGATATGGGAGAAACATCTAGGCTAAATTTCCCTAGAATGGGTGAAGTCATCCATTCTCAAGCTGGCGTGAGACGGTGGTTTGTGTAGTTCTGGCCCATCCACCAAGGGACAGAGGAAAGCCTTCATTCCTTACTTAACCCATGACAGGTTTGAACGTGAAGTTTAATGTCATGCGGCGAGGACATGGGTCATTTTAAATTCTGTGCAGTTTAACGTCATGCGGTAAAGATGACTTTCGTTCAGTTTAACATCATGTGATAAAGACAAGGATCATTATTAATGATATTGTACAGTTTAACATCATTTTTTGAGTATGGGGCATGTTTAGATCCATGAAAATTCTTGAGATTGGAGGCATTTATATGGATGTTTAAGGCTTGGTATTTTCAGTTTCACGCCAAGAGGCAGGGACATGTTTCGTGCAATTTTAATCGTCATGTGGTAAGGACGAAGTTGCAAAGGCCACTCTTGATCAAAATGTAACAGGGCTTGAAAATCTAGGAATTTCCAAGATGCGGATAGGGGTTTATGGTGTAAACCATAGTTCCAGGACTTCTTGGATAAGGAGAGATGATATGGGGGCACTGAAGCCGGTAAGCATACGGAGGTAGGAAGAGTATTTCCTGAGGAAATATTTCCTTTGGTAGGCTAGCCAGGGGATATCAATATGCAGAGCCGCTGAGGGAATGGTATTCATAGTAATACCAAGGTTTCCACGGGTCGAAAACATTTCACTTCCGATGGCCCTGGATGATTATGAATATCTGCGATTGTTCGAGCCACGAAGTCTGTCGTTTGGTAAGGAAATATCTGGACATGTCAGGGATGTTCGTCCCTGTTTGATGTTAAAATTCGAAGAGTTTACTGCATTGATTTATCTTGAAAATGGGGTATACCAGTACTCCATGAATTTTAACGTCGTGTGGTAAGGAAGATGTACTCTTAGTTTAAATGTCGTCGAGTTCAGACCATTGGGTGAATATTGCTACAATTACCCGAAAGGCAACTAAGGTCGGAGGCGCCGGTATACTTTGAACTTGTGTGAGGGAATGAGGGTGTAAATTGTAACTATGTTGTTTCCCGGATCAGGAGGTATGGCATGGTGGCTCTAATTCCGGTAATCGTACGGAGCTCGGAAGAGTATCGCCCGAGGAAATCTTTCCATGGGTAGACGGGCCAGGGGCTATCAATATGCAGAGCTGCTGAGGGAATGGTATTCATATCCATTCAAATGTGTCCATGGGTAAATAATTTTCCACTTTTGATGTCCATGTATGACTATGAAGATCTGATATTTCTCACAGTATAGAGTTCGACATATGGGGATAATGGTGTCCATGTATACAAGAAACATCTTCACCACAATTTCCCATCGATTAAATGTAGCATAGTCCGGACATGATGTTTGTAAATGCAGATCGTGATGTGAAACATGGGAGGATACATAGGCTAACCAGGTAGGGATACCCTGGTAACATTCGGATGTGAGAGGGGAATGAACTCATAAACCACTGCTCCATAAATTTTGGATAGGGAGATATGGTATGGGGGATCTGAAGCAATTCGGCGTACGAGGCTAGGAAGAGTACCACCTGAGGAAATCTTGCCTTTGGTAGATGGGCCAGAGGCCATCAATATATAGATCCGCTGAGGGAATGGTATGCATAGTCATGCAAAGGAGTCCACTAGTCGATAACTTCCCACTTCCAATGCCCGAGAATGGTTATGAAGATCAGAAATTATCTGGGTCATGGAGTCTGATGTATGGAGAGGATGAATCCAAATGTTCAAGGAGTATTACCATCTCATTCCTCCATATATCTTGGGTGGGTCACGATGATGTCCGTGCAGTTTAACGTCGTGTGGTGAGGACGAAGTCCGTGCAGTTAAACGTCGTGCGGTGAGGATGAGGTCCGTGCAGTTTAACGTCGTGCGGTGAGGACGAGGGGTATATATACCTGTGATTTCTTTTCCCAGCAACTGGTCTAGGAGATAAGATCTTGGCATCACTACGTATCCTACGAGGCAAGTAATCAAGCCACACATAGTTCTTTTTGGAGTACACCCCGTGTAGGTATGGTCCTTACATGGGGGAGGGGGCATATTTATTTTTCTTATCCGTGCAGTTTAACGTCGTGCGACAAGGATGAGGAACACACCACGTGCAGGTCTGGTCCTTACACATGGGGAAAGGAGGGTAATTTTATATTCATTTGGGGATGGATGGGCCATGATGGGGGATCCTGGCATGACTACATATCTTGCGAGGGCATGAATCAAGTCGTACATAGTTCTTTTACAATATAATACACCCCATGCAGGTTTGGTCCATACACGGGGGAAAAGAGAATTTTTAGTTTCATTTGGGGATGGTTGGGCCAGGATGGGGGTTCTTGGAATCAGTACGAATCCTGCAAGGGTAGGAATCAATCCATAAGTAGTTCTTTTAAAAGATAATTCACCCCGTGCAGGTCTGGTCCATACAAGATGGAAAATGGTATTTTTAAATCTTCATTCAGGGGTGGCTGGGCCAGGATGGGGGATCCAGCTGTCGCTACGCATCCCGCAGGGGAAGGAATCAAGTCATACATAGTTCTTTTAAATGCGTAAACCCCATGTAAGGTTGGTCTGTACATGGGGGGAGAGGGAATTTTTAATCCTTCTTATCCCTGTTGTTTAACGTCATGCGGTGAGGATGGGGAATACACCCCATGCAGGTCGGGTCTGTACATGGGGTAAGAGAGCATTTTTTAACTTCTTCTCTATTTTTTTTATTCTAGGGTGGCTGAGCTAGGATGGGGTACCATGGAATAGCTACGTATTTTCCAATGGTAGGAATCAATCCGTACGTAGTTCTCTGAATTCTGTCCAGTTTAACATCGTGCGGTGAGGGAAAGTTACTCTTAGTTTAGGGGCATATTGTTTAGACCATTGAGTGCATGGAAGTTTAATGTCCTGCAACTCAGATGAAATGCATTTGGCAGTTTAGCGTTCTTTAGCTCGGATGAAAGGTGCATTGGAATTTAACGTCTTATTGCACGAACGAAAGGCGCTTGGTAGTTTAACGTCCTGCTGCTCGGACGAAAGGTGCATACCAGTTTAACGTCCTGCCGCTCGGATTAAAGGTGCTTGGTTTTTTATCATCCTCCAGCTCAAATGAAAGGCGCTTGGTATTTTAATGTTGTACAGCTCGGACGAAAGGTGTTTGGTAGTTTAACATCCTACAGCTCGGACGAAAGGCGTTTGCCAGTTTAACGTCCTGCAGCTCGGACAAAAGGCGCTTGGCAGTTTAACTTCCTGTAGCTCAGAAGAAAGGCACTTGGCAGTTTAACATCCTCCAACTCAGACAAAAGGCGCTTGGCAATTTAACGACATGCAGCTCGGACGAATGGTGCTTGGCAGCTTAACATCTTGCAGCTTGGACGAAAGGCACTTGGATATGAAAAATACTTCTTCAGAAATCTCGCATTCGTAGGAGCTGTAGTGAACTACCCACCCATGGAGAGCAGGGCATATGCTCCATTGCATTAGACCTTGTGTATAACATATGGTCCCCTCCAATTGGGCTCCAGATTTGGAGGATTCTTTTCGGGTAACATTGGGGTCCATAGGACCAACACCAATTCACCTTCCAAGAAAGACCAAAGATGGACTTTTTTTATTGAAAGATCGTGTGATCTGTTTCTAATATACTTCTTGATCGTGCAAAGTTTGCAACCACTTCTCATCTGGCTATTCCAATTCACCTAACCATTTTTCTAATTTCTCATCGTTGGATAATTTATTACAAATGAAAAAACGGAGCGAGGGAAATTGGAGCTCAATGGTCCGGACTGCTTCTATTCCGTATACTAATGAGTACGGGGTAACTCGAGTTGCGGTGCGGATTGTGGTTCGATAAGCTCACAATGCATGAAGAAGTTTATCCGGCCATGATTTCTTGTCTTTGTCCACCATTTTCTGGAGAATTTAGGACAGGGTCCTGCTGAAAGCTGTTATCTATCTGTTGGCGATGCATGGTAGCAGGATGAGTGGTTATCCCTGATACCATATTCTTGGTATAGTTTCTCCAATTCGGAAGAGTAGAAATTGGTGCCGTTATATGTCAGTATGGTATGAGGGACGCCAAATCTGGTGATAATATTGGCTTTCACAAAGCTGACAATGTTTCATTCCCTGTCTTCCTTAAGGGGTATAGCTTCTGCCCATTTGGAAATGAAGTTAGTATCTATGAGGATATACATCATTTTTTTGGCCATGGCAGGAGGATATGGTCCCACGTCGTCAATTCCCCATATGGAAAATGGACAGGAGTACATGACCCGATTAAGTAATTCCAGGGGTTGGTGTATGAAGTTGGCATGAATTTGGATTGCGTGGACTTTTGTGGTAAAGTGCTCACAATCTCATGCCACAGTGGTCCAATAGTACCCAAACCTTCGAACCTGATGGGAAAGCATATACCCTGGCTGATGTGCTCCAAATTCTCCGGAATTCACTTCATTCATTACGGCCGTGATTTCGTCTCCATCAATGCATCAGAGGAGGACTCCGTCGAGGCCTCATCTGTAGAGGACCTCTTGCAGACCCGTGCCACTGTATGGGACAATTTTGATTTCCATTCTCCGTAATTTCTCTTGTTCAGCCCGGTCTGAGGGAAGTTTTCCCCTTTGAAGCTAGTTTTCAATGGGGGTCATCCAGCTGGTGGTAGGAGAATATGGCTCATGAACATGGATGACATCATTGATTTCATCCTTCTTAGTCTAGTCAAATGGCAGGACCATTCGAAGATGAGCAATACTGATAACTGTTTAATCCCGGTCCGTGTTATCTAGGGTTGTGGCCGCATTATCTAATGCATGGGATGGGTATTCTATGACCGAGGAATATAGGCCAATGTTAGTTCTGTGGAGAATTCTTCTATTAACCCTCATACATGTTCAAATAGGGGAATCAACACCTCTTTTTTAATAACATAGTCACCACTGACTTGCTTGATGACAAGTTCTGAGTCCCCTTTTAACTGAAGGTGTTGTACTTGTGCCTGGAGTGCGAGCTCCAGGCCTACAATGAGGGCTTGGTACTCTGCCTCATTGTTCGTACATCCTTCCGACAGGAGGAAGAAATATGGAATGACTGCCTTTTCTA
This sequence comes from Viscum album, assembly GCA_963277665.1. Classification (NCBI taxonomy): domain Eukaryota; kingdom Viridiplantae; phylum Streptophyta; class Magnoliopsida; order Santalales; family Viscaceae; genus Viscum; species Viscum album. Next base: position 2,050,473,943 of record OY728137.1, read on the forward strand.
GGGACATGAGTATTATCCCCAAACCCACCTTGTCATATTTGGGATCCTCCATCCTTTTCCCTGTCGGGCTTTGAGATGCGACGTGGAAGTACATTTCCCATGTTGGGAACTCCTATTGAACCGAGAAGATGTCTTCATCAGGTAGCTCGACGTCCGGTGCGGTTGTCCCTATTGAGGGGTGATCTTCCAGATAATCTGCTAACGCCTATCCTTTGATGGCATTCAGAGGCACAAACCGGATTTCAAACTATTGTAGGATGACTGCCCATCGGGATAGGTGCCTGGTCAACATCGGGCTGTTGAGGATGTACTTGACTGGGTTACTACGCGAGACGAAATGGACTTCATGATGCTGCAAATAATGTCTCATTTTTGAACAGCAAAGACCACGGCCAAACAACTCTTCTTGATGTTTGAGTATCGAGTTTCAGCATCAATCATGGTTTGCCTGAGGTAATAGAGAGTTTTTTCACTGCCCACATCATTTTTCTACATGAGGAAGGCTCCCAGTTACCTCTCTAGGGACATCACGTATAGGATGAGAGGTATTCATTCAACCGGGGGAATGAGCACTAGATGGCTTAAGAGGTACATCATTAGGCTGTCGAACACCTCTTGGAAATCATATTTCCATTGGTACGTTACTCCCTTCTTCATTAACCCGGTGAAGGGAAAACATTTTCCTGCCAGGTTGTCTATGAACTGCCTAATGTAGGCCAGGTGTCCTTGGAATCCTCTCAACTTGGTGAGATTTTGGGGAGGTGACAGGCCAAGGATAGCCTTTGTCTTTTCAGGGTATACTTCGATGCCACGATGGCGTACGACGAAGCCAAGGAATTTCCCTGAGGTGACCCTGATGGTGAATTTCAAGGGATTCATCTTCAGGCTATGCTATTGAAGTTTGTTGACGATGGTTTCAAGTTCTGGCAGGTGATCTGAGCACTATCTTGATTTTACCACCAAGTAATCCATGTAGAATTCAATGAACCTCCCCATGAATGGTTTAAATATACGATGAATGGAATGTTGATATGTAGGTCCAACGTTATTGACACCAAAGGGCATGACCCTATAGTAGAATTCTCATTTGGGGGACCTGAAGGCAGTGTAATATTCATCTTCTCAGGCCATCATGATTTTCTTATACCTGGAATAACCATCCATGAATGAGAGAGCCTCATACCCGACCGTTACGTCGATGAATAACTCGGTGATCGGGACCGGGAAATCATCTTTCAGGCAATGCCGAATGAGATATCTGAAATCGATGGAGATGTGGATTTGTCCATTATTTTTCTTGACAGGGACAATGTTGGCCAACCAGATGGGGTATTGGACCTCCCAAATGAAGCCTTATTTAATGAGCTTATCGACATCAGCCACTATTTTGGCAGCATGTGGGGGTGAATTCATCTGGCGGCTTGTTTATAGCCCCGGTGGTCTCTTGGAAGACCTATGTGGTGGGTCGCCACTTCAGGATCGAGTCTCGAAATTTCAGTGTAATTCCAGGAAAAAAACATCACAATGTTTCTTTAGGAAAGAGGTATATACCTCATGCTCTTCAGGAGACATGGCTGCACTGATGAGAGTGGGCCTCAGGTCTTCCTCAGTACCCAGGTTTATTTCCCTGAGCTCGTCCACAGTGGTGGAGATACCTTCCTAAAATGTAAGAGGTGTATCCCTGAGATCTTCCTCCTCCTCTTCTCCCAAATCCTCATCCTCTTGATCCGACGGGGGGCGATTTCTCGACACTGGCTCTTGGGAGTTCGAAGTCAAGGCATTGTGGGCATCCTTTCTCAAGTATACGCCCCCAAATTTAGGGTCAATGGTCGTTTCTGCATTGTCACGCCCAGCTATTATAGCTGAGGTCATGAGGACAACCAAGTGTATGTCCGGAATCGATTCCCTGCCCTCAGTATGGTTGATGGGAAATACGTAGTCTCCGCCGAGCAACCTGAGGGTGTCATCAGGAACCATCTCCAGACCATTTGGAGTTAGGACCCAGTCAATATGATCGAGCGAAGGCTTCTTTTTCTTTTGTTCATAAAACCCAGCGTCAATGTTGTGTGACTCAGAGAGCTCGAAAGGGGACTTGTCAGCATGTAATGTCACACTTTGTCCATTGACGCAATACTGGATACACTGGTGGTAGGATGAAGGAACAACCATGTTCATATAGAGCCATGACCTTCCAAGAAGTGCATTGATTTCTGTATTCTGCCAGACCACTAGGAATTCTGAGTATTTCACAAGGTCGCCAAAATTGGTTTTTAGCTTGATTTATCCCATTCGCTTCTGTTCACTCTTGTCATATCCTAATAGAGTTGTGGCTGAGGGGATTAGGTCATCATTACTGTATCCCAACTTGCGGAGTGTTCGTAGGGGGAGGAGGTTAACTCCAGAGCCATTTTCAATAAATAATTTGCAGATCTCAACGTCATTTAGTGTGTTAGACACATATATTGGTTTGATATGTTCTTGCACGATGCCATATTCATCCTAATCGATGATGGAAATCAACGCATTGCATTCAGCCGGGGCAGTCTCCATTCGGAAAATCTCGGCGGCATCTACCTCAGCTTGAAACTCCTGGGGGCTGAGCAGGGCTTCAATAAATGCCTCCCTGAGATTTGTTGACAAACTCAGGGAATCCAGGATTGACATCTTGGCTGGTAATGACGCCAGCTGCTTAAGGATATCGTACTTCTTCTCCAACGGCCGGTGCTTCTCTGGTGGCAGAAGAGTTTTAGAAGGTGTCTTGGGAGCTGGTGTATGTGATGAGGAAGGACCCACCCTGGGTTTGGAGGTTGACGATGTTCCCACATTCTGGGGACTTGGCCCGGCCGTTCTGTTTGGGTGCACTAAGCAGCTAGACACTTGTTCTTCCTCTAATGGGTACCACAGAATCACAGGGTCAGAGTGGTCTCTTGTGGAGGTGGAGGGATATTATTTCATCTATTGAGTCCGTTGAAGGGATCTCCCACGGGTTTTGGTGGTATTAATGGTTTGAGCCGGGGTAAAACCATATAGTTTGTTTCAGCCGTGACTGTGCCTCCCCTAGTATACCCAACTTCTGTGATTCCTCCTCTTAGCCCCTTGTTTCGAGAACTCGGGTTCATAATGATACCCTTCGTCAGGGAATGATTCCATTAGATGGATGATGTTGATGGAACCAAATATTAGATCCTCACCCTATCACAGGTCAACCTGGTCGGTTGTCCCTGATGGTGCCATTTGGTCGGTTGGTGCCCGTGGTGCCATGTTTGGGGGCATAAAATCAGACAGTTTCCGGGCTAACTTCAACCTTGTTGCGGACTGCTCCTCTTACGCTTGTCTCCTCCCTTTTCGATTACGCCTAGATGATCGGATCGTGGAGGGTTGTGAAGCCGATATTGTTAGTTGTGTGGTATTATGGGCTGTTGATGGCAACACCGACTGCTGTAATTGAGCTCAAAGTATGCCCTGAGCTCTGTTGACTATCTTCCAATTCATCTACTCATCAAATTTCTTCCCCTTCTTGCTGGTGAATTCCTACCACTCCTCCCCTTTATCAGAGTCGGTGGTAGAAATATGCATCCCACGTGCTGGGGGTAGTCCCACATCGAACTTCCCGGAGTCTACCATCCTTTGTAGGTGGTCTTTAAAGACGAAGCATTCCCGGATATTATGCCCCAACATTTGATGGTAGGGACAGTAATATGGCCTATCATTATGGCTGACTTCTTCGGGTTTCCTTGGCTCCGTGAGGCAAATAAAGTTTCAATTCATGGCGGGGATGAAGTAGCCGCGGACTTGGTCCTCTCAGAACGAGTATACTTTTTGTCTCCATTCCTCGAAATAGTTCTGATTCAGTTCCCTCTGACTGTCCCTCTTGGGCAGAGGTGGCCGCTGATATACAGGGGGACCTGGATGATTTGGTGGAGTCCTGAGAGGTGGAGCATGCACATGGGCTGACTTGAGAATGATAGAGGACACTTCTGCTCTAGCTGCTCTCTTTGTAGGAGCTTGTGAGGCTATTCGGGACTTCAGATCAGTCTGCTATAGGGAGTACTCAATTCTCTATGCGATGGCCAAGAGATGGCGGAAGCCAGTGGTGTACTCCACTGGTATGAGCGTTGTTCTCATCTCATCTTGAATATTATCGATACATATGGCAAGAATCTCATCTTGAGGCATTAGCCTATTCAAAGAGTAGGCCAGACCTTTCCATATGGTGATAAAATTTGAGAGCCTCTCATTTTTCCTCTACTTGCAATTCATGAGGTCGCTGACCGTTGTTTTAGGCAGCGTCGAGCTGAAGTGGAACATGAACTACTGCCAATGGTCTTCCCAACTTTTTATAGACAAGGCTGGTAGACTCGTATACCAGATGAAGGCAGATCCTTGCATGGTTCGTACGAAGCATCTGAGTTTCACTGATTCTTGTTGTTCGGGAGTTCCCATCAAAGGGTCACAATAAGACGCGTTGTGCATCAAATGCTATTCTGGATTGCCTGATCCATTGAAAATAGGTAGTACAAGGCTCCAAAAATTGGGTGGAGGAGGCATTTTTCTCATACAATCTGGGTAGGGCATTCTCTATGGCTTTATCGGAGTGCATCTACCTTCCATGAGTTCTAATCGAGCTTTCAGTGCCTCGATGGTGTGGGTAAGACCCTGGTTTACATCTTATTGGGCCCAGTCTTGGGAAGGTGCAGCGCGAGGCATTGCATGAGGATCCAGCTCGGTCATCACCAAGGGTGAATGTGCCGTTTCTGAAACCTTCGTAGCGTTTAGACGTACTCTCTCCAGTCTCTTCTTGAGTGGAGGGAAATCTTGGTATTCACCTGAATCCATGTTCAGGTAGTTGGATGGGATGGTCACCTCATTGGGCGGCCCTGACCGTGCTTCCTCTATCGGGGTAAACCATGGTCTATTAGGTGCACCTGGTGGGAGTGCAAGGTGTGGCTCTTCATCATAAGTTTTTTCAATATGACGGTTCCTCCAGAGTATCTCATCATTAAGATGCCTCAATTCTTTCATTTCCTCATCCTGTCAAGCGAATCTCTCTTCGAGCATAAGTGGCTCGTTTTAATTGAGATTAGGAGGCAGGATCATAGTAAATGGTCCTTTATTATTATCCTTGTTGGAATCTCGTAGGGTAAGATGAGGAGGGTTATATGGAAGGGCGGCCTTATTTAGGGTGTCCCTTTGGTTCTGGGTGTGCACACCTGATGGTTTGTTGTGGGTCACAGCCGGACAGGAACCGTCATCTCCCGATCCATCCAGATTTGCATCATCTCTTGTGTCGCCCGTGGGGTTAGCCTCTATTGCATTGATGAATTCATATCGCGGGGTGGAGGAGATGTCTTCTTCTAAATTTTAAGAGTAAATCCCACGCCTTTTACTGGTCCTCCTCTCCCTGTCCCAGGATTTCATTCGGACTCCTTGACGAAGGGTGACATGGAGATTTCCTTAACACGGCCTTACAATACGCCTTTCTTTTGAATGGGATGGTGACTCAGAAGACAGGATAGGGCAGGAACCTCCCCTTCTGACTATCCTCAGTAGATGATAAAATACTGATTCTTGTGGGGAATGTTGTTTTTGAGGTGGTAAAAATACCCCAAGCCCTGAGAGATAGGGTTGGATCTGTTCCTTGGAAATTGAGTCTCTTCCTATTTTTATTGTCCTTACGGGGGCATTTGTCATTAAAAATTCCCCCATCATTGTAGGCTGGGGTTGAATCTGGATTGTGGTAGTGGCTGCTGCTATTTCTACTTGCCTGATCCTGCATGCCTCCATTCGGGGGTGGATTGGATCTGATGCTGAGTTCACCTGTGAATCAATCCTCTATGGAGAGGCAAGAAATGACAGCTTATTGGCCTCGCTTAGGAGAGAGGCCTGTTGTATGCTTTCGGTGGCCTAATTCAGGATTTCTTGAATGGCTCATTCCCATCAGGCCTAACACTTATAGCAAATACTCAAGGAATGTTTCTACTGGGTGTTTCACCTTTCCCGAACTGGGATACCACTCGATCGATGTCTTTCAGTGATGACGTTGCAAGATACTACACCGAACGGGCTCATCTGGGCGGGGAGCGGGGTGAAATGTTGAGATCCATGTTCTCCACATCCTCTGATATGGACAGCCGTCGGAGCATCACCAATGAGGCGGCACAACTGGTGCAGTTCATGGAGGCTGGCTAACTCAATGTTTCCATTAGGCCTCTCAAGTCGCGGTCACCGCGCCGTAGGAAGAGCTTCCATGTTAATGTGACACAAGAGGTGACCTATTGTGTTTACGTGATCTACATACCCATCGTAGGGTAGGAATCTTGATTTCATCCAGTGGAGGTTTGTCCATATATTGGAGCGGATGTCGAGTGCACATTATTCTGACAACTTTTTGGGTATGTCGAATTCAGAGGTGGTTGTGGGCTAAAACATAACTGGGATATCATCTCTGTCCAGTCATTTCCTCAGGTGCAAATTGTTCGCATACTCTTCAGCTAGAGATTCCCCTACCTAGATGGCCCAACTGAGGTGCTCACTGATAGTGTGGTTGGAGGAAGTGGGGCCAGTAGATGTTCAATTATCATGTGGGTGATACCGAGGTGGTTCAGAAGATGAACGTGGCCCCGGACCGTCTCTTGATTATAGAAGGGTGTCGTTGGCGACCATATGGGAATCTAACATGCTTTATCCGGTCCTTCTGAGTGCCTCAACATATGTGGACTTTTCTATTCTTGATTCAGTAGGGGGAGGAGCTTCTTGTCGATGTGAAATGTCATTATGGAGAGGACTTCGCAATGGTGGCCGCAATGGCGAGGACTACCATCACAGCTGCCGCAGGGAGGGAACCTGTAGGGTAAACTGTAGGGAGGGCCTTCATAATGTACCGCAGTGATGGGAGGACCTTCTGGCTACGTAGCATTGTTACATGGATGGAATTCACAACAACTGCCATCATGGTGAGGATGAACATCATGTTTTTATGATCGATGTGCATCTTGGGGAGAACCTTCATGATACACTGCGATAAGGGGAAGACCTTCTTGTTGCTTGGGGCCATTGTAGGGAGGTCCTTCTCAATGGTGGCTGTGGTGGAGAGGACTACCATCATAGCTGCTACAATGGCGAGGACTACCATTGCAGCTGCCAAAGGGAAAATGTCTGTGGGGTACAACCTGGGAGGGCCTTTAAAATGTACCGAAACGAGGGGAGGTCCTTATCATAGATTGACGTCTCTACGGGGAGGACCTCTATTATCAGAGTGGCGAGAACTACCACCGTGTTCTTATTCCCAGCTGCGCAGGGTTTCGTTGCAACGTAACCCCTGGAGAGGACATTCAGGGAAGGCCACGACAAGAGTATGAACTTATTGTCAAGATGAGACGTCACTGGGGGGAGGGCCTCCGCAATTGCAACTATGATAGCGAGGACTACTATCATAATTTGTGTTCCCACTGCACGAAGAGTGTTTGTAGTGTATACCCTGGGGAGGACCTTTAGGGTGGACCGCAACAAGTGGAGGGCCTTCTTGCTGCTCGATCTTCTGGTCACTCGGAGGGCTTGCATGACTCACATAAAAAGAGAATCTATTATGATCGATCATTATATACCAGTGGGGAGGCCCCCGTGGGTGCTCTGGGGAGGACCTTCAGAGCCATTAGAGGAAACATTGTGGGGAGGACCTTCGCAACTGCTACTTCAACCCCCATAATATGGTAATGGGTGGGAATGGTTTCTAGCCTTCAATATGTGCATAGCTGTATTGGGAACCCCAGCTTCTAGGAGAGCGGTGTCATGAACCCCATCATTATGTTCTAGTTTCCCTCGACACGTTCAGGGTGCTTTCTTGCGGGCAGCAGGGACCGTCTTCTGTTGATAACGGCCTTCACCTTTGGGTCCCTTTCTAATTAGGTCTCGTGATGCTGTCGGGATATGCCGATGAACATCTTGACATTTAGTAGGGATATATGCCTACTATGGAGCATCCACTCTGATGGGCGGGTGTCCCCCAGTTGAAATGAGTGAAGATGATCGATCCAGTTTCCCTTGCATTGCAGAATATTGCTGGCGACCCTCCTAGGTGGAAGCAAGATGCAGATATACTTCGAGGTAGCAATCTTGTCTCTTAGATGAGTCTCCACAATTGGGGAGATAGGCTCATGGGCCCGAGTCCTTTCTATTTCCGCTGATGCAATTACATTCAGGAAAGTCTACAAGATATAATCTGGGATCGATACCTTCTCCTCCATCATTTCCAGGATATGCAGAAATACAGCTTTGGCTGGAATGGGTATGAAGGCTCATTCTGGTATCAGAGTAGGAATATCCGACTATGGTGCTCCGGTGGTCAGTGGGTACAGACAATTCTCATGTGTCGGGGCAGGTGAACGAATCTTCCCCTGTTTCGGGATATGCTGGTTTATCTCTCCATTTTCCGCCACATCGGGATGGTGAACATTACTGGCATCATCAGGGAGCTGTCCCTGCCTATGTTGGCTTCCCACCGTATCGAGTCGGTAGCCTTTGATGGTTGCGATACATGCCTGCCTATTAATTTCCGCCATATCTGGATGGAGGGTTTTGCTGATCGCCACCACATAAGGGTGGTAGGTGTCAGGAGAATCTTCTAGGGGCTGGTCCTGCAGGCGTTGGGTTGCCACCACGTCTGATTGGTGGGAATCATGACCTTAGGCAGGGAAAGGTTCCAGCTGGGTATGTGTCATCCTGTGTGAGTGACAGGCTTGATAGTGTTCGGTGGGGATGTGTGCATTCTCGTATGATGTCGCCATGTCTGGATGGTGAAATTTAGAGGAGCGGATAGGTGTATGTGCCTACTCGCGACACATCTCTGTGACTGGGCAGCATATCTCCTCCTCAGGGACAAGGGTGATGTCCGGTCCCTGGTTTTATGTTTTCCACCCTCGTCGGGTAGTCTAAGGGGCCAGAGCTCGGGGAACGTGGGCCCGTATCCTCGGGGAGACATCCTCCTTAGCGTGAGGATGTTGAGTAGCGACATGACTGAAATCCACGGCCAATTTCCTCCTATTGACTGGTCAATGTTCCAGTGCTCTGCTAATGTGTATAAAAGCACTCGGGTCAGATCCTCGGTGATGATACTTTGAAATAGTCATTTGTTTTTAGTTGATTGTATTTTGATTAGGGGGTTTGTTTGCAGAGCTTAATTGAAATGACTAATTAATTATGACTGATTAAAAAATTGATAATTATTGGGGTGAGTTCATTATTGGGGAGTTAAGCTTGTGATATCCTTGAGCCTTACTTTGTATTGCATTAAATTAACACCCATGTCATAAGTTGACGTTGATTGGAATTTCTAAGTGCTAAGAATTTAATCCAAGGATTAACATAACATAGGGATCTAATGTTGATAAAAACTTATTGATGGTAGTGTATTTATGGTTCCAATAATCCATGGAAACCACTTGTTAAACAAAACATATCATTAATCCATGATATTTTAAGTTTAACATACACAATATTAATTTAAAGAATACTCATCGAGAAAGAACTCTCAATCACTTAACATCCCCAAATTATAACTCTCCCCAATGGTAGATTTAATCATCCATCAGAATTGTTTATAATCTGGGTTTAATGTTTATGGTGACGATTTAAAAATATTAGAAAAAGAAAGGGACAAGAAAAGAGTAGTGTGTCGAAAACACACACGAAAGTTTTTGAGAATCAAAAATGGAATTTCGATTGAATGAAGAAGCAAAATAAGGGACTGTAATTTAAAATGATTCAAACTATTTTAAGACCATTAATATTATACTACAAAAGGTGGAGAAGAATAAGAGGCATTGAAGAAGTAACAAGCACTAAAATTTGATTGAAATGAAAACAAAGTTACACAATTACAATTGAAAGAAAACATAAACAAACATGAAAGTGAAGTGGAGGAGAGGAATATCTTGTTGAAACAAGATCAATGTATATCCTCCTAGAACCCTTTGAAGGATCTAGTAATGAAAAACCTCCTATTTAAGTGCTGAAGTGCCAACCCTTTTGAATGGAGAGGAGGGGAGGTATTTATAAGCCAAGGTAGTAGACTATTTACATTCCAGAAATACCCCTCCACATTGCCCACCGATATGGACATCCAGACAGCTGAATCTTGAGAACCTCATTCTTCAAAGTTGTAGATAATGATTTCTTCTATCTACTATGAAAATTTGGCAGCCATTGTACTTATTGAGCCAATATTATGGCGGTTTTAGTAAACAATTCTGATCTGTCCATTTCAATAAATACTTTTTCGAAGACCATAATGTAAATGGGTTTTTGAATTGGAATATTCCCTCAAATAAAAATAATTTCTTCAACAACGTTGGCCTCCAGAATCTCCTCTTCCACACTGCCAAATATCAGCTCGAATGCATGTCTACATCAGGATAAATATCAATATTAGTGTGTTTTTTTTAATTCCCGTCCAGAATGGTGGGATGGAATTCAATGCATCAGTTGGGACCCTTTTATTTGTGATGGGGTTCGGAAAGTTTTTTCATGGACTCCTTGAAATGTCCTTCGAACATGGGAGGAGAGTTAAGGTATTTGGACATCTGGATTTAGCCCAGTAATTCAACCTTCTTATATGGTCCAGTTTCTTCACAGTTTCCTTTGGCCTTCTTGTGTGGTCCACATGCCCCTCTAAAGAGACGAATTTGCCAAAGGTGAATTCTATTGAAATTCTAGAATTAGAATTGGAAACCCTAAAAAAATAATCATGCAATTTGGATAAGTAGGGTGATAGTTTTTGTCAAAACATTAAACAAACTTCAATCTGGATAAATTCAAATAGTGCTCAAAAATTATATTTTATATTTAAACATTAATATTTCACAAAAACTATGCACATTTCATATAAAATAAGTAAAGGGATTATGTAAAAAGATATGAAAATATTAATAACATCAAATCCCCCACACATAGTTTTGTTTGTATCCTCATGTGCAACAAATATAAAAACCCGACAAAATCATTTTCACTCACCAACAAATATTAAATTTTTGTTTTCTCCAATCATGGGAGGTTTAGACTATTTCATTCATCCATTTTGAATTCCATCACAAGTTGTTACAGAAACAATGTTCCACAACTAATTCATTTTTTCATGCTTAAATTTAGAAATGGAAAATGTGGAAACTGAATACTCACACCTCTCAAGATGATAAAATTCATTTCTGGAGGTTCACCCTTTCACCAACCAAAAGTGAAAATCTTAGAGTTTGAAAAAATTTCTCCGCTTCCAAACCCTACCCAAAGTTAACAAGAATCAAGATGTCTTTTTAAGGGGGTTTTCTATGGCTATGGGATGGTAGAAATATAATGTCCAAGAGAGAGAAGAAGATGGTTAAAATACCAACATAGAAAAGGCAATGAACATTTTTTTTAAATAAAACATGGAAGGAAATGAAAACACATATTTACAAGGTAATGATTGTGTGAATAAATACACAATAGATGAAAAAATATGAAGGTAATGAGAAGATGGAATATTTACAAAACACAAAACATCACCCAATAATAATATAATGCAAGTGTTCTTTTTTTCTTTCTATTTTTTTTTTCTTTGTTTTTTTGAAAGTTAGCCTTGAAACAGATCTCAAACTCATATCCCAACCCATGTTTGACCTCCCCACGACACTAATTGTAATACTTATAACAAGATCAAAGGTTTAGGAAGAGTTATTTTTGACCTACCCAATACACAACCCATTTTATTAATTTTTTTAATTTTTTTTCATCATTTTTGATTTTTTTTAACACTAGTCAATAATATTTACAAAATTAAATAAATGGAAGTACATCACATTAACCAAAAATCACATAATGACAAACTCTCCCCCACACTGAAATGGATTCTTTCCCTCAAGCAGATGATAACTCATTCAAAATCAATAGTAGGGCACCCAAAAAATGAAATCCATTCCCCCCACACATAAATTTTTAAAAAAAAACGTATGCAATGAAAATACATGTTGTTATTGGGAGGGAAAAGTTATTGGGCTTGTAATGTGGCTATCAAAGAAAGGGTTTCAATAGGCTTGAAGGGGAATTCAAAAGGAAGATTAATGTATGGTTAATGGGATGCTATTTGGATATTATAATTTTCATGTGGTTCAGAAAAATTACTCTATCATATTAATGCACACTAAGGTGGAAATTCAGCTCGAAGGTCCAAAAACTCAAGACTCACAAATGGTGGTGAAAACACAAATTTTGAAAAGATGGCCATATTCGGCCTTGGCATGAAAGCAAATGATATTCCTCACAGTTTTGGAAAATCATTTTCCAAATAAAAAATAGAGCATTCAAAATTTGTTGGTTTTCACACAAGATTCATTATCCAATTTTATGATGAAAACACAAAATTTTTTAAATGAAACATATCCATTGAATCCCCAAAATGGTTGGACAAAATTTAAAAATTAAATGGTTTGTAATTAAGAGTCTTTGTATTTTTTTTTAGTTTTTTTATGTTTTTTTTAGTTTTTTATAAAGACACACCCACACAAAAGAGAAAGAGTAAAAGGGAAAAAAATGTGATGAGGAAAGTGGTAAGAAAAAAAATGAGAATGAGGGAGGAAGAAGAAATAGAGAAATCGTGAGAGAGGGAAAAGAAGAGTCAAAGGGAAAGAGGTGCCCCCTGGTTTGGATTTGGTTCATTTCCATCTCCATCCAGTGGTGGGTCTACTGTGGATCCAATGGAAGTTGATGTTGTTCCAGGATTGCATGTCCTCTCATGGTGATGTTTCAACCGATTTCCATTTACCGTAAATGTCCTTTTGGAGGAGTGGTCTCGGACTTGCACTGCACCAAATGGGTAAACATTAGTGATAATTAAATGACCATCCCAATGAGAATTATGCTTACCTGGGTGAAGATGAAATTGAGAATTGAATAGTATTACCTTTTCACCTTCATGAAATACCTTTCCCAGGAAGTGTTTGTCATGGATTACCTTATCCTTCTCTTTGTACAGATTGGAATTCAAATAGGATTCAAGTCAAAGCTCATCCAGTTCAGCCAATTGAAACAATCTTTCATCACCAGATTTTTGAATATCAAAATTACAGGTTTTCATATCCCCAAAAGACTTATGTTGTATTTCAACTGGTAGATGACATGCTTTACCAAAAACTAGCCTAAAAGGAGACATCCCAAGTTGTGTTTTATAGGATGTTTGATAAGCCCAAAGTGTTTCACCATGACTTTTAGGCCACTCTTTTCTGGTGGGTTTTACAATTCTCTCAAGCACTCTTTTCACTTCTCTATTAGAAAGTTCAACCATGCCATTTGTTTGGGGGTGATATGAAGTTGATGTTTTATGTATAACCCCATTGTTTTTTAAAATATATTACAAGGTTCTATTACAAAAAGGGGTTCCTAAGTCACTGATCAAGGCACGAGGCGTTCCAAATATTTGGAAGATGTGGGTTTAGAGGAACTCGGTAACAGTATGAGCATCATCCTTACTAGTGGGTTTGGCCTCATCCCACCTTGAAACATAATCAATCCTAAGAAGAATGTATGAGAATTCATTGAAAGGGGGAAATGGTCCCATGAGATAGATTTCCCAAACATCGAAGATTTCACAAAAGAATAATGGATTTTGGGGCATTTCATTTCGTTTGGAGATTGTGCCGAACATTTGGAAAGTGGGACATGATTGACAGAACTCATCTGAGTCCTTGAATAGTGAAGGCCAGAAGAATCCAGAGTCTAGGACATTTTGGGAGGTCCTTTGTGGTCCAAAGTGGCCACCGCCAGGCATTGAGTGACAAAATTATAAGATAGAGGAATGTTCATCTTCCTCAACACATCTCCTAATTACCATGTCTGTCGCAGTTTTCCAAAGTTTATTTTCCTCCCAAAAATTGTATTTTGAATCACTTTTCAACTTAATTTTTTATTCTTTTGAAAACATTTACATAAAAACACCAGAAACCAAATAATTTACAATTAGGGCATACCAAGGTAACTTTGGAGTGAGATACGAATGGTTCTAAATGGGGAATTTGGGATCAATGATTTCTAAATAAGATGAATTATAAATTCTACTCAACTGATCAGCCACAGGGTTTTATTTTCCAGGTCTATATTTGATTTCACAGTCAAACTCTTGGAGCATTAGGATACACCTTATTAGCCTGGATTTGGAATCACTTTTCTTGAGTAAGAACTTAATAGCAGAATGGTCTGTGAAGATGATGATTTTGGAACCTAAGAGATAGGACCGGAATTTATCTAATGAAAAAACCACTGCTAGAAGTTTATTTTCAGTCATAGTGTAGTGAGATTATGTTTCATCCATGGTTTTTGAGGCTTAAAAGATGACATGAGGGATTTTTTCTCTACTCTGACCTAGAAAAGCCCCAACGACTCTATCAGAAGCATCACACATTAACTCAAACAGTAAGGACCAATATGGGGGTTGGATTATTGGGGCAGATGTAAGAGAATTTTTGAGTTCAATGAAGGCTCCCTTGCAAGCCTCATCAAAATGGAAAGTGACATCATTTTGCAAAAAACGAGTGAGTGTGAGGGAAATTTTACTGAAGTTATGGATGAATCGCCAATAGATACCTGCATGACCAAGAAATGAATGGATTTCCCGAACAGATGTGGGTTCAGGAAGTGATTGGATCACTTCAACATTGGCAGGATCAACTTTAATACCATCTTTTGAAACTATGTTCCATATAACAATCCCATTTTCAACTATGAAGTGACATTTTTCAATATTTAACACATGGTTATAGTTGACACACTTTTGAAGGACTAGAGAGAGTAAATGAAAGAACGACTCAAATGACTCACCATAAATGGTGAAGTCATCCATGAAGACATCCATGAAATGTTCAATGAATTCAGAAAAGATACTCATCATACACCTCTAGAATGTTGTTGGAGCATTGCAAAGTCCAAAATGAATTCTTTTATATGTATATGTTCCAAAGGAGTAGGTTAAAGTAGTATTTTCTTGGTCTTGAGGTGAGATTGGGATTTGAAAATATCTGGTGTATCCATCAAGAAAGATATAGTGTGACTTTCCAGCTAATATTTCTGGAATTTGATCAATGAATGGAATAGGGTAGTGATCTTTTCGTGTTTCAGTATTCAATTTTCGATAATCGATGCATGCACGCCATTTGTTCTTCACTCAAGTTGTGACTACCTCCCAATGTTTATTTGTGACAATAGTTATCCCACCCATCTTTGGTACAACATGAATTTGACTAACACAATCACTATCATAAATTGGGTAGATAATGCTAGCTTGAAGAATCATGGTGATCTCTTCTCTAACTACCTCAAGTATGAGTGGATTGAGTCTTCTTTGTGGTTGTCTAATTTGTTTGGATGTCTCCTCCATATGGATGTGATTCATTCAAAGGGAAGGGTTGATTCCTAGTATGTCATATAGGGTCCAACCTAAGGCCTTTTTGTTTTCCTCTATCACATGATCAAGTTTGGACTCCTTGGTTTCAGTAAGTATGGCAGCGATAATGACAGGATATGAGTGATCATGGAAGAGGAATGCATATTTTAGGTGTGCATGAAGGGGTTTCAAATTAGTCTCATCATTCATTTTTGGGTTAGGAAACTCAGAAATGGAGGATGGGACTTTTGTTGCTTCAGATTCATTTTTCCCAATACTGTCCAAGGTGGAGCAGTTTTGATCAGAGTTGAGATGGGATTCAAGAGAGTTTTCAAGATCCTCTAATTTGATGGAGTATATGAATGAAATGTCCACATCAACTTCACCATTTATGACTTGGTTAATCATTGTGCATATTTTAAAACATCCCATCTCTTCAAAACAGGATGAACATGATGGAATGGGGTTCAATTTAATCTTAGAAGTGTCCTCAGATGCATGGATTGAGAATTCAGAGTGATCCTCAGATGGGTATCGCATGGCTTGGAAAATGTTGACCGTGACTAGTTTGTCACCGAATTCCATGGATAGGATGCCTGAATGGACATCAATATTCGTTCTCGCAGTCATGAGGAATGGTCTTCCTAGAATTATCAGAGATCGAGAAGAGTTCGTCTCACCTTCCATGTCAAGGACATAGAAATCAGCAGGGAAGATAATATCATTGACTCGAACAAGGACATCCTCAATTATTCCCTAAGGACTAGCTGTGCATCGATTTACTAACTGAATGACAACACCTGTTGGATGTAAGGGACCTAGACCAAGGTTGGAGAAGATATAATTGTGAATGAAATTAATTGAGGCTCCTATGTCTATGAGAGCATCATCAATGTTTGAACATCCAATTTGGCATGGAACCGTAAAGGTCCCCGGATCTTTGCACCTTATGGGAATATACTGCTGGGTGGAAATATTTTCAAAGGTACTATGTTGCCTCTTGTGGGTGCAGAATTCCTTAAGAAACTTGGCATACTTAGGAATTTGTTTTATGGCATGTAAGAGGGAAATGTTGACTTCAACACGTCTAAACATGTCGACCATTTCAGGATCAGGTTCAAAGGACTTCCTTGGTATAGAAACAACTTGAGGAAATGTAATTGGATTCCTAAGTGGAATGGATGGAGGTGAGGGAATGGATTCAGGTTCCCTTTCAAGTTTCTTTTTATTTTTTTTTCTAGGTCAACATTCAAAGGAGGGTTGGAAGACTTATCTTGAGGCATAGCAATTTACTTTCCTGATCCATGTGAAATTTCACTTACATTAACCTTTAGCTTGGGTAATGGTTGATCTGGAAGTTGGGAAGAATTTGATTGTTGTTGCTGGATCAGGTGGGATGCAAGTTGAACTATTTGAGTTTCAATGTTTTTCAGGCTAGAACGGGTGAAGGGGGAAAGATCTTCCACTGCAGTTTCTCATGGTTTCTAGGAAGAAGAGTCTTGTCCCGAATTGGGATTGCCTTGATTTTGGTTCTTGGGAAATCAATTTTATTGGTTTTGGAATTTGGAAGGCCCACTAGGATAATGGAATCCAGGAGGCGGATTGTTCCTTTGAGGTTGAGGAAAAAAAGGATAAGGTTAATGAAAGTTACCACCACCTTGACCATATTGCAATTGGTTTGGGTTTTTAGGAGGGAATTGAGGGGGATGAGATATGGTATTACCATACCTAAGGCCTTGGTTATAGGAAGAAGAGAAGGGCTCGGAGTGAGGTTGGTTGAAGTTTCTAACAAACTGACCTGATAGTTGAGGGTTGGTGTTCCACTGAGCATATGTTACATTGAGCTCCATTGGTCTAGATAAATCGGATTCATCATCCCGAAGTTGTGGACATGTGTCAGTTGGATGAGATGTAGAGTTGCAGATTCCACAGTTTTTGATAGGTCCATGAAACATTGATTGTGGAGAAGATGAGGTTGGGGATTTGGTGGCCACAACTAGTTGTCGCACAAGAGATGTAAGTTCGCTCAACCACTCGGTCATCTTGTTCAGCTCAATTGATTGATTATATTGGGATTTTTTGACTTGATCATGTGCTTAAGTATGAAATTGTTGTGTGTTTGCATCCATGTTACTTATGGGATCTTTTTCTACTGCAGGAGTTTTATCAACAAGAGCACTGTCACTTGCGACATCTATGAGAGTTCTCTCCATATCCAATAACCCCTCATAGGAGTATTGGATCAAGATTTGGCTAGGGATTTGGTGTTGTGGATAGGTTGTGACAAGATTTTTGAACGTCTCCCAGTACTCATAGAGTGATTCACTTGGGAATTGATGGATACCACTTATTTTCTTTTCGGATAGAAGCAGTACGCTTAGAAGGAAATCATTTCCCTAAGAATAGTCGCTTCATGTCATTCCATGTGGTTATGGAACCAGGAGGAGGGTAGTAGAGCCATGACATAGCAGTGTCAGCAAGGGTGAAAGGGAATGCTCGAAGCTTGATTTTTTTAGAAACCCCTTGAGGATTCTTGGTGGAGAACACTACATGAAACTCTTTAAGGTGGAGATGTGGATCCTCACCGGCTAGCCCGTGGAAATGAGGGAGAAGATAAATCAAACCCGATATGAGTTCGAAGTCAGACTCTATGTTTGGATATTGAATACCAAGAGGTTGGTAATTCATATCAGGGGAATCAAGTTCTTTAAGTGTTTGTTCCCTAGGATTGGCCATATCTAATTCAACTGGTTGGACAAATACTGGTTCTTGAATTAGTTGATTATATCTTATGTTCCTTCTAAGTTGGCGAAGCGTTCGATAAATTTCTATGGTCAAACAAATCCGAGGGATTGTTTGGAAGGATACGGGGCATTCTGAGGGATTTTGGAATAAAGAATAAAAAGGCTTTTTCTATGTATTTTTTCAGTTTATGATTTTTAAGAGGAAGACGGGTTTTTCTTTGTGTTTTTTTTTCAATTTTTTTAAAATTTTGTCTTTTGGGGGTTTTTACAATAACCAGAAACTAATGACTACATAAAGCACTATCCCTGGAAACGGAGCCATTTGAAATGCACGGCTGATTGTTGCCTATTGACCGGTGAAAGTTCCGGTGCTCTGCTAATGTGTATAGCATCACTCGGGTCGAATCCTCGGCGATGATACTTTGAAATAGTCGTTTGTTTTTTGTTGATTTTATTTTGATTAGGGGGTTTGTTTACAAGGCTTAATTGAAATTACTAATTGATTATGATTGATTTAACAAATTGATAATGATTGGGGTGATTTCATTATTGGAGAGTTAAGGTTTTGATATCCTTGGGCCTTGCTTTGTATTGCATTAAATTAACACCCATGTCATAAGTTGATGTTGATTGGAATTCCTAAGTGTTAAGACTATAAACCAAGGATTAAAATAACTTAGGGTTATAATCTCAATAAAAACATATTTATAGTAGTGTATTTATGGTTCCAATAATCCATGGAAACCACTTGTTAAAAAAAATCAAATCATTAATCCATGACATATTAAGTTTAACATACACAATATTAATTTAAAGAATACTCATCAAGAAAAAACTCTCAATCACTTAACATCCCCAAATTATAACTCACCCCAATGGTAGATTTACTCAGCCATTAGGATTGTTTATAATCTAGGTTTAATGTTTATGGTGACAATTTAAAACGATTAGAAAAATAAAGGGACAAGAAAAGAGTAGTGTGCCGAACACACACACGAATGATTTTGAGAATCAAAAATTGAATTTCGATTGAATGAGGAAGAAAAATAAGGGAATAAAATTTAAAATGATTCAAACTATTTTAAGACCATTAATATTATACTAAAAAAGGTGGGGAACAGTAAGAGGTATTGAAGAAGAAACAAGCACTAAAATTTGATTGAAATGAAAACAAAGTTACACAATTACAATTTAAAGCAAACATAAAAAAACAATAAAGAAAAGTGGAGGAGATGTCTCTCTTGTTTAAACATGATCAAATCATATCCTCACAGAACCTTGTCAAGTATCTAGTAATGACAAACCTCCTTCTTAAGTTCTGAAGTGCCAACCCTTTTGAAAGGAGTGGAGGGGATGTATTTATAGCCCAAGGTAGTGGACTGTTTAAATTCCAGAAATACCCCTCCACTTGGCCCACCGATATGGAAATATAGACAGCCTAATCTTGAGAAATATACTTCTTAAAAGTGGTATAAAAAGATGTCTTCTGTCTACTGTGAACATTTCGCATCCATTGGACTTATTGAACCAAAGTTATGGCGGTTTTAGTAAACAATTATGATCTATCCATTTCAATACATACCTTTTCGAAGTCCATAATGTGAATGGGTTTGTGAATAAGAATACTCCCTCAAATAAAAATAATTTCTTCAACAAAGGTGGCCGTCTGAATATCCTATTTCACACTGCAAAAGCTCATCTCGAATGGATGCCTACATCAGGAGAAATTACAATATTAGTGTAATGTTTTTAATTCCCGGCCACAATGGTGGGATGAACTTCAATGCATCAGTTGGGGCCCTTGTTTTTGTGATTGGGTTCTGAAAGTTTTATCATGGACTGCTTGAAATTTCCTATGACCATGGGAGGATAATTAAGGTATTTGGAAATCGGTATTGATCCCAGTAATTCAACCTTCATATATAGTCCAGTTTCTTCACAGTTTCCTTGGGCCTTCTTGTGTGGTCCATATGACCCTCTAAATAGCCTAATTAGCCAAAGGTGAATTCTAATGAAATTCTGGAACTGGAATTGGGAACCCTAAAAAACAATAATAATTAAATTTGTCTATGTAGGGTGAGAGTTATTTTTATAACATTAAACAGACTTGAATCTGGATAAATTCAAATAGTGCTCAAAAATTATATTTAATATTTAAACATTAATATTTCACAAAAATTAGGAACATTTCATATAAAATAAGTAAAGGGAGTATGTAAATAGATATGAAAATATTAATAACATCAGTGACCATGACGATTTCTTCCTGCGGGGGCCTTAAAGAGGAACCCCCGTTTAGTGGGGATTAAGTCCTCGGTGTCGACCTCATCCGCCTCCCTAAGATATGGGAGGTAGACGTTGTCTCATTCTAGGTATAGACATTAGAAATGGTTGGAGATGGTAACAAGAGTCACCTTGATCTTCTTTTTCAGCCGTTGCTGGGCAGGCGGCCGGCGGGTCATGAAGGATTGGAGGGCATGCATGGCCGCCTCCACCGTCGGGATAGTACCGTTCAGAGGGTACTCTCAGATCAACGCATCTGAAACCCAGGGTCGAAGACGCTAGGTAGGTGATGACGTCCTGCGTTGGTGGGGATGTATGGTCGATATGTAGCTTGATGCGCACACCGGTGAGTTTCTCTGTGATGCCATTGGATCGAAGGGAGTCCTATGTGATACCTTTAAAAAATATTTTAACAAATAAAAACTGCAAACCCGTCAAAGCAGCATCTCATGATCCCATGCGTAATTAATGACCTTTCTTGGCACTCCTTGTGAGTATAAGAGGGAACATAGTGAGATTAGGTTAAATTTTTCATGCTTGGTAAAAGATTTACGTCGGGTTCACCATTTTTTGTTTTGAGCAGTTTCTATGGGGAGTGGACCGACATGTCCGACTGTCGATATCATAGAGGGTTGAGCTCCGTTCAATCTCTAAGGTCTGGTTTATTAGTCTTCATTTCGAAATGCCCAATGGTTCCACATCTAATGATATGTGGACCTTCGTTCCAAAGGAAGGCGTTCATCAGGAGATTTGGTCGGCGATTCTTAAGAACTCACATTGGTCGAGATGATGGGAAGGTGGGCTCATCGCACCCTTTTAGGGGGGAATTATTCCCTGTTCCAGGAATCTCTTATAGATTTAAGATGCGTTCATATTTTCGCGAATCATTGGTTTATACCCAATCACAGTATCCATGGATTACTCCTAGTTGGCAATGGTAGGCTGAACATAGGGATTCAGAATCATTTAGGCCCGAGGTTTACCATCCCTCAGTGGATTAATGACTTCGAGGACATTGGACTCACAGAGAAGGCGCTGGTTTGAAGCCTCATAATTGGGTTATCTGGATTTTATCGTCTTATGGGGGGAAAATAATGATTTGAGTGTTTGGATCGAACCTGTGATACAGGCTTTCTATGAATCCTTGGGAGACGAATCAAAATCCTCGTAGTTCGGTTTGGGGTGGGGCATACACTCTGAGGCGGCCCAAGATGTGGGTAAAATGACGTAAAAGGTGGTTCATATTGACCGATTTTTTGGCTTGAACCTCGGAGCGGCTTCCTACGTACCCTACCAAGGAGACAAGGATCAAAGTCCATGTAGTTCAGTTGTATAGTTTAACGTCAGGAGGGACAAATGACGAACCGACGTGAAGGCGGTCGGAACGGCCGAGTGGTGGTCTTGAACCTCGTGGATGCTTCCAACGTACCATCTTTTACATGGATCAAAGTCCTCATAGTTCAAAGGAAGTTAGGGGTCAGGTTCGATGCTTATACTAAGCCCAAGTGAGTCCTGGGGTGTGAGAAAAAGAGGCAGCAAAGACCCGACGATCACGTCGTGAAAGGTGCATCCGTCGGAAGTAAGTGGGGCTTACGCATAGGGTGGCCCAAGAAGTCAGTTATTACTCCAGGATGGAGGCCCGATGGTGAAAAATCTCAAAGGGGGAGGGAAAGGATAACAAGATCCCCTGTGTCCATCTCCCCTCTTAGCCCCTGGCTCCGAGGAAGTACGGAGGTGCATGGGTTCTACCTCTAGAATGAAAATCTAGGGGATTACACTATGGTGGCTGCGCTATTCACTCCCAGAAGAGGGGAGCAGTGAACACCACCGGAGTTGTAGTGCAATGGAATTGGGGTCCCCGAATATGGCGAGTGGAGAGGAAGAAAGGGGACTCCGGGCTTGGACCCTGCATTAACGTGGGAATGTGAACCCAGGGACACTTCAAGAATCTGCTCAAGGGCCGGAACAACCCCTTTTCCCACTTTTACCATGGGTATGTGAACTCAAGGCGATGTGCAGATGCGCCTAAAGGTTGCATCATATGGGTCCGGTGGCATTGGTGGAGGCCTTGGCTCGGGGCCGATGAATGGGCAGATGAGGGGGTTGCGAAGGATCGGGCCGGATTGGAAGGATTTTATTTGACTCGAGGAATGGTAACAAAGAATGAGTTGGGCCACATGGGCGTATGAGGAGTGGTGACCTTAGTGTAGGGGGGTGGTGCTATGTGGCTGGAGAGGCTGTCCGCGGACTAATAGGCATCCCACATACCAGGGTGTTACGCAGCTTCGGGTTCGGCCCGCATACCAGGTTGGTACGCAGGGAAGTCCACGTGAGCAGCGGCGACCAAGGGCGACACCGGTTGGGGGTTCTTCGGTTAGGGCTTTGCCCGCGTATGAGGGAGATATGCAGTGTGTCAGATCGATAAAAGGGCATAAACTCCCTGGTCTGTGGGGAGTGCATCCACGGAGGGGACAGGGTTCACGGTTTTCTTTTCTTTTATTATTTTATGTTCGTGGTTCACCAAATTGTTATGCGATTTTGGTTCCTTATTAATTTGTTTCTAGCTTCATACCTATTCTGGTTTGCGGATTGGAACATCGCTATTTTCAAAATCCTAAGCTCCTTCCTCCGAAATCTTTCAACCAGAATCTGATCGATCTTCCCTTCTCCCCTTTCTTTTCTCCGATTTGATGTACTTTTATATAGGGGAGGAAAAAGCGGTCTATTTTGGTCATGCCACACCTTTTGCGGAGTCCCATTATCGAAAACATAGTTTAAGGGTGACTCAGTCAATAATCCACAATTCGCAGGGGAGTATATCTCACCAGTGAACCAAGTCAGTTCGTGGGGTACTTCGCGGTCGCACAAGGTTCCGTCTCTATTCCGCGAACGACATTGCATGCGGCATGGGCCAACTAGTGCGGTTCGCGGCTGTGATGGTTTTTGTTGGTGGACCGGCCTTCCACTCATCCTTGCTTCGCGCCTGCGGAGGATCCCCACCTCTGTTCCGCGAACGATAGCGGTTCGTGGAGGGGGGGCGCTTCGCGAAGCCGGCCGCATGCCGTTAATATTGGACTGGTCCGTGGACCAGTTATTTTTTGGTCATCATTTGATTACTCTCATCATTTTTTTCCAATTCCTCAAAGAAAATTGGGTAGAATCCTCTTTAGAATTAATGGGATTCTCATTTTTCATTGCAGATTTATTAGGACCCTACAAGAATCTACACCAGTTTAAGTCCCTCTATGTCTCTGACATTTTAAACATTGGGATCAAATCTCTACCATGGGATTATCATTCATCCTCATCCATCATTGGATTGAGAAGCTGATATAACTATGTGAAATTTGATTCCTTCTATAACTAGTATATTTCAGACACATTTCTATGGATTTATCTCTATATCAAACACCCTAGAAGGGCCACCCCACTGTGTAATTCCTACATCCACAAGAATTTAGGACGATTACTTATTTATGTTATTTCTCACACCATTAATGGATAATGTGGGATTAGGGATTTCCAATGATCATATGGTTTTCATCATGAAACTCTACCATCATAGAAAACCATAGCATATAAGCCACATTTAGCAGCATGATGTTAGAACCCCTGTAACGCCCCGACCCCAGTTACCCAGAGTCGGTGCATTAATTACATAACATTGGCATGATCACAAGAAAGATCAAATCTCGAAAGACCGATTGGTTTAGTAGCTTTGGAAACACTAGATATATTCATAAGTTTTACATTACATCATCAAAATAAAAAAAACTACTACAACAACATATTGTCTCCATAGTCCATACTATTAACCCCTCATAATATCCCTGTAAGTCATTCATAATTTACTTCTTCACATCCTAGGAAAATAAAACATAGAAAAGGGGTGAGCTCAAATGCCCAGTAAGGATAACAATATAGCGGAAACTTTCATAAATAAGAATAAACATTTAAGGCAATGTATAACTAAAACAAAAGACTTTTAAACTTTAACTTCAACATAGTATGGCATAAATAAAATGAAATAATTCCATTTACTTATTCACATGGATATTCTACTAATCGAATAATCACATGCAATATCAATAACCACTTTCATAATGATGGAATGCATAATGCCAGACTATCATAACCACATAGCCAAGGCCTCGTGCCAAGACTACAAATAAGATTTTTCCAAGGCCTTGTGCCAAGACACTAGTTTGTCTCATTAGACCTACCGATGCATCGAGGAGCTATAGCGGGCTCCACCCGTCACATATTAAGTCCAATGCATTCCCATATGATAAGGTTTAAACATAACATAATCATTCGTATTAAAACTAGCATACGAAATGTCAATACTTTCACCATAAACCATGAATGGTATATAAAAAAATAGCACATCCACAGTCAAACATATCACAAAACCTTCAATACAATATAAAAGTTTTGTATCATAATATATCATCCTCAAATAATCGTAAAATCCATTAAAGGATGTTGACATAGATGAAATCAAAACTCTTTTTAAAGAAATATCTCTTTATATTTTGAAATCATTTAAGAGACATATATTTGTAAAATAAAACATTTTCTTTGAAAATATTCTTATAAGCTTGTAAGGGAAGCTTTGACGATTTTATAACGGCGGAAAATAACCGCACCCGCCGTATAAGTTAAAAAAAACATTCTTATCTTAATTCTTTCGAAAAGGTTAAAAAGCACCTTGTTTGGAAAACGACAGAAAGATTCCCTTATAAACCTCTTATAAAAAGTCAAACAAGGGTATAAATGACTTTAACCCATATTATTTTAAATATTAAAAATGTTTTGAAATACATTTTGAAGAAACATGGATGTGGATGATAATGAGATCCCAGTAGATTATTACATATAAATAACCTCGGATAATGAAGAGATTGTGAAATAACCCTTACCTTGTACTTTTCCTTGTATGGGGTAGGTTAAACTCCTATATAATGGTGAAATAATTTTTATTAAATTATAAAAGAATCATATACATTAATGTGATATCATATATGATCTTTTAATATTGATTTGATAATAATATCTTAGTATTATCGTTGTTTCGGGTGTTAACTTACTTGTTTTATTTTATATATTTTATTACGTAAGCCATGTTTGTAATGGATAGGTTGTATATTATTCATATCCAGAATGATATCAAGTCTTTAAACATGCTTTTTAAATCATCAAATGATAATTATACTTGAATGGATACGATGGAGAATGAATCTTATCGCGTTTGTGGAGTTGGTAGTCCGTATGTACGCACGAGCGACAATATCATTCTTTTGATGTTAAAATAATATATAAATGGATGTTATATCATATATACAGAATAATTAACTTGTTATATTTATTATTTACATGAGTTGCACATCATTATTATACCCATCCAAATAATAATATATTGAATAACAATTACACCACGACGTGGAGACGGTAAGCCGTACGTACGCACGTATGGTGACATGTTATTCAAAGGGTGGATAGAATACTGAATATGGTTGTACCATCTTTATAATAACATAACAATATATGTGAGATACTGGAGTTATTATTTTAGAATGGTAAGAACAAAGAAAGAAGAAGTGGAAGAAGAAAGGAACTTGAAAAGGGGTGGTGAAAACGTTACCTCTTCTTCGGGTTCTTCCTTTTGATTTGATCAAAAGGGCCCCATAGGTTAGCTTTATGATCAAACTAAGGCCTCTAGGTTGTAGTGAGGGAAGTTGGGAGAGTATTTGGGCAGAGTTTGGCCGAGCCAAGTGGCTTGAGAGGTGTGAGGACTGAGTAGAAGTGGTCTCCTTTTATAAGGGAGAGGAGGGGCTCTTTAGGAAAGAGTGAAAGTATTACTCTCTAATATAATTATATTCGGTTTATAATGGTCCAAAAATCATTGAGGTCGAAGATAAGATGACTCATTTTCTAAATAACATCAACCAATAAGAATTGGAGAGGTTTTAGATAATATTTTAATCATTATAATCTTATTTATTTAAATGATTTATTAATGAGGTAAACATTGCATCATTATTGTGTCATTAATAATTTATATTATTTGATGTCTAAAAATTATAAATAAAATATAATTATGTAGGAAATCCTTTTAGCTTTCTAATGAAAATTTATAATCGAAAAAAAACATGTATAACCCTATGTAAAAAGTTTTCTTCTAAAAGATGTAAGCTTATGCCATTTTTATTTTTATTTTAACTTAATTAAAATAAAGTGTCATTATCACTTACAAGTGGATCCATGGGGTCCCAAAATCGACCCAAAGATTCCCATGGTCGACCATGTATCAACCAATAGGGTTAATACACGTTTTAGGGTAATTTAGTATTATTATAATATTATTTTTTAACCCTTATTTACCGGATTTACCCTTAACCATGGTAAATAAAATATTTACCGCAGTAATTATTCAAAATGTCTAAAAATAAAAGTTACCTATTTACACAATTTGAACATCCTGATTCCAAATATGGAATCCATTTTCCTAAATTCAAAACACATAAGTGGCAGAAATTAATTTAAAATTAATTCCCGCTGTCAAAACAAAAAGCGTGTTTTTAAGAGATAATAACTATCAAAAGATTGACACTTGTTTATGTTCGGTTTAATTGTAAAATTATGTCCAATGACCAAAATTATATTAAATGGTAAAAATATATTCTAAATATATTTTAAAACTACTAAAATTCATAATTTATCAATATTAATTATTTTGATTAAAAAAGTTGATTTTAATTAAAATTTAGTAATTTTCACTATTCATCAAAATATAAAAGTTATCCGAAAAGTACCAAAATTTCACCCTAGGCTAATTTCAATATTCCGAATCCAAAAATGAAGTCCATTTTGAAATATAAAATATATATGATTTCAAAAATTAGGTATTACTATTCACAACGGCTAGTTTAATTAGTTGTGGTGTGTGTTAGAACTCGAGGTTGCATACAACACACGCTATCGCATTATTTGAAGGGAAACGTACCGTGGAAGCTTGGGGTGTTACATTCTCCCCTCCTTCAAATAATTGCGTCCTCGCAATTTCTAGGGAATTACTGCATAAAAAGACTCGGGTGGTTTTTCATCATAAGTTCCTCGGGTTCCCACCTTGCCTCTTCCATCTTATGATTTCTCCACAAAACTTTTACCAGACGCGTCATCCGGTTTCTCAGTACTTGTTCTCTTGTATCAAGAATCCTGAAAGGCTCTTCACAATAAGACAGATCGGGTTCCAGTTCTAATTCATCAAAGGTGAGTACATGCGTTGGGTCAGGCATGTATTTTCTCAACAGAGATACATGGAACACATCGTGAACTTTTGAGAGACTTGGCGGCATTGCCAATCGGCAAGCTACAACCCCAATTCGTTCTAGAATTTCGAAAGGTCCGATGTACCTGGGACTCAATTTACCTTTCTTACCAAAAATGTATGACTCCCTTCCATGTAGATACCTTCAGGAAAACATGATCACCGACTTGAAATTCCAAATCCTTCCTTCGATTATCGGCATAGCTCTTCTGCCTACTTTGAGCTGCTTTGATGTGATTTTGGATTACTTTCACCTTTTACACCGTTTCCTCCACCAGTTCTGGGCCTACAAGTTTTCTTTCACCAACGTCATCCCAACAGGTTGGTGTACGACATCTCTTTCCGTATAATTCTTCATATGGTGCCATCTGAATACTCGAATGGAAGCTATTGTTATAGGAAAATTCTACCAGAGGTAAATATTGATCCCACATACCCTAAAAGTCAAGTGAGAAAGATCTAAACATGTCTTCTAAGGTTTGAATAGTCCGTTCTGATTGTCCGTCTGTCTGAGGGTGGTAAGAAGTGCTCAAATGAAGTTCAGTATCCAGGGATTTCTGAAGGCTTTTCATAAATCTTGAAGTAAAACAGGGATCACGATCAGAAACAATCGATAGGGGTACTCCATGAAGTCTCACAACTTCATTAATGTAGAGTCTTTCTAGACGTTCTAGGGGTAGATCTTCTCTTATAGCAAGAAAATGTGCTGAATTGGTAAGACGATCAACAATAACCCATATTGCATCGTTCCTTCTAGGAGTCTTTGGTAGCCCCATGACAAAGTCCAACGTAATATTGTCCCATTTCCACTCCGGTATGGGAAGAGGTTGCATGAATCCTCCAGGCTGTTGCCTTCCAGCTTTCACTTGTTGACAAACCATACATCTTGACACAAAATCAGCAATCTCCCTCTTCATTTTGTCCCACCAAAAATGTTCCTTCAAATCTCTATACATTTTAGTCCTCCCAGGGTGTATAGAGAAATTGGAACTATGAGCATCATCCAGCAATTCCCTTTTTAGATCAGGTAAATCGGGAACACAAAGTCTCTTCCCGAATTTCAAAATTCCATCTTCATACACAAAGTCTCTCAATCTCCCATCATTCACAGCTTTAATCTTCTTCTGAAATTCTTCATCATCGGTCTGAGAACTCTTAATCCTTTCTAATAAATATGGTTTGGCAACAATTTGAAAAAGCATTGATGTTTCACCTTCGCTGGTTATTCCCATGTCCATCTTCACTAGATCCATGAAAATTGGATCCCTTTCAATTCTCATCATGTTCAAAACTCCATGGTCTTTTCTGCTCAAAGCATCTGACACCTTGTTTGCTTTCCCCGGGTGGTAGTGTATCGTGCAATCATAATCCTTGAGTAATTCAAGACATCTCCTTTGCCTCATGTTGAGTTCTTTTTGTGAGAAAATATACTTCAAACTCTTGTGATCAGTATAAATCTCACATTTTTCACCATAGAGGTAGTGCCTCCATATCTTCAAAGAAAAGATCACATATACTAACTCGAGATCATGAGTAGGATAGTTTTGTTCATGAATTTTCAACTGTCGTGATGCATAGGCAATAACTCTATCATTCTGCATAAGGACACAGCCAAGTCCTTTCTTTGATGCATCACTATAAATAACGAACCCATCATTCCCCGATAGTAGAGTCAATATAGGAGCATTGACTAATCTTCTCTTCAGTTCTTCGAAACATTCTTCACACTCTTTTGTCCAAACAAATTTAACCCCTTTACGTGTGAGCTTCGTTAATGGGTTAGCCAATCGGGCAAAATTCTGGACGAAACGTCGATAATAACCTGCCAAACCAATAAAACTACGTACCTCAGTTATACTCGTAGGTGCTGGCCATTCTTGGATTGCCTTGGTCTTAGAAGGATCAACAGAGATTCCATCTTTAGAGACAATATGGCCAAGAAAAGAAATCTCCTGAAGCCAGAATTCAGACTTGCTAAACTTCCCATATAATTCATTCCTCCTCAGAGTCTTCAAAATAATGCGCAAGTTATTTTCATGATCTTCGTAGGTTTTGGAGTATACCAAGATATCAACAATAAATACCACCACAAATTCATCGAGATACTCCTTGAAAACTCTATTCATCATATTCATGAATACAGATGGTGCATTAGTCAATCCAAACGACATTACAGTAAACTCGTAATGCCCGTACCTGGTTCGAAATGCTGTCTTAGGAATGTCTTCCTTCTTCACACACAACTGATGGTATCCTGATCGAAGGTCAATCTTTGAAAGGTATTGAGCTCCATGTAGTTGTTCAAATAAATCATCAATACGAGGCAGGGGATACTTTTTCTTTATCGTTATAGCATTGATCTCCCTGTAGTCGATACATAACCTCATAGATCCATCATTCTTTTTAACAAAAAGAACAGGGGCTCCCCATGGAGAAACACTAGGGCGAATAAATCCATTATTACTCAATTCTTCTAGTTGTTTCTTTAGTTTGACTAACTCTACAGTGGCCATTCTATAAGGGGTCTTCGATATAGGCCTTGATCCAGGAATCAAATCAATGGAAAACTCAACTTCTCATTCTGGAGGATGTCCAGGTAAATCTTCCGGAAATACATCTACAAATTCTTTCACAACAGGTACGTCCTCTATTTGAACATTCCATTCCTCACCGACAGTTATTTCATTCTCTTCCTCCCCAATAATTGAATTAAGTTGAGCTACTGGGGGTGGATCTAAATAAGAATTAGGTGGTGACGATTCTACTCTAAAAATAAGGTGTTCCTTATCATTATCATCAAGAATCGTAACCTCTTTCTTCTTAAAATAAATCTTTGCATCATAGTCCGAAATCCAGTCTATACCGAGGATTATATCAAACTCAATCATAGGTATGACGATGAGATCAGCAGATAAAGAAAATTTATGTGCTCTAATGGGGATTGATTCACAAAACATTGTTGCAATGATACTTGCCTAAGGAGTTTTAACTGACAACTCCCTTATTAAATCAAATTGGGAATATCTAATTTTCTTAGCAAACTGGGAAGATATGAAACAATGCGATGATCCAGAATCAAATAATGCATTTGCTAAACTTGAGGAAACCATTAAATTACCTGCCACCACGTCTTTCGGAGCTTCTACCTCAGCAGTAGTGATAGCATAAACCTGGCCTTGATCCCTTGTCATTTTCTGAGGTAATTTCTCCTGACGCTTAAGAAATTCATTTGCATAATGCCCCATCTCCCTGAAATTATAGCACTGAACGTTGGTAGCTTCCTTCTTCCCCTTGCAATCACGAGCTTGGTGGCCTTTTTCACCACACTTGTAACAGACTCCCATTCCCTTCAAGTAAGTACCAGGGTGTTTCTTCCCGCATTTACCACAGGATGGATATTCAACCTTTCCCTTCTTCCCCTTATTTCCATTCCCAGATTGATCAGCAGGTCTCTTCTTCTCTTTCTTTGCTTTAATGTCATAAGACTTAGAGAATTCCTTTTCGGTCTTGATAGCACATGAGACAATGTCTTCGTACGATGAAAAGGATTGTGAGACTAATGCTCGACGGAGAAATGGTTTTAACCCATCAAAGAGACGATCAATCTTACTTCTTTGGTTATGTATATAATCACCAGTGTACCTTGCTAACCTTGTAACGTTAGCCTCATACTTTGCGACATTCTCATCCTCCTTCTGTCTCAGACATAGAAATTGCCTTTCCATATCTGCTCGATGGTCGCGAGGGAAGTATTTTTCTAAAAACAGATCTTTGAACTCCCTCCATTCTATATTTGATACTTCATCATCTTCCTTCATGTTTGAATCAATGACCACCATTGATCAGCATCTCCAGTGAGGCGGTAAACTACCATGATAACTTTTTCCCTTTCACTGCTCCCCAAAGCCTGAAATATTTTCTCTAGGGAATTTATCCATTGCTCAGCTACTAAGGGATTTGTACTCCCATTGAACGTTGGTGGTTGTTGCCTCATGAATTGATCTAACATTGATCCTCCACGCTGCGGATCAGGGTGCTCCATACGGGTAAGGTTATTATTCATAACCTGAGTAAGTTGTCCCAGTATGGTGATTAGCTGATCGGCACCAGTTGCATCACCAGCCCCACTATAATTATCTTGAGCAGGAGGGAAATCCCTACATGGAGTGCGTGCATTGATACGGTTTCCATTTCTTCCACTAGGTTCCATTTCTAAACAATGGCATAAACTAGATCATTTTATGAATCAAAATACATAATCCCATACTTATAAAACACTCAACATAAATTGAACTATTTATGGATATAATACATAATCATAAAAATGTTTTCTTTGAGGAATTATATACTCATAAACCCTTCATAATGATTTGTAAAGAAAATGAGAGTTATCCTAAGCATATCCCCCGGGAGTGTCGTAACCAAGAGTGCAGCAAGGCCCGTTGTCGTGCACCAGTTCCCGTTCGAGTCTAGCTCAAAGCGGTGTTTTCAGGTTTTACCCCTAGGAACATCTGTGCCAGAGACGTCTCTACCTGCTCGTATCCAGACAGGGATGTATTGATCGGAAAACTCACAAAATCTCTACAATACCAAAATTCTAGGAAGTTCTTCTACACTAATCCTCAAAGTTCATCTTAGGTCTACGTGCTCTAATCAGGGTTTATCTAAATCTAGCTTCCAAGGTTTGTACTAAACTTCCTCTAATACCAACTGTAACGCCCCAACACCAGTTACCCAGAGTCGGTGCATTAATTACATAACATTGGCATGATCACAAGAAAGATCAAATCTCGAAAAAACGATTGGTTTAGTAGCCTTGGAAACACTAGATATATTCATAAGTTTTACATTACATCATCAAAATAAAAAAAACTACTACAACAACATATTGTCTCCATAGTCCATACTATTAACCCCTCATAATATCCCTGCAAGTCATTCATAATTTACTTCATCACATCCTGGGAAAATAAAACATAGAAAAGGGGTGAGCTCAAATGCCCAATAAGGATAACAATATAGCGGAAACTTTCATAAATAAGAATAAACATTTAAGGCAATGTATAACTAAAACAAAAGCCTTTTAAACATTAACTTCAACATAGTATGGAATAAATAAAATGAAATAATGCCATTTACTTATTCACATGGATATTCTACTAATCGAATAATCACATGAAATAT
Organism: Viscum album; assembly: GCA_963277665.1. Lineage (NCBI taxonomy): Eukaryota > Viridiplantae > Streptophyta > Magnoliopsida > Santalales > Viscaceae > Viscum > Viscum album. The sequence continues at coordinate 2,050,506,884 of OY728137.1, forward strand.
CAATAACCACTTTCATAATGATGGAATGCATAATGCCAGACTATCATAACCACATAGCCAAGGCCTCGTGCCAAGACTACAAATAAGATTTTTCCAAGGCCTTGTGACAAGACACTAGTTTGTCTCATGAGACCTACCGATGCATCGAGGAGCTATAGCGGGCTCCACCCGTCACATATTAAGTCTAATGCATTCCCATATGAAAAGGTTTAAACATAACATAAACATTCGTATTAAAACTAGCATACGAAATGTCAATACTTTCACGATAAACCATGAATGGTATATAAAAAAATATCACATCCACAGTCAAACATATCACAAAACCTTCAATACAATATAAAAGTTTTGTATCATAATATATCATCCTCAAATAAGCGTAAAATCCATTAAAGGATGTTGACCTAGATGAAATCAAAACTCTTTTTAAAGAAATATCTCTTTCTATTTTGAAATCATTTAAGAGACATATATTTATAAAATAAAACATTTTCTTTGAAAATATTCTTATAAGCTTGTAAGGGAAGCTTTGACGATTTTATAACGGCGGAAAATAACCGCACCCACTATATAAGTTAAAAAAAACATTCTTATCTTAATTCTGTCGAAAAGGTTAAAAAGCACCTTGTTTGGAAAACGACAGAAAGATTCCCTTATAAACCTCTTATAAAAAGTCAAACAATGGTATAAATGACTTTAACCCATATTATTTTAAATATTAAAAATGTTTTGAAATATATTTTGAAGAAACATGGATGTGGATGATAACGAGATCCCAGTAGATTATTACGTATAAACAACCTCGGATAATGAAGAGATTGTGAAATAACCCTTACCTTGTACTTTTCCTTGGTTGGGGTAGGTTAACCTCCAGTATAATGGTGAAATAATTGTTATTAAATTTCAAAATAATCATATACATTAATATGATATCATATATGATCTTTTAATATTGATTTGATAATAATATCTTAGTATTATCTTTGTTTCGGGTGTTAACTTACTTGTTTTATTTTATATGTTTTGTTACGTAAGCCATGTTTGTAATGGACAGGTTGTATATTATTCATATCCAGAATGATATCATGTCCTTAAACATCATTTTTAAATCATCAAATGATAATTATACTTGAATGGATACGATGGAGAATGAATCCTATCGTGTTTGTGGAGTCGGTAGTCCGTACGTACGCACGAGCGACAATATCATTATTTTAATATTAAAATAATATATAAATGGATGTTATATCATATATACAGAATAATTAACATGTTATATTTATTATTTACATGAGTTTCACATCATTATTATACCAATCCAAATAATAATATATTGAATAACAATTACACCACGACGTGGAGACGGTAAGCCGTACGTACGCACGTATGGTGACATGTTATTTAAAGGGTGGATAGAATACTGAATATGGTTGTACCATATTTATAATAACATCACAGTATATGTGAGATACTGGAGTTATTATTTTAGAATGGTAAGAACAAAGAAAAAAGAAGTAGAAGAAGAAAGGAACTTGAAAAGGGGTGGTGAAAACGTTACCTCTTCTTCGGGTTCTTCCTTTTGATTTGATCAAAAGGGCTCCGTAGGATGGCTTTCTGATCAAACTAAGGCCTCTAGGTTGTAGTGAGGGAAGTTGGGAGAGTATTTGGGTAGAGTTTGGCCGAGCCAAGTGGCTTGAGAGGTGTTAGGAATGAGTAGAAGTGGTCTCCTTTTATAAGGGAGAGGAGGGGCTCTTTAGGAAAGAGTTAAAGTATTACTTTATAATATAATTATATTCGGTTTATAATGGTCCAAAAATCATTTAGGTCGAAGATAAGATGACTAATTTTCTAAATAATATCAACCAATAAAAATTGGACAGGTTTTAGATAATATTTTAATCATTATAATCTTATTTATTTAAATGATTTATTAATGAGGTAAACATTGCATCATTATTGTGTCATTAAAAATTTAAATTATTTGATGTATAAAAATTATAAATAAAATATCATTATGTAGGAAATCTTTTTAGATTTCTAATGAATATTTATAATCGAAATAAAAACATGTATAACCCTATGTAAAAATTGTTCTTCTAAAAGATGTAAGCTTATGCCATTTTTATTTTTATTTTAACTTAATTAAAATAAAATGTCATTATCACTTACAAGTGGATCCATGGGGTCCAAAAATCAACCCAAAGATGCCCATGGTCGACCATGTATCAACCAATAGGGTTAATACAGGTTTTAGGGTAATTTAGTATTATTATAATATTATTTTTTTAACCCTTATTTACCAGATTTACCCTTAACCATGGTAAATATAATATTTACTGCAGTAATTATTCAAAATGTCTAAAAATAAAAGTTATCTATTTACACAATTTGAACATCCTGATTCCAAATATGGAATCTATTTTCCTAAATTCAAAACACAGAAGTGGCAGAAATTAATTTAAAATTAATTCCCGCTGTCAAAACAAAAAACGTGTTTTTAAGAGATAATAACTATCAAAAGATTGACACTTGTTTATGTTCGGTTTAATTGTAAAATTATGTCCAATGACCAAAATTATATTAAATGGTAAAAATATATTCTAAATGTACTTTAAAACTACTAAAATTCATAATTTATCAATATTAATTATTTTGATTAAAAAAGTTGATTTTAATTAAAATTTAGTAATTTTCACTATTCATCTAAATATAAAAGTTATCCGAAAAGTACCAAAATTTCACCCTAGGCTAATTTCAATATTCCGAATCCAAAAATGAAGTCCATTTTGAAATATAAAATATATATGATTTCAAAAAGTAGGTATTACTATTCACAACGGCTAGTTTAATTAGTTGTGGTGTGTGTTAGAACTCGAGGTTGCGTACAACACACGCTATCGCATTATTCGAAGGGAAACGTACCGTGGAAGCTTGGGGTGTTACAACCCCCATTCAAGGGTTTCCTCCTTAGGGTGAGTCATGAGGATTTGATCAGACTATGATGAATCTGATTCATTCGATAACTTGAATACATCGAATGCATTCCTAGGGCTCAATCTCAACACCAAGTACCTAAGTTCCCTCGTAAATGTCCTTTATGCATGATGTTAAACTATACGGGTTCAAAAAACTATGTGGCTTTTGATTCTGTTTTTAATCAAGATACATAGGACACCTCATAATGATTCTATTCCATTCCCGATACATTAATCACCTCCTTATATAGATGTAAACTATGAATTTTATAGTTATATAGCATCAAAATATAACATTATTGCCCTTAATGAGATATTGATAATGTAATTTAGATACATAATGATGGACATATTGATAGAACCCATTTTCAAATAGTCAGATTCAATAGTTGATAATTTTATTAGAGTAATCGGTCCTATATTGGGATTAGGAATAGATTTTTTAACACAACATAAATCCATAAGTGATTCTTAGAGTAGGAAATAATTCCCCTAATATTGTTGTGGTGAGACCATCCTCCCATCCTCAAGATAAATGTGAGTTCCTAAGTGTCATTGGATATGAAACCCTAAATGACTACTAGCCTTTGGAAATTAGGTTCATACTCAGTAATGGATGTGGGGATAATTGGGATTCTTACTGGAAAGAAACATAGTGATCCGGATGTGATGATCTGTGCTTCATAATAAAACCTCCTCACAATCAATAATTGGGAACCTCCAAATCCATTTTCCCTCACGAAACAAAAATTTTAAATCCAACATCAAATCATTTGACTATGACATATCCATCATATGTTGAATATGATAGACTAACCAATTCATTTTGTACCATTTTATTCCTACCAAGCATTTTATATTCCCATCAAAAAAATTAATGAACCTGAGTTCAAATCATTTGAATACGAAATATCATTCACTAGTTATAAAGGATAGACTTTGCAGTTCATGTGCGACTATTTTTTCCTACTATGCATGTGAAATTAATATGAAAGAAAAATGGTTATCTCTATTAGTAATCATTTGACAGAAAAATATTCTCTATAAGTTAAATATGATAGAATTCCCAATCCTTATAATATAACATTCTATGTATAATGCATGTCATGTTCCCATGAAATAAAAAAAATCGTTAAATCGATATGAAATCATTTGACTACGACATCTTTTTCACAGGGTAAAAATGATAGACTACCCATTTCTCATCAGACTATTTTAATACTACATGCATGTGGTTTTCCAATGAAATAAAAAATGGTGAACCCAACATGAATCCATTTGAGGATGGCATATCCTTCATAGGTTAAAAATGATAGATTTATTTTTTTTCATAGGACCATTTTTTATATCCTTCTTGTGATCATACCATGATATAGAAATAGTGAAACCAATATGAATATAACAAATAACAGAAATCATTGGTTGAATAAATGTAAGTAATGTTGTCATGAAATAATTACATCCTTGACATGAAAATTGAATGTGGGAAAAATAGAGTGACTGAAAGTAATAAATGATAATTAATTTAACAGTGCATATCTGATTGAGAATGTATCATGTTTGAGACGGTTCTCTGATTTATGAACATTTTCCTTGTTTAATTCAGGATTTTACACTCTTATTGTACAAACAAAACCCTAACTTGAGATCATGTATTCATTTAGCTATCATTCTGGAGAATTACTAGTGGCTACAACCCCTGTGAGTCATAGAATTAGTTCACATTCCCAGCACCTTCAATATTATGTATAGAATGAAATGGTTTTGTAATACCACAAACAAGATAAAATCCAAACCCTTCAGGCTACATGAAAGGGTCTTTAGAAACCAAAATAGATTATTCTTTATCTCATAAAGAAAGATACATTGAAACAGGTGTCTCTCGTTGCCACCCCTAGTCGCTTCTGAAGTATATCACTGGAGCACGATAATCACTATCTTCAGTATCTAATGAAACTGGATCAATGGGTCAACTACTACTCCATTCCACTTCAAGAGAAGCTAAGGAGGGCTCTTGTCAACGGTCATTACCAGTTCCATCCCACTGGTGCCCCTCAGTCGCCTACTGAGGGCACCAAATAACACATTTCCACCTACTACACCCATGCATAGGAAGCAAGGAAGTAAGATTGGGTGTGAAATATTATTATAATTGGGAGAGGGATTATATCGACTATTCCACTAATGAATCTCTATGACATATTCAATTACTTTCTAGTGAGATGGGACATATTTATACTCACTAAGATCAAGTATGAAATCATATTCTTTTAGTAAGAATCTACAAGGTTCATATCCCAACCCACATGCATGAGGCCCATCAGCTTATTCTGATAGAATAAGGAGGAAATATGTGGGATTACATCCGTAATTCAAATGAATATGTCTTCCAGAATATGTTGGAGACATAAAATGTGCATTCCTACATTCCTTTGCACACTTTTTTAAAATCTCACTACATTATAGAAATAGATAAATAATCTTGTAGGAATATTCTGACAATGGTAAATATATTTGGAATGTTTTATTTTCCTATCTTTATAGAAAGGAAAGACAAATACTTTGATCAGTTTGAACGAGTGGTTTTCCAAGAGAAATCACATATTATTACTACCATATAAGATTATTATCGAAATTTTATAGTAATGTATGAGGCAATAGACTTGGCTCATATTCCCATTCCCACTGGGGATCACCTAGTGAGAGGGGGAAAATCCTCAGGATAAGTGTACATTATTATTTAAAAAGACTAGAGACATATTCCAATGGCACCAGACTAGGCTCATATTCTTGTTCTATCAAGGGCTCACCATGTGAGAGCAGTACATGCCGCATGGAAGGATCATATCCTTTTTGGAAAATACTGGGGGCATATTTCCAAGATGTTGGATTGGGATCATATCCTCATTCCAAAATGGGTCCACCAGGTGAGAGTAGGATACACCCAATGATAGGATCATATTCATCTTAGTAAAGATATATATCATATCCAAGTAACTCACGGAAGCCGGGATTATATCCCTACATCCACCGATGAATGACATCACCAGTATGCTTCAATGGATACACATGAGATGGATAATATCCCATCTCCCATTATGGATCTCCGTTGGAATATTATCATAGGGAATGAAAATTTGGATCGGGCTCATACCCCCGCTTTAGGAATGCACAACGGGAAAAAAATCTTTTTCAACGAGCTATATGAGACAAGATTATTTCCTGTCGTAAATAGTCTATTCCCGAGATTATTTGCGACGGTTTTTGGTGGCCCATCACGAAAAGTATTGGGCGGTTTGGCGTGGATTGTGTGCGAAACAATTGGAAGGTTATTTGCGACGGGCGGAATATTCCCCCCGAAAATAGTTAGTCGCTTGGAGGTATTTGCGACGAGACGTGTCGCAAATACCCGGCAGTGGTAAATGGGTTTTTTGGGACGGGATTGTTATTTGCGACGGGGGAATTCCCCCATCGCAAATAGTTCTTTGCACAGAGGGTATTTGCGATGGGTCCCGTTGCAAATACCCGGCGGCGGTCAATGAGTTTTTGTGACATGATGTCGCCCCGTCGCAAAACGTGTGTCGGCAGGTACCTTTTACGACGGGTCCTGTCGCAAATATCCTTTTAACCACTGCCAGCAATTAATGCGGGAAAAAGTATTTTTGACGGGCCCTATCGCAACAAAGACCTGTTGCGACGGTATTTCCGTAGCAAAAGGTCCTGTCGCAAGTAATCGAACCTATATATACCCCCATCCATTTTTCAAATCCTCATCTCTTTTCTCACTTTTTCTCTCTCTCTAAACCATTATTTTTAGAGTGAGAATTATTTTGAGTTTGTTTTTTTATGAAAAAGTTTTGAAGCCATCTACATCAATGGAAGCTCATGTTTAAAGGTATTTATATTTTATATAATTAAATATTTATTTCATTTTTTTGTTAAATTTAATTAATTTTGATTAGTTTTAATATAATTAGATTTACATTTTTTTGTTAAGAGTATTTATTTTTAATAATAAATTGAAATTATTAGTACTAATTTTTTATAAATAGAAATAATTAGTAATAAATATAAATAATTAGTAACAAATAGGAATAATTATGAATGAAAAGGAATAATTAGTAACGAATATGAATAATTAGTAATAAATAGTAATAATTAGTAATAATTAGGAATAATTAGAAATAATTAAGAATAATTATTTATAATTAGCTGTAAAAAAGAATAATCTGTAATAATTACATATAATTAGAAATAAATAGTAATAATTCAAGATAATTAGGAATAATTAGAAATAAATAGTAATAAATAATAATAAATAGAAATAAATTTGAATAAATAGTAATGAATAGGAATAAATAGTAATAAATAGGAATAATTAGTAATAAATAGGAATAATTAGTATTAAAAAGGAATAATTTGTAATAAATAGGAATAATCAATAATAACTAGGAATAAATAACAATAAATACTAATTAATAGGAATAAAAAATAATAAATACTAATCAATAGGAATAATTAGTAACAAATAAAAATAATTAATAATAAATAGGAATAATTAGTAATAAATAGGAATAATTAGTAATAAAGAGTAAAAATTAGTAATAAATAGGAATAATTAATAATAAATAAGAAAAAATAATAATAAATAGGAATAAAGAATAATAAATACCAATAAATAGAAATAATTTGTAATAAATAGGAATAATTAGTAATAAATAAGAATAATTAGAAATTATTAGGAATAATTAGAAATAATTAGGAACAAATATTTATAATTAGTACCAAATAGTAATAATTAAGAATAATTAGAAATGATTAGAAGTAATTAGTAATAATTAGTAGTAATTAGTTGTAATTAGTATTAATTAGTAGTAATTAGTAGTAATTAGTAGTAATTAATAGTAATTTGGACTAAATAGTAGTAATTAGGACAAAATAGTATTAATTAGGACTAAATAGTAGTAAATATAACGAAATACAAATAAATTGTAAAAAAATACTAATAATTAGAAATAAAAAAGTAATAAATAAGAATAATTAGTAATAAATAGCAAAAAAATAATAATAAATAGGAATAAATAATAATAAATACTAATAAATAGTAATTATTACTAATAAATAGGAATAATTAGTAATAAAGAAGAATAATTAGTAATTAATAATAATGATTAGTAATAAATTGGATTTATTATTAATAAATAGGAATAATTAGCAATAAATAGTAATAAATAGGAATAATTAGTAATAAATATGAATAAATAGTAATAAATAGATAATATTTAATAATATTTAGTAATAATTAAAAATAATTAGGAATAATTAGGAATAAATATTTATAATTAGCAATGAATAGGGATAATTTGAATAAATTGTAATAATTAGAAATAAATAGTAATAAATAGAAATAATTAGTAATAAATATGAATAAATAATAATAAATACTAATAAATAGAAATAATAGGTAATAAATAGGAATAATTAGTAATGAATATGAATAATTTGAAATAAATAGGAATAATTAGTAATAAATAGTAATAAATAGTAATAATTAATAATAAATAGGTATAATTCGGAATAAATAGAAATAAATATAAATAAATAGGAATAATTAGTACTAAATAGGAATAAATAGTAATAAAAAGATATAAATAATATTAAATAGAAATAATTAATAATAAATAGAAATAATTAATAATAAATATGAATAAATTGCAATAATTAGGATTAAATAGAAATAATTAGGATTATTTAGCAATAATTTGGATTTATTAGTAATAATTAGGATTAATTAGTAGTAAATTGTAATAATTATAAATAAATAGTAATAATTAGAAACAAATACTAATAAATAGTAATAATTAGTAATGAATAGGAATAATTAGTAATAAATAGAAATAATTAGTAATAAATAGAAATAATTATAAATAAATAGTAATAAATCATAATAAATAAGAAAAAATAGGAAAATAGGAAAAAATAGGAAAAAATAAGAATAAATTCTAATAACTTGTAATAACTTGGCACAATTTTTAGAGGATTGACGACACTCATTTTACTCGATGACCCTTTTTCTTTAAACTTTCACCGACTGAAAACATTATGAAAAGTATGCTTCTAACTATCCATATCCAATATCATATGCACGAGTTTGAATATTCATTCGTAGGACCACATTTTTTATAATGTTTTGAGGCGGTGAAAGTTGCAATAAGATGATTCATCGGTGAAAAGTGAGCTCTTTTGTCTGATGGCTCATTTACATGCATCATTGTCACACACAAATCACAATGAAGAAACTGCCTGGAGATACGCTTATACATTCTCATATGCATGAGAATGAATAATCATACCTCCGAGTAGATTCTTCATTGTGATTTCAGTGTGAGAAAGATGCATGTAAATGAGCGTCGGACAAAAGTGTAGTCGTCAGTCTATTGGAAATTGTGTCGCCTAAATTTAATGGTAATTCTTAAGAAGTAGTTTTAATTATTTATCTTCTTTTTTCAGATAGTTTTTTTATAATTACAAATAAATCAAAAAAAGTGATGATTTATATTTTGTAAAAAAATATTGAACAAGGATATCAACATCAGTCATTATTAGATGATCACGCTTAGATAAATCAGTGTAGACATCGAAATGGTTTAAATTTAAATACTTTATATATTGAGGGTGTTGAAGATTTCTTATCATGTTCATCATCAATACCAGAAAATGTTTTAGAAGGTAAAATTATGCGTCCTTGTAAAAAAATTTCTATGAGAACGTTTGACACATTAGAAAAAGTTGGGGGAAATACCTTATGGTTTGGTTTTTACCAGATTGTGTTTTTTGGTATAAAAACGATGAACGCAGTTCCATAGAGGATACTAAAAACATGATTCTAGATCCATCACAGTTTCAAAATTTAGTGGATGATGTTGTAGGTCCATCTGTTCAACAAACTGACACTCAAGATGATAGTGATTTAACTCTTGAGTTTGCACCTTCTGAATTTTATGAGTTGTTGAGGTCTGTTTAGGATGCATTATATCATGGTTTCAAGATAACAAATTAGAAGAGGTTTCAAAATTTATGGCTATTAAATCAGATAATGAAATGTCAAACAACTATTTTGATTAGATATTCTCTTTTTTTAAAACACTATTACCAGAAGGAAATGTGTTTCCTGCAAATTATTATGAGAGAAAGGGTCCGGTTCCTAATCTGGGCCTTAGTTATCAGAAGATTCATGCATGTAAAAATGGTTGAATCTTATATTCCTGTGAAAACGAGTCATTGGATAGTTTTCCCACCTGTGGACAATCGAGGTATAATGAAGCTCAGCCATGGATGTCTGGATCGATTCTAGTAAAAAAGTTGAGATATTTCCCCCTTACACCTAGGTTGCAGTGTTTATTTTTGTCTCAGAACATAGCATCACTGATGTCATGGCACAAAACCAAGATTTAAACTGGTAAAAGCATGAATCATCCATATCATGGTGATTTGTGGAAACATTTTGACCGTCTGCATCCGTCTTTTTCTATACAAGCCCAAAACGTGTGATTGGGTCTTTCTACTGACTGTTTTTATCTGTTTGGTTCTTATGGTAGTCAGTATTAATTATTGACCTGTCTTTATAACTCCATACAATTTACCTTCATGGATGTGGATGAAGGAGCCCTATATATTTTTGACTCAATTATTCCATAGACATCCAAAAAAGAATATTGATGTTTATTTGAATCCATTGACTGATTAGGTAAATTCATTGTGGAGTGATAGAGTTAGTATATATCATTTTTCTGTGAAAAAAAAATTTATATTAAAAGATACATTGAAGTGGATGATTAGTGAATTTCCGACATATGGCATGTTATATAGCTAGAGTACACATGGTCTGAAATCATGTCCTTATTGTATGAAAGACAACAAATCCTTTATGCTCATTATTGGAAAAAAACATTTCTATTATGATTGTCACCGCATATTTCATTCAACTGATCATCCTCTTCAGAGGAAAAAATCTCATTTCCGAAACGGTACAATTGAATGGGATAAACCTCAAAAGTTGATCTCAGGTACAAAGTTAAAATCAGTTGTATTTTCATTTCCTCACATGACATTTGTGCCACAAGTAAACCAACAAAAAAAATATGGCTTTGGGAAAAAATATAATTGGATAAAACGAATCATTTTTTGGGATCTTCCATAGTGGCCTGATTCGTTAGTCTACCACATGTTGGATTTCATTCATATTGATAAATAATATTTTGCTAATATATTTCATACAATTTTGGATACACGAGGTAAGACCAAAGATACTGTAAAATCATGATTAGATCTTTCTCAAATTTGCAGGCGACCAGAACTTGAACTATTTGAAAATGTCAGATCACAGAGGTTAATAAAGCCAAATAAAGATTATACACTATCCAAATAGAGTCGCTTATTATTTTTTCAATGTATTACAGATTTGAGACTTCCAAATTGTTGTGTGTCCAATTTGGTAAGTTGTGTTAAGAATCATTATATTACTGGTTTATAAATTCAAGATTGTTATGTTTTAATGGAAAGACTTATGCCGATTGGATTCAAAGGTTTGTTGAATTCTATGATTTGGTATTCGATAACAGACATATCATATTTTTTCGAGACATTTGTGCTGTGACAACAGACTATGATTCCCTAAGAAAACTCGAAGAAGATGTTGATGCAATTATATATAAACTGGAAAAAATCGTTATGTTGGATTTCTTTGATTCAAAGGAACATCTGATATTACATTTGACACATGAAGCTAAATTTGGAGGTCCCGTACAATTTCTATGGATCAAACCATTCAAGAAATGCATGCAGAAATTGAAAAAAAAAGTACGTAACAAAGAATCTGTTGAAAGATCAATTGCTGAAGCTTATTTGCAAGAGGAAATTGCTTTTTTATGCTCTTGTTATTTTGAATCACAATATCCTTCAAAACAAAATCAAATGGGATGAAATGAGGGGAATGTTAATGAAGAAATGGATAATCAATTATCATTTTTTAATCATCCAAATCTTGGTTTCGGTGGAGTTCATGAACGATGGCTTTCAGATGACGAACATCACAGACCTCAAACATATGTTTTGATCAACTGTGAAGAAATGAAATCAATTGGGTTGTGAGTGCTTCTATAACATATTCTATAATTTAGGTTTTAGTATGTAAACTTATTTTATTTGTAGTTTATATGATTATCATATCAATAAACAACTTCCACAAATTACATCATCTCCTTTTGAAGAAAGCAGAAATAAAATGTTCACAATGGTTTCAAAAACGGGTTACATAAATTATTGACAGTTTAATATCAATTCCCTTTATTATTTATCATATTGATAATTCTTTTAAAAAAATTTAGTTGTCTCAACATGATGATAAAATTGATATGATACCGTGTATATTGAGTAACCCACCATCCAAAATGGTTTAATCTTATAATGCATATGTGGTGAATGGTTTTTGATTTCATACATGTGCATATGGGGAATAAAAAAACAATGAACAGTGGAGTTTTCGTGATAGGATCACATCACATTGAAACTAATGTTTACTTTTATGGCATTCTGGATGAAATTACTGAGTTGTGTTATCTAGGATAGAATTACATAATGATGATTAAATGTAGGTGGTTGGATACTGAGAGAGGCTTGCATGTTCATCCGACTCAAGTAATCATCGATATTAAATTTAAAAGTATTCTTGAAAAAAATGAACTATTTTTACTGGCTCAACAAGAACACCAAAATTATTATGCAAAGTATTGTGCTACTTCAATAGACTTGAGTGATTGGTGGAGTATAATAAAAATGAAATCTCAGGAAAATCAGTTTACTCAAACAGAATGTGGTTCCGATGAAGTGGTAGGAGTTGACATTTTTCAAGAGACTGCTCAAAATATATCTTTTTCACAAAGATACGTGAATATCGATGATGACACCCCACAATTAAAAATCGATGATGACAAATATGATAATGATGTGACAAATGAATTTGAAATGACAAGAGATGATGAAATTGAAACTCATATGGATATTGATGATGATGGGGAGGAAGATGAAGACATTGAAATTGAAAACTACGAAGATGAGGATGATGATGGACATTGACACAGTTAAATTCTGGTTATAATCATATCTAATATATATCTATATATAACAGATATTTTAAACTGTCTACTAAAAACAATAATTTTGTGTTTCAGATGGATTCTAATATATTTCGCGAGTTGTAGGAGGCTGATATACCTTTGGATGAGGGGGATTTTGGATCTTCTGACCCTCAACCTACTGGTGGTTAATGGGGTACATGGAGGGGGTGCGGTATTGCATGAATAATGTTTCCTAACACAATCCCCAAGTGACATCCACGTCTTGGCTTAGATCCACACACACAGAGGTATGGTAATCTATATATTTTAGTTAGAATTCATTAATTTATTTATATATATACTAATTTTTGATTATTTATTCCTTTTTTACACTTTTATGCATGTATCTATAGGACATGGAGGCACTATCTTGTGCAATTATTTTTCTAAGACATAGATCACATAAGAATATATTCATGTTGATGTGCGGTGCGACATGTTCGATCATTTGATGGTACGTAAATAATGATTATTTATTTTGATATTTATTTTATTAATATCTTGATATTATAAACTATTTGTAGGGTTTATGGTATCTCATCGATGATATCATGTGTGACGCTATCCATGCGGCATGGAAGGTGTCTATGTGTCACCATTTTCGTAATTTTTTGCACAATTTTAGAAGAACAACCATTATGAAAGCAGAAGTGACAGAATTTGATGAGTCTTGTAGAGCCCACCGACCAGAGTACATTTCATATCATGTTTGGGATGGATTAGGTTTACACTGGTTGGGTGGTGGATTTCGGAGGAGATCTTCAGTGGGACGGAAGAACCGGGGGAGACAGGAGGTGACACATCGAGCTGGTTGTCGTACATTCAGTATGCATAGAGAGCATCTGGTAAGTATTTTTTTTAAATATTTTATATAACTTTAAATATAAACAGTTTATATTATATTTCTGTAGGCAGTCGAGCATCCTGGTATTACAGTGTTCGACGTTTATCGGAGGATGTACAATGATCCAACCACTTGAGAGATTAGAGATGATCTCCAGCATCAGATTTTGGTTAGTATTATTTTATCAATTTGACAATTAACTGCATATAATATTTTCACCACATTAATTTAAAATTGAAATTTAAGGAGTCATATAAGGATGAGAGCTCATAGACATAGGCTGAGAGTCAGGACGAGACGACTGATCATACCAGTGCCCACCATTTTGATGAGGCGGCATAAATGCAGGGGACTCAGTATGGCTCTGAAAAGGGCCTAGTGGTTGGTATCAGCTTTCATTTGACTCCTGATAGTTATTATTGTACAGCTGGGATGTCGGTGTCCAGCTCAAGTGGATTTTGTGGAGGGGCATCATCTATTGCCTCATAGTATTAGGAGCAGTTGCGAACACAGGATGTGCTTATAAAGAGTTTGAAGAAGCAGCATGAAGAGATATGTCAGCGATAGTAGAAGTAGCAGTAGCACGAGGAGGAGTTGCGTTGATGGGAGCAGCATCGGCAGTAGCAGTATCCCATGTAGATGGAGTACTTACACCGTCTGACTCGTAGTTTAGCGATGGAGTTTCCTCCATCATCTCCTACACCTCCTCCACCTCCTCCAGAAGATAACCCCCAGTGATTTGTTTTTATGGTAAAACATTTGAATTCAAGATTTGTTGTAATATGAACTATTTACAGTTTCTGTCTTTTATATAGGTGCAAATATAGCGTAATTATTTTTTTATTTTTAAAACATTATATTTTATTATTAGTATTATATTTTAAAATATTGGTTTATTTCACTAATAATAATAATAATATTTTATTATTTTTAAATATTTTTTCGTAAATAATGAGAATTTTAATAATTTTTAATTATTTTATTATTTTAATAATATTCATATTAATTTATTATTAATCATATTTTTATTAAATATATTTTTTTAGTATTATATTTTATAATGTCTGTTTATTTTACTAATAATAATATTTTTTATTTTTTTATTATTTTAATAATAATAATATAATTTTTTCATTAATCATAATATTAATAATTTTATTTATTATGGTATGTATTTGTGATGAGACCTTTTGCAACGGGATCCTGTCTTAAATAATCTAAATATAATTTTTTATTATTAGTATTTGTGATAGGATGGTGGGGTCATCGCAAAATGTTTTTAAATATATAATGTATATAATCGGATGGTTATTTGCAATGAAAAACATACCCATCGCAAATACCATTTTTTTGCAATGGGCGCGTCGTAAAAATAATGTATTTGGACCCTGTTTTGTACAACGGGATATTTGTGATGGGCCCCTGTCGCTAAAGCCTATTTGCGACGGGATCCCATCGCAAATATGCCATCATAAAAATCTATAATTCTAGTAGTGATGGCTGGCCAGCATATTCTAGAAACAACCCACCAGTAGGATCATATTCAAACTTATTATGAATAAGATCATTATAATAATCTAGAAGATTATCAGCATTGGGATTATATATGAGTATCACCATAATCATATCAACCTATTTCAGTATCCATAATACCATTCACTCTTATACCTACACAACCCGAAAGGGTAGGTCAACATATTCTTACCACAATGTAGAATGCGTCTCATATCCTAGACCTAATAAATGCAAATTTATTTAAGGCCACTAAAAACAATTATCAACACCTCAAGGGTCTAATGAATTCTTAATTGATGTAGAGTTGAATAATTACATGTACATTCCTTCTCATGGTAATGTAGTTATGGATCGTAGAGTCTTTACTCCTTATATCCACTATTTCCAAACTCCCCACGATGGTATTGCCTTAAGACAAGGAAATAATCCCCTTTCATAGACACCTTAATATAGATTTGTTCAAAAAACTATACCACCTTCTAATAGAGAGGTTCAAAAAAAGGTGTTCACCCTTATATAGTTCCCCCCTAGGTCCCATCAACCTTTCACCTTGTTTAACAGGAGACCTTGAGAGGCAAGTTATATAGTGTGACCAAGTGAAGGTGTGTAAGTCCGATGAAGAGGAATAAAACATTGACATATATAAATAGTTTTCTAGAAGAAACCTCCCAAACATATTCTATAACCTTGGGACTTCTAAAAAAGAGATCCTTAATGACCTATATAAGGATTCTATGCCCTACCTATGCCAAATTATTTTGGAAAATCATCAATTATTAAAGGATAGATACCTACCTTATCCAATAAATGAGGGAAACCTTTATATCATCAATATACTATATTTTAATCTTGACCTATATACTATCTCTATGTCCATGGACCCTAATTCAAAAAAACAAATCATAAATATACAACATTATTTCCACCAATTCATCACAACTCATTAACATATGATCGCCAAAACCTCATCAAGTATCCATATATGAGTACGGGGAAATTACATCGGTTTTCAATTCACTACACCCCACGAATAGTAGAACATCCCAAATGTGGCGTCCTATAATTTCATACCATCCAGATTAATTTCATACCAACTTTATTAATTAGTTGTTCACTATAATAAAATTCCACCACATTAATGGTGTCAAGACATCATGAACGTAGGGAGAGGACTTCCAATGGAACTTGGAAATAGACCCCTCAATGTATTGTGAATAAATTTCACACTTAATAGGAAAAGTTATTATCAACCAAAATACATACCACAAATAATGAATCCCATCATTGTATACCATTTAACCCTACTTACACACAAGAACAACATCCCAAAATCAAGTGGTTCATAGTAGCATCTTTCATATAGCCATCCCGAAGAGAACCAAACCCATCAGGCAAGGGGAATATTTTCCACCTCCTCCACCTCTTGGATAATCGATAAGTGAGAGGATTTAGGTCACATATAAATCAACTAAAAAACAAACCACATCACACAGGGATGGGGGAATTTTTATCTCAATTTCCATCCCTAGGTTCATGACACCATGAGAGAGACCATGAGAAATCAATTGTGACTATAGATCATCCCCATCTACAGGGCTGTGGGAAATTACTTCTTGATGTCCATATCAAGATTCATCAAATACTCCTTAAGAGTCATCATATCCCAAATAGTAGGGAAAAAATTCCAATTGTGGCCTCTGATAGTTCCCATCCCATAAGGAAGGGGATGTTTCATCGTCCCCATCACCACAGAGGTAATTAGACCTCTATAGATTGAGAGGTAAATATCAATATTTAACATACCATCTATTCCATCTATCTAAAGATGAACCTCTGCTATTTGGGGACAATTTGGAAAGCATAAAGACAAACTCTCTCAAGGTCACTATTCATATGATGAGACAGGAGGAATGTATGACCAAAGTAATCAAACCCAATATGGGAGAAGCTAAAATGGTAAAATATGGCCAGGGGTTAGAAAAACAACATTTATTTAAGTAGTGTAGAATCACCCCACTATTTTGCTAGTAATGGAAAAAAAATAACATTTCCTCATATACATCTATGAATTTCATTACTATTAACACAAAAGATAATGTGGATGAAGTTGAAAATGCAGAGGGTTGAAATAAAATATATATATCCCATGATACGGGTGATCTGGATCCACCTAGAGTGCCTTGACGTATATTGAACCCAAGGAGAATAAAAAACATGGCACCTCAAAATATTGAGTTACCACCTCTATGGTAGAACACTACATTGGAAAAAAGGTAAGAATGGCTTTCATCCCCTCTTTTACCTAGAAGAGTGGGAGTCCCTTCCATGGAGGGGAATTTGAGATAATATGAGGATGAGATAAAAAATATCAGACAACTCAAAAAGGAGATACTCAAGGAAAACATTACCATTGGGTATTCTCTTTAATAAGAGATGAATATACCTCCTTCCAAATATTGTGAATGATATGATCCTATTGTATGAGTGGAATTTGATCATGTGACTAATTACAAATCTAGGAATCATGTCTACATATATGAGGAAATCAAAGATGATTGTGACATACCTCCATTATGATGAGATATTATCCCTAATTAGGGTGATCATTCAGTCTTAGAGAAGATCATGAATTACTAGGACATGAATGTGATTCCAGCTCATCAAGCACTATGTGATCCCTTTTGATGGGAAGAGACTAAGATAGTAGTGCCTCTAGAATTACATAATTCCATTGAGTTCCTGGCTACACAAATGGAAGCTATGGAATTGGAATGTGCACATGTGTCGCTTGTGAAGAATCCTTATCCCGAATGGGTGTATGAATTCCCCCCCCACCCAATTTTGGTAAACCTTCCTTCTCCCAATTTTTGGCATGGGAGATCCATAACAACATATCACTTTGTTCATGTCCTCATGAGGTCTAATAATATACCCTTGAGATCAATAAAAGGTAACCACGATGTGGTGTCTTTACAGACTCCAATAGGGACAATAGTTTTTGGTATAGAAGCCTCTGATTATGATCCCTTGTTGTGTGGTAAAACCTTCTTCATGAATTACATTTTCAATTCAGATGAACAATTAAGAAAATTACATTTTTCAACATGAAAATTTTCATGAGCTGTGATAATGATAGGGTGTATGAATTCATATGTAGATGAAACATATTAACCTTTTCACTAATTATCCCTCTCTTTTAGTATAAATGTTTGGAAATATATTATGAAAATCTCTAGGATATGATATAGACTACCCTTACCCCAAGGAAATATCTAGTGGGATTTCTTGAGTTTGTGGAAATGAGGAATCACCTAGAAGATTTAATTCATGGGACATGAGATAAGTATTGACTCATTCCCTTAACATTAGGTATAGGATCATAATGGAAGTGGCAGATATTGTTAACCTCATACCAGTAGCGTTACCCATTTAGGAAACTAGACATGTCATGAATCGTCCAATGCCACTTATCGAGTGACATCAATAAAAAAAGTTACTCTCGGCCATAAGAAAAAGAAGAGATTAGGGTCAACCGATTTTTCATGAATGGATGAACAAATAACAATCCTTCCAAATTGATTATGTCCCAAATTATTTCTTTGTATCTGAAGTGCCCAGATCAGTGTGAATCACTGAGAGGGGGAGGGGGTGAATCAGTGATCCCTTAAAACTTTTTACTAATTGATTCTTTATCAATTAAACCTCTATGGCTGGTTAAAGCCTCGATACACTCTTCTTGTATCTCTCAACCTTTCCCGAATGATGCAGTAATGAAAAGGCACAGGACACAAGGATTTACAAGGTTCGGCACTAAAGGCCTACATCCTTGCCATGCTCTCCAAGCATGGATTCTCCCATTATAATCTGTTAGTATTACAATGGTTGATACAGAGTCCCACTGTATCTCTCCTGAGTCCCACAGGAGGGTCTTTATACTGCGTCACACAGTGTTACCAGAGTCCCACTGGCCTGCTCCAGAATCTCACTGAAGACTTCTTCTCCCTGAGTCCCACAGGGTCTTCTCCTGGCTCCTCGAGTCACACGAGTAGCTCTTCTTCTTGTTCAGCTCTTCAAGTATCCTCAGCAGCCTGGGATAAAGGCTGCTGGCCTTTCTCTGTACCTCTGATCACTTGTGATGATCAGGGTCTTCTCAATCTACTGAAAACTCAGACAACCAATCTCTTTAACTTCAGTCTGGCTCAGTCTCACATCACTTCAACTTCATGCACTGAATGCATGGCATCACAATATCTTCAAGACTTGGACAACTCAAATGCACACAAGATGGTTTGGCTCTGTTCACGTGTGCACGTGCATGCATGCATGCATGCACTGTCCTCTTTCTCCTCTTGGTGCAATAAACCCTCAGAGGGTGTAATTCTTTTCAGCACACACCTACTTCTGAAACTTTACACTTTATCCAATTTGTTGACACACTTAGAGTGTGTTTTACTTTAGTGTGAGAGTCTTCTTTCAAATTCTTCTAAGTGTGTTCACTTTACTTAGTGCACACACACTAGGTTCGGCCTCCTTATCTCATTGCACACAAAACTTCTTCACTTTGGCAAACACTTGAGCTTGGCCTACTTCACTTGCAAAGCACACTCACTTCCTTGTTCCTTTAATCTTCTTCAAAGTGTGCACTTCACTTATGCACACACTTGGTTCTTCATTTTTCACACACAAGGGCACACCCCTCGGCCTCCAACTTTAAATGCACACACAAAGTTTGTTCTACAATTTAGCACACACACAAGGCTACGGCCAACTCTTGTTCATTTTGCACATAAGGCACTAAGGCCTCGGCCTTCCTTCTTCACCTCTCACACACACAAAGTGTGGTCTTCCACTTCTTGTGCACACACTGCCCGTAGGTCCTCTTCTTGTTTTGCACACACAAAAGGTGTGGTCTTCACTTGATGCACACACAAGGCTATGCCTCGGCCTTCTTTGGCACACACAACCCGAACCCCACTTGTGTGCAGGCGCGCAAGGGTTGCGGCCAAACTTCTCAACACTATGCACACAAACTGTCCACGGCCCTTTATTTATTCATGCACACAAAATACTCGGCCTTCTCAATGGGGCAAGGTGTGGTGGCCTTGGGTCGCGCAAGCCACAAGGGTGGTACTGCCTCTGGTGCGCAAGGTGCACTGGCTGAGGGGCGCGCAAGACCTCCTACCCGCGGGGCGCGCAAGTGCAACACCCGCGGGGTCTTCCTCCTGCCGCGCAAGGGTGCGGGCAGAGAGGGAACAAGCCTCGGGCGCGCAAAGTGTTGCGGCCACGAGCTCTTCCTGCCGCGCAAAGGTTTAGCGCACAGGGGACTTCAGCCGCGCAAATACCTTGCGCGGGGCTTCTTTCTTCGCGAGGCACAAAGGCTTCTCACGGGTCTTTAAAACTTCAGCGTATCAGCAGCTTAATGAGAGCCTCGGCCTCTCTTTTTATAGGCAGAGAAACGCCTCGGATCATCCGCGTGAAATAACTTCAAACACCCGAGATCTTCGGATCTTTAAAAAATCTTTTCAAATCTTGTTTTTCATTCTCGGTTTGACGCGGGTTCTTCCTTTATTTTTCTCCTTCACGTGCATGCGATTTATAACGCATGCACGGCCTCTGTTGAAACCCAATCCATGCAAAACATGAACACCTCATGGCCTCGGCAACTCCGTTTGCCTCGGCTTACATCGAAAATCTTCATTTGTTGCATACACATCCATTTTATAGCATGGCTGTGTTCAGTGTGGCCAGACGAGCACGAGGGAGCCTTCGGCTTCGAAAATGGTGGCCGGGAACTCGAATTTTGTCTTCGGGGAGGCTCTGGTTCAGCGGCTGCTCGCGGGTGGTCTTCGTTCGAGCTCGAGGATGAAGATAAGCCGGGAGCCGTTCGATCGGGCGAATGAAGGACATCGGACGACCGGATTAAATCGGAGGCGCGGCAGATCAGATGAGCGGTCCAGATCGAGCGCGCGATTGCTCGGACGGCGGAGATTTGCTCCCGGTGTAAAATACGCGTACCACATCGAAACGGCGCGGGATTTTGCCGCGGCTTATAACCCTGGCGCTGCCTCAACCCGCCAGTTGAATCTTCTCCCTCCACGGTGCCGCCCCGCACCGTGTTCTCCCTGCGGGCGCGCTCTGCGCCCACTCTCTGCTCCTGCGGGCGCGCTCCTAGCGCCCACTATGCTCCTCCGGCGCGCGGGTTTCACCACCGCGTGCCCTCGGGGGCTTATACACGGCCCCCTGCGCTCCTCCGGGCGTGCCCCAGCGCCTCTGTGGTGTCTGCGGGTGCGCCCCTGCCGCCCTGAGCTCGCCCCACGGGTTCCCCCTTGGGCGTGGCGCCTTAGGCCCACATGAGCCTTGGGATTGAACCCACAAGGTGCTCACGGGCTGGCCATATTTTTTGGCAAAGTAAAGTGTTGAACACTTTGTTAAAAAACAAAGTATCCCCATATGTAAAATGCCAAATTCCAAGCCACTTCTCCCTTCTTCTAAGCCATTCTTCCTCTTCTTTATTTCTTCTTCTTCATTATAATTCATCATACTTCTTCAACATATAATCATTATTTAAGAATGGAATTCTTGAAGGTTCTTCCATCAACCGATGCTCCTGAATCAAAGATTTCTCTCAATGTGCTTCATTGATCCAATTAGAGATCAATTGGATCACTTCCAATTCACATGCACTAAGAGTTAGTACATGGACTTCATTAATGCACATCATCCACTTAGTAGTTGTGGATGGAACTCCTTTCAACTCCTCATGCATTGTCACTACAATGCATGGTCTTCAAACAATGTTGTGACATTGTATCATCATGATACAAGTTCTATGAACTTAAAGAACAGCTCAACAATCGTCAGATATCCTAGAGAATGTTTCAACCACATCTCCTATGCCACTTAGTGAATCTCCTAAGTGACATGCATCTTAGTACCATGGCCATTCTCCTTCATCACCATCACCATCACATCCTTTGACATTCACATCTTGACTCCTTGACATCCATTCATTCCAGGACAACTTCATGCCTCATTGACAACAAATGCAACACAATGCACTTCAGTATCCATGGAAATTAACCTACTGAATCTTTCATAGCACAGAAAACATGATGAGTTCAACCTAAATAATCTCCCCAACTACTTATTTTTCCATGCGAGACAGGGTCACACCATCTAAGAATACATTATCTTCAAATACATCCCCCAATGCATGGTTGATTCTAGATAGGTGATGCTAGAAAATTCATCAAAAATGGTGGCCTATATAACTTTTTCCTAGTCAAGAGGAGATGTATATTTGAAAAAAGTTTCATCACGGTGCGGGTAGAAGTTTGATAACTGGATGTTATGAAAGATAACTGAATTAGTTCATGCTGCCCAGAGAGTATATATTCACACACCCATAATGATCCCATATCCTAATCATGTTACATAAAATATTATTCTAAGAGGTGGATATAATCATCAAAAATAACAATAGATAGAAGAGGAAGAGTCACATTCACCTCTTACACAAGATCAGAATCTTGCATAATTCTCTCTTACAATGTCAAAAGAATGGGAACTACCAAACCAAATTGAAACCTCATCATAAAATTTGATAATATTTGGTTATTTTAATATAATACACTTGGTAGACCCATTCTTATATGATGAATATACCTCTGAGTATGATTTCCCCAATCCTGATTGGGGAATAGGAAGCCGCAAACGGAGGAGATGAGTGTATAAGAGTCAATATGGTCATGGTCAGAACCAATATCTTTGTCAAATCCCCATATAGGATATATATGAATCCATGAACCATGGTAATGAACTCTGATGATATTAATTGAAATTTGGGGTTGACTTATATAACTATAATGTTTTCCCCATCCCAATAATCTTACACAACCTTCTAAAAATGATTCGACTGTCTGATCATGCCCCACAATAGGGAATTCCAGCGTAACCAATGCTACTCCTAGAATATTTTCCCTATACAAAATCACGAGAACCATATTAATATTCCTTGAAATAATAGTCTCTTAAGACACATATTATGTAGAAACCACAACTTGGGAAGTGCTGAACACTATCATAAAATTATTCCATTCTAAAATAACTAGCAGTTTTCCTAGACAAACTCTCAATCCTAGAAGCACTCCATATTTCAAAAGAACTCATAGAAGAACTATTCAAAGACCTCTAAAGTCTATATGAGTTTGAGATAGAATTAAATATATCTGAGCTTTATCAAGTGGAGACAATTCCATTAGAATTCTATATCTCAATCTCTTTTAAAGACCTAGATCAGGAAGAGGCATCAAAGGAAACATTAGATTCCTATATATCCAGGATGACAGGAAAATGTTGAAATTTGAAGAGTTCTTATTTTAAATTGTTCCAGGATATGCATCATTCTGATTTGTAACATTATATGATTAGGTTATAGAAAAGGGGAATTATCTCATAAAAATATATCCATACTATGTTATGATAAGAGATAGAAAAAACCTCTCAGAAGATCATTCTAAAGGCTCTGTTTGGGGATATCACATCTAATGTTGAGTTGATGGTTATAAAAAAGACACTAAATATTAGGTATCAATTTTATGGTCTTTCATTCATACCCACATGGAGATACCTTAAAAATTTCATCAACCCCTAAAATATCCAATTGATGGGATGTTTTTCATGATACATATTGACAGCGCTTGTTTTTATTCTTGTGAAGTCATATATGATGAAATTGGTTTCTACAAAAGTGATTGAAATAATCCAATGAAGGATGAAAATATAATGGTTGTTCCCTCAATGGCTTGGGGACTGCCCCTGTGAGACCATATATTATGCTTGATAGAAAATTATGTACAACCCATAAATCAAATTTAAGTAGTAAACTTAATCCCAACTGATCAAACACCTTATATCTCCATAGATAGTTTAATGAAAAACTATAAATATCAAAATATCTCTGTAATGACTCTTGAAGAAAAGGATGAAAATGTCTCATTCCATGGTCTCTATCACACTGATAGGATATATATAACTACAGATTATCTATCACTCATAAAAATGCCTCCATGAACTCAATGGTTGAAGAAGAAGAGGATACCTTTATGAATCCCCCTCCCATATTTTGGGAAAGTGTCTCCAAAAACATTGATGAGATCAAACTTATAAATATAAGAATAGAATAAAACCCACAAACTATATTGAATTGTTCCACCATGCCTCTCGAAAAAAAGAGATGTGCATCACATTTATAAAGAAACATCAATATGTTGTCACTTGGAATTTTATATAAGTGCCTAGAAATAACCCTGATGTGACTAAACTCTGTATCATCCTACTCGATGACCGTCGAGGATTCAATAAATTGGTCAGGATGTTGAAACCCTCAAATTCTACTAATATAGAGTCAGAGGTTGACAAATTGATCAAATCACATTTTTTCTAATAGGTGAAATTACTATGATGGCTCACTAACATAGAGATTGTAAAGAAAAAGAATAGTCACATTATGGTCTACATTGATTTCTAATACCTTAATTGACAGTAACCAAAATATGATTTCCCATTTCTTATCACAGAACTCTTGATCGACATGACTGCTAGCTTTCAAGCCCTTCCCATCATGGATGTTTACTCTGGGAACAACCAAATAATGATGGATAGGGGATATATTTTTATATGATCACTCCCATTAGATGATAGAATGTTGAAACTATTATCAACACACTATGAATCATATATTTAATCCCTTCTTGGGATGAATAGTGGAATGTTACATCAATGCATTGGTGGTGAAATCATGAGTGTGATGTGATCACATAACAGACCTCCAAAAAGTCTTCAACAACTTGTGACAACATAGTCTGAAAATGAACTTACTAAAATTTTATTTTTGTGTAACATCTAATAAATTCCTCATATTTTTGGTACACCATGATAGTCTGGAGGTTGTCACAAAAAATATATGTGCAATTAGAGTAATTTCACTCCATATGGCTCTCAAAGAACTAAGGGAGAACCTAGGCAACCTCTCTTACATTTAGGATTTCATAGCTAACCATGATAGATAATATCTCTCCATAAAAAAAATGAAAAAGGTAGTCACCTACGAATGAAATGGGTACTACCATGAAGCCTTTGAGTGTCTCAAGGATCACCTTATACACCCACCATATCTGATTCCATTGGTGATATGAAATCCAATAATCTTATACGTGGTCTCTATGGAGTGATCCCAAGGTTCTCTCCTCACATTAAGAATGATGTAGGGAATGATAATAGTCTTCACTACCCCAGCTTATTGATGTTAGGTACTAAAACCTGATAATTTTTTATTGAGAAGAACTGCTTGATTCTTATATTTGCAGTGAAAAATTCAAGGCATTACATGCCACACCACGAAATCCTCATGGTCTCTTGTATTTATCGTCTCACGTACATACTTATTCTTTCTTTGCTAACTGATTCTTTGGATTGATGGGCTGTTATTCTCATATTGAATGAAATTTATTTCTTTTTACAAAATTCACTAAAATGGAGTGTCCTAGATGATTTCAATGCAATATATCCCACCCCTTAAAGTACACCATTGGACAAAAAAATATGGATGAGGAGGTTTTCTATTACCTTGAAACTCCCTGAACATGGGAGATATATTTTGATAGAGCCTCCAAAATCCCTATCAAGATGAGACTAGAAAACCCTATTTTCAATCGGGTTTGTTTAGGGTTGTTTTTGTTTCCCCTAACAACCAAAGTTTTCTATGCCCTCTATCACAATCGAATGGATGTGGGAATAATGAGGCCGAATACTAAGCCATAATTACTAGTTTCAACTAGACATATATTTGAAAATATCCAACATGAATATGAAAGGGGGCTCAACTGGAGTGATAAATAAGACCAATGTATAATATTCTGTCAAAACGGAAAAATTGATCCCTCTCACTGGCTATTTCAGAGGATTGATTACAAAGTTCCCTTTGGAACCCACATTATATCATGTCCAAAAATCATGGAATTCTACTCTAACACAAATTCTAATGCATCCACAGCTCTGTATTAACTTGATTTGGATGAAGTAATAATTTTCTTTACACACCAAAGGATGGTATCATCACTCCTCATATGTCACATGGAGTAAATCATTCATATCAAAACATTACCAGAGCATGATGAACCGATATCCATTCTCATATGGAAAAGACCTGTACATGATTATCTCAAACACGGGATAATCCCAACAGACCGAGTTGACAAAAATATATTTTGCGTTTAGAAGAAAACATTACCCCTCAAGATGGTAAAAATGAGGAAAACCCCCTCTACAAGAAAGGATTTGATGTGATCCTCCGTAGATTCATTTAATAAAGGTCAATTCACTCTATCATGGAATATGTCCATACAGGCTCTGGCAGTGCTAACCAATATGGGACCAAACTATTCCCCCATATTAGGAGGCGTGG
This sequence comes from Viscum album, assembly GCA_963277665.1. Classification (NCBI taxonomy): domain Eukaryota; kingdom Viridiplantae; phylum Streptophyta; class Magnoliopsida; order Santalales; family Viscaceae; genus Viscum; species Viscum album. The sequence goes on from OY728137.1 coordinate 2,050,533,857, forward strand.
TAACTACTAGAAAACAATGATAAAGGAATGTGTGGAGTTCACCATGAGATTTCATTCATGGTAGATTCATTAACACATCATTCATCAACTCCCATAATTTCTGCAAACAATGAAATATTCTAATCCATTTTTCATGTGGGGAAGAGTTGTTGTGGGGAAATATCCACCAGCCATAAATAATAAGTTTAATAATATACTTACTACTATAGTCTTATCATACAAATGGGATAAGTTAATACCCCTCACAGAATTATAAATGAAAAATATAATTAGCTTCATGAAGTCAAATATCATCACTAGATTCAAATTCTCTCACATGATATTGATGATCAATGGCACCAATTTCTATAATACCGAGCTTAAAAAGTTATACTATGAGTTAAAGAACAAGTCCAATAATTCATACCACTACAATGAAGTGGAAAAGAATAAAATTTAGCCTTTAAAATAAGACTACATCAAATATAATCCAGAAGATAGTGAATAATGACGAAAAATCCTGGCCAAATAAGCTATTCAATGAATTATGAGACCACCGTACAACAATGTGTACTCATAAAAAAGCAACTCAATATTCATTAGAGTACAAAACCAGGTTATTGTTTCCAATATAATTTAATTTTCCCTCACTTTGAATTACCATCTTTGGGAAACTGTCGGATGAAAAGTAGTCACAAAAGTGAATGGATGAATTGTAGTGGCATGATGAAAAAAGTTTGTATATGTTATTAAAATTATAAGTTCATGAGAATCTAATTTCATGAGCCTTATATAATAATTTCTTCCTCCATTAATTTCTTCATGGAGAATTGGTATTGCTTATGAGGACCCTAATGGTACCAGGAAATATACCTCCAAAACTCGAACGCAAATGGGAAGCGCCTGATACTGTACACAAATTATATCATAAGGGAGAATACTCATTATCCATGATGGATAGGGAATGTGTTACTACCCAAAAATTTGTAGTTTATCAAGAAATAATTTTCCATAGATCCCATAAATCATTTTTTTATTCTTAATCATATGAAACTAAACTAAATTAAAAGTTCACAATAGCATGGTGTTTAACTGCATAACATTTCACATCCTGAACACATGATATGAAACTGTATGGAATGTTTCCTAACCAAATGAAATTAAATTATATGGAACATGTCCTAACCACATTAAATTAAACTGCCAAGGAAGTGTCATCTCATAGTCCATTTTCCACATATGAGCTATATCTGTGTAAAAGAAAAAAAGATCCTCGTCCCTGTGAGTGAGTCAGACCCACATAGGAAATATTCCATCCAATAACTATGTATGGATTTATTAAAACCATTAATATTATATGTAGTGATTCATATATATCTACCCCTGGGTCCTTCCATGATACAAGTTATTTCACACTGATTCACCTTCATTCTTAGTGCATGATACTAAACTAAATTTGTTATGTCCTTACCGTATGACACTAAACTGCTTGTTTTTTCAATTAATACATATGGATTTATTTTCATCCAAATGATATAAGTAGTGATTCCTAGACCCTTAATATTTTACTTGTCATCATATGATGAAAAATTCCCAGGTCATTCCCATGAACTATCTCACCATGGTCAAAGAACCATTTTATATTCCATGTTTCTCAAACCGATCATCACTTATGAAGGCTTATGGATTTTGGTAAAGGCTTCCCTGTATGAATGAAACATGTCAATTAATGATAGTTTTAGCATGTTTCTTGATGAAATAACTTAAAATTAAAACCACGAGTCCTTGCTTCATGACATTAAACTACATGGTTGATGTCCCTTTAATGATATAAAACTGTGCATTACCATAGACCTTACCTGAGAGGACAAACATCCTTGGTGCTAGTCTCCCATTATACCTCCATTCAAGAACACTGTGTATCTTTATTCATTATATTATTTGATACATAGTGACACCCATATCACATTCATGTGTCTAGAAATAATATTTTATTTTAATGTTGGGTAATCTATGTCCTTTGTACATGATGATAAACTTTATGGTTTCTTAACATCTACACATTTCTTGATTCCTATCGTCACATAATACAAAGTGATGCATAGATTTCCAATCATGGGTCTAGCTACAAGAATTAATGCGAATAATTACCCCGTCTAAATTTGGGTCATACCTATATGGAGAGTTTCCTCTTCAAGAACTGCATGTGTTTGGATTCCTGTCATCACGGGATACATAGTGATTCCCAGATCTCCAATCATTGGTCAATCTATAAAAATCAATGGGAACAATTACCCCCTCTCCATACGGGTCAACCTAGTATGGATATTTTTCCTTTCAAAAACTATGTTTGGATGGATTCTTTTCGTCATAATATTCATAGAGGAACCGAGATATCCAATCCTAGGTCTAACTACAACAATGAATGGGAACATTCCCCCACCTTTGTATGGGTCCGAACTACATGGATATTTTCTTATTCAATAAAAATGTATGGATTGATTCATATAAAAACTTGACCCATATAAATTCCTAGATCTTGAATCCTTGTTCAAACTACAATATTAAAAAATGTCACTCTCTGTGTGTGGGATAGAACTGCCAAAGAAACTTTTCACATCCTTACTACATTATGTCAAAACTGGAAAGAAAGGAAAGGGACCTCACCACATGGTGTTAAACTACAAGGGAAACATCCTGGAGACATGAAATTATTACTACAGGACAAATACATCCCCACTAAATGATATTAAAATATACAGGGAATCATCCATTATCATTCCTTATTGAATTATCATAAAAGCCTAACCTCGATCAACCAGATAATGGGGTGATCTAATTATCTTTTAATCACCTCAACCCATAAATCACACTTCATGTCTTGAGTGCCTCATGTTTCTTCCAAACATTCATGGACCTCATAAAATGGATCTCTTCTTCAAGGGAACATTTTTGAATATGCACGTATCCCCCTTCATCCTGCATATAATCCCTTATCCTTCAACAAAATGCATCATAACCTTAAAAGGTAATTTTTATCCCTATAATACTTGACATATCTATAAAAAAATGTGAACGATAGAGTGTTTTTAGACATCCTGGAAGTTATTCTCCTATAACGCTACTTATGTAAGGAGAACCTTGATCTGTTATTTACAACACATTCATCCCCTGATTATAAGGGTTCTCCGGTACTCTTATCCTTTAGTATTTTAGATAGGTTGTTGTGAAATATTCCCATAATAATAGGTTGTGTGAATCATGACCTAAAATTATGTGGACTACGGTCAAATAAGTGTGACATTAAAAATTATCTTTTGATGGACCAAATTGGAAGACCCTAAAATAGTTAGTATAATAGATACAAACATATCATATTGAAAAATAAAAAATATATGTGTGAGAAAAAGTAAATAATCATCTTGGTAAAATATTTATCACCAGAGTTTAGGAAAGAGTTAGATCATAAAAAATTAGGGATAAAGCTAATAAGTCCCACTTTTTGGCCCTAGTAAAATATGAGTCATGCAATATAGACCCCCTCATCTAGAAAAATGTTAGACTTATGATTTTCTAAATCTCATATCCATGAAAATGTGTTCACTAGGAGGTCGAAAAACCACTAGGTTTCTTGAAACCTTCTTTAATAATACATTTTATATAAACCACACTTCATGAAGTATATAACTGAGATCATCAAAAACCTTCCATGGACCTAGAAATATGATACATGGCTTCATAGAACCCTCTGTTTTTCTATGCATGACTTCCTATGGTTCCCCCATATGAGCCTCCGTCCCTCAATCAAATGTTTCATACCTCGAAAAAGAGTTGTATTCTCCAAACATGCCCTAACATCCTCATGATGGAACTCATCACCTTAGTGTTTTATTGGCCATCCCCAGTGAGATTATCTCATATTATTACTCATGACATGAGAACTTTTTTCCATGATTTATAATCTTTGTAACCAGAATATTCAAGAGGATTTAGCATCCTCAATGTTACATCATCATGTACTATAATCTTTTTCAACAAAGGAATGAAATACTCTATTCATAAAACGTTTTATGGCCCACACCATGTGACGTGAAACCACATGAAATAGGGAATATACATCAGATAAATTGATGAATCTCTCTAGGAAAGAAGAACCCTTTTGGGATAGGTTTCGATATACTTCCCTCTTCAATGTCCAGGCATTTGATTCTTCTCAAATATTTCATGACCCATTGAAAAGTGTGAAGAATCCAATCATTAAACATTTTATCAATGCATAAGGTATCTTCCCAACCATTTGGAGGCATTTCCTCCTGCTAGTAAAAGAAATCCAATTCTCTTATCCATAGAAACACCATGGTGGAACTTAACACCTTATGGTGTTTTTGGTTATCCCTGGTTTGTTTTCACAATTCCATATTTATTTACTCTATATTTTGGTCTATGAAATACTTAACCTATCTTGCAACAATTCAAGTGGACTCATCTTCCCAAATATTTTTCTTCGCCCATACTATCCCCAAAATATTTCATAGTCCTTGGAAACTGGTGGGTACACCTCTGTTTGACCATGATATCAAAGAATAATTTCTTTGACCTACCAACTAGAGGTATCTCCTCATTTAATGAAAGGAAATCCAATCCTTGTGTGCCCTAGAAACACTATATAAGAACTCAAAACCTTAGGTTTTTATGGGTCATCCAAAACATGTATTCCCCATATTTTATATCCATCGATGTAGTCTTGATATAAATAATTTAAACTGAAAAATATATGATGTCAGACTACACAATATAAGTCCTTACCGCATGAATATAAAATTCACCATAGATGTCCATTCCAAATGACATTAAAATAATAGGGAATATTACTTCACGAACGATGTATTACCAATAGTAGAAAATCTAGTATATAATACTCCAAACTACATACAATAGAAGTTCCACGCTGGAAGACCATAAAATACATCACAATAATGGTCTAGATTGCAAGACCTTAAAAATCAATCGAAAGAGACACAATGATTTCATAATTGAATACACAATAAGGAAATCATATAAAACATTTGAGTATTTTTATCACCAGATAAATGATTTTCATGTTCTAAGAAATATTGAACACTCATAATGTGGAAAAGAAACCAATCATGTTAGGTTGAAAAATCATAAGAGGGCGGCTTAGTAAAAATATGATTCCATGCCTATTAAGACTTACCATATATGAAGCTTAAGAAAAAGATAGGGAAATATTAATAAAAAGATACCAATAAAGTAGGGATAATAATTTTACCCTTAAAAAATAAATATATTCCTACTAAGTCCATTTAATTCATCCAAACAATTACATCATTCCCCCACTAAGACATGAATTCTATCCAAATTATCATTTTAGAAACTAGTTAAGATCAAGAAAACTAGATCATGTATATAAATATATAATATAAAATTGGTTTTAATTCATGAAAATTACTTAAGTAGAATCTAATGATATTTAAGACTTCAAATAAAGGCATTTAGGTTTACTGGATAATATAAAAAATATTGGTATCATTGATGATATAAACGACATGAGATCGATAAAATGTCTTGAACAACATGAAATAAAAAAAATTGTACAATGATATGTAAATATAAATTGATTCACTTGTTGATAAAGTGAACAAAAGGTAGGAATCTTGAAATTCTACAGTCTCTCTAAGGATTCCATCCAAAACAAAAACATTGGTGATTTTACTATAATAAGATATGATCATTTGATTTTCCAATGTTAGTGATAGTCTGATGAGAAGCATCGATTGAGTACCAAATCACCCAATATCCTCTTATTCTACCATGACCCATGTACAACGAGCCTTAATAAAAGAATACAACTCCTCAACCCTTTTTTGAGTAGTCATTAATGTGGATGATGATGCTGGAAGATCATAATTGGAGCGAGCTATGAACTACTCAAGTCTAGGTATATGTTTCATCAAGGTATCCATTTAGGGTAGACGCTCAGTTATTAACTGATGAATCTATTCCATCACAAATAAATATTACCTTATTAGTATTTCCGTGGGATTCATGTCATCGTAATTCCAAAATACACTCTATCTAGTAGCCAACAATTGCTAAGTCTAGATGATTTGTAACATGATGTGATATAGTGGATAGAGATCAAAAAACCATACCCAATATCCTAAAAAAGATGGTTATGCCATTCTTATTGGAAAAAAACATCCATGGGTGTTCTATAGCATATATGATGACCCCTATTATTATACCATGACTAATTTATCGACTTTAGAAATCATCATTTGAACATAATTAAGTGAAGATAAAAACCTGTTGGGAGGAAGGTTGTATCTAGGTGGGGGGGATAACATCATAATTAAATAGACTACATACATATAAAGGAATCCATTATAACATCGGGAAAGTCGAAATGGTATAAAAAAGATGCCTCTTTAGAACCTCATTGTCAAAATGTAAAAGATACTAAGGTTCATCGTTTCGATTCTGAGAAATCATGGCCCTACGACTAGCCATGGTGGAAGATGTACTGGAAATGAATGTGATCTGTGTTAAATAAAGAACTATATATCATAAAACAAAACAATTCCATCAAATGGAATGCATTAATCTAGTATCATGATGAGAATCACATAAACCATGATGGGATTTTTGATTATATGACCTGATAATGGTCTCCCAAACTGTATGAACAAAAAATCTCTCCACCACAAAACCAGTCATAAAACTCAAGAAAATGTGACTCTGAGATGTTTATATGAAATATATAATGGTCGAGTGATCATGCGGCCTATGATGAAGATTATTCAAAGCTTTCATGATGGCCATATGTCTATGTACTTGGGCCAAGGTTCAAGAAATTATTGAGAATTGATTCGTGAATGGTTCGAATGAGTTCCTAGGAAAAGAATTTATGTAGTGTGTGCATTTTATAGACCCGAATCTTGATGTACATGGAAATTAAATTACCTTTTCGTAATACTTAATACATTACAAAAATAGAAACACAAGGACCATAATAGTTTAGTGTCTTTGGAAACTCGAAATGTAATATTCTAATCATGGTGAAAGATCTTCAACATCTCCCACAACGATCTTCCCCTTTTGGTTTTCTTACCTAAAACATTTCATGAAATCCTGGGGAAAAGAAAACATATAAAGGGTGAGCTCAAATTCTATTTAAGGGTAAGCATATATAACATAAAACAATCCATAAACATTTGAATGCAAAAACATGAACATAAAATCTAAACATCAAAATCTTGAGAAAGGACATACATCTTGGAAGTACGTAAGGCATATATCATAAAGGAACGTCAATCATGATAAAATATCTTGGAAAAAAAGCTTGTAATTATGGAATAACATTAAGTAGATGATATGATTTCCACAGTAGCCAAGGAATTGATGCCAAGACCATCTTAGTAGACAAAGTCCCTTACTGAATCGGGTATTCTTTCCATTCCAGCCCTGTATTACTGAACTAGATTTACTTGTCGTTCCAACCATCTATATCTCATTAGATATAAATCTTTACCCAATTCATTAGAGGGAGATATAGGTCCCATCCATCTCATAATGAAATCATTCATACATGTGCCACAAAATATACACAATTCATTCATATTAACCCAAGGAATAAAATGGGTTTCATAAATATCATCCCATCATAATGTGATCCATATAAAAAAATGGATATAATTTCATAATAAGAGAAGTGAAACCTTTAAATCATAGAGACATTGTACTTGAAACATTATCATACTAAATAATGTTATCTTAGATGGAAAATGGTTTTGACAAAACACTTTAAATGAATTCTTGAGGAAAATATTATTTCTTCTTCAAAAACAATTTCTTTTTAGAAAATCCCATGCAATTTTAAAAGAAAAAGATTCTGTTGAAAATACTAATGAAATATTGTAGAGTATGCTTCATGAAAATAATGCATTATAAAACCGTAAAAATCAGTTCATGCCGTTTAAGTTAAAAATATCATTCTTCTCGTACTTTTTTCGGAAAAGTCAAAAAGTACCTCTTATGATAAAAAAAAGAAAGATTCCTTCCATACGATGTGGTAAAAGTAGAAAAGGGTAAAAATGAATTTAAACATACATGGAATAAAAGTAAACATTTTATGAAAACATTTTGAGAACATATGGATATGGATAATATTCATAACCCCAGTAAATACTTACGAATAAACAATCTTGGATAAGAATGAGATTGGAATAATTATCCCTTACAAAGAGCTTTTTGTAAATAAAATAGATAAATTATGTGTATTCACTATAAGGTCACATAAAGAAAGTATAAATACATGATAATATATAAAACTTCATTTCTCACATAATCAGAGAACGACATAAACAAGAAAGAGAAGATCAACCAAAAGAACGGAAATTGGGTTAAGATGTTCCCTTACCTTGTGTCCGACATGACTCGATCGTTCTTTAATATCCTGAATAATAAACCAAATTTAATTTCTACTTGCTTACGAACCTTTTTCAAATTTATAATTCCTTTTATATCACTTATTACCATGTTATAAACATTATTTAACCATTTAAGTTAATAATTTTCCTTTTGTAGATATTTGGTACTTGAGTCAAAAATGGACTTCTTATTATTACATGTTGTTCATGTGGTCAAATGTTCATTATATCATTAATGATATTCATGATTTATATATCATATATATCATATATATATCCATCATATACATGAATTTATAATATTACATAACATATAGAGGTATGAAATGAAATGCACCGTTCATGGAGACGGTAAGCCGTACGTACACATGAACGCCACTTTCATTTCTATTTTTTTATTTTAATGGAATTAAAACCTAATGATAAATAGGAATATTATAATTCTAGTATAATATAATATATAATATCATTAACTACATCCTTTATACATCCCACATAAGGCATTAACGAATCACATCACTTTGAGGGGGTGGTAGTACACACTTCCTCAAATGTGGTCATTGTATTTACCCACTATGGAAACCATAAATGCTTGATATAATTAGAATTAAAGAAGTATAAGGAAATCATAAACATAATATATTTCATATATAAATACAGTTCCATCATAATGGCCACTATGAGAGGCTGTAGGAGAGAATCGAACAATCATCGTTTCGTTAGGCGTTAGTTTTCCATCCACAGAAACATTATGTTCTTCATCCATTAGATGGAGATGTGTGTAAGTGTAGTTAGAGTCCTTCTAATAACAACATCCTTGTATATTTAGGATACTGGTGTGGTTAAAAAAAGGATTAAACAGAGTTTATGTGTTGGAGAAGTAGAATAAAAGAAAACAACTTAAGAGAAACTATTACCTTTAATTTGGGTAACTTCCTTTGGTTTGAACCAAAAAGACTTTTTTAAGTGCCTTCTTCCTAATGTAAGGATTCTAGGGGGAGGAGAGGGATTTAGAGAGCTTAATTCTGTAGAGGTTGGACTAGCCTAATGTCTTGAATTTTGTGAGGAATTGGATATAAATGGTCTCCTTTTATAAGGGGGAGGAGGGGCTCTTTTGGATAGTGTGAAAACATTATTTTATTATAAACTTATCTTCGATTTCAAGAGGTCAAAAAGACATTAATGTAACACCCCTGGTAAATAAAGAGTATGAAATGTTCACATTTATCCATATTTGTGAATAAAATATTAATACGACTTTAAAGGGGACACTATGCTCGATGGCATACCCAACACGCAAAAACGAGTTTCCTGGGAATCTTACGTTGCACTCTAATAATAAACTAATATTATTTTAAATGGTAGTTAACACCCAGCTGTTGTGATGGCAGGAATGAATAGAACTAACTAAAAAATGATTATATATGTTTATCAAATATTTTTACATTTTACAATAAATGTTAGAGGATTAAAAATGCGAATGAATCAAAATTTATGCGTAAACATTATAATATTCTTTAAAAGATCGATTAACCGACTTTTGATGGAGAACCTATTTTAAATTCAATTTTAGACAATTTTATGTGTCATAAAATTCTTCTTCAGAATTGGGACATCAAAATTTACTTTTTGTAAATTTTTGGTATTTTTCGAAAAAAAGTGCAATTTTTAATGAATAGTGAAAAATGTTGTATTTTAATTCAAAACCTCTTTTTAATCTAATTTATTTATATGATTATATTATCTTTTGAATTGGTTTTAAAGTTAAATTAGAATATATTTTTACCATCTAATCCAATTGTGGTCTTTGGAATTAATTTCACTTTGAAATCAGACTTAAACTAGTGTCAATCTTTTGATACATTTTGTTTCATAAAAACACACTATTTGTTTTGACAACGGGAATTTATTATTAAATTAATTAATGAAGCTTATGTGTTTTGAATTTTGTAAAATAGACATCATTTTTGAATTCGGAATATCAAATATATCTTAGGGTAAATTTTTTGTAATTTTCTGAAAAACCTCAATTTTTGATGAATAGTGAAACCACTAAGTGGTACTTACAAAAACTAATTTTTCCATTTAAATGAAATTTTTCCATCTTTGTGTTTTGAATATCAAAAATCAGAAATACATGGTTGTCATTAAGAAGTAAAATGTGGTTCAATGGGATAAAAATAATTTTATTGTTGAATAGTACCTTATTAAGTTTTTAATCGCGATTAGAGGTAATTAGTGTAGTTTAAGGTAAGAATAATGTTTTAATAAAATTAAATGACCTAGAAACATGTACTACCCTCATTGGATGTGTCATGGCCGACCACAAAAATCCATGGGTCAACTTGGGGACCCCATGGATCCACTTTGGTTGGAAAATGACATAAATACCTTTTTATTTAATGTTAATGTAAAAATGACACAAACATGAGATATTTTACTAAAACAATTTTTACATGGGGCTATACAAGTCATATTTTTGACTATAAATAATCAATGGAAATATAATAAGATTTACTACATCATATTATTTTTTTATAATTTTCAGACATTAAATAAATTAAATTATTTATGACATCATGATGATGTAGTAATGACCTCATTATTTAACGATTTAAATAAAATGGAAAGATAATGTAATATCTAAGACCTACACATGTCCAAAACCTATTTTATGAGGTGATTTAGAACCCTTATCACCTTATACTCGAAATACATCAATGTTGGTCCTTTAAAATCTGAAACTCGTTTAAAAATAAAGTATCATTTTGTAACTTTACAAGAGTGCCCCTCCTCTCCTCTTATAAAAGACCCCCACCTCTACCTCATTACCCACACATAAAAAGATTTTGGCTTGGCCAACCCCTTCCCATTTTGTATCAAAACATACCTCTATAACTCCTTGAAGCCTCACTTTGGGCAGAAGTCTTCCCAAGGAAGCCTTTTAGCTCAAACCAAAGGGAGTTACCCGATTTTAAGGTAATGTCTTCACTTGAGTCCTTTTGTTTTATTTTGCCTCTCCAACTCCCTAAGCTATTTTTATTCATTTCTTTTGTTACAAATCAAGTATCTTAAATATACTAGGATTTTGTTACATGAATTATTCTAGCTACACCTACACAAACCTACATCTAATGGTTAAATAACATACTGTTTCCATGGATGGAAAATTTCTGCCTCATGAAACGATGATTCTTCAACACTCATATAACACATTCAAAGGTGGAAATTAAGATGTAAATATATTTATATATGATATATAATATGTTTATTTTTTACTTAAGCTTCTTTATTTTTCTTTTGTGGCATACCTTTATGGTCTCCATTGTGGGAAAACACGATAATTTCATTTTAGGAAATGCGGACTACCGCCCCCTCAAAGTGATGTGATTCGTTAATGCCATGTGTGGGACGTATAATGGATGGATTTAAAGTTATTATATATGATGTTATACTGGAATTATAATATACTTCTATATAATTATTATTTATTTCCATTAATATATGAGATAGAAATGAAAGTAGAGTTCATGCGTACGCACGGCTTACCGTCTCCATGAACGGTGCATTTCATTTCTTATCCCCAAATGTTATGAACTATTATAAGTACATATTTATAATGGATACATATAATTTATGTTACATATAAATGATGAATATAATTATGGAATTAAAATATACATACCTCTCATTTAGTTTTAATTCAATTAATATGACAAAGAAATGAAAGTAGTGTTCATGCGTACGTACGACTTACCGTCTCCATGAACGGTGCATTTAATTTCTTACCTCTAAATGATTATGTAATATTAAAAATACATGTATATTCTGGATATATATTATATATATGATATCCAAATCATGAATATCATTCTGGATATAATGAACCATTGACCACACGAACAACATGAAATTGTAAGAAGTTCACTTTCGACTTAAGAACCAAATATCGACAAAACAACCATTATTTACTTAAATGATTACATAATGTTTATAAAATGTAAATAACTGATATAAAAAGAATAATGAACTTGAAAAGTTTATTAAGAAAATAGAAATTAACTCATGTTTATTATTCAGGACGTTAAAGAACGATGGAGTCAAGTCGGACCCGAGGTAAGGGATCCTACTCCTCTGTTTCTTTTTAAGTACACACTTTTATGTCATTACATTTAAGATAATCTTTCTTGTGATTGGGATGTTATTTTATATTAATCTTACTGTAATTTTTATTTTCATATGATTAGAAACCCTATTCTCTCTCATCAATCCATTTTGGATGTTTTGAGTGGCACCGTTAGGCTGCTGAATTTTCGTAAGAGATCTAACCTCTCTCTTTATTTTTAAGTACTCTCCTCTATGTCACTTCTTTTAAGCTCCTCTTTTTTATGTTGGGGGATGTTCTTTTATATTCCACTTTCGGTAAACTTTATGTTAATATGATGAGAGACACTATTTGATCTCATCAATCCATTTTTGTGGCGTCGTTAGGCTGCCGTGTTTTCCTAAGGGATTTTTCATCTCACTGTTATTTCCGTGAGATTTATGCTACATTTTCCACAATTTCCTTTGAGTGGTGTATGTTCTGCCTGTTACTTTTCTCATTTTGTATAATTCATTCATTTATTAGTATTTACATCAATGTTGTATTGTCCTTCTTTCACGGGGTGCATGTCTCGAAAGATACCCATGTCGGTAAGGGAAACTTTCACCCTCCTGTTTTTAAAAGACTTCTTTTGTTGGGTATTTTAATTTATATATTTTTATGTTGGGATACATTCTCATATAACCTTATTGATCTAAATTTTAAGTCCAAGTGATGAGATACCCTTTTTATCTCTCATCAACTCATTTTCTGAATTTTGTAGTGACGCCGTTAGGCTGTCATATTTTTGCAAGGGAACTTCTTAACCCAAATTCTATTCTTTGGGATAATCTTGTACTCCTTGAATATGTCATTCTATGAATATGTGTGAATAACATCTGATTGTTTTACACTTAATATCCACTTATATTGGGTGTATTCGTTTTCCACACATAATTATGTAATTAACTTATCCTTAACCAAGGATACCGTCTTTGTAAGGGACTTCGTCTCAATCTCCTATCATTGAGTAATATTTCGTTTTATACACAACTTTATTTTATACGGTGTATAAACCCCTTTTAATTTTACTTTTATACAAAAGGAATCTTTTTCTACAAACCGTTTTACAAATCGACAGAAAGGAATGTTTCTTTTAACGTACGTGGTGACAACGACCTTTTCCGCCACCGCGAGTATTATTTTGGTCTTTGGCTTCCTCAACAAGCCGTAATGTTTTAAAAATAAAATAAATACCATATACTCATTTATGTATTTTGGTATTGAAAATGGTTTTGATAAAGGATTCTATTATATCAATATATTTAAATGATATATTGTGATTGAAATGTGGAAATGTTATCATTCCTTTATATTGGTTTTATTTTTTATGATTTTATATTGGTACTTGGACATTTTACGGGTGGTTATGTGATAAACCATATGACGGGTGGTGCCGTGAATACCAGGACGGGTGGTTACGTTATAACCTCCATTGCATTGGGAATGGAAGTCAGCCGTATGGCTATTCCATTAAGTATGTATGAAAGTTGGCCGAATGGCTATTCTATTAAGTCATATGTGTGGAAGTTGACCTTATGGTTATTCCACTTAAGTATGTTTATGTCCCAAGTTACCTTTATATGTTATGTGATCTTTATATGGCTTTTATGGTAATATTTTCATTAGAGAAGGGTAAGTAATGAACTTTTATTCAGAGAATATTTTTTAATACTTCGAAAATGAGAAAAGTATTACTTTGCTAAGTATACATGGTTTACTTATTGTTTTGAAAAACTAACAGTTTTCATTATTTGTGTATCCCTTACTGAGCTTTTATGCTAATCCCAAGTTTTTGAAATGTTTTTCACATGATTTAACGTGGAATAGGGTCAAGGATGGGATCAAGGGAAAGTCATGCAACCTAAAACATGGAACTGGACATGTTTCTTTTTAAGAGTTTTTATTTTATGGAAACTTAGTAAAAGTTTCTACTTTGTAATCTTTTGAGATGTAATAGTTATGTCCTAATTCTCTAAAACTCTAAACCTGAAAATATCCTCAATGATAATTATTCATTTAATTCAATATTAAGTAATGTTTAGGGTTGGGGTCTTATAGTTGGTATCAGAGGTCGTTTTAGATAACTTTAGAGTTTAGGGTAATCTTTAAGCATATGTGACAGTACCATAATGGTTAGGATTTCAGAAAGAGTTATAGTTTTAGATAAAGTGAATGAGTAAGTATATCTTAATGTTTATCTTCCTCATTAGTACATGATGGTTTTGTTGATATACTCACTCTGAAATTTCTGTTTTTAGTGAATGGATGGATCTAGAAGGCACCAAATTGACAATAGGTTTGAAGGAATCTGTGGTGGTTCTCTGATTAAGAGCCTGGATGAAATGGGGGATTCAATGAGGAAACTCGCGATTTTTCTAAACCAACTTTCAAGGAGTCATGATCAACCACTTGAACTTTGGTATGTTCTGTAATGCATCATGTACGAGATTACCAATCGATGTGGAAGTTCAGGTAATAATTATAAAGGTAACCATTAGGGTTTATATGATCCTTACATTTTAGGTAATTATGGGTTACTCTATGATATGATGGAAAATGAAAGGCATGAGATAAACATGAGGTTAAAATATGTTATGATCATTTTTGAATATTTTATCTCATTTTGGGGAATGTTTTAAAATTATATAGATTTTGAAAAAGGACAACACGCAGACCGTGCGATAACCCGTTGCGTCGGAAAAGCTGCGAGAATCAAACCCACAACCATTGTGCGACTGGTATTTATCGCCCACCACTGGACTACGTAAAGTCCCTGGTTAGTTTGACTGATTCTTTTTAGTTATATGATTTTATGAATTAAGAGTAAGTTGATTTTGGGTTATCTATGGAAATTTATTAACCTATCATGGAGGATATGTGATTAGGTTAATTACTTTTCAATACGAGACTTTAAGAGAAACAGATGTTGTTTGGAGATAAATGTTGCGATTTAAATTGGAAGACTATGTGACTAAAACCTTCCAATATTTGGGTTTCAATATTAGTTTTGTTTACTTTGAAGGATTTTATGGACAAATTGTTTACTGAATGGTCCTCGTTGAACTTTGGGTTTGTTGGAAAAATTTTGGAGATTAAGAATAGATTTTCTTTTTATAAAGGGTTATCCTTTTCTGGATTTTCTAATCTTGTACTAACCTTTATGATTTTGGTTTTGGTTAAAGTCTAAAGACATGGGAATTATATAGTTCTCTTTTGTGGATTAGGTGATTCTCTAGAAGTTGATTATAATACTCTTAATGTGAACAAGTCTTCCTAAATACTCGTCTTTTGGGGAAAGTATGAGTTTGTGTAATAAATCTAATAAAAGTTGAAAGTCAACATGATAAGTAATTATGTTTCATTATGAATAAATTCCTCAATAAATACTAACTTAGAACAAAAATTTTGTCTATTAACTTTTCCTAATGGTGAATTGAATACCGTTTAACCCATCACAAATTTGTGATTTTTCTTGTGGTTAACTTTGTCCTAAACATGTTTTCTATCACTCTCCATCAGAACATGACCCTATGTTTTCTTCTCCATGTCCATGTTTTCTTACATGGAATCCTAGTATGGGTTAACTTGGGTGACCTCTATACTTCTCTTTCTTTATTTTAAAGTTATTGTTTTACCGACTCATGTTCCGATGTGGGACTTTCAAGGATGTTTCTGAGCCTAATTTTAAAATTGCGAGGACGCAATTCCTAAAAGGGGGGAAGGATATAACACCCCAGGTAAATAAAGAGTATGACATTTTCACATTTATCCATATTTGTTAATAAAATATTAATATGACTTTAAAGGGGACGCTATGCTCGATGGCGTACCCAACACGCAACAACGAGTTCTTGGGAATCTTACGTTGCACTCTAATAATAAAATAATATTATTTTAAATGGTAGTTAACGCCTAGCTGTTGTGATGGATGGAATGAATATAAATAACTACAAAATGATTATATATGTTTATCAAATATTTTTACTTTTTACAATAAATGTTAGAGGATTAAAAATGTGAATGAATCCAATTTTAAGTGTAAACATTCTAATATTCTTTAAAAGGTCGATTGACCTCCTTGTGATTGAGAAACTCTTTTAAATACACTTTTTGACAATTTTATTTGTTATAAAATTCCTCTTTAGAATCGGGACATCAAAATTTACTTTGTGTAAATTTTTGGAATTTTTCCAAAAAAGTTCAATTTTTAATGAATAGTGAAAATGATGTATTTAAATTCAAAACCTCTTTTTAATCTAATTTATTTGTATTATTATATTATATTTTGAATTGGTTTTAAATTTAAATTATAATATATTTTTACCATCTAATCCAATTGTGGTCTTTGGAATTAATTTCACTTTGAAATCGGACTTAAACTAGTGTCAATCTTTTGATGCATTTTGTTTCATAAAAACACGCTATTTGTTTTGACAGCGGGAATTAATTTATAAAATTAATTAATGCAACTTATGTGTTTTTAATTTTGTAAAATAGACATAATTTTTGAATTTGGAATATCAAATATAACTTAGGGTGGATTTTTGGTAATTTTCTGAAAAACCTCAATTTTTGATGAATAGTGAAACCACAATGTGGTACTTATAAAAACTGATTTTTCCGTTTAAATGAAAATTTTCCATCTTTGTGTTTTGAATTTCAAAAATATGACATTCATGGTTTTCATTAAGAAGTAAAATGTGGTTCAATGGGATAAAAATAATTTTTTTGTGAATAGTAACTTATTAAGTTTTTAATCGCGATTAGAGGTAATTAGTGTATTTTAAGATATGAATAATGTTTTAATAAAATGAAATTACCTAGAAACATGTCCTACCCTAATTGGATGTTTCATGGCCGTCCAAGAAAATCCATGGGTCAACTTGGGGACCCCATGGATCCACTTTGGTTGGAAAATGACATAAATACCATTTTATTTAATGTTACAGTAAAAATGACACTAACATGAGATGTTTTACTAAAACAATTTTTACATGGGGTTATACAAGTCAGATTTTTGAATATAATTAATAAATGAAAAGATAAAAAGATTTAATACATCATAGTTTTTTTTTGTAATTTTTAGACATTAAATAAATTAAATTATTTATGACATCATGATTATCAAGTGATGTCCTCATTATTTAACGATTTAAATAAAATGGAAAGATAATGTAATATCTAAGACCTACACATGTCCAAAACCTATTGGATGAGTGGATTTCGAACCCCAATCACTTTATCCTATAAATACATCAATGTGGGTCCTTTAAAATCCGAAACTCTTTTGAAAATAAAGTAACATTTTGTAACTTTACAAGAGTGCCCCTCCTCTCCTCTTATAAAAGGCCCCCACCTCTACCTCCTTACCCACACTTCCAAAGCCTTTGGCTCGGCCAACCCCTACCCATTTTGTATCTCCACATCCCTCTATAACTCCTTTAATCCTAACATTGGACAGAAGTCTTCCCAAGGAAGCCTTTTAGCTCAAACCAAAGGGAGTTACCCGATTTTAAGGTAATGTCTTCACGTGAGTCCTTTTGTTTTATTTTGCCTCTCCAACCCCCTAAAATATTTTTATTCAATTATTTTGTAACAACTCAAGTATCTTAAATATACTAGGATGTTGTTACAATATTTATTAGAGCTACACTTACACACACAAATATCTAATGGTTAAAGAACATACTATTTCCGTGGATGGCGAATTTCTGCCTCACGAAACAATGATTGTTCAAAACTCATATAAAACCTTCAAAGGTGGCCATTAAGATGTCACTATATTTATATATGATATATAATATGTTTATGTTTTACTTAAGCTTCTGTATTTTTATTTTGTGGCATACCTTTATGGTCTCCATTGTGGGAAAACACGATAATTTCATTTTAGGAAGTGCGGACTACCACCCCCTCAAAGTGATGTGATTCGTTAATGCCATGTGTGGGATGTATAAAGGATGGATTTAAAGTTATTATATATGATATTATACTGTAATTATAATATACCTCTATATCATTATTATTTATTTCCATTAATATATGAGATAGAAATGAAAGTAGCGTTCATGCGTACACATGGCTTACCGTCTCCATGAACGGAGCATTTCATTTCTTATCCCCAAATGTAATGTACTATTATAAGTACATATTTATAATGGATACATATAATGTATGTTACATATAAATGTTTAATATAATTCTGGAATTAAAATATACATATCTCTCATTTAGTTTTAATTCCATTAATATGACAAAAAAATAAAAGTAGCATTAATGCGTACGTACGGCTTACCGTCTCCATGAACAGTCTATTTCATTTCTTACCTCCAAATGATTATGTAATATTAAAAATACATTTATATTCTGGATATATATGATATATATGATATCCAAATCATGAATATCATTCTGGATATAATGAACCATTGACCACATGAACAACATGTAATTGTATGAAGTTCACTTTCGACTTAAGAACCAAATATCGACAAAACAAACATTATTTACTTAAATGATTACATAATGTTTATAAAATGTAAATAACTGATATAAAAAGAAATAATGAACTTGAAAAGTTTCTTAAGAAAATATAAATTAACTCATGTTTATTATTCAAGACGTTAAAGAATGATCGAGTCAAGTCGGACCCAAGGTAAGGGATCCTACTCCTCTCTTTCTTTTTAAGTACACTCTTTTATGCCATTACTTTTAAGCTCATCTTTCTTGTGATTGGGATGTTCTTTTATATTACTCTTACTGTAATTTTTATGTTCATATTATTAGAAACCCTATTGTCTCTCATCAATCCATTTTGGATGTTTTGAGTGGCTCCATTAGGCTGCTGAATTTTCGTAAGAGATCTAACCTCTCTCTTTCTTTTTAAGTACTCTTCTCTATGTCACTTCTTTTAAGCTCCTATTTGTTATGTTGGGGGATGTTATTTTATATTTTTCTTTCTGTAAACTTTATATTAATATGATGTGAGACCCTATTTGATCTCATCAATACATTTTTGTGGCGCAGTTAGGCTGCCGAGTTTTCGTAAGGGATTTTTCATCTCACTCTTATTCCCGTGAGATTTATGCTACATTTGCCACAATTTCTTTTGAGTGGTGTCTGTATTGACCATTAAATTACTCATTGTGTATAATAATTTCATTTATTAGTATTTACATCAATGTTGTATTGTGATTCTTTCACGGGGTGCATGTCTCGAAAGATACCCATGTCGGTAAGAGAACCTTTCACCCTCCTCTTTTTAAAAGACTTCTTTTGTTGGGTCTTTTAATTTACATATTTTTATGTTGGAATAAGTTCTCATATAACATTATTGATGTAAATTTTATGTCCAAGTGATGAGATACCCTTTTTGTCTCTCATCAACTCATTTTCTGAATTTTGTAGTGACGCCGTTAGGCTGTCATATTTTTGCAAGGGAACTTCTTAACCCAAATTTGATTCTTTGGGATAATATTGTACTCCTTGAATATGTCATTCTATGAATATGTGTGAATAAACTATGATTGTTTTACACTTAATATACACTTATATTGGGTGTATTCGTTTGTCACACATAATTATGTAATTGACGTATCCTAAAACCAAGGATACCGTCTTTGTAAGGGACTTCGTCTCAATCTCCTTTCATTGAGGAATATTTCATTTTATACACAACATTATTTTATACGGTGTATAAACCCCTTTGAATTTTACTTTTATAAAAAAGGAAATTTTTCTACGAAGCGTTTTAGAAAATGACAAAAAGGAATGTTTCTTTTAACGTACGCAGTGACAACCACCTTTTCCACCGCCGCCAGTATTATTTTGGTCTTTGGCTTCCTCAACAAGCCGTAATGTTTTTAAAATAAAATAAATACCATATACTCTTTTATGTATTTTGGTATTGAAAATGGTTTTGATAAAGGATTCTATTATGTCAATATACTTAAATGATATATTGTGATTGAAATGTGGAAATGTTATCATTCCTTTATATTGGTTTTATGTTTTATGATTTTATATTGGTACTTGGACATTTTACGGGTGGTTACGTGATAAACGATATGACGGGTGGTGCCGTGAATACCAGGACGAGTGGTTATATTATAATCTACAATGCATTGGGTATGGAAGTCGGCCGTATGGCTATTCCATTAAGTATGTATGGACGTTGGCCGAATGGGTATTCCATTAAGTGATATGTGTAAAAGTCGACCTTATGGTTATTCCAGTTAAGTATGTTTATGTCCCATGTTAACTTTATATGTTATGTGATATTTATATGGGTTTTATGGTAATATTTTGGTTACAGAAGGGTAAGTAATGAAATTTTATTCAGCGAAGATTTTTTACTACTTAGAAAAGGTGAAAAGTATTACTTTGATAAAGTATACATGGTTTACTTGTTGTTTTGAAAAACTAACAGTTTTCATTATTTTTGTATCCCTTACTGAGCTTTTTATTCTCATCCCAAGATTTTTAAATGTTTTTCACAGGAATTAACGTGGAATAGGGTCAAGGATGGGATCAAGGGAAAGTCATGCAACCTAAAACATGGAACTGGACATGTTTCTTTTTAAGAGTTTTTATTTTATGGAAACTTAGTAAAAGTTTATACTTTGTAATCTTTTGAGATTTAATAGTTATATCCTAATTCTCTAAAACTCTAAACCTTAAAAGATCTTCAATGAGAATTATTCATTTAATTCAATATTATGTATGGTTTAAGGTTGGGGTCTTATAATTAATGTCAAAGATATGATGAATCATATTAGAAATAAAATCATCCAATAAAAATTGGACAGGTTTTGGATAATATTTTAATAATTATAATCTTATTTATTTAAATCATTTATTAATGAGGTAAATATTTCATCATTATTGTGTCATAAATAATTTAATTTATTTGATGTCTAAAAATTATAAAAAAACTACCAACATATAGGAAATATTTTCAGATTTATAATTACTATTTATAGTCTAAATGATAATTTATATATCCCCTTATAAAAATTAATTACAATTTTTTTTGTTAATGCCAATTTTGTCTTCACATTAAATTAATTAATCTAATGTGTCATTGTCTTTCCTAAGTGGCTCCATGGGGTCCCAAAATCGACCCAAGGATGCCCATGGTCGGCCATTACTCATTCAATAAGGTTTGTACAAGTGTTAAGGTAATTTTGAATTATTATAATATTCTTTTTAACCTTAAATTACCCTATTTACCTTTAACTGGAGTAAATAAAAGTCAAAAGTTACTATTCACCAAATATGTATTTTCATCTTATTGAACAAAATTTTAATTCTTTATAACAACCATGTATGTAGGATATTTGAAATTCAATTCACCAAAGTGGTAAAATTTCATTTAAATGAAAGAATCAGTTTTTTAACAACCACTAAGTGGTTTCACAATTCATCAAAAATTGATGTTTTTCAGAAAAAACAAAAAATTTAGCCGAAGCTATATTTGACATTCTGAATTAAAAAATGATGTCCATTTTTAAAAATTCAAAACATAGAAGTGTCATTAGTTAATCTTAAAATTAATTCCCGTTATCAAAACAAATAGCGTGTTTTAAGAAACAATAAATATCAACAGATCTTCACTTGTTTATGTCCAATTTCAAAGTGATATTAATTCCAATGACCAAAATTGGATTAAATGGTAAAAATATATTCTAATTGGACTTTAAAACCAATTAAAAATATAATCTATCCATATAAATTATTGTCATGAAAAAGGTTGTTTTTAATTAAAATATATCGTGTTTTTACTATTCATCAAAATATGAAAGTTATCAGAATAATATAAAAAATTTATCCAAATTAAATTTTTATATCCTGATTCAAAGGAAGACTTTTATTTGGTCAAATTGAACTTATAAACATGTCAAAAACTAGATTTAAAGTGGCTGGTCCATCAAAAGGTGGAAAAACTGTATTTTTTGAAAAATACTTATTTTACCAGAAAAATTTATTTTATTCTCATAAAATGTTCTAGAAAATATGTAATATGAATAATATTGTTATAAAATTAAAAATGTAGTTAATAATATTCATATCGGCTAGTCCATAATATTATTATAACAATATATCATTGTTTAGTGAAACCCGGTATTGCGTACTACACACGCTATCGAGGAAGGTCATGATTGCATGTAATGCAAGCCAAGTCAGGATTGAGTGTTGTGAAAGAATCCTTTGTTGTTTTGTATGATATAATCCAACCATATTTCATTTATAAATTGAATATATATATATATATATATATATATATACACTCAATGTTGCGTAGAATGACTACTATCAAACGAACTTGAAAATGTGTGTAATGCAATCCAAGAATAGTGTTGCGTATACTGCAAGCTAATACGGTGTTGCATATAGCACAAGATAATATTGGTGTAGCATAAAACACATGACGTCAAATAAATTAGAAATAATACTTATCATAAAATCTCGGGGTGTTACATTCTACCCCCCTTAAAATGAATTTCACCCTCGAAATTCATCGGGGTTATAAATGGTTTACTACATGAATGTTTCTTTAATAGAAACCCACATCTTAAAAATGAATACCAAAACATAACATTAAAAAATGAATTATGAAACATAACGGTTATACAAATTAACTAATCACCGGTTTTCTATATAGGTGAACATAGGTGAAAAATATGGATATGTAAGAGAAATCTAACCATCAAGTTCTGATTGAGAGTGGTAGGGAACCTGGCTATGAAAAATACATCAATCACAAAGCCATAAATTTTTGATGATCTAAGGTACAATAGTATTCATTGTATATAAGTGCACTAGAACAAAATTTTTGGTTTTCAAGATCAATTTCCTAATGTTGAAGAAGTTTGAATTAGAATAAATACTTTCATGATTTTGGTAAAATATCACTGTTGGTCGTTCCATGGAAAATTTACACTTCATCTCTTAAAGAAATGAAGTTGAATTTGTCATTCGTGAAGTGTTAGCAGATATTGTGATAGAATTATGGGTCATTCCATATGTCTCAAACAAAAGGTTAGAAAAAGTTATAAGTCCATCTTATGGTGAGATTAATCGTATATGGTTCCAAAAATGGTATTATACTTCATATATCACAGCTCTTAATAAAATAAAACTAGTTTCTACTAACCAGGGACTTCCTGTAGGCCAGTGGTATGCAATAAAGGACTGTCACACTTCATTTGTGTGTTCGATTCCCACAACCTTGTCTAACACGATGAGTTTTCACCCGTCTTACAGGTTGTCCTTTTTTCTAAAACTACATTATTATAACATTCCATAAATAATATTGAAAAAAGATCTAGACATAAACAATTCTATCATATGTCCAACATAATCCATTCCAACCTATAATCTTATCGAAAATACTTTTGTCCAATCATATAGTATAAAGAAAACGATTACTAGAAATATCATCAACCAAGCATGTTAATACCATCATTTATCCCTCAAATATCACAAGATATATCTTTTTGATCACATTCCAAACATGTGAATACCTTTAACTTGTATTCTCGGGAAAAATTAATACCCATTGAACCTTACTGAAAACATGGATGCTGTCAAAAGTTAACTCTTTCCACATACGAAAATCCATAAATTTTAATATACTCAAACCATGATATCACATTGTCCTTATATCAGTAATGAGATCATGAATACTATGAAAATTTTCATTTTCTCCTTATCCCTTCATTATGCGCATATAATATTCTTTACAAAATATTTAAATCAATTTTCATGGTTACCGGTACCATAAAATTTTTTAAAACCACAATAGACTAATACAAAAATATTCTAGTAAACCATAAAAGTTCCTCAACAACATTATTCTTGAATACCAATACATAAACACTTAAATCCATCCTCTTCAATGATTTTCATGGAATAAGTCCTTCCTTGATTTAAAAGTTGCCTCTTAGGTCATGGCATTGAGTTGGGTAATTCCCATGTTCTCCACAAAAAAGACATTGAACTTTATAACAGTCTGTCACTCTATGACCCTTTTCTCCACACAAATAACATATTTCCCTCCATTTGAGGTATTCCTCAAGGTTCATCTTCCCTTGTTTAGAAATCTCAATCTTCCTTTATTTATGCTCCTTAACATGCAAACATGCATAAAATTCTATCTTCCACTTATTTGACGAATTAGGAATACCACTAAATTTCACCTTGTTAATCATATATCGTGATGAATGATTCAATATAATCACAATATATTTATCTCTAGGAATTATGAAATTTCATTTCTCATAGTCACCAATTTGACTATTAGATTCAATGTTAACCGAATTCCTTCTGGCTCCCTCCATTTACTAAATCACAAAATGAATTATGTGGGAGGAAAAAATCGTAAAAGGAAAATAACATAATCAAGGGGGAGTACCTTCTACATCTAACATCTTAGGATTAATTCTAATATCGTTACCGTAATTCTAGGACTATAAACTATACTTATACTTAACCTTAGGGACATCCCTAGACATACCTTAGAAATATTTCTAGGGATCTCACTAAAGTTTTCAAATCCTAGTTTCCAAAGGTTGACTAAGCCTTTCCTCTAATACCAACTGTAGAGACCCAAATCTTTATGTACATGGACATTAAATTACTTTTGTAGAATACATAATACATAACAAAAACAGACACACAAGGACCATGATAGTTTAGTGTCTTTGGAAACTCGGAACGTAATCATCTAATCATGGTTAAAGATCATCAACATCTCCCATAAAGATCTTCACCTTTTGGTTTTATTACCTAAAAAATTTCTTGAAATCATAGGGAAATGAAAACATATGAAGGGTGAGCTCAAATTCACAGTAAGGGTAAGCATAGGTAACATAAAACAATCCATAAACATTTGAATGCAAAAACATGAACATAAAATCTAAACATCAAAATCTTGAGTAAAGACATAAATCTTAGAAGTACAGAAGGCATATATCATAAGGAACATTAATCATGATAAAATAGCATGGGAAAAAAACTTTTAATTGTGGAAAAACATTAATCACATGATATTATTTACAATGTAGACAAGGAATTGCTTCCATGACAATCTTAGTGGAAAAGTCCCTTACTGAACCGGGTTTACTCACCGTTCCAGCCTTGTATTACTGAACCGGATTTACATGCCGTTCCATCCATGTCTATCTCTTGAGATATAAATATTTACCCAATTAATTGAAGGGAGATATAGGCACCACCCATCTCATAATGAAATAATTCTTACTTGTGCCACAAAATAAACATAATTCATTCACCATACCCCAAGGAATAAAATGGGTTTCATAAACATCATCCCACCATATTGTGATCCATATAAAAAAATGGATATCATTTCATAATAAGAGAAGTGAATCCTTGAAAATACTAGAGACATTATACTTGAAACATAATCATACTAAATAATGTCATCTTAGATGGAAAATAGTTTTGACAAAACACTTGAAATGAATTCTTGAGGAAAATATCCATTCCTCTTCAAAAACATTTTCTTTTCACAAAATACCATGCAGTTTTAAAATAAATGGATTTTTTTGAAAATACTTATGAAATATTGTAGAGTACGCTTCATGAAAATCATGCATTATAAAACCGTAAAAATGCGTTCATGCCGTATAAGTTAAAAATAACATTCTTCTCGTACTTTTGTAGGAAAAGTCAAAAAGTACCTCGTATGATAAAAAAAAGAAAGATTCCTTCTATACGATGTGGTAAAAGTAGAGAAGGGTAAAAATGAATTTAAACATACATGGAATAAAATTAAAAATTTTATGAAAACAATTTGAGAACATATGGATATGGCTAATATTCATAACCCCAGTAAATACTTACGAATAAACAATCGTGGATAAGAATGAGATTGGAATAATTATCCCTTACAAAGATCTTTTTGAAAATTAAATAGATAACATATGTGTATTCACTATCAGGTCACATAAAGAAATTATAAATACATGAGAATATATAAAAATTCATTTCTTACATAATCAAATAACGACATAAACAAGAATGAGAAGATCAACCCAAAGAACAGAAATTGGGTTAAGATGCTCCCTTACATCGTGTCCGACTTGACTCTATCATTCATTAATCTCCTCAATAATAAACCAAAGTTAATTTATACTTCCATGAGAACCTTTTTCAAATTTATTAGTCCTTTTATATCACTTATTAACATGTTATAAACATTATGTAACCATTTATGTTAATAATGTTCCTTTTGTCGATATTTGGTACATGAGTCAAAAATGGACTTCTTATAAGTACATGTTGATCATGTGGAAAAAGGTTCATTATATCCATAATGATATTAATGATTTATATATCATATATATCATATATATCCATCATATACATGTATTTATAGTATTACATAACATATGGAGGTATGAAATGAAATGCACCGTTCATGGAGACGGTAAGCCGTACGTACACATCAACGTTACTTTCATTTCTATTTTTATTTTATTTTAATGGAATTAAAACATAATTATAAATAGGTATATTATAATTCCAGTATAATATCATATATAATATCATTTACTACATCCTTTATACATCTCACATAAGGCATTAACGAATCACATCACTTTGAGGGGGTGGTAGTACGCACTTCCTCAAATGAGATCATCGTATTTACCCACTATGGAAACCATAATGTCTTGATATAATTGGATTTAAATAATAGTAAGGAAATAATAAACATAATATATATCATATATAAATACAGTTCCATCATAATGGCCACCATGAGAGGTTGTAGGAGAAAATCGAACAATCATCGTTTCGTGAGGCGTTAGTTTTCCATCCACAGAAACATTATGTTCTTCATCCATTAGATGGAGGTGTGTGTATTTTTAGATCAAATCCTTCTCATAGAAAAATACTAGTATATTTAGGATACTGTTGTTGTTAAAAAAATAGATTAAAAAGAGTTTAGGGGATGGGGAAGTAAAATAAAAGATAACAACTTAAGAGAAACTGTTGCCTTTACTTTGGGTAACTTCCTTTGTTTGAACCAAAATATCTTATTTAAGTACCTTATTCATAATGTAAGGCTTCTAGGTGTAGGAGAGGGATGTAGAGAGCTTAATTGGGAAGTGGTTGGACGATCCTATGGCTTGAATGTTGTGAGGAATTTGTTATAAATGGTCTCCTTTTATAAGGGGGAGGAGGGGCTCTTTTGGAAAGTGTGAAAACATTATTTTATTATAAACTTATCTTTAGATTAAAGTGGTCCAAAACACATTAATGTCGAAGATAAGATGACTCATATTCAAAATAAGATCATCCAATAATAATTGGACCGGTTTTGGATAATATTTTAATCATTTTAATCTTCTTTATTTAAATCATTTATTAATGAGGTAAATACTTCATCATTATTGTGTCATAAATAATTTAATTTATTTGATGTCCAATAATTATAAAAAAAATACGAAAATGTAGGAAATATTTTCAGATTTCCAATTAATATTTATAATTGAAAATATAATTTATATTTCCCCTTATAAAAATTAACTACTAAAAGATTTTTGTTAAATAAAATATTGTCTTTACATTAAATTAATTAATCTAATGTGTCATTGTCATTCATAAGTGGCTCCATGGGGTCCCAAAATCGACCCAAGGATGCCCATGGTCGTCCATTACTCATAAAATAAGGTTTTTAAAAGTTTTAAGGTAATTTTTAATTATTATAATATTCTTTTTAACCTTGAATTACCCTATTTACCTTTAACCACAGTAAGTAAAAGTCAAAAGTTACTATTCACCAAAAATTATTTTCATCTTATTAAACCACATTTTACTTCTGGATAACAACCATGTTTGTTGTAATTTTTAAATTCAATTCACAGAAGTGGTAAAATTTCATTTAAAATAATGATTCAGTTTTTTAACTACCACTATGTGGTTTCACTATTCATCAAAAATTGGTGTTTTTCAAAAAATTACCAAAAATTCAGTCTAATCTATATTTGATATTACGAATTCAAAAATGATATCAATTTTTCAAAATTAAAAACATAGAAGTGGAATTAATTAATTTTAAAATTAATTCTCGTTATCAAAACAAATAGTGTGTTTTTAAGAAACAATAACTATCAAAATATCATCTTTTGTTTATGTCCAATTTAAAAGTGAAATTAATTCAAATAACCCACATTGGATTAAATGGTAATAATATATTCCAATTACACTTTAAAACCAATTAAAAAGATAATCTATCCATATAAATTATTGCGATGAAAAAAGTTGTTTTTAATTCAAATATAGCGTGTTTTTAGTATTCATAAACATATGAAAGTTATCAGAATAATATAAAAAATTTTATCCAAATTAAATTTTTATATCCTGATTCCAAGGAAGACTTTTAGTTTGTCAAATTGAACTTATAAAAATATCAATAACTAGATTTAAAGTGGGTGCGCCATCAAAAGGTGAAAAACTGCATTTTTTGAAAAATACTTATTTTACCAGATTAATTTATTTTATTCTCATACCATGTTCTAGAAAATATTTATGATGAATAATAATGTTTTAAAATTCACAATGTAGTTAATACTATTCATAACAGCTAGTCCATAATAATATTATTACAATATATTGTTGTTTAGTGAAACCCGATATTGCGTCCTAGACACACTATCGAGGAAGGTCGTGATTGCATGTAATGCAAGCCAAGTCAGGTTTGTTTGTTGTGCAAGACTCCTTTGATGTTTCGTTTAACAGAATCCAACCATAATTCATTTATATATTGAATATATATATATATAAACTCAATGTTGCGTAGAATGAGTACTATCAAACGAACATGAAATTTTGTGTAACACATTCCATGAATAGTGTTGTGTATACTGCAAGATAATACGGTGTTGCGTATAGCACAAGATAATCTTGGTGTAGAATAAAACACATGACATCAAATTAATTAAAAATAATACTTATCATAAAATCTCGGGCTGTTAAATGCATGCAATGAGATATCATGAAACAATTCTTACAAACAGATCTTGTGATTGGTTATCACAGATAGTTCTTACAATGGGGATCTTATGATGAGTTCTTTTGAAGGGATCAAAACAATGAAGAAAGTGAGAAATATCTGAGAGTTGACTTTATTGTGGAATGAGCTGCACATTCAAAACCAATTTATGGGGAACATTGTAGGATACAAAAAATTACCTGAGAGAGTAAATATCACCCAAGACACTGATTGGGGGTAGCCATAAAGACTCGTGTGGGCATTTACTTTATTTAGAAATGTGACCTTTTCCCTAAGAACATCACACCTGAAGGTGATATTTTTTTAGGCCCACTAAATGATCTTCTAAAATTAGAGAATAGAGGAAATAATCCAAGGATGGGTATAATTTTCTCCACAAAAGGAAGATAATTCGGTTGACTTTTTCCAATCACATAACCTTTAGAAGGACACATGATTGTCTTGCCCTAAAAATGTTAGGAAAACAAATCATATGCAATGCATGATCTTATCACGGTAACACATAGCCCTTTTACAAGCAACCATATTCTTATTATGGAATCCTGACATGTATTGGTGGTTGTGCAAGTGATTCCATGAGATCTCTTATGTGATATGAGACTATTCAATCATAAAATAGCTAAAAATCATCCAAAACCACCTTATAAAAAAATAGAGAATAGTGGAATCCCCATGTGAAAGAGAGTTGTGGTGATATTCATAAGACATGATCATGCAATCCAAAATACCTTGTGAATTCCCTGAAGACATTTCTACTTATCTGTGCATGATTAAGTAGGAATCTCACCTTCAATATGTGATGGGATTAGTTTTATTCATTCAACATATGATACCCTTGAAAATCAATATAAAATTAGGGGGATTGTCCATCGAAACAATTGTAAGTCACCGTAAGACCCATCAATGATAACGTTACACACCATAGACAAGAAAAATGGTTGTTCTCAACAATACTTGCATAGTTTCACAAGATCTCCCATACATATAGAAGAATTAATAAAATAAAATGGGAATAGGTGGAAGCCTTTTGTGATGAGAAGGTATGCTAGAATTCATGAAAATGGGGTTATATTCCATATGAGATAAAAATTGATCAAATAAGACCCCATCGATAAGAAATAATAATCTCATGAAGGCCTTTAGTCATGTCAACAATATCCCATAAAGACCCCCTTGACAAGATGCCTTAGTCTGTCAAAACACCCGAGACAAGTTTCCTTTTCTCATGCGAAACCCATTCCATGGGTCTCGAGATCTCATGAAGTATCATATAAATTTTATCCCGACCTTGTGGATACTCTAGACATATATTAATGGTCAGTATAAATTCATTTGATCGACGAGAGGCCATTGAAGATAGAACTGGAGGAACATTCTCATGGTCCCTGTCATCATGTGGCGCAATGGAAGACCCATAACATGATCATATAAAGAATATGAAGACAAAATATATACAACATATATAGAACACATTTTTGAGATATGTGCCGTGTAAGGTGGAAAATATCTAGGTTATTAAGGCATATAAATACACCCCTAATCATGAAAGAAACACACTATAGGAATTTTCTACATGGAAGAACTGGAGTAGAATTTTCATAACAACCAATCATGTGATCATAAAGGTCTTCTACCAGGTAAAATCTATGGAAGGACTTGAGGGATCAAATTACCTAAATATGTGATTCCAATGATCACTATATAGAATATGAAAAGGAATTCTAGTGTGTCTATCAGGTTATGAGAAGGAGGTCCCACATGTCAACTCTGTCATGACTAAAAAATATAAAATAGAAAAATGTGAGGCACATATGAAATAAGGGAAAGACAAATACTAAAAAATTAAATACTTATGAGAAGATGGTTACACTGATCTTCATGTGGTTTTCATGAATAACCCAGATCATGTGACAATACCAGGACATGTCACCCAATTCATCACATGACACTCTCCTGACATGTCAAATGAATCATGTGATTTCCCTTGTAAATTTCCATAAAATCATGGGATGTACTCTATGCATGCCACCTAAGTATCACAATTCTTATTGGGATTTCTAGAAAAATCCTGTGATATCCTCTGGTATTTCTAGCCAAATCTCATGATGGTATCAAGACATGTAACCCATGTTATGTGGTGAAACCAAGACAAGTCAGTCAGGTCATGAACTATCTTCTAGACATGTCATCCATGTCATATGATTCACACTATATGTGTCTTCCATGTCATTTGAAACCTTCTAGAAATGTAATCATGGTCTTGCGATACCTTCTAGACATGGAAACATTGATCATAAGAAACCTGTCCAAAAATGTTATCCTTGATAATGAGAGAACCTATAGATATGTCATCTTTGATCATTTGATGTCATCTCAACATTTCTTCGATATTATGTGATGTCAATTAGACTAGTAAATTGGATCACATGATTGTATTTGAATGTATCTGTTAGGAAACCATGACATGTCCGAACATGCTCATACGGATCATAAAAACACACTAGACATGTCAAGTAAAAAATCAATACATGTTAGACTAGAATCCTAGGACTTGATAGCATTTTCCTATTGATATATTCGGGAATTACCCAACTGAACTACTAGAAATATGGTTCCTACCAAAACCAAGATAAATAGGATGTCTTTCTATGCCCCAAGCCCCAATGGTAATCTACCTAGATGTAAGTACCTCTATATCTCTAATATCTAATCCATCTATATCCCATATCTCCCAAGTTATTTTCATTTATCCTCATCCATTAGTATATTGATAATCCAAATGAAGAATGTGAATTATGATTCCTTCCATAAAAAAGGACACATATGGTTCTTTTTTAAGGCCCAATATCCATATCCAAAATCCCATATGGTCCACCCTAGTGAGTCATTCCTACATCCACATGTAGTGAGACTGATTACTAGTCGTGTACAGTTTCACACATAGATCTTAGATCACATGGGTTTATGGATTTGAAATGATCATATCCTTTTCATCATGAACCTCTAGTAGCTTGGAAAACCACAGTTTCGAAGCCCAATTCAGATTCATTTTAAGAAAACCTCTATACAAGGGAATCCACCATACGGTATGTCTTGAGTATGTGACAGAAATATGATGAATCTGATTCATTCAATAACCATGAAACATTTGATGTCAACATATTGCTCAATATCTACAGATGATTCCTAATTTATATAATATACTCATTTTCAGAAAGATATTTAATATAACGAACTCAAAGAAATGTGGGTTTGTGTCCTGTTATAAATAGGATATATATGATGCCTTATAAATGTTCAATCTCATCCTCGAGATATGAATAACCTCCCTATATGGTAGTAAATTTTGACGTTCCTTGGTATATGGCTTCCAAATACTAGAAACTACCCATTAATAGGAAATAAATGGAGATAATTGAATATATACATATAGACTCACTAATAGAACCTATGTTACGCATATAAGGGATCAACATGTGATTAATTTATTAGTCTAACTGATCCCTTATTAGGATAAAAAATATATTCATGGACTTATCTTAAATATAAAAGATAATCTTGATGTATGAAACAATTCCCCCCAAAATGGTGTGATGATCCCAACTTCATAAACTCTCGACCAATTTGAGTACCTTAGTGTCATTGGGTCTTAAACCCAAATTGAAATCCTACCTTTGGAAGTCACAACTATACTCTGTTATGGACATGGGAACCATTGGGAGTTTATATGGAAGACAAACTTGATGAGTTGGATGTTACTAAATGTGAATCACAATAAATCCGCTAAAAATAAATATTTACGCATGTCTATGTCCTATGATACCTTAAAAACAGAAATTGTTATCCTGGGATGAAGTGATTTCACTACAACATCGCCTTCATAGGTAAAAAAAGATCGATTTCCTAGTTCTCATCTGACCATTTTGTTCATATGATGTGTGTAATATTCACAAGAAACTAAAATGGTGTAACCAAAATAAAATAATTAGACTTTAAAATCTCATTGAAATGTTAAAAAGGATAGACTACCCAGTTTTTGTAAGAAAATTATGTTTCTACCATGAATGTGATCTTCCTATGAAACAAAAATAGTGGACCCAATGTCAAATCATTTCAAATTAAATTTACACGAAAGGTTAAAAAGGATAGACTCCCCATTTCTTATCAGACCATTTTGTACCAACTATACATGTGATATTCCCATGAAAAAAATTGTATAACTGATGTGAAATCAATTGACTAAGATATATCCTTCATAGGTTAAAAAGGATAGACTACCAAGTTCTCGTCAGACCATTCTATTCCTACCAAGCATGTGATCTTCCCATGAAACAGAAATGGTGAACCCAACATGAAATCATTTGACTACGACATTTACTTCCGAAGTTAAAAATAATAGATTGGACAGTTATTTTCTGAAAGTTTTGTTCCTAGCATGTATTCGATCTTCCCCCAAAAATAATATTTAAAGGAATGAGAGTGAGATTTTATATGTTTTATTTTCTTAAAATTTATATTGGTCAATTTTATAAGAATGTATCCAAAATATTATTGAATCTCAAAACATAGGTGATAAGGGTATAAATAAATTTATTCGATAATAATTAATAGGAAAAATGGTGCCCATATCAATTATTTTTAAGCCATGTTAACCAGATCTACCCTTTTAATGTAGTGATTTTTTTTCAATGTTTACTTTTAATTCTGAAACAAAAATATGTTGACCTTCTTTAAAAAAAATTATTATTGTTTTAAATATTGAATAAATTTTATCAAATTAAAATTATATAATTGGTAGAATATAATTTAAAAACATGCAAAATGTGGTGAAAAACAGGTTTTCGAGAGAGGTATTTTTAAGCTTGAGATAGTCTTAAATTTACTCTATAATTAGTAAATATCATTATATAAATTCAAATTCATATATATATAATATATATATAATATTTTTAAATCTTAAATTTATTATGTATTACTTTAATTAATGAAAATAGAAAAACATTATGCACATAAAAATAGTTTTTAGAAAACATAATTTTGAATCATAAAAAATAAATAACAAAATCATGTAAATTACTGATTAAAATGAAATTAAGTATAATATTACATACTGAATAGTTAGTATTTTAATTTAATACCAATTCAAAAAAATATCAGGAATTTTAAATTACATAATTTAATAGATAGATTTGACAGTATTTGAAAAATCGGTAATTTTAACTATTCCATGAAAAATCAATCATTTCAGAAAAATACAAAACAAGCATACTAAGATAATTTTGATATTATAATTTAAAAAAATATATTCAAATTATAAAATAAAATTTCTAAAATTTCTTAATATTAATTATAATATTTTATTAAAAAAATATGAAAAAAACATTTTTGAAAATACCATTTTTTTGAAAAATAAAATGACCTTAAAAAAAATTGTGTGATAATTTAGTACAAATATATCAATAAATTTATATTGATTAGTGTATATAAATATATATCTTAAATATATTATTCATATTCATACCTATCAATTTAATTAATATATTATAATAATCATGTTAAAATAATAATATTTAATGGTTTGATTAGGATCAGTGTTGTGTGCGCTTTATTCTATCAAACATACTTTTATTTTTAAAATATTTTGGTGTAAAACTATTTTCCTTTAATAAATTGAATACTAACATTTTTAACATTATCCTGGTTATCAAAGGACTTCTAGATTTAAATAAATTTATTGAAATCCCACACCATCAAAAAGGATAAGCCAATTTTCAATTGATAAGTGAGAAACGGAAGTACAAATGTCATATGTGATAACACATACACAGGATTCCAAGTAAGAAATAATTTTTGGGAAGTGAAAATATGGGCATATAATAAAATATTAATTCCTAAATAACTATAGAGAATGAAAAATATCCTTGATCACAATAAATTTAATGATCATGAGACCAACAACCATATATCTATAATGGGGAAAAGGCCCTAAACTCACCAGAAATGATTATAATATGAGAAAATTTATTTTCAAGATTCCTTTCATAGATTTTAGGATTTACTTTTTCCAGATCAAAAAAGAATTTAGGGAAATATACATACTTTATATAATTCTATTTCATAATCCCAATTTCACCCTTTGGTTGTGCTTTGATCAATTTAAATTTTATCTGTTTTTCCAAGGAATGAATATTCAATATGATTTTTTTACCTGATGCACTAATATAAACTATTAATGGAACATAATATCCATAATATAATAAGAATATATTCCTTAAATATTTAAATGTTAGCAAAAAATTGAAATAATTACCAAATGGATAGATAATAACAAAAAATTGTATACCTTAATATAAATAAATAATAAATTTTACATCCAAATTTACACCTATTTTTCAACTTATATTATTTAAAAAATAAATAAACCATATCCCTAATAAAAATGAAGTACAAAAAAATAATATTTTCCTTTCTAAATAATATTTTATGTTAAATCACATGTTATACTCAAGGGTATCATATACCTAAATCCAATGATTAATTTTCCAAAATATCAACATTTACCTAAAAATACTAAAAATTACAAAATATATGATCCCATTATATGTTTCCCAATGTCAAATTAATATTAATCTGCCAAATCAATAATGAAAAAACGTTTTTATACTAACTAATACTTCATGTAGGCCAGTGGTAGGTGTTGAAACCTTTTCACCCTTTGGTTGTGGGTGTAAGACCAATGACCTTACTGAGCATGAAATGTTTTCACACAAAATTTAGGTGTTAATTTTTATAAAATTATATTATTATAATTTCTATAATTCTCCCAAAAATATGCTGAACATCCTAAAAATAACATTGATCATCAAATTAGTTTTCAAATAAAAAAGTCTATGATCAAAGTTATTATTTCCAAAAAAATAAAATAATATTAATTGACTTTTAATACATTAACCTCAATGAGAAAATTATCTATAAATGTTATCAATAACAATAAAATTATTTACACCCAATATAAAAGAATTATACCTAAAATAATAAACATATTTACAAACCATTGTATTGTATTCCCATAATTTTCTTCCAAAAAAATCCTTAATCATCTTAAACTCCCCTACAACAAAACAAAAGTCAATATATCTAAGAATTTAATCTTATGAATTAACTTATACCTATCAAAAAAACACACCTTATTTTTATCCCATATCTCTATTTAATATCATAGGTTTCCATAAGATTTATTCTATGATTCATGATGTTGGTTCACAGAATAATGTGAATTAACTGAATCATATCCCATGAATGTGTCAAACTAGGTGTGCAGTTCAGCCACACTTATTATGCATAAGAATGATAGTTGAGACATAATCCACCAAATATTTTCTATTTCATTACAACTTGATGAATATTAATCAAAACCATATCCACTTGTGGTATCTATATAGGTATGTTTTATAAGAAAGAACCCCTAATACCATCCATATAAAATCATTCGGATGTTATCCTATACATAGACATATCCATAAGGTTTTTTTAAAAAAATATCTCTAATAAAAATAAAAAAATAACTACAACATTCTATGATTCCAGTTATAATGGTGTAATCATTTTATGTATATTTTCATAGGATTTATAAAATAAACACTGAATAATTATATACTGAACATCATTAATACTATGGTATTTAGAAGAATTGATACATAAATCATCAAATGATTCAAAAACATAACCTCATTCTTTTATATTTTCCATAGTGATCTCATAACTATCTATGATCCACTAAAAATTCAAATGATTACTTCAGGAATACATAGAGAAAAGGTTGAGCTAAAAATACTAGTAATTGTAGGAAAATGATAAGGAAACATGACCTACGAGTCAAAGGTATAACATGATATCATAAAAGAGAAATCTCTTGAGTAATCCCATTGAATTATATCATATGGAACATGGTATCATGAGACCATATTAGTGTAATAAATGATGAACCAATATATAAATTGAACTATTCATGAGTCAAGTCTAAATTCATTAACAAATATAATATGGTGGACAAAGTCCCATAATGGATAAGGTTTATTCCAAAATCTTATACATAATGTCTCATGAGACAAAAGATTTATCCAATTAATTAGTACTATATCTGGGTGTACCCATAACAACATATTCATAATTATTCATGAAACAAGGGATTTTAATGATAATATATGAACAAAATAATTACCCATCGAAACAAAATGTGTTGCATAATCTTGTCTCATATCACAATCAAAGTAAATTTCAAAAAGATGGCATATGATAAATGAATTTAAGGAATTTATTACCCAATAAATGTAAGGTATAATGAGAACGGTATATATGTAAGAGAAAGATATAAAGAAATAAAAAATCATCTATAACATCAGATGTCTTAATTTAAGGAAGTTTCATTATAATATCACATGGAATATTTCTTGAATAAATACCCTTTTCACTTTGAAATCACTTATTTAAAATATAAAAAATTAAAAAATATTATACAAATCAATTTCATTGAAATTAACCATTTAAAATTTTAAAGGAACATCCAAATAATTTTATAGTCATGTTGGAATGATATTATATCCATGTCATAAAAGCTAAAAACATCTCTTTCATGCTTTTTTTAAAATTCAACAAATAACTCCTTCGGTAAATGACTGAAAGATTCATTTTAAATGATTTTCTAAAAATTGAAATATATCTAAAAATTACTCTAATTAAACATTATTGAAAAGTAAAAACATTATTTAAATGTATTTTAGAGAAATTATAGAGAAGGAAGTGTATGATTCAATATCAAAAAATAAGAAACATGAATTGTATTACTTATAATATTTTTTCATGATTATTCATTATTCAATAAGGAAAGAAATAAAAAGAAATCTAGTGAAGCACATTCATGAAAAGAGTATAATAAATAAGTTGTGTCTTAGGAAAATAAATTTATACTATTCACCATAAAGTAAAATTGAACATATTTAAGCTCATAAAAAGTATATTGTATCATAAAGCCTTACTACTTTTGTACCTTCAAAATCAAATCAACTTTGATGAAGTAAAATGAGTTAAAAATCAAAAAAAAATATTTATGAACTATTAATTGTATAATAATTATAATTCGCAACACATAAAATATATAAAATAAATTTTGTTAAAAACATTAACACATTCAATTATAAAGGGAAATTGAGAAGGAATCATATACAAAGATGATATTATTGGGGTGAGAATTAATTAATTAAGTTTTTATTAAAAAAATTAAATCACCAAAAAAATTGTAAATAAAAAATAAAATCATTTGATGTTTCATACAAAATATTATCATGATAGAGTAAATCATGTAGAAGAACAAGTAAATTAATATAAATTGATTTACAGAACCCATAACCTCGAGTTTAACTTGTCAGACAAAAACATTATCTTACTGAGTAAAAATATTATTTTAATTATTCACTTGATTAAGAACGATTTTATATTTTATCATTCCTTTTGTTTTACTAATTTTGATGTTGTGTATATTTTATAAATCATTTTTGTTTATATTAGACGTTTTGATAATATTTGGTTCATATGTAGAAAATGAATTCGGTAGGTTTGTTATGGTAAAAGAAGTAATTTTTATATCCAATAAATAATAATAATATTGAAATAATTATTATTTTTATAGATCAATAATAATTTTAAATCCAACCCTAAAACATGGTTACAAAAAATGAACCACCTTATAATCATTGAAATAGTATTTCATACGTACGCATGAGTAACATTTTGGTTATTCAATGATCATGATGTAATTAAGGAGTGTGTTATTTTATATTTAATAATTGATAATTATACAAAAAATAACATATTATTTCATTAAACAAACTAATATATACCATCCATGTGACTCCAATATAAAAAACAAATCACATCGCTTCCTGGAGGTGGGAGTACACATATATGTACAAACAATGTTATCATTTCTTAGTGACTGGAAAGGTATAGAAATATATGATATATAAATTTTAAATAATTATAAATATTTCATTCATAACATATTAATACCTTAAATATATCATTATAAATTTCGTTGAGAGGTGATTTTGGAAAATTAATTACATCGGTTCTCTATGTGGTATTCTCCAATACACATGAATGATGCTTTTGTTTGCAATTTTATGGAAGAGGGTATAAAAGTAGGTTATTACATTCACATAATGAAAAATAATTATATGTGATATAATGGTGTTATTATATAATACTGGTTGAACAATATTTTAAATATGTGGAAGAATAATGAAAAAAGCTTTATTATGAACCATACCTCTTCATTGGACAACATCTTGAGGATAACTGTAAATCAATCCATAGGATTATTTTCTGATAAATCCAAGTGAAATAAAACATGGGGAGGTTTGAAATTAAGGTATTTTATTATTTATTTTTTGAAGAAAAATTATCTTGATGTTTGTAGGTTATAGGATAGGGCGATCACATTTATTAATGGGCAATAAAACCCACTTCGAAATTTCATAAAATAAAAAAAATTAAAAATTCATTATCAATAATGAGATTACAAATAGATATAGATTATAAATTTAGAAATTTTAATGTTTGAAAATTTCTATAAAACATGATTTAAATAATTTTAATTTGAAAAAAAAATTATATTTTTGTTTAACCCCCGGTAAACTCATTTTAACCTTAACTATGATAATTAATTTTTTTTAAACATAATGGTTTGTAATTTTACATATATGATAAAAATTGGATCATAAATTCAACTAGGATTATATTTTTAATTATTTTAGTTATAATTTACATATTTCACCTTTTTTTGGTTTGTGAAATAATTAAATAAAATATTCTTTAACATTAAATATCATTGATATAATTTTGGACACTATTCATTTAATTTGACTTTAAATATATTAAGATGATATTGAATTTATAATGTAATCAAATTTAACAAAATTAATACCTAATTAAAGTCTATAAATTTGATTGTAAATAGAATTTATCCAAAATGCATTACATTTAATTTTTCTAAAATCATTTACCTTGAGTTTTCCACTTTCTGCCGAAGCGTTGAGTTAATTTTGTATAAAACTTTATGTTCAATATATAATCACTAAAAATTAAAAATAAATTACCATAATGAAAATAATATTATTAAACAAAATATGACCTTTA
Organism: Viscum album; assembly: GCA_963277665.1. Classification (NCBI taxonomy): domain Eukaryota; kingdom Viridiplantae; phylum Streptophyta; class Magnoliopsida; order Santalales; family Viscaceae; genus Viscum; species Viscum album. The sequence goes on from OY728137.1 coordinate 2,050,574,670, forward strand.
ATATTAATTTACCACATATTTCTATCCCCATGTTGACATATAATATATAGTTAAAGGAAAGAGAGTTTTATTTTGTCTTTTCTATTCCTTAAATTATTATATAAGTCACTTCCATAGAAAAGTGTTTCATAAATAATTAAACCTCAAGAATACAGTGATATGTGTAAATTAAAATTAATTTAACATGAATTACGATGAAAAAATAGAATCTATATCACTCAGTTTAAACCTAGGATAACCCTATTTACCCTTTTACCATGGTGACAAATTTTTAATGTTTTCACTGTTCATTTTGACAAAAAATTAATTTGAAGTTTTTGAATAAAATAATTTATTATGATTAAAAAATGGAATAAATTTGATTTAATTAAATTTAGATAAGCGATCGAATTTAATATAAAAATGAATTCACAAAATGTTTTGAAATATGATTTCATAGTAAATGTATTTTTAAGCTTAATATGATATTACATTTAGTACATGAAGAATAATATTCATTATAATAATTTATATTATTATATATAGATATATTATATATAAATTACATTTAAATATTTCATTATTAGGTTTTATTTTCATTAATTAAAATTGATAAACTTTATGTATTTAAAACCAATTTTAAGAAAACCATTTTTAAGCATAACAACAAACATATACCAAAATCATGAAATTTTATGACTCAAATGAAATTAATTTGATAAAAAAATTTTAAATTGTTAATATGTATCAATAATAAAAAACAAATGATATAATTATACTAATAAATAAAATTATTTAATGTAATTAAATGTGAGTATTTAAATAATCAAAACAATTCACTATTCACCGAAAAATAAAACATTTTAGAAAAATCCCAAAATTTCATCGTAAGATAATTTTTATTTGACTATTCTAAAAAATATTTTAATTTTATAATATATAATTTCTAAAATTTTCTAAAATTAATTATAATATATTCTCACATAATGAAAATAAAAATACGTTTGGAGGAAATTGTATTTTTTGAAGGATAAAAAGACATAAAATTAAGTCATTATTTTCAATGAATTTATTAATACATTTATATTGAGTAATATATAAATATATATATTTATTAAAGGATTTAATCTCAATCATACCCTCCATTTAAATGGATTAGTTTAAATGAACATCTTTAAATAATAACATTTATGAAAAGGACCATACAGGATAGATGTATCATGGAGATGGGAGGGGGAGAATAAGTAATATGTTTTTATATTAAGTTTACATATTTTTAAACAACCTTTTCCTCATATTAAAGATTTATTACATTGATAAAAATAAAATAATAACACATCCACCACAACAAACATATTTACGAGGTTCTCTACTCTACAAAACTAGCAATATCCTTGCAAGGTTTGGAAACATTCCAATACCACACAATGCACTAGAAAACAATTATTTTGTCTGGATGAAATCAATTTAGATATTACATTACCCATGTGCATCACTATGATCAATAAACAAATGCATTTGCATCTTCTAGATGAAATGATACAATACATGTATGTGTTATATATAATTAAACCTTCACTAGTTGGTTAAAAACAAGTTATTGTGATGCCTTATCAATTTCCAATTATATAACCTTCAAAAATACTTATTCACTTTCCTACCCATAAGTAGGTAAGAACTTCACTTTTATAATTTGTAAAAAAATTATTCTAATGGCTCTATATGTTTCCTTAGAATGATACCTCAATTTAGAAAATAGATATGAAATAATACTCCAGAAATAATTCTGAACCGCTTCTTCTTTCCCTAGAAAGATAATCCCGATGACTTGGTCTGAATCAGAAAATCTAGACCCTATTATTAATTAACCTTATTCTATCCAATATGACTCTATTAGAAATATCAGTCTAGAAACATCTTCTCTCCTCCAAAACATTCCTCACTCTATCTCAATCTTTTCAGGTCAACAATAATAGTGTCAGAAAGCACAATGTATATTATACTATTTGTAGGTGCGGTAAAAGTGGAATGAGAAGGAATTTAATTTTTTTCCCACTCATCAAACTAATGAATACTCATTATGATTCTCCATACCAACATGGTAATCAAATGAATGAATTTTGATTTAAATTCTCTATATAAATTGAATGTCATAAAACATTTAAACCATTCTTCCATAAACATTGTTTAAACTTCTTTAGACGTTAGTTGATTTTTTTTCATAATCATATTTGAAACATCTAAAGATACTAGAACCGCTCAAAAACACTTTATCAGTGACATAATAACTTTATTGAAATCACTTTGACTATAGCTTCATAACCCTTTGAAAAAAAATTCACAGTACTCTTCCAAAAACATCCTTTTCTTATATTCTTCATACAGATGATCCTATGTCTGGTGAAGTATAAGTTTAAAAATGCATCAAATGAATTATTATCTACCACATTCCAATGGATCAATGTCAAGTCATTTCTGATGACTCTTGACCCACTTCGAAAACACATCATAGTTTTTTCACTTATCTAAATTAATAAAACCCACCGTTTATTTTGTTTTATGAAAATGGTAGGCTACAATGTTGATATTTATTTGATTGTTAGTTATATGATTTAAGTAAAGTCACAAAAACTCATAATTTATCATTAATTCATAACAACATCTCCTATTATCTTATTCTATTAAAAACCATAGAACAATTCAGATCTTCCTTCGATGAATTGGTGGCACACCGTGTTTGATGGACTGATATCAGTACTTCAGTAAAATATTAAACCTCCCAGAATTATTTCTTCCAGAAACATCTTCCTATATCTTGAATTATTAATTAATTTGAAAACATATATATCATTATATATTTTCATCTCACATAAATTAGAAAGTTATAAGACCATATATTAGTACCTTCCTTAATCAAATATAAACACATCCCCCCCTTTATTTTACAATGTTTTGATCATAGGTTTTTGTTGTCCCATTATGTTGGAATCATAAAAATATAAAATCACCACAAAATTTAATATCAAGGTAATTATACTCTTATAAATTTCCTCATACTAATCAAAACGTTTATTCTAGGCACAATGTGAGTCTGAAACATGACTTCTTTCACAAAAAATTTTTAGAATAGAAAACGTAGACTCCTGAACTTTCTTATCAATATTGAATCCTATTTTATGATAATGATACCCCATTTCATCTGATCAAAAAATTCTTACAAAGTATTTTGAATTTTTTTGACAATAAAGTACAAAAATTACCAACACAAACTTCTTTAAACGTTTTATCAAGATTCTAGCAAACGTAGTCCCTGGAATCACCCCTTTTTATTTTTTGTCAACTATTGTTCCTAAATCACACAAGATTGTATCCTCAAGATTTGGATCAGAAATCAAAAATTGTTACCCATTATGAGATAAGTAATTATATTAAACAATAATCATTAAAATAACATTACTGTTAAAAAATAGTTTCTCAAAAAGAATATTCTTCTTTCATACATTCCATTTATTCATTCGTTCATTATTATTATAAAAAAAATTCATACAACCATCTCAAAAAAACCGTTGGAATATTTCACAATAATTAAATCTAATTTAATAGTTTACCCAAAAATCCCATGAAATATTTATTCCTTAAAATGTTAACACATATCATTGGATATATTTGTGAAACATTTTATTTCTCCCACTTAACAACACTTTCAAAATACTAGATGACTAAAGGGATAGATACAAATTCCTCAAAATTATTGATAAATAGGCTGGTTAACCATGTGCAATTAATTATTTTCTATATTATCTTTGATAAAAATATATATGATATCAACAAGTTTAGAGAAATAGTGTTATTCTAAACCTCTTGATAGGATGATTGTGCTCTGATTATCAAAACCTAAGAGAAAGGGTAAATTTACATTAACAAGTATGCCTCCTAAATGAGTCTTCATCCATATATGTTCTGTGGAAGCTTGAGTGGTAGAAACATACATAGATTTATCTATTGTAAGTGTTAATAAGTTTTTTTTGTTAGTATTCAAAAAAAGAAAAATTTTCACTAGAAAAAAAAATACAGCAGATGTGGATCTTTTATAATCAACACTTCCTTCCCAATTAGCATTTTTGGAAATGAACGAATAAATTATTTCTTTACTATCATACATGATTTCAAAAATTATTTGTCCTTTAATATATCATACAATTTTATTTCCATTCAAAAGATCTGATTCCTTTGGAGAACATTAGAATAATTCAGAAAAGGTAATAAAATGAAGAATATTTATTCTTGAGGTAGTCAGACACAACATACATCAAACCAGTTTCTAAATCCTTTTAGAGAAAACTTATTTACCTTATCCACAATTTAAAAACATGGATCCCACTTAAACTGGTAAGCAAACTGGAATCTAATTTTCCATTACAAACTTTTTAAGAAGTCCGTTTTCATAAATTCATTGAGAGAGACATATATGTTTCTTCTGTTGTGAGATTTGTAACAAAATATTGCATTTCATTTTTACCAAGAATTGAAAACTCAAACATCCTTTTCATTTTTTCAGTAGAAAAATCACCTGTTAAATCATCATTACCAACAAAGATAATTTATTCAACATAAATAATTATAATATGGGATATCTTTTGAATTTATTTGATTTAAATATTTCTATCAACCATACCTTTAGTGAAGTTAATCTTCCATAAGAAAGTATCCAAATTGGAATAACATGCCCTCTATGGTTGATTTAGGCCATACAATTATTTCATAGTATACACACAAAATTTTCATCCTTCCATAGAATAAATACACATGGTTGGTCAAAATAAACTTCTTTATCTAGTACTCAATTTAGAAATCCTAAATTAAAATCAATTTAAAAGAAATTTAACTGTGTTGTGCATAAATAAAACGAAAGATTATAATTTTTTATAACCTTACATCTAGAGAAAATGAATCATTAAAATCCTTGTATATAATTTTTCTGCTACCTTTTCATACTATCCTTTCTTGGTTTTTTATCACATAATCATATTCATTCAACTTGCTCTGAAACACCCATTTTGTAATAATAAAATTTTTTTCAATTGGTTTTGATACGAGTTCCCAAGTATCATTCTTATTAATTTGATCCAAATCTTCATTCATATCTTGATTCCTTTATGGATTCTCAAAATCATTATTATCATATTTCATTGAAACTTTTGAATATATATTATACCCAGTGATTAATGAGACGGAACACATCCACTTCCTCGATTAAGGGTAAATATTGTAGAAGGGAAAGATAATCATCAGGTTGAAAGTGGAGACATAATGAAACTGTACTGAGAAAAATCCCACTTGAACTAATTCTATTAACATAAGAAAAAATACACATAAATGTGTTATGACTTTGGTTTAACACTAGATTGATCCTATGAGACCTTCCTTAGGTTAGTAACTAAAGATGGTAATTATTAGAGATTGTAGTAGGGAAGAATTGGTGGAAACACAGAAGAAAAAAATAAGACAATTAAATGAAGAAGAAGAGTAAAATATTTTAAAAATTCATAATACTATTACACAAAAAACAATCTTAAAATCTATTTAAAATGGCCACATATAGTTTCAAATTCTTTGGAAAAGGAAGGTGATATATTTTTATAAGAAAAAGGGGGTAAATTTTGGCTCTATATTTTTATCCAATGGATTGCACATGGATGACCTATTTAGTGATAAAAATATTTAAATTCTTCTTATAGAAATATTTTAAAATATATCTTTCATGTTTTACAAAGAAAACACATTTTAAGCCTCCACGTGAAGAAAAATTAATGTCCCATTTAATCTGAATTTTTTATATTGTGTGGAATAATATTTGAATCTCCACAATCTGATTTACACATAATTTTTTACCATGAAATGCGTATAATAATATGGGTCCATAGTTGTGAATGTAATTAATTAGGACATTATATTTCTCCATATAGAATCTTATCTCTTTTGGAATAGCCATATATAATATATGGGCCTAACATGATAAATATCTAGATCTTGGAACATATTTTCAGTCTTGAATTGTGAGTATATTTATGCATCAAAATATTGGATTCATCTATTAGTCTAAAAGAATTAAATTAATGATAATATTTATTTGAGACTAAGAATTAATTTAATAAAATAAATAATTTTATAATAATTTATGTTTCTAATAGAAATACATTTAAAAAGATAAATTCCAAAACCAAGAAATTTTTTCAATCAAGCACAAAATTCATCTAAAACCATAATATTTAATATTAGACATTAAAAGAACACTTTGGTGGTATTCAAAACTACAAAAATAAAAATAAAATAATTGAAAATATTTTCTCAATCAATACCCCCTACACCTAAACAATTCTTTTCCTCATGCATAAAATGTCAACATTAAAAATCCGAGTGCACTAATGTTACCAATATTAAAATTAGAAAACAATGAAATCAAACAATTTTCATTTTTTTTAAAAATACACATAAAATATTTAATTAATTTATAAATTTTCTATGAAAAAATCAATCAAAGAATTATAATTTCTTATATTTCAAAAATAATGGAACTCTCTTATCCATAATTCATGTTACTCATTAATTATTTTTAATTATGCAAATTCATTATTTACATCACTTAAGAATATTTTATATCATCTCTCATGATACAATTCATGTACATTTTTTCTCATATCATGAGAACGTTCTCCTAATCAATATTTTTGTAATGGAACTACCTTATTTTCTTTATAAGGTAAAAAGTCACGTAAAATCATGAGGAATTGGAGTAAAGGATCAAAAGACTATGAGGATTAAGGAAAGTAGGATTTGATGATTTGAAAATTAAGTCTCATAGTGGAGGTTTATATGTTATGTATAATTCATGTTATCAAAAATAAAATTGTAATGGAAATCCCCCCTTAAATTAGAAACCCGCATTTCCCAAAAACTCAAAGTAAAGGTTATGATAAAATAACTAATAAATAATGATTTATCAACCCACTTGAATATTTTTTTTTCTACTTTTATACATTTTTTTAGTTTTCAAAGAAAAAATTAATTCATTTTCTTTTTTTGAAATTTATACTTTGAAAAAACCTTACTTCCTCCAACTAACCACATATGATAAAAAGAACAGGTATAGTAATATTAATTTTTTTCATAAATTTTATCCCATTTTTATCAATTTTTTTGGATTTTATTCATTTTTATTTCTCTAAATTCAAGATGGATAAATAATGGATTACCATGAATGAAAAAATGACCATAATTTATTCACATAATAATAACTCACATACTTTTCCCTTACAATGTAAATTGTCCCTTCCACTATGATTCCCTTTACCCCTAAACATCAACATTAAAATATCATGAAAATACTAAGAGTAGGGTATTAATGGATAAAATGGTGTAAAATATGGTTCATCCCTAACAAGTTTGTTAATTGTTTATGTGGGATAAAAAAGGATTGTCGAAAAGGTGGTCCTTTAAGGATACATGATTTTCAAAAGATGCCTCAACCATTTTAAATTTGTTATTGTATAGTCATAGCTTCGATATGTTTAAATGAATGTTTTAGTTGGTTTAATTCCCCAACATCACTTAAGAAATAATCTCAAGAACAAATAAGATGTATTTGGTCTACAAATCCTCACGCACGAGTCATCACATTCATTATTCACATGATTCCTATAGGTTCTAACCATTGAATAAAACCAAAATGGTGACTATGTGCATAACTGATCATTAATATAACTAATTACACATATGATAATTTAATCCATTCAATATATATTTTAAATTTTTACACATTATTTCAACCAATGGAAATCTTGTTTAATATTATATCACATTTACAATTAGTTTTTATTGGTTATACTTTATTGTTATTCATAAGATAATTAATAAAAATTAATGAACAATGTATTTATACAAACTTATTTGACCTACGAATCAGTTAAATAAGTATAACATTGTTTTAGATGAATATTAATTACATATCATAACAATATACACTCACAAACAATTGAGGTTTAATTTCTTTAGAGACTAGATACCTAACCAAAATTCTTTTTGAAAAATCGTGAAAATTACCCAAAAAAATTATTATTATATAGTACCCTTCTATAATTTTCAAACCTGATACCATTTTTATATCATTATAAAATAGAAACATATGTAGGGGTGAGCTTGAAATATCATTAAGGGTAAATTAGAAAGATAAAAATTAAAGATCAAAAGTGAGAATTACATGAGCATAATGGCATGATAAAATTATCAATGTATTTATTTATCATAACCAAAGTACATAAAAATTTAATCATTATTCATGTAATAATATATTGGTATAATATAATTCATGAGTAATTGGAGTGTGAAACATCAAATAATCATGAGGAATAACAACATATAAATTATACTTCAAGGATACCCACCAAGCCATTAATTAAATAAAATTATTTTTATAACCACCAATGTAAGTTATTAGGATTTGAAGAAAACATATTTACCCTATTGGTATTGGGAAAATATCCAAATTACACTTTGGGATCATGCTATATAAAACATTACCCAATAAATTGGAAGGTTATAACTGAGACACCCATGTTATAAAAATAAATAACTAATATGTGTGTTATAGGAACATAAGAGAGTTAATCGTGCCTTCATATCATTAATAACTTTTTTAAAAGAAAAAAATTCCTGAAAATGTATTCAAAACAACATCATAGGCCATCCCATGAAAGAAGATGGATTGAATCATTATTGAATATCCCTAGTGAAAGACGATGATCATTAAAGGATATTGGTAAAGAAAATATAATTTAATAGAATAATTAATAATATGATTTGAAAAACTAAGAAGAAAAAATATCTCATTTGGAAATTTTAAAAAAAAATGGTTGTTGATTTTTTTGAAAATGAATGGAAAATTGTAATGGGATCTTCATAATGAAAAGGACATAAAGTTGGAAAAATGTGGTCAAGTAGTAAAGATGTGAAAATTTATCCTTATGTTAAGAATTAAAAAAGAATCATTTTTATAAACATTATAAAAAGAAAAATATATTTCATAATGTCCTTAATAAATCATTTAATTATATAGAAAAAACATGATACCATATAAATAATATGTTGATGAGAAAAATATTCCATACCAGATAGAATAAATAAGTACATCCTTTCATTAAAAACATTATTTTAACATCCTAGAGAAAAATATTTTGGAAATTAAGAGAATAATTTTAATTCATATAAGTAATATGATCGAAGAAAAATATATGGCATTTATGGGAGAAATAATATACAATCCCTAGTAATTGTAATTGAAACAAAAAAAATCCAAATAAAAAGTGTGATTATAACAGAATCCCTTAAATATACCTTATGGTTAGTTGAAAATGCTCTAAAATCTGACATAATAAACATAAATTGGTTATAAACCATATTTATTTTATATTACTTGATGTTATTCACTTAAAATTTCTTTTTACAGTTTATTACTTATTCTCTATTAAAGTCAGTAAATAGTTGTTAAATGTAAAAATTTTTAGGCATGTTTTGATTCGACGCTTCTATTTCCTATTCATAGGTTTTAGTTATAAAATATTATTTATATAACAAATATAATATTTATTTATTATATAAAATTTTTTAATGACCTATGTAAGAGGGTGATGAAAATTGAAATGCATCACTTTTTGGAGGCGATAGACTTCACGTACATACATAAGATTGTTGAAGTTTTGAAAGGATGGAAGAAATGTAAGGTATATGGTAATATATCTTCATAGAGTATTAATTATATCTTCTATATCATATATAGTAATTTAATCCATAAATATAACTATCCATGGGAGGTGTGGAAGAAAAAAGAAGGAATACATTGCTTCATGGAGGCAGTAGTCCGCAAGTACACATGTGCAACATTTTCACATTCCATTAAATAGAAGGAATCTTTATCATGATTTTAAAATAAAAAATATTACAATAAATTATAATAATGTTACCTATTCAATTGTTTTTTGGATGTTATATAACTTAGGGAGGAGTTATATGAATAATGAATCATGAATGAATTCAGTTATGATGATTACCTTTTTGTTGGGTATCATCCTTTTGATATCTATTTAGAACTAATTTTATTTTTATTTTTATGATTTTAAAAATATTCAGATATAGATATTATATTAGTGATTTTATATTGGATAATAATGGTGGAGTTAAGGTTCTATATGAGTGTGAAGGATATAGGAGAGGTGGTTTGCTTTTATAAGTGAGTGGTGTGGAAACCATTTAAATACCATTACTGTTTAAATAATAAAAGTTAATTTTCCTTATAAATCGTTACCAATGAGATAAATATTAGAAGGTAATATGATTGTGGGTATAAATGAACTCATCCAATAAACCATAGAATTTTTTTTGTGATATTTTATATCTTATCCCATAATTTTACCCATTTTAACCATTTTAACCATTATCAGGAGGTAATTACTTTTACCTTTCCAACAATTAAATTTTTATGAATATAAAATTAATCATGTACCCAAATATTAACATAGTTATTCTAAATATCACTTAATTTTTATTCAGTTATGTTTTTAAAATCTTTCGATCTTAATTTTATTATTCATGCACAAAACACATCGACACCATTTTTTGAAAAAAATAATTTTTAATTAAAATATTAACTTATTATTATTAATTACCTAGTAATAAAAATTAAGTAAATGATAATATATATTCATGAATATATTATAAAAAAAATCATTCAAATTGTCACGAAGTAGACCAGGTACACTAGTAACCCTATACTCGAGCTAGTCCACACATATCTCAAAGGGCATTCCTGATCCCCATGGTTCACCAACTAGCACCTGACATCATAAAAACATGAAGAAGAAATGGTGTTTCCACTAACAGTTGTGGAAATAAAATAAACAATACAATATTCATAACAAATGAGACTCCACTAGGATTAATGTACCCTATGTAAAATGTTCAAAAAACCCCAATGTACTACAACCAATGTACCAAAATCGGGAAAATAGCCCAAGACCCAAAAAGTATACAACTCACCAATCCATGACATTATAATTGGATCCACCTCAAATATATACTTTCCCTTTTCCTAAACCTAGAATGATATAATATACAATAAATAAAAAGATCAAGTAGGGTGTGATACAATGCCATGTAGGATTACACAAAAGATTCCATAATGATATTCCAATATCAAATTAACCAATAATGTGCTTTCAATTTAAATGTAAAATCACGTTGTCCATTTACAAAAGCATATATAATCTTTCCATGAATTTCAATTGAAGAGATTTAAATACATTTAACAAATCATTCATTACATTTCAGATGATGGAATGTTTTTTTGAAAGATGGAATTTAACTTTAAGTTTAATGATCCCGTAAACAAATGGGACTTTTCACAAAAATGTATTAAATAAACAGTTTTATATAAAAAAATATTTAACATCTCAAGTCATGTAGAATAGTTTACAAAAATTTTATATACATTAAAAATACAACAAGAAAGAAACGTGAACATGTTCTAAATAGGTACAAATGTTTGTTGAAATTGGGATCAAACACTATGAAATTGAATGAATTTATATATGCCCCATTGGGACTACAACAAAGAGGACTCATCACAATTTCATAAGGAAAATGATGTTCTGATATGATGTGTTAGAATGTTGTAAATCATAATGTGCCACCAAAAACAACACACTAACTACCTAAGGCCCGCATGTGATCATGTATAAATAGTTTTGGGAAATTTATTTCAAGACATCTTAAAATACAATTTATTCCCATATCTCTTCTCAAATATTCATATATTTTCTTTAAAAACCACAATGAAGATTTAATCAGACAAATTCCATTTCACTAAGATAAAAACCTAAAGTTCCCATAAAAACATTTTAAATCCATTTCTCTTAACTATGAATTTTATAAAAACATGTGAAATTTCAAAATCCATGTTACAATTAAATTGACCTATTTAATTTTTATATACTTAGATCATTTTCATCACAAACCCCATACTCATTGGAATTAGTGTTTCTTAAAAATATTTCCTAAATTTTTTTTCAACAATTAAATTCCGCAATTAAATTGATTCAATTTCTATCAAAACCAAAATTTAAATAATAAATTCAAAATTACCACCATTCCATAAACACAACTTAATTCAACGGAATTAAGGGTTTTCTAATTTAATTCTAAACCCCCATTTTTCATAATAAAATCTGAATCACTAGAATTGAGAATTTTAAAAAAGAGTGATTGAAATCCTTTTAATAAAATATAAAATTCATTAATTTAATTCAATAAATTTACATTAAACAAACAATTAGGGTTAATAAAAATTGGGCATTGTAACAGAACCACCTACCTCCGGATCAACGAATTTCGAAAAACCCTGACCCTAGCCATGATTCCTCAATAATGAAAGTAAACAAACAGGTCTGGGTGAAATGAGAATAAAACCTAATTTTATATACATTATTGTGGGTATTAGATCCTCCAAAAATAATGGAGTTATATTAAACTCTAGGAAGAAATAGAGAGACTATGGTGGATTGAGAATGGGAGGAGAACACTAACCAGAAAGAAATTTACTGACGTTCCCCTTGCTTCGGATTACTTCCCAAAGGCATTTGAGAGGCCAAGAATCCTCCTTGAGAGATCTAAAGAATGGATAGATGAGTTTGGGTTGAAGGAGGTCTGTCTGAATCCTAAAAATAGGGTGTACTAATTTTTAACAAATTTTATGATCTCACAAAATCAAGTCTGCACGGTTTCATGGGAATTAGTTAAAAGTATTGTTTAACCATGCTCAGGGCATGTACCCATTATAAATGATCCAAATATTTACTCCGAAGTGGAATCATGGATTAAAAAACATGTTCAAGACATGTTGATAACTCAATCCAAAAGATATAGAATTCATACAACAGGGTGCACAATATGGCAAATTTTGTGCCAGCCATGTACAAACCGTGAATTAGCCTATAAATTCAAGATTCACAAATTTTTCAACATGAAAAACCCCCTAAAAACCCAAATAAAGATCAATTAAAAAAGGTGGGTTTACAAAAACATGAAATTGGTAACAGTATGTTACAAACTCCCCACTATAGGAACATTCAATCACTTGAAATTCTATAAGGAATCCAACTTATCAAAAAGATGAGGCCATTTCTCTCTCATCTATGAAAACCTCTCCCATTTATCATGAGAATAAAAATCATGTAGACATTGAAATAAAACCAAAGGTATCATCCTCCCATGAGGTACCTTTGTCTTAGAATCAATAACCCTGATTATCCTCTCAGTCACAGATAAATCTGGTTCTACTTCCAGATCATGCCAACTAAGAACATGAGATGGGTTAGATAAATACATTAAAAGATGAGATACATAATAAAGATTTTGTATCAAGGTTAGCTACAATGGTAGTGCAAAGTAATATGAAACTTTCCCCACCCTATCGACAACCTCAAAAGGTCTAACAAAACAAGGAGCATTCATCCCTTGCCTCCAAAGCTTTCGATGAACCAAATCAGGTGAAAACATTAGGAAAACCTAGTCACCAACTGATAGCTCCAAGGGTCTATGGAGATGATTAGAAGAATACTTTTATTAACTCTATGCCTTTAGCATTCTCTGATAAATAAACTGAATCTTTTTTTGTCATCTCTTGGACTAAGATCAACCCAATCAAGGATGTCTCCCCAATCTCCTACTAACATAATGGATATTTACAAGGCTGACCATACAAGGCCTCAAAATGATCCATCATGATCTCAGACTGGTATATATTGTTATATGATAACTCAAAAAATCCCAAACGATCATCCCATGCTCCACCAAAGTCGAGAACTCTAGTGCAGAGCATTTCCTTAAGAATCCATATATCACTTTCTGTCTTTCCATATGACTGTGGATTGTATTCCATACTCAATATATGTGAGATCCCAGTTCCTCATTAAGGCCTCTCCTAAATCGAAAAGTAAAGGCATGATACATATCAAAGATTACAATATATGGGACTAGATGAAAATGAAAAATCACTTTCACATTGATATTTCTCAACACCTCAACTTTAACTGTTTCACGAATGGGTAAGAAGTGATCCGACTTTGTTAGCCAATCAATCATAAACCATATCGCATTATTTTCCTTATGGGTACATAGAAACCCAACCCAAAAGTCCATATAGATCTCATACCACTTCCAAGTATGGAATTTAAGTGGATGAAGAAAACCTGAATGTTTTTAGTGCTCGACAATAACCTGATGGAATGTATAACAAAGAGAAACAAACTCAACAACTCCTTTTCCCATACCTGGACACCAGAATTTTCATCGCATTCTATAGAACAATTTTTTGGATCCTGGGTGAACTTACTATTTAGAACTATGGAAATCTTCCATTAAACCATTCCTTGATAAATAAGGTATCAAAAAACAAATTCGATGGTATAAGATAACATCTTTGGTGAATGACCATGAGGAAACTTCCTCCCCAGCATAAAGAGAGTTTGTAATGCTACATAACACATCATCAAGATGTTGTTCCTATAGAATTATTTTGATAAGAGCATAGGTCAATTAATCATTGGCTAAAAAATCCCTAGCCTCGTTATTCTGAACTCTAATATGGAACTGTGTAAAGAGAGCAATCGAGTTCCACTCTTACGATGATTCATTTATTGCTTGGGTTAGATGATTTTTACTGAAGGCATCTGCAACAAAGTTCCCTTTCCATGAGGTATAAGCGATATCAAAATCAAAAGATTGTATGTATCCCAACCAACACCTCTAGAGACAATTTTAATCATTATAGGGGAAGATATAACTCTTTCTTTTGTTTATTGAAGACATTGTAATGATTTTTCATATAGTTAATGTCGCCATCTCTTAAGAATGCACATCACACCTTCATGTTCAAGGCCACAAGTCAGAAAATTCTTCTTGTGTGGCCTAAGATAATGATGTCCATAAGAAACTACATGATCACTCTACATAATAACACATCCCAATCAAGAACCTGCTGTATCACAAAAGACCATGTAGCCCTACTCTTCCTATGGAAGAGTCAATGCTGGAATAATAGTCAAAATATGTTTCTGCTCACCAAAATAATTCTGACATTTTTCATCCCTAGTGAACTTTACCCATTTATGAATTAGTTTCATCATCGAAAAAATAAAACTTCAAGAATTCCTTCACATACTGGTGATAATATCCATCTAATCCAAAGAATCTCTAAATCTTGAAGACATTTCATTGGTTGTTCCTAAGTCATTACAGAATTCTCCTTCATAGAATCAATTGATATTTATTTTTTCGACATCATGTGTCCTAATAATTTCACATCCAAAATCTAGAAATCAAATTTTATGAAATTGGCATAATGTCGGTTATTTCTCAGTAATCATATAATAGATCTGAAATGATGCAAATGATCCTTCTCAGACATATTATATATGAGGATGTATTTGAAAAGTAGTACCATGAAAGTATCAAGATACTCATGGAAAATGAGGTTCATTAGTTCCATAAAAACTAAAGGATCATTGGATATGGAAAGTAATAACATTGTACTCATATTTATCGTATCTACTCCTATTGGTAGTTTTCTGAATGTCACATTCCACTATTCTCAATTGATGGAAACCCGAGAAAAGATCAATCGTGGAGAAATAATTTTCCCCTTACAATTTCTCAAACATATCATCAATCCATGGTAAGGAATACTTGTAAAATAGGGTTACTCGTTTGAGAATCCTGTAATTAAATCATAATATAAGTGAACTATCAACCTTATTAGCAAAGAGAACGGGAACTGCCCAAGGAGACACACTTGGGAATATATTTCATATCTCAAGAAGATTATCTTACAGGGACATTAGCTCTTATAGTTTTTTATGTGCCCTGTGGTATGAGGGGATGTAAACCGGTTAGGTACCAGGAATTATGTCAATGGAAAACTCAACCTCCATTACCCATGGAAAACTAGAGAAATCCAATGAAAATGCATTAGAAATCTCAATGATGATAGGAGGGAGATGACTACTCAAAGCTTTCCTCCCCATATTAGAGGAAAAATTGATATTACATTCCCCAAATTTGGATATTAAGGTCTGACCATGATCGACCATGGGTCATATTCTCCCTGAAAGACGTGAGACACAAAACATCGTTTGTTAAAGGAGACCCATTGCGGATAACATTCAATCTGGTCATTATTAGTGATGAGTCATTACATTCTGAAAATTTCATTAAGAGGTTTCATGTTGAAAATAAGAAAATTCCAGGCTAGCTCAACATCTTCTAGAGGTAAATCACAAGAGGGTCTACAGATACCCTGTTATCTCTTCATAACAAGGGGTATAGTTATATAAATTTCACAATATAAAATATCCATAGAAATATTAAGAAGAATAACAACACTAGTAGAAATGAATGAATTAAATGAACCAGTATCAAATAGAGTAGTAAAAAATGAAAAATCTATAGTAATGTCTCCAATAGTCATTAGACATGTATCCACTTCCTCTGGAGACCCTTCCAATGCATGAGGAATCATCATTATCGATTCTTATGAATAAAACCATTTTTCACTTGAAGCATTTGATTTCCCTACTGTTTTAGGAGGACCTAAGGATCCCACTCCACTACACATAGTGGGATAAAATATGTTAAAATTAATGCATGTTCAATAAAAGTCCACAAGCCCCATAGTTCATGGCTGACTCAGTGAAAACATTTTTTTAATATCCTTCCATTCCACATTGGTAGAAAAAAGGGTCATATTTTACGAACTGTAAAAGGCATTTAACTACCTTGTTTCTGAGAACTGCCATGATAATCATCATGCTAATTTTTTCCTTCAATGGAACTCACACTTCTACATTGAGAAAAAGGAACCCCCGATTAGCCTACCTTTCCAGCCAGGTCCTTTTAAACCATAAGTGATCTGTCCAATACATCAGCAATAGAGGGAAACTTCAACAAGAGAACCTGAGAACAAATATCCTGATGAAATCCCTAATCCATCCTTCAATATTTTATCCTCTCATTTTAACTATATCATGTGTGAAATGAAAGATCTCATCAAAACAATTTTCATACTATATTATGCTCCTTTTTTCCTGGTCGAGTTTTAAAAAATATACATAGTTGGCCAAAAACATTGAATTTGAATAGAACAAGTCATTAAAAATACCTTGGAGATCATTCACTACAATCCATCGTGCGTCCTTTCTATCACCATAGTGTCCCACCATCTTCTTCTCAGTCATTTTAATATGAAGGTGACAAACATCACTTTTATTTCATCAGGTTTATCTATTAACCCATACAAATACTCCATTCTTCTAAACCACTCCTCAAACTCCAGGGGATCATTTGAGATTTTGAATGGAGATATTTTTTGGAAAAGGAACTCTTAAAAAGTATCTTGTAGGATGTCCCTCTAAGGTTCCATGGCTGGAGCCGGAATAAGAACTGGTGGTGGTACATATCCGAGAGATTGGACAGTGTGCATAGTCACCTTAATCAGATTTGGATGAACAATAGGATTTTCTTATTTAGTATCAACATCATCTTCCTCCTGGATCGAATTCAAAAATCTTCTGAGAGGCATGATTCTACATAACATCTACACACAATAATGAAGACATCAGATACAAACTCATATAGAGCTACATGGGAAAATAAATCCTAAGAAATAGGAAAATTAGATTGGGATTTAATCCTATACATATCAAAATAGAGAAAATAAAAGAACAAATCTACAAGGCGTCTATCCCTAAACACCCCTGGAGACATGAGGTTCACTATGGTGAGAGATGGAAAGTATGTAAATTGCAACTACCTCCTTAATCTCAATAATATTTAAAAAAATGCATACCGAAATCAAGAGAAATGATTAACCTCACCTATGATATCTCTTTGTCCGAAACTAGCCCATGTTCCCTTGTAACATGAAAACCGACCCTGTCTTGACAAAGCCAAATGTGAGTTTTCGATCCCCATGGGTCAAAAACTGTCACCTGGAATTATAAATATTAGAAGGAGGGATGATCATTCCACTAAAAATCATGGAAATAAATGATACAATACATTATTAATAACAAAAGAGACTCTACTAGAATAATTTAACCAAAATAAAATGGTACAGAAACTCTACAACCCCAAAACCAAACTACCAAAATAAGGAAAATACCCCAATCGCCAAATCCTATGAAACTAACCATTTCAAAGGATTAATATTTGGATCCACATCTAAGATATCCTTTCAATTTTCCCAAACCATTATGGAGATAATCTACAATCACTCAAAGGAACAAGTAGGTGTGAGCCCAAACCCAGTATGATTTCACGAAATATTTTTTAATGAGATGAAAATATCAAATGATCCAATACTTTTATTTTAAATAAAAAAATGGATATGACATTAAGAAAATCAAATTTAAGCAAGTGATTCTTTACAATTTAATAGATATAAATACATTTAAAAAATCAAGCATTACATTGAATATGATGGATTTTTTTGAATGATGGAATTTACCTATAAAGAAAAGGATTACTTACACAAATAGATATTTTCACAAAAATAAATTAAATAAACACTATTTTATAAAAAAATTTATATAAATTCTCAAGGAATACATAATAGTATAAAACATTAGAATATACATTAGAAATAAAACAATTGAACAACCTGTCCATATTCAAAATTGGTTTGCTTTTTTTAGTATATAGGTTTCGAACAATTTGAAATGAAAAGTATGTACATATTCCCCTTTGTGCATAAGGAAAAGGATACCAATCACCATCGCCTAAGGAATGTGATGTTATGATACGATGTTTTAGAACATTGTGGGTCATAAAGTTCCACCCAAAATAACACACTACATACCAAATTCATTCCAGTGATCAAGTACAGAAAATGATATGAAATTTATTTTATGTCATACTAAAATTAAATTAAATCCCATCTCCCATTTCAAATTTTCTAATTTTATATTTAAATACCATAATGGGTTTTTAATAAAAAATATTAATTTTCATCAAGATGAATCTCTAAGGATCCCATAAAAACAATTATTAATCCATTTCACATAAAAATGGATTTATAAAAAAATCATGAAATTTGACAATCCATGTCACAATTAAATTAAATAATTTAATTTTCAGATAATTCCATCAATTTCATCACAAACCCCGAATTCACTATAATTGTGTTTTTCATAAATCGTTCTATGAAAATATTTTCTTCAATTATATCCAAAAAATAATTTGAATAATTTTACAAGAAGAAAAATATAATTATTCCAATTTAAATTACAATTATTCCATAAAAACACCCCAATTCAATGGAATCAGTAGTTTTCCAATTACATACCAAAACCTATATTTAATAAAAAACCCCAATTCACCAAATTTTGGTCTTTTCACCAAAAAAATTGAAAGCAATTTTAATCCAAAATAAAACTATTTGATTTTATTCAATCAATTTAAATTAATCAAATCAATTAGGTTTCATAAAATTTCGGTATTGTAATGGAACCACATACCTTAGGATCAATAGATCTTAGATCACCAAACCCTATCTGGGTTTCATCGATGAAGAATTAGAACAACAAAATTTAGAAGAAACAATAATAAAAAAATTGGGTTAGATCCATATAAACATCTATTAGATTCTCCACAAACAATAGATATCTATAAAACCATAGGAAGAAAGAGAGAGACCATGGCAGATTGATTATAGTAGGAGAAAACTAACTGCAAAAAAGATTGACAACTATTCTATTAGATTTAGATTTATTATGGGATGGATTAGAGGGGACATGAAAACTCAATGAGGGATCTATGAAATGGATAATATAGTTTGATTCAAAGGAGGTCCATCAAAGAACTAAAAACTGGGTTTGTTAATTTTTAACAAGTTTTTGGATCCCACAAAATATCATATGCACAGTTTCCTGGGAATCAGCGCATAGTTTCGTTAATTTGTGCTCAGGCCATGAACCCATTATAAACGAGCCACACAATTTACCCTAAAAGGATATGGTGCTTGAATAAATATGTGAAATACATGTATAACTATTTATCCAAAACATTCCATTTTCTTTTAGTAGGGTGCACAGTTTGGAAAATCACATGCCAATCGTATACAAACAAAGTACTAACCCACAAATTCAATATTTGAAAATATTTTTACCAGAAATATCCCCATATGAAACCCAACAAATGATCAATTAAAAATGAGGGTTTATGAATACTTGAAAATGGTAATAGGATTATACAACAACCATTCATAAATGGTGATTTATTTAATTTATTAATATTAAAAATCACTATTGGCATAACTACAATTTAATGAAACTTATTTTCCTTTACAATAAAATTATTTTACTATCATTTATAACCTTTTAATAATCAATTTATAAATTATCATTCATTTTTTACATGTATAAAAATATGATTACATAAGTTTACTACTAAAATAATAGATATTATATTTAAAAAATATACATAAATAAAATAATGTTTGTAAACGAAAATTTTCAAATTAGAAAAATGTTTTTAAAATAATGTGAATTATAATTACATAACCATTTTATGGATGTAATTAATATTATTTATTAATTTATAATTTAATTTTGTCAATAAATTATTTTGAAATGATTATTTAAATGTTTTAAATTTAATGGAAATATATAATGGAACGAAACAATTCTAAATAATCACTTTAGAATAAATTTTTTTAAATGAAATTATAACACCTTTTATTTTAAATAGTCATTTATTTGTTAATATAATATCACTATCATGTAATATATTGTATTTTTTTATAATAAAATCAATAATCACTTTAGTTTGGTTTTATGTTCATCATATTCTATCAAACCCCTAAAATATATTGTGTAGGAAAATATATTACAAAATAACTTGGAGTTATAAAGTGATGAGAGACAAAATTTCTATATATTTTTACTAAATTTAGTTATAATGCCATAATATTTCTAATGTATTGGAATTTAATTGAATTTCTTCCATTTTTGGAAATCTAGATAATAAATAATAAATATATTTGAACTTTATTTTCAGTGGTTTTATATTTTTTTGTATTTAATTGAAAAACCATACATTTATATCTCATTATAAAATATTATTGTTTGAATTTTTTTACTTACAATATTTATTTTTTTTCTTTTTTTATTAATTAGAAAAAATATTTCATTTTAAATGTTTTTATGTTATGGTGTTTCCCCCAAATGAGTAATATAAGATGCATAAACATAACCTAGCTGGGGATGTGTATAATTATATATTAATTTCACATTCTATGTAAAGATTAACCAAAAATAATGATAATTTCATAAATTTGATTGCACAGTTGTTAAATTTAGGTGAATCCATAATTTTCTCACATTATTTTTTCATTTTAATTCTATATTTTATGTAAAGGTATTTAGAATCAAACAACATTGTATCCAGGTAGAACCATGATATCAATGTGAACATCTAAGAATTATCACTATTTTATAAAGGAAATACCCATGGAATAAGGATATATTGTTGTTTATTACACAAATTAATTAGAGCTATTCAATTACCCATGTAAAGGAAACCATTAGAAAGTTTGACACTAAAAATACCTAAAAAAGAAAACTAAAATTCAGTAATCCATTTTCAATATCCATATCAAATCAAAGAGGGATTTAATGATCTTTAAATATAGAGATCGTCCAAAAAGAGTAATATGATAATTGTGATGAGAATAATGGCTATAATATTGAATATATTAGTGATGAACACCATTTTCAATTGTGAAATTTTCTATAGGGACATAGAACTAAACTGAGGAGGAATAAAAAGTTGTCTTCTTGAAGCTAATTTTTGAAAATTATTAGAGATGATGAAGAAGTGTGATATATATAAATACCCTTTCCCTGTAAAATTTTAATACATATGATTATATTTACATTTTCTTTGACTTGACTAGATTGGGACTTCAAAAATTAATTTCTCTATTATAATTCAATTATAAATTATTCATTTTTTTATTTTGGGTTATCCTGTTCCCCAATTTATCATTGTGATTTTTCATCATTGTGAAGTGCCCGTGATGTCATTCTAAATGATTATTGGTCACTAACCCATTATTAGAGGACTTAGGGAAATAAAGGGGGGGGGGTTGTGAATTTATAAATTTAAATTACTAAAATCTATTCAATGGTTCTATGTAGTAGCGATTGTGAAGAGTGGGTAAGGTGAATAAAAATACACCACAAGAGTGGCTACTATTTTAATATATCAACTAAAACATGAATAAAATCATTTAATGATATTATTTAAGTTGTTTATGAATTTTTATATTCAATTATATAATTAATAATTAGGGTAATGTATGATAAAGTTTTTTAATTTTCTTAGTGGATAAAGTTATTTAGGAAAAATTGAAATTAATATACAATATATCATAAATCACTATAACGTAACCTATATTTCTTACAAGCTTTATTTATTTTTTTCTTCTTTTTAATATTTAATTCATGAAGAAAAAATCATTAAAAAATATTGATTTCCATTCCAATTATAAAAATGTAGATAAAAAACAATAATAATTTATTAGGATCATGAATCCTTCAGGCCCATCACCATGGGTTTTGATCAAATAAATCCACATTGATTTATTCCATGTTTAATAAATTATGTTTACTAATTTACTTGTAAAATATTTCTCATTACACATTTATATTATATTTTTTTAAAATAAAATATAACAATTTGACAACATAACATATTGGACTTGGATTCTTATTCCATTCTCATAGGACATAGTTGATCATGAATCACATACTTTCCTCTCGTAACATAGTGGATCTAAAGTAAAATTTCTTCTTTTGATAAAATATTAGAGCTCGAATGACATTCCATCCACACATAATTATCTAATGAGATATGAAACATTAACTAATGTATTAGAGTTATATATAATTTCATACCAATGTGTAACATATATAAAACCACATATATGTGTGCCAAGAGAATATGGAAACAAAAAAATATCAAAAAACACATAATTTACCCACATAAAAGATCTAGGTTTAATAAAAAAATTATATAAATTTTTCTATAATTCGAGAGAAATAATGTTGATTGTAACATAAGAACATATCCCCAATTTATAATAAGGAACATATAAGGATCTCTATATAAAAGAATTTTTATTTAGAATAATGGATATATTACTTTGAAAAATAAGTATAAATACCATGCTTTCAAAAATTAATAATGCTGAAAATTTGAAAAATAATTCTTAAAAAATATAAATGTTGACTCACACATAGTAAGGGTTGTAACATCAGAATAATCTATTCAGACATAAAAAATTAAAAACTGATACCTGTTTTAAATGTAATCCATGGAGAAAATGATAAAATATTCTAATAAAAAATAGTTTAAATAATATCAACATAGTAGAGAGGGAATCAAATAAATTATTTAATTATCGACTAATTAATCCATAAAATCATCTAATGAATATGGATATGGAGGAGGATCATTCCCTACTAAAATAGGGGTGGGGTTAGTTTCACATTCAAAGATCAAATTTGGTAATATATTTAAATAGTGAAATAAAATTGATATTTGAAATGTATAACCCCAAGAATAACTAGAGGAGAATAAAATTTATGGGGTGTTTTAAAGTAAATGTCCATATCTTTATTTAGTAGATTGACATCCATTCATAATAAACATGATTTGAAAATGAGATAGAAAAAACCCCATACATTTTTTCTCAACATATAGGAATGAAATTTAAAATAATGTATACTAATCATAAAAATGATAATCAATTATTTTATAACATTATTTATATATGTTACCCTTTATACTCTTCATTCATAATCATTAATTTGAAATAGGATAATAATTTTTTTTAATTTTCATAAGTAGATGTTAGTAATTATGTTTATTTAGTAAGAGTTTTATAATAGTGATATTGATTCTCCTTATTTTTATATAAGTTCATTATTACCAGATTATTAATTCCATTACATTCCATTATAATTTTTTTAAGAATTTTGTCAAAGAGGTGAGGACCAAATCATCCGCACTAAGAGGAAAAAAAGAAAAAAAATGAAAAGAACCAGACAAGATAAAAGGAAAAAGAAAAAGGAAAAAAAGAAAGCAGGCTACGGGGGCCTGAAGTAATAGAGGCCGAGAGCATCCCCTCTGATGATGTTAATCCCTGTTGCTTTCAGACTGAGAGAGGTATGAAAGAAAACGTCCTCCAGGCCTGGTGAGACTACAGAAGCCAGGTAGTCCGCAGCTTTATTGCCCTCCCGCCAGGTATGAGAAACTCTAGTGATAGTGCCCAAGAGACCCCGGCACCTCTGGGTAATTTAATCGATAGACCAAGGAAAGATCCTGATTCCCTGAATGGAATTTGAGAGTATCATGGAATCTGTTTCCACTTCCGTTAGAACCACTCCCCATTTTATGCATTCCTGTTACAATTTTCTATTTCTAACCCTTGATATTTTTAATTTTTTTTCATAAAGATAAATTTTATAATGACATTATTTAAGTAAATTTTAATGTAAAAAATTGGTATGTTAATAATGAGTAATAAGATACAAATATTACTCTTAAATAAAAAAAACTATTGATTTGATACTCATTAAATTATAATAAAAACAATAAATTTTATTTCTATAACTATCTATGATAAAAAATTATATTATTGTCGATGTATGTGGTTTAATTGATCTGAATAAGAACATGACACGATAAATGGGTGAGTATGGTTATGAATGTGTTTCTTTTATTATAATATAATAATTAAAAAAGTATAGTGATATTATTTAGTTCTTATTAAGTTTATGAGTCATATTGGGGGAGATATTCACAAGGAATATATATAAGAAAATTCTGGTTAGATGGTAATACTAACATTGGGAAATTGATTCTTCCTTTGAAGAACATCTTGGAAATGAAGGTCTTGGGGATCTTTTATATGTCTGGGAGCAACACAATGTTGAATAGGGATATAGTAGAAGTAAAATGGGTAGGTATTAAATATAAATTCAGAGTATTAGTGTGCTTTGATGTTGGTTATGTGAGTTCCTTTAGTAGAGAAAATAGAGTAACATTCTTCTTGAAACCCGAGAATGGTAGAGGGAAAGAATGGAATCACAAGTGGGTTAGGCGAGTTACAGAAGGAAATATTTATGTGAGAAGTTTTTATGAATTAGAAATATAAAAACTATTTATATATGGTCTATGATTTAGTTATTTTAATAAAATTCAAGCATTTGTAGATTACGTGTTTCTTTACCCTTTTTTAATGTGTTAAATTAAATTCCATATTAAATTATTTTTTACAAAAAATAAAAAATTACCAACTTTACAATATTATGAAAATATTATTCTGAATCTTGAGTCCATTTAATTTAACTAAATTTCTATATATGAGAAAATTAATTCTTAATATAAAACAATATATATATATAACGTGCTTTTTATAGAAATTTTTTTATTGATTAATAATATTTATTATTATTTATTTTTAATTACTTATTAAATTAAAATATATATATATATATATATATAATATGATTTAATATCATTATATATCAATTATTTAAATTTTTTCAATTTAATTTATATAGTTAATAGTTACACAATATTACTAATTCTTTCAACAAATATCTATTTTACCATTCTAAAAATATTTAGTTTGGTAAAATATTTTCACGTTGAAATTAAAAATGGCCACATGAAAAAATTATAATATTATGAATAACACAATTTAGAATGTTTTTTTTTTCACACAATTTCCATAGTGGATTAATGTTTTTTTCATATAGTCATGGAAAATGCTTTAAAAAATTATTTAGAAAAATATACATTTAAAGAAGAAAATGAACTTATTATTTTAAATATCCTAGTAATAAATATTGGATGTAATTTAATTTATTTATTTTTATATATTATCATTAAATAACATAAAAAATATAATTTAGTACTGATTAACTTTATTAAGATAATGATTCACAAAACATATTGAAAATTGATCGTTGAAAAATAAACCTTTTATATTAAATGATCTTAACTAAATATTATTAAGGATAATAATATATATTGTAATAATTTTATTAATCCATTGATATAAAAATATTTCTATCTATTTTATATATACATTATATTAGTCATTAGTTATAATATATAACTCCTAAAAATATTTATATATTAAAATATCTATAATAAATATTATATTTTTGATTCATTAAAATTTATTTTTGAAACATTTACACGATAGTTTTATACCATCTAGACACTTTTATATAAATAATCATATATTCATTGACCATGTGTTCAAGGGACATATGTCAAAAACAATTTGTTTAAGGGATATATAATATAGTCACATTTTATTCCTATATAGAGACACACAATTATGAGGTTATTCATCAAATCTATTTACATCTCTATCAACATGCCTATTATATTTATAATGATTATCCTTAATTCAGTAGTAATGAAAAATGTTATGGGAAACATGAAAATGAACTTGGATAATAATAACATTTTCATGGTATTTTATTATACATTCACATTTATTCCACTTATAATTTCCTTAATTTTGTATATATCCTTTTAATGTATTAATGTTTTTTTGTTGTAATAAATTTCATTATGACTTATTTTTGAATGATGATTAATTTCATGAAAGACATCCATGTTTTTTTATTTGATTGTATATACATATTAAAATTGTGAGGAGTCAAAATATAACCCATTAAAAAAATTATATAGAAATTTTATTACTCAAATGAAAACATATGAGGACACTTCTCTCATTTTTTATTATGTTTTCCATATATCTTCTTCAGACTTATGATTCAAAAAAAATGTTAACCAGACAAGAAGTGTTATTTTTTAGTAATCTATCTATGTGGTTTAGAAATTTTATCAATTTTTCATTGTAAAAAATATCTCTTTCATGTACTACGACATTTGAGTTAAGTACATATGACATATCTATTATGTAATTCCTCATAAGTGACATAATTAATGCGTCATACACGTAGGAGAGGTTTATCAGAAGTATACAATGATAATATAAAAAACCCACCTAATCAATTATTTAAAAAAGGACTAATGTATTTATGGATTAACAAACCTTTATATCTAAATATAATAACATTATTTCCACATGATATTTATAGTAATACCTCATTTATGACTTTAAAACCAAAATCTCATCGATGGTTA
The DNA here is from genome assembly GCA_963277665.1 of Viscum album. NCBI lineage: Eukaryota > Viridiplantae > Streptophyta > Magnoliopsida > Santalales > Viscaceae > Viscum > Viscum album. The sequence goes on from OY728137.1 coordinate 2,050,601,988, forward strand.
TCTATATAGATCTTATCTTATCTTTTTGCAACAATATTTTGAATCTTAATAGTTTGAATCTTCTTTTCCAGCCCTTGAGAAATTTCTACTCCCAATAACATGCTACCTTCCATTTATGACCATTATATTGGAGTTCAACAAAATTTCCCATCAATATACTAACTTGTTTCAATTGGAATTATTAAAAAGAAACTATTTTTGTATGAGAAATTTACTATGGGAAGGTGTTGATCTCATCCACTATTTAAATAACTGGATCAATATATTAATATATCTATGTTTTGAATGAATTATTAGATTTAATATTAGTATGTGGATAATAAGTGTTATTAAAGTGAATGAATATTCCAAATCATGTTAACGATATTTTACAAAACATATAGGTAATCATAACATAACATCTCAAGTAATGATTAAATAATTATTTTATATATTTTTTACCATGTATTCATTAGATAGTAATTTTACAATAAAATGGATTATATATCTAATAGTGTAAACAAATCACATCAATGAGCATCTTATAATTCTTGCATTTCATGCAATACTGAGTTGTACAAAATAATAAAGGCTCTATTTTTCTAAAAATGAAAATTTATCACCTTCTAATGGCTCACTTATTTTAAAAATAAAATGTTACAATTTTTTTATATGAAAAAATAAAATTCGTTTTTGAAATCATAATATCAAAATAAATATGGGTGATATTTTGGTATTATTCTAAGAAGTTTCATATTTTGATGAGTAGTAAATAATACAAAATTTTAATTGAAAACTGCGTTTTTTGTATAATTTATTTACATAGATAAATTATATTTTGAATTGGGTTAAATGTATAAGTAGATTAATTTTATATCATTTAATCCAATTAAGGTCATTATAATTACTTTCATAGTGATTTTATATTTAATAACATAGAAAATGTTTGATCAAATTCACTTTAGAAACCCATTTTTCATCCCATCTGTGGGATTAAATTTAAATTATTTAATGCCACTTGTTTAGTTGAAATTTTAAAAAATGGATTAAATATAAAGAATAATATAAAATTTTATGTCCTAATATGTTTAACTCAATTTTTCCCAAAAATATTGGTGAATAATGTGAAAATTTATTACAGCGATTAAGGTAAAACTGTCTTTACTTAGCGATGAAAAATTAATCTTATGAGTCCAAATAACCCATAAACATTTAAAAAAAATATTATGGAAATTATTAAATCATTTTCCCAAATTTATATAATTTTTATCATTTTTGAATGAACATGATGTAAGGGAGACGTCCAAAGAGTGTTGAAAGTTTTATTTTTACTAGAATGCCACTCCACTATAAAAAGACTCCCATTCCACACGATTTATTCACATCTATAAATGCATTTTTTTCATCCAAAACCTTCCTAAATAATCTCATAACATCCCTAAACTCACCCAATATTCCCTAAATTATGAAAAATATAACAAAGGCAGTCTTTTGGTGAAAAACTGTATGAGTTAACCGAAAAGGAGGTAACATTCTTAAACATGCATTTATGATTTATTTCATTATCGACCCATTAAATTATTATTATTCCATTATTATATGATAAAATTTATTTCCTAAATATACACTATTATTTTTATGTTAGGGTTTTTATCTATACCTACACACACTTCCATTGAATGGTTAATTAATTACCATCCAATGTTTGATGAACTATTTCCCTACAGAACGATGTCGTTCATTTTTTAATTTACCACATCTCATGGTTGAGAATTGTGATGAAAAAAATATTTTTATATTATATATATATCTGTGTGATATTTGTTATATCTGAATACATATTTAATTTTTATATAAACATACCTACATCCATTCCGTTTTGTGGGAGTACGATAACATCATTTGTGGATGCGTGGACTACCACCTCCCCAAAGTTATGTGGAATGTTCACACCTTACATGGAATGTATTAAGTTTTAGTTTAATAAAAAATGAGATATAAATCACATATATATTATATTTAAGACATAATTTTGTTTTTTAATTATAATATTACATTTTCATTATTACCCTTTCCACCTAATAAAAAAATTGATAACCTCATTCTGGGACTTGTGGACTACCACCTCCTCGATGTGACGTCATTAATTTTACGTCAAAATAATCCTATATATAGGTTTATATTATTAAATAGAATGGTATTTTTTATATAATTAACATTATAAAAATATAAATTCCACTTACCTATTTCTAAAATGATCATTGAAAAATGAGAATGTTACTCATGCACACGTACGACCTACCTTCTATAGGAGTTTAATGTTGTTTCATTTTTCATGACCACATTTAATGGTTTTTTAAACGTATAATTGGTATATAAATAATATAATTATTTCATTATTATTATTATTATTATTTTTTAACGAAGACCCCTTTGACCAAAGGTAACCTACAGAAGTCATTTTTGATACACAAATCGAAAATTGTCCAAACACCTGACATAAACTTAATAGTTTAATTAGTTGTATAAAAAATATAATAATTGAAGTAAAAGTAATGATAAATATGAAATTTTTTTTGAAGAAATTAAATAATTAAAATATGTGTATTATTCAAAAATATATAGACACATGTGGCATGTCAGATTTAAGGTAAGGGATTTTGTCTAAATTTATTTAATTAAGGAATATTTTGATGTTATACGCCACATTATTTTATGAGGTGTATATACAAACCCTATTAAATTTCATATCACAAAATTTATTATCATGTAAATATTTAGTTTTTTTGTTAGATTTTATTCTTTCATTGGAATTATTATTTAAATATTAAATGTGGCATGTGACACTTTGAATATTTAAAGACATATTTTGAAATTATTTTATCCATGTGGATATTCTTTTTAATATTTCAAATTTTTACTATATGGATATAAAAGTATTATAAATAAAATTTTATGTCTTTTTTTTATATTTTTATTCATCTAAAATCCATCATTTTTGTAAATAAAAAAAGAAACACTTCATTCCCTTTTTCTAGGTATTTTGTAATTAAAAATGGGTTTCGAAAATTGATAGATTATTTCAATATCTTGAAATGTTTTCTTATGAATGAAAGTTGAATTTTATGATTTAGATGTTGAAAATTTCAATCTTTTATTAGTTATGATATTTTAATGTTACTTGGACATTTGAAAAGTTGTACCATGATAAACCAATAACGGGTGGTTCCATGAAAAACTAGTGACTGGAGGGTCTGTGATAACCCTCAGATGCCAAGGCAATGGAATCCGTCCATATGGCTATAAAATTTTTAATACTGACATGTATGAAAGTTGACCACATTGTAATTCTATTTTTACGTGTGATAAGTATAATAATGTATCAAGATACCATTATGTGTTTCTATGCTTGAAAAGGGATTTCTTAGAATCCCGTAACTACAAAAATGGGTAATAAATGATTTTATTTTCAAACTAAAGTATTTAGTACTTATTAAGGGTGAAAAGTATTATATTATGATAATGTATTCATGTGTTTTAATGTTTATCAATTGACTAATGGTTTCCTTAATTTTATTTCCATATAGATATTTTTATGGCCATCCCACAATTTTAATGTTTTCCACAAGAGATAAGGTTTTATAAGGGATTGGATGAAGTAATGTTGAATGCTGTGAATAGTTTTCATAAAAAATATCATTCTTTATTTTAAATAATTTATTTTATGGGAAAATTTGACAAAATTATCATGTGCTGGATTTGTATTTTATTATTTTGTTATGTATGAGTTATGGCCTAATTATCTAAAACTATTGACTTGAGATGATCTTCAATGTGAACGAATTAAATTTCATGAATAAATATAAATATTATGTAGTGTTTTAAGGTTCGTCCATATAGATGTTATCAAATGAAACGTTTAGATAAAATTAGTGTTTATGATAATTTTAATAGCATTCCCTTAGAAGATGTCACACCCATCATTTCTAATTTATTTATTTTATTAATTTTTTCTTTCTTGCTTTGCGTCAAGTAGTTCGGGTCAAAACACGACTCAGGATTTCGAGTCCCTTGTGTTTTGGTCGTGTTTGCGTCTAGCGCAACGCGGTCGAAGCTGCACGGCCTCGCTTGGGTCGCCGCGCGGCCCCGCCCGATTCACCGCACGTCGTGCCGATGTTTAATTAATGAAATAAAAATGAATTAAAAATTGTTTTAATAATAATAATTGTAATAATGTCATTTGAGATTATTATTATTATTATTATTATTATTATTAATGCTGAATTTGTGTTTTACTTCCTTTTCATTATATTATATTTTATTTTGTTGTAATTTCATTTTATTTTAATTAATTAATTAATTATTTATTTTCTTTATTTTCTTTTTTTTCCTTTTATTTTTCTTCTCTTTTTTTTTCCTCTCTCCCTCCGTTTGTTTTGTTTCTCTCTTCCTATGCACCGCGATTCCCCTGATACCCCCCTCCTCGTCGCGGCTCACCCCCCCTTCCCCTCTAACCCTAACCCCGTCACGACCCTCTCCCGCTCTCCCCATCGCTGGCCGGCTCGCCCCGCCATCGGCTCCTTGCCATGGCCCTCTCCGGCTCGCCCCGCCATCGGCTCCTTGCCATGGCCCTCTCCTGCTCGCCCCGCCTCCGGCACCCCATACTTCCTCCGGTCAGCACCCCACATCTCCCGGTTGTGATATCCCTCCATCTCCCTCCCTTCAAATCGGTGCACCACAGCCCTGCCGACCTCCTCACCCACACTCATAGCCCTCATGCGCAACACCTCTTCCCTTCTGATTCGGTACCGCCGCACTGCCCTCCCTCGTGTCAATTTCCTCTCGGTCGAACCACCCAGTGACCACCTTACGACACACTTCCTCCCCGCTCGGCCGACCTCCTCTGCATTCCCCCTGCTGTCCTCCTCCTTGCCCAGCCGAACCCCTGCCGAACCCCTCCTATTAGGTGAGTTTTATTTCATTTTTATTATATGTTCATCTTCCAGCAGGTATGATGTTTGTTTTATGGTATGATATTGATTATTGTTGGTTCGATCTATTGTTTAGGGTTCGCATTTGAGTTGTTGAGTTTCCGGTGAGAGTCTCATGTTGTTTGGGGTCCAATTTGTGCTAAATTTGGTCTGATTTTAATTCTTCTGTCGATATTTTGTTCTTTAGGTTCTTTTTCTGAGTTCGTTGTGGTGCTTTTGGTGTGAATTTGGAGTCGCGTACTTTTTTTCTGGAGTCACTACACACAGGTAGGTGGTTCCATGCCTTTGCATCATCTAGATAACTTAATTTATTTGTTTAGTTAAACTTGATAAGTTCTATGATTTAATTGCATGGTGCTATATTTGTTTATAATGCTTTGCCATGCTCGTTTGATAAAAATTGGATTTCCGAAATGGTATGTTTTTTGTGTTTTATATGTGTTGTTGTATAAATGAATGGTTGTGTTTTATAAGTTGCACGGAATGCGGTTTAAAAATTGTTTGACATGCGTGCGTGGTAAAAATTGCACTCTCTTTAGAAGTGGTTATGTTTTTATTTATTTATTTATTTCGACCTTGTAGTGGTAAATTTTTAAAGTGTCTAATTAATTGTTCAAATGGTGTGAATGAGGTTTTAGAAAAGTTGAGTGTTTAATTGATTTTTAAAATGTTCTTTTCAGGGAAAGATTTGTGTGTTTTGAAGTGAGGTTTTATGGTATACATGTGATATGTTTTGTAAACTAAGCGATTGTTCATTTGAGTGGTATTTGGGATTCCAAACAAGGTTGAAAGGTTCTGAAGGTTGTTTGGTAGTGTGAGAGGTGTTTTTAAGTCGCTTTAGGTGTTTGTTTATTTAATTAGACATTTTTCATAGTATGTGAATCACTTTTGGTGTGTTTGCCTTGTCCTGCACTTGTGAAATTAAAATGAATTTTTTTTTATAATGGAAAACAAGTTTTGATATGGTCACCTCATGTATCAAGTATTAAAGTGACGCCTCTATATAGAACCAAGTGGTCTTTGGTGTAAAGTCTTCTTGGGTTTTCTTGAAACAATTTCATTAATAGTTCAAATGGTTCTTTGGTACATTTTTATGATGTGAAAATGGTATTTTGAAGGAGTTGAATACGCATTCATTTTTAAAGTGGTGTATTTTTATAAAATGAGACATGTCCTTTGTGTGCGTGTCTTTGAAATAGTGTTTTGGTATGAAAGTGGTGACTTTTTTTGTAATTTCAAGCTTGGTTTGTGAAATGTGAAAGTGGTGAATTATGTGAATGTGAAACTTGATTGAGCACAAGGGAAACCCTGGGTATCTAGGTGGGCAGACTAGAACTAGTGTGCTAGTGAGCCGGATGGGTATCGTCCCTGTTTCACTTAGCTGGATTGACGATTGCAACACTAACTAAACATATGATATCTGCGGGTCGTGGCCTTCTAAGCCACGTGTTCTGAGGGTCGTGGCCTTCTAAGCCACGTTTTCTGAGGGCCGTGGCCTTCTAAGCCACGTTTCACCGAGACACGAGGTTTCTAGGGTCCCACTCGAGCTAGATGATCCTTAGGGGTTTTACCTACAGTGCTCTACCATCTGTGGCATGGTGCCTTCCATCGACATATGGAGGACCATGCGGGTTAGCGTGTGTGTGTGTATGGGTGTGTGAGTGTGTGTGTGTGTGTGAGAGTGTGTGTGTGTGTGTGTGTTCCCATATTAAACTTTTCCCTTCCTCTCAAAAATCATATTTGTGAAATGCATTCCTTTTAGTGTTTTCCTTTAGCATTTGGCTTGTAAACATTTTCTTTAAAACCATCTTGAATGTATAATTTTGAATAAACACATTAATTTGTCTTTTTGATGTTGTGGCATGGAGCCTTTTTATTGGGTGACGTCCTATTGGGCTTTTGGCTCACACCCTACATACACCTTTGGGTGTATGTAGACTTTGTTTCTTGTGAATTCCAGGTTGTGACTGTGTGCTCAGTGATGGTGGTTCAGGTTGCAGCTGGTCTTCTCATGAAGAATGGTGTTGATGTGGTCTCACTTCTGCCGAGAGGTTGAGTTTGAGTTTTAGTTTCCACTGTCGTCTTTTCTTTTTAGTTATTGCTTCAAGTTGTAGACTTTAAACTTGTTCATAGTATAAAGGCACGTTTTGTTGTCTGTTTCTAATTTCAGCTTATCTATCTGGTTAGTTGGTTTTTTTGTCTTGTATTTCGGGTGAAACCGTTCCCATCTGTTAAAATTGATACCCGGGCACCTGTGCCAGCCCGTGGGGATTGGGAACGCCCTTCGGGTCTTGCCGCGGACCGGGTCGGGCGCCGGGTCGGATGGCGACCCGGCCTGGTTCGTGACAAAATTGTATCAGAGGGAAATGTTTTCTCTCTTGGGTCGTTTGCTTTTGAGATGGAGTCAGAGTCGACCAAGTTTAAGGTTGTTGGAACTCAACGTTCTAGCTACGAGCAATGTGCCTGGCCAGCACACCTCGTGGCGGGACTCGAGTTACCAAAGTAAGTTGGGTTTTGTCCGAGTCATTGTTCCGTGTGGTTAATCTTGCTTAAGGGAAATGAAAAGAGAGTGGGGCCAGTGGTCTTAGTGAGCTCGCAGGGTCTGGAAAACCTTGTGGATCCGGGGACACTGTCCTAAAATACTCTCCGTGGCCAGTGGCGTGATTGGCGTATGGCCGCCAACCATATGCTTCAATCACCCGCTGACACTAGTTTTCTCTTGCGTCGTTTCTCGTCTCATTGTTTTGGATTTGTGGAAAGTTGGTTTTTAAGTTAAAATGTTTTGGTCTTAGAAAATGTTTTCAAATGAATCACATTAAAAATGAAATGATGTGGAAGGTTTGAAAAATTTGGGTTGGATGTTTTGGTTATGGAAAAAAGGAAAGGTTTGGTTTTGGTACTTGGTGTTCTCGTGGGCGACCACATGCATAAGTGTATATGGAAAGAGAAAGGGTTAATGGCACGAGCGGATGAGTGCCTGGATGAATTTGAGGTGGGTGCCAGTGCGGCACGGGAATATTCATGTGCGAAGCTCACGGGACGCCATTGGTGTTTGTGCAATCTACTGGCTTTGCTTATTTTTAAAATGTCTTGTTTAAGAAAATGTTTGGTGTTTTAGTAAACGGTGTTTGTGTGGCGTGTCCTTGTGTTTTTGAGATGTTGGATGTGTGGCGTTTTGAACTGAGTATTATTTCTGAATGGTTTATGTCCCGAGTTTGAGTTCTTATTTGTAAGTTGGTATGTAAGCGTGTGGTTAGTAAATTCCTTTGAAGAGTACATCGGGGAGCACTTGCAGTGGTTTCCCCTGCACGGTTGGTGTTTTCTTGTGGTATGTCTTGACCGTTGGACCAGTTTGGTTGGGTCCATCGTTTTCTTTCTTGACTAGTGTACGCCCCCCCTATAAAGCGCTGACATGTGATTGAAGTACAACTACGGGGAATTCCCCGTTGGCCGGCACTCCAATTGATTGAAGGACTCTCCTTTTTAATTCTTGGATTGAACCCACCTCTCCTTCTTACAACTAAGTAGATCCTCTCGCAGCGGGATGACAGATGTGAGGGGAGCTGAAGGGAGTTTTGGTCTTTTGAGTTTTCTGACATGTCGGGTATGAAGTTGACATTGTTGTGTCTAAAGGTCCCCCTGGAAGTGGTGAACGAAATTCCAGCGAGGAAAGTTGGAGGCGGTTCAGAATTTTCGGTGTTGACCAGTGTCTTGAAGGGCTATGTGGTATTTTCATCGGTTGAAAGAGTCATGTTCGGTGACGTCTTGCTATGTAAGTTCTCTTTGATTATCAAGGATGAAGTTTGACCTTATTAATTTGAAAGTTCTGTTTGGAAATGGTAAAAGGTGATTCCAGTGGGGGAAATGTGGAAGCAGCCTAGAGTGGTCGGTGCGGGCCACTGTTCTAAATAACCTTTGGTCCTTTATTGGTTTCATTTAAGAAAGGGTCTGTGTTAGACCACTAGTGTGGAAGACCTAGTCACATGGGGATGCTACGATAAATTGCAGGAGTCACGTGTTGTTTAAGACTCAGTTTGAAGTCCCTCTCCATATAATGTTCCTCTCAACGGCAATGGTCATGTTCGGGTGACGATTGGCGGTGTCGTATTCTCATTCAGTATGATAAAGGGTGATGCACAAGCACCATTTCAACTCTGGTGTTGGTGAATATTCCGCGTATGATCAGTCAGATGCTGTAATGTGTTATGTTTGATGGTGTTGCCTCGGGTGCAATTTGATTGCATGTGACACCAATAAAGGAGAAGCTCCGTTCGGGAGTTTTCCATGCCTGACTACGAGGCAGAAGATGCTTCAAACATCAGGGCTCCAGCCATAGGCCTCGGAGTGAAGCTGGCGCGTGGTCAGGAACCCCGAGAGTATACGGGACCCAACCTTATTTCTGTCATCGGTGTGGAAAGTAGAGACAGTTTATATTGTTTCTATGGTTGTTCCATTCCAAATGAACCATCTGGCTGTGTAAGGTTTTCGTGACTATATGGAGGCGTGTTCGTCGCGTCGCCTTAAAGTCTTGGGGGTTGTGTCCCACTGGATGTAGTCGCTTTAGGGGTCTTTATGGGGTATGTTGGTTAAGTCAGTATCAAAGTTGAATGGGGATCATCCAGGGATGGGGAGATGCCGGTTTGTCTTGGGTCATGCTGTTGACGCCCCAGTGGTCGGGGCCCCTCCCTCCCCGCCCCTTGTGGTGGGGTGTTTGGTCAGCATTGAGGATTTTTCAATGTTCTATATCCTCTGTTAGTTCTAGTGGCGGCGAGACCCACGATGACTCTCGCACAAAGGTCTATGAAATAAATTGGTGATGGCCTTTCCTTAATGGTGGGGAGTCCACCCAGACCTCCCCATATTGGTTTTCTAGTCTCATCTTGGGCGCTGGTTGGTTCTAAATGGTGGGGAGACCCACATTGGGTCTCGCACAAATGTCTCTAGAATGAATCAGTGCTGGGATTTTCTTTAATGTCGGGGAGTCCGCTTGAACGTCCCCGTGTTGGTTTTACAATCTCATCTCAAGCTTCAATGAGTTCTTAATGGTAGCGAGCCCTTCGGGCTTCCCCATGTTGACCTTTTGGTTCTGTTTCTAAAGACGAGTTGGCGATAGGTGATAAGAGTGCTCCTTGGACGTGTTTGGTCTTGTTTGTTAATTCCAGTCAAACGGCGTGGTCTTCATTCAATGGTGTTCGTTATGTTTCGTGTTGTGAAGTTGGTTCTCATGAGTGCGAGAGTTCCTTCCCTTGATTAATCAACTGGAGTTGTTTCACCTCTTTGGGGCGGGCGATGCATATTAGAAGGTCTTTTACGAGTTTCTTGAGGCTGTCTTTTTAGTCACCTCCTCTGAGCACGATATGTTTTCCTCCTTTCGCTCATTTTAATAGTGATCCTATTTAAACCTTAAGGGGATGTCATTTCTTACTTTTGGTCTCAGCCTTAGTTGTGGCTTTCCGGGGACGGAAAGCTTTATGGTGGGGAGAATTGTCACACCCATCATTTCTAATTTATTTATTTTATTAATTTTTTCTTTCTTTCTTTGCGTCAAGTAGTTCGGGTCAAAACACGACTCAGGATTTCGAGTCCCTTGTGTTTTGGTCGTGTTTGCGTCTAGCGCAACGCGGTCGAAGCTGCACGGCCTCGCTTGGGTCGCCGCGCGGCCCCGCCCGATTCACCGCACGTCGTGCCGATGTGTAATTAATGAAATAAAAACGAATTAAAATTGTTTTAATAATAATAATTGTAATATTGTCATTTGAGATTATTATTATTATTTTTATTATTATTATTATTAATAATGCTGAATTTATGTTTTACTTCCTTTTCATTATATTATATTTTATTTTATTTTTAATTTCATTTTATTTTAATTAATTAATTATTTATTTATTTTCTTTTTTTCCTTTTTTTTTCCTTTTCTTTTTCTTCTCTTTTTTTTCCTCTCTCCCTCCGTTTTTTTTGTTTCTCTCTTCCTATGCGCCGCGATTCCCCTGCTACACCCCTCCTCGTCGCGGCTCACCCCCCTTCCCCTCTAACCCTAACCCCGTCACGGCCCTCTCCCGCTCGCCCCATCGCCGGCCGGCTCGCCCCGCCATCGGCTCCTTGCCATGGCCCTCTCCGGCTCGCCCCGCCATCGGCTCCTTGCCATGGCCCTCTCCTGCTCGCCCCGCCTCCGGCACCCCATACATCCTCCGGTCAGCACCCCACATCTCCCGGTTGTGATATCCCTCCATCTCCCTCCCTTCAAATCGGTGCACCACAGCCCTGCCGACCTCCTCACCCACACTCATAGCCCTCATGCGCAACACCTCTTCCCTTCTGATTCGGTACCGCCGCACTGCCCTCCCTCGTGTCAATTTCCTCTTGGTCGAACCACCCGGTGACCACCTTACGACACACTTCCTCCCCGCTCGGCCGACCTCCTCTGCATTCCCCCTGCTGTCCTCCTCCTTTCCCAGCCGAACCCCTGCCGAACCCCTCCTATTAGGTGAGTTTTATTTCATTTTTATTATATGTTCATCTTCCAGAAGGTATGATGTTTGTTTTATGGTATGATATTGATTATTGTTGGTTCGATCTATTGTTTAGGGTTCGCATTTGAGTTGTTGAGTTTCCGGTGAGAGTCTCATGTTGTTTGGGGTCCAATTTGTGCTAAATTTGGTCTGATTTTAATTCTTCTGTCGATATTTTGTTCTTTAGGTTCTTTTTCTGAGTTCGTTGTGGTGCTTTTGGTGTGCATTTGGAGTCGCGTACTTTTTTTCTGGAGTCACTACACACAGGTAGGTGGTTCCATGCCTTTGCATCATCTAGATAACTTAATTTGTTTGTTTAGTTAAACTTGATAAGTTCTATGATTTAATTGCATGGTGCTATATTTGTTTATAATGCTTTGCCATGCTCGTTTGATAAAAATTGGATTTCCGAAATGGTATGTTTTTTGTGTTTTATATGTGTTGTTGTATAAATGAATGGTTGTGTTTTATAAGTTGCACAGAATGCGGTTTAAAAATTGTTTGACATGCGTGCGTGGTAAAAATTGCACTCTCTTTAGAAGTGGTTATGTTTTTATTTATTTATTTATTTCGACCTTGTAGTGGTAAATTTTTAAAGTGTCTAATTAATTGTGCAAATGGTGTGAATGAGGTTTTAGAAAAGTCGAGTGTTTAATTGATTTTTAAAATGTTCTTTTCATGGAAAGATTTGTGTGTTTTGAAGTGAGGTTTTATGGTATACATGTGATATGTTTTGTAAACTAAGCGATTGTTCATTTGAGTGGTATTTGGGATTCCAAACAAGGTTGAAAGGTTCTGAAGGTTGTTTGGTAGTGTGAGAGGTGTTTTTAAGTCGCTTTAGGTGTTTGTTTATTTAATTAGACATTTTTCAAAGTATGTGAATCACTTTTGGTGTGTTTGCCTTGTCCTGCACTTGTGAAATTAAAATGAATTTTTTTTATAATGGAAAACAAGTTTTGATATGGTCACCTCATGTATCAAGTATTAAAGTGACGCCTCTATATAGAACCAAGTGGTCTTTGGTGTAAAGTCTTCTTGGGTTTTCTTGAAACAATTTCATTAATAGTTCAAATGGTTCTTTGGTACATTTTTATGATGTGAAAATGGTATTTTGAAGGAGTTGAATACGCATTCATTTTTAAAGTGGTGTATTTTTATAAAATGAGACATGTCCTTTGTGTGCGTGTCTTTGAAATAGTGTTTTGGTATGAAAGTGGTGACTTTTTGTGTAATTTCAAGCTTGGTTTGTGAAATGTGAAAGTGGTGAATTATGTGAATGTGAAACTTGATTGAGCACAAGGGAAACCCTGGGTATCTAGGTGGACAGACTAGAACTAGTGTGCTAGTGAGCCGGATGGGTATCGTCCCTGTTTCACTTAGCTGGATTGACGATTGCAACACTTACTAAGCATATGATATCTGAGGGTCGTGGCCTTCTAAGCCACGTGTTCTGAGGGTCGTGGCCTTCTAAGACACGTTTTCTGAGGGTCGTGGCCTTCTAAGACACGTTTCACCGAGACACGAGGTTTCTAGGGTCCCACTCGAGCTAGATGATCCTTAGGGGTTTTACCTACAGTGCTCTACCATCTGTGGCATGGTGCCTTCCATCGACATATGGAGGACCATGCGGGTTAGCGTGTGTGTGTGTATGGGTGTGTGAGTGTGTGTGTGTGCGTGAGAGTGTGTGTGTGTGTGTGTGTTCCCATATTAAACTTTTCCCTTCCTCTCAAAAATCATATTTGTGAAATGCATTCCTTTTAGTGTTTTCCTTTAGCATTTGGCTTGTAAACATTTTCTTTAAAACCATCTTGAAAGTATAATTTTGAATAAACACATTAATTTGTCTTTTTGATGTTGTGGCATGGAGCCTTTTTATTGGGTGACGTCCTATTGGGATTTTGGATCACACCCTACATACACCTTTGGGTGTATGTAGACTTTGTTTCTTGTGAATTCCAGGTTGTGACTGTGTGCTCAGTGATGGTGGTTCAGGTTGCAGCTGGTCTTCTCATGCAGAATGGTGTTGATGTGGTCTCACTTCTGCCGAGAGGTTGAGTTTGAGTTTTAGTTTCCGCTGTCGTCTTTTCTTTTTAGTTATTGCTTCAAGTTGTAGACTTTAAACTTGTTCATAGTTTAAAGGCACGTTTTGTTGTCTGTTTCTAATTTCAGCTTATCTATCTGGTTAGTTGGTTTTTTTTGTCTTGTATTTTGGGTGAAACCGTTCCCATCTGTTAAAATTGATACCCGGGCACTTGTGCCAGCCCGTGGGGATTGGGAACGCCCTTCGGGTCTTGCCGCGGACCGGGTCGGGCGCCGGGTCGGATGGCGACCCGGCCTGGTTCGTGACAAAATGGTATCAGAGGGAAATGTTTTCTCTCTTGGGTCGTTTGCTTTTGAGATGGAGTCAGAGTCGACCAAGTTTAAGGTTGTTGGAACTCAACGTTCTAGCTACGAACAATGTGCCTGGCCAGCACACCTCGTGGCGGGACTCGAGTTACCAAAGTAAGTTGGGTTTTGTCCGAGTCATTGTTCCGTGTGGTTAATCTTGCTTAAGGGAAATGAAAAGAGAGTGGGGCCAGTGGTCTTAGTGAGCTCGCAGGGTCTGGAAAACCTTGTGGAGCCGGGGACACTGTCCTAAAATACTCTCCGTGGCCAGTGGCGTGATTGGCGTATGGCCGCCAACCATATGCTTCAATCACCCGCTGACACTAGTTTTCTCTTGCATCGTTTCTCGTCTCATTGTTTTGGATTTGTGGAAAGTTGGTTTTTAAGTTAAAATGTTTTGGTCTTAGAAAATGTTTTCAAATGAATCACATTAAAAATGAAATGATGTGGAAGGTTTGAAAAATTTGGGTTGGATGTTTTGGTTATGGAAAAATGGAAAGGTTTGGTTTTGGTACTTGGTGTTCTCGTGGGCGACCACATGCATAAGTGTATATGGAAAGAGAAAGGGTTAATGGCACGAGCGGATGAGTGCCTGGATGAATTTGAGGTGGGTGCCAGTGCGGCACGGGAATATGCATGTGCGAAGCTCACGGGACGCCATTGGTGTTTGTGCAATCTACTGGCTTTGCTTATTTTTAAAATGTCTTGTTAAAGAAAATGTATGGTGTTTTAGTAAACGGTGTTTGTGTGGCGTGTCCTTGTGTTTTTGAGATGTTGGATGTGTGGCGTTTTGAACTGAGTATTATTTCTGAATGGTTTATGTCCCGAGTTTGAGTTCTTATTTTTAAGTTGTTATGTAAGCGTGTGGTTAGTAAATTCCTTTGAAGAGTACATCGGGGAGCACTTGCAGTGGTTTCCCCTGCACGGTTGGTGTTTTCTTGTGGTATGTCTTGACCGTTGGACCAGTTTGGTTGGGTCCATCGTTTTCTTTCTTGACTAGTGTACGCCCCCCCTATAAAGCGCTGACATGTGATTGAAGTACAACTACGGGGAATTCCCCGTTGGCCGGCACTCCAATTGATTGAAGGACTCTCCTTTTTAATTCTATGATTGAACCCACCTCTCCTTCTTACAACTAAGTAGATCCTCTCGCAGCGGGATGACAGATGTGAGGGGAGCTGAAGGGAGTTTTGGTCTTTTGAGTTTTCTGACTTGTCGGGTATGAAGTTGACATCGTTGTGTCTAAAGGTCCCCCTGGAAGTGGTGAACGAAATTCCAGCGAGGAAAGTTGGAGGCGGTTCAGAATTTTCGGTGTTGACCAGTGTCTTGAAGGGCTATGTGGTATTTTCATCGGTTGAAAGAGTCATGTTCGGTGACGTCTTGCTATGTAAGTTCTCTTTGATTATCAAGGATGAAGTTTGACTTTATTAATTTGAAAGTTCTGTTTGGAAATGGTAAAAGGTGATTCCAGTGGGGGAAATGTGGAAGCAGCCTAGAGTGGTCGGTGCGGGCCACTGTTCTAAATAACCTTTGGTCCTTTATTGGTTTCATTTAAGAAAGGGTCTGTGTTAGACCACTAGTGTGGAAGACCTAGTCACATGGGGATGCTACGATCAATTGCAGGAGTCACGTGTTGTTTAAGACTCAGTTTGAAGTCCCTCTCCATATAATGTTCCTCTCAACGGCAATGGTCATGTTCGGGTGACGATTGGCGGTGTCGTATTCTAATTCAGTATGATAAAGGGTGATGCACATGCACCATTTCAACTCTGGTGTTGGTGAATATTCCGCGTATGATCAGTCAGATGCTGTAATGTGTTATGTTTGATGGTGTTGCCTCGGGTACAATATGATTGCATGTGACACCAAAAAAGGAGAAGCTCCGTTCGGGAGTTTTCCATGCCTGACTACGAGGCAGAAGATGCTTCAAACATCAGGGCTCCAGCCATAGGCCTCGGAGTGAAGCTGGCGCGTGGTCAGGAACCCCGAGAGTATACGGGACCCAACCTTATTTCTGTCATCGGTGTGGAAAGTAGAGACAGTTTATATTGTTTCTATGGTTGTTCCATTCCAAATGAACCATCTGGCTGTGTAAGGTTTTCGTGACTATATGGAGGCGTGTTCGTCGCGTCGCCTTAAAGTCTTGGGGGTTGTGTCCCACTGGATGTAGTCGCTTTAGGGGTCTTTATGGGGTATGTTGGTTAAGTCAGTATCAAAGTTGAATGGGGATCATCCAGGGATGGGGAGATGCCGGTTTGTCTTGGGTCATGCTGTTGACGCCCCAGTGGTCGGGGCCCCTCCCTCCCCGCCCCTTGTGGTGGGGTGTTTGGTCAGCATCGAGGATTTTTCAATGTTCTATATCCTCTGTTAGTTCTAGTGGCGGCGAGACCCACGATGACTCTCGCACAAAGGTCTATGAAATAAATTGGTGATGGCCTTTCCTTAATGGTGGGGAGTCCACCCAGACCTCCCCATATTGGTTTTCTAGTCTCATCTTGGGCGCTGGTTGGTTCTAAATGGTGGGGAGACCCACATTGGGTCTCGCACAAATGTCTCTAGAATGAATCAGTGCTGGGATTTTCTTTAATGTCGGGGAGTCCGCTTGAACATCCCCGTGTTGGTTTTCCAATCTCATCTCAAGCTTCAATGAGTTCTTAATGGTAGCGAGCCCTTCGGGCTTCCCCATGTTGACCTTTTGGTTCTGTTTCTAAAGACGAGTTGGCGATAGGTGATAAGAGTGCTCCTTGGACGTGTTTGGTCTTGTTTGTTAATTCCAGTCAAACGGCGTGGTCTTCATTCAATGGTGTTCGTTATGTTTCGTGTTGTGAAGTTGGTTCTCATGAGTGCGAGAGTTCCTTTCCTTGATTAATCAACTGGAGTTGTTTCACCTCTTTGGGGCGGGCGATGCATATTAGAAGGTCTTTTACGAGTTTCTTGAGGCTGTCTTTTTAGTCACCTCCTCTGAGCACGATATGTTTTCCTCCTTTCGCTCATTTTCATAGTGATCCTATTTAAACCTTAAGGGGATGTCATTTCTTACTTTTGGTCTCAGCCTTAGTTGTGGCTTTCCGGGGACGGAAAGCTTTATGGTGGGGAGAATTGTCACACCCATCATTTCTAATTTATTTATTTTATTAATTTTTTCTTTCTTTCTTTGCGTCAAGTAGTTCGGGTCAAAACACGACTCAGGATTTCGAGTCCCTTGTGTTTTGGTCGTGTTTGCGTCTAGCGCAACGCGGTCGAAGCTGCACGGCCTCGCTTGGGTCGCCGCGCGGCCCCGCCCGATTCACCGCACGTCGTGCCGATGTTTAATTAATGAAATAAAAACGAATTAAAAATTGTTTTAATAATAATAATTGTAATAATGTCATTTGAGATTATTATTATTATTATTATTATTATTATTATTATTAATGCTGAATTTATGTTTTACTTCCTTTTCATTATATTATATTTTATTTTGTTATAATTTCATTTTATTTTAATTAATTAATTATTTATTTATTTTCTTTATTTTCTTTTTTTTCCTTTTCTTTTTCTTCTCTTTTTTTTCCTCTCTCCCTCCGTTTTTTTGTTTCTCTCTTCCTATGCGCCGCGATTCCCCTGCTACCCCCTCCTCGTCGCGGCTCACCCCCCCTTCCCCTCTAACCCTAACCCCGTCACGACCCTCTCCCGCTCGCCCCATCGCCGGCCGGCTCGCCCCGCCATCGGCTCCTTGCCATGGCCCTCTCCGGCTCGCCCCGCCATCGGCTCCTTGCCATGGCCCTCTCCTGCTCGCCCCGCCTCCGGCACCCCATACTTCCTCCGGTCAGCACCCCACATCTCCCGGTTGTGATATCCCTCCATCTCCCTCCCTTCAAATCGGTGCACCACAGCCCTGCCGACCTCCTCACCCACACTCATAGCCCTCATGCGCAACACCTCTTCCCTTCTGATTCGGTACCGCCGCACTGCCCTCCCTCGTGTCAATTTCCTCTCGGTCGAACCACCCGGTGACCACCTTACGACACACTTCCTCCCCGCTCGGCCGACCTCCTCTGCATTCCCCCTGCTGTCCTCCTCCTTTCCCAGCCGAACCCCTGCCGAACCCCTCCTATTAGGTGAGTTTTATTTCATTTTTATTATATGTTCATCTTCCAGCAGGTATGATGTTTGTTTTATGGTTTGATATTGATTATTGTTGGTTCGATCTATTGTTTAGGGTTCGCATTTGAGTTGTTGAGTTTCCGGTGAGAGTCCTATGTTGTTTGGGGTCCAATTTGTGCTAAATTTGGTCTGATTTTAATTCTTATGTCGATATTTTGTTCTTTAGGTTCTTTTTCTGAGTTCGTTGTGGTGCTTTTGGTGTGCATTTGGAGTCGCGTACTTTTTTTCTGGAGTCACTACACACAGGTAGGTGGTTCCATGCCTTTGCATCATCTAGATAACTTAATTTGTTTGTTTAGTTAAACTTGATAAGTTCTATGATTTAATTGCATGGTGCTATATTTGTTTATAATGCTTTGCCATGCTCGTTTGATAAAAATTGGATTTCCGAAATGGTATGTTTTTTGTGTTTTATATGTGTTGTTGTATAAATGAATGGTTGTGTTTTATAAGTTGCACGGAATGCGGTTTAAAAATTGTTTGACATGCGTGCGTGGTAAAAATTGCACTCTCTTTAGAAGTGGTTATGTTTTTATTTATTTATTTATTTCGACCTTGTAGTGGTAAATTTTTAAAGTGTCTAATTAATTGTGCAAATGGTGTGAATGAGGTTTTAGAAAAGTTGAGTGTTTAATTGATTTTTAAAATGTTCTTTTCATGGAAAGATTTGTGTGTTTTGAAGTGAGGTTTTATGGTATACATGTGATATGTTTTGTAAACTAAGCGATTGTTCATTTGAGTGGTATTTGGGATTCCAAACAAGGTTGAAATGTTCTGAAGGTTGTTTGGTAGTGTGAGAGGTGTTTTTAAGTCGCTTTAGGTGTTTGTTTATTTAATTAGACATTTTTCAAAGTATGTGAATCACTTTTGGTGTGTTTTCCTTGTCATGCACTTGTGAAATTAAAATGAATTTTTTTTTTATAATGGAAAACAAGTTTTGATATGGTCACCTCATGTATCAAGTATTAAAGTGACGCCTCTATATAGAACCAAGTGGTCTTTGGTGTAAAGTCTTCTTGGGTTTTCTTGAAACAATTTCATTAATAGTTCAAATGGTTCTTTGGTACATTTTTATGATGTGAAAATGGTATTTTGAAGGAGTTGAATACACATTCATTTTTAAAGTGGTGTATTTTTATAAAATGAGACATGTCCTTTGTGTGCGTGTCTTTGAAATAGTGTTTTGGTATGAAAGTGGTGATTTTTTGTCTAATTTCATGCTTGGTTTGTGAAATGTGAAAGTGGTGAATTATGTGAATGTGAAACTTGATTGAGCACAAGGGAAACCCTGGGTATCTAGGTGGGAAGACTAGAACTAGTGTGCTAGTGAGCCGGATGGGTATCGTCCCTATTTCACTTAGCTGGATTGACGATTGCAACACTAACTAAACATATGATATCTGAGGGTCGTGGCCTTCTAAGCCACGTGTTCTGAGGGTCGTGGCCTTCTAAGCCACGTTTTCTGAGGGTCGTGGCCTTCTAAGCCACGTTTCACCGAGACACGAGGTTTCTAGGGTCCCACTCGAGCTAGATGATCCTTAGGGGTTTTACCTACAGTGCTCTACCATCTGTGGCATGGTGCCTTCCATCGACATATGGAGGACCATGCGGGTTAGCGTGTGTGTGTGTATGGGTGTGTGAGTGTGTGTGTGTGCGTGAGAGTGTGTGTGTGTGTGTGTTCCCATATTAAACTTTTCCCTTCCTCTCAAAATCATATTTGTGAAATGCATTCCTTTTAGTGTTTTCCTTTAGCATTTGGCTTGTAAACATTTTCTTTAAAACCATCTTGAAAGTATAATTTTGAATAAACACATTAATTTGTCTTTTTGATGTTGTGGCATGGAGCCTTTTTATTGGGTGACGTCCTATTGGGCTTTTGGCTCACACCCTACATACACCTTTGGGTGTATGTAGACTTTGTTTCTTGTGAATTCCAGGTTGTGACTGTGTGCTCAGTGATGGTGGTTCAGGTTGCAGCTGGTCTTCTCATGCAGAATGGTGTTGATGTGGTCTCACTTCTGCCAAGAGGTTGAGTTTGAGTTTTAGTTTCCGCTGTCGTCTTTTCTTTTTAGTTATTGCTTCAAGTTGTAGAGTTTAAACTTGTTCATAGTTTAAAGGCACGTTTTGTTGTCTGTTTCTAATTTCAGCTTATCTATCTGGTTAGTTGGTTTTTTTGTCTTGTATTTCGGGTGAAACCGTTCCCATCTGTTAAAATTGATTCCCGGGCACTTGTGCCAGCCCGTGGAGATTGGGAACGCCCTTCGGGTCTTGCCGCGGACCGGGTCGGGCGCCGGGTCGGATGGCGACCCGGCCTGGTTCGTGACAGAAGATTTAACATTATGTTTAAGTTATAATATTATATAATTATATGATTAACATGTTGATTCACGCAATGTATGTTTGTTAAAAAAATTCTAGAGAGGAAGAAAATAGAATTATAGTTTGAATGAACTAATAGAACAATATCCTTCTAAATCAACATCAAAGGATTGTTGGAGACAAAACTTAGTAGTTTGTTATTTGGACGGATCAATTGAAACATGATATAAATGGAAGTGTATTACATGAAAGAGAGAACCCAGATCTACCCCAGATGAATATAATGATAGTGGATCATTTTATGTGATAAAATACACATCTTTTAGAGGATCATTTAACCCTATGATAGTTTAAGGATGAAATAAATCCCTAGAAAATATATTCAATGTCATGGGTTACTTTGATCACCAAAAGGTTACTTTTAAAATTTATGGGTTTCAAGGTGAAGCTGACCAGTGCAGTGCAATTTTTATGAGTATTAGATAATGTGAGGAAATTAATTCATTTTAATGGGTTTAATTTAATAATATTTATGTTGAGAAATATTTTTCTAGCCTTTTCAATCTCATGATGGAAAAACAATTCATGTAATTGAGCAAAAAGGATAAATATGCAGTGGTTGTATATGAAGAAATATTTACTTGACTAGAGAGGTATGTCCCTAATATTATCTAAGATGTTAATTTAAAGATAATTCAATTTCTCCCTATATTAAATATAAGATATCTAAGGGAATAAGAATCCTTTGAGTTCATGATCTATGAGAATCTTGTTCATTATTTTGGGAGGTAGAAATGAAATATGTTTATTACCATGTTTTCTATGAAATCTCAAAAAATAATAGGTTGAGTTGGAATGTAATGATAAATAATTCATTATATAATTTTATGGGTAAGAAATCCAAATTCCCATATTGTGAGATGTTTGGTAAAAATAATCCAGGAGAACTTATTTCAAAGTATGAAAAGTTCATCTAATATGGTTAGTTTTTTCCTATGGACCATGAATTAATAGAAGTTGATCATAAAATTAATGAAAATTCTATGGTAAATGTTTTTAGTTAAAACTAGTTAGTAAATAATTCCAATGTGCATCCAAATTTGATTACTTAGTGTGGATACAATCAATATTGTAAGGAACAGGGTGTGGGAAAGCCTTTTTCTACTACTACAGTTGATGTTAGGCCATCAAATGAAGTGGTGAAATGTATTTCTAATTTATTGAAATTATTCCAATACACTATTTTATTCTGTATGTTAGCATTTTTTCATTTCTGAGAAATTTTCTAGAAAATTGGGAATATCACTTCATGAATGTTGGATAAAATTTTTGGTAAAAACAATCGGTGGGAGTGTTATAATTTTCTTACGTATCATTCTATTTTAATTAGTCGGATGGTATTGTTTAAAACTATTGTTGTACTTCACATAGAGTAGTTTGATAACATTTTGGGTATAGATTTGATTTCAGTTTATCATAATAAAATTGATTTTATAGCCAATAAATTTTTATTTAGAGATTTCATACCATTGATAATAAACCAAGAAGCTGAAAAATTGATTAAATATGGTAGTGAATGTTATATAGATCATGAAGGTGAAACCAAATAAATAGTTATAATTACCAAATTCCTTGTAGTAAAGGAATTTTTAGATGTTTTATATGATTTTCATGGTGTTGTTCTTGATCAAGATGTTCAATTTAAAATTGATTTAGTTTTCGATGATAAGTCTATTTCTAAGCCCACTTATGAAATGGATCTAGTAGAACATCTGGAATTCAGAAAATTTTTATAATAATTTCCTGATAAATGTTTCATTCAACCAATAACATCACCATAGGGTGCTCGTTATTTGTTTTGGATAATTATAGATTGTTCCATGCTACTATGCACTGATTATTGAGCATTGATTATAATAACTATTAGGACCAAGATTATGTTGCATAATGTAAATGATTTTTTTGGTCATCTATAGTGATCATAGTGTTTTATGAAGATTGATCTGAGGTCTGACTACCATCACATGAAGGAGAAGGAGGATACAGTTTTGAAGATATCATTTTAGACAACATGTGGGAATTGTGAGTTTGTAGTTATTACCTTTGGGCTATCTAAGCCACTTGATTTATTTATGACTCATTTCAATAGAGCCCGCCTTCAGGTTGTGGATCAGTTTGTGATTGTGCATATAGATTTTATTTTGGTGTATTCAAAAATCCACAAGGTACATTAAATGGAATTATGGATTGTTTTGAAAAAAAAGAAAATAATTTAAAATATAGAGAAAATTTGGTAAGAGTTAGAATTTTTAGAATAAAATTTCATTCGTGGTCATATTATTTTTAACGATGGTATAACTGTTGATCCTTATGAAACCGTTATTTGTGAGTATCCAAGACCTACCAATGTCCCAGAAATTCATTTTTTTGGAGTAGAATGTTATTACAGATGGTTTACTAGAAACATCACTTAATTATCTAGCTCACTTACTATGTTAACATGAAAGGATTAATGGTTTATCTGAATAGGAGTGTGTGATGTTTTTTAGCAACTGAAGAATATATTGGTGATTTCCCCAGTTTTCGACCCTCCATCTAGAAATGTTGAATTTTTCATCTATAGTGATGTTTCATTAAATGTAATTGGTTGTTTCCTAAGGTAGAATGTCAATGTAATTTCTTATGCTTCACTTCATTTGAAAAATCCGTAGTTAAATTACCCTATAGATGATTTGGAATTATATATATTTTTTGAATTAAAAATTTAGTTGCATCATTATTATGGTGTGAAGTCTGAAATAGATACCGATAAGATAATTTGAATAATATATATTCTCAAAAAGAGTTGAAAACAATAAAATGAAGTCAACCAGAACTTCTAAATGATTTTTATTGAATGATTCATTATTATCCTGTAATAGAAAAAAGGAGGTTGATTCATTGGGTAGAAAATTTAATGACACATTAACCATGTTACGTTAGGAATGTGACCCTATGGTTAATGATTTGATGAATTATGGACTAGAATTTCTAGATGTAGGGACATCCTCCATTTTTTCATATTTTAGTGTAGTAAACCTTCATAGAAATAATTAGGATGACTCATAAGGTGGATAAATATTTGAAAGAAAATTTTGAATCCATTAAAAAAGTACTTTTATATATTTAAATATAGATAAAGAAGGTGTTTTATGCTTTGAAAAATTATTATCTGTGTCTTGTGATTCATATTAGGGGAATGTTTTATTGACTAAATATCATAGTTTTGTTGTTTTCATTTCATCTAGGAAACACTAATATGTACAATGAACATTAAGAGTATTAATAGTTGGATGGAATGAAAAGAGATATTACTGAATTTAGATGGATGTGTATGACTTTCCAATATGTTAAAATAAAACAACAGTTGCTGACAGGGATTCTTCAACCTTTTCCAGTTCCCTAGAAGAAATGGGAGAACATATAAATATATTTCACTCTTATATTTCCAAATACTTGTCAAGGTAAAAATTCTATGTGAATTATTGTTGATCGATTTACTAAATACACACATTTCCTTCCCATTCAAGTTACGATGTCTTTTGATCATATTTCATTAATATATCTAAAATATATTGTTAGGTTAAATGGTGTCCCTCTATCTATTCTATCATATCTTGATACAAGGTTCACGTATAATTTTTGTGAAGGAATTTATAATTCTATGGGTAGTGAATTAAATTTCAGTATATCTTTTTATCCTCAATCCGATGGATACTATGAGTTGATGATTCATTCAGTGGATGATATGTTTTATTATTACTAAATGTATTAACAAAGAAGTTTAAATTGACATATTTAATTGGTTTATTTTTTTATAACATTAATTTTCATTCTAGTATACAGATGGAACTATTTTGGGAATTATATGGAAAGTTGTGTGTGACACTAGGATTTTGGGATGATGTTAGAGAAAGGAACTTGATGGGACCATATTTGGTAGATGAAATGGTATGGAAAGTGTATTTTATTTAGAGACACATGATTATAGCATAGATCAGGGAATAAACATCTATGGATAATCAGAGGAAATTTCTTTTTTCGATGTGGGTGATATTTTCTTTTTAAAATTTTCTTCTAGGAAAAGTGAGATGCATTTTTTTAATAAGGGGAAGATGAGTTCACAATTTAATAGACCATATGAAATCCATGAAAAAGTTTAATCAATTTTATATAGAGTGTATTTTCCACCATGATTATCCCAAGTACCCAATGTATTTCATTTTCCAATATTAATGAAGTATGTACAAGATTCATCTCATGTTTTTAGCCCTAAATTACTTTAGCTGGAAAAAAATATTTCATATGTGGAACAACCAATTATGGTTCTCGACCATAGATTGAGCGTGTTTCCAAATAAGGTAATTCACCAGGATAAGTTTTAATGGAAAAACTATGAGGTTGAAGATGAAACAAGAGAATCAAAAAATCTATGGGGGAAAAGTATACCCACTTTATAGATATGTGAATAAAATTACGAGGATGTAATTTCCAAAAATGGGGAAGGATGTAACATCTCATGTAATGATAGAACACGTATTTTTCATAGTTATTAATATTAATTAATTAAATAGTAATTTTTAAATAAAATGGCCCTTATGTCTAATAGCATACATGACACAAAAGAATTACTTTCATTGAAATCATGTGTTGCATGCAGGAATGAGTTATACCAAATTATAATATACACTTAATATTAATTTTTAATATGATATCTATCACCTAGAAGTTTTATAAGAGGTAATGAATAAGTCTAACTATATTATGTTTAAAAATGTTTATTGAATGTTTTTAAATTCATATAATATATTTTATAGGCACAAGTTTAGAATGAATTCATTTTTATGATTAATGGATATATTTTTCTTATAAGTAATATTATCTCCCTTTACCGTCTCTCATATTTTAAAATTAACTTTTTGAAACATTTTTATATTTTATATGAGAGATTTAATTTTTTTAAATATAATTATAAAAATTATGTTAGGGTGATGTTTTATTATTTTTCTAATCATTTTTATACTCTATTGAATAGTAATTAATACTAAATTTTAATTGAAAACATCTTTGTCATCTAATTTATTTATATCGTTAAATTATATTTTTAATTTTGTTTGAAATATAATTATATAATCATTTTATAATTTAACACAATTTATTTCATTTTAATCATTTTCATTGCAATTTTATATATAAATACATAGAAATCATTTGAACATTTTCACTTTAAAACCAATCTTTGTCATCCCGTTTGTGGGATTATTTTTAAATCCATTTCATGCACTTATGTTTATGGAATTTAGAAAAATGGATTTCATATTTAATATTATGAGAATTTATTATTTATAATAAGGTGAAATTAGTATTTTATCAAAAAAAATTATTGGATTCAATGATAATTAATTATAGTGATTAAGGTAAAAATGTCATTACTTAGTGGTTAAATATTTATCTTAAGAGTATAAATTCCCAATAAACTTTTCCAAAACCCATTTTATAGAAATTATTATACTCTATACCCTCATTTCTGTAATTTTTATCATTATTTTATGTACATGTTGTAATGGATACCTCACGATTGTGTTTACCTTTTTGTATTTACAAGAATTCCACACCTCCTCTACAATAGAAAAGAACTCACCCCCCTTTCTTCAATCATATGAAGACATTTGTCTTGTAGAAACCATTAAAATAATCCCCCAAAATCTTTACCGTCACCCTAGAGTTGTCACATTGATCCTAAATCCAACCAAGGACGCCCTTTGGGGCAAACAAAATGGAGTTACTCGAAAAAGAGGTAACATTCTTCAACATGCATTTATGATTTATTTTTTTTATAAACCCATTAAATTATTCACATTAAACGATTATATGATAACATTAGTATCCTAAATATACTTATATTTGTTTATTTTAATATTTTTAACTGCACATACAAAAACATGCATAAAATGGATAAAACAATTACCATTTGTGTGTAGGACATACTACCACCTCACGAAATGATGTCGTTAATTTTTCCATTTTAGCCTCTCAAGGTAAGGAATTATGATGGAAAAACAATATTTATATGATATAAATAGTATATTTCCAATTTATTAATACTTTTTTATTTTTTATATACACATACCTTCATTATTTCTATTTTATAGGAGTACGATGTTAACATTTTTTGTGGACATGTAGACTACCGCCTCCTCAAAGTGATGTGATATGTTCAAAAATTAAATGAAATCTATTATGGATGGAATTAGTAAAATTATGAATCATAAATAACATAAAAATTATATTCTTGACATAATTTCCTTTCTTTAAATATAATATATTATTTTCATTATTACCCTTTTCACACACTAAAAATTGATAACGTCATTCATGGATGTGTGGACTACCGCCTCCCTAACGTGATGTAATTCCACATACATAAAAATAATTATATATAGAAGTATATATTAATAACTAAAATGGAATTTATTTTATAATATTACTTATATTAAGATAAATTTTTCTTACCTTCATTCCATAATGATCATGGAAAAATGAGAACATTCATCATGTGTAAGTACAACCTACCCTCTTCATGACTATAAAATTGTTTTGTTTTTCGTAACCATATTAATTGATTGTTTTAAATGTATAATTGATGAATAAATATGATTAATATTTCATGAGTATTATTTTGCAGATTTTTTAATGATTACCCATTTGACCATAGTTAACCTACCAAAGACGTTTTTGACTCATAAACTGAATATGGTCAAATCACATGATATAATCATAATTATTTATAGAGTTGTATAAAAAAATGTAATAAGTGAAATAAAATTAAATATAAACCTTTAAAAAGTTCTTAATCAAGTAAATAATTAACAGAAGTTTATTATTCACGATGAAAAAGACACACATGACATGTCAGACTAAAGTTAATGGATTTCTCCTCAATATCCATTCACTGAAGAATATTTTGATGTTATAAATTCATATTATTTTATGATTTGTATATAAAGAAACTTTTAAAATATCCTATAATTAATTTAATTTTTTTCTATTTATTTAAAATTTTTGTTATTTTTTTCATTCATGGGGATTATAATTTAAATGTTAAATTTGGTATGATACACTTTGATTTATTAAAATTTAATTTAAAAATCTTTTCTCTAGGTCAATATTAGTTCCATTATATTACATATCCATTATTAATATATAAAATGATTACAAGGGGAATTTTATATCTATTTTTATATATAGAGTCATCTAGAATACTTCATGTTTATAATGAAAAGAATAAACCCCACTCTCCATTTTTTGGGGTATTTTGTTATTGAAAATGGGTTTGGAAAATGGTTAGTTATTTCAGTATCTTAAAGTGTTTTCTTGTGATATTAAATAAAATCTCAAGAGATAAATGTTTAAAAGTTAGATCTTTTATATGTTTTTAATTTATAATTGTACATGGAAATATTTTGGGTGGTTCTGCGATAAACCAATCATAGGTGGTTCCATGATAGACCAACAATAAGTGGCTCTATGATTTCCCTCCAATGCATTGTGTATGGAAGTTAGAAATATTTATATTTCATTTATAATAGTGTCATATATGGTAGTTTACCTCATAGTTATTCCATTTATAAAAGTTAAAAGTACAATAATTTCCCAAGATACTTTTATGGGTTTTCTATGATTTCTATGAGTTTTATGTTAATCTTGTGATTACCAAAATGAGTGGGAAAAGAGATTATTTTCAAAGGAATATATTTAATACTTCTTAAGGATGAAATTAATTAGTTTATGATAATTTTTTATGGGTTTTAGGGTTCATAAAAGGACTAACAATTACCTTCTTTTTATATCCCATAATGATCATTTTATGTTCATCTAACATTTTTATGTTTTTAACAGGACATAAGGTTGATTATATTATTGAAATATGTCATATTGAATGTCATGAAGAGTCTGTAAAATACATCATTATTTATTTTAAATGGTTTAGCTTATAAGAGAAATGGATACTATTTAGATGTTTCAACATTGTATTTTAATTTTTGGTTATGCATGATTTATGACCTAATTCTCTAAAACCCTAAACCTGAAAAGATCCTTAATGTCAAATAAAGAAATTTAATGAATAAAACTGAAGATTTTAAAATGATTGAAGGTCAGGGAATTATAACATAGATATCAATATGATTGAATAGAATTTATTACAATTTAAAGCATTACAAATTACCTTATATAAGATTTTAAAGGTTGTTAAAGAGATAAATATTTTCCTAAAGATATAAAATACACTGAATTCTAGGTTTCCTACTATGATATACATGGTTATATTATCAAATTTCCATATTGGTATGCGTATTGGTTTCTAAATCCACATAGACATTTTTCATTTACCCTTAAAATTATGGAATATGATGGAATGATATACATACTTTTTAAATTTATCTCTTTACGTTATCCTACCCGAAACACATCAGGAGGTATCTAAACATTTTTATTCTTCATGTATGGTTGTTTAAGACACTTTCCACTAGATCTCATGCTTCCTAAGGGTACATGCATCTGTTTCCCCACATTCTGCATTTCATAAGGCAGTTGGCATTCAAAAATTCTTCAGAGATGATTTCTCATTAATCAAAATGGGATTATGGGATGTTGGTTTCTTCTTTTATGGATTTTTCCAAAGAATATTTCAAATATTCTAGGTCTACCTTAAATATTAAGACATTTTTGTGAAATTTATTTTAATTACACCTTTTTATGGACACTAGTTAATTACACTACATCTGTTAGGACAATCCCAAGAGTCAAGTCGAGGAAACAACCTTAAGTCTACGATGTAGTCACATTAGGCATCATAGGCATGTCTAGATGCTAGAACATTGTACCCATGAATTTTCCGTTATCATATTTGTTTTCTAGGGTGAGGAAACCTGAGGAATCCCACAAAAAATGTGGTTAATATTATTCCAGGGGAATGTATCTGATATATTCCATATCCTCCAAGGTTTTACACGGGGCATGTCATGAGTTTAACGTATTGCAGAGATGAATCAGACTGATCCAAACACATATAAGAGTGGATCATATGGGTACATCCCTAGGAGGGAGAATCTGAAAGGTTTACCAGATGTATACATCATCGAAACCAATGAGGATGGACCTGGAATGGTGTGTCCCAAAAAGATAAGGTTTCACATCATGAAGTCTGATCTGTACTTCACAATGGGATTATTCAAGAAGGGAAAAACCAGTAAAGGGGGCATGCATAATTACCATTAGTTGGGATTGAACCTAGTGTAGTCATCCAACGTACCATGAATATAAGATAGGGATCAAAACCCACTTAGTTCGAATGGGTGATTTGGGGCTTATAAAAGGTCAATTTAATGAACGAATGACATGATCCAACCGAGATGTGGCTTCCTAGAAAAGAACATGGATGAACGATTTGGGATTTGATGAAGTGCATGGGAGGAATGAGTTGAAACAGACATGAATATTATGGTTCTAGGATGGATCCTCAAAGAGTCTTCCCATATATCATAGTGGATGGGAATCAACGTTCATGTTGTTCGAGGGGGAGATGAGACACCTGAGGAGGCAGCTCGTGAGAATGGAGCACATGGACAGGGACACAAATTAGGTAGATCCATTGAGTTGGGACACGATGCTCCCAAGAAACAATTTCTTGAAAGATATATGACAATGAAATGTTGGTGATGGTCTTCAAAAATGAAAGAGGGTCCCTATATAACCAAATGGGATTAGATTCCATTTATTTAATGAATGTGGTGTAGAATCGGCGTGTACACAAAGGACATCAACTTAGAGGCACTTTTGGGGATTATGAATGTTTAGCTTCCATTCACAAGAGGAAAAATCATTGCTCGAGTAGTATGAATGGTGTATGTGGCTTATACATGGTCAGCTTCCTAGAGGTATCAGCACACCTCCAGGAGTAAGATCCATGAGATTCATCCTAAAAATAGAAAGTATCACATTAAAAGGGTACTTCCCGAGGAGGGAGCACTAAAGTTACCATTGGATGGGATTGAACCTCAATTTGGCTTCTTAAGTACATGAAATAGATCAAAACCCATGTAGTTCAGTATGGTGGTATAGAGTTTAACATTATATAGGATAAAGGTGAACCGATGTGAAGTGAACAAAATATTTGGATTGTGGGGAGTGAGGGGATTGAACCTTAGAGAGTCTTCCTAAATATCCAAGTGGATGGGAATCAACGTTCATGTAGTTTGATAGGGGGGAGGAGAATTTTGCAGGGTTAGGGACCCAAAGAGATAGTGGGGAATAAACTTTATTTTCAGCGCAAATATATTTCTGGTCATTTCTAACTATAAAACCACATGAGTCATGCTCAGTGTGAGAAAAAAGAGGTAATATCAAACCTGATGACCATGTCACAAAATGTGTAGTGACAAGGGATAGTGTTGGGATTATGTATGGTTTGTATACCATAGAGATGGATATTGGTACATTGTCGAAGAGGGAAGCATGAGGAGAATGTTCCAATGTATGATTAGGATATGCCTCCATGTACTGGGAATTCTATATTAAGGTGTGTCCGGGCATACTTGGAGAATTCTTGTTGAGTGTATCACAACAGAGCCCAATGGGAGAGGGAGAGCGAGATAGCACTGATGCTCCTACCCCTTCAAGTCTTCTCATACATTTCATGCATGAAACATCATATAGTTTAACTTTGTGTGTTGGGGGACAACGTTCTTGGTAGTTTAATGTCTTGTAGCTTCGATGATGAGGACTCACTCTTGATCCAATTGACTTACATAACTTGTACTAAGTCACAATTGGGGAAGGGATGGTATAATAAATTCTTGCTGATAGTGAGGTGGATAAGTTTTCAATTGATGGTCCCACTTTAGTGTGGCTATGCCATGAATATAAAGTTGTTAGTGTACTTGTGAGAAGAATCATAATGAATGATGACCGAACATGAAGCACCACTAGAGGGACCATGAAATCACATCATATGATCTTGGAGGGACTCATGGGAGAGGGATTGGTAAAGTATAAGGCCCTCCTAAATTGGGCTTCACGATGATCTAATGGCCCATGTTGAGGGAGAGAATCCTGATGGAAGGTACTTCCGAAATCCTAGAAAAAAGGAGCTCTGTGAAGGGTAGATATTCACAAGGCATGGTGATCTAGCCATGGAATTGAGTCTACATTTTCATGGAGGGTGCTTCAAGAAGGATGAATGCTCTGATATGTCCTAAGTACTGGAAAGGGACTCCTACCTTCGTGATGGATGTAGGTCTTCGTGAAGGGCATCCCCACTTAATGGGGAGGGAAATTGGAATGAAGGGAAGGTGGTTCAAAATGCTAAAATACATTATATGGTTCATTTTATTATAGTTCATAGCATAGAGGGAGATTCAAAAAATGAGATATCAGAAAGCGAATGTCAAAGTAGATATCATTCGAGGTGGGGGTGAATCGACTATTTATAGGAACCGAGTATCATGATGAATTGGGGGAAAACTATTAGGAAAATGGGTTTTCATGATTAGAGGTGTTGGAGTTGGACTCAAAAAGTCCTCCGCCACTACTCCACAGTAGTCACAGTTCTTCTCACACAATCATTGGATTATGTCACTACTTCGTGTAGTTTGTGGAGCTCTTTGGGCAGTCAGATTTGCGTCATTCGTGGTGGTAAGGGATTGGTGATGGATGTTCTTAATGTATGTCCCTTTGGTGATTTTTTTGTGCCTCATGAGGATCAAATGTTTTTCCAAACAGTGATGACTACCCCTGTTCCATCTTCACCATGAATTATAGTGCCAAAAAATAACCCCCCTCCCAATGGTATTTGATGTAAAGTGGGTCCAATTATGAGATTATATCATCAGAAAACTATAGATTTCAAAGCCATATCATGATGAGACTGTGTGAAGCATGTGGGGTGGTTTCCACGAAGCTCACTGCATCTTAGGGAATCATGAAGCACATGGATCCACCTCCTATAAATTCTTCACGAGGGCCATATTTTTTCCACACCACATCTATTCTAATCTATGCTCGATCCTTTGATTCATGAATCTCCCACAACCCTATGAACACACTTTTCCAACCAAGGTCCTCAAACTAGTGCTCTATGAATGCTACATAGTGAACTAGTGCATTTCAATTCTTTTTTTCTTGGTGAAGTGTATTGAGTCCTTCAAGGAATCATGATCATGTGCTCCGCGAAAATGCATCGTGAACAACCTATGATAATAGATAAGAAATAAGGCCATGTATTAGAATAAATGGGCAAATAAGAAGCTTCTCAGGAGGTCATTGCGGATCTTGCTTGAAGGGAGGACATAGTGAACAATACCGATCTCGGGGAATGTGTGTGGAGTAATTATGACCACTTTTCCATGGTGTAGTTAATGAAGTATGGTAAAAAGGATTTCCCCCTATGTATGTGAAAACCATTGTATGTATTTGGACTATGGTATGATGTTTTTATCCCCGAAGAAAGTTTGGATAAATCATCTTACTAGTTTAGGGGCACACTATGCCAATATTTGTGGTTCAGATCTAGCAATGGCCATACCAAGAAGGACCGTATGCCTGTCATTACCAAATAGCTCTACAATAAATCTATTGAATTTTAAAAGAAATCATTAAAACTAAATGATTCTCCACCTTAATATCACACCATAATCAAGGTGGTCTAGAAGAACCCATAGAAAGGGTGGACATACAATTGGGAGATCTTCCAGGGCAGAAATTTCATGGATGAATGGTATTGGGACTATTGTGTGTGATCATATTGTGATGAATTCAGATTAGAGATGAGGCGGGTAGGAATGTATGAGGTTAAGTGGGATTCTCAGTTCCATTTCTAACAACTGAAACACATAATTCAACAACTTCTAAGTAGTTGGTCATTGGGGACCGACACTTTCCACTTCCACAATTGGGAGTTCAACATCGTCCTATGAGTCCTCACCCATATTTTATGGATTCAAATTCTAGGGGAAATGTACGATGACTTCCTACCCATAGAGAATACATGGGAGGATCCAGTGATGATTCCATCAATGGAAAATATGGTGATAGAAATTACGTCGGGAAAAGATAAATAGTAAGTGATGAACTTCCAATTCAAGCTTTGATCTTGACATTTCCTAAATCCCCTAGAGTAACCTACTGAGAGAGAAGAGTCTCCCATAAAACATTCTATGAGGCCCCCAACCTATCCATGTGGTGAACACTGAGGTATAAAGAGTTCATGCTTGCGAATCATGGAATACATCCAACGGTAGCTATTGGGGTATAGTGTTAACACTAAGAATAAATGATTTGTTAGGATGGATGGTTTCATGTCTAAACTCATTTGTGGAGGGATGATTCCAATCAAGTATGGACACATGGGAGCATGACCGAACACATTGATTATGATGTCCATGATGGCATTGGGGAAGTGCTTCAACATTGGGGTTCCAGTGCTAGAAATGATATACAAGGTTCATTAGAACATCGATGGGGGAAAGAAGACACAACGTGTATGAGCTCCATTCCATTTTTTGAATGGATGGATATCAGCACACATGAGGGTATATGAATATTTGTACCCCATTTCCCATCCCGAGTCAGACTTTCAATCTGCTATTATGAACATGGTTACATGTTTCATAATCAAACTAATATCATCTTTGGTGTGGAACAAAGTCTGGAGGGCATACGAATTCAATATTCACCCATTCTCCCTGCCAACTAGAGTATTCATTGTTGATGGAAGGGGAACCAAGGAGCCCCAGCCGTATCTCCTAGCATTTCAAGATGGACTTATAGTGGCGTAGGTAGATCATGAGCCTATCTATGAGCCATATACCAGACATCATTTCATCAAGAAATTATAGTTCTTAGATAGGTTAAACTAGAAATCTTACCTAGGGGTATGCCATGAGGATCACTTGTGTGTTATGAGGTATCACTGTATCAGGTTCACATGGGAAGATGGGTAAATGCAGAATGACCTGCCTACACCTAATTCCGATTATTGGCTAGTTTAGGATTATGTAAAGACCTCGGATCCAAACTACATGGGATAGATTTTGAAGCCACAGACTACCCGAGACGGTGATGGGGTTCTTACTCAACCCAGAGGATGGGTTCAGAAAATGGAAATAGAAAATCGCGGTGCCAGGGCGGATGAACATTGTGGTGCAAGGGATGATGAACATCATGGTGTAGGATCTGTAGCATTAGAAAGGAAAATAATCCCAAGGCCTACACTGATCAGAAATGAAAGAGGGGTGGATGTTGCAGATCGAGTGGCTCTAACATGGAAGAATTGGAAAGTAGGGAGGCCACATAGAGGGTTCTGCAGAATACCTTCCCAAGTTCTTGGAAGCAGTTGTGCTCTGTGGACATACTCGAAGATACTGTTGACCTAGAGGATTGGGAATCCAATTATGTTATTAGGAAATCACATAGTCCTTCTGATATGCGTGACCAACTTAATTGGATCATAATACAACTTCTGAGCATTATCCATGGCAGTTCTAGCTTTCTGGTGTCTTAGACAAAGGGGGAGTGACATGTGGCTAAGGTGGAGGATTTAGTGTACTCTTGGGGAATCTCATATCTAATTAAAGATTGAGTGGAAGTATGTCTTCCACAAATGTATCCAAAAAAACTATTTTATTCTAATATTTTTGATTTCTACCCTCTTCCCGAGAGATCGATGGATTATTGGGTAGAAGATGCCAACAGGAGAAGCCATTTGGTGGGAGCTGAGGTTTCGGTCATAGACCGAGGTGAATTCACCAAAGATCGTGAGGTAATATATAAGGCATTATTTTGTGATATTATATTACTCACATCATCCAAGTTTCTCAATTGACATTTTTTATATACATGATATCCTCAATCAAAGAAACATTTCCCACATAACAATAGATGTAGTGGTGATGATCTAGGGTCTTTTTCTGGAATGATGTTGAGCACATGATCCAGCAGGGTTGTAGAAACCATGGCGTCCCTTCCAGAATCTTCATTGCTCCCATCCATATATGGGAGGTCATGTCATTAGATCCCGAAGTTAACAAAATGCGGGAAAGATCAACTATTGGATCATTGTATGTCTTAATCCTCATAGAGTGATAACTTATGTCCACCTAACCATGCCAACTGACATTATCATTGTCATAACAGTTCTTATAGTAGTGTGTGTACTATCAGTGAACATGGATGGGGGTCCCATAGCTCCTTCTCTAAGGGAATATCTGATTAACTTTGTTTCATACACCCGTGCTAACCAGACCACATTGATCACAGTTGTGGGTAGAACCCCTGGCAGGGAAGAACCTGAACTTATAAAGGTGGAATACAGTGATGAGGATTAACCACAAGATATGGAACCTATCCCATTAAATAGAATAATAGATGATGATCCTTCTATTCAACACTTGGATTCATTCCTAGATTATTAACCAGATGACCCATAAGAGTTGCATGAGTCCACTTCTGATGTGGAAGACAACCAGGATATCTATCTCAAGTCATGTATGCCGATCAAAAACATTTTGACAATATATTTTAATCAAAGTGGATAAGTATAATGAGATAAAATCACCCTCAAAAATGTGAAATATGTTCTAGAGGGGCAGATGGATGAGGTTTATATATGATCATCCAAGATTATCATGATGAGAATGTACAAGAGGGTGACCGTAGCTTCCGTGTTGACTAGCTGCAGAAGAAGTCTATCAAAATTCAGAATCTTTATGAGGCCACACGGGAGATCCGGTGCATAGAAACATATATGAAAAAGAGATCTTTTTTAATCAATTTCTAATAGGAAGTCACATTGAGATTAAAAATATAGCTGGATGATGCCTAAGAATAATTGAGGAAATCATCTCATGAAGTGTCCAATATCTGACTTAAGAATGATAAAGTACATAGCATATATGATGAAATCCTCCCCATGACCAATGAAGAAGGGAGGGAGATCAGGAGTCAACATCAAATCCATGACTCCATGCACCAAATATTGGTGTAGCTAAGATTCTCCATCGATCATGCCAATCCATAGGGTCTATTTTTTCCAAACTCACAATAATAATCTCATGCATGTTTTTAAATATGGATTGAATGCATGGAAAACATAGTACCTTCTTTTAATACTATATCTCAATCACATCTGTGAAATGTATAATGATCAATCCCTAAGTTCACGTGGGACATTCCCTGTGTGAGAAACAAGGGATGAACAAATAATTTCTTACATTAGATATGAGAGCGCCAACCAATCGTTGAAAATTTAGGGTATGATTGACCAATCAGAACATCTTGACTAAGATATGGTGTTGTTAGTAGATAATATAGATCTTAGAGTAGCCAATATTCCTTTCCCAATGTTCTCTGGAGGATGAGCAGGATAACTCCAGAGGGTTTGTAATTATTCCGAACAAAGCGGAAATAGAAGTGTGAATCATGACACCTCAAATTCAGAACACAGTGAGGGCATGATGATGATAGAGGATAAAAATAGAACATGTTTGAAACATAGTACCCATATAGAATTAGACTGAAATGGGGACAAACAAATAAGGGCCATCCATTGACTGAGTGTGAAACATAGGTCCTAACATGATATATCATCCAATACATTCCAGAACGTTGGCCCAAGACAGTAGGTGAGACAAAATTGATTTGAAACACGCTATTAAGGGGTTCCTTCAAATTTGAATGGGGATGAGGATCCAAATAAAGTTAATGAAATGCATGAAGATAGTGTGATGTGTTGTTTGAATTAATTTCAACACTCTTAAAATTATGACACCGCGGAATAAGCACATTGGGTTGGGGTGTTGGTCTGAAAAAAAATCAAACCTACTTATAGACAATACCTCTCAGTTGGGTACCTATGGTGACTTGTAATTTTACATCATTAAAAGGAAGATGATACGTATTTAGTTTACCATCATATGTTATGGATGAATATGTGCATGATAATTTAATTTCATATGACCAGGACGTCGCACACAGTTTATGGTTTTACTGCCTAGACACTGACCAGCAGTTTAAAGTCATGTTACAAAGAATATGATTTCCATTTCTAGATTGTTCACATGGAACGAGGAAGATAAATCTAATGTGAATAATCCAATTGAGGCTTGATCATCATAAAACAACCAAGGAACATATTGAAAGGGGGTATAAGTTATATGGAGTGTCTCATAACATGTCACAAATAAAGGCCAAGGGGACCCACTATCATTCGTCACACCACATATTCATGTGAATCTCATAGTTTAAGGTCATTTTGTTTGGACCATTATTAAGGTTGAATTTCTAATAAGGTTAGTGAATATGTGGTTGTGCCTGAGAAAAAAGATGCATTTTTTTCACTATATAGATTGTAAGTAAGGAATCAAGACATATGTAGTTCTTGTAGCTCAGCATGGTTTGAGACCAAAATTAGTGGGGGAAATCTTAACTAGCGAGGAAGATGAAGTATCCCATAATTATCACTGGGAATCCTAGACTGTTTCTAGGTAATGTATCATGTTACCACTCATCATTGAAGACATGGGCACCCCCAAAGGGGAAGGGTGTGGTGTGGTACATAACCCCATGTGAAATGAGGACTAGAAAGAAGTCCATACCAGACCACACATCCATAAAAATGAAAATGAGGCCCATAAAGCCAAAACATGGAGTTTACCATTCTTTTTATTGACTTAGAGAAAAAAATTCTCAGATGTCACTATGTATCTGGATAGGGTAGGAATCAAACAGAACATAGTATTCGGAGGGTTTCTCTAGACCGATCAGATCCATGCATAGAGAGAAGAGGCATTTATTATATATTTTCTGTTCTTTTGTTGTTGGTTGTCTCCTTCTTTTTTGGAGTGACCAATGCATGATAGAATTACTAAGTGTCACTACAGGAATATAGACATATGTTAGACTTGAAAAGATACACATCAAATAACTAGATCTGAGGGTGATTCCCTCTCAAGTGAGAACACCATAATGCAGTGTTGTTTTTCATCATTTCTCCAAGCCGATGGTGCCATAGTTTAAGGTCATATGACAAGACTAGCCCATGAGAATTAATATCATATTCTATGAATTCAACAATTCAATGTCATGTGGGATGATGTATCATATTATAATGTAATAAGTCTTGGATGAAGATATCTATGTTTGAGGTCATAGAATTTGGACAGTGGGGCTGTGTAATTCTATATGTGGGTATGACCCTACCAAAACTCCCAATCCCCTGTGAGCCATACATGGTGTTGGAAGAAAAGAGTTTTGTCTATATTTCCCATCACATTAGAGTTTACAATTGTGAAAATGAAATTTTGGGAGAGAAAATACCAAACATACTAACATTCATACTTGACATGCACAATGGCATAGAGGGACAACGCCATGGGTGTCAATGATCGACAAAAACATGGGAGGGAAAGAAAATGTGAATCATAGCATCTGATATTTGGGATGCAATGAGGGTACCATAACAATGGAGGGTAACCATTGACCATATTTGAGACACAATACCTATATCGTCTGGCCTGGGATGGGAGCAAACACATGAGGGTCTACTACTGACTATATTCGAAATGTAGAACCCAACTCAAATAGTCATTTGGGATCCTCTGGGATGTTAGACCAATATGTTAGTAGAGATATAAGTCTGAGAATCCATACCATTTAGGGGTACCTTCAGACATTAAATTTGATAAATACCCAATGAATGTGATACATGAAGTGTGTATATGCCTGTGTAGTTTAACGTCATGTGGTAAGGAAGAAAGTCGGGAGGTCCCCCAAGGGAGGTATATGGGGAAAAAACTTTTAGAAACCGGATGTAAATTTAGGACTAGGGAGGTCCTATAACACACCACATACTTTTTTTAGAATCCAAAACCAATAAATGGGTGAAATGTTTTGTGATTCTATGGATGCACTTTGGGAAATGATGTTCAGGTGTCACCATGTATCCCAATAGGATGAGAATCAAGCCACACATAGTTCTTGAAGAAGGAAAGATATGTATCCCAAACAAAAATTGAAATCTATTCTCTGATGAAGGTATCATAGTTTTGGTTAGTTTATCATCATTCATCTCAGATATAGAAGGTGTATTTTACCATCGTACGATAAAGATGATTGGGATCATATTTTATGGACATTAATCTCGAACCCGATGTGAGGATTACAAAATAGAAATGTGTAGTGAAACTCCTTAATGAAACATGATGTGAGTGAGGACAAGAAATAAGTGCAAAACACATAATACAGTCCTTAGGGAACACACATACGGTTTAAGTCCATGATTCTTGGACCCGGAGTTGTGAACTCTTAGTTTATGGTCATAGGGTTTAGACCGCAAGGTCGAACAAGAATTCCACGTAAGAACACAGCAAACCAGAATCCATAAGCCCATGTGATCCATGCTCAGTGTGGGATATATGGTGTGGTGAAGATATTATGGCACAAGTAAGAACATAATAAGGGGAATGGAAGTACAAAGTTAAGAATTACTGCACGACACTGATCCTCCCTCTTTACATGTAATGTTAGATTGAGGGGTAAAACTATAAGTGTTCAAAATTCAGCATGGTCATGAGGATGTGAATCATGAAACCCTATATTTAATACACAATGAAGATGGTGTAATGAGGAAGGATAAATACTACCAATTTTGAAGACATAGTATCCATATCGTGTAGCCGGGGATGAGAATAGACAAATTAGGGTTAGCATCTAACCATATATGAAATGCGGAACCTGGATCAATATGTAATTTGGGATCCACTGGGATGTTGGCCTGAATGGTAGGCGAGCCATAAGGATGAGAATCCATACCATATGCGAGTTCCATTGGTTGTGAAAGATGATGAAGACCTAAAAAAGGGACATGTGAAGCATGTAAATTGAATGAAATGATTTCCATGATGGATCCAATAATCTAATAACCACACCATAATTCATTTGAGGACATTAAAGGGTAACAACAGAGATCGAGGGATTAAATTAAGGATAGGTGAATCAGGAAGATGAGTGGATGAAATAGGTATTGGGGGATTAAAATCATGGGGCTGGACCTGAGGAAAGAATGTATGGTCCTTCCTACATATCCCATAAGGATGGTAATGCAGCCATTCATAGTTCTAAAATGTTGTGAAACGTAACTTCATTTGGTAAGGATGAGGGGAGGGAGGTATCAAAAAGGGGGGATGTGTATGATGTGGATAAATAACACAACAAAAACGAGGATTAATGAAGTCCACACAACACCATTCACAATCCCAAGATATAACTCGGGCCTAGGGGCGACAAGAGGAATTGAAGAACCTCGGACTGGACCAGAAGACAAATTTCTTGGTATTACTACGTATCCCATAAATATGGTAATAAATCCATGCGTAGTTCTAGAATATCATGCAGTTTAACATCATGTGTTAATGAAGAATGGGGGAGAGAAAAAAAATTCTCTCAATGGATTTACATGGTGTTGCAA
Source organism: Viscum album (assembly GCA_963277665.1). Lineage (NCBI taxonomy): Eukaryota > Viridiplantae > Streptophyta > Magnoliopsida > Santalales > Viscaceae > Viscum > Viscum album. Next base: position 2,050,642,880 of record OY728137.1, read on the forward strand.
TTAGAAACCTGACATGAATGTTCCAAAAAGAAGTCTGTACCACATCACATAATATCCATAGACATAACTATGACTGGGGGGAAGAGATGAAATAATTATTAGTGCATGGGGATAGACCTAGGCACAAAATGGTTGTGCATTCCTACATATCCCATAAAAATGGGATTCAATCCAATAATAGTTCTATAATTTCACGTAGTTTAATTTCAAGTTGTAAGAACATACGATAATGGGGAAGATCGTAGAAGAGGATACATGATGTGATAGTTGTAAACTAGATGTGAATGGTGACCAAATAAGGTCTCGCACCACACCACATGATACCATGGTACATAGGTCGAGAAATTGTAATGAAGAAAGGATTTTTAGTACCTGGGGATAGACTCGGTAACAAAATTTTTTGGTGTTCCTAAATTTCCAATAATGATAGGAATAATGCCATACATAGTTATAATATTTTTTTTATTTTAACTCCGTGAAGTAAGGATGAAGGGGTGTTTAACATCATGTAATATGGTCTAGAAGAAGTTGGATCTTGTAGTTTAATGCGATGTGTGATGAAAATGTGTCACATAGTATAACATCATGCAAGATGTATGGTATCATGTAGTTTAATGTCGCGAAGGATTATAAATGAAAAACTGGAAGCTCTCACTAAATTTTCTTCTTGAGGAACATGGAATTTTTTGGAGGAGAAATCCTCCCACTATCCATAGTGAAAAAGTTATAGGCACCATTAAAGTAATCCTTGTAGATATTATAGGGTCCTTTCTATTTTGTCTCTAATTTTGATGGTTTAATTATGGGTATCATTGGAAACCTTAGGGATAACACCATGTCACCTTGAAGGAAAAATAAGAGACCAAATTTATTGTTATTATTTATAATTTTCTTGTTCCAGTTTCTCTCCATATTGTGAAAGGCATAAATCTTCTTATTATCGAGGGATTCCAGCTCATCTAGATAAACTATTCTATCATTTATGACATATTTTTATTTTATATAGTTTCTAATAGTGATGGTAACCTAATATCGATCGGTAAGACTACCTTTGTTCCATAAACCAAGAAATATGGGGTCTCCTATGTAGAATTACAAGTCATCATCTGTTAAGCTAAGAGAACATTGGGGAGATTTTCCAGAAAAATTTTCTTATTCTGACCAACCATCTATTGAACAATGTAACAGAGGGTCTTATTGAACACCTCAATATATCCATTTGTCTACACTTGATAGATATTAGTACAGTGGACCTGATTTTTTTACTTGGTGTACTATTTCTTCATTCATCAGCTCGAATGTTAGGTCCATTATCAGTGAGGATGGCATGAGGGACTCTGAATTGGTGGACGATGTTGCAAATAAAAAAATTAATGGATGAACAACCCTTAAATTCCTCATGCAGGATTGCTTTTTCCTATTTGGAGAAGAAATCTATGGTAGTTAGAATTAACTATCACTGGCGAGCAATTTCCATAGGATATGGTCCCATGACATCGAGTCCACAGACAATGATGGGCGAATGGTACATGGTAGTGTAGAGAGGCTTCGACGGTCGATGAATGAAACTTTCATGGATCTACCACGTGTGACCCCTATTAGAGAACTCGATACCATCATGGACCACGGTGGGCCAGATGTATCCCAAACAATGGATTTGGTGGGAGAGATTTGATATTTCTTGATGGGTTTTACGTGAATCGGCATGGACTTTTTACATAACCTGGGAGATCTCACCATCTTGAATGCAATGAATAATAACTCCATAGAACCCATTTTTATTGAGGATCTGTTCAGGACTAGCACTTCTTTGGAGGTTAAACTACACCACATGTCGAGGTACTCGCTCTTGTTCAACTATATATATCTGTAAATTACAATGATATAGATACTTAATAATAGGAGATTTGCAACCAAGGCTTTCTTCTACTGTGTAATGGGGACCTTGAGGTCCCAATATTGAAGCAACAACGATAAGATGGTTGACCTAACGGCTATCATCATTTTTCGGAATGACGGGAGCGATGACCCTTCAATTCACAACATGGGTGATCAAATCGTCTTTCTCAGGCTCTGCGAGAGACACATCAAGGTTGTACATGGAATCAAATTGACCATTTTGGGATTTTGGAACACGAATGACCTGAGGCCATGAAAAAAATGTTCCCATCATCTAGTGAACACACACCAACAAGGGTATGATCTCTAGATTTCTAATTAATTAGTCATTCTTTATTTTTTTGATGACTACCTCAAAGTCACCCATCACATGTTGGAGGGGGAAATCGATTTAGAGATCTAGCCTGAGGCCACTAATAATAGGATAATAATCCACCACACTGCTGGTGAAACCTTCTATCAACCAGAATGATTAAGGAAATATAGCCTGTGTGGGTATGATGAAGATGATACACAGGAATACTCTATTGAGTACGGGAACATTGAGTCTTTTATCAGTGGGGCTCCATGAAGCACCATCAAAGTGAATTTTCCAACAAGGAACCAAAAGATCCACATAAATGATGTCTTCATCTAGGATGTAATGATCCATTGAATTCTATAAAGGGGTTGGATGGGTGGTTAGAAAATCTACTATTGCCTAAATCTTGACATATTTCTATAGAACAAACCTAATGTCGTACTACTAAAGGATCACTGCCCACCAATCAAGATGGTCTAACAACATAGGGTGGATCAGAATGTACTTTAATTAATCCACATGGGGCACTAGCTATATCTCATGATGCTACAAATATGATGTAAATTATACAGTGTGGCAGCTATTGTGAGGCAGCTCTTATCTATAGAATAATATCTGGTCTTTATGTTGGGGAGCATGCGGATGAGATAGTATAAACTATTTCATTCCACCTCATTGTTCTTTTGGGTGAGAAGACTACTGAGAAATCATTATAGGGAGATAACATAGAGGATCAATGACATTCTAGAGATGGTTGGTATCAAAACTGAATGATTTAGCAGGTACTGCTTTATTTACTCAAAATTGGTTTGACACTCTTCATCCAACTGGTCGAAGATTCCTTTCTTTCATGAATTAGAAAAAGGGATTACACTTGTCAACCATATTTGTGATAAATTGGTTTACGTAGACTATGTGTCCTTGGAAACCTCCTAGATCTCAAAGATTTATTAGAGGAGGAATATAACCGATAGATTTGATTTTATCTAGACTAATCTCAATGCCTTTGTATCTGAAAACAAGGTTGAAAAACTATCTAGAGGTACCCCCCAAAGGCACCCCTAAAGGGGTTCTTGTTTGGATTGCGGGAGCAGAGGAAACCAAACACATTATCAAGATATCTAATATAGTCCTAACACTAGTGAATTTTGACAACCAAATCATCCACATACCATTCCTCAAACGTCCTGAGGATCGGTTTGTATATGTAATCCTTAATACACTAATATGTGGCTCCTGCATTCTTCTTACCAGAGGTCATTACCTACTAATAGAAAGTCCATTGCTGTTCACTTAAGGTTTTTTATTTCACATCCTCAAGAGCCATTTATAATTTTAAGATACCTGTAATATCCATCCATGAAAGAGAGGACTTAGATCCCAGTACTAGAATTGATAAACATCTATGTCAGAGGAAGGGGAAAATCATCTGTCGGAATGTAGTAGTTGATATCCCTGAATTCGATGTAGAATTTGATCAATATGTTATTCTTCCTAAATGGGACAATATTATCCCACCATCTGGGTTACTGTTGTTCAATTAAAAAGAATTATTTTATGAGATTATCAACATTGGCCTCGATCATGTAACCATGAGAAGGGTGAACATTACTAGGAGGCTATTTGAAAATGTGATACCTTATCAAGAGATGAAGGTAGTGGGAAATGATATATGGGTCCAATCCCATGTCCCCATCACAACTCCGAGAAAACAAATCACAATTCCACTTTAGGAAACCACATAATGATGTTTGTCTTCCAGAATCATAACTACATTGATCTATGTTGTCCATGGATTCACCTCGATAAAAATATTCACTTTTACCAACTCATCGATGGTGGTGGAGACACCTTCTTCAAATGAGGGTGGAGATTAATCAAATCCTCTTCATCATCGGAGGATAGAGGACCATTAGAATGAGGAAATTGTTTCATGTTGGCTGACCCTTTTGGAATTATTGTGCCACCATGAGTGGTAATGAAATTTTCATTGGTAGATTCCCGCACTACCAAAACCATGGAAAAAAGTTGTTGACCAATTAACATCAGGACTTCATCCCAAGGGGCCAGTCTTGATAATATAAAAGATGTACTGGTGCGTCATCTCATGTCATTTCCGCCTAGCTCAGCAGAATGAGAAATTATGTCATATTTCTATTTTCATGGGGTAGACATCTCGACACCTTATAGGGGTGCGGGTCTCTGGAATTACTCGATCCAAATTTGTATAGGAATATGTGGTGATCCTCTATAGTTCCTTGAATATGGGGTCACATTTCCCACATAAAGCTAAAACTACAAAGAAATATCCCATGACCGGGGTTGTGTCTTCTAACCGGTGAATTAGAAGGATGAAGGCATCATCCAAATCTCTCCACGGGTCAGCCGAAGGAGTAGTATGAACTACCTCATTGGTTTGAACCCTCTATTACATTCTATTGTAATAGTAGGAATCCAATTAATTATTTTCATAAGAGGAAAAGGGATATTCATCACCTTTATGTACACCCACTCAACCTTTGAGGGAGTAAATGAGGAATTAGTGATATGAAGAAGGAGCTTCCGCATATAGATAGAGCTCGAGACTACCCATCAGCGTGATATAGATTGTGTTCTATGAGACGACCAAAAATTTAATGCTAAAAAACATGCCACTAATCTATGTATTTTGGTGTATCTTTCCACATGACCTCTCCCCATTCCTATCATAACCCTGAATTTTTAGGATAGAGGGATTCATATATGCTTCAGACATTCCAAACATGCGGAGCATCTAGGTTAGGATGAGATTGATCCCAGAACCTCTGTTGAAAAGGCAAAAGAGGACTTCCATGCCATTTAACAGGCCTATGACATTCAATGGTATGATTTTCCCCTATACAGAAGAGCCTTAATCATCTCATAAGAATGAGTTTAAGGCCTGAAATTCTGTATTCTTGGCTTCCTCATCATGGAATTATTCTACGACCACAACCTTTGATTGAAATTGGAGGATGATTCTTAAAGCCTCTAACATGGATTTGTGTATATATTTTATTAGGCAGAGAGCCTCATGAATTGGGATCATTATAGGACTTTGAGTAAGGTTTTTGAGCACATCATACTTCCTTGCTAATCAAACAATTATATCGATAGGAAGATTCTCTATAGAATGGGGTGCGATAGGTGCTACTAATCGAACTAGAGGATTACAGATATTGGAGGGAATGTCGCGTTGATCACTACATAATCCTTGAAAAATGACTTCCATATAACTTTCAGCTAACTAGGATCTAACCACGTCCGAACATGTTTGATCATGGTATGGTCATAGTGACTCTGCCTGGTTGAGCAGCACAAAAGGCGTTGGTCATGAATCTGAATAGACATGATGAGAAGATTTCACATACTGAGATTTCTGTTGAGCCTATTGGCTAGTCTCAGTGGAGTGAATGGGATTTCTAGAGGCATTGGGTAGTGAATTATGATGATTCATGTATCCACAACTTCATCAAAAATGACATCAATTGGTGACATTAATAGGATCTCCCTGATACTCTTCATCATTGGGGACCATGTACGGGTCCCCCAGCTTAACAATATTTGTGGATGCATACTCTTGATCATCACATTAATAATCATCCATTACTGGGATTACTCGAGGTGTGCTTCCCATCTCATGAGTCATGAAGACGTTAATGGTGTGAGATGACATTATCACCAGTGGGGGGCTTTGTTTTCCCTTATGTCGTAAGTGCCTTATCTACTGATAGGTAGAAGGCTACGATATAAATGCAGAAGTGGTAGCTGTAGGAGGTTTAGTTGCGTATAAAGGCTCAAAATGGTTTAAATAGGTATGCATTATACCATGAGTGTGAGCGACTACCTTCTGAGTCATTCAGTCATCATACATATTTGACCCACATCTGTATACCTACTCTCATTCTCCCCCATTGTCACTATTTGGATTTTTTGAAACACATGATACTTATGCAGGAGCAGGACCCAACCTGACTATGTTGTTGTTGACTTGGTCTTGGAGGTGGTCCCAGAAGACATAGAACTACTTGAGGTTGGGGCCATGTAATCAATGAAAGGGGTAGTAATTAGTATGATCAATGAGATCAGCCTTTTTTATGTCTCATTCATTCTAGAAGCTGTAGGATTCCCTGATACATGGTGCTTCAAAAATTTTCAAGAACCTGAGATTCATCAAATGAGTTGGTATAGTTTCTCGTATCTAGGATGGGGACCCTGGGATACTCTCCTTGATGAGGATGTGGAACAAGATTATCTCTCTTGGGTGGTATTAGTGCATTACATAGAGGTGCCTATCGATTCTTTGGTGAGAAATGATGAACCTGAGGCTAGGCATGAGGTTGATTTCCCCTACAAGGCTACAGAGGTGGCTCTATCTACAATAACCCCAGTTGCCGGGGGGCCTCTTCCTATGCCATGAAAGTGGTCTCAGCCTTGGGTGAGCTTCGTTTAGTAGTCATGGGAGGCAACGAGTGTGCTCCATGGGCTTACTGCAAGGATTAATCTAGGAACTGAGCCATGTTAGAAAAACCCTGTAATCCACAAGGAATGTTTTGTGTGATAAGAATATGGACCATTTAGGTATTTAAATTTCCCACACACATCGTCAGCAGCTGCTCTTGAGTCAGCATCATATTGAATGAATATGATACACTATTCAACCTATGGAAAAATTCTGTGAAACACACATTGGTATTTTACATTCAATTTAAGTGGTAATAAATTCTAATATTCCATGTGGTGGAGCTGTAATGACAATGAAACTGCCTGTTGGAATCATTCCATCTAGCTACATACCCGATGGGTAGCTAGTGGTACTAGAAGAACGATGTCCCTGCCATCATCTATAAGATGCAATAGAGATTGATGACATCTTTCTACGCTGGATTTCCAATCATGGGTCTGTACCATGAGATATAGTGGGATAGATGCTGAATGAGGTATCCTATCCCATTGAATGGAGGAATGGTAGGTTTCTCGAAGCCTGGGGGTGCTGGCATATCATCCACCCATCCTAGATATTAATTTCCATAAGGTGGGATCACCAACTGTCAGTTTTCAAGGGCCTTGAGGTGAGAGATGAGGCATGCCATCAGATCAACATGGAAAAGGTTAATATCTTGGTGAGGATCTGTGACCACCAATGCGATGATGGGTTCATCAACATGATAGGAGGGACCAATGTATCATGGGTAGCTGGTGGAATTAACAAATGAGATACTAGAGTTTTGACCTGAAGTGAAACTGAAGGGGATTCTAGAGGAACTATATATCGAGACGGGTCTCAGAGATGATTCTTGCATTACTAAAGAAGAAATAGTGACACATACCATTTCCACATTCCATAACCTCTTGCCTCAATCTTGTTGGGATATGTAATGTTTTAGATATCAATGGGGGAAACTCAATGGGGGGACCAGTACTTTCCCTTTCTTCCTCGATGGATGGTGGATGACACCATATTAAGGGTCAATATAGTTGGGTTGGTGTTCTACAAGGCACTAATAAAGGAGATAATCAACAATTTTCTTCCATTCTGAAGGATTTTTAAGATGTGGAACCATGTTAGAATCATATTCTATCTTCTCTATTGATCCATATTGGTTAGCGGTATTAATGATCCCATTGTTTCCTTTTCCCTTGTTGGGGTATCGATCGAGAGGCAATGGCTTGGCAGGATCAACAAGGATAATAAATTGTATTGCTGGAAAGTGAAAATGCATGGGGATCTATAAGATGTTTCATTGTTCTCAAAGGAAGGTACTTTTCAATTAGTCATACCTCAGTGTTCTTTTCGATGAGATTAGTCATGTTTTCAATGACTACACCTATTGGCTTATCCTCAATATCATCTACAAAATTAGGTTGGCGTACGATTGAGATGAAGTGGAGGGCTGCGTACTACCCCATCCAGGAATATGGATATATATAGGCACCTCATCCATAAATTGATGGAGTACATTGAAGATATAAACACATTGCTACTAAACAGTCTATTAATAATTGAGTGATTTTGGGTTCTTATCCAAAGGAAGCGTGGATAAATCAACTAGGAAACATTGATGGCCGGTGTCGTCGTAATGTTCCTATCTTTTATAATAAAAAATTGATGGTTACTAAGATAGAAATGTGTCACCCAAGTGGTTCAGTTAAAACAAATGAATTCATCCTGGGTGATAGATTCTGAAATTTCAATGTTGGGGTCGTGGTTGGCCAGAACATCATGGAAAACTAATCTTCCATAGGGATGTCCCACAAACATCTTTTTTCAGAATCCTGATCTAGTCCTTGGACTCCCCATTCATCAACTAGAGGAGGCTGCAGAACCTGTAATGGCACTTCATTGGTTCGCTGTGGTGGTGTATTTGGTTTTTGGAGAAAATTCTATACAAGATGATAGGGCATTGCAGGCTAGGTCGCCTCTCAGAGACGTTACTAACCACATCATCACATCCACGTAGGATGGGGTGCTGGAAACCACCCCATTTGAGAAGGTAAGGATGGTCTGCAGAAGATCTGGATGATTATTATCACCCATCACACCCTAGAACAACTCTCTGTGATCTCTGATTGAGGTAGATAATGATCTCGGTGACAACCAAGATGAAAAAATGACAAGACCCTTAAAGGGAGCCAGATCTTTCACCACCTTCATGTATCTGCGATGGGTTTTAGGGATATGATATATCTTATTTTCTGGAAGGAAAATCCTCACATTACCAGTTCCTACCACCGACTCTGATACAATGTATCGGGGTGAATGTTCTATTATCAAATTACACTCCTCTTTAGTGTTCATTACGTGAATTGGAATGAAAATGATCTAGCCCTATGAAGGATTCTATAGTTAGCGATGATGGTTCACCCCTCATCCCTGGGACATTTCTTTAGTGAATGATAAATATTTAACATGGGGAGGACCTCTGTGCATGATGGTTTTGGAGTGGGGAAGAAATTTTCCAGGGATGGTATGAACATAAGGAGGAACTTTTGTGGGGTATAAAAGCTGGGAGGATCTCTACTAGGGTGTGATGTAGTTCGAGGAGAACTGAGTTAGATTTCGAATGGAACATGGGGATAATCTCTATGTTGGAGAAATTGGGTATGAAGAAGATATTAACACTGGTTGATGTATCCATGGGAGGACCTCTGTGGATTAGAGTGTTGGAGAATAGAGAAAATCTACTATAGTTGGTGAGAACATTGGGAGGACCTTCATGTTGATGCGTGATGGGGTGTGGAGTAACTTTACATTGATATCAAAAAATATGGGGAAATTATACATTCATGGGATCATGGGAATGAGGAGGTCCCCCATACTGGGCATCAAAAATATGGGGATGACATTCATTTGGAATGTTTCTTATGACATGGGGAGGAACTACATGCTGAGCATGGGTGCGGAAGGGACGTCCACTATTACCAGAGATGGAATGAGGAAGGCCTCCTAACAGAATCTCATCATCATGAGTCAACCCATGATATTTGAAACTAATGTCGGTGGCCAGAATAGTCAACCCATCCAACCCATTTGGTGGTCGGGTCTCAAACCCATTCGGGGGATAGTGAATCCCTGATCTTCAGTGATAGGGAGATGATAAAATACATCAGGGTTGCATGATACACTAAATATTTTGAGTATGACACCCCCTGATGTGCATACCTCTAAGGTTGCACCAGAAATTGGCATCAGATCTGCTGAATCGAGGTCGGTGGCATAGGGGTATAATCCACCCGTTCAATGGCCTATGGGAATAGATGACAACATTGATGCGATCCAGTGGGATCCCTCCATGGATTCTACCAGGATTTGGTCATATCCAGGATGACTTGGGCATCCCTCACCGATTTGGTGAAGGGGAATGTGACTTAGGAGTGTTATGGGGAGAGGTCCCAAAATAGTTGAATGTCGGAGTGGGGAGATGAATCTCCTTACGTGACCCTTGGGTGTAGCTATGTATGATGGTAAAAATTTCCTCTAAATCATGGTGGTCCATATCCATTGTTTGGATGAACATCTTCTCTTTATATCATCGAATAAGAGTATCAATCCCCCTCCTCTTAATGAATTATGGGGTTGATATGGTTTGTGGGCACCCACTGGTCAGGGTTATGAACGATGTCGAGCCAGATGGGGAGTCATATGGGATTGCCACGTTAGAGTTATTCATGTCACTATGTCTTTGGGCTGGAGGCAATTGTTTTCCTATAGCTAAGATCCTACAAACTAAGATTGTTCAAATATTAGTACAGATTGTAGGAATGTATCTCCCAATTCCCCAATACAATTTATTCCTCCATGGATGGATAAATATATCCACATTGATAATGTCATAGATTGGAATACCCAATTATTAACTACCTCAAATTCTGGGGAGGTCCACACTACGACCACTATTTTATTAGCGGGAACTAGCACCAGATAGCCGGATTTGATGACATTATGGTCTGAAAATTTAATGAACACCACCAATCACCATGGTTAATGGAAAATATATTCATCTCAGTTTCATTATTTCTGCTTTCTACGCTTTCCATCTTGGTGTTCTCCATCCCTAGGGATGTGAAACTACTGCCCCACAATACCTGTTTCCAATGGTGGGAGAAATTCGTCACTTCTTCATAGATTTTTTCTCCTTGATCGATACAGGATGATGAGATGTCATTATCTCTTTCCATGGATTACTCTTTAGAATTCATTTGATATTCCGGGTCTCTCTTAAAGATTAAGTCATTTTTCATGAAACTCCTCCCAGTTCCATCTCTTTACTAACACCAGTTAATTACACTGCTTCAATTAGTATATTCATAAGTGCCATGTCAAAGAATCAACCTTTGCTCATGGAAGTAGTCATGTCGGGTATTATTGGCCTATCAGGATGATGAAACATTGGTACACCAAAAGTTTCCTATATCAGAGGGCTTCTCGAGGACAAAAAATCATGAGGAATATGATGTCTAAGGCGAGGAATATTACGACAGGGGCATTTCTTTAAGTTCTTCCTTGGGTTACCATGTTTAAAAAGGGGTATACTGTGAGTTTAATATTTTTTAGAGACAGATCAAACTGATTAGAACACTGAATATAGTGGATCATATGGGTACATCCCTAAGAGGGAGCACATTGATGGTTTTCCAGATTGATGGATCATAATTCACAATATTGATGGACTCAAAATGACGTGTCATAAAAGGGAAGGTTTAACAGTGTGAAGGATGATTTAGATGTCACAAAGGGTGGATCCAAGATGTCAGGTCCCAACAAAGGGGACATGAAGGGTTACCATTGGCTCAGATTGAACGTCTTGAATCCATCCTACGTACCCTGTATAGAAGATAGGGATTAATTTCCACATAGATTAAAAGGGTTACATGGTGATTACACATGACTAGTTTCCCAAATGTATGGAATTATCCCACATGGATGTGGAATACAAGATAATAACTAGGATGGACAATGGGGGATTGACTAAAGTGGGTGGAATGAATGAGGTGGAACTGAGGTTAAGATGGAGGTGATGGGATTGAACTTCAGAGAGGCTTCCAACGTATCCCAATGCATGGGAATAAAAGTATACATAATTCGGTGTGGTGATGACCATCCATAAGAGGTGGATCGTGAGAATGGAGTACAAGGTTAGGTATCTAATGGAAGTATAACATTTGGTTTGGGGCATGATCTTCTGAAGACACAGAGGCTCGAAAGAAAGGCCAGTGTGGAATGTGGGTGATGTTCTTGAATGTACAGAGAGGCTTCCGACATACCTTAATGGGATCAAAGTACACGTAGTTAGAGAATGGGGTATGAAATTGAAGTGTACATAATAGAAAATAATTAAAATACATTCTAGGGCTTATGTATTGTTTTCTACCCATCACAAGAGGGTCACTTTCGGTTGGAGGAGTATTGATGGAGGGCAGGGATTATCCATGGTTAGCTGCCATGGGTGATTAGAACACCAAAGAAAGACCAGGAAGGTGCTAATTATCATCTCCCTTAAAATCCACCCATATATCTCATGCATGATGAAACTAAAAATTTAACATCGTTTTTTGAGGATGAGGGTGCATGGTAGATTAACATCCTATAGCTCAAACGATGAGGAAACATTCCTCATCCCATGGAATTATATTACTTGTACCAACCCACAATTTGAGAAGTGAAGGTATAAGATATTAATGATGGGAGTGAGGAGGAGGAGTGGTTAATTTAGAGGCCCATGTTAGCATGTCTATACGAAGAACCAACAACCATTATGATACCTATGAGAAGAATCATAAGATAGGAAAATGCAACATGAAGCACCACTCATTGGACCATGAAATAATTCGTACGATCCTAGAGGGCCAGATGAGAGTGGGATTCACGATGAAAAAGGTAATACTAAATGGGTATTCATGATAATCTAATTTATAGTGAAGAGGGGGAGCATCATGAAGGAATGTACTTCATGAATCATGGTTAAAAGGAGCTTCGTGAAGGGATGATCGTGAAAAATCATTGTGACGAAACCAAAGAATGGCGTCTACATGTGCTTGTAGCGTGATTCACAACAGAAGAATGCTCTATGAATTCATGAGTACATGGAAGGGACAATTACCTTTATGATGTCCATGGGGATTCAAGAAGGATATCCCCAGTTATTTTGGAGGGAAATTGGAATGACGGGAAAGGTGGTCTACATTGCTCAAATACCATAGATGATGCATTCTCTGGCCAGTTTTCCAAGAATAGGGTGCTTCGTGAAATGAGAGCTCATAAAAAAGAAAGGGCAGGTTAGAGATCCTCTAGGGTGGGGGTGACTCTATTATTTAGAGGAACCTAGTATCACAATGAATGGATGTAATTCTACAATGAAAATGGTGCTTTTCAATTGAAGGCATTGTTTTTGGACTCATAGTTCCTTCAGTCAATACTCAGTGGAAGTCATGGTGCTTGTCACACTCGCAAAGGCTCTGGTCATTAATCTACATCATTCGAAGAGAATATTGGATAGTCAAATATGATCCATTTATGATGGTAAGGGTATGGGTGTCAGATCTTCATGAAGAAGGCCCCTTTAGTGATTTTTATGACTCATGAGGGTCAAATATTATCCCAAAAGGTGTTGGCCACACCTGATCCATCTTTGACATGGATTTCAGTTCCAATAAGGGATAATCAAATTGAATCAACTAATAACATCAACATAGGCTCTAGTATTGATGAAAAACATATTGATTTCATCAATATTATAATTTCCAAATTTTATAATTAACATATCAATCTATGGTGACTAATATATCCATTATTTTATTTTAACCATAATTCATAGAAAATGTATTATAAAAATAACTCTGAAATGACTTTAAAGATTGGTGACCTAGAAAATTGGTATATATAATAATTAGTACATGTCACATAAATGATAATTTAAATATTTTTAAAATCCCATGGAAAGGATTCCCTATTATTCCATATTATATCATCTCATTGTATAGGATTTCATTATGACATTTATCAAATTAAAGATATGAGAATAAATCCAAGAATGTGATAAAAAATAGTATATAATAGTTTGAACATTTAACAAAACATAATATTTTGTAAATAATAAACATGAGTCCTAACATAAGTACCTGATAATATAACATGAGTCATATCAGTGAAATGTGGCCCCAACATAAACATGATAAATTCATAAAAATATCACCAATGATCATCAATAAGGTGTGGTAAATCATATTAGCATCTCTATTTACCTATTTATCATTAATAGTTACCCAATAAAACATTCATGGTATCTTCAACATTTCAACTCTATATATTAATTCTTTACCGAATGCATTAGGATGTTATCAGGGTGAACCCTTCATGTGTCTTGTATGATGTGTGCGGCCTAGATAAAATATCATATGTTCATATCAATTATAACAAAAATTATGAAATGTGGGTTTCATAAATTAATATCCCCAATACATAGTTTAAGGATACTTCAGAATGAATACCCTGGAATGGAAAAAGAATTTCGTATTTATGACCTCAAAATATTTTTTTTGTAAAATTATGGGTTTATTTTGATAGTGTAAGGAGTATAAAGAGGGACTCTTATATTGAGATTAATGAGAGGGAAATGTATTATATCATTTAAAATATATCATATATACAATAATTGTGGTGTTTATAGTCACTTGAGAACATAATAAATTTGAAATAAGAAATCCATATTTGAAACATGTACTTGAATTGAAAAAGTGTAGGAAGAGATCCCTTATATTTGGATGATTCCTCTTAAGGATAGAGAGAGAGTTTCCATAGAACCATATAACAAACATAAAAAGACTCTTTAAAGGATAATTGAGATATTTTTTGGGCAAAATGTATTTGGTTTTTAAATTGATGTGTGAAATGCGGTATTTATACTTGAGGAGTTGTAGTTTTAAAGGATTACATAATGATTGTTTTTCATAAAAGGATAACCTCGTTAGGGAGGAATTAATTTCAATGAATTTGGTTGATAATTAATGTTTAATAGTTTTTTATGGATGATTAATATCTCACACACCCATTTAATGTTATTATTTTTAGTTTTTTAAGTACTGAACAATTAATTTTAATGTTTCAATTTATCTGACCCATACAATGGTAAGTCTATTTTTATTTTCCAAAATATTTTTTTATAAAAATTAAATTACCATTATTCGAAAAATTTAATTTATAATTCTAAATATGAAACCAATATTACTAGATTAATTTTTTAAAATGGTTAATAATTATGTCTATTTGGATGTAAGTATAACTCATAATAGTTTTTTTTGGAAATGATATAACCGTGCTTCCAAGAATTCTAAGAATGTATTTATAAAAGTAAATAATTATGTATTAAATTATTAAATAAAAAATCGATCAATAATAAAGATAAATAAATTTTAAATCGTGATCATATCATGATTATATTATAATATTTATGGTATTCAGTAATAAGAATGTATTGTCACATTTTGTCCTAAAAATATATATTTATAGAAAATTTTAATAAATTCACCATCATATTATTTATTTGTCCTGAATCTGAAAATTATTTTTATTTTATTTAAAATAATACTCTTAATATGATAATTTTATCATTTAAATAAAATTAAATAATTATTTAAAATTTACAGTATTCATTACATAGTAAACTCTATGAAAATTACTAAAAATTCCTTGGACATAATTGAATCATGTTATCCTATAATTGTTTTATATGATTATTTTATGAGAATAAAATTTATTTATAACTTATAAATTTATCATATAGTATAATTTTAATGAAGCTAAAATATATTTATAGTTTAAAAAATCATAATCATTATATAATTTCAATGGTCACTTTAATATGCCAATAATAAAAACATCCAACTTTATTATTAATTAATTATCACAATTCTAATCGATCATATTGTAATTTTTCCAAAATAATGAATGACCCTATTTCCTTATAAAGACACCACCCATATCTATTTATCATTAACTACATCAATTTAAAAGGTTCTTAATATCCATTGATATTGCCAATAATTCTTCTAACACTTCTCTTTTTTAAAAATATTTATGCTCTGATGGATATTTGTGGGGGAATTCAAGCCTATGTATTTCTATTTAATAAATGTACAATTTTTCTATGTGTATATCTTCTTATTATTTCATATTACTTTAATATATATCAATACATGATGTGATAATTTATTATGAAATTTTATAGTCATTTTGAGTTATTCTACCATAAATAATTGTAAAAGTATATTTGAAAGGCGAGCATTCTTCTGTTTATATAAGTATTTTTTGGGTTATTTAATTCCGCCCCCATTGAAGATATTTCACCCTCATAATTTCATTTCAAACACTGTGGTGATAAAATGAGGGGTTTCTTATTCTTCATTGATTTTTCTCATTCCCATGTTTCCTCCTAGTACTATTTATTTCTCTAATGTACTTTTACATGGTGAGTTGTCTTATTTGGTATAAATTTATCTCTATCATAGAATATATTCAATAGGTGCTCCTCATAAGAGGTAATATTTTCTAGATTTACCACATTTGAATTTTGTACATGTGAGGGATCATGTATTTACTTCCCCAATAGGGATATTGGAAATACATCTTGGATTTGAGACATGTTTGGTGGGAGTTCCAGTTGATAGGTCACAACATTGATGTGATCATTATTCTCAAAGGGGACAATGTATATGGTACATATACTACCCTTATTCCAAAATATCATGACAATATTCCTTGATGATATGAAGTGTAATACTGTATCTCCAACCACAGAAACCATGTCACATTGATTAATATAAGAATATACTTTCTGTCGACTTTGAGAAGCCTTGATGTTAATTTGAATGTTTACGAACTTTTCTACCTTTTCCTTGGCCATTTTATGTCCTAGATTCTTTCATTCACCAACTCCATCCAAAAAAACATGTGTTATGAATCTATTACCACAAAGGTATTTTTATATATACTTTTGGATTCTTGATTGAAAAATATTATTTTTTTATAACTTGTCCATAAGTAGATGTTGATCGCATGGTCCGTTCATGACCATCGATCATACTGTAAACATGAATTCCAGTGTCCATATAGTCTAATTATATTTGAAATTGGTTTGTGAGTGATAATAAGTAAAAAAGTATAAATTAGTGTTGATATCGTTTTTAATATTCTTACAAAACATGGTGGTAATTATCTTATATCAATTAGATATAATAGATAGTGGTGTTTTACACAACCTCACCACTTTTCTAAGGTAAATTCCTTAAATTTTATCATGTGATACGTCCCATAAAATTACAATTATGTGATAATACATTGTATGATGATCCACCACATCCCATATAAAACTATTTCTTGTGGATATATTTTGAAAAACAATTAAAAATTCATTGGTGATGTTTTAAAATGTCCTTGTGGATAGATGTAAATGTTTCATCATCCCCATATAATTTTTTTAAGCATTCAATTACTGAAATACGAGAAAATATAATGTATATTACCTGATTTTTTTCATCATATTGTCCCACAAATATTGATCTTATAGATATCTATATTTAATCATGATCTATAAGAGTATAAATAAGGGAGAGCTATGTGTATCATTCAAAAGATAATTCATTATCTCAATAATTTTTTTTACACATAGTCATAACCCAAATATTAAATCACATTATTAATTAGTTTTAATCACTATGGATTTAACTTTTCTTATAGCTTCCAACACCTTCTATATTTACACAACATCTATTTTCTAAATACATTATCTTATCCAGAATGTATGTTTGAGAAATAAATTATGAAATTAATGATGATATTATTCCCTTATGATTCCCATATCAAACATTAATAGGTCCTTGATCAATGTATATATTTCATTCCTCATCATTATATAAGAACCAAGATATTTCATTCTCATCAATTCTACAACTATGTTTTCTCTTCTTTTGTGATAATGAATTGTATAGTCATTGTCTTTAAGAATATAGAACCATCTTTTTTTCTGCATGTTCAAATACTTCTTTGTGGATATATACTTAAAAAATTTATGGTCTGCATATATATCACATTTTCCCTATAAATATTTTGTCTCTATATCATTATTGAAAAAATAAATATAGAGAAATCAATTTCATGAATAATAAACTCT
The DNA here is from genome assembly GCA_963277665.1 of Viscum album. Taxonomy (NCBI): domain Eukaryota; kingdom Viridiplantae; phylum Streptophyta; class Magnoliopsida; order Santalales; family Viscaceae; genus Viscum; species Viscum album. The sequence goes on from OY728137.1 coordinate 2,050,660,763, forward strand.
TCTCACATGTATTTAATTTTTAGGATGCATAGGTGATCACCTTTTTATATTACCTAAGGACACATCAAATCCTTCTCAGGGATGTGTCACTCATCATAGAAAATTATTCTATATAAGAGGGTAATGTTAAAATGTGTGGCTTAATAAATTTTTTTTTTATTTATTGGAATAATTCCTAATATTAATTCATCAAAATGAACTTTACCTCCTTTAATGTTAACATAGTTAATTAATTTTTAATCAATCAATTTTTTTTTAAAAAACATCTATTATTCCCAAGTAAACTAAGGAATCTAGGAATCTAAATTTTTATTTCTAGATAAGGTCATTCCTCTACAACCTTATACTTTGATGGATCCATACATATTCCTTTATAGATATAATGGGACCAAAAATTCCACATGTTACAATCAGAACTCACATTTACTTGAAAACTATTAAAGTTTCTCTTTCCCCAGATTTTCTAATATGAATCATAATCATTCCTCAAATTCTAGATGACTTTGGGAGTATATCAGAATACAATTAATAAATATTATTTAAAATTTGTTGATGTAGTCCCTAATGATTCTTATCATCAAATCTATAAATATCACTTGATTATTAATCAGACTAAAGGGAATAATAATGAATGCATAATTTTCATACCATGTTTAAAAATGATCTTTGGGATATATTCTTTCAACACACATAGATGATGATATCATGGTCATAGATCAATCTTATAAAACAATTAATCTACAATATACTGGTCAATAAGATACAAATTCTCTAAAGAGGGAATTTTTTCTTTATTAAGATCTTATTATGATCACTCTAGTTAATTCATAAGCACATTTATCCATCCTTGTTCATTAAAGAAAGAATAGTTTTTCCTTATTGAGGCACAATAGGATGGATAAAATCCTTCCCCAATATATCATGATGTTTCTTCTTCAATTATTAAATATTTATTAAATCCATTCAATATGGGTTCTTTTATATACATATGAATACATGTACGGGTTCAATAGGGAATTACACCTCCCTTTCTGGGGGTGGTCAAAATTATTACTTAGAAAATACATCAATGTATTCTTGAATAAGTTTTAAGAATTTTATATATTATACTTTCACTTTCATCACCTTGTTCAGCTTTCATTTCTATAATGATGTCCATATGATGATGTTATTGAATAAACATGGGTTAAGATATATCTCCATTGAAAAGTATTTCTTGTCTCTCGCCCAAATATAACTAAAATTGTCTTGTTTCTTCAATTGAACATGGATGTATACTTTATGAAACAATATATCCCTAATATTATTTTGAATTCCACTGTCATAATGGGAACCAGACTTGTGATGAGTTTATTCTTACGACTGTTAATAAGGGTATCCCAATACACTGTTGTGGCATGAATATATCTTTCAAGGGTTTTATCTATTAATTGTTGTTATAACAATGCATAGTAATATTCTATATTAATTATAAAATTAAAGGAAATAAAGGAATAAATTGAAATAGAATTAATAATTGTGATAACAATATTTGATTTTAAAAAAAAAGTGTTCATTATAACACATCATTTGGATCCATGACTTAATCCATCATGAAAGAAAAGGAACAATATTGATTATGTAGACTCTGTTTGAGTTTATTTTGGTTTTCCTTCATCATCCGCATATTTGGGAACTAGCTGCAAAAGTGACCAACTCCCCAAACATGAATCATCGAACCACATTATGCACTTGAATCGTCTTCCACTTATCATTGGAATTGGGATAATGATTTCTTATATCTCCCCAATAGTTTCTAAAAATGCATCCAACATACCACATTTATAGCACATTACATCTCTTTAAATACTATTCCCTACGTTCCCCTTACCATAGTTTTTGCACAAGGGATGATTTCATTTCTTCCCCTTATTATCTTAGTTTGGATTATTCCAATGGTTTTTCTATATCCATCTATTTTTTCATGAAAAAATTGTTCATCCCTAACACCCATATCCACGTTGAGATCACATCATACACTTTATTTATAACTTATGAAGTCATAAATTTTGTTTAATACTCCCATAGATGGGTTCTCAGATCATAAAATAAATGATTGATCTTTCTATCTGAATCGATCACGAAGCATAAATAATAACACATACGTATTGTGAATTCCATATCATAACATTTGAATGATTCACCTTCATTTTTTTGCTCAAGGAGCTCACTCTTAATATTTTCATATAGGGTGAGAGGAAAATAATTTCTGAACTGTTCTTTTTGGAAGCATCCCACTTCATTGAATCAATTTTTTACTTTTTATTGGTGTTTTGATTAATTTACATAGTTTAATTTCTCCCCCTCTATATTATATTGATCCAATGTAACCTTATATTTATTTTAATAATTTAATAAAAAATGTTTTCTTATACTAAAAATACATTATTCCCTAGTGAATGTTTTAGAAGGACTACATATTGTTTGTGGTCATTGATGTAATAAGGACTCATGGGCTAGTTGTTTTCTCCTAGGTGAAGTTATAAACACTATGTAATTAAAAACATATGATAACATCATCATTAATTTTCTACTCCATGTTTCATTATATTATGGATGATATTGTTTCCTTAAATATTTATATCATTGTTCACACGATCCCTTCTATTTCCTTCCATTATCAAAACATATATGTAAACATAAGAAATGGGTCACCTTTTAGAATAACTTAAATATTAAATTAAAAAGGAGAGTTAAATCTTAAAGTTTCTATATCACTGAGATTCTTGGATCATATAATATAATATTTCATTCTTTTTAGTAAAACCAGTTATAATTTCTGTACATCCTTTCATGTTGGCAGATTAAATATTATAATAACCAAAGAATATCCCATAGGAATGTAAAACTAGAAGTATTGTAAAGAAAATATTTTTTCATCATGTGATGATCGATTGAATTCCTAATAAACTTTTTTAGGGGTTTTATAACTATGTAGAACTATTCTAGAGTCACATCCACTTGTATTATCCATATTGAGATTTCATTGATTAATAAACACTCAATTTACACTTCACCAAAATTTTAGGATGTATTATTATATTTAGGATCATCTATATGGTTTATACATGGGTTTTAATCCTATTTTATTAAAATAACTCACCAAACATTTTATACCAACCATGGAAACCTACTATTATATTACATGATTTTAAAAATAATTATTTGAACAAATATTAAATAAATAACTGTGGAAGAACTTTTAATGTTTAGTTTCTTGATAACTAGGTACATGTTACATGATATAAATGGCACACAAATGAAAAAAATAAATTTAAAATTTTCTTTAAAGGATTCGATGTTATCCCATCAAAGATCATATCACTATATATGATTTCCTAGGGTCATTTAGCAAATAAATGGGTGAAATTACAGTCTAGTAAGAGATAATTAATTTAATATTACAACGTAGGTGGAATATGAAAAAATATATAAATGATATATATAATATACATGATTATTAACATATGTATGTGAGCATATAACATAAGGAATTACATGGAAATGTGGTTACAACATAAAAATGAATCATTTAGAAACATATCACCATAGTTATCACTAATGCTTCAAAAGACATATTATCGAGGATTTCAATAACCTTTTCATAAAAAATACCATTTATATATTTTAATTTATGATTAACATTTAATCTCTAGATATTACTTATTTACCCATTGCATTGGTGCACCATCAGGTAATACCATTCATTTGTCTAATTTTATTTCTGTTATATAAATCAAAGATCATATGTGCATATCATTTGTATCACAAGAGTATAGAGATTACGTTTAATACATAGATAACCCCAAAAAATAGTTTAATTATATTTCTTAATTAATACCCTTAAATGAAAATTGGATGGGTTTTTCATGACCTGAATATATAGCATTGAAAATCAAGGGATTATTTCAGCATCATAATGGGTATGCAATATGAGTCTTAGAATGGGTAAATTGAGAGGGAATGAAGTATCAATTTAAGAAGAAAATATATATAAAATAGTTGGGGGTTTTATTTACAAATTACAACATACTAAATTGGAAATCAAAAATAATTGCATGAAATAAGTACTGTAATTGAAAATGTGGAGGAAATGATACTTTACATTGGAAGGATACATCTTAAAGAAAGAGAAAGACTCAATTAAAACTTTTAACCATCTTGAAGTAAATCATGAGTGGTGATTCAATATATTATTCATGTTTAATTATTTTTTTGAAAATTAGGAGGTAATGAGAGATATTAATACTTGGGGTTGGGTGGTTTTAAAGGATTAAATAATGATTACATTGTATTTAAGACTAAAAACCTTTGTATGGAATTATTTTAAATTAATTTGATTGAAAAATTATTTTGAAAAGATTGTAGGGATTATTAATACATCACCGAACCATTAAATTTCATCATTTTTAGATATTTTATTTCTTCAAATTTTAATTTTAACAATTTAAATTATTTTAACCATATGTTGGAATGTCTTTTTTTACCCTGTTAACTTTTTTGAGTTTTAAAATTAAATTAACATTATTAAAAAACATGAACCATATAATTCAAAATATGAAAACCATTTTAATTAAATTTATTAAAGTGAAAAAATAGTTCTAATATGATACATATATAACTCATAATAACAATTTTTTAACAAATGAAAAAAATCATGCTTTCAAAAATGCTTAACATGTTTTTATAAAAGAAAAGGATAATTTATAATGTAATTAGATAAAAAAAATATTTAATCAAAAAATAAAATAAATAAATCTTAAATCATTATCTCATCATTTTTTTATCATAAGATTAATTGTATTTCCTAATAAAATGGTATTTTAACTTTTTACTGAAAAAATTAACATTTTAAAGAAATTATCATAATTTAAAGCTAAGAAAATTTGTATATATTGAAACAAAAAATGAATTTTTTTTATAAAAATAAATCTATAAATATTTTAAATAAAATATTTAAATGAATATTTTTATTTATAGAAATTTAATAGTTTTTTGATGTAGAATTTTTTTTGGATATTATAAAAATTACTTAGGACATAATTAAATTATGTTATACTTTAGAAGTTTTTATTAATATTTTATGATAAAAAAATTTTTTTTTAGCATCCAAATTTATCATAATGTATACTTTTAATATAATTAAATTTTATTTTACATCTTTCAAAAATGTAATCATAATATAATCCCCACAAAAACTGTATGATTACACTATTAATAATGAGAAATTGTCATATTGATTATTGGTCCTAATTCCAATCAACTATATTGGAAAATGTTCAGAATGATAGATAGACATATTTCCTTATAAATACACCTACATGCTTAGTTCAACATTTACTACATCACTTTCAAAGGTTCATTCATATGATTCAATAATGTATACTTTTTGATAAACACTTATTAATATTTTTATTGCATTTATGGATTTAGTGATCCTTAAGGGGGAATTAAAGACTATAGAGTTCCTTTTAGTGAATATATATTCTTCTAGGTGTACTCCCCTTCATTATTCATTTCTATTATATTCCATATCATTAAATGATCAATAAATTTATTATTATATGTAATCATCTTATTGTGTTCTACTACTATAAAACATAATATTGTTTTTGAGAGGAAGGATAATTTTATAAAGATATGATTATTTCAGGTCCTTATATAAATTTTCCACACATTCATATATAACCTTATGTCCTCATTATAAGACTCCATGATCATTATATGGAAGTATATCCGACTCATCATTTGGGGAAGACAAGATTTTTTCAATTCGTATATGATTTTGAAGTCCATAATTTATAAAATCATGACTATTAGGTCCTTTCTAATTATCATCAGATATATAGTAGCACGTTCTTTTCTTCTTATGGAATCAGACACCTTGTTTTCCTTTTTCATGTGGTAATGTGGTGAGTAGTCACAATCCTTGATCAAATCTCCCCGTCTCATTTAGTGTATGTTAAAATCCTTTAGTGTGAATATATATTTTAAACTATTGTGTTCAAAATATATATCCCTATATTCACTATTAAAAATGATTCAATTTCATTAAGGGAAAAACTAAAAGTTCAAACCTTAAATCATTAATTGGAAGAAATTTCTCTTTTACATTAATATGACATGACACACACACCGACACCATGTCATTTTTCATGAGAACATGTCCCAATACCTTCATTGACCAATCACTATACATAAAAAACCCTCGTCGTTTTAAGGTAATTTATGAAAAATTATAGTGAATAACCTTCTCTAAAATTATTTTTTTCGTATTCATATATCGAATGAATCTTAATTCCATTTATACTTTACATGATAAATTTATTATATAACTGTGATAAATACTTCACAATACATCAATAGTATCTAAAAAACCCAGGAAAATTGTACTTATGGGAATTTGTTTTTCTTAGTCATTGTTCGAGTACCCCCGTCAATGAAGGATTCAAATATATGGCCTCTCTTGTAATTATTCTCATGGAGTTGATTCTTAAATTACTCCAATTCAACTAGATTCATTCGAGAATGACTTCTTATTATCAATATAGCACTAGGTATGAGGTCAATTGAAATATACACCTCTTGATCTAGGGGAATACTATATAAATATAGTGTAAAATTACGAAAATATTTTTCAACAGGTATATTTCTAATTCAGAGTTCATTCCTAATAATTCGAGCTAAATACATATCAAAATAGGTATTAAAGCCCACGTAATGGAAGTAATATATTAAAGAGGATTATATTCAGTCGTTCATAGATAGATAATCATTGATTGATTTGGAATATTAAATGTGTTATATTTATACTATGAATTAATATGGGATCCATATAAAGGGATAAAATCAATGATAAAACCATATCAAAATCATTAAAAGTAATAACTATAAGAATTTATAGAAGCACATTCCAATAAAATTCTACAATTTGGGATTCTTGGAGATGATATATAACTATTGGACCACCATGATTTTCACCATTAATTTAGTATAAAATAATTTTTTATAGTAATTCATAATATTAGTGATTTAATGATATTATATACCTTATAGATCGAGGATTTAATAATGTTTTTGTAATATTGACTGTACCAATAACCAAAGAATTTTCAAATATTTTGAAATTATCTAAATCCAAAATGGTTAATGTTATTATTAAAAATTAATAATAAATGTAATAAATTATATGAAAAGGGAAATTAATCTAAACACTACTATGATTATGACACATTTATTTCATTCAATCATATTTTTCACTTATACTACATATATTTGAATAATCAAGGGGATTTTATGCTCTATCCTCATATTCTACATAATGATTCATAAATAGAATTTAATTTAATGAAACTATATCCCTTAGGAGTGTCAATCCTAATGTTCATCTTGGACCACATGTTATGTAGAGAGTGAATATTAGGTTAATACCTAACTAATAATTTTCTGGGTTTTATCCATAGGTTTTTCTATTCTAGTGCCAATATCCACTTTTTTATATCTAGATATATTTTTGATTGTATGGAAACCACACTATATTTTCATCACCCAAATTTTTGGACTCACTAAAAATTATATTCTTAATCTTAAAAACTTTTTTTATGGAAAAAGTGGGAAACCTCACAAGCTCCAACCAAAAATCATCAGACATTAAAACATATAAAAACTATAGAAATAAATATTGAAAAAATTTGAAAAAATAACCCCATAAAATTTATTATGATGATTAATTTATTTGTATATAGATCAACCTTGACAAGGTCTTTAAGATGATACTCCATCTTATCCTAAGTTTTAATGAACTCCACTACATTTAAATTATTTTTGTAGAAGAAACATGTCAAAATCAAATATTTCATGTTGATTCACTCACAATTCCCATTATTAGTGTCCACTAAAATCATTCCCTCCTAAATTTTTTGTTCATACTCTGTAGAATCATAAATTCTCAAAGACACATCCAAAATTTCTTCCTCATATTAAAGGAGAAGCTCTCAAGAAATTACATTTTCCCAATCCTCCAAACCTAATACCTAATGTGTGGACATTTTTTCATTTTTTTACCTCTTTTCGGGAGAATATTTTAATGATAATATCATTTAATTAGTTTCTATTTATAACCATTTATAAAACATGAGAGGTTCATGAACTTGTATTAATAGTTCTAGTATTTTTAGAGCTGTCGCATAGAGGTTGATATTTTTTATCCTAAAAAAATGTGAATCCCTACCGATCAATAAGAGGATGTTTTATTGCATTAACTAATGATTCTTTTCCCTGTGTATCCATAGTTTTAGATGAACTAGATGTCACATTGGCATGGTGGTAATATAATTGTCCCCTAGTATGAAAACCAGACTGGTCATTCTTTGAAGCCTCTACCACTTTGATGGGATGTACTCAAATTACCTATACTGATAAAATTACATTAAAAACTAATTTAATTGATTTCTGAACCTTACTATTTTGAAAAGAAATTATGATTTATATGAACATGCATCCACAGACAGAACACTAGAAGGTGTTCCAGTCCAATCATACATTATACCATTAAAGAACTGTTCCACTACATCCCTACAACTTACTAGATGTTTAATTCCATTAGAATATTCATGATATTTTGGGTTCCATGACATATGTGGTAGTCTGCAGTTAGAATCCACATGACCTCATTCATTAAAAAGTGAATAGTATGTTTTATATCCTAATAAAAACCATATTTAATGAATCATTCTTTTCCACTCATAATCCAAATATATTTAGGGAGATTTTATAGATATAAAATTCTATACAAATGTGGGAAACAAAGGATCTAAATTTTTTTATACTTGTAGAGTCGATCTAGATTGGGTTTCTAATACACCCTGCAATAAATAAAAGAGAATATTGACAACATGGATGTATGGATTATCCAGCATAGCCAATACATATGGGTAAGACCAAGGATTCACAGCCCTAAAAATGAAGGGAGACCACCTGGTGAAAAAATTATGTTACCTACAATTAGGCATGATTCTCAATACCAGTAACAATAAAAATCATTGATGTCATTGAATTAAAGAGTAAGATGAATATCATCAAGGAGGAAAATTTAAACCTAGAAGATAATATAAACCCTATAATATTGTAGTTCATTTATATATTTAGAAGATTACCATATACGACTTTACATGAGTATGATGAAAACTAAAGGATAAAATCATAAACTAATCATCCAAAAACTGATCGACGGAGCTACTATGATATAGAAAAGGGGATTTTTAAGCACTGGGGAGGAAACAACATCTTGGAGTCTGAGGGTGGGGTTCTCACCTCAACCTCTTTTTATGATCCGGGATGGCTTCTATTGTGATATTTCCACAAACAGTATCGCGGTCAGTAACTAGCCTTCGATAGGTAAGAACTCCATAAGTTGAATTCCCATAAATTTAAGGTGTTTTCCTATATTTATCATTTTCATTCTTTTTTCCTATTTTTTTCTCAATATAATCACCAAAAATTATTGATCCTCACTCACATACCCACTAATGATACCCCATTCCTACACTATATAATCTCGTACAAAAAATACAAACAATAATTACTAGAATATATATTAACGTAGAAGACTCAAATACAAATGAATCATTGTACATATTATCATAGTAATTATACATTATATCTTGAAACTACTCACACTAAATCAGAGAACCAAAATGATTTTTTTCTTTAGAGTTAAACTTCTTAGAAAAATATTACTATAAATTATTTATTCTACATCTCCCAAAAATTTCTTATACAAGGATTCCTTATGAAAAAAATCCTATAGATATTTTCCAAGTCATGTGGGAAATAAGAAGTGGTGAGATCAAATACTCAATACGTTAAAATAATGAATTGATTCATAATGAGGTTATATCTTAATACTATGAGATAATATGACCATCGAGGAAGTGTCTATTTAAAATGAATATAGAGCAATAATAAATGTCCATTAGCATAAAAAAATACTCATATAACCCCAAAATGATAAAACATATACCATCATATAATAATTGTGTCATATGAGAAAAAAAATCACGTTCTATTGAGAATAACATAATCATTTTTAATGACATATAATTATGGAATTTCATGGGAATGTAGAATAAGACTCTTGAACCAAATATTATAATTGGAAAATATAACATAGTGGGCCAGAAACCACATGCTTTTCTCACATAACATGTTGTATAAGTAATCACATTCATACCACCAATAAAACATCATATCAAATATAAAGTTCCCATGTCCTATTAAACAATGTACTAGGAATCACATTCTTACTTCCCATAAATATCTCAGAAGACATATAACATTACACAATTAATTGGAAGCCTTTATAATTAATATCTTAGGATTTACATAATGAAAACCACACACACACACACACACACACATATATATATATATGTGTGTGTGTCTGTGATAAGAGAACATGATATCATTTATATCTCAAAAAAAACATAAATAGCCAATGGAAAATAGAAATATTTCCTGATAATAATCATGGACCATTTCACATATCATATATAGAAAAATGATGCATGGTGTCACAAGAACATATACATAGTGTATCTTAAGGAACAACAAAGTATTTTGACATAGAATAAAACTTTAAATTTAATATTATTTGACAATTAAATATGAAAGAAAAGAATAAATAAAAATTTAAAAAAATATTTTAGAATAAATATTATTTGACTAACAATTTTAAAAACTATATTAAAATTTCATAATGAATAATAGTTGTAATAAGGGGAGAATGGATACATACTTCTGTTAAAACTAATATATTTGAAAAATTTTAAAATAATTTTTTTAATAAATATAAAATAGTAAAAACGTGCATAATAAATAATTTATCAACAGATAGTAACATCTATGAAATCATCCAAGGAATATGGAAATTGATGAGTGAGCTTCTGAGTCAAAAATAAAATGTGTGATTGGGTTCTCTTATAAGGATCATATAGGGTAAATCTTTAAAACATGGGAAATGAAATTGAGAGAGAACTTGTAAAACCCAAAGAATAAACATACTATAAATAAAAATGGTATATTTAGAGATAAATTTCATACGCATTATCCTCACATAGAGAATCATAAATAAAAATCTCAATTTGAAAATGAAATTTGAACTAAACCCTTACCTTTACTCTTGTTAGAAATAAAAGTGATATAAATGACATTATAATAAATATAACCATATTATGAACTTATTTTAGGACCATATTCATTGATATAATATCCTCTATAATATCATTTAATAATAAATCATTTTATTTAATATAACTTATTATAATTTATTTTGATCATCAGATGTTTTTAATTCTGATATTTTTATATGACTTTGGTAATAGTGATTTTGATCCTCCTTCATTTGATAAGAATTCAAAATTTCATTATTATTCAAGATATTACTTTTCCATATTGATTGATAAATTTATATGCTAATTCTATATGTGTTTTTATGAATAATAAATATCATATTTAAAATGATCTTGTATCGATAATATTCAATGAAAAAACGGTTTTATATTGATAATGAATTTGATAATAATTTTACTCTTCTATGAGCATAAACATAAAATTATTTGGTCATTAATGTATAATATCTCCTCTAATTTCGTACCATAATAACCTCTGATACAAATTTATTGTAATTTTTATTTAGGTGGTTTAACCAAACCAAACAAGAAAAATTATAATATAAGAGTGAGTATGGTTATGAAAGTTTTTATTCTATAAAAATAACATTACATTAAATGTATAATTATGTTTCTTAAATGATTATAAGCTGATGAATCATATTTTAACATATGTTTATGATGAATATAATGATAAAAAGTCTTATTTTATGGCAATAACAGTGTTGAGAGCTTGATTATTACATTTAATGACCTCTCATAAATGACGGACTTGGGGAACCCTCTTATGAATAAGTGTTGTCAAATGATGTATGGGTCCCTAGTAATAGAATAATAAGATGTTATTAAAGAGTTACTGAATAATTTTTTTTTGTTTTGGAGTATGTGGATGTGAGCATATAGTATATGTATAAATGAGATACATTCCTACTGAATCATGAGTTATAAAAATGTCAGAATTGTAGGAGAAGAGGGTAAAGTGAGTTAGGTAAATATAATTTTCGGAGTAATTTTAGTATTAATTACAAACCTAAATATTTCTGATATATGTTATATGTTTCATTAAAATTTAAAAAATTCAATCCATAGAATATTACTTATTTCTACCGATCAATAATATGTTTAATCATTTACTATGGTATTTATTTCTGGTATGAAAATATAAGATATTACCTTATAAAAAATTATGAAGCGATGATACAAAATGTCAAATCCATATAATTTAATTTAACTTGTAAATATTATCAAATTAAATTTTCAATTTAAATTTATGACATATAAAAACAAAATTTGGTATAAAATAGAATTTCTATACATTAAATGTTTTTATTATTGTTTATAAAAAATTATTAACTAAATGTGTTTTAATATAATTATCATTATAATTAAAATAAATTATTGATTTGTTATTTATATTATATCAATATAATTTATTTGTCAAAAAGTTAAAAAAATTTAGTTAAATAATATCATTTCAAATTATATTCATACCAATGAAAATAATATTTACTTTGGAAAATTATGTTGATGTAAAAAATGATATTATTGTAAGATCCTGAAAATTTTACGAGGTAATTTTTTTTCAAATCCTTTTAACTAATTTTCATATTATTATTATGAGTGTGAATTGTATCAGAAGAATCTCATGGGTCTCGTACATGAAGAAGTTATAAAATATTTCATACACTGCTTGACATAGTGTTTTTTCTAATCATGAAACATGAATGTACATAATGGTTTTTGGGGAGAAGTATTTTATAAAAATTTTTTAGGGGGAAGAATAACCTGAAAATTATTCCAAATATTTTTAAATGGATAACACAATGCTTTACAAAAATATTAATGTGGCCTAAGTGATAGTGTAGCTTGAGTTATCCTTAGATAGATGAGCTAGCATGGTTGATGCATGCATTTGAAATCTATGTGAAAACATTTTGTACCTCATTATAATTAGAAATTTTATAATCTTTTCATCATGTTACTACATATATATATATATCCCCAATTATTACCCTCATTTAACTCAAAAAAAACTAATGTGTGTACAAACTCTCCCTCCTGTCCCTTTAGTGGATCTCCTTTAATTCTAGGGTGGTTTAAGTGTCATTTATTGTAATTCAAATAATATTGCAACTCTATATGAGCATTTATTTCTATTATTTAGTTGATTTACATATTGGATATTACACTTCTTCTAAGGCTAATAATACCTATTACCTTGGATTTCATCACTTTTGTGGTTGTAGTTTTTTTAGCTTGAATACAAGAATAGGGTTCGATGAGTAGTTGCCTAATAGAAGAAGGAAGGTAGACTACTTGAAGTTTCAAATATTCTTGAGTGTTTTTATGTTTATGTGGGTTTTTCTATTCTTACAACATGATAAGAAATCAATTTCCTGATTAAGAATAATAGATTGGGTGTTTTAATATTGTGTTAGGGCCTTTAGGAGTCTAGTTGGTTCGGTCAAATACATTAATAATGGGTTTTTACCACCCATGGGATGTTATAATACATATTATAATCACAAAAAAGATATTAATTATGTAATTTGGGGGGTGGGTGGGTTTGTGAGATTAAACTAGTTTTATACGTTGTCTGGCATGCTAAAATGGTGTAAGGGGAAATTATTCATAACATGGAAAATAAAATATTTCATGATAAGTTAAAGGTAAGAAGTGGTAAATGGTTAAAGTGGGATATTAATTTCTTTAAATGGTTATAAATAAAATTCAATGGATATGTTAAACAAATAAATGGTAAATTTCTACAATTATAAATTAGCTTTATGTTGATGGATTTAATAAACCAAGGGAATAATGAGATTTGAAAAGGAAATCCCTTTTTGTTATTGTGCGTAAAAAAGTTAGTAATGATTAACATTGGAAAAATTTCAATATTGGGATGGGTTAGTATATTGGAAAGATTTCTAGGCTCGATGATACTTTTACACCAATGTTGGTATTTATTTATTTTATGTCAGAACGATGCTCTAGGAACTAATATTTTGACATGGGTATATAAATAGACAAATATTCTTATGTAAAATTAATTGAATTGAATAAAGAATACCCCAATTTGAAATAATTTATTTGACCCCTATGGTTTATCGATCATACTTCCGATATGGGCCAAATAATGTTTTTTTGTTCATGTTTCATGGTGGAAACTGAGTTCCCAAGAGGCTAATTGACAATTTATTATTTAAAAAACATGTTTTAAAATAGACTCATTGTCTAATATTCCTTATAAATTTATGTAAAATGTTATTATATAATATATTTATTTCGACACCATTGCTAGGGGCCAATTGAGTTATTCTCCATTCCTGGTTGGTCCCCCATTGGTACCCAATAAGATTTCACAGTTGTTGTTCTGAAGAGGGGAAAATTCACTATGATATATGGAAAAATTGGGACTTCAGATAGAGCATGGGTGAGGGGAATATACATGAATATGGGACCCATTTTGAGGATTTTAATTATGAATTTATTTTTTTTGGTTTCCTTTGACACATGAGGCTATTATAAAATTGCATGTTTATTGTATTGGTTTGTAGGAATTTACCTTGTTTTGAGACATAGTTATGTGACGTGTGGTTTTTACTGGATAAATTTTGTTTTCATTTCCCATTATTGAAACTATTTATTTACATTGAAAAATAGGTTTAGACTCCCCATGTTCATTATTATACCCTCACAGCTAGTTGAAAACATATGGCATATAGTTAGGCATCTTAAAGGTCATGTCGTGAACTAGTTCTGCTACATGTTATGAGTAAGTTGGGATAAGACGTAACAATGTGGCATCCAAACCTTTACTTTCATTTTAATTACTATTTCATTTCGTATAAATGACAATATGATGTTTTAAGCTTCGTTGATGAGATGACGTGTTTGAGTAGCTTGCCTCTATGAAAATAAAACCCATGTTCCTTGGTGTATGATTTTTCATATTGATGTTCACTGGTCAAAGTTGAAATGTTATTTCACCTTGGGTGATACACTTGTTGTGAGATGTTATAATTTTTTATTATTTTAATCATGAGCCAACATGAAATCATATTTTTTTTCTTCATGCATTATTGTGGGAACTCAGGGATTTATGTGACATGCATCACAACAGGAACAAAAAAACCATGTTATGGTTATGTAATTGGAAATGAAATTATTTTATATTTCTTATATGGTTTTAAAGAAATAGTACAGAAAAAGGTGTTTCACTATTTTAAATTGAAATATGTTAATTGAAATGGTTATAATGGAGTAAAATTAAAATCTTTTAATTTGAATGATATGTCTTACCATAAGTTAGCCAGTGGCCCTAGAATGGGACAGTTGGTTGTTGTGATAGTGTTACTCTTCTGACAATTTGGATATTTTATTTAGACTAGACTGATATAGAATGTTGTGAACCTTATTTTTTTAATAGTGAAAATTATATTTTATGTATCCTAAGAAATGTGATTGGAAATATAGAGGGATTCCTCCACAATGATGTTTACAAGCTGGGTTATATGAGAAAATTATTGAGAATTCACCTCCGGATGTGGTACAAGATCCCCATTAGATTCAGGTGATATCAAATAATATAATTTCCCTAATAATTCTACACAGATCATGTAGTTTATGGACATAGATACCATGTGTGATATTCTAGGTATGATTGAAATGACTAGGTTGTTTTAGATAAAAAATAAACCAACGTTCACTATAAAGGGTTGAGTTGTAATATCTTTGTACTAGATTAAGTTTATATATATGATTCAACATCACTTGAAGACTCCTTAAAAGAATCAGTTTAGTTTGGTAGCATATTTTTTTGAGGAATAGTGAGTGTTTGTGGGATATTCATGTTTAGAATTATAAGCAAGAGAGAATGTCTTAGAAGTTATTATAATACAAGTTCATTGCGAATTTAGTATAAGAAAATAGGAAATAGGAGATAGCTATAAAGGTTATGATTTTTATATAGGATTAAATATAAGTGTTTTATTAAACTGTTCACTTCACTGGGCTTTATTGTTTGGTCCAACATTGACCGGAGATGAGGTAGTTGGGGAGAAAATTTTTCAAAATGGGATTAGATGTAAGATATAGTCTCTGGAAAATATAATTCATTTAAATAAGTTCACTAATATAGTGAATTGAGTACTCATTTATTAGGAAAACTTAATGGAATCTTCTATTGGTTGACATGTTATATTGGATGGTTGATCTGATGACGTTTCCTTAGATATTAGTTAGAGTTGTTATAAGAACTTCTACCAATGTTCTGGTAGGAAGAGTGAACATGTGATATCACCTGCCTCTCAGAGTAGCAATTAATTGTTTTTCTATCATCATAGAGAGACATGTCACATGCATGGTAATTTTCTTTGACCTCAAGTGTAATATTTAGCTTGTGATAGGATATCATATTTACATAGGTTTTCCAAGAATACTTGGTAGATGGGCTATGATAGAGGATATTAGATGATAGTGAGAACTATAATTTGATCTATATCCCAATATAAATCTAGTGGTTTGGTTCAACAATATATATTATTAATGGTGACCGTATTTTCAGAGAAGTGAAATTTATGGGGATCATACATAAGCCCAAAGTAGAGGGATAATTTATATTTATTTTGGTCATTCAACACCATTTGGTTGTGAGGCTGGTCGGTCGACTTTCAATGGTAATATTCTTGTGAATTATATTCTAAATATTTTTTTGTTTAATATATTATCTTCTCAATATTTTATATCTAACCATTTTGAGAATTATTTTGGTCTTCTGATAGTGTTTTTATGGGGTTATGCCAATGGACATATCAATGGGGGTGAAATCAAAGGGCTTCTGTCATTATATTGGGTCTGATCTTGTTGTCAATGAGTACCATTCTCTTCGGGATTTTTTTCAATCTTGAGATTTCAGGATTTGAAATTATATTATGTATAGAATAATTGGATTTATATCAATATCATAATGAATTTTACCATTGTATATTCAATTTCAAATATCATTATGTTGACATATATGTTCATCATGGGGAATGAGAAATCTAAGTAGGTCATGCAGGTTCAGTTCTGCAGAAACTGGGTGAGATTACAACATAGCTTGAAATTAATATTCTAGTTGATGTGTGAGTAGATAAGGATTTACTCCATCTTATATTGGATCTCTTTTAGTTTAAATTTATAGAGTTTTTTTCAGTATTTTAACATAATAGATATATTGAGTTTACTATTTAGCTGATTCCTAGAGCTAAACCAATTTTTATTACACCTTAATGAATAGTATAATTAGAGATTAAATAGTATAATTATATTCTGGAGGAATAATAGGATAAATGGTTTGTTTAGTTTAGATCTTCGCCTTAGGGATCTCTGGTTCTTTTTCCTAGAAGGATGAAAAAATATTACTCTTTCGTATTGATGACCAAATGTTGAATTGGATGACATTCAAGAATCAATTTCCACTTTCTTTCATTGATTTCCTATTTGAATAGTGGTTGCGTGATTGTGTATTATAAAATCTTTATTTAAGAATAGGGTATCATTTTTTAGGATGAGGTCATTTGAGATATCAAGAAATAGTTTCAGAGGCATTTATGGCTAGTACGAGTTCATCGTGATTATTTTGGGTTAGTTGAACACTCCATCCATGTTTTGAGTTAGATAAACAAGATATTTCACTTATACATAGATCGTTTCATGGGTTTTTTATGTCATCTTAGTTTACGTCATTTCCCATAATGGTCGTGAAAATATTTTTAACATCATTCTATGTATATTAATAGAGAACATGCTATATTCCAATCTATCTAAGTGTAATTTTTATTTCAAAAAAGTCCTTCTATTATATCACATTATCTTGGAATTATTTGTGTCATTTATTCATGATAAGATCTATGATTTTGGTTTCTATTTTCCACTAAATTAGGTTCATATACCTTCAATAATTTATTTATCCTATATAATGTTTAGGCTATGTTTTAGGAGTTTATGAGGGGTTTTGTAACATTTTGGATGCTTTTAATGAGGGGAATGGTTTGTGCATGGTTAGTAGAAACCTTATAGAATCTCTGTGAAACCATGCAACGTAATAAATTGGGAACTTGGAAGGTGGATAATTGGAGCATGGCTCAGATAAACAATGAAAATGCATAGTAGAAACATTGAATTCTGAGATCAAGTATAATGCACAGTTAGTGAAATATTTGTCAAACTATTCCATGTATGAACTTAAGTTAGTATCGTTGTACAATTGGAACCTGGGTTTCCAAACTATATAGCCAAACTTCACGGTGTATAGTTTTACGTCATTAAAAAGTTGATCTATTGAGAATTAAATCATTGTGCATTTTTTCCAAAGTCCTCCCATAAGTGAATCTATATTTTTCCCATGGAATTAGAGAAAATTCCCTTTGATCAGAGAGTGATCCATAGGCAAATTAATGTGCATTGGAGGCTTCAATTCATCATTATGTACTCATTATTAATTGTTCCTCTTAAATTAATGGTTATTACCCCTCTATGTCTCCCTTAAAACATTTGATATAGTCTATTTAGGATTGATATATTCATTATGAATGATTTTGTAGGATAAAATATTTTTAGATCCAGGGGAGGGAATAAGAGTTGTGATATGATATTTAATATTTCATGTAATGTTCTTCATTTTTTTCAATTCTTGTGAGTTAGGTGGATTATCACTCCACTGCACATTATTTATAAATGAAGTATTTGTTAAATGTAAATTATATTCATGAAATAATAGTTAAATACTTAGGAAATTATTATTGTAAAATCCCTTTTTGGTTATGGATTGGAAATTTTAGATAGTGATTGGTTTTCTCAAACCCCATTGTTTATAAACTTTAAATAATGATTTTAAATTTATGGTTAGGTTTGATGCAACTTCCATATCTGTTGAATATATTTATAAATAAATAAATGATTTAATTTCAATGAATTAGCATGATTTTATCATAAAGAGTTGAAAATAAGTTAAATGGGATGAATAATGGTTATGAAGTACCACCATCAAATGGGATAGAGTATGGTCATCCAGTTCCACCACAAATAACGAAACTAAAATTGAGTGTGTGTTTCTGTTTCTCTGTGTGGACATGGAAATGGACATTATAAATAAAATGAGAAATGTATTAATGTATTTTTTGATTTATTTCTCTGAAACATAGTTTATGTATTTGATAATAACTATTTTAACGTCTCAAAACTATTTTACAGAATATGGTAAGAATTATTTTCCCAGTGGTGTTACTTGTGTAGTCATTGGGGAAAACATACTCAGTTTAGATTCACCCCTACATAAGAACTATGGTGTGTTTTTTGAATTCATATATCAAGACACATATAATGTCAAGTTATCTCTATTCTTTAGTAATTATTCATAATACAATGGGCATGCAATGTGGAGTTTTAGCTTGGAATGGGTTGGGTGTTAATGGTTAATGTCTCTTTGAAGTTTTTAGTTTTGTGAAATTTTGGTTATCTTTGATTAGTTATTTATTTATATTATACACTAATATGGTTTATTATTTTGGTTATGTCTTGAGATATATTTCACACTACTATGTTATATAGAGTTTTATTTGGTTTTTGTATAAGTAGTTTTGAATTTTATCATTAAAAAGGAAAAACATCCACCAAATATTCTTGCTGTCATTGACATTTATTTATGGACTTTAATATCTTGAGGATGTCACATAAGGCATAATATATCCCCCATAACTCCAAAACACAATAATAAGTGTTGCTATTTCACTAATGGTATCATGTTCATTCAATCTAAATGTCTTTTTGGGACAAATGGTATCAGTGTTTTCTAGTTCGTCTTTCAATTAGGAAAATATGATATCATTGTTGTTCAATTCATGATGTAATAAATTTTGTTATTTTATTAGTGTTGAAGTTATAAATAGTATCTATATAACTCTAGGTAATCTATATATAATTAAATATTTCATAACATGAATGGAATAACATAAAATGGTGTAGCTAATACCTTTATATTGAACTTAAATTTACTAGGGTTTTTGGGTACATGCATGTTTTAGACTCTTCTAGGTGAGTTTTCACTTAATTTTCATGATTTTAGTTGAACAGAGTTACATGAAATGAATTTATAGTAATACTTATATATAAAATTCATTATTAATGAAGAAACGGTTTATGAAATAGAAAAAAGTGTGTTTTTTGAAAATGAGAAAATGGTTGTTTTTGAAAAGAATGGTGGGAGTATATTAAAAATAGATAAAAAAATTCAATGGTTCAATTGTCAAATGATAAGTTGTAACATTTTTTTATTTGGTATATTGAATTCTCTAAGCCTTCATCTACAAATTTTGTGAATATACAATGTTTTTTGGTTGTTATAGTGAATGGAGTTGGGTAGGCATCATAGACACCAACGAAAAGAGGTGGTGGAAAATGTGGATTCAACAGAGCCACATGTGAACCAATATTTGATTCAAATAATATTAAATGATTTATAAGATGTATATATGGGTAATAAAATTATTAAACAATATAAGTGGGCTATTTAGTTCAGTTCTAGAAGCAGGATCC
Source organism: Viscum album (assembly GCA_963277665.1). Lineage (NCBI taxonomy): Eukaryota > Viridiplantae > Streptophyta > Magnoliopsida > Santalales > Viscaceae > Viscum > Viscum album. The sequence continues at coordinate 2,050,681,546 of OY728137.1, forward strand.
AACAAAATTCTAGGGTGTTTCTAAGCCTAAAAAGATAATGTCTATTTGAACAGGATGAATTGAATCTTATATTTCTATGGGACACAATAAGAACAGAAAATTGTATTGGGAAATGTATATGATGTAATTTTTTTCATACTAAGGGGTTAGAATGAATAGTTCCGGATAAATTTGACAATTTCATGACATGGTAAAATTCTTAAGAGTTGTTTAACATGTAATTCTTTCCTCACACCTTTCAAATTACTAGAACAATATACATTTATAGTTTAAACTATGTGAATATATTGTTGATTGATTATGATTCTAAATTTATGAATTTTGTCTATTTCATGAGATATTTTCTACAAGTTCATCCTTAAAAGGAAGAAAATTTTGATTGGATATTACAACATGATATTTTATCAAATATATAATTGATTTTTATAATGGATTTTAGAGATATGGTCAAAAGATATATAGTATATGAAAGGTGTATATTGGGAAAAATGTTTCTGTGTAGCATATTTATTCTTATAATAACATGTGGGAAATAAAGTTATTGGAAAATATGAAGGGAGACACCTATATCCATAATGATATGACACCTCAGAATCAGACCATGGGATTAATAAATCTTCCTCCTTGACCCATAAGTAAGTAGAGATACCTTTACTGTGGTTAACTATATCTCATAATGTGATATTGTACAACACTACCTTGATCATGTCCCAACTAATGTTATATGAATCTGTATCAACACTATTATCATAGTGCACCAATGTTTCATGTTGGAGACACATCTCATTTATCTCAAGAATCTAATGATTCAACTAGAGGATCATAGTAGAATAATTCTCATAATAATAATAGTGTGAGACAAAATTACTCAATGAAAACCATTAATACTAAAATAGTGAAAACACAACAAGGAAATAAGGAGAAATGTATAATGTGTAAGAAATATTTAGGATCCAATAAGAATATTATGGATGATCAATATGATCCTTCAATAGTGAGAGGTCTGATTCTTTTGAATTCTACACTTATGAAAACATTGTTTGAAATAGATACACCCCACACATTTATTTATTCTAAAATTGATGATTATATGGGTTTTCATGTTGAGATAATGCATTCAATTTTGAAACTTCAAACTCATGTAGGACAAAGAGAGTATCAAAGATTCATGTGCAAAGGATACTCTATAATTTTCAATGAAGTTGAGTTGTTTTTGGATTTCTCTATTATTTATATAGATGCATGTGAAATTAATTTTGGGTATGGATTTTTTTACATCATTCAATTCCCTTATTGAGTATTAGAAATGAAAGGATATATTCACATCTCTAGATGAAATCGAGTATCTCTTTAGTGGATATTGGGGTGTAAATTGTAGTGAATGATGAAATTTAGAACCACTGGTTGTAACCATCTCTTATCTATTAGAATCCCATATCATGGAATATATAGATGATACAGGGAATTGATATTTTTCAAAAAAATTTGATCAATTTCCTGATGTTTCCTAAAAAAATTATCGGGGTCTTCACCAAAAAGATTAGTGAATTTTTTTTATTGATAACTTACCTAGGACCTGTATGTTTTCAATTCCATCTTATCATATAGCACCAATAAAATTTAGGGAATTGAAATTTATATTGCAATGGCTGAAAAGAAAATGTTTCATTCAAGAAAGTACATCTTGGTGGGATACACCAGTTAATTTTGTAATGAAATCAAATGGAACTCATAGACTTTGTGTGGATTATCATAGTTTTAAAAAACATAATATAAAGAATCAATATTTTATTCCATGAATTGGTGATCTATTTGATCATTTTAGGGGATACCAATGGTTTTCTAAAATTTACATACATTCAGGATATCACCAATTTCTATTTTAGAAGGAGGATATTCCAAAGGCATCTTTCAAAATTAGATATCACCATTATGATCATATGGTTAAACATTTTGGTCATGTGAGTGAACCAATTTTATTTTTTGGAACTGATGAATGAATTATTTTATTGGAATATAGATTCATTTTTTGCAATGTTTTTTTAATGATATAATAGTTTTTTATTGGATAAAATATCATCATGAGAAAGACATGGATATTGTTTTGGGTATCTTGAGTGAACATCTTCTATATTCCAAGTTATAAAATTATGATTTTCCAATACAAGAGGTATGTTTACATGGCCATGTAATTTACCAGAAAAAGAGTTTATGTATATCTCGAAAATATTGAAGTTATTTTCTATTAGAAGCCACTAATGAATGTATATGAGATACATAATTTCAATGGATTAGGACGATAGTAAAAATTCATTGTAAAAGATTTTTGAAGCCTGGAATCACCAATGATTCATTTGGTGTGAAAAGGATTTCATTTCCAATGGAATACAAAATTTAATAAATCCTTTCAATAAAATAATTCTAGAATTAAATTAAAACGCATCATCATGTTTACATAGTCTATAATGGGATATATAGTCTATTTTGATTCATCAAGATATAGTTTTGGATGTGTTCTCAAGAAGGGAGATCATGTTGCTTCTCAGGGGCCATAACTATTATGGTTTCATTAGAAGAACTATCCAAAACATGACAGAAAATTATCCTCTATAGTCTATTTTAAAATACATGGAATAATTATCTATTTGGTGAAAAATTCATGGTGTTTATGGATAGTAATATTTTAAAACATGTTTTTTAAATAGGAAATTAAAATCTAGATAATAATAATGGATAAAGTATCTTAAAATGTTTGAATTTGACTTCTTGTATATACTGGGTAAAGGGAACTCAAAGGTAGATTTTTTGAGAAAGAATTCATATGCTCAGTAGGATAAAGAGGTTTCAGACTATTGGAATCTAATAGATTTCATAGATGGTATGCATCTACTTTTCTCAAACAAACTTAATATATTATTTTTTTTCAGTTTTTTTTTTGTTTTTAATTTTGTAGTGTATGTTACATTGGTTTAGAAATATGATACTAATAGTGTAACAGTGAAACAAAACTCAATGGTGGGAGAACATTGATGAATTAATGTAGAATGTGAATTCAATGTTGCAGTTTAGATTTTGGATTATCTTAACTTTTTCATGTAATGAATAACTTATCATTTCTTACCACCATTTGAGATGGGTTGTTCATCCATGAATTCGAAAAATTTATAAAGCATCAAAGTAATGTTTTTGGTCAGTTTTAATTAAAAGTTCTATTTTAGTGTATGTCTTGCAATGCATAACTTATTAGTAGGTCAAGGTAGAGCATCAACAGACAGTGGATATATTGTAGACTTTAATGATTCTCATGTGTAAATGGGAAAAAATAGGCTTGGATTTTGTAACAGATCGACCAAGGATGGAGGGGAGACATGATTATATATGGTTGATAATGGATCATCTCATAAATTCATCTCACTTCATCCCAATCCATGAAACTAATTCAGTGTAAGACATCACAAATATTTAAAATAAATAAATTGTAAAGATGCATGACATTTCAGAGTCAATTGTATTGTATAGAGACCAAAGTTTATTATCTTATAATAGGAAATTCATATATTAATCTCTTGGAACACAGTTGAATATGATTACATATTATCATCCTTAAATAGATGGAGATTCTGAATGAACAATCCAAACATTGGGGGATATGGTTAGGGTTTGTGTAATGGTTTTTTTTAGCATGGGAGATGAATTAACTATTAATGGAGTTCATATAGAGTAATATATATTAGGTCTCAAAAAATAGGGATTATTATGAATAATTTTTTGAGAATCATTGTCATTATCCACATTTCTTGTTGGAAATAGGTGATACATCACTAATTGGACCCAACCATTTGAAAGATAAAAAATAAGATTCAATTGATTAGAAAAAGAATACATATGACCTATAGTCATCATAAATCATATGCATATTATTATCAATGACCATTTTCATTTGAGTTTAGTGATCATGTATTGTTGATATAATCCTCTAGGCATGGGAATCATCATTATTGTAAGCATATTAAGTTATACCCAATATACATAAGCCCTTTTGTGATACATGAATAAATTCATGAGGTAGAATATCAATTGGAATTTTCATCAAGGTGATGTTCAGTGCACAATGTGAATCACGTAGCTCAGATAAATATATATCAATATAATTATGAAAATATTATTCGATGGAATCCCATTGACCTAAATCTGGATTCTATGTATATTTTTGTACTGGAACATATTATAAATAAGAAGGAAAATATATTGAGTGGGAAATGCATTGGTATAGTGTGTATTTTATGGAAACATGGTCATATTTAAGAAGAAACAAGAGAGAATGAGAAGGAAATGGAGGAGAAATAGTTCAAACTCTTCTAGGGAAACATGGGTTTTCATCTTTTGTGGGAGGGAAATTATAATGGTGGGGTGAAATTAGAACCCTGGTTTTTAGTACATGAACCATTATTCATGTATTTTTAGTCTATACATTCGGGTTATCTTTCGAGATAATCCTGGGTGTTTTGGAACATTTTGAAGGTGTTTAATATTTTCAACGATTCTGCATGGTTATTAGAAACCATGCATCGTGTCTTAGAAAATTTTTATTGTAAGAAAATGGTGACTAGGCATGCACAGAGTTTGGCCAAACTGTGTGAATTCCCAGGAAATCCATGAATCACAAAATAGAGGGAAATTTATAGTTGGAATACAATTTCTCTAAGTATATAAGATAACCATATGTGGTACGACCTTAAGACCATAGTTCCACATGGTTGGAGGGTGGTTTTACAAATCATATGTTCTAACTGTGCGGTGTACAATTGGCCCTCTAAAAAAAGATGATCTAATCTCAATTAGCCCCTTAATGTTTCATTTTTGCACTAATCCTCTGATAAATCAAATATATTCTATTCCTAAGCCTTCAAAGACAATTTATTTTAATCCATGAGTGATCCTTAAGCAAATTAATGTGCATTGGAGGCCCAAATTTTTCACTAAGTTCCCATTATTCCTCATTCTTCTTATATACAGGGTTCTTAGTCTATCCTAACCATAGATATAGTCTATTATATATATATACATATCTGTGTGTGTGTGTGTGTAATGAATTAATTTTTGATCAAATTATGATGGATATAGTTAAGGGAGCATGTTGTTATGATCAGATCATACAGTTTTATTGGCTATTTTTTTCACCAACATTTGTGAGTTTGGTAGATTATTTCTTGAATCCAATTGATTTATAATTAATGGATTACTGTAAACTAAAATATTCTGTGAAAATATTTTGGAATTTTTTTTGATTCTTATAAGAAAATCCCTTTTTGGTTATTTCATGGAAATTTAGGAAAGTGATTGGTTTATGGAGACCGCATTGTTTATAATTATAAAATTGAGATTTTAATTTTTTTTGGGTTTGATGCATATATTATTCCTTGAAATGTTCTAAAATGAAATAATTTTTTTTCATGAAATGAAATGGAACTATTTTGGTATAAATGGTTTGGAGGGTGTTTTATGTGAAATATAATGGTTGAGAAGTACTACCATCAAATTAGATAACTATGGACATGATGTTCCAATGTAAATCATGACACCAATCTTGGGTGTGCATGTGTGGTCATGTGTGTGGACGTAGAAAAAAAATATTAAAAATCAAATAATAATTGGTTTAAATGATTTTTGGAATCATTCCTTGGAAAACTGGTAAATGGATTAGATATGAACTCTTTTTACAACATAAAATTTATTTATAAAAATATCTAACAAGTTTGGTCCAATTGGTGTGATTTGGGAATTTATTGGGGAAATACTACTATTTCTAGACCCATAATTTTTGTTGGGATTGTTCTTTGTTTTAAGATGTCATATTTCAAGGAAAATGTAAAGGATAGATATCTCAGTTCTTTAGTGATGCTTCTTGATTCTATGGGCCTGGCATGTGGAGTTGAATCTTGGAACAATTTTGGTGTTTTTTGTTAATGTCACATCGTAATTTGTAGTTTTGTGGCCTTTTGGTTATCTTAAAGTATATTTTTTTTTTACTGTGATATGGTATGTTAGTTGGGTTTTCTTTTGAGTTTATTTTCATACCCATACATCTTTTAGAATATTGGTTGGGTTTTTGAGTAGTTTTTATGTTTTATCTTTAAAATGGAATATCAGCCCCCAAATTTTCTTGAGGACCTTATATTTTTTTAACCATTGGGGTCTTGAGGATTTCACCAAAATCCTGGTAGCTCCCCAATTAATCCTCAATCCAACTAGGAGGGTTGGGATGTTACATGTTTTTTGCAGTGTCCCAAGAACGTTTTTTATATCCGAATATTTTGGTTTTGATGGGTAAATACTGACGGTTCGTCATGAAATTTTTTATCTTGAAAAAACTACTATCTAGCCTAACCAGGAAGGGAATAATTTTTTGAGTGGCATAAATAATATAATAATTCTATCAAAAAATTGAATATGAGTTTGACCATGACACTAATTATGATCTTATCCAGATCAAGTAATGATTATACTCTATATTTTGATGTATTATGAATCAGACTTGGGTATGTATTAATAAATGTTGATTGATTCATGCTATTTGGATCATGATAGTTGATGTATCAAGAATAGAACTTTTATTTTATTTATCTTAAGATATCCATTGTAGTTGAAGACCTATGATGTTTGAGGAATTGCCTCCTTGGTGGGATGTTTACTATTAATATTGACCATAAGGGATTTAAGTATATCATTTTACCATGTGATCTAAATCAATGAAAATAGAGTTGAGTTCTGTCTATGAAAATTTTCAACCATTAGATTGATTATACACTGAGGAAGGGAAGAGTTATTACTGATGATTTGTTTCATAATACATAGACTCAGGAAGATTGATATTCATTTTCATTGTCGATTTTGATGATCTCGTTAGTGTAGATGGATATATGTGTTCAAGAGGAGAAAGAATCATTGAAACTCATTTCTTTAACTAATGTTACATATCTTTTAAGTTGGATCAAGATTGTTGAAGTGTGAGATTCTTGAGTGCCTCATTTAAAGGGGATTATTTATTACAGGAAGATATATCTTGATTGGACTATCAATTGTTATGATATTATTCATTATCATGGTCATGTATGAGTGCCAAATTTTATGTAGGAGGAGCTAATTTGAGATTTTCAAGCTTCAAAGTGAGAATTGAAATCTATTTTGACCAAAATGTACAAAACTATTCATATATAATACTGGGTTCCAGCAATAATGATGGATGTTATAGGTTTTGTGACATTATTCTCCATTTTTCAGTAGGTAAAGGATGATCATCATTGGTCTTCTATTCATTTGCTTCCATTTCCTATTATATATTGGAAGCTAGATCATGTTACCAAGGATTTCATGGTTTTTATTCTAAGGACCCTGTTATAGAAAGACAAGACATGGGTTATTATTAATCATTTGACAAAGGTATTCCATTTCTTAATGATTTGGTATACCTTCACCATCAATCTATTGGTTGAATTATACGATCGAGAGATAGAACATTTTCAAAGTGTTCCTTAGAGTATTGATTAAGATCGTGATCTATGTATTACATTACAGTTCTAGAAAGAGTTGGATATAGGATTTTGTATATAAGTCTTTTTACTACAAATTACCACAGGAATATGAATGAGAAATTGAAAAGTACAATCTAGGTGTAAGAGGACATGTGTATAGCATCCATAATTGATTTTGGTGGAACATGCGAGAAGAAATTATCACTTTTTGAAATCTCATGTAAAAATTAATTTTGTCAAATTGAACTTATAGACATGTCAAAAACAGGATTTAATGTGGGTGTGAAATCAAAAGGTGGAAAAACTACATTTTTTTAAAAATACTTATTTTACTCGAAAAAATGATTTTGTTCCCATACGATGTTCTAGAAAATGTGTAAGATGAATAATAATGTTATAAAATTGAAAATGTAGTTGATACTATTCATAACAGCTATTCCATAATAATATTATAACCATATATCGTTGTTTAGTGAAACCTGGTATTAAGTACATCCCACGCTATCGAGGAAGGTCGTGATTGCGTGTAATGCAAGCCAAGTCAGGGTTGTGTGTTGTGAAAGACTCCTCCATCATTTCGTATAACAGAATCCAACCATATTTCATATATACATTGAATATATATATATACACTCAATTTTTCCTAGAATAACTACTATCAAAATTGTGTGTAACATGATCCAAGAATAGTGTTGTGTATATTACAAGCTCATACAGTGTTACGTATAGCTCTAGGTAATCTTTTTTCAGCTTACAACATAAGACATCAATGAAATAAAAAGAATAATTTTCATAAAATCTTAGTGTGTTACATTCTACCCCCTTAAAATTAATTTCTCCCTCAAAATTCTTCGGGGTTTTAAATCGTTTACTATTTATAGAATCCCATATCGTAAAAAGGAATACTAAAACATAATTTTAAAAACTAATGTATGAAATATAACAATTACCCAAAGTAACTCATCATTGGGTTTCCATATAGGGGAAAATTGGTGAAAATATGGATATGGAAGAAAAATCTAACCATCATGTTCTGATGGTGAGTGGTAGAGAACATAGCTATGAAAAAGCCATCAATCACAAAGCCATAAATTTGTGATGATTTAAGGTACCATCTGATTATCAGATATAAGAGAACTAGGACAACATTTTTGGTTTTCAATATCATTTCCCTAAAGTTGAAATTTTTTGAATTACAAGAAAAACTTGCTTGATTTCAGTACAATCTAACTGTTGTTCATGATTTGAACAATTTCCACTTCATATCTTAATGAAATGAAGTTGAATTTGTTATTGGTGAAGTGTTAACAGATCTTTTGATAGAATGATGGGTCATTCAATCTGTTTCAAACAAAAGGTAAGAAAAGGTTTTCAAATATATATAAGTCCATCTATGGTGAGGTTAATCATATAAGATTCCAAAAATGATCTTGTACTTCATATATCATACCGCTTAATAAAATAAAACTAGTTTCTTCTAACCAGGGACTTCCTGTAGGCCAGTGGTAGGAGATAAAGGCCAGTCACACATTGGTTGTGGGTTCCATTCGCAGAGCCTTGTCCGACGCGATGGTCTGTCTCCTGACCTGCAGGTTGTCCTTTTTCTAAAACTACATTACTATAACATCCCATTAATAATATCGAAAAAAGTTCTATCCTTAAACCATACTAACTTATGTCCAACATAATCCATTCCAATCATTAGGCTTATCTAAAATACTTCGGTCCAAGATCATAGTATAAAGAAAATGATTACTTGAAATGTCACATAACAATCATGTGAATGCCATCATTTATCCCCCATATAAGATATATCTTGTTGGTCAAATTACAAACATGTGAATACCTTAATCATGTATTCTCTTGAAGAATGAATACCCATTAAACCTTTGTGAAAACATGAATGTCGTAAAATTTTAACACTTTCCACATACCAAAATCCCAAAAATTCTATATACTCAAACCATAATATCACTTAATCCTTATATCAGTCATGGGCTCATGAATACAATCAAACATCTCATTATCTTCTTATCCCTTCATTATGCCCATATCTTCTACTTTCCAAAAATATCTGAATAACATTTCATGGTTACTGGTACCATTAAACATATACGTTCAAATACTTTAGGAAATACAATAGTGTAACAATCCTTAGATTATTCTTTATTCCATAGTACCATTAACTATACAACATAACTCTCGATAAGCATACAATCATTCCACTACCTTCATAAACAACTGACTGAGATTCAACACTTCTTTCATCTCATATATCATTTGTATTCTCCTCATCATCATCCACATAAATACTAACCATATGACCATTCTGATTCTCTTCATGAGATTTTCCCTTAGTGCATTGGTTTGCATAATGCACGTACATTCCACATTTAAAACATTTAACGGTTTTTGATTTCATCAAAATACCATTATCCTTGTCCATGGTGTTAACTAAACCATTTCCATTGCAATTCATGGCTTTGTGTCCTTTTTTTCCACACCCAAAGCATCTTCTAGTTCCTTTGAATCATTATCCCTGATTCCTCTTCCCACATGATTTACATGAGGGGAATTGAACTTTCTTTCCTCTATGATCATCATGAAACTCCATCTTTCTCTTATTAGATGAGTCAGGAAACATACCGAAGTTGAGAATATTGATCATATTATGAGATTGCTGATTAGGCATAATAACGATATGTGGACCTCCAGATCAAATTTCATTTGGTTGCTCATGAAGAATATCATTCCATTCTCCATCATATCTTCCATTATCGTGAATCTTCCTGTTTCCAGCCATTTTCTAAAACCCAAAATGAATAGTGTGAGAGGAAAAAATCATAATCAAGGGGGAGTAACTTCAATATCTAAAATCTTAGGTTTAATCTAATATTAATACCATAATTCTAGGACAATAACCTATACTTATACTTAACCATAGAGACATCCCTAGACATACCTTAGAAATATCTCTAGGGGTCTCACTAAAGTTTTCGCATCCTAGTTTCCAAAGGATGACTAATCCTCCCTCTGATACCAACTATAGAGACCCAAATCTTGATGTACATGGGAATTACATTACTTTTTCGGAATAATTAATACATAAAAAAATCAACACTCAAGGACCGTAATAGTTTAGTGTCTTTGGAAACTCGGAACATAATCATCTTATCGTGGTGAAAGATCTTCAAAATCTCCCATAAAGATCATCCCCTTTTTCCCTACATAAAACATTTATTTATATCCTGGGGAAAATAAAACATAAAAAGGGTGAGCTAAAATTCCTAGTGAGGGTAAGCATGGAGAAAATAAAACAAATCATACACATTTGAACATAAAAACATGAACATAATGTTTAAACATCGAAATATTGGGAAATGACATAAAACATGGCAGTACGTAAGGCATAGATCAAAATAGAAAATCAATCATGGTAAAATAGCTTGTAAATATATCTTGTAATTGTGGAAAAACATTAATAAGATGACATGATTTCCATAGTAGCCAAGGCATTGCTACCAAGACCATATTAGTGGACAAAGTCTCTTTCTGAATCAAGTTCACTCCTCGTTCCAGTCCTGTATTACTGAACCGGATTATCTAACCATTCCAGCCATGTCTATCTCATAAGATATAAATCTTTACCCAATTCACTAAAGTGAGATATAGGTCCCACCAATTTCATAATGAAATCATTCTTATTTTTTTTACAAAATAAACATACATCATTCATAATAACCCAACGAATAAAATGGGTTTCAAAAACATCATCACATAATCCATATAAAATAAATGGATATCATTTGATAATAAGAAAAGTGAAACCTTGTAAATCATAGAAAAATTATAAATGAAACATACACATATGAAATAATTCCATCTTAGATGAAAAAATGGTTTTGATAAAACACTTGAAATGAATTCTTGAGGAAAGTATCCTTTCTTCTTTAAAATAAATTTCTTTTCAAAAAACATCATGCAATATTAAAAAAAAGATATTTTGTTGAAAATAGTCATGAAATATTTTGTAGGAATCTTCATGAAAATAAGGCTTTATAAAACCGTAAAAATCCGTCCGTGCCGTATAAGTTAAAAAAACATTCTTCTCGTACATTTGCCGGATAAGTCAAAAAGTACCTCGTAAAATAAATATTACATACATACCATGTGGTAAAATTAAAAAATGGGTAAAAAAGTCTTTAAAAATACATGCAAAAGTTTTTATCAATCTTGGACATGGATGAAAAATATAACCCCAGGAAATACTTACGTATAAGCAATCTCGGATAAAAATGAGATTACAAAAATATCCATTACCTTATGTTTGATATGCTTCGTATGTGTCCGAACCTCCTGTATAATGATTTAAATAATGTCATTGACTTATTATAGAATCATATTCATTGTTATTATATCATATATGATTCACTTAGGTATTTATATTACCCGTTAATTTGTCAATTCCATGGTAAAGTAGCTTTTTGGGTAAAATTGTATCATTTATCGTATGTGTTTGGACTTGATGTTATTGATTTTATTATTACTTATATCATGATTTACTTACTTACAGAATGTAAAACGTGATTTATATATCATATATATTCAGTATAAATATATATATAATAGATAGATAAATGAAATGAAACACACCGTTCATGGAGATGATAGGTCGTTTGTACGCATGAACGCTGTTTTCCTTTCTTTATTGACTAAAATGGAAGTAATTAGATGATATATATATATATATACATAAATCCAGTAGCTTCATTATTCTATATATTTCATTATTATTCATTATATATACTTTATAATCATTCTTGAATGGTTAATCATGGAAAATGAATCTCATCGCGTTCGTGGGGACGGTAGTCCGTATGCATGCACGAGCGATGATATCACTCTCATGATCATGGAATTGTATTGAAGTGTATGTATAATATTACAGAAACAATATCAATTTAAAATAATGATATATAGTTATTTATTTACACCATTATACCCATTCATGTATGGTGGTGGTGGAAAAATTGATTACACCACGGCGTGGAGACGGTATTCCGTAAGTACACGTGCGCGGTGATTTCGTTTTCCGTAGGATGGATAGATGGTGAAATAGAGTTGGTTAATACTTATAATAAAATATCAGCATATGATTCATACTTATGTTATTACTTCATAATGAAACAACTAAATAAGAATAAGTGGAAGAAGAAATAAAGTTGAAAGAATCGGTAACAGACATTACCTCTTCTTTGAAGGGCCTCTATGAGACCTCCTTTCAGGGCACTGAAATTGGTCTTTGAAGAAGACAAGGACCTATAGGATGTTTATAGGGAAGTGGAGCAGGAAATTTGGTAGGGTTTTACCGAGCATTAAGGCTCAATTTGGTGTGAGGAAGAGAGGGAGGAGGTGCCCTTTTATAAGGGAGGAGAGGGGCACCTTAGGAAAAACAAAAAATATTATTTTATTATAAAGTCATATTTGGTTTTTAATAGATAAAAATTGATTTATTTAGAAGATAAGATGGGGATGGGGCAAAATCCTATAATAAAATAGAATTTAGACAACTTTAGGTTTCTATTTTAACCTTATCATTTAGATTTAACTTTATGTTAGATAATTTAACTTTTACCGTGTCTTCTTGTTTTCTTACGCTATAAGGTTTATAAACATACTATAATAAGCCAAACGAACCCCATGTTGTTTATTATTAATATATATAACCTTATCTAAGTCATTGGGCAGATCCTTATATTTTTAGGAATAAAATAACAATTAATAATATAATATTTGTTTTGGAAACCATTTTATGTCAATTTTGACAGTATTTTGCAGTTGATTTTTGTGAAAATCATAAAAGAAATATTAGTTCAAACAAACATAATGAGATCATTACTACTATGTAATATTAACTTAGATAATTATTTTAATTTATTAAAAGTCTCACATTACATTTATTTGGGTATGAATTATGTCAATATTTCATTAATAAGATAATCACTGCATCATCATTGTGTCAAACATAAATTAAATTATTTAATATCTAAAAATTAAAAATAAAATACCATTATGTAAGAAATATTTTTATCTTTATAAGTAATATTTAATGGAATTTATCTTCTTTATAACCCTATATTAAAAATAATTTAGTTATTAAACCTTGATTTTAACTATTTTAACCCTTTTTTAAATAAATTAATAATAAATGTCCTAATCTAATCCAAGTGGGCCTAAATGTTCAAATATTATTCCTAAAGTTGTTTTTGGTCGAATTACACTTATAAAATATAATTAGTACATGTGTTAGGGTAATAATAATATCATTTTTACCCTTAATAACCCTATTTACTTTTAACTGTGGTAAAAAAAAGTAAAACTTTACTATTCACCAAAATTATTTTCATCTCATTGAAGCAAATTTTAATCCTTGATATTAACTGTGTCTCTAGGATTTTAGAAATTCAATTCAGAGAAGTGGTAAAATTTCATTTAAATGAAAAAGTCATTTTTTACTACCACTAAGTGGTTTCACTATTCATCGAAAATTGCAGTTTTTCAGAAATATACCAAAAATTAAGCCTATGAATTATTTGATATTCCGAATTCAAAATTTATGTCTATTTTTCCAAATTCAAAACATATAATTGGCATTAATTAATTTTGAAACTAATTCCCGTTATCAAAACAAATAGCGTGTTTTTAAGAAACAATAACTTTCAAAAGATTGATACTTGTTTATTTCCAATTTTAAAGTGAAATTAATTCCAATGACCAAAATTGGATTAAATGGTAAAAATATATTCTAGTTACACTTTAAACTCAATTAAAAATATAATCTAACCATATAAATTATTGCGATGCAAAAAGTTGTTTTTAATTAAAATATAGCGTGTTTTTACTATTCATTAAAATATGAATGTTATCAGAATAATATGAAAAATTTATCCAAAGTAAATTTTTATGTCCTAATTCCAAAGAAGAATTTTATTTTGTCAAATTGAAATTATAGACATGTCGAAAACAAGATTTAATGTGGGTGAACCATCAAAAGGCGGCAAAACCACATTTTTTTGAAAAATACTTATCTTACTCGAAAAAATGATTTCGTTCTCATACCATGTTTTAGAAAATGTGTAAGACGAATAATAATGTTATAAAATTCAAATTTTAGTTGATACTATTCATTAAGGCTAGTTCATAATAATATTATAACCATATATCATTGTTTAGTGAAACTTGGTATTGCATACAACACACGATATCGAGGAAGGTCGTGATTGCGTGTAATGCAAGCCAAGTCCGGGTTGCATGTTGTGCAAGATTCCTCCATTGTTTTGTATAAAAAAATACAAAAATATTTCTTTTATACATTGAATATATATACATATATATACTCAATGTTTCGTAGAATAACTGCTATCAAAATTGTGTGTAACATGATCCAAGAATAGTGTTGTGTATACTGCAAGCTCATACGGTGTTGTGTATAGCTCTAGGTAATCTTGTTGTAGAATACAACACAAGACATCAAATAAATTAAAAGAATACTTTTCATAAAATATCTGGGTGTTACATAAAGGCTCTATTATACCTCACCTATAATAAGAATGTATCGGGGTGCCTCAGACTTAGAAAATGGGGATGGAATGAAACAAGGAAGGGTTCCAGATTATGATGTATTTGATCCCAGACTATTGAGATTTGAAACAATTGATAATTTCCATTAATGTGGATCACATTAATCTACATGGTTTTACAATGTAAAGGAATCCATAGACTTAAGAAAATTAATATAGAAGTTATGGTCTTTTAATAGGCCTTAAATGAATTAAAATAAGACCTTGAATTCAATTTTCATCTACAGAAATGTTATAGGGGAAACATTATAGGAGGCTGGAAACACTGTACACCTACAAATGACTAGAAAAATTGTACACCTAATAATGGATGAAATCACTATATACCAACAGATGGCTGGAAACACTGTGCACCTACTGATGCCGACAGTACAAATGAATCGTTGGTGAAAATATTCACATCTATCTACCTAATCACATAGTTCACATCTATCTCACTGATGACATTATTCAAATCTATCTCACTGATGACATTATTCAAATCTATCTCACCAATGACAATATTAACACAACTAGAAAACCTATTCATAAAACTAGATATTTGGAAAAGTGTTGGGGATAAGTCACCTTAACCTCCCAGAAAACCTCAGACACAAGATTTTACAAAGGAATGGACGTGATAGGTTTAGACCATTACAATATAATGGTGGATTAAAAATTTTAAGATGATATTTTTAACATACCAGTTAAATAAAGAAATAATACATTTTCATAATTATTAATATTTTGTGAATTATATTTAAATTTACATTAATGGGGTTGTAATGTTTGATGACGTAACCGATACACAACAATAGGTTATTTTGAAATCTTATGCTACATACTAATAATATAATATTATTATTTTAAATGGTAGTTAATGCATAGTCGTTATATTGGTGAGAATGAACAGAACAAACTACAATATGATTATACCTTTTTAAGAGGCTTAAAATGTGTATGAATCTAATTTTAAGCATAATTTACCTTAAAAGGTTGATTTACCACCTTTTGAGGGAAAACCATATCTAAATATATTATTTTCCACATTTATATGTTCTATTTGATCAAATAAAATTCTTCTTCAGAAAGGGGACATCAAAATTTACTTTGGGTAAATTTTTTGTATTGTTCTGATAAAATTCATTTTTTATTAATAGTAAATAATATTGTATTTTAATTCAAAAGTGCCTTTTAATCTAATTTATTTATATGGTTATATTATATTTTTAATAGGTTATAATGTTTAATTATATTATTTTTTACCAATTAATCCAATGGTGGTCATTGGAATTAATTTCAGGTTGAAATTTGACGTAAACAAGTATCAGTATTTTATAGTGATTGTTTCATAAAACACGCTAATTGTTTTGTCATTGGGAATTAATTTTAAATTAATTAATGAAACTTCTATCTTTTTAATTTGGTTAAATAGACATCACTTTTGGATTTTTAATATAAAATATATATTATGAGGAATTTTTGGTAGTTTTCTGGAAAACATCAATTTTTTATGAATAGTGAAACCACAAGTAGACGTTAAAATCTGAAATTATCATTTAAATAAATATTTACCACTTCTGTGGATTGAATTTTTAAAATAATACATACATGGTTGTTATTAGATAGTAAAATGTGTGTTAATAAGATTAAAATAATTTTTTTTAAATAGTAACTTTTGAATTTTATTTACCACGGTTAAATGTAAATATGGTAATTCAATTTAAAAATACTATTATAATAATACAAAATTACCATAAAACAGGGCCTAACATTATTAGATGAGTCATTTACGACTATGAGAATCTTTGGGTCGATTTTGGGACCCCATTGAGCAACTTTAGAGTGATAATGACACTTTATTTTAATTAACCTAAAGTAAAGGCAAAAATTACATAAACAAATATCTTTTAGTAAATCAATTTTTACATGTCGTAATATAAGTGATCCTTTAGACTTAAATATTCATTGGAAAATACGACAAGATAATTATAATGACTCATTATTTTCCTCTCTTTTTAACATAATATTATTTTGGTTTTTTTTAAGAAAAAATGATTTTATTTATCTCTTCAGTTGGAAATCTTGTTTCATTGAAAACCATGTTTTTCAAAAATTTCTTAATTTTTGTAAAATTATACATATGAATTATAAATTATATTTTTAATTATTTTTTACTTTTAACCATTCTTTTTTATTTGTATGTTAATGTATTTTTTTCAAACAATACCCAAAGTTTTTTACCTAAAATCTGATTGAAATCATAGTTTTGATGTGTACAACATGAAAGGATTTTTCAAACGTTATAACCAATAAATTTTTTAAATATCATTTTAAAATTTTATGTTTTTATTTTCAAATAAAAGTATTTTGAATATGTTTTTTGACTTCTATTTTTATGTTTTTATTTTCAAAATGAAATGTATATTTTCCTCTAGAATATTTTTAATTGAATTTGAATGATAATTCTATTAATTAATGTCATAGCCCATTATTGTAATTCTGATCCATTCAGGTTTCGTTATTGATACCATCCTAATTAATTATATGTTTGGTTTATAATGTGTTTGATTGGGGGTGTACAATTTTATTACCACTCTCTATGTTACTTTGGATGTTTTATGATTATGTTTATTGATTGGTGTATGTTTTAATATTTCATATGATAGTTTTTTAATATTAATGTATTTGTTGATTATGTTTCTCCCCATTAATATGAGGAATTAATTATAATTATTATGTGTCAGGTGGGGACCAAAATTATATAGCTCATCGATGCATCGATAGCTCACATGAGACAAATAAATTTCCAAATTAAATGGGTTTTAGTCATAGTTTTAAATTGTGTTGTAAAAGGCCATAAAAATATGTTTATGATGTCCAAAATTTTGATTTCCATCCTTATGATAATAGTTATTTATATCCCATGTGATTACTCGATTAGTTATAATATCCATCTCAATGTTACAAGTTCATGTGATTATTTATATGGAATTATTTGATCATCATTTTCTCTATGAATATTATTATTCATGTTCAGGTAATTGTTTAAATAGAATGGGTTTCAATTATTTATTTTTGCATATTGATTATATATTATGTATTATTGATACCTTCCACTTTACACATACCATTAATAAGAATTATACCTCACCCCTTTCTTATTTTTTCCTTCCCCTTGATTTTGAGAAGTGTTTAATAATTGATATACTAGGATATGCTATATGGAATAATGATGATCTGAAATAAAATAATTTGTTATAGTTTTTTAGATATATATGAAATTATAGTATGTGTCTAGTTTACCAAGACAAATAATCTATTTAACCCTCTAGAATATGATTCCTCATATCTTATTATAATGTAATAAAGAGACCACTGACACTAGGCGGGGTCTTAACACTTGTATTTTCCTTAAACTCATGATTACTCCATAAAATTTAAACCTGGTGAGTTTCCATATTTCATAGTTATTTATCTATATGATTCAATATTTATAATCTTTTTTTCCCTTAGATATATCATGTTCATGTTATCCTACATATTAGTTTTGTACATATGAATGGATAGGTATGTACTTCATGAAAAAGAGATACATGAAACAAATCATAAACATGGTGTAGGTTTACAGTATCTGAAAATGAAAATCTATCATTCCCAACTGATAAAGGATTTGTAAGGGGTTAATATAATAGAGGATCAGGTACCCACTCTTCTAAAATTTCAAAACCCTCTTCCATTTTTATATCCAATGGAGTAACTTGTCATTGAATTAAAAATATAGATTTCATAGAATATTATTACCATAGATCATTGGATAATTCTTTGAATCATTAATATAATAATTAATGGATTGACATTTCTCTAACATCTCATCGGTAATATTTAGTCTAATCAGATTTAACTCTCGAACTTCAACCTAAAATTGGGGTGTTGTACACTAATTCTCATTTCAAGCTACATATAGTTCTCCTTAAATGGTAGAATAAAAACTATTATTATATGATAAATCTTGTAGTATAAGGTTATAATCCCATCCACATTTCAAATACATTTATAAATTCATATTCGGATCGTTTAGAGCTTGAATGGTTCTTTTAGTTTGACCATAAGTCTCATGATGATAAGAAATATTAAATATCGTCATTATATCAAATTAATGATGAATAATTCTCTTAAAATTTGATGTAAAATTTAGACCTTGGCTAGATATAATTTAGAGTGTTTTTCAAAATAACCCTTCCACTTCATTTCTGTATATCATATAAATTTTATAAAGTGAAAAATCATCTAATATATTAATTAAATGTTCTAATTTATTAATCCGAACAACCACAACTGAAATAAAATAATAATATTTTTATATATTTTGAAGAATTATAATGAAATGCATACTTTTATTCTCCAATTTTTATATTATAATATGTAATGGTTGAATCATCCAATTAGATTATGGATTTTCAGTATATAACTTCTATTTTACTATGCATCAAAATACCTAATACTAAATATTCCACTGTATCCTTTATCGCATGACATGATTCTTGATATATTCATACATATTTTTGTTTCTATGATTGATGGAAAATGATGTGATAGTTACATAATCGATAAAATACAACATCAATTATGGAATTTATGGAACACAAATTTATTTACTAAATATTATATTTCTATCATTGTAATCAATCAAATATTTAACAATAAAATTTCACTTACGATTATATAATTGTGACCTATTATGTAGTTTAAAATTATATAATTGTAATACATCATATAATATAACCAAAAACATTTTATTATACAAATTTTATTGTTTTTCATAGAGTATAAATATAACAATAATAATTTAAAACATTAAATTGTTATAAAAAATTTTAAATAATAATACCAAAATATAAAAATTTGGATATGATAAATCCACCAAAATAAATACACTCAAAAAAATGATGGTAAACAAGAATTATAATATTATTAATCTAATATTATTATTTAAAATAAAGATATATATAATCTTGATAAATCCGTTGTGTGAATGAATATTGAATTATATAAGAGGTATTTGTAGTATGCAGTGAAGCCATAAGACCAATAAAAATATGACAATTTTAATAGTAATATGATATTTGGGTTTGTAATCTTATCATTATGAATGGTAAATTGACCTCTAGAAATATAGTATCACCTATGTAAATGTCTAATAAGATGTAGGTATCATATAAAATGAAAATATAACATATTTATATTGGGATACATTTATATAAATGTTTTAAAAATGGTAAAATAAGTGTTTGTATTTTCATAAACCATATATGTTTTCAATGAATTTTAATAACAAATAAAATAATTTGAAATAAATTTCATTTTTGTAAAATCAGTTTTCATGTATTATTAAGTTGTATAATAATGTTAATATGATTTTATAAGACCTTAAATAATTTTTTCAATGAATTAAAAAATTGGTTATAATATTTAAATTGGTATTTTTTAAAATAAAAAAAGATATTATTTAGAAGTTAATTTTATCGTATTTAGAAAATTATTTTCATAAAATTTATTCCACATTTGGAATCTAAAAATTCAAAAAAAAAATACTACATATCTTTGGTATTTTTATTAAATAATTTATTTTTTATGTGTATTGAAATATAAAGAAAACAAGGTATTTATCATTATTAGTTAAATACATGATTAAAGACATAAGAGATGATTTAAGAACCCATCAGTCCATTCATTGAAGGGAAATTTACTGTATATAGTCACACGGTTCAATACTATTTTTAGTTTTGATAGAAAATAATAAAAATTAATATAATAATAATAAAAACACTCCTCTACCCCACTTATAAATACTACCCTACACCACCTCTACTCCAAACATCTTCTAAAAATTAGAGCATGTCAATTTTTTACCCAATTCACAACTAAATCCTCTCCACCATTTCCTAGTAATACTGTTTTCACCACATACTATTTCAGCGAGGATTATGGGGTATCATAAGAGGAGATAATGAAAGGAATATGAATCATTAATGATTAAACATCCTTCAATTTAATTTTAATTCTACCACACCCAAATTTTCTCCATATTCAAAAACAATGTAAAATTAGAATCCAAAATATACATACATGTATTATTATTTTTAATACTCATCATATACCCACCCTTCAACTGTATCATTAATGAAATCATAATTCACAATATGGTTGGATCACCACCTCTAGGAAAAACACAATTCAATTTTTCGCCACCACCATGAATGATAGTGATAAAAATAAAATAATGGTTAAATATTAATATAATATATATATTATAATTACTTAAAAACCTATAATTTTTTAATTATAATTTAATTAAATAAAATTTATATAGTTCATAATGGTAGGTAAGACATCATAAATAAATCTATGGTACAACATTAAATTTTTTACTAAATAAATCACCTTTATGTTAGAACACATATGGGTATTTTGGCCCATTTAAATTTTAAAAACAAATATATATGACTTCACATAACTTCATTATTTTATTTCTAATTTTACAAAAACATCAATAATTATTCACAAGTTTTCATAACTGGGAACTATAAAACAAAAACCCTTAGAACAATGAAATTAAAAATTAAATATCATTGAAGTAGTTTTAATTTAACATAATATTATTTTAGTAAAACAATATAGGTGTAATAGTTTATTAATTAATTAAGTAATTAATCTTATTTTATTATTTAGGATGTTAAGATAATGTGAAGAATGATAATGGAACCTATGGTACGGGATCGGTTTTAAAGACCCTGTTTTCTTTAGGTTATGATATTTCTCTCTCTGAACTCACGATCTCTATATTTGACGTTATGGAAAGCTTCTAAATTCTCTATTTATTAATCATACATATATGAAAATGTTATTTTACCTTTCATTCATTGGGTTATAAATACATTACCTTCATTTCTAACATTCCTTATTTAAAATAAAACTTTCCTTAAAGTGAAATTGTTTATCCCCTAATCATATTTTACAACACAGTTTTAATGTTTTCATTCTCATTTAAAAATTCAATAAATAATTTTTTTAGGGATAACCATTTTGGATTAAATATATTTTTAAGTGAAAACTTTTATTTTCATTATTTATTAAATTTATGAAACTGATTTCATAAAAATCATTTTGATCGTTTATTTTTAAACCTAATTATCCACCCTTTTTCGAGATATTTTTAAAATGTACCCCAAATATGAGAAATATTATTATTTATTAAAATATGAATCTAGAAATTTTTTAATTACTTATACACTTTGGTATCATTATTAAATATCTTTTTATGGTGATATGATGAAATATTATTCCATGCATTTCATTCCATTGGTAATTCTACTGTTTATGCCTTACATGTGATTACCATTTTTGGCACACATAAGCATAAAAATATTTTGATTGGGGCACCCATATAGTGATGTAATGCATTAGGTAATGTTTATGTCTCATGATATAATATGTATGGGATTAAATAGTATACCCAATCTGTGATGGAACACTATCCACCATGTATATTTGTCTTGAATGTTATCCCTGATTTATGGGTTTGGCTTGTTTTTTGTTTGTTTGATAATATTATGATTCCATGATCTTATTATAGATGTTATTTATGTTATTATATCATATGATTATTTATGAGACTTATAGTTTATATATCATATTATTCCTGAAGAATCATATTCAATACTTTCTTATCATGTTTATTCCTTTACTGGGCTTTTTAACTCATATTTTATATTTTTTTATTTTCCAAGTTATCCAATGAAGATTTATAATATCAATAAGAATTATGAGCTCATTATGGAGACTATAATATATTTATTTTATTTTAGTTTCATTTTTAATATTCTTTCACCTCACCTCTCAAATACATTTGTCCTCCCATTCCTATGGTTTTACTTGTCATATATTTATGTTAAAAATTAAGTAGTAATATGTGTAAAAGGGATGGGTCTATATAGTTAGTATCATAGAATGGATTAGTTATTTTTTTTGTTTTAAAAATAGAATAATTTATTGAAAATTATATGGACTATTTCAATTATAGGAAAATATCGTAAGCTTTTGGTGAATTGTAGAGAAAATGGCGTCCAAGAAATTAAATCCCTATATGAAATTTACAAGTGGATGTGGATCTGAAACAACTGTACCTAGGGAAAATATCACATAAAATGGTGGATTTGGTATTAACCTATTCTTCAATTGATGAATTACAAAGATTACATTCTACATTTTTAGTTTTACACTCCTAAGTGGTATGCTTTGGAAAATAATAAAACTTATTGTAAACCATTATGGAGGACATAAATAAATTTATAGGATAAAAATTCCAATAGTAAATTTATGATCGATAACAATGATTGAATCCTAGATAAATATAATTTATAATTTATATGTCATTTATAGTTTATTCCATAAATGATTTTAATTTACCTTTTTATATTCTTTTTTGAGTATTCTCATCCCTATTTTTTTATTGGATGAAAATTGGAGATGTCGTACCAACAGTCAATGTGTTACATAATGTACTAATTTACCTAATAAGTTGCTAAACTGATATAAGAAGTATTTTAGAACATCATGGTATTAGTAGGTGAGAAGATTTATGTTATTAAAAAATACATGAATCATATGGAACTCATTACATATCTTAAAAATATCATGTTACGATTTATTACTTGATGTGACAATGAAAAACTTTATTTAGTGGGTCCTATGACCCACTCATAATAGAAAAATGGTTTACCTCTATTAAGAATACATTATCGATAATCTAATTATTATAATAAGATAATTTCATGCTATATGTCTATAATAATGATGGAGATTCCAATTAGTAGTTAACAATTATGATGAACATGAATCTTTAGGAGGAATTTAACTCCATGGAATACTATGGATTCATGAAAATATTTTTCAATTAGTTCATTAAAAGAATTATTCATATTACAATGAATAGGGAGTACCCTGAACTGATGTAAAAATAATATTAGTCTATCAGGTATTTAACAAAAACATTACAAGGCTCACAATGTACAATTCCATCTTTTTCTTCAATATAGTGGGAAGATAGAAAAAATATTTACTAGATTAAAAAAAATATTAAAAATTCTTCAGTGATCCATGAAATTAATAAAAATGAATTGATTTTTCATTAAGAAAATGAGTATGAGATGAATATTAGCGACTCTAAATGGTCTAATAGGGAAATAAAAAAAATATTAAAATGGTGTTTAATTCAGTATGTTAAACAAATAAATTCCATTGAGTGAAGAAAACCCAACAGCCCACATGTCAAAATTATTGGAGGAACCATCTTGGTAACTCTGTAAAATGAATAGTGATATTTTCCAAGTATGAAAAGAATGGTTTTATTATAATCAATAAAAAGTGATATAATAAACCCCACTATTGTTATAGGGGAATATAATTCTTGGATCAAAACGCAGATTGTAGTCTTGTGTTCCCACTATATAGAACACATTAATTATGAAAGACAATACCCTAATCCAAGTGTTTTCAGGGACAATATATAAAAAAATCCCCGAATACATGAGATAATGGATGGTAATACATGATTCATACAATATAAGTAGATTCCCCAAATGATATAGTGATAGGTACACATGTTATTAATTCAATTATAGTGAACATACTACTTCATTATAATTCAATGAATTTTTTTAAAATTAATATGTTTAAAAAAAAAATTCAATCTCCACCTCAAAACATTAAGGTTGAGTTATATACGAGAATAGTAAATTGGAAAATTATATCATCTCAAGTATGTAACACCTCCCCCGTCAATTTTTGGGGACTAAATGTACCGAAATAAACACTTCAAACTTCAGTTTGAATAATTTTATATGATATTGTGAATTGATTGACTATCCTTATAAAAAGAAAACCTAAAATTTCAAGAGTGGGTGATCAGTATTCACATACTAGGTTATCCTTAGATTTGATTCAACTGTAAGAGGATGAATGTCATATTTACTTTTCTTCTAAAGAATGTATATTATTTTCTTATGAGAGATTATATCTAGGTAATATGATTTATTAAAAAGAGAGAATAATTCTTGAATACATACACATTATGATATTCTATACTAATTTATTTTGGAAAGAGTTTTCAGGAATTCATCCTAACTGAGAGGTTGAATTTTAAAATGAACATATACATAGATCTCTAACCTCATCCAAGAATCCGTATACAATGTCCACTATTTTATGGAAAAATTATATATGTAATTACATTAGAATATTCAAAAGTGTATTATATGCTTGAGTTCATTAGAAATCAGTGCACCTATCGTCCTCATCCCAAATAAGGATGGTTAAATGCACCTCAAAATTAATTAGTGCCAACTCTAAAAGTTCATGATAATTAAATTGTTTCCCTTTCAATGGATAGATGACTTGTTTGACTAGGTATGAGGGCCCCAGTATTTATCTATGGTGGAACATTAGTTATGTTTTCACCATTTAAATTTAAAGAACAAGGATATTCCTAGGATTAAATTTCAAAAAAGGTATAAAAACTATGAGTTCATTGCTATACAATTCGGACTCATTAATGATCCTCAATATTCATGGAGAAAATGAATAAATTAATTAGTGATTACCTATATATATTTTTGTTATTCCTTATAGATGATATTATAATAAATGCCCTACGAAAGGAGGAGCATTTGGATTATTCTAATATTGTATTAAAGATATTATAAAATGAGGATCCATATACATAAGATAGAAAATTTGGGATTTTTGGTAGAGGAATTATCATTATTTGGGCATTCAATCAGAAACAGTGGACAAATTTATTCCATTTTCTGAAAAAGATGACTAATGAATGGATTATATAACATCTGTAATATATATTTTTAGTTTTATTAGATTGGATGGGAACTTTAAAAAATTTGGGAATAACTTATCATGAATATTAATCCATATAACCAAGCTCACTTTTGTGGGAGTAAATTTTGATTGGAATAAGTAATTAGAAGAGATCAATATGGGATTAAAAAAATATTATCACTGAAAAAATAATCACACTACACAATTGTGGGAATATATTCATGGTATAAAGTGATGCTTCAACAAAATTAAAGGGATGTGTATTGATGAAAAATGATAAAGTGATAGCCTTTTACTCAAGGCAGATGAAATTTAATGGGAAAAAAATTCTGCTAGATGATCTATATTTTGTTGTAGTGATCTTGGTATTGAAGATTTGGTAGGATTATTTTAATAGGGGGAAATATAAAATATATATAAATCATAAGATTATAAAATATATATTCACATATAAATGGATAAATGTAATCCCTTAATGTTGATTTGATCTGATGAAGTTTTGTGACTACTCATCACCCCCGTATCATTGGGAGGAAAATAATGTGGCTGATGATATATGTAGAAAGGATCCTCCAACCATAAAATCTAATCTAATTTGTAAGGATCCAATATTCTTAGTCATTGAAAATAAGCACATTAAAATCATAAAAGAAGGAACAAAATTATTCCATTATCAAATTATTTATCTAACATCCATTTTGGAGAACATAATGTATAATTAAAGGGTTGATGTGGGAATATATAAGTTTTTGGATGATATTAGAAAATGTAAATCCTAAAAGATGAAAAATTTTGATGAATGAGTTGTATAATTCGGGACATAACTATGTGTATCATCATACCCTAATATATAGGATGAGTTTTTTAAAATGCATATATCTCACCTTCTCTATTCACTGAAATATCATGATTATATATAAGGATCTATGAGAGAATAGTTGGTAGGAAAATAAAAATATGTATATATTGGAATATACATTGATGTTCCTAGTATATTAATAAGTGAAGGAAGAAATGAAAAATCCAAAGGGAATGACGCAACTATTACCCATACTAACATGTAATTGAGAAAACATCATCATGGACTTTTTCACAAGTCTCCCAATGACGCATAAAGGGAATAATAACATATTTATTAAAGTGGATCATCATACAATGACCTATCACAAAATTTCCATTCGGGAGGAAATATCACTCAATCCTCATTTAATTATATACATCAAATAAGTTGTTAGGCTATGTAGAACAACCCTATAGATTATATCTATTTGAGATTTAAGGTTTACCTCCATGTTCTGAAAGATTATCAAACATTATCTAATCACTATGTTGAACTTTATTATATCTTATCAACCAAAAATCTATAGAAAATATTAGAAGTATATTATTACACTCAAAAAAAATTCTGATATTTCTGGGGGGATATAAAATGTAGATGAATCTCCATATTACTATTCTCATGTTCTAAAACATTAATTGATTTTAATCAAGAATCTAGATTCATCTAGATGAATCTCTTTACAGGAAGATATGTATCGAAAAATCCTGTTGGGGGTAAAGATGATGATGTATGCTTCTATGACTAGAAATTGTTGATGAATTGGTAGAAGCGGTCAGATGAATTTAGCAGTACACCATGGAAGCTCCAAATAAACAAAAGAGAAATGATGAAAACCATCTATGATATCTAGATTTCAAGTTTGGGGATAAAGTGTTACTCTACTTATCATCAAGGAAGAGTGTCATGATATTTTGAATAAATGGAATGATAAGTCCCAATTACATTATTCCCTTTTATATTTTTGATTTCATTAGAGTTGTGGCCTATCAACTATCACCACCACCAACCCTATCTCAATTTCATAATGTAGTCCTTATATCCCTCTTAATAAATAACATAAAAGGTTCCTCACATGTAAAAAATCATAAGTGGTATATCTAGAAAATGATATCTCTAATTAGGAGATGTTGATGATGATCTTGAACCATAATGATAATGTTTTACACATTAAGACAAATGACGTTGTCAATATAATATTAGAGAAACCTAAACAAAAAGAGGGGGAATGGTCACCAAAGAATGTGAAGATTTAAAAGTAACCTCATATTTTTCAATATTATTGGATAAAAGGAATCATTATTGTGGAAATTTCTTATGTCTTGAAAAAATTAATGTCTGATAATTTTATCAATTTAATTTTCCTTCATATTTTTTAAATGTTTAATTTTTTGTAATATAATATTATATAATGTACATGTGTCACATTAAAGAACTAAGAAATTTATATTATATTAATTTGAAAACTAAATTTATAGAATAAATAAAGGAACAATAATTGAGAATATTATAGTGGGATAAAAAATAGAAATTTTGATATCAAAAATATGAAAATATGGGTCTCCTTAATCCACTTGAAAAACCGCACTCATGAAAAAAAATTATTATTATAGCCACATAATATTTTTGTAATATTAATATTTAAAACGAAAATATATACAACATTGAGATATAATATATGTGAATGAGGCATTAATGAAACATGTTTTATTTATAGATCATAGAGAACCGATATAAACCTTAGAAATATGACTATTAGAATAGTATTACGATCATTGGAGTACTTATATAACCATTGGGAATTGAAACATGGATTATTTATAGTAACATAACATATTTAGAACTAAAAATATATTTAGTTATATTATAATATGATAATATGACATATTTATATCTTGATATAATTAAATAAATGTTTTTAAAATGATTTTTTTTGTATTTTTATAAAGAATATATGATTAATTTTATTTTTTATAAAAAATATAAAGATAAAAAAATGGGTTTATAAATTTATATTATGTTTAATAATAATTATAATGTAATTTTATTAGGCAATACGTTATTTTTCTAGGGGTTATAAAATGATAATAATATAAAAATTTGTATTTTTCAAAAAAATAATGATTTAATTTAAATGTTAATTTTATCATATTTCAAAATTTATTCTCAAAAAATTGATTTTAATTTTCGAATCATAATTTTTTAAAATCATTAAGTAAATTTTTTTATTGTTCTAGTACAGTTTTGTTTTTGATTAGTATTGAAATACGTTAAGAAATGATATGTAACATTATAAGTTAAATATATAATTTCTTACAGAATGGATGATGTAAAAACCCCATAGTTCAAACTATCAAGATTAATTTAATAGAAATAATCACAAGATTCATCTCTATTGTAATTCATGAGAAAAAATTATAAAGTAATAGATATAATATTCAAAAACACCCTTATCCTACACTTATAAATATTCCCACTCAACACCCCTTCTACTAATATTTTATAAGGAATAAGGCTAGAAATATTTAGTCCTAATTCACTTAATTATACCCTTATCCACGACATTGTGTTTCTGGTATCACCAAATAATATTTTATGAGCCTTAATGTGTACCCACGAGGAGACAACCAAAGGGAGAGTAAAAATTCTCAACTAAACTAATTTCCATTTGATTCTTCTTCTACTACCACATAATTATTCATCGACCAAAACATATTAGCATAAATATCATTAAAAAATGTATGTCATTAATATTAGTGAATACCCATCTTCTATACTCTATTTAATTTTTTTCTTAAATGAAAATGTTTTTCACATTATGGTTTCTTCACTACCTTCATGAACAAACTACTTTGTTTTTCTCCACCACCTCCAAGGACTTTCATTTAAATATTATTATGGTTAAAATTGATAATAATATGTATATTATATCATATTTCATGGTTTTAATGTTCTAAAAATTAATTAATTCATTAAAATAAACCTATATTATGATGGATGGTAAAAACACATAAATGAGAAAATCATATAACATTAATATTTTTACCAAATGAATCGTCTCTATGTTGGAAAACATCTAGGTATTTCTGAAAATTTAAATTTAAATAAGTATATGGATATAATTTCATTTAAATTCTACATTTTTATTCCCATTTGACTAGAAGAACAATAATTATTCATATGTGATCTGACCATGGAGCCATGAAATGAATGCCCTATAAACAACAAAATTAAGCTTCATATCTCATTGAAATAATATTAAATGAAAAAAATATAAGTTTATTAAATAAAATATATTATAAATAGTTTCTAAATTAATTAATTAATTAATAGAACTTCATTATTCTATATGTTACATGAATGTGTTGAATGATTCTGGAACCTAGATCTCTTTAGAAAACACTTTTTTCTTTAGGTTGTATCATTTCTCCCTATAAACTCAATTTATTCTATTATATGTAATGGAATGGCTATAAATTCTATATATTTTTATAATAATTTTATACATAGATTATTTAAAATTCATTTTATGTGGACATACATACCTTCGTTTCATTTATAACATGCCATATTTAAATCATACCCAATTAAGGGGGACTATTCTAAACCATAATCATTTTATGTATGAATATTTAAATCATCTAATAAAATTTGTAATTTTAAAAAATAAATCAATATTTTTTGGATATCTATTATTTTTTTCTTTTTTTTTAATGAAAACCCCATGTTCATTGTTTGTAAAAAATTCTTAATCTAATTCCCTACAATATAGTTTTGAAAGATCATTTATTTACCAAATTCTCTAAATGTTCACATGATATTTTAAATGAATACAAAATTTGAGATATATTATTATTTATACATATATTAATATTTAAAATATTTATTTATTTCTTCTATTTAGAATCATTCATTAATCACTTTTCATCGCGATTTGAGGCAAGAGTACACAACACAATATTTTCCATTGGTAATTCTTATACTTATTCCATAATTTTAAATTCCATTTGTCGAAGACATAATAATGCACATGTTTTTATGGGTATTCCCAGATAAAACTAAAATGAATTGGGAAATATTTTTGTCCCTTGAGATGATATTTATTGGATTTGGGAGAAAACCTAATCTATTGTGGGACTCAGTCAAACATGTGTTGTTGTCTTGGCTGTTAGCCTTGACTTATTCTTATGTCATGTTTTATGTATCTACATATTTTATATGATTCATTGATAACAATATATCATTCTATTATGTTTTCATCCCCTCATACTATTAAATATCTTATTTTTTTATATCATGTTATTCATTTGGACTCATATTCTATGTTACATGATCATGTTAATTCACTTACTATGGTTTTTAAATCACACATTTTACTTATGAATTCCACAGGTTATCTACTCTGGTTTTATACATTAAAAAGGATTTAATATATTAGTATGGAGATTAAAATAAATTCATACTATTTTATTTTCATCTTTATGTTTTATGTTCTCAGTATCCCAAAGACATTAGGCCCCTCGATGCATCAGTTGTATTTATTAGAAATTATTTAAAACAATTTGGTAATAATTTTTATAAAAGGAATGTATCACTATGATCATGTTCAAATATAAACTACAGAATATATAATACTATATTATATAGATAAATATAATTATTTGTTCCTCCTTTTGGATTATATTGATAGTGGATTGAGCTGTCATTTTGGAATGATTTGATTTTCACCCTTTCCCCATTATGTGAAGGTCCATTTTTAAAACATATATATATATATTACACGTTATTAAATCCTTATAATGGATATGGTAGCATGATCCTTCTTACTCAAAACAACAATGGCCTTATTTTCTCCCGTAATTGGTAATTTATCAAGAATTTAGTGTCCATGATCAACTCTAATAGTCTCTTTCAGAGATCATTTCACATTTTCAATGTTTGAAAATATGTTATTTTATCGTGATAAGAATATATTTAACACTTTTCACAAAAGAGATTATTCCTCCATGTCTATAGTGAAAATATTATATCTTATATATGTAAATTATGAGTTATGTTTACTTTCTCAAGGAACATTATTTCATGTGAGGCATTGGATATCATCCTTTAATTCATAATAATGGAACATACCAATCCCTTCTTTGAGAAATTTTAGTATATCAAAAATACAACATCAATTCATGTTATACAGAGTATAGGTTTAGTGACCATCTTTCTCACAAGGTCATATAAAATTTATACAAATCATTCTATCCATAATAACATGGGTTCCATTCAAGTTACCTTATTAAGTGGATTTGATATAAATTTAACACAATGCACATATAGTTTCTATCCAAATCAAGAAAACATTGTATGTCTATTACAGTTATTAGTCTATTCCATTATTAAATCACTTCTTTCTATGGGGTATCCATTGATATATGATCTCTTTATATTACATTACTCAATAATGATACCTTATGTGCCAACAATTCAAACATTATAAATTTGAAATATTATTTATCTTTTGTAAATTTCATCACTACAATACTTAAATAGTCCTCATACTATTCATTTTCATCACATATATGATATTATCATAAATAAATACATTAAAATATTTATCAAGGTATTTTATACTAACATAATTCGTCATATACCAAAAAAAGGCAAGGGTATTTGTGTGTCTAAATGAGATCAGAAAGAATTCATAGAGCATATATCTTGTATGCTATATTTTATTGGGAACATTATCTATTTCGGAATCTAATAAACAATATAAATATTGAGGTTTAATCAATGATAACTATTAATTCTCTCCCCACTAATCAAACATGTCATCATTTTTAGTAGGGGAAAATTTATCTTTATTTTAATTCTTATGTTCCCTGTAATCAATGAAGAGACACATTGATCTACCTATCTTATTAATAAATAGGATTAGTAAACCACATTAAGTATCACATTACTATATAAAACCCTAATCAATAATATCCTATAATTTATTCATTAACTCCACAAATTAAATCTTTGCCATTCTATATAGAGTCTTTTATATACGAAAAAAGGTATGAGTTCTATAAAAAACTCAATCTCATGATTTGGAGGAAGAATAAGAAACTCATCAATATAAACAATGAATTTCACCATCACAATTGATATATCATTAATAAAATGTTTCCAAAAATAATTTAAACTAAATAAATATTATTATTGGGTTACAATACCCTTATAAAGTAAGTAATTATAATTGGGAGTCCATAGTAATACTTGAAATGAAAAATGATCATATGTTGATTTGGAATATAAAATATAACTCCAATATCTCAACATTTAATATAGGTCCCATGCTTAGAGATTTGATCCATTATTAAATTCATTTAAAAAAACCCTAATGTATAAATAATATCATTTTTGGGATCAAAATTCCATCAAATTTCTATAAATTAAGATTCGTATAGTAAGGATGAAATAATCGATCCAATACTAGTGTTCACCAAAAAATTTAATATCCTTTCAAAAGTGGGATATTTTATTCCCATAAAAAATAATATATATAATGGAGTGTGTATAACCAAAATCAAATAATTAAATTTTATTTCTGGACATAATAATGAGTGTACATTTAATGACTTGATTTTTCCTATCCACCCAAAGAGTTTTTCTTTCACAAGATTTCTCATTATCCCTTGGATTTCTAGGATTCTGATGTCATATTTTGTCATAAACTGAGGATTGCTTTAATTATTGATATAATTTATAGATTAATACAATATAGAAATTACAGTGTGGTGGTTTAAATGAGGTGATCAATCATTCTATTCACTAAATTAACTATCCTCTTTATTTCTATTGAGAAATCACATGCTTTGGGGTTTTATCATCTAAACAGGAAGATTTTACCTATTTATTTAAGGAAATTTATCGATAATTATTCCATAAATTTTTCTCTTCACTAATAGTAATTTTATTTTCTTCATTTGGTTTATAATTTTATTTTTTATAGAAATCTATTTTTCTCTTCTAGTCCCAAAAATGGTGACTATAATGGGGGCCTATAATCAAAATTTCTCCCTTGAGATCACATAAATAAATTTATTAATATATATAATAAAATTATTACCAATGAATTTTAGATACATGGCTTTATGTAACTAAAGAAAAAATATATTTTTAATTCTAGTTTAATGATAAAACAATAGGAATAAATTACATGTCCTGTAATATTTTCTTTAAAGGTTTCAATGGATCATTTTCATTTTATTTGATTTCTAGGAATTCCCTCCCAATTTTTGTATAAATATATTCATTAAAATATTTGGGGATGAATATATTTCTAAACATATCACATTTTATAGTGTTAATTTCATTGTTTTGGGTCGTATTATTAATAAGATTTCACCAATGATCTACCTCACCTTACAAATATTAAACGACTAAAAAAACATTCTATTCTCTAAGAACATAAGAACATAGAATAACTTTTCTGTTGCATTGGTGATTTTTTTTGATGATTAATAGATTCTATCAACCACTATATTATGTTAGAAATTTAATAATGAATGAATCAATGTAGTGTTATTACTTCCATGGAGTCCATAGTATTTTTTTATGATTTATGTTATTATTTGGAATATGATGAATTTTCGTGAAACTTTATATAAGATTTTTACTCCACACCCCATTCCATTTTCTTATGAATTGGGTGAAAATTTTAACTATACATCATATTCATTGTTTACATGATTCATTGCAACCAATGTCTAAGAAAATATTTTATAGAATGAACTAATTATCAAATAAAGTCATCATATGAAAAGGAATAGTTTTTTATAATATTAAAAATCTCAACACAATAGTTTCAACCTGTGAATTGTTATATTGAACCTATATCAATTTTGATTCAATATAAAATCTTCTAGGTAATATAAATTTATTTTTAATTACCTAATCATGAAAAATTTCTTAACCCTGCATTGATACAAACTAATGTAACAAAATTATTTCATAATTATGTAATAAATTATTTCCCTAATTTTTCTATACATCCCACATTATATCACACACAATAACAAAACTTTTATGTGTCTTTGGAGATTATATTGATAAAACACATATTTTACATACTTTTTAAAACCTCTAACAAATAGTATTATATTCCGTTACACTTTTAGAAACATAATCTATAATATTCTTATTCATAACAAAGAGAATGAAAAAATAAGAAAGGATGAGATCACATGACTGGTAAGGGTAGAGATAAAAGATATATGTTAGAGATTATAAGTTAAAAAAATATGAGCATGTTGTTATTAGAATATAATCTTGGGTCATGGTCACAACCTAAGAGAATCATACCCAATATCATATCAATTATAAATTAAGTATCATGGAATAAGGCCATGGAATAATATAGTACATAAGTAACAGGAGTGTGAATACATGTGCCGATAGTCATGAGCTATGATAACATATTATCGAAAAATTAATTGGGCATAAACGTAATCATTTTTATCAAAAAATATTTTAAGTATAACCACCAATGAATTCATATTGTATTTTATTATTCTAACCTCCTAGCCATAAAATATTTGTCTTGGGCCAACCACCCATGTCCCATAACCTTTTTCGACATGAGATATCCATCTATAACAAATCATAATATCATGATATTTAAATCCTTACCCAATGCATTATTGTGAAATAAATGAATCACGTATCACATAGTGATAAAATACACTTATGTGTGATATTAAATCATGAAATCATTAACATTACATGATCATAAGACATCTGGATAAGGAAGGTGTATTATATTTATATAGAATATCCATAGTGAACAAATAAGAAACATTATTAGATTTTTACATATATAAACCCCTATTCAAATAGTATTAAAAAATTTCGTTAATAATAAAAATAATTATCATTTTCTATTGATAATATTAATTTAATAATAAATATTTGGAAAATAATTGGTGTCGATATTTATTTTTAAGCTATTAAATATTTGACTGGAATTTCTAATTTTGATTTTTTTTAAATTTATGGAATTGTATTTATGTGGAAAGCATTAAAAACTGGCTTTTTTAGAATTTTTTAAAGGGAGAAAATTTTGATGGAATAAAATTAAAAAAATATTAAATGAAAATTCATTTGATAAATAATGTGAAGTCCGTTGAAGAATAAATTAATAAATAAATGAATAGTGTACATGGAAGTCCATAAAAAAATATAAATAATATGGATTTGGAGGAG
The DNA here is from genome assembly GCA_963277665.1 of Viscum album. Lineage (NCBI taxonomy): Eukaryota > Viridiplantae > Streptophyta > Magnoliopsida > Santalales > Viscaceae > Viscum > Viscum album. Next base: position 2,050,717,668 of record OY728137.1, read on the forward strand.
AATGTTTCATAATGAAAAATAAAAGATAAGTTCATATCCAAATAAAAAGATCATTTCAATCAAATCATGAATAAATGGTAAATGAAATTGTGAGGATATATGTAAACCATTTAAATAATCATAGGAGAAAGAAATATTTCGAGTTTTAGATAGGAAGAATAATTATTTTCCCTACATGAAAAACCCGACATGATATATGAGGATTTCAAAATTCTATTGGAAAGTAAACAATTACTTTCAATGTTCACTTCCATGGAGGGAATTAACTTTTTATATAAAAAACATAAACAACAAAATTACATTTTTAGAACCATATTCGTATATATGTAACCATTTATATGATTCAATTGTAGTCATTCTTGACACACATATTAGAATTGTTTTATTTATATTCATCATCAGATTTTATTACTTTTAGTCATTTTGTATATGTTTTTCAATGGATATGTGGGTCCATGTTCATTTATATATGTTCCTAATACATTGATTTTTTGGCAGTTGAATCAGTGATGAATGAGTTTTTGGTAATTTCATGATAAACATGACATGATTTGTAAAGATAATTAATTTTTATATCATCATTCGTGAACCATATTAATTAGATATATTGGTCCATGAAATCATATAATTTTTGAATGAATTTATTGATACTTATTCAAATAGAAATGGATATGTTTTTGAACAAGCATTTAGATTTATTATTGGACAGACCAGAACATGAAAATTATATACTAATGAATGATTAATTTTTGATAGTTATATAATTGAAATATAATTTTTATATAATGATAATGATGTTAATATAATATCACTATATTAGAGAATATTATTTTAAAAGATTTGATATGATATGGGAATTAGAAATGTTAGATAATAACATGGATATAGATTTTATGAATTTTCTTTTTCATGGCAGGTGTTACTCTATAATATTTCATTTAACCTTTCTCCATATTAAAAAAAATGACCCACCATCTATGATTTCACGACCTATCCACTAGGCCCCTGTCGTAACTACCCCAAGCCTGCCTTCCATAGACCCGGGGATGGCGACTAGCACCAAAGGCGTAAATCCCTAAACTAGGAGGGAATTGCCTTTATAACTTCAACAAACAGAACCAGAGAACCAGTGGAAGCAAAATATATATAAAAACTGAATACAGAAGAAGTGCTGGAAAGTACAAGGGGCATAAATACAAAACCAACAGTAAAGTACTAGGAAAATACAAATAGGTACAACTAAAAAGACAAACATCTGGAAGGTTCCTAGCAACTCCTGGGTCGTCCACCGCAGATCCTACATGAAGGGTAGGTAAATATATCCTCCTCAGTGCACCACATCTATATGTCTTCTCCTGGCCCCGACTCGTCGTGAGGTCCACCTCTATGTACCATCCATCCCTCGTACACTACGCCTCGGTTAGCATTGTCCGTCGTCTGCATCCAACAAAATGAGATGCGGGCATAGCCCGTGCAGGAATGAATATAAAGATACTCAGTAGGGACCCTGAGACCCTTAGTGTCTCACAAAATCCACAAGGGATAAACCAAATTAGAACAACGCAATAACGAAGTATCGACCATCCCTACTTAGGAATATGCCCATACATATACCTAAGTTATCAATCATAGTCTGGCTCCAACTATCGACCCAAAGAAAAAACTATATTTCAAAAGAATAAAGTCAATACCAATGTTGATAATGGTTGAAAGACATGACTCCGTGCACATAGGTATAAAACTCATGAAGTGGGGTCGGGAAGATTAGTTGTAGCCTCTGAATCATCTCCTCTATCGAACCCACGTAGGATCCTAGAACAATATCTGCGATGTCGAACCCATGTAGGATCCTGACATAGAATTAGTCACTGTCGAACCCACGTAGGATTCCAGTATAGTATTTATTGATATCAATCCCACATAGGATCCTGGTACAGAATTCACTGCTGTCGAACCCATGGAGGATCCACGTACAGAAGTAATCACTGTCGAATCCACGTAAGATTCTGGTACAGTAGTCATCGCTGTCGAACTCATGTTGGAACCTGGTACAGATGTCAATGTTGTCAATCCCACGGAGGATCATGGTACATAAGTCATAACTGTCGAATAAACGTAGGATTCTGGTACAATATTAATTGATTCCAAACCCACGTAGGATCCTAGTACAGTAATCACTGTTGTCCAACCCACAGAGGATCCTGGTACAGAAGTCGTCACTGTCGCAGCCAGCCCTAGGGTTCCGGCACACAACACGCTCGATTCCGGAAGAGTCCGCTCATTCAGAAAAGTTTTGATACATCAACTATCATGAAGTCCTGATCTTATGAATCCCGTAGTTTTGTTTCATCATAAATAACCAAATGCAATAGACGGTGCATCAATCGGACGCTCGGCCTGAGGGTTATTGGCATTTCCGTTCCAATGGGCCGATTGGATATCAGGTACAATCCAACCCGGCCACACTCCATCCTCATTCAAATCCTGTGTGGAGTATTCCAAAATGACCGTCTCATCAAACAAAATCCAACATAGTCAACGGTACGTCAATCAGACGTCCTGTCCTTAAGTTATAAGCGTTTCTGCTCCAAGTGCCTGGTTGGTTTTTAGTTCAATCCAACCCGGACATACCCAAATATCGCCAAAACCTTGAGCGTAATACACCTAGATGAACATATCGATCCAAGTAATCGTACTCAACTGACTGTATGTCGATTAGAGGTCCCTAGCTCATGTTATGGGTGAAAAACAAAATGAGGTCAAAAGAGGGGGGGTCGGGGTCTGGTCCGGCCTGGCCCAACCCGCCCTGGGTAAGACCGAATTGGGTAGACCTGACCCGGATCCGGGTCTGGACTAGTAGGGTGCGGTTCGGCCCTATGGCTATAGCCCATCCCACACAAGGGTGGCCCGGCCCGTGCGGCAGGCGGCCCAGCCCGCGCGAGGGCTTCTCGGCCCGCATGACAGGCGGCCCGACACGGTGTCCGGCTACGGCTCGGCCAGCGGGCCGAGCGTGGAGTTTGGGGGGGGGGTGCTTTGGTGTTCTGTAATGGCGGCGCTAGTTGGAGCCGCACAACCTTCCCAGGACCTAAACGTGGGTTCCGCTCCACCGCCGCAGCCGGTGCCATGGCGGCCTTCTGCCGGCGGTGGGCGTGGGGCACCGCCGCGCTCTTCCACGGGCCACTAGAGTCCTTCTGGTGGTCTGTTTTTCCTCTTGTCTTTGCCTGCGCCCCTATCAGGTCCTATTATTCACTGGGATGGTCTCAAATCAGGGTTTCCATTACGTTAACCTATCGCCTATCAAACCACACATCAAGAATGAATTGACCGAGAGTCTGGGATTGTTCATTAGCTCGTGCCCTCCGCGTTAGAGGCTTAAAAAATAATCCAGCATATAGTAGAAATATAAACTAACCTCATCATATTCTCTAACCCATACAGCAAATGAAAACATCCGAATTCTTAAAAATATGAACTTGGGAATATAATCATACTTAAAATCCATCCCCTACCTCGTATTTGTCATTGCACGTCAACGAGCCACGGAAGACGGGCGTCACGGAAGTCACGCGTCGAAGAAGACAGAGGTTGTTTCATCAACATCGGAGGAAATAACGTTGCCGTTGGTAGCATCCATTTTGGTTGGCGTCCTCTCCCTTAATGTGGAGGAAGATGTTGGTGATGTCCTTTGTGTTCTTCGTGGGAAGAACACTTTCTTTATAATCCTCCAAAACCTCCCAAGGTAATATGTCCAAACAAAATAAGAGAATATCACCCCTCCTTTTAATGTTGGAAAAATTAATTCAAATTAATTCAATCACTCCAAATTAATTAGTTATGTTGATTAACGTAATTAATTACATGGTGTTGGAAAGAACGTCAAAGGTCTAAAAAATTAATTACATGTGTGTGTTGGCACATCAATGGGAAGTCCAAAAGTTTAAGGGAGTTCAACGGTTTGGTGTTTGTGTGGGCCCCACCTTTAGTTATATCATATCAAGATAGGTTAGGGTGTGGTGGGCCACACCCCTAACCTCCACCTAGATACTATAACCTCCATCAAAATAAAATTGTGTTACACACAAATTTTTATTTAATTTGATAATTTTAAATAGTAACTCAAAATAATATCTTCCATTAACGTTGAAAAGTAACTCTAGTAAAGGTCCCCTTAAGCGAATAACTATGTTGCGAGTTAATCGGTGTCCTCGGATTTCAGTTCTGAGCATTGGTTCAAAATATAAAAAATCCCGCACGTACGTTTACTGAACGTACCTGAACAAAACATAAAAAATTGATTCTGGGAACACCGGGACACAGAATCAGGCGCTGTCAGAAACTACGGACTCGTAAAATTACCATGTATTTAAGAGAAAAAAATTTCCATGGAATTCCCAGGTTTTTAAATTCTCCCCACCTTAGGGCTTTACGTCCCTGTAAGCTACAACACATACTAATGGAACAAATGGGGGTATTGAGCACACATCTACGCCTCCCACTCCCATGTGCTCTACTAGAGGTTCTCGTGCTGCCAGTGAACATGAAATAGAGGAATAGACCGTCCACATAATACCCGCTCCTATCGATCCCCAATCTCCACTGGAAACTTTGTTAAAGTCACCCCGACATCGATATCTAGCTCTTCAGGGTCGAGGATATGGGACGGATCGTGGACGTATCTTCTCAGTGGAGATACATGGAAGACGTCGTGCACCTGGTGCAACTGAGGTGGAAGGGAAAAGCAGTAAGCCACCTGACCTACCCTACTAGGGACATGAAAAGGTCTGACGAATTGCAGAGAAAACCTTCCGCCTCGACTAAATATCTATAGACCTCGTCTTGGTGAGACCTGTATAAATACAGGGTCGCCATCCTGGAATTATAGTGTTCTCTGTCTCCTGTCAGCATGTGACTTTTTCCTGCTCTTTGAAGTCTTCAACTGCACCGGGATGATCCGCACCTTCTCAATCATAGATCATACCATCTCCGGTCAGTAGGAAGTTGTCTGACATGGTATGTCTGTCGAATATCACCCAAATCGATTTGGGTCCCCTAGACGTATGTGGAAGACCCATCACGAAGTCCATGGATATATTATCCCTCTTCCACATTGGGACCTCTAGAGGCTGAACCAAGCCTGCTAGTACCTGATGCTTCATTTTCACTTCTTGACAAGTGAGGCATTGAGAGACAAACTCCGCTAATAACTTCTTCATACCTAGCCACCAGTGCTGTCATCGAAGGTCCTAGTACATATTTAACAATCCTAGATGTAACTCTAAAGGGTCTGCGTGGAACTCTCGCAACACATCCTCCTGAAGTGAAACCGGTTCCATGGTACATCTTCTGAAAGGAATGACATGCTCCCCACCTTTAGAAAATCCGATGGGTTCCTGCCCTAAGGATATGTGAGAACATCATCTCTCGCAGTCAGCGTCCCCATGCTGCGCCTCCCTGACTCGCTGAAGAATTGGGGATGTGACTGTGAGAGACTGTAGAAATGCTTCTCCATCCTGATCCACAAAAGATATCTGCAATGTGGCCAGCTACAATGTCACCTCTCCTATAAGATGAATGCCTATTCTCATACTAAGTGCTTTGGATACAACGTTCTCTTTTCCAAGAGTATAAATTATCTTGAGTTCATGGTCTTGGTGGAATTCAAGTCATCATCGTTGTCTCAGGTTCAGGTCCTTATGCGAGAAGATATAACTGAGACTCTAGTGGTCAGAATAGACTGCAAAGAATTCACCTAATGAACTGTGGGTGATACTAGACAATTTTAAAGAACTCTTCTACACCCTTCTTCCCCTACGTCCTACAAGAGCTTCTAATATTTCTTCTTTGCCAAAAAGAGAAATCTAGTCTCATCCCCTGGATGAACCACGCCCATAGACTAATACAGTCTATCCTAACATGCACAAGATTAATTCATGCCATGGAAAATGTCATAAGGCCTCGACGCTACTACCAATAGATCCAACTTTTACTCTCACCTCCAAGGGTTGAGTAACATTGTTGGTATTAGTGTGTGGTAACTGGGTCTCCTCTAGTAGGAATCTCGAATGTGAGGGTCAAGTCATCAGTTTTATCTAAATATCATAGAATTATCCACACAAAAGGTAGGAAATCAAATGTCACTAGGACAAGTGTCTTTTATTTCTATAGCTCAAAGTACATAGAATCAAAGAAACCACAAACAACGACATCAACGAAGCTAGAAGATTCATTAAAAAAGTACTATATGCCTGTAACTTGTCCCGCTCTTGTCCACCTGCTCCTGGATCACTATGGTCGTAGGCCTCAGCTTCCTGTAGCTGAGCTCTCCCCAGTCCACCTATTCCCAGCGATCGGGGTGGACCTCCTGGTGGTGGTGGTGGTGGTAGGGCCCCGAAACGTCATCCACCACCTACTGCTCAGTCAGCTCCTCTACCACGTCCACCTTCTCCCAGTGGACCACCACGGTCGAACCTCTGCCTCTTCCTGTTAGGACCCTCTAATACTTGCTGCTCATCTGCAGGATAGGTCGGGCAATCTTGATCCACGTGACTTTGCTTGCCACATACATAACACTGCCTGCTCCTCATATGGATAGCTCTTTCTCGTGTGCACCGCACAACCGAAAATGAGTCATGCAGTCAACCACCTGTGGGTCTGGTCCTCTTAGACCCCTGCATCTTCTATCTACTACTAGAGGTAGAAGAATCTAGTGCATGTCGACTACTGGTGGGTCTCTTTGCTGGAGACTGCTCAGTAAGGAAACTCTCTACAAGGAGGGCTCACTCTAATACCCCCATCTACGTAGGGATGTTAAGGTAGATCATTGAATCCCTGATCTCATGCTTGAGTCCCTACTCAAAGGTCCAGGCCCTGAAGAATGGGTCTCGTACCATATCTGTGGAGTAGCATGAGAGGTTGGTAAAACGTGCTGAGTACTGAGCTACTATCATACTGCCCTGCTGCAGATGAAGTAACTCTTGAATCTTCACCGCATGAAGGGTGGCTGGTACAAAATCTGCCCGGAACAGGCTCTCGAAGTTTGTCCAGATTAGGGATGCCTTATCATGCACCTGATTATCAGGCTCCCCAATCTTCCTGCTGGTGTCTGTAGGAGACTCGTGGCAAGGATCACCATGAGGCCGACTAGTGTCCCTACCAATATAAAAAATATCACAACAGCCTCCATCCAATCCTCAGCTGCATGTGGGTCCTTCTCTCCCCGGAACCTGGGAGGTCTCTCACGCTAGAACTCATGCAACACACTCATACGACGTTCACTCTCTGTTGTTGGAGCTGGTGGTATCGGGGGCCCAGCGGGTATGGGTACCGCTGGTACCTCCACTATGATGGGGCCCTACACCGAGGCCTCGTCGCTCAGTGGGATATCATCTCATACGAAACTCGGAACCCTAGCTGGATGCCTTCATGAGGCCATCCAGAAAAGAAACAGGTGCACCACGGTTAAAATAGTATACCTGGTGAGCTGACACAAAGTAATCATGATGAAAACTTTTTCAAAGGAAACACACATGAAATCAGAATTTTCATGCACTTAATCGGAAATTAGAAGATAGAGCCCTAGTGTATGGATACGTCGACCGCCGCACCAACACCGGTTTCCCTAAATTGATATCCACACCCAAAACACTTAACAATATTACCATTAAAAGAATCAGAGTCTACGTTTTGAGGTAGAACAAACTCCTCTGATACCAATTTGTCATGACCCATCCCCCGAGGCCCGTGTCGTAACTACCTCAAGCCCGCCTTCCATAGGTCAGGGGCTGGAGACTACCACCAAAGGCGTAAATCCCTAAATGGAAAGGAATTTCCTTTATAACTACTTCAAACACAACCATAGAACAAGCGGAAGCAAGCTCTATGTTAAAACTGAATACATAAGAAGTGCTAGAATGTACAAGGGCCAGAAATACAAACCCAACAGTAAAGTATAAGGAAAGGACAAACCAGTACAACTAAAAATACAAACAGCTGTAAGGTTCCTATCAGCTCCTGGATCGTCCACCACAGATCCTACCCGAAGGGTAGGTATATGTAGCCTCCTCAGTGATCCATGTTCGTCTGTCTCCTCCGGGTCCCGACTCATCATGAGGTACACCTCTAGGCACCGTCCAATCATCGTACACTCCGCCTCGGTAAGCGATGTCTGTCGTCTGCATCCAACACAATGAGGTGTGGCCATAGACCATGCAAGTATGAGTATAAAGATACTCAGTAGGGACCTAGAGACCCTCAGGGTCTCACAAAATACCCAAAGGATAAACCACAGTAGAACGATACAATCATGAAGTATCAACCAAACCGACATAGGTATATGCCTATAAATATACCTAAGTTATCAATCACAGTTCGACTCTAACTCCCAAGACCAAGAAAAAACCATACCACAAAGGAAGAAAGTCAATCACCGCGTTGATAATGGATGAAATACACGACTCATCTCACACAGGTAAAAAAATCATGAAGAGGGGTATGGATGATTATTTGTAGCCTCTGATTCATCTCCTCTATTGAACCCACGTAGGATCCTAGAACAATATCAGTGCTATCGAACCCACGTCGGATCCTGGCACATAAGTCGTCACTGTCGAACCCACGTAGGATTCAAGTACATTAGTCATCGTTGTCGAACCCACGTAGGATCCTAGTACATAATTCACTACTGTTGAACCCACATAGGATCCTGGTACATAAGTCATCAGTGTCAAACCCACATAGGATTCCGGTACAGTAGTCATCGATGTCGAACCCACATAGGATCTTGGTACAGAAGTCACTGCTGTTGAACCCACGTAGGATCCTGGCACAGAAGTCATCACTGTAGAAACCACATAGGATTCCAGTACACTAGTCATCGATTTTGAACCCACATAGGATCTTGGTACAGAAGTCACTGTTGTCGAACCCATGGAGAATCCTGGTACAGAATTCGTCACTGTCGCTACCAGCTCTAGGGTTCCCGCACACAACACGCTCGATTCTGGGAGAGTCCGCTACTCGAGCCAAGTGTCGATACATCAACTATCATGAATTCCGGATTTTATGTATCCCGTAGTTCCATTTCATCAAAAGGAACCCAATACAACAGATGGTGCATCAATCGGACGCCCCGTCTGAGAGTTATTGGCATTTCTGTTCCAAGGGGCCAGTTAGATTTCGAGTACAATCCAACAGGGCCATACTCCAGTCTCATCCGAATTTGGTGAGGAGTATTCCAAAAGGAACGCCTCATCAAAATTAATCCAACGTAGTTGACGACACGTCAATCGGACGTCCAATCATTATGTTATAAGTGTTTCTGCTTTGAGGGCCTAGTTGGTTTCGAGTTCGATCCAACCCAGACATACCCAAACATCGCCAAAACCTTTAGTGTAATATAATAAAACAACCGACTTGATCCTAGGAATCCAAAGAAACTGATTGTGCATCGATCGGAGGTCTGTATCTCATGTTATGGGTGAAAAACCAAATGTGGTCCGAAGAAGGGGGTCTGGGTCCGGTCCGACCCTGCCCAACCCACCCTGGGTCGGCCCGAACCGGGGCGACCCGACCCGGATCCGGGTCCAGCCTTGTAGGGTACGGCCCAGCCCAGTGGCTATTATAAGGCCCCGGCCTTAAACCATACCTAATCTTGAATTATTACAAGATTAAACCCTGAGGATCTTTTTAGGTTTAGAGTTTTAGAAAATTAGATCATAAAACATGCATTACATTCCACATTTAAACAAAGTGGTTACATAAAAGATACTAATAATTTTTACCATAAATGTAAACATATTTAAAATAAAACATGGATTCTCTCTTGAAACTTCCTTGAAACTATCATCATATCATGTACCTTTCCCTTTACCTGTGAAAAACATTTCAAAAACATGGGATGAGCATAAAAATCTCAGTAAAGGATATAAAAATTGGAAAGGAAACATGGGTACATATATACATAAGAATGAAATCATACGTACCCATAAAACATAAGAACTTTAACATACCTCATCAAATAATGAATAAATCATATAAATCATAAGACATAAAGGTAACTTGAGGCATTCATAACATTCTACATAGGGAGTAACCTGCTTGGTTACGTTTGGAATACCCATCATAGTATATTCCCTAAATCTCTTCGGATAAACCCTAACGTTTCACTCCTTCGCATTAACCAATGCATTGGAGAGCTATATCGGGCTCACCCACCCTTAGTTTATCATGGAACCACCCGTCTTCATACTAATTCCCAAGATCCTCAACATAATCGTATCACATAAAACATGCATAAAAGAAACATAACATTTCCACCATTCAATCACAAGATTTCAATAAAACACATTGATATAAAAACATTATGAAAACCATTTTCAATACCAAAATAAAAGAAAAGTAAAACATGGTATTTATTTTTCTTTTTTTTAAAAAGGTATGGCTTGTAGAGGAAGACGAAACTCAAATAATGGTCATTGCAGCGGAGAAGTCGTTGTCGCCGCATACGTACGACAAAAACATCCCCTTTTGTCATTTAGTAAACGCTTCGTATAAAAAAGATTCTTTTTGAATAAATGTAAATGTCAAAGGGGTTTATACACCGTATAAAATAAGGTTGTGTATAAAACAAAATATGCCTCAATGAAAAGAGATTGAGACGAAGTCCCATACCTCGGGTCCGACTTGACTCGATCGTTATTTAACGTCCTCAATAATAAACATGAGTTAATTTATATTTTCTTAAGAACACTTTTCATGTTAATTATTACTTTTATATCAATTATTTCCATATTATAAACATTATTTAATCATTTAAGTTAATAATGTTTGTTTTGTCGATATTTGGTTCTTAAGTCGAAAGTGGACTTCTTAAAATTACATGTTGTTCGTGTGGTCAAAGGTTCTTTATATCCAGAATGAAATTCATGATTTGGATATCATATATATCATATATATCTATCATATACATGTATTTATAATATCAAATAATCATTTAGAGGTAAGAAATGAAATGCACCATTCATGGAGACGGTAAGCCGTACGTACGCATGAACGCTACTTTCATTTCTATGTCATATTAATGGAATTAAAACTAAATGAGAGGTATGTATATTTTAACTCCATAATTATATTAATCATTTATATGTAACATAAATAATATATATCCATTAGTTATATGTACTTATAATAGTACATTACATTTGGGGATAAGAAATGAAATGCACCGTTTATGGAGACGGTAAGCCGTACGTACGCATGAACGCTGCTTCCATTTCTATTTCGTATTTTATGAAATGGAATCATAATGATACAAAGGCTTATTATATTTCTAGTGTAATATCATATATAATATCATAAATCCATCCTTTATACATCCCACATATGGTATTAACAAATCAAATCACTTTGTGGGGGCGGTAGTCCGCACTTCCTTGAATGAAGATATCATGTTTACCCATAATGGAAACCATAAAGGTATGCCCAAAATGAAAAATACAGAAGCTTAAGGAAAACATAATAATATTATATATCATATATAAATATAGTTTCATCTGAATGGACACCATTAAAGGTGTTAAAAGAATGTTGAACAATCATCATTTCGGGAGGCAGAAATTCGCCATCTACGGAAACAGTATGTTCATTAGCCATTAGATGTAGTTGTGTGTAATTGTATCTCGAATATTTCTTATAAAATCATCCTATTATATTGGAGATACTGGAGTTGTTACAAAATAAATGAATAAAAATAGTTTAGGGGGTTGGAGAATCAAAATAAAACAAAAGGAATCAAGTGAATACATTACCTTAAAATCGGGTAACTCCCTTGGTTTGAGCTCGAAGGCTTCCTTGGGAAGACAACATCCCAATGTGAGGCTTCAATGAGTAATATAGGTAAGTGGAGAGACACAATGGGTGGGGTATGTACGATCCAAAGGCTTTGGATGTGTGGGTAAGGAGGTAGGGGTGGGGGCCTTTTATAAGAGGAGAAGAGGGGCACTCTTGGAAAGTAAAGAAATGTTACATTATTTGAAAATGAGTTTCTAATTTAAAAGGTCCCACATTGATATAATTCGAGGATAAGGTGATAAGGATTTGAAATATACCCAACCAATAGGTCTTTCACAAATTTATGTCTTGGATTTTACATTATCTTTTCATTTTATTTAAATCCTTTATTAATGAGGTAATCGCTGCATCATCATGATGTCATATCTAATTTAATATATTTAATGTCTAAAAATTATTGAAAAAATATCATGATTTACAAAATATTTTTACATTTCTAATGAATATTTATAGTCAAAAATCGGACTTGTATGACCCCATTTACAAATTGATATAGTAAAACAACTCATGTTTGTGTCATTTTAATTTTAACATTAAATAAAAAGATATTAATGTCATTATCCTACCAAAGTGGCTCCATGGGGTCCCCAAGTTGACCCATGTCTTGTATTGGTCGGCCATGACACATCCAATAAGGGTAGGACCTGTGTGTATGTATTTTCAATTTATTATAATATCATTTTTGCCTTAAATTGCATTAATTACCTCTAATCGCGATTAAAAACTTAAAAGTTACTATTCACCAAAAAATTATTTTAATCTCATTGAACCACATTTTAAATCTTAATGAAAACCATGTATGTCGGATTTTTGAAAATAAAATCATAGAAGTGGAAAATTTTCATTTAAACGAAAAATCATTTTCTTTAACTATCACTTATTGGTTTCACTATTCATAAAAAATTTAAGTTTTTCAGAAAAATACCAAAAATTCACCCTAAGATATATTTGATATTCTAAATTCAAAAATGATATCTATTTTTACAAAATTAAAATCATATAATTTACATTAATTAATTTAATAATTAATTCCCGCTGTCATGACAAATAGCGTGTTTTTTATGAAACAATAAGTATCAAAAGATTAACACCAGTTTAAGTCCAATATCAAAGTGAAATTGATTCCAATGACCACCATTGGATTAAATGGAAAAAATATATTCTAATTTCACTTAAAAATCAATTCAAAAGATAATCTAATCATATAAATAAATTAGATTAAATAGAGGTTTTGAATTAAAATACAACATTTTTCACTATTCATTAAAAAATGAACTTTATCGGAAAAATACCAAAAAATCACACAAAGTAAATTTTGATGTCCCAATCATAAAGAATAAGTTTATTTTGACAAACATAGCTTATAAAATTGTCAAAATATAGATTTAAAAATAGTTTTCCATCAAAAGGCAGTAAAACAATCTTTTAAAAATATTATTGTATTCCATGCTTAAGATTGGATTTATTCTCATTTTAAGCCTCTAAACACTATCTAATTCACTAATAGACATAGATAAAAATATCTATTATTCATTAATTACTTGGGATGTTACATCCTTCCCCCCTTTAGAAAATTTCATCCCTGCAATTTATTTACTTATCGAATAAATTGGGGTACTTATCCCTCATTTCATTTTCAGATTCCCATGTTGCCTCTTCCATCATGTGGTTTTTCCACAAATCCATTACCTGATTAATCACCTTATTCCGTAAAACATGCTCCCTATGGTCAAGGATCTGGACAGGTTGTTCCTCATAAGATAGGTTCTCTTCTAGTTGAACTACCTCTGGACTCCAAACATGAGATGGATCTGGCATGTACATTCTCAGCATCGAAACATGAAAAACATTGTGTACATGAGATAAACTTGGAGGTAAAGCCACCTGGTATGCAACTGATCCAACTCTCTCCAGAATTTCATATGGTCTAATGAACCTTGGACTCATCTTTCCTTTCTTACCAAATTTCATCACACTTTTCCATGGTGAGACTTTGTGAAAAACATGATCACCTACCTCAAAAGATAGATCATTCCTCCTGTTGTCCGCATAACTCTTCTGCCTGCTCTGAGATGTTCTCATGTGTCTCTGTATCAGCTGAACTTTTTCTGCCAACTCTTCTACCAATTCTTGTCCCATCAGCTTTCATTCATCCACTTCATCCCAAAAATCTAGAGTTCGACACCGCTTCCTATATAATGCCTCAAATGGTGCCATCTGTATACTAAAATGAAAACTGTTATTATATGAAAATTCAACCAAAGAAAGATTTTGGTCTCAACTTTCCTGATAATCCATAGATCAAGAACGTAGCATATCCTCCAATGTCTGAATTATTCATTCTGACTGCCCATCTGATTGAGGATGAAAAGGTGTACTAAAATTTAATTCAGTACCCAACGACTTCTGAAGGCCTTTCCAAAAGTTAGAAGTGAACCTGGGATCACGGTCAGATACAATGGAGAGGGGAACTCCATGTAACCTGACTATCTCTTTATGATACAAATGGGAAAGTTGATCTAGGGAAAAAGTATCTCGTATAGCAAGGAAATGAGCAGATTTAGTGAAGCGATCAACAATAACCCAGATTGCATTATTACCTCGAGGGGTCATCGACAATCCCTCAACGAAGTCCATGGATATATTCTCCCATTTACATTCTGGTATTGGTAAAGGATGAAGCATCCCTTTCAGTAACTACCGCTCTGCATTAACCTGTTGACATGTCAAACACATCACAGTAAAATCAGTAATATCACTTTTCATTCCATCCCACCAGTAATACTCCCACAGATCTCTTTACATCTTAGTACTGCCAGGATGAACTGAAAATGGAGATATATGAGCTTCACATTACAACTCTCCCTTACACTGTGAATCAAAAGGCACACACAATCTCTTCCCAAATCTCAAAACACAATCATTATCAATTTTGAATTCAGGCAACTTACCTTTCTGAACCAGCTCTACCTTTTTCTGCAACTCACTGCCTTGCTTTTGTGCTTGCTTGATTTTGTCTGATAGAGAAGATTTCACTGATACCTGAAACAAAACAGAAGAACATCCTACACCAAAAACTTCTAATCCATAGTTCATAAAATCTTTAACCAAAGGATCACGTTCCAAACACAACATTAATAATGAAGCATTACTTTTTCGACTCAAAGCATTAGCCACTTTATTTTCTTTTCCCGGATGGTAATGAATCGTACAATCATAATCCTTGATTAATTCTATTCATCTCCTCTGTCTCATGTTCAATTATTTATGAGTGAATATATACTTTAAACATTTGTGATGGGTATATATTTCACACTTTACTCCTTACAAATGATGCCTCCTAATTTTTTAAGCGAAAACAATAGCAGCTAATTTCAAATCATGTGTAGGATAATTTACCTCATGAGTTTTCAACTGTCGTGAAGCATAAGCAATTACCTGATCATTCTACATTAAGACGCAACCAAGTCCTTTCAATGAAGAATCACTGTAGATAACAAACTCCCCATTCCTGGAAGGTAGTGCCAAAACTGGATCATTCACCAATCTTCTTTTCAATTCCTGAAAACAATCATCACATTCTTTTGTCCAGATAATCTTAACACCCTTACGAGTTAGCTTAGACATTGGACTAGATAACCGGGAAAATTTTCTAACAAACCTTCAGTAATAGCCTGCCAAACCAAGGAAACAACGAATCTCTTTTACATTTGTGGGTCTTGGCCATTCTTCAACAACCTTTGTTTTTGTAGGATCAACGGTTATCCCATCTTTAGAAACAATGTGACCAAGGAAAGAAATTTGTTGCAACCAAATCTCACACTTGCTGAATTTCCTATAAAATTTATTTTCCTTTAAGGTTTGCAAAATAACCCTCAAATGTCTTTCATGCTCCTATTTACTTTTAGAAAACACCAAAATATCATCAATGAAAACCACCACAAACTTATCCAAGAACTAATGGAAAATTCTATTCATTAAGTCCATGAATACAACAGGTGCATTGGTTAGCCCAAAAGGCATTACTACAAATTCATAATGTCCGTATCTTCTACGAAACGTAGTCTTCGGAACATCTGCTACCTTTACCATTAGCTGATGGTACCCCGATCTCAGGTCAATCATTGAAAAAAACTGAGATCCTTGGAGCTGATCAAACAAATCATCGATATGAGGCAAAGGATATTTGTTCTTAACAGTGATGTTATTCAAGGCTCTATAATCAATGCAAAGTCTCATAGAACCATCTTTCATTTTAGAAAATAAAACAGGAGCACCCCACGGTGATGTGCTAGGTCGAATGAATCCTTTCTCTAAAAAATCATGCAATTTCTCCTTCAACTCTAAAAGTTCAATTTGAGCCATTCGATTAGGGTGTTTTGAAATTGGCTTAACATCAGGAACTAAGTCAATAGTGAATTCAACTTCTCGATCTGGTATTATTCCAGGCAACTCATCAAGAAAACATCAGGATACTCATTTACCACTGGAACATCATTAATCTGAACAGTTCCCTTGTTTTCAACAATATGTGCAAGGTAACATTAATTTCCATCTTTTACAAGTTTCTCGGCCTCTTGATAAGTTATCAATAGTAAGGGTTCATTCATGTACACAAACTGAAAGTCTTTCTGAAAAAAAATCTTCTTTAACTCTACAGTCAATCTTACATGGTAAATAGAGAGCCAATACATACTCAGGATAACATCAAACTCTACCAGAGATATAACAATAAGGTTTTCAAGTAGGTTCTTTCCACAAATAAGGATAGGAAGATTATTATAAATTCATTTTGCCTCAACATTTCCCCCAGGTGTTTTTACCACATGTTCAGGAGTCATTTATTGAGATGGTATTCCAATTTTACTAGAAAAGGTTTCAGATATGAACGAATGTGTGGACCCTGAATCAAACAACACACTAGCATAATCTGAAAAAACAAACAAAGTACCTGATACAACTTCATTTGATGGCCCGACATCTGCTGAAGTGGTTGCAAAGGATTTCACCACCCCTTTCTGCTTGTAGTCTAACTGCTTCCCATCACTCGAGCTCTTTGTCGGACACTCGTTTTCATATTGACCCATCTCATTGCACTTAAAACATTTCACTAACTATAAATCAAATCTAGACTTACCATCACCTTGATATTTTTCAGTGCAATCACGAGCCTTATGTCCCATCTTACCACATCAGTAGAACCTTCCAGAATTAAGAAGTCATTCCCCAGCATGCCTTTTACCACATTTATCACAAACTGGAAACGTAGTTTTCTTACCATCAGACTTTTTTGAAGAATTCTTCCCTTTCTCCGGCCACCTCGGTCTCTTCTTCTGGTGGTTTTTATAGAACACTTGATCATCGATAAAATCCATTTCCACCTTCTCAACACATCGAACAAGCTTTTCATTAATTTTAAACTCATGAGAAGCTAATGCCCTTCGATATTTTGGTTTTAATCCTGAGTAAAAACGATTGATTTTACTATCAAGGTCTCGGATAAAATTTGGAGCATACCTTGCCAATCGAGTGAACCTCTCTTCATAGACAGCCACTGAGTCTTCCTCTTACCTCAATTCAGAGAATTTGTTTTCCATCGTAAGTCGAATAGCCTTAGGAAAATACTTCTCAAGAAACATACCATTGAATTCATCCAAGTCAAGAGCATCAATCTCATCAGAATCCCTGATATTTTTAACCATCGACCACCACTGATCTGCCTCACCCTCCAAACGGTAAATAGCAATACTAACCTTTTGATTGTCTGAACACCCCATGACATCGAAAATCTTCTCCAGTGCATTAATCCACCCTTCAGCTAACATAGGGTCATATGATCCTCTGAATGATGGGGGATGTTGCCTCAGGAAATGTTCCACCACTGACATGTTCCTCTGCGGTTGATCTGGCTGATCTCGTGCATGGATACCACCACAATTTATCACATGAGTCAACTGCGCCATTACTACAACAAATGGTTCAGTTCCAATTCCGACCATCTGAAGATGCTGATTCAGAAGGTTATTTCCTTCTGTATGCCTTCCTAGCACTGCTTCCTTGTTTCCTCTGCGGAAAACCATTCTAAACAAACATGTCTTAGATTAATCAACATGGTAATCTTTAAATTCTATATCATTTCAAAAATTAATATTTTTTGATAATCATTTAATTGAATTCAAACTCTTAAAGTTATCTAAAACGACATTTGATACCAACTATACGACCCCAACCTTAAACCATACCTAATATTGAGTTATTACAAGATTACACCTTGGGGATCTTATTAGGTTTAGATTTTTAGAGAATTAGATCATAAAACATGCATTACATTCCACATTTAAACAAATTGGTTATATAAAATATAGTATTCGTTTTCCCATCAATGGAAACATATTTAAAATAAAACATGGATTCTTTCTTGACACATCCTTGACACTATCATAATATCATGTACCATTCCTTTGACTTGTGAAAAGCAGTTAAAAAACAAGGGATGAGCATAAAAATCTCAGTAAGGGATATAAAAATATGAAAAGGAAACATGGGTACAAATATACAGAAGAATGAAATCATACATTACCCATAAAACATAAGCACATTAACATACCTCATCAAATCATGAATAAATCATATAAATCATAAGACATAAAGGTATCTTGAGGAATTCATAACATTCTTACGTAGATAGTAACCCTCTTGGTTACGTTTGGAATACCCATCACAGTATATTCCATAAATCTCTTCGTTGAAACCATAATGTTTCACTCCTTCACGTTACCCAATGCATTAGCGAGCTATATCGGGCTCACCCGCCCTTAGTTTATCACGGAAACAACCGTCTTCATAATAATGCCCAAGAACCTCAACATTATCGTATCACATAAAACATGCATAAAGGAAACATAACATTTCAACCTTTCAATCACAAGATATAAATACAACACATTAATATAAAAACATTATGAAAACTATTTTCAATACCAAAATAAAAGAAAAGTAAAACATGGTATTTATTTTTCTTTAAAAAAAGGTATGGCTTGTAGAGGAAGTCGAAACTCAAATAACGGTCAAGGCGGCAGAGAAGTCGTTGTCGCCGCATATGTACGACAAAAACATTCCCTTTTTTCGTTTAGTAAATGCTTCGTATAAAAAGGATTCCTTTTGAATAAACGTAAAAGTCAAAAGGTTTTATACACCGTATAAAATAAGTTTGTGTATAAAACAAAATATGCCTCAATGAAAGGAGATTGAGACGAAGTCCCATACCTCGGGTCCGACATGACTCTATCGTTCATTAACGTCCTGAATAATAAACATGAGTTAATTTCTATTTTCATAAGAACCCTTTTCAAGTTAATTTTTCCTTTTATATCACTTATTTCCATGTTATAATCATTATGTAATCATTTAAGTTATTAATGTTTGTTTTTTTCGATATTTGGTTTTTAAGTCGAAAGTGGACATCTTACAATTACATGTTGTTCGTGTGGTCAAAGGTTCTTTATATCCAGAATGACATTCCTAATTTGGATATCATATATATCATATATTTCTAGCATATACCTGTATTTATAATATCACATTATCATTTAGAGGTAATAAATGAAATGCACCTTTCATGGAGACGGTAAGCCGTACGTACGCTTGAACGCTACTTTCATTTCTATGTCATATTAATGGAATTAAAACTAAATGAGAGGTATGTATATTTTAATTCCAGAATTATATTAATCATTTATATGTAACATACATCATATATATCCATTATATATATGAACTTATAATAGTACATTACATTTTGGGATAAGAAATGAAATGCACCGTTAATGGAGACGGTAAGCCGTACGTACGCATGAACGCTGCTTCCATTTCTATTTCGTATTTTATGAAATGGGATCATAATGATATAAAGGTATATTATAATTCCAGTGTAATATCATATATAATATCATAACTCCATCCTTTATACGTCCCACATGTGGTATTGACGAATCAAATCACTTTGAGGGGGCGGTAGTCCGCACTTCCTTAAATGAAGATATCACGTTTACCCATAATGGAAACCTCAAAGGAATGCCCAAAATGAAAAATAAAGAAGCTTATGGAAAACATAAACATATTATATATCATATATAAATATAGTTTCATCTTAATGGCCACCTTTCATGGTGTTAAAATAATGTGTAACAATCATCGTTTCGGGAGGCAGAAATTCGCCATCCACGGAAACAGTATGTTCTTTAGCCATTAGATTTATTTGTGTGTAAGTGTAGCTAGAATATTTCTTATAAAAACATCCTAGAATATTTAATATACTAGTGTTGTTAGAAAATAAATGAATAAAAACAGTTTAGCGGGTTGGAGAAGCAAAATAAAACAAAAGGACTCAAGTGAATACATTACCTTAAAATCGGGTAACTGCCTTTGGTTTGAGCACAAAGGCTTCCTTGGGAAGACTTCTGTCCAAAGTGAGGTTTCAAAGAGTAAAAGAGGTAAGTGGATAGACAAAATGGGCAGGGGTTGGCCGAGCCAAAGTCTTTGGAAGTGTGTGTAAGGAGGTAGAGGTGGGGGCCTTTTATAAGAGGAGAGGAGGGGCACTCTTGGAATGTAAAGAAATGTTACTTTATTTTAAAATGGGTTTCCGATTTAAAAGGTCCCAAATTTATATAATTCTAGGATAAGGTGATAATGGTTCGAAATATACCCAACCAATTGGTATTTGACATGTGTATGTCCTAGATTTTAAATTATCTTTTCATTTTATCTAAATCCTTTATTAATGAGGTAATCGTTGCATCATCATGATGTCATAAATAATTTAATTTATTTAAGGTATAAAAATTATAAAACAACTATCCTGATGTAGAAAATCTTTTTATTTTTCTAATAAATATTTATAGTAAAAAATATGACTCGTATAACCCCATTTGAAAATTGTTTTAGTAAAACAACTCATGTTTTTGTCATTTTAATTTTCATATTAAATAAAAAGATATTAATGTCATTTTCCTACCAAAGTTGCTCCATGGGGTCCCCAAGTTGACCCATGGATTGTCTTGGTCGGCCATGACACATCCAATATGGGTAAGACATGTGTCTAGGTATTTTCATTTTATTATAATATCATTTTTTCCTTAAATTGCACTAATTACTTCTAATCGCGATTAAAAACTTAAAAGTTGCTGTTCCCCAAAAAATTATTTTAATATCATTGAACCAAATTTTACTTCTTAATGACAACCATGTATGTCAGATTTTTGAAAATAAAATCACAGAAGTGGCAAAGTTTCATTTAAATGAAAAATCAGTTTCCTTAACTACCACTTAGTGGCTTCACTATTATTCAAAAATTGATGTTTTTCAGAAAAATACCAAAACATCACCCTAAGATATATTTGATATTATGACTTCAAAAATAGTGTCTATTTTTAAAAAATTCAAATCATATAAGTTACATTAATTAATTTAATAATTAATTCTCGCTGTCATGACAAATAGCGTGTTTTTATGAAACAATAAGTATCAAAAGATTGACACAAGTTTAATTCCAATTTCTAAGTGAAATAGATTCCGATGACCACCATTGGATTAAATGGTAAAAATATATTCTAATTTCACTTCAAAACCAATTCAAAAGATAATCTAATCATATAAATAAATTAGATTAAAAAGAGGTTTTGAATTAAAATACAGCATTTTTCACTATTCATTAAAAATGAACTTTATCGGAAAAATACCAATAATTCACACAAAGTAAATTTTGATGTCCCAATCATAAATAATAAGATTATTTTGACCAACATATCTTATAAAATTGTCGAAAGATAGATTTAAAAATGGTTTTCATCAAAAGGTAGTAAAACAATCTTTTAAAAATATTACAGTATTCCATGCTTAAGATTGGATTTATTCTCATTTTATGCTTCTAAACACTATCTATTTCACCAATAGACATAGATAAAAATATCTATTATTCATTATTTACTTGGGATGTTACAGTTATGGCCCTGCCCACACAAGGGCGGCCCGGCCCGCCAGGTAGGTGGCCCGGCCCGCGCGTGGGCGGCCCGTCCCGGTGGCCAGCCTCGGCTCGGCCCGCTGGCCGAGTGCGGAGCGGGGGGGGGGCTTGGTGTTATGTAATGGTGGAGTAAGCTGGTGCTTCCCAGACTTCCCGGAACCCGCACACGGGATCCGCTCCACCGACGCGGGTGGGGCCGCGACGACCTTCCGCCAGCGGCACGCGAGGAGTGCCGGCCACCGCATCCGGTCGTCGGCACCTCCACGCTGGTGACCCGCGCCGTCGTGCTCTTCCGCGGGCCACCAGAGTCATTCCAATGGTCTGTTTTGCCTCTAGTCTGTGCCTACGGCCACCTCGGGTCCTATTCATCACTGTGACAGTCTCAAATCAAGGTTGCCATTCCATTCACCCGTCACCCATCAAACTGCGCATCAAGAACGAATTGATGAAGGTTCCGAGCTTCTTCGTTAGCCCGTGCCCTCCGCATTAGAGGCTTAAACTGTAATCCATCTTATAGTAGAACTAGAGACTAACCCCATCATAATCTCTAACCCATCCCACAAAAGAAAACATTTTTGTTCTTAAAAAGAAGAACATGGGAATATAATCATACTTAAAATCCAACCCCTACCTCGTATTTGACTTTGCACGTTGACGAGCCGTGAAAGATGGGCGTCGCGGAAGTCGGGCATCGCGGAAGACAGACATCATTCCGTCAAGGTCAGAGGAAATAACGTTGTCTATGGCGGCATCCTCTCTCTTGACTCGAAGGAAGATGTTGAAGACGTCCTTCGTGTTCTTCATGGGAAGAACACTTTCTTTCTAATACTCCAAAACCTACCAAGGTAATATGTACAACCAAAATAAGAGAATATCACCCCTCCTTTTAATGTTGGAAAAAATATATTCAAAAGAATTAAATCACTCCAAATTAATTAATTAAGTTGATTCACCTAATTAATTACCTTGAGTTGGCAAGAACTTCAAGGGTCTCAAAAATTAATTACATGGGTGTGTTGGCACATTAATGGGATGTCCAAAAGTTTAAGGGAGTTCAAGTGTTTGGAGATAGTGTGGGTCCCACATTTAGTTATATCCTATCAAGAGAGGTTGGGGTGTGGTGGGCCCCACCCCTAAACTCCACCTAGAGACTTTAACCAACATTAAAATAAAAATTTGTTACACACACATTTTTATTTAATTTGTTAATTTTAAATAGTAACTCCAAATAATAACTTCCATTCACGTTGAAATGCAATTGTAGTAAAGTTCCCCTTAAGCAAATACCAGCACTGCGAGTTCATCGGTTTCCTCGGATTTCAATTCTGAGCATCGGTTCAAATGATAGAAAATCCCGCACGTACGTTTACTGAACGTACCCAAAAAAAACATCAGAAATTGATTACGGGCACACTGGGCCTCGGAATCAGGCACCGTCAAAAACTGCGGACTCGTAAAACTCCCATGTATTTAAGAAAATAATGTTCCACCGAATTTTTGGGTCTTTAAATATGAAGTATTTTGTTGTGAATAAATTTGTATAAGTTCAAGTGATAAATAAATGTTTTCAATGGTTTCATAGGGGTAGAGGAGGGGTCCTTTTGTAAAGTGGCATTTCAACAAATATTCATTTCCTAAGTTGTAAGGCTATAAATTTAATGTGTATGTAGACAAATATTATAAAAATAATAGTTATTTATCATGAATCTGTACATCCACATAATTAGAGTGATGGTTTAATGATATTTTATGTATTTATCAATTAATATGACACTTTTATAAAATATTTTACAATTAGAGTTGTAACTAAATTTATACCCGACCAACAAAATTTTATTAACATAGATTATATTAAACTAATTAAATAATATTTCCATTATTAATAAAATATTTAATCCATTAAATCCAATTGATTTTAATTTTTAAAAAAATAATAATTTAATTGAAAACATAATATATATATAACAATACATTTATAGAAAAACTGAATTTTTAAACATTAACTGTTATTAATATTATTTCATAGAAACTATTAATAAAATTAATTCCAATGAAATTTTTATTTATTATATTATATTTATCCAATATTTGTGATCAATTTAATTTGATATGATAAAAATAAAAAACAATAGAAAATACTTCTATGAAAATATCATTGTAAGCATTAATTTTTTTTACAATGTCAGAATAAAATTAGTTATTCAAGTACTATATAATTGAATCGATCCATTGGAAATATAACCATTCATTTAATTTTATAAAAAACACTATTAAATAATAAAACTAATAAATTAAAAAAAGGTAAATGTATTATCATAATAATATAGTTTGATTAAATAATATATTTTTACATCATTCCTAATCTACCATTTATATTATTTTATATATTTTTTTAAAACATTACACATCATCCTCATAATATCTTCTTAACAGTCATATGTCAAATGTATATATATTTAGTATCCATATCTTTAATGACCATATATAATAGTAAAATTCCATTCCAATATATAGCCTTTCACACATTAATAAATAAATTTCATTTTATTTACTTCATTCTCAACATACATAAATATATATATGTGTTATGAATTGATGTCCTTATTTATATAATTATAATCGATGTTATGACCTTCATAGAAAATTTAGAAGATGTAGTATTTAAATTATTGTTCTATTTCTTTACATACATATTTATCTGACTTGTAATTTACTTGTTGATGTTTCATATTTTATTATAATAATTTAATAATTTTAATATTTTATTTTAATATTTTATATCAAAAACATTAATCACAGTAATTTTTCGTCTATGACGCATATGAAACTTGCTAGTCAATACATTATATATTTGATGGAAAAATACATTTTAAAATATCAGGGTGTTATAAATGTAGTGCTCATTTAATGTAGTTTTAGTAAGAAATTGGGATTCACATGCTAATGGACCAAACTAAGAAGTTGTTACTGTTTTTTGTGAGTCATTATTTGTTAGTGGTTGAGTTAAAACATTAACATGGATACCCCTAGATATCAGTATTAATCTTTTGTACTTGTAAATATTAGCTTAGTTTAGTTACTTATAGTTATGAATTTAGAGTTTGGTTTTGGTTAATGACTCAGTAAATGTATTAATAAAATAGACTAGTAGTCTATCTCAATCTAATGAAATTTGGTAATCCAAATAGTGTGAATGAATTAATATTAAAAAGTGGTGATTTTCATTCATTGTGTGGTCTTAAGAATGAAATAGATATTCTTTTTATTGAGAGTGTTTGGGAGATGCTCAGGTCTGATACGAAGAGTGTAATGGTATGTTATATACCAATGACATAAACCATGGTGTCGTGCCTTCAATATATTAGGAGTTCATGAATTTCATTGATAGTGGGTAATTTTTTTGGTTGTTGTAATTAATTAGCATGACTATGTGTGTGCAGATGAGATTTTTTATGAATGATCATTATGATGGGGGAACCTTATATTTTATTTTCTCTATGATTATGTATAAAGATTTAGAATATAATTAAAACATGTATTTTGTAAAATGATAATCATTATGGGGTCAGAGTGAGAGGACCCACATGTTTTGATTAGTGGAGATAGATTAGGTGCAATTCCATCATATCAAAAAATCAAATAAGACGTGGAATTAGATAAATAATCTAGATTTATGTTTCTATGATACATCACAAAAAATAAAGTTATGGATTTTAAAATTATTGAAAACATTATGAAGAGTTTTATGTAATAATCCATTTAGGTTTGAGTTAATGAAGTCAAAAAATAATTGTGTTCTAAATAGAGAAATACTCGAACATGTTATAGTTTTTTGACTATATTAGGAATTATAATCTAGAAATGTATTTGATATATTTAATTCAATGATGTTGTGTTTGTTTTTCTAGTGGTATATGTTTGGGTTGAGTTTATAGGGATCAATAAATGGGAAAACAAACAATAATGTAGGTAGAGAACCACTACATTCTTCGTTGAGTGGAACCATTTACCCAATGATAGTTCCAGGAGTGCAAGTAAACACTTGTAATAATTAGTTGTAGTTCCTCTCTATATGATACAAAGTGAGCTACCAACATTCTAGTTCCATGGGTACTTGATGATTCCCAGTAATATTTACAATACCATGGTCAATTTGGTTATTTCTAGTTTTATAATTTATATGACATTAATTTTTGTTTGTTTTATTTGTCTAAATATATGGGAATAATATGACATAATCCATCCCTCTCCGTCAATAAATTATCTATTTATGGGATATATTTTTTATTTTTCATCATTGATTTACGACTATGAGGTTGATTCCATAGGATTACTATGTAATTAGGTCTATATGTTAGTGATTCATTGATTTTGTTGTGGATTCTATGAGAGTATGAATGATTTATCTTTTAAGAAGTTTCATTTGAGTGGGATTAGGATGGTGATGGGAGTGATAAACACCCTTTTATATATGGTTCAGTTCATTAGAGGAATTAAAATCCAAATATTTACATGTTGTGGTTGGTTGATATTGGCCGATGTTGGTGGAAATGCTTTGATTAGAGGATGACTGCATTTCCTGAGGTCATCAAATCCTAAATATTCCTTCATTGGTTTATGAATATTTATAGTTGAAATTTAATTTTCTATAAAATCACTAATGTGTGATTAACCCTGAATTTGAAATGAATTCTTTCCTTGACATGTGTGAGTTGTATTAAATTTATAGTTCCTCAACACACCATTTGATCACTATATAATAATTCCTTGGTCACCAGTTTACATTGGAACAACCTAAAATATGTATTGAATAATTTATTGACCAAAGGTGGTCATTGTTTTTTTAAAAAATTAATAACATATAGGGGGTTTTATTGATTGAGGTTTTCTTATATAAGGGTTGGATCATATGGAATCAATGTGTTAATTACTAGTATTTCTATATATTTTTTGTTACATTGGGTGAGTGTTCAACCCACACATGTTTTTATTATAAGCTGAATGTACCTTGGTTATGATTTTAGTTATAGGATAATTATATAATGAATAACACATCATAGATCTAATTTTGTGTATTATGTTATTCTCAATAATTAATGAGATTATTAGGATGTGTTGTTTTAGTTATCATCATACAATGGAATGGTTTTGATCTTATTATAAAATCTAATTATAAATTGATAATGTAATATGATATATACTACTGAACCATGGTTGGTACCATATTCATGTTTTAGATTTTGAGAACTATATAATACAATGATATCACAGTGAAAACCTTCGATGGGTGGAATATTGAAATTGTTTTTTAACTTAAGAGGCCACCCAAAAATTAATGTGAATTCTAGTTTTTTGAAGATTTTCCAACGCACGCGACACTCATGATTTATTCTCCCTTTTTAATAAAATATTGTATATTAAATTTTAAAACAAGTTATTATTTATATCATATGGTTATATATATTCATAGTATTATACATGCGATGGGATGTGATAATTATATTTAGTTGGGTGAGTATGGTAACCATAGAAAATTCGAATTTGATGTTATGTGATATGTGTAACATTCCATGGTAGTATGCGAACCATTTTGATTCACCTTGGGGGGAAATAAATTATTGTATGAGGTGTAAATTATTACATCTATGGATATATTATGACATATGTTGATAGATAATTCCTATCAAGGGTGTAATTATGCATTGAGTTGGGTGTCATGATAATTATATATTGATAAATGTTTAGGGTTGGGTATTCATGAAATCCATGGATGGAGAATGGTTACAAATTTACCTGTGTTCTAGGTTATATGTAATGATAAACATGTATATATTGTGATATTTTTTTATTCGATATCTTATAGGGAGGATTTGATTCTTAGTAAGGCTGTTGCGATGTAGAATATTTGACATGGTTCCTTAAGAAGACATTGGGATGTGTGATGGTTTTGCTCTACCCATTTTATACATATAGTCATGTTATATTTCTTGTGGGAATATGCGATATAGTAAAACATATCAGTAGAGACACGATATCTCTTTATATAACAATGTGATGATATACTGGTTATATTTGAGAACATAAATGCACATATATTTCATTATTGAATTCATATATTCCACCATAATCATATATCATAAATCATCTTTAGTAACCAAATTCACTTTTTTAGCTCATCTAGTATCGTTTGAACACTTTACTCTAGTTATTATTTGTAATATTTAATATATTATCCTATATTATTATGAGAAATAATTGAAGTATTCTATACCACGGTTCTATGGGATTTCATAGAGGCATAACTATATTTGTTGGATACACCCTCATTATACGATTTTGAATGTCCTATAGTCTCAACTAGAAATATAAAAAAAAGATAAAGAGATACCTAATCCATGTATTTTCTTTCTAATAGTGTATTTCTATTATACAAAACTGAATTTGACTCCTTAAAATGTTCCTAGATGAACGGACATTTTCCTAAAGACTCCTAAATCAATGATTTATGCACCCATGATAGATAATAATTTGGATTTATACTTATGTATATAGATTTATAGAGAATTCATTACTTTATATAACAAGGGAAGGTGTTGGTTTAGGATTCCATTTCATTACCTAGTAAAACTATTAGATTAAAAAATATTTAATTTTAATCTCAATATAACTAATATGATGTATAGAAATTCCCCCCAACCATTTATTGGGTTAACTTAGTGTCTCATATCTCAATAATTATTGGTACATATATCACAAAATTCATGAGTAAATATTTCTTCAACAATTTATGGTATCATATTTTGAAATATTGAGCCTAAAATGAATAAAAAGTAGAATTATAATAATAAATTACCGCAAAATGTACATTAATGGGAAACTTAAGGAATTAGATATAGGAATTAGTCACTTATTTATAAATATTAGTCGATGGTATTCTATAAAATGAATTGGGTGTAGGATTTTGGTGAAACACCACGAACATATAATTGGCTAAAAAATCAATATATTTTATATTTTTATAATCTTAAATGAAATAAGACTATTAAATGCTATCATATATTTTATTTATAAAATCTATGGTATCTAGATCAACCTACTTATACTCCATGTGATGAAGGGTTCTACCTAAAATGATATTAATTCTTGGTCTATTGTCAACTTAGTTTTGAGGGATTTAATTGCTATCAAGTTCTCTATATATGTAAAAAGGGTTTTACATCACATTTTATTGTACCCTCTTAATCTTCTTTATAGTGACCCAACAGTAGTATCCTAGATCCGATGTATATTTTTTTACATTGGAATAAGAAAGAGGGATTTTAATCCCAATGGACTAAACTATTCAGTATCCATGGTAAAATAGATAAATTTTTGTAATTGACATTACATTTTAAAACATAAAATACACAGTGAATTTTATTTTTGATTTATATTATTATATTTAGAGTATCCCTGCATATCAATCAGAATATAATCTATAGAATCCCATGGAAAATAAAATATAAGAAAGGTGTGATCTCAAAATCATAGTAAGGTTGATCATTCAAAAGAATACATGAATAAATAATTCATAATCAATATGGGAAGGTGAAAAACTAAAACACGTTATATTTAATAAATAACTTGAACATTATGTATAAGGAATAAAAGTTGATCAAATAATGACATAAAAATAATCACATAATGTGGAAACATGATGATGTATATTCTAAATAATATAATTATTACTTGGAATATCAATAACTTGATCCGTAATGATGGAATTCATAATAAAATACATAAAAAGCATACATTTAAGTCATTTTCCTAGAAATATTTAATTTCAAAGGTTTCTTCCATGATATCTTATACTGTTAAGGATTGTTCCATGATATATATATATATATATATAAATTGGTAAGGCCTTATCCAAAACCATATCTAGTTTGTCTCATGAGACATATCGATGCAACGTGCAACTATAGGAGGCCCTAACCATTATATAAAAAGTTCAATGTAATTTTTATATGAATGATCTGAATCATAATCAACATAAACATTCATATTGAAAAAATAACATGTGAAATGTTAACACTTACCCAATCAAAAAACATTATCATATACCATCTAAAGTAATATTAATGACATTAATCTGGTACATCCCATTCAAAATGATCATAAATCAACCAAATATATAATAAGGATGGTATCAATATAAAATATCTCCAATGGATCATAAGTACATTAAAGGGATTTTGACACTTATGAATAGCCATAAAAAAATATTTAAAAGTAATTTTGAGTAAAATATACATCCCATTGTGAAAATAATTTTTAAAAAATAATCTTTATAACATTGATCGGTCATGATGGATGGAAAATCCATACATGCTAATTATGTTAATAAGAATGGTTCCTTTCACATTTTTGGTAAAAGTCAAGCATTATTTTTTTCTCTGAAAAAGACAACAATATTACATTCAAATTATATTAAATATATTAAAAATTTGTAAAAAATACGTTAATAAACAATTTTTTATAAGGTTAAAAACAATTTAAAATTATTTTCAGAAAATAAGGTCTATTTATAAAAATGGATTTCAGACTAAAGAGAGAAATAAAATCATATTTTAATAATGGAATTTTCACAATGATCATGTGTACCTAATAGAATAAAAATGGTACTATTACGTGAGAATTATAATGAATAACCATAATATTATAAAATAGATTTATTTTAATATAAAAATATAATATAATTCCCTAAAGTGAGACTTAAACCAAAACAATCTCAAATAATGATGAGATTTTTAAATAAAACCATCCACTTTGGTAAAATTTAAATCATAATCCCCATGAAATAAATACCTTTAGATGAAACATTAAATACCATAAAGGTAAATGAATTGATGACATACCATACAAAATAGAGTTTATACACCCCGAAAAAATATATAATTTGCGAATATGGAATATGTATCATGGATTTCAAATAGGGATGAGAAAACCTTACCCCACACATCCCTTGGATGAACTAAATATAACCTCATGTATAGAAGTTTTAAACATGTTGTTAAATATTTATATAACTATATTAACATTTATAATATCATACATTATGCTTTTATAATATCTTATCACCTCTTATTTAAAAATTATTAATTATCTAATTGTTTCATGTGTTAAGTTTCATGTTTTCTCAAGCATGTTTTATCATGAAAGATTCATCTTTTGAACATATTATATAGTTACATGATCTAAAGAATAATAATCATGACATAATTATCATAATTATTAATCAATTTTAATTTTTAAAATAATAATGAAAAGTTTTTAGGAAAAATGAAAAAGTTAGTCTCATGATGATGGTAAGTCGTACGTATGCATGAGAATTTTTTCCATTTTTCAATGATCAATATGGAAAGATGTTATGTAATATTTTATCAATAAATTATAATGAAAATATAATATATATTCCATTTTATTTCTTTACATATAATTTTATATATCATCAATCTATTGTTATGGTGAAGGAGATTCACATTGCTTCGTGAGGGTGACGGTCCACAGGTACACCCAGGATGTTATCCTTTATCTGTATAAAAACGAAAATGATACATTATAATTTTAGAATGATAAATATTTAATTAATATAATAAATATTACATTTATATCACATATATTCATTATTTTTATCCAAATTACCTTCCATGTATTGCATTTGTGAAAAATGAATCACATCACTTCATGAGGCATTAATCCCACATACACATGAGCTACCTTATCATATCCCCTACGTAATGGAACTTAAAAAGGTATAGATGATATAATGAATAAATATGTATAAATTTATTTTATATATATATATTATATCCATCATTATACCCAGCAATGAGAGGTTGTAATAGGAAAATGAATGACATCGGTTCGTGGGGAGGTAGTCCACCATACTCATGAGTAATGACTTCATAACAGATTTCAAGGAAGTTGGAGTAATTTTAGGTCATTAAATTTTATAAAAAAATATCACTAAATTTATTATATTTAGGTCACTATATCATCAATATTTAAAAATAATTTTAGGAGGCTTGAGGAATATATAAAATAAAAATGCTCATTGAATAATGCTACCACTTCTTTGGTAATTCTCCATATGTTTGCACTAAATCCTTTATATATTGGATTTATTCTAAAAATAATGCCTCTAAGATGAATAGAGAGACGTTGGAAAGTGATTTTTTAGCTATTGGGTGATAAAAGATGTATGATGGTGTGAAGAAGAGTGGAGAGGGGGTGCTTGTTTATAAGTGAGGTGAGTGGAACACTTGTAATTGTTGGAAGGAAAAAAGTCATACCCATGTTTTCCGCTTGAAAATAGGCCCCAAAAAGATTATTATAAATAATTATACAATATAGAACATAAATATAGACATAATATAAATATTTTAAAAAATTATGTCAAATAAATTATTATTCTTTTAGTTTAACAAATTTAAAATCCATTTTTACCATAACGACGATAAATTATTGATACTATTTGTAATATTAATATTGATAAAAAATTAAATTGAAATTATAATAAATTAAAAAATATGAATATTAAGAATATTTATTCCTTTTTTCAAAATTAAATTCATTGAAGCGGAATATTATAATTTAAAATTAATCATGCACACATGATGAGAAAACATGTTTTCAAAAAAAATATTCAAAAGATTACAAAGTCTTTAGATCAAAATTAAATATATAATTTATTTTAATGATATTAATTTGATGAATTGTTATAAAATTTTACTAAATATAATTTGAAACATATTAAAAATATCATTTAAAAATATAAATAATTTTTATGAATTAGAAGCATTGAATTTAAATGCAATATTTTTCACATTTTTGAAAAACAAAATATTTCAGAAAAATCAAACAAATTAACCCTATGATAATTTAGATATTATGATTTCTATATATAAAGTTATTATTTTAAATAATTTTATTAATGTAGAAAAAATCAATTTAAAACAATGTGTGTAAAATAAAACTAAATCACATATTAGAAAAGATGTTGTTTTTTGAGTAAACATTTATTTATCTTGGAAATATTTTTTATTTTATTACTAAAATGTATATAACCATAATTTTCATAAGTTAATTATTAATATTAATAAGTAATAATTTAAGTATAAAGTTATAATTATAAATTTTTAATAATATCATTTTAATATAGTATCTCATTTCTGTCAAACCCTGTGTTGCATGCACTACATGCTTTCGATGCGATTGAATTTATATAAAAATGAAAATATTGTAAAGTCAAAGGATGTTACATTCCATTATAATCTTTTTTTCATACCATTAACACTACATAATATTATATTATTATTTTAATATATTGGGGGTATCACATTCCACCCCCTTAAAAAAATTCATCATCACAATTTAATATTGATCTCTTTAATCATTGTTTTTCATTTGGAAATACCCATATTGATATCCAACATCATGAGAAGGGTTAATAATATATCCTCTAGAGTAGTGATAGGGAAAATAGAATGATAATTTTGAAAAATCACATAACTAGTTTTCTATATAGGAAAACATAGTTATGAAATGAAAACATTGACATGGAAGAAAAACGTTAATAATTATATAGAGTGATATTGGTCCATAATCACCATAATGTGAATAATAGATGAAATGTGAAGGACCTAAATATAATAAATATATACCCCAATAAAGAAACATAATCCTAAACCATCTAGATTTATTTCAATGTTATAAAACTAAAACATCTTAAGTAAAAATGACCATAAACCATAAATATAAAGGATAAAGATGATATCAAAATAAAAAAACCTCTATGGATCATAATAACATTAATGTTTTGGAAATATTATTGACTAAAGATACCATAAAAATATATTTAACAACATTGGTGAGAGAAATGTACTTTTAATTTTAAAAATAATATTTTATAACTAAAAGTTCAAAATAAATTTTGAAGAATGTTTTAATTGAAAATAAAATTTAATACCTATAAAGTATTATTTCAAACATTTATTGATCATTATGTAAGGAAACAATGTACATGTTGACTATGGTAAACACAATGATTCCCGCCACAGTTTTTATAAAATCTATGTGATAATTGTTTTGAAAAATTATGAAGATTCATTTCAAAAAAAACTCTAAATAGTAAATATGTGTAAAATGTTTTTTAATATATATTTTTTTAAATTTTTAAACAATTTAGAAAAAATTTATCTAAATATTTTTTTTGAGGAAAACAGATTTCCGAATGAAGAGAGAAATATAGTTGTATTATCATTAAAAAAATGTACATAATTTTATGTTCAAAAGTGTTTAAAATGGTAACATTACATGAAAACGATCATGAATAACAAGAGTAAAATTTAATAGATTAATTTTAAGATAGAAATATCCACTAATTATATTAATGGATTCTTAATCGAAAACAATCCTAAATAATTATGTGATTGTGAAATAACCCCTTAACACATTGGTGACTTTTATATCATAAGCCCTGTGAAAAAAATAACTCTAAATGATTCATTAAATAACGTGAGGATAAATGGATTAATGATATAATATAAAAACAATTATATCCATGACCTGAAATAAATAAGTAGTGAATATGGTGCATGTATCAGGAAAGTAAAAGTGAGATAAGAAACCCTTACCTCACACATCTTTTTGGATGAACGTACTTTAAACTAATGTATACCATATTTAAAAATTTTATTAACTTATTCTAGAACCACGTTAATATTTTTAATATCATATATGATTCTATTATAATATCTTATCTCTTATTCATTAATAATATTTCATTATTCTCATTGTTTCTTGTGTTAATTTTCTTGCATTATCATGCATGTTTTCTCAGGAATGTTTCGGTTCTTAAACATATTATAAAGTTAAATTATATATAGAGTAATAATAATTATATAATTATCATATTTATAAATCACATAAAATATTATAAATATTCAGGAAATATGGTTATGAAAAATGAACTATGTTTCAATCATGGAGATGGTAGGTCGTACGTACGCTTGATTAACATTTCCATATTTAATGATCACTATGGAGAGTAGTTAGGAAATATTTTATAATTACATAATTTTAATAATAACTAATATAAAATATTTGTGATTTTATTATACTAATATATATTTACCATGTGATGTGGTTATTATTGAAAGTTACATCACTTTGTGAAGGAGGTAGTCCACACGTACATGAACGATGTTATCCTTTTTCAATCTAAATATGAAAATGATATGTTATATTATAATAATGAAAAATATTTCCTGATAATTTTAATTTTTCCATTTATACAACATATATTAATTAATATTATCCTTATAATCTTCCATGTACAATGTTAGTGAAATAGATCTCAACGCTTCATGAGGTGTTAGTCTTTTGTACACACGAGTGGAGTTATCGTATCCCCTATAGAATCAAATATAAATATTTTTATATGATATAATCACTCCATAGGTATAAATATGCTATAAAT
This sequence comes from Viscum album, assembly GCA_963277665.1. NCBI lineage: Eukaryota > Viridiplantae > Streptophyta > Magnoliopsida > Santalales > Viscaceae > Viscum > Viscum album. The sequence goes on from OY728137.1 coordinate 2,050,753,055, forward strand.
AACATATAGTTACTTTATATCCATCTTCATACCCAACCATGATATATGGAAGTTGAAAATTTGAATGACAATGATTTTCCAGGTGGTAGTCCACCTTACACTCAAATGATGATTTTTTCATCAATTTAATGGAAGTAGGGAAATTTATAGGTCATCAAATTATTATAAAAAAATATGATTATGTGGAATATATTTTTAATATTATATCATAATGTTTTAAAAATAATTTTAATATGTGAAGGAGGAAACAAATTAAAAATGATCGTTGAAGAACGTAACCTTCTATTTGTGTATCCTCATTACGTTTTCACAAAAATAATTATAGGTTCGATTTCTACAAAACAAAATAGGGCTTATATTATGAGTTTATAGAATTTTTTAATTGATTTTGGTAGTAATTGGCTCATCCAAATGTCTGGGAAGGTGTGATGAAGAGGGAATAAGGGGTGTCTATTTATAAGTGCGGTGAGTGACACACTTGCAATTTTTGAAAGGAAAAAGGTGTACCCACATTTCTCACAAGACACAATGATCCAAAATGTAGTATTTGTCTCTAAATAATTCAATAAAATATATTATTGACATTTTTTAAGTTAATTTAACCCAATAATTTAATTTAACCCCATGTAAATCCATTTTTACCATAACTGCGGGAATTAATTTTTAATGATTTCCTTATTAATTTTATAGTAAATTTAAGTGAAACCTATTTTAAAATATAACATATTATGATTGCAAATATTAAATATATTTTAAAAAATTCCATTTATATATGTGTGAAAAATTAATTTAAAATTAATCCAATATTTGTGATGTGAAAGCGGGTTTCCATAATAAAAATTTCTCAAAAGATTACAAAGATTATATATCAAAACACAACATGAAAATTTTTACAGTTACCTAAATTCGATTAATTGATATATAGTTTTATTAATAATAATTTAAATCCAATTCAAAAAATAATTTATGATTATAAATTATATAAATTAAATAAAAATTTTCAATTAAAATGTAGTATATATCACCATTCATCAATAAAAGAAACATTTCAGAAAAATACATGAAATTCACCCTAAGATAATATTGATATTCAGATTGAAAAATGTTTCATTTTTTATAAAATAAAACTTTTAAATTTTTTATAAATTAATTGTAAATTATGTGTGGAAATAGATACTAAATAGTCTTTAAGAAAAAAAATTTGTTTTCAAAAAATATATATTTTTCTTTTACATGATTGTTATTTTACTTATAGTAAATAGATAACAATAATTTTCATAATTCACATAGTAATAATTATAACTACAAATATATTGTCTTGGTCATAATGGTAGTGGTAAATTAATACTATTTTCATAGAGTATCACAGCATTTTCCAACTTGGTGTTATTGTTATTGAACACAATATATAATATTGATTTATTTATAAGAGAAAAACATTTTATAGTGATGGGATGTTAAATTACATTATATAATTTTATTTTCATTTAATAAATGAATTTTAAAATGATATTTATATTTTAAAATATTGTTGTGTTACATTGTTCCATGAAGGAAATGAAATTATGACATTTTGATAATCACCTTTTATCCTGAGATGTTTCAATGGTATCTAATTTTTGAATGAATTATTTAGTATTGAAAGAGTTTCAAAATGATATTCTCTAAAAACCTATGTTGCAAAGAGGATATATATAACTAAAATTCATACTATTATTATTAAAAAAATATTTTAACACGTTTTTATTCAGAATTAGATTTTATTTTATTACCATGTTTATGTTAATGATCTCGCAATGATGATTCTCCCCTACAAATTTCAATATTTATTGGAAATATTATTGCTTTAGAACCGTGATGGGCTAACATAAAAATGTTTTCTTTGTAAAATAAGATCTTTTTTCTTATAGAGTTGATATAACAATATAATTTTATTAGAATAAGATTCAGATGATTTAGGATTAGAAAAATACTCATTTTTTGACTTGCTGAAGTTGCATTACCCTGGTTTATATGGTGTATATGATATCAAGGGGGATTGTACCTACACAATAAGTAATAGAACGGGAACATACACATCTTCCCTGATAACCTCCACTGAGGATGATTAGGGGGGTGACCATTTCATATGAATCCCCATTATCAACTCACATGTTTCATTGATGGATGATGTTGGAAAATATGTAATATGATTATTTGTTTAATGGAAATTCAATATTATAGGGTTGTTTCGGTCAACCAATTGATGAGGGTGTGAGGTTTATAATATTCCTACTATATTGGGTGCACATTCGGGATCCTTTTCCTATGATTAATTACAATAGATATGAATTCATGTATTCATGGATGGATCTATGTTTGAATATTTTATTCAGGGTTACAGTGTAATTGGGGTCAAAATATATATCTCAATATATTTGTGATGATTTCATTCATATATTTCAGTAGTATTCAAGTCAATTATTCTTCAATAATCATTACACATTCATTTTGGTATTTCAATCTGTTATACTTCATCTCTGAGAGTAATTACAATAAATGCATCACATTAATGAAGGGATTGAATACATTTACCCTCTTTTCAACAACTATCCTTTATATTTGAACATCAAAGGAACTATATAATTAGGTTGTATTACCCAAATTAATGTGGTAGTGGATGAATTTATGCTATATATTTAATTTAGTCATGGTATATCTTTTGATATTATGATATATGATCAAGTGGACTCCCTATGTTGGGATGAAATATGAAAGGTCATGAACATTTTAATTGAATAAACTTTTTCAAATTTATTTACAATGTTCCGTTCATTCTTATCATTATAAATATTATTATTGATATCATTAAGATGTTGATATTATTATAGTTGTCAAGGAAGAAGCATTTTGTTGAATAAAATTGACTTTTTTGTCAGAGATTGGACAACTACTAGTTTAAGGGTTACAACACTTGCTTTTGTGTTATCCTACTACCATTCTTATGATCATGGTGTTTTTTTAGAATACGAAAATGGTCATAATTATGAATCCACCAGATCAAATTATATAATAATTATCATCTATAATCCATTAAGATATTTTTCTAAATGATAATTATGACTAATTTAACAAAGAGATTATCCATGAATATTACCTAAAATTGTTAATATGGAAGCAGTACATCAAAAAAATATGTGAGACCATTCCGTATGGAAAGTAAATCTACAGATATATCATTTCAATATGGTATCAAAATTTATAATTTATGAATATTAGTTTCCCTCAAATTGGATTCTATAAAAGCCAATTGTTATTTGCTAAATCACTTTTACTAAATTTCCCTAATATTGGGACAAAATTAGAGGAAAAGTTATTCAGGTTCTATCTTAGTCCTCTAATACCAAAAAAATTGAGATTTTTGGGCTTTTAATGTTTGATACAATATGAGTTATATCCAAACACTTATATTTTTTTCTCTATATATTTATAATGATGCATATCAGGAATTGCTTACATCATTTTATGAAATGATAGCATAGTATTTATCTACATGTGAGAATGTTTCCTAGGAAGATATTTGATATTAGATATTTTACTATGTTTGATATTTTCAAATCAATTAAATTACTGTTTGATTAATTTTGTATATTTTTATTTAATTATGTCATAATGGGGGATATTCTTATCAATCAATTATTAATAAAATTTGATGTGTAGTTTGTCATGATCATTTATTAATTAGGTGGATTTATTACTATTATACAGGCTATAAAATATCCTGTATTTAAATGGGTTTATTATAAGCAGTAAATTATAATTCATCATGAAAATATCCCAATAAGGATCTGTTTCCATTGATTGTAATGTGATTAATCATCTCTAGTTAATTTTTTTTTCATCATACAGGGCACAACGATCTTCTATGGAGATGGTCTCAATATCTCATAGTGGTGGGAGGGATAGTGATGTAACAAATGTTTTCCCTTATTGATAACACTATCTCACTAGGTGATCAGTAATTGGACATTGGGATAGGCCCTAAAATCATATGCATGCCTATAATTCTATCAATATACGTGTTATTACTTCACATCTATAAGAATGGTATTATAGATATATGGTTCCTCTTTGTATTGTTTTTCTAAAAAATATCATGTTACACAACATTAAAAGAGTATTAATTAATAATATTCATGTTTATGAATCCTATAACATAATCTAAACACTCAAATATATCATAGAAGTAAGTAGATTAATTAGTTTTATAAATGATTAGACCACCAATATCATAATCATTTGAATTTTCTTTTTTGATGTAAATCTTTGGTTTGAACCCTCTATTAGAATTTTATTTCTAATTTTAGCATTCTCATTGAGATGAGGTGTAGGGATGGTCAAGAATGGTGATCATAGGTAAATTTCTATTAAAATACATTAAACATAGTCCTTATATAAGAGTTTATTAGTGATACATCGATAGAAAAATAATGATTTTCTAGTGGAAATACCCCCATCCTTGATACAACATGTTTTATTAGAGGGGGTATATTGTAAAATTTGTAATGTGGATTTATTATTGATGATATAAAAGTTGGTAGAGTCAGTAAAAATACACCTAGGTAGATTGGAATTCACCAATTTTATGAAAACTAAGGCAGCATCCCATAAACTATCATATGCTACATGTAGTGTATTCTCTTATGATTAATGTTTATAAATTGTTTTCATGGAAAACACCACATAATTGATGGGTTGTGTCTACCACATATTTTCTATCTACTTCACCATTATATTATTTTTTGTAGGGTCTGTTCAGTTTAACATTTCCATTGAATGTGAATATATTGTTTACTGCGGGTATTTGGGTTTAGTTGGATTGACTAACTGGAAATCTCAAATCAAGCGTAAATAAACTAATTTTATGTAATGACTTTACAAAATTCTATTTATTTATGAGTTCATTTACCCATGACTGGGGAGGGGTATAATTCATTGAAATCAACCAATTATAAAATGCATGATGAATAATAAGAAGAACTCTAATTTTTTAATGAATATACATGATTTTATTTTTCAATCCAATTAGATTTGTTAAAGTTGGATAAAACCCTTGGGGTTAGAAACATTAAGAGTAGTGACCATGTCATCATAGATAAATTGTTTTTTAAAATCCGTATGATTATTGGAACTCAATTCATATAATTAATGTCTTCACTTTATACATCTGAGTAACATATAGATATTTTCACTAAGGTGCAGAATGAATTCATATTTAAATATCTCATCAAGGACAAAACAATATGTATCCATAAATAAAAACATATGTAGTATTTTATTAGGATCCAACTCTATCCAAATGATAAAGAAATATTCATCACCATTTGAAAATATTTCATCATTATATTTTTATCATAATGGTCACATTAGAATTGTCTTATATTGTACACCAATGTAATTTTTAACATTTTAAAATATATATAATTTATTAAAATATAGTGGAGGAAATAATGATGCTTTTTCCTTATCACACTCATTGTTTGTGATGATATAGTTTTATTTTACGATAGAATACCTAGTATAGAAATCATATAATTTGTATGAACATCCCAACCAAGATGGAAGATTTATGATAATTGAAAAATGGGGAGAAATTTCATGTAAAATACCATAGGAGGTACCTTTATGGTTGATAGTTTCTTATTCATTCTCAGGGGAAGGACCAAGACTGTTGTTAGTTGTTTGATCACCATTTGAAAGTGAATATCCATTGTGGCCTTTTTCTAAACAATAATTTTTATTGAAAACTAACTTTTCAGAGATAATTTTTAATAAATTAGATTTTGGATGTTTGGTGAAATAGTTTTTTAGAAGCTTCATGAAATTCAGAACATGAGAATTTTGGAAATTTTCTGTTAAGAACATTATAATAAAGTATAAATATTGTTTTTTATCATTCAAGGTCCTATGATCATGAAAATACCACAATAAAATATGGTGTATACAGTTGTTATTCAAATTCTATAAAAAATTAGGTGGAGATCAATATTGGTTCCAAAACATGGAATTTCAATAATAAATATTATTGACCAACCATTCTGATAGACTTTTGTTATGGTTGAAAGAATAAAACGACTGTGAAAAAATTAAGAATAATCCAATGTATAGATTTCTGGATAACATCTTGTATGAGAAAATTACCTTTCATTGATGTTGATTATTTATACCACAATTTGTGTTTGTAAATTTGAAAAGAAAGGAGTTGATGTTCAATGACCAACATTGGTAGACATAGAACATCTAATTTTCTAGAAATTTTTTTTAATGAAGTTGTTATAAGTGAAAATAATATTTTAATCCAACTTCATAAGTATACCATTTTTTAAGAAGTGCATAAATTTTAATCCTAAAACAATATTGATCATTTGAAAAATAATTCTTCATGAAATATCGAAGTGTTATTGATGTTGGGTTTATTCATTTAAGGAAATTGAATGTAATTCATTTTTTTGATGTTGTTACAAAGGATAAGATTTCTTAATAGTAGCTAGGATCTTAAGGTGAAGATGTTTTCATGAAACGGATTTCTTTAGAATTTGTAATAATGTAGTAACCCATTAATAGTGATGTTTTTAGTAGTTTGAAAAAATTGGTTTTAGAGAAATGGAAATTAGAGAATTGTGTTTTAGAATAGATACTATTCTGTTAGATGTTTCTATGATGTGTGAAGTTTGAGATAAGGAAAAGTAACCAAATGGAGATGTTGATTAGTCAGATATATTTTTCATGCGAATAATATCTATGGATTAGAAGATGAAAAATAAAGACCATACCAATAATATCAGTAAGAGAATTAAAAATGTAATTTTTTAAGGAAATCTGAATCAAATATTTTTTGAACAAATTATTCCTATGAAAATTTACATGACATTGTAATATTTCAATGTTTTTCAATGTTGTGGAATACTATTATGTTTTAATCTGTTTAAATATAATAAGTCTGAATAAATTTTTATCATTTGATGTTACATATGTTTAATGAATATTGAAATCACTAGAGAACGCATGATGTTTCAAGAAGATTTAAGAAGAATCTAAAATTATTTAAAAGTGTTGATAAGTGTCCAAGAAAAATTACAAATTGTTAATTTCTATGAGTAGGAAAAATAAAATTGTTTCCCGCATTTTCTATTCGGAGAGAACATATAGAAATGTTAAATGTAAATCATACATAACGTTGTTCACCCAATATAAAGGTTCCAAAACGTGAAGATTTTGTGTCAGAAGTGAGTTTCTAGAAGTATTATTTTTTGGTTAAATAATTAAATATATATATTTTGGATAGAAGAATGAATAAGGTTTTAGTTCATAAAACAGATAGAGAAGTATTGGATATATAGTTTCTGAGTATATTTTGTAATAAATGAATTTTTTTATAATTATGTAATATTTCAATTTTCTATCAGGTCTAGTTTATGTGAACTGCAATGGATGAAGAATACCAGATAAAGGATTAATAGATATCATTTTTCTAGATGGATACAATCAGATGGAAAAATATTTTATGTATAATCCAAAGTAACATTATTGGGTAAAAATGTGAAAATTTAAATTCGTTCTTTGATGGAACATATTTTTTTATGATAATTTTTTTTAAATTTATAGGATTCTATATAATATTTCGTATTGGTAGATAAGCGGTGTCTAATGGGATTTAACATAAAATTTGGATTCACTTATCTTGAATAGTGAATTTCTATGGACTGACAGGAGTGTCACTGACAAGGATGATGTAGGTTCTCACACTAAGGCTGGACATTGAAAATCATGTGTGCCTTTTCAACATTCTCATATTTTCTTTCTTTTGATGTTGTTATAAAATTAATTGGGAATTTAACTTTAACCAGTTATGATAATTAAATTTTATTGAGTATGATTTTTTAAAATGGCATCCACTAATTAAACCCCCACTTCTATGTGGTTCAATAATACCTTGGAACTTAAACTATTATCATAACATAAGTTCCCCTATTGAATCCTTATCATTGAAAATATAAACTACCAAAATAGAAGCTCTGTTTCTAAATTTGATGAAAATAACATAATCAATGTAAAATAATAATGATACCCTATCACACATTTTTTTGATTTGAGGTTCTTTATTTTTCCACACATGGTTTTTGAACATTTGAGAAATATGTTCCAATAAATTTTGCTGAAAAAAATGAAATTATTGAGAAAAAAATAAATTATATTTTCATGTATTTGTTTTAAATATTTCTCATAATGGTAATAATATTTAAAAAATCTAAGGAAACATGTGAAAAAATGAAAATTTGTTTAGGGAAATACTAATGTTATGGAGGGAAAATTAAAAATATTGTGAAGTAAGTTTGAAGATATTAGAAAGGGAGATGAAAAAAATATTGATCTGTTTTTAATCGTAGTTAATAAATTTGTGTGGAACACCAGATGTTTGAGAGATTTCATGGAATATTCTACCATTTTAGTGAAACTCATCAGAAATAACCTTAACTTATTTGATTCTAAATTTTCTACATTATATGATATCGATGTTTTAACAAGTGATTAATTTAATAACATTCTTAATGCTTTATATTTAAGAATAAATCCATTATTCAAAAAATGAAATGAATTTTGAATCTATGTGAAATATTAAAATGAAACGTGAGGAAAATTATGAATATGTAAAATGTAAGAAAAGAAAATAATGAAATGAATGAGAATATCATGACTCTCATATTCAAGTATTAACAGTGAAGAAATGGAAAGTATAGATGAAAAATACCATATAAATACATCGAGTGTCGAGGAATTGTTCAGTTATATATGAATTTATCTGAGAATAATTTTTTAGAATATGAGAATCTTTCAGAATAAAAACCTTGGCGTAAAAAATATATCAAAACATATAATGAATATAAGAGGTAAATTGGTGGTTATAAAAAGTTCACTAGAAATATAATAGGTCTATAGAGTAAGAAAGTAAATTATGATTTTACAAAAAATTTTAGAAGATGACATTTCAAATATGTTTAGAAACATTTTTATAAATTTTGGGAAAAATCTATATTTCCCAAACAATTATGGAGAAGGAAGAGGTGAGAAATTTGTAGATAATATCAGATTAGATCATAAAACATGGAATTTCATGTGTAGAACACTAAATGAATATATTAATCAGGTTAATAAATATTTAAAGTGGATGAAAAAATAATAAAAAAATAATATATTTCCACAAATAAGAAGATGAGTATATTTATTAGGTTGAAAATCATAAACTAAGAGTTATTGAACAAGGGAGGAGGATGGAATATCTTAGTAAGAAACTTGATGAAGATAAAGGTAATGTTTATAAAACATTATATAGACTAATTGAAGCTAAAAGTTCCTTAAAAAATATGAGTGAAAATTTAAACTTGGAGATAGAGGTAAAAGATGAATCATCTCTAGATGATGGGGAATTTCATTTCAAGAATCTGGTGAAATATCCACCCAATATAAAAAAAAGGATCATATGAATATATTGATCATTCATGAGATAATAAAAAATCTAGGAAGTCATTGATTTATAAATGACTTTAGAAATCTATCATATCAATGAAAGTTTAAAATTACATGTAGAATGATATTTCCCCACACTATAATGAATAAAATAAAAAATATATTTTGAACTGTGGAGATGATTCAATAGGGAAAGTTCCTATACAAATTGAAATCCAAGATTTGATGGTTTTTTCATGTGATGTGAAATCCATGGGCACATAGATTAACACAATTTTCACTAAACATATGTCCATATATGTAAAGAACCGAAATTTTAATGAATTTTTTTAAATATATGAGAATTTTACAAGTCCTCATATTCTAACGGCGTGCTATTCTGAGGCACGGAGTTCCCGGAATGATCTGTCAAAGTATTGTTAAGCTTAAATTAACGTGCGTAAGAAGTTTTCCTGAAAATGTGGAATAACTCTTAAATGATTACTCATATCACAAAAATGAGGGCACCATTACACTCAAGATGGCTGGTTTACCCTAGGTGTGACTTATGTTTAGTCGGTGCGGGCCTTCTGTGAGAAATCCCAAAAATGTCATAACAGTAAATAAAATAATTAAATAAAATATTTTATTTTTCAAATGCTTATTACTCACAAAAGGTAACACGGATTAAAAATATGAGACCACTTTTGAACTCATGAGGGAAAGCTTTATTTTAGAAGATACTAACTTTGGTCGGCACGGGCCACCAGAAAAAGTAATTTTTTGGCCGCAAATAAAATAATTAGGTGACAATTATTTTATTGTAAAATTCCTAACTTCTAAAAGGTAACTCAGATTAAAAATCTGAGAGTACCGTTGGGTTCATTGGGGCGTGTTTCACCAAGGAAGAGCCTAACCTCGATGGTTGTTGGTTGAGGGTGTCTGATAATAATTTTATGATCTTTTTTTAGGGTATGTTCAGTAAACGCGTGAGTGACATTTTATAACTTTTGAACCGGTGCTTGGAATTGAAATCCGAGGGCACCGTTGAACTCGCAACGTCGGTGAATGCTTAGTGAGACCTTCACCGCAATTTTGTTCTAACGAGAATAAACATAGTTATTTTATTTTTATAAAATATAATAAAATAATGTACAACACTATATATTATTTTTAACATGTCATGTGTTGAGTGTGTTGGTTATAAACTCCCCTTGGGAGTTGGTTGTGTGACTACCACACCCTAACATCCCATGGGAGGATAGTTGAGTTGGGGACCACCTGAGCTGCATAACCTCCCTATTAATGATAGGGGTTGGGACCACCTGACCCCCTATCAATGGAGGAGGATAAAACCACCAGAACTCCCCATTAAATGGGGAGAAATTCCTCAACTCCTCCACTTTATGATTTTCAAAAAATTTATGGGGAGCCTCTTGACCATCAAAATTAATTATTCCATCCTTTCGTGCAATTAATTATTTGGATCATGGTTAATTAATTCATCCTTTTTGAATTGTTGTGCCAACATAATATTAGACAAGAAGTCTAATATAATTTTGTTGGAATTTCTCTTTTGGTGAAATTATGAGATGTTTGGGAGAAAAGTGCTCCAAATGAAGAACGCGAAGAATGCGAAGAATTCCAACAACACTTTTTCTTCTCCGAATTCTTCCCTGGCCACCTATCGATTAACGTCATCAAAAAACCGACGCAGCTCAGAATTGAGGACGTGTGGCGGACGCGACAAACGACGGTCTCCTCCATCATGCTTTAACGACTCCGTCAACAAACAACAAGCATCATGCGAAAAATCAAAAGGTAGGGGAATTTTGTGTTAATTTAATTATGAGAATAAACCCTCGTTCTTCTTGAATCATGTTATGGTATGAGAAACTATGATTTCTGTCACCGTAAGAAGGAGGGTTCAAGACGCATGAACATGGTCTGGCCCTACCCTTGTTTTTTCTTGTTTGGTGATGATGAAGGTGGTCCATGCGGTGATGGCGACGAAGGCGGAGAACAAAGGCCACACTACCTGCGACCTCCATGAACTGTGCCACCCCAGCGACGTTGCGGTGCACTACCCGCACCCCCGAACCCCTGCCGGTGTGATCCCGATGCCCCACGCCCCTGCCAGCATGCACCCAGAGCCCCTGCAGGTGCGCTGCCTGGTGCCCCTGCCGGCAGGCTACCCGGCGCCCCTCGGCCTTGTCGACGTGATCCTGGCACCCAGTTCCCCTTCCGGCGCGCGCTCGGCACCCCACGCCCCTTCCATCGTGCACCCCTGCACCCCGCGAACCTACCAGCATGCTTCCCGGTGCCCTGAATCCCTACCGACATTCTACTCGGCACCGTGAGCCCCCTGCCGGCACGCTGCCCGCCTGCCCGGCTCCTACCGTGGCCTGACCGGTGCGCCCGGAGCCTGCCGGTGCCCAGTCGGCACACCCGCGCCCAGTGCGGATTGCATCCTTGCCTCCCCGCCACCGGCCTCCTAAGCCGACCCGTGACATTCCCCACGATGTCACTGTCTGAACCGGCCCAGTCTCCCAGGCCGAGTTACTGAGCCCCCTACGAGGTGACTATCGCGCCGAACCGCCCAATGGGTCAGGTCAGACCCATCAAGTCGAATCTGGTGGACCCAGACCAGGTCGGCCCAGTCTGGGTTGGGCCGAGTTGGTCCGACCGAGTCGAACTGGACATGGGCCCATTATTGACTCTTTACCTTCTTGGGCCATATCTTTGGTACTGGACGTCCGTTTGACGAACCGTCAGCAGCGCCGATATTCATGAAACATAGCCGCTCCTTTAAGTATAGCCCATTGGATTTTGGGGTATTGTTGATCCACGGTTAGTTTGGTTCGTACATGAATCCAACCAGGCCCCTCAGACTAAAATGCTAATAAATCACAGACCGTGGGTCTGATTGACGTGACGTCTATTGCGCTGAGACCCCTATGACGTGGTGGTCCTTTGAGATACTTACACCTAAGACTTGATGACACCTGGAGTATCAACCAGTAGCTCGTGGAACAGATCTTCTTAGATATGAGCATACGTAGTGAAGAGACCTAGTAGCTGTAGACCTGAGGACTGCTTGACTGATTTGACTTGGAGTGATTCGACTAGCCTAGTGTACAGAGAACCTGGTTTGGAGGCAGACCCACGATGGATGGAGCGCTTGGTTTGGCAGTAGACTCACCGTACTCTATAGGAGGATTACCTCTGACGACTATTAGGGGGAGCGCCTGGTTTGGCGGGAGACCCAAAATGGACGGGGTGCTCTGTTTGGCAGCAGAGCCGCGGTACTCGACAGGAGGAGTACCTTAGCAGTCTAAGGTTACTGAGTAGCACCTCCGAGTCACGACAGGGACACTGTACTCGACAGAGGATGAGTTCTCTAGCAGCCATGGTTTCGATAATGAAAATCATGGTTTGAGCTGAGTCAATGACCATTGTGTTTTTCTCATGATTGAGATGGGTTACCTGATAACATAGGTATATGTATGGGCATATACCTAAGTAATGGTTATCCGTGGAAAAAATACTTTTTGGTTTATCCTTGTTGGATTTGTGAGACACTGAGGGTCTTGGGGTACCTAGTGAGTATTGTTATACTCGCCCCTACACGGTCTATGCCCACAACTCGTTGTGTTGGTTGCAGAAGACAGATAGTGTTGACGATGACCGAGAGCACCGGGACTGAATGGTACCCGTAGGAGGACATCACGATGAGTCGGTGCCCGAAGGAGACTGATAGACGTAGAGTTATTATGAGGCTATCCATACTTACAATTTAGATAGGATCCTTGGTGGACGATTCAAGAGCTCCTAGACACCTTCTAACTGTTTTTGTTATTTGTACATGTTTTGTCTTTTCATTGTACTTTATAGTTGGGATTGTATTTCCAGCCCCATTACATTTTAGCACAACTTTTTTATACAGTTTTTATGTACTATTTTCTTCCGCTTGTACTCTGGTTCCGTGTGTTTATGTTTCATATAGGAAACCCCTTACTAGATTTAGGAAATTATGCCTTTGGTGCTAGTCGCCAGCCCCTGGCCTATGGAAGGTGGGTTTGGGGTAGTCATGATACGGACCCTGGGGGACGGGTCATGACACTATAAATCAGCAAAAATAGTGTGGTAGAAATAGTGTAATAAAAGGGAGTAAATATACAAAGCTGCAGGAATTTGGGAGACCTCAAGATATTAAGAATATTATAATGAAAAATAATTTTGGTTGACTGATGTAAATTGTTTTTATGTGACCATGTTATTCACATTGTTGAATAATGCATATTTACTCTTTTGGGACATATTTCATTTTATAGAAAATAGAAATAGGTTAGAAATAATTAAATTTAAGAAGAAAAAATTCTTATTGAGATTGATATAAAAGCCTGAAAATGTAACAAACCATGGAATCCTGTCTTTTCCTCACACATGATGGGTGGTATAAAAATCGTGAATGGGGTTAAAAATATTTAATTATGAGTAGTTGCCTTCAGAAATGAATTTTCTAAAAAACTGTAATGAATATGAATTGTGGAGGTTGATGTTGAGAAACGAAAATATAAGTAATTATTATATGATTATGGGATCAAACACAATTTACTAAGAATCCATCAACATTATGACGATTGTAAATAAGTGATAATTTGGAATGTGTGTTATCTAATCAAAAGTGAATAAGATGGTAATTTTATAACTAGATAATATTCAACTAGATAATAAACAACTAGAGAAAATATCTTTCTGATTACATAACTTTGTAACTTCAACTACTTGAGTGCTAAAGATGCAAAAAAATTATGGCATTGTTGATATGGGAATAATGTCTATAAAAGTATCAAAAAACGTTATAAATATTTTCCCAAGTAAAAAAATCCAATGATAAATGGTTGAGAAGGGGATATTGGTAAACCATGTTAAATTGAAAATATGAGCTGTAGAACCCACAAAAAATGATGGAATTCTATCTACAAGACCTCTTAAGCTTATTCTCTTTGACTTAGTTTTGGACAATGTGGAATCTATGAATAAAAGAGGATATGGGATGGCCTTTCATACGTGAAGTTAGTGGAACACTTGTAAATGCCCAAATATATTCAATAATAGAGACTCACAATAAATTGAGAGCCTCTAAAAATGATAAATAATTGAGCGGTGGTGATATGGTTGATTTATACCTCCACAAAACACAAAGATGCTTGTTTTAAACATGTTTTCCCCTAACCCCAAATGTTTCCTTACTTTTAGAAATGTAGTTTTTAATATAATGACTATTATTATTATCTATGTAATTAATCATTTATTTAGGGAAATAAAATTATATATATTATAGAATATTTGCCCACTTGTCAGAAATATGAAACCCAAGCAATAAAATAAAAATCCAATTTTCTATGGAAAATTTGTTACAATAGAAGCATATGAAACATGAAAAAACCAATTTTCACTTTATAATGGTAACTATGTTTTTACTATTTAAGGGTAAATATAAATTTTATAAAGATCCATTGGTCCTTGAATTTAAATTTCTTGGAATATTTAAATATATACCAACAACTTAGTAGGGAATATGATTTTTTCATAAATTTTAAATCATTTATAAAAATATTATTTATTATAATATATCATCAGTGTCAATTTTTACACGATTACAATAATTTGACCATAATAACATCAAGAGAAAATGTTAATTAGAATATAATCTATAAAACATCCCTTGTATGTTATATTTATCTATAAAAATCAAGGAACACAATATTTTATTCAAATAATTTTACTTTTAAAATTTTCAATATCATATCTTTTATTTCCCTTTTAGTTATATAATTAGTGCATTGACATTGCATTATCTTTTATGCTAATAATTTTATACCTAAAATATTAAATAAATTACTATGATAAAACATAATAATTTATATTTTAAATAAGTATTTATGTTCGAAGATAGATTTTTGTTTTCCCTATATCAAAGAATTATATATCTAAAAAAAGATAGTTCCATTTTTTTCTTATTCATTACATAAATTAATATATAATAAATTTTCTTAGTAATGTAAAAAAATGGTAATATGTTGATGAATTTTTTGTAAATGGTATAAAATACACATCCAATAAAATTAATACATGTTTTCTGGTTATTTCAACCATGATAATTTTAGTTTGACCCCTAGTAGACAAGTTTTGACCATAACCATGGTGAATGTTTTTTTACCAATATCACTTTTCATTATTTTATAGAATTATGCTAAACATATTAGATAATAAAAATTAAAATTATTGAAAATATTGTACCCATCTTAAAAAATTACATACTCATAAATTGAAAAAAAAAATTAAAGAAAATATATAGACGCGAAGAAAAAGTGGGTTACCAAGATGTGAATTTTTCCTAAAAAAATATTATATATTAAAAACATGAATAATAATAACATTTTTTTGAATATTAATTAATATTTATATAAATATAATCTATAAATTTCATTTAAAACATTCCTCCTTAGGTATTGATTTTATTAATTAAAATTGAGGAACATTTTGTACCTTCAACCAGTTTTTAAGAAATATAGATCTTGAATCCGAGAAATAAAAATAAAATAAAATAAAATATAAAAATAATTAAAAAATAATTAATTTTATTTTATATAAATATAGTAAAACTATGTTACTTGAAATAACATTCATAAAATAACTTGTATTTCACCTAAATTTATTGAAAATTAGTTACATATTATTTGAAATATGTATTAATCATTATTCAAAGAAAAATCAACATATTCCGAAAAGTCACAAAACATTACCCAAAGAAAATTTTCATATTAAAATTCCAAAAATGATGTTCATGTTATAAAATTGAATTTCTATGTTTTCCTAAAATAAATTAATTTGTTTTATTACATGTATTAAAAATTATTTTTAATGAAAACATGTTTTTAAAGAATAAAATTAGCATTCTAAAAATAAATTGATTATTTAATATAAACTTAACAATAAGTTATATTTAAATAGATAAATAAATATATATATATATATATATTTCAAAAATTAGTTATTTCTATTCATACCCTATAATTTAAGAGTTAGGTTATAACAGTTATATATATCTTGAGTTTTTTAAACTTGGTATTGCATGGTGAATAACCTATCAAACATAAAAATATTTACGATTCATGTTCAAAATTACATCAAAGAGATTAATTTTGTTTTAAAAAAATATTTATCATATTGTATTGATAGTAAAATTATTATATAAACTCAATGTTTTGTTTCATTTACACTATGAAACATAATTTTTTTCTTTTGAAACATTGGGGTTTAAAAGTGAAAGTGAGAAGTGGGGAGTTTATGTTTTGTACAATATTTTTAGAATATTCAACATTAATCATTCATAAAAAAAATTCCTAATGAATTTTATACTATGGAAAAATATATTAGAAATTTTCTTTATAATATGAAAATTTTATAACAAGTTAATATATTATCGTATGATGAAAAAATAGAGATCCTCAGACAAATAATTGTTTGTCAATATTGAAGTGTTATTGATTATGTGTTTTTTTATTTCCCAAAATGTGAATAAAATTCATTATTGTTAAGAAGTTACACATGAGGAATGTCCATTGTTAAATCGAGAGTTCTTAGTAGAATATGTTTTGGATGAAAATGATGTCTTTAGAAATTACAAAAACATAGGCAACAATATTTCATGATGTTTTTCAACATTTATTTCAGAAGTTTCATTAGAAATTGATAGAGGTAATCCATTTGTTTCAACAAAAAAACACTTTTTGGTAAAAAAAAATATGATATACGATTTTTTACATGAAGAAAAGTGACTATATAGATACACCAATAATCCAGATATACATTTCTATTACAGAATATCATTTTAAGCGATTATTAAAAATAATGAACATGCATATTATATTGTAAAAAAAATTCATATTGAAAATTTTATAGAGGAATTCAAAAAAATAAAATTTAGGATATATTTTTTCTAATAAACATTACATAACATTGTAAACTTACAAATTTTGAATATGAATTTATAATATATTATCTAGGTTAATAATCCGGAATATATTTGTGAACATATTGAATTCATTAGAATATGAAGTCAAGGTAGTTTGAGAAAGATTGGAATCACATGTAAAATCATGATTTTTTTAATAAGATTCAATAATGCTATGTAATTCTTGAAAATATTTGAGAAGCATCTAAGATAAATTAAAAGGTGTGATAAATTTTGATTTATTAATATTAGTGAGTGTAAAAACAAAATGGGTTTCCAACCCTTTTAATTATGAGAGAATATATTAATAGATGAAAATTATATCCTATATAGAAAAATTATAGATGTATAGAAAGTCAGAATGACAAATATTTGGTGTTAAAATTGAGTTTCCAACCACATCAGTATTGAATTGTGGAATTCCAGATAGATACATTGATCAAAACATTAGTAAATTGTTCAATTCTGAAACATGGAATTGAAATATCATACATATAATTTCTAATAAGAGTTTGAGAACCACAGTTTATATCTAATAAAGAATTATTTATAATTTTTATGTGAGGTGAAATGGTTTGAAGCTAGTATAAATAAGCATACAAGACATACTTTTTCTATATTGATAATATCAAGTCGAAGAAGTCTATAAAGAAAATACAGATGTACCATTGTTTGGGTAGAAATTGTAAAGATGCATTATTTTTTTGTTGGTTCAATTTTTTTATATGTAATTATTTAACTCGTAAAATTTGGTATAATATTACCAAATGATAGATAATATGATTCTAATAGGAGATAAGTAAAAATATGTATTGAATTCATTCTAAAAGTTAATTTTCCATAACCGATGACTGTGTCTATGGAAAGGTTGTATCTTCTCACACTGAAATCAATACTTGTAAATATTTTATTCCATTTTTACATTATCTTATTTTCCTGATATTTATTATTCTCTAAAATTAAAATTAATTTAACTCTAAAACATATAAGGGATAAATTTCATTAATTATTTGTTTTAAAAAAACAACAACTTAATACACACCCCTGAGTGGTTCACGTATCTTTAGAAACATCAAATATTCCACTATAGTTTTTTATGTATTTAGTAATATCAATGAGAAGATCAATCTTTCATTTTAATTTTACATCATGGTGATTAACTCCAAAAATAGTGAAATGGTGTTGGCCTCTACCTTTTTTTCATTTTTCTTCACCATGGGGAGGAACTCAAATTGTCTTGGTGGATAACCCCCATATAAATGGATATATAGATGAAATAAAGAGTTTCTATTTTAGTTTAACTATGAGGATACCATCAATGGTTTATAATATTAGTGGTTACATGGAGAGGAAAATCCTTCTTTATATTCATATTACAGTGTAGATGATGTCTATAGGGAGTTCTCAAGGGAAGACCTCCCAATCTACTAAATATATAACTATGGAGAGAATCTTTTATGTAGTTATTTTTTTCTCTTATTTTTGATATGTTGGTTTATATAGTCATTGTTTCATTATTTGATGAAATTTTAGTATTCATATTAATGGTGATTCAGAATTTTCCATGAGTTAATTCCAAGATATTTTGATAGGTATTAAGGATATTTGATGCTTATGGAATATAGAACAACCCCTTGAAATTAGCAGTTTGTTTCCCATGGTGGGATCTTTTTATATGTTTATTGGTTTGAATATTATGGGTTGGAGTATTATAAATTAATGCTAGGAATTTATTGGAGGAATGATGATGGAAAAAAACATGATTACAGGGTGCCGCCTAGGTTTTTCTTGAGAATATATTCGAATATAATAAATTTCTATCACGACCCGTCCTCGGGGCCCGTGCCGTGACTACCCCATGCCCGCCTTCCATAGGCCAGGGGCTGGCGACTAGCACCAAAGGCGTATATCCCGATAACTGAGAAGGCATTGTGTTTATAAAAGTAACCAAACACCATAGAGTACAAGCGAAAGTAAAACACTAAGTACAAAGAAAGTGCTGAAATGTAAATGGGCCAGAATACAAGCCCAACTGGAAAAACAGCTACAATTGAACAAAAGTACAACAGAAAAAGACAAACAGATAGAAGAAAGGAAGCAGCTCTTGGGTCGTCCTCCTCGGATCCTACCTGGAGGGTAGGTAAAGATAGCGCAGCTCCTGGATCATCCACCACGGATCCTAACTGAAGGGTAGGTACAGATAGCGCAGCTCCTCAATGATCTCGCCCATCAACCCCCTCCGAGTGTCGTCTCGCCGTGAAGTGCACCTCTAAATACTGACTCGTCGGGTAGTCCACCACCGGGTACCGTCCAGTCCTCGAAAACCTGGGCTCCGTCAGCACTGCCCGTCATCTGCAACCAACATAATGAGGTGAGGGCATAGCCCGTGCAGGTGTGAGTATAACGATACTCAGTAGGGACCCCGAGACCCTCATGGTCTCACTAAAACCAACAAGGATAACCACAAAAAAGATCTCAACAGATAACCTCTACTTAGGTATATGCCCATACATACACCTATGTTATCAAGTAACCCATCTCAATCATGAGGAAACACAAGATTATGAAATCAAAGGATAACCACTACCTAGGTATATGTCCATACATATACCTAAGTTATCAAGTGAACCATCTCAATCAAGAGGTAAACACAAATTTCATAGACTCAACTCAAACCTGGATTTTCATTATCGAAACTGTAACTGCTGAAGAGCCCCGTCTCTGGAGTGTACAGTGGTCCTGTCACGACTCTGAGGTACTACTCACTAACCTAAGACTGATGAGGTACTCTTCCTGTTGAGTACTGTGGGCCTGCTGCTACAACTAAGCACTTCCCACCATGGGTCTTCCGCTACAACCAAGCGCTCCCCCTCATAGCCTCTAGAGGTACTCCTTCTGTTGAGTACCGCGGGTCTGCCGCTACAACCAAGCGCTCCTCCGCCATGGGTCTGCCGCTACAACCAAGCGCTCTCCTTCATAGCCTCTAGAGGTACTCCTTCTACTGAGTACCGCGGGTCTGCCGCTACAACCAAGCACTCTTCTTCCATGGGTCTGCCGCTACAACCAAGCGCTCCCCACTGGGCTATCCGAAACACACCGAGTCGATCGGTTAAGCAGTCGTCAGGTCTCAGCCGGCTACACAGTCTCCATACTCCGCACGCTCGTCTCTAGGAGGGTTATCTCCATGATCTACTGGTCGATACTATAGGTATCACAATTTTCCATGAGAAAGTACCTCAAAGGACCTCCTCGTCATAAGGGTCTCAACGTAACAGATGGTGCATCAATTAGACGCCCTGTCTGTGAGTTACTAGCCTTTTCGTCCTCGGGGCCCGGTTGGTTTCGTGTACGAACCAACCCGGTTGTATCTCAAATGTACCCCGAACTCTCATATAGTATACTCATAGGGACCGTTTCTCCACGTGATCACCAATGCCGCTGACGGTTCGTCAAACAGACGTTCAGTCTGAAAATTAGCAGCTTTTCTGTTCTAGGGGCCCAGTTGGATTTCGGGTGAAATCCAACCTGTCCACTATCCAACTGCATCCAAATATCTAGATAAATATGGAAAAAGTTCCGTCTCATCAAGATGAATTCAACGAGATAGACGGTGCGTCAATCGGACGCCCGACCTGTGAGTTATTGGCTTTTTCGTTCTAGGGGCCCGGTTGGTTTTATGAGAGAACCAACTCGACCGAACTCTGACGACGTCCAAATCTCATGCTGAGTAAGCCAAATGTTCCGTCTCATGAAGAGGAATCCAAAAAAGTCGACGGCACGTCAATCGGAGGTCCGAAACTCAAGATATAAGCGTTTCCGCTCCGAGGGCCCGGTTGGTTTCTTATCCGAACCAACCCGAACGATCCCGAAGTTCTCCGAAACCTTGAGTGTAATAAACTGAAACGACCTTCTCGATCCAAGGATCACATCGCAACTGACGGTGCGTCGATCAGAGGTCAGTAGCCCAAGATATGGGCAAAAGACCGAAAGAGGTCCGAAAACGGGGGGTCTGGGCCCGGACCGACCCGGCCCAACCCCCCATGGGTCAGCCCGAACCGGGTTGACCCGACCCGGGTCTAACCTGGATGGCGCGACTTGGCCCGGCCGGCGCGGCGCGGCCCGGCTTGGGCGAGACCCGGCTGGCGCTGGCCGGGTGGCCAGCGGGTCGGCTCGGCCGCTACGACCGAGCAAAGCGGGGGGCGCGCTACCCCCGTGTGGAGAGACCGCGGCCCCGCGTGGGGCCGCCCTTGATGGCGGATGCAGTCGGTTGCCACGTCCCTCTCCCTCCAGTCCGGCGCGGTCGCGGGACGGTGGCCTGCTGCCGCGGCGGCTCCTCCCGGCGGCGCGCCGGGCGCCGCCGCCGCCTACCGGCGGGCCGCTCCGCGGACCACCGGACGAGTTCCTGTGGTTGGAATTGCGTGATGTCTTCGCCAATGCCCCCCCCGGGGCCCGTCCTTCACTGCGAGGACCTCACATCCACTACTAGAAAAACAGGTATTTGCATAGGGTCATTTGCGACGGGATCCCGTCACAAATCGCCCGTTGCGGAAAACATCGTCGCAACAACAATTATTTGTGACGGGCCCTTCGCTAAAGATATTATTTGCGATGGGGATCCTTCTCATCGCAAATATTACTCCGTATATTTGAAAAAACTTTTAAAATAGTAATTGCAACGGGGCCCGTCGCAACAGGTATTTGCGACGGGGCCTGTCGCAATTACTATTTTTTAAAAAAAATTATAAACTATTATTAAATTATTTTAATGAATATAATAATAATACTATTTGCGACGGGTATAGTATCCCGTCGAAAATACTATAAAAAAATAAAAAAAATTATTATTAAATTATTTTAATTAATATAATAATAATCCAATTATAATTCAAAAATAAAAAATAATAATATATTAATAAATGATTTTAATTAAAATAATAATAGAATTATAATTCTCAAATAAAAACAATAAATTATTAATAAATTATTTTAATTAATATAATATTAATAGAATTATAATTCAAAAATAAAAAATAATAGAATATTAATAAATGATTTAATTAATATAATAATATTAGAATTATAATTCGTAAATAAAAAAATATTAATAAGTTATTTTAATTAATATAAAAATAGTATAATTATTTTACATTCAAATATTAAAATAATTCAAATATTACAAAAAAATATAATTAAATTATAATATTATAAAATTTTAATATATATATATAATTTAATATTATAAAATATAAATAATATTATTATTCATATTAATATTGTTATTTCAAAATATAATATTATTAATATTTTATAATGAGATAGAAACAACGAATAGAAAAAAAATTCATATTTTGATTTAACAAACTTTATAACATAAAAACAAACTCTAATCTGAAGGAGGGGGGGAGGGGGAGGGGGGGAGGGGGAGGGGGGATCTGCAGATGTTGGTGGAGGAAAATCCATCCCTAAGGCATGAGTGAGTCGGTGCATGTACTCCATCTGCTCCTGGTGCTGCTGGTGCCACAGACTCATCTGCTCCTCGTACAGCTGCTGCTGGCGTCGATGCTCCTCCTCATGCTGCTGCTGCTGCTGAGGCATCTGCTCCTGCTCGTGTCGGAGACTCTCTATCAGTGCAGTCTGAGATTTCAACTGATCCTGATACTGTGTAGCAGAAGAAGATGCACGAGTTCCTCTCGAGATGGACGCCGACATCGCAGCACTGCCATAATAATCTCCGGGAGTCAGTCGAGAGCTAATACCAACTTCTCGGCCCTTCTCGAAGGCATACTGGGTGGCCTGCATCCATGTTGTCTCATCAAACTGATAGCCAGTGGTCTGATCTGATGACTCGTCCTGACTCTCAGGCTGGGTCTGTGACGCTGCAGCCTCATATGACTCCTCTAGTTCCAATTTAAAATTAAAATTGTGAATATATTTTATGCAGTTAATTTTTAAACATGAAAACAAATAATATTGGCCACGATGTGATGCTGATGATCACCTCTTAGCTCCCCAGTAGCAGGATCACTATACATCCTCTGATATACGTCGTACTCCGTAATATCGGGGTGCTCGACAGCCTATAAGAATAAAGAATAAACTGTTAATATTTATAGTTATATAAAATATTTATAAATAATGTACATACCAGATGTTGTCTATGAGTACTGAAAGAACAAATCCTAACTCGATGAGTCACCTCCGGTCTCCCCTGATTCTGCCTCCCCACTGATGATCTCCTCTGAAAAGAACCACTCAACCAGTGCGCACATAATCCATCCCATACATGGGATGAAATGTACTCTGGTCGGTGTGCTCTACATGGCTCGTCAAAATCTGACACTCCTGCTTTCTTCGTGGCAGATTTTCTTAAATTGTGCCAAAACTGACGAAAGCGATCACGCATGGCCACCTCCCAAGCCTTGTGTATGGCGTCACACATGTTATCCTCGATCGGATACTACAAACCCTACAAATAAATCAAAATATCATGTTCGAAATGAAATCATTTTCAAAATAAAACTTACTTATTTACGTACGTACCAACCAATGGCCGAACATGGCCTACTGCACATCAATGAGAATCTTCTCCCATGTGGTCCACGATTGAGATAAATAGTTTCACAAAATAGCGCTTCCCTGTCCGACTGCTATATGCGGAAAACTGTAAAAATAATAAACATTTATTATGTGAATAGATTAATGAAATCTTAGTCAAATCCACAGATTATCACACCTCTGTGTGCGTGGATCAAACCCAAGATGTGGACGTCGCTCGGGGACGGGATCAGGAATCATCAATCGTGCAAGACCGAGCCCCCTCCGCATACTCCCTGGAACGCCTGCAGGCTGAGGGTCATCTGCCAGCAACTCATCCCCATCGAAAGTCAGGTCAGCATCCGCCAACTCACAAAATGTGTTGTCGTCCATCTGAAACAGAAAATGTTAATGTTGTTAGCAAATAATTGATAATTACTATTATATATACATATATATATTATGATTGTATATAACTACCATGTAATTCTATTAGTGTTCATCTTCATCATCATCTTTATATATGTCAATGTCATCTTTATATTCCTCCTCAACATCATCGATATCCATTCGAGTTCCAGTTGCTTCATCTCTTACCATTTCAAATTCATATGTGACATCATTAACATCATCGTCATCACCGACTCTTAAATGTGGCGTGTCATCATCGATACTCATGTCTCTTTGTAGAAAAGATTGATTTTGAGTACTCTCTTGAAAAGCTTCAATTCTTTGCACATCCGTGAAAGTACATTCACTTTGACTAAACTGATTGTCTCGAATTTTGATTTTTATTACACTCCACCAATCAGTCAAGTCTCTTGATGTAGCATAGTACTTTGCATAATAAACTTGATGTGCCTGTTGAGCCAATAAGAATGGTTCATTTACTACGAGAACACTTTTACATTTAATATCGATGATTCTATGAGTCAGATGAACACGCACGCCTCTCTCTGTATCCAACCACCGATATATGAACATGGTTTTGTAATGTTGTCCAAGATAACAGAGTTCAATGATTTCAACAAGTATTCCATAAAAGTCAACTTCATTTTCTCGATGATGAGATCCTCTCAAGCTAACTCCACTGTTCATTGTTTTTTTCGATTCCCCATATGCATGTGTGTGAAATCGAAATCCATTCACCACATTTGCATTATATGTTTTAACAAGTTTGGAAGGTGGGTTACTCAATATACACATCCGTTTGTCAATTTTATCATCATGTACATACACCTGAAAATTTTTGAAATAATTATCAATATAGTAAACTATACATTGAATGAGTTGCTAAAAGATAAAGAATTTATGTTACCAGTTTTTTGAAACCACTGAGAGAATTTTTTCAGTCGGCGTTCTTCGAGAGAAACTACTATAATTTGTGGAATTTGTTTCTTTATATGATTATCATACAACCTATAAAAACCAAAGTAATTTACTGTAACATTAATTATATAATAAGTGATATAAACACTTACAGTACAACTGATGTCATCTCTTCAAAGTTGAGCAGAACATACGTATGAGCTCTGTGATGTTCATTATCTGAAAGCCAGAGTTCATAAACTCCACCAAAACCAAGCTCTGGCTAGTTGAAAACAGATAATTGATTGTCGATTTCATCAATATTCCTCTCATTTTGTCCCATTCGGTTGTGTTTTGATGGATACTCAGATTCAAAATAATGGGAGCAGAAAAAAGATGTTTCCTCTTGAAAATAAGCTTCTCCAATAGATCCTTCAACAGATGCTTTGTTATGTACTTTTATTTTCAATTTTTGCATGCATCTTTCAAATGGGTACATCCATCGAAACTGTACTGGACCTCCACATTTGGCTTCATATGGAAAATGTAACATAAAATGTTCCATTGAGTCGAAGAAAGACGGCGGAAATATTTTTTCCAGTTTACATATAATTACAACAACATCTTCTTCATGTTTTCATAGAGCATCATTATCTACTGTAGCAGCACAAATTTCTTGAAAAAAATGAGACATGTCTGTTATAGAATCCCAAATCACATAATTCAACAGACCTCTTAATTCAATGGGTAGAAGTCTTTCCAATATAACATGACAATCATGACTTTTTAATCCAGTAATATGACTTTCTTTACACATCTACCCAAATTGGAAGCACAGCCATCTGGAAGTCTCAAATCTACAATCCACTGACAAAATAATAAACGGTTTTCTTTAGATAGTGTATAAGCTTCTTTTGGTTTCAGTAACCTTTCTGTTATGACATTCTCAAACAGTTCCAGTTCTGGATGCCGGCAAATTTGGGAAAGAT
This sequence comes from Viscum album, assembly GCA_963277665.1. Lineage (NCBI taxonomy): Eukaryota > Viridiplantae > Streptophyta > Magnoliopsida > Santalales > Viscaceae > Viscum > Viscum album. Next base: position 2,050,779,392 of record OY728137.1, read on the forward strand.
CTAAACGTGCATTTAAATTGTCTTTTCTCTTTCCTGGTGTATCCAAAACTGTATGAAAAAAATTATCAAAATATTTCTTCTCAATATGCATGACATCTAACACGTGTCGGACCAAAAAATCAGACCAATATGGAAAATCCCAAAATATGCTACGTTTAATCCAATTGTGTTCTTTTACAAAACCAGAAATATTCTGTTGGTTTATTGTGGGACCAAAAGTGATGGGAGGTAATGAAAATACAACTGATTTTAACTCTGAACCTGATAGCATTTTTTGAGGTTCATCCCTTTCAACTGTTCCTTTTCTGAAATGAGATCTGTTTCTGCGAAAAGGATGATTAGCTGGAAGAAATCTGCGATGAAAGTAAAAATAACAAGGTTTCTTTCCATTAATGAGAATAAATGGTTTGTTTTCTCCTATACAGTAAGGACAAGATTTCTGACCATGTGTACTCCAGCCAGATAACATCCCATAAGCCGGGAAGTCACTAATTGTCCACATCAATGCAGAACTCAGTATGAAATTCTGTTTCGTTGCAACATCATATGTACTGACACCAGTACTCCAAAATAAACATAATTCATCAATAAATGTTTTCAAATAAACATCAATATTTTTCTTCGGATGTCCTGGAATTAGTAAAGTCAAAAATATATATGGCTCCTTCATCAACATCCATGGAGGTAAATTGTACGGAGATAAAAAAACAGGCCAACATGAATATTGACTACCATAAGATCCGAACGGACAGAAACCATCAGTGGAAAGGCCCATTAGAACATTTCTAGCTTCTAAAGCAATGGATGGATGCACTCTATCAAAATTATTCCATGAATCACAATCAGCTGGATGATTCAAGCTTTTATCGGTTGAAATATTTTCTTTATGCCATGACATCATTGTCATTGTATTCTTAGACATGAATAAACACTGAAGTCTGGATGTAAGCGGAAAATATCTCAACTGTTTTACAGGATTCAAACCAGACTTCCCATGTTTTCCTTCTTTATATCTCAGTTTCCCACATGTGGGACAACTATCCAACGACTCATTTTCCCCAGAATATAAAATGCAGTCATTTGAACATGCATGAATCTTCTGACAAGTAAGTCCCAAATTTCGAACCAGCCTCTTACTCTCATAGTAATTTACAGGAAAAACATTTCCTTCGGGTAACAGTGTTTTAATAAAAGAAAATATCTGGTCAAAACAGGTGTTTGACATTCCGTTATCTGATTTGATAGCCATAAATTTTGCAACTGCTTCTAATTTTCTCATCTTACAGCCAGGATATAATGCATCCTCATCAGACCTCAACAACACATAAAATTCAGACGGCTCCAACTTAGGATTTAAAGCTATATCAGCCGGATTTTCTGTATGTTTAACAGATGAACCTAAAAGATCATGTACTAAATATTGAAACTGGGATGGATTCGGAATCAAGTTGGTATCACCTGCTCTAGAACTGCGTTCACCGTGTTGATACCAAAAAACATAATCTGGTTGAAAACCAAAACACAAGAGATGTCCCCCCACTTTGTCAAACGTGTCAAACGTTCTCAATGCACATTTTCTACAAGGGAATTTTATTTTTTCTTCTGAATCAAATTCTGGATTTGATGCCGCAAATGATAAAAAAGTCTCCACACCTTATATATATACTGGATTTAAACCAGAACTGTTTGGATTTCTACGTTGATTTATCCATATGTGGTCACCTAATAATGATTGTTGATGACCTCTTTGTTCCATATTTTTCTATAAAATATAAAATCATTACTGGTTTTGAATAATTTGTTAGAAAAAAACACTCAAGCAAGGATAATTATAGAGTTTACATCATACATGACGAACACAAACTTTTTATTGAGATAGACTTAAAAATTGACACTTTAAGAATTGAATATGTTGAGAATAAAGCAATACCTGTTACAAAAATTGATAATTTTAATATTATATAAATTTTTTATTATTTTCATAGTACTAATATTATTTTTTCATAAATATTAATTATATAATAATAACATGATTACATTATTAGTATATTTTATTATTAATATTAAAATAATATAATTTTCTATATTATATACATTTCTCCTTTCATCTGTGTGTTTAACATTCTGTCTCCACATGTAATATTTGCATTCACTTTTACCTCTCCCTTAGTGAGTAGGTTGATAATTTTGAAAAAGAATGCAAATATTACATGTGGAGACATAAAACACACAGATGAAAGGAAAATTGTATATAATATAAAAAATTATATTATTTTAATATTAATAATAAAATATACTAATAATGTAATAATGTTATTATTCCTAATTATTGGTAATTATTCCTAATTATTGGTAATTATTCCTAATTATCGGTAATTATTCCTAATTATTGGTAATTATTCTTAATTATTGATAATTATTCCAAATTATTGGTAATTATTCCTAATTATTGGTAATTATTCCTAATTATTGGTAATTATTGGTAATTATTTCTAATTATTGGTAATTATTCACATAATTACCAATAATTAGGAATAATTACCAATAATTAGAAATAATAACATTATTAGTATATTTTATTATTAATATTAAAATAATATAATTTTCTATATTATATACAATTCGCCTTTCATTTGTGTGTTTTCTGTCTCCACATTCAGATATTACATGTGGAGACAGAAAACACACAGATGAAAGGAGAATTGTATATAATATAGAAAATTATATTATTTTAATATTAATAATAAAATATACTAATAATGTAATAATGTTATTATTCATAAGTATTGGTAATTATACCTAATTATTGGTAATTATTCCTAATTATTTGTAATTATTCCTAATTATTGGTAATTATACCTAATTATTGGTAATTATTCATAATTATTGGTAATTATTCCTAATTATTGGTAAATATTCCTAATTATTGGTAATTTTTGGTAATTATACCTAATTATTGGTAATTATTTATATAATTTCCAATAATTAGGAATAATTACCATTAATTAGAAATAATAACATTATTAGTATATTTTATTATTAATATTAAAATAATATAATTTTCTATATTATATACAATTCTCCTTCATCTGTGTGTTTTCTGTCTCCACATACAAATATTACATGTGGAGACAGAAAACACACAGATGAAAGGAGAATTGTATATAATATAAAAAATTATATTATTTTAATATTAATAATAAAATATACTAATAATGTCATAATGTTATTATTCCTAATTATTGATAATTATTACTAATTATTGGTTATCGTTACGAATCATTACTAATTATTGGTAATTATTCCTAATTATTGGTAATTATTCCTAATTTTTCGTAATTATTCCTAATTATTTTTAATTATTGGTAATTATTTGTAATTATTGGTAATTATTATTAATTGTTATTAATTATTGATAATTATTAATAATTATTGGTAATTATTACTAATTATTGGTAATTATTACTAATTATTACTCATTATTAGTAATTATTACTAATTATTGGTAATTATTACTAATTATTACTAATTATTGGTAATTATTATTAATTATTTCTAATTATTGGTAATTATTATTAATTATTACTAATTAGTGGTAATTATTGCTAATTATTACTAATTATTACCAATTTTTACTAATTATTGGTAATTATTGGTAATTATTGGTAATTATTGGTAATTATTGGTAATTATGGATAATTATTGGTAAATATTACTAATTATGGATAATTATCGGTAATTATTTCTAACTAATAGTAATTATTGGTAATTATTTCTAATTATTCCTAATTATTGGTAATTATTAATAATTATTGGTAATTATTAATAATTATTGGTAATTATTGCTAATTATTGGTAATTATTTTTAATTAATACTAATGATTGGTAATTAATATTAATTATTACTAATTATTGGTAATTATTATTAATTATTACTAATTAGTGGTAATTATTGGTAATTATTACTAATTATTACCAATTATTACTAATTATAGATAATTATTGGTAATTATTGGTAATTATTACTAATTCTGGATAATTGTTGGTAATTATTACTAATTATTGGTAATTATTAGTAATTATTTCTAATTATTGGTAATTATTACTGATTATTTCTAATTATTGGTAATTATTACTAATTATGGATAATTATTGGTAATTATTAATAATTATGTACAATTATTGGTAATTATTACTAATTATGGATAATTATGGGTAATTATTACTAATTATGGATAATTATTGGTAATTATTACTAATTATGGATAATTATTGGTAATTATTACTAATTATGGATAATTATTTGTAATTATTACTAATTATTGGTAATTATTACAAATTATTTCTAATTATTGGTAACTATTACTAATTATTGCTAATTATTAGTAATTATTGGTAATTATTGGTAATTATTACTAATTATTACTAATTATTGTTAATTATTACTATTTATTATTATTTAGTACTAAATATGGGTAATTATTGGTAATTATTACTAATTATGGGTAATTATTACTAAATATTGCAAATTATTAGTAATTATCACTAATTATTGTTAATTATTAGTAATTATTACTAATTATTACTAATTATTACAAATTATTTGTAATTATTGGAAATTATTACTAAGTATTGGTAATTATTAGAAATTATTACTAATTATTGGTAATTATTACTAATTATTAGTAATTATTACTAATTATTACTAATTATTGGGAATTATTGTTAATTATTACTAATTATTCCTAATTATTGGTATTTATTACTAATTATTAGCATTTATTCTTAATTATTGGAAATTTTTACTATTTATTCCTAATTACCATTAACTATGAACAATGAATACTAATAATTTAAATTTATTAAGTAACAAAACAATGTAAACATAATTAAATTACAACTAATTAAAAATAATTGAAACTAATAAAAAATTAAAAATAAATATTAAATTAAAATAAACATAAATACCATTAAAATTGATTTGAGGTTGATCTTTGAGCGTTGTTGAAAACTTCAATATCAACTCCCAAAAAAACTAAACATAAGAAACGCTGAATTCTAAAAATAGGGTTTTGAGAGAAGGAACAGATAGAGTTTGAAAATGAATGAAAAAAACGGATGGGGGGGGGTATTTATAGGTTAGATTATTTGCGACGGGGCTATTTGCGACGGGATACCCCTCGTAAATAGTTTTATTTGCGACGGTACCCGTCGCAAATACCTTGGCCCTCATTTATTACGGTCAACGGTTAAATAGTTATTTGCGACCGGTACCGTCGCCAATAATAACCTGCCGACATACTATTTGCAACGAGGGTATATTCCCGTCACAAATATCTATTACCACCGGGTATTTGCGACAGGGGTATATTCCCGTCGCAAAAAGCTATTTACCGCCGTCGTTTATTTGCGACCGGCGGTAACCGCCCGTCGCAAATAATTTTCCCGGGATTTGGTGCCCAAAGCACGCCAGTCCATTTGCGACGGGGAAAGCTAACCCGTCACAAATACCTACTATTTGCGACGGGAAAATTCCCCCGTCGCAAATAAGTTTCTAACGGGACTATTTGTGACGGGATTTATCCCCGTCGCAAATGCCCATTTTTCCCGTAGTGATCGCCCTTGCGGTCTGCTTTGTCGTCGCCCGCCAATCCGCTCACCAAGAAAGAAGAGAAGGTGGGTTCGGACTTGTTTGTTGGTCCGCACCCACCGTGTTTGCGGTTTTAAAAAGTCTCCAGAAAAAAAATTTATACATACACCGTGGGTATAAAATCACAAAGATTTAGATGCACCATTTGAATTCATGTCGAGGATATAATTCACAAAGAAATAAAAGAACCGCAATCCCCTACCTCAATCGGTTGTTGATCGAAGATTGTCATAGGGGAAGGAACATCATGGAAAAAACGTCGCGGAAGGAGGATCGTCGGCGTCGTGGTACACGGCGTCGTGTTGTCGATCTCAGAGGGTTCGACGTTCTTCGTCGACCTTTGTCGGAGGCCGGCTTTCTTCGTCAGCGACAATGCGTTCTTCGCGTTCTTCGCGTTCTTCGCGTTCTTCAACAAAGGAGGATGAAGATCTTCAAGCCTTAGAGCTTTTTCCAAATCCTCTCAACAAGACACCCCCCACTAAAACAAGTGTTGGTCTTATTTTATTCCCGATTCCAACAATTTCAAAATCATAAAAAGAATCAAACAATTAAAAGAATTAATGGAAACTCTTAAACCATCCAATTAATAGGGGCGTTTAATATTTAATTAAACGCACGGGTTGACTTTATTTAAAAAGAGGTTTTCGCGTGTGCATTACATAGAGGGAAAGAAACGGTGGGGCTCGTGCGGGCCCTGCCTCACAAATATCCTACCATGTGGGTAGGATATTATGGATCCCATCTTATCCGTTTAACCTAGGTTAAGCCACATTAAGTGAAATAAAATAAAATTGTCGCACCCCTTTTTATTTTATTTTAATAACTTAACCCCAAAAATTAAAAACCACACCCGAGAAAACACAACTCCGGAAATGGCGTTTCTAAGAAAATACCGGCACTGCGATTCCATTGGTGCCCTCAGAATTCGATTCCGAGCAACGGTTCAAAAGTTAGAAAAAGTCGCTCGTTCGTTCACTGAACGTACTCGAGCAAAACTTCGGAAAATGATTCCGGGCACACCAGGCCTTGAAATCAGGTGCCGTCAGAAACTGTGTTCTTGTAAAATTCCCAAGAAAATTACGAAAAACATTTCCTTGAATTTTACAGGTATTTACATCACTCCCACCTCAGGTATTTACGTCCCCGTAAAGATACATCATAAACTAGGGAAACAAATGTGGGTACTGAGCACGCATCTGAGCCTCCCGCTCCCAAGTGCTCTCCTAGAGGTTCCCGTGATTCCATTTGATGCGCACCAGAGGGATTGATCATCCACAAAGGACCCGCTCCTGTCGATCCTCGATCTCCACTTGGACCTCCGCAAAAGCTGCCCCATCATCAAAGTCCAGCTCCCCATGGTCAATGATATGCGCCGGGTCGTGCACGTATCTCCTCAGCTGAGATACGTGGAAGACGTCGTCCACCCGGTGAAACTGTGGTGGTAAAGCCAGGCGATAATCCACCTCGCCAATCCTGCAGAGGACCTAGAATGGTCCGATGAAGCATGGAGACAACATTCCACCTCGGTTAAATCTCCGTAATCCACGTCGAGTTGAGACCCGTAAGAAGACGTGGTCGCCATCCTCGAACTCTAGTGGCCTCCGCCTCCTATCAGCATAAGACTTCTGCTGGCTCTAAGCTGTCCTCATCCGCTCTTAGATGACTTGGACCTTTCTGGTCCTACAAGAGCTACTGATATTTCTTCTTTTCCGATATGAGAAATCCGGTCTCATCCCCTGGATGAACCACGTTTTTCACCTAATACAGTCAATCCTAACATGGAAGATACTAATCCACACCAAGGATGACGTCTTAAGGCCTCGACGCTACTACCAAGAGATCCAACCGCTACTCTCGCCTCCAAGGGTTGAGTCACACTATCAGCATCCGTGTGTGGTCACTGGGTCTCCTCTAGTAGATATATCAAAATGAGGTTCAAGTCAGCATTTTATTGAATCGGAACCTCTTAGTAACAACTAAAAGAGAGGTCAGGAAGGTAAATTCCACAAGAAAAGTGTCTTTTTATTACTGCATCTCAATGTAAAAAAGACACAAAGCATCAACAAACAAACATCAACAGAGCTAGAAGCAACATGAACAAAAGTCTCGAGGTCTGGAGCTAGTCCTTCTCCTGTCCATCAGCTCCAGGAGCTCCATGATCATAAGCCTCATCTGCCTGTAGCTGAGCTCTCCCACGTCCACCAATTCCCTGCGGTCGGGGTGGACCTCCTGGTGGTGGTGGTGGAAACACCTCGAAGCGTCATCCACCTCTAGTTGCAGGGCTAGCTCCCCTTCCATGGTCTCCTGCTCCATGCGGTTCGCCTCGATCAAACCACTGCCTCTGCCTGGGAGGTCCTTCGCTCATCTGCTGGTCATCTGTATGGCAGGTTAGATAGTCACGAGCCATGTGACCAAACCTGCCACACGAGTTACATTGTCCGCTCATGGTAAGTCGTTGTCCACCTCGGGTGCCTCGAACAAACGATCATGTGTCAGGCGGTCGACCACCTGTATGTCTAGTCCTCTTGGACGCCTGCGTCATCTGTCTACTGCCTGCTGCAGAAGACACTTCCTCTTGTGGGATAGTGGTGGGTCCTGCTACTGGAGACTGCTCAGTAAGGAAACTCTCCACTAAGAGGGCTCGCTCTAACACCCATGTCTGTGTCGGAATGCTGTTTGAAAAAACTAAAGCTCTCATCTCTCGCCTGAGCCCCTTATAGAAGGTTCGGGCCCTGAATAATGGGTCTCGTACCATGTCCGTGGAATAACGCGAGAGTTCAGTAAACCTCGTCAATTACTGGGCTACTGTCATGCTTCCCTTCCGCAGCTGTAGTAGCTCCTAGATGCACACAGCATGGAGGGTGGATGAGACGAACTCCGAATGGAAGAGAATCTCAAAGTTTGTCCAGAGGAGAGATGCCTCGTCGTGCACCTGGAGCATCAAGCTCCACCATCTAACTTCTGCCGCGTGCAGGAGACTCACTGCGAGTATCACCATGAGGTCCGCTGGTGTCCTCACTAACCTGAAAACCCATACAACTACATCCATCCAATCCTTGACTGCCTGAGGGTCCGTCTCCCCGTGGAACCTGGGCGGTCACTGGTGCTGAAACTCATGCAGTGCACTAAGGTGACGTGTATCACCAACGGCTGGGGCTGGTAGCAACGGTGGCTCGACGGGTAGAGGTACCGCTGGTGCCTCTGCTGTCAAAGGGCCCTGTACCGAGGCCTCATCGCTCGGTGGGTTGTCATCACGTAAAACATTCGGAACCCTAGCTGGATGCCATCGTGGGGCCATCCTGAAAAGAAACAGGTGCACCACGGTTAAACAGAATATCTGGTGAGCCGACACAAAGTAATAACAGTGAAAACATGAAACACATGCAATCAATGTTTTTGTGTATTAAGTCAGAAATTAGAAGTCAGGGTCCTGGTGTACGGATACGTCGGCCGCCGCACCAACCCTGGACTCCATGGACTGATAACCACACTCAATACTCTCATCACTATTGCTTCACATAGAAAAAGATCAGAGACCTGAGTTCTGTGGTAGAACCGAACACCTCTGATACCAATTTGTCATGACCCGTCCTCGGGGCCCATTCCGTGACTACCCCAAGCCCACATTCCATAGGCCTGGGGCTGGTGACAAGCACCAAAGGTGTAAATCCTGACAACTGGGAAGGCATTGCCTTTATAAAAGTAACCAAACACCACAGAGTACAAGCGGAAGTAAAACACTAAGTACAAAGAAAGTGCTGAAAAGTAAATGGGCCAGAATACAAACCCAACTGGAAAAATAGCTACAACTGAACAAAAGTACAACAGAAAAAGTAAAACAGCTGGAAGAAAGGAAGCAACTCCTGGGTCGTCCTCCACGGATCCTACCTGAATGGTAGGTACAGATAGCGCAGCTCATGGATCGTCCACCACGGATCCCACCTGAAGGGTAAGTACAGATAGCGCAGCTCCTTAATGCTCCCGCTCGTCAACCCCCTCCGAGTGTCGTATTGTCGTGAAGTCCACCTCCATATACTGACTCGGCGGGTGGTCCACCTCCGGGTACCGTCCAGTCCTCGATCACTCGGCCTCCGTCATCACTCCTCGTCATCTGCAACCAACACAACGAGGTGTGGGCATAGCCCGTGTAGGTGTGAGTATAACGATACTCAGTAGGGACCCCGAGACCCTCAAGGTCTCACTAAAACCAACAAGGATAACCACAACGAAGATCTCAACAAATAACCTCTACTTAGGTATATGCCCATATATATACCTAAGTTATCAAGTAACCAATCTCAATCATGAGGAAACAGAAGATTATAAAATCAACGAATAACCACTACCCAGGTATATGCCCATACATATACCTAAGTTATCAAGTGACCCATCTCAATCAAGAGGTAAACACAAAGGTCATAGACTCAGCTCAAACCAGGATTTTCATTATCGAAACCGTAACTACTGAAGAGCCCCACCTCTGGAGTGTACAGTGGTCCTGTCACGACTCCGAGGTACTTCTCACTAACCTAAGACTGCTGAGGTACTCTTCCTGTCGAGTACTGTGGGCCTACTGCTACAACCAAGCGCTTCCCACCATGGGTCTGCCGCTATAACCAAGCGCTCCCCCTCACAGCCTCCAGAGGTACTCCTTCTATTGAGTACCGCTGGTCTACCGCTACAACCAAGCGCTCCTCCGCCGCGGGTCTTCCACTACAACCAAGAGCTCCCCCCTCATAGCCTCCAGAGGTACTTCTTCTGTTGAGTACCGCGGGTCTGCCGAGACAACCAATCACTCCTCTGTCGTGGGTCTGCCGCTATAACCAAGAGCTCCCCACTGGGCTAACCGAAACACACCGAGTCGATCGGTCAAGCAGTCGTCAGGTCTCAGCCGGCTACACGGTCTCCGTACTCCGCACGCCCGTCTCCGGGAGGGTCCGGTCCAAGATCTACTGGTAGATACTACATGTATCACAATGTTCCATGAATAAGTACCTCAAAGTACCACCTCATCACAGGGGTCTCAACGCAACAGACTGCGCGATAATCGGACGCCCGGTCTGTGTGTTACTAGCCTTTTCGCCCCCGGGGCCCGGTTGGTTTTGTGTGCAAACCAACCCGGCCGTATCTCAATTTCACCCCGAACTCTCATAGGGTATACTCATAGGGACCGTTTCTCCCCGTGATCACCAACGCCGCTGAGGGTTCGTCAAACGGACGTCCAGTCTGAGAATTATCATCATTTCCGTTCCATGGGCCCTGTTGGATTTCAGGTGAAATCCATCCTGGCCACTATCCAACTGCATCCAAATCTCTAAAGAGGTATTCCAAAAGTTCCGTCTCATCAAGATGAATTAAACGAGACAGACGGCGCGTCAATCGGAAGCTCAGCCTTTGAGTTATTGACTTTTTCATTCTAGGGGCCCGGTTGGTTTCGTGAGTGAACCAACACGACTGCACTCTGACTGTATCCAAATCTCAAGTGGAGTAAGCCAAAAGTTCCTTCTCATGAAGAGGAATCCAACAAATTTGACGGAACGTCAATCGGGCATCCAGAGCTCAAGATACAAGCGTTTCCGCTCTGAGGGCCGGGTTGGTTTCGTATTCGAACCAACCCGGCTGAACCCAAAGTTTTCTGAAACATTGAGTGTAATAAACCAAAACGATAGTCTCGATCCGAGGTTCTCATCTCAACTGAAGGTGCATCGATTGGAGGTCTGTAGCCCAAGATATGGGCAAAATACCGAAAGAGGTCAAAAAACGGGGGGTCTGGCCCCGGACCGACCCGGCCCAACCCCCCTAGGTCGGCCAGAACCAGGTCGACCTGACCCGGGTCCGGGTCTGAACCGGATGGTGCGACCCAGCCCGGACTGGCCTGGGCGCGACCCGGCTGGCGCTGGGCGGGTGGCCAGTGGGTCGGCTCGGCCGTTACGGCCGAGCAAAGCGAGGGGCGCGCTGCCCCCGCGTGGAGAGACCGCGGCCCCGCATGGGACCGCCCTTGCCAGCGGACGCGGCCAGTATCCACGTCCTGCTCCCTCCGGTCCTGCGTGGTCGCAGGACTGCGGCCTGCCGCCGCGGCCTAGGCCAGGGCAGCTCCTCCTGGCGGCGCGCTGGGCGCCGCCACCCCCTTCCGCCGGCGCAGTTATGCCGGCGCAGTGCGCCGGAGGGCCGCTCCGCGGACCGCCGGACGAGTTCCGATGGTCTGAATTGCATGACGTCTTCGCCAATGGCCCCTTCGGGGCCCGTCCTTTACTGAAAGGACCTCACATCGCCCGTGCGGTCTGCTTTTTTGTCGCCCGCCAATCTGCTCACCAAGAATGAAGAGACGGTGGGTTTGGACTTGTTCATTGGTCCGCACCCACCGTGTTAGCGGCTTTAAAAATTATTCCGACAAAAGTTTTATACATACGCCGTGGGTATAAAATCAAAAAGATTTAGATGCACCATTTGAATTCATGTCGAGGCTATAATTCACAATGAATTAAAAGATCCGAAATCCCCTACCTCAATCGGTTGTTGATCGAAGATTGTCACGGGGGAAGGAACATCGTGGAAAATGTGTCACGGAAGGAAGATCGTCGGCGTCGCAGTAAACGGCGTCGCATCGTCGATCTCCAAGGGTTCGGCGTTCTTCGTCGCCCTTCGTCAGAGGCCGTCGTTCATCATCGGCAATGATGCGTTCTTCGCGTTCTTCGCGTTCTTCAACGATGGAGGATGAAGATCATCAAGCCTTAGAGCTTTCTCCAAATCCTCTCAACAAGCCACCCCCCAATAAAACAAGTGTTAGTCTTATTTTATTCACGATGCCAACAATTTGAAAATCATAAAAATAATCAATCAATTAAATGAATTAATGGAAACTCTTAAACCATCCAATTAATAGGGGCGTTTAATATTTAATTAAACACACGGGTTGACTTTATTTAAAAAGAGGTTTTCGTGGGTGCGTTACTTAGAGGGAAAGAAACGGTGGGGCTCGTGCGGGCCCCACCTCACAAATATCCTACAAAGTGGGTAGGATATTATGGGTCCCATCTTATCCGCTTATCCTAGGTTAATCCATTTTAAGTGAAATAAAATAAAATTGCCGCACCCCTTTTTATTTTATTTCATAACTTAACCCCAAAAATTAAAAACCACACCCGAGAAAACACAACTCCGGAAAAGGCGTTTCTAAGAAAATACCGGCGCGGCGATTCCATTGGTGCCCTCAGAATTCAATTTCGAGCACTGGTTATATTGTTAGAAAACCCTGCTCGTTCTTTCACTGAACATACCCGAGCCAAACTTCAGAAAATGATTCCGGGGACACAAGGCCTCAGAATCAGGTGCCGTCAGAAACATTGTTCTTATAAAATTCCCAAGAAAATTAAGAAAAAAATTCCCTTTAATTTTACGGGCCTTTACAATTTCCTCCTCCGCCTATTATAAATATAAATGGTGGAAATTATATTTATCTTTTGAGAAACATCCAATGTTGTTTGACGTTGGAATAGGGCCCCTTTAAACCTTCAATATTGTTGTCAAGGTGATAACATAGAAATATTTAGATCTTATTGTTTTGAATGTGTAATGAACCATAATTTATATAAATGAAATTTCACTATTTAATTATCTTAATGTGTTGTATATAATAATGTTGTATTATATAGATCACATGTAACACATAATGAGAAATAATAACATTTTATTATTTTAACTTCTAATTTTCATCTAGATAATTAATAAATCAAGAAAAGTTGAATGTATTGTAGTTGAAGAAAAAATAGTAAATAATAAACATATAATTTGAAATTTTTAAATACATGATCCCCCAAAATGATCACATTCATGAACAACATTGTTTAAAGGAAGTAGAATATTTTTAGTGAAATATCTATTTTCAAAGATAAAAATATTCATATCCTTGAGAAAAAATAGAATTAAATGATGAATGAATGAAATATTGGAAATTTAGATAAATATGGCAACCAATATGAATATTAAAAATCTTACCATAATAATATTAGTAAGACAATTAGACTAGTAATATCACTATTGGAATCCGAACATGAGAGTTTGGAACAATCACATGACATTTAAAATATTATCGTCACATACAGAAGTGTAAAATATCATTTATGTATGTTATAAAATAAAAATATGATATATATATATCTGGATACAATGAAATAAATAATTAAAAAATTATAAAATAAGTGTTTTTTTAAAACCCATATATATATACACACACACATATATATTATTTACATTTTTTATGAAATTGATGTTTTTTGAAAGAAATTATTTTAATTTTATTATTAAACTAATATTATGAATGTTAAAATTATAAAAACCCAATATTATTAAATAATATATTTTATTTTATAGCCACTCATACATGAAACACCGAGATTAAATAACCCCAAAAATATATTTCATTAAATTTAATCTATTCTATAGGTTAGAGAACATGCAACCACGAGTCTAGATAAAGCATAATATTTTATACCATTTAATAAATGCCTTTAAAATGTTGTTATGAATTAAACTAACTAAATTATTAATATTATGTTTATCTATTAATTTGAAATAAAATAAAAATCATTTAAAATAAAAATAAATTTTTTTCTCTCAAAAACATGTTAGTTATGATTTTCTCACAGAGTATAAAAATATGTTTCAAAAAATTAAAAAATTATTTTAAATAATTTAATTCCTTTTTTAATTCATCAATTCAATAAAAATTTAGGGTGAATTTTAGGTAATTTTTTAGAATATTCATTTTCTATTAATTAGTGAAAAATATAATTTTTTATTAAAACTCACATTTTTATTTAAATTATTTAAACGTATAATGTTTTTTAAAATTATTTTTAATAAAATATTATTTCAATTATATTGTAATATATCTAACTTATTTAATTTTAATTTTTTTTTGTTAATTTAGTTTTTAAAACCATCTATACTTATGAGAATTTTCTCTTTGGACACCTATTTTTTTCCACGCCTGCATGTATAATTTTAAATTGTATTCATCCATTTCTGAAAATTGAATTTGGAAAAATGGATTCCATATTTATATTTATAAGAATTTATTTTAAATACTATATTCAAATCTATTTTTTACGATTAGTAATAGTAAAAGCAGTAGAAATTAATTATTGTGGCTAAGGTAAAAACTAATTTATGAGGGGTTAAATAAAAGATAATAGTTATAAATACCTTCCAACATATCTAAAATGAATTTTTGGACACATGTGCACCTTATCTGCTCTACGTGTCAATAATTTCCAATTTTGGATGCTTTTTCCTAATTGAAATGTAGTGGAATTGAATCTTTTCAAAAATTTCATGTGTGTCCTTTGCCCCCACTTATAAAAGGTCACCCTCCCCTACCTTTTTTCACCCTTCCAAATACTCTTGGTTCTGAAAATACCAGAAATTATTACTTCTTGAATCCCCTACGATCATCCTTAATCCATTTATTTAATCATTAATGTAACCTAGGAATGTGTTTGGTTCAAACCTAAAGAAGTGGTCTAAAAAAGAGGTAATGATCCAAAACAATCACTTTTTTTAATTTCATCATCCAACTTATTAAAATATTTTTCAATCATAATAGTATAATAAAAACAATATATCCAAAAAATGAGATGTTATAATGTTAATTTCATGGCCTATATCCACATCTTCTTCTTTCAAATGAGATTTTGTGTGCAGTGGAGTACCGCCTCACGAACTTAATTAGTTCATTTTCCATCACCACATTTCAAGGCTATTAATAATGATGGATTCAAATAATTTATATGTTAATTAGGATATAATTATACTTCTATATTTTTAAGGTTTCATTTTCCTTTTTACATTCCATTCTATTTAAGACAAGGTAATTTTTCTCGCTTATAGGACAAAGTAACACCTCTTGAAGTGATGTGATTCATGTTTTCACATGAAATTTATATAGAATGTAACAAGGATAAAATTAATGAATATAATTGACATGTATGAGATGATATTTATTGTTAAAAATTAATATATCACCAAATTACTTTCCCTTTCACTCATAAATGGAATTATACCATCGCTCGTGAAACATACATCCTACTATCTCCAAGAAGCGACATTGTTCATTTTCCAAAGATAAATTTCATAAGTTGTTATAAAAATGTATCTATATGGTAAATTTAGTATTAATATAATTTAAATAAGTTGGCATAATATGTATATATATCATATTGACAAAAAAATTACATCCCTGAGAAAACATGTATGATAAAACTATGCAATTAACACTCAAAATAATAAAAATAATGAAAAATTATTAAAAAATGGGTGGTAAAATGTAATAAGAGAATAATATCTAATATTATAATAATCAATATTGTGTTTTTTTCATTAGTAACATTATTAAAATTATTATATGTGATTTTAATTCATTTTCATCCAAAAGGAAGCATGAGGAAAGGGACATCGTCTCATTCTCCCTTCATTGAGGCATTTTGTAAAGATGTACAAAAAATTTCCTTTAAATGGTGTATATACTTCCCATTTACCATATGATATAATGAATCATTAATTATTCATATTATTTTTTTATTCAATTGGAATTATGTCTTCCAATGTTATTTTACTTTATAATCACAATGGGGTATATTCTAATCAACCAATTATTAATAAAATTTGATATGTAGGTTGTCATGATCATTTATTAATTAGGTGGATTGATTACTAGTATACAGGCTATATAATAACCTTTATTTAAATGGGTTTATTATAAGGATTAAATTATAATTCATCAACAAAATATCCCAATAAGGACATGTTTCCATTGATTGTAATGAGATTAATCTTATCTAGTTATTTTTTTCCATCATACAGGGCACAACGATCTTCTATGGAGATGGTCTTAATATATCATAGTGGTGGGAGGGATAGGGATGTAAAAAAAGATTTCCCTTATTGATAACACTATCTCACTAGGTGATCAATAATTGGACATTGGGATAGGCTCTAAAATCATATGCTTTCCTATAATTCTATCTATATATGTGTTATTCCTTCATATCTATAAGAATGGTATTATAGATATATGGTTCTTCTTTGTAATGTTTTTCTCAAAAATATCATGTTACACAACATTAGAAGAGTATTAATTAATAATATTCATGTATATGAATCCCATAACATAATCTAAACACTCAAATAGATCAATGAAGTAAGTGGATTCATTAGTTTTATAAATGATTAGAGAACAAATATCATAGTCATTTTACTTTTATTTTTTGAAGTATATATTTTTGTTTGAATCCTCTATTAGAATTTTATTTCTAATTTTAGCATTCCCATTGAGATGAGGTGTAGGGATGGTCTTGAATGGTGATCATAGGTGAATTTCTATTAAAATACATTAAAAATAATCCTTATATAAGAGTTTATTAGTGATATATCGATATAAAAATAATGACTTTTCTAGTGGTAATACACTCATCCTTGAAACAACTTGTTTTATTAGTGGGGTTATATTGATAAATTTGGAATGTGACTTTTTTATTAACGGTAGAAAAGGTGGTAGCGTCAGAAAAAATACACCTAGGTAGATTGGATTTCACCAATGTTATGAAAACTAAGGTAGAATCCCATACACTATCATTAGATACATGTAGTGTGTTCTCTTATGATTAATGTTGATAAATTGTTTTCATGGAAAACACCACATAATTGATGGGTTGTGTCTGCCACATATTTTCTATCTACTTCAACATTATATTATTTTTTGTAGGGTATTTTCAGTTTATCTTTTCCATTTAATGTGAATATTTAGTTTACTATAGGTAGTTGGGTTTAGTTGGATTAACTAACTGGAAATCCCAAATCAAGGGTAAATAAACTAATTTTATGTATTGAATTTACAAAATTCTATACATTTATGAGTTCATTTAACAATAGTTTGGGAGGGGTATAATTCATTGAAATCAACCACTCAACAAATGCATGAAAAATAATAAGAAGAACTCTAATTTTCTAATTAATCTACATGATTATATTTTTCAATCCAATTATATTTTCTAAAGTTGGATAACACACTTGGGGTTATAAACCTTAAGAGGAGTTGTCATGTCATCTTAGAGAAATTGTTTTTTAAAATCCTTAAGATTATTAGAAATCAATTCATATAATTTTTTTCTTCACTGTAGACATCTGAGTAACATATAGATATTGTCACTAAGGTGCAGAATGAATTCATATTTAAATGTCTCATCAAGGACAAAAAAATAGGTATCTATAAATAAAAACATATGTAGTATTTTATTAGGATCCAACTCCATCCAAATGATAAAGAAATATTCATCACCATTTGTGAATATTTCATCATTATATTTTTATCTTAATGGTCACATTACAATTGTCTTATATTATACACCAATGTAATTTTTATCATTTTAAAATATATATAATTTATTAAAATATGGTGTAGGAAATAATGATGCATTTTCCTTATCACACTCATTGTTTGTGTTGATATAGTTCTATTTTACGATTCACTATATAGTATAGAAATCATATATTTTGAATGAACATCCAAAACCAATATGGAATATTCTGGATAATTGAAAGGTGGGGAGAAATTTCATGTAAAATTCCATAGGAGGTACCTTTATGGTTGACAGTTTTTAATTCATTCTCAAGGGAAGGACCAAGACTGTTGTTAGTTGTTTGATCACCATTTGAAAGTGAAGATCCATTGTGGCCTTTTTCTAAACAATGTTATTTATTGATAACAACCTTTTCATAGAGATTTGTTTATAAATTGGATTCTGGATGTTTGGTGAAATAGTTTTTTATGAGCTTCTTGAAATTCCAAAGGTGAGAAAGCTATAAATTTTCTATTAAGAACATTATAATAATGTCAAAATATTATTTTTTGATCATTTAAGGTCCTATGATCTTGAAAATACCATAATCAAAAATGGTGTATACATTCGTTATTCAAATTATATAAATGAAAAGGTGGAGATCAATATTGGTTCCAAACATGGAATTTCTAGAACAAATATTATTGACCAACCATTCTGATAAACATTTGTTATGGATGAAAGAAGAAAAAGATTGTCATAAAATTAAGAAGACACCAATTTATAGATTTCAGGATGATATCTTGTATGAAAAAATTTACCTTTCATTGATGTTGATTATTTATAAAACAATTGGTTTTTGTAAATTTTAAAAGAAAGGAGTTGATGTTCAATGACCACATTGGTAGACATAGAACATTTACTTTTCTAGAATAATTTTTTCAATGAAGTTGTTATAAGTGAAAATAAATGTTTAATACAACTTCACCAGTTCAACATATTTTATTATGTTCATACATTTTAATCCCAAAACAACATTGATCATTTTAAAAATAATTCTTCATGAAATATAGAAGTGTTATTGATGTTGGGGTAATTCATTTTAAAAAATTGAATGTAAATCATTTTTTTGATGTAGTTATAAAGGAGAAAAATTCTTAATAGAATATAGGATCCTATGGTGAAGATTTTTTCATTAAACAGATGTCTTTAGAATTTGTAATAATGTAGTTAACCATTCAATGTGATGTTTTTAGTAGTTTCAAAAATTGGTTTAAGAGAAATGGAAATTAGAGAATTGTGTTTTAGAATAGACACTATTCTGTTGGATGTTTCTATGATGTATGAAGTTTGAGCTAAGGAAAAGTAACCATATAGTGATTTTGATTAGTCAGATATATTTTTCTTGCAAATAATATCTATGGAATAGATGATGAAAAATAAATACCATACCAGGAATATCAGTAGGAGAATTAAAAATGAAATTTTATTAAGGAAATCCAAATCAAATATTTTTTGAACAAATTATTCCTACGAAAATTTATATAACATGGTAATATTTCAATTTTTTCAATGTTGTGGAATTCTATTATGTTTTTAATCTATTTAAAATTCATAAGTTTGAAATTTTTTTATCATTTAATGTTACAGATGTTTAATGAATATTGAAATCACTAGAGTACTCATGAAGTTTCAGGAAGATTTAAGAAGAATCTAAAATTGTTTATAAGTGTTGAGAAGTGTCCCAGAGAAATTCCAAGTTGTTAATTTCTATGAGTAGGAAAAATAAAAGTGTTTCCCGCATTTTCCATTCAGATAGAACATATATATGTGAAATATACATCATACATAACATTGTTCACCCAATATAAAGGTTCCAACACGTAAAGATTTTGTGTTAGAAGTGAGTTTCTAGAAGTATCAGTTTTTGGTTAAATAATTAAAGATATATATATTGGATAGAAGAATGAATAAATTTTCAGTTTGTAAACCAGATACATAAATATTAGACAGATAGTTTCTGAGTAGATTTTTTAATAAATGAATTTTTTTTATAATTATGTAATATTTCTATTTTGTATCTGGTATAGTTTATGTGATGTGAAATGAATGGAGGATACCAGATAAAGGATAATTAGATATCCTTTTTCTAGATGGATAAAATTAGATGGGGAAATATTTTATGTATAATCCAAAGTAACATTATTGGGTAAAAATGTGAAAATTTAAATTCGTTCTTTGATGGAACATATTTTTTGTATGATAAATTTTTTAAATTGATAGGATTCTATATAATATTTCTTATTTGTAGTTAAATAGTGTCTAATGGGAGTTAACATAATTTTTTTTCACTTATCTTCAATAGTGAATTTATATGTACCGATAGGAGTGGAACTGACAAGGATGATGTTAGTTCTCACACTAAGGATGGACATTGAAAATCATGTGTTCCTTTTCAAAATTCTCATATTTTATTTCTATTGATGTTGTTGTAATATTAATCAAGAAAGTAACTTTAACAAGTTATGATTCATAAATTTTATTAAGTATGATTTTTTAAAATGACACCCTCTAATTAAACCCCCACTTCTATGTGGTTCAATAATACCTTGTAAAAAAAATATTATCATAACCTAGGTTCCCCTATTGAATCCATATACTTGAAAATATAAACTATCTATGTAGAAGCTGTGTTTCTAAATTTGATGCAAATAACATAATCAATGTGAAATAACAATGATACCCTATCACACATCTTTTTGATTTTAAGTTCTTTTTTTCCACACTTGGTTTTTGAACATTTGAGAAATATGCTCCAATAAATTTTTCTAACAAAAAAACAAAAAAATTAATGTGAAAATTATAAAATTTTTATTATGTATTTGTTTTAAATGTTTCTCGTATTGGTGATAATATTTAAAACATCTAACAAAACATGTGAAAAAATATAAAGTTTTTTTGGGTGAAATACAAATGTTATGGAGGAAAAATTAAAATTATAGTGAAGCAAGTTTTAAGATATCAGAAAGGGAGATGAAAAAATATTGTTCTATTTTTAACCGTAGTTAATGAATTTTTGTGGAACACCAGATGTTTTAGAAATTTCAAGGAATATACTACCATTTTAGTGAAACTCATGAGAAATAACCTTAACATATTTGATTCTAATTTTTCTATGTTATATGATATCGATGATTTAACAAGTGATTAATTTAATATCATTCTTAATGCGTTAGATTTTAGAATAAATCCATTATTCAAAAAATTAAATGGATTTTGAATCTGTTTGAAATATTAAAATGAAACTTGATGAAAATTATGAATAATTAATATGTAAGAAAACAAAATGAGGAAATGAATGAGAATATCATGACTCTCATATTCAAGTATTATCAGTGCAAAAATGGAGAGTATAGATGAAAAATAACATATAAATACTTTGAGTGTCAAGGAATTTTTGAGTTAAATATGAATTTATCTGAGAATATTGTTATAGAAAATGAGAATCTTTTCGAATTAATACCTTGGTGGAACAAATAAGAAAAAACATAAAATGAATATAATTTGTATATTGGGGTTTATAAAAAGTTCACTAGAAATTTAATAGGTCTATAGAGTAATAATGTTAAATATGATTTTACAGAAATTTTTAAAATATGAAATTTTAAATATTTTTGGAAACTTTTTTATAAATTTTTTGAAGAATTTATATTTCCCAAACAATGATGGAGAAAGAGGATGTTAATTTTTTTTAGATAATATGATATTAGATCATAAAACAAGGAATTTCATGTGTAGAACACTAAATGAATATATTAATCAGGTTAATAAATAATTAAAGTGGATGAAAAAAATAAAAAAATAATATATTTCCATAAATATGATAATGAGTATATTAATAAGGTTGAAAATCATAAACTAATAGTTATTGAACAAGTAAGGACGATGGAATATCTTAGTAAGAAACTAGAAGAAAAGGAAGGTAATGTTTATAAAACATTATATAGACTACTTGAAGATAAATGTTCCTTAAGATATATGAGTGAAAATTTCAACTAAGAGATAGAGGTAAAAGATGAATCATCTCAAGATGATGGGAAATTTCATTTCACGAATCAGGTGAAATATCCACCCAATATTTAAAAAAGGAGCATATGATTGTACTGATCATTCATGAGATAATAAAAAAAACAGGGAGGTTGTTGATTTATAAATGACTTGAGAAATCACTCATATCAATGAATGATGAAAATTCCATGTAGAATGATTTTTCCCCACACTATAATTAATAAAAACAAAAATATATTTTGAACTGTGAAGATGATTCAATATTGAATGATCCTACACATATTGAAATCCAAGATTTGATGGTTTTTTCTTTTGATGTGAAATCCATGGGAACATAGATTACATGAAATTTCACTACATGTATGTCCCTATATGTAAAGACCTGGAATTGACATGATTTGTTTTAAATTTTTGGGAATTTTACAAGTCCACGGTTTCTGATGGCGTGTGATTCCATGGCCCGGAGTGCCCGGAATGATCCGTCGAAGTTTTGTTAAGCTTAAATTAACGCGCGTAAGAATTTTTACTGAAACAGTGGAATAACTCTTAAACAGTTACATAGATCAAAAATCCAAGGGCACCGTTGCGCTAAGGATGGCCGGTTTACGCTATGCATGACTTATGATTAGTCATTGTGGGCCTCCTGTGAGAAATCCCAAAACTTTCATTAGAGTAAATAACATAAATAAATAAAATATTTTATTTTTCAAATGATTATTACTCAAAAATGGTAGCTCAGATTAAAAATCCAAGACCACTGCTAAACTCGTGAGGGTATGCTTTATGTTAGAAGATACTAACTTTGGCCGGTACGGGCCACCAGAAAATGTATGTTGTTGGCCACAAATAAAATAATTAAGTGACAATTATTTTATTTTAAAATTCAAACTATCTATATGGTAACTCAGATTGAAAACCAGAGAGTACTGTTGGGTTCATTGGGATGTGTTTCACCAAGGAAGAGCCTAACCTCACTGGCATTTGGTTGAGGGTGTTTGATAAAAATTTTCCGAACTTTTTTTTCGAGTACGTTCTGTAAACGCACGAGCGGCGTTTTATAACATTGAACCAGTGCTCGGAATTGAAATATGAGGGCTCCGTTGAACTCATAGCATTAGTGAAGGCAGAGTGAGACCTTTACCGCAGTTGCGTTCTATCGAGAATAAAATTTGGTTTTTTGATTTTTATAAAAAATTATAAAATAAAGTACAACATTTTATTTTATTTTTAAGCTGTAATGTGTTCTGTGTGTTGGTTAAAACCTCCCCATAGGAGTTGGTGGTAGGACTGCCACACCCTAACCTACCATTGGAGGATAGTTGAGGTGGGGACCACCCGAGCTTCATAACCTTCCTATTAATGATATAGGTGGGGAACACCTGACCCCCTATCAATGGATGAGGATAAAACCTCCTCAACTCCGCATTAAATGGGGAGAAACTTCTCAAATCCTCCACTTTAATATTTTCCAAAAATTTATGGGGAGCATCTTGACCTTCCAAATTAATTGTGCCAACCTTTCGTGCAATTAATTTGGTGGAGCATGGTTAATTAATTCTTCTTTTTTTAATTGGGGTACCAACATAATATTAGACAGCAAGTCTAATATAATTTTTTTGGCATTTCTCTTTTGGTGCAATTGAGAGATGCATGGGAGAAAAGTTCTCCAGACGAAGAATGCGAAGAACACGAAGAACGACGACAACAATCTTTCTTATCTGAATTCTTCCCTGGCCACCTATCGATCAACGTCAACAAAAACCGACGCATATCAATATTGAGGACATGTGGTGGACGCGGCGAATAGCGGTCTCCTCCATCATGCTTTCGCGACTCCGTCAAAAAACGACAAGTGTCATGCGACAAATCAAAAGGTAGGGGAATTTTGTGTTATTTTAATTATGGGAATAAACCCTCGTTCATTGTCATTCATGATATGGTATGAGAATCTCCGATTTCTGTCACCGTAATAAGGAGGGTTCAGGCCACATGAAAAAGGTCTAACCCTTCCCTTGTTTTTTATTGTTTGGTGATGCTGAAGGCGGTACACGCGGTGATGGCGACGAAGGTGGAGAACAATGGCCGCGCTACCCGCGGCCTTCATGAACTGTGCCGCCCCCGCGATGCTCCAATGCACTACCCACACCCCCACACCCCTGCCGGCATGATCCCGATGCCCCACACTCCTGCCGGCGCGCACCTGGCACCCCTGCCAGTGCGCGGCACGACACCCCTGCCGGCGCGCTGCCTGGTGCCCCGCGCCCCTGCCGACGTGCTCCCAGTGCTTGAAGCCCCTGCTTGTGTGATCCCGGCGCCCCGCGCCCCTTCCATCGTGCACCCAGGCACCCCGCGCACCTTCTGGCATCCTTCCCGGCGCCCGTACCCCTACCGACACTCTCCTCGGCACCCCGCGCCCCCTACCAGTGCACTACCCGCCTGCACGGCTCCTACCGAGGCATGCCCGGTGTTCCCAGAGCCTTCTGGTGCCCAGCCGGCAAGCCCACGCCCTGTGTGGACTACATACTGTCCTCCCCTACATAGGCCTCCTGAGCCGACCCATGACATTCGCCGCTATGTCACTGGCCGAACTAACCTGGTCTCCCGGGCCGAGTCACTGAGAAGCCTACATGGTGACTATCTGGCCGAACCGCCCTCGTGGTCCGCTAGGGCCGGGCCCTGCGGATCGGGTCAAAACATAGCGGGATGACCCGCCCAATGGGCTGGGTCAGACCTAGTGAGTCTGACCAGGTCAACCCTGATCGGGTCGGGCTAGACTGGGTTGGGTCGAGTCGGTCCGACCGGGTCGAACCGGACCTGGACCCATTACTGACCCTTTACTTTCTTGGGCCATATCTTTGGCACCGGACGTCCGTTTGATGAACTGTCAGCAGTTCTGGTATTCATGGAGCACATTCATTCCTTTGAGTATACCCCATTGGGGTTTGGGGTATAGTTGATTCACGGTCAGGTAGGTTCATACATGAATCCAACTTGGCCCCCGGGACTAAAATGAAAATAACTCACACATTGGGCGTCTGATTGATGTGCCGTCTGTTGAGTTGAGACCCCTATGATGTGGCTGTCTTTTGAGATAATTTCACCTAAGACTTCATGACACTTGTAGTATCGACCAGTAGCTCGTAGAACAGATCTTCCTGGAGACGGGCATACTGAGTGAGGAGACCTAGTAGCCGTAGACCTGACGACTGCTTGACTGATTCTACTCGGAGTGATTCGACTAGCCCAGTGTACGGAGAACACGATTTGGCAGCAGACCCACGACGGACGGAGCGCCTAGTTTGGCAGTAGACCCGCAATACTCGACAACAGGAGTACCTATGACAGCTATTAGGGGGAGCCCCTGCTTTTGGCGGGAGATCGAAAATGGACGGAGCGCCTGGTTTGGCAGCAGACCTGTGATACTCGACAGGAGGAGTACCTTAGCAGTCTACGGTTATTGAGTATCACCTCCGTGTCGCGACATGGCCACTGTACTCGACAGAGAAATATTTCTCGATCTTCCTTGGTTTCGATAATGAAAATCCTGGTTTGATCTCAGTCAATAACCTTTGTGTTTTCCTCATAATTGAGATGGGTTACTTGATAACTTAGGTATATGTATGTGCATATACCTATGTAATGGTTATCCGTTGAAATCATACTTTGTGGTTTATCCTTGTTGGATTTGTGAGACTTTGAGGGTCTTGGGGTCCCTACTGAGTAACGTTATAGTCACCCCTACACTAGCTATGCCCGCAGCTCGTTGTGTTGGATGCAGACGACAGACAACGCTGACGACGACCGAGAGTGTGAGGAATTGATGGTACCCGTAGGTGGATCTCATGACGAGTCAGTAGCTAGAGGAGACGGACAGACATGTAGTGCTGGGGAGGCTATCTATACCTACCCTTTAAATAGGATCCATGGTGCATGATCCAGGAGCTACTAGACACCTACTAGCCGTTTTTCTTATATTTGTACCTGTTTTTCCTTTTTCTTGTACTTTATAGTTGGGCTTGTATTTCCAGTCCCATTAATTTTCTGAACAACTTTTGTATACAATTTTTACGTACTTTTTCCCTCCTCTTGTACTGTAGTTGTGTGTGTTTACGTTTTATAAAGGAAACTCCTTCCTAGTTTTAGGAGACTTTGCCTTTGGTGCTAGTCGCCAGCCCCTGGCCTATGGAAGGCGGGTTTGGGGTAGTCACGATACGGGCCCCGGGGGACGGTTCATGACACTATAAATAGGCACAAATAGTGTGTTAGAAATAGTGTATGAAAAGGGAGTAGGTATGAAAAGCTGCAAGAAGTTGGGGGACCTCTAGATATTAAGAATATTATAATGAAAAATCATTTTGGTTGACTGAAGTAAATATTTTGATGATGTGATCTAGTTATTCACATTATTGAATAATTCATATTTACTATTTTGGGACATATATCATTTTATAGAAAATAGAAATAGGTTATAAATAAATAAATTTAAGAAGAAAAAATTCTTATGGAGATTGATATGAAAGCATGAAAATATAACCAACCATGGAATCCTGTATTTTCATCACACATGATGGGTGGTATAAAAATCGTGAATGGGGTTGAATATATTTAATTATGAGTAGTTTCCTTCAGAAATGATATTTCAAAAAAACTGTAATGAATATTAATTGTGGAGGTTGATGTTGAGAAATGAAAATATACGTAATTATTATATGATTATGGGATCAAACATAATTTACTAAGAATCCATCAACATTATGACGATTGTAAATAAGTTATAATTAAGAAAGTGGGTTATATAATCAAAAGTGTATAAGATGGTAATGTTATAACTAGATAATAAAGAACAAGAGAAAATATCTTTCCGATTACATAACATTGTAAATTAAACTATTTGAGTGCTAAAGATGCAAAAAAATATGGCATTGTTGATATGGGAATCATGTCTATAAAAGTATGAAAAATGTTATATATATTTTCCCAAGTAAAAAATTCAAATGATAAAAGGATGAGAAGGAGATATTGGTAGAACATGTTTAATTGAAAATATGATCTGTAGAACCCACAAAAAAATAATAAATTATTTCTACAAGACCTCTTAAGCTTATTCGCTTTGACTTTTGATTGGACAATGTGGCATCTATGAATAGGAGAGGATATGGGATGACCTTTCATAAGTGAAGTTAGTGGTACACTTGTAAATTCCCAAATATATTCAATAATGGAGACTCAAAACAAATTGAGAGCCTATAAAAATGATAAATAATTGAGCGGTGGTGATATGGTTGATTTATACCTCCACCACACACAAAGACGCCTGTTTTAAACATGTTTTTCCTCAACCCAAATGTTTCCTTACTTTTAGAAATGTAGATTTTAATATAATGACTAGTATTATTATCTAGGTAATTAATCATTTATTGAGGAAAATAAAATTATATATGTTATATAATATTCATCCACAAGTCATAAATATGAAAACACAGCTATAAAATAAAAATCAGATTTTTTGTGGAAAATTTGTTATAATATAAGCGTATGAAACACGAAAAAACCAATTTTTTCTTTATAATGGTAACTATTTTTTTACTATTTAATGGTTAATATAAATTTTATAAAGGTCCATTGGTCCTTGAATGTAAATTTATTGGAATATTTAAATATATACCAACAACTTAGTAGAGAATAATAATTTTTTATAAATTTTAAATCATTTATAAAAATATTTTTTATTATAATATATCATTAGTGTCAATTTTGACACTATTACAATACATTGACCATAATCACATCAAGAGAAAAAGTTAATTATAATATAATATATAAAAAATCCCTTATATGTTATATTTATCTATATAATCAACGAACACAATATTATATTCAAATAATTTTACTTTTAAATTTTTCAATATCATATCTTTTATTTCCCTTTTAGTTATATAATTATTGCATCGAATTTTCATTATATTTTATGCTCATTATTTCATCCCTAAAATTTTAAATAAATTACTATGATAAAACATAATAATATATATTTTAAATAAGTATTTATGATCGAATATAGTTTTTTGTTTTCCCTATATCAAAGAATTATATATATAAAAATAAAGGACAATTCCATTTTTGACCTTTTCATTACATAAATTAATATATAATAAATTTTCATAGTAATGTAAAAAAACGGTAATATGTTGATGGATTTTGTTTAAAATGAATAAAATAGATATCCAATAAAATTAATAAATGTTTTCTGGTTATTTCAACCGTGATAATTTTAGTTTGACCCCTAGTAGACAAGTTTCCACCATAACCGTGGTGAACGTTTTTTACCAATATCACTTTTCATTGTGGTATATAATTATGCTGAACATATTAGATAAAAAAAATTAAAATTATTGAAAATATGGTACCCATATTAAAAAATTACATTCACAAAAGGCGAAAATATTAATTTTAAATAAAATCTATAGATGCGAAGAAAAAGTGGGTTTCCAAGATGTGTATTTTTCACAAAACAAATATTATATATTAAATACATGAATAGTCATAATAATTTTCTTAATATATATTAATATTTATATAAATATAATCTATAAATTTGATTTAAAACATTCCTCCTTAGGTATTGTTTTAATTAATTAAAATTTAGAATCATTATGTACCATCAACCAGTTTTTAAGAAAAATAGATCTTGAATCTGAGAAACAAACTTATAATAAAATAAAGTACAAAAATAATTAAAAATTAATTAATTTTATTTTATATAAATATAATAAAACTATGTTACATGAAATAACATTCATAACATAACGTGGATTTCACCTAATTTTTTTTGAAAATTTGTTACATATTTTTTGAAATCAGTATTATTCATTATTCAAAGAAAAATCAATGTATTCCAAAATGTCACAAAACATTACACAAAGAAAACTTTGATATTAAAATTCCAAAAATGATGTTCATGTTATCAAATTTAATTTCTATATTTTCCGAAAATTAATTTATTTTTTTCATTACATGTAATACAGATTATTTTTAATGAAAACATGTTTTTAAGGAATAAAATTATCATTCTAAAAATAAATTGATTATTTAACATAAATTTTACAATAAGTTATATTTAAACATACATATATATATATTTCAAAAAAAATTTGTGCTATTCATGACCTATAATTTAACAGTTAGGTTATAACAGTTATATATATCTTGAGTTGTTTAAACATGGGGTTGCATGTTGAATAAGCTATTGAACATCAAAATATTTTCGATTCATGTTTAAAAGTACATTAATTAGATTAAATTTATTTAAAAAAATATATCATATTGTCTTGATAGTAAAATTATTATCTAAACTCAGTATTGCATTTCATTTACACAATGGAACATATATTTTTTTAACATTGAGGTTTTATAGTGAAAGTGAGAAGTGAGGAGTTTATGTTTTTATACAATATTTTTAGAATATTCAACATTAATCATTCATAAAAAAAATTTACTAATGAAGTTTATACTTGGAAAAAATATATTCGAAAGTTTCTTTATAATATGAATATTTTATAATAAGTTAATAAATTATCATTGGATAAAAAATAGAGATCCTCAAAAAAATAATTTATATTAAATATTGATGTGTTATTGATTATGTGTTTTTTTATTTCCCAAAATGTGAATAAAATTCATTATGGTTAAAAAGTTATATATGAGGAATTTTCATTTTTAAATCAAGAGTTCTTAGTAGAATATGTTTTTTATGAAAATGATGTCTTTAGAACTTACAAAAATGTAGGAATAAATATTTCATGATGTTTTTCAACATTTATTTCTAAAGTTTCATTAGAAATGGATAGAGGTAATCCATTTTTTTTAACAAAAAAAAACTTTTTGGAAAAATAATATGATGTATGAATTTTTACATTATGAAAAGTGACTCTATGGAGACACCAATAAGCCAGATATACATTTCTACCATAGAATATCATTTTAAGAGATAATTAAAAATCATGAACATGCATATAATATCACACAAACAATTCATATTGAAAATTTTATAGAGTAATTCAGAAAAAAAAAATTCAGGATATATTTTTCCTAATAAACTTTACATAACTTTGTAAACTTACAAATTTTGAAAATGAAATTCTAATATATTATCTTGGTTTTTAATATGGAAAATAATTGTGAAAATATTAAATTCCTTATAATATGATGTCAAGGTAGTTTGAGAAAGATTGGAATCATATGTAAAATCAGGATTTTTTTAGTATGATTCATGAATGCTATGTAATTCTTGAGAATATTTGAGAAGCATCTAAGATAAATTCAATGGTGTGATAAATTTTGATTTATTAATATTAGTGAGTGGGAAAACAGAAAGGGTTTCCAAATCTTTTAATTATGAGATAATTTATAAATAGGTGAAAATTATATCATATATAGAAAAATTATAGATGTATAGGAAGTTCGAATGACAATGATTTGGTGTTAAAATTGAGTTTCCAACCACATCAGTATTGAATTGAGGAATTCCATATAGAGACTTTGATCAAAAAATCAGTTAATTGATCAATTCTGAAACATGGGATTGAAATATCATACATATAATTTCTATGAAGAGTTTGAGAACCACAGTTTCTATCTAGTAAATAATTATTTATAATTTTTATTTGAGGTGAAATGGATTGAGGTTAGTAGAAATAAGCATATCTGACATAATTTTCTAGATTGATAATATCATGTCGGGGATGTCTATAAAAAAATATAGATGTACCATTGTTGGGGTAGAAATTGTAAAGATACATTATTTTTTTGTGTTTCAATTTTTTAATATGTAATTTTTTAACACAGAAAATTTGGTATAATATTACCAAACGAGAGATAATATGATTCTAACAGGAGGTAACTAAAAATATGTATTGAATTCATTCTAAAAGTTAATTTTCCATAACACATGAGTGTGTATATGGAATAGTTGTATCTTATCACACTGAAATCAATACTTGTAAATATATTATTCCATTTTAACATTATCTTATTTTACTAATTTTTATTTATCTCTAAAATTAAAATTAATTTAACTATAAAACATATAAGGGATAAATTTCATTAATTATATGTTTTTTAAAAAGACAACTACTAATTCCACACCCCTCAGTGGTTCAACGATATTTAGAAACATAAATTATGCCACTGTAGTTTTTTATGTATTAAGTAGTATCAATTGGAAGAACAATCATTCATTTT
Organism: Viscum album; assembly: GCA_963277665.1. Lineage (NCBI taxonomy): Eukaryota > Viridiplantae > Streptophyta > Magnoliopsida > Santalales > Viscaceae > Viscum > Viscum album. The sequence continues at coordinate 2,050,810,685 of OY728137.1, forward strand.
AATTTTACATCATGGTGATTAACTACAAAAATAATGAAATGGGGTTGGCCTCTACCTTTTTTCATTTTTCCTTTAACATGGGTGGGAACTCAAATTGTCTTGGGGGATAAACCCTATATAAAGGGCTATATAGAAGAAATAAAGAGTTTCTAATTTGGTTTAACCATGAGGATATCATCAATGTTATATAATATTAGTGGTTACATGGAGAGGAAATTAATTCTTTATATTCGTATTACTATGTTGATGATGTCCATAGTGAGTTCTCAAGGGAAGACCTCCAAATCTACTAAATATTTAACTATGGAGAGAATCTGTTATGTATTTATTGTTTTATCTTATTTTTGATGTGTTGGTTCAAATAGTCATTCTTTAATTCTTTGATGAAATTTTAGGATTCATATTAATGGTGATTCAGAATTTTCCATGAGTTAATTCCAAGATATTTTGATAGGTATTAAGGATATTTGATGCGTATGAAATATAGAACAACCCCTTGAAATTATCAGTTTTTCCCCATGGTGGGATATTCATATATGTTTATTGGTTTGAATATTATGGGTAAGAGTATTATAAATGAATGCTAGGAATTTATGGGAGGAATGATGATGGAAAAAAACATGATTACAGGGATCCCCCTAGGTTTTTCTTGAGAATCTATTTGAATATAATATATTTCCTCCTCCACCTATTATAAATATAGATGGTGGACATTATCTTCAACTTTTGAGAAACATCCAATGTTGTTTGAAGTTGTAATAGGGCCGTTTTAAACCTTCAATATTTTTCTCAAGGAGATAACTTAGAAATATATCGATCTTATAGTTTTGAATGTGTAATGAACCATAATTTATATCAATAAAATTTCCCTATTTAATTATCATAATGTATTGTATTTAATAATGTTGTATTATATAGATAGCATGGAACACATAATGAGAAATAATAACATTTTATTATTTTAACTTCTAATTTTCATTTAGATAATTAATTAATCAATAAAAGTTGAATGTTTTATAGTTGATGAAAAAAAACATATAATTTTAAATTTTTTATATACATGATCCCCGAAAATGATCACGCTCATGAACAACATTGTATAAAGGAATCGGGATATTTTTAATGAAATATCAATTTTCAATTTTAAAAATATTCATATCCTTGAGAAAAAATAGAATTAAACGATGAATGAATGAAATATTAGATATTTATATAAAGTTGGGAACCAATATAAATATTAAAAATCTTACCATTAGAATACTAATAAGACAATTAGAATAGTAATTTCATGATTGGAATGCTAACATGAGAGTTTGGAAAAATCACATGACATTTATAATATTATCTTCACATACAAAAGTGTAAAATATCATTTATGTATGTTATGAAATAAAAATATGATATATTTATATATAGATACAATGAAATAAATAATTTAAAAATTATAAAATAAGTGTTTTTTTAAATCCCATATATATATACACAAATAAAATATTTACATTTTTTTATAAAATTTATGTTTTTTGAAAAAAATTATTTTAATTTTTTTTATTAAAATAATATTATGAATGTCATAATTATAACAACCCAATATTTTTAATGAATATATTTTATTTTTTAGCCACTCAGACAAGCAACACCGAGATTAAATAACCCCAAAAATATATTTCATTAAATTTAATCTATTCTATAGCTTAGAGAACATGCAACAACGAGTCTAGATAAACCATGATATTTTATACAGTTTAAAAATTGATTTTAAAATGTTTTTATTAATTAAAATAATTTAATTATAAAAATTTTGTTTATCTATTAATTTGAAATAAAATAAAAATCATTTAAAAGAACACAAAATGTTTTATGAAAAATATATTTTTTTTCAAAAATATGTTAGTTATTATTTTCTCACTGAATATACAAATATGTTTTAAAACATTACAAAAATTATTTTAAATAATTAAATTCATTTTTTAATTCATCAATTCAATAAAAAACTTGGGTGAATTTTTGGTAGTTTTTTTAAAAGATTCATTTTCTATTAATTAGTGAAAAATATAATTTTTTATTTAAACTGTAATTTTTTTAAATAATTTACATGTATAATATTTTTAAAAAACATTTTTAATAAAATATTATTTCAATTATATTATAATATAACTAATATTTTTTCATTTTAAATTATTTTTTTGTTAATATTTTTTTTAAAAGTATCTATAATAATGAGAATTTTCACTGTGGACACCTACTTTTTTTCCACACCTTCATGTATAATTTTAAATTGTATTCATCCAATTTTGAAAATTGATTTTGGAAAAATGGATTCTATATTTAGATTTATAATAATGTATTTTAAATACTATATTCTACATTATTTTTTATGATTAGTAATTGTAAAAGAATTAAAAATTAATTATTGTGGTTAATGTAAAAACTTCTTTATTAGGGGTTAAATAAAAAATAATAGTTATAAAGACCTACCACCATATCTAAAACGAATTTTTGGACATATGTGTACCTTATCACCTCTACGTGTCAATAATTTCCCATTTTGTATGCTTTTTTTCTAATAGAAACGTAGTGGAATTGAATCTTTTCAAAAATTTCATGTCTGTCCTTTCTCCCACTTATAAAAGGTCACCCCGCCCCTCCGTTGTTTCACACTTCCAAATACTCATGGTTCTGAAAATACCTGAAATTATCACTTCTTTAATCCCCTAAAATCATCCTTAATCCATTTTTTTATCATTAATCTAACATAGGAAAGGTTTTGGTTCAAACCGAAATAAGTGGTCTAAAAAAGAGGTAATGTTCCAAAACAATCAATTTTTTTAATTTCATCATCCAACTTATTAAAATATTTTTCAATCATAATAGTATAATAAAAACAATATATCCAAAAAAAATGAGATTTTATAATGTTAATTTCATGGCCTATATCCATCTCTTCTTCATTCAAATGTGATTTTGTGTACAATGGTGTACCGCCTCACGAACTTAATTAGTTCATTTTCCATCACCACATTTCAAGGATATTAATAATGATGGATTCAAAAAATTTATATGTTATTTATGATATAACTGTACTTCTATATTTTTAATGTTTTATATTCATTTTTACATTCCATTCTATTTAAGATAAGATAATTTCACTTGTGTATATAACTGAGTACCACCTCTTGAAGTGATGTGATTCATTTTTTCACATGAAATTTATATAGAATATAACAAGGATAAAATTAATGAATATATTTGATGTATATGAGATGATATTTATTGTTAAAAATTAATATATCATCCAATTACTTTCCCTTTCACTCATTAACGGAATCATATCATCGCTCATGCAACATACATCCTACTGTCTCCAAGAAGTGACATTGTTCATTTTCCAAATATAACTTTCATTAGGTGTTATAAAAATTTACCTATATGGTAAATTTAATATTTATATAATTTATATATGTTGGTATAATATGTATATATATCCTATTGATAATAAATATAACATCCATGAGAAATCATGCATGAGAAAACAATGCAATTAACACTCAAAATAATGAAAATAATGAAATATTATTAAAAAATGGGTTGTAAAATGTAATAAGAGAATAATATCTAATATTATATTAATTAATATTTTTTGTCATTAGTAACATTATTAAAATTAATATATATGATTTTAATTCATTTTCATCTAGAAGGAAGCACGAGGCAAGGGACATCATCTCATTCTCTCTTCATTAAGGCATTTTGTAAAGTTATACAAAAAATTTCCTTTAAATTTTATATATACATCCCATTTCCCATATAATATAATGAATCAATATTATTCATAGTATTTTGATTTTCAATTGGAATTATATCTTCCAAGGTTATTTTACTTTACAATTACCAAGTGGTAATAATTTCATAACTTAATTTCTTTTCATTGGGTTATATTACATCTTAATTTTTTTTATATTATATAATTATGTGTGTATTTAGTTTTGAATCTATTACTTTGTATACACACTTGTTTTATTTGGATTTAAATTTTATTTACATAATTGATTAATTTATTATTTTTCACTTTAGAATTATAATATTTGTGTTTTTTATTTCACAATATCATTTTAATTGGGATTGTTTATGCTTGAATTTTATTTAATGGTAATTATTTGATCATTATATAGTAAACCCATTTAATTTTATTACAAAATATTTATTTATGAATTTTTTTATTAATAGTAACATTTTTAAAATATTTATGTACTTAAAATTATTCATAAAATGCTATTTTTTAAAATATAACTTCATTTCCCTTTTTAGTTGAAAATCAATTTTCATTAAAAAACATGTTTTTTTAAAAAGTCTGCAAAACATTTTTAAAATTCTCCCAATTTTTTTGTAAATACATTTTATGAATTTTTTTATTTAAAAAAACCTTCAATGGTGTGTTAATCTTAATTTACAAATAAATAATATTTAGATTAAACAGAAAAGTTGAAAGAAATATTTTTTTTAACATTTATGACATGAAAATAATTTTCATCCATCATACGTTAAATGTTTTATATATTATTTTATAATAATAATTTTCTATCTTGAACTAAATTATTTTCCAAATATCTTTTCATACTTTTAGTTTTGAAAGGTTTTTTTCAGGATGAAAATGATATTTTCCTTAAGAATATTATTAATGAATTTTTATGGAATTTATATTCATCTATAGAAATTACCCTTTATTTTACATATCATTAACTAGGAATATGTTTTATTGATACCATTATTATTCTTTCTCAGGTTGTTTAATGATCATTTTATCAAAGGAAAACCATAAAATTTACTTATTCAGTAATTGTTTTAGTCAATCACTGTCTCTTGAAATTTTCAATTTCATGTGATCATTGGACATTAAATTTCCAATGAATATGTATCTAATTTATCATGAATATGTTTTTATATGAAACCATATATAATTCAATATATGGTGTTATACATTGAAATTTAATATTCTATGTTTGGAAAAATTGACAAATCTATATCTTTTACTCAGTATAGATATTCGATGATAAGGAACGTTGTTCATAAATAAAATGGATTGTTCAATATATGAGTAATGAATTGTAAACTAAGCGATGGGTGAGAGTTGGAATTATATATCCCCTTTATGGATTGGTAGTCTAATGATAAAAATTAGTAAGCTAGTATTAAATGGGTTTCTCCAAGTAGTTTTAAGCATTCTTGTGCAATATATTGACTGTAGAGTCATATTGATGCTTGACTTCATGATATCCAATAATTAAGAATTTACTTTATTAATAGTTAATTATTATTATCCATGATATTTTTGGAATGATATTACCTCTGGATTAATTTCATTCTCAGTTTATAGATTAAATTATTTGTGTTTTTTGTAATTTTACTTTCAATATTGACTAAACCTTATCTATTAAAGGTAGTAAAGTTATTTAAATTGAATATGTCTTCAGTTATTTACCTTTTCATATTGATTATTTATTATCTAACAAGTATAGTCATGTTTTATATTAAATTGAATGTGTGTTCATATATTTACTTTTCCATATTGTTTATGTTGTATCAAATCATGATAGTAATATTTTTAGATGAAATATATGTTCAGTTATTAACCTTTAAAAGATAATTATTATAACTGATTTAGTATACATTCTGCTTCATGTAACTCTTACTATGAATTTGATCTCACCCTTATTTTTTTTGATTCCAAATAATCATTAATGATTCTGTTATTGATATGAAAGGATATTATAAAGGGAATAATTATAATATCGAAAACAAATTATGTTTTAATTTATGCATTCATGTGTAGTATGGGAATCATGTGTCTATCCTATTTAACAATACTAGAAAAAATATGGTCATTCTTGATGTGATTCCTTATATTGTATTCTAATGAAATAATGTAGACACCCGCTCCGAGTTCCTAGGTTTGGGTTTTTAATAATAATCATACTCAAATTTTCTGAGTCCATGAATAATTTCTTAAAAGGATATAGAAATGATCATAAAATTGAAATTCGAATTATTTTATATAAATTTGGATTCTCTTTGAAAATTAAATTTCATATATTTAGAGAATTATTTTCTTAAGATTAATTTTCAGATTCTACACATAAAAATTGTGTTAGGTTTTCTTTGGGTATTTTCCTAAAATAATTAAATTAATGGTGAATAAAGAATAATTGAGAAAAAAATATATTTAGCATTATAATTTAAATACATGACTAATTGAAAATTTGTTGATATAAGAAACCATTATTCTGAATTTTATTTCTCCATTTAATTTATATAGTCTCATGATTCATCACTATTGGTATTAAGGCACCAAAATAATAAAACTAAAAAAATATAATATTAAAAAAAACACCTATCAGACCTTTATAAATACCAATCCTCACAACTACTTCTACTCACACTTTTTAAATTACTTACCTTACCAAAAATCAGTAAAAACTCCCTCCAATATACCTCGATGTACCTAGAGAACTTTTTCTTTTAAAAAACCCAATCCTAGGTCCCTAAAGTGTAATCCTAAAAGGGGAGTTCCAAAAGAGAATGTAATACCAACAACCAATGATTTTACATTTTCTTCCTTCTCATCCCTCAAAAAAATTTCACATACCTATAATTAATATATAGGAATTTTTTTGTGTCAATGGAATATATATCATTCACCCTCTTTTCTTGACATGTCATTCTTAAAATAAATTTTTTTTTTATTTTGATGGGTTCACCACCTCCATGAAAAACGTACTTCATTTTTATCGGCATACATTATAGTTGGTATAAAAATGATATGGATAAGTATGATTATAATAAGTATATTATAACTTATTTTAAGTCATATATTGTATTAACTAAATAAAAATATGCATTAAATCATGGTTAGTAAAAAATGGATAAATTAGCTAATTGTATAATTATAATTTATATACAAAATGAATCTTCTATATGGTAGAGGACATACAGAGTTTTGAGAATATACCAATATATGGATTGATATGAATATTATTTCATTTCACATAATTTGTTTTAACCACATTTTACAAGACCATGATCCATTTTCCACAAATGCTTTGACCATGGAACCATAAATAAATTGCCATCAGAACAGTGAAATCAAACAAGTTATTTCACTAAAATGGTTGAAAAAAAATAATATATTTATAGTAAATGTTATATAGATTTAAAAAGTTATAAACTTTTAACTAATTAATGAATATAATTTTATTTCTCAGGTTATTATATGGAAGTGCAGAGTGATTTTGGACCTAAATTATTGTATCTCTCAAAAACATCCTATTTTATTTATGAAAATATTTTTCAATATTTACCTTAATATATTTCTATATTATTATTTAAATATTATATATTCTGTATATATATATCTGAAACATATATAAAAAGTCCAAATCTAATTTTCCTAATACAAATATACATTTTTCAAGGTTACTATCCATATTTCATTCGTTAAAAATAAGTGAATAAAGGGATGTTATTTGTTTTCATACATAATTTCTAGTAACTCTATCAAAAATGTTTTTAACCTTACACGATTTCAATAAATAATAATTTTATTTTGTAAAAACCTATTAGTTTATATATAGTATTATGAATATTATTATTTTTTTAACCACTTTATATATTCTTTACCTCGTTTTTCCTAAAACCCAACTGAAAAGAATAATTTCAAAAATTATTTATCCACTCTGTTTTTGTATTCATTCATATGGATTTCTTTTTTGTGTCCTATGTATCAATATTTATCAACTAACTAAAACGAATAATTCAATCCCTTATTTCATGGAATTCAATATGATATGTCATTTGGTTATGTTATATGACATGATTATGTTACCCATTTGTTTCCAAGGGTTTTTCTTGTGATTGTGCCTTATATATGATTACCTTACGTGGAGAACATATACATGATCAGGTTCTGATGGGTGTACCAAAATAGTATTTTAATGCATTCAGTAGTTTTTATGTCTCATGAGAAGATATGTATGGGATTGGGGAGTAATCTTTATCCATGATAAGACAATATCAATAAGGTGATGTTTTATTCTTAATTATCTATGACTTATTCTTATGGAATGTTTTATATTTATACCATATTATAATGTTCCTATGATATTTAGATTCCATTTTCTTTATATTATGTTCTAATTTTATATTTCATGTGGTTTTTTATTACGATATCATGTTATCCCTTCTGAATTATACCCTTTAATTAATTATCATGATTATTATCTTAGTGGTATTTACAGATAAAATTTTATATATGTATTCCACATGATATTTTATATTGTTTTTGGAGTGCAAAAAAGTCATTAGATCTCAGTGTGGATATTAAAATACCAAAACAATCATATGAAAAGACAATACTAATCCCCCAAAATTATTATTAAAATAAATGTGCAACTCATAATGTAGAAAGATAAGCAGAAAAACAAAAACTAAATATAAATTGCATATCAAAATTATCAAACTGCATTAAATAAGCATAATTAGAGGCTGAACCAGCATCAATCAATTATCATTTCGCATGTGAGTTGTATTGCTTGATGGGAGTGATGTACCTCTCCCTAAATCTTGGTTGTTCTAATGTGTGTTGTTTAATGGAAGATTTCATGTTATATTTCCCTCATTTGGGGTGCTTATATGACATCCTTGAAGCCTTATAGGTGGACCTGGTAGACCGAGTTTTTGGCATGGTGGTGTAATCCTTCTTCGGCATGCTATTTGGTGGAGTATTGATGGTACCCTGATTTTTATCACTATATTCATATCGTTCATGAAAATGTGACTATATGATGATTATCTATAGATCAAATCCTCAGTAATTTTATTATTATTATATTTATCATCATCAGAGACATTTCCCGACCTACTTAAAATAAGTAATGTACTAGATCATTTCTAAGAATCCTCTTGTTGATTAGTTTTCTGAAAATAAGAGACCGGTTCATAATAACAAAGTGTTAACTTAGAAAAGAATATCTAGTTACACAAGACTTCTACCCTTATACTGAGGTTTCCTATTGGTTTCAACCAAATCCAGTGGTTGAAGATGTTCCCCCTCTAAATCCTTGAGATTCTTTTATTTGATATTTTTTAATATCCCACGTAATTATATGTATAAAAGACTTGAGTTAATATACTCATTACCAAAGAAAGGCCTAGTTATTTTTACGGATTATGATGATAATATATGAGTAAAAACACAAGGTATAAGTGTATGTATAAGAATACCTCCAAATTTTTTGTAATGTATAGCAAGTGATTTCAAGGAAATTTCATCATTTTGGGGTACATTAAGTGGACTCAAATTTGGTTTATATATAACTAGGTGTAATAACCTTGAAATGGATCCTTGGGTGTTAAATCAACATGTACCACGTAAAGTAATATGAATTCATGCTACATGTAAGATTTAACAATCCTGAGGGATATGATTTGTAAAATTCAAAAACTCCATACAAAACATTTTCACGGACTTGAACAGATAGAAAGTTTTTAAAAAAAATACTCCGAAATTTAATATGGATATCTATAATTGAAACATAGAGACTCATAATCTAGTATATAAATTTCATTTATAAGTTATTCATTTTAGGTTCATAATTTACCTTTAAATTTATTCGAATTTTACATATTACCATCCATTAATTATTTTCCTTATTTAGTTTAATATAGTAAAATATAATTAACTATTCCAATAACAAATGTGATTGATAGTACAAAGATTTACATAATGAGATGCATAACATAAATGGATTGTGGTCCATGAAATTCATTGTATTAATCGATCAACTAACTCATGTTATAAATAATAACAATAGTCATGTGGAATTCCCTCTTTATCATAAGATAGGTAATTGCATAGTTGATTCTATTATGTGAATAATAACACCTTCCATCAGTGGATATTTTGATCTTAATTTCCTAGGGAAACATATTAAATTTATTGGTACTATATTTTCTTTTTGGGACTGCCCATAAAAAGTGAAATCCATACTAGACATTTATAGCATGAAGGGGGGAGATGATCAATGGTAGATAATTATAGTGAACATGAAGCCCAATGAGAAATTTTATTCTATAAAATTATAATTATTCAAGATAACATTATTCAATAAATATTTTTCAAAAACACTCTATATTAAAATATAGAGTTTATTCTGGGGATTAAAGAAAATGGAAGTTGTGTATATCAAGAGATATGAGAAAAAACATCACAAGGCATACGTGATATGCATCCAACATCACCTTCACATCTTGAAGTATGGTGGAATATTTATTTAGTTGATTAAAAACATTTAGATGAATAGATATGGTTGTTTTAGATTTTTACAATAATGAAAATATTCTCCATTATTATTTTATGTTAAATATAGGGATCAGAGAATCCCAATAGTCTCATGGGGATAGAGATAAAATTCATAAAACTTCATTTTATTTGGGAGGATAAATTGATAAATCACAAGGAGTAATAAAAACCTGAATACCCACATTTAAAAAATGTGGAATGAAGATCCCAAAGAATAATATCAATGGAATATAAAAATTATTCATGTGTGGAAATGTAGGGAATCTGGTTGATCAATTCTGGTGAGAGATGTATTATACCACTAATGAGGTAGAAGAAAAGAAGGATCCAATAAAAGATATGTATGTTGCCTAGGGTATCGACAATAATTAAAATGTAGATTTTGAAATCCAATTTCCTAATCTGAGGGTTGTTTGAGATAATCATCGACAATAATGTTAATGGCCTATAGAGAATGGAATGTAATATTTTGTCACTACTGTTGTGATAGATGATGTGGTAAAAATACATTATTTATTCAAGAAAAAAATAGAAATAATACTATTTTATTCGAGTTATCCACATTATTTTATATCAGGAAAGTTAAATACATCAATTAAAACACTATGTCAACACATGGTGATTTTGTTAAATATGAGAATAGAAAATAGGAACTTTATGGCCTCCTTAGAAAATAAATCTACCCATTATATGTTTTCAACATGATTCCCCTAGAATACCTTTTCATTCATCCTCTAGTGCAATTTGATGTTGTGTTGGGAATGGATTGACACTCTACATATTAATATAACAACACATTTTATGAGGGGATCACAATTAATATCCAGATTTATCCTATGGTTTTTTATAATTGAATTTTGGTTAATGAATTTCTATGGAGTTTATTCATTATGAATTTATATTTTTTATTTATGGGAAATAATATCTAGGAAAAATTTCATGAAAATAGAGGGAATAATTCATAAATACAAGCTAATTATGAAGGACAATACGGGTGGATTCCATGTAGAGTTATCTGGTCTTCTATCTAAGAATGTTGTTGAGCTACAAATTGAAATCATACATAGATCTATACACATATCCATGATTCCTTATATGATGATTACTACTTAGTTGGAATAACTAAATAAGAAGCTAAAATAGAATATTGAAATAGTATTTTTACACCTAATTCTTCATCGTGGGTTGTGTTATTCCTCTTCATAAAGAATAAGGATGGAACAATGTGCTCTAAATTGTTTATCCTAAATAAATCAATATCATGATAAACTACAAGTATCCCCTATCATAGATTTATGACTTTTTCAATAAAATACATGAGGTTCAATATTTTTATAAGTTATTCCCTTATATATGATATAAAAATTAAAGGTGATGAATATTTATATTGCTAATACTACCTTTCAAACTAGTTATGGAAATTATCATCTCATACTGACGACCATGAATCTTATTTATAGTCTAACAATATTATTTTAACTATTCAATAGTTTATTCAATGATTTCATTGAAAAATTAATGTACCTATTTATAGATGATATTCTTATATACTAATAAAATAATTCATAGAATGAGAAGAATTTTAAAACCAGGATATTTTCTTTTTTAAATTAATTGCTATAATAAAAAATAGTAAATCTGTGTTTTTGATGGGGAAAATATTTTTCATGAGGAATTTTATCCCCAATATATATATATATATTTAGCTTTCAATGAAAATGAAAATTGAGAGGGTTATGAACATGTATATGTAATGGAGATCTATATTTTTCTGGGGAAAGACTATGTATTAATGAATAAATGCACGAAAATTCTCTTGATTGTGAAATCTACTAACTATATAGCTTTGATGTGAGTACAGTTTTTATGGATTGATGAATGTGAAGACAGTATCATGGAATAAAAAATAGTGTTATAAATTCACTGATACATAGACTTACCACAAGTTTGGAACATTTAATTTTATATTGTGATTCTTCAAAGAAGGTCATGAGTTGTGTAATAATGAAAATGATAATTTGATAGTCTTTTCCTTATGCAATATGAAGGTTTGTGAGTAGAACTACCATAAAAAAGATCCAGAGTTATATTCAATGATATTTGCAATGAAAATGTTGTTTCATTATCTATATGGGGAGAAGTGTGAAATATATAATGATCATATGATCCAAAAATATATTCCAATGCACATGGAGGTTAATATGATCCAGTAAATAAGGTTAGTTATGGTGAAGGACAATGAATTCTCATTCCATTACCATATTGAGAAGGATAATGATGTATAAGATTCAATATGTATAAAGGATCTTTCAACTTTATCCATGACTAGGATTTATATAAATAAGATAACATTATAAAAGAAAAGTATATATATGCGAATCATAATTGAATGAAAAACCTGATTTCTTTATCAAATGATTGATCAACCGTCCATTATATAAAAGTTAAAGTATTGTTAATGTGATTATATTGAAATTATAACGAAATGGGATGATATAAGAAAAGGGAAATACATATAGTTTAGAACTGACGAGGAATGAGAAACATGATTTGGTTCATGACTGTGTATACCATCAAAGCCTAAGATAAATCAGGATTTATTAAATGAAACACATGTCTTAACCATATCCTTCCACATAGGGAGAACAAATATGTATCTTGATCCCTAAATGGAGTATTTGTGGGGTGATATGAAGAAGTTGATACCAAAATATACATTAATGTGAATGGTATATTAGTAAGTGAAGATAGAAATTAAAATGTACAAGGGGATGATGAAACCATTACACATACCTAAATTGAAATGGGAATGCAACACCATGGGTATTATCACTAGTTTTCTTATGACATCCCTAGAAAATTACGAAATATGGGTTTAAGAGGATTGTATTATAATCATTTATAATTTTATTATAATTATGTATGAATTCACAATTTATTAACATTTAATTATAAAAAACAATGATGTAGTGATGCTCTATGGAAAACCATTATCAATTATATCAAAATATGATTTGAAATTTACCTATATATTCTGGAAAATTCTCCAACATTATCTAAAAACTATATTGAACTTCAATACAGATTATCCCTCCAAAAAATTTTGAAAATTATAGATAATTATTGTATAAACTATGGACGTTTTGAAAGTATCCTTAATGTACATTACTATAGGATGGGATCAAATTATTCCTTATTCTTATACCTCATAAAATAATAGCATTCACTCAATCATCTAAATGGATACATATGAATTCACTTATGGGAACAGATGAAAACATAGATATGATAGGATGATGTTGGGGAATGTATGTTGTTGGGACTTTAAATCGTTGAAGAAATGGTTGTCAAGTCCAAGACTATTAAGATGAATATATGGGTATCTTAATGTCAATAGAATTTATATTCTAATAATTTCTAATGAATCCTAGAGTGTGACGTTGGAGATAATATTTTCCTCATAATATATCCATTGAAGAGATTCATGAAATTGGGGAATACGGGAATGATGTATCCTAAAGTCATCTACCACATTTAGATTCACAATCATAACAGAGCTGTTTGATATCAAATATCACTCCCATGAACCATGTATCAAGTATATGATGTGTTCAACATACCCCTATTGAGAAAGTGCATATTATATCCCTCTCATGTAGTCAATCCATAGTTGGTAGAACTAGAAAATGATATCTCTTATAAGGATTAAACAGTGATGATATTAGATTGTAGAGATAACATTTTACAAAATTGGAAAACTCACATAGTTTGTGTATTGATATGGAACGATATGTATGAGGATGCATCTTGGGAACCAGAGAGAGAAAATTAATATATATACCCTCATCTATTTTCATCTTAGCGTGTTAACAAATTTCATTAACTAAATTTATTAATGGGGAATGAATGTAAATTCTGAAAATATTATCAATGGTATTTCCCCTTCGGATTATAAGAATGTTTCATATTTTGTAATGTAGTACTATATAAATCACAAGAAAAACATAATGAAAACTAGAAATATTTTATTATTTTTAATGTTTATTTTTTTAGAATTAATATATCCAAAAGAAATAAATTTATGAAAACTATATAAAAATAGAAAATTAAATGTCTATTATATGAAAATTTAGTTTTTCTTAACCCCCTTCAATGATTTCACTAATGGAAAACACTATAGAAATGAATAAGAATATTAGTAATCAAGTATCCATTAATGAATATGAAAATATATATAACCTTAAGGGAAAATAGAAGTCAATTATGAATGATTGGGTTATGAGATATTTATATAATGTAGGGAACCCATATTCCCATTAAAGATCAAATCATTAGACATTTAATATGACAATTGGAATAGTAATATGACAGATTTTAATAGTAACATGACCATTAGAATAGTATCCTCAAATATGGATCTGTAAAATAATATTTAACAATCTTATAAAATTTATATATGATCTATATTTATATCATTTTACAAGGAAATAAATGTTTTAAAATTGTTAAAAATAAGTGTTTGTATTTTTATAAATCATATTATTTTATTTTAATTTTTATAAAAAATATAATGTTTTAATATTGAATATATTTTCATAAAATGTGTTTATCAAATAGTATTACATTCCATTATAAACATAATGTAATTTTATGAGAACAAAAATAATTTATTAATGGTTCCAAAAAAGAATCATATTATTAAAATATAGATATATATTTCAAATAATTATGGATTTTAATTTAATATTTAATATATGTTATTAAGAATTTGTTTTCATAAAATAGATTTAATTTTTTGGAACCCACAATTCAAAAAATGGTTACGGTGAGTTTTTTATATTTTTATAAAATAGTTTTTTCAGTGAATATTATAATAGTATAAAATATGATATCTAACATTATAAGTTAAAAACATTATTAATTTTAAAAGATTTGATGTAATAAAAAATGTTTTTAAACTCAAATGAACCAGTTACATTCTATTGTTTCAATATCCAATTAATTTGGTATTCTTGAGACAAAATAATTGAATAATTAACAATATAAAAAAACACCCCTCTCTCCCCTTTATAAATACCACACTCACAGAATCTCATCCTCACACATTCAATCGTCCTTACATTAACAATTCTAATAAAATTATATCCTCATAACTCCCCAATATCTATAATACTTGTTATTGTCAACATACCAATCTGATGTGACTTATGTGGATGCCAAAGTGGAGACTACTAAATGAGAGGGAAATACACTAACCTATGAATTTTAATTTCTTCATCCTATACCTGTAAAAAAATTATATTCAACATAACATAATTACTATAGTATTATAAATATAATGGAATGTTATTTTTTATTTATTCAATATTTATCATCCCTCCACTTCCCTTCTCTCCTATTAAGAAACAAGAAAACACTGTTCATATAATGGTGGGTTCAATACTTCTATGTGAAAATTATTTTGTTTTTATCCACCTCCTTTAAGGATGGTTATAATATTATTATTATATTAAAATATGATGATAATAAGTTTATTATAACTTATTTCATGGATGGGATTGTTCTAATAAAATAAAATAAATCTAGTTCCCAAAGACCAAAAAAACTATCTAAATGAGAAAATCAAACAAGGATAAGATTTATAGTAAATTAATCATATATATGTTAAAAATATGTATATTTTTGGAGAATTTAAATTTAAAGAATTATATGAATATAATTTCATTTCAAATCTATATCTTTATCCCCATAAGAAATTAATTTATGGAATTTTCCATCTGTGAACCATTCATAGAACCATGAAACTTATTTCAGTAGAAAACGAAATAAAATATTATATATCATTCAAATGGTTGTAAATGAATATAATATAAATGTAGTAAATTAAATTTCAATGTAAAACGATAATAATATAAAAATTAGTTAATATAATTTGATTATTACTGACTTTTGGTGAAAGTGCAGATTGATTCTCGGCATAAGGTACGAGATCTCTAAGCACAACCCAATTTTTTGTTGGTTATGAGATATCATAATTTACCTAACACTATATATGAATTATTCGTATTTACATATTATAAAATATATATATTTCCAAAAAAATATACACCTTTTATAGTTAATCTTTCCTTGATGGGGAAAATAGTTTTTAATCATTCCCTTCTCAATTTGGTTGGTTAAGATGATCCAATTAATGTGAAATTGTTAAATTTTCTTTCCACAATTAAAGTAATACTCAATGAAATGGTTTTAATACTACATAGTTTCTAAAGAAACTCATTATCGAATACTGTAATTTTAATATATATATATATATAAAAACTGATTATATAGATACAAAATATAAAAAAATATGATACATGGATTAATCATTATGGATTCGTGTCTTCAGAAACATGGATACATAAACAAATTGTTTACAAAATATTTACATTTTATAATACATTTTTATTCTAATCTAGAACCCATATTATCCATATCATACCTAAAAAATATTTATATCATAAGGAATAGAAAGCCAAATAAATGATGAGATCAAAATCATTGTAACGATTTATAAGGGAGATATCAATGATCACTTAAATATAACATGGGAATAATCGTATGAGATCATGATTTTAACATTTTAAAAACATATAGTGTATATCATATTTTATATTCTTTATTCTTGGAATAAATCATGGATGTTCATAAGAAATGAATCAAAATGAAACTATTGGACATGAGACATGAGAACATGTCAGTAGCACATGATAATGTAATGAAATAGTGGCATAATTGATGTGTAATAATAATTTTAATAATATTACATCAATAATAATCAATAATACAATCTTAAAAAGTTTTTCTTGGGAAAAACACACATGTACCCGCTTCGATATTAGGATAAACTCCTGTGTACTGTATTTCATGATTGGGATAACCTCTCACATAAACATTATTTTTCATACTTGGTATAAAATCCGATGTACCCTTTGATATCATAACACATTAATCATTATGAAATTCAATATAGGGATATATAATTATTATATCACCTATCACATAAACAAATATCCTTCCATATATATATTTTCATGTGATAATATCAAATAAACATTCATCGTAACATAACTGGTTGAAAATAAAATAGGATTCATGGATATTTCACCGTCATAACTGTAAACCATTTAGATGGGAACTAAATATCATATCAATGTATCTTATCCATTTTATATCATATTATCATTAAATGACATTATCAAAAATGAAAAATATTTCAAAACCGGAATGGTATATTTCTTGAATAAAATAGCCTTTTCATTTTCAAATAACATATTAAAATCTAAATATGTACAAACATTGAATAATTTTTTTCTATTAATATTGCTAAGGAAAATTTTATAGGATTATCTAAGTCATTTAGTTTTGATGAAATGGTAAATTCCATTCATGTCTTGTATGTTTGAACAACGATTCCTTTCACATTTTTCGTAAAAATTACAAAGTAACTCATTTCAAAAAGGAAAATATGATTAATTTTATTATGGTTTGAAACAAATTCAATTGTGGATAAAATTAAATTTAAAAAATAATATAATAAATGAAAACATTTTTTGATTTTTTTAGAAAATATTGGTATGGAAGAAAATTGATTTTTGATTAAAGAGGAAAATGAAGCGGTTTTCCCTAAAAGTATTCTATTTAGTCTATTGAGTACTTAAATATAGAATAATTAAATGAAAATATGTGTTCTTATGAAATAATAAGTGTTTTAGGAAATGAAAATTTTTTTATTATGGAATTCTAATATGATTTCTTTCCATTGAAATTCATGTATGAGCAATCCTAATTAAAATTAGATTGAAAAAAATCTCTTACCATTCTGGTAACATTTTAAATGAAACCTAATGAAAGAGGGAAACATATATGGATATGTGAATCCTCATAAATAAACTTATGAGAATCTAAAAATAGATTTATATGAATCATGTATTCAAAAAAAGAAGAAAGTGTGGAATATGACACATGTCTCGCTGAAATAAAAGTGAGTTGAAAATACAATAACTCAAGTTCAAATTTATCCAAAAGAACTCTAAATAGATTAATAATAAATTTAAACTTATTATATATAAATCCAATAGTCATTTATATACTTATAATATCATATATTATCCACTAATAAAATTTTATCACCAATTTATTAATAATTCCTTATAAAATGATTGTTTTTTGGTGTCAACTGTCTACGAAATTTATATTAGGGGTTTGGTTTGTTTCAATTTTATTATGGTATCATTATTTAAAAATATTTTATCAATACATAAATTTAATATATATTCACTATAAATATATTTATATAAATATTTAATGGATAGAGATATAAATTGAATTTCACCATTTATGGAAATGGTAGGTTGGATGTACGCATGAACGATGTTTTAAATTTTCGATGGATGGAAAAAAATAAATATAAATATTAATTGAAAAAAAATCATCATAATATTATATATATATATATAATATTGTTAGATATATATTTATTACCATCCATGGGATGTTAAATAAAAATTAATCGCATCGTTTCCTGGAGGAGGTGTTCCAAACACACGAATGAGCGACTTTATCACTTTACAAAATGTGAGAATAAAGTGGATTTGGTTTTTCATTATACAAAAAGAAAAATAATTAATATAATAAAATAAATTAATTATTTTACGATTAATTCTAATTATTTATAGGATGTATGGTAATAAATGACTTAAAAGATGTCAGGTAAGTCAATTACCAAATCTTTGACAGTCTTCTTTTAGAAATATTATTAAAGACCCTAAGAATTGTATTTTCACGATACTAAAACAAATAATTAATTTAAACGTGTGTTAATAAAGTTATTTGGTAGTATTTATCAAGATATATGGCACAAAGTGTGCGGGGAAGAGAGGAAGAGAGGTTCCTTTTTATGAGTGAGGAGACAGTCACTCAAGGAATTACTTATAATATTAAATTAATATAAATTTATTTTTGAGGTTCAAGATTTATTAAATAGATTTATTTAGAAGATATGTTGATTATGAGTCATAATAGTCCCATAAAATAACATTTTTAAAAGTTTTGTTTAGGTTTTAACCAAAATCATTTAGTTTTAAACCCCATTTAACCCTTTTAACAGTTACTGTGATACCAATGTTTTTTACTCGTAAGCGGTCAATAAAGATACCATAAAATGAAAAGAGAAATACAAAAAGACAATTAATAATATATTAATCTATATACCCTTCACTAGGTCAAATATATTAATACAATGCATTGTAAATAATCTAATAAAATATTGTTTGTTATAAAATATCATTAATGTCATTTATGGAAATACATTAAATATTATCATATAATATGTGTCTAAATTTTGTAATTTTTATTAAAAATATTAATATTAATATATGTAAACTATGTACTAAATATAATCATTGAATCTAATTTTTTACCTTATCATTTGGTTTATAACATTGGTTAACCCATTTTATTCTTAACCATGGTAACAAATTTTTTAATAATAAAAGGGTCAGAGATTAACATATAAGTTTCAAATTAGTGCATAAATGAAAAAAATGAATATT
This sequence comes from Viscum album, assembly GCA_963277665.1. Lineage (NCBI taxonomy): Eukaryota > Viridiplantae > Streptophyta > Magnoliopsida > Santalales > Viscaceae > Viscum > Viscum album. The sequence goes on from OY728137.1 coordinate 2,050,830,635, forward strand.
TAGAAAACATATCATCCTAATTATCCTCTATAAATATATATATTTTTTAAATAATTTATTCAAATATATTTGACATAAAATACTATTATTTATATGTTATGAACTATACATATAACTTTAATTTGAAAAAAAATGATAGAAATGGAAGAAAAATATATAAACATATAGTGTATATATATCTATAAATTTCATGATTAACTTTAAATAACAAAAAAAATAATGCTTTTTTATTTTTTATAATAATTTCATTGATTTTTATACAACTTGCACAAGAACCATGTCATTATTAAATGAGAATTTCAGATTATTATTTCATCAAAAAAATTTAAAAATAAATTTTCCTAGTAAAAAAAATATCCATCTATAAAATAACCATTTATAATGGAAAATATGTTATTTTTATCCCAGTCACAATATGTTATAGATATTAAACACAATAAAGATATTTTTTTTACATAATTATTTACATAAAAATTCAATGTATAACCTGGGCAGTATTTGAAACCTCGTATCTTGGAGATATTTTTTTCCAGCATCAAGGACCACTTCTACTCATAAGGAGATCTCAAGGATCAAGAAAGCACATGGGGAGTCAGTGTATGAGTATTGGGAGCGATTCAAGAAGTTGTGTTCAAGCTGCCCACAACACTAAATAAGTGAGATACTCATCTTCAAATACTTTTATGAAGGACTCACACCTATGGAGAGAAGCATGGTAGATGCTTTAGCTGGAGGATCATTGGTGGAAAAGACACCAATATCTGCACATGCGTTGATCAAAAAAATGGCCCAAAACTCCCAAGAATTTGGTGATCGAGGTACACCACATGTCAGGTGAGTACATCGGGTAAGTCCATCTTCTCCTGAAAGTCATTTGATTGATACCAAGTTGGAAGAATTGACAACTATGGTGAGACAGATTTATTTGGCACACAAGACATCTCAACCCCCTCCCTCAAGGCCTTGTGGTATTTTTACTGAGACAAGCCACCCACGTGACTATTGCCCACAACTCCAAGAAATAGAATATTGTGCAGCAGTGTTCCCTGAGAGACCATATTAGCAACAAAAACAACAACCATATCCCCAAAAGAATTTTGAGTCAACATACAACCAAGGGTGTAATGATCAACCGAACATGAGGTATGGCTTTGGACAACAACAATGGCCCCCCCTTTCAACAAAACATCAAGTAGCCTCCACCTTACCAGTAGGGTTTCCAACAACCCCAAAGGAGATTTGAAGCCCAAACCTCAACAAGCCAACAACAAGGGAATCCCCCACCCATGGTAGATTCTAACACTAATGACCTTTTGAATAAAGTTATTATTAATCAACAGAATGAGGTGAAAAGTCATGGTTCGGAGCTGAGGGAGTTGAAGACTCAAAATGTGCCCTATTTCCACCACCCTTGTAGGTATTATTTCTAGAAATCTACCATCCCAACCTACTCCAAATCACATGGTGAATGTCAGTTCCATCACATTGAGAAGTGGGAAGCAAACAAATGATACATCTCCACCTACCATTCGACTGGGATTCACCTCAACTCCAAAAAATTCCAATTCCATACCAACATATAAAGAATCCAAGGAGAAAGATAAAGGTAAGAAAATGATTGATGATGTTCCTCATAAACCCCTTCCTTTTCCAAATAGGGTTGTTCAAACCAAGAAAATGGCTGAATAGCAGATGCAAAAAGAGGTTTTGGACACATTCAAGCGTGTTGAGATCAACATCCTTCTACTTGAAGCCATCAAACATATCCCAAGGTATGAAAAATTCTTAAAAGAACTTGACACCAATCAATGAGGGCTCAGGGGAAATGAGAGGATCAATATTGGAAGGAATGTCTCCACACTCATTACACCAACTCCACCAATGCCTACAAAGTGCAAGGATCCAGGGAAATTCACCATCTCATGCACCATAGGGGAGTTTCACTTTTATGATGCACTTTGTGATTTGGGAGCGTCCATAAATGTGATGTATCACTCTGTATTCTCTCCTTTACAGGTTGATGAGTTGAATTAGATGAGATTAGTGGTGCAATTGGCTAATAGAGCTACGACATATCCAGCGGGAGTCCATGAGGATGTACTTGTCTGGGTAAGAGACATGATCTTTCCAGCAGACATTTATGTGCTCAAAATGGAGGATTATCAGGTATGTTCTCATTCCCCCATTATCATAGGTAGGCCCTTCCTCAAAACAACAAAAACTATCATAAATGACAATTAGGGTACACTTTCCATGGAATTTTAGGATGATGTTGTGATATTTAATGTTATGGATTCCATGACGTAGCCCTCACAGGATCATTCAACATTTTTTATCTCCCATTTTGAACCACCAAGTAAAAACACCATGGAAGTGGACATTCTTATGATTAGTGAGATTATGAGTATTGGTTATAGTTTGATGTCTAAGAGTACTTCCACACCCGTTTCTAAGGAACAAGACTCTCTAAGATTTGATTTTGAAATGGAATCATATTCCGATTTTGATCATGTGAACTCTAATTATGACATGGTTGTTGAGTATGCTGATGGATTTGATGCTTTATTATCTGATTTTGATGATGTATATTCTGATACTGATGCTCTTTGTGCACATATTTTAGTTCCTTTTATGACCCCATCCATACACCACACCCCTACACTAGAACTCAAGCCATTTCCACTAAATCTAAATTACTCATTCTTGGTAAGTGATGATAAATTACCTTTTATCATTACTAACAAACTCCCTTTTGTACATCAAGTAATACTTTTGAATCTTTTGAGGGATAACATCATGGAAATAGGGTGGACCTTGGCTTATATATTAGGTATTAGCCCCTCCATTTCCATGCATAAGATTCTTTTAGAGGATGAGGATAAACCGGTGAGGCAAACACAAAGGAGACTCAATCCAACCCTTTTGAAGGTTGTTAAAAAAGACGTTAAAAAATTTCTCGAGGCAGGTATAATCTATCCCATTTCAGATTCTCAGTGGGTAAGTCCTATTCAGGTTGTGCCTAAGAAAAGTGGTGTTACTGTTGGTAAAAATGAGAAATATGAGTTAGTTCCAATTAGGGTACAAAACAGTTTATGTGTGTGTATTGATTATAGGAAAGAAAATTATTCCACTCGCAAAGACCATTTCCCCATCCCATTTATTGATCAGATTCTTGAGAGACTACCTGGGAAGACACACTATTGTTTCTTGGATGGATTTTATAGCTATTTTCAAGATCCCATTGTAGTAGAGGGCCAGGAGAAGATGACATTCACCGGCCCATTCAGTGCCTTTGCTTACCGAAGGATGCCATTTTGACTTTGCAATTCCCCAGGTACCTTCCAGAGATGCATGGTGAGTATTTTCTCCGATCTCATTGAAAACTGCATGGAGGTAATTATGGATGATTTTACAGTTTATGGATTATCATTTGATTAATGTATCTCTAGTTTGGCTGATGTGTTGTATCGTTGTATTGAGAATAATCTGGTCTTAAATTATGAAAAATGTCATTTCATGGTCGAAAAGGGAATTTTTTTAGGTCATAATGTCTAAAAACATGGCATTGAAGTAGATAAATCTAAGGTATAAATTATTTCATACCTTCTATATCCTACATGTGTGCGTGATGTTAGATCATTCCTTGGACATGCTGGATTTTGTCGACGCTTCATTAGAGATTTTAGTAAGTTTTCTCTACCCTAATCTCGATTTCATTAAAAAGATATTGAATTCAATTTTGATGATTCATGCAGGGTATCATTTGATGAGCTAACTAAGTGTCTGACCACTCCACCGATCATACAACTCCCACGATGGTACCTTCCATTTGAGCTTATGTGGGATGCGTCCAAATTAACTTCAGGAGCTGTCTTATCCCAGAAGACGGAGGGACGTTCACATGTGATTTCATATGTATCGAGGACGTTGGATTCTGCCCAATCAAACTACACCACAATAGAAAAAGAGTTTCTTTCTGTTATATTTTCTTGAGATAAATTTTGTTCATATTTATAGGGATCTAAAATAGTTTTTTTTATGACCATGCAACTTTGAGGTACCTCCTGAAGAAGCCAGATGCAAAGCCACGACTTATCAGTTGGATGCTCCATATTCAAGGGTTTGACATTGAGATAAAGGACAAGAAGGGGTCAGAGAATTTGGTGGCAGGCCACATGAGTAGGATTACTCACACACTAGAGGATGACACCTCGGACCAGGTACCACTTAAGGACACTTTCCCCGATGATCATCTTTATTCCATCTTAGGTACACATCCTTGGTATACAGATTTAGTTAACTACCTTGTTTCCTTTGAAATCCCTGAAAATTTAAATAAACATCAAGTCCAAAAATTATAAACTGAGTCTCGGTATTATGATTGGGATGATCCATACCTATGGCGCATGTGTAGTGTTCATGTTATTAGGAGGTCCGTTCCTGATCATTAATTGGAGTTTGTTTTACATTTTTGTCATACACTTTCTTGTGGTGGACACTTTGGACCCCAATAGAAAACTAGGAAAGTCTTGGAATCTGTATTATATTGGCCTATCTTATTCCATAATGCCCATGTGTTTTGTAAGTCATTCTCTCATTTCCAACACACTGGGACCATTTCTAGGATACATGATATGCCCCAACCACCCATTATATATTTGTGAGATTTTTGATGTATGGGCCATCGATTTTATGGGACCCTTTCCTAGTTAATTTGGATTTTTATATATTTTGGTTGCTGTTGATTATGTGAGTGAATAGGTTGAGGCTAAGGCCACCAGAACTTATGATTCTCATGTTGCTGTGGACTTTGTCAAAGCACAGATCAGTTGCAGGTTTGGAGTACTGAAGGCCATCATAAGTGACCAAGGGACATACTTCCGCAATCGGAATTTTTCTTCCCTAATTCGGAAATATGGGGTGACAAAAAAATATCAACACCATACCACCCTAAAAAAAGGCCAGGCTGAGGTTTCAAATAGGGAATTGAAACAAATTTTGGAGATAACTGTGCAGCCAAATAAGAAGTATTAGAGAAAGCACTTTGATGATGCATTGTAGGATTATAGGACAGCATACAAGACACCAATTGGTATGTCCCCATTTAGGATTGTTATTGGGAAGGTATGTCATCTACCTATGGAGGATGAGCATCGAGCTTATGTGGCTATAAAGAAATGCAACATGGATTTGGCCCAAGCTGGAATCCAAAGGAAGATGCAAATTCAAGATCTTTAGGAGATTCGATTGTCTTCATATGAGAACTGAAGGCTCTAAAAGGAAAAATCAAAAGAATATCATGATAGACTGATCCATCAAAAGGAGTTTCATGTTGGAGAGAAAGTCCTTCTCTACAGTTCATGACTGAAGCTAATGCCTGGTAAGTTGCGTTCCAGATGGTTAGGTCCTTATACTGTATCTAATGTTTTTCCTTATGTTGCAGTGGAGATCACACGAGAGGAAACTAGAAGGATCTTTACAGTTAATGGGAAACGTTTTAAGAGATACATTGAGGGACTTCTTACTGATGTAGTGGAATTTATCACCGTGCATGACCCCATCATCACTTGAGCACATCAGGTTATTCCTAACCCTTTCACTATTAAATTATTTGTCCTATTTAAAAATTCTTCATTTCATGTGAATATATCATCTCATGGGTTCACATTGTAGACAATGAAATATTTTATGTGTGGTAGAGGGAACATTTTAGTTTATTAATTTCAATTGTTTTCCGGTTTAAAAAAACAAAACAAAAAAATTGGGTGTTCCTCAAATTTTGTGTTTTTATTTTTTAATTTTCTTTGTGTTTTTGAAATTTTTGAGCTGAAATGATTCTCATCACAATTTTGAAATGCATATCAATGAGTGAAACAATTTATCCCCTGAAACTACAGTTAAATGATTGGTGAAAATGACATTGTTTCAAGTTCAAATATTTAATAATTTCGTGAAAAGTACATTGAATTTTGAATCCCATGCCACATCTCACTGTCTTTATATTTGAAACCACATTCCTGTGAGGCTTCTAAACCATTATTTACATATTCTTTACATTCACCTCACTTCTTGAGAGAACCAAACCATGCTTGATTTAACTAGAATTTGATTTATTTCTGTCAAAACATGAGGGTTTGAGGTACTAATGTTTAAATGATAGAGGCATTTGTTTGGTATTAAATCCCCTATTTCAAAGAATATTTTTTATAATGTATTACCATGAACATTTAATCCTTTTAGCCCTTATAATTCAAGCACTAACTGTTAGGTTATCCACAATAAAAGTCGAGTTTCCCTATCCAACCAACACTTGAAGTGAAATTGCATAATCTAGTTGAACATAAGTGTGGGGGAAGCTATGTTGTGTTGTGATACAACATTCTGTGATACTTTGGGTGGAAAATTAAATTCTTAAGATGTGTGTTTTCTTTTTAATAAAATCATTTTATTGAAAGCGGTGCCTTTTCTGGAGCTTTCATGACAAGTGAATCTCTTCCTTTTTTGGAGGTTCTAATTGAGGTAGAAATCTATTCATATCTAGAGCTTTCAAGAAAATCATGTTTGAGAAGATTGACATTTTTGATGCTAAAATTATGAATGGTGTAAACTCTCCATGACTTTTCATGATGATGGGGATGAATTGATACTATGGGTATTGAGTATAAGACCCTATTTAAGTGAAAATTAAATTAATGCAATTTTTCTTCAAAAATAGTAAAGCCCTCCTCATTCAACCTCATGATTTTTCACACCTTAATCCTACCAACCGAAAGCCACAAAACAACCCTGAAAAGTCCTCATGAAAAACATATGTCTTTGACCTACATCGGGTGGTGATTTAATAATTTATCAAGCCTATGGTGACCCTTTTATGGGTTTGGATGAGAAAGACATTCCAAAAAAAATTGATATTTGTGTGATAAGAGAAAATTCTAGAAAGGTAAGTGTTTTGTGCATGGGAGGATAAATGAAGTGGAAATATATTGAATTATATAAATGGAGAACATGAAATAATGATTTTCTATGAGGCATTATATCTTTTTTTATTGGTGTGTAGTTGTTTGATCTCAAGGATATGTGTTTTAAAATTTGTTTTTGATTTGATATTAATGTTTACTTGATATGAGGTTTTGATCAGGAGTGAAAAAGAGATCGTGTGGAGGAATTGATAAAACAGTATTTTATTTAATATTTTATTGATAATAAATTATATAATTCCCTCAAATTGTGTAAAATATGTTTAATTAGAAAGTGTTTGGGATTAGATCATTCATTTGAATATTTGATGAAAATTCCAGTTTTACCATTTCAAAATCACTATAGTATTTAAATCATAAATATTTTTCTTTGAATTATTTTAAGTTAATATTTTGTTACTGTGTTCCTTACTTAATGGGATACAACTTTTATTCAGGACACTAGATAAAAAGAATTAATTTGGATGGAGTAATTTGGTCGTAAAGTCAAAGTTGGGGTTGACACGCCAGAATGGAGAAGCTTCGGTATTTTTTCCATAACTCCTTCAGCTAGGCCTGGATTGAGCCCAAATATTGGTATGAGATATTGGAATCATATCCACACATATGATCCTTCTATAAGGCTGGCCAAATCACGCGTTTTGGTGGTCAAATGATCGGTGCAAGTTGGAATAAAATATTTGCCCGAGATTCCCCATTCAAACTTGAAACCACTTTGAACCTAGCCTCACCACCACTCTAAAAATTTGTGTTTTTCTCATCTGGTGGGGTTGGGAAGTCCATTGGGATGTTTAGGGAAGAGGATAATTGTATCCAATTTAATTATCCAACCATTTCAATAAGGGTAGATCTTGAAGGAAGGATCCCTTCGACGAATCCTTCTTCTTCGCCTTTGTGTTGTAATGATTTTGTTTGTGTAATAATCTTCTTTGTTCTTATTTTATATATTCTCTTTTCTTCTGTATTGGTTAAATTTGTTCTTCTCTTAGTCTACCTATTTGGTATGGAATTCAGGAGTTTAAGCGTTATTGGGTTATACTCATTATAAACCTTTGCACATGAAAAACACTTTTACGATGATTACGCTACCCATTGAAGAGTAGTCTTTTAGTAATCGATCAATCTTTTACCCTCTTCATTTAATTACTTTAAATTATTGATCATAATTAATTCACTTAATATGATCCATGAATTGTGTTTTTAAATTGTAAGAAACTATGAAAGCAATTAAATAATTAACACAAAAACACGCGAGGTCGGGAATTAGTGTAAATTGTGAGAGCGCGATCTTAACCTGTAATGCAAGAAGACACGTGATAAAATTTTAGAGTTCAAATATAATCCCTAAACACAATTCATCCTCATTTAAATAATAAATATGTTCTCTAATTAACAACTGACCAAAATCTAACCTTAGAACAACAATCAAAGAAGGGTGTTGCGATTGCGTGATCTGAAGCTAGCCTGGTGTTTAAGTAATTCCATCATTGTGGTTAAGTTAAATCATGTAGGGTTCGAGGGTTAAAAAATTAGGGGATCATAATTAAGTGGATATTGATTTAAATGATAATGATTCATAAGTAAAATAATAGGTAGAGTTACATCGATTACTTATTTTAAATATTTCCTAAAAAACATCTTTTTATTGTGCCATTTTAATCGAACTTCATTTTAAAACTAAAAACAAAAAAATGAAATCTTCTTCCAACAAAATTTTTCAAGATTTATAAACTATAAACAAAAACCATTATTTTCATTAGTGTTTTAATTATATTCCCTTTTTAGAATATCTTTAGAATTTTTTCTAATTTACTTCTTCCTTTGAGAGACGACCTTGGTCAGCCACTCTGCTGCACCAAAGTACCCAAAATCACACTAATCATTTTAGGGTGCCCATGATAGCACTCTTTCAATTTCCTATTATAATTTAAATTTATAAATTATAATGACAATGATAAAAATTATTATTGTTTCCATCCATCATATTAACCAACGGTAAAAACCCAATGGTTACATTTCATTTATACTTATATGTATTTATTGATTATGACATAGTAAAACATTTATTATTAGGAAACAACATATTCTTAAAATGTTCGGGTCGTTATATTCCCCCCCACTTTATAAATTTCATCCAAAAAATTTCAACTCATACCCTCATAATAGAAAAGGTGTGGTAATTTCTTCCTCATAGTCTTCTCGGGATCCAACATGGCTTCTTTATTATTTTGGTTCCTCCACAAAACTTTAATGAGGTGGGTAGTCTTGTTGCACAGAAACTTGTCTCTACAATCCAAGATCTTCATCGGATGCTCCTTATATGAGAGTTCATTTTCCAGTTGTAACAACTTTGGATTTAGGATGTGTGACGGGTTAGGTATGTACACCTCAAGAAGGATACACAGAAATCACTGGGAACATGACCTATATTTGGTGGAAGTTCCTGCTGATAAGCCACTTCTCCTATGATATCATTGATTTCATTAGGGAAAATATACCTAGGGATGGGATTTCCATTCTTTCCAAACTACATGACTCTCTTCCATGAATAAATTCAATGGAATTTTTTATCACAATCACCAAACTCCATGTCCCTTCGATGGTTTTCATCATAGAACTTCTTCTGAATTTGAGAAGCATTATTGTGTTGTTGGATGGAATAATCCTTTTCTATCATCTCCGGGACATGATCAAGCCCAAGAAGCTTTCTCTCACTAGCTTCATCCCAACAAGTAGGAGTTCAACAACACTTCCCATATATAGCTTCACAATGTGAAATTTTAATGCTTGAAATGAATCTATTGTAAGAGAAAACAAAAAATGGGATGTGTTGATCCCATCAACCTTTATTTTCTGTTGAGAAAGTTATCAAAATGTATTTGAGTTTCTAAATATTCCTTTCATATTGGTCCTTAGTTTGATGATGATAGGTCATACTGAAATTCAATTCAGTATTTAGATCATGTTGTAGACTTCTCTAGAATATTGATTTGATCATTGGATGATAGTTAGAAATGATAGAGATTGGTAACCCTGGAAGTCGTACCACTTCCTTCACATTAATCCTTGATAGTTGATCAAGATAGATATGTTACCAAATAGAGATAAAATGTGTAGTCATTGTGAGATGGTCCACTATTACCCTTATCAAATTATATCATGTGGACGTTCTTGAGAGACCAGTGCCAAATTCCACAGCAATATTGTCCCACTTCCATGAAGGTATGGGCAGTGGTTGAAATACCCATTTTGGATGTTGTCTCACATCATTCACTTGCTGACACATCAGAAACCTTGTTGGGTAGTCGTCAATATCCATTTTCATGTTATCCCACCAATAATGATCATGAAGGTATCGATACAATTATGTGCTGCAATGATGTATTGAGTAAGTAGAGCTACGAGATTATTCATTTATCTCCTTCTTTATTTATAGGAATGATGGAACACATAGCCTTCTACAAAATTTCATTACACCTTATGGATGAATATTGAACTCAAGAATAATACCATCTATCAAAGCCTCAATCTTCTTCTATAACAAGGGCTCTTCGTTGTGAGATTTCATGATCTTCTATAGTATTTATTGTTGAGAAATCATTTGGGATAGGGTTGATGATGTACCTTCCCTTAAAATTACCATGTTTAGTTTCACTAGTTATTTTATCAAGGGAAATATTTCAATCCTTATCATGGAAAAAGCAATAGGGTCTCTCCTACTTAATGCAATAGTGACTATGTTTTCTCTTCTAGGATGATAATGAGTTGAACTATTATAGCCTTTAAGAAGATCCAAAAATCTCCTCTATCACATGTTAAATTACTTTTATGTGAAAATATAATTTAAACATTGATGGTATATGTATATATCACACCTATCCCCATAATGATTGTGCCTCCATATCTTTATATAAAAAAAAACAACATTCAACTCCAGATCATGTGTTGGATAGTTCTACTAACGAATCATTAAATGTAGAGATTCATAAGCAATCACCTTGTCATTTTGAATGAGGGAACCCTGAAGCCCATTCATAGATGCATTGATAAAAATAATTAACCCTTCTATACTTGAGGGCCAAGTAAACATGTGTGCATTAACCAATCTATTCTTCAGTTATTGGAAACATTCCTCACACTCCATTGTTTAGATGAACTTAATCCACTTTCGAGCTAACTTTTCTTAGTAGATTAGGAATCGATGAAGTGTTTTTCACATAACTCCAATAATATCTCGTTAATCCAAGGAAACTAGAATTCTCAGATATTTTTGTTGTCTGAGGCCACTCCTCTACAACCTTTTTCTTTGTAGGGTAAACTATGATTCCTTCTTTGTTACAATTTCCACCCAATAAACCAATGTTCAGTAACCAAAATTCACATTTAACGAACATTCCACAAATCTTCACCTTCTGTAGATTATTAAAAAATAACCTTTAGATGATCCTCATGGTCCACGTAAATTTATAATATATCATAATATCATCAATAAAAACTAGCACAAAATTATAAAGGTTATCCTTAAAGTCTCTATTCCTCCGATCAATAAAAATAGAAGGAGCATTAGTCAAGATGACGGGAATTACAACAAACTCATAATTCCCATATCTTGATTGGAAGACAGTTTTTTTAATATCTTCTTCCTTCACCCTCAATTGATTATAACAAAATCGAAGATCGATCTTTGAGAATAATTGTCCCACACAAATCTGGTAAACCAAATCATCACTTCTTTATAGAGGGTATTTGTTCTTTAATGTGATCTTGATTAGTTTTCTATAATCAATGCATAACTGCATTGATCCATCCTTCTTTATCACAAAATGAATATGTGTCCCCTAAGGAGACACAATCGATCAGATAAAACCCCTCTCTAATATATCGTAGAGTTTTCACATTAATTATTATAGCTCCACATTTGACATCATATTCGGGGTCTTTGATATTTGGTGAGATCCCAGTACGAGATCAATGGATAACTCTACCTCTCTTTCTGAGGGAGGTCTGGGTAACTCCTCAAGAAATTCACCAATGTATTCCTAGATTATGAGGACATTTTATATCCTTATACTCTAATTTCTTTATTCATCTTCACAAATAAACTCCATAAAGAAGTCTGTAGGAGGTGCTTCTAGACAAATCTCTAATTGAGAAATATCTCCGTAATGATATCTATCGGTTGGACATTCAAGACTGCTGATATTTATTTGCCTCTACATTTGATCTTAGATTTATACATTAAGAGCCAATCCATCCCTCGTATAATGTCAAATCCAAACAATGGAATTACTAGTATATTTGAGATAAGATTGTGCATACTAAAGTAAATACTAGTGTTCCAAAACACATTGGATTCTTAGATAATCCCTCTATGTGTCTTGGCTGATAACTCTAATTTTATATGTTTATGTATTGATTCTATATACATATCTAAATTAGAGATAATAAGGGAATGTGTAGAACCATAATCAAACGATGAACATTATAGATATGATATAACAAAAAGGGCACCATCTACCACATGATTTTGAGCTTCAACATCAGCTATTCTAATTGAAAAGGCACGACCTTACTCCCTTGGACTTTTCTAAGGATTATGGTGATTCCCCCCCCCATTGCCCTTGGATTTGGATAGTGATAGGAAAATTTCCCTACTTGTCCACACATGATGAATTGGACTTCAGGTATGACCTGCACTATATTACCTATCTTTTTAGTGTTTGGAAGTTGAGGTTTCACCTCACTATGAAAATTACAAGCGATATGGACATCTCTTCCAAACATGTAACAGTTCCTACACCTGAGCAGGTAGTTCCCAGAATTATTCTTAAAGAATTTATTATACGTGGGAGGTTTCATTTTATTTCTAGGTCTTTCAGGATAAAATATCCTCCATATTCATGGCTCTATTGATCTCTTTTTTTAATCAATTTATGAAACCACATAATCTCACTGAACACTAGTTTTATGTTCGTAGAAATTTGTATAAATTCCTCATAGCTATCATAGTCTCGATTGGAAAAAATCATCTGCATATGAGGTTTTGTCCAACAAATATTGTACAAAAATTCCTATTTGGATCCACTAAAAAGATATATGTGTAACGTGAAATCCTATTGAAGTTTATCTTGTAGCTTCCTCCAGATTAATTCCCCATCTGATTCAGCTCGAGAAATTCCTTCTCTATTTTTATTCTCATCGAATGAAGGAAATAATTATTAATTATGATTACCCTGAATTCTTCCCACTCCAAACATTCAATATCCCCTATTGGCCTCATGTTTTTAATTATCACCAGCACTGATCTACTTCTCCCTGTAAACAGTAAACATATATGGTGAAATTACCTTGTTTTGAACAACAGTGTACATGAAATTTCTTTTCAATAATGGTTATACACTATTTGACAATCAATGGGTCTTTAGATCCAGTGAATGTTTTTTGGCCTATTATGCATAGAGGACTCATCAAAAAGTATTTCCCTTCATTTTGAAACTTGTATCCCAACTTGATTCAAGTTATTGAACATAATTTGAGTTATATGATTAATCATTCTCATGAATTCATCACTTTTGTCTTACATCAGAGGGAAATTTGCACACGGTTTATTGTAGTCACCATTTCCACAGTTCATCCTATTTCTCTCCATTTTCTAAAAGAAGAAAAACTTAGAGAGAAAATGATTTCATTTATGAATATTATTTCCCTAATGGTTTTTTATGTCTTGAAACATTATTCTTATACACGTTAGTCATTTAAAAAATTCTATGTTTCTATAAATATATCATAATGATTCATAAAATGCTTGTGATTAACCAAACATATTCCACATGAGTGTCAAACCACGAGTGCATCATGGTCCATTTTCAAGCACCAGTTCTTGTTTCAGTCTATCTAAAAGTAGTGTTTTTTGGTTATACCACGAGATACATCTTTGACAGAGCCACATCCACTTCTTCATATCCAGAAATGGATTTATTTTTCCAAAAACCACTTAATATTTCAATGAAATACCAAGATATTTCTCAATATTTAAACATTTTAATATGATTCCAAATAAATTTTACAAATCCTAATTTTACCAAATTACTAAAATATCATTTGATACCAACTATGTCATCCTTCCTTTTATTACATAATTATTCATTACATTTCACAAATAGGGGATCTATAATGTTTAGTGTCTTTGATGTAAGGTATATAATACTAGAAAAAATAAACAATTACTCTAATAAACATTTAAGAATTCATCATAGATTCATCCTAAGTAAAATTACTACATCTCATAACTTGGGGACAAAAATCAAAGGAAAAGGTTTATAGAAGGCCCATTAAAGATAAATAAGTGAAAGAATTTACATCTGAACTTGAGAAATATCGATAATAAAATGTGGAATATCATAAGGCCTAATAATGAGGAATATCATAATTATAATAACATGAGTAATAGCATTAACATTTGACTGAAACAATTAATTTAAACATTCATAATCATACGACCATGGTCCATCCCAATGGTGGCAGAAAAATTACCATGGTTATCCACCATGGTATCATAAAACATGTCATCCACAGATATTTTTTTCTTTACCCAATGCGTTGGAGCACTATTAGGGTGAACCATTATAATTTTTTTATTTTTACGAGATCTGTATATATCATAATCAAAAGTTTCATAAATAACTCATATACAATAAAATAAATGAGTATCATATCTAAATCATGGCGTTTTAAAAATCACTTAAAAACATGATCATTATGTCATTTATAACACATGAAATTTGAATGAGGGTTTTATATATGTAAATTTCAGAATAAAACATATTATATTTATATCTTTATTAATACCCCTAGAAATGAAATAGTTTTGGGTATTTACCAAAATAAAATGAAATAATTATTTTAGAAAAAGATAGACATTATGGGAATAATATTCTAGATCATTACGATTATTAAAGCAGGTTTTAGAAAACATTAAAAAGTTAAGGGAAAAGGGTCATCCATATATAAAAGGCTCATAATATAGTAATGGGACATAATAAAATGTAAATAAGAACATGTTATATAAGCATCAATGGAATACTAAATAATAGAAAACATAAATTGGAAAGAAGAGTATAGAATTACCTTACTAAATTTTGGCAGCCTAACAAAGTCACTTTAAAATTCATAAAATGAGTTTATGGGACTAAAATGGTGTTGTCAACATTTTTTCAGAATATGGATATTATGGCTGATATGGACTGAAATATCCCATCATAATAAATTATAGATTAAAAATTATAACTCAAAAGTTGACATTTATTATGTACAAGTACTCATTTAATATCCATCTCATTTAATGAATACATTTAACAATTAAATCACCATGAATTTTGAAGTCCCATGATCTGGCTCAAGCTCAACATCCCATGTGTAACTACTAGTACAATATATGCCAAAGAAGGCCATCTAAAAAAACATTTAAAGACTAATCCCATGTTTGTTCTTTTCCTTGGATACATACTATATAATCCTTTTCATTCATTTATTATATTACACCTAGAGTCTATCCTTGACATTTTAATGTTGGAATTCAAGTAACATTCGATGTGTAATAAAACAATACGCTATGAACCTATCTATGGAAAAACTCTCATAAATCAATGTATAGTTCGAGATGTATTATAAATAACATTCCATACGAGTCTTCTCTTGGTGGTAATCGAAAGAATTCCCAAGTATCCCTTATAACATATAATAAATGCACATTGAGACCATACTTGGTAATCCATTTAGATTCCATGTATCACGCTCAATATAAGTCAAGTCTAAATGAGTCCATACATGTAATCACTTATTGGTATCCATTCATTACTCATGACAATATCACATTAACCATTGAGTCCATCCATGGAATTATAAGGTGAATCCAAGTATCACTCAATGTATAAGGGTCAATAGTCACATGAGTCCATCCATGTAATTCTAATTTCAATCCATGTATCACCCAAGTATATTTTTTATTTATCCAAATAAAGCCCAATTAAATTTACATTTAACATGCCACGATAAAAACCATTAGCAAAATTTAACAAGATCACCTCATAATGTGTATCAAGATATTGCCAACATCAATGGTCTTGGAAACTAAATTACTAACCCGGTTATATTTGATATATCAATCCTCACATGCATAAAAAACTGATACATGTCTTAAAATCATTTATGTCACATGTTCATATGATGGTAAAAATCATAACATTCTTAAAAATACTATATATAGCATGGTCCCAACATTACTCACATGGCCTCACAATTCAAATTCCATTCAAATAATCATATGTATTGTTTTAATATAACAAGCCTAACAAGCCTATAAATCTACCAGATATATTATTTCTCATATAAATCACTTGGGAGAACCATTATAACAAGAAATTATACTTAAACAACATGTTCATGGAATATTAATCTTTTAACTCACATGATAAATGCAATACAAATCCATTCAAGATTAAAAAATATACTACCAATGAAAGGGACTGGGGTAAATTCAAACCATCCCATCACGTTATACAATTTGATTACAATAAATTATAATTAAATTTAATTCATAAATCATATTAAATTTTGACATCCCAAGACATGGGGTAAATATAATGCCTCAAAGTAATCCTTGGCCAAACGCCATAATGAGTCATTTCAAGAAAACTAACCCCTCGTGTGGTTTTGATACAAGGTATACAACCTATAACATTCATGAGAAAACATATTCCATTACCTAAATAAATTATGGAAATGGAAGTGTACAATTTTAATTCAAGTGACACCTGAAAAAAGGGCACACAACATGATGAAAAATATAAATAACTAAATTTTAATGAAAATCTCATGACCACCTACATTATTCCCATATCGAATATCTCATCCCGTTTCAGCTCTTGATTCGACTCTTTTTAGAGTAAATATAAAGAATGGAGGATGAACAGGAAATAAGGTCTTATGAACCTAAAACCAAATAGATCATATGATTCATAAAAGAATCATGAATGAATGAAAAGGAATCAATGTCTTACCATTATATCCAATGAGACGAACCATGTTCGAATTAGAGGTTAGACGAAAAACATAGCTCATATACTAGAATAGCCTACAATGTTTCTTAAGAAATATTTTGTGCTATCTAATGGGTGAATGAGAAATGAATTTTATGTTATAAGTCATTTCATGGGAAAACTATCATTTTAGCCAAAATATCCGGGCTACACAGTTTTAGAACTTAATTTTTCTAATTGTGCACCAAGACGCATAGTCTATAGTGTGATTATGGGGTACCAGATGGTTTCCCCTCATGGATATAATTTCTATGAGAAAACCATCCCAAAGATACTATCTTAGATTTTTGACCTAGCTGCATGGTTTTTCTACAACATTGTGTCCTTCTCGCATCAGTTTCATTAACTGTGTGGTATTCTTTTCCACTTTCAACTCAGGATTGAAGATCATTACCATCCCCGAGCACTACCAAATCCTTCTTGAAATAAAATATCATTTCAATTAGGTCGAAACTAAACCTTTAAATTGATGAATGAAGAAAAAATGAAATCCATACATCAAATAACAACAGGGTTCTTACAAGATTCCCCCTTAATGGAATTCAGCCTTTATTTTCCCTTCAAAATGTGGTGAAGCATGATCTGAGAACAAATATGGACATTGTGCTCATATATCGGCCTCCCTCTCACATGAATCATCTAGAACATGGTTGTTCTACCATATCAACAATTCTAAAGTCGTTAAACAACTTCATAGACATCCGTGCTTCGATCCAAAATATGTATATGACGCTCCTCAAAGGATGGATCCTCATCCAACTCACCCACCTTAGGAAGAAAGAGTTAGATAGGTTTGAACAGTTGTTTCACAGCTGAGAAATGCGGAATATCCCATGCATGGATCATCACATATAAGGTAACTACAAATAGTAGGCTACCAGTCCGACCTTATACAAAATCTCAATTGGCCCGAAACACCATAGGGAAATCATATCATGTCTCTTAATTTTTCTATGTCCTAGCCTCAGTGAAACATGTAAGAAAAACTAATACCAATCCTTGAACTCTAAAGGTCATCTACAATTATTGGAATATCATTTTTTCAATAATTCACAATATCCATCAACTTTTGAATCAACATCACCTTCTCAGTGGTCTCCTGGAGAAGATGAAGTTGCAGCATAGCTACATCTCCTACCTCCAGCAAAAGTAGGGGTGATCGAAATGGATTACCATACAAGGAATAATATTACATCATATTAATAGTATATATAAAGCTATATTTGTAGGTGAATTCCACTAGGTCAATATTCATCTTTTAGGACAACTTAAAATCATGGATGTATTCTCGCAACATTTCTTCAAGAACCTGGATTGTTCGCTATAATAGGACATCTGTTTCGGGGTGGTATGCTATACTCCGAAGCACCTTTGTATGTAAATCCAATTTTAAACGATGCCAGAATTGAGAAGTAAAATGGGAATACCTGTATGAAATTATAGAATATGGGACCTCATATAGTCAAACTATCTCGCAGATATACAAAAACCCAAGCTCATAAACACTATATGTTTCTTTGAGCTGCAAGAATCGTGAAACCTTAGTGAGCCTTTCAAAAACACCCTATACAACATATTTACCTTAGGGTTACCTCAGTAAGCCTATCATGAAATCCTTCATGATGTAATTAAATTTCTACTTGGGAATGGGTAGATACAGTAAAATTCTATCTTGACGCTGGTGTTCCACCATAACATGTTAATAGGTGGAACACCACATGACAAAACCTGCTACTTCAATTTTCATACCCATCCACAATTACTAAAGATGTAATTCCCAATACATCTTAGTGATTCCAGGATGATGTTCCCCAACTAAATCATCAAAGTCTCATATCATCTCCTCGCGCATGTTTACAGAAACCCATATGTGACCATGTTAAAATAGAACATAATCCATGTCGGTAGTCCAACCCGGAGAAGGTTCCTCACCCACTTCACTCTCCTATAGAACTAGACATTATAAATATAATAGCTACCTCATCCTAGAATTTTCTAGTAGGGAATAGTTAATAATTAAATATTATATAAATTTCTTCCTATGACTCTTCTTCACCTTCAACTGTATCTTAGAGAAAAAATACATAAGCTTTCACTCGCTACTTGCATATTATACTACCTATATCTGAGTCCTCCTACTCTGTGTACATGCGACTGAATTGTTTTACCAGGCATGTAGTAAATATTCCAGTCAAAATACTGAAGTTATTCAACCCACCTTCACTTACATAGATTTTGATCATGTTTTTTAAATATAATCTTGAGGTTTTGGGATCCTTGTACATCACATAATTCTATACCATTAAGTAATTTCTCCAACATTGAAATGGAAGAAAAAATAAAACTAACTCTAGATCATGCGTGAGGTGATTCCTCTCATGTGGCCTCATCTGTTAAGTCTCATATAACATGACTCTATCCTGATGCATAATAATATCTCCCATCCTGCTACCTGATGCATCACAGAACATAGTTTAACTATTGTCTGACTTTGGAAATATCCGAATTGGTTCTGAAGTCAATATATTTTTTAGCTTCTGAAGTACGGTATCATTTGTTCTGCCCATACATATTTCACACCATTCTTAATTATGTCCATGAATGTCACTACGAAGCATGATAAGTCTTATATTAATGACATATATTGACCATACATCCCTAAGAAACTACATACCTCAAATATATTCTCAGGATCCTCCCAGGAAACCACAACTCTTACCTTATTTGGGTCCACTGATACTCATGTCTCTGAGATGACGTGACCTAACAATTGAATCTAAACCATCTAGATGTGGCTCTTTATGAGATTAGCATGTAAAAAATTCTCTCTCAGTGTATTAAAAATGATCTAAATATGGGTGACATGGTCATGTTGATTCTGAGAATACACTAAGATATCATCCATGAAACCCACCCAAAATGAATCAAGATATTGATGGAATATATAGTTCATCAGTTCTATGAAGATTTATGGTGTGTTCGTGAGACCGAAAAACATAAACAAAAACTTATATAGACCAAACCAACATTGGAAGGTTGTTCGAGGTATGTCTAATGGTCTAACAAATACCTGATGATAACCAGATCGCAAATCAATATTTGACCTGAAATGATCTCCATGAAGATGGTCCAAGAGATCTTCTATCCATGTAAGAGGATATCAATTTGTAACCATCAATTGGTTCAACTTCTATTATTCCACACATATTCATAGGGTATAATTCTTATTTTTTATGAAAAGACCTAAAAGCCACATAGATATGTATAAATTTTGATGAAACCCTTTACCTCTATGTCCTCTAGCTTCCTCTTCATCTCTTAAAACCTCTTAGTAGGCATCCCATTGGAGGAATGGATAATGCTGCATCTCCTAGAACTTGATTGATAGATAACACTACCTCTATTACTGAAGATAAACCTAAAAATAAATCTGTGAATATGTATCTAAAGAGATCAACCACTGGTGGAAAATATCTCAAACATGTTCCCTGATCATCCAGATTGAAACTCACAATATGGGTTGATATCCCATCTATCAAATGATGACCAGGCCAATATTGAATATCCTATAAATCCCATTAACTCTTGGGAATGAACTATCTACCCTCTGGTGATGTGAAACTCCATTTACGGTGACAAAAATCAATGAAATCATGGAAAGGAACCAACAATTCCCTTCTGATAAAGATATAAATTTTTTTCATCTCTAGGATGTAGAGGTCACATAAGAACTAAAACACACCAACCTTAATGTGGAACTCCTAGTATGGATGCACAACATCCATCCTGTTCAATAATGGAGTGTCCACTGTCATAACATCACCAAAAAACTGTATAACAAGACCAAGGCTTTCTAATTTATATACCGATATGAAAAATGTGAGTCCCCTAAATCAAAAACTACAAAATTACATAATCTAAAACAAAAGCTACTAGAATTGTTCCTATAACAATAAAAAGTCTAGGATCCTACTCCTGGTGGGTATGTTGTACTACGTATGAATGTCCTATACTATAGACCTATGAAACGACATAGATACCCTAAGAATATCTACCCTAGTATCCCAATAAAAATGTGTTCTAACTACCATGACCATGAAAACAACCTTGCATAATCATCCTGTTGTACCCCGACTCTATGCCTTGTGAGAAGCCACTGACCTTTCTCTTGAACATGTAGTTTCTATATTCCCTCTCCCAATAGCTGGTTGTGGAATCATTTCGTAGACGTTCTTTATGTGTACCATCTTGCACAATATTGGAACTCAACTAGGTCGGTCATACACGTTGGTCTCGTATATCCCAACCTACCCCACTTGAATCACCTCACCTGGCTACCTAAAGTGATATTACGACTGATAATATCACAAAAAGGAGGCTCTAAATGATTCTTCTTACTACGAGTCAATGTGGAACCATACCAAGGTGTCCAACCACAAGAGATCTCACTTCCAGATTCCCTCTGGTTATGCTCACTAATCAACTCCTGATTCACTATCCCAAATAATTTATTCAACCAGGAGACATTTACATGTTATCAGATTTCATACAAGAGACCATCCTCTAATTTCATGTCTTTTGATAGATCCTCACCCATCAGAATAGTTATGAAGTGCTAGAGGTTAGTAAAATAGCCTGAGTATTCCATAACCGATAACACGACATACTCTTAATGTAATAACTCCAAGGATCTATCACCCCTTAGCATATAGGAATAGAAATAATCACAAAGGACATATGAAAATCCCTCCAATATATATCCAGATTACTTTATATTTTATTGATAACATCCCACTCTCTATTGGAGTAATCACACAACATATAGTGAGAAATATTTACCATCCATTCCAAAGGTCTGCATAGGTGATCGAAGATAGATAGCATGGATTCTATCCTTGAATCCACAACCTTTGGTCCACCATCCACAAAAAATGATGGAGAATAATTCTTATAAACCTCATGCATCAACTCTTTCATTGTTGAGGAAGGTCATTATTCTCCTTAAATGGTTTTTATGACACACAAGAACCAATTAATGAATTGTGCCTCACCACCAATTTTTAGTAAAATTGTTGGATCCAAAGATGACATGACTCCAATATCAAACGGTATCACATGGCCTACCCCCTCTAGTGTGTGAGCATCACTTACCTCCTGGTGTATCACGTGGGGACGTTGTAGTGTCATTCCTCAACAATCCCATACACACAGCTCAATTTGATATCATTACGTGGTTCTAAGCTCAAAAAAATAAATATTTAAGCAGGATAAGTAAAACTGATCCTCTATAAAAACTGACCAATCTTCCATCCCCATGGGTTTGGTCTGTGCTTCAATCAAGTCATTCTTATGTAAGAGATACTACCTAATTCCCACTACTACTGTTGGGCCATGTCATGTTCACTAATATAAGTCATTTCAGTTCCACTTTATTCTCATTTAAATTTTATTAACAACTAATTTCCATGGTTTTACCAATGGTTTAGCATGTTCCAATCCATGAGGGGCCCATAACACCCCATGAACCATAATATGGTGTCCATATAATCCCTTCCATGTCACATTCTTCAAATTTCAATTTTAAGGTTGAATCCATGGTACACTAATTGTCTATCCAAGAGGGCCTATACTCCTCAGGGACCAAAGAATGGCATTGATCTATCTCACACCATAAAAAACCTCAGTATAACTTTCCCAAAAAAAATCATATGTATAAAACACTTATTACAACAACATGAAACAAGTAATTCATCCTAAATGGAATGGAATAATGTATGGCATGTGGAATATTTCATGAGCCTATATGATGAATGATACGAAATACCCTTATCTCATCAAATTACAATATTTTTGTACTCAAACTGATATAAACAATAATAACATTAATCATGTGCATCACCCAATGGTGCATTAAAATGAACAATAAAATATGAAATCCCAAAAAATACAACTCAATATAAAGTAATTTTGTTTTTTTCCTATACATGGGTTAGCTAATTCTGTGCACATCACATTACCGAATCCCATTTCCTTCATATCCATTTTTGTATTTTCCCGAAATAGTAAATTAAACCAGAAAATATAAATTCTTTGATAACACTTTTTAACATCCCGTACTCGGATGCCACAGAATCGTGCCTCGATCCCGGTGGGTCACAAATCCTCAAATGTATCTCACCAAATTCTAGAGGATAATAACTATCATCAAGGAAATTGGTGTGTCATTGGGTAGACTATGTCCTCATTACTAGAGTGTATCACATCGAATTAGGATTCAGATATATGTAGCAAAAGTAGTAAACCATAAATAAGAACTGGTAAATTATGGAAGACTAACATAAATAAGCTATGTAAAAGTCATATAATATACCACATAATGAATGATATCATATGTATGATAAATAATCCAACTCTTTTACCCAATATAATGAAACACATGTCTCCAATGTAAAAATAAAGATAAAAATATCCCAGTCACATAGCAGGCCCCAGCTTAGCCCCATGCTCTGTTTCTCATAAGAAGAAAGTCAAGTATCTATAGTAGGGTTATTTCCATTATCGACACTTGTAATAATATAATTTGTTTGGGTCCAAAAAAATTACCCAAACCTTGTGTGAGACTGAATCATAGTAGGAAAGCACCCAAGGTTTGTGCTAATTTGTTAGTAAATACATATAACAAGAATTTTGCATTAAGTAAAGCTATAAACATGGAGAAATCAAAATTAAACATCCATTATGTGTATATAATCATTTAATATCTATTTCATTTCAAAAAATCATTTAAAAATTTAATAAAATATAATTTATAAGTCTCAAGACCAAACTCAATCCCAAATTCCCATGTGTAATTGGAATCACAACAGATGCCTCAGAAGGCCACCTAAACAAAACATTTCAATACCAACTCCATACTAGTGCTTTGGATTTGAGATGTGTCATATATTCCATTTTATTATTTTATTATTTTAGAACCGGAGTCTTGCCTTGACGCTCATATGTATGAATTAAAGTATCACTCATGGTGTAATCAACCAACAACTATACAAGCCCATCCATGTCCAACCCCTCATGAACCCATGTATTTCTCTAGATGTGGTATAAGGACGATGCCAAATTAGTAGGTCCTTCAAGATCTTTTAATGAATTCCCAGGTATCACCCATGACATATAATAAATTCCATTTGAGTCCATCCTTAGTAATCTATATGTAATATATGTACCACTCGGCATATAAGTCTTGTTTAAATGCGTCTTTCCATGGAATCTCTCATTTCAATACAGATTATCCCTAAAAAAATGTTAGAAAATCATAGATAATTATTGTATAAACTATGGAAGTTTTGAATGTATCCTTAATGTACATTACTAGAGGATGGGATCAAATTATTCCTTATGCTTATACCTCGTAAAATAATAGCATTCACTCAATCATCTAAATGGATACATATGAATTCACTTATGGAAACAGATGAAAACATAGATATGATAGGATGATTTTGGGGAATCTATGTTGTTGGGACTTTAAATCATTGAAGAAATGGTTGTCAAGTCCAAGACTATTAAGCTGCATATATGGGTATCTTAATGTCAATAGAATTGATATGCTAATAATTTCTAATGAATCATAGAGTGTGACGTTGGAGATAATATTTTCCTCATAATATATCCATTGAAGAGATTCATGAAATTGGGGAATAAGGTATTGATGTATCCTAAATTCATCTACCACATTTAGATTCACAATCATAACAGAGCTGTTTGATATCAAATTTCACTCCCATGAACCATGTATCAAGTATATGATGTGTTCAACATACCCCTATTGAGAAAGTGCATATTAGATCCCTCTCATGTAGTCAATCCATAGTTGGTAGAACTCAAAAATGATATCTATTATAAGGATTAAACAGTGATGATATTAGATTGTAGAGATAACATTATACAAAATTTGAAAACTCACATAGTTTGTGTATTGATATGGAACGATAAGTATGAGGATGCATCTTGGGAACCAGAGATAGAAAATTAATATATGTACCCTCATCTATTTTCATCTTAGCGTGTTAACAAATTTCATTAACTAAATTTATTAATGGGGAATGAATGTAAATTCTGAAAATATTATCAATGTTATTTCCCCTTCGGATTATAAGAATGTTTCATATTAAGTAATGTAGTACTATATAAATCACAAGAAAAACATAATGAAAACTAGAAACATTTTATTATTTTTAATATTTATTTTTTTATAATTAATATATCCAAAAGAAATAAATTTAAGAAAACTATATAAAAATAGAAAATAAAATGTCTATTATATGAAAATTTAGTTTTTCTTAACCCCCTTCAATGATTTCACTAATGGAAAACACTATAGAAATGAATAAGAATTTTTGTAATGAAGTATCCATTATTGAATATGAAAATATATATAACCTTAATGGAAAATAGAAGTCAATTATGAATTATTGGGTTATGAGAAATTTATATAATGTAGGGAACCCATATTCCCATTACAGATCAAATCATTAGACTTTTAATAAGACCATTGGAATAGTAATATGACAGATTTTAATAGTAACACGACCATTAGAATAGTATCCTCAACTATGGACCTGTATAATAATATTTAACAATCTTTTAAAATTTAAATATGATCTATATTTATATCATTTTACAAGGAAATTAATGTTTTAAAATTGTTAAAAATAAGTGTTTGTATTTTTATAAATCACATTTTTTTATTTTAATTTTTATAAAAAATATAATGTTTTAATATTGAATATATTTTCATAAAATGTGTTTATCAAATAGTATTATGTTCCATTATAAACATAATGTAATTTTATGAGAAAAAAATAATTTATTAATGGTTCCAAAAAAGATTCATATTATTAAAATAGAGATATATATTTCAAATAATTATGGATTTTAATTTAATATATAATCTATGTTATTAAGAATTTGTCTTCATAAAATAGATTTAATTTTTTGGAACCCATAGTTCAAAAAATGGTTACGGTGAGTTTTTTATATTTTTATAAAATAGTTTTTTCAGTGAATGTTATAATAGTATAAAATATGATATCTAACATTATAAGTTAAAAAACATAATTAATTTTAAAAGATTTGATGTGTAAACAATTTTTTTAAACTCAAATGAACCAGTTACATTCTATTGTTTCAATATCCAATTAATTTGGTAATATTGAGACAAAATAATTGAATATTTAACATAATAAAAAAACACCCCTCTCTCCCCTTTATAAATACCACCCTCACAGAATCTCATCCTCACACATTCAATCATCCTTACATTACCAATTCTAATAAAATTATATCCTCATAACTCGCCAATATCTATATGACTTGGTATTGTCAACATACCAATCTTATGTTACTTATGTGGAATCCAAAGTGGAGACTACTAAATGAGAGGGCAATACACAAAACTATGAATTTTAATTTCTTCCTTCTATACCTATAAAAAAATTCTATTCCACTTAACATAATGAATATAGTATTATAAATATAATGGAATGTTATTTTTTATTTATTCAATATTTATCATCCCTCCACTTCCCTTCTCTCTTATTTAGAAACAAGAAAACATTGTTCATATTATGGAGGGTTCAATACTTCTATGTGAAAATTATTTTTTTTTATCCACCTCCTTTAAGGATGGTTATAATATTATTATTATATTTAAATATGATGATAATAAGTTTATTATAACTTATTTCATGGTTGGGAATGTACTAATAAAATAAAATAAATCTAGTTCCCAAAGACCACTAAAACTATCTAAATGAAAAAATCATACAAGGATAATATTTATAGTAAATTAATCGTATATAGGTTAAAAATATGTATATTTTTGGACCATCTCAATTTATGGAATTATATGAATATAATTTCATTTAAAATGTATATCTTTATCCCCATATGAAATTAATTTATGCAATTTTCCATGTGTGAACCAATCATAGAACCATGAAACTTATTTCAGTAGAAAACGAAATAAAATATGATATATCATTCAAATGGTTGTAAATGAATATAATATAACTGTAGTAAATTAAATTTCAATGTAAAATGATAATAATTTAAAAATTAGTTTATATAATTTGATTATTACTGACTTTTGGTGAATGTGCAGGTTGATTCTCGACATAAGGTACGTGATCTCTAAGCACAACCAAATTTTTTTTTGGTTATGAGATATCATAATTTACTTAAAACTATATATGAATTATTCTTATTTACATATTATACAACATATATATTTCAAAAAAATATAACTATTATAGTTAACCGTTCCTTGATGGGGAAAATAGTTTTTAATCATTCCCTTCTCAATTTGGTTGGTTAATATGATCCAATTAATGTGAAATTATTCAATTTTCTTCCACAATTAAAGTACTACTCAATGAAATGGTTCTAATACTACATAGTTTCTAAAGAAACTCATTATCTAATACTATAATTTTAATATATAAATATAAAACTGATTATATAGATACAGAATATAAAAAAATATGATACATGAATTAATCTTTATGTATTCGTGTCTTCAGAAACATGGATACATAAAAAACATGTTTATAAAATATTTAAATTTTATAATACATTTTTATTCTAATATAGAACCCATATTAGCCATATCATACCTAATAAGTCTTTATATCCTAAGGAATAGAAAACCAAATAAATGATGAGATCAAAATCTTAGTAACGATTTATAAGGGAGATATCAATCATCACTTAAATATAACATGGAAATAATCGTATGAGAACATGATTTTAACATTTTAAAAACATATAGTGTATATCATATTTTATATTCTTGATTCGTGGAATAAATCATGGATGTTCATAAGAAAGGAATCATAATGAAACTAGTGGACATGAGCCATGAGAACATGTCACTAGAACATGATCATGTAATGAAATAGTGGCATAATTGATGTGTAATAATAATTTTAATAATATTACATCAATAATAATCAATAATACAATCTTTACAAGTTTTTCATGGGAAAAACACACATGTACCCACTTCGATATTAGGATAAACTCTTGTGTACTGTATTTCATGATTGGGATAACCTCCCACATAAAAATTATTTTTCATACTTGGCATAAACTCCCATGTACCCTTTGATATCATAACACATTAATCATTATGAAATTAAATATAGGGATATATAATTATTATATCACCTATCACATAAACAAATATCCTTCCATATATATATTTTCATGTGATAAGATCAAAAAAACATTCATCGTAACATAACTGGTTGAAAATAAAATAGGATTCATAGATATTTCATCATCATAACTGTAAACCATTTAGATGAGGACTAAATATCATATCAATGTATCTTATCCATTTTAAATCATATTATCATTAAATGACATTATCAAAAATATAAAAATATTTCAAAACAGGAATGGTATGTTTCTTGAATAAAATAGCCTTTTCATTTTCAAATAACATATTAAAATCTAAATATGTACAAACATTGAAGAATTTTTTTCTTTTAATATTACCAAGGAAAATTTTAAAGGATTATCGAAGTCATTGAGTTTCCATGAAATGGTTATTTCCATTCATGTCTTGTATGTTTGAACAACGATTCCTTTCACATTTTTCGTAAAAATTACAATTTAACTCATTTCAAAAAGGGAAAGATCATTAATTTTAGTATGGTTTGAAACAAATTCCATTGTGGATAAAATTAAATTTAAAAAATAATATAATATATGAAAACATTTTTTGATTTTTTAGAAAATATTGGTATGGAAGAAAATTGATTTTTGATTAAAGAGTAAAATGAAGCGGTTTTCCCTAAAAATATTCTATTTAGTCTATTGAGTACTTAAATTGAGAATAATTAAAGGAAAATATGTGTTCTCATGAAATAATAAGAGTTTGAGGAAATGAAATTTTTTTATTATGGAATTCTAATATGATTTCATTCCATTGAAATTCATGTATGAGCAATCCCGATTAAAATTAGATTGAAAAAAATCTCTTACCATTCTGGTAACATTTGAATTGAAACCTAATGAAAGAGGGAAACATATATGGATATGTGAATCCTCATAAATTAACATATGAGAATCTAAAAATAGATTTATATGAATAATGTATTCAAAAAAAGAAGAAAGTGTGGAATATGACACATGTCTCGCTGAAATAAAAGTGAGTTGAAAATACATTAACTCAAGTTCCAATTTATCCAAAAGAACTCTAAATAGATTAATAATAAATTTAAGCTTATTATATATAAATCCAATAGTCATTTACATACTTATAATATCATATATTATCCATTAATAAAATTTTATCACCAATTTATTAATAATTCCTTATTAAAATCATTGTTGTTTTGTGTCAACTGTCTGAGAAATTTATTTTAGGGGTTTAGTTTGTTTCAATTTTATTAAAGTATCATTATTTAAAAATATTTTATCAATAGAAAAATTTAATATATATTCACTATAAATATATTTATATACATATGTAATGGATAGAGATATAAATTGAATTTCACCATTTATGGAGATGGTAGGTTGGATGTACGCATGAACGTTGTTTTAAATTTTCGATGTATGGAACAAAATAAATATAAATAATAATTGAAATTAAAACAATCATCATAATATTATTTATATATATATGTATAATATTGTTAGATATATATTTATTACCATCCATGGGATGTTAAATAAAAATTAATCGCATTGTTTCCTGGAGGAGGTGTTCCAAACACACAAATGAGCGACTTTATCACTTTACAAAATGTGAGAATAAAGTGGATTTTGGTTTTTCATTAAACAAAAAAAATATAAAAAATATAGTAAAATTAATTAATTATTTTACGATTAATTCTAATTATTTATAGGATGTATGGTAATAAATGACTTAAAAGATATCAGGTAAGTCAATTACCAAATCTTTGACAGTCTTCTTTTATACATATTATTAAAGACCCTAGGAATTGTATTTTCCGGATACTAAATCAAATAATTAATTTAAACGTGTGTTAATAAGGTTATTTGGTAGGATTTATCAAGATATATGGCACAAAGTGTGCAGGGAAGAGAGGAAGAGAGGTTCCCTTTTATGAGTGAGGAGACGGTCACTCAAAGAATTACATATAATATTAAATTAATATAAATTTATTTTTGAGGTTCAAGATTTATTAAATAGATTTATTTAGAATATATGTTGATTATGAGTCATAATAGTCCCATAAAATAACATTTTAAAATGTTTAGTTTAGGTTTTAACCAAAATCATTTAGTTTTAAACCCCATTTAACCCTTTTAACAGTTACTGTGATATCAATGTTTTATACTCGTAAGCGGTCAATAAAGATACCATAAAATGAAAAGAGAAATATAAAGGGACAATTAATGATATATTAATCTATATACCCTTCACTAGGTCAAATATATTAATATAATGCGTTGTAAATCATCTAATAAAATATTGTTTGTTATAAAATATCATTAATGTCATTTATGGAAATACATTAAATATTATCATATAATATGTGTCTAAATTTTTTAATTTTTATTAAAAATATTAATATTAATATATGTAAAATATGTACTAAATATAATCATTGAATCTAATTTTTTACCTTATCATTTGGTTTATACCATTGGTTAAAAAAATTTATTCTAAACCATGGTAACAAATTTTTTATTATTAAAAGGGTCAGAGTTTAACATATAAGTTTAAAATTAGTGCATAAATGGAAAAAATATGAATATTTAGAAAACATATCATCCTAATTATCCTCTATAAATATATTTATTTTTTTAAAATAATTTATTCAAATATATTTGACAAAAAATACTATTATTTATATGTTATGAACTATATATATAATTTTAATTTGAAAACAAAATGATAGAAATGGAAGAAAAATATTTAACCTTTATAGTGTATATATATCTATAAATTTCATGATTAACTTTAAATCACAAAAAAATAATGATTTATTATTTTTTATAATAATTTCATTGATTTTTATACAACTTGCACAAGAACCGTTTCATTATTAAATGAGAATTTCAAATTATTATTTCATCATAAAAATTTAAAAATAAATTAACCTAGTAAACAAAAACAGATCCATCTATAAAATAACCATTTATAATGGAAAATATGTTATTTTTATCCCAGTCACAATATGTTATAGATATTAAACACAATAAAGATATTTTTTACATAATTATTTACATAAAAATTATAAAAAAAAAAACAGTCAATGTAAAACCTGGGCAGTATTTCAGATGTTTAGATGATTATAAACAAAATATACTCCACTAGTGAAATAATTAAATTTTATTAATTAATTTGGTTCTTTATTACATTAGTTTTAATCCTAATTAACACATTTTCCCTTTAACTTGGTAACCAGGATTTAATTTTATTACTATTCAAATTGACCAAAATTAAAAGGTCTCTATTTTCCAAATTTTGAAATATTAATTCTAAATATAGAATACATTTTTAATGATTCAATTTTTAGAAGTGGAGTATTGTAATTTATGATATAAATACAAAAAACAATGATAAAACAGATTTTAAGAAAAATGATTTTTAAGTATAAAATGTTTTCATTCCAAAGTAAACCATCAAATTGATTTCAATGAACATCAGTGTTTTATTAATAACATAGTATATCTAATTCTAATATGAAACTACATTTAACAAATTCTAAAATCTAAATTCATTGAATGAAATTTTTATTTCAATAATGATCAATATTATTCATATTTAATCAAACACATCATAAAATTATCAAAAAATCAATCTAAGATAAATTCAGAAATATATTTTCCAGAAATATATTCATTTTTGAAATTTTGTTAATGATTATGGAAATTATTTATAATATTCAGTTAAAAATTGAACTGAAAACATTGTTTAAGAATGCTTAGTTATAAGAATGAAATTACTTTGCTAAAAATGAGTGATTATTTCCTAAGAATTTTTTAATGAATTTTTATTGACTAGTAAATTTATATATATTTCATAATTTAGTAAATCCTATTAATTCTTTATAATTAAAATGGCACGATATAATGATTATAAAATAATTATATATATTGATAAATTTATGCTAAGTGTTGTTTGTTTTATATGAAATTGAATATAGAATTCGTTTATAATTCCTGGTTTTTACATTCTACACCCTTTCAAAACTTACACCCTCACAAATTGATCTTTTTAATGGAGATAAACGGTTTTATATTTGAAATATTAATTATTAATATTCCACATTGTAAAATGAGTTAATAAAACTACCTATTAAAATGAGTGGAAGATAAATATGAACATCATCTTAAAAAAACATAAATAGTTTTTGAAATATTATAACATTAGTGGTATTTGAAAATATTGGTATGGTGTAAACATTTAATATTGAAAAATGATGGAGAGTGAGAGAGAACATTGGGCATAAAAAAATTTACAATCGTGAAAAAGTTAATGACAAGAAAATAATAAATCAATATTGTGTAAAAAAGTCAATCGATTCATCAGAAATTATTTAAATATGATATTTTTGTTTCAAGATCCTTTTAAAATAGGTTAGGAATTCATTATCATATAGAATAAAAAATTCGTAAAGACACTTAATTTTAGCGTATAATTTCATCCTTAAATTTATATCCACTAAAATGTTTTTCTCAAAATGATGAGTATTAATGATTAATTTTTCATTCAAGAAGAAATAAAATCAACATCATTGAATAACATAATTCAAAAAAAGGATTAAAATATATTCATAATATCATTCATCATTATACAAAACCAAAATGATTGTAACAAAATAATATATTTTCCAAAATTAATAAACATTCAAATGAAAAATTAATACATTTTAAATAAAAATTTCACTAATAACACAAATTGTTCAAATTAAAATATTCAAAATTAAAATAAACCAATATTTTAATTTACCTTATCAACTTCATCATTAAATATTTTTTTATCATCAAAGGTGATATAATACCATTAAACATACATGTCCAATGTTTTAATCACATTCATCCCAAATAAATTTTCATTTCAAAATACTTGTTAAACCTAAGGGATACATTTTCCTTGACCAAATGAAACATCTCATATAATATCATTAGTCATAATGATAAATATCATAATTTATTAACCTTTACAGAAATATCATGAATAAAATTTTAATTATAACCAAATTGGTAATCATTAGATTGTCCATAAATATCCCAAAAAATATCGCCTCCTCAATTAAATAAATATTGAACCATTAAGATTACCTTCATTGTACTACAATATAGAGAAAAAATTACTTAACATGAAATCATAAACTAAAACATTATTTATATAAATTTTTTGTTTTTGAAGTATAAGAAATTTAAATATATTATGGAATATTTTTTATCTATCGACTAAGTCAATGTGAGATTATGATGCCTAGTGTTCATGGAATTAATTTTATAAAACTATTAAATATATTTTATTTCACATGGAGGTATTTTTTGATAAATAAATAAATTTATTTGAATATATCACCGAATAAAAATTCTCAGACCAAAATTAAATATGGACTGTGTGTGGTTCCGAAGTTGCAACCTAAAATGGTCGGTGACATATGTTCAAATGTGGTAAACATTTGATGATAAATTATTTTAATCATATAATTAATTAATTTAATTTATTAATTTTATGCATATGACCAATTTTACTCTATAAGTATAATGATATGGAAATATCCAATATTATATTAATAACACATGGATTGTTCATGTGATTTTTTAGAGTGTTCTTTATTGGAAAATCTAAATCAGATGATGTACAATGAGTGGATCGGGGAGGACAGTAATAAAATGAATATATTGGATCATCACCATCAATGGAGTGCATGTCATTCAATGAAAATAAATCCAAAATTGATGCAAGACTAATCAATTTTTGTTTTATAACCATTATTAAATTAATAATGAATTATTTTGAGCTATTTATTTCATATTGGTAATTTTTACCCCTTCTCATGAGATCCTTTGTTGAATTGAAAGTGTTTACTCAATTTATTATCATTTCTTATGCCACTATGTCACCCTAGTTTCCCATATTTGTAATCTTTGTACTGGAATGGTTGTCCAATGATTTTTATTACCCTCATTTTCTTGATTTACTCCATCATTATTCACATTCATTGTTGTTAACCTCTTTGGTTGTTTTCTGACTTTTTCGAGCAGGTTCAAGTGTGATTGAACCCCCAAAATTTTTGGCAGACTCAAATGCAATGAATGAATTTATGGTTTTAGGATGGATTAAGATTGATCACAGGATGAGTTTGATGACTCCCATTGATCTAAGATTCGAGACTAATCAATAGAAATTAGATGGGCATTAGGTGGTATGAAGGCTTCTTGTGGAACAACAAATTTTGATTGTCGACCACTGGAGGGATGGTATCGATGGTATGAGGTGAATACCACCAATTTCGAGTTTTCAATAGATATAAATCATGGTGGGAGATCTGTATCAGGAAAAATAGTAAAAGGACCTATATTTGTGTGAAAATATTGACTACACAATGTGTACATGGATGAACGCACAATGTGTAGTAAAGTAGAAATAATAGGTAGAGTTTTTATGATGATATTTAAATAATAATATGTATCTGACCCCGACACACCATGTGAATTAGTATTGGTGGACCAGTGTGTACTCCATGAGTACATGAATGTATACTTAGATAGGCATACATACATGTTAATGCACAAGGGGGAGGCTAAGAGAACTTGGGTAGGCCCCGAGTGGCTGATACACACCTTGTGGGTCCTATATATGTCATGTATGGTGACAGATCCACTGAGATTTTTCCAGAGGAGATATGGCCAAATTGAAACATGGGATCAATTGTTTTGTAAAACCTTAACACACCATGTTGGCCTATATGGTCGGTGACATAACGTAACAATCTCGGATGCCACTGAACAGTGCCGCAAGCATTGTGGGTCACAAGGCCTCAAAAGAATCTATCTGAATTATAGAGGTTTCCAACAAGCGGTGGGGTCCATGGTGTATGGTATCCCATCTTATTAATACATAAATTTCCAATACATTTCACAAACAGAGGATCTTTAATGATTATTATCTTGGAAATAAGGTACATAATACAAGATAACACAAAATATTCTTCTAATAAACTTGAATTAATTAATCATAGGTTCATCCAAAGTACATTTACATCATGTCATTACCTAGGTACATACATCAAAGGAACGGGTGAGCAGAAGACCCAATAAGGAAAACAATTGAAAAAATTTACATGTAAACTTCAGAAATATCAATTAGAACATGATGAATATCATAACCCATGATAAATAGGAATATCATATAAAAATAACATGAGCTATAATTTGAATATGTGGCTAAAAAATTTAATATATACATTCATAAAAATATCACCAAGTACCATCCACAAGGTGTCATAAAAATTACCAAGGTTATTCACTATGGTATCATTCAACTTTTCATCTCTAGAGATTAATTTCTTTACCCAATGCATTAGAGCGCTATCAGGGTGAACCATTAATATGTCTTTACTTTCATGTGATCCACATAGATCATAATAAAAAATTTCATAAATAACCCATAGAGAAAAAATGAAATTGGTTACATATCCGAATCATGGTGTTTCAAAAAGCACATAAAAATATGAGCATTATGTCATTTACAACCAACAATAAGTTAATGAGGGATTTATGTATGTCAATTATAGAATAAAATATATAATTTTTATACCTTGATGAATACACATAGAAATTAACTAGGGTTTTTTAATTCACATAATGAAAATAAAATAACTTATTTAGAAAAAGAGACATATTTTGAGATAACAATTCTACATCATGACGAATATGCAACATGGATTTAGAAAACATTAAAAAGAGAGGAGACATGGGTCAACCATTAATAAAAAACTAATAATTTGGAAAAAAAGGAAGAATAAAATGAATATATGAAAATGGTATAGAAAATTTAATGAAATACCACATAAAAGAGAACATTAATTGAAAAGATATGTTGAGAATTCTTTTACGAATTTTCGGCACCCGAACTACATTACATAAAAATTCATAAAATATGTAATTCATAGAAAAAGTGGACTAGCATCATTTATAAATAACATGGAATGTAAGGGGGATATGTAATTACATATACCAACAAAATAAAATAGAAATTAAAAAAGTATAACATAAAAGGTGTGCTTGAAAAGAGAGGGGTGGTGAAATTCCTTACCTTGAAAAGTAACTTATTAAACACTACGATCGAGGCCCTGAGGTCTGAAGAATGCCTTGGGAGGACTCCTGGTGAGGTTAAACTAGAATAAATTCATGGAGGATGAATTTAGACTGATGTGAAATGACGTAATTGGAGGTTATTTATAGTAAAATAATGAGAGCTTTTTGTTAATTTCAACGGACACCTCTTTAGTTGTATTTGAAAATCCATGTGCTTTACCATGGTATTTTCACAAGGTATTGGCCACTTGGGATACCTCATATCATATGTTATTTCTCATGAGTCGACCAAAATTATTACATCATTATTACTTCAATAATTATGTCATTAAACATACAGAATACTCAAACAGTAATTTTACTATTCACTGAAAACCAACATTTTTTATAAAAATATCATTAATTTACAATAATCAAATATTTATGTTCTAATTTAAAAAATGACATTTAGTTTATCATAATAAATCTTTACATATGATAAATTTAACTTTTAACTATAAAAATACATTATTATTCAATATAATAGCGGATATAAAATGCGTAGTGAAAGGCATAGTAAAATTTTGGACAAAAAAAAATAAAATTATTTTATCATTTGTAAAAAAATGTCTGTTTTTTTTAAAAATATTTGATTATAATAATCATTACCAGTAAGTACATATTTTAATGTTGTAATAATATTATAATTTTTACTCGAAAAAGCAATTTATCAAATCCCATCATAAATTTTAAGAAAAACTATTTATAAAATATAAATTATAAAATAAAAATTTTACTAAATCAATGGGACTATATTTTATGTAACTAGGGCCTTTAGGAATATCCCTCTAAAACACCCTCATTAAACCCATTGGTTTGATGTACAATTGGGATGGACTCTTGGGGTGTCTTATATGACATCGCCTGAGTAGTAATCTACAGTAACTTGATCTTCTCCCATAATATATTTTGTTCATGATTAAGGTGATGAAGCTGGGATTGGGATTGGTCAATAGAAACGCCCAATGATGCTACCTCCTTCCCACGCTCTGTAAAATGGGATTCATATATCCTGATTCTACTGGATGAGGCCATTGTCCCATATTTCAGCATTAATTATTGATAAAAAACTATTTTATAGAATATTTTGTTGTTAATAAATGATATAATTCCCTCACATTGTTTTAAATATGTTTAATTAGAGAGTATTTGGGATTAGATCATTCATTTGAATATTTTATGAAAATTCCAGTTTTACCCTTTCAAAATCAATGTAGTATTTCAATCATAAGTATTTTTAATTGAATTATTTGATATTAATATTTTGTAACTATGTTCCTTACTTCATGGGATACAACTTGTATTCAGGACACTAGATAAAAAGAATGCATTTGAATGGAGTCATTAGGCCATAAATTCAAAGGTGGGCAGGACACTCCAGAATGGAAAAGATTTTTGTATTTCGGCCATAAGTTAATATGTTCCTGGATTGAGCCCAAAGTTTGAGAGCAGATAAAGGACTCATAACCGCATATATGATCCAACTGGAAGTCCGGACAATTCACATGTTTTCTTGGTCAAATGAGCAGTAAAATTTTGCATAAAATATTTGGCCGAGATTCCTCATTCAAACTTGAAACCACATTGAACCTAGCATCCCCACAACTCTGTAAATTGGATTTTTTCTCATTTGGTGGGTTTGGGACGTGAATTGGGATGTTTATGGAAGATGATAAGTAGATACACTCCAATTATCCAACCATTTGAATAAGGTTATCTCTTGAAGCAAGGATCCCTTCGACGAATCCTTCTTCTTCTCCTTCGTGTTGTAATGCTTTTGTTTTTGTAATAAATTTTTTGTTATTCTTTTATTTCTTCTATTTTCATCTGTATTGTTTAAATTTCTTCCTCTATTAATATTCCTTTTTGGGATGTTATTCTTTAGTAGAAGCGTTATTGGGTTATACCCATTATAATCCTTTACACATGCAAAATCCTTCTACGATGATTAGGCCACCCATTGAAGAGTAGTCTTTTAGTAATAGATATATCTTCTACCCTCTTCATTTAATTAATTTGAATCATTTAGCTACTTTAATTAACTTAATATGATCCATGAATTGTGTTTTTAAATTGTATGAAACTATGAAAGCAATTGAATAATTAACACAAAATCACGTGAGGTCGAGATTTTGTGTAAATTGTGAGAGCACGATCTTAATCGGTAATACAAGACCACACAAGATAAATTTTTAGAGTTCAAATATAACCCCTAAACAAAATTCATCCTAATTTCTAGATTGTATATGTGATCTAATTAACCACTGACCATAATCTAACCATAGAACAACAATCAAAGCAGGGTGCTGCGATTTTGTGTTCTGAAGCTAGCCTAGGGTTTAAGTAATTCCATCTTTGTGGTTAAGGTAACTGTTGTACGGTTCGAGGGTTAACCAATTAGGGGATCATAATTTAGTGGATATTGATTTAAATTATAATTATTATTAATTAAATTAAGAGTTAGATTTAGATTGATTACTCCATTTAGATATTTCCTAAAAAACATCTTTTTATTATGCTATTTTAATCGAACTTCATTTTAAAATAGAAAACAAAAAAATGCAATATTATTCCAGCCAACTTCATCTAGATTTATCAACTATAAAAAGACCCCGTAATTTTAAGTAGTTTATTAATTATATTCTCTTTTTTTATATCTTTTATAAGTTGTTTTAATTTACTTCCTCCTTTGAAAGACGACCTAGGTCAGCCACCCTGCTGCACCTAAGTACCCCAAAATCACACTAATCATTTGAGGGTGCCCACGACAGCGCTATTTCAAATTGGTGTCGTTGATGTGGAGGAAAGTAATTATATCAACCAATTAGAGGTATTTATTTTATTTTACATTTTATTCTAATCGGCACTTCTTTCTTCCTTCTTTACCTAATCTGATTTCTTTTTTCTTCTTCTTCTTTTATTTTCTTATAATTTTTTTTGAACCATCAACTCAAACTTATAATTTTTATTTTACGATGGTCCAACTTCCTTATTTTCTTATTTCATTGAATTATGACACGAACTAATCTTGAGGAACTCTTAGATCTTTACCCTGAGATTGAACATAGCCTTCTAGCTCGAATCATAAATTCTCAGTCTACGGGAAGTATCAACATTCAACCAGTTGGAGAATTACGCCAATATTAGAACATTGAAATTGGAAGAAATTCAAATTCAACCATAAAACAAGAACCAGCGGCTTAAAATAATGGAAATAAACTTAATATAACCATTTGAGAATTGGTTGTACCTAATATTAACTATCAACCAAATTTTATTTCATATCCAAATCTCGAATCAGACTTTGAACTAAAATCTGGGCTAATTCACTTACATCCAAAGTTTCGTGGCCTCTCTAGTGAGGATCCCAATAAACATTTTAATGAATTTAATGTGGTCTTCTCAACCCTAGAACCTAGAAATGTCTCTGAAGATCAAATTAAATTAAGAGAATTCCCATTCTCACTAAATGGAGCTGCAAAGGATTGGATTTACTATTTACAACCCAAATATGTACCATGTTGGAATGATTTGAAACCTCATTTATTGCAGATATATTTTCCCGCATCAAGGACTACTTCTATTCTTAAGGAGATACCGGGGATCAAGAAAGCACAAGGGGAGTCAGTGTATGAGTATTGGGAGTGATTCAAGAAGTTGTGTGCAAGCTGCCCACAACACTAAATAAGTGAGATACTCCTCTTCAAATAATTTAATGAAGGACTCACACCTATGGAGAGAAGCATGGTAGATGCTTCAGCTGGAGGAGTATTGGTGGGAAAGACACCAATAGCTGCACGTGCGTTGATCAAAAAAATGGCCCAAAACTCCCAACAATTTGGTGATGAAGGTACACCACATGTCAGGGGAGTACATCAGGTAAGTCCATATTCTCCTGAAAGTCATTTGATTGATACCAAGTTGGAAGAATTGACAAATATGGTGAGACAGATTTATTTGGCACACAAGACAACTCAACCCCCCCCCCCCCCTCAAGGCCTTGTGGTATTTTTACTGAGAAAAGCCACCCAACTGACTATTTCCCACAACTCCAAGAAATAGAATATTGTGCAGCAGTGTTCCCTGGGAGACCATATCAGCAACAAAAACAACAACCATATCCCCAAAAGAAGTTTGATTCAACATACAACCAAGGGTGGAATGATCAACCAGACATGAGGTATGGCTCTGGACAACAACAATGCCCCACCCCTTTCAACAAAACATCCAGCAGCCTCCACCTTACCAGTAGGGTTTCCTACAACCCTAAAGGAGATTTGATTCCCAAACATCAATAAGCCAACAACAAGGGAATCCCCCACCCATGGTAGATTCTAACACTTATGACCTTTTGAAGAAAATTATGATTAATCAACAGAATGAGCTGAAAATTCATGGTTCGGAGCTGAGGGAGTTGAAGACTCAAAATGTGCCAGATTTCCACCGCCCTTGTTGGTAAGATTTTCGGAAATCTACCATCCCAACCTACTCCAAATCACAAGGGGAATGTCAGTGTCATCACATTGAGAAGTGGGAAGAAAACAATTGATACATCTCCACCTACCATTCCACTGGGATTCACCTCAACTCCAAAAAATTCCAATTCCATACCAACATATAAGGAATCCAAGGAGAAAGATAAAGGTAAGAAAATGATTGATGATGTTCCTCATAAACCCCTTCCTTTTCCAAATAGGGTTGTTCAAACCAAGAAAATGGCTGAATATAAGATGCAAAAAGAGGTTTTGGACACATTCAAGCATGTTGCGATCAACATCCCTCTACTTGAATCCATCAAACAAATCACAAGGTATGCCAAATTCTTAAAAGAATTCGACACCAATAAATGAGGGATCAGGGGAAATGAGAGGATCAATATTGGAAGGAATTTCTCCACACTCAATACACCAACTCCACCAATTCCTAAAAAGTGCAAGGATCTAGGGAAATTCACCATCTCATGCACCATAGGGGAGTTTCACTTTTCTGATGCACTTTGTGATTTGGGAGCGTCCATAAATGTGATGTATCACTCTGTATTATCTCCTTTACAGGTTGGTGAGTTGAATCCGATGATATTAGTGGTGCAATTAGCTCATAG
Source organism: Viscum album (assembly GCA_963277665.1). Taxonomy (NCBI): domain Eukaryota; kingdom Viridiplantae; phylum Streptophyta; class Magnoliopsida; order Santalales; family Viscaceae; genus Viscum; species Viscum album. The sequence goes on from OY728137.1 coordinate 2,050,872,172, forward strand.
AGCTAAGGCATATCCAGCGGGAGTCCATGAGGATGTACTTGACTGGGTAAGATACATGATCTTTCCTGCATACTTTTATGTGCTCAAAATGGAGGATTATCAGGTATGTTCTCATTACCCCATTATCATAGGTAGGACCTTCCTCAAAACTACAAAAACTATCATAAATGTCAATTAGGGTACACTTTCCATGGAATTTGAGGATGAAGTTTTGATATTTAATGTTATGGATTCCATGTAGTACCCCTCAGAGGATCATTCGGCATTTGTTATCTCCCATTTTGAACCACCAAGTAAAAACACCATTGAAGTGGACTATCATATGATTAGGGAGATTATGAGTATTGGTTATAGTTTGATGTCTAAGAGTACTTACACACCCTTTTCTAAGGAACAAGACTCTCTAAGATTTGATATTGAAATGGAATCATATTCTGATTTTGATCATGTGAACTCTAATTATGACATGGTTGTTGAGTTTTCTGATGGATTTGATGTTTTATTATCTGATTTTGATGATGTATATTCTGATACTGATGCTCTTTGTGCACATATTTTTGTTCCTTTTATGACCCCATCCATACACCACACCCCTACACTGGAACTCAAGCCATTGCCACTAAATCTAAAATACTCATACTTGATAAGTGATGATAATTTACCTTTTATCATTACTAACAATCTCCCTTTTGTACATGAAGTAAAACTTTTGAATATTTTGAGGGAGAACATCAGGGCAATCGGGTGGACCTTGGCTGATATATCAGCTATTAGCCCCTCCATTTCCATGCATAGGATTCTTTTAGAGGATGAGGATAAACCGGTGAGGCAAACACAAAGGAGACTCAATCCAACCCTTTTGAAGGTTGTTAAAAAAGACATTAAAAATTTTCTCGAGGCAGGTATAATCTATCCCATTTCAGATTCTTAGTGTGTAAGTCCTATTCAGGTTGTGCCTAAGAAAAGTGGTGTTACTGTTGGTAAAAATGATAAATATGAGTTAGTTCCAATGAGGGTACAAAACAGTTTATGTGTGTGTATTGATTATAGGAAACAAAATCATTCCACTCGCAAAGACCATTTCCCCATCCCATTTATTGATCAGATCCTTGAGAGACTAGCTGGGAAGACACACTATTGTTTCTTGGATTGATTTTCTAGCTATTTTCGGGATCCCATTGTAGTAGAGGGCCAGGAGAAGATGACATTCACCGGCCCATTCAGTACCTTTGCTTACCGAAGGATGCCATTTGGACTTTGCAATTCCCCAGGTACCTTCCAGAGATGCATTGTGAGTATTTTCTCAGATCTTATTGAAACCTGCATGGAGGTAATTATGGATGATTTTATAGTTTATGGATTATCATTTGATGAATGTATCTATAGTTTGGATGGTGGGTTGTATCGTTGTATTGAGAATAATCTGGTCTTAAATTATGAAAAATGTCATTTCATGGTCGAAAAGGGAATTGTCTTAGGTCATAAAGTCTAACAACATGGCATTGAAGTAGATAAATCTAAGGTATACATTATTTCATCCCTTCTATATCCTACATGTGTGCATGATGTTAGATCATTCCTTGGACATGCTGGATTTTTTCGACGCTTCATCAGAGATTTTAGTAAGATTTCTCTACCCTAATCTCGATTTCTTTAAAAAGATATTGACTTCAATTTTGATGATTCATGCAGGGTATCATTTGATGAGCTAAAGAAGTGTCTGACCACTCCACCAATCATACAACTCCCACGATGGGTCCTTCCATTTGAGCTTATGTGTGATGCGTCCAAATTAACTTTAAGATCTATCTTATCCCAGAAGGCGGAGGGACGTTCACATGTGATTTCATATGATTCGAGGATGTTGGATTCTCCCCAATCAAACTACACCACAACAGAAAAAGTGTTTCTTTCTGTTATATTTTCTTGAGATAAATTTTGTTCATATCTAAAGGGATTTAAAATAGTTTTTTTTCTGACCATGCAGCTTTGAGGTACCTCCTGAAGAAGCCAGATGTAATGCCACGACATATCCATTGGATGCTCCATATTCAAGGGTTTGAAATTGAGATAAAGGACAAGAAGGGGTCAGAGAATTTGGTGGCAGGCCACATGAGTAGGATTACTCACACACTAGAGGATGACACCTCGGACCAGGTACCACTTAAGGACACTTTCCCCGATGATAATCTTTATTCCATCTTAGGTACACATCCTTGGTATACAGATTTAGTTAACTACCTTGTTTCCTCTAAAATCCCTAAAAATTTAAAGAAACATCAAGTACAAAAATTATAAAGTGAGTCTCGGTATTATGATTGGGATGATCCATACCTATGGCGCATGTGTAGTGTTCATGTTTTTAGGAGGTGCATTCCTGATCATTAATTGGAGTTTGTTTTACATTTTTGTCATGCACTTTCTTGTGGTGGACACTTTGGACCCCAATGGAAAACTAGGAAAGTCGTGGACTCTTTATTATATTGGCTTATCTTATTTCATAATTCCCATGTGTTTTGTAAGTCATCCTCTCATTTCCAACACAATGGGAACATTTCTAGGATACATGAGATGCCCCAACCACCCATTATATTCTATGAGATTTTTGATGTATGGGGCATCGATTTTTTGGGACCCTTTCCTAGTTAATTTGGATTTTTATATATTTTGGTTGCTTTTGATTATGTGAGTAAATAGGTGGAGGCTAAGGCCACTAGTACTTATGATTCTCATGTTGTTGTGGACATTTTCAAAGCACAGATCTGTTGCAGGTTTGGAGTACTGAAGGCTATCATCAGTGACCAAGGGACATACTTCTGCAATGGGAATTTTTCTTCCCTAATTCGGAATTATGGGGTCACACACAAAACATCAACACCATACCACCCTAAAAAAGGCCAGACTGAGGTTTCAATAGGGAATTGAAACAAATTTTGGAGATAACTGTGTAGCCAAATAGGAAGTATTAGAGCAAGCACTTGGATGATGCATTGTAGGATTATAGGACAGCATACAAGACACCAATAGGTATGTCCCCATTTCGGATTATTATTGGGAATTTATGTCATCTACCTATGGAGGATGAGCATCGAGCTTATTGGGCTATAAAGAAATGAAAAATGGATTTGGCCCAAGATGGAATCCAAAGGAAGATGCAAATTCAAGAGCTTTAGGAGATTCGATTTTCTTCATATGAGAACTGAAGGCTCTAAAAGGAAAAATCAAAAGAATCTCATGATAGACTGATCCATCAAAAAGAGTATCATGTTGGAGAGAAAGTCCTTCTCTACAGTTCATGACTGATGCTGATGCCCAGTAAGTTGGGTTCCATATGGTTAGGTCCTTATACTATATCTAATGTTTTTCCTTATGTTGTAGTGGAGATCACACGAGAGGACACTGGAAGGAACTTTATATTTAATGGGAAACGTTTGAAGAGATACATTGAGGGACTTCTTACTGATGTAGTGGAATTTATAACACTACATGACCCCATCATCACTTGAGCACATCAGGTTGTTCCTAACCCTTTCACTTTTAAATTATTTGTCCTATTTAAAAATTCTTCATTTCATGTGCATATATCATCTCATGGGTTCACATTGTAGATAATGAAATATTTTAAGTGTGGTGGAGGGAACATTTTTGTTTAGTAATTTCAATTGTTTTCCGGTTTAAAAAAACAAAACAAAAAAAATTGCGTGTTTTTCAAATTTTGTGTTTTTATTTTTTAATTTTCTTTGTGTTTTTGAAATTTGTGAGCTGAAATGATTCTCATCACAATTTTGAAATGCATATCAATGAGTGAAACAATTTATCCCATGAAACTAAGGTTAAATGATTTCTGAAAATGACTTTGATTCATGTTCAAATATTTATTAATTTCATGAAAAGTACATTGAATTTTCAATCCCATGCCACATCTCACTGTATTTATATTTGAAACCACATTCCTGTGAGGCTTCTAAACCATTATTTTCATATTCATTAAATTCACCTCACTTCTTGAGAGAACCAAACCATGCTTGATTTAACCAGAATTTGATTTATTTCTATCAAAACATGAGGGTTTGAGGTACTTATGTTTAAATTATAGAGGCATTTGTTTAGTATTAAAGCCCCTATTTCAAAGAATCTTTTTTTATAATGGCCTACCATGAACATTTAATCCATTTAGCCCTTATAAATCAAGCACTAACTGTTAGGTTAGCCACAATACAAGCCGAGTTTCCCTATCCAACCAATACTTGAAGTGAAATTGCATAATCTAGTTGAACTTAAGTGTCGGGGAAGCTATGTTGTGTTGTGATACAACATTCTGTGTTACTTTGGGTGGAAAATTAAATTCTGAAGATGTGTGTTTTCTTTTTAAGAAAACCATTTTATTGAAAGCTGTGCCTTTTCTAGAGATTTCATGGAAAGTGAATCTCTGCCTTTTCTGGATGTTCTAATTGAGGTAGAAATCTATTTATATCTAGAGCTTTCAAGAAAATCATGTTTGAGAAGATTGAAATTTTTTATGCTAAAATGATGAATGGTGTAAACTCTCCATTACTTTTCATGATGATGGGGCTGAATTTATACTATGGGTATTGAGTATAAGACCATATTTAAGTGAAAATTAAATTAATGCAATTTTTCTTCAAAAAGAGTAAAGCCCTCCTCATTCAACCTCATAATTTTTTACACCTTTATCATACCAACCGAAAGCCACAAAACAACCCTGAAAAGTCCTCATGATAAACTTATGTCTTTGACCCACATCGGGTGGTGATTTAATAATTTATCAAGCCTATGGTGACCCTTGTATGGGTTTGGATGAGAAAGACATTGCAAAAAATTGATATTTGTGTGATAAGAGAAAATTCAAGAAAGGTAAGTGTTTTGTGCATGGGAGGATAAATGAAGTGGAAATATATTGAATTATATAAATGGAGAACTTGAAATAATGATTTTTTATGAGGCATTATATCTTTTTTTATTGGTGTGTAGTTGTTTGATCTCAAGGATATGTGTTTTAAAATTGGTTTTTGATTTCATATTAATGTTTACTTGATATGAGGTTTTGATCAGGAGTGAAAAAGGGTTCATGTGGAGGAGTTGATAAAACACTATTTTATTTAATATTTTATTGATAATAAATTATATAATTCCCTCAAATTGTGTTAAATATGTTTAATTAGAAAGTATTTGGGATTAGATCATTCATTTGAATATTTGATGAAAATTCCAGTTTTACCCTTTCAAAATTACTATAGTATTTCAATCATAAATATTTTTTTTGAATTATTTTAAGTTAATATTTTTGTAACTGTGTTCCTCAATTCATGGGATACAACTTTTATTCAAGACACTAGATAAAAAGAATTCATTTGGATGGAGTAATTTGGACGTAAAGTCAAAGGTGGGATTGACACGCCAGAATGGAGAAGCTTCGGTATTTCGTCCATAACTCCTTCAGCTAGGCCTGGATTGAGACCAAATATTGATAGGAGATATTGGAATCATATCCACACATATGATCCTTCTATAAGGCTGGAAAAATCACGCGTTTTTGTGGTCAAATGATCGGTGCAAGTTGGAATAAAATATTTTCCCGAGATTCCCCATTCAAACTTGAATCCACTTTGAACCTAGCCTCAGCACCACTCAATAAATTGGTGTTTTTCTCTTCTGGTGGGGTTGGGAAGTCCATTGGGATGTTTAGGGAAGAGGATAATTTTATCCACATTAATTATCCAACCATTTCAAAAAGGGTAGATCTTGAAGGAAGGATCCCTTCGACGAATCGTTCTTCTTCTCCTTCATGTTGTAATGATTTTGTTTGTGTAATAAACTTATTTTTTCTTATTTTATTTATTCTCTTTTCTTCTATTTTGGTTAAATTGGTTCTTCTCTTAGTCTACCTATTTGGTATGGAATTCAGGAGTTTATGCATTATTGGGTTATACTCATTATAAACCTTTGCACATGAAAAACACTTCTACGATGATTACGCCACCCATTGAAGAGTAGTCTTTTAGTAATCGATCAATATTCTACCCTCGTCATTTAATTACTTTAAATTATTGATCTCCATTAATTCACTTAATAGTATCTATGAATTGTGTTTTTAAATTGTAATAAACTATGAATTAAATTAAATAATTTACACAAAAACACGCGAGGTCGAGAATTAGTGTAAATTGTGAGAGCGCGATCTTAACCTATAATGCAAGAAGACACGGGATAAAATTTTAGAGTTCAAATATAATCCCTAAAAACATTTCATCCTCATTTCAATAATTAATATGTTATCTAATTAACCACTGACCATAAGCTAACCTCAGAACAACAATCAATGCAGGGTGCTACGATTGCGTGATCTGAAGCTAGCCTGTTGTTTAAGTAATTCCATCATTGTGGTTAAGTTAAATCTTGTAGGGTTCGAGGGATAAAAAATTAGTGGATAATAATTAAGTGGATATTGATTTAAATTATAATGATTAATAAGTAAATCAATAGGTAGAGTTAGATCGATTACTTCTTATAAATATTTCCTAAAAAACATCTTTTTATTGTGCCATTTTAATCGAACTTCATTTTAAAACTAAAAACAAAAAAAATGCAATCTTCTTCCAACAAACTTTTTCTTGATTTATAAACTATAAAAAATAACCATTAATTTAATTAGTGTTTTAATTCTATTCCCTGTTTAGAATATCTTTTAGAAGTTGTTCTAATTTACTTCCTCCTTTGGGAGACGACCTTGGTCAGCCACTCTGCTGCACCTAAGTACCCAAAAACACACTAATCATTTGAGGGCGCCCACGACAACGCTCTTTCAATTTCCTATTATCATTTCAATTTATAAATGATAATTACAATGTTAAAAATTATTATTGTTTCCAGACATCATATTATCCAACGGTCAAAACCCAATGGTTACATTTCATTTATAATTATATTTTTTTATTTATTATGACATAGTAAAACGTATATTATTAGGAAACAACATATTATTAAAATTTCAGGGTCTTTATATTTCCCCCCACTTAATAAATTTCATCCACAAAATTTCAACTCATACCATCATAAGAGAAATGGTGTGGTAATTTCTTCCTCATAGTCTTCTCGGGTTCCAACATGGATTCTTTATTATTTTGGTTCCTCCACAAAACATTAATGAGGTGGGTAGTCTTGTTGCATAGAAACTTGTCTCTACAATCCAAGATCTCCATCAGATGCTCCTTATATGAGAGGTCATTTTCCAGTTGTAACACCTTTGGATTTAGGATATGTGACATGTTAGGTATGTACATCTCAAGAAGGATACACAGAAATCACTGGGAATATGACCTATATTTGGTGGAAGTTCCTGCTAATAAGCCACTTCTCCTATGATATCATTTATTTCATTAGGGAAAATGTACCTAGGGATGGGATTTCCATTCTTTCCAAACTGCATGAATCTCTTCCATGAATAAATTCAATGGAATTTTTTATCACAATCACCCAAATCCATGTCCCTTTGATGGCTTTCATCATAGAACTTATTCCGAATATAAGAAACATTATTGTGTTGTTGGATGGAATGATCCTTTTCTGTCATCTCCAGAACATGATCAAGCCCAAGAAGCTTTCTCTCACCAGCTTCATCCCAACAAGTAGGACTTCAACAACACTTCCCATATATAGCTCCATAGTGTGAAATTTTAATGCTTGAAATGAATCTATTGTAAGAGAAAACAAAAAATGGGATGTGTTGATCCCATAAACATTTATTTTCCATTGAGTAAGTTATCAAAATGTATTTGAGTTTCTTAATATTCCTTTAATATTGGACCTTAGTTTGATGATGATAGGTCATACTAAAATTCAATTCAGTATTTAGATCATGTTGTAGACTTCTATAGAATATTGATTTGATCATTGGATGACAGTTAGAAATGATAGAGATTGGTACCCCTGGCAGTCATACCACTTCCTTCACATTAATCCTTGACAGTTGATCAAGATAGATATCTTACCAAATAGAGATAAAATGTGTAGTCATTGTGAGATGGTCCACTATTACCCTTATCAAATTATATCATGTGGACGTTCTTGAGAGACCAGTGCCAAATTCCACAATGATATTGTCCCACTTCCATGAAGGTATGGGCAGTGGTTGAAATACCCATTTTGGATGTTGTCTCACATCATTCACTTACTGACACATCAGGAACCTTGTTGGGTAGTCATCAAAATCCATTTTCATGTTATCCCACCAATAATGATCATGAAGGTATCTATACAATTACGTGCTGCAATGATGTATTGAGTAAGTAGAGCTACGAGATTATTCATTTAGCTGCTTCTTTATTTATAGGAATGATGGAACACATAGCCTTCTACAAAATTTTAGTACACCTTATGGATCAATATTGAACTCAAGAATCATACCATCTATCAAAGCCTAAATCTTCTTCTATAACAAGGGATCTTCTTTGTGAGATTTAATGATCTTCTATAGTATTTATTGTTGAGAAATCATTTGGGATAGGGTTGATGATGTACCTTCCCTTAAAATTACCATGTTCAGTTTCACTAGTTATTTTATCAAGGGAAATATTTCAATCCTTATCATGGAAAAAGCAATAGGGTCTCTCCTACTTAATGCAATAGTTACTATGTTTTCTCTTCGGGGATGATAATGAGTTGAACTGTTATAGCCTTTAAGAAGATCCAAAAATCTCCTCTATCGCATGTTAAATTACTTTTATGTTACAATATAATTTAAACATTGATGGTCTATGTATATATCACACCTATCCCAATAATGATTGTGCCTCCATATCTTTATAGCAAAAAAACAACATCCAACTCCAGATCATGTGTTGGATAGTTCTGATACTGAATCTTTAAATGTAGAGATTCATAAGCAATCACCTTGTCATTTTGAATGAGGGAACCCTGAAGCCCATTCATAGATGAATTGATAAAAATAATTAACCCTTATATACTTGAGGGCCAAGTAAACATGTGTGCATTAACCAATCTATTCTTCAGTTATTGGAAACATTCCTCACACTCCATTGTTTAGATGAACTTAATCCACTTTCGAGCTTACTTTTCTTAGTAGATTAGGAATTCATGAAGTGTTTTTCACATAACTCCAATAATATCTCGTTAATCCAAGGAAACTAGAATTCTCATATATTTTTGTTGTCTGAGGCCACTCCTCTACAACCTTTGTCTTTGTAGGTTAAACTATGATTCCTTCTTTGTTACTATTTCCTCCCAATAAACCAATGTTCAGTAACCAAAATTCACATTTAACGAACATTCCACAAATCTTCACCTTCTGTAGAGTTTTAAAAAATAACCATTAGATGATACTCATGGTCCACGTAAATTTATAATATATCATAATATCATCAATAAAAACTATCAAAAAATTATAAAGGTTATCCTTAAAGTCTCTATTCATCGGATCAATAAAATTAGAAGGAGCATTAGTCAAGATGACAGGAATTACAACAAACTCATAATTCCCATATCTTGATTGGAAGACAGTTTTTTTAATATCTTCTTCCTTCACCCTCAATTGATTATAACAAAATCGAAGATCGATCTTTGAGAATAATTGTCCCACACAAATCTGGTAAACCAAATCATCACTTCTTTATAGAGGGTATTTGTTCTTTAATGTGATCTTGATTAGTTTTCTATAATCAATGCATAACTGCATTGATCCATCCTTCTTTGTCACAAAATGAATATGTGACCCCTAAGGAGACACAATCGATTAGATAAACCCCCTCTCTAATATATTGTAGAGTTTTCACATTAATTATTATAGCTCCACATTTGACATCATATTCGGGGTCTTTGATATTTGGTGAGATCCCAGTACGAGATCAATGGATAACTCTACCTCTCTTTCTGAGGGAGGTCTGGGTAACTCCTCAAGAAATTCACCAATGTATTCCTAGATGATGAGGACATTTTATATCTTTATACTCTAATTTCTTTATTCATCTTCACAAATAAACTCCATAAAGAAGTCTGTAGGAGGTGCTTCTAGACAAATCTCTAATTGAGAAATATCTCCGTAGATGATATCTATCGGTTGGACATTCAAGACTGCTGATATTTATTTGCCTCTACATTTGATCTTAGATTTATACATTAAGAGCCAATCCATCCCTTGTATAATGTCAAATCCAAACATTGGAATTACTAGTATATTTGAGATAAGATTGTGCATACTAAAGTAAATACTAGCGTTCCAAAACACATTGGATTCTTAGATAATCCCTCTATGCGTCTTGAATGATAACTCTAATTTTATATTTTTATGTATTGATTCTATATACATATCTAAATTAGAGATAATAAGGGAATGTGTAGAACCATAATCAAACGATGAACATTATAGATATGATATAACAAAAAGGGCACCATCTACCGCATGATTTGGAGCTTCAACATCAGCTATTCTAATTGAAAAAGCACGACCTTACTCCCTTGGACTTTTCTAAGGCTTATGGTGATTCCCCCCCACTGCCCTTGGATTTGGATAGTGATAGGAAAATTTCCTTACTTGTCCATACATGATGAATTGGATTTTAGGTATGACCTGCACTATATTACCTATTTTTTTAGTGTTTGGAAGTTGAGGTTTCACCTCACTATGAAAATTACAAGCGATATGGATATCTCTCCCACACATGTAATAGTTCCTACACCTGAGCAGGTAGTTCCCATAATTATTCTTAAATCATTTATTATACATGGGAGGTTGCATTTTATTTCTAGGTCTTTCAGGATAAAATATCCTCCATATTCATGGCTCTAAAATATCTTTTGATACCAACTATGTCATCTTGCCTTTTATTACATAATTATTCATTACATTTCACAAATAGGGGATCGTTAATGTTTAGTCTCTTTGATGTAAGGTATATAATACTAGAAAAAATAAACAATTACCCTAATACACATTTAAGAATTCATCATAGATTCATCCTAAGTAAAATTACTACATCTCATAACTTGGGGACAAAAATAAAAGGAAAAGGTTTATAGAAGGCCCATTAAAGATAAATAAGTGAAAGAATTTACATCTGAACATGAGAAATATCAATAATAAAATGTGGAATATCATAAGGCCTGATAATGAGGAATATCATAATTATAATAACATGAGTAATAACATTAACATTTGGATGCAAAAATTAATTTAAACATTCATAATCATACCACCATGGTCCATCCCAAAGGTGGAAAAAAAATTACCAAGGTTATCCACCATGGTATCATAAAACATGTCATCCATAGAGATTTTTTTCTTTACCAAATGTGTTGGAGCACTATTAGAGTGAACCATTATAATTTCATTATTTTTACAAGATCTGTATATATCATAATCAAATGTTTCATAAATAACTCATATACCATAAAATAAATGAGTATCCTATCTAAATCATGGCGTTTTAAAAATCACATAAAAACATGATCATTATGTCATTTATAACACATGAAATAAGAATGAGGGTTTTATATATGAAAATTTCAGAATAAAATATATTATATTTATATCTTTATTAATACCCCTAGAAATGAAATAGTTTTGGGTATTTACCAAAATAAAATGAAATTATTATTTTAGAAAAAGATAGACGTTATGGGAATAATATTCTAGATCATTACGATTATGAAACCTGGTTTTAGAAAACATTAAAAAGTGAAGGGAAAAGGGTCATCAATATATAAAAGGCTCATAATAGAGTAATGGGACATAATAAAATGTAAATAAGAACATGTTATATAAGCATCAATGGAATACTAAATAATTTAAAACATAAATGGGAAAGAAGAGTATAGAATTACCTTACAAAATTTTGGCTGCCTACCAAAGTCACTTTAAAATTCATAAAATGAGTTTATGGGACTAAAATGGTGCTGTCAACATTTATTCAGAATATGGATATTATAGGTGATATGGAATGAAATATACCAACATAATAAATTATAGATTAAAAATTAAAACTCAAAAGTTGACATTTATTATGTACAAGTACTCATTTAATATCCATCTCATTTAATGAATACATTTAACAATTAAATCACCATGAATTTTGAAGTCCCATGATCCGGCTTAAACTCAAAATCCCATGTGTAACTACTAGCACAATATATGCCATAGAAGGCCATCTAAAAAAACATTTAAAGACTAACCCCATGTTTGTTCTTTTCCTTGGATACATACTATATAATCCTTTTCATTTATTTATTATATTAAACCTAGAGTCTATCCTTGAAATTTTAATGTTCGAATTCAAGTAACATTCGATGTGTAATCAAACAATACGCTATGAACCTATCTATAGAAAACCTCTCATAAATCAATGTATACTTCTAGATGTATTATAAATAACATTCCATACGAGTCTTCTCTTGGTGGTAATCGAAGGAATTCCCAAGTATCCCTTATAACATATAATAAATGCACATTCAGACCATACTTGGTAATCCATTTAGATTCCATGTATCACGCTGCATATAAGTCAAGTCTCAATGAGTCCATCCATGTAATCACTTATTGGTATCCATTCATTACGCATGACAATATCACATTAACCATTGAGTCCATCCATGGAATTCTAAGGTGAATCCAAGTATCACTCAATGTGTAAGGGTCAATAGTCACATGAGCCCATCCATGTAATTCTAATTTCAATCCATGTATCACCCAAGTATATTTTTTAGTTATCCAAATAAATCCCAATTAAATTTACATTTAACATGCCACGATAAAAACCATTAGAAACATTTAACAAGATCACCTCATAATGTGTATCAAGATATTCCGAACATCAATGGTCTTGGAAACTAAATTACTAACTCGGTTATATTTGATATATCAATCCTCACATGCATGAAAAACTGATACATGTCTTAAAATAATTTATGTCACATGTTCATATCATGGTAAAAATCTTGACATTCTTAAATAATACTATATATAGCATGGTCCCAACATTACTCACATGGCCTTACAATTCAAATTCCATTCAAATAATCATATGTATTGTTTTAATGTAACAAGACTAACAAGCCTATAAATCTATCAGATGGATTATTTCTCATATAAATCACTTGGGAAACCCATTATAACAAGAAATTATACTTAAAAAACATGTTCATGGAATATTAATCTTTTAACTCACATGAGAAATGAAATACAAATCCATTCAAGATTAAAAAATCTACTATCAATGAAAGGGACTGGGGTAAATTCAAACCATCCCATCACATTATACAATTTGATTACAATTACTAATAATTAAATTTAATTCATAAATCATATTAAATTTTCACATCCCAAGACATGGGGTAAATAGAATTCCTCAAAGTAATCCTTGGCCAAACGCCATAATGAGTCATTTCAAGTAAACTAACCCCTCGGGTGGTTTTGATATATGGTATACAACCTATAACATTCATGAGAAAACATATTCAATTACCTAAAAAAATAATGGAAATGGAAGTGTACAATTTTAATTCAAGTGAAACCTGAAAAAGGGCACACAACATGATGAAAAATATAAATAATCAAAATTTTAATGAAAATCTCATGACCACCTACATTATTCCCATATCGGATATCTCATCCCGTTTCAGCTCTTGATTCGACTCTTTTTAGAGTAAATATAAAGACTGGAGGTTGAACCAGAAAAAAGGTCTTATGAACCTAAAACCAAATAGAACATATGATTCATAAAAGAATCATGAATGACTGAAAAGGAATCGATGTCTTACCATTACATATCCAATGAGACGAACCATGTTCGAAATAGAGGTTAGACGAAAAACATAGCTCATATACTAGAATAGTCTCCAATGTTTCCCAAGAAATATTTTTTGCTATCTAATGGGTGAAGGATAAATGAATTTTATGTTATAAGACATTCCATGGGAAAACTATAATTTTAGCCCAAATATCCGGGCTACATAGTTTTAGAACTTAATTTTTCCAATTGTGCACCAAGCTGCATGGTCTATAGTGTGATTATGGTGTACCACATGGTTTCCCCTCATGGATATAATTTCTATGAGAAAACCAATCCAAAGATACTATATTAGATTGTTGACCTAGATTCATCGTTTTTCTGCAACCTTGTGTCCTTCTCGCATGAGTTTCATTAACTGTGTGGTATTCTTTTCCACTTTCAACTCGGGATTGAATATCATTACCATCCCCGAGCACTACCAAATCCTTCTTGAATTAAAATATCATTTACATTAGGTCGCAACTAAACCTTTAAATTGATAAAAGATGAAAAAATGAGATCCATACATCAAATAACAACTGGGTTCTTACAAGATTCCCCCTTAATGGAATTCATCCTTTATTTTCCCTTCAAAATGTGGTGAAGCATGATCTGAGAACAAATCTGGCCATTTTGCTCATATATCGGCCTCCCTATCACATGAATCATCTAGAACATGGTTGTTCTACCATATCAATAATTCTAAAGGAGTTAAACAACTTTATAGAACATATGTGCTTCGATCCAAAATATGTATATGACGCTCCTCAACGGATGGATCCTCATCCAACTCACCCACCTTAGAAAGAAAGAGTGAGATAGTTTTGAATAGTAGTTTCACAGTTAATAAACGTGGAATATCTCATGCATGGATCATCACATATAATGTAACTACAAATAGTTGGCTACCAGTCCGACCTTATACAAAATCTCAATTGTCCCGAAACACCATAGGGAAATCATATCATGTCTCTTAATTCTTATGTGTCCGAGCCTCAGTGAAACATGTAAGAAAAACTAATCCCAATCCTCGAACTCTAAAGGTAAACTAAAATTATTGTAATATAATTTTTTCAATAATTCACAATATCCATCAACTTTTGAATCAACATCACCTGCTCAGTGGTCTCTTAGAGAATATGAAGTTGCAGCATAGCTGCATCTCCTACCTCCAGCCAACATAGGGGTGATCGAAATGGATTACCATACAAGGAATAATATTACATCATATTAATAGTATATATAAAGCTATATTTGTAGCTGAATTCCACTAGGGAAATATTCCTCTTTTAGGATAACTGAAAATCATGGATGTATTCTCACATCATTTCTTCAAGAACCTGAATTGTTCGCTATAACAGGACATCTATTTCGGGGTGGTATACTATGCTCTGAAGCACCTATATATGTAAATCCATTTTTACATGATGCAAGAATTGAGAAGTAAAATGGGAATCCCTGTATGAAATTATAGAATATGGGACCTCATATATTCAAACTATCTCACAGATATACAACAACCCAAGCTCATAAACACTAAATGTTTCATTGAGCTGCAAGAATCGTGAAACCTTAGTGAGCCTCTCAAAAACACCCTATACAACATCATTACCTTAGGGTTACCTCAGTAAGACTATCATGAAATCCTTCATGATGCAATTAAATTTCTACTTGGGAATGGGTAGATACAGTAAAAGTCTATCTTGACGCTGGTGTTCCACCATAACATGTTAATAGGTGGAACACCACATAAAAAACCTGCTACATCAATTTTCATACCAATCCACAATTACTAAAGATGTAAATCACAATACATCTTAGTGATTCCAGGATGAAGTTCCCCAACTAAATGATCAAAGTCTCATATCATCTCCTCGCGCATGTTTACAGAAACCCATATGTGACCATGTTAACATAGAACATAATCCCTGTCGGTAGTCCAACCCAGAGAAGGTTTGTCACCCACTTCACTCTCCTATAGAACTAGACAATATAAATACAATAGCTACCTCATCCTAGAATTTTCTAGTAGGGAATAGTTAATAATTAAATATTATATAAATTTCTTCATATGACTCTTCTTCACCTTCAAGTGTATCTTAGAGAAAAAATACATAAGCTTTCACTCGCTACTAGCCTATTGTACTACATATATCTGAGTCCTCCTACTCTGTGTACATGAGACTGAATTTGTATACTAGGCATGTAGTAAATATTGTAGTCAAAATACTAAAGGTATTCAACCCACCTTCACTTACATAGATTTTGATCGTGTTTTTTAAATATAATCTTGTGGTTTTTGGATCCGTGTACATCACATAATTCTTTACCATTAAGTAATTTCTCCAACATTGAAATGCAAGAAAAAATAAAACTAACTCTAGATCATGAGTGAGGTGATTCCTCTCATGTGGCCTCATCTGTTGAGACTCATATACCCTGAATCTATCCTGATGCATAATAACATCTCCCATCCTGCTACCTGATGCATCACTGTACATAGTTTAACTATTTTCTGACTTTGGAAAGATCTGAATTGGTGCTGAAGTCAAAATATTTTTTAGCTTCTGAAGTATGGTATCATTTGTTCTACCCATACATATTTCAAACCATTCTTAGTTATGTCCATGAATGTCACTACGAAGCATGATAAGTCTTATATTAATGACCTATATTAACCATCCATCCCTAAGAAACTGCATACCTCAAATGTATTCTCAGGATCCTCCCAAGAAACCACAACTCTTACCTTATTTGGGTCCACTGATACTCATGTCTCTGAGATGACGTGACCTAACAATTGAATCTGATCCATCTAGATGTGGCACTTTTTGAGATTAGCATGTAAACGATGCTCTCTCAGTGTATTCAAAATGATCTAAATATGGGTGACATGGTCATGTTGATTATGAGAATACACTAAGATATCATCCATGAAACCCACCCAAAATGAATCAAGATATTGATGGAATATACAGTTCATCAGTTATATGAAGATTTATGGTGGGTTCGTGAGACTGAAAAACATAAACAAAAACTTATATAGACCAAACAAACATTGGAAGGTTGTTCGAGGTATGTCTAACGGTCTAACAAGCATCTGATGATAACCAGATCGCAAATCAATATTTGACATGAACTGATATCCATGAAGTTGGTCCAAGAGATCTTCTATCCATGGAAGAGGATATCAATTTGTAACCATCAATTGGTTCAAATTCTATTATTCCACACATATTCATTGGGTATAATTCTTATTTTTTAAGAAAAGACCAAAAAACCACATAGATATGTATAAAGTTTGATGAAACCCTTTACCTATAAGTCCTCTAGCTTCCTCTTCATCTCTTAAAACTTCTTAGTAGGCATCCCATAAGGAGGAATGGATAATGATGCATATCCTAGAACTTGTTTGATAGATAACACTACCTCTATTACTGAAGAAAAACCTAAAAATAAATCTGTGAAGATGTAACTAAAGAGATCAACCACTTCTGGAAAATCTCTCAAACATGTTCCCTGATCATCCAGATGGAAACTCAAAATATGGGTTGATATCCCATCTATCCAATGATGAACAGGCCAATATTGAATATCCTAGAAATCCCATTCACTCTTGGGAATGAACTATCTACTCTCTGGGGATGTGAAACTCCATTTACGATGACAAAAATCAATGAAATCATGGAAAAGAACCAACAATTCCCTTCTGATAAAGATATCAAATTTTTTCATCTCTAGGATGTAGAGGTCACATACGAACTAAAACACACCAACCTTAATGTGGGACTCCCAGTATGGATGCACAACATCCATCCTGTTCTATAATGGAGTGTCCACTGTCATAACATCACCAAAAAACTGTATAACAAGACCAAGGCTTTCTAATTTAGATACCGATATGAAAAATGTGAGTCCCCTAAATCAAATACTACAAAATTACATAATCTAAAACAAAAGCTACTAGAATTGTACCTACAAAAATAAAAAGTATAGGATCCTGCTCCTGGTGGGTCTGTTGTACTACGTATGAATGTCCTATTCTATATCCCTCAGAAACAACATAGATACCATAAGAATATCTACCCTAGTATCCCAATAAAAATGTGTTCTAACTACCATGACCATGAAAACCACCTTGGATAATCATCCTATTGTTCCCCAACTCTATGCCTTGTGAGAAGCCGCTGACCATTCTCTTGAACATGTAGTTTCTATATTCCCTCTCCCAATAGCTGGTTGTGGAATCATTTGGTAGAAGTTCTTTATGTGTACCATCTTGCAGAATATTGGCACTCAACTAGGTCGCTCATACACGTTGGTCTCGTATGTCCCAACCTACCCCACTTGAATCACCTCACCTGGCTACCTAAAGTGATATTACGACTGATAATATCACAGCAAGGAGGCTCTGAATGATGCTTCTTACTACCAGTCAATGCGGTACCAAACCAAGGAGTCCAACCACAAGAGATCTCACTTCTTGATTACCTCTGGTTATGCTCACTAATCAATTCCCGATTCACTATCCCAAATAATTTATCCAACTAGGAGACATTTACATGTTATCAGATTTCATACATGAGACCATCCTCTAATTTCATGTCTTTTGATAGCTCCTCACCCATCATAATAGTTATGAAGTTCTAGAGGTTAGTAAAATAGCCTGAGTATTCCATAACCGATAACACGGCATACTCTTAATGTAATAACTCCAAGGATCTATCCCTCTTAGCATATAGGAATATAAATAATAACAAAGGACATATGAAAATCCCTCCAATCCATATCATGATTAAATTATATTTGATTGATAACATCCCACTCTCTATTGGAGTAATCACACAACATATAGTGAGAAAGATTTACCATCCATTCCAAAGGTGTCCATAGGTGATCGAAGATAGATAGCATGGATTCTATCATTGAATCCACAACCATTGGTACACCATACACAAAAAATGATGGAGAATTATTCTTATAAACCTCATGCATCAACTCTTTCATTGTTTAGGAAGGTCATGATTCTCCTTAAATGGTTTTTATGACACACAAGAACCCATTAAAGAATTTTGCCTCACCACCAATTTTTAGTGCAATAGTTGGATCCAAAGTTGTCATGACTCCAATATCAAACGTTATCACATGGCCTACCCACTCTAGAGTGTGAGAATCACATACCTCATGGTGTATCATGTGGGGGGACGTTGTGGTGTCATACTTCAACAATGCCATACACACACCTCAATTTGATATCATTACGTGGTTCTAAGCTCAAAAACATAAATATTTAAGCAGGATATGTAAAACTGATCCTCTATAAAAACTGACCCATCTCCCATCCCCATGGGTTTGGTCTGTGCTTCAATCAAGTCATTCTTATGTAAGAGATACTACCTAATTCCCACTAATACTGTTGGGACATGTCATGTTCACTAATATAAGTCATTTCACTTCCACTTTGTTCTCATTTAAATTTTATTAACAACTACGGTTTTACCAATGGTTCAGCATGTTCCAATCCATGTGGGCTCATAACACCCCATGAACCATAATATGGTGTCCATATAATCCCTTCCATGTCACATTTTTCAAATTTCATTTTTAAGGTTGAATCCATGGTACACTAATTGTCTATCCAAGAGGGCCTATACTCCTCAGGGACCAAAGCATGGCATTGATCTATTTCACACCATAAAAAACCTCAATAGAACTTTCACAAAAACAATCATATGTATAAAACACTTATTACAACAACATGAAACAAGTAATTCATCCTAAATGGAATGGAATAATGTATGGCATGTGGAATATTTCATGGGCCTATATGATGAATGATACGAAATTACCACATCTCAGCAAATTACAATATAATTGTACTCAACATGATATAAACAATAATAACATTAATCATGTGCATCACCCAATGGCGAATTAAAATTAACAATAAAATCCAAAATCCCAAAAAATAAAATTCAATATAATGTAATTTGGATTTTTTCCTATTCATGGGTTAGCTAATTCTGTGCACATCACATTACCGAATCCCATTTCCTTCATATCCATTTTTGTATTTTCTCAAAATAGTAAATTAAACAAGAAAATATAAATTCTTTGATACCACTTTTTAACATCCCGTACTCGGATGCCACAGAATCGTGCCTCGAGCCCTGTGGGTCGCAAATCCTCAAATGTATCTCCCAAAATTCTAGAGGATAATAACTATCTTCAAGGAACTTGGTGTGTTATTGGGTATACTATGTCCTCATTACTAGAGTGTATCACATCGGATTAGGATTCAGATATATGTTGAAAAAGTAGTAAACCATAAATAAGAACTGGTAAATTATGGAAGACTAACATAAATAAGCTCTAT
This sequence comes from Viscum album, assembly GCA_963277665.1. NCBI lineage: Eukaryota > Viridiplantae > Streptophyta > Magnoliopsida > Santalales > Viscaceae > Viscum > Viscum album. Next base: position 2,050,892,347 of record OY728137.1, read on the forward strand.
AGAAGTCATATAATATACCACATAATGAAAGATATCACATGTCTAATAAATAATCCAACACTTTTACCCAATATTACAATGCAACACATGTCTCAAAATTAAAAATAATGATAAAAATATCCCAGTCACATCACATGCCCCAGCTTAGCCCCATGCTCTGTTTCTCATAAGAAGAAAGTCAAGTATCTATAGTAGGGTTCTTTCCATTATCGACACTTGTAATAATATAATCTGTTTGGGTCCAAAGAAATTACCCAAACCTGGTGTGAGACTGAATCATAGTAGGAAAGCACCCATGGTTTGTGCTAATTTGTTAGTAAATACATATAACAAGAATTTTTCATTAAGTAAAGCTATAAACATGGAGAAATAAAAATTAAACATCCTTATGTGTATATACTCATTTAATATCTATTTCATTTCCAAAAATCATTTAACAATTTAATAACATATAATTTATAAGTCTCAAGACCAAACTCAATCCCAAATTCCCATGTGTAATTGGAATCACAACAGATGCCTCAGAAGGCCACCTAAACAAAACATTTCAATACAAACTCCATACTAGTGATTTGGATTTGAGATGTGTCATATAATCCATTTTAATATTTTATTATTTTAGAACTTGAGTCTTTCCTTGACACTCATATGTATGAATTAAAGTATCACTCATTGTGTAATCAACCAACAGCTATATAATCCCATCCATGTCCAACCCCTCATGAACCCATGTATTTCTCTAGATGTGGTATAAGGATGATGCCAAATTAGTAGGTCCTTCAAGATCTTTTAATGAATTCTCAGGTATCAACCATGACATATAATAAATTCCATTTGAGTCCATCCTTAGTAATCTTTTGGGAATATATGTACCACTCGGCATATAAATCTTGTCTAAATGAGTCTTTCCATGGCATCACTCATTTGGAGCCATATACCACTCATGAAAATATCACCTTAACCAATGAATTTACACGTCGAATTATAAGGTGAATCCTTGTATCACACATGGTATATGGTTTAATAGACACATTGGTCCATCCACGGAATTCTAATTTGAATCCATGTATCAGCTAAGGCTATTAATCATTTAGTCAGTTAAATTCAAATTAAAAATTCATTTAACATGCCATGGTCCAATCCAATAGCATCCTTTAACAAGATAACCTCATAAGGCATACTAATACATGGCAAACCTTAATGGTCCTAGACACTCAATCACTCACACGATCATATTTAATATATCAATTATCACATGTAAAAAAATAAAACCTGAGCTTCAAAATAATTTAACTCACATGGTCATATCATGGAAAAAAACTTCTCATACATAATCAATCCTTTAAATAAAATGGTCTTAAAATAACTCACATAGGCTTTCAATTCAAATGACATTAAAATAATCACACGACCATTTCTAATATAATAATCCTAACAATCCTATCATGTATCACAAGGATTAGATATAACATAACTCACATGGGAAAACCATTATTACTAGAAACTATTCTAAAAAAACCAGCACATGTCATAGGCATATATTAAGTCACATGGGTAATGAAATACAAGGTTATTCATTCCTAAACAAGATATTACCAATTCAAGGTAAAAGGGTTATGTCAACCCATTACATAACTTTAACTAATTGTATTACAATTATTATCATTTCAATTCAATTCATAAACCATCTAACATTTTGACAACCCCTGACTTTAGGTAAAGGGCATGCCTCAATGTCATACGAGGCCATATTCCATAAAGGAACATTTCAAGAAAACTCAAACATGGGGTGGTTCTTATTCAAGATATACAACCTATAACATGCATGAACCAGCCTTTTAATTACCTACAACATGAATGTGAATGATGGGGTCAAATTTTCGTTCAAGCAATGTCTGAAAAATGGGGACACAACATGAAGTCATATATAAATGATCCATCTTTTATTGGAAACCACAAGACCATAGACCTTAGTTTTATAGATGATATCTCATCCAGCATCATCTTCTGATGTGACTCTATTTAGATGAAATTTGAAGAATAGAAGAAGAATGAGAAAAAGGGAATATGAACCTAAAACCAAATAGCCCAAATCACTCCTAAAATAATCAAGAATGACTAAAAAGGAATCGAGGTATTAACGTTATAGATCTACTGAGATGAACTACCTTTAAATCTTAGGGCAGATCATCAACATAGCTTAAACCATATAATTTATTGCAATGGAACCCTAGAAGGAGTTTTTTCTACCCAATGGGTGAAGGAGTAATAAATTTTAAGTTATAAAACATTTTAGTTGTAAAACATGCATATTAACCAAAATACATGGGCCATACAGTTTAGGCACATGGTTTTTCAAACTGTGTTGCAAATCACACGGTCTACTATAGGAGGAAGTGGAACCACATAGTTTTTCTGCATGGTTAGACTAACAAGGTGAAAACTCTGCCAATGCCACTGTCCAAAATTATAGAACATTCCACATTGTTTGTATGCTATTGTGTGTACTTATCCTATGGTTTTCACTAACCGTACGACATGAATTTTAATCCATCGACTTATATTTTGAGATTTTTACCACCCCGTGCACTCCCAACACATTCGTGACCTCATATAAAATTCACATTAGGTCATATTTAATCCTTTAAACATAGAAATGTTAGAAAATATGAGATCCTTAACTTGAATAATAACAAGTTTCTTACAAGAATGAAATGTGATGTCGATGACATGGCTAGGAAACCATGTGAGGGAACCCAATATGTGGACCTCCTTACACATTGTTTACATATTTATGAAATTTCTACCTCTCATATAACCTTTTTTTGACATGGATTTTTTCTTATCAGTATCCTATCCAAAGTGATTATTTTTTTCCCATAATGTGATGGTGGATTTCATAGTAGCTTACGAGATATTATGCAAGCTGTTTCGATCATGACATGTTTTTAGGAAATTCTTGATGATGGTAGTGACCAAGAAGGATCAATTGATAGATTCTAGGAAAATGTGGTACTCTCTTTTCACACCAAGGCATGTTTTCTTTATATATTGGGATGTTAATATTCTTCCAAAATAGGGAATTCATCCCCCCTACTCATTTAATATATTGACATCGTACTCCCCTTTTACACAAGGGAGTAGGTCCTCTATACTCATTTTATAGATACAGAGGCGTTACTCCCCTATTTATGGTGTTCTTCTTCAATATATAGATATGGTCCTCCCCTTTCACACTAGGGATTGTAGCCTCCACATTCATTATAAATATATTGAGAAGATACTCCCCTATTGAGGGATAGGGCCTTTGATATATGGATGTGATATCCCATTATCACACTATGGTACATTTTCTCCATTCTCATTGTATATATTCAAATGTGGATTCCCATATTGAGGGAATATGTCCTATATATTTTATACACATATTTAGAGATGGTACTCACGTACACAGGAATGGGACCTCTATCATATTTAGATTACACTCCCTTGGGATATTGATTATTGGCATGGTGAGGGGCCTCCTCATGAAGTCTTAGGAATGAAATGAGAGATTATGGACTTTGATGATGAATCTTTGGAGCTGTATCCAAAAACATCATCCTATGATAGGATGTGAGAAATAGATGACATTTTTCTTTCTCGTCTGAGTATCTAGCATGATAACATACACACACACACACACACACACACATATACACACATTTGTTCCATTAAATTTCATTTATTTCTTGATTTGGAATGAGATTACAACTTGAGTCATGTATTCTATTTTCCCATCTTCAGTTATTATGGTTTCCTAATGGGTATATATATACACAACCCTTAATGATATTTTCATGAAAGGATGATTTATTATAGATAAAATTGATAGGAAAATGGTGAAATAGGATTTTCATGGGGATACATGGGTGAATGTTTCCACATACAGTGGTTGGGACTTGGAGATTAAGATTCAACATCACTAAACAGTCTTTCTTTTCATGTTATTATCATGTTAGGATATATTTTTTAGGTGGTCATGTATTCTAGTTTTTTTCATCGTACATTATCATACTATTTTGTATTCCATAGAGGTTATTTAATTCATGGGTTATTGTCTTGATGTTGTTACCCTTTATTATTACTCATCTACCATTTTACATAGATATGGTTGATTACGCGCATACTGATACATTAGACAGTATCCCCCCATTTTATTAATGAGTTATTAAAAAAGTTTTATATCCATTGAACAATGGATGAGGGTTTACAGTTTTTAATTCTTGGTCATATGTCATTTTGTAGGGCCTTGGTGGATTGTGTCATTATAGATTGGTATCATAGGTTATACAACCCCTGGATGGTGCTTGGAGTTTTGTACCCCTTGGAGTTTTGGTCGATAATTTAGGGAAACATTATTAATGTCTCTCATGTAAAACTTTTAGTCTGGGGAAATCAATGAATATTTGTGGGCCAACATATCTATAGAGTAGGACTCTACTATTCTGCATGAAAACAATGTATACCAAGACATTAGTTTTATGGAATATTGGTACAAGCATCATAATGGATTGATCCATTTGACTGTTTTTCTTGAGTGTGATATATATATATATATGCTCATCTAACCATGGTAAATCTTGATTTACTTTTAGGTTCCTCGTTGAATAAATGCATCCAGGTAACCAATTCAAAATCATGATGATGATGTGGTGAGTGATGAGGCCTCAATTATAAGGCCATCTCAGGAGATCCTTTCTCTTGGTGGGCATGTAGTAACACCTTACCTTTCATGTAGAAGAATATAACATTATAGCAGGAAAGAGTATAGATATAAGATTAGTAAGATCTGTGAGTTCTAATTATAGAGGACGCTATGGTTCTGTGGTGATCTAGATCCCCATGAATTAGTTAATTGTCATGAGTTGTTGATATATGTTTTTATACTTTTATAGATCAGACTAATATGGTGGTTCCACATGAAACCTCTATTTTCAATGGAGAATATGGACATTTTTGTAGTCTAGTAACAAAAATTCATTATATTTTGGAACTCTCATGGTCATACCTACATCAGTTGTTATATGAGGATTAATCCCCATCATGCTTGGGTTTAGTTCATATTCATGATTTTTTTGTATTTGAAATTGGGAGGGATGATAGTTGTTGATTATTTTGCAAGGTTCACTGAATTTATGTGGTACTCACTTGACATGATATAATATTGTTTTTATGGGTTGATAAGTTGAATTATTTCATTCAAATAGATATTTATTCCATTGTGGTTCCCTAATGCATTTCACAAATGATTTAGTGCTACAGTGGGAACTGATCATGTTGAAATTGGTATCTGAGAAATGACATGCAGCTGGAGACATCGGTACGCTTCCAAGGGCCTGTTTTTTGGTAGTGGATGGATGATGATGGGTGACGAGTCATAAGAGGCATACCCTTACATAGGAAAAAGGTAATGTGTCTTGGAAAAATTTTATAGGACTTAGGAATCCATGAGAGGGGTTGTGCTATATAAGTTATGGGAATGGTCACTTGGAATGTGATTTTAAGACCCATTGTACTGAGGATGGAATTCATGCAACAGATCAACCACCATGGGTGATGTGTCACCATGATCATGGATCTCCCAGGTGAGGCCAAGGTGACCCCTTGGGAGGAAAAGATGGTAGGGGATAAGGTGGGGCTTCAAACAGAGGATCTCCAAGTGGTGGATGATGTTATAAGATACTTCCACCACATCCACCAAGTGGCCCATGCTAGGGTTCTAGATCCTGTGGTTGGGGTCATGTAATGTTTTAGGCTATGGAGTCTATTGACTTGATAGATCATTATTTTATTAGAGGTATGATCTTTATATAATCCCACACTTAACATACATGGATATTAAATAATTTTAGATAAATATTCATCAAATTAAAAAAAATATATGCCCGAGGACCATAATAGTTTTGTGTCTTTGGAAACAAGAAACACATTATTCAATTTTGGTTAAAAATATTCAACATCACCTGTAAATATCTCCCCCATTTATTCACATACATAAAACCATTTATAATGACCTATATAAAGTAATCAAAAGAATGGGGTGACCAAAAATGGTCAATAAGGTTAAACCATGAGATATGTAACAATAATCTATAGCATAAGGCTATGATAACATGATTATATAATTATATGATCAAACCACACATATCAAAAATCATAATACATATATATGAAAAAATGATTAGAAGTTCATAAGTCATAAATCATATGGTAATCATGAGCATAATCTATGAAAGAATGACATAAAAATGAGACATGGAATTATGAAATACATATAAATTGATTTCCATAGTAGTTCAGGCTTACTACCAAGGCCATACTCGTGGATAAGATCCTTTACTGAACTTGGTTCACTCCCAATTCCATCCCTATATTACAAAATTGGGCTCACTTCCCATTTTTTCCCTCCATTACAGATCTGAGTTCACATCCAATTCCACACTTATATTATTGATCATGGTTCACTTCCTATTCCAATCCTATATTACTTAACCGAGTTCTCTTGCTATTCTTATAGTATATTATTTAATCAATTTCACTCATCATTATAGCCTTACCATAATAATCCAAATTTCCTCCACATTTAAAACATTTCATACTAAACTATGTTCACTCCATAGTCCAGGCCTGTCATACTGAACTGGGTTCACTCGTCATTTCATCCTTATCATACGGATGATATTTAAATCATTACCCTATTAATTGGAGTTATATATAAGACCCACCCAACATAAAATAAAATCTAACATACATGTTCCATAATATAATAAAACATTCATTATATCCTGACCCATAAAAAGAGATGGATTTCATAAATATCATATCATAACCCATGAAAGGAAAGGAATATTTTTAATAATTCAACCTATCATTACATGTTGAAAAGAGAGAAAATTAACAACAATTTCATCACATAATAACCAAATAAAATAAGTGGGTTTCCTAATCATTTTATAATTGTTTGACCCGTAGAATAGAAATAGGTTCCAAAAGAATCTTGTCATCAAAAAAATAAACCATTCAAATAAATAATAGGAATGGTGTCCTGGGATATTATCACTAATAAATAAAAAAACTTATCAATGTATTTCATCTTTGATAGAAAATATTATTGAAAGGATCATTTAACAAATTTCATGAGTGAAATATCTTTTTCTCTTTGAAACCAATTATTTTAAACAAAAACATTTTAAAAAATTGTTTCATTGAAAATAACCTTGAATAACTATAAAGGATTATATGAAAATAAATTAAAAAACATATCTAATGTAAATAATTTTTTAATAACTTTTTCATGTAAAACATGGTTTTTAGGGGAAATAGATTTCTATCTTAATAGAGAGAAAAATTCATATTTTCATTAAAGAAGATTCTTAGTCATCTTAAGAACTAAAGTGTGGAAAATGGTATCATTATTTAAATATGTAATGAATAAATATAGGATAGGAAAATTCATGAGATTTATTGATATATGTATCATAATATTTCATCAATGGAATCATAATCATATCAATCATGATAAATGATGATATTGTTGCAATTATCTCTTACCACTTTCATAACTTTGAATAAAACTACCCATTTTAGAAAATAAAATTAAATTTTTTCTAAAATATCCCAAAAATATGTGTAATCATGATATGACATGTCATATTGAATTACATAGACCAAAAATAATAATATAGGTGTTTAATGAAGTATGTATCTCAAAGAATGAAATTTGAGACACACTACCTCACTCATTTGGTAACATTTGAATAGTAATCCCCATGAAATAGTTATCCTAAAATGGGTATGTACATAACTATAAATGTATGGATAATGATCATATATTACATTAATGGATAGTATATACATCAATCAAATGTAATGAGTGGGTAACAAGGAATTAGTCTCACAGAAATAAATGTGATACTAGAAATCCCCTAACTACTTGAGTAACTTTTGAATCATCAGATTTGGGAATTGGTAACATAAATTGAAACCAATAATATCATGAAATAAATTAAATTCATGATATGAAAATTCATAGGTAAGTATGTATACAGACAACAAGAATAATGTGTGATAGAGAACATATCTCGCATAATTAAATGTGAGAGGAGAAAACCATTACCTTAAGCGTTGAATTTATTAATACACATTAAAACCTCTTATATAATAAATATAAGTTTATTATAAATATTAAAAGAACAATATTATTATATATAATAGAATATGTTGTTTTATTATGACTTTATATTACCTGTTTATAAAAAATTTCATGTTAATTTTATGTTTTAGGTAATATCTGCATTATTTTTTAGATACGTTTCAAATTTTTATTCTTGATCCTCTATAAAGATCATGATTTAATTATTTATATAATGTAAAAATAATAAAAATATTGTATATATTAATTATATATATATAATATCCAGTAAAATATATAAATTTTAATTAGAATACATCATTCATGGGGATGTTAGGCCGTACGTATGCATCACCGTTGTTTCTGTTTTATAATTGTGTTTAGAGAAGGGAAGTAAAAGAAAAATATTAATATGTATATATTATCATGAATGTATAATTATATTCCATATATATCATATAATTTTACTAAACAGTTCTTAATACATTCCATATTATTTGTGAACGAATCAAATCCATTTGAGGAAGCGATAGTCCAAACGTCCACAAAAAATGTTACTATATTTACAAAAAATAAAAAGAATGAAGGTATGATTAAAATAATGATTATAAAATTATAATGAAATTAAAAATATCGTAAATATAATATAAAATATTTTTTACATTGTAATTACCAACCATGACAGGTGGTAAAGCAAAAACAAATGACATCATTTCATGAGGCTGTAGTCCTCCGTACATATGAATAGTAAGTTCATTAGCCATTTGATGGAAGTGTGTGTAGGGGTAGGTATAATCCTTATTATAAAACATATTTTTATATTTATGGTAATAATGATATTATATAATCATTGAATTAGAGTAATTGAGTTGTGGTAGAATTAAAATAAATCAAAACATCCTCTATAAGGATGTTACATTTTCTTTGGGAAAATCCTCTTTGTTTTCACCAAAGGGATTAATTGGATGGATTTATACATAATGGGAGGATTACAGGATAAATGTAGGTATGTTTTAAGGGAATTTTTTTAGTTTTTGGATGAGATAAAATTCATTATACATGTTAATAAATGAGGCGGTGAGTTACCTTTTACAGTGGATGAAAAGTAGCATTCTTGTAAATATAAAATAGTAAACACTATTTAAGGGATTCCAATATATCATGAGCCTCCAATAATTGTATATTTTTTATAAAAAATGATAATACGTATAAATATGTTTCTTTTTATATGTTTCTATGTTATTTGGCCTCTTAAATTGTCATTTAACCACTAAGTGATCAATTTTTTTATCTTAATCGATGTAATTAATATTAATTACTTTCACTCGTACTTTTGAAATAATGAATTTTTCATTATTAGAAGTAAAAAATTAATATGAATCAAAATATTGAATCCATTTTTTATAATTCCAATCACATAAGTTTTTAGAAATTAATTTAAATATGATCATACAAATGGGTTGAAACAATTTGGTTTTAAAGTAAAAATATTCAAAATTTTAAACACATTTTATTTCCAATTTCGATTTTAAATTTGTTCTAATAACCTAAATTGGATTAATTTTCATAAAATTTAACTAATTATACATTAAATACAAATTAATATATAATTTAACAATATAATTAAATTATATGAAATTCATTTTTCCAATAAATTTTAATCTTTTTCGCTATTAATCAAAAAAAAATTATTAGAAAAATACCAAAAATTCACCAAAAGTAAATTATTTTCATCCAATTTCAAAAATGAAAATAAATATTCAAATTAATATTAATTTTTTTAAAATGATAATAAATGTTGGTTCACCATTAAAAGATGGTAAAATTACCATTTAGAAAAATATCCCTTTTTATTAATATAATTGAATATATTATTATATTATATATATCAAATCAAAGTGTTAAATAAATTTTATTGAATAAAAAGTATAAAATTTTTATTAAAACATTCTGCAAAATAGAATTTTTTAATTTATTGAGATAATATGTGGGTCTACATATAAAAATAGGTTTCATAGAATATAAATTTCATTATTTTAAAATAGTTCCTATATTCATTTCAAAATGATTGGTAACCAAAGGATTCATTTTTATACATATTTTAATCATATTTTCAAAATTTATTTAATATTATTCATAACTTCCATTCTAATGGCTAGGTGAAAACTCTAATAATATTTTAATCATATTATTAATAGTACATTTTAGTTTGGTAAAACTAGGCATTGCGTGTAATGAAAGCTATTGAAGGAACTTAACATTGCGTTCAACATTAGACAATGATATTGATGTATGTACTGAAAGATACCATTTGTTTCATGTGTTGTAAATGCTTATTTTGTTGTTGGATGAAACACAAATAAAACATAGTGGTTTCAAATAACAAAATATATATTTATTGTTGTATGAAATGAAAAATATTGAAAAGATTAAATTTTTTTAGGAAATAATGGTTTGAAAAATATCAGTGTGTTATAATCTATTTTATTATATTATGAATTCAGTATTAGTAGAAATAGTTTTGAGACATTCCTTCAAATTATTACTTCTAGTACAAGATTTGGAGATCCCTTTTAAGACTATATCCCAACATCATAAGATTGAGGCTTCTACTTGGAATTCTTCTTTGATGTCATTTATCTGCTAGCAGTGCAAGATATCTCTCAGTAGAGAGCATTTCTCAAGTTTCCTATCAGTAATCATGATGAATACATACAATTTCATATTCGGTATGGAGTAGTTTTTGATGGCTTGAATCCCAATCATGTTTCACCATAGATGAGTTAGATTCTATTGGACTGAGGGTATGGGATTTTCCTTCCGAGATGAGAGAGATCTCTTAGTGGAGGTATTGATTCATATTAGTAGGAAGATGCATCCCATTACCCCTAATTTTTTGAGTATATCCAATGGTTTTAGTGGTCTATTACAACATCTGGTTCCCTTTAGAAATGTAGGATTATATTGATGTCTTCCCCAAGAACATTCTTAGACTTCCTCAAAGGTGGTATATGGGGGTTTTCCTCGACATGAACCCAGAGGCCACTCCAGTATTTTATTCAACATATTAGATGTCCCCGAACAATCTATGAGAGTAGAGGGTATAGTTATATGAACATCAGGAGAAGGATTTTAATAGACCCATTGTATCACACAAAGAAACATTAGTGTTTTTCATGAAAAGTTAGAAGGGGGAATATAGCTTTTTATTAATTTCTTCCCATAAACTAGCAAATTACAAAGAAAGAATAACAATTTTTAATGATAGAAAAAAAAAATTATCAGTTTTTAGGAATAATATGGGTCATTGATATCAATATTATGTCTAAATACAACTAATTTCGGGTCCATGATACAAAAATTCCAATGCAAAATTCCAATGCTATTATGGTCACTATAAATTCATGGTGATTACTTTTAGTGTGAAAAATGGACCTACTATATTTATGGCTATGATGAACCAGATCATCCATCCATACATGGGATGTTTTTTATTTTCATTATTATTTGTTTACTTAACTAATATTTATTTGGGGTGGATCATGTAGAGCCATTGAATATGTTCCATGATTTTTGTGTAGGGAAGATTAATTTCTGGCTAATGTTATTTATAAGGATAGATTAACAATGGAGTAGAGGTATGTTTATATAGTGATTTCTTGGGATCCACTGAAGAGTGTTCCACTGGTGCAGAGTATTATTTTCATGGATGGGAACTATAGGAGGTATGTGGAATAATACCACCTGATTCAATCCCATTTTACCACTCTAATGAAAAAATGGATGTTTTTTACCTTGACTAATCAGAATTAGAGATCCTTTGAGGAGTTGAGGATGAGGTGGATTATTGCTCCAATTTTGAGACTACCAAAGGAGGGTTTGGAGTAAATAGTTTATTGAGATACCTCTAGAGCTAGGATCATATCTGTGTTGATTTAGAGGAAGGAAATGATTGCAGTTGGGTCATGGTACTTGACATGTAATGAGTAGAACTATAAGAACCAAGATCTTTTTTTCTAATACGTTTTTCAGTTTTCTGGTGATTCTGAGAAAAATAGAAGGTTCTAGAATTTTTGAAGTGCACGCCATGTACATATATATACACGCTGTGTACTCTTTTTCCACATGTATCCATGTGCTCTCCATGTAATGGTAGGGAACATAGTCGGGTGTGGTGACCTAGAGACTGCCTAATGCAAGGGACATTAAGGGAAAGTAGAGACCATGTACTTCTAAAGTACACAACGTGTACTTTTTTTCTTCATTAAATGGACCGGGGTCACATGTAATTAGTAAAAGTGTATTAATCTTCACCTTCTTCAATCGAGAGCACCTGTATGGCATCGATACATCCCAGATCTTCCGATCAAGAATCTTTTTTCTGAATCAAACTCCCTTGGTTGCGTTGGAATCGCATCAGTTTGTTCTCTCTTCTTCTTGAACATCATATATTGATTTCTTTTCTCCTGTGAGTTATCCCCAAATGAACATTTTGGTAGTTTTGTAGATCTATCATGTTCTAGGTCAATCCATAGGCCAAATCCATGTTATATCGATCATACAATGCCGAAGTGGGTGGTTTGTGCCTTTCCGTAGGTAGTCATTGAGTAATATGTGCAACAGTTCCCAATACCACTTTTGAGGTATTGAATTTTTAGGGTTTTAACCTTGTTTTTTTACTACTATGATTTATATTCTTGAGTAGAGGTCAATTGAATGTGAATTGGGTTTATATCTATGATTTGTATGTGTTTCCTATGCTTGTATTATTTGTGATAGTTTGGTCTTGCTTATCCTGTTAGGATGCTAGCTTTCCATTCCTAGTTCTGATAGTATGGAGTGATAATATTATTTATCTAACATGCTATTTTGATGTAAAATATTTATTCATGTAGTTATTGAGTTATACTTTGGCCGTTATATATCGGAATGCTTGTTTGACTTACACAGGGCTGTGAGAACCTGGTGTAGTATACTATACAGAGAATGGATGTTGAGGGCATCCATAGAGTGTCTGTTTATTGTTATGAAGCGATTCCATATGCAGAATGTTCATAAGTTATTTCTCAGAGTGTTTGTAGTTCCTTGATGCATTCAATAGGGAGAATTGGATTTTGAGTGCTTCCCCAAAGATCCTTTTAGTTACTTATATGAGATTATAGGGGGAATGAATAGTGAGTGCTTCCTCATAGAGTCTTTGCAAAAGATAAATCAGAGGGGTTAGACTGTGTGTACTTCCCAGAGGGATGCTTGGTTTTGTTTTGTTTGAAATAGAGGGGTCATCCTATGAGTACTTCCTAGAGGGCTCACTGCTTATAATTAACTTCCTACATGTTATCTGGTAAATGAATGTATTTCAAACTGTATGATTGTTTTCTTTTGAGTACTTCCTTGTTTAATGCTTCATTTTGATTATATTTTGACATATATTTTCACTGACTATTAGGCATATATCTTTGGGTGGTTTCCTACTATTATTTAGTCTCACACCCTATTTGGGTTATGCTTTTGGGCCCAGAAAAATTATATTGATGTAGGTATAGATAAATGAAAGCGCCATTCAACATCAGGTACTAGATTGCAGCGGAGCTAGGGAGCATGGTACCAAGCTGAGGCTTGCAATGTTGGGGAGCATTTTATCTATTTTCTATTCAAATTTGGTTTATTATTGTGTTCCAGCATTGTGACTTGTTTTTATTCTCTCAAAAAATTATGTATCGTGCATCATATATATATATATATATATCTGTGTGTGTGTGTGTGCTTTGGTTTTTTTACCACTTCCGTTGTTTACCTATTGCATGATTTACCACTTCCTCTGTTTCTATATATTTCAATTCCACTATGTTACACATCCAATGAGGAAATAGTTTTCCCACTATCACACTTAAGGCCCTCACTTCTAGTCGGTATCCTTTGGCATTCATGGAAATGCACTTAAGGCCATGTGACCAATTGGGTACGGGTAACATTTGGGTGGCTTCCAGAACTAGGACGTTACAAAGTGGTATCACAGGATTCTTTTCTTCTTGAATTACTTTTTGGAGCCTATATCCGGGGATTGTAAGGCAATAGGAACTTGGAAATAAGATGTTCCTGAGAGTAGCTAACCCATGTACATGGAAAATGCTAATTTACCTCATAATTTCAATTTTTGCAATTTTGCAATTTTTACAGTTGATTTGATTTCACCATTGCTTGATTCACATGTTTTGTGAAGTTATTGTTGATAATATTGATGTTCTATTCTATTGAAACCCAATTAGATGATGGTTCTACCTCTCATGAATCATATAAGAACTTGTCAGAAATCACATGTCATGCATTACATCCATTCCATTTAAGGTTCATTAGAAATTTCGTGTTGTTGTGATAGATGTTGTTCTAGATATGCATGTATTTGTGATATATTCTTTGATAGAATACCTGTTATTACTAGGGTATTGAATCGTGTAAGTAATCATTTGAATGAACACCATACATTGGTGCTTGAGGTGTTATGGGCCCCCATGGACTGAAATTTGGTGGATCATTGCTCTGTTATGTTTATATATGACATGTATAAGATTCCATGATTTTATTTGTAGAGAGAATGGCCTCTCATGCATTGGAATTTTTCACTTTAATGTTCATTTCAGTGTTTTTCAGGGTTCCAAATTTGTTTTTAAGAATTACTATCCTAATGAACCAATAATACATGGCGTGTAATGATTAATACATGCCATGTGTCCATCACATAGGGAAGTAACTATTTTTCTTAAGTACATGCCATGTACATTATGTACACGCCATGTAGTCTCCAACTGTTTCACTGGCTATGTGGACAGAGACACGGGGCTATGAAATCCTTGGAGATGCATGCCATGTTCTTAATGTATACACCGTCTAGTGAGACCCTTGACTCCGATCGGGTAGAGAACAACATGGGTCGTTGAAATCTTCCTAGTACACGTCGTGTCTAGGAGAAACAAGCCATGTAGAGTGCACTGTGTAACCGACCATTTGACTTACAACATGGGTCAGTGAAGTTCATCTAGTGCATGACTTTTATGGATCTAATAGGCCATGTAGTCTTATCTTATGAGAACCATTTTGCTTATCCATGTAGAAGAACATGGGTAGGGAAAGAGGATTCATGTACTTACTGTTTGTTAGGACAACATGTCGTGTGTATGGGGTGTTACACAACCTAGGATTGCAAAAGTACATGCCCTTGAAAAGGGTTAAGGTCACACACTATGTAGTCATTATAAATGTTGTGTATTCTAGTTTTGAAAAACATGAATGCTTGCTTTTGTAACACCCTGACCTTAGATTCCTAGAGTCTGTGCATTATTTTAACACATTGGCATGATTACATGGAATCAAGTCCAAAAAGACCGATCAGTTTAGCAGTCTTGGAAAATAAAATACAAACATGACCGTTACTTTACAATTTCTAACAAAAAAAAATCCTTTGATAATGTCATTGTTACCTTAGCTTAACCCTTCATCTCAATCATAAAACACATCTTGGGATCCTGGGGAAATAAAACATAAGAAATGGGTGAGCTTAGATGCTCAGTAAGGGAAAATAATTCTGCGGTTGCTATAAACATTTTGTGTATGATGTGTAACAAAATCAATATCATTATAAACATAAAATTTAACATAATATGGAAAAAATAAATCAAACATTACCATATAAACATGCCCATGGATATTCTACTAGTCGAATAATCACATGTAATAACTAATTTCATAATAAGGGAATGTATAGTACCAGACATTAATTTCTGTTTCATGGCCCCGTGCCAGGACCAAGGGGATAACTGTAACCAGACCCCATCCCAGAGAGTCTATGTAACCAGACCCCAACCCAGAGAGCCACTGTAACTGAACTCTAACCCAGAGAGCCTCTGTAACCGGACTCCGACCTAGACATCCTCGGTAACCAAACTCCAAACCGGAGAGTCTACTGTAACCGGACCCCAATCCTATTGGATTAATTTTACCAGTACCCAACCAGGAACATACTAGTCCAATACATTCATCTTAAGAAAATTTTTAAATATAACATAAACATTCGTATTAAAAATTGAATACAAAATTGAAATACTTTACCCATAAACCATGAATTTCCAAAAAATAACCCAACCATAGTAAAATATATCACAAAACCATCAAGAAAATATTGAATATTTGTATCATAATAAATCAACTTCAAACAGGAGTAAAATTTATCAAAGGATGTTGACATAGATGAAATCAAAACTATTTGAAAGAAATGTCACTTTTTATTCTGAAATTATTTAAGAGTATCATAATTAGAAAGAAAACATTTATTTTTAAAATATTCTTATAAGATTTAAAGGGAAGATTCTATGATGTTATAATGGCGGAAAATAGCCTCACCAACCATATAAGGTAAAAAACATTCTTACATTATTTTTATCAAAAAGCTCATAAAGTACCTTGTTTGGAAATCGATGGAATGATTAATTTATAAAATTCATATAAAAAGTAAAAAAAGGGTATAAATGACTTTATCCCATAGTCTAGTTAATATTAAAAAAAATTTGAAATAAAATTTTAAGAAAACATGGATGTGGATGTTAAAGAGTTCCCAGTAGATACTTACGTAAAAACAACCTGAGATAATGAAGAGACTATAAAATTAACCCTTACCTTGTACATTTATCTGGTCGAGGGTAAGTTAACTTCTTTTATAATATTTAAATCATTGTTATTATATAATAAAAAAACCATATACATAATTATGATATCATATATGATATTCTAATAATACTTTGTTAATTGTATTTTAGTATTATCATCGTTTCAGGTGTTAACTGATTCATTTTACTTTACATTATTTGTTACATTAGTCATTTTTGTTATGTATGGGATATTTCTTATTCATATCCATAATGATATAATGTATTTAAACTTTATTTTTAATCATCGAATGAAAATTATTCTTCGATGGTTACGATGGGGAATGAATCTTATCGCATTCGTGGAGACGATAATCCGTACGTACGAATGAGTGACAGTATCATTCTTTTGATATTAAAATAATATATAATTAGATTTTCTATCATATATAAAAAATCATCATCATGTTATATTTTTTATTTTCATCATTATACATCATTATAAAAACCATCCAAATAATAATGTATTGAATAACAACTACACCACAACGTGGAGATGGTAAGCCGTAAATACGCACGTATGGTGAAATGTCATTAAAAGGATAGATAGAATAATAAATATGGTTTTGCCATATTTATTATAACATCACAATATATATAAGATATTGGAGTTATTATTTTAGAATGGAAACAACATAGAATGAAGATGTGGAAGAAGAATAGAAATTGAACGAGGTGATGAATTATTTACCTTTTCTTTGGGTTCTTCATTTTGATTTGATCAATAGGGATCCATAGGTTTTCTTTATAACTAAAGTAAGGACTCTAGGATAAAGGTAGGATAGTTGAAAGGTTATTTGGGTAGGGGGTGGATGATCTGAATGGATTTGAAGCTGTGAATTTGAGAGAAGGTGGAGTTACCATTATAAGAGGGGTGAGGGGAACCTTAGGAAAAGATTGAAATATTATTTTATATTAAAATTATATTTGGTTTATAATGGCTCAAAATTTATTTCTTTCAAATATAATATATGAATGGGTCGATATACACTCAATCAATAGGTTTTATTCATGGTTAGTTTTCCATTTTAAACTTATCTTTTAGATTTAACTCTATGATAAATAATTTAACTTTTACCATGTCTTCTTGTATTCTTACACTATATGGTTAATAAACATAATATAAACATCCAAAAGAAACTCAAGTGTTTCACGAATGACATATATAATATTATTTAATACCTTTGGACGAACCTTAGTTTTCAAGGTATATTATATCAACGAGTAATATAGTATTTGTTTTAAAAAATAATTCATGTCAATTTTGACGCTATTTGGTATTTCGTTTTTTTGAAAGACATAACAACCTTATCACTTAGAAAAAAATTCACTTATTAAACTCTATCATGTCATCTTAACCTATAAAATTATTGGGATTTATCAACAGTCCAAAATTACAATTATTTGGATATTTATAATATCAATTATTTTAATCTTTCATTAATAAGGTAATTAGTGCATCAACATTGTGTCATAAATAAAATAAATTATTTAATGTCTGAAAATATTAAATAAAATAAAATTATGTTTGAAATATTTTTATCTTTCTAATGAATATTTATAGTGAAATTTATCTTATGTATAACCCTATATTAAAATGTATTAGTAATGAAAACATCAATTTAACACTTTTAACTCTTCTTTAAATTAAATTATAATAAATTTCCTAATCTAATCCAAGTGGACCTAAAGGGTCATATTTTAATCCTAATGTAGTTTTTGGTCAAATTAAACTTATCTAATACAATTATGACATGTTTAAAGGTAACTATAAAATCATTTTTACCCTTAATTATCCTATTTACTATTACCCGTGGTAAATAAAAGTCAAATGTTATGATTCACCAAAAATTATTTTCATCTTATTGAACAAATTTTTACTTACTATGGTTTAATATGACTCCAAGATTTTTTGAAATTCAACTCACAGAAGCAGTAAAATTATTTTTTATCCAAATTTTCAAATGCTCCTAGAAGGTGGGTTAAAGACTGTAAAAAGTTCAATAAAATTTTATACATCTAATTTTTTTATAGAAATGATACCAATGAATGACATTAAAATAATATTGTTATTATTTATCTATTTTTATTTAAAGTAAATTGAAATAAAATTATTAAATATTTAAAAAAAGTGGGTTTTAAACAATAACGCAGTGTTTTCACTATTCATCAAAAATTGAAAGTTTTCAAAAAAATACCAAAAAATCACCCTAAGCTATTTTTTATATTCATAATTACAAAATGAATTCTATTTTACCAATATCAAAACATAGAAATTTCACTAATTAATTTTAAATTAATTCCCGTTGTCAAAACCAAAAGGCGTATTTTTAAGAAATAATAACTATAAAAATATTGAAACTTGATTATGTCTAATATCAAAGTGAAATTACATATAATTTCCAGAATTGTATTAAATGGTAAAAATATAATCTAATTATACTTCCAAACCATTAAAATTTATAATTTAACACTATACATTATTTTGATTAAAAAGTTGTTTTCAGTTGAAATACAATATTTTTCACTATTCACCAAAATTTGAATGTTATCAGAATAACACCAAAATTTTATTGAAACTAAATTATTATGTCCCGATTCCAATGAAGAAGTTTATATTGTCAAATTGTATATATAGTAGTTTCAAATATTGGATTGAAAAATATTTCTCTATTAAAAGGTTGTAAAAATTCATTTTTTGAAAAATACTTCATTTATCTGAAAAAATGAATTTGTTCTTACATTATGTCTAAGAAACAAATAATATGGATTCTTAAATTAAAAGTATAATATAAAGTTCAAAATTCAGTTAATAATATTCATAACCACTTTAGAACGGCTAGTTTAGTATGTATTGGTGCGCTTGTACTCGGTGTTGCGTGTAGTGAAAGTTATTGAATTACTTTGAATAAATAACATACTATGAAATCATGGCATGTTACATTCTTCCCTACTTCAATAAATTTATTACTTGAAACTTTAAATTTTTCGTAGAAAATAAATGGTTGAAAATAGAAAATACCTTTGTGGGAAAACCCACATAGGAAATTTGGTTATTAAAATTTAGTCTTAATAAGAGGAAAATGGAAATCAAAGGGTCACCAAGAAAATATGATATTGATTAGAAGAATATTTGTTGAAATTAGAGACACATAATTAGAGAAAAAACCTAAATATTTTTATGGAGTGGTTAAGGTCATGAATCATAAACAAGTGTAAAATTGGGTGCCTCAAATTAATCAATCTATGATGATTTAAAACACCATCAGTTCAACAAAACAAAATGTATTAGGATAACACATTTTTGGTTTTAAGATCACTTCCCTAATGTATAATAATTAATTTAACCATAATATAAGATGAATTGTATATATATATATATATACTTTACAATTAGTGTTTCATCCTTCACCTAATTCCTACCACAAACTCATCATTCACTCTAAAAGATTTCAAAAAAATATTTTATTTATCCAAATTGTATATAGTTATAAAAATAATGAATTCATAATTCACTTATAATACCCTTTAAAAAACTAGATTTAACAATCCAGGGACATCAAGAGACTAGTGGTAGGCGATAAATCCCAATCGCACTATGGTTGTGTGTTCGATTCCCACAGCTTTGTCTGACATCACAGATAGTCACATGGTCTGCGTGTTGTCCTTTTTATAACAATCCAAACATAACCTTAACAATAGTATCCAATTTCAATCATAATACATTCCACCCTTTAGACTTATCCAAAATAATTATATCCAAACTCACAATCCAAAATTTATAAGGAAGTTATACACAATGAAGATCCTTTTTGCAATGTAATAACAAGTGAACACCTTCATCATGTATTATTTTAAAACATGATGACACCCTGAATTACCATATAACCTTATTGATTACATTAAATATCCCTTATCCTTTATAAAGTAGCGGATATATTTCTTATATCAATTTTTTTTAATATTCCATAAATGATGAAATAAACACACTCTTAATCAGTTCCAAGGAAGTCAACAATATCCAATTTATTTAACCCGAATATACCATCTCTTATTCCAAAATCCCTACCTAATTATTAGGACCATATTAAGTATTAACTTTACTTCAACCCTGTATTTAACAAAAAGTGTAGCTTACTATTAAGTCACTTTTCTTAGAACCATATAATCTCAAATCCATAATAAAATAGTACTGTATTACAATCCTTATTTATCTCCAAAATTCATATAACTAGTAAATTGTCGATACAACACTCGAATGAGATAATTATATAACAAAAATATTAGAACACTAGTCATCCCACTTCATCTAAGGTAGTATCATAACTTGATTATTATACAATAGCATCATTTTTTGTATACTCTGATGACTGGGAAATTGATTCGCGGAGTATCCCAACGCCTTGTAGATGAAGCATTTTACATTTGAAACCCTTTTCATAACCTTAAAATCACGCACTTGGTTTCTTTTTTCTCCACACTTATAAAAAACTACCATTCCCTCAAAGAATTTACCATGGTGATTATTTCCACATTTATCACATTAGGGAAAATCCTTCTTTACCCTCTTCCCTTTACCCTTCTTTCTTTCTACCATCTTTTTTTCTCTTGCTTACCATCAAATCCATAGGACTCCGATAATTCTTTACTTATCATAGTAACACATGATATTATTTCATCATATGTTGAGAATCCATGAGAGACTATTAACCTTTTAAATATTGGCTTAATACCATGAATGATATACTCATTTTTACTCTTTGGATCATACATATTTCTGGAGTTCTCATTCCTTCTACTGGGTGCCATTTCTATACAATGGCATACAATAGGTCAGTTTATGAATCAAAATGAATAATTAAAAACTTGAAAAATACCTAATGTAAATTGAACAGTTTGTGGATAAAATCTACAATCATAAAAATAATTTTTTGGAGGAGTTATATACTAATATATTCTTCATAACGATCTTTAATGAAAATGATAATTATCATAAGAATATCAGTTCTATGTGTCGTAACAAAGATTGCAGTAAGGACCGTTGTCGTGCACCAGTTCCCATTCGAGTCTAGATCAAAGCGGTGTTTTTGGGTTTTACCGCTAGGAAAATCTGTGCCAGAACAGCCTCTACCTGCTCATATCCAGATAGGGATGTATTTTCAGGGAAAACTCCCCAAATCTCTACATTACCAAATTTATAGTAATTTATTCTATAATAATACTCAAAGTATATCTCATGGTAATGTGATCTAATAAGTGTTTATCTAAATCTATTTCCTAGTTTGTTGTTAAACTTCTCTGATACCAACTATAACACACTGAATATAGATTCCCTGAGTCGGTGCATTATTTCAACACATAGACATTATTACAAGGAATCAAGTCCCAAAAGACCGATTAGTTTAGTAGGCTGGGAAAATATTTTATATACATGAATGTTACATTACACTTTCTAACATACAATAGAAAAAAAAATCTTTTGGTAATTCCATTGTTCCCTTAGCTTAACACATCATCTCAAACATAAAAAACTTCTTGGGATTATGGGTAAATAAAACATAACAAAGGGGTTAGATCAGATGCTCAATAAGGGTAAATAATTTTGTGGAAGTTATAAAAATTTAAGGTGAGATATGTAATAAAAACAATAGACTTTTAAAAATAAAATTGAACATAATATGGAAAAAATAAATAAACAATTTTCATATAAATATAAACATTGATATTCTACTAGTAGAATAATCACCTGTAATAACTATGTTCATAACGAGGGAATGTATAGTACCATACATTAATTTATATGTCAAGGCCTCATGCCAGGACCTAGGGTATAACTGTAACCGGACCCCAACCCGGAGAGCCTCTGTAACCAGACTCCAACCCGGAGAGCCACTGAAACCGGACTCCAACCCCAGAGCCTCTGTAACCAGACTCCAACATGGAGGGTCTACTATAACCAGACCCTATCTCGGAGGGCTAACTTTTAACAGTCCCGAACCCAAAACGTACTAGTCAAATACATTTTTCTTATGAAAAGGATGAAATATATCATAAACATTCATATTAAAACTAGCATAAAAATGTAAATACAATGACCATAAACCATGAATGGGAAAAAAACTTATCCATGTTAAAACATATCATAAAACATTAAATACAATATGGAAGATTTGTATCATAAAAAATCTAGTTCAAACAATCAGGAAATTTATCAAAGGATGTTTACATAGATGATATCAAAATGTTTGTGGAAAATATCTCTTTCTATATTAAAATTATTTAAGAGTAAGATAATTATAAAGAAAAAATTTATTTTGAAAATATTCTTATGTGCGTGTATGGGAAAATTCGATGATGTTGTAATGGTATAAAATAGCTGCTTCCTCCGTATATGATAAAAAAACATTCTTACATTAATTTTATCGAAAAGTTCATAAAGTACCTTGTTTGGAAAACAATGGAATGTTTCCTTTATAAACATATTATAAAAATTCAAACAAGGGTATAAATGACTTTATCCCATAATATGGTAAATAGTGAAAATGTTTAGAAATTCATTTTTAAGAAAACACGGATGTTGATGATAAAGATGTCCCAATAGATACTTATGTAAAAACAACCTTAGATAATAAAGAGATTGTGAAATTAACCCTTACATTGTACTTTTTCCTGGTTGAGGGTACATTAAACTCATGTATAATAGTTAAATCATTTTTATTAAATTATACAAAAACCATATACTTAATTATGATAACATATATGATCTTCTAATAATGATATGTTAATGGTGTTTTAGTATTATCATCGTTTCGGGTGTTAACTGATTTGTTTTCCTATATATTACTTTTTACGTGAGTCATGTTTTTTATGGATGGGATTTTTCATATTCATATACAGAATTACATGATGTCTTTAAACCGTATTTTTAATCATCAAATGAAAATTATCCTTGAATGGTTACGATGGGGAGTGAATTCATCGCGTTCGTGGTGACGGTAATCCGTACATACACACGAGCGAAAATATCATTATTTTGATATTTAAATCTTATATAATTGGATGTTATATCATATATATCGAATCATAATCATGTTATATTTATTATTTACATCAAGTATACTGCATTTTTATAATCATCCAAATAATAATGTATTGAATAACAACTACATCATGACGTGGAGATGGTTAGCCGTACGTACGCATGTAAGGTGACATGTCATTAAAAGGATGGATATAATAATGAATATGGTTGTACAATATTTATAATAACATCATATTATATAGAAGATTCTGGAATTATTATTTTATAATGTAATCCACATTGAACGATGAAGTGGAAGAAGAAAAGAACATGAAAGAGGTGATAAAAATATTTATCTCTTCTTCGGGTTCTTCCTTTGTATTTGATAAAAAGGGCTCCTTAGGATGGATATAATACTAAAGTAATACCTATATAATGAAGTTAGGATAGTTGAAAGGATATTTGGGTAGGTGTTTTCTGAGCCAAATGGATTTGAAGGTGTGAATTTGAGGCATGTGGGAGTGCCCTTTTATAATAGGGGTGAGGGGCACCTTAGGAAATGATTGAAATATTATTTTATAATAAAATCATATTCGGGTTATAATGGCACCAAATTCATTTATTTCAACGATAAAGTGGGTATGGGTCGACAATCCTTCTACCAATTGGTTTTAGACATGTTTAGGATGAAATTGTATTCTTATATTTTAGATTAAACTCTAAGTTAAATAATTTAACTTTTACCATGACTTCTGGTATTGTTACACTATATGGTTAATAAACTAACGATAAAACTATAAAAGAACCTAAATTCATTCATTAATGACATATATATTATTATTTAGGCCCTTTGGACAAACCTTATATTTTTAGGCAAATTATATCATCCAATAATGTTGTATTTGTTTTAAAAATTAATTTATGTCATTTTTGACACTATTTGGTATTTTGTTTTGTGAAAGTCATAAAGAACCTAAAAATTCTAAAAAAAGATATCTAATAAACACTAACATGTCATATTAACCTATAAAATTAGTCTAATTCATAAAAAGTCTCAAATTGCATTTATTTGGATATTTATAATATCAATTATTTTAATCTTTCATTAATAAGGTAATTACTGCATCATCATTGTGTCATAAATAAAGTAAATTATTTAATGTCTATAAATTATAAATAAAATACCATTCTGTATTAAATCTTTTTATCATTATAAGGAATATTTATAGTCGAATTAATCTTATGTATAACCCTATATTAAAATGTTTTAGTTATGAAAACTTGAATTTAAAACTTGTAACTCTTCCTTAAATTAAATAATAATAAATGTCCTAATCTAATCCTAGTAGACCTAAAGGGTCATATTTTATTCCTAAGGATGTTTTTTTGTCGATTTACACTTATTCAATAGAATTAGGACATGTGTTACGGTAATGATTATATCATTTTTACCTTTAATAACAATATTTACTTTTAACTATGTTAAATAAAAGTCAAATGTTACTATTCACCAAAAATTAATTTCATCTTATTGAACCAAATTTTACATACTGAAGTAACCCATGCCTCTAATATTTTTGAAATTCAACTCACAAAAGCATTAAAATTATGTTTTATACAAATTTTCAAATTCTCCTAGAAAGATGGTAAAAGACGGAAAAAAGTTCAATAAAATTTTATACATCTAATATTATTATAAAAATTATTTCAATTAATTACATTAAAATAATATTTTTTTTATGTATCTATTTTGACTTAAAATGAATTTAAATAAAATAATTACATATTTAAATAAAAATTTTCTTTTAAACAATAACTCAATGTTTTTCACTATTCATAAAAAATTGTATGTTTTTAGAAAAATTCCAAAAATTTACCCTAAGATAATTTTGATATTATAAATTCAATAATAAATTATATTTTACCAATTTCAAAAAATAGAAGTATCATTAATTAATTTAAATTAAATTTCTGTTGTCAAAACCAAAAGTCGTATTATTTAGAAATAATAACAATCAAAAGATTGAAACTTGTTTATGTCCAATTTCAATGTGAAATTAATGACCATCATTGAATTAAATGGTAAAAATATCATATATTTATACATCCAAATTATTAAAATTTATAATTTGACACTATAAATAATTTTGATAAAAAAGTTGTTTTCAGTTAAAATATAGTATTTTCACTATTCATCCAACCATGAAAGTTATCATAAAAACCCCAAAAATTTATTGAAAATAAATTATTATGTCCCAAATATAAAAATGAAGTTTATCCTGCCTTATTGAGTATATAAAAGTTTCAAATATACAATTTTAAAAGGGTTCACCATTAAAAAGCTATAAAATTGCATTTTTTGAGAACTACTTCTTTTATCTGAAAAAATGAATTTGTTCATACATTATGTATAAGAAACTCATAATATGTATTATAAAATTATAAATATTATATAATGTTCAAAATTCAGTAAATACTATTCATACCCTCTTTTGATGGCTAGTTTGGGATGTCATAGTGCGCATGATCTGGACATTGCATGTAGTAAAAGTTATTGAATTACATTAAAAAAATAATGTACAATGAACTCATGGGGTGTTATAGCTTTATCAAGTTCTTTTTCTCACACTTCAATGTTTCAGCCCTTGTTAATCTTGATCCAAGGAGTGTGCTTGGCCTTGCATAGTCATTCCATTGAGACATCCTCCAGTTGTCCACAAGTTACAAAGCAGTGATCAAACACCGAATATGGCTGAAGAGGGCCTACATGCGGACCCTGCAGTTGTTCCAAACTTGGCACCAACCATTATTCCGAACACAGGTGCTGACACACAGTTCGGATAGGGCTTTATGAGGTTCATGCAGATATTCTGAGGAGTATCATATCCTTCCCATTCAATGGCAGAGTTGACGCTTGTTTTCCAGCATGAACATCCTCCCACCTTTGCAGGGGAAGGAGGATCTCAGGCTACAGAGTCATGGATTGAATGTTTTCATTCTATCATCATGCATCTGGAGACACCTCGAGAGAGTAGAATGAATATCGCTACATATATGCTTTAGGGCTCCACCAAGAGATGGTGGGATGTGATCTCACAGGAGGGATTCCAGTAGGTTATGGCATGAGATGAGTTTTATCATGACTTCTATGACTACTTTTACCCAGAGACCATCAGGGCCAATCAAGCCCGAGAGTTTATGAATCTGGAGTAGTGTACTCTCAATGTTATGGAGTACTCTTCCCAATTCACTAAGATGCAGCACTCCATGCCTATCCCAGGAGGGGATGAGTTATTTCTTCCAAGGGAGTTTGAGGATGATCTTAGGAAAGCCATCCGATCTCCGGTGAACATCTTCTGGTTGACATCCATCACTTTTATAGTCAACCAGGCGCTAATCATGGAGCTTTGTTTGAGGGAATCTAGTTTGGTGAGCCAGGGCGGTCTAACATCTGGAGTTGGTATCCCCCATAATAATTACATGAAGCGCAACTGGGAGTCTATGCACGGAGATCTGAGGAGATGAGTGAAATCTTCTGGTAGCCATGTGGTGTGATACCAGTGTAGAAAGAGCGGGAATACGAGGCAACATTGCCTGAGAGACCCAGAGGAGTACCGATCATGCGACAGGATGGGACATCTTCAGCGCTTCTATCAGTTCTTCTCACCATCAGCTAGTGAAAGAAGTTCTTCTATGACTCCACATTCGGTAGCAACACAACCTATTTCTCACGAATCTAGGAACTAGAGTTCTTATGATCGTTCAGGCCGAGGTGGAGGTCTTGGTCATGGTATCCAGTCACCAGTCATTTAGTGAAAATAGGTTGGATCAGCTCAGAGTGGTCAGGCCGGGTCACAGGGCTACAGTGGATGTCATACTTTTATAGTGGAGCAGACCGATTAGGAGTAGGATCTTGCACCCTCTACTGTTCGAGGTACGATCCTAGTTTCCTCAGTTTTAGATTCTGCACTTTTCGATACAGAGGATTCACATATATTTATATTTTTTGCTATTGTGGGGATCCTTAGGCTCTATGTCTTTTCATCTGCTGAAATCTTGACACTAGACACACCATTATGTACAGGAAAAGAAATTATACGTTAGTGCAGGGAGTTCTCTCTAGTGGTTTGTGGCTGTCACTTCATATGGGACCATTATGTCCTAGAGATGACGTGATATGATTTCATTCTCAAAATGTAGAGGTTAGTTCCCTTCTAGGTAGTTTTTGATTTCTATCATTGTAGGGTGAGTTTCACATCACTAGAGGGAAGATCATTTCTTCATAAGGGTGAGTTGAATGTCCAATCAAGCAGAGTAAGACCAGAGCATCATGGATTTGGAGGAGTTTTAGCCCAGCATGCTTATCTGTATCAGGATGACCAGGGGAATTTCGAGATGGACTTTCCTCCAGTGGCGGATCATTTCTAGGACGTCTCTCTAGAGGACTTTTCAGGTTTTCCTCTAGAGCGTGTGGTGGAATTTTCTATTGAGCTCATTCCAGGAGTGGCACTGGTGTCCATTCCTCCTTATAGGATGGCTACACCTATGTTGCAGGAGCTCAAGAAGCATTTGGTGGAGTTGTGGGCAACAGGTTTCATCCAACCCAATACTTCTCCTTGGGGTTCTATTGCCTTTTTTGTGAAGAAGAAATATATTACCCTCCAGCATTGTGTAGATTATCAAAAGTAGAACCAGTTGACGGTTAAGAACAGATATCCCTTGCCGAGGATTGATGATCTCTTTGATCAACTTCAGTGGGCCTGAGTGTTCTCGAAGATTGACTAGAGATAAGGTTACCATCAGTTGCGCGTAAGACCATCAGATGTACCTCTTACAAACATTCGATGTAGGTATGGTCTATAAAAGTATGTGGGTATGCCATTAAATCTCACGAACGTGCCGAATGTTTCCATGGAACTGATGAACTGAGTGTTCCATCCATAATTGGATTTTTTGTGGTAGTATTTGTGGACGATATCTTGGTGTACTATCAGACATGTCATTACTATGCCACTCATCTTGAGATTGTTTTGAGTACATTGAGAGAGAATCAGTAATATGCTAATCACTCAAAATGCCACTTTTGGATGGACCCGATTCACTTCATTGGTCAATTTATCTCAGAGACAATATTATCAGTAGACCCAGAGAAAGTGAGAGTAGTAGTTTCTTGGGAACAACCAAAGAATGCCTTTGA
The DNA here is from genome assembly GCA_963277665.1 of Viscum album. Classification (NCBI taxonomy): domain Eukaryota; kingdom Viridiplantae; phylum Streptophyta; class Magnoliopsida; order Santalales; family Viscaceae; genus Viscum; species Viscum album. The sequence goes on from OY728137.1 coordinate 2,050,921,434, forward strand.
GTTATGGAGTTTTCTAGGGCTACATGGTTACCACATAAATTTAATACAAGGATTTTCATTCTTAGCAGCACCTCTAACGGTCTTGACTAAGAAGCGCACAAGGTTCTTGTGGTTGGATTCTTGCGAGTCAGACTTTCAAGAGCAGAAAGGGAGGTTGAATTCAACAACGATACTTGTATTTATAAATCCATGATATATCTATAATGTTTACTATGATGCATCAGGTATTGGGTAGGGAGCAGGGCTTATGCAGGGGAATGGGTTTTTGCATATGAGTCTCATCAGTTGAGGCCACAGGACAGGAAGTACCTAATGCACGTTCTCGAGTGGTCTACAGTTGATCATGATTTACACTATTAGAGACACTACCTTTTGGGATCTTATTTTGTGGGTTTAACTGACCACAAAAATCTCAAGTATATATTCTCTCAACGTGACTTGAATTTGAGACAATGAAGGTGGGTTGATTGCCTTCAGTATTTTGACATTGAACTTGACTACATGCCTAGGAAGGGAAATGTCGGGGATAATGTGTTGAGTAGGAGGACCCAGATAAAAGCAGTTCAGGGGGACGACAATGAGTGGTAGCTTATGGATCTTTTTGCTAAGATGCATCTGAAGGTGCACGACAAGCAGGGGAAGAATTTTCTATCTTTTGAAGATATTACCAGGAATCTAATTGACCAAGTGTGAATGAGGCATCTATTAGATTCAGAAGGCTATGTCCTACAAGAATGTGTGTCAAGAGAGGACCCTATTCAATTATGGAGAAAAGGCGAGGATGAGATCTTGCATATTCATGGGCAAATATGGGTGCCGACAAACATACACGATTAGCTGATGAAAGACTTTTATTCCTCGGTTTTGGGAAGGTAATTCTAGAATCAATAACATGTATCATGATCTACACCATCGTATAGGTGGCTAGGTATAAAGAGAATTTTTCTAGTTTCTTTAAGAGGTATTCCACATGTCATCATGTGATGGCGGGGCATCAGCGACCAATAGGGCTTTTAGAACAGTTACCCATTCCCTAGTGGAAATGGAATGCTTTCATGATGGGCATCAAGACAGGTTTACCTAGGTCACCTCGAGATATAATGCATTTTGGGTTTTCATTGATAGAATCAAGATGGTTTCTCACTTCGTTCCAATTAAGGATACCTTCAGTGTTATTGAGTAGGGATGATTGTAGAACTGAGAGATTGTGCATTTATATGGAGTTCCGCACTCCATTATTTTAGACAGGGATGCCTGTTTTACATATCATGTCTGGAAGGGAATTCAAAAGGCTTTGGGTACACAGGTAACTCCTGAGTATAGAAAACCATCCCCAGATAGATGGTCAATCTGACTGTACAATTCAGGTGATTGAGGAAATCCTTTGAGCATGCATACTAGATTTTGGAGGTTCGTGGGAGAAGCACATACCTCTTGTGGACTTTTCCTACAATAATTGTTTTCTAGAAAATATTCAGATGGAATATTATGTGTCTTTGTACAGTAGGCCATGCCGGTCACCCTTATGTTAGATGGAGGTAGGGGAGGAAGTTATGTTGGGTCCTCGCCTAGTCCAGGAGACCACAAAGAAGATAATGTTGATTCACTAGAGGACAGTTACTAGATAGTCTCGACATAAGTCTTATGCTAATCGATGGAGAAGAACTTTGGATTTTGAGGTCGTGGATCATGATATCATGCGAGTCTCACCAAGGATGGGACATAAAAGGATTAGGAGATGAGGAAATATTTCACCGAGGTATATTAGGCCATTTGAGGTGTTGGAGAGATTCTAGTCGGTTTCCTATCAGTTGTAGTTACATTGGAGGTACCAGGATATGCATGATGTCTTCCAATTTTCTCATCTTTTACATTTCTTCTCAAACCCATCTCATGTATTACAACCTGAGGAGGATGAGTAAGAGGTCGATGCCATGTTTGAGGAGAATAATACTAGGATTTCTAATCAATGTAAGAAATTTCTATATGGGCGGTCTGTTCGCCTAGTACGAGTGCAATGAAAGCATATGCGAGTATAGGAAATGATCTGGGAGAGGGAGGCAAGTGTATGATCACAGTGGATGGAGGTTTTTGTGGTTTCTTCTTCTACTCTTCCTTGCTAGAGAAATTCGGTGACAAATTTCATTAAGGGGGGATTTTTCTAAAACGCAGAATTTTTTTCTGGTATGTTTTTCTCTTTTCAGGTGTTTTTTAGAAAAATTGAAGGTTCAAGATTTTTTGAAGATCTTTCCATGTATTTATATGTACATTCCATGTACTCTTTTTTCACATGTAACAATATGCTGGCCGTGTAACGACCGAGCACAAAACCATGTTTGGTGACCTGGAGACATTCTAATGCGGGGTATGGTAAGGTCAAGTACATGTCGTTTACATCTAAAGTAAACACTGTGTACTTTCTATTTATTCATTAAATTGATTCCTCGCCTTCTTCAACCGAGAGAATCAATACATCGCCCATATTTCCCCGATCCCCTTATCAATCATTTGTTCCCCGAATCGAACTCCGTTAGTTGCATTGGATTCAAATCGGTGGGTTATCTCTTAATCTTGAACCTCGTTTCCTAATTCCTTTTCTCTTGTGAGTTATCCCTGGTTGAATGTTTTAGATATTTTTTTAGATCAAAAGTGTTCTAGGTCGATTCAGGTGCCAAAACTAGGGTATATCAATCATAAAATTCTGAGGTAGGTGGTTTGAACCATTCCATAGATCGTCTTTGTGTTATATGTGCAAGAGTGCCCAATATCCTGTTTGGGGTATTGCGTGTTTACAGTTTTAACCCTTTTTTCCTGCTATGAATTATTCGCATGAGTAGAGGTTAATTGAATGTGAATAGGGTTAATTTATAAGATAAGGATGTGTTTCCATTGCTTGTATTGTTTATGGCCATTTGTTCTTGCTTAGCCTATAAGGCGGCTTGCATTCCAATCATAGTGATGATTGGATGGGGCGATACTGTTATTTATCAGATATATTGATCTACTTTAGACTGTTTAAACAAGTATTTCATGAGTTATACTTTGGCTGTTATATATCTTTGTGGTCATTTTACTTACACAGGGCAAGGAGAACCTAGTGTAGTAGGCCATAGGGAGAATGAACGTTGAGGGCTTCTCCAGAGTATCTGTTTACTGTTATGATGTGAGACCATATGGAGAATGGATATAAGTGATTCCTCAAAGTGTCTATAGTTCTTCAATGTAGGCCAAATGGGGAATTGGACATTGAGTGCTTCCCCAGAGTGCCTTTTAGTTATTGATATGAGACTATAGGGGGAATTGATGGTGAGTGCTTCCTCAAAGAGTCCGTTCAAAAGGGGAACCAGAGGGTTTAGACTCTGTGTACATCCTAGAGGGTTTCCTGTGTTTTTTTTGGTTGGACTCGAGGGTTTTGGATTTTAGTACTTACCAGAGGGATCCCTTCTTATAATTAGCTGCCTACTTGATATCTGATAATTGAATACATTTGAAACTGTAGGATTTTTAAACTTCTGAGTACTTTCTTGTTTACTGCTTCATTTTGATAATATCCTTCCATATATTTTAACTGACTATTAGGCACTGATCATTGGGTGGTTTCCGAGTAGGATTTAGTCTCACACCCTATTTGGGTCATGATTTTGGTCCCAAACAGATTATATTGATGTTGGTATAGATATGTGAAAGTTCCCTTATACTTCAGGTACTTGATTGAGGTAGAGATGGGGAGCATGTGACCAAGATGAGGCTTATGATGAAGTGGTGAATTTTATCTGTTTTCTATTGTACATTGGTTTATTATTTTATTCCAACATTGTGACTTGTCTGACTATTTTTCTAAACATATGTATCATGCATCATATATATATATATGTGTGGGCTCCGGTTTTTTACAAAATCTGTTGTTTAACTATTAGATGTTTTACTTCTTTTGCTATTTCCTTCTATTTTACTTCTACGCTATTACTATTCCAATGAGGGAATAGTTTCCCCGCTATCACACCCATGGCCCTCATTGCCAGTCAGCAACCTCTAGTGTTCACTAAAATGTGCTTGAGGCCATGTGACCAACCAGATACGGGGAACCTTTGGGCAGCTTCCAGAAATGGGATGTTACCAGAAATACATTATAGGAAACCTGGAGATGGCAGTGACAGTCTTCACTCTTAGGATGTGGAGGTACTGTCTTCAAGAAGAGTGATTTTTTTGATAACACATCCCATCTATTTTTTAGGTATATTAAGAGAGTTCTAAACCTATAAAAAAGGTGTTGATGAGAATTCCTATAGGACCATGACTTTGAGATTGTATATACTCTTAGAAACTGTAGTGTGGTGATATAATTCATTAGTAGGAAGTCCCGTTCTCATATCATAGATGATCCTTCTTATTTTTTGTATTCCTTAAAGATGACCCTGATGGAGGATAGGGGTGTAGCCTATCTTCGGTTGATGAAAATGGATCCTCCCCTTATTTATTATGTGATAGAGGCACATTTAGGATACATCTTATATGAGGTCCTTTTTGAAAATATAGCCTTAGGAGATTCATGATATGGATTTTATGAAGGAGGTAATCACAAAATCCATTTACGGGGATGAACTGTAGTTCTGGTAAAGTTGCAAGATGAGGTTATGAGGGAGTTTAAAACGTATCCTTTAGCTAAACATTTTATTGTATCAAGGATTTAAATTGATTTTTAGTAGTAGTTTTAGTTAGTTAGAATGAGGAATATAATTACAGGGTTCATTTATTTGTCTCTCACATTTTAGTAGGTGAAGAATGTGAACTAGATTCTAGCATGTTTTTTGTAACATTTTATGATCCTAGAGTGGAAATATGATGGAATATCCATGGAATTTGTGATAGAAATTCTATGGATAGTGAGATCACACGATACCATCTGGTTTTTAGTTGAATGACTTTCTATGTTGGTTCACTTCCTTTTTTTATAATAGAAAAGTTTGATGGAGAGTTTGGGCATGTTTTAAGTGTACAATATTTTATGTTTTAATGTGGTCCTATTGATGATTGTATCTAACCATGGTGTTTGGTTCACATCACAATTATGGAGTGGACTATAGGAGTTATTCAATACCTAGTTGAGGGTGTGGATAGATTTTGATCCTCAAAAAGATGAACTGACTTAGTAGACTATCCTTGGGTTGGAGGATATTTTGAGGTCATTCATGTTAGACCTTGACTAAAGCTGGGAGGATGAATTACCTTTTGTATTTTTTTCTTATAATAATAGTTATCACTATACTATAAGAATGGATCCTTTTGAGGCCCTTTACGAGTGACCCAACATGTCACCCTTATAAATGATTATGATTAGTGAGACGTCTCATGTAGGGATAGATATAGTGTATGGGTCCAAAAATAAGGTCAAGTTAATCCATGTGAAAATGAAAAAAACTTACACTAAGAAGAAATATTATGAAGATCGACATCATAGGCTCTTGAATCTCGAGTAGGGAGAAAATATTTTCTTGATACTTGGCCCAAGATGTAGATTATTGACATTGGATGGGGGAGGAATGCTATCTCTATGTTTCATTGGGGCTTTTGAGATCATTTAGTTGTTTGGGGAGGTTTCTTAACACATTGACATACCCGCATAGTAGGAGTTGGTGCATAACATTTTCTAAGTGTCGTAGATGAGGAGATACATGCTTGATACTATGAACATTATTAACTTGGGAGAATTGGAAATCTATGATGGATCTACCATCACTGATTACTCGGTGGTGATCAATAATTTGTTGGATATAATCATATGTGGATGGTCCGTTCCCTTGGTTAATGTGATTTGGTAGCCAGGGAGAAAGCAAAAGAGCTCTAGGGAGAGGGAGATCTAGATGTATGCTCAGTATCCCCACCATTTTTTGTTTTGTTTGTATATTTTGGGGATATAAATCATTAATGTATATAATAATGTAGAGTTATTTTATCCTTTTTATACATTGAAATATATTATGGAATATATTTAGAGCTACATGCTGAAAAAAAATGTGATTCTGAAGCCCGATGACCCGAGAAATAATTTTATAAAAATATTAAATATATTTCATATCAGCTACAAAAAAAATGAAATTATGGAACATATCATAAACAATGTCTCTCATTAGAAATCTGAGACAATGGATGATTCCGGAGTGTGGGGTTTACCCTAAGCGTGACCTAATGTTGGTCAGTACTGGAATTTCGGATGAGGTAGTCATTGGACGGTATATTAAGTGGAATAATTAATCAATTAATTAAATTTATTCATTTAATACACACAACCTATTTCCCTCCAAAATTATATTACTATAGTATATCTATAGGGTTAGAAACATAACCATAAGATCATTGAGAGGGAGTTTCAGAGAAATATTTATAGGGAAATTGAAATCAGATGATGTCTGAAAACTGGTTTGAGGTGTATTGACAAACATTATACATGATAGATCCCCCCATCACTAAAGAACTTTTTAATGACCAGTAATCACTCAATAATAGAGTTATTAATTTTTAATATTGAATTATTCAATATTTATTAAATTGTTAAATCAAGAAATTGAATTGATTTTCTCTTATTACTGATTGAACACCCTTCACATGAGCCCCTATATCGAATGAAAATTGTTTACTCATATATTATCATTCGTTATGCCATGACAGCACCATGGTTTTATTGAATTGTATGTTTTTTCCGATTAATATTGGAAAATTATTTTTTTCACCCTTTTTATTGTGATGTTCTACCATCATTCATCATATTATTCACTATTGTCCTATGGGGACATGGTTCAACTCTTTTGAGTGGGTTTGAGGGTGATCAAACCTCCAAATTCATGTTATATTTTCTTGTGATGAATGGATTAGCTACATGAGGATATATTATGATTGATCATGGTATTAGTATTGGTACTCCCATGGATTTGGGATTTTGGATAGATCTATACCGATGAGAGGAGCATCAGGTGGTGTTCAGGATACGTGTGGATTAATAGAGTCTGATTTCCAACAACTAAACGACAAGAATCAATGGATGGAGGACATTTCCACCAATTTTTTGTGTTCAACAAGTGGGAATTTTTTCCTGGGAACCGCATCCCATGTATGAATGAAATAACTTATCTTTTTGTAAAATTCATAACAACACAGATTGTACTGAGATACACACATTCTTTATAGTAACTTGGACATGGTGAGTTGGGTTTCCGGGGAATATATGTATCTCATGCCATTTTTGAGCCCCAAATCTCATGTGACATGGTCCTAGAAGCCCACTGTATACACCAAGATTACATGGTAATGGGCATGACCATGCACCTGGTTATGACCATGCACACAAACATGTCCAGGATCACAAGGGAAGGCCCAGAGTGGCCATGACACATTTTTTGGTTCCAATACACACTATGTATGGCGACATGTCTTGCAAGATGTGTCTAGAGGAGACATGGATAGGTTATGAGGTAGGATCACACTCCATGAGGACATGTTACACATAGGTAAACCCTACCTCTCTAGTGAGCCATGTGTTGGAGATGATGTGTCCATAAGACCTGGTGAGGTCACACACTATGTGGATCCCCCAACACATTGTGAAATTCTATGTAAAATTTCTTCATATCAAATTTCCTTCATTTTGAATGAAATTTTCTCCCATGAGTAGCCTATCATGAATATTTTTACATACAAATCATGATTTTGTCCTTCATTTAAGCTTATGAGATATGATTCAAGATGTTTTGATAATGATTCTTCTTTAGTAGATTATTAATTATGATAGTGATCAAGATGGATCATCAAAAAAAATCCAAGAATAGGAAGTATTTTCTTATTGTACCGGGGTTTTAGTCCTCTACCACAAGGGATTTTACCCACCTTTTTCACAAATTAATAGGTTCCGAAAAATATTTTTCTATATGGATACGGTGCTCACCAATCTCACCAGTTTTCTGGTACCCCATACTCATTTTATAGATACATATATGGTACTCCAATATTGAGAGCATGAGTCCTCTATCAATGAAGATAGTATTCCCATGTCTCACCAGGGCACATGACCTCTATACTTGTTATGGAGATAAAAAGGTGTTACTCCCCTAATGATTGAATAATTCATCAATCCTTAGAGATGATACTACCCTATCAAACCCGAGTGTGGGCCCTCCATACTCTTTGTATAGATATGAAGGCGGTACTCCCCTACTGAAGGAGCATGTCATCTATCCATAGAGACGGTACTGCCTCATGGAACCAGAGAAAGGGTACTCCATATTCAATACATTTATATAGAGATCTTACTCCCATATATGGGCATGGGTCCTCAATCATTTATATATTATAATCCCTAGTGCTATGATGAAGTGATAAGGTATGTTCCCTCTTTTAGCCATATTCAGAGAAACAAGTGAGATGTTGGGAATCAATGATAAACGTTTAGAGTTTGAGGAACACTCATCATTCTTAGCTAGGATATGTAAAGAAGATCGTATTTATCTCTCTCATCTGGTTTTCTTAAATGAAAATACATATTGTTATATAAAAATACGTGATGATGGGTTTCATTTCCCTCTTTCTTTGGGATGAGCTGACTACATCCATCACAACTTTTATTGAACCCTCTTATTATTTCAAGGTGTCCAAATTGGTAGGTTTATAGTCACCCCTACAAGGGATTTTCCTAAACATGTCATGTCTTATAAAGATGATAAACTAGTCTGTGGTGGCATTGGTGGAGGATAAGGATACATGGGAGAATTTGAATGAATACAATGGTCGTGTCTGGGATATTAAGAGTCATTATATTTCATTTTTCTATCTTTTATAGCCATTTTTTCTATTGGGACATATTTTTCGGGTGGAAATGTATTTTTTTCTTTTAATTTTAGACAACTTTATCATACTAATTAGTATTCTATATATGTTATTTCATGACTTTATTCTATTATAGATGTTACTATTTTTATTTATTATTTCTCCTAACATCATTATATATATGGTATGGTGCATGCATATAGATAATATAGGAAAAGTCTAAAATTTTAGTCATTCCTTCTCACTGCATTTCTACTTCTGCTGGACCATTGAGTTGGGCTTGGGGTTATAGAAGATCCATCTTTCGTTGGACAGGTGGGACCTGGTGGGTCAGGTCATTACAATTTAATCCTCAATGCATCATTCTTCCTAAAACCTTGTAAAAGTATCAAATCACTTCAATATATCATCAATTAAAACCTCTAATGTGGTATATATGCATTCGAACCTATGATCATCACTACATTTATAAACCCATGATGGTCTCTATAAATCTAATTTAATCCACACATGAAAATATATATGATTTCAAAAACAATCACAATTATTATTCCTGAATTCAACCCATTGACTATAAAATATATTTCAAAGCACAAAAAATGAAATTTACTTCATTAAATAAGACGTAAACCAATTTATCATAAAATCACTAATCACTTTCAAGGTCACCAATATGATCCCACTTAATTAATCTATTCCAAACATCTCTTTATCATAACTAAAATTTTTCACTTTTATCAATACAATTCTACATATGTTTTAAAATCCACAAAGAAAAGTTATTATTTATCAATCATTAGAGGTTTAATTTTTCATATATCAATAATATAATTTATATAAAACTTATATAATATACTAATCGAATATAAACAATTCAATGATTTTGATTCAATGATCAAAATATCATATTTCCTTCCATGGTTTATGGGATAACACACACATAATAGAATAGTGACTATATTCCCCATACATAATACATTGAACTATAAATATTACCTTAGAATGAAATTCATTTCCCTACCTCAAAATTTTTAGTTTTCTTTGACAATTACATGAACTATTCACCTTGATTCCACACAAATAAACTATTATCAGCCATCTGAGAGATTACACTGATATCTTATTACAACATAATTAACATGTAGGGATAAGAATATTCTTCATTCTATGGTATCCTTAAAACACCATTTTTATCTTGTTTAGTGTTTCTTTAAAATCACCCCTATTGAAATTGATAATCATATAACAAGATGTATGGTTAGACAAAATCATAAGGTTTTTCCTTTTGGCTATCATTTCATTTGGTTTTATATGAGGAAAGTCATTATATTTTCCATCACCTGTTGTGTTAACATGAATCCTTATGGTTCCAGCTATTGGATGAAACCAAAAAATTGAGTGTGAGAGAAAATAATCATAGTGAGGAACCATATAATCAATAATAATTATTCATAGGATGGTTAAATCAAGAAATAATATTTTTAATATATGACACTATTGGGTTAAAATAGGCCATAATTTATTATAATTTATTCAAATCCTTCATAATAGTTCATATTTAAAATTTGAATTAACACAATCATGTCATATGAGATTATGAAACCACGTTAATAGTATGTGAAAACTCACAATGCAGCCAAATGATGGACGAAATGTATATGAACAAATATTTATAGGATAATTACCTCTATATGAATTTATTCCAATACCATGTATACTTATTGTATCTAGAAGGATGTTTTTATAGGAAAAAAATTGTCTTTACTTTACCATATGTTGAGATATTATCATACACATATGAATTTCTTAAGGGTTCTCATATACATTTTGTCACCATAGATTCTATATTTAACTGAACCTTTCTTTGATACCAATAACAGTATCTTGTAATTTTTATAGAAAAATATTAGATCTTATTATATATATTCAATACATTACATTATGATCCATTGATGAATATTAAAAGATAATTTTAATTGGAAACTTGGATACATAAGTAAATGGTTCATAAAAGATATAAATCATTAGCTATATTATTTTAAACAACTAGTTTCCCTCTAAAAAAATCATAATTAAAAGATTTTTTCATATCCTGGGGAAAATATAAAATTATTAAGTGTGAGATAAGATGCTTAGAAATAGAATGAATGGATATATCCATGGACATATAAACATAACATTACCATCACCATATGATAACATTAAATTAATACTTGAAAACTATTCCCCAAATATCATAGGTTATAATTATGAGTCCTGGAATAAATTGTCAAATTTCATAAGACATGAATCACAAACGAATAAATGAAGATGATTCATGCAGATAAAATACTTTCATAAGAACATAACATAAATGGGTGTAATAAGAGTGGAAAAACAAAATTATCGAAATAATATGTTAAAGAAACCCGTGATTAAATTTCTAAAAAGCTAGGGTTGAGCTAACCATCCTTGTACTAGCTTCAGGCTTTTGATAAACAATAATGTGCCCCATTCGGGATCAAGATAACCTCCCATGTACCCTCTTTTTCAGGATATGGATAACCTCTCGTGTACCATTTGATCTCATAACACATTAATCATTACCCAATTCCTTAGAGGACTATATAATTCTGGGCTCACCCATAACATAATCACAAATCCATTAATATAATATCAAAATTATCATAATATCCTTCATCAAAACTTATCCAATGGGGGAAATGGTTTCATATATATATTTAATCATCATGATCATAAATAACATTGAAAATTATTAAATTGGGTAACATTGGATATTATCCCTAGTAAATCATATGTAACATCAATGTAAGTTATCGTAATTTTTTTTAAAAGATCACTAGAATGTTTTTGAAGGGAAAAACACTTTTAATTTTTAAATCACATATTAGAATTTAAAAATTTAATAGACATTAAAGAATATAATTTCTTAAAAAATAACATTACAATCATATAATGGAATCAACATTCCATTGAGTGGTCATGACTGTGTGAAAATCAGTTCATGTAGTGTCTATTAAAAAATAATCATTTAATATTTTTGGAAAAAATTCAAAAGTACATTGTTCATAAAATGGAATGAATAATCCTTTTAATTTCTTTACAAAGTTAATAAGGGTTAAAAATGACACGAAAAAATAATTAAATAATATAAAAGTATTTTGGAAAACATTTTTAGAAAACATGGGTATGGAGAAAAAATTGGTTTCTACTTGAAGAGAGAAATAAGGTCATTTTCTTTAGAAAAATATTTTTCTATATAGAGTACTTTTAGAGAAAAAAATTAAAGGAAAATATGTTATCTATAAAAATTTCTCGTTGATAATAAAATTAAAGGGTTCTTTTTGGAATGAACTATATAAATTATTTCATTAGAAAATCAATTATAAACATTCATGATTAAAATGAAAATGAATCCTTAATCATTTATCACTTTAGAAACATTTAAATCAAATCATAATGAAAGAAAAAACTTTATATGAATATTTAAATATCTATAAAATTCATGAGAGGAATCGTAAAATTAGTTTCCATATAGTATATGATCCATAGAAAATAATTTAGTGGTGATTATGGAATGTGACTCAAAAAAATAAAATTGAGATAAAAATCCATTATCTCAAGTTTAACTATCACCACAACTGATATACACTATTATATAATAAATATTAAATGATTATAATTCTATAACCAAATCATTTAAATACATTAAAAATCATATTTTGTATACTTAAAAATTATAAAAAACATTTATTAACAATTTCTTATTAAAATAATTATTTTAGTTGATTAACTATATGAGAATTTGGAATAAGTAGTTATAGATCATATACAATGATCGTGGTTTCATTTGAATCACCATTTTAGAAATAATAAAAATTTATAAAGAATTAACTGTATATATTTTGATTCGTCCATTAGGGATATATATGAAATAATTATTTACACCATTGATGGTGGCGGTAGACCGTACATACGCATAAATGATGTTTTTCTTTTCATTGAATTGAACAAAAAATTTATTTAATAATACAATGTTAGAGAACAATTATTTTATCATATATTTCATGTATATTCATTAAATCTATATTTATTACCTTCCATGTAAATATTAATCAAAAAATGATTCACATCCTTTCATGGAGGTGATACTAAACTCGTAAACATGAGTGATGTTAACATTTTCAAACAGAACAGATGATCGTGGATTGTGATATTTAAATCATGATAAAAATAATTTATTATATTTAATATACTAAATTAAATATTTTATTATTAATTCCATTTATTAATTTATTTGAGAAGAGGAAAATAATTGAATGAGGTAAGGTAATATGATTATATCTTCTTTGGTAGGATTCCATTATATCATTTCTTAAAGACCCTTGGAATGTCATTTGGGTATAAAAACACATAGGGTTTTGATTATATAGATGGATCAAACGGTGTGGACAATATATTAGAGGAGGTTCCTTTTTATAAGTGAGAAGTGGGATAGTCATGGAATTAAAAAAATTACTAAATTAATATTATTAATTTTTTCAATGAAAGTGTATCAAAATTGATATATTTAAAAAATATAGTGACAATAAGTCTAAATAAACTCCTAAAATACAATTTTACAGGTTTATTTGATGTTGTTACCCTTATCTTCTAGTTTAAATCACCTATTAACCATTTAAAAATTTACAACTATGTCAATGTTTTTTACGCTTTATGTTTCAATAAAGTTACCATAAAATGATATATGGCCCATAAAAGACCATGTTTTATATTTTTGACTATATAACATTGAATAGGATAAATAAATTTTTTTATGAATTTTAAATCATTTAAAAATATATTATATATTATAAAATATCATTAATGTCATTTTTGGAAATATATGAATTGTTATAATATAATATCTATCTAACTCATGTCAAATTGTAACAAAATGAAATGAAATAAAATTTATAAATTATATGGGATTAATATAAAAATATATTAAAATATAAATAGTTTAGATACAATTTTAAATATTATATTTTCACTTAACCCCTTGTTTAACCAATTTTATTCTTAAGTGTAGTTATGATTTTATTAACACTAAAGGGTTATGATTTTAATAATATGGTAAAAATAGGATTATAAATGGGAAAATTATAAATTGTCTAATAATTTATCATAATAATTATTCTCTTTTAATATTTTAAGTATATATTAATAACGTGATAAAAAATATTAAATATAAAATATTATAAATCCCATTTTAAAAACTATTCTCATAATTTCACATTGAAATAATCCTGAATGAAATGGAATTAGAATATAAATAACGAAAAAAAATAAAATATTATATTTATCTTTAAAAATTATTAGAATCATTAAATAACATATATAATATAACTTTTAGAGTTTAAAAAATCATTTACATGGTTTTTTAATATTTCACAAGCATTATATAAGTTTTATATAAAAAATTACACTAACTATTTCATCATAGAAAATATAAAAAATACCACGATAAAAAATATTCATTATTTACTGAAATTATGTTTTGTAAATGAAGATATGTTTTTTTAACTCTGTTAAAAAATATAGTAGATAATAAAAAATAGAAAGTGATTTATTCACTTTATCAATTGCATAAATTTTATAATGGTCAATATCCTTAGTAATGGAAAAAATTTCATATTTTAGGTGTTTGGATGATTATTAATAAAATGGACTCATACAATGAAATAGATCAAAGTGTTTGAATTAATTTTAATCCTTATCAAATTTGATCTAACCCTAATTAACCCATTTTACCTTTACTATGGTAACAAAAATATGTTATGTCTACTGTTCATATTTAGAAATATTAAATGAGATATAATCAAAAAATATGGATTACCTAATTGAAAACATTGAATCCATTTTTAATGATTATATTTCTAGTCATGGTGAAAATTTATTTAAGAGAAAAACACAATACTCAATGAAAAATAGTTTTTTTAGTAAATTACATTTTATTTATAAATATATTTTTAGACAAAAATCAAGCACAAAATTCACTAAAATGAAATTAATTGATTTATTATTAATATACATAAAATTATTTCAATTTCAAAAAAATTAAAAAAAATTGAACTACATAAATTATTGAATAAAAAATACTGTTTTAAATAAAAAATATTAATTTTTCACTATTAATTGAAATAAAAATATTATAAAAAAAAGTATAAAAAATAACTCTAAAATTAAATTGAAACGCTGATATGAATATTCAAATTGGTTTAATAAAATAAAATATATTGAATTTCCATAAATTATTATATTATATTCTCTAAAAAATCAACGAATACTATTTTGGATGAAAACAAAATATGAATAATAAATGGACATTATTAAAAGATGAGTTCGTATTTTATTAGAATTTATCTAATAGATTTTATTAAATAGGACCTTTATATATATTTCATAATTTGGAAACATCATATAACGAATCAGCATTAAACATGACATAATCTTGTGTTTTGTGTCAAGAATCCACTATATTACATTTTTTGGATCATTATGGTTTATAGTTTTAGAGAGGTAATTCATCTACCCAATATAGAAAAATTTTATATTAAAAAGTGGAATTCCACCTAGTATCCACTTTTTCCCCAACATGTTTTTTTATTATATTATTATTTTTATTTTCATGAATTATCAGAACAATTTTTATCACACCCCTAGTATTATTTTCATGTATTTTCATTTTTTTTGTCTTTCCTTTGTTCTATAGATATTTCATGTGTTTTTAATAAAAAATGGAGGTTTTGGGAATATAAATGATGGGTCATGATTCACCCATGATTAGTTGTTACCATATACCAATCATTAAAAAAATATGTATGCCTTAATAGAGGCGTTGGGGAGCTTTCACAATTATACCCATAGATGTGCACCATCCCCCACCCATAAAATTATGTGGCCCCAAAAGAGGCAACATATATCCCAAACTGTTAGGCACAAAATTTGTGAAACCGTGTTACCAAATCCAAGAAATATCCACATATTGGGACAGAGGATCATATAATGTAGGTTCATGGTCCGGCATACCATGAAGAAAAAATGTGTGCCCTAACATGTAAAAAAATTATTTTTCCAAAATATACCCCTCACTAATTGTAACCACTTTTCACCCATCATTTCACACATTCTCCCCACTCAACCCTAAGAATTCCAATATAATTTTACACTTCACTCTTTGGTCGAATCATTGGCTGATTTAATCATGGTTCCTCGAAGAATATTCTGGTATGTTTCTGATCTCCTCTCCTCTTGGCCTCTTATCACTTTTTTCATAGGTTTTCTTTTCTATGATGTTTGTGAAGGCCTGAAATGGATGGAGTATAAATATTTTGTCTAATTTATTGATATTTGTGGTATGTTATTTCTTTTTAAGGGTCTCATCTCATCTTTGATTTTGTTTTTCAAGTAGATCATGGTGGATTGAAGAAAAAGTTAGGTGGTTCCGAGTTTTCCCATTATTTGATGATTTAAATGTTCTTTCCTCTACTCCGTATTTATTATGAAAATATGATACATGTTTAAATGGATTATTTCAATGGTTTTAGTGTATATATTTTTATTGAAAAAATTTCCCCCTAAGGCTATTTTTGGTAAAGAGGTTCTTTAGTATGTGATTGTCTTGTTAGTAAAAAAATGGATTTCCCTGGTTAGATAAATGGGTTTAAGCACATAGGTATACATAGTACTAGGGGATACACTAGAACACATAATATAAGAATCATTTACCATACTTAAAAATATTACCTTACAATAATAACTAATCTACAAAAATGTGGATTTCCCAACTCGAGCAGGAGAATTGGCATTCGTGTCGTTTTTTTCCACCAAGTGTATAAGAATATGTTGCCCCTACTAACCTGAGTTACATAGGCATTTAGTATAATGCATATGATATGTTTTTACCTATTTTAATTTATTCTGGAATCTCATATCGTTATTTAGAATTTAATGGATTTATTAAAATTAAAGTCACTCCTTTCTTAAAAAAATAGAATGTTTATTAATATTATTATGGTTACTCACGGAACACATGGTGGGGTCATAGTGATAAATTTATCTAACAACCAACATATAACATGAGAGTTTATATAAATCTTGTTCTTTTTGAGTTAGTTAATGTAATGGTTTTCCATGGAGGTGGCGGTGGTTACTCTTGTTAGTGTTGTTATTTTATGGATGGTGTTGATTCTGATGACCTGGTAACCACCAACCATCATTACCCATATAGGTTTTTGTTTCCTATGATGGTCCATTCATAATTTTATCATTTCTATTTTTTATTTAAATGTAAACATGAGACCTGTAATTTTTTTTTATATATATACTTTAATGGATGTTGGATTAAATTTTTTTTTGTAATTTATTAAATGGAATTTCATATGGATGAATTTAATAATTTATATATTCTAAAAATTTCCATAAAGTTTCCCATAATTCATAAGAATTTCCTTCCATCTCATGGGGATCGATAATACCCTTCGGGTCATTCACAAAGAGTGTTTGGGATTCAATTAGAAAGGTATCCTAGTCTAGTTTATAAATCAAATAGAAGAAGAGTAAGTTATATCTTTAATTAAGTCTTTATATCTTGGAATGTAAAGATATAAAATATATAGGAATGTCTGATTTTGAGATTTGGGTTGATAGTGGGGTTTCTGTCCAACACATATCATGACATTCCATGGGTTTCATATTGATGTTCTGAATTTGGTTGACTCTTCATT
Organism: Viscum album; assembly: GCA_963277665.1. NCBI lineage: Eukaryota > Viridiplantae > Streptophyta > Magnoliopsida > Santalales > Viscaceae > Viscum > Viscum album. Next base: position 2,050,939,016 of record OY728137.1, read on the forward strand.
TGGGAGTGAGGAATAGGTTATAGACTGGGTATTAACACTAAGTTAGGGTGGATTTTTTTGAGTTGATTTGTTTTTTCAATGAATTATATTGGCATTAATTATTGTTTTTTATTGATTGTCCAGTTGTTGATATATTTATTTTATTTTACCATTTTCTTGTCACACTATTATAGTATCATGCCTCCCCAGAGACCTCTTATACCACTATGGGAAGAAGATGTACTAAAAAGGACAGGGAGTAAGAGTTACATAATCATAAGCCCCCTTCCTTTCATGGAATAACTAACCCCCAAGAAGAAAAGGATTTGGTGGTGAAAAAATATAGAATCATTATATTCCATGATAATTTTGAAGCTATCATGTTATAATGTGATTCATTTTTGTTGGACATCCCAAGACGCTGGTGGTTGGATTCTGTGGTTTAGGAAAGGAATTATGAGCTGGTATGACGGAAATAATTCAAGATAATATTCAATGTGTAGTAATACCAAGATAACATGTCCCTTTACATGTACCAAGAGTTCTTGTACCTCAAACTGGGAGAGAATTCAGTGTTGGAATATGTTAACTACTTCATGGAGTTAGTCCACTTTTCTTACAATTTAGTTACCAATATGATGATGAAATCCCAATAATTTTAAATGGGTTTTTTATATACATCAATATTAGGTATTATTTTCTATTTTAAGACATATGATAAGGTGGTTGTCATAGATTTAATTGTTGTGATTGATCATGCGGGTATGTCAGGATTGTCTTGGATGATTCTAGTGTTGGGTAAGAGGAGGATTGTATTGTATAAAAAGAATTAGAAACATAAGGATCATGGGAATAAGGGTGGTGGAAGCTCTAGATATCCACTATGGAACCCTTCATCAGAAACTATTGATGGTAGAAATATCATCTTCCATCAATGTTTGAAGAATGTCAACAAGCTATCTATGGTCTCCAATCCCCCTAGAGTGTGCCACATTTTTGGATGCATTGCCATCTATAAATGTTTTCTAAGAGTTCCCCACATTCTTAGTGAGGTAAAATATCTTTAACTTATAGGGTAACAACCACTTAGTATAATTATCTAGAGTTATGTGGTCTCTTTATGGTTGATTTTGCAGTAATAAAAGATCTTATTTTGGATCATTTTAATTTATAGTAGAGCCACCAATCATTTTTAAACCAAATACATAGATGGATAAAAATCACATGCATGTTGTGGACTTGGAACCGATGGATTTTGATGTAATCCATGCGATATTTGAAGGTACCATTACCTATTCACCATCTATAGTAATTAAAATTTTCAATATAGGTTCCTCAAACTCATTAATTTAGGATAAAAATGTGTTATTTTTTGAAACCCCCAATTGATATTATGATGTATTCGATGGAGCCCATTACACCTCTAAATGGAAGGAAGAAATATGGTTTTTGATTCCCATCCTGTGTTGTATCCTTGTTAATGGTTTAGCTGAAGTGAGATTTACTTTTCCAAGAGATGTTCTTCTTTTAATTGATCCAAGGGATGGATTAGATGAAACTCTAGAAGGACCACATAAACTATTATCATTAATGGTGTACATTTAAAACCTCTGATATGATCAATCAGGGTTTTCAATGAGATTTGGATTTGGGGTCTCGACGAAATGGACCTCCCACTCTAGAGATAGAAATTATTCCTTATGAGATATCATATAACAAGCTGGAGGATTATGGTGAAGGAATAGATAGTGGGTTTCCACTCATGGTTAGTGTGATTACCAAGGTATTAGTAGACTATTTTTAGGCTTACCTCTCAAGTGGGATGTTGAGTTCACTATTAATTTAGCATCAGGGACATAAGCTACATATATTCCTCAATATCTTATGTCTCCATTGAGTTGAGGGATTTAATGATAAGATTTATATATTTTGAATCAAAAGGGTTTATTCAAATAAGTATCCCCCATTATTTCATTATATTTATTTTTAATATGAAATAAAATAGATCTATTTATCTCTATATCATCTATCAAATGATAAATCAATAAAAATTCAATAATAAATAATTGTATCCCCATATTGATTGTCACATTGACTAGGTTAAAGGAGAAAAATGGTTCAAAAATATCAAACTCCATTCAGGGTATCACAAGTTAAGGGTGATAGAAGAATATTTTCCCAATATTTATTTCCAATAATGGTATAACTATTTTTAGAAACTAGTAATTTCATTCAGATTTGAAAATGATTTCATGTTTTTCATGGATCCTATGAAATGGGATTTAAATGGATACCTCATCTCATTTTTTTGGGTTTCTTTGGAAGACATTTTGTTCTCTTTGACATCGAAGGGGATCCAAAGAAGAATTTTTAGATTGTTCTAGTGAAGATATGAGACCTCTACCTTTATGGTATCCTATCAAAATGTTGTTTATAAATTTTGGAAGTTGAGTTTATATGAATTTGTATCTCTGAACATTAGATTTTAGTTGATTTAAAATGGTTAGGGTGGTGATTTCATGGGTGGAGATGAGGAATGTTTTCAAAATCAGAGGTTTATTTGGAATTTTCATGGTAGAATAGGTGGTTATTTAGAGATTTATCTTGGATTGATTCATCTACAGAAACTCTCACACTGAAATATGTGAAGTTACCATGAATTCTATAAATTCAACCATCCTTTTAGGATCTTAATAAATTGTTTACCCCCACCCCAATATTTATCTTATGAAATCATGTACCGGGTTATTTGTTTTATTGAAATTATTTATTTATATATATGAGTATCATGATGTATGGTCAGAATATGTGGATCAGTATGACTCTAGAAAACTAAAAAAACATGAGAATAATTACCAAACCAATCAATTAGAACATGTAGAAGTGATTCATTCCATTAAATAATGGTGGAACTATATTTTTTGGGAGAATTTTATGATATACTATGAACAAAAAAGATTGTGATATATCTTATCCTATAAGGATTTTATCTCGAGAGATAGACAATATATCTAGTACATCCGTGGGTTTAATTTTGATTTCATCTACAACACATGTAAGGGAAATTAGGTTGTTGATTCCTTAAGTAGGATGCAACCAACACTTGATCTAATGAATTCTAGTGGTGAGATGAATCATATAGAGTTTTTTTACATAGATGTACTTATAGATCATGGAACAGAGGCAATGTACTGTTTTGGATAGCTTCTTCCCCACACATTAATTTTTATAGATTATTATCTTTTAGAATCAATGTGATGAGTTCTTCCAACATTCTAAAATGGTATTAAATGGAGTCGAGGTGCCCAATGACCTGTCTTTATCTTCAAAGAGGATTATCTACTTCAAGGGGTACTCTATTGTGTCGTTCCATTTATTGAAGTCAGTTATATGGGATTTTTATCACCCCTAGTGGGTTCTACATTTTGCTACCACTGAGATGTTCTATGATGTGTTACATCATTTCTAGTTTCCATGTTTGATTCATTATATAATTAACATTTTATCATGATGAAATACTTATTATCAGATTAAAACATAGCACTAGAGACACTTAGGATTTCTATAACCCATTTCAATCACTACCTAGGGGTTGGATGATGAAAACATGTATTTCACTATCTCATTACCATGTACACATCAGGGAAGGAACATGATATGGGTGACTGTGAATTTTCAAACCAACTCCACCACTTTTATATAGATCAAGTATACCACTAAGTTGGAACAGTTGTTAAGACTTTATGTCCCAAAGATAATATTGATTCATAATGTTCCTTATATTTTTATATATGAAAGATACCCATGTTTTCATCTCATTTATAGTAATCCCTTTAGAAGGTGATTGGAATTAATATTATAATCATCATGACATACCATTTTTAAATATATGGCCATATAGATTTGGAAAAATATATTCTTGAATACATGATTTTATCTTCTGTACTGTACTTCAAAGGCCGAACGGACAACCATCAAAGATTTCGTGAATTCACCTATAATAGTAGTTATCAATAATTTATTCAGATGCCTCCCATTGATGTTTCATAAAGTAGACCATGTTTCTCTCCTATATATTGTATGAAATTAAGGGAGACTTCTTTATTGGTACCATGTATCATGCCGAAGATAATAGAAAAGTTTAATAGGATTGGGAATAAATTATTGAAATCTCAAAGGCTCAAAAAATCCAAGGATGATCATTGATTCTGATATTTTTAATTACACATGGGTGACCATGTGTTTCTAATGGAAACAAATTTCTTGGGTCATTTCCATCATAATAATTCGAGGACACTTACACCGACGTACATCGTACCTTTAAATATTAACGAAATAATTAGTAAGGTAATGTATTGATTGGAATCTACTTCTTAATTGATGTCAATTAATGATATATTGTACATATCATAATTGAGAGTTTATAATATAGACCCATTTAATATCCTGACCTAGGATGATGTTGAGTTAGAACCCAATAATTCCATGAACAAGCTACAAGTTTAGATTATAGATTCACAAGTTAAAGTATTTTAGGGGAAATATATACCATTTATATTTTTCTATTAGAGAGACATGAATAATAAACATGAAACATTATAATTAATGTATTGGGTAGAGGAGTAGTACCCCCACTTATTTTCTGATCATACATTGTCTTTCCTTTCTGAAAGAAGAAAGATTAATGGTGGCGAGGATTGTTACAGCCATGTTATTTTTCATGGTATTTTTCATTAATTTTTGGTTGTCTCTTTATCATATATATATATATATATATGTTTTTCTTTTTATAGAAAATGGTCATTTTGTGGAGAGAAATGTTAGATCATGTTTTCAACAAGATTATTATAATCCATTCAAAAACCCATGAAAATTTTTCATTCCTCGATTGATGCTTTAGGGAGATTGAAAAGTTAGGCACGTAAATGTGATTTATCCCCCTGAAAGTCATGAGTCATAGAAGGTGGAATGAGTGTTCGTAAATGGTTAGGATAATGGGTTTTCAAACCATTCAGCACAAACTATTCATCCTCCACCTATTGGGATGAGGCTCCCCATGGATAGCACATGGTTGAGAAGATAGTGCGGCAAAACCATGTATCATACCCGATTTAATAAAATATGTTTTCAAAAAAAATCTCAACTTTTATCACTTATTCACAAATCATTTACCAATAAAACCCTCTCAAATATAGGGAACCTCCCCTATTCTCCACCAGCCTCTTTGTTTCATTATTTTAGTTATTTAAACACTATTCCTCTATGAATATTTAAGGGTCTCTTCTCCTATCCTCGTGGTGTCTTATCATTTCATTATTGGATTTTCATCCCTCTGGTAGTTGTAGATACATGGAGATGGTGAGGTCTAAATTTTTTCCTTGGGTTTTTATGTTTGGAGTTTTTATAGTATTGGTAGGGTCTACAAATATATTTTATTGTGGTTTCCAATCATATTTTGGTTGTTTGAAGAATAATGGTTGGTTTTTCCTTGTTTCCCCATTATTTGATAATTTAAAAGATATTTTATATACTCATGATTTATTTATAAATTATGTTGTATGTTCAAATGAGGTTTTTTAAATATTGTGGGTGTATGTAAGGATCTTGAAATGGGTTTTCCCCCTTTAAATTTGTTTCGTAAGGCCTTTCTTTGGTATGTGATGGATTGGTTTTTGAAAAATGTAATTGTTATGGTTTGATAAATAGGATGAATCAAATTGGAATCATGGGAACCTATGTGGGATGGGAAGGACAGGTAAACATGGAATGACCCACCCTAGAAAGAATGACTATGTTATAACTCCAAATAAAAATGATGACATTGATTGGGAAGATCGAGGAGAAAAATAGACCTACAAGTCCATGGTAGATCATTGATTGTATTATGATCCTAGGTCCCCAACCCCCATGATACATAGGGAGTTCCCAAGGTTATTATTCTATGTTTTTACGCATTTCCATGTATCCTCGCATCTCTTATGCTTATTTTAATTTTAAAAAATTAGTTAAAATAAATCTGATTCGTTGTTTTAGAACTGACATGTCTACTGGTCTTAAAATTGGTATGACTGGATCAATTTTTGGGATCATACTTGGGATATCAATTTTCACCCTACATTTACCCTATTGGTGTAGGAAGACCTTCATCATCATGATTCAGATAAAGGAAATGATTTCTATGGCGGTACCAACAAATACTCTTATATGTGGTGTTCTTTTTCGAAAGTATTGATGGAGATGACAGTGTGGGTGTAAAATCTCATTCCAAATGGAGGATCATGTTTCATTTGTTGTCCCCCTATTGTTTTTATCATTATGGGTTTAGTTAATAAATATAAAATTGAGACCCATAAATGTTATTTTGTATAACTCTTGTATAGGATGTTGGTTTAACTATATTTTGTAATTTATGTAATGGAATTTATTATGGAATATTATTATAATTTATATTTTATAAATTATTCCCAAAATTTTTCATTGATTTCAGTGAACTAGTGTTCAGTCAGTGGGGGTTGGTAATGTCCTTCTGTCCATGATACTGACTGGTTTGGGTGTCTGTTAAGATAGAATCCCCAACCAATTCATGAAAATTTTCATCTTAGCTTCATCCATGTCACTATTCATCTTGGAAATGTTGTGTATAATTTTAAAACATGAGATTTGAAAAAAATATCATTAAGGAATATATATAAATATATATAGAGACACAATAGTCAATGTATTCCCATAATAATTTTTCTTTTCGAAAATAAGGTTTAGAGTCAAAATCAACATTTTTTAACCCAAGATATCAACTTCACTGTCTAAAAAAATTCATAAAAAATATCATAAGATATATATATATATATTGCATAAGGTTTTATTTTCAGTCCCCTAAAACTCGTGAATATTTTTATAAAGTAATATGTTTAACCCTATAAATGTAACATAAACATTCCTTTACAAATAAGCTCATTAGCTTACCTTCTGATGTCATAATATTTCAATAAAAATCTATATTAGAATAGATAAATAATATTGGTAACATGGGAATTACCTTATAAATCTTTAAATCACTCTTATAAATGGAATAAAATACATGTTAATTTTAAATTATCTCATAGGAGAATCCAAACTAGTTAACTCCATCCCTTTACCCAATGCATTGTAGAGCTATATTGAGATCACCTATTATGGCATTATAATAGACCCACCTATCATTGGATTATAAAGGGAAATAATAATTACCAAGAACCATAATATAATGATAAAAAATGAAATACATTATTTCTATCATCATACTCAAAGAACTATTCTTTCCTCCGGTATGGAAAACATTACATATCAAAATAACCTTTAAATTTAAAACCATTTTTAAAAAATACAAAAAAATGGGAATGGGGGATTTTATTTTTTAAAAAAATTAAAGATTTTAAAGGAATAAAAAAATTAAATAATTGAAATGTTGGTGGTAAAAATAGTAGATTCCACATACATTAAAATGGTATACCCATTTTTCCTCTTGGTAAATACATTTTTTATAAAATTTATGAAATATTATTTTGGAAACCCACTGAAATAAAGTAATAATTGAAAAAAACATCTCATAAATTATTTCCATTCAATTAAATAATTTTTTAAATATTTAAAAATAAAAAAAATATTTATAAAAATAAACTTTAAAATATTTGAAATGAGAATTTTATGGTATCGTGTCCCTCAACTCGGGTCTAACATGTCTCATGCATTGTTTATCTTCCTGAATAATAAATTTATTTTTAATATTTGAATTCATAAGAAACATTTACATATTACTATTTAATTTAATTTATATATTACCATGACATATATAGTTAGTAAATTAATAATTTTCATGTCATATGTTTTGATGTTATTCATCTCATATGCCCTACCTGACTTTGGTAAGTTGAAAATGGTAAAATGGTTAATTATTAAAAAAATATACAAAATAATAATATTCAAATATATATCATTTTTATAAATCAATTGTACTTTTAAACCCATCGATGCTTGATGATTATGAAATATTTATTATGTTACAATCATAGAGTTGGCAGGTCATACATATGCATAAGTAATGTTTTCTCTTTTCAACAAACATTATGAAAACAGTGTAAGTGATATTTTACCATTTTAGAATTATTATTATTTGATAAATATCATATAATTTCTTTAAAAAAAGTATATATAGAATCTATGTGATTGGGTCATGAAGAACATATCATTTTACTGGGGGAGGAAGTAATCTACAAGTACACATAAATGAAATTATCATTTTTCGTGCAATAGAATGTTAAAAAAAGAAAATGATATATTTTATTTAAAAATGATTATTATTTCAGTATTATCATATATATATATATATATTAAATCCAATATTATAATCATTCATTACTGGAGGTAATAGAAAATTAATTGCAATGGTTAGCAAGGTGGTAGTCCACCATACACATGAAGGGTGATTTAATTTCCCATTTGATTGAAAAAAGAAAATGATATTATTAATTAAATTAACATAACAATATATTAGTATATTTAATATAATCATGTAATTATTTCACCATTTTTGAATAATATTTTTTTTGTTTTTGTAAAAGGAAAACTGAACTGCTCGGTAGAAAAATTATAACGTTCTTTTCATAAAACCCCATTTTGTTTATACATAAATCTTTACTAGGGTGGGATTATAATAAAAATAGGGTACCTATGAAATGGTGAAAGATCCAAATAATATATTTATATAGTTAGTTTCCAAAACAAAAGAATTTTTATGTGATGATAAAAGATGAAAGTGGGTTTTCTTTTAATAGGTGAGGATGGGACACACATGAAATGTTAAAATTTATTATAATATATTAATATATTACCCCAAACCAATGGATCAAAAATAAAATATTTTTTAATTTTAGAATATATATGGTCCAAATATTTTCTATCAAATAGTATTTATACAAATTTCAAGTTAATTTTACCCAATATAACATATGTTTTACAACCTGGTAAATCTATTTTTGGCCTTTAATTTGTTAATAGATTGTAACTATTCTGCTATTCATTTGTACCGAATGAAACTTAAAGATTTTTTATAATATTATCTATCGTATTTAAAAATATAAAATCTTTTTTAACGAAGTTAATTTACAAAATTTTATGAATTTAATTTAAAAAAAATCCGATGAAATGTGAAAAAAACCCATTTTTTAGAAAAAAAATATATTTTAGGTTTAAACTGGTTTTATAACCAAAACAAGAATAAAATTGATTCCAATGACCTCAATTTTATTAAAAATAAAAAAAAATGAAATATTTTGTATTTTTAAAAATTTTGAAAAAAATGTAATTGTTTAAATCCTTGAAATGAATTGAGATTTTTTAATAAAATGAAATATTTTTCACTATTCATTGAGAAATTAAAAAAATCTCAAAAAAGTATTGTAAAATAATTTTGAAATTTTGATCAAAAAATGAATTTCCTTTTATAAAATAATATTCTATAATTTAGATATAAATATTTTAAATAAATCCATATTACACATGACACCCCAATTTCATTAAATTATAAATTCATCTTCCTATAACGATAAAGTTACAAAATATTTTTATAATGAATATAAAAAAAAATTATATGGAAAATGGATATTACAAAAATATGGAAATTTTTTATCTTTGAATTACATAAGATTTTACATCCCCCCTTTGGAAATTGTTTCCTCAACCTTTTATTCATTAACTTTAATGTCTGGACCTGGGTGCCACATATCTATGCCCTAATCTTGATTGTTATGTAACATTAGGTGTACCCCCCATTTGCTATTTGTCTCTAACTAGTAGATAAGATATATTATATTTAGTAGATAGAGTATAATTTTTTTATCAGTGTAGAAAACAATATAAATAAATAAACAATAGCCAAATGACTATAAATAATAACTTGTAGGATACCGTAATCAATATGACTGATATCACATGATAATGTGAAATCCTTGATAAATGACCATAAAACAAATCAGTAGATATGCCATTACTATATGTTTCAACTTTCAAATGAAAATAAAAAATAAATACAAACTAAAAAATCTCCAAGAGTGTCCTGGTATCATGTTTGATTCCCAGATCCATGCTTCATCCCACATCCCAACTTAGCTATCTTACATAAGGATAATTCCCTTATCTAATCCTCTAACCATGAATTCCATTCAGGTACAGATTAGGTATCCCTGTTAGGGTTTGAGTATAACATAGTGGTAAACCACCAGTAAACTCTAAATAAATATCCATTATATAATTGTTTATGTAGTTGTATAAAGAATAATTAAAAAAATGATAAAGTAAATAGTTTTAAAAATAAATTATTCTTTAATTAACAGTATAGGTCTCTGGGTTCATGGTGACACCCAATCCAGTAAAATAATCTTCCTCCCGTGCTGGAGTCTGAAAAATCCACCAAATGGATATCTCATTTTATACAATCATGATCCTCTATTGATCATTTAATTTCCAATCTCACACTCATAAATTGGGAGGCTAGAGCCTCCGTCTGGCACCTTTTGGGTTTCTAGATAATCATACCATATACCACAACTTTGTGATCACTTTAAAAAATATATCTATCATAGGGTCCTAGAGTGGCTGTCTCGCACCCCATGGTTCTTCGGAGGAGCATTCCCTATCCCACAATTCTGTCACAAATTTCATATCTCATGGTTCCATATTCACAATGCATTTATCATCAATTTCAAAAATTCATTACACAAAAATTTTCATAAATTCATTTATCAACCGTATTAAAAATCTCATTTCACAACCTTGAATAATTTATAAATCTTAATTTCAAATATATCAGAAATCCCTATGGGTTTCCATTATGTACGATCTAAAATCATCAATGAGTCAAATGGGATCTGCGAGGGGTTTCACAATCACATTGAATCAACTAATTAATCCATTTTAGATTGAAATTTCCCAATTCGGTAATTGAAATTTCACAATTAACACATGTCATTATAATATGGACCATTTCAATTGATAAATAGACCATATATTTCACGGTTTTTGGAGAACATTCACTAACCCACCACCCCAATATGACATCTAATTGTCTATTTGACAATTAGAGAGAGGATATTAAATTAGGATTTTAATTAATGTTAGTCTATGGTATTGGGATTACTTTTTGATGCGGACCTTTGTCAGTCTACAAAGAATTTCTTTTTGATTTGGAAAGAGTTGGTCGACATATCCATGTGTGTATTTTCAGATTTAGATGATTGAGAGGGTATGGATCTACCATCAGTATCGGGCCTGTGCATTGTTTCATGGGACATCTAGGTGGGCATCCATGCTCTGGTAGAGGTGCGCCTTAATGGCGTTGTTGCTGAGAAGGCGTAATTCTCCAAAGTCTTGTTGAATGTTGAAACCCTCTTGATTATTAGATATTGTTAATGTATCAATGTATTATAATTCTTGGTACCCCCTCTAACTATAAAAGGGGGATTATCCAAAATAATAGAAATTTAGTCCATCTGGACAAAAGACACAATGAGAGATAAGATTTAGAACCAATACCATAGACCAATATACAACCAAACACCACCATCAATACCTAGATCTAAACCATTTTCAATAGAGAAACAAATATTCCCTCTTCAATAGGACAAATAGAAAAGATATATATAAAATTTAATGGAGAATATATTACATATCAAAGAGGATTCGATCATTTAATTTGGTCTTTGATTCAATAAGAGAGGGGTTAAAATAACATTGGAATACTATAGGAGACCACAAAAAATGTCGAAATTTTTTTGGTTTGAGTAGGGGAGAATAGGGTAAAAATATAATGGCTCAATAATTTTAATAAAATTTTCATGTGGTTTTAAACCCATGATCATGGTTTCTTGGGTTATGGATCCTACTCACGGGGATCAAAATTTCACCAAAGTAGTGGGTAGTATGACCAACAATGTTTCATCCATTAAAATATCCACTGTTTGAGGGCACACAATTTGGGGAGGGGTTGTATGGATTGGAAAAACTATGTGCCACCTCCTCTACATCCAAAAATGGGATAATTATTTCTTTGGGAAAATCATACAATTTTCTTAAACCATGCACCGATTGTGCCAAGCCCCATAAGCTTCCAAATTTCTTGAATTTCACCTAAGCCCCCCAATACCCGAACAAGGTATAAAAAATAAATGGTATATGTGTACTTGAATATAAGCATGGGACGTCTATAGAAACGTCTGGATCATAAAATATCCCCACATAGTAACAACTCATCCTTGATCCATACTATAAAGTGTCTCCATGATTATGTGGTTAAAATATCGAGCTAATGAGGCCTTAAATCTTATTCCCTCTCCCATGTTTTTTCCTAAATACAACTATATTTATATAAAACTGTAATTATTGAAACATGATTTCCCTATTACACTTTCTCACTATGATCCACAACATGTTTCTGATTCTCCTCAAAGGATGCATCAACCTCAAGATCAACATCATCACTATTGATCACATGAGAAGGGATGGAGTGATATTGTTAAAGCTATGAAAAATGAAAAACATCACTCATAACACTATATCTCAATTGAAGAGATAATCGGCATGCCATTAAGTTGATTTTATCTACAATCTCAGATGGTCCAATGATCATGGGTGCTAACATGCCCTACCAATGAATCCAATGGTGAACCAAAATTTTTGACTCCAAAACAAACAAATGATAACCCTCTATAAACACAAGTGATCATCAATTTCGATCAACATATGAATTTTTTCAACTCTGATCAATATCTATATGATTTCGAATCAGTTGAAACTTCTCAAATGACTCTACAAAGAGACTCAACCCTAAAATCTCCTACTCACCCTCCTCCATCGACCATATATGTGATCTACCTGGCCTACCATAAAGTGGATCATAAATTTGGATATAAAAAATTTTCTAATTATTATTTTGATAAGAGAACTCATTGTTCACATAGTGCTTTGTTCAATCCCCACAAAAGTCTATGAATCAGGACCATATAATATCATATAATACATCTATAGTACATTCAGACATACCATCTGTCTATGAGGGTTAATCCATACCCCAAAGAACTTAGGTACCCAACAAATTATTTAATCCTGTCTAGAATCATGAATAAAAGAGTGAATGATGATCTGAAACAATACTCCATGGTACATCATGTAAATGGAATGTCTTCTGAATGTACATATACCCCAAATGATCCCCTATAAATGTATCCCTCATAGATAAGAAATGTGCTAACATCATCAATCGGTCCACAATCACCCATACAGAGTTATTTTCCTGAGGAATCCTAGGAATAAGAACAATGAATTCCTTGGAAATGTCATATCACTTCCATTATAGAATATAAAATGGTTATATAAATTAACCAATTCGTTCAGGATTGAACATGTGATACTGAATGGTGCGGAATCATGTTACGAAACCATCAAAGTCTTTTTTCCTCCCCAAACACAAAAATTGTCAATGTTGGTCACATTACCTTTTGGTGATAATAGGATTCAACTCCCACTTCCTAGAATGAAAATCCCATATAAAATCATCATTCATGCACATAGGAACAAAAACATAGTTCCAGACATAAATGATATCATCCTTATCCATATTCTAATCCAATGGTGTCTCCCCCTTAAATGATTCCCATTAAGACCAAAGACTCTAGATCCTCATATTGTCTCTCCTTGATCAAACTCATAAGTGTAGACTCAAAAATTAAGGTAAAAAATTTCATCTTCTCTTAGTCCTCTTGAACCTCAATATTCATCTCATCCAAAAAATTCATCATCTTCCACTAAAAACTGGACTCCTATACTACCCATGTTCTTATCCTCCTTAATAAATCAAAAACAATTCTTGTACCGATTATAAATTCAATTTTAATGTCAAAATTATACATATAATCAACCCATATTCACTATCATAGGTCAATATCATCCAATGAAAATATATACATTATGATATTCTCGTCAGTATTCAAAATAAAATTTTTATCCAACAAATAAAGTCTCCAAAAATGCAAGGCATAAATTACAATATCCAAATTGAGATAATACATGGAGTAATTCCATTAATGAGTGATCAAATTCCATGACCCATATACCACAACCGAATATCATTTAATCAAAATTTCTCCATGTCCAATCCTGTATGCATCAAAAATCATGGCATAATCCTCACCCATATTGGGTAGGATCAGGATTGGTGTAGGTGTAACATTATTATCTAACAACTAGAATGCATTATCAAAAGATCCATACAATTAAAACATGATCACTGTCTTTTTCATGACCAAAATTAGTTCTTCCCAAATAAGACATTTCCAAGATAAACCTCCGATAATAACCCTATAAACCCAGAATGCCTCATATATGATAAACATTCTTGGTATGTTTATAATAAGCCAATTTCTACACCTTCTCTATGTCTAATAACATACCTTCCATAGAGTTGATGTATCCGATGAAATTTTCCATATTGTTTCATAATTGAATCTATGATATCCTGGCATATATCTTATGATCAATAAAAATACTCAAGATGATGTTAAGATGTTGGGAATGATCATCTTAAGTCTAGATGTACACCAAGATGTCATCATTAAAAGAAACCATAAATTGATCCAGGTACATGGTAAATTTTTTGTTCATCAAGTCCATAAATAATGAAAGATCATTCATTAGGCCAAATGAAATCATAAAGGACTCATATAGTTCAAACCTTCATCTAAAAGTAGTTTGTGGTATATTAGTGGGTACAAGTCTCAACTGTTTATCCCATGATCTCAAGTCCCTTGTGTAATACAAATTTCCCCAAAACTAGTCAAAGATATCATCGATATGTGGAATTGGATAATAGTTATCCACTATCATCTGGTCTAGCTTCCATTATTCAATATCAGAATTAGACATTTTTTGATCCATCATAGAAAAACATAGAGAACGCCAACATGACATGCTCTTATGGATAAATCTATTATCCATCAATTAATCCAACTGAGATTGATGTTCATGAATCTCTATTGGTTCTATTTTATAAGGTGTAATATAAATGGTTTCAGCTCCATGGATGGGCTAAATTATAAACTAAACATACATTTCAGGTGGAATACCTAAGAAGTCCTCATGAAAATTCATTGTGAAATTGGTCCACTATGGGTGGAATGTAATACTGCATTATAACCCCATAATCTATCAATAGACTTGATACCTGGGTGGTGATCTCCCCCAGTTTTAGATGCACTGGCCCTCTATGAACATATTGGATATCCCACTCTCCATGATGAACACAATTGTCACCCTTAGTAGAAGTAATGTTTACTCTCATACATTAACAATCATTATGCCGTCGATATGGTACTATTTATTCCATACCATCAATAATATTAAATCCTTACATGTCAATATTTTATATATCCCAAAAGAAATGATACTCAACAATCTTAAGAGAACACCCCTTTGATAAAAATATGTTTCATGGCCGCACTCCTAATATTGATTCAATCAGGATAAACATACTCAAAAATGTCATTTTCAGACTCAAAATGTTCTAATTATGTGCATAAATGAAAGAATAAGTGGCACTTATATCAAATAATCCACTAGAAATCATAGAAGCTAAATGAATAGTCCCTCGAACTATCAATAAACAAACCTCACTATCCACATGTGAAAGCTAAAATAAATTAAACTATCCAACGCAGATTATATATAATACAGTTTGACTCAACTAAGATATTTCCTAAACATACCATGTCGACTTCCATGACCAACATTTCTAAAATAACTCCAAATTTCAGGCTGACTTGGGGTAGAATCCCCCCTTCTAGCACTCTGATTTTTCCTGGTTCCTCCATCCGTATACATAATTTTAGGGTTACAATAATATCTCTACAAGTGAACCATAATGTCATAATATTGACACCCCTTTTGTTGATATAGGCACTGGCTATGAATATGACCCAACCTACAACATCGATTTTAGTATATATAGTTACTGCTTTGAGTAACTGATCCTTCTCTCTGGCCACTCTATTTACTATTTTCCCAGTTCACATTCTCAGAGAGATTCTTCATACTCTAGTAAGTTCTACCATTTGGACTTCAAACAGAAAACATATGTATTTTACTTGAAAAATCATTTAAGCCATCATAGAATGGAGAGCCTGATTCACAACATTAACAAACCTTTTTTAGGAAATATATTATCTTGGGAAAAAATATCACATTTAAACTGATATTGGAAATGCTTCCCCATAGTTCCTCCTCTACTATAAACACTAAAACAATGTGCTTAAATCAGTGATGTGTATGTCATTATAAATTATGTACATATTCCATTATATCAACTGCATAAACTCTACTTCTTTCTCATCACAGAGCACCTAATGTAAAAAGTGTTCAAGAAAATTCTCCTGAAAGTCGTTCCATACCATGTTTTCAATGTACTCTTATTGAGTATAAATATACAAGTATTTTTTTTCTAATCTGGACAACATATAAGATTCCAATTTAACTCTCCTCTCCATAGGAGTCTTTAAATTGTCAAGGATCAGAAGGATAGACTCAATCCAAAATTCATCTCCCTCAGGTACTCCCTCTCTAGTGAAGGTAATAGGGTTATGTAACTAGAAATAACATGTTAGATCAATCATAGACAACACAAAATTCACTTTGATTCATTTCATAAACCACAGAAAGTGAGAAATTTCCCCACAGAGTGGATTTCCAACTCCATTACACAAAACTCTCTGACCCTTAAAATATACTACTAGAGCCACATTTCCAATCATGATCTGCTATCATCCTATCAAAAAACATCATCACGGAGGCATGTAACTATAAAAAAACAAAAATAAAAGGGAATTGAACACATAATTTTCAAATTTACATAAGTTATATTCCTATAAAGTTATAACAAGTCAGGCCCCACACTCTTACACATTTTAAAAAAAAGGCACTATCACTTCCCTTAATAATAGCTCTTCTGGTTATTGGCTAACATAGTGTAAAATACATTCATAATTCACATTTCTTATTAAAAACCCATTTTAACCATTTCAAATTAAGACTTTTAGAATCATATATACATTATCAATTTTTCATTAGGCACCATTTCATTTAAATAAAATTCTCAAATAATGAATTTTTCTAATTTCATCCACTTACCCAAAACCCATTTTTTTGTGTTCCTAAAATGATTTATTTCACATAAAACACCGAGCTCTTAAAATGATGGCTTCATGTTTATCTACCATGCAAGGAGTAAAATATCCAAAAATAATAACATCACACAACATGGAAATTACACAATGTTAAAAAACACTCAAATATAGCTATAAACATCAATAAAAAAATCACACCGTAGGTACTTGGGTTTTACCCCATTTTTGGTTTATTAACACCAAGAAATGAGATAATAACCAATGGCTAACCTATCCAAGTCTCTTGTATGCCTTTCATAAATACCAAGGTAACTGAAAAAAAACATTATATGACACTATACTATAAACCTCTACTCATGTGGTGCATAGTTTCTCCTAAGTGAAACATTGTTTAAAAAATATTGCCCCCCCCCACCCATGAAGATTTACCTATAGTTTAGGGTTTTTGGATAGAGGATGAAGGATACATGGTTTGGACAGACCATGCACCAACCATGCACCACCCTCTGTACCTCAAAAAAGGGGAACACCATTTCATAGGGCCAACAACATGGTTTACCTTAACTGTGTTGCAACCATGAATGGCCTCATTGACATCCAAATTTTCCAGTTTAATCGAGAAATAACCACAAAACAAAACCCTAACAAGGAATAATGAGAAAATTTTAAAATAGTTCATGGAATAAAATACAAGGAATCTCTAGAATGGTCAAGATCTATTATTACTTTAAAAATTGGGGATATTTATCCTTTATATCATTTAATGATTACCATGTTTCTTTTTTAAATAATTTTTTTCCAAAAAACCATAACCTAGTAAATCATAAAATTTCAAAACATGTCCTTTATGTGTTTAAAAATATTTTCTGGGAATTCTTTAAAAGAAAATGTTTCTTCAAACAGAACTAAATTATGTCTCATAACATGAGATTCATTTTTAAAATATTTTTTAACAAAGAAAATTGATATAAAACATTTATTTATGATAACCTTAGATGATAATATGACCGATAAGAAACTAATCTAAATAAATTCTGGATTACATACGGTCCAATGTATTATTGACTTAACGTTATCTTTTTACAAAAATTCATAATGCATTTATATGTATATTTTTTTATGAAAAACAAGATTTCCTTACTCAAAAAAATCCACCAGTTATGTAGATAACTTTTATACTTTCTCTAATCCATCATTATGTGTTTCTGAATCAATTTCACATTCTAAATCATTTCTTATTCCAATTATGGTCCAAAAAAATCCTTTAAACTAGTTCATCCCTATAAGATGGAGTTTGACACCACTTTCTATATAATACCACAAAATGTACCATCTGCATACTATGATGAAGAAAATTTTTACATGAAAACCTAAATAATGTCAGTTAATGATCCATAATTCAGTAATCATCCATTTAGTAATCATCATTAATATAATTAATGGATTGAATCATTATATATAAATTTAAATTAGATTGGTGTTTAAAATAGGTAATGAAATATAATTTTTACCTTAATGAATCTAAAAACTTTTCCAAAAATTAGATGTAAATATGAGGTCATGATCTGATAAAATGGAAGGAGGGGCTCCATATAATCTAATTATCACTTTAGCCTAAAGTATTTAAATTTCTTCCAAATATATATTAAATCAAATGGGATGAAAATTCATAGTTTACATTAAATAACAATTAGTTACCCAAATTTTAATGTTACCTAGATATTTATTTGGTAATCCAATTACAAAAGTCATTGATCTATTTTTCCATTTACATTTTGGAACTACAAAAGGTTGAATCGTAACACTTGGAAATTATTGTGTTCATTAAATTATTGAAATGTCAAACATTTCAAACTAAAATTTTTAACATATTTCTTCATTCATTCCCATGAGAAATGTTCTCTAGGATCTCCATACATTTTGATGCTATCAAGAAGAGTTGAAAATATAGGGATATGAGACTTAATCAATATGTCATTCATCAACTATGTGTCACATGAAACACACAAAAATTTTTTGAATATAAAAAAAACTTAATTTTCAATATGAAATAATATAAACTTCTCTTTAAGAAAAATAATTTAAATTTTTAAACACATAAGGTTTTTCTTATGATATTTCTTAATACTTTCTGAAAAAAATTATTATAGTGAAACCTGAAACAAAATGGAGGGAGTTCCTAACAGAATAATTTCAAATCAATAATTCATAGAATCATTAAGCAAAGGATCATCTTCAATACAGGACATAGTTAATGTAGAACTATCTATCTTTCTCAAATAATCAATAATATTTATTTCTTTACATGGATGAAAATGAATTGCAATACCATAATCCCTTATCAGTCTCATACATATTCTATATCTAAAGATTGACTCTTCATGAGTGGATATATAATTTATTCATTTATTAATATTTTTCATTTCACCCTTTAATCAAGAAAAATTCCATGTCAAATTTTTTAACAAATAGTACAACAACAAATTTAGTGTTTGATGTAGAAAAATTTTGACTATTATTTTAATTGATTCGAAACATAAGCAATTAACAGATAATTATTCATTAGAATGAAACCCAAACCTATAAAAGAGGTGTCGTTGTACATTAGAATATCACAATTAATGGATGTTAGGGCCCAAAATGGATCATTTATTATTTTTCTATTCAATTACTTGAAGCATTTATCACATTAATTTTCCAATATGAAACTAACACCATTTCACGTTTACATAGTTAATAGGATTGATAACCATTAAAGTTTTTCAACAAATTGATATAAATATCATACTAATCTAGGATAGATTTTAATCTATGTAAAATTTATAGTTTTTGGTCATTCATCAAAAACATTATATTAATAATATCAACTATTAACTAATCCTTTTTATGATATGTCTAAGTATCAAATATATTACAACCAAAAATAAAATATTATAACTTTTCAATATAAATTATTTTCATTAGAGATTTATAGAATAATCCATTGATGATTTTTTTAATCCTCATGAATATTTGAATAAATTAAAATTTAATTAATAAAAAATACCGAAAACTAATCTAAATATTCTCAAAAATATATATTCAAAATGTTCAGTAATTCAACTAGTGCATTCGTCCACCCAAATGGCTTAACAACAGACTCATAATTCTTATACCTAGTGTGAAATTTTGTATTCGGGACTAAAACATTATTCATCATTATTTAATGATAGCCAAAACTGAGGTAAACCATTGAAAAAGACTAATCTCTCGAGTGTTGATCAAGAAATTCTTCAATAAGAGTCAATAAATACATATCATTAATAGGGATGTTATTAAATTCCACATAATTAGTGAAAATCCTCATGAGACCATATTTTGTTTTAAAAAAAACAATAGGTTCACACCATGGTGAAGTATCAAGATGGATATTGTATTTATCAAGTAAATCATGAAACATGTATTTTAATTCACGCCATTTTACAGACACTATTCATTATAAGAATTTTTAAAATTTCCTTTCCATTAGGAACGAACATAAAAAAACTAAACCTTCCAATCATGTATAATACCTAGAAAATCATCCAAAAAAATTGAATATATTCATTCAATACCTCAAAATCATTCATCATAATAAATTATTAATTTTCTATAAATATGTGCATTGTAAATTTAATTTAATTCATTTATAAGTATTACATCTTATATACATGTTATCAATGTTATGAATGTATTTGTATATAAAATCCAAAACTTAGTATAGAAAATACGTTCTTTGGATCTTCAATCTATCTTAGAATGATAAAATACATTCCAATCCGTACCCTGAATAACAAAAACAATTATAATGGGAAGAAAAACATGGATTGTAGGGCAAAACCTTCCACAAATGATATCATGAATATAATTATAAATTAATGTTTATTTAATACTTACCCAAGGTGTTATTTCCAAAATTCATGAGTTCATTTATTGAGGTGAATGTTTCATTTTATGAGGAAATTTCTCATAAATTAAAGAATATATAGATCTCAAATATAAAAAGACACTAAAATTACCTTTATAAAATAGTTATAAAGATATTACCTCTTCATTTAATTTCCCAAAATCTATAGAAGTAGTTTCAAAAGATTTCAACAAATGCTTCTATATATAGTCTTGTTGCTTACAACCATTTCTTCTCTTCTTCAGACACACATTTTTATAATTACCCATGTCATTACATTTGAAATAATTTGATACCTATTTTTAAAATATGGAATTACCCCTTACAATTTTTTTTGAAATCAAGATCCATATTCCCTAACATACAAAATTATAATCACTTACAATATTTTATATGAAATTTAACATGGATTTTTTACCTCACCCTTCACAAACTAAGAACCCGATTTCCTTACCTTTATAATTTATCAATTGACTATTACTGATTTTATTCAAACTTGATATGTTTTAATTATAATAGAACACCTGATCATCATCAAACTTCATTTCTACCATTCCATCAAAATGAAAAATATTCTCATAACATTTAAATTTTTAAGATTCCAGAGATCAATGATATCTGGGATTTATTCTTCACTGAAACTGACTATTTTTTAGAAACCCTCGATAGAATCTGGTGAGTACCTTATTATTCAAGTGATGTTTTCTTCATTAACCTCCCCTAATTAATCCTCTTTAGATCTTTATTCCATGACTTTATGTTCCATTATAAGTCAAATAACCTTTGTAAAATGATTATCAAAATATAATTCATAAATGTATCTAATTCCATGGAATCAATTTCATATATTTTTATGTATGCTTAAATATTGGAAACCATTGATCAATATATACCTTAATGTTGTAAATGGAAAGAGTTAAATTTTATTTATATGAATAATCCATGACATGAAATATCATTTATAGTTCTTTAATACATCCCTTAGAAACCCCTAAGTCAAAATATCCACTAAATTAGTGTGGGTTCTATCATATAAAATGATCTAATATTAACATGTTCCAATATGATATATATAGTTTAAGATTATTATAGATTCCACAACTATTAATTAAATCCTCTATATTATTCATAATTATAAAAAAATACTCAATTCCATTTCCAACCATCTTAGGTTGGTGATTTGGAAGGATATTTTACTCACGGTTATGTCCTACTTCATTTTTCCTATTTCACCTATGGTAAACTATTCAATATATACATAGTTTAGATGAATAAAAAAGGTAATCATTAAATACTATACCATGATATACATAAATAAGAGTCTTTTAAGGGATTTATTTTTACATTATCCTTTCCTATAAAATTTTCTAATCCATTATTATGTAACAAACTATAAAGACCCAACATTAAACATTAGCTAATTTTATGTTTTATGACCATAATTTATTGTCTTATATTTTATGGATCATTAGAGTTTAGATATTTAGAGTATTGGGTCATCATCATTACATAAGTAAATATTACATCATGAATTTGACAATTACACTAAGTATCCATTTCTACCATAATAAAAAATAGTAAAGATATAACATGTTTTCTTTTAATGACATATCTTAAAATATATCATATTAACATCATCCATGTCTATATACATCCTTAAACCCATACAAACATTTGAAACCATGGGATGAACAAAAAAATTTATCATGGTACATATAAAAAGAGTGAATGAAACTTGTTAGTCCATGAATACATAAAAGAATTTTCCTTTTCTGAAATAATCATTATGCACAAAGTAATAATTTTCGTAGCTAATAATAATATTCACTAAAAAAATATTTTCATAAAATGATAGATACGAAATATTAAAGGAAAAATTAAATATTTCAATGTTTCTTTGAAATCATGGATAAATCATGAATAGGTTTTTAAAAAAGGTATACATTTCACCACTAAGAATTAACATAATAATCTCTTGATAGATGATTTCATTATCATAACATGTGAAATCCAAATATTTTATGGAAAAATCAGAGAAATAAACTATAAATCATGTATGTGAATTGGGACATCAATTTCACATCACTCTTACATCCAGTAATACAATTATAATAGCCTATAAAATAAATTCAAATAACCACTTAGGAGAAACAAAACGAGTAAATATTATCCCATTACCCTATGCTTTTTAGAGCTCTGTCTGGATCACCTAGTCATGGATTATAATTGAACCTCTTACCTTTTGTTTATAATCACACCACCATTAATCATGAACAATTCCCAAAAACCAAAACATAATCATAACTCATAAAACATTTCATATCCATCATCATAACCATAAGATATTTTTTCACGTTTTAGGAAATCAATTCTTGATATTTATATGTACATACCTTTTAATTATTTAAATTCCATGAATAAAGGGATAAATTCTTTTTTGAAGAAGATGTGAATTATATTAAAGGAATCCAATAATAATATAATGGTTATAGAGGCTGCAAAAAATATTTTCGTTGTATATATCAAAGTATAACATCCCAATTTCTATTTTTTCCTAATGTTTAGTATAAAATACACAAAATTAATCCATTATAAAAAAATTGATAAATGTAAAAAGTGATATAATATTTCCTTAAGAAAAAGTTTATGTCTACATAAATTTTTCCCAGAAATAATTTTATGAATATGTTAATGAATGAAAATGATTTAGATAAAAAATATTCAAATCATTTGAATCAATTATTTTAAGGTAATGTTTTCTTTATCTAGAGTTGGACACATCATGAATGGTCATTATTATCATAACTTCACCCCCTCCTTAAATAAAATATAATGATGGTATATAAATGATAACTCCTAAGTCTCGCAACTTGTAGGCCCCCGTATTATGACTCACATTGAGGGTATTCAAATAACATGAATGAGAGGAATTACCCACAATAATATAACTAGATCAAGAGAGAGGATTGGTCAACCATAATCAAATCCATGAAATAATATAAAAGAAAAAAAATAAGATCCCTTAATTCATGAAAAATATTAAAAAATATATATATAATTCTGAAAAAGTAAAAACTATAATCATTAGGAAAACCAAATTCTCTCATGAACATGTGAAAAGATGATACTAATTCACTGATGATTAAATAACATAACCAACAACCACTAAATACATCAAATACTCATTCCCATCATCATTTTGGAGCACAATCCAAATAACTCAAGGAAAATATTTTAGTATAAAAAAGAATAACGAAATGGGTACCCATTAACACTTTCCCCCAAGGATTCCACTCATACACCCTAACATCGTACGTCATGGAACATCCATACCATCTTTATAACATCACATCTATCCACCCCATAGCACAACCATCACACTATAAATCACCCGAACACATTGATGAAATAAAATAAAAAGCATAACCAAAATAGAATTGTATCATGAGAATGAATTGGATCAACCTCAAACCCACCTATTACCATGAATGACCAAAACCATAAGCCATATCATCACACCACACCACATCCATAAAAACATGTCCATCACATCATATGTTGAAAGTGTAATTTTAACATTTGGATATCACAACCCATGAATATCATCATGAAATGGAAGAGGGAATGGGAAAGTGTCTGTAGCCATATCAACAACCAATTAAAATTATAAAATCTAAATCATTCCATTGTTTCAAGCCTATTTAGTCATTAATAAACAATAACCAAATTTTCTCACACATCCCATTTCAAATCAACATTTTTTATCCATTTAAAAATATACCACATCAATCATTTTTAACCAATTACAATACTACTTGATCAAGTAGGACAACCCAAAAAAGAATAATCTACCCACCATCCACTTAAATCCAACTAACTCAAATTTCTACCATATCTCAACCAAATCACAACCATATATCACCACCCAAAAACACGGAAAAACATCACCACAAAATATAACAATAAAACCTCAACACACCAATGCATGGTCATCACATTACACTCTAAATCATGGCCACACCTTACCACCTCAAATCATGGATAAACCTCACTTCCCTAAATCTTGTTCACACCTCAAAACCCAAATAATCCTCATGCCTCACCACTACTCTTAAGATTTACAACACACCAAATCATCTCCTCACCACCCCATACCAAGGTCACACCAAAAAACATCATACCTTTACTACCCACAACACTATATAATAATAACACATTAGTGAATAAAATTCATAAACAATATTATTATTTTTAATTTGGTATTTTAATGGATTTAATTAAATTACTTAAGGATATTATCTCACATGTCATGATCTAAGGGAAAATATTTTTATTTGAAAAATATTATTGGTTAACCAATTTCAAATTTAGGGTGACGAAAAAAAAATCAAACCATTAAATGTTCCACAACTCATTAAAAATTATTACAAATATTTCCTCTATGGACCATGATTTTTAGGGGGGTATCAATCCCATACAATTGACAATATCACCATGATATAAAAAATTAAAAAATATTTGCATCGTTTCCACTTCCCCATAAAATCATATATTATCAGATTCTTTAACTGTAATCAAGATGATAAAACAATATTACAAATAGATAATAAGAGTAAACACCTCTTATAAGATAAAAAATTGATAAATTATGGATTCTATACTGTTAGGATCTTTTCTTATCTCACCATGCACAAAAGGGAGAAATAAGATGTTACTAAAAGGCAAAACATCACATGAGAACCCTAGATCAATATGAAATCATCCAAAAGATCATTAAAATTTATCCCATTAGAACCACAATTCAAAGATACGCACCTTAGTGTATCTCTATCATAATAACACATGGGAAACAAATAATGGAGGAAGTATGTCTTACCACTATTCACCAAAACAAAGCCACGAGAACCTGAGGATTGAGGTGATGAAATATGGTTTGGAAATTTTCTCAAAACCTCCAGGGTTATGAAAACAGCAAATAGGTATTAGGTGCATGAATGAAGTTAAATCTGACTAAGAAACCCTATTACATAATTAGAGATGTTGTTTTCTTGAAATTAATTTTAGATTCACATCATGAATTCCATATGGGATATGGATTATAATCCATGAATCCATTTTAGGTTATGAATTTACCCTATCTAAGGTTTCATTGGCCTGCATTAATTATATTTCATGAATTAAACATTCTTAAAATTAATTTTTATTTCATGAACTACTTCTCTAGGTAATACCCCAGGTCTTTTTGAAATATTATTTTTGGAATAAAATAAAATTATTTGATATATTTCATTGCATGATACACAATGTTAAGATTTATTTATAAAAAACACCCAAATTATGATTCATTCTGTGAAATAATGATAATATCATTAATTACACACAATACTAAGATATCTGGCGTTATACACAATAATGAATTTTTTTAATAGTCTGGGTTACACACAAGTACTTGTTTTACCGAATTCCATTAATATTATTATATTAAATGAAAATTATCTATTAGATATTACATTTGAATTTATGAATATGATTAAATAAATTATGAAAATATATGCATTGATTCATTGGTTATCTATTAATTATAAATTAAAATAAAAAACACACTAAATATTAATTAAATGTTTTAATAAAAACAAATTTTGTTGCATAATGGAGTTTTAACCTAATAAATTATGTTACATGTTGTTAGTGAATTATCATAATGAAATAAAAATGTTTTATATTCAATAAATTTTTTTAATCATCCAATAGACTTTATAGACATAATATATGAACAAATCCAATTTTATGTATAAAAATAGTATTTTTGTAAAGAATGTTTTGTCACCTTTTAATTGAATAGTTATTTTAGGACTAAATTATGAAAAATTTATTAATTTTATTTGAAAAATTAATCGTCAATTTTGATAGGGTAATTTCAATATTATATTCGGGATATGATATATTTTTTAATATTTATTTTTTGGGAAATAGTAAAAAATACTGGATTTTAATAGAAAACAGAATTTTCATCAAATTGATTTTTAATGTAAAATTATATTTTAAATTGGTTTTGAAGTAAAATTTGATCAATAAAAAATACATTAATCCAGTTTATGTCATTATAAAGATACTTATATTTAATTTTTATATATAATAATTTTATGGTTTTGAACATTTTCACATCAATAACCTGTTTTCTCATCACATTTGTATGTTTAATTTTAAATTAAATTCCAAAAAAATTGTATAGGGAATTTGAAAAAATAGATTCTATAGTTTTAATCATACAAATTATTATAATATAACAATTTAAAATTAATTTTTCTTCAAAATGATTATTGAAAACATATAAAATTAATTATTGATATTATATTTAAAATATGGTTTTGGGCATTAAATTCATTTGTATTTAAATTAATTTTACACATAGATAAAATTTTTATTAAAAAATTTGGATTGATATTTAAAATCAATGGGTATAAAATATATAATAAATATATTCTAAATTATAATACAAAATTATGAATTACCAAGGTAAATAAAAATATTCTAGTTACCATTCCAAAAACTATAAATATAATATTAAGTAAACTCAATTAATAAAGAATAAATTGTTATAAGTTGAATTTATTTTTTTCAAGTTATTTATAAAACAATTAATTACTTATCTACATTATTGTTAAATTTTGGAGGGGCATGGGGTAAGTGATACCACCCAATAGTGTTTACCTTTTGGTATTTACCAGAATTCCACTCCTCTTACACTATAAAAGGGCACCCACTTTACCAAAATCTTCAAATATATGAGGACATATGGATCACAAAACCCTGAAAAAAATAATTTCAAAACATACATAATATACGTTTATAACCCTTAAATTTTAAATAAATCCATACAAGGAAGTCCATTATTGAAAATCGGAAGGAGATACCTGAAGAAGATATAATGTTTATAAAACCAATTATTTTATATCTTCCTCTAACCCATAAACTTATTTTTATATCATAATTTTTATAATAACATTAGTATCATACATATTTTTTTATGTTTAGTATTTGACCTAAATATTCAAAAACCTCCATCACATGGGATATACAAACATCATTCATGTGTATAGAGGACTATCGCCTCGAGAACCAATGTTGTTCGTTCTTCCATTACCACATTTAATGGATGCTAATAATGATATATTTATATTTTATATATGATATATATTAAATTTATGATGTTATTAATATTTTTTGAATTTTTATATATTACATAAATTCATTATTTCCATTTTTTGGGAATACGATAACGTTGTTCGTTTGAAGGATGGACTACCACCTCACGAAGTGATATGATTCATTGACATTTTACATTAAATGTATTTAGGATGGATTTTTTTATAAAAATGAGATATATAAGAAAAAAAAATTCTACTATAATGATAATATTTATCCTTTACATATCTTTATATCCATGTGAAAATAAAATAGAAACGTAGTTTATGAACATGTATGACCTACGGTCTCTATGAATGGTGTATTTTATTTCCTACTTATATATTTTTACTTTATTATAAAGATATATATAATGATTATATATAATATTTATAAAATATTTTACATTCTATAAATGAGGAAATCATGATCATATTAAGAGGACCAAAAAATAACAAGTCATAACATATACGAAAACGTCGTTATTACACAAATCATAAATTTAACAAGGTATTGTTAATAAAAGGGTAATATTAAGTCATAAAAAAATCATATATGGTATTATATGTATTAATATGGTTATATTTTATATTTCTATAAAACATAAATTTGTTATACAAGAGGTTTGAATGTGTACAAAGGATTTCACAAAATAATGTAAGTGGATTTTTAGTCTCACATTTATTTCTGAAAGTCTTATGCCATATTCACTACAAATTTATTTAATGTGGTGTTTATTATTCCCAATGAAATATTATACCATGAATTTAATTTATTTAATTATATTATATATTTCAATTGATTTTATTCATTCATGGGGATCAGGATTCAAATGTTACTCATATAGTATTGGATTTTCATCTCACTTTTTACTTTTATGAAACACATGTATATTCACTACCTTTTTCTCATATGTGGTGTATATACTTCCAATGAATGTATATTAGGAAGATTATAATAGTTTTTTATAAATCCATTTTATGATCTCTCTTTCATGGTGTTTATGTTTCAAAAGTAACCAAATCGGTAAGGGATTTGTTTCTCATTTTTCCTTCATTGAGACAAATGTTATGTTATGCACCGATATTATTTTACCAGGTTTATATACTGTACCATTGACCTATTACAAAGTAAATATCATTATTTTAAATATATTGTAAGCTTAATTTAATTTTTTTATTTCTTGGGATAAGGATTAAATGTTACCAAAGTGTTAATAGATTATTTTTACAATCTCATTGTTTATCCGGGTTGTCTACGATTACGCTTACATTAAATAAATATTTTGATCTGTATCTCAAGAATACTCATTTATTATCATATATATGGTTATTCATTATATATTCATGTAATGGAACCATTTTTATATTCTTTGGAACTTATTATAATTATGAAAAATTTTTTAATTGAATTCGACATTCTCAATCCCTTTAGTCGAAAATCTGTGTTCTTTCAAAAGAATATTGTCTTAAAAGATTTTCAATTTTTTTAAATTATATTTTAATTTAATTTTGAAGGAAAACTATTTTTAAAATGTTTTATGTTTGGTAAAGAGTTTATAATTGTTTTCAAATATTACATTATAGGTTTTCATGGTTATTTTTATAGAAAAAGGGTTTTCGAAATGTTTTATGTTATAAAAAGAGTTTCTACAAGGGGAAAGGATATTTTTATAAATAAATGTTTTAAATGATATTAAAAAATTATTTTCCATATATGAGGACCTAATTTGATAATATTTATGTTTTACTGGGGATATTATCCCAGTATTCCAATCATATTCTTCCTCTAAATGTTCTATATTTTGGTAACATGATGATTATAATATCCATTTTTCCATGGGTTAATAATTTTTCATTGAGATTAATGTGGGGCACATTTTTTTCCTTGAGTTAATTAGGTTAAGAATGAATAATTGTTTTTATGTGTTTTTATGATGATATGAAATACATTTTTACCTTATTGATGTTTTTATTCATGGAAATTTCTTATATAAGGTAGTGGAAAAGATAGAACATAGTAAGAACATTGAATGTTATGCAATGGGGTCGATCAGATAGTACTGTGAAATCCTACTATAGAATATATGATGTGGTGGCCCAAATTGTTTTCGGTAAACCCATTATAGGCTCTATGATAGGGTGGACCCAATAGCGCAATGTATGACTGTTATAGCTTATATGATGGGGTGGCCCATAAATCCCTTGGTAAGACCATTATATCTTATATGACGGGGTGGCCTAGATACCGCCAGGTAAGCTGGTTATAGATTATATGATGGGGTGGCCTAGATATCACCATGTGAGCTCATTAAATCATTCATTATTGGTACTTCAATATAGTGATGTCATTCATTGGGTAAATTTTCAGATCTCATGAGATAGATATGACTGTAACAGTATGTGAATCTGGTTTAGTAAAGGAATTTGTATGCTCTGATGATTCTAGAAGTGAACTTTAACTAATATAAAAATTAATATATTTGCATACGTGTATTTCTAAAAAATTCATGCCTTATTCTTATGTAATTATCTCAAGGACTATAGTTTTGATTCTATTTATGATTGATGTTGTTATATTTTTCAATATTGATTCCATCAATAACATGTATGATCTTTGATATGCATGGTTTAATGTTCAAATGTTATGATCATGTTCTCAAACCCTTATGTTTATATTATGCTTATGTACCCCACTTATTTACCCTTATAAATTATTTGAGCTCACCCTTTCTTATGTTTCTATAAACCAGGTAAATGAGAATGGTTTTTAGTATGATCAGTAAGTTGTAAGTGCCCTATGGGAAGAATTGAATATCATTCCCAATTTGAATAGAATGTGATCCATCTTTCCAATGATACTAATCAATAATGGTCCTCGAGTTTGTACTTTATTAATGATCTAAAAATTAATAAAAAAATGATGTAATATCAATAGAAAGATTCCTGGGTTTTTGTAGTTGGTATCAAGGGAGGTTTTGTCAAACTTTGAGAACTAGGATGAGAATGTATTTTTGAGACCAACTAAGTATATTTATAAGGATATTTCTATGGACATATCTGTGGATAAGTCAAAGGATGAGCTATAATATAAGAAATATTATTTGAATATTGGTAAAGGATAAAGTGATTGGTTTTAAGAACATAAATCATTGTATAGATTCTAAAAGTGTATTTTTCTTTAGAACAAATGAACATATGGGTAACAACCCCAAAACACCGTATTCTGATAGAATAGAATGGGGATTAGTTAATGATAATGAGCCTTTCTGCCTTGATGGTTTGAAACATCCAGAGGATATGCTTCAGAAATTTAAAAATTATTTCTAAAAAATCATGAAGGATTTATCTAGATGATGATCATTGATGAAAATGGTTAAGTCTATAGTGACAAATATTTAAAATAAGGATTCATGATTTAGAAATTCTATAAGTGATTATTAATGATTATTTGGTTTCCCACCATGATTAGTGTTGCTAATATTATTCTTCTTGGTTTTGGAAAATTGTGGGAACTTGAAGAAACTATGTTAAAATTGAATGAGATGGATAATTTTCCAAAGATAATCCAAATCAAATTATAATTGGAGTAAAGGATGTTGTGATTATGCCTAATCAGATTTCACAGAAAATGATTTACAATGTGTACCTTATCCAAATCTTGATCTCACTAAAGAAGGGAATGAAATAGTTCTATGAAAATTTAGGTTGTGGCGACCATGGAGGAAATATGATTTTGTTTTTTTTATGTCATGACTGTTAGAAGAAACACCCATGTTGATTTGTTATATGAAAACAAATTATGTTTTTACTATGGAAAGGAAAGACACCAAATAAGTAACTGTAAAAGAAAAATGAACTGTTTAGTTAACAAAATGGATGAGAATAATGTCACCCCGATTGTATCATATAAGGTTGAATTATTTAAATTTGGAGGAATGGGAAGTATTTAAATTTATATCATGAATGGAATTTTCATGGAGATAATAATCAAGGTTGTGTGAGTAATGGTTATATTGTTGATTATGAAGAGACTGTTGATGACATGTGAAAAGAAAATAAGTGTTAATGAATAAGATGATGACATGTAGTTAATTTATTAATAATTAATTGGCATGAATGATTCATTTATGCATTGAAATTAAAATATTGTATTATATAAAGTGTGAAATATATAAGTATTATTAAATATAATTTTATTTTGTTAAGGATATGACAGAATATGTTGAATTGTATTGATGACTTAGGAAGTGATTTTTTGAAATGGATATATTTTCTATAAATCATATTTTTAATGAATGTCAACATTTAATATGATCATGATATTAGGAAAATGCATTGTAGTTTGGATAAATAGTTGATAGATATAGATATATTACATTATATATTTTTTATGACCTCAAAACTGAATGAAGTTTTTTAGAACGTGATTTATTTTAACGTCCCTCTCCTTTTAATTGGAATATTAAGGTGTAGGATCATTAGTTTTGTTTAAGAGACTTTGACAAGATTCCTAAGTTAGGAAATAAATGACAAGGGGCTTCAATACTTGTGGTGGACGATTTTCCCCTTGAAAATAAAATGACCAACTAAACACCCCATAAACAAGTAATCCATTATATGATGCATGATAACAAGGAAATACAACTCAAAATTTCATTTATAAAAATAATAATAAAACATAGTACAATAGTAGATGACTAAAAAACAAATGTATGGAGAAGAAAAATAAAATATTCAAAGAGTTGATGGATAACTCCAAGCTCCAAACAAGATATATTCTCCAACTCCACAAAACATCCCAAGAATCATGATGTACGGCTAATGATGTGTGATACTTTACCATTTACCATGTCTCAATGAATTAAATCTTTAGGAGCACCAATGTGCTAATGAATGGGTGAGTAAGGAAACACAATATATTTTTCCGCATTGAATTCCCTACTCACACCACTAGGAATGAACATGTTACCACATTTATATAAAATAGTTTATATAAAAAAATCTCTAAAAACAGTTTATAAGTAAATATAATCTAGTTTCATATTAAAAGAGTTTTCCCAAATACAATAACTTGTTCCATTTAAAAAACTAGACAAATCACTAAAACAATTTCATTTATTCACCCCTCGGAAGACCCCATTTAAATATATATATCCACATATCCACATGTCCACAAATCAACACATTCATGCTTCATACTCATGATAGGTTTTTCATTTATATACCAATTCATCACAAGGTAATTAAATCCTAGGGGAAATTACACATTTTGTAACGAGCACAATTTCAAATTTAAAAAATGTGTTATAATAAAATATGATCACACACCACCAATAATTCCCTAAAATTAGGCCAAAAATATTTTGTTTCCAAAAATACATTTCAATAAAACCATTATTTTATTGAAAACCTATCAAAAAACCCTTTCAAATCAACCATTAAAATTAATTTTAATAAAATAATAATTTTATTTACAAATTTATGAGTAAACCATAAACCATAATTCTATCAAATCCAAATTTTAAAACCAACAATTGAAAATCAATAACCAATGATATTTCTACAAAACACTAAATTTCTATGATTCCAAAAATACATAACTCAATAGGGTTTTAAAAAATTATTGAACTAAAAATTACTAATCAATTTCACACAAGAAAATGAATTTAAAATAATATTTTCAAATTCTAAATATTTTATTCTAATGTGATGCCACCTACCATGGAAATTTGGTGAAAATGATAAATGACATGAAATACATCCACAAAACTGGGTTCAATATCCAAAAACAAACCTTAGATCTCTTTGACTATCATCAAAAAGTCCATATATAATAATATTTTCCATAAAAATATTTCTTATCTTTCTGCGGCGGATATAGATCAATGAAATAAAGAGAGAGGGATAAGTGGATCTATGGAAAATGACAGAGAATGACTAAGAACGATGACTTACCAAGATAATATGGAATTAAATTACTAATAGAATACTTTATATTGAAGGGAGAAGACTCTATATCATTTGAGAGGATAAAATATCATTTTAGAGTCAGTTTGGTGCAAAATGAGTGGCTAAAACATTAAAAAAACCTAGATCCACTTTTTTGGATCATATTTTTAAACCATGCATGGTTAGTCACGCTGTTAGACAAACTATGTGATAACTATGTGCCAACCACTGCCATATGTTAGGACGTCACATGGTTGTATCCAATATTTTCTTACACATGTTCCATCTATCCCAAAGCCCACTATATAATGTTTCATTTTTTTCTTGGATACAATATGGTTTGGACTATCTTTCCACATACCATGCACCACCCATTCAGCCCATGTGTCATTTTTCACGGTTTCCTATAGATGTTTCTTGGTTTTCCCAAACTGTGAAGCAATCATGAAGCTATAGAAAATCCCCAAAACACTCCCCATTTTCATCAAAATCCCCCAAGAAGCACCTGTATTCTATACATACATAAAAAATTATAAATAAATGGTTACCTTACTAAAACTGAGGGTGCTACATTCTCCCAACCATTGTCATTTCAATACCTATAATGTAGAAAACCACAGTTCCTCTAAATGAGTTCCATCAATTTCTCTTTCATTTCCTTATCCCATACCCATGACTCTTTATGAATCTTACTGTGTTTCCAAAAACTTGTACTAGGATGATCATTTCATAGTAAAGACTTTATATTTCCTATCCACAATTTGCAGCGAGATATGTACCAATAAAGAACATGATCTACTTCAACATGGTGCCATTAAATCACATGGTCATGGTCAGGATAATACTTCATTAGTTTAGATACATGAAACACAATATGCACCACACCGAATGGTGGTGGTAATACCAACCATTATGTCATCTCACCAATCAACTCATGTATCTCAAAACGGCCTATGTATCTAAGAGATAACTTCCCCTGCTTCCTAAAATTATGATTTCTAGTCCTTAGAGAGATCATTAATAACACATGATTACCCACTATGAATGAAAAAACATATTTGATGATAAACCTATGATTTTTGAAGACTCTATGCCATCTCCATCCATTTACTAACCAACAAAATTCTCTCTTTTTTTGTTGAACAATACTTGAAATAACTGGGGAAATCTCTCATATTTCCACCCAACTATGTGGTGAATGAAAAGGGTTCCCATAAATTCATTTAAATAGTTCTATATCTATCAATCCATGATAATTTTTCTTATATGTGAACTCCACTAAAGGTAAGTGCTCTTCAAATTAGCCACTAAAATCCATTACACAACCCAAAACTTTTCTTCCAACATTTTTATCATTATTGTAGATATCCCATTCATCTAAGGATGATAATCCATACTCATGGTCAACTGAGTCCTAAGCTATTTCTGTAAGGATTTCATGAAACAATATAGAAACCTTAAATCTCTATTTAACTCTAATGAAACCGGTAATCTAGGTCTCTTTTCCATTTATAACATTTAGATTTAGGAAAAACTACAACATTATGATATTCACCTATAGGAATGAAATGAGCCAATATGGTAAGACAATCCATTATCAACCATATGACATCACATTTCAGAACCATTATTAAGAGACCTGTTACAAAATCCATAGTTATTTGCTCCCATTTCAACACTAGAATATGAAAATACTGAAATAGACTTGTCAGTCACCAATGCTCATATCATTAAACAATACTATCCACTTGGTCTTCATTCCAACAAAAAAGAAATGTAATTTTAATTTCTGTAGGTTCTTGGTATAGTGGAAGAATGGGTGGGATGGTTCCCAGCATTAATTTTTTCCATATTCAATGAAAAATCTATGATCAATGTGATACTGAACGTTGTCATCCATGGAATTAAATCAAATAAAAAGTCAAAATAAATAGAAACCCAGAACCAAAATATTGGATCAATATTTTTTTTATTAATTTAATTAAATAATAATTAATACCTAGGTGATTCCTTCTTGGTTGATGCATTTGACCATATATCCACAGTTGTACCATCATTGTGTTATTAAGAACAAGGGTAGATCTCCCCTAGAATTGATACACACGTGTTCGACATATCTCCAAATGAAAATGAAGGATTATCTGAGTGTTATCATATAAGATCCATGTGATTGTGATGTATACCTTATATTTCCTTGAGAACCGCTTCTAGAGCGTTCCCCTTGATCTTTTCATGTATGATCTCTCTCATTATTTAGAGAATTCTTGGAAATAAAACAAACTCTCTAGGCCTGCGATATTTTCTCCAATTTTTTTTGTACGACTCTTTCCGAATATTTTGGCATGTCCTTGGAAAATACTAGAATAATATAACCCAGAATGTATTTCTCTAGGGAAATAATAGATAATTTTCAAAATTTCCTTTAATTATTTTCATAATCCTGGAGAAACCATCTTATCAAATAGTAAGAGTAATATTATTATTTCCTGAAATGCATTTAACATGGATGTTTTTTAATATATATTATTTATTCAAATATTATTAAATTTTATTATTTCTCACTAGACCATTAAACTTGGTTCACCTATAGAACGTGCATATCGAACACCTTGGGAAAGAATTTATCTATGAAATATCATTTTCAATAAAGGTCCGGATATATTAACTCTTGTTAATGAACAGAATGGATAAATCCTCTCTAGCATTATTCATTAATGAAATATTACTCCTGACACACCAAATGTATCATACCATACTGAAAACATATACCATCTTGGTTTTCATCAATACATCTTATTGTGTAACTCATGATATCAATTAACAATAATATTAAAGTCTAAGGACCAATACACATGTCTGCATATAGGAACATCCAATGACATACTTAAATATGGATTTCTTACTGAAAGGCCTTTTCATAAAATATCCTCCTATACATTACCAACTGAATAAACCTTGAGATGGTGCCTTAAAGTCCTATTATTCTCCACCCATGATAGAAAGTATCATTTGGGCCCCTCAAATGATATCATCTGACGATAGAATATATATTCCAGAATAGTGTCAGAACACTTATAGGTTCTCACCATAAGAGGGATACACTATGACCTTTCAGTGCGACAGTTACTCTTAGTATATTGTCACAAAAAATGTTACAAATAAGAACAATACTGATGTGATAATGAATTTATTATTATTCAAAACCATGAATATAGGTTATCATAATTTACAAAAGATGTTTCTTATAGGGTACCTACTCCAACAGACTCCCACTTGATCTTAACCCAACTATTAATGACCTTCGGTCTGCTAACTCTCAAATGATACTCATTATTCTACGGAAATATGCCTTTAGTCTAGGATTACCCTATATTCTATTCCATGGATACTTTGACCACTGAAAATTCACCCCTTTGATAAAAATCCATCAATAGGTGAAACTTTTGGATTATGTGCATTTTCTTTTGATGTGACCTCGTCTCTTTTCCAAGATCCACCGCTGCATTATTATTACAATACAATGTGATAGGGTCTTTACTGCTAGGGACCACATCAACCTCCAGGAAAAAGTTCCAAATCCATATGTCATCATTAGGGGTATCAGAAGCCATTGTGTTCTCACACTCTACTATAGAATGAGCTACAACAAGATTCTTTGAACTCTTGCAGCTCACAGATCCTCAATTGAGACAGGAAACATATCCTGATTATGAATTCAGATCATTGAGATCAGTTTGAATAACTGCATAATTATACCCTCTAATGAAAATATACTTTTCTCTTCTATACACCAGGAACATATCCTTAGGTCTTCTCATATAATTTTGTATAGTCTTAGAAAAATTTATCCAGTATATTCATGATATCTTCCAACAATGATTAATATATATAAAACATAAATTATAGTATATAACTGGGAATACATGATTGATCTTATCACCAAAGAATTTGGGATCTAACATATTCTATCATTGTCTATTTGGGTCTGGGAACACATTTTCTTAGAAAGATGTAAAATGCGTGACATGAAACAAATCCCCTCTCAAATTGTTCGATAATAAATATCTGTAGTATCTGGTCAATATATGTACTTTCTCTTATTCTAAGAATATTCTTGGATCTATCACAGATGATCTTGATCATTAGAATAAATGCTTCTTTACTTATGTCCATCATAGAGAAGAACTTGTTGAACCAGTCCTTAATAGATTGTGAGACTCATATATTATTTCCAATAAGTAATATGTCATCAACATATACATGAAAGATTATTATTATATTCCCAATAAACATTTTGTAAACACATAGATCATATTCATTTTTAATGAATCTAAAGTCATTTATAGATTCATCAATTATAATGTTCCATCACCTAAATTCTTTCTTCATTCCAAAAAATGATCTTTCAAACTTGAAACTCCTTTGGGAATCTTCTAGAATCCCAAATACTTTTGGTATTGTCATATAGACATATTCTTGAAGGTTCCCATTATAAAATTCAGTTTTGACATCTATCTACCAAATCACATTTTCAAGGTAAGCTGTTATGGAATATATGATTCTGATGGATTTAAACATGGACACTAGTGAAACAGTTCCATGATAGTCTTGTATTTGAAGTTGTTTAAACCCTTAATCCCCCAGACATTCTTTATAGGTACTTACATTACCTTCCATGTCCTGTTTCTCTTGAATACCCACATACACCCAAAATTATTTACATAAACTAGCACATTGACCAGAACCCAAAAAGGTTCTGATACATGGAATACATCTCAGAATTCATAACTTCTAGCCATATTGTAGTTTATGAGTTCTCTACTACATCCATAAAAGAGTGAGGTTCACTATTTTCCAACAATAATGATTCACCATACTTGTTGAATAGAATATCATATCTCTTTGGTTCTCTTACCTCTTGTACACTCATAAGCAGTACATGTGTTTCAGGAACCCATTATTCCATAGGGTCATATAGAACTTGTTCATGTACCAACTCTTTTGTATCTAGAACAATAAGTTAATCAAAGTCAATCTATCTCTTTCTATTCTTTTTGATGGTGTTCTCCCACTCCAGAAAGATGAATTATCTTGAAACAATCACATTCTTGTTTTTTAGGTTGTATAGGTAGTATCATTTCATTCCTTAGGATAACCAATAAAGATACAATTAATTCCCTATGGTGATTTTTTGTTGCCTGATAAGGACTTAACAAATTCATTACATCCCCATACATGTTTATGAAATAAAATGAGTTTCTTTCCAATCCATATCTCTAAGGGATTTCAATTTTCCGCTTTATTTGGTACTCCTTTTAATGTGTATTCCCCAGTTTGTAATGCATATCCCTAGAAGGATAATGGTATATCATCATGACTCATCATTAACCATACCATTTCCAACAAGGTATGATTCCTTTTTTAGTAAAACCATTCCACAATGATGTATAAGGTTGAGTTATTTGAGATGGAATCTCAAATTCATGTTAAAATTTGACGAATTCTTGGTTAAGATATTCACCACCTCTATCCGATTGAAGCTTGTTTATCTTCTCGCCAAGCTTGTTCTCAACATCAGTCTTCAATTATATGAATTTCTCAATGGAATCAGACTTATACAAAATTAAGTAGATATATCCATATCTACTCAAGTAATTAGTAAATGTTATTAAGTAAGTATATCTACATCTAGATTCTACTGGAAATGTACCAGTCACATTAGTGTGTATTAATCCTAGAATCTCTATGGCCCTTTTACCATGTTCATGAAATGAAGGTTTGGTTATTTTCCTTTGTAAACAAGTGTTGAATCTATCAAAGTGGTTTTAGCTTAGATTAGTCTAAAAATACATCTTGATATATCGTTGTCAAACACTTCTCATTTACATGACCAAGGCAGTAATTCCACAACTGGGTGTTATACGATTCATGTGAACCATATTTGTTATTGATTTTTGATATAAGTTTTAATAATTTAATACATATAAACGTTTATTTATATGTGTC
Source organism: Viscum album (assembly GCA_963277665.1). NCBI lineage: Eukaryota > Viridiplantae > Streptophyta > Magnoliopsida > Santalales > Viscaceae > Viscum > Viscum album. Next base: position 2,050,979,263 of record OY728137.1, read on the forward strand.
ATACTACTACATATTTTGTCTTTATAAAAGAAAAAAAACATTAGTTCAGACCACAAAAATAAACCCATCTATATGTAAACATGATACATAAATTATGTTTTCGGTAATATAATGTACATAATAACAATCATGTATAACCAAAATTATTCCAGTTTGCAATGAAGGGGGTAGTCTCCAATGGAAAGAGTAGCTAGCCTTGCACCACTGACAGCTCGCAGATCCACCTCTCATCTATAAATTTTCAAAAAATGATTTGTTTCCTGAATTTTATTATAATTGTGAGAACAAGCTATATCTAATACCCAATGTGTAAAAATGTAACGATTTCACTTGATAACAAATGTACCATTGGCATCTGCTTTCCTCTAGGTGTATTTCCTCTTCTAGTGTCCTGACTTTCAATATGAAAAAAACACTACCTCATTTTCGTTTCCCTACCTTTGGATTTTCATCTTCATGGTCAGAAGGTGCATGGGGATTTAGACTATTTATAAGTCATAGGCCTATTTTCAAGGTACTTTTTCTTCCTATTAACTGTTAGCACTATTGGTATTCAAATCCCTATGTTCTTATCCACTTGGTGAATTAATGTTATAGGTTCTTATAAACTTTTTTCATTATTTTTCATATTATCATTCATAAAAAAACTAGAGAAGGCATTGGGATGTGATGTAAGTATGAGATCTTAATGCAACCCATCTAGGATTTTAATCCCTATGATATCCACATTTTTAATGTAGATGATAAGAATGAAAAAATGAATCCCATCCGGCATAAACTCTTTATCCATAGTCATGAAAAAAGAAATTTGAGATCTCACACCTCTCTTGTCTCACCTTTTCTTGATAGAGATCCAAAATGCGAGACATCATGATATAAGCATTTATTTTCTCTTGTTTCTTCAAGGTATCATTAGACATGGCTGATATCATGAATCAATAAACATATATATCATCATTTAAATGTTCCTAGTATAGAGATATCTCTTCACCACTCGCCTTATACCTAAGCGCAACTGGTAATAGTTCTCCCAAAACATACAGTTTCATCTCATGGAGATGAATGACCCATAAGAGCCTTTTCCACTACTCAAAATTAGTGTTGATGAGAAGTTTTTAGATATAGATTATAAATCCCAATCATATGTTTTATTTCATTTTTATGTTGTTTCTACATATAATATGAGCATAATTTTAGTAATTTATCTGATAAGATTTTGAAAAATAAATAATTATTTTATTTATTAGTGTCCCACTATTTTATCAAAACCCAATAGCCCACACCATTGGCTTTGAAATATCTAGTTTCATTAAAATTCTACTGGAAAGGATCCATATTCCATTCTCATTACCCAAACATTGGATGTTCATGCAACTTGAATGGTTATCGGTAGGAATTCCAAATACCAAATGCATTAACTCATAAATCCTGGATCCATTGAGTGGACTCCCTAATCCTAATATCATTAATTTAAATTTAGTTACATGAAGTCCTACTTCAGAAGTCTACCTTTGACTTCAACAAACATTCGTCAACCCAAAACCTCAAAATAGAATTCCCCTCTAATTGGAAGCACCCCAACATTGGATGGTCCAGAACATTGAACTATGTATTGATTCTATCTGATGTAATGGAAATATATATCGACTAAATATTTTAGTGAGGGATTTTATCCCTTAGTAAAAAATTTCCAATTATTATTTTTCCAATGATTTTTAATATTAAGTAGGATTACTTATGTGATTTACAACGTCTTCATATAATATTTATGAATAAGTCAATTTATTTTAGATCCATATTAATATGCTTATTAATTCATTAATTTTGTGATCACCAAAAAACATTCATAATGAAATAACCATGCATTTGAAAAAATTAAAATAAATTGTATGAACATGATATTTTTTTAATGGTTAATTTATCTAGAGAATGGAAAACTAACATCTTCTTTAGGGATAAACACTGTGAACTATTGAAGTTTCGTGTCTATAGATTTCTACCTGTCCAACATTGTATCTCCTTGGATTGGTGTCACCTCCGATTCTAACATAAACAACGTCCACTATCTTTGGAGCGTTTTCCATTACATATGATTTAAAAAAAATGTAGTTTGAGGGTAATGGGTGGTTTACAAAAAAGAATCCATGGGAACATAATCCCTATATATTAATGGGGATAGGAGGAAGGTAGGTCAAAAATTTAGTTTAATAATAAATTAATTGGAAACCAATCATATACAAAGGTTTTGTCCAACTCGTGATCATCCAAAAGCATCTAATGGAATACGAATTTAATAAAACAATCATTTAATTGATTGATCATTCTTATTTAAGAAAAATAATGATCGGATCTATAAATTATTATCTTTAATTAATCAATAATTTTATCATAAACCGTTTTTATTTTTTTTCAGATTCTCATCCATTACAATTTTTAACAAATTAATAAATTAATTTAAAATTAACTATGTACATAACATGTACCTTGTACATAACCCATTTAATATCTATCCAAAACTTCTAAACATGTATTATACTTTTATAAACATTATTAATTGTGATATATAGCATGAACAAAGAATGATAACTATAAAAAAAATCATTTATGATGTGAATATCTTGAATATTATGCAGATGTTAATAAAAAATTATATATATAATAAAGGTTATCACATGGAATGTCCCAAAATTACACCCACATGAAATTTCACATATAAATTGTTACATAATAGAATAAATTTTAAATGTATGTAACTGGAAAATGTGCACTGCATGTAGATTTGATCTACACGGTGTGTAAATTCTTCACCGAGTATCTAAAGTATTTTCCTTGGGACTCGGTGTGTGATGCATACTTTGGAAATCTTGGAGTACATGACATGTCCAGTGGGTTACACACCGTGTTGAATCTGTGATACACAATCATCAATCGGGTAGGCCATGTGTGGAATACATGGAATAGTTCGGACCTGAAAGGGGTTACATGTCATGTCTAGTGGGCCACATGGAATTTAGTTTGGCTAACTATGAACCATACTATCCTAGTAACATGTGGTGTAAAAATTAAATACAAAGAATTCCATTAATGCACATGGGTTTAATAATTTCTGAACTACTCTGTATACATTGAACATAAGTACATGGAATGTAATTCCGATTACATGGAATTTAATACTATGTCAATTGGAAAAAATACATAGCACCTACAGATAATATCCTAGATATAGTTTTACTCATAAAATTAATCATTTCCATTATATCTCTATGAAACGATAGAGGAATAAACAAATCTCATCATTCAGATTGAAAAATAACAATTAAACCAGAATTCAGAAACTAAATTATAAATGCACAATTCACTAAGGATTATTAAGTAAATATGAACAATACTATGCCTACCCATTCATAATACTTATAAGTTCAGGGCGTAGTGGATGCAGGGACGGGACGATGTGAAACATTAAATTTCCCCATATTCAATGAAAAAATTGAATCTATGCGATGATGAATGTCGCAATCCTTGGAATTGAATCAAATAAATATGAAAAAGAATAAAATCCCATAACCAAGATAGAGAATATACATTATTTTTTATAATTTATTTAATTAAATAATAATTACCATTAAGGTTATTATTTCTTCATTGTTGCATTCAGACCAAGATCTGCAGCTGCACCATCATTTACTTGTACAAATAAATGGTAGATATCCTCTAGTGGCTATCCACACATCTTCCATGAATCTCTGGATTTCACTAAAGGAGTCTACAGGTGCTAACATGGATGGTCCTTGCGCTGGCGATGTATGCCTTCAATCTCCTTGAGAACTTCTTCAAAAGAATTCTCCTTGATCAATTGTAAGAGGATATCTATCATTGATAAGAGAATTATTAGAGATATAATTAACTCTATAAGCTTGAGATATATTCTTTAATTTAGTATGAACAACCCTTTTGGCGTCACTTTCTTTGACATTGGAAAAAAAGAGAATAATATAACCCAGAATTTATTTCACTAGCATAATAAAAAATAATTTTCACAAGTGCCGGTAATTATTTTATTAATCCTAGAAAAAACACCATGGTAAATAATTATGGAAATATTTTTATTTCCTAACATGCTCTTAACTTTCATGTTTTTATTAATATTATTTAATCAAATAATATTCAATATTATTATATCTAACTGAACTATTAAACTCAATCCACTAATCATCACCAATATTTATTAATTATTCCACCCACAATATATTCTCTCTAATAACTAGTGATAGAATAAATGACATCAAGAATACAATAATAATTATTAATCCATGACCATGAATACTATTTATTTAACTTGTTAAATAATAAATTATTTAATTGATATACTAGATACACTTAGTGTGTGACCCTCTAGGCCTCTTTCACAATGGCATATGGTAGAGGAGCCTAAAGTCCAAGGATATCATCTAGAAACAAGAAAACAAAACTATAGACGATGGAGTTCATGATACAACAACATTCCTCCTCATAAGAATTCATACCGTGTAATATAATCCTTTTTTCACAATATCTCTAATCGAGTGGGTTGCATTATAGTTCCGTCAACCTAAATGCTCGATATCTATTTCACTGATTTTTCGGAAAAAGAACATACCTATAGAACACCATTGATATTTATTTATTTAGGCTATATGATTTCCATCAAAGTGTCGGACATATTAACTAATACTAGTGAACATAAGGAATAAATCAGCTTTGCATTATTCATTAATTTAATATTACTCGTGATGCACCCGACGTATCCTAGCTCACTGCAAGAATATGTCACCACTGTTTTTGAGAATACTTCTAAGTGTGTGACTTGTAATGTCCATTATTAATAATCCTAAATTCTATGAAAAAGTACTCACATCCATAGATATTAACATCCAATGATACATTCATATGTGGATTACCTATTGTAGGGTCTTGTTCCCATAATCAGCTCCGGGAAATTAACAAGGATGTGTACAATTAGAAGCTTTACCAATGTCCTATTAGTCTCCAACCCCAATAGCCGGTATCCTTTCTATCTCTAATATTATATCATCTGGCTATAGAACATATATTCATGAATAATGTCATAGCAATTCTAGGTTATCATCATAAGAGGGATCCACTATGAAGTTTAGTGTGATAATTACTCATAGGATATTATCACATACAATGTTACATAGGAGAAAAATCATAATGTAATAAGGATTTTATTAATATTCAAAGCCATGTATATAAGTTATCATAAAGTAAACAATAATTTAGTTCTAGGGCACCCACTCAACACTTATTCATCATCAATATTAGAGGATGAATATCCCATCTAAAATGGTTGAAATCATGAATAATTTGTTCATACAATCCAAAATTATGACCATCTGATTTCTTAAAAACAACATTGAACTCTCATCTAGAATACCACCCTCAATTGCTTCCCCACTACTAAGAGATGACTTCATAGACACAAATTCTACATCAGATGTATGTTTCTATTAATCAATCTCCACTAAATCAAGAACAAACAAAACATGAAATAAAACTACAACATCACGCCAATCTTTACATTCCAATTGCATGATTGCTAGAACCGATATCAACTACCATTGATAAGAATATTTTTTCCTAATTGAGAATATTAATTTATGACTAATTCATCTGGCACCAAATGTTTTATAGGGGTATTCATTAAGTCTAATTTAATAATTTATAGATACTCCAACAATCTTATTTGTCTCTGAATAAAATTCAATTTTGAGAAAATATCTTTCACGCTCAAATGATCTGTAAACACTATAAATTTACCACCGAAGAGATAATTATGACATGTTTTTAATTAATTGAATACAAAAACTAACTCAAAATCATGTGTCGGTTAGTACTTATCATACAACTAGAACTTATTTTGTCCAATATAAAATTAAATGACCCCCCCCCCCCCCCCGTATGAGAACACATCCCAACACTGATCCCAAAGCATCATAATACACCACATACCCTTATCCTAATTTTGGAACTATACAGATAGGTGATGATGTAAGGAGAACATTAAGCTCTTGAAAAGACTTCTGAAAATCATGATTCAATTAAAATTGAAGGTTCTACTTTTTCAATGCTATTATATGTGAATACAGTTGAGAGACGTTATGAACAAAGTGTCGATAATAACAAGATTGACCAAGGAAAATAAATATTTCGAATACATTCTTTTGTCTTTTCCATGAGATAACGATCTCTATAATTTTTGGACCCACAGAAAAACCTATTTCAGAAATTAAATAGCCCCGGAAAAAACCTATTGTATTTGAAAATATCAAAATGATAGATTAGAATACGTACAATGATCCCCCATGACTCCCAACACTATCAGCAAGTGTTTCTCATGCGTAGAACTTGTCATTGAATACAAAAATATTCCATCCACAAAAACTATCATCAAAGAATCTAGATACCTCTCAAATATCAATTTCATCAATTCCATAAATACCACTGGTTCATTTGTAAGACAAAAATTCATAACAACATACTGATAATGTCTATATCGACATTTGAATGTTTTCCTCGGAATATCCTGTTTCCGAACCCACAATTGGTGATATCCTAATTTCAAGTTAATTTTAGAGAACCACTGATCTCCTGTCAATTGATCAAACATATCATTAATTATTGAAAGTGGGTACTAATTCTTTATCATAACTTGTTTAAGATTATGATAATCCACACATAAACAAAGACTTCCATCCAAATTTTTGAAATAAACGACTAGTAAAACCCATAGAGATGTGCTAGGTTGAATGAAAATTTTTGTTTTTAGCTATCCAATCATCTCTTTTAAATCCTTTAATTATATTGTCTCTATGTGATAAGATGTAAGGGAAATAAGACTTTTCCCCGAATGAAGATCAATCATAAACTCCACTTATCTAATGGGTGGAAGCCCTGACGAATTTTTAGGAGACACATTTGGAAACTGATCAAACACTACTAGAAAAGAATTCTTCTTGACCATGTCCATCGATTCCAAATAAAAAACTACTAACTAATAAAATATTGTTTCAACTACTAGTTTTAACAAGCCCATCTCCTGTCTCTGCATTCTTTTCTTCTCAAGATAAATGCTCGTCCCCATCTTTAGTTATAAAAATGGTCTTTCTGGTATAATAGTCGATGTGATCCTTCAATGTTGTCAACCAATCCATACCCATTTTTATATATAAGATATCCATAACAATATCAGAGATATTCTATTTCTGCTCAGCTCAAACAATTGTTATAGAACATTCTCTAAACGCAAAGGCTTGAAATTCTTTTTGACTCAGAGTTGTTTGAAGTATAATCACAGAAGGCATCATAAAAAATTTGAAATAATGAAAATAAACAACACAAGAATAAATAAGGTAATGGAATGATATCATATGAAACAAATATTTAATAATGGTATCATTCAAATTAATCATACTATTCACCCTAGATTCTATAGACTAATCATCCAGAATAACTAACTCGTTTCCATATTGTTTCTTTAACGTTACACTTTGATCATTATTTATCTATTGAGATTTACCTTATTGATTAGTCATGGTATTACTAACATCACCAGGGATAGATATATTCTACTAATTAGATTTATTGTGATTCCCACATACCAACAAAGAATATGATTCTTATGAAACTGGAGAGGTTTCCCAAACACTAGACCTCATAGAACTGCAAAAATATCACAGAAGGGGACCCATATTGTGGCAATTATGGCATTCTATTGGTTGTTTCGTACACTATTTCTTCATGTAGTCAAAGGAACCTAATTAGAAATATCAAACCATAGTTGGTGGACTTAGAGGAATATTTTTTTATCCGACTCACTAGTTCTGATTCATTCTCCGAAATTGGAAATATTTGTTTTGTCCCAGCATTAGAGATCCAACAATTTCCCATAGGTATCAACATAATTCAAACTCCCATAACTTCTGAGGTATCCCTTTCATCTACCATTTATCGATTGACCATATCTGTATAATCCATAACAAATAGCATTGAAATATTGTAGTGATTCTTCCTTTTATGACCCGATTCAAAGATGTGTTACTTCGAGGATGAACTAGCAGCAACCTCAGGTGAAAATAATCATAAATTCAGGAATTTAGATACACACTATACTATAGAATGTTTCTCCCACTTCAAGAGTAATATGTCTATCATTCCTTAAATATATAACATATGAGGTTAGAATTATTTGTTAAACAATTCCTTTAAATATTTATATGCCAGGTTGTGGTCTAAATTTCAACAAAAAGTTAAATCCAAAAACATGAATTCAAGATCCTCTAGAATATACAATTCTCAATTTACATTCACATTTATTGGTGTTCTGATGAAATCAAATATACAATTTATCATTTTCAACCACACCTCTGCCTTTTCTGGTTCTGAACCTAGAATGATGGGTGGATTCTACTTTTATAATTAGATGGAATGATCCAATTTCCTTGGATCACCCCTCATGTTCCCTCTATCAATAACCTAAAAATTTTGGTCAATACATTGAAGAAGATATTAGTTAATTATTGGATTAGGTGCTAACACATTCTTAGTAGCTTATTTTAGTTGGATTACACGATTCCTAATGGGTACCATTTTAAATATATACAACAAACACCATACAAATTTATCTTTATGAACTGAACTATTAACAATTTCAAATTCTAGCACGCCATACTATATCATTATTGATTTCTAAAATAATAATTTTCCACATTCTCCCATTTTTTTTTAAAAAATATCAACATGATTTTTTTAAAATTAAAACATTTATAAAATACCACAACCTTGAACTTTTCAAAATTATAATTAGGAAGAAATCGTTACATATGTTAATTAATCAACACATTAAACGAAATCATATATGATTACTCAAAAATAAATACAAAATTATAATTGGAATTCATTCCTCTATTGTATGATATTCTCGTATCATTTGATAATCCTTTGATACTGAGATTCCAGAACCTACAACTGTATCCAAACCCTTATGTACCCAAAACACTAGTAACTTGAATTTCAGAATAAAATGGTTACCTACGCCTTTTTATGATCTAAATTTCAATTACCAACCATCTGACTCCTTTCTATGATCCTTACTAACATAATATAAGAGAATAAATTTTACTTCAAGACTGAAAGAAATACCAAGACTACAAGTACCGTAAATAAATGCTAAAGGGATTCAATACATATGGGGGATGGTATTCCCATTGAAAATAAAATGACCAAAAAAACATTCCATAACAACCAATATAGGCTGCATGATAACAATTAATGTCAACTAAATAGTTCATTTATTAAAATCAAACTATAACCAAGTACCAGAGAAGTAGACTATAAAATCAATGTACACATAAGAAGACTAGAATACTCAAACACTCCAAGGAAAACTTCATGCTCCAAACATACTCCTTGATCCAACTCGACAAAACAGCCCAGGCATCATGATGTACTACTATAAATGAGTGATATTTTACCTTTTACCATGTCTCGAAAAAAAATTCTACAAAAGAAACAAAGTGCCAAAGTAGGGGTGAGTAATGAAACTCAATATATTTTCACCAATGAATTCTCTACTCATGCCACTAGGATAGGACATGTTATCACAATTATATAATATAGTTTATATAATACAATTTCGAATTTCTGTTTAGAAGTAAAAATAAACAACTTCCATACTAAGATAGTTTTATCAAAAGAATAAATTTAAAAGGAACGAAACTAAAATAATCTCTAAAACCATTTAATTTATTTCTACCATACCATACCCCATTCCAATCTACATATCCACACATATTCACATGCATACTTCATTATGAAAATTCCATACTCATGGGTTATTTCTCATCTATCTAACATATCGTCACAAGGTAATAAATCTAATGTGCCATTTCACCTTTCCCACCAAGCACAAGTTCATATTTCAACCAAGACTTATAATTCAATTTCAACACACATCACTAATTATTCCTAAAACCCATTCCCAAACCACTTAATTGAGAATACCCATTTTAAAAAAACCAATACTTCATTGAAAACCTTTCAACTAGACATTTGAAATCAACAATTCCAATTGATTTCAACAAAACCATCCCATTATAGAAAAAATTGGGTTAAAGAAATTACCATAATTTTAGATGATCCAAATTTTTAAATCCATCATTTTAAAATCAATAACCAATGAAATCTCTAAAAAACAACAAATTTACATGTTTCCACGAACTGTTACTCAGTTGGGTTTTCAAAAATTAATGCATAAAAAATTCAAAATCAATTTCATAAAAAATAATCAATTTGAAAATATGTATTCATATTATAAATGTAGTAGTCGACAATGAAGCTACCTATCATAGAAATTTTTCAAAAAAATTGATAAATGGTACAACAAACATAAACAAAGTGAGGTCTAATCTCCATAAATCTACCATATATATCATTCAGTAGGATAAAAAATACCAAATATCATAATATTTGGCATGAAATATATTATATATATCCCAAAAAGATTTAGATCTAAGAAACTGATAGAGAGGGAGAAGTATATCTAAGGAAAACAACCAAGAACGATGGATTATCATAGGAATCTGGATTTGAATAACCAACAGATGCCATTAGACCACCTCTTGGTTGATAGAAGAATCCTCAACATTCTTTTGGAGTATAAAATATCAAGGTAGGGTCAGTTTGGGAAATAATAGAGGGGTTAAGTCATTAAATAAAAACAATATCCACATGTTATGGATATATTTTTTAAACCTTACATGGTTAGTTGCACGGTAAGAAAAATTATGTGCTAGTTGTGAGGTAGCCACAGCCTTAAGGATGAACCTTTCATGATTTTCTTAAATGGGTTTCAAACCATGAAACATCCATGCCAAATACTGATATCTCCATTTTTATGGGTTTCTCTAGGCTTCTACCTAGTTTTGAAAATCCTTGAGCAACCAATGCACCTTCCATTTAGCATTTGTCTCATTATTCATGGTTCCCAGCAGGTTCTTCAACATTTTCAAATATCGTGCACCCACATTGCACCTATAAAAAAGACCTAAAACACTCTCCATGTTCTCCAAAACCTCTTTATCTTCACCCATATGCATTAAATAATTAAAAATCATAAATATAAGGCTACTTACATGAAACCGAGGCATGCGATATTTATTCCATCAAGGATAGTGTTTACAACATTTTTTGTATTTAATGAGTATAACCAATTATTTTTGTTATATGATAGGAGAAAAGAATCATGTATATTTTAAATATGGGTTTATGGTAATTAGGGTTAATACCATGTTTGAAGAGAATGAAATAGGAATGTATACACGTATTTGGAATGAGACAATATAGTGCTACTTTATTATATATGGGGATCAATGTTAAGATGATTTTGAGAAATTTATTGTGATCCTTTCTAATGTTTTGGATTTTTATTATTAAGATAGGTAAAAAGTATATCCATTAATGGAATGGTTTATAATTAAAATTGAATGAGGTTTTGGATATTAATTATTCTAAATATGAAGATTTATAAGTATTGGATTACATATCCAACACATGTTTATGATTGTAAAAAATTTAAACAAAATGTGTTGTTATTATATTTAATAATCTTAGGATCCATTAGCGCTAAAGAACCAAACAATTCACCATTATTTATTTAAATAAGATAGGAAGTGAAAATTGACTAGGGAACAACTAATGGATGATATATTTCTTCTGATGTGGAATTAAATCATGTAATTATATTTTCTTTTTAAAATTTTTCAACTTTAGGAAGATGGTATGGAAATTAAACATTGTCTTGTTATCATCATTTACGATGATATAAATGATATTTTTCAAGCCTATTTGTTTTAAGGATTTTTGATCATCTACATTATCTTGGCCAACATCCCTATCAAACTCCATCAGTATTTTTGTTCTAATTTTCTCTTATATGTCCATGTTTTCACTTCCCACATGTGTTCTTCTACATGTAAACCACGTTATGTGTTACATTGGGTAACCATTATGTTTTAAACATTTTATTTTTTAAAGGATGTTTTATAATTTATCTTTATGTTTTGGTTTTCTATGGACGAAATGTTAAATTATTAAAAACCTGATGACCTAGATGAATTTTTAGGGAAAATTAATTTTACGGGGGTATAATATGACACCTTGAGTTTTTATGAATTAATATTTTTAAATAATTTAAATAATGTGATGGATTGCATTGAAAAATACACCAAGTTATTTTTTACTTATATGAAACACCATTTTATAATGTGTTAAATTCAATATCATTCATATCTTCTATTACATGAAACACTATGTTAGCTTGTGTTACATAAAATAATGATTTTATTATAGCATTTATTACACCCAACACTATGTTTTCCCAAAAACAATCAATATTATTACTAAAAATTAAAATAATATATTTTCTGTTAAAATGTATGTTATTAATATTATTAACTTACTTATTAAAATATATGGTTGAATTAAATATTTACCAATTAATTATAAATGAAAATAAAAAAAAACTATTGAATATAAAATAAAGGTTTTAATAAAAACAAATTTTATCATCCAAATATTATTTTATATTAATAAATTTAATTACATAATATTATTGGATGATATTAATAATATTTTTACATTATATATTCAATAAAAGTTTTAATTAATCCCTTATAAGTGATAGGAATAATATAGGAACTAAACAATATTTTATGCATAAAAAGGACGTGTCTCTTTAAAGGTAGTTCTGCCACCTCTTTATGACACAATTAATATAAAAATAAACTTTGACACTAATGTAAAATTTAGTTTTTGAAATAAACATAATTTTTGTAATCAAATATTAAAAATTTTCTTAGGGTGATGTTTTTTATATTTTTCTAAGAAGTGTTATTTTTTGACGAATAGTGAAAAATAATGGATTTTAATTAATAACTAACTTCTCATCTAAAATATTTATAATTTAATATTATAGTTTATATTAATTTTAAATTAAATAAGATATATTATAAATATATTAATCCAATTTAGTTAATTAAATTCTTTTTATATTAAATTTAGTTAAAAAACATTGTATTCTTTTAAAAAAATTCACATTAAAACTCTGCATTCTCATCGCTTCTACTTGATTAATTTTAAATTAAATTATGCCACTTATGTGAGTGAGATTGAAAAAAATGGATTTAATATTATGAATAATAAAAATATATATTATCTATTAGGTTTAACATACTTTTTTAGTATAATGATTAGTGAAAGTATTAATTTTAAATTAGTGTAATTATGGTTAAAATAGGGTTATGCACATTACATGAGTTTGTATTAAAATTAATTTCACATAGACATAGATTTTTTATTATATAAATATATATTAATATTTTGAATTAATTAGAATAAATTATATTGTAAATATAATTTCTATTATACTATTACAGGAAAAAAACACATAGGTAAATAAAAAGAAACATGTTTCCTTTCAAAAACCTACAATGATAAAATTGAGTGAACATAATGACTATGTAATAAATTGATTAAAAATTAATTTATTTTTTTATGGTCAAGGTATGTATAAACCAATTTATCTCCCTCCTCGAATATGGTTCAATATTTTATCCACATTAGGTATGTGAGACCTCCCCATAGTGTTTACCTTTTGGTATTTACATGAATTCCACTCCTCCTATACTATAAAAGGAAAAACACACTCCCAAATTCTTTACACCTATCCATCAATTTGGATATACCTAAACCTACCAAAATAACATCCCAAATTCCATAATCTCATCCTAGAAGCCATAATTTTGGAATAAATAATACCATGGATGTTATTTCGTGAAATCCAAATGGATATACCCAAAGAATAAGTAATGTTCATCTATAAATGTTTTTTATTATTATTTTAAAACCCATTTTATTATTTATATATAATAATTATATAATAACATCAGCATATTATTAATAATTATATGTGTATATGTTAGGTATATTACATACAACTTCACACACTTCCATCAAATGGGATATATAATAATCACTCATGTGTGCATGGGACTACAACCTCGTGAACCAACGTTATTCCTTCTTATATTACCACCTTTCATGGATGGGAAAAATGATGGGTTAATAGTTTATATTATTTATAGATGATAATTAATATGTTATAAATATTTTTTAATTGTTATATAACACATAACATCATTATTTCAATTTTGTGGGAATAGGATAACATTGTTCGTGTGTAATGTAGACTACCGTCTCAAAAAACGATGTGATTCGTTCAAGATTTAAATTAAATGTTTTATGGATGGGTTTAAAAGATATATTATATATATATGAATTAAAAATCATTTTTAAATAAATAAATATATATATATATATAATTTAATATCCTTTATTTCAATATGATTGGGAAATGGAAAATGCATTCATGCGTATGTACGACCCACCATTTCCATGAATGGTGTATTTCATCTTTTATTTATATCTTTTATATATTATAATAAATACAAAAATACTAAATATATATGATATTTTTAAATAATTTTTTTAAAAATATTAAATCATTAAATCATTATCAATATAAAAGGACCAAATATAGCATGCCAAAACATATTAAAAATCAAAGCAATTTTTACCTAAAAAGTAAATTTAACGTGGAATTGTTAATAACAAGGTAGTATAAATTCATAATAAATAATATATGGTATTATATATATGAATGTGGTATTATGGTAGATTTATGACAAAATTATGTTTATTATACATGATTATGGAATGTGTACAAAGGAAATCAACCCTCAAGGTCAGGGGACTTCTAGTCTCACTTTTATTCCTACCAGACTTATTCCATATTCACCAATCATTTATTTTTTGTACATTATATACATACCTATGAACTGTTATATCATGAATTTAAATCATTTATATATATTCAATGTTTTAGTAGATTTTATTCTTTCATTGGGATAACGATTCAAAAGTTACTCATGTAGTATTGGATTTTCATCTCACTTTTAACTTTTTTGACACAGATGCAATATTCACAAGCACATTCATCATTGTGGTGAATATAATATCAATTAATGTTTTTTATGTTGATTAAAATAGAATTTATTAGTTTATAAACAACCATTTGAGGATATACATTTAATGGTGCTTACCGTTCAAAAAATTACCTATTCGATAAGAGAATTTGGTCTCAAATTTCCTTTTTTGAGACACATGTTATGCTATAAACCCATATACTTTTTCAAGGTTCATGTATTACTCAATTTAAATGTTATATCATGAATCTACTTATTTTTAATATTTTATTCTGCTTCATGTGATTTTATTATTTCATAGGTGTTAGGATTCATTTTTATAAAAGTGGTAAGAGTTTTTTGCTACAACATCATCATTTATCGATATTATTTATGATTATTATTCCATGGATTAAATATTATGATCCATATCTAAAGAATGATATTAAATATTATTCTCTTCTATTAATTCATGTTATCTCCTTGTAATGGTTATATTTTCATAATCATTGATACTTAAAAATTTAGAAATTATTACTAAGGGAACTTATCATTATCTCCCTCTTTGGTAGGAAATAAAAGTTCTTATGAAACAATGTTTTCTAAAAGTGTTTTCAAAATGTTTTAGAATTATATTTTAAAAGAAATTTCAAGTAACACTATTTTATAATTATTTTATGTTAAAAAAGTGTTTAAAATGTTTTTCAAATAATTTTATATATTTTTTCAAGGTTTTTTAAATAAAAATATTTTTAAAAAATGTAATTTTTTAAAAATCAATTTTCAAAGTGGAAAGGATATTTTCTTCAAGGAATGTTTTAATTGATCTTTCAAAATTATTTTACATCTATTATAACATCCATTGATATAATTTATGATTTATTGGGGATATGATCTAATGATACCATTAATATTCTTCCTTTTATTGGTTTATGTTTCCACGACATGATTTTTACAAAACCCATTTCATTTCCCTGGGACAATCTTGTTCCAAAGAGATTGACAGGAAACCCATTTATCATCCACGGGTTAATGAAATTATGAAAGTTTAATTTTTTTAGTTTTTATAATCTTATTAAATATCCTTTTAATATATTAATATTGTGGTTATTGTATATTTATTAGACAATGGGGTGTCCCATATTGCACTAGGTTATCCTAATATAGATTATATGAGGGGGTGGCCCTGATAGTGTCAGGTTAGCCTGTTATAACTAATATGATGGTGTGGCCCATATAGTTTTGGAAAATCATGTTATTGTCTATATGATAGGGTGTATCTGATAATTCCTAGTATCCTATTATATATTATAAGATGGGGTGGCCAAGATTATGATGTTTAGCTCGTTATAGCTTATACGATGGTGTGGCCTAGATAGCACTGATTAATTCCATTATTACTAATATGATGTGTTGTCCAAGATAGAATAAGGTGATCTTGAAATATTTTACATGATTTTTTCACAATGATAACACTCCAATGAATTTTTTAATGATTTATATCACGTGGGATAGAAACACATAGAATAGGGAGGGAAATCAGTTTAGTAATAAAACGCTGTAATGGGATATGAACCCGATATAGTGATGGACTTTGTCTGTTATGATGGTCTTGGATGTTAGCCATGAATAATATGGAAATTATTTTCTATTCCTGTGTATATTCCACAAATTCCATGTATTATTCCTATATTATGATCTCATGGATTATTATCCTGATCCGATTATGAGTAATGTCTTATTATTTTAGAATATTTATTTCATGACTCGTTTGTAATATCATTGATAAAAAGGTATTACAATAAAATGTTATGATCATTTTATAATATCGATATGATCATGTTATTCATATATATCTCATTTAATTACCCTTAATGAGCATCAAATCTCACCCTTGTTAGGATTCCTTTACCTAGGTTATGAAGGTAGGTTTTAAGTTTGAGTTTTAAAGGGGAATTTTTTTGTGGGAATCACGAAAGTTCTTTCACCATGTTACATTATTGTGTTCCAACATTCAAAAGAAAATAAAATATTTTGTTTCAATGGTATGTACTTTTGTAATGTGATGTCCATTCATCTAAAATGATATAACATCCATGTATGCGAAGTCTGGGTTTCTATACAATACCTCATAAAATCAATGATTTATGGACTACAGAAGCCACGAATAACAAACTCATGTTTTAAATTAGGTTCTTATAATGAACCAACTGATATAGTACTTTTATAGCTCCTACCACCACATAACCTCCCCAAGCCTCCACTAAATACCTCCATCCAGTAAAAAGGTACTATAACTTGATTTTGAGACATAGAATGTTACTTCTGATACCTCTCTAACTATTATCTTCCTCAAGAATAAAAACCATAACCAGAAAATAAAGGTGGACTGAACAACCATCACACTTGATATGTCTCAAAAATATCATTACACCTCAAACACTCTACCAACCAAACAGTCTTACCTGAATACCCCCCAAAAATCTAATGAATCTACATCACCACACAAGAAAATCACAACCTATCACCAGTACAAAAATCCATGAATATATTACGATACATAAACCACAATATTTTCACTCAACTTCATAAAAATATCACATACTATAAAAAATCAACCACAAAAAATTATGTAATTATATCTTCCCTGTTAAGATAATATCGGTTTGATTACGATTCAGGTATTCCCCTTATCATATGTAAGATGTATTATCACACATTGCACATCACCCAATAGGGGAATATCACATATTATAATATAATACGATCCATCATAAATTCCCATTGAAATATAGGGATATGAAAAACTCAAAAAAGCTATGGGTACTGGGATCACATATGCTTATATCACTCACATTCACTCTCTTCCAGGCCATAATGCCTCCATAATAGAAGAAAATAGAATGAGTCTTTAACACAAAACCTTATATTGGTAATCATAGATCTCAATTATCCACTACATGATTGTTGTTTCATCATTGATACTCGACTCTATCCAATCAAGATCATGTATGTAATCATGAAGATACCATTGGATCACAAAGTTATGAAAGACATCATTAATATATTCCATTCATAGAGGGAGTTCCAACCGATAATCAACATCTCCAAATCTCCCCAACACCTTGAAGGGACCATGAAAATAGGTTGAGTGCTTACTCCCCCTACCAAACATCCAGTGCCCATTTAGAGGGTCTAATTTCAAGAACACATTATCTCTAACTATGAATTTCATGGGCCTCCTATTGCGATTGACAAAAGACTTATTTCATGACTTGTGATTGATATATCATCTCTAAAACCAAATTAACCTTATCAATCATGTTTCACACCATATCCTGACCCTGAATATTGGATTCTCCAAACTCCATCCATTACAATAGAGAATAACAAGATCACCCATAATATTCCTCAAGTTGAATTATGTTAATTAATTTTTGATAAGAACTATTGTAATAAGACTGAAACTGTTAGGTACACAAGGATAAAAACCCTAAGAGGGGGGTGAATTAGGGTATGAATAATTTAAAATAAAAACTCGTTCTGATCTTGTTTCACTGTTAAGAAAAACACTCTTCTCTCTCTTTCCTGTTTCACAATGTAAACAGAAATTAAAGCATGAATAGGAGAGAATGATTTTTACTTCATTCACCTGCACTGGGCTACGTCTAAGGAGAATACGCCGACAAGTTGTCGGTTGTACCAAATTCCACTAAACTTCACTAGCTGTGGATTACAGGGTTCAAGTAAAGTCGCTCTGTCCTAGGCTCACTGCCTTTACATGATTTAGGGTCAGATCACTGCTTTCCCAAGGGTCACTCCCTTTTTCTCTCTCTATGGATCACTGCCGGTGGAGGGGATCACCTTCTTCCTCTTTCTTTTCTCACTGCATCAGAAAGGATCCACTCACAGATTATATACCTGTATGTCTATTCATTTGCATGAAGGAATGCATCTTCCTCTGTATGTAGATTCTATGTTGAAGCCCAATTTTTACTCGTAGATGAATCTCTCTTTGCACTGAAGGTATCAGAAAAAAATCTAGCTCTCACGCAGCCCGAAAATCACTTCTGGAAATAATCCTTACTTGGTACGCAAGTCAATCTCGGTGCCTAAGTATCGACGCGCAAGTCAAAACGGGCGTGCATGTCCTCCTCAGACACCTGCGCGACTCAAGTTTCCTCAACTCCAAACTTGTGCGACACACTTCCTTTTACGCCCAAACCAACATTGGCGCACAACTGCCAACCGACGCGCAACTTCTCACACCAATGTGAAACTTCACCTGCGCGACCACACACCACTTGCGCGACCACCACACCTGCACGACGGGAGCTATGAATCTTCAAAGTTTTGAAATACGGTAAAGATTGAGGAGGGGTGGTCCGGTATTTATATGCAAATTGACCACCCTACACGGCGGCGCGCAAGTCACCTTCGCGGCCCCATCTCAGCGCATAAGTCTTATGTCCACCTAGAAACTTGCGCGACCAAATTTCAAACCTACGCGAACCTGTTTCAGTTGCCATATTTTGATATTTTGATCATGAAAAACACATGGCGTGCACGTTTTTTAGACTTCATGTACATGGCGGGCAAGTCCCTTTTCCAAAAACCATATTTCTTCGTTTGACGATTTTCAGGCCCAAAAATTTAGTAAACACTGGAAAACGGAGCCACCTTGAATCTGATCTTTTGTACCGCCTCCAGATCATCCATTCCTCTTATCGACGTTCTTGAATCAAACATGGATCGTTGACCTTAGCTCTTGAACTTGAAATTCCATCATGAAATCCTCTTTGTCAACAAATTCGTATGTCATTGTTTTTCTTTGTCAATAATCACCACTCAGATGTCCACTTTGTCAACAAACACTATCACCTCAAATATTCTTCAATGATACCTTGAGAGATTTTTTCCCAACAACCTCCCCATTTGGGTTTGTTGACAACTCTTCCATAAAAATATGCATCATTAATTCTACTGCCACAATTCTCCTTTTGAGATTCTGATAGCGATCAAAGATTTACTCAACACATATCCTAAGCCCACATGAGCAATTCTCGGTGTGAGAAATAAGAGTAAATGAAAAGTTCATCAATGAATCACTTCAACTCTGACACCCTCTATTGACACCAAACTGATACCAATTTCCAAAATGATACCAATGGTTTATACTTCACTGATACCAATTTTTTGAGATATTCATACCACATTCCAACACCACTCTTCTCTTATTCTTTAACCATGATCCTCAGCTATCGTGATATCTATTCTTTGATCGATCACTTCAAGCATTGTCAGATTTAAAAAACTCCCCCTTTCTCATTTCTCCCCCTATCTGGCTGCTCCACTGGTCTGCTTCTCCCCATATCTATCATGATTTATCAAATTTCCACAATGTCTCCCCCTTGAACAATGACTATTTTCTCCCTCTTTGTCAACAAACTCAAAGGTCGCCCCTTTGTAGTCTGTAACATACTAGAGAACACATATCAGCACATTAGGTAAAAACACATCATAACTCGGAGAGATAGGGGTTTCCACATCCACACTATTTCAAGTGAGGGGAGTCGACTAAACTCCCAGAGCCAGTCGATGTCTCTCAAAAGCTTCCTTGGGTAAGGCCTTTGTCATAATGTCTGCAACCTGTAGCTCTATAGTCACATACTCCAACTTCACAATGTCATGCTTCACCTTATCCTTGATGAAATGATATTTGATCTTAATGTTCTTTGTCCTTGGGTGATGAACATGATTTTTTCTAAGATTGATATAACTTGAGTTATCACACTAGATTCCGATCAGATACTTCACTTCAACTCCAATATCATCAAGTTGCCGCTTCATCGACAATAACTGTGTGCATTCTTGAGTGGCCACAATATACTCAACTTCCGCAGTGCTCAATGAAATGAAATCTTTTTTCTTGCTAAGCCAAGAAATACACAATCCACCAAGATAGAATGCACCACCTGACATTGATTTTATATCATCCGCTGAACTGGCCCAGTCTACATCAGTATATACCAATAACTCAGTTTGAGATTTGTCCGTATATGTCAATCCGAAATCCACTATGCCCTGGATATAACGAAGTATTCTTTTCACTGCATTCATATGGATTTACTTGGGATTACTCTTATATCTCACTGCTTAGAATGTGGCGAAAACAATATCAGGCCTTGTCGCGGTCATATACAACAAACTACCAATAATTTTTCAATATTCTGTGATATTAACCGCCTGGCCATCCTCATCTTTTGATAATTTCATCCGGGTAGCAACCAGAGTCTTCATCTCCTTGGAATTATCCATTCCAAACCACCTAAAAACCTCTTTGGTGTATTTGGATTGAGAAATGAATGTTACATTACTTCCTTGGGTCACCTATAAGCCAAGGAAAAATGTTATCTCTCCAATCATTGACATTTCAAACTCATTTTTCATGAATTCAGAAAATATTTTGCACTGGTTTTCATCGGATTCGCCAAAAATTATGTCATCGACATACACCAGCACCATCATCCTTTGATTACTGTCATTGCTGAAATAGATATTGTAATCGACTCCTCTACGCTAGAAACCAAGATTCTTCAAGTACTGATCAATCCGTGAGTACCATGCCCTTGGTGCTTGTTTCAGCCCATAAAATGCCTTCTTCAGCCTGCAGACTTTTTTCTCATCCTCATGAATGAGAAAACCAACTGGCTGCTCAATATACACTTTTTCTTCCAGAAAACCATTCAAGAATGTGGATTTGACATCCATCTGAAACTCTTTGAAGTTTCTTTGCACTGCTATGGCCAAAAATAATCTGATTGTCTCCAGCATTTCAACTGGTGAAAATGTATCATCAACATCTATTCCCTCAATCTGGGAGTACCCCTTGCACACTAGCCGCGCTTTTTTCCGAATCACTATGCCATCTTCATTCATCTTGTTGCGATAGACCCATTTAGTAACGATGAAATTCTTGTATGCTAGCCTCAAAACAATATCCCATGTCTGGTTCTTCTCAATCTGATCAAGCTCTTCATTCATGGACTGAACCCAGTTTTTATCTTCAGGTGCATTTGAAAAACATTTTGGCTCCACCTGAGACAAAAATGATATTTCCTGTAACAATTTCATTCTTCGAGTCTGAACTGGAGTTGTCTGATCACCAATGATATTTTTCCTATCAAGCTCAGCCCGACTCTTTGGCTTCCTTGCATACAGGGACTTGACACATTCTTGTTCATCACTAGTATCTTCTTCTGAGTCAGCCTCTGCCAGTTCTGATCCCCCCGTGTTGCTTACCTCATCATCACTTTCGTCCAGGAACTGTTCACCGGGTCATTGATTATTCTGTTCATTTTCAACCCTAGTGACATCATTTCTCTCAACAATTTTTCCCAGCCTTTTGTTGAAACAGCTATATGCTTTTCTTTTCTCTGAGTAGCCAAGGAATATCCCCTCAACTCCTCGTGCCTCAAACTTCCTATGATTTTCTTTTTTGAGAATGAAACACTTAATTCCAAATATTCAAAAGTATTTCAACATTGGATTCTATTTGTACCACATTTCATACGGAGTCTTCCCTTGCTTCAGACACAACAGAGACCAGTTCGAAACATAGACCGATGTAAAAACTGCTTCCTTCCAAAATTTATATGGTAGGTCTTTATCAATAAGCATCGTTCTGGCCCTGTTTTTGATGATCCAATTTCTCCTTTCAACAAATCCATTCTGTTAGGGAGTTCTTACTGATGAAACTTGATTCCTTATCCCATGTTTCTTGAGATAGTTTTCAAATAGAATGTTTGTGAATTCCGTACCATTATCTGTACAAAACATCAGAATTTTGTGCCCAAGCATCTTTTCTGATTTCCTCCTATACTTCTTTATGCAACTGAACACCTATGTCTTATGGGTAATGATGAATACCTAGGCCATTATTCTATAATCATCAATGAAAAGAACATAATACCTTTTCCCATTTATATACTGTGGTGAAATAGGTCCATATACATCAGCATGTACCAATTTGAGCACTCCGGATGATTTATGTTCCTTTGGCCCGTATGTTTTTCTAATGATCTTCCCTTGTTGAATAGAATCGCATGTATGAGCATGATCACGTGATAGTTTGGGAAGGTCTCTAGCAGCATCACACTTTACCAGATCTTCCATAGATGTTTTGCATAAATGACCAAGTAACTTATGCCACAACTGGTTTTCTTCTTCTCTGGATAAAAAGCACGAATCATCTTACCCATCTACTAGGTAAAGATTTACCTTTGTTCGTTTTCCCTGTAGAATGACTACTCCATCATTTCCTTCAACAATACACCTCTTCTTGGTAAATCGGATAGAGTTCCCAGAGTCACATAGTTGACTGACACTAAGCAAGTTATGACTGAGACCCTCTACTACCAAGACATCAGAACGTCTCATTTCTTTACCCCAAACTTGGCTTTCCCTGAGCCAACAATCTTCCGGCCTTCATCATTTGCAAATTTGACAACTCCTTCTTTGTCATATTTTATGCCTGTAACAAGATCCATATTACCCGTCATGTGAGATGTGCAACCACTATCCAGGATCCACACACCAGAGCGATCTGATGCTTTAAGGGAAATATCTACCACCACGGCCTTCTCAATTTTTTTCTTCTTGGTCTATACATTTTCCTTCACACACTACATAGATTTAGACTTCATTTCTTTATCATAGTATGATGGACCAGCTTCATCTTGCAAAGCTGCAAATCTATTCTGCATTTTTAACTCACATGTGGGTTTATTGATCTGCTGCTTTTGAACGTTTTGATTCTTCTTTGGCTCATTTCTCTGTATGGTCGATGTACAGTACCTAGACATGTGTCCAAATCCTCCACACCAAAAATAGTGTCCTTCAAAATATGTTCTGGACAATTTTTCTATGTTTGGCTGCCACCTCTATTCTTGTAACCTTTGATATCTCTTGGCTATGGAACACACATACTGTGAATGTCCCATTTTCCGTCAACAATAACACCTGATATATGGTGCATTCCTTCATGGTACTTTAACATTATGATTTTCCCTTTGGGATCTTTGAATATTTTGATTTTTCTTTTTTCCCAAATCAACCTTCAATTTCGGGACATGTGCGTGCTGTTTGACCTCAATTGTCACAAATTTTTTTTTCTGATTAAGACCTGGAACAACCTTAACATCTGAGCTCAATTGTTTCTACTTCCCTACTAAACTACTAGTATCCTCTTTCATATTTTTAGTCTTCGTAACAACATGCCTTCCCAGGAATGTGTTAGGAATCAAGGGTTTTTCCTGGTCTTTGACTTTTCTCCGCAGACCGAAAACATCCTCTTCAATCTCTTCGATATGATTGACGTGATCATTCAATTTTCTGTTCAAACTATAGATCTCCCTTTTCTGTTCTTCAATCGTGAGCTTATGCTCATCAACCTTTTCTGTGCTCTCTGGCCTTGAAGACATAAGTTTTTCTATTTATTTTATAATCTCGGACATCTTGTCTTCCTGCTGTTTGATGTAGAGTTTGGCATCATGTACCAGCTTATTAGCTTTCTTTGTTTTTTCTTTTCAAATATCTATCTCTTCAAGAGATACTTCTAATTCAGCTTCCATGTCAACTCTCCATTCAATTTATTCTTCTTCCTCATTAGTTTCTGTGTCTTTATTTTATTGAGAACAACTGACAACAGCCACCATTTCATTTTTTCAACGATCTTTACAGTTTTCTATCTGTTCAATTTCTTCACCCTCAGACACATCTGAACTGTCTATTTCTTGTGAAAGAAGATTCTTCTTCTTGAAGAAATTTCTCTTGAACAGCTTCTTTCCTTTCATATAGGCTGAAGATTTTTTCTTGGGAATTTCAACTTCATATTCCTCGTTTTCTTCTTGAAACTTTTTGGGGCACCTTGCAGCAAGATGACCCACTTTTCCAAACCTAAAGCAAGCAAGTGGAAGCTTCCCTTTGAACATTCCTTTTCCTATTTGCAGATTTGAGGAGAGGAATGAAATTACCTCATTTGTCTCTTCTTCTTCCTGAGAATCTTCAATGGTGAGCTTCTTCATGGAATAAAATGCCACCTCTTTGGACTTCCCCTTTTCCGTAGCCTCATTATCATCGTTCCTCATTTCATATGCAACCAATTTACTGTGAAAATTGTCCGGTGTCAGCTCTTTTGGATCTTTATCTTCTAGTATTGAAACATTGAGATTGAACCTAGGGGGAAGATTCCTCAAGATTTGCTTTAGGATCATTATGTCTTCAATGACTTCTCCAAGACCTCGCATATCATCCACAACAATTTTTACCCTATCAAAGAATGCGTCAACAGACTCATTTGGGTTCATTTTCAGATCTTCATATTTGTTCCACCACACCTCCAACTTTGCCTATCTGACCTTTGTATCCCCTTCATATATATTCAAAATCTTTTCCCACATGGAATGTGACATTTTGAATGACATCACCTTCGTGTTGATGGGATTGGAGGGGCTCCCCCTAAGGCATTGATTGGTTTGGAATCAGCATCCAACTCTCTATGACCATCTTCTGATAATGCACCACTATTAATATCAGTTCTGATACCATGAATAACTGCTGAAAACACATCCATTCTCAAGGATCAGAAAATAGTGTTGCATTCGATTCTTCCAGAACTGAAAATTACATCCATCGAAGATCAAAATGCCTTTATTATTAGTGACCTCCATTGAGAGAAGACCTAATATCAACCTTTCGCTCTGATACCAAATGTTAGGTCCACAAGGATGAATACCATGAGAGGGGGGTGAATTAGTGTATGAATAATTTAAAATTAACACCCGTTCAGATCTAGTTTCACTGTTAAAAAACACTCTTCTCTCTCTTTACAGTTGCACAATGTAAACAGAAAGTAAAGCATGCACATGACACAACGATTTTTACTTGGTTCACCCGCACTGGGCTACGTCCAAGGACCATACGCCGACAAGTTATCGGTCGTACCAAATTCCACTAAACTTCACTAGCTGTGTATTACAAGGTTCGGGTACAGTCACTCTGTCCCAGGCTCACTACCTTTACAAGATTTAGGGTTAGCTCACTGCTTTCCCAAGGGTCACTCCCTGTTTCTCTCTCTCTCTCTGGCTCACTACTGGTGGAGAGGATCACCTTATTCCTCTTCCTTTTCTCACTGCGTCGGAATGTATTCACTCACAGTTTATAGACCTGTAGGTCTCTTCATTTTCATGAAGGAATGAATATTCCTCTTTATGTAGATGATCCTTTGAAGCCCAACTTTCACCTGTAGATTAATCTCTTTTTGCACCGAAGGTATCGAGCAAACTTCCAGCATCCACGCAGCCCAAAAATCACTGCTGGAAATAAACCATACATGGCACGGAAGTCAATCTCGGCGTGAAAGTATCGGCGCGCAAGTCAAAATGGGCGCGCAAGTACTCCTCAGAAACTTGCGCGACTCAAGCTTCCTAAACTCCAAACTTGCGCGACACACATCATTTTACACCCAAACCATCATTGGCGCGCAACTGCCAACCGGCGTGCAACTTCTCACACTGTCGCGCAACTTCACCTGCACGACCACACACCACAAGCGCGACCACCACACCTGCGTGACGGGAGCTCTGAATCTTCAAAGTGTTGAAATCCAGTGAAGAATGAGGTGGGGTGGTCCAGTATTTATAGGAAAATTGACCACCCTTCGCGACGGCGCACAAGTCACCTGCGCGGCCCCGTCTCGGGGTGCAAGTCTTCTGTCCTCCTAGACACTTGCGCGACCAACTCCCAAACTTGCGCAAACCTATTTCCATTGCCATATTTTGATCTTCTGATCTTGAAAAACATATGGCGCGCAATTTTCCTAGACTTCATGTACACGATGCGCAATCCCATTTGCCAAAAACCACTTTTCTTTATTTGACGAATTTCAGGGACAAAAATTTGGTAAACACTGGAAAACGGGGCCACCTTGTATCTGATCTTTTGTACCGCCTCCAGATCATCCATTCCTCTTATCGACGTTCTTGAATAAAACATGTATCATTGACCTCAGCTCTTGAACTCGACATTCCATCATGAAATCCTCTTCGTCAACAATTTTGTATGCCATTGTTTTGCTTTGTCAACAATCACCACTCAGATGTCCACTTTGTCAACAAACACAATCACCTCAAAAATGCTTCAATGATAACTTGAAGGATTTTTTCCCAACAGAAATGAATGTAATATATTTTCCATGGATTCTATAAATTCATATATATACACACACAATATATCCTCCGGGGTTAAGAATGATCTTTACATATTCCCATCTATCTAAAGGTGAAAGTTATTGATGAGGCATAACTGAATTCAAAATGAATTTGAAATCCCCTCTAAACAGGAGAGGTAAAACATACATTCGGATCCTATGAAATGGATTTCATGACTCTAATAAAGAACACCTCCTCATTTACATAACTCCTTACTAAATCATCCATGCATCATGACTACCTGATATGTAGAAGTGGGATTATTTCATACAACGATCCATGATAATCTAGATAGCATTTAACACACCATGTGATCAGGGTAAACTTATGATTAAATCCATTGAGATCTTATCCCACTTACACTCAAAAATATTCAAAGGCTAGAATAAATTGTTGGAAGCTCAATGATCTATGAATTTACCTTCTGGAAAATAAAACATCGATCCGTATACTCTGGTACTACAAATTCCT
The DNA here is from genome assembly GCA_963277665.1 of Viscum album. NCBI lineage: Eukaryota > Viridiplantae > Streptophyta > Magnoliopsida > Santalales > Viscaceae > Viscum > Viscum album. The sequence continues at coordinate 2,051,007,080 of OY728137.1, forward strand.
CACCGATCCACTGAAACAACTTCTTCAATATGTTGTACAACATCGGTACCCTTGGGTGTACAGATAAAGTTGATATATGAAACTCATAAGAGACACCCTCGTGCACCACATCTGAAACATATGGCCTATCCTGAAACAATATCTACATCCAACCATCCTCAAAATATCCTTATAAAGCATCATCATAGAAAACACTCTGACAAATAACTTATTCCTTTGCGTTCTCCCACTAAGACTCCTCCACCTTCTACGTCATAGAATACTTAACTATCATTTTTTAAAGACAAACATGAATACTACTCTATCCTTTTTCATGATGCATCAGTGAATGTTCCGTGATTTCTTTCCAAACATTTATATACTCTCGAGCCACATATCATAGAGAATTCTGACTATTCTCGTTAGCAACCACATTAAGATTTGTCTGGGTATAATAGATCAAATAATTTTACTCTAGATAAATCTCTATACACCTTCACCTGTTAATATTGAAATCTCATTGGTAAAAGATGTATTTTTGGATCTTGTACTATTTGAAAACCACAAATTGCCTACTGATATTGCAATTACAGAAAAAGATTAGCACGAACACCACTACCTATATCTATAGATAATTGGTGGAAACGTTTTTATCAAGGTGGAATGAATTCCTAGACACATGAGAGGTCATTTGTCTCTTCCTCATCCACATGCATCCCATGTCCTAATGGGATACACCACAGAAAACATCAAACAACACACCATTTTCTATAATCTGATGGATTGGATAAATGATCATCATCAATTTTAGATAACTGAACACTGTTTGGAACTCATATTTCCATAAAAATTATTATTCCATTCATGTCAAAGATATATGTGTGGTTAAAAACTAAGAGAAATATGATACAAACCTTTATAAATAGCATACACCCCCATTAAAACTGCACACCTCTATTACATTATTGGTTTCTTCCCATGAATACACTATCTCAACCTTAGATGGGTTCACTACAAAACCCCACCGAGACACCACATGCCTAAATAAATGATCCTCTAAGATAAAAAACATAAACATCGACAATGTTGGACATAGATGGTGGTGTTTAACAACATGAAAGTTAGATATGAGATGATTTTCATAATCCTTCACTCACTTTGAGTAGATTAATATGTGATTAATGAAAAATACTAAAAACTAGTCTACTTATTAATTAAAGATGGATTCATGAGCCCCCCGAAAATAATTATTTCATTTGTGACACTAAATGACCAGAACATGAACTTAAAGTACCCATACCAGTATCTAAAGAATGTCATTATGATATCTCCCTCCTTCAGTCTCAATTGGTGATACCAAGACCATAGATTGATTGTATAAAACAAACTATTACCCTTAAAATGGAAAATATTATCATAAAAACGTGGAAATTGATATTAATTCTTGATCTACACAGGATTTATCCTATTGAATTATATTATCAACTTTATAATGCAACATACCTTCATGGTGAACAACATTTTAGTGGACTTTGGGGACACACTAGGATAGACGAAACACTATTTCATCATATTTTCAATTAGAATAATCAACTTCAATATATTAAAATGATTTATTTGATAAGTCAACATCAAAAATAGATAATTAATGAGAAGCAAGACTATCCCTACCTCAACATCTTTTTGATGGGGCAGCGTTATAACATCCTTGAATAAAACATCAAAGAAGAACCCAAAAAATTTAGTAATCTCATTAATTACATTTTCTATTGATTCCATAGACATGTAATACTTCATAATAAAGAAGTGGATCAAAATGTATAATGTCCAACAGATTACTTTTCCTTTCAAATAAAAATTCATGTCAGGTGTCCACATTCATGATCACAAATGTCCTCTAGAAGAAGTAAATAATAACACACATAGAATACAAAAATATCATGATGAGGATGACATTTTATGGGTATATATGAAGTAAGAAAACTCCCCCAAGTTATTGATGTGGCCACATCATCAGTATACACCAACTACTATAAAACACTCCTTTAGTGGAACTAGAGTCGAGCTTTATCAGCACTATAAAATCAATGATTAAAATAGAATTGTTAAAATTCTATGGATTTTATCAGTTATAAAAAGGTAATTATAAAGGGTAAATTTAGTAGTGCTTTTAAAATTGATGATAAGGATAGACTTTATCCGGGCCTTTATAAGCGCTGATAAATCATGATATTATTAGCTCATTTAGTAGCACTCATAAAGGTGAAAATTTAAACATGATGCTACAGTACATTGCATCATCAGAAACAGGTGCAATGTGCCTCAATAACACACTACATTTGCAGAAGCTATAATAAAATACCATAATAAAATAATAATACTATATTTAAAGGAAATAAAATTTCTAACACATATACATGAAAAAGAAAACATTTCTATAGAGTATGGTGGTTGTTTTTTATTAAAATTTATGTAAATTTTGAATAAAATGGCGCACGTGAATTCATTCTGGTCACTCCATGAGTTTAATTGAGGTATGGATAATTCTTACATGGACTAAATGACTTTTGGATCATTTTCCTAAAGTACAAAAAATAATAGGAATGGGTTTTCTCGGTTTTGAGTATGTCAGTTGATTTTTTTATAATTGAAGTTATTTATTATTAAAAAAGATGAACTTGGAGTCATTAATGTCACACTGTGTGTTTGATTGAGGTGAGGATGATCTCAACACATCATAAGTTATGTATAGATAATTTTCCGATATTACCAAAACACTCCAAATTTGTCTTCTTAGTTTTGAGTATGTGAGTTTGTTCACTAAATTTTAAATAAATTTAAAATAAAAAGAATCACTTAGAGTAATACCAATCACACAATTCATCGGATTGGGATGTGGCAGAATGATGCACATACCAAAATGACTTGTTGGACATTTTACTTACAAATCAAAAAATCAGAATGTGTTCCCTCAGTTTTGAGTACGCCACATGTGTTTTTTTACCAAAATATCTTTTTAAACTAGAAACATACACTTTGATCCAAACATGTAGAATCGTGAGTGGGCTTGACATGATACTGATTGATACACATAAAAAATGAATTATGAATTATTTTACAAAATTATCATGATAATTCAAGCATGTTTTTTTAGTTTTTATTGAGTGGTGCTTTTTGTATTAAAATGACATTTTTAAACTCATAATGAACACTAGGAGTCATATTGGTCACATCAAGTATTAGATTAATGTTTGGATGATCCCTACATGTAAAAAATGATGTATAGATAGTTTTTATAATGTAATAATACAATCTAAATTTTTCTATGAGTTTTGATAATGTCAATTATCTTTTCACTAAATTTTTTGTCAATTTTGATTAAAAACACCCTTGTAGTATTACTGGTCACACCATGTGTTAGATTGTGGAAAGGATAAATGATTTATGTCTCAAATTTCTCAGGTATCATTTTCCTAAATTATGAAATAAATCAAAATGTGATTCCACGGGTTTGAGTATAACACCCGTGTTTTTTACTAAAATGCCATTTTAAACTATAAATATGAACTTTGAGCCATACAGGCGGGATCATGTGTATGTTTGACATGAGATTGATTCATAAACGTCAAAAATGTAATGAAAATCATTTTATGAAAATATCAAGAGAATTTGAGCATGTTTTCTATGTTTTTTAGTAAGTGACTTTTTTTTTCTTTTAAAATGTCAATTTTAAGCAGATAACAGACACCTGGAGTCATACTGATCACACCGTACATTGGATTGAGGTAAAACTAATCCCTATACATAAAAAATTATTAGTAGATAATTTTTCTAAAGTACCCAAACAATCCAAACGCATTTTATTGGTTTTCATTATTTAAGTTTTTTAGACTAAAAATAATATCAATTTGAAACAAAAAGATGCACTTGAAGTCATACCTGTCACACCCTGAATCTGATTAGGGCATGGATGATTGATACACGTCCCAAATGACCCAGGAATCATATTTATAATGTATCAAAAAAATTATTATGTTTTTCTTTAGTCTTGAGTATGCAAATTTTGTATTTTTTACAAAAATTTCATTTTATATTAGAACCACCCACTTTGAGCCATACAAGTTGCATCGTGTGTGGGTTTGGAATGAGAATAATCCATACAAATCCCAAAAGAAATTTTAATAAATTTCCCAAATTATCATTGAAATTTGTGAAAAGTATACTTGTTTTTAGTGATTGACACTTTTTATTATTAAAATGTAAATTTTAAACTCATAAAAGACACTTTGAGTCATACCGGTCACACCATGCATCATATTGTGGGGTGGTTGATCCCCACTTGTCACAATTATATATGAATGATTTTCATAATCTATCAAAACAATCCAATAACATTTTATTGGTTTTTAGTATTTGAATCATTTGAAAAAAAATAATGTCAATTTTGAATCAAAAACTCCCTTGGTGCCATACCGGTCACACCATGCTTTGAATTGAGGCACTGCTAAATTTTAAACATCACAAATGACTCATGGATCATTTTTCCGAAGTATCAAAACTATTTCAATTTTTTTCCCTAATTTTGAGTTTTCCACATGTGTTTTTTACTAAAATTATATTTTAAACTAGAAACACACACCTGATCCATACGCATGGAATCATGTGTGAGTTTCACTTGATACTGACTTATACAATTAAAAATTGAATTATGAATAATTTTTTCATATTATCAAGACAATATGAGAGTGTTTTATTAGTTTTCAGTGAGTGACACTGTTTTCTTTTGAAATATAAATATTAAACTTATAACAGATAATTGGATTCATTCTGGTCTCACTGTGAATTTGATTATGGTGCGGCTGATCCCTACACATCATAAATAATGTTTGTATAGTTTCCCTAAATTACCAAACTAATGCGATTGTTTTTTTGTTGGTTTTGAGTATGCCAGATCTGTTTGTTACTAAAATGTCAGTTTAAACTTGAAAGATGCACAATGGATCATATATTAAGTGACAAGTGTTGTGTTAACTATTAAAGATTTTTTTTCCAAATACAATCATGGTATGATCCTTATTATACTTCATTTCCCAATAATTTTATTATTTGCAAGACAACCCTTCATATCCTCATGCACCTTGGTCTCAACCTCGGCCTTCACATCGGCCTCCTCCTCCACATCAGTCTCTAACTCCGACTTTGCCTCCACCTTCACCTATACCTATTTATTTTCATTAAACTCCATCTCCATCTCTTCCCCCTTAATTTCCCATCAATTTTATTTGTTTAATTCATATCTTTTATAAAAATTTATTTGAACTATTATTATTCTCTTTGAGAATGAGATCAAAAATAATTTATAAGCATTATAACACTAATTCTTTACACCCCAAATATCATTCTAATCTAATTACTCGTACTAGATTGCAAACAATTATGATTTCTCTAATTAATTTGTAAACATAATATCCACAATATATTGCATTTACTTATTTCATACATAGGGGAAACAAATACCAAAATAAGTAAATTTTTTTGAAATGTTTTTATTGTTAAATATTTAAATATATAACTTAATTGCTTTTATTTTTTTTAGTAATCCATAGGATTCATCTTTTCAAATAGACTCCCACATCTCCATGCTAACTTACTCTGTTTTTCAATCCATTAGTGACATAACTAAGGTGAAACTATAAAAAACTAGGTTCCAAACTAAAAAATATATAAAGTTCATTGATTATTATCAGTATAGGATTTTTAATTAATAAATGTCATTTAAAATCATTGATGGATCAAAAAATAATTACTATCTTTTTGGGACCAGGTTGGCACCATCAATGAAGATTCTCTAAAATCATACCTACAAGACAGTGATTTTCCATGGTCAATCACTAATGTCCTGAAGGATTTCATATTTTTGGATAAATGGTGGCTATAATTAAATGAAAAATAAACCCAAAAAAGGATATCATAGGCTCTTACATGGTCAAGTTTTTTGGAACCTAACTTATCATCATGTATCATCATATCTTATTATGTATAGGCATATTTTTAGGTTAGAATGTTTTGCTGAGCTTTACCTAGGATGAAATCACACACTGGAGTCCTCTCCAAAACATTAGTTGTAAACTAGTGTCCCTATTAGAAATTATAGAAGAGGATACATCTTGTCACATGAAGTGATCATAGGTATATTGATTTCATTTTTCATTAACAATGCAGGTATTATGAACCAAAATAATTTTTTTGATTTGGTCAATATTTCAATCACAACCCATATCACATTTTTTCCTTTTGGGGTACATGAAATCCAAACAACAAATTCAATTGATATCTAATACAACATCTATATTTTCACTAGAAGGGTATAAATGATACATGATTTCATTACATTATCATTATTGACATACTGAAAAGTATAATAATGTGAAAAAACATGCAGTGTCCCATTTCATACCTCCTGACTAGAAATAGAGCTTCCTATCATGAAACATTTCTATTGTTATAGGGTGAGACACCCACTAGGAATTATAGAGATCCCCCATCACATCCTAACCAAAAGGTATATGAATTAAAAATATGATCTATAATATTAGGATAACCCTGAAGATATGTGTCACTCGCTAATGTCCTTCCCATCATATATTGATTCTCCAATCTCACAAAACACTTTATTGTGTATCCATTTCGGAAGAATTATTTTTTATATGTGAGGATGTCAACTGAATACTCAAAAATACAACATCAGCCTTGTATTCCCAGACAATCAAATGCATTTGACCTAATTGGTCTATCATATTCCTCTCCTTAGAAGATTATTTCTTCTCCTGTGATGAAATTTTTTACTCCACTAATTAGTAAACAATTAACCGAACAAGTAGTGTAGGAAATGAATAAATAAAAATATTGTTGGTACAATACCTTAAATATCTACTGAAGGTTAAAAGATTTTTTATAGAATATATAAATAAATATTTCATAATAATTTTTGATAATAAAACATTCAAAATAGGTAATACTACCCACCCTTAAATGAATTCATCATTGTAATGGGTTTGATATAATATGTGGGATAATTCTACTCAAGAGTGATAAGAAAGTGAGAAACAGATTCCACAACATGACCACATAGCATAATAACATATGAACAAACTAATGCAATTTCATTATATAAGGAATACCAGGCTAGAAGATATCATGGAAGTGTCAAAATAGACCTTGAGGTGAAATTATTCTTAAGATTATCAAAGGGAGATTGAGACTTCAAATATAACAAAATGTGTGCTCTCATCCTAGTAAGAGAGTTTATTTGAGTAACCTAAATAGATAAATACATCATGAAAAAGGTGAAAATATTCTTCCATGGATAGGTATCCCTAATTAACAAAGACATTTTGTGGCTCATCCCATGTCCTAACCACCTTCGACTTCTCATATCAACAGAAATACCATGTTAGGGAACGACATGTCCCAGGAAATTAAAATCCCTTGTCAAGAATTTAAAATTACAATGATTCGATTATAATTTCATATAGTTCAAATATAATTCCCAGATGATGTAAATGAGCCTCCTCATCCCTATTTTATCCTATGATTTCATCCGCAAATACCACCATAGAAGAATGAAGTTATTCCTAGAATATCATGTTCATCAATTCTATGAGAACTTTAGGATCATTCAGTAGACCAAAATGTATAAAAGTTAATCATAATTTCCATAACTACCCTTGGAGTAAATCTAAGGTATATCAGACTCTTTGATCCTAATATGGTGTTAATGAGACTAAAGATCAGTCTTTGATAACAACATCTTCACTATTAAATGGTCTAAAAATTAATCAATCCAACGTAAATAATATTTTATCTTTTATATGTCTTGATTGTTCTTCTTGGAGTAAATATAGAGGTAAATGGTCCCATATTCCTTCTTGGAAAATTGTATTGGAGATGACTAAGGAGAAACACTAGAGAGAAGAAATGATTTTTAAAATATTTTATCCAACTGTATATTCAACGTCATTTTTTGAGATAGTTCCAAATGGTTAGAGGATGTATAAAAGGGAAGGGTACTTGAAACTATTTAAATAGAAAACTCCACCTACCACATTTGTGGTGGACAAGAAAATTTATATAAAATAACATTCGGAATCTTTGTAACTAATAATAGAAGAACACTACTCAATGATTCTTTTTATATTTTAATATAAATATGGATATAATCCTAACAAAATAATGAATATGTGGTCTACTTTTAATTGAAATTAGGCCACATTCATCATAGAATACATGACACACCACATTATTTCCAGTAAATTAAACACATTGATGCAAATTTTAATATAAAAACTATTATCAATCATCCAAACTATACTATCAATGACAAACAAGGGATTCATATATAAAAACAAAAAATCCATTCCATGTTCGACCTTTGATAATGATAATGTACATGATGGTAATTGGAGACCCTACTATCTATTCATGCAGAGAGGTGTAGCAATCTCCATAACATAAGGCATGGGTACCATATTAAGATTTAACAACTATTCAATATGTATATACCTGACGGAATTAGATTTTATAATTTCAAATAATATATCCAATAAAGATGATGAAATGATAATGGTACCTCTCACCATTGCAAGACCTACACTGGCTTCCATTGAAGACTTTCCCATTTGATTAAGAAGCATCATTCTGAATTCATATTCCTATTATTGTTTTGAAAATTATCATGGTTCTATCCACTGCATTCCACTACATGGAGTGATGAAGTCACGAAAGAACCTCTACTAGTGAACTGAGTGTATGAAATATCTATAGATCATTAATACATTCATGGATGTAGGGTTCATATTCCAAAACATAAAAAATTTGAAGTAGGTAAAAGAGAATTTTATAGAAATTATAGATTATTTAGTGGTGGTATTATTTTGAGATTCACATTCATGGATTAATACATGATACTCATTAAAATTCCTCTAACCAATAAAGGGAAAACTGAAACTTTCACTAAGATTAGGAGGGACTCCCATCACCCCAGACATTCTAACCAAGTCATGTTTTACAATCAACCCTCAATCCCAAACATCTACCTATTATGTGAGATTTATAAGAAAATGTATGATAAAATATCTAGTTGAAAACCATTTCAATGATCTAGGATTTCTATATCTTATTTCATACCATCTTAGGGGATAAGTGTGAAACCATTAAAGATTGTTTGTTATAATGAGTCCCAATATAATTGGTTTTCTTGATATTTTATAAATATATTGATTTCTTAAACACCATATATTTTTGATTTAACGACTCCATGAATAGAGCCATGATATATTTCCACTTGAACCCCACATTATTCCCCTTCAGAACTATAATGTCCCACCACCTCTTGATTGTACCTTAAATCTTGAAGGAATCATATTTAACCTTAACTGATAGTGTGATATCCAAGAAGTCAAATATATAATCAATATTATTCAAAATATCCTCAACCTCTTAAGGATCATTGGTACTGTAGAATGATGGTGGATTATAATGAAAAAATTATAAGACATAATCGCTACTATCAAACCACTTAGGTAAAACCACTGCATCCTAAGAAGGAGTAGGTGTAGCTACCAAACAAAAATCTTAGACTGTGTGAACTACAACCAAAACACGGTGTTGATCAACAAGAGGTTTCACTTTCTCTGTTTTATCATTAGTTCCCTCTTGATGTCTATTCCAAATTCCTCTAGTGGGAATTTTACTATACAACATCAATAGATAATGATGTAAACTACTATAAAGAAACATGATATCATCTAATTTATCTAGAATAATTGTACAAGGTTGAACAAAACATAGATCAAATCCAATGAAATATCTAGAATTATATCATCAAATTTCATTAATGAATATTTTTCCTAATAACATGTGGAAAATTGTAACTTGTTATATAGAGATATTACCATTAAATAAATCATAACATAACCCTTAATTTTAGAAAAACCCATATCCACTCTACCAAGATATATCACACAACATACTAACCATAAAGAAGAAGCTCAATGTCCATTGCAACAATATTTTCAAGAATTGACCAAGATAAATCTCTTCAATTCTAGTTCAATCAGTCACTACATGGACCAAATTGAATTCGAGATTTCAATGGGATAACCACTAGTGGCTAGAAACCAAGAAACATCAAGAGATATTGATTTCAAAATATGTAATACAAATCAATTGAAAGTATTATAATGAAATTATTTATTATTAGTATGAAAATATGTATATCCAGACTGAAAGTACCCATGGTAGAAAAAACATTAAACCAAACAACACATTTCAATGAATATTTCACAGTTGAGTCTCCTTGTGACCGGTGGATCATACACTCTACATGTCTCCAGAAGCAGCTAATGTCCCTATAACATGAACTCCCACAACCAACAAATAGTTACTCTACCATTAATGGACCAAGAACAATAATTTCAATCAATACCTGAAGAATAATGTCGGCTATGAGAAATAAATTCTTATAGGATTTCACTAAACATTTCATAAGTAATTCATATCAAATAAAAAATTTATTATTTATTATAATAAAATATGTCATGGAAATAGTTTTAAAAATCATATTTAAACATGATTGAAGAAAAATTTCAATGTCAAATAATTATATTGATTTCAAAATAGAATTTCCAACATTGTAGGAATAATTATGACACTCTATGAAAACATAAATGATTTAATCATTTTTATCTAAAAAACTCATGAGTAGAATATTGTAAAAAAATTATATTTGAATTATTTCCATTAATCAATAAATAAACTATAAAAATAGGTTTATGATACAAAAGAATTTGTTTTCTATAAGTATTATCAGATATCTCAGTGTGTAATGGATACTAGTGTGCACTGTTTCATAAGAATAAGCCTACTGAAACAGTCCTTAGACTTAAGATGTTTCAGAAAACCCCATAAGACTATTCAATTTTAATTCTGGTTGTCTAGTTTTTCTTTTAATTATTTCTCTATTTTAGGTAGAGCTAATATATTACTAGAATGTGTTCTTCCCACCTAACTATATTGGAAACCACATGATTAATCCTATATCATCCATTTAAAAGGTTTAATTATCAATTTTTACATTTATAAATCATTTTACATTTCATTTAATTCCACCAAAAATATAATGTTTATAAATAATACATTCATTTTAGAAAAACAATAGCATTGGGTTTTATTTAAAAGACATCAATTTTTTTTGAAAAAGAAACATCTATGATTTAGATCAAAATCATACCTCAAAAATTTGATCTAAACCAAAATAATTACTCTAAAATCACACATAATTTAAAAATCCATTTTAAAGGTATTTTATGACAAAAAAAATGATACATTATAATATTTTAACATATAATAAATGCATCTTTGAAAATAAATTGCAAACCCATTTCATATTTAGATTGAATTATAGGTCTTAAGAATTATAATTTTTCTAAGGATATCTCCTACCTGATTAATAATATTAGAAAACCCAAATGAGGGATCACAAAGAAGAAAAAAGATAATATCTGGGCCCCACAATTAAAGTGAAAACACACACTTCTATTGGTCACCGACCTGTTGGATGAGATAAAATACACTCTAGAGGATAATAAAAAATTATGTATCTTTGGTTCAAGTATTATTAAAATATTTTTTTTTTCATTCTAGTTTATGGAATGAATACCATAAATTAAAACACAGTTTAATTTTTTTTAACTAAATCATGAATGTAGATTTTTTAGAATAATTTAAAGTTGGATACACATCTATTAATGGGTCAAAATAATTCAATGCCCATGATTTTCATCTTTCCAAATCAACATAATTGAATTAAATGTCATTCTGGAAGTAGGATACACATCCCTTATGCAGATCATATATTCTAGATAAATAAAATATATATTTTTCCTCGCATATTTATCTATTATAGACCTTCTTGTATGAAATAAAAAAGTATAATGTCTTCCATATATGAATTTGGGTGGTAAACTATCTATATAGATTAAAACGAAATAGATCCTCCAATATAAAACATTGACGAGAACACTATATAAGTGATAGAAAATTCACCAATTACTATAAAAACTCTAGGCTTAGGTTCTTATTATTTTTAATATATAATATAATGGTTCTTTATCCTTGTGAGAGTAATCCTGATGAATATTTCTTCTATTACTCACATGTGACTAATGTCAAACTTGTTGTGAATTCTATATAGTAATCAATGGTCAATGTTTCTTATTAGAACCTCAAACTATATCACAATGAGAGAAAAATATTATGAACATATTCTGATTACCAATATTTCAAGACTGATGACTTGTTATTGGATTTTTATTAAAATATCACTTGAACTGCCTCATGATTCATTTATTGTGACACCCATTATATCTCTTCTTCTGAGTTAACCCATTTTTTTCATATCACCTATAACATTCTCTCTATTAAGAACCATAAAATTTTCTTATTATCCACCAAGATAGAATATATCCTACTCAAATTAAATAAATAAAATGACCCATTCCCTTTCCCTTCATCATGATCAATTTATACATAATTGAATTAATCAAACCCACTGTATATGTTTGAAGATTGAGAAAAATAACCATCAATTTAATCAAAGGTAGATGAGTTGTTTCAACCAATCATATTCTATTAATTTTCTGTGGTGATCAACTATATAAAAAACACACCAATTATACATGGATAAGAGAATATTGTAAAACCATTATGTTCCACAACACATATTAAATGAACATTCAACATTTGATCAGGTAGAGAGTATTTGGGGAGAACAACTGACTACACATCTTTTAAAATCCAAACCATATAAGGCCATCATTGTTAGGAATAAACTATAATAATTACCTAATCTAGTGTCTTTAGACTATAATTCTCATTCTTTTATTCCCAATTATCATTTACGTTTTGAGTTTTTGAAAATTATGTCATAATTGGTACGTAACTAACCCATAAATTACAAGGTTGACACTAATACTTATTATAACTTTTTCGCATTATATAATTCCATTGAAATAAAACATGTATTCTTTTATATGATAAATAGTCATTAATTTGATGTTGTATTAAAATTTCTCATTAACCACCCTCAAAAGCTGTCAAAAACATTTTAAAATAAGGTTATGAGCAAAAAAGCTCAAAAAGGGAAATAAAATAAAGAAAAAATCCATCAGTCTATGAATACTTATAAAAATTATACTTTCATGAAAAAAATATTTGGATAAAAAAAATTTCTCTTAACAAAGAAATAATATTATGTCAAAAACATTCCAGAAAACATTTTATTAGATGACATTATGGTAAAATAAACTAATAATGTTTTATTTTAAAATTACATGAAATCATTTTAATAAATTTATACATTTCACTGTAAAATATGGAATCATAACAGCTGTTAAATTTTGTATAATCATCATAGATACTCAAGGGATCCCTTCATGGTTAATAGTTGAACATTACCTTTGAATAAATATCATATCTACTCATGGATTAACCATCACAGTTAATCATAGAGTTACAATATGAATATATTCTAGAAATATCATGATCTAGAGATAAGGTAAATAATGGTTTGAGTTATGGTTTTATGGAATGTTTCCTAGGATTAGTATAGGTCTCATGGGTGACCTGGAGGTTTATGACATTTAAAATAAGGAAAAATAGTCCAATCAGTGCTGATAGAATTGTTGGTGCATAGTTAGTAGCAAACATGTAATGTAATTATGAGACCTGCAAAATGAGTGTTCTCATTTTGGGAAACCATGTAGGGTAGCCCAAAAGACCATGTAGTTTGATATACCCTTAGATAATAATGATTATATGTCCAACATATGGGTTTTAAAATCATTTAGGTGGAATGTAAGATTGGGTGGCTATGTTTTCTCTTTGATAGAGGGAGCTTCGCCATTAGTTCATGGTTTGCAACAACATGCAGCTAAATAATAAACCTCATTATAGGTGGGGTTTTACCATTTTCGCTCCAAATATTATTTATTAATCCTCTTAACATCTTCCATATTTTACCCCTATAACTAGAGTGAAGAACTAGAATTATCCTCCTCCTCCACTGGTGTTTCCCCATCAAATATTAGGTGTTTGGATGGTTGTTGGGTGGGAATTGATTCTCCGAGTAAGACTTCAACACTGTTTCCTTAATTTTTATGGATGATTTTTTTAGATTAAACCTTAATTTATGATGATATAAAACACTATTATCTATAAAATTATTGTTTTGGATATTAAATTTTGTTCGGGCTTTGATCAAGGGTCTTAGTTTTCTAAGAGGTTGTCTACAAGCATGAGGTATGTGATCTTAATATTTTTCCCATAGTCTATATGATTGAATTTGTGTATGTGTTTTGAACAATTTCATTGATATATTTTTATATATTTGGATAAGGAATGTAATTTTGTCATTGTATTGAGGAACAAGAACCTTCATATATCACTTTGGGTTATTTAATGATATAATACTAGACCTAAGGATACCCATAGGTTATGCCAATCCCATGAAAAATTGTAAAATGAGATGGTAAATATTGATTTGGAAAAATAGTAGAGTGAATGGGTATGGATTGGAATCAATATAATTGGAATGGTCAAGGAAACGATTTAAAGGTATATATGCTTACATTTTGGAGTTATCTAGGAGGCTTTTGAAAATTGTTTAAATGTTGTGTGTTGGAATATAATCTATTTATGGTTTTAAATGAAGTATGTTGGTGCCTTGAATGTGGGTAATATGGAGGTACAAAACTAAAATTGTTTTGAAAATGGATTTTCATAAGATATTTCAAATCAGGAATAGAAATGATGGCATGTTTTCCTTTTTGTAAAAATCCTGTAGAATGACCTTTTAATGGATAGAAATGGTAATGGAAGACTTTATGACATGGTTCTGTTTTTCAAATAAGATGACCCTTGATTAAAAGGGTGGCCTCTAGAATAATATATATGAGAATTTAGTTATGTTGTTTAATTCCATGGTGTGATTTAGTGGTTTGTTGGGACCTTTGTAAATGAAATGATAAAATATTAAAATTGTAAAATGGTTATTGAGGCATGTGAACATTAATAAGTGTTATGTGTACGGGATTTGTTTTAGGATCTACAACATGGGTCTGGCTAGACTGATGTTTTACGTCCCACTGATGTACTGTGTGACTATGATATTGGAGTAAGGCTCCATATTTTGGGGTCAGATTATACTAATTATCTTGTTCCCACATATGTATTTTATGATTATGATGTTTTAATGATGATACTCATACTTTGGTTATACTGGATTGATCCTCTAAGTCCACCGATATATTTCATGGTTAGGGATGTCGAACTGAGGCTCTAGTGTCCCAAGTAATGGACATGATAGTGTTAAATAGAATGATTATCCAATGTATAATGGTAAATTCATTTGGTTAGTTTATTCCCCTTTGTGCATTAAAGTAAGTGACCCCTATTTTCTAGGTCTTAGTCTCCTAGCATGATAAATGATTGTTAGATGGGTTGGATTACAGGATAATACTTAAAATGAAATAATTGATAAATATAAATCTTTTAAACGCGAAACATGTTTCTTTTATTTCATTGTTTATTTAAGGCCCCTTTATTATCTTCATACACTATGGTATATAGTAGTTAGTTTTTTTACACAATTGGTAGTGGAATACTATGTTTTACTCACACATTTCTTGGGTTTTTATAGAACTTTGGTATATAATAAGATGTTACTTGTCTTCTATTATATGTTCAATATGGGTTCCTAGTATTTGGTTTTTAAATGGGACGATGGGTTGGGCATTAGTTTTTAGGATTGGGGTTGGACACAGGATGATGTTCAATATCATTATTGTTATGGTGTTGGTATATTCATTTGTATGACTTCCTAACATGTAGTGTATTTGTCAAATTGTTATAACAAGTGTAATTGGATACATGTTGGATATTACCATATACCATCCACTTCTTTTTCCTGAAATTCATTTTATTTTTATGTTAATTTTGTTCTGTATTAACTCAGATAAGTGAGTATAGTCTCCCCAAGTTGTCTTTATATCTATTCAACAAGTTGATAGCCACCGGCATATGGGGAGGTGAACCTTAGGTAATGTGGTTTCCCATATCAGGGCACCAGTTTTAGAGGCTCCCAGGTAGGTGTTGTTACAATGTTTAATCACTGCCAGTTACAATTGTCTTACTATTTTAGAAAGGTATGCAGGATACATAGATCTTGTTAGACATTGGTAATGATCTCGTGACTTGGTATCTGCATCTCCATGTATGTGGGAAAACTGGAGCTTCTGGGGGTGGGAGTCGATCTTCAATATTGTGTATTTACAGTTGACTAATATTTCCACCTTCAATGGTGCACTTGGATGTGATGTATTGAATTATGAGTTTTTATATAATTTTATATAATTGAATGAGGGGATTTGTGGGATAATGCATCATGTTAGGCACATAGGGATGATATGTCATCGTTATCCTTACTATGATTGGTATTTCCCTTCGATTTATATGCTTCAAGTGTGCCTTCTTTTTTTTGTTAGTTCCTATTGATCATTTCATGAAATTCTTGGGAATGAAAATGTTTTGAAATGAGAATTTGATTAAAGAAGGGTCTTTTTAAATTTTTGATAATAAAATGGTTTTGGAATGTCTAAATAACTGGGGTTTAAAGTGGAAGGTTTTAAAGTCTGAATTCTCAGGTTTTTAAAATATAAAATTTAATTAAAGAGGAATGGGTAGGGATTGGTTATTTAGTGACACTGGTGAAGGTATCCCTAGTAATGTGATTGGAACATGTGTATGGGTGGTTAGATAGTGAGAGTTCACTAGTTATGAGAACTTTGGTTATGGTCTATGCGACTTTAGTGGGGTTGGTAATACTTGTAAGAGGAATTTTTGTTATTTTACCTTTGTGACCATAGGTTGTGATATGTTTTATGATAATGTTAATGTGGTAACCAGTGTGGGTTGTGATTGTGTTGTTTTTATGGGGACATAATAATGGGTTTATTAGTGGTGGTTCCATTAGTTTTGGTTTTTACAAACCCCAACCACCTTATATTCCACAATGAAGAGTGAGAGATAATGACCCCCCACCCGTGTCTCTCCTCCATAAGTCCCTGGGATGAAGATTAACACCAAGGTTTTACAAATATCCAAATATGGGAGGCATCACCATCTATAAATGAACATGATCAAGATTTAGGGTAAACAACTAGTATAAAAATACAGGAGACTATATAAAGGTAAACAAAAAACCATACCACAATAAATGTATTAAAAAATGATACATATAAAATTCTATAAATTAAATACCAAAATACATTCTTCTACACTGACTCAATAGAAACTCCTACCCAAATAGTAATTTCTACTTTGGTCCCCAAATACCACCTAGAATCCTAAAAATATTTTATATAGGTTGGGTGAGCATAATAGGTATACATAGTTGGGACATTAGAAAAGACTCATGTGAACATGTGAAAAAAACATGCTAATGCACCAGTGAAAAAATATTAGAACCAAAAACACATAAATAGGTCAACTATCCAAACCCAACATAACTATGGATTACACAACAAAAAACAGATCAAATATAATAATATAATTTCAAGATATTAACAATTAGCGGTTCCCCTCTCTATATTCCCCACTGATTTTCCAATCTCATGCCCCAATTGTTAATGTCTTATTATCCCAAAGCTTCCACACATATCAGTTAAAATCTCACCCACAAACATTAGGGAAACACACCACATCACATCTATAATGCACACACATGGTCTCGTCATCACATTATATCACACCATATCACATCACATAACATCCCAAAGACACATGGGACCACACATCACATAGCAACAAAAAGACACCTGGGACCACATATTACATGTCACCAAAAAACACTTGGGCGACATATCACATATTTCCTGAAGACACCCCAGAAAACAAATCACAACTGATGTTAGACTGGGGGAGAGGGGGTATCCATCAATCTATATCACTACCATCTTGGTTGTTTAGGAAAATAATTTTATCTAAGAACCTATCAACATTGGTAAGGTTATCCAACATGGATGGGGGAATATAAAATTAGATAAATATATATAATATAGAAATATCACACATTTCCCAAATTAAGGGTTCAAATCCATATCATTAGAGCACCCCAAATCACCACCACATACCATACATCACCAATAACAACTTATTCCACCACTATATGTAGCACACTACACAACTATCACATAATCGACACACCATTTTCCAATTTCAACATACTTATTCCACAACTTTTATTCATTAGACTTTTCATTTCACATTTTACCATTAATTCAATTTATTCAATTAAAATTATTTCATTAATCAAAATATCATATCCAGCCACTCTTATTAATTTATCCGCCAATCAGATTTCATTATTTTTTTATTCCAGGGAAACCTGGGGAACTATCAAAACCACACCAAACTACAATTTCCGAAACACTGCACATACAAAATCATTGTTGGATCACATCATTCCAAATAGGACAACAAAATATCACTTTCATCACACAACCATAACATCCTTGTACCACAACCACTATGCAATAACCACTACGCCATAACCACTTCATCACAACTACTACACCCCAACACACAACATCCAACATGAAATCCATTCTGAATAACCTTCACATAATTGTACCATATACCACACACCCTAACCAGTCAACAACATCACCACAGTACAACCAAAAATTACACAAAATCATTAAAAGTCAAATAAACAGATATAACAATAACACATCCAAGCTTCACATTCATTAAGGTGATTTATCACATTACATTAAATTAGTATGTGTATTATCAGAAAACCATATATCCCTGGTAAACCAATTTTTATCCAAATATACGTTCTTTATCATTTTATTCATGGTGTTATCACACAAAAAAAGAAAAATAACCCTCAAATTTATCAACTACAAGGCAATAAAGGCTTCATACACCTTCAATTTTCATAATTAGCAACAAGAAGGCATAAAAAAATCTAAAAATAAATAACATAGAAATAATTGAGATGAATCCCCA
Organism: Viscum album; assembly: GCA_963277665.1. Taxonomy (NCBI): domain Eukaryota; kingdom Viridiplantae; phylum Streptophyta; class Magnoliopsida; order Santalales; family Viscaceae; genus Viscum; species Viscum album. Next base: position 2,051,026,190 of record OY728137.1, read on the forward strand.
ATACCATCAATTTTTGGACGTTGAAATTAATTATATTATTATTTTGACCCTTGATATACACCTAAAGTTATTAAAAAGTATGAAATTCCTAAATTTGGGATGTAAAAAGGGTGAGAATACGGATCTCATACCTCAAAAAAGTGTTCCAATCATTATTTTCACCGTCGGGTAAAGAAGAAACCACCCAAATACCACCGCTACATTAATGAATAGTTGTTAAAACAAAAACACACTCAAATATGATCAAAAAATTCCAAAAACCTAAATAAAATAAAACTAAATCACCATCATTAACTCGGAATAAAAAAAAATTTAAATTGATGGGAATGAGGAGAAGAATCACCATATATCAATGATGGGAAGCGGGTGATTGAATATAGGAAGTCATAATTCAATCCACATCGATGAAATCCCTTGATGCCTCTAGACAGAATCATTGGCTGCTTGGATGGAGAGAGGGAGCAGAGGTTTTGAAGAAAAACCAAAGGAATATCAACTCTTATAAGTGCACTATACATGGGAATTAAAAAGAGTTTAAATTATTTAAGAACTGTGTAAAACTCAGGGTTATATATTGTAAGAAAAAATTTCCTTTTTCTTATTAAATCACTACATTCTACACTTCATGTAGAATACTATGAACCTCCCTCAATAATCCTAGAATCACTTTTACATGACATGAAAAATTTACAGCTCGTGTATTCACTATAGTTTCTATGTTTTCCATCCATCAACCACTGAAACTTCTGAAGCCCCCTATGAACACCTCTAGCCACGAATACTACAATTTAATTGACGAGGATCCCACGAACCATTACATTTGGTATATATCAAATGAATATCAACATCAAGAATATAAAACAAAACCCAAAAGATAAAAATGGGTCATACAATCCACCATCCTGTGAGATAGCTCTAAGGATCTCATGATAAATCAAATTCAACCAACATCCAAACATTCCAAACCATCATCCAAAAATAATGCATATCAACATCATTTCATCCCACCAGGCACAATATTGAATCACCCGGTATATGCCAAAAATGCCACTTTTTGACACAACCATTTAACCTCTTCAAAACCCATACCAACAATCCCAGCTACCCTGAGAATACAAATTAGGGAATCTCATTCTCCATGTCATGTTTCTATCAACTCAGGGAATCATTCACTCACCCACATGGGATTAATATTTTAGGAGATAATGAATATAGATTAGGAATCATGTACCCCCTTCCAAATGTTATAGTTTTGTACTAAATCACAGATCATGGGAAATAACACATCTTGTAACACAGCAAGATCCAAACATCAAATCAGAATAAAAATAAATCATTAAAAACTCAAAACAGCTCTGGGTACTATGTACGTATTTTCATATATTTAATCATATACCCTCTTATAGGATATCAGTCTTCCATAACACATGAACCAAGGGAATGGTCTATAAATGAATCAACTTCTCTCGATGATATTTTATCTCAACTGGATGATCGACCGTTGTTCTATAATTGTCAATATCCATCCCTCCCCAGTAAATGGCAAGGAAGTCATCATGAAGATTCCAATAAAGATGAGAGATGTTGAAGATGTTGTGGATCTGTTCCCATCGTGATGTAAATAAAAATTGATATGACACGACAATAACATGATCCAAAATGTCAAAGTTCCCAACAAACATGGGAGAAATATTACTTCCTCTGCCAAACCTCTGCTTCCCATGTCGATGGTATACTCAAAAGAACACAAGATCTACATCCATGAACTATAGGGTCCTCCGCCTATGATCAATATATGTCATATGAAAGGCATGTGCTGAACTCATCCACTCATAGGCTAACTAGATCTCTTAGTGAACTCTTCACTACATCAGGACCCAGAACTGTCGACTCTCCAACCTCAATCCAACAAAACAGAGAATGATTGAATTTCCATACAATGCAACTAATTGAGCCAAATAAATGGATGAGTTATAGATATTTTTGTACATAAAAATGATCAAAGGTATATTTCATACACATAATTCACCATTTTTCAAGACCCATGACTGTAACATATGTTCCAGCGTCTATATGTTCTACTCCATCTTCCCATCTTTATAGGGGTGGAATGAAGTGGTGAGGCACAACTAGAAGGTAAAATATTGTTGTAATCCACTCTATAATTATGAGTAAAATGCGGATAACAATTAACTATAACGTTCCTAAGTACCCTGGGAATCATAACCACATCATCTATATACCTCCTTTCCAAAACATCCATTCCACATGACTCACAGATCACTATAAAGTGAGCTGATTATATCATTAGATCCTCTACCACACAAACCACATCACAACATCCCTAATATTGGGGTAAAACATTGAAAAAATTCCACCAATAGATCCTCTAATTTCTTCTTAGTAATATCCAAGTAGTGAAAAAAACCCAGAGTATGTTGCTCTTCATTCACTACAAACATCCGAAACATCACACCACAAACTTCACCACTAACAATTTCTTCATCGACCCAAAAAGATGTATCATCAAAAAATGATATATATTTTCTAAAACATGATGTACCATTAAATATGAGGAGTTAATTTCATGGATAATTCCCTCATGCATGACATGAAGGATAAAAAACTACCCCTAGAATAACATCTGGTTCTAATCATCCTCTGACCATCCCTAAAGAGAGTAACCATAGGAAACACGATCACATATCACATTTTCTTTTAGGTATCCCCACTATGACTCTTCCAACAACTATATCAAGCATGAATTCATATCCATCAGATATAGATAGATTCAATTGATACACTCTTGAATTTCAAGATTCATTGTTGAAAGCTTCTCCATTCTTTTCAAAATGTCCACAGACTCTCAATCCACATCATCTCAGGGCCTCTAAATCAAGGTATAAAAAACTACATTACCCTTCCATGGGGAGTAAAAGATATCAAAATAATAATTCATAAGAAATACTATCTGCCTCCATGAGTATATATTCATATCCTTTTGAGATAAAAAATATCAATGGATTTTATGTATCATGAAAACCAAAAATCTCTCGTCAATGTTGTAATGACAACACAAATTTATCAAGAAAAAAACTACTTCCAACTCCATATCATGGTTGGAATAGTTACACATGTATGGATATAACATCCTAGAAATATAAGATATTACCACCCACTACTGTATAATCATACATCCTAATCAATATAGGATGGGTAACAAAAAAACTCAAACAACACTCTCTCCTCTTGAAACTAACACACAAGAAAACTAACCAACTTCAACTTTAAGTAAACTAGCACAATTGAAAATATCTTTGTCCACGCAAAATTATGGTACTTCCCATTAAATGATATTAGTAAGGGAATAAATATAGATATATCAATAAAAAACTTCTGATAATGACCCAAAATACTAATGAAATTTTGAACCTCTGCCAAATTCGTGGGATCTTCCTAATTAACACCCACTTTTACCATTTATGTGTCCACTTCCACACCCTAATGAGATTCCACATGTCAATAGTAGGGACACTTTAACATCAAGACCACACAAAATTAAAAATAACGATAAATATGGTGGGTTTTATTGACCTCCAACACAACTATAACATGCTTGAAATGATTCTCCACTGACATTGATCAGACCATGATGCCAAAGATGAATACAACAGAAAACTATTCTAGGCAGTCATGGAACAGGGAGATTATAGGTCTCATGAACATTGCTAGTTCATTTGTAACACTGAATGAAATAACCAAAAACATGATGGTCACATAACTTCATCTGAAAGAAAAAAATTATGAATATCCACATCTTATTCCATCAACTAGTGATATCCAGATTACATATCGATCTTCACGAACCAACTAGATCCTCCATGTTGGATGAACATATCATCAGTTCTCAAAAGATGGTTTCAATTAACAACTATAACATTATTAAACTACCATTAGTCCATATAACAACTCATACTTCCATCCACTTTCTTGGATAATAACTTTGGATCATCCCATGATGACACATTGGGTTGGATTTAACCCATCTACATCAAGCCATACACCTACAACCTCAACTCACACAACTCTGTGGGTACAATCTATTATAGAGCCCTCAAAATTGAATACACACTCAGATGAATCTCTCTACAGAACACGATATCATGTCAAAGAGGTAGTGACATAAAATATTCTAGGAAAACATCTATGAAGTCTTTAAAACCCCTTGGAAACCTACCAACCAAATATTCTATATCCATTTCTACCAATTGCAACAAATGGGGCTCCAATTTCCTACCAAAAAATCGATTACCTAGATCTCTATAGAACACCACTCATTAGCCCGCCACATTTGAATACATGACTCTACTCTTTAAGAAATTTATGAATACATACATAGAATACAACCAATATATACTAATGATAATATTGTATGGTCGTATCATGATCCCAAATGAGTCCCCAACTGACTTGAGTGGCCCCATCAACAGTCTACATTGCTAGAATACATCAAAAAAGAATCTCGACCTCCAAATGGTGTAGATAACACTAGGGGAATATAAGAACCTCCAAATAAATTTACATTACAATAAAAAACTGAATAAAAATGGAGTGTGAGGATCATAAATAAAAAAAACAAAAAGGTAAAAAAAAGATCATACCTTGATAAAATCTAGGATTTGTTGGCACTGTTGCCTTCAACACATTCATATGACCACACACAGTTCCACTACTTATCTGTTTTTGTCCTCTATGTCTATGGTCTACCTTACATCCATATGAATGGGGAACATCACGAGGTTTCTATCTTCCAACTATTTCTATCAATGGAAACTAAAAAAAATCTACATTCCTAGTTGGTAGACCGGTATTAGAGGAAAATGAAACTACAAAAAAGGGTCCTCCTGTCACATCTAAAACTGGCCTTCTTGAGTGGTCAAACAATGATCCTAGAAGTCCCCATTTCCCCACATATATGGAATAAAAACTAATATTTCTCAAATTTCACTTGAAAATGAATTGTCCCAAAATATCAAGAAAGAAACAACCATGGATGGTTTCTCATTTAATGAAACCCTAACGGACTAAACACCCATGGCCGAAAAACAAAATCCATCCTCCATGAAACACCCTTATGTCCACTCAGTTGGGGATAAACTACCAAGGAAAGAATCTTCTCGATAACCACAACCATGTTTACACCTCTAGATACATCGAGAGCAAAAATGGTGTGACTGCATACCTGATCACTGGACACAAAGCCTACTTTTGATATTTAACTTAGTAATCCTTGTCTAGAAAAACATATTTGGAAAATTGTTGGAGATCCCTAAACATTATACCATATTGATGGATGCTCAAAATAAACTATTAAATAGATATAAGCTTCTACCACTTGTATATCCTCACAGTCATTGATAGAAAATCTTACCATAACTCCCTCTAAATATTGGGCCATAACACATCTGTCACTCTTTGGTCACCAAGAAATAGAGTCCACCATAGATGAAAAACTCCCTAAATCTAACTAACTTCTTATGGATACCAAATCTAAACTCATACTCAGATTAGACCAAAAGTTATCTCAATCTTCTCTGTCAAATTATTCAACCCCAAATATGAGATACTCCATTGATACATTGCCAAAATATGTAGCTGAAAGGAACAAAAATAATGATTCCATGCTTCCTCCTCCTTTACTAGTTCTACCCTATAATGACCAATTAGATCTTCCTATTGATCCTTAACTACCTGAAAAAATCATAGGTAATGAACATGAGAAATTCTTGGGAACATTGAGAACATACAAATCCCAATAGCATGGAATTATATCAAATTTAAATTAAATGTTATTCTTTTTATTTTCCCAAAACACCCAATTAAAACATGAAAACAAGTAATTATAATGTATGTTCCCCTTTTAGGTATGTAGCGTAAAAACGACCCACCTCAGATGGTTCATAAATAAGAACTGAGTCTGTGAACTTGATCATTGGGGGCCCAAAAATATTATGTTATATCTGGTCCCTCTATCCTTCATCATGCACCAAGGCCAACTGGAATTTTAGCCATACCAACCAATGATATACTCACTCTGACTAACTCGAATTCCCATCCAATCTATCAACCACAACCATTGATACCACTCTTTCATGCCCCCTCTAAACAAACAATCCACAATGAAGGGAGGTGGATAATGATCCCTAAGTCCTTCCTCCAGTTGTCCTCGAGTTGGTGACCATCACCAAGGTTTTAAAAATCTCATAATGTGGGTGGAATTAATCACTATAAATAATCCTTATTGAGATATAGTATAAAAAATACTAGAAAAGTGAAATAGGATATATAAAGGTAAACTAAAAACCATCCCACAATACATGATTAAATATAAGTGAAACGTATAAAAGTATCCAAAGTAAAAAACCAAAAGATAACATATGGTAAAAACTCAACCAAAATACAAAAAAATCTAGTAATGTCCAACTCAGTCCTGAATTTACACATGAAAACCTATGGATAGTTAATATACATAGGGTGAGTGTAAAAGGTATATTTTGTAGGGACATAACAAAGGCCTCTAGTGCACTTATGAATAGAGAAGCATAATGCGTCAGAAAACTGATTGTAGAACCAACAACACCTAAAAAGGTTAATTATCCAACCACACCCTCCCCATGGATCCCTCACCAAATCAAAATCTAATATAATAATATAATATAGTGATCATAGAAAATAAATTCACATCTCTGCCTCTTCCCTAATGATTTTCTCTCATTCACGAATGTCGATAATCCTATGCTCTCATCCCTCCCACACACATCCCATCACATCACACTTGAATATACCTCATCCACACACTACATCACATCCTTCCTAAAAAACATAGGCCCCATATCACATCAAAAAACATAACATCCCAATGAAATCAAGGACCACAAATCATAACTCATTTTAAAGACACATGGGATCACACATCACATATAACCTAAAAACTCTTGGGCCACATATCACATCTCACCCAAAGACAGCTAGGAAAACATGTCACTAAAAAAGCAAGAGAGAATGAGAGGGGGTAGCTATACATCCATATCACTACCATCTATGATATTGTAGAAACACATATTACTCATAACCTCTAATAATTGGTAATGTTATCTAACATGGGTGGGAAGCATATAAAATAACATAAACATATATGATAAAGATACAACAAACAATACCCAACCTAATAATTCAAATTAAAATTACTAGAACCAACCACATCACCTCTGTGTACAATACATCAACTGTCACAACTGATTGCACCACTATATGAAACAGACCACACAACCACCACACAACCCAGAAAACATTTTCCACTTTAATATTATATTTTCTACCATTTTATTTAGTATCCTTTCCAGTTCCCATTATACAACTCATAGTATTTATGCAATTAAATTCAACCAATTAATCATAACCATATTTCCAACCCATTCTTATTCTTTTATCTTACCACCAATTTTTTCATTTATTCAAAATATATGAAAGAGATTATCATAAGAACACAACACAACTATTTACACATCACCATATATCCACCATCTTTATCACATCACATCTTCCAATCCATCTCCCAACAAAGAAACCACATATCCCCTCCATCTAAAAAACATAACTACTACGTACACAACCTCTGTTCCACAACCACTATTCTACAACCACTTTGCTGCAACCAATTCTCTACCACAACTGAACAAAAACCTTTTTTCCACAACACACATCCTTCCACATTTCGTTCATGCTAACTAACCGTCCAATCACTACCACACATACCACACAACCTAGAAAACCAATAACTTCACCACACAACAAATTATATCCACACAAATCATCAACAAATGAATAAATACAAAACAAAACACATATTGTCTACATATACTTTAAGGGGATTTATCTCATTACTTATTTATATTAGAATGGGTATTATCAAAAAAACAATTTTTCCCGGGGAAAACTATTATTTTCCAAATAAATGTTATTTAACTGTTTATTCAAATTGAATCCACACAAAAACATAGAAAAGCTATCACATATATCAACTACAGTGAATTAAATTATTCCAATAACTTAAATTTTTAAAAATTTAAATAAGAAGTAATAACAACATCAAAAACATATTAAAAAAACATGGTATGAGTCCCCAAAGAGAATTTTTTGGACCTTCAAATTAATTAATTAATTACATAGACCCTTACAATCCAACCAAAGATAAAAAAACCAACTAATTCCTACATATAGAACCTTATGTGGATGAGAACAAGGATACCTTACCTGAAAGAATATATCTTTTCTCACTACACACCACATGGAAAATAAGAGACTGTCCATGAATGTCCTCCACACAAAAAAATGGCACGTTAAACTACACCACCCCCAAAGATCATTAAAACGCACAAAAAAATATCCCATACATAAACGCACCACTATATTAAATTAAAAATAAGAATGGACTGGAAATAGATGATAATTTTGGGAGAACCAACCATAGATCGATGAATGGAATCAATTAATTCATGATGGGAAGGCACAAATCAAACCACATCGAAGGAATCACAATATTCCTCAAGAGAGAACCATAGCCTTCCTATAATGATAAAAAAAAATTAGGTTTTAAGGAAACATATAAGTATATGTATCTCTTATAATTATGTTGTGTGGTGGAATAACATGACGTGTAAACTTTGTAAACACCAAGTAAATATCGAGGTCAGATATTTCCAAAAAATGCATAACCATTTTATTATTCAACTACTAAAATTAACATGTATTTTAGAATCCTTTGTTACACCATCAAGTAGTTGTGAAACACTTTTATACATTGTGTCATCGTTACACGGCACGTATTCCAAACAACAGCTCTATTTCCCCTCTAGCCTCTATAAAAACTCCCAGATCCTCCTATAAACACCTCCAACTAAAAAAACTAGCAATATAATGGTCTACGAAGGCATGGACTATTACCTTGGTTATATTGATTAGTTTGTGGAACCATTATTAAGTAATTTATTGGGTTCATTTAGTATAGTGTGTTTCTGAATGTGGGAAGGAGTGCCTCTTAAGATTAGTGAATTATTCGAGGTTTTTTATGAATGGAATAGTTGGGAAGAAAATTGTAATTTTTTAGAATTGAATCCAGTTTTGGGATTTGGTGTCGTTTGAACTCTAGGGTTGACTGATGAGATGTTTCATCTGGGATTCTATTGCTTTTGGGTTCTTGTGGCCCAGGAGGTTGTTTTGTACTTTGATATTGGTTGACATATAATGTTTCATAGATTGGGTTTTGCCAAGTGGGTGAAGTAGGATAGTCAATGTTATTGGGATTTGTGACTTGATTTATGGTCATAGGTTGGTGGTATTTTATAATATATGGTAACCTAGGGGCAAGATATCCTCGTGTTGTTGGTTCCTTTCCATGGGAACCACATATGAATGCTTCATGGATGTAATCAATGGATTGTGGGGTCCATTTAATTTTCATACAACGTCATAAATATTTCATGGTTTCTTTCTCAATGATGTTCTTTAATGCTTATGGATTGTTGTGGAAGAATGAATTTGAGACCATTTAATGTAATGTTAGGGCTCATAAGGGTTTGATTCATGTTCAGTATGTTATCATAGTAATATGAATGGCCTCAAGGGTTCCGATGAGGAATATGCATTGGGTATGTGAAATAGATCTGTGATGTTATTTGGAATATTTAAACATGTGAGTCATGTGTAATCTCATTTCTTTTTTGATGATTCTAAATCAGAATGTTATGTTTATATGAATTTTTTTTTTGGAATTTCATGGGGGGTCATTGGGTTTCTATTATGAATTTACAGGGTTTTATTAGGTGAACATGAGTGGTGTACCAGCAGCAGTGCCACATGGAATGTTGGATCATGATTGTTGGCATATAGTCCTGGGGTGGTGGGGAGTATTGTGTTGGAAGTCCCACCTAATAGTGATTGTAAGGTATTTATGAGTAATGTTCGGGTGAGTAAGCCCAATGGATGGTAGTGTTTTAAGGTCTATCTGTGTTGAGATGCGACATCAATAATTGACTAGTAGTGGTGGTACCCAACAATGAATTTTTAGGTATTCTTGGATTAAACACTATCATTCACTATATCTTTTCATCACCATGAGTATTATAAGAGTTCATTGTTTTTATTCCATGATAGTAAAATGATTTATTTTTTTTAGGTGGATAAACTCATTGAGGTTATATTCAGGAAGCAATGTGAGTTACGTAACATGGTTTGTGGTGCACCATTTCCAGTTGTATGTAGTTTCATCTTGATGGAAAAGGTGTTGGAGAATTCCATAGATTTGGTCCTGAGAAGTTATTTTAGGTGACAGTAGACATTTTTTGTTGTTTATACAGAAACAGTGGGGTCACCATGTCTACATAGAGGGTTAGTATCATTAGATCATAGTCTATGTTGGTTGGAAATGCTTCATGATAGTGTTGAAAAGGACACTCCTAATATGGGGAGTGGTGTGTTAGACTTTGGAGAGTGAACCTCATACTAGTAGGTGTGTAGATGTGTGGATACTACCATGGGATATATGTAATGTAATTTGGATTCCTATAAACAAACTATGAGATATGTGTTTAGATTCATTAGGAAGTACAGAGGGTATTGGATGGGGTGTTTGATAGAGATGAGTTTTGACCTTGGAATCATGGAGGTTCTCAAAAATATTCATGTTGTGGTTGTGTTGGGGAAGTTTCAGTGGGTGTTATAAAGAATACAGATGATTTGAGGAGTATTGGATTCCCTGATAGTGTAATTTTACCAGCAATTGGAAGTATAAAATAGTAGGTACATTTGATGATGGTTACATGATTAATGTGAGAATAATCCATGGCTTGGTGAAGTGATAACAAGACAATAATGGGATTTGGGAATTTCTAGATGAGTCAACACTGGATGGTTTGACATGGTTAGGTTAAAATGGAACAAATATGGGGTGTTTTGGGCCACCTCCAATGAATTATATTTTTTGGAAAGTGAAATTTAGGAATAGGATACAACATTTAGAAGAGGAAAACTTATCATACATTATTTATGAATAGTGGGGTGCATCAATTCTGGGTGGTTTCAAAGGAAAGGATAGATAAAGATGTTGGACCATTTTCTCATCGATGTTTTCACATAGTGAGTTGGGAAACACATAAAGTATGTTGTAGAATATTTGAGTTTTGGATTTTAATGTACCCCCTTTAATGGTGGAGGTTCAAAGACAAAAAGTTGGTTGTTATGATCCCAAATTATAGTTGGGAGCACAATAGAGTGAAAATGGCTAGTTGATGAAGTGATTTATGATATGGGTTGGATGAGAGTGGGTATGTTACTCCTTGATGTTTTGGTTTTGAGAAACATTGTTGGCGCTGGTATTTATTAGTTTAATTTTGGAGATGAAGGTTGTGTTTTGGTTGTGTTTAGGGTGTTTGAGTATTTAATGGGGACATTGTGCCTCAGGTTGATGATAGATGAAATTTTGGGAAAGGGGTTGGAAATATATGTGTTCTATTTGTGATTCCAAGCATGAGTAATAGTTAAAAATTTTAAAAATCTGTAATTTTGGTGAAATGTGAATTGGTCCATGAGTTGTGGAGAGGATCAGGATTGTATAGTGTCAATTGGGTCTTAGGCGAAGGTATGATTCTATGGATGACATTTCCTTGCATCACAATTTAGGCAGTTTTTCTATATCTATCTTATGATCATGGTTTTGATGATTTTGAGTTGAGGTTGATTCATTATTTGAGGAGCATTACGTTAATTTTGTAAACCATTTTGATAAGAAATAATTGATGTAAGACAATGAATATGATCAAAATTTGGTGATGGAATAGACATGTTCAGGAAGAATATTCAGGAATGGAATATGGTGTCAGGGTTTAGTGGACCCAAAAAAATTTCATTGGGGGTTTAGGGAGTTTGAATGTACAATTCTGGGAGGTGATATTTTAAGGTAATGATTTTGAATGATCCTGTTCGAGAGATAATTTATATTCTAGTTCAATTTTTTATGTAATTTTTCTGGGTAGCCGTTAATGAATCAGGGGTGACCTCGTGGTTTGGGGTATTAAATTGAAAAAAGAGTCAATTATATGATGATGTAATGATTGGAACACAATCATTAGTAACTATGTTTCGTTACCATGTGGCATGTATATGGGTGTGCATGGATATGGAAACTGTGCTTGGTGGCACAAGAGAATATACAGATCAAGCTCCCTTTAGATAGTGGAGAACACAATGCCACTATATGGTTTGAAAAATCATACAGGTGGGAAGACAAACAATGAAGCTCGGTTTCCTCTATGATAGAGGAAACTGTTATGTTCACATATGGTCCAAAAACATGTGCATCTAAACTATGTTCCACATTAAAGGTGGGGTTTTTACCATTAATGGCTCTCAATGTTATTAATTTCTACTAATAACTTTATCCTAGGTCAACTTCCTACAACTTGGGTGACAAACATGAACCCTCATCCTCCACCATAAGTTATTCTACATCAACTTATAGGAACATGGAGTGTAATTGGGAGAGAATAGAAGCTCTATATAAGCCTTAAACTCTATTTCTTTCAATTTTTTGATGTCCTTTTTGGTTATTTCCTCTCCTTCTAAAGATATAAAATCAATTTTTTCAATTGCTTATTGGTTTTTATATTATTGGTGTTATTTTCTGGGATCAAGGGTCAAGGTTTCATTGTGTTATTTTTTATTAATATGAGGTGGATTATTTATAAGATTTTCCCATAGTCTTCATTATTGAATAAGTGCATGTGGTTTGATAATGTCCTAACTTGATAAATTTTATTGTATTTGGATAAACAAATAAATTTTGTAATTATATTAGGGTGTGATACTCATTAGGGAACTAGTTGGGTCCACATATGGTTAAAAAATGGACCGAGGTCTACGAATGGTGTATTCCAAACCATTGGAAAATAATGAAATCAGTTAGTAAATGTTGAGTTCAGAAATTATCAGATTGAATTGGTAGGTAATGGTGCTAATTTAATGTTATTGGTCAAGGTAATTATTGATATTTTCATACGGTGGTTTTTATGAATTTCATAGGCATTGTTTATAATTAGTTTAAATGGTGTGTGTTAGATTCTGATCTGGTTTTGGTTTAAAATAAAGGATTTTTTTCATAGTGGGTAACTTTTTCAAAGGATGTTTTAATCTAAAAGATATTTGATAATTTCTTTTCGTAATATATTTCAAATGATGACTTGAAATGAGGGTTTGTTTTCTAATTTTGTGACAATTTCATTGATGGACCTTCTAATGGTTGGAAATCGTAATGAATTCCTTGATGGAAAGGTCCTTTTTTCAAAGAGGAAGACCCATGATAAAGAATGTGGCTTCAAGATGATTTCAAATAATTATTTCTTTCCAGTGTTTCATTCCATGGTGTGATTTTATGGTCAACTGGGACCTTGGTAAATGAAATGATAAATGGTAAATGTGTAAAATGGTTAATGTGGAACGTTGACATGAATACATGGTATGTTATAGGGATTGGACTGAGTTTCTACTCCATGGTTCTAGCTAGACTAATGAACTAGGTCCCACAAATTTATCATGTGATTAAGATATTGGATTGATTCTCATTATCTTGGGTTCACACTAGATAATTTCTCTAGTTCCCATCGAAATATTGAATGAATAGCATAATGAATAAATTATCATCATACATGGGACATGCATGACTAATACTCTATGTCCACCAATGTATATATGGTTTTGGATATTTCACTAAGGCTTTAGGATCCCAATGTATGGACATGATAAGATCTCCTAGATTGATGGTCCAAGTTAAACTGTTAAATTTATTTGTTTAGTAAATGACCATTTATAATTAAAGGTGTTTAACCCATTTTTTCTATTTATTAGGCTACTACCGTGGCTAGATCAGGTTAGTTTCGATGGATTTCATGATAGAACATAAAAGGATAAAATGGATGATTAATAAAATTTTTAATGTTAAAAAAGTTTTTTTAATTTCCTTGTTTACATAATGAACCATGATTATCATCGTGCACTGTGGTATGGGCTAGTTAATGCTTTAGAAACAGTGGGTGGTGGACTACTGAGTTTTAGTCACACCCTATTTGGTCCTCCATGGAACTTGGGTACTCAAGAAAATGTTACTTGTTATCTGGAACAGTTTCAAGATATAGACCATGTGATGGGTTAGTGCATGAAATGATGTGTTGGAGAATGGGATATAAGGATCATGTTGGGACTCGGGACCATGTTTAGGATCAGTTTGGTTTTGGTAGCCGATTATTCATTTCAATAACTTTTTCACATGTAGTATATTCATAATATTGCTATATCATGTGTACCTGGACACTTGTTACTTCTATTTATATGTTTCCTATATATTGTTCCTACTGGTTATTATGTTTCTTTATGTTACTCTTGTTTTGGCTTTACTCAAATTTGTGGTATACTCTAACCACATGGACTTTAAACACACATTGTTATTTAATATCCAATGGTGTATGGTGTGGTGTTCTTGAGGTCATGGAGTGACCCAGCTTGGGGCACTAGTTGTAGTGGCTTCCAGAATGAAGATGTTATAATTCCCATTATCTGTCTAGAGAAACATATTCGGTTAACTCCTTCACATATTTGGAATAACCATATGGTCTACTTCCATACCAAATTTATTAAAGTTATATCATGGACTCACCCAAATTTGGTTTATAAATTAATAACCCATTATCATAAACAACATTCAATTACCAAAACATAAAGACACATGCTTGTATCATAAAAACATTTCTTGAGGAAAATGATCTTTCTATATAAAAATCACATATCTTATAATATGTCTAATTATAAAGGAAATACATTTTTTAAATGTGACTAGTAAAATATAAATAATGGATTGAAATAAAATATTATTCATGAAGGTAAGAAGAAGATTATCATTTTTTAGAATTTAAAAAACATTCCCACCTAACATTTGTTAGAATAGTCATGAAATACTTAATTGGGAAAATAAAAAAAATCATTTCAAACCATTTCATAAAAGTTAAAAAAATTATAGAAATTACGTTAAATATTATATTATTAAAAATATTGTATATAGTTTTTTCGAAAATTTCTATATGGATGAAAAAAATATTTATAAGGGAAACATTAAAAGATAATTTTTAATTTAAAGCGCCTTACCTTGAATCTGACTTTTCACATGAATTATTTATCTTTATGATTAATAAAATGAAAATAATTATTTATCTAATGAGGAAAATTTTAATTTGTAATATTCTTTTAATATCACTTTCTACCTTGTTATATATGACTACTTAATCAGTTATGTTCACATTGGATGTTTTGATGTTATTATATACATAAGTCCAATATGGATTCAATTAGTTTAATATGGTCAATGAATTCATTAATAAATAATCTCTAGGGTAATATTAATTATGAAATTATCATTTTGAAATAAATTATACTTTTAAAACCAATATAAAATATATTTTATAAAAATGTGAATTATGTTACCATCATAGAGACACTAAGCCATACGTATGCATGAGTAACATTTCTATTTCAACAATCATTACGAAAAGAAAAGAAGAAATATATTATATTTTAATAAATATAATACTATCATAAATATACTATTTATTATTAAAATATACATATATATATATATATATATATTATCATTGTAATTTGATGATGAAAAATGAATCAGATCACTTCATAGTGGTGGTAGTTCATACATACATTCAAATGTCATTTTCCATTTTCAATGAATAGAAAATGCTGACAGTAAATGATATATATATATATATATATTATCAGAATAATAAATATTTCACTAATATAATCTTATATATATTAATTCAATCATTATAATCATTCTTTATAGATGGTTTTGGAAAAAAAATTACATTGGTTTGCGAGGCAATAATACTCTGTAAACAGAAATGATGAATGCATCTTCCATATGATAGAGATAGAAGATGGATATAGGTTATTCCATTATCATAATAAGATCACATTATATGTAGGATACTACTGTTGTTATTTTATAATGGATAAACAATATTTTAAAAAGGGGGATGAAGAAACAAAACTAAAACATGCTGTTTAAAACAAAACTTAATCATTAGAAAACCATTTTTATTGACAACTAAAGACTTTTTAGAATGGTATTATTACCAAAATATGTCTAATAGAATTATGTGAGGGATTTTAGAAAGTATGTTTTTTAGATATTGGATATTGTAAAATGAGGTTGCAGTATGAAAAATAGAGAAGAATATGTTCCCATTTATAAGGGGGAGAGGGAAAATCATAGAATTTCCTAAAATATTAAATTAATATAAATTAATTTTCAATTAAAAATCGATCCTAAAATATTTATTTAGATTATTTGATGAACATGGGAGAAAAAAACATAGTAAAATAAATGAAGACAAATATTCACCCATTTTGTATCCTTACATTTTGATTTTAACTTCTCATTAACCCATTTTAAACTAACTCAGACCACATAAATTTTTACAGATTGTGGATCATGATAATTAATATAAATGAACAGAATCACATAAATGGACAATGGATGATTTTATTAATCATATACTATTAACTTGTCATAATATATAATTTTTTTTATTTTATATCATGGAGTAAATTATTATTTATTTTTATAATTTATTAATGTCAATTTTTAGAAATATTCATTATAGTTATTTTAGTAACACCAATAGGGAAAGTAAAATTAGACCCAAATATTTTATTATATCCCAGAAATTTTATATTCATTATATATTTTTTATCAAATTGTTTATCTAAAATAATATTTATTTTAATATTTTTGAATAACATTTATTGGATCTTTCCATTATGTGAAAAATTACTACATCAGTGTTTTGTAAGAATTTAAAGTAATTTTTTCTATTATAAATATTAAAAATATATTACTAATATAAAGAAAAATCTTATATATTAAAAAATAATATCTATAATATGACATATAATATAGTTAACCCCATCATAAAATTATTATAGTTATTAAAAGTAAGAGTTTAAAAGTTTTTGACTCTTCTTTAAATAAAACATTTGAAATGTCTGAATGACCCCAAAATTGAAAAAAGGTCATATATTCTACATATGAATCATATGGATGAATATGGAATATTTTACTCATAAAATAGATTTTAGATAAGTTTTAGGGTCTTTTAATAGTCATTATTTTAGACTTTTTAACACTTATTTCCCAATTTACCCATTACCTTGGTAACAAAAATTACTAAGGTTACTATTCATAGTGATAATAAATTAATGAGAACTATTTAATAAATATATATATTGATTCCAAATATTTAATACATTTTTATAAATCTACTATCCATTAGTGGAAAAATTTAATTTAAAATTAAAATAGAAAAACACATCAAAAATATTTTTTCATAAAATTGACCCTTTTAAATATAAAAATAATATCAAAATCATTATTGGTTAAATTTTAATGAAAATTACACAGTTAAAATTTTTTACTAATACAAATTATAATTTTATGATTTAATTACTATAAAATAAAACATGGTTTCTAATAAAATTTTATGTTAATCATTATTCATTGAAAAATAAGTATTTTTAGAAAAAAAAATCAAAAACAAATCCTAATATAATTTTGACATGATGAATTAATATATTAATATTAATTTTTAAAATAATTTTCTAACATTTATATAAATTATTATTCATATTTTATAAAAAATAAAAACCTATTTTTAAAGAAAACATATTTTTGGATGAATAAAATGACATTATTAAAAATTATGTGACTATTTAATAAGAATTTAACAATGAATTTACATTGAATAAAGCCTTTAAATTTAGTTTATAAATGAATTAATCCTATTAATACCCACCAATTAAATAGTTAGAATATAATAATCACTTTTAAATAAAAATATTTCATTGATCATTTTAGCTCGGGGTTGCATATCTTATAAACTATCGAACATAGTCATTTATTTTAAAATATCAGGATATGAAATTATCGCCCCCTCTAAGAAATTATTTCCTTTAAATTTGTTCTTAGTATTTGTGAATCAATATTTAGTTACCAAAATACCATTTTTATAATTCTTCCTTGTAAATTGGGTTAACAAAACTTCCACAGGAAAACAGACAAAAAGAAGGATGAAGGTAACATGGAATCACACATAAATTAGATTACCTATAGAAAAAATTAATTGTAAGTGAATACATGGATATATAAGAGAAAAATAACTCCCAAGGAAAGATAAATAATTATAGGAAATATGGTAATGTGAAATTTAACTATCACATAACCATTAATATGTGATATATTAAAAGGATATTTATTTCATGATAATAAAATTATATGGATAATTTTTTTTGAAATATGTTTCCTCAATTTGTATAATTATTCAACTAGATATTTTAAGAAATTAATGAAATATAAATACTTATTAAGAATAATTTCATCATACAACAATTTTCCAATAATATCTCAACTTTTCCTCTGAATAATGACTAATCCAGATGAAATTTTTATGTCTAATGCACTTGAACAAAAATCTGTGGATAAAAAAAATGCACAAAAGAAAAACAATATATTCCCATTTATTTAGGAATTAACCACTACCAAAAGGATTTTTTAAACTAAAAAATTATGAGAAATTCATTTATTCTAAAAGATTAAATATTAATACAAAAAATTCATTATTGATCATTTGATAAATAACTATCCTTAAAATTACAGAAAAATATTCCAGAATAATATTTAAGCCTAATTATTAGAAGGAATTGACAACATAGTCATTCAAGATATATTTGATATTTTAATCTAACTAACATTAGTTAGTCTTAATTTGTCATACTAAATACATAATTTCCCCAAACATATAATCTATAAGATATTATTTCCATAAATAAATTGAATTAACTTAATGCCAAATTAGAATCATGTATTCTTCCAAAAGATAATTCATTGTTTTTTCCTTAAATAAAATCCCTCATAATTATGTTTACCTTAATCATATAACATTTCCCAAATTAAATTTATCTCTTTCCAAAATTATATTAATCACTGTATCAGTTTTCTATAAAATTGTTATGTATTGAGATAAAACTTATATTCCTAAATTGTAAGAACCCATAATTACAAAAAAATCAAATATCACCAAAAGTTTACCAATACATTTAAACATAAAGACACATAAATTAAAGGAATTATTTCTCACATAACCTTTTTATATATTTTACATAAGGTATACATATACAAGAAATAATTATGAAAACTCAATAAAAGTCTAAAAAAAATTCCCACCTTTTCACTATTCTATTTTTCAAAGGTATCAGTTTTATTCTAAAAATATTTCATAACCTAGGACTGAATTATCATTAGTTATATCATGATACACAATATTTATCATCGAATAAAATAAGATATCATAAAAAATCATCCTTATACTTATCCAAATGTGCATGGAAAACTATATTTATAAGATCAATAAATACAGCTAGGAAATTTAAATATCCATAGGGAATATCCATAAGATCATAATATGAATTTTTGTCCCGAAATACTATTTTCGGATGTTATTATCCATATTCTTCAGTTGATTATACCATGATCATAGGTTAATATTTAAATAATACTAATATCACTAGATATGTTATTACTTCATTTGAGGGACCAAGATATACTGAAGTAAGGATTTCACTACACACTTCTCCCTAATGTATTGTTGTTTTCCATCACTAATGTTCTTCTTCATAAACTCATATACATGAAGACTTATCTAAATACATTTAAAACACTTTAATTATATGTTATCTTAGTGGGACTTACCTCTCCCATTATCATTTTTATTATTCTCTCAAACCATATTCCCTAACATACCACATCGGTAAAACATTCCAAAACCTATATAACATTTATTAATATTTCATTTACCTTACTTATAACATGCTTGGTGGTAACCTCCCGACCTCTTGGTTAGTTTTATTTCCTTTCCGTCCACCTTAAAAAATTATAACCATTTTTATATCATGGAACATATGCATCGACAAACAAAATATCAAAATTTATAGTACAACTAACAACTATGTTATTGAATTTAAATTCTCATGTCGTGAATTATATATATAAAAATGATTTAAATTCATTGTAAAATATATTAATTTAACTATCAGTTTACAAAATTAAATTTTCCATATACTTTCACAATACTTTGAGTTTTCATCATATAAGGAAAAAATATTCATCTATTTACCTCAATTTCATAAATTATTTCTATATCCCATGATAATAAATCTTTGGGATATATTTGAATAAAAAACATTCATAAATATTTCCCATTCTATGGAATCATGCTCTTCTATGTCATTGGTATTATATACCAAAGATGAATATTGATCAGATTCACCAGAAAAATGATAAATTTATAGTTTTACATTTTTGGATCCAAACAACCCATTCCATGAAATATATTTTAAAGGGATTTGATCCACCCTGAGCTACCACTTGTTTAAAAGATCCACTGAATGTTTTGGGTGTTCCTTATAAAATGTTTCCCTATTGAAATGTTTTTTATGGGGGATCTGGATTTTCTTGATCCTGGATACCATGACTCTTTATAGTCTACATTGATTAATCAATCAAAACAGAAAACTACTCAATTCCAATTCCAACCGTTTTGGGCTGTTGACATTGAATCATAATTTTATACTGGTTCCTTCCTACAAAACATCCATGATTCCTATGTAAAAAACCATTCTGAAAAAATATAGTATAGATGAAGCAACTTGGTAATATTGAACTTATATTTAATTTCAACATAACTATTAATTAAATATTTTACTGGTATTATATAATCATTAGCCTTACACATGAATTTATCTAAACAGCCGATATAATACCAAATATAGAGACTAAACATAAAACATTACACAATCTATCATATTTAGAATAGAATAAACTACCTTTAGTTCATTATAATCTTTTAGGTTTAGAGTTATATATAATTATTTCATAATTATTAACCAAAAAACTCATAAATTACATAGTCTATACATCAACTCAGAATATATTTTTCGCAAACTATTAATTCATTAAAATAACACCTGTTTTATTTTCTAAAACAATTCATTATAACATTGAACATGGATTCATATTTTACCCTTACCATAATTAAAACTGGTGAAAAAAAATTTCATAAAAAATTATTGAGAACAAAAATATCATTATATGACATTAAAAAATAAAGATTCCCTTAGAACAAGAATAATTAAAAAAAATTAATTATCAAAATCAACATTATACTTAAAATAATAATTTTATCTTACCCAAGAATAATATTTTCTGTCCAAAAAAATTCCTCAAACATTGAATTAAGTGTATTTAATTCAAAATAAACAGATAATGTTTTTTTCCAAATTTAAAAACCACTGGAAGAGTTTTTAAAAAACAATGATTTTTTATCTTACACATGGAATAACCATAATAATTAAATTCGAATTATTAATCATTATTACTAATGGATGGCCATTAAGAATTACATTTTGAAATAAAATTTGAGTTACCATCACAGATACACATGGATATATTATGACAATTAATCTTGGAAAACCCATCACAATATATTCCCATTATCTCTTATGATAGACCTATTCGGTTAACACCATCCCATATTGGGAATAAACATATGGAAGATTTTAATACCCAATGAATTAGATGTCTATAACATACCCTATAATCAGTGGTTTATAATTTAACTACCCTTAATCATAAAAATTTCCATGAACCATCACATGATAAAATAATTCTTGCATGAAAAAAAATTTATCTGGGAAAATAACATTCCCTATTTAAAATAACCTTTTTAAAAATATGTGAAATTATAATGGAGTAAATTTTATGGGAAATTTTATTTCTAAACATGTAAATAAATATTATTTTATACGATAAAAAAACAATCATTCCATAATTTTGAACGAAAAGTCACAAATTACCATATTTGAAAAATGAAACAAAATATTCATTTCAAAATGTGTCATAAAAATTAAATCATGGGTAGAAATAACTTTAGAAAATAAAAATATGATTTAAAAAAACAATTAATTGAATTATTTTTCAAATAAATAGGGAAGAAAAAGGGATCTTTATGGGAGACATTAAAATAAAATTTTAAAAGATATTCCCTTACATATATTCCAACATCTCACATTTGTTATTTACCTTTGTGAATAATAAAAATTGATTAATTATATAATTAATTTAGAACATTTATCAAGTTAAATATTCATTTAATATCACATACTACCCTGTTATGCACAATTTATTCAGTATTTATTTTCTTAAGAGAAATTTTGATGATATATCGTACATGCGTCCAAAATAAATTTGGTATGCTGACTATGGTCAATGAATTAATTATTCCATAATCTCCAAAATAATATCCATTAATTAATTCTCATTATTTATATAAAAATTATAATTCCTTTAATGTATGATGGTTATAAAATAATGAATTATGTCTAAATTATTAAGAAGGTATGTCAGACATACGGATGAGTAAAATTTCTATTTCATAAATGATCATCATAGTAGGATGTTATGTATTATTTTACCCTTCAATAATGATAAAAATATCATAATATAGTATTACTTATTTAAATTTACTTATATATATCATTCATGTAATGTAGTGATGAAAAATGAATCATATCACATTGATTTTGATATTTTAGTGTTTTGAAGTTAAAAAAGTAATAGATATATTTTCTTTTCAGAATTATTAGTATTTCATTAATATATTATATAAAATTTAATTCCATATTTATAACCAGAATTTTTAAATGGGGAAGGAAAACAAATTAAATTGTTTTTTAGGTGGTAGTCTTATATAAACTTGAACGATGAATTCTTATACCATTGGATGAAGGTGGTTGGTGGATATATGTTTTCCTATTAACAAATTAATAATTATCTATATATAGGTTACTGGTGTTATTATTTTTTAATGGTTGAAGAATATTTAAATAAGTATTAAAAAATAAACAAAACTCAAACATACAGTTGAAAACTATACCTCTTATTTAGAAAACCACATTTTCATAAAACCATAAGACCTATATGATTTGAATTCATCCCAAAATAAGGCCACTAAAATGAGGGTATGAACTATTGGAAGTAATTTATTCAATTTTTTTTTTCATATAATGGTTTTCTTAAGTGTGAAGGATTTAGAAGAAGAGGTTCCCATTTATAATAAATGGAAGGCGCACTCATAGAATATCCCAAAATATTAAATTAATTTTTAATAAAAAATATATCAAAACTGAATAATTTCGAATATAGGATCTATATGGGTGGAAAAATACTCATAAAATTATTTTTTACACGTCTTAAATATTTTTTTTTCCAAATATATTTTTAAACCATCATTCACCATTTTTAACCATAACATGACTATATGGCTTTTTACTCATTAAGGGTGATGATAACTACTCTAAATGAAAAAAATGGACCATAAATGGAACATTATAGATATTATTATCCATAACCTAGTCACTTGTCCAAATATAGTATTGTTAATATTCTTATATCATTTAATAATATAGTATTTATTATAATAAATAATTAATTTCATTTTTTAAAACTTCTCATTTCTATGATTTTAACAACATTGTGACCACAAATAAATTGATGAAAATATTTTATTATATCCCTAAAATTTTATAATCATTTAAAAAATTATAATAACATATTATTGATCTGAAATTACATTTATTCTAATATTTTTTATTTCATTAGTTCTAATTTTCATTAATTGAATAATAAATGTGTTTATATTGGGTAAGAATTTAATGTAAATATTTTTGTTTACATAAAATTAAATACAAATTTCAAATATGAAGTTAAATATTTGTTATTTAAAAATATTATTTATAACTAAATATATCGTTTAGCTAAACCCATGTTATAAACATTATAGTTATTAAAAAAATTGAATGTTTCAACTTTTCTATAATTAAAATATTATAATAGTCATAATCACCCATATCAATAAAAAAGGACTTATACATATCCTTTTAAATATTATATATGATTTACACTAATCTAGTAATGTTTTGGTAATTCATACAGACATTTTAAATTATTTATTATATAATTTTCATTTTTTAATTACAGGTTTTACCCTTTACTGTGGTAATAAAAAGTACTAAAGTTACGATTCAATTTTTAAAAAAATAAAAGGGTTGTACTTAACAAATATTTATATCATAGTTCATAATATTGAATCAATTTTTCAAAATTTATAACACTATTGTGGAAAATATTAATTTAAAAGTAAACCAAAAAAAAAATATATGTTTCAGAAAAATCTATTTTTTAAATAAAAAATATTTTTATACTAAATTAATGTATTTATGTCATTTATGAAAATGAATTTGGTAATTTTAATTAAAAAATTTCTAATAAAATTTCAATTATAACAAAAAATAGAATTTTACTTTGTAAATACTTTAAAATAAAATATGATTTTCAATAAAAAACAATATTTTTCTCCATTCCTTGAAAAATAAAATATATCTAAAAATTCATAAAAATGTATCAAAAAAGAATTTTGACATGATGAATTAAAAAATAAATAATTTTTTTCAAATTTATATTATAAAATATCTATAAATTATTTATAATTTTTTTTGACAAAAATAAAAAAACATTTGTAAGGAAAACATATTTTTTAAGAATAGGATAACTTTACTAAAAAATGTTTAATTATTTTCTAATAATTTATCAATGAATTTATATTGAATAAAAGATTTATATTTATTTATTAAATTATTAATTCCTATTCATACCCACTAATTTAATGTCTAGGTTATAATGAGCATATTTAAATAATATTAAATTATTGTTTTTTTCAGATCAGTGTTGTGTTTCTCGTCCAACATAGAACACGTTCTATAATTTTAAAATATTAGGATATTAAAGGAATACATATTCTCATAGAAAACTATCCCCCAACACTTAATTGATTCTACAATGAACTTTTTCGTAATAAAATACAATTTAGATATCCCAAGGATATGAAAAATATGGATGATTTCAATTATATTGACCCTAGTATATTACTCAAATTATTAAATAATGTTTTGACATAAATATCCAATATATACTAACCAAGGATAAAGAGTCTATCCTATTTGGGGGACTAGGAAAATAGAACATCAATAAAATATAAAAAAATTAGGTGATTATTTTAATCATCATAATAATCCTGTAAATGCATTTGAGATCATAATACACTATAGGATAATATATGGAATAAAAAAAGGTGATTCCAACAGTTGAGTATAGAAATAATCATGAAAAAAATCCTACCATAGGAGTCAAACGGTATAATATGATATCACAAAAGATAAGACACTTGAATAATCATATGTGGTTATAACATAAAGAACTAGAAATCATAATATCATATAAATAACATTACGTGAAAAAAATAATAAACATGATATTATAAAAATTCAAAACTAACATCCAAGATAAATTAACATGGATGATAGAGTCACATCATGGATTATGTTTAATTATTAATAATATCAATATCATCTAACAAGACAAAAAAATTTCCAAATTAATGTGACTGATATATAGGTTCACACATCATAGTATGTACATGATTATGAGCAACACAAATGAAAGTAAATTACAAAGCATAAAAATAATAATTACCCATGAACTAAATTGACATTCCAAATCTTCCCACATATCACCATAAAAAGATATTCCATAAATATTTTTAAGGGAAGAAGGAATTAAATATTTTGTAAATAATTATTTTAAAAAAGGATTATTGGTTTAAAATATGGTTTACATTTTATGAAAATGACATGAGAAATTGTAGGGAATTTTTTTTAGAAAATAAAATTTTAAATATTTTTTTAAGGGATTGTTTTTCAAATTTTGGAGTAATAATGTAGTTGGAGTGTTTATAAGAAATTTGAGGTAAAAAAGAACCATTTTTCAAATATTTCATTATTTAGTGAAATCACAAATGGGAATCAATGCTGCAATATATTATTACATAAAAGGATTAGAGGGTATAAAAATTACCCTTAATTAGGGTTTATTTTAATGATTAAATTAGGGAAATTTACATAATATATATATAATCCCATAAAATAAGGGGAAATTAATATTGTTATATATGTAATGTAAATATTTAAATAATTTATAATCTTTTTCTAACATCAATGAGAGTGAAAAATGTCATAAACAGAAGAAAAATATATTCTACAAAGTGATCCTATACCTAATGTCTGGATTCATTCTTTCATTTCACATAATATCCTAAATGAAAAAAATAAGATTCATTAATAACATAATTCAGAACCATTTACATCAATACATTTAAATTATAATTATAGTTTTCTCATTTACTACTATTTTAGTGAGATATAATGTTTAATTTGACGGATTAAAGGGAGTTCATTTCTTGGATCCAGGGATTGATCAATTTAATTTATTGAAGATAATGTACAATGTTATTATATCTATATAAATTAAATGCAACAATATTCAACTACTTCAATGAATTTTAAATTTTTTGAACACTTATATGTGTTCTGATGTTTGGAGGATTCATTTTATAATAATTGAAATCCTTATAAAATTAGTTCATGATGGCATGTTGTCCAACTATCTATAAATATATTTATTTTATATAATAAAATGAATACTATAGAGCTTATAATAATTCCTAATATACTTATTATAGGTAAATTTAACAATATTAATATTTTTATGAAGAGTTTTTATGGCGGTGGAGAAAAAATTATGTTCTTTGTTAAAGGAGGTGATGGACCAATCAGATTCTGTATAATGTTTTCATTTAAGAAACATATAGTTGGAGGGTATGAGTTATAGTATCCACCATAATAATAACATATATGTAAAATACAGATTCTTCTTTTACAATGTTTTAGTGTATGATGAACAAATGAGTTTAGTTGAAGAATAATAAAATTTAAAGGGGATTAATTGATAATTTTACCACTACCTTTAGTACCCTCTTCTTTGGATACGCATTAGGGCTCCTTGAAATGATATTTGGTGAGACCAATATCATAGATAAGTAGTGGATCTGATTTGTATTTTCATTTTGAAATCATTCCTCAAGATCCAAGGATTATAAATTTTGAGGAGCGGGTGGTATTTATAAGTGGAGGAGAAGAGTGTTTTTGAATATTAAATCCATTGGATTATTATTTTCTCTCAAGTGTACCAATAGATATTAATATTGAGACTATATAGAGTAAATTTTTTATGTGATATATAAAAAATGGGTTCATAAATAATCTTCAAAACAAATAATAATATATTTAAATTATAATTTTAAATATCATATTTTATTTTATTTTTATAATCATAGAATTATAAACTCTATTAGAAAAATATAGAAAATTCACCCAATTTTTTTTCAATTTTTATATTCCAAAAGTTAAATCTATCATAAGAAATTAAATTTTTTTTATATGATAAAAAAACTTTAATCTAAGATCATCATTTACTGGAAATAATACAAAATTAATAGTATGTCAATATTATAAATCATTGTCAAATTACATAAGGTCTCAAAAAAACATTTTATCATTATAATACAACTTAATATTACACTCTGAAACCATTATTTTGAAAAAAATGTACTTAAATCATTACATTTTTTATACAAATTTAAATAAATCATATTTGTTTTATAAATATAGTAACACATATTTTATAGTTTTTAAAATATTTATTTACATGTATCATGATAAAAATAATTTATATTTTAATTTTATAAGATAAATAAATCTTATTTTACAACTATATTTTTTAGAATACTATTATGATGTCCAAGATAATTTTCATAATGGTTAAATTATAATTCTAATTGTTCAATTTGTAACAATCATATGGGTTAAATAATTCAAATAAATACATAAACATTCATTAATTATTTTTTCACACTTTTTTCTATCATGGTTATATATTTTTAAAATTTTAAAATTATTATTTCATTACTAATATGAATTTTTATTTTTGTAGTGTTTTTTTGTGAGTTCAGTTGTTTTCATGCATTAGGTATATCAAAAATTATATATTTTACTTATCTTGTTTACTATTTCTTATACCATTTTAATACATTCAGTTCATAAAAAAATATTTATTATTAAAATGTAATGTTAAAATTCATATATTAATTTTTTTTCATTCTTATGGTGTGTATTAATTATATTATATTATATTACTAAATATTAATCAATTATATAATCATAATGGAAATTAAATTGATAAAATTATGGGTTGTTACATTCATCATACCATATAAAACTTTATCCTTAAAATTTCAATTCGTCATATAATATGGTATCTTTTAAATAGAAAATTTTTCTTTAAATGAATAAAATTATTTATAGTTTTCATAACATGAATTGCTGAGATTAAATCAAATAGTCATAGACTATATAAATATTATTATTTAAATGTGACTGCCATAACCTTTCCATTGAATTGTAAACTATAAATATGTGTAAATAAATATTTAAATACATTTATAATATATAAAATCAATAAAAAATATGTCAATTAATTCTATGAAAATAAGCATTCAAATTTTAGTGAAGTCATTTTATGCTTCAAAAATGATTTTTCGTTCAAAAAGATTAAATTTAGTTTTTTGAAAAGAAATTATAAATAGTTTCTACAAAATTTTGGAATAGATATTTATAAATTGAAAATAGTATTCCAGGTTTATACTATTAAAATTATATTAGGGTGAAATTTGGAGAATTTTCCGAAACGATTGATTTTTCTGTGAATTGTGCAAATTATCAACTTTTAATATACTATAAATAATTTTCATTAAATAAAGTAACATAAAATTATAATTATATTTTGGTTTGGTTTATAAAATAAAATATTATATATTTTAATTTTAATTATTAAATTGATTCACTTTTAATCATTAATATTCATGATTTTCATATATGTTAATTTTAATGCATAAAAACATGTTTCTAACAAAAATTCATTGAGTTATAGAATTTAAAATTAAAATTGATTTCTACCAATACTAAATAACTAATCATTAAAAATAGAATAAATTCATGAAATGAAAAGATTCACATTTTTCTAGTCACTCACTTTTAATTTTGGTTCTTTATGAATATTAACCAAGGTAAAACAATTCCACTCTATATGGAGAAAATGTAAAAATGTGGTTAAACCCCAGAGACAACGCATCAAAATCATCTCAAAATTTAAATTTATTTAATTTTATGATATTAATTCTTCCATATACATAGTAATTTATAATATATGGAATTTGGTGCATTTTTCATTTGATATTGTAATTTATCATATTTTAAGCAAAGAAAAACATTAATTTTCATTAATTTTCTTTTAATTTTATTCAATATGTTTAGAAATGTATAAAAATATGTTGTTATATACTATTAAATATTATTTTTATCCTAATTAAATCATATTTTTTATGTTAATTTAGTTTTAATTATTTATTAATTAGTTAATTTCCTAAAATGATTATATAACATTGGAATTCTACTTGTATAAGTAGTGATAAAATCAATGTACATAATTCTAAAAACATTAAATGTTTTTTATTTCAATGAAATATATTTCTAAAATAATTTTGTATTTAATAATAATTTCTAATTGATATTTTAATGGGTTATATTTTAATTCCATAACTTTTTTCATTAATTTAATGTGTAACTAAATTAATAGTCCCAAAAAATGATATTAATGATAGTTTTTGTTAAATAATATATAATTAAATTATTTACAAATTCGTAAAATATTTAATTAGGATAGGTATGATTTTTAATGGTCTAAAAGTTCTTCCCTTGACCATTTTGAAGCTTATTTTTACCTTATATGTAAATTTACAATACATAATGAATGAGAAATGTGTTACCAAGGTTATAGATAAAATAGTTTAGTAGGGGACAAACTTTAGATATAAGGATTAATATGACTTATATAGCTATCTAAATCATATTGGATGGGATTATTTCTTAAATATGTCTTCATTAACATTAAATTAATCTAATTTTTAACCACATGTACATGAATGTGACTTTAAAATATTTTAATATTTTTAAAAAATACAAGAGTTCCACATCCCTCTATTATAAATTGAAACCCATCGATTCTATTATTTACACTATTCAAAAAAAAGGTCAACTAAAATACATCCAATTATCAACTAATCTTATCAATAAATTTTTTAGAGGGTCTAGGACTATTAAAATACTATTACCGGGGTCCTTAAGATGGGATCTAAAAAAGGCCTACTAATGAAGAGGTAATCATCCTACTCAACCACTTCCAATTAATTTTCCCACTTCTTCATATAAATGAAATTTTTTTATAAAAAATAATATATTTATTATCATATATATATTTAAATATTTTTATTGTTTTTAACCACCCTTATTAAACAAAATTTTTAGTAAATGGGATGTGAAATTATTGTCTGTGGATACGTGTGGACTATAACCTCCACGTAGTGATATGATTAATTTTCCATTACCTTAATTCATGGATAGTTTTTTGGATGGATTTAAAGGTAATTTAAGATAATTATTAAATGATTCTAATTCTATAATTTTAATATATTATTAATCTTTGTACCTGTCCATCTATTGAAGAGATATAACATCGCTCTTGCGTTCATGTGGATTACGACCTCCATGATGCGAAGCGATTCATTTTTAATTTTTGATAAACATGGATAATTATAAGAATATATTAAATTAAGATATATAAACATATATGTGATATATTTTATATAATACTGATAATATGAAATTGATTTATTATATCCATTTTCGTTCCATCCATCAAAATGTGGAAATATCAATCGTGTGTATGTACGAACTAGCTTCTTCATGTTGTGATGTAATTAATTTATAATAACCTATTTTTATGAAATGTTATAAATTTGTGTATAATAACGAAGTATTAAACTCTGGAGATAGTTAAAAATATTGATATAATTTACCTATTATCAAATTACAAGGACTATAAATGCTGAACAAAAACAATCATGAAAAGAAGAAGTAATTATCACCCATAACAGTTTTTATTATAGTGAATTGTTCTTATAAAAATGATCATATGTTATAATTAATTCCTATAAGGATGAAATTATCATTATTTTTATGTAATAAATATAAAATAATTCTATATTTATTATAAAATATGTTCAAATATTTACGATGTATGATAAACTTGAGGTAAGGGATTCTCATGCCACATTTGTTAACATGACACACATGATATATTTAATAATTGTTTCAATTGTGTTATGTATATAAAAATTATAATTTTTTTTATAATTAAATTATAAAAATTTCAAAATCTATCTATGGTTTACCCTTTTATGTGAGTTTGAGATTAACAAATCTGCAATGGTTTATCTTCTAAAATTATCTTCTTTAAAAATAATTTTAGGTTATGCACCTATATTATTTTATAAAGGGGGTACATAAACCCTTTCACATATTATATCATGAATATATATATATTAATGATATTTAATTTTTCATATTATGTTATTTTTTCATGTGTCATACGATTTGAATGTTACCCAAGTGGTATGTGATATTTTTTTCAATAACACTTTTATCATGATTGTTAATTCTCGAATTTACATTGAGGGATATTAAATGGATCAAGAATTTATACATTATAAATTTTGTTCTCTTGTGATTGTTAATGAAATTTTCATTTAATAGTACAATATTTATCTATATTTAACTTATAATGACTTAGAAAATGTTTTTAATGAAATGTGGACCACATTTCCACTTTGGATGAAATAGATTTTTTTATATGTCCAAACTCATCCAAATTGTATTATGAGATTTTCTAACTATATTTTAAATTATTAAAAAGATAATTTTTATTACATATTACATAAATTAAATTGTTTTAAATATTAATTTTTATAAATGAAATTGTTTTCCAAATGATTTTTTTTACATTTAACAAAGGCTTTAAAATAATGATTTGTTTTAATGTATATTAAATGAAAATATTATCCCAAAATAATATTTACTCAATGATTTGAATATTTATATATATTTTTCAATGGTTAATTTCAATTAAAATTTTTTAGAAACTATTTTGGAATTTCTTAAAACATAATTAATTGTTTAAAACAATTATTAGTTTCTTCATTAAATATTTCAATGATATTTTAATGGATTTTTTAATATAAGATATAATTATTTGGTGAATATTATTCTTTACTAATTAAATGATCTAGTGATACCGTACTTTTTATTTTTCAGTGTGTTTATTTTATATGATTTTGAAATTTTTATGAAACCTATTTTTTTTCATAGGTTATGCTATGATAAAATGGTAACCTTTCTAGTATACTTGTTTTCATTCCATGGATTATTATTTGATTATATGATTATTGTTTTATGATATTTTGAGATACATTTGAATTATAATGATTATATTAATGGTGTTACCTGAAAAATATTTCCTTCCAATGAATTTTTTAATGATAGATATCTCATGAGATAGTAAGAACTAGATTGAGGTGTCAACCTAGTTCAACAAGGGACTCTATCCAATATGACATTTTTGGGAGTACACCTGTACTATGGATATTATGAAATGTGGAGTGAAACAAATACCATATGATAGTATTTGTAGTAATTCATGACTAAGTAAATGATTTAATATGCTTAGATGTATTCCATAAAATTATATCAAATCATTATGTTGTGTTGATATGGATTATAAATTTTGATTCTCTTATGATACATGTTTTGTAACCTACTAATATATATGCCATTAATCATGATTGTGATATCTGAATTATTTGGAATGATTTTCTTTAATTATGATTACATTCCCAAACCTATAAAATTATACTAGAATATGATAATATATTGATACTTTATATGTTTATCATTATTATTCATTTTTTGTCCTTTTTATATATTTTGTTTTCCCCATGATAAAAAGAATAGTTTTAATTATTTTATTCTTAATAAATGTATTTAATTTAAAGAAAATATTGGTATATGAAGTATATTTTTATGAAATA
Organism: Viscum album; assembly: GCA_963277665.1. Lineage (NCBI taxonomy): Eukaryota > Viridiplantae > Streptophyta > Magnoliopsida > Santalales > Viscaceae > Viscum > Viscum album. Next base: position 2,051,059,405 of record OY728137.1, read on the forward strand.
TATGTTTATGAATCTTTGTTTCCAATGAAACTAAAACTCGATTGTTATTGTGTGAATCATAATTTTATGTAAATAATATCCATTTAATAAGATGTAATATTTATGTAAGAAAAGTGTTGGACACTATAGTTCCAATTTTGGGATGGTTTATTATTTTATTGAAACTATAATGGGGAATCATTAGAAATAACCCTACGGATTAGATTAAGTATACCATAATAATGGAAATTTTTTTAAAGTTGATATTATTATGTTTTTCGATAAATAATTTCATCTCTAGATTAAAAAGGGTATGTGGTTTTAGAATAGATACATCTAGGGGTAGTAACCTAAAAAATTGGTTGTTACTTTATATATTTACTACTATTCTAGTGTATGGTGAATTGACCCTCAATACAAATCTTGTTTGACATTCCTGGGTGATGTTGATGGATTAATTCCCATTTCCCTTATAAACCATCATAGAGTATTTGAATAGATAATAATCTTTTATTACCTCAGTAAAACCTAAAGTATTATTGAAGTAGTTTCATTATTTATAAATAATATGAATTATTTTTCAATATTATATGGTTTAACAATATGATTATTGTCGACTATAATATTATTCTTTTTTTCAATGGATGGAACTACGTGGAAACTTGTCAGTGATGATTTTGAAGTAAAATGAAATGATTATCCTCCAATGGAACCAAATGAGATAGGATATAGAAGGCTCTATATTATGGTACTTCAATATTAGATACCATGATATATTATTAATAGTATGTAAATAAATGATTTTCCTAAGGCATCAAATAAGAAGAAAATGGATTTTTTTGGAAGTTCATGTGGAAAATACCCCCTATGAATGAATGGAAAATATTAGTTATGCCCTGAAAGTGGAAAGAATAATCCAGGTGAGTGCCTCATAAGAAAGATAAGAGGTTTTTTATGTTGAAAGGAAGGTTACATGGTAATGGATTTCCAAGGAATTCAATTTCATATATTTGGGGAATATGGGAATTATCTGACTAAATTTCTCAATCCAAGGGTTAAATCAGAGACCATGGAAGATCCAATGCAATGGAAATAATTGTTGGTGAATTTATTTGGATTCAAGAATTAAATTATATAACACTTTTCTCAATGATATTTTAGTAATAGAATCCTAAATCATCAAATAATTAATCTATATTTTTTCTTAATGATTTTCAAGCATATGTTATATTGTACTGACAATAAAGAAAAATTGAATTAGCAGTAGGGTGATATTTTTTGGAAATCATGTGATTAAAGGATAGATATCCCTCAATATGATTCCCATGTTAAAATAATAATATTTAATTAGGAAAAAGAGATTATTTATATTGATAATGTAAATTGGGTTGTATTGCAGACCATATAACTGATTAGTGATTTGATGAAAAATATTTTATGTAATACTCAATGAATTTTATTACATATTTAGAATTAAGGAGTATATTTGATAGTTAATGATTTTATATAATGATAAATTATACTTTTAATTTTTTATGAATTTACATCTTCATTGAGGTTTAATAGTAATTTATTTTATTTTGAGAAGTGATAATCATATTTTAAGGGAACATGTGATAATGTTATTCATGTGTTTGGTATGTGAAATTATGATCAAGTTTGAATGTTTTTGTGATTAAAGATATAATAATCACAAAATATTTTTAACCATCATTCTAAATAATTGGGTTTTGAATTTGGAAAATTATTATTTGTGGGAATACTAAGTCTAATTACCTATGTAATGGTTTATGTTAAAAATTATTTTTCATTGTTATGGTTTTAGATATTATTGTATTTTTTATCATATTATGATTTATACATACTGGCTATCCAAGGATAACCATTTTTGTGTTGGTAAATATATATAGATACAAGGAATGACTTTTAATTCATTTAATGTTCATATTATCCCTTTTATGTTAATATTTTTTCATCAAAATTGAAGAATATATCCTAAATATTTATTTAAAGGAGTAAAAGATAATATGGAAATTGATTAAAGCACAACCTAAGGATTAGATTGAATTTATGAAATTAAAGGATATTAAGTATGTGTAAATTTTAGTGTTAAATATCTTAAAAGATAACTAATACCAAAACATTATGAGGATTATACTGAAATAAAATTATTATCCTTTTACATTTAATTATGATCAATTGATTTTCTTTTCACATTACACAGATTTATGGTTTTTTGGTCATTAACTTTCTCATTGGAAATGTTATATATCACACTCTATAGTCCTTATATGTTATCTTTATCATCAGTGTATATATTATAACATCCTTTTATTGTTATACATATTTTGTGATCCAATTATATGTTATTTTATGTTACCATTATATTTCACTCTTTCTCTATTAGAGAAAGTTATATTATCTATTTGTACTATGTGGGTTTCAACAAAGGTATTTTCAAATACTAAACCTTTGATGAATGATATTAAATTATTAGTGAATAATTTACTTAAGGGTGGAGATTTAATCATGGAGGAAATTATTTTAATTTAATAAAAAAGTTTAATATCATTCTAAATATACAACCCCATGTTGTAAGAAAATGGGGATATAATAAAGAAATATTATTCTCAAAATATAATCATTATAAAATTTCCATAGAATTGGTGTCTGTGAATAAGAGATACTTCATTATTATATATATATAATTTTACGAATCAATATAGATATATTTATTAATTATTTAAAAATAATAAATCAATTTTAAGTAATTTTAGGATCCCAAAATTCATTTTTTTAATGATATATTTGTTTTACACATAGAAATTATATTTTATTTATTGTATCATTATAAATTATATTTTACAAAATGAAAAAAATTTAAATCCAGAAAAAAAAATTATCTTACTATAATATTTTGGTAAATTTATATAAAAAAATTTATTTTAATGAATATTGAAAATTAATGAATTTTGAAACACTATATTTTCTTAACAATAAATTAATTAATTTGAATGAACTGTTATATTTTTTATTTGGTAATAAAGTTACATAAGTTAAATATTATTTATAATTATACAATTAATTCTATATGAATGTTCATTATTTGTGATTTTTATATAAGTTAAACTATTTTCTAAAAAAATAATTTTCTATGAAATGTTTTACATTGCATTTTCCACATTTATGATTAAAATTTATATCATACAATACCATATATTTAATATTGAAAAATTCGTAAAATATTTTGAATTATTACTTTTAAATTGGGTAAATAGTTTCGATCAAATTTTAGCCATTTTTAATAGTAATTGTGGTTAATATTTATCATCTCAATAAGGGTAAAATGGGAAAAATGATTAAAACCATGATATAATTTCTCCAAATAAACCCAAAACATGAATTTTTTTAATTGGATGTGATTAATTCTACCATATCTATTCTAAATTAGAATATAAGAATTTTTGGAACCATTTTCCTTTAATTCGAATAAAAATAAAATTCTATGTAATGAAACATACATAATGTCACTAAAAATTTTTAATATTCATTTATATTTTCACATAGGGGTAAAAATTAATTTTTAATTAATCATTATGATAATATTTATAATGAAGAAATTATATTTATTATTTTAATTGGTTTATAACTTTTTATAAATATATAATTCCATTAAATGAATATACTACAGTAACATAATACTTGTGGATGTATTCAGAAAGTCAAGTAAAATATCTTTAAATACATTAAAAGTAATATATTGGAATGAATTAGAATTTGATTTTTTTATAGTTTATAGTAATTTGTTATTGATGGTTAAATTGATTATATTCAAATTCAATTTCTGTCTTCAAAATGATAAATCTAGATTAAAGTAATAGTCTTAAAAATGAAATAATGATGTTTTATGTTCAATATTGTCACTTCCTGGCCCGATGGGGCCTAGTCCGTCACTCTCCAAGACCACATCCAATAGTCTAGGAGCTGGTGAGTAGGGCCGAGTAGGAATATCACAAACATGAGAGGCATTGCCTATGTAAATGTATACATTCTTACATCTCCAAGATCATAAAATTATAAAATGTAAAAAACAAAAGTGACCAATGGATGCATTCATCTATATCACACAACCAGAGTACAATAGAAGAACTCAATGAAAAATAACGAAAATACAGTGCCCCAAAGAAAACTATAAAGGCATCCAACCTACTCAGATGGAGGGGATCACTATAAACTACAACTGTCGGATAGATCCTCATCCAAGCTCCGGTAAACATCTCGGTCTGTCTATATAACTATGATCTTCCTTCATCAGCTCCTCCAATGTCTTTGTTGAAATGCATGTGGTCTGTATAAGACCCAAAACATGTGTGGGTGAATCCCATGCATTGGTTAGTAAAACAATACTTAGCAAGTGACCGAAAAAAACCCAAAATAAAAGATGGAGAATCAAAACACAATTTTTTTCTCAACCTAGAATGCGTGAAACTCACTCGATAGAGAAAATACATCTAAAACAATCTATGGTTTTCCATGTAATGTCATCTCTGTCTACCCAAGGTGCAACCCCCAACATGTGACAACACCAAAAGAACTCTTAAAAATAACCCAGAGATACCTGTCAAAGACTCTAAGTTTCATGATTTTCCAACCTAATAGCTAGAAATAATATTTTATTTATAGGCACTAACACTAACATAAAACCAGTAGCACAAAATCCATGAGCTCAGCCATCCCATATGGCACCGATTCGAGTGACTGACTTCATCATTAACATCTCTACCATTCATAATGGTATGTCTGAGAGAACGCGCTCTATTGTGAACATATTACTCGGTCCGACTCTAGTTCTCAACACCATAGGTCATGTCATCATTACCTCACGCTCAGCACAAGATAAACCAAAGTGAATATTCCCATCCCTCACCACTTCACATTGTTTATAGTGCGCCGCTCAAGACAATTCATCACATGAATCCCCTCTAATAATAGGGAATAGAGAGACTCACACCTCACCACTGCTCCATAGTTGAGGGAGTACTACTCCTAAATATCCCGTGAAACCTCTATTGCTATTGTATGGAGTGGGCCACACCCCAATATGTCCCGGGAAAACTAACCCCTATCAAGGTATCATTAACATCTAGTTTATGGTCCCAAAGCCTGTAATTTTATCCCAAAGCCCATGGTGCTCCAATCCCAATGGAAGACCCACTCACCACTAATACTCAGAGATGTGGAAGAACTGCTCTGTATTAGGGGACCTTCTCTGTGATCTAACTAGGGAGTAATACACTTGAAGGACCCACACCATGATACGACATGGGAGTTCCTCTTTGTAGATTCCGAAGCTGCACCCTAACCCAGTAGGGTAGTACAACTCAGTTGCTAGAGGACCCACACCGCAGAATAATAGGGGAGTACCAACTCTGCCAAATAGCTCACTATGGGGGGCACACACCCTAAAGAAACATGGGAGTACCAACCCTAGGATAGAGGAACTGCTCCCTAAAATGGAAGTGGAGTACCGACACTACCGGAATAACATGTTAGAAGGACCCATATCCTAGAACAATAGAGGATTACTAACTCCTGTAATAGAGGACTCGTACCCTAACACAATAATGGGGTACCGTATATATATATATAATTTTTGGATCACTCGCGCACTGGTCCAACATGGGACTACTATTTCCATGTATAGAGGACACACTCATTTATATAATAGGGGTGTACATACTCTACCTTCATGAGCATAATAGGAAAACCCAATCACTGCTTGTTGATAGTATTATTGCGACGAGTCATTTGTGACGGGACACATTACAGAAAAGGGTGTCACAATTATTACCAATTGGGATGGTCCATCATAAAAGGAGATTAAATGTGATGGGTAGTGGTACCACCACAAAATGTTTTGGGAATTTTTTAAAAAACCAGTACAGTGACGGGTTGGCCAACCTTCGCAAATAGTTTCTATATATTTTCCTTTTTTCAATGGACCGTCGCAAATAATATTGAAAATATACAAAAATAATCTCTTTTGTGACGGACCATTCTAATTAGTATTTACAATGAGCCCATCGCTAATAGTTGAGGAAATAAAAAATAAAATAAAATAAAATTAATTATAATATAAGATTAATATAAATGGAATCATAATTTTAATATTATTATAATAAAATAAATTATAAAATAACAATAATAATATAAATATAAATATAAATAATAATGTTAATATTAATATTTTTAAAATAATATTAATTATAAAAAAATAAACTAAAATAAAATTATAATGAGAATATTAATATAAATTAAATACAAATATTAATATTATTAATATAATGAGTATTCATAAAAATATAAAAATATATTACTTAATAAAATAATAAATATAATAAAAAATAAATAAATAATTAAATTTGTAATATTCGAGAAAATATAAAAAACACACTATTTAAAAATATTAAATAGATAATATTTCAAAAAAATTCAAATGATTCATTGTAAAATATAAATACTTCAATGAGGGGGTGGGTCATCTAGAAGAGTGGAATAATGAGGTGGAGGAACTCCATCCCTAAACTATCGGTCAGACATCGCATGTACGTAATCTTCTACTGCTCCTACTGATGCCACTGTTGACACATCTCATCCTGAATCTCCTTCTTCTGCGGGTGATGATGCTGATGCTATCCTATGAACTCTTCCTCATACTACGGTTGCCACTAACACAACTTCTCATGCTTACTACACATAGTCACAATGAGATAACACTAAACTCACAGTTTCTCCTCATACTATGAATGAGATGATGATGATTTTCTATACGCTCCTCTTGAGATGGACCCCAACATTGTCGATGGGCCATAAAAACCCCCAGGGGGTCAATCGAGAGTTCATACCGACAACATTGCCTTTATGGAAGGCATAATAGGTCGCCTGCATCCATGAAGCCTCATCAAATTGGGGGGCACTGGTCTGACCATCGGTCTCGGGATAACTCTCAACATGTTTTTGAGTTGTTGCGGCCTCATACAAATCAATCGATTTCAATTTAAAATTTAAATTGGTAAAATATTATTTGTAGTTAAATTTAAAACAATGAATGAAATTATACTGATGAAAATCTTATGCTGGCGAGCCCCTTAAATCTCTCTAGTGGATGGATCACTGTGCATCTTCTTATAAATGTCATACTATGAAATATTTGGTTGTGCGACTGCCTCAATGAATATTAAATATTTTTTTACATTTAATGATATATATACAATATATATAAAAAATTACTTACAATATGCTCCCGAAGTGTACAGAAAGTATGACTAACAGCCCAATATGTCACCTCATGTCTCCCCATATTTTTCTGACTTACTGATGATCTACTCTAAAACCTCCTAATCAACCATTGTGCACATAATCCATCCCATACATGAGATGAAATATAATCAGGATGGTGGAAATGACAAGTCTCATCCAACTCCTTCACTCCTACATTCTCCATTTCTTTCTTTCTCAAATTATGCAAATACTTAGTGCAACACAAACGCATAGCTCAATTCCATGCCTTCCAAATTGCCCCACGCATGCACTCATAAATGGGATACCATAATCCATACAAATAATTTATTAAATGAAGTTATTAAAAAATTATTTCAATATAAATATTATTTATTTACATACTGGCCAATTCTCGATCATGCAGTGTTGTTCATCAATGAGAAACTGAACCCATGACACTAATGCATCAGAAAAATTATTACACAACATTGTGCTCTCTTATCCATCAACTATATACAAAAAGGTGGGAAAAAATTAATCAAACAACTAGAATATAAATAAATTAATGAAAACATAATAAAATACACAAATAAACATATCTCTGCCTACATGGATCGAACCGATGATGAGGACATCGCTCAGAGATAGTGTTGGGAATAATCAAGCAAGCAAGACAAAGCCCACTCTGAGTTCCACTTGAATCAGAAATAGGCTGAGGTTAAAATGATCTGACCACCTGGTCATCCAAAGGTAGGTCAGCCTCCCGTAACAAAAGATATAGATCCTCATCCATCTGAAACATGAAATGATTATTTTTAGGAAGTAGTTATGAAAAACATATATATATACATATATATGTATATATATTAGATGATTATAATATGCATTTATCTGAGTCTATTTTCATCCTCTTCCTCATTTTTATACATATAGATGTCTATATATTCATCCTCTTCCATAGAATCATCAATTTCTATATTAGTTTCAGTTTCATCACACTTGTCAGTTAAAATTTAGTTATAGCATCATTAACATAATCATCACCATCAGCCCTTAACTATGGGGTTTCATCAATTATATTTGTGTATTTTTGTGTAAAAGATATATTCAGACCAATCTCTTGAAAATTTTCAATTCGTTGCGCTTCAGAAAAAAAAAACTCACATCCGGTAACCTGATTCTCTCAAGATTTATTTTAATTATTCTCCACCTATCACCAAACTCACTTAAATTAGTGGAATTATTTTCATAATAAATTTGATGTGCCTGAAGAGCCAATTAAAATGGGTCATTTAATGGAAGAAGACTTTTATATTTGATATCAATGATTCCATGGATCATATGAACATGGAATCATATCTCAGTATCAGACCACTGACATTTAAACATCTTTATATAATGTTGTCTGAGATAACATAGTTCAATGAATTCATCCAAAGTTCCATAACTGTCAACATCAGTTTCTCAATTATGAGATCCTCTTAAGAAAACAACAATATTCAAATTTTTTTGATTCCAAATATGTAGGTGTATGAAATAAAAAACCATTCACCACATATGAATTATAAATTTTAACAATGTTTGATGGTGGTTAACTCAATAAAGATAATTAATTGTCAATTTTATTAAAATTATGAAATACCTAAAAATTTTTATAAAAATATAACTTAAACAAGTATTAAATTTATTTATTATGTGAAATAAAAAATAATATATGTTACCGGTTTTGAAACTAGCAGGAAATTATTTTTGATGATGTTCTTCATGATCATCTATCTTAATTTGTGAAAAATGTTTCTTGATATGATTTTCATATAACCTACAAATTAAATAATATTAACACACTATTATAAAAATTATAAAGAAAGTGATAGAAGCTCTCACAGTAAATATGGTGTAATTTCATCAAAGTTGAGAAGAATATATATATGATCATTGTGATGTTCATCATCTAAAATCCATCTTTCTTGAACTCCTTTTGACACCATGTTTTGGTTGATTGAAAACTGACAATTTATTTCTCATTTCATATTCAAAATTTCCCTATTTATGGCTCATATATATTTTTTAGGTATATTAAGATTTAAAGTAAAGAGAGAAGAAAAAAGAAATTTCTTCTTGTAAATAATCTTCTTGAAATTGATCCCTCAAAAAATACATTGCTACATAATTTTTTTACATTTTTTCATGAATATCTCAAAAGGGTAAATCCATTTGAACTATACCGAACCTCCACAATTTATTTCATGATGAAAATTTAATATCAAATGATACATTAGGTCATAAAAACCTGGAAGGATGATTTTTTTCTAGTTCAAATAAAATTAAAACGGCATCTTCTTGTAGTTTCCATACGACATCGTAGTCTGTAGTTGAAGAAAAAATGTATCTAAAAAAATATGAAATGTTTTTTAGTGTATCCAGAATCACGGGATTTAACAAGGATTTTAATCCAATTGGCATAAGTCATTCCATTAAAACATGACAATTATGACTTATCAATTTAGTAATCTAACCATTTCGGACAAATTTTCCCAAATTGTAAGAATAACCATCAAGAAGTCTGAAATTTTCATTCCACTGACAAAATATTAATAGAATCTCTATGGAATGCATATAAAAATATTTTTCCATCATTAACGTTTATGATCTGACAATTTCAAATAGTTAATGTTTTGGCCGGTTGCAAATTTTTTCAAGATCAAATCAGTCCTTTAAATTATTTTTGGTCTTACCCAATGTATCCAAAACTGTATGAAATAAATTATCAAAATATTTTCCTCAATATACATCACATCTTAAATGTGATCTAAAAACAAATTATACTAATATGGAAAATAAAAAAGAAAACTCTTTTACAAATCCATCAATTTGATGCTAGTTTATTGTTTTTCAAAATGTGATGGGAGGTAATGAAATGACTGTTATTTTATTTATGTACCTTAGATCATTATTGGAGGCCCATATTTTTAAAATGTTCCATTTTTGAAATAATATTTTTTTATTCGAAAAGGATTATTGATTAGAAGAAATCTGTGATGATAGTAAAAAAACAATGTTTTTTTCCATTGTCCAGCATAAACGCTTTGATGTCTCTCATACAGTGCATACATGATTTTGGACCATGTGTCATCTAGCCAGATATCATTCCATATGATAAGAAGAAACTAATTTTCCACATCAAACAATCATTTCGTAAGAAATATTGTTTTGCAGCAAAATCTTATGTAGTGAAACCATTATACCATAGAGAATTTAACTCATCAATCAATGGTTTCAAATAAACAACTAAATTCTTTTTCGGATGACTTGAAATTAATAAAGTCAAAAAAATATATGGATCCATTGTAAACATCCATGGAGGAAAACTATACGGAGTTATAAAGACTATCCAACATGAATACTAAATACCGTAAGATCTAATTGGATACAAACCATCAGTAGATAGACCCAATCATAACTTTCAGGATTCTAATGAAAAAGATATATTCACTTGATCCAAATTTTTCAATGAATCACAGTCAGATGTATAATTTAATCTTTTACTGGTTGAAATGATTTTTTTTTTCTATGACAGCAGTGATACTATGTTTTTGGACATGAATAAATGTTGTAATTTGGGTGTGAGTGGAATATATATCAATTGTTTTATAGGAACCACTCTAGGATACCTAGGTTAAGCTTTATTATACATTGAATTTCCACATATAGGACAACCTTCCAATGACCCATTTTCAGAATAATATAAGATTTAGACATATGAACATGCATGAATGATTTTAATAAGCAAGGCCAAGATTACAAACCAGCCTCTTTATCTAATAGTAATTTTCAGGCATCACATCTCCTTTAGGTAGTAGTGTTTTTAACAAAAATAATTTCTGATCAAATCAACTATTTGATATTACATTAATAGATTTAAAAACCATAAATTTAGAAACCTCTTCAAACATGCTTACCGAGCATCTAGGATATAAGGTATCCTCAGCAGACCACAAAAAATCATATAAATGTGATAGTTCCAACTTAGGAGATAAATGAATATCATCCTTAGTTTATGTTTGCTGAAAAGACAGACCTATCACATTATCTACTAAATTTTGAAACCGTATAGAATCAAAAACCAAATTATTAGTATCTTCTATGGAATGATGTTCACCATGTTGATACGAAAAAACACAATCTTATTGAAAACCAAAATGTAATAAATTATCGCCAATGTTGTTAGATGTTTCATATGTTCTCAAATCCCATTTTTTATATGTACACATAATTTTATCATCTGAAACAAATCTTCATTGTGATGTTGAAAATAATAAGAATGTTTGAACACCCTCAATATATACAGGATTTAAACCAGAACCATTTGGATTCCTATGCTGATTTTTCCAAGAACAATCATCTAATAATGAATTTATCAACATTCTTGTTCAGTATTTTTCTAATGAATTTGAAAAAATTAGTCATTTTGTATAATGAGATACAAAATAAACACATTACAAAAAAGGGAAGACAATTAAATTCTCCTTTCTTTCAATTTTCAATAATTTCAATTATTTTATAGTAATTTATACATTACTAAATATTTATACTAATCTGGAATAATTTTTAAAATGTTATACTAACGATAACTATTTATTATTAATTATAGGTATTTTGTTCAAATTATTGTTAATTACCAGTGGAATAATTTCTTATGGATTTGTAGCATATCTTTTTCCTGACAAATCATCTCCTTGGAAATTCTAAAACTCAAATCACTTTGAAATGTCTACTCTGATGTACGGAGAATACTTTTCAAAGGGATTTTAGTCCAATAAGTTATAAGGATTTGAGTCTTCAGGAAAAAGAGCCACTTTTTTCAGATAGATAAATGCTTTGAAACATTCTTCGACTTAAATAACTATGAAAAATATCCTCCAACCTACGTCTGGGAAATTTTTTCATAAATAATTTTGTCAGAGAAAATCTCAAGGAGGCGAGGCTTCGATCAAAAGGAATTTCGCCAATCCTCTAGAAATTGTGACAGTTTATCAATGTACTCAAATTTATTCCAATTTGTTACAAATTAATCCAAATTATTACTAATTAATCCTAATTGTTACTAATTATTACTAATTATTAATAATTCATTCTAATTGATACAAATTGTTACTGATTTGTCCTAATTCATACAAATTGTTAATAATTTTTACTAATTTAAATTAATTGTTACTAATTGTTACAAATTGTTAATAATAATTACTAATTAATTGTTATTAATAATCATTAATCCTAATTATTACTATTTATACATAATAAATACTAATTAATCCAAATTATTACTAATTAATCCTAATTATTTCTAATTATTACTTATTATTTAAAATTATTACTAATTATTACAATTTATTACTAATTATTACACGTTATTACTTATTATTTCCTGTTATTATTAATTATTATCATTTATTACTATTTTTTTCTATTACTGATTATTACAATTTATTACTAATTATTGCGATTTATTACAAATTATTATTAATTATTACAATTTTTAGACATTATTACGAATTATTATAAATTATTTCAATTTATTGATAATTATTACTCACTTTTACTAATTATTACAATTTATGACTAAATATTGATAATTAGTACTACTTATTACTAAATATTTCTAATTATTACAAATTACTTCTAATTATAACAAATTTTTAATAATTATTACTAATTATTACTAATTATTATAAATTTACACAAATTTTCACAAATTATTTCAAATTAATACATATTGTTTCTAATTGTTACAAATTATTACTTATTATTACAAATTATTACAAATTGTTACTAATTATGAATAATTATTACAATTTAATACTAATTATATAAAATCATCACTCATTATTAAAAATTATTAATAATTAATATTATTTATTACTAATCATTACCATTTATTACTAATTATTACCATTAATTACTAATTATTATCATTTAATAGTAATTATTACCAATTATTACTGATTATTTCCATTTATAACTAATTATTACACTTTATCACAAATAATTACAGTTTATCACTAATTATTATAGTTTATCCCTAATTATTATTAATTATTACTAATTATTACAAATTATTACAAATTATTTTTAATTAGTACAAATTATTACTAATTAATATGAATTATTTTAATTTATTACTAATTATTAAAATTTATTACTTATTATTTCCATTTATAAATAATTATTAACATTTATTAAAAATTATTAAGATGTATTACTAATTAATACAATTTATTACAAATTATTACTAAATATTACAGTTTATTACAAATTATATTAGTTTATTACAAATAATTTCAATTATATATTAATTATTACAATTTTTTACTAATTAAAACAATTTATTACTAATTATTAAAATTTATTACTAATTATTATAATTTATTACTAATTATTGAGAATTATTTCTAACTAATACTCATTATTGATAATTATTACTAATTATTACTAAATATTTTTAATTATTACAAATTATTTCTAATTATAATAAATTATCTCAAATTATTTCAAATTATCTAAAATTATAATAATTTATTACTAATTATTACAATTTATTTTGAATTATAACAATTTCTTACTAATTATTGCAATTTATTACTAATCGTTACAATTTGTTACTAATTATTACAATTTATTTCAAATTATTCAAAATTATAAATTTCTATTACAAATTCTTACAATTTATTAATAATTATTATAACTTATTAATAATTATTACCATTTATTACTTATTAATTATATTTATTTATAATTAATACATGGAAATTATTATTCATAAAAATATATACTAAAAAACAAATATCTAATTCTAATTTAAATATACTGCATCTAAGTAACAAAAATTATAAATAATTAGAAATAAATTAAATTAACTAAACCATAAAAAATAGATAAATACATCGAAATTGAAGCTTTCAGATTATAAAAGTCACAGATGATGCTCCGATTTTTATGTTAAATCTATGAGAAAATATAGGGAAAAGTTTTTCAGAAGAGATAGAGAGAAAAGTTGATGAAAAAGTGGAATGAGTGGAAAAACAGATTGGGGTGTATATAAGTTAGATTACTTGCAACAGCCGTATTTCTGATGGGTCTTATCACAAATACCCACTTCCTGCATTAATTGTTGTCGATAAGAAAAAAAATTGCGACAGCAATCATTATAAATTGGAACCTCCCAACGTACAATTTGCAACATGATACTTTTCCTATCAGAAATAGTAAACACTGCCGCCGAGCATTTTTTTATAGGGATATGGAACCAGTCGCATATGCGCTTCTCATGGTTTGGCGAACATTTGCTGCTAAACCTTTTGCGGTGGGTCCTTAACCACCCGTCGCCAATAACCCCTTTTCACGGGTTATTTGCGATGGGCCCCTCACCCATCGCAAATGGCTTGTTTTCCCGTATTTTCTCCCGGAACAAATTGGGGAGTAACACCCTAAGAGGAAACTACACAAAGGTAATAAACACACACCCCATGACATGGGAAGTCCTGTCCCCACCGATGTAGCGATGTAAGGAAAACTCGTGCCCTATTCCATCAGTGGAGTCACAGTTGTTGCATCTCTCTATAATAACCACACTGATTTCAAACATCGTCTCAGTACCGTTCCACAAGATTCATGCTCGATTCACACAACCTCGTATCTCGTAAGCCATAATGAAGATCACTATCACACTCTACGGCATAAACTACTTAGGATTGACTACTCATAAGTCTGAATCTGAGTCCCAGAGAAGAAGATACAGATGGTGGAAGATCATCGAAGGATCTCATAGTTGTACATGGCATGCACCAAGGCAGACTACATGGCCTGAACCACGTCTTTTCCCCCATCACTTCCCCCCTGTCAGTTTTCATATTCTACACGGACCGGTCAGCTGAGTCCCTCACATGTCGTGTATCCCAAACTACATGGCATGTTCGGATAAATGGTCACCTTCCATTGTAGTTTTCACGTGTCCATGTATCAGACTTCGTTTCCATGTATCATGGTCATGTGTTAGTACTTGACCATGTGTTTCCCAACATCTATCCAAAGCCAGGTCACATGGTCACACAGTTTAGGGAACAATATAGCGTGCAACCCCAATACATGACGTGTAGTCCCAATTTTTTATCTTCCCCAAACAGGAAGAGAAACACGACATTACACTAAATTACACACCATTTAGATGGTGATTCTAGTCGGCAATCACCTACAAAATCACCAAACTCACCCAGATTCAAATTAAAACCAATCGATCTGCCTATCAGGGATCAACAACAATTGCAATATGGATCTTTTACCTTAGAACCACATAAAACAAAAGTGATTAGGACCACAACTCAAATCCACCAATCTTGCTGGAAAACCACCGATGCGTTGGATCAATAATGATGGATTGATCATTTAGGTTCTCAATCTGATGACGATCTACTTCAGAAACATAGATCAATTACACCTCGTAGAATCAATTCAAGTCTAAGTCAATTAACTTCCAAATAGAAGAGAGGAGGGGGATTTTTTCTCCATCTGTGTTTTCTGCACAACAACATGAGGTGTGGGATGGAATTAGGTTAGTTTTATATTTATTATTTAAATTATTTAATTTAATCCATCTCATAATGCCTCATCACCAAAATTCCCCAAACCAAAACTCTCGTTGTAGACGACTTTAGGTCCCTCCTAGCGTAGAAATGATGTCATGAACTCAAATTTGGTCTCAGAATGTTGACATGATACTCTGAACATGTGTTTTTAGATTTCAATAAAAATTATGCACACTACAAAAGATATTTAATATTTCTAACATCACTGCCACGAGGCTCCTTGGGCCCCCGGCTTCCCAAGCTGACTTAGCACCCGGCTCCATAATTTTCTTTAAATATTCAGAAGTCCTTGGGGTCAAAACCCAAGTCATTGTAAATTTTAATTTAATACTTTACATAAAAATCACAAAAAAAATTTTAAATACGTAATTTGGGATTATAAATAGTCTAAAATCTCACCTCTTCACCATTTGATAAATAATTTTTTACATATAAGTAATTTTACAACCCTCAAACATAAAATAATGTTTTATTATGGTTAAGGATAAAAGGGATAAAAGGGTTAAATTGAAGAGATAAGTGTTAACTGAAAAAATCTAAACAAAATTTTATGAGTATATTTAGTTCATATGTCATCAGGAATAATAAATTAATCAAATTTGGAACAACATGGAAATGAATGTTACATTATAATATACTAATCTCTTGAAATGTTACAGGATTTCCCATTCCACCTTGTAAATGGACACACATCCTTTCCATTTTGTACACAACATTGAGCTATCAATACAAAAAGAACCTGGCCAATTTTCTTCTAATCAACACTAGACACAATTTTTAGGCTCTTTTATTATTACAATATCATTCCAAGGGTTCTTACGAATAGATCTAAATGTGTTCCTCTTAATAAGATGTAATATTCTTAGATTACCTCTTTTAATTAATTTCTTCTTTGAACATTGATAAATAATTGGGATTGATAATATAATAATAAATTTAGTATAATAAATTTAGTATAATAATTATTCATAATTGTTATTATTATAATGTAACTACAAATATTCACCATATATCCTAAAAATTTTGGAAATGAAATTATCACTCAAGTGTTCGTGTGCACTACCACCTCAACATAGTGATATGATTCATTTTTCATAACCATAATTCATGGTTGGTTGTTATGATGCATTTAATGATTATATATTTTATTTATGAAATAATTATACAAACAGAATTATAATGTCATATCTCCCTTTTTACATTTTCATCCATATTAAATCAATAAGATCTCTCATGTGTACGTGTGGACTCTCACTTCAATGAAGAGATGTGATCCTTAATTAATTTTAAAAATACATTAACTATAATAATGATATATTTTTAGAATATATTTGTTATATCATTAAAAGAATAGTGATTCTATAATTCTGAATTGTTTTTTTACCTTTTTTTCAACCATCAAAATGTTGAAACATCACACGTGTGTATGTACATACAACCATATCAAAGAAGTGATGCAATTAGATTTTGATCAAAAAAAATATATAAATAATTATAAATATGTATTTATTGACTAAATATGATACAAATATCATGTTTAAAATTTTTTATATGGGGAATATTCGTTCAAAGTAAAAGTGTTGGGACTGCCACGTGAAAAAATGCAAAAAAAATTGAATCAATTTTCAATGCGTACAATGATTTAAATAAATAATTATGGATAAATTTGAGATAATATGTCATAAGTAAACCATATATGTTATGATATATATAAAAATATTTTTGATTATATTTATTTTATATATTTATAGTGAATCTATATTTGATAAATTGTAGGTTCAAAAACATACAAAGAGTGATGAACTTGAGGTATGAGATTCTTGCCTCACATTTATTTGTGTGAGACACAAGTAATATGTAAAACATATTTATTTTATGTGGAATACATAATGTTAAGGATTATTTTTTTATACTTATCATGAAATTATCTATATTTAAAAATCCATATACAATATTCCGTTTTCTTATAGTCTAAGATTACCAAAACTATAAGGGATTATCATCTAAAATTTTCTTCTTTAATAAATATGTCAGGTTATGGACCTATCATAATTTATGAAATGAATATAAGTACAATTTTACATGATATATCATGTATATAGTTAATTTAATCTTAATTAATGAATCATTTTATTGAATTATATCGTAGTTATTTTTATCAAAATGTTACCAAAGCGTTAAGGGATATATGATTCAATCTCATTTTAATCCGGATTATTTAAGCTTCAATTTCCCTTAAGTAAAATAATATATTTATATTCCATCAAAGCCGTTAAATTTTTATATAATATTTTTTCCTAATAGTTACATGTAATTTAATTATTTTTCTCTCTTTGGTACATAAAATTATTAATAAAATGATTTTAAGGAAAAGATTGCCTCATTTTCTCAATGGTTGGTGAACATTTTCTTCTATGTCTGTACTCTTCCAAAATGTTTTAGGAAAGTTCATATCTATACAATAAATGTTTTAAAAATTAAATTTACACTATATTATACATTATTTAATGTTTCATCGAAAGGATTAATAAAGAATCACTCATATCAAAAATCCATTTTTTCATTCTACAATGGTGTGAAATGAATGTTTTCTTTTAATGTTTAGGACATGAAAATATTTTCCCACCATCATAACCACTCAATGTTTTGATGAATACATTAAACATTTCTATTGTTATTATCACAAACTCTCAATGGTTATCATCATAACTATTTTCTCTACATTTAACTGCTTTATGTGATACTGAATGTTCTGGAACATTTATAACATTTTATCAACCACTTTAGCTAATAATAGATTGTGTTCCCTGGAGTCATCCCAACACATATTTGTTCAATATATATTCCCATAATGGGATTCATATTGATCCATTATGATTCATGAGTAAAATCTATTATTTTATGCAAACTCAACTAGAGGAAGATTTTGATACTATCCCCATTTAATGTATGTGAAGCATTCTTTGACCATGCCTTCAATTTCTAAGATAGTTCACTCATATTGGATTTCAAAATAGTATTTAGAGATTTTTTAAGACTCTACCTAAATATATAGGTAAATATATCATCTCAATCAAATAAAATTGATAATGTTTATCTATATATATTCTCTACTACTATAATGGACATCCTTACTAGTTGATCGTGTGATTAGTCCTATCTAATTTCAATGAATTGAGTTCTGATTGTAATATGATCCACCAAAAAACATATAGCATTATTTCTGTTGAATTTCATTGGAATAACTATTAAAAATTATTTAGTGATATTCACCCATTTTAATGTTGGTATGTGTAATAGCCTCAGAATCCCTTAATATTTTAACCAATCATTCTTCATCTTATAACATAAAAATAATTTCATCATATCTTCCATGACCTATTTCTTCATATTTTCCCTCAAATAGTTCTCTTGGTGATATATATATATATATTCTTTTCCTCCATAGTTTGATAGAGATAGGTGAGCACTATGCAACATTCAACATAACCTTTAATATCTATGTTTTTATGGTATATATAGTCATGTCGCATATCTTATGACTCCTTCTTTATCTAATTTAAAATCTGTGAATTTTTATTTTATAATAGATTCTACATTATTATATATTTCCATGACATCTCAATGAGAATCTTTTACCAATTCTGCATTGGATTTTTAAGCAATAATTTGATAAAGCATTGGCATTATTTATTTATTTATGATTCCCATATCTGTCCTTTTCAAATCAATGATTATATGATCCATCTAAATTTGCACCATCAATAAGGTTTTACGGTCCTTTCTAATGATATCACTATCAAATTAGTCACCATCACAAGAATTATAGTATATTGATCAGTCATAATACTTGATTAGAGTTAACCATAAACCTTGGAGCATATTATTCTCTTTCGGTGTAAATACACATTTGAGGCTATTATGATCCACATATAATTTTACCTTGATCCCAAATAGATAATTCATCTAAATATTCAATGTTTAGATCACTAAATCGAATAAAAAATCATGTTTTGGGTAGTTTTATAAATGAAATTTAAACTATAAATGGTTATAGGATATCAAATTATCATTCGACATTAATAAACAACACAATACACTCTTTAAATCATCACAATATACTAAAACAAGGTCCAACATGTGAGTAGTGTTTTACGAATGACATGAAAATTAAACTTGTTAACTCTATAAACCACTATACACATTAAATAGTCTATAAAAGACCACTCATTTCCATGTTATCTTGTTTTCATGTGTGAAATTTGTGATAAATTTCTAAAAAATCATCGACAATACGCATCTATTTCGTGGAAATTAGAGATCTCTATAACAGATACTAGTTCAGACCATTCCTTAATTACTTTTTTCATAGAGGAGTCCATAGATATATATTTATTATTTCATAGAATAACCAAATAATGATACTTCCTCCATCCAAAACTCATATTTATTATACCTTTTATAGATTTTCTTCTTTTATAAAGTCGTTAGAAATTATTCAAATTCACCTCACACATCTCCTTATATATAGATCATAATATAATATCATCTAAAAATAATAAATAATTATATATATATATATATAATGGATTTAATCCTGATGTCCATGGATATTCTTGGAGTACTATTTATTCTAAATGGAATCACTTTGAACACATAGCGTCTGTAATATGTTATAAATGATGTTATGGGAATATCCTCCTTCAACACTTTTAATTGGGGATATGTATATTAAATGTAACAAACCGAGATTTTGTGAGAATTATTTTTTTAATTTCTTTGATATCTTGTGTTCTACGCTACACAGAAATTATCTTGTGCTATACGCAACACCGTATTAGCTTGCAGTATACGCAACACTATTCTTGGATCGTGTTACACAAAATTGTAAGTGCGTTTTGATGAAATTATTCAATGCAACATTAAGTATAGATTTTGTTTAATGTATAATTGAAATACGTTTTGATTATGTTATATGCAACACCAAACAGAGCATTCACTACACGTAGCCCTGACTTGGCTTTCATTACACGTAATCAAGAACTTCTTTGATAGTGTGTGTAGTACGCAATACCGAGTTTCACTAAACGAGATATTATTATTATGAACTAGCCATTATGAATAGTAATACCCACTTTTTGATATTTTATAAATTTTATCTTTAAAAATTGACTTCATTTTTGGATTTGGAATATTGAAATTAGCCTAGGGTGAATTTTTGGTATTTTTCTAAAAACATTCAATTTTTCATGAATAGTGAAAACACTAGGTTATTATTTAAAAACCGACTTTTTATTTAAATAATTATTTATTTTATTTAAATTAATTTTAGGTAAAAATTGATACATAAAACCTATATATGTTCAATTTAATTCATTGGAGTCATTTTATAATAAATTTATATATATAAAAGTTTTATTGATCTTTTAACCGTCTTTTACCCACATCCTAGGAGAATTTGAAAATTTACATAAAACATAATTTTCCCACTTCTGTGAGTGGAATTTTGAAAATATGAGAGACATGGTTAATATCATGGAGTAAAATGTGGTTGAATAAGATAAAAATATTTTTTTGGTGAATAGTAACTTTTTACTTTTATTTACCCCGATAAAAAATAAGCAGGGTAATTAAGGTTAAAAAATGATATTATTATTACCCTAACACATGTCCTAATTCTATTGGAGAAGTGTAATTAGACCAAAAAAACATAGGAATAAAATATGACCATATAGGTATACTTGGATTAGATTACGACATTTATTATTATTTTATTTGAAGAATAGTTAAAAACGATAAAATCTAAGTTTAATAACTAATTTTTTTTAATATAGTGTTATAAATATGATAAATTCAACTATAAATATTCATTAGAAAGATAATAATATTTATTACATAATGGTATTTTATTTATAATTTTTATACATTAAATAATTTAATTTATTTATGACACAATGATGATGTAGTAATTACCTTCTTAATTAAATATTAACATAATTTATGTTATAAATACCAAAATAAATGTAATTTTAGACTTTTTATAAATTACACTAATTTTCTAGGTTAATATGAAATGTTTTTATTGATTCAATTAACATTGTTTTAACTAATTATGTTTTTATAATTTTCACAAAAATCAATTTCCAAATAGTGACAAAATTGACATAAAATAGTTTTTATAACAAATATAATATTATTTATTGTTATTATATTCCTAAAAATCTAAGGATCGGATAAATGACTTATATAAGGTTATATATGTTAATAACGAACCACTTGGGGTTTGTTTTTCTTGTTATAGTATGTTTATTAACCATATAGTGTATGAAAATAAGAAGACACGATAAAAGTAAAATTATTTAACTTACAGTTAAATCTATATGATAAGTTTAAAATAGTAACCAAAACTTGTCTAAAACCAATTAGTAGAGAGGATTTAGACCCATTCCCACTTTAGCTTCAAAATAAATAAATTTTAAGCTATTATAAACAAAATAACACGTTATTATAAAATAATATTTTAAGTTTTTCCAAAGATGTCCCGCTCCTCCCATATAAAATGGGCACCCTTCCCTCTTCTCTTCACACCCTTTTGAGCCTTGAAGCTTTGACAAACCCTACCAATTCTTCTTATAAACCACTCGAGTTATATCATAGAGGTTCTGGTCTTCAAAAAATCCAACTATAGTGCCCTAAGAAGGATTTTAAAGGAGGTACGTCGACGAAGAGGAGGTTCGGATATGTACGAAGAATATGGGACCTTAGGAATGAGATAACCTTCTAATCTCGTTTTTATTCGAGATTGTTTTTTCGTAAGTATTATTAGGGTTATATTTATCATCAATGTCCATGTTTTATAAAAATGGTTTCATATATGTTTAAAGTCCTTTTTACCCATTTTTTGACTTTTACTACATGATATGTAAGGAATCTTCCTTTTTTTACCATTCGAGGAACTTTTCAACTTTTCCAACAAAAGTACGAGGAGAATGTTTTTTAACAAATACGGAATAAATGGATTTTTACTGTTTCATAAATCCTTATTTTCATGATGCTTCCTCCACTATATTTCATGATTATTTTCAACAAAATCCTTTTCTTTGAAAATTTCATGGCATTTTGTGAAAAGAAAATTATTTTTATGAAGAAAGGATATTTTCCTCAAGAATTCATTTCAAGTGTTTTGTCAAAACTATTTTCCATCAAAGATGAAATTATTTAGTATGATTATGTTTCAAGTATAATGTCTCTATGATTTACATGGTTTCACTTTTCTTATGATGAAATGATATCAATTGTTTTATATGGATTATATTATGATGGGATGATGTTAATGAAACCCATTTTATTCTTCGGGTAATGATGAATGATTTATTATCATGTGGTGGCACATGTAAGAATGATTTTATTATGAGATGGGTGGGACCTATATCTCCCTCCAATGAATTGGGTAAAGATTTATATATTCATGAGATAGACATGGCTGGAATGGCAAGTAAATCCGGTTCAGTAATACACGGCTGGAACGACAAGTAAATCCTGTTGAGTAAGGGACATTGTCCACTAAGATGGTCTTGGCAGCAATGCCTTGGCTACTATGGAAATCATATAATGTGATTAATGTTTTTCCACAATTACAAGTTTTATTACCATGATATTTTATCATGATTAATGTTCATTTATGATCTATTCCTTATGTATTGCAATGTTATATGTCATTGCTCATGATTTTGATGTTTAGATTTTATGCTCATGTTTTTTCATTCAAATGTCTATGGATTGTTTTATTTTCTCTATGTTTACCCTTACTGAACCTTTCAGCTCACCCTTTTGAGGATTTATTTTCCCCAGTATATAAATAATGGTTTTAGGTAAGAAAACAAAGGGGGGAGATCTTTATGGGAGATGTTGAAGATCTTCCACCATGATTAGAAGATTATGTTCCGAGTTTCCAAAGACACTAAACTATTACGATCCTTGTGTGTTGGATTTTGTTATGTATTAAGTATTCTACAAAAGTAATTTAATGTCCATGTATGCCAAGATTCGGGTCTTTACAGCTGGTATCAGAGGCAAAGGAGGTATGAAAGAATCTGATCCTTGGGAACTCTCACATGTGGGCGTTGGACGTAGCATGGCTCTCCGCACAAGGGCTTCATGAGGAAATGGCTACTACTGGGGATGGTGGTGTGTCCCGCCAAGGGGGTGTAGCCTCCCATGGAGTGCCCTGATAGGTATCAATTATAGTCCACTAGAAGTAATTCCAGACTGCTATAGTTGGTATCAAAGGAAAGGTTTAGTTAACCATTTGAAACTAGGATGCAAAAACTTTTGTGAGATCCCTAGAGATATTTATAAGGTATGTCTAGGGATGTCACTATGGTTAAGTATATGTATATGTTATAGTCTTAGAATTATGGTAACAATCATAGAATTAAACCTAAGATGTTATATATTGAAGTTACTCCCCCTATATTATGTTGTTTTCCCTAGCATGATTTTTTCCTCTCACACTATTATTTTTGGGTTTTAGACGATGGCTTGAACCCGAAGCAATTTTGTTGATAAATGTATTGGAAAATTCAAGGATTTTACTCCTAAACAAAACAATTTTATGGGAGATGGAGTGAAAAATCTTATTTCTATACTTACACAATCTATGAATCATTCGGGACTTCCAAATGAGCAGAGAATGGAACAATATCCTATTGAGTCCTTCATGAGGCAACATACACCTTCTTTCAGTGGGTCTTCTGATCCACTTTTTGGTGAACAATGGATCAGTACCATTGAAAAGATATTTTACATTCTTAAATATTCAGAACATGAAAATTTCATTCTGGATGTTTACTATTTAGATAGTGAAGTAGACCAGTGGTGGACTCTAATTAATAATACAAGGCCCAGAGATGAAATTGAATCCATGGAATGGGATGAGTTCAAGAACTTATTTTTCAATAAGTACTTCCCTCGTATTCTTCGAACAATGATAGAAGAGGATTTACTTGAGGTTAAGAAAAAGGATGATAAATCTGTTGGTTTATACGAAGCAAATTTTACAAGGCTTGCAAGGTATGCATCTGGCTTTATCATCCAACCTGAATGTAAAGTTGATCGATTCTTCAGTGGCTTAAAGCCAAGTCTTCGAAGGGAATTAGCTATAAGAGACTTTAGTAGCTATGAAGAAATTGTGCGTTGTGATATCATGGTAGAAATGGAAGTTGGTGTTATATATCCATATCAGGGTTTTGAGAAGAAATGAAATATGGAGTTCAGGGAGAAATCTCATAATAATGGTGAAAATAAGATGAATGTTTCTTTATGCTCAATGTGTGGAAAGAATCATGGTAGAGATTTCTTAAAAGGTACTAGAAAATGTTTTAAGTGTGGAAAAGAAGGTCATCGAGCAGCTGGGTGCTGAAGTAATGGGAAAAAGGTTTCTAATGACGTGAATAGATAAAAGACTACAGAGAACTCTCCTCCAAAACTTCAATTATTTAAGTGCAAGAAAATGGGGCATTATGCTAATCAATGCCCTAATCTAAGTGTTAATGATGATCAACGTGACCAACCTATTAAGGAAAAGGCTAAGGGGAAGTCACATGCGATCACTATTTGTGATGTTGAGTATGACAATGATGTTGTGTAATGATTAATTGTTTATGTAATGGAATTTCAAAATAGTATAATGAAATCTCATTTATGGTATCATGGAACTTTGGAATATCTATGTATTGGCTTTCAATAATTATATGGTACCGGTAACCATGAAAAGTGATTGAAATATTTTTGTAAAGAAGATGATATGCACATAATGAATGGATGAAGATAAAAATGAAATGATCTCATGAATTATATAAGGACAAAGTTATATTATTGTTTGATTATATAGAAATTTTGGGATTTTGGTATGTGGAAAATGGTAAATTTTGACAGCATTCATGTTTTCACTATGGTACAATCGGTATTCATTTTTCAAAAAAATACATGATTAAGGTATTCACATGTTTGGAATGTGACCAAAAAGATATGTCGTATGATATATGGTAGATAAATGATGGTATTCGCGTGCTTCTAATGTGACCTTTCAAGTAACCGTTTTCATTATACTATGGGCTTGGACTGAAATATTTTGGATAAGTCTAAATATTGGAATGAATTAATTTAGACATAAGATAGTATTATTTGAGGCTAGAATTTTTTTTAATATTATTGCAAGAATTTTATAATAATGTTGTTTTAGAAAAACGGACAACCTGCAGGACGGGCGACAACCCGTTGTGTCGGACAAGGCTGTGGGAATCAAACCCACAACTAAAGTGAGAAAGGCCTTTATCGCCTACTACTGGGCTACAAGAAGTCCTTGGTTAGTAGAAACTAGTTTTATTTTATTAAGTGGTATGATAGATGATGTGTAATTCCATTTTTGGAATCATATACGATTAACCTCACCATAGATGGACTTATGTATATTTGATAACTTTTTATACCTTTTTGTTTGAGACAGATGAAATGACCCATAATTCTATCACATGATCTGCTAAAACTTCAAGAATGAAAAATTAAACATCATTTCTTTAATAGATGAAGTGGAAATTGTTCATGTCAAGAACAACTGTGAGATTTTACTGAAATAAAGTAAGTATTTCTTCTAATTCAAATTCTTCAACTTTAGCGAAATGATCTTGAAAATAAAAAATGTTGTCCTAGTGTACTCATATCTGATGAATCAGATGGTACCTTAGATCATCATAAATTTATGGATTTGTGATTGTTGGTTTTTTCATAGCCATGTTCTCTACCACTCTCCATTAAAACATGATGGTTAGATTTCTCTTCCATATCAATATTTTCACCTATGTTCTCCTATGTGGAAACCCAGTGATGAGTTAATTTTGGTAACCATAATGTTTCATACTTAACTTTTTAAAATTATGTTTTAGTATTCCTTTTTACGATGTGGTTTTCTATGAAAGAAACATTCATGTAGTAAACCATTTATAACCCCGACGAATTTCGAGGGCGAAATTCATTTTAAGGGGGGTAGAATGTAACAAACCGAGATTTTGTGAGAGTTATTCATTCTAATTTCATTGATGTCTTTTGTTGTACACTACACCAAAATTAGCTTGTGTTATATGCAACACCGTATTAACTTGCAGTATACGCAACACTATTAATGGCTCGTGTTGCACAAAATCTCAAGTTCGTTTTGTAGAAATTATTCTATGCAAGATTAAGTATAGATTTTTTTAACGTATAAATGAAATAAGTTTTGATTATGTTATATGAAACAAAAAAAGGAACATTCACTACACTTAAGACCTGACTTGGCTTTCATTACATGCAATCATGACTTTCCTCAATAGCGTGTGTAGTATACAATACCGAGTATCACTAAACGAGATATTATTATTATGAACTAGCCGTTATGAATAGTAATACACACTTTTTAAAATTTTATAAATTTTTTCTTTCAAAATGTACTTCATTTTTTGATTTGAAATATCAAAATTAACCTAGGGTGATTTTTTTTTATTTTCTGAAAACATTCAATTTTTGATGAATAGTGAAAACACTGGGTTACTATTTAAAAACCGACTTTTAATTTATATAATTAGTTTTTTATTTAAATTTATATTAGGTTAAAATTGATACATATTACCTATATAAGTTCAATTTAATTCATTAGAGTCATTTTATAATAATTTTAGATATATAAATATTTTATTGATCTTTTCACCGCCTTTTACACACCTCCTAGGAGAATTTAAAAATTTACATAAAACATAATTTTACCGCTTTTGTAAGTGGAATTTCGAAAATCCGAGAGACACGGTTAATATCAAGGAGTAAAATTTGGTTCAATAAGATAAAAATAATTTTTGGAGAATAGTAACTTTTTAATTTTATTTACCACGGTAAAAAGTAAATAGGGTAATTAAGGTTAATAAAGGATATTATTATTCCATTAACACATGTCATAATTCTATTGGATAAGTGTAACTCAACCAAAAACAAACTTAGGAATAAAATATGACCATTTCGGTCAACTTGGATTAGATTATGACATTTATTATTATTTTAGGTAAGGAAAAGTTAAAATAGTTAAAATCAATGTTTAATAAATAAAACATTTTTAATATAGTGTTATACATTAGATAAATTCAACTATAAAAATTAATTAGAAATTTAAAATAATTTCCTACATAATGGTATTTTATTTATAATTTTTAGACATTAAATAATTTACTTTATTTATGACACAATGATGATGCAATAATTACCTTATTAATGAAATATTAACATAAATGATGTTATAAATAACCAAATAAATGTAATTTTAGACTTTTTATGAATTCCAATAATTTTATATGTTAATATGACATTTTAGTATTGATTCAATTATCTTTGTTCGAACTAATCATGTTGTTGTGATTTCAATGAAAATCAATTTCCAAATAGTGTAAAAACTGACATAAAATAGTTTTTAAAACAAATATTATATTATTTATTGTTATTATATTACTAAAAATCTATGGTTTGTCCAAATTACATATATGAGGTTATATATATTAATAATTAACCACTTTTAGTTCGTATTTCTTGTTATAGTATGTTTATTAACCACATAGTGTAAGAAAACAAGAATACACCGTAAAAGATAAATTATATAAGTTAGAGTCAAATCTAAATGGTAAGGATAAAATAGTTACCAAAACTTGTCTAAAACATATTGGTTTAGAGGATTTAGACCCATCCCCACTTTAGATTCTAAATAAATCTATTTGGAGATATTATAAACTGAATATGACTTTATTATAAAATAATATTTTATGTTTTTCAAAAGATGCCCCTCTTCTCCCTTATAAAAAGGGCACCCCTTCCCTCTTCTCTTCACACCATTTTTAGCTTTGAAGCTTGGCCAACCCCTGCCAATTACTCTTCTCATCCTCTCTAGTTATATCATAGAGGGTCTGGTCTTCTCAAAAGACCAAATCTAGTGCCCTAAGAAGAATTTTAAAGAAGGTGCGTCGAGGAAGGGGAGGTTCAGATACGTACGAAGCATATGGGACCTAAGGTAAGGGATAATTTTCCAATCACATTTTTATTCAAGATTTTTTATTTGTAAGTATTTACTGGGGTTATATTTATCATCAATATCCTTGTTTTCTAAAAATGGTTTCATGTATGTTTAAATTCCCTTTTACCCATTTTTGACTTTTACTACATGATATGTAAGGAATCTTTCTTTTTTTACCACATGAAGAACTTTTTGACTTTTCCAACAAATGTATGAGGATAATGTTCTTTTAAATTATACGACATGAATTTATTTCTACAGTTTCATAAAGCCTTATTTTCATGAAGCTTCCTCCACAAGTTTTCATGATTATCTTTAAAAAAATCATTTTCTTCTAAAATTTCAGGGCATTTTGTGAGATGAAAATAATTTTGATGAAAAGGATATTTTCCTCAAGAATTCATTTCAAGTGTTTTGTCAAAATAATTTTCCATATAAGATGAAATTATTTAGTATGATTATGTTTCAAGTATAATGTATCTATGATTTACATGGTTTCACACTTGTTATGATGAAATGATATCTATTTTTTTATATGGATTATGTTATGATGGGATGATGTTTATGGAACCCATTTTATTCTTTGGGTAATGATGAATGATTTATGTTCATGTTGTGGAACATTTAAGCATGATTTCATTATGAGATGGGTGTGACCTATATATCCCTCCAATGGATTGGTAAAAGATTAATATATCATGAGATATACATGGATGGAATGAAAAATGAATCTGATTCAGTAATACAGGGCGGGAACAGAATGTAAACTCAGTTCAGTAAGGGACTCTGTCCACTAATATGGTCTTGGCAGCAATACCTTGTCTAATATGGAAATCATATCATGTTCTTAATGTTTTTCCACAATTACAAGTTTTATTCCCATTATATTTTATCATGATTAATGTTATTTTATGATCTATGACTTATAAACTACAATGTTATATGTCATTGCTCAAGATTTTGATGTTTAGATTTTATCTCATGTTTTTACATTCAAATTTCTATGGAATGTTTTATATTCACTATTTTTACTCTTACTGAGCATTTGTGCTCTCCCTTTTTATGTTTTATTTTCCCCATGATATAAATAAAGGTTTTAGGTAAGAAAACAAAAGGGTATGATCTTTGTGGGAGATGATGAAGATCTTTCACCATGATTAGAAGATTATGTTCCGAGTTTCCAAAGACCCTAAACTATTACGGTCCTTGTGTGTTGGTTTTTATTATGTATTAAGTATTCTGCAAAAGTAATCTAATGTCCATGTACGCCATGATTTGGGTCTTTACATAGAAGGACCACCATAAATATATACTAGGTCTCTTGCATCTGATAGAATAAGAAATAAATCCATGGTATGGGATAATTTTTATTTACCCTGGTATTTTTAGGTTAATGAAAATCATTGAATTTTCACATTGACACATCCTTTTTTCTCAATGAAGAGGTCTGACACACCCCAGGGTGAGGCACTCTCACATATGATAACTTTTAGAAGATTATATTACCACTAATTCTTTATTTATTACAACCCAATGATATCCATTATATATGGATTCTACGATATGTTACGATATTTGTAATATTCAAGGTTTAGAAAATGTGGTGAGAAGGGGTGGTATTTATAAATGGAGGATAGGGAACTTTTAGAGCACTATATGTAAAACATTATTATTTTTGATCAACACTACCAATATTGATGAACTCACTGACTATATGTAATAAATGGTTCGTGTGATTTCAAATTAATGTGTTCTTACATAATATTTAATGAAAATAAATAATTATTTAACTTATAATTTAAAATATCTCATTTTACCATATTAAACTATTTATAAAAGTATCAACTATTTAAGAAAATTATAGAAAATTCATCTTAAAAACTGTTCAATGGGTATATTTAATAAATTATATTTATTTTTTTTAAATTATTCTATAATTATGGTAAAATTAACTTTTACATAAAATTGCATGTTATTTAAAAAATTACCAATTTAATGAATATGATTGTTTTTTGGACCCTTTAAAAATTTGTTAAGTTCTCAAAAAAAAATATTTTCAATATAATATAACCTAATTATACTTTATAAACACAATTTATGAATATTAAATTTATCTTAAATCTTTATATTCTTTTAATAATATGAAAGTAACACATATATGTCTTAAAAAATTACAAACTATTATTTTTTCAACTATAAAAATTTTATTTTACATTTATCATGATATACATATGAAATATTATTATTATAAAAGTTTCTTAAATATTATTAACACCTTCCATAAGTGAGGATAATGTTGTAATTGCAATGTTACTTTTATTAATGGTCAGATTAATATTCTAATGGTAAGATTACTATTCTAATGGTCAGATTTCTATAAAGTATGTCATGTTTGTAATTGTCATATAGGTTCCCTAATTTTTATAACCAACCACTATTTCATTCAATATTCATAAAATTTTATTTTCTATTAGGGTTATATATATTTTCAATTTTTTATTCAATATTACATTATAAATTTTATGATTAAATTATACAGTACTGTTTATGATTTCAATTATAAATACAACCCTTCTATGTTCCATTCCCATTTATGACTAATAAATAGATTGTATAATCTAATGATTCATGAATAAATAATAAGTAATATAATATAATTTCTATAATATGATAATAGAATACACATAATTTTAATTTTCTCTTATTCGAGTGCATCATGCTTTTAATGAACTATACTATCATAAAAAAAATTATTAAACATACCATCCCTAAAATTTATCCTACCCATTTTCTATACCAAAAGATTCCTATTTATTTCGGTTAAAAAACATGTCCAATTATATAAATATTATTACTTCCCCAAAATAGTTTTCCAAAAACAATCCCTTGAAACCGAGTTATATGTTTATGTTTTTATGTTTCATAGTAATTAATTTTTAGAAAACACTATTACCACATCCATGTCACATAGATTAATTAAAAAATATAAATAAATGATTATTCCCAAACTTATAATTTTCAAACCTTAACATTCATATAAAATAAA
The DNA here is from genome assembly GCA_963277665.1 of Viscum album. Taxonomy (NCBI): domain Eukaryota; kingdom Viridiplantae; phylum Streptophyta; class Magnoliopsida; order Santalales; family Viscaceae; genus Viscum; species Viscum album. The sequence continues at coordinate 2,051,091,434 of OY728137.1, forward strand.
AATTTATCAAACCAAATCATAAAAATATTTAGTAAATCATGAATCTATGTAATATGACTAATATCACATAAATCAAACAATAATAAATTGTAATTCTATCAATAGTGAACATGAGTTACCTAATTTAGTGAGGATAATTAATTCAAATATCATGGATGCCAATATTTAATTTCCATGATCACTATGGAATATTCTAAACTCATGATGTGATAATTTAGGATCACGATTCATCTATTCATGATATAAATCCATGATTTAAATACCTATATTTGACAGAAAGAAATAGTTTAATGAAATTAAATACATATATATGAGGAGAAAAAAGATAATCCAATGAAAAGATGAGATCAAAATGAATAAAAATTAAATCATTGGTTATTCCATCAAATATAGAGACAAAATGATTTTTTTATGATGGGGAATCCATAATTTCACTCTAAAAGATCTTTAGGGCCCTCATAATTCAATTTATGGTGTTTAGTGAGGCTTATTTAAGAATAATTATCTATATAAAAGTAATATTATCTAATGTTAATCCCATTCAATTGTTAATATTCAAGGTTCAATAGGATTTTTCATGATCCTAACTTCTTCACGCAAGTACCTTCTCTATTTATGTTCTATTAAACTATTTTAAATTCCCTAAAATATCCATTATACTAGGTCACAATGGTGTTTTTGAGATTTCTGGGGACTCTGAGAAGAAATAAAATTGATGGATTGGAATAATTGACATACTATAGTGCCACTAACCTGTCATAAGATTGGTCAGTATCTCACACTGGATATATGTGGTCCACTACCAAGATGGTGGAGCTAAAGGATAATTGGAATCCTATAGGATACTCACTAGAATGTTTTTGGGGATCCGAGAGGTGCATTAATGCGGCATGTGACCACCATCTAATCGGAGGTAGCCAGTGGCTTGCTGATGATGCTAGAATACGCTGGGTTAACGATGGGTAGAATAATATTTTCATTACGTTATGACCTCATTTAAAATTCAATTGAACCTACATCAATCCTAATTCTTGTTAATATTTTTCTAATGGTTATCCAAGGATCCACTGGCTTCTGTAATGTAGTTACTTGATATCTTGATTCATTCTTTGATATAGATGTCTTGAATTAGAGAATTTCACTCAATTTTATGAACTCTTATAGTTTTTGTCGTAGATATTATTCATCCAAACATGATATAGTTGACCTACCACTATACATAGATCACTATTTCATTGGGTGTGGTTGTTGATGTTTGATATTGGGAATAACTTTTTCTCTTTTAGGTATGTGGTTAGAATCATCTCCCTATGGTATGTTTTAGTATCATAGTGTGTGAAAAAAAAGTGATCTTGCTGGAATGCTTTGTGTGTGAAATTTATAAATTATAACCATTTAAATAAATATGCATAAACCTCCCAAATATTTTTTTGGGTGAAATAGTGATTAATACATGGACATAAGGCCACTTGATATGTGTTCCTACCATTGAAATTAGTTTGGAACAGGAAATCTGAGAGCCTAGGGTGTTGAAGAAATAATAGATGAAAGATTACGAGAATGGAACTACTCCAAAAAATTTAAATGGCCATCCATGACATAATTGATATGTGAATTATAAATAAAAAAATGAATGTTAATTGGTGACATGGAATGTAATTGGATACTTTTCATGTGTTGAAAAATATGGAATAATGGAATAAAGTTCATAATAATTGGTAATTAATATGAAATAACCAATGTGGAATATGTCAACATGTTTTTAATGTATTTTATTTAGTGTGAATTTTGGTTTTTTTGTGCTTTATGTATGGTTACATGATCCTTGAGTGTCAATTTCATGGTTAGCTAATGTCAGATCATGAGATGCATAGTTTTATGATCCATCAGGGGTAGATGAATGGTATATTAATTCATAAGGGAGAGATATATGGTTAATTGATAACTTGAAAGTCTACTTCACCCTTACCATGATTATTTCTCCTTGGGAACATTTAAGAAGCTCTATCATGATAATTATCATAGATTCCATAAGAACATTAAATGGGTACTTATCCCCTAGAATGGGTAAAGTTCCATGGAAATGTGAAAGTGAATCTATAATTGGAATTCACACTAGGTCCATAAACACATGGAATGATTAATTCATCATTGGTATGATAATTTATATATGGGAAGATAAAACTGGCATCATGCCGAAGTATTTTTTTTAACCCTGGGTGTCAACCAAGAGTTTAGTGGTCGGTGGCTTATTTGTATATTTTATTTTGAGTTATCTAATGTCCTGGTTTTACTAACCTTAATGACTGTTTCTAAATCGGTGTGTCTCTTAGATTTGAGAACACCTCTTCATATTCTAAAGGCTACCGACTAGAAGTGAATGTCCAAGGAGGTTATATTAGGGAGACTATAACAACATATCATAGTAGAATAGTAGTATAATAAATAATAAATAACCAATTAAATTAGATTCAGTAAGAAATGATAAATAGATATGAATAATAATAATAAAGTAAACGGAATATATAATGAGGTCCAATGAAAATATACAACATCAGATCATTTCATAATAATGATACATGAAGAAAGAAAAAAAAATAGAAGGAAGAATTATAAAAAATAGAAAAAATTAAATAAATGAAAAGAAATCAGGAGGGTGAACTCCATGAGAATATTGAGCTCATTCTCAGTCCTAGTATTCTAACTCCCATGAATAAGAAAAATAGAACACGAAAGAATCGATGGTCTTACAGAAAAAAGGTCCACCTGGGTATCCGAGTGCAATGGAGGCCCCGGCGTGGTGTGAGATATATATCCCATTATGTTACCACCGATAGAGTCTATAGATAATACATTCCATGAATAATAAGTAAAGATTTGTGTAGGTAATATGAATTAATAAATAGTACAAAATAAATTAGTAATCATCGGTTGGATTAGGATCCAATATGTCACCTGGACTACTCTACCTTCTTCGTCTCATGGCCAAAAAGGGATGTCTGAACAATATATATATATATATATAATTTAAATATATATTTCATCCACCTATATGAACCAATTATGTGCGGACATAAGTGGCCATACCGTTGGAATACTAGTTGCTGGATGGAATAGGTGTAACTCAGCCATCCATAACCATCCTAAACAAGACTAAAATATCAAGTTTTTTGGCACATGCCCTAAATACCAAAAGATTGTAAGACATCATCCAAGACACTCAGTATGGTGAGTGTGCCATTATTTCAACACTCTAAATAGGTAGTGTGGTGCCTCATCCTAGTATCCTTCATAGTATCAATGGTGTGGGATTCCATGAATCAACACCCAATGTAAGGGAGCATGATTTTACTTCATGCTCAAAAGATTCTGTACCATAATTCCACATCCCATTTAATGTGTAATAATATAACAATAATAATAAATGGATCCTTGAGGCACTACCTCTTGTGATCTCCATTTATTAAGACATTATTGTTAAGGTACAACATTTCAATTTCGGCATGTACATAAGAATATGATAAATGGTGTGTTGTTTTTACCCATTACATTTCATTTCTTTATAAACATTAAATTTATAAACAGAAGGAAATTTTCATGAACATGAAATTTCATTGATTAAAAATCACTTATTCCAGGATTATCTAATGATAATGAGAGGTGTGGTTGTACGATACTACTCAATTCCATTTCAATTAAACATTTTAATTAATTTAAGGAAGGAAAGCACAATAAATATTAAAATCCATTTATCACATGACCATTAATATACTCAAACATGGAAATTAAATTTTAGGGTCAAAAGGGAACATTTAAAGAACTATTGTCAATTGGGAATTTACGTACATGGGAAATCCAATATATAAATCAATCCATGATCTTAGATATAGCATGGTCCATTTTCCAATTAGACAATATTTTCTATTTCATGCACTTAGAAGACATATGGGTCCATGAACATTTATAATGGAAGGGAAAATCCATTTAATAACATCAATGGGTCCATGTATTAACACACCACATATCAAACACTAACATGAAGTTATATGGAAAGCTCAAATCCGTAAGTCAACCATGAAATAAATAAAAAATTAACAATTTTTGTTTTAGAAGAAAAAAAACCTCATCTGAGGATTATTTTATTAGAAACATGAAGTTTTTCAAAATCAATTCATTTAGAATAATGAAAAATTAATTCAAGAGGTATAAATCAATTCACATTTAATATGATATTTAAGAAAATCCATCCAACAAGAAAACGAAATTTATAAAGGGTCAACCTGGAACTTGGGAGGTGCTAACATGTCTTCAAAAATTACATAAATGGGAAAATTTATTTATAGTCAATGTTGACTACTCGGAATAAATTCAATACAATTAAATCATATAATTAAAATTTTAAATTAAACTTGAAAAAACCTTGGGGAGTACCAATGTGAAGTTCACATCTTCCAAATTACAAAACATGAATCAAAGGAGGTATATCATGGTGCCATGATCAATTATATATAAAGACCCTAATATAATGGTAGTTCACATAAAATTATAGATGGAGAAAAATAGAAATAGTTATATAAAGATAGAATTTTTGTAAAAAGTCATATTCCACCTACCTCATACTGAGGACATATCACTCCACTAATATCATTATTTGAATGTTCTGGTTTTCATGAAATCGATGAAATAGATATTTGACCTGAAAATATTGTGAATAATATCACACCAAAATAACACTACATATTGTGTTAAGATCATGAAATTTATTTTGGGGTATTCAAGAGCGTATCGATGTCGATCTAATGTGACCAACGGTGTTTGATTCGAACATCAGAAGGAGGAGATTCCTCAAATCATAGAATAGGCTTTAGAGGAGACCCACATCACACAAGGGAGATGAGACACCATCTATGGGAAGATGAAATAAAAAGGAATAAGTATAAAAAATGTTATTAAGTTAATATTGTAATTTCACCCAAAAAATGGGTCTCAGGGTTTGACCTCACGGTTTGGCCAAACCCTGCACCAACTGTGTTACTCTACATCCATTGAAATCCATTCCACATGGTTCTTCCTCATTGTATTCCTCACTGTGTGCCAAACATATGATGAATAATGGAATATCATTTTCTATATTGGGACTAACCATTTGGGCTAGGCACATTGTTTTGGAAAACAATGGACAGCCTATGCACTTTACATATTCTCTTATACATAAGGTGCACATTTTTCTACTATGGGGGTTCAATGTATCAAAAAAATGAGCCACCTGGTTCAGAGTTCCTAAACATAATATTTTTAGGGCTGGATGAACCCAAAAATCACCAAAACACCATAGGGACCCCTCATACCTTTACCCAAGTCTAAAAAAACATGTTGAATGAATCCACCTCTTTGAATTTTGTTCAAAATCATTGTTTAAGAAATATCCCATCAACTAAATGAAAAATTTTCAAATTATTTTAGAAATTCCCCTAGTCTCAAAAAATAGGTCATGAAAACTTCCTCACCTTTGATCTTATCATCCTAGAGAAGCCTTCGAGAACAACAAAAGCATCACTCAACCTATCAGGGACATGAAGTTTCATTCAAAATGTCATGTTTCATTTCAAAAATCATAACGAATCTTTGATAATTTCTTCAACAAATGGAACTTACACCCTTAAAACCTGATCAAACGATGGTTTTTGAACTATATACACAAAATCGGTGCTTACCAATACCCGTTTAACTATTGACATGATCACGTCATCACCACTTTGCATATATGGCCGATGGTTCTTCCCACCACTGGTTCAACAAAAAAAATGGTCCAATTTCAAGCTATGGTACCTCCACAATTAGAATTTCCTAAAAAATAACACCCTAAGATTTGGAGTGATGCAACTATCATGATATTAAAATTGGGTGAACTAGATTACATCTGAATCCATATGAAGGACTTCACTATAAAGAGGGGTTGAATCTTGATTGATCGAACTGAATCTGTTCATGAAATCCTTCCCCAAAGACACTGGCAAACCTTACACAAAAAACTTAACTTGATGGCATGGTTTTAAAATATTCCACTCAACCATATATTTTAAACAAGAGGGGTAATGAGTTTGGCCACCTATATCTGACCATTCACTAAATGATTATCATTGATGTTCGACATATCACAAATTGAACTGTAACTCCTTCCTCCAAGGCATTTTGTGTTCACATCGAGAACACTCAGTGAATTCCACTACTGAAATCTGGTGACATTCCTTGATAAGAGAACCCCTGATCCCAAAAAAATTTCTAAGGTAACCTCTGATTCATTAAGATGGAGTCTAGGCCACTATCTCATGGTATTATATATTGTATTCTTACAAGAGTGACATTGTAACAAGGCCCAAACGTCCACATATGATCTTTTTCTGAGATCAAAGTGACATCCTCCTAGAGATCACGTTATAGATAATGACTTGTTGAGTCCATCAAATGTGTTACTACATGGGAACCCAGATATCACTCAGGACTAACCAATCCTAGAAGAAAACCCAGAATCTAGTGTGAAACTCAGATATATATTACTTACCATGACCAACATCATTTAAAACATAAATGCAGTATAAGACCAATGCTTTCTTAGTGAATCTAGGATTATGTAGAGATTAGGGACATTCTCATATCTTGAAGAGTATTATATTAAGATAAGATGAATTATTTCCAATAATATCAGTCCAACAACTACTGTTCGACTTCAGGGATGAATCTTGGCTTCACCTACCAAAACACTATTCCAATATAAACAGAAGCCTACACCGACCAAGGCATTTTGTGTTTGTACATGATTACCCACTGAGGTCCATCCAAAAAAATCATCCTTTTTTAGAGGTTACATACATAGTATACCACATCAATTTCATTATACCAAGAGATAATTGAAATGATTTGAATCTTTCAGACCTTAGATCCATTCAAGAATTTCCAACTATTTTAGAAGGTACTCTATGTAGTGTTACTTCTATGTGAAAGGACACATATTCACCAAAATGGACATGAGGCTCCCCCATTTAAGAGTTTCCATGTCATCGAATGAAGGGATGTAATATCCACTCATAATAAATCTAGATCAAATTTAACACAAACACACAACCGTCACTTCTCTATGTAACACTCACAGACATCAAATAAGTTAGCATGAAAACCAATACAAACTTGTCTTGTGAGTCAAAACACCCGAGTCTCTTGTAAATCAACCAAAGAAATTTGATGAACATGATTTATATAACAACATAGTCACTCTACTTCAAGGATGAAATGAGAAAATACTCAATATCTAAAGGATCAATGATTCAAAAGAACTCAACTTGTTAGTTAATCATTTTAGAAATTTGATGGGAACTACATGTGTAACCTCATAAAACATTGAGGATTCATGACTGACATGTGCATATTGTATAAAATCCATTGGCTAATTATCCTTATGAATTTATGTGTCTAATATCCCACATATGAAAATGGATTAAGTTTCAGTATTTCATATGAAAATAAAATAGACCGACCACCCATCGAGTCACCCAATGAAATAGGAAAGGGTCAAGAGACATACTTGATGACTAACCATGTCCTATGCTAGTCTAATCTACTGAAAATGAGCATTACTCGATCCTCTCCCCCATAATAATATTCAGGGACAACCTAACCACCCATCAGAAAAAGTGTGTCAATTAGAAGGTAAGAGTCATACAAGGGAGAAAAACACCCAAAAGACACTATAAAACATATAAATTATAGAATTTAGCATGTAATGTAAGCTCTAAGGTGACAAACAACTATGAGATAGCCCCTTACGAAGAATAAGATTCGACCCTATCACCGGATCATGGGAAAAAATGTCACTAGGCTCAATGATTATTTTTATTCCATTTCTGAATATGAAATAGGGCGATCTAAAAATGACCATGCTTTACTTACAAAGAAACTTAAAGGATGATTAAACTACTCTAACATAAGGGTTTAAACGAAGGACAACACCTAGGCTTCCATTTTCAATTAATTATACCTTTTCACAAGAAGACATTAAATTGTTACACGTTTTCAAAAAAACAAGGCATAATCGGGAGTCTTATCAATCTTCATTTTTAGACATTAACATTATTTGAAATCCCTTCCTAATATGAAAATTTATGAAAAAAACTTTTTAAGATATAATATATAAGCAAACATTGGGGGTCTCATTAAACCGATATTAGGTCATCAAAATTAAACCCAATTATTGTTGTTTTGTTATATAAATTGCAAACACCCAAAGGAATCATATCATAAGAAACATTACCTAACTCACCTGCATTGGTCCATCTGTGCATTTAGGGACATAACCCACACATTTTGGATTAAAGTTAATCATATTTTTAACATTAACCAGTTAAAAATATATACCATGATCATATATAATAGTTTATTTATATAGGTGGGTATTTACAAATCCACCAAGAATCCATACACATTATAGGTTTTCATTTGGATCCCACTAATCGAAACCAATATCACATTAAATCCTAACCATTAACAACCATTGTATTTTTGTAATGGTCCTTATGCATGTATAAATAAAAATATGGATTGAATATATGGGTTAAATTTTACAATTTATAAGGGTCCCATACACATTACAATTGAAAAATGGATCCCATTTATTCACAAAAAATAAAAAATTCGCACATCCAACCAATTACATAAAAACTAAACTGGAATGTAATAACAAGTAGCAAACACAAAGAATCATGCTAATAAGAAAAATAAAAAAATACATGGAAAGAAATTTTATAAAGGATGTAAGCACATCATATCATCAGCTAAGCATGCTATTTAAGAAATCATGCTAATGAAAATAAAAAAATGACATATCAGTCAAGGCATGAAACTAAATTCAGTAAGGAACCTATAAATACAACTACATGGCATGGAATGTGAATTTATATGTGCCTATACTGATTCATGTAATTATTCATCATTATTATTCCAAGTCATAGGTAAAATACCATAAAATATATAAATCAATAATTAATGGAAATTACACTGATAACATGAGGTAAATTCATAATCATCTATAACTGAAGACCTCATGAATAAAAATCTCATCCCTGTATACGTGGACCTTTCTCCATGGGTTGGGTTATCATTCCTAGAAAAAAATATTTACAATGAACTAAATAATTCTTAATATCCAATATATCAGTCCCAAATATAAGAAAATGGAAATGAATGAACCATTATATCACATTGTAACGTCTGAGCCAGACTAACCAATAAGAAGATTACCAAACTGGCGGGTCATATGGCCCAACGCATGCCACCCTGTATACAAATTCTTACCGACTAGTAGCTAGGGTCTACAGCGGAGAAAGTGGGGAAACAATACCCTCATATCAGAGTAGAATCATTTTATAATAGAAAATAAATAGTAAAGAATAATGAATGCATTATTAAAAGAAAGATAGAACAATGGAATAAGAATAAAGTAAACTAAATATATAATGATGGAAAATTCCAATATTCAAGAATGCCTAAATTTCCTAACAATGATACAGAAATGAAAATTGTAGACATATATGAGGAGAAATTATATAGGAAAATAAAAACCAATGAACAAAAAATAAATCCATGAGTGGGAACTCCATGAGCATCATGATATCTTACCTAGTATTGTTCCCCTAATTCCCAAGTACAATCGAAATAAAATAATAATGATTCAATGGTCCTAAAAACATATAGACTACTAACGTACCCTTGTGTAATGGAGGACTGAGAAGGGGGTGAGATATAAATCCTTGTAGATTACCACCCTTGTATTCAACAACATATCTAGTCTAGAAATAATAATTATAGTAATGTGAATGTAATATGAATAAATAAACAAATATGGATAATTAAAAACTATGGTTTCTATGGTAATACAAATTTCTCAAGCTGTGAATCATGCCAAACATCTAAATTAGAAAAGGAGAGAAAACATTCTTTTGATTATTTTAAGAGGAAACTAATACCTTTTTCAATGAGTCTTATGGTACAATTGTTTTTGAGAATTGAAGTTGTACCACTAAAATTATATTTTCTATCCTCTATTGTCTGGATAATGAGATTTTCATTTTGTTTTTTAACTATTTAGAAATTGATGTAGGTCAATGGTGGACTCTATTCTATAATATGAGGGAACAATAGACGAATTATGACTTCCATGAGATAGAGAAAAATGATAATAAATCTAATAGTAATAATGATGATATTTTTAAAAGACATGTAAGGTGCACTTTGTGTATTATCATTCGACATAATTTCAACATGGATCAATTAATTATTAACATAAACCAACTATCGTAAGGGAGTTTTCTATAACAGGATTAAGTAGATATGAAAATATTTTTCAAAGTTCTAATAAGGTAGAAATGGTGGATTGAGTTACGTATCAATCACATGATTTTGTTAAGAAGATAATATTGTAATTTAAAGGAATGTATAAAAACCATTTATAGAAGAAGATGATATTTCATTTATGAATAAAGGGTTGGATGAAACATAGAATAAATTGTATTAAAAAGACTATTAAATTTTTTTGTGTTTAATGGAATTTCATTGAGAAAGTGATTGATGAATTGATGGGAATAATATATTTATTGATGAAAATAGGGAGAAAGATGCACATAATACACCAAAGAAACTCCAATGTGTCAAATGAATGAAATATGGTCATTCTTTTAACAATTTATCAAATCAAAGGGATGATGATGATGATAATCCCAAAAACCCTCTTAATAAAACATAAAAAAGGAAATCTTATGAAATCATGGTGGTTTAAGTGAATCAAAATAATTATCAAACACTAATTATCTCATACTTAGATTGGAATTTTATGTTTGATTTTATACGGAAGATCTCTATGAAAATATTATTATTACACATTTAGTGAAATTTCATATGATTATATCCCTCTACATGAAGGTTGAAATATTGGAATCAAATTTTATATTCTATCGATACAATGATGAAACCATTTTTCTAATGGGATTTTTTTGTGTAAGATAAGTGACAACGTAATGAATGAAGAGTGAATTATCAGTTGGAAGAATATGTTTATCAAGATAATATTAATATAAGAGTCATGTATACAATTATGTGTTTATGATTTTATGTTTTATCATATTTTAAAAGTCATTGAATCCCCTTTTTAGGTTTAATTTTATTGGACTTTATCAAGATTAAGGATATTTTGAGAGACATTTGCGGTAATAAAACCCCTTGGTTTTTAGAAGAAATGCCTTCTTATGGACATATGATGAAATGTATTGGAAATATTTTTGGTTTTCCTTATATTTTATGTTAATTTAATTATGGGTTATCGTTTGTTTGGAATTATTTTATATATTTTTTTGGAAAAATGATAACATGTTAGACAGGTGACATTCCATTGCATCAGGCAAGGACGTGGAGCTTGAACCCAAAAATGAAGGGAGATAATGATATAGATCCTAAAAATGGATTACATAAAATATTATATTTTGTGGGATAATATAACGATATATATTTTTGAATATCTACCTCAATGATTTTTATGTAACAAATTCATGGTTTGGAGAAAAAGGTATAAAAAGATATTACGACTATTATAAGTACTAAAAAACAAATGGGTAAGACATCACTATAAGTTTTTTCATTAGCCTCCCCATAAAACATATAAATGGAACACTACTATTTGGTTTATAGTCAATATCTTTATAATTTCAACACACTTTATATCTATCAAAGAAGAATTATATTTAGACAATATTTATAGTATATAGATTAATAACGTGTTAAGGTTTTCATTGATTGAAACATTCTATAGTGTTAGATTAGGATCTAAAACTTACTTCGACTTTTTGGTGAGGTATTTAGTAATATCTTGTTGTAGAGTCCAGTTTCAAAACACTGTATTATCCTGAAATAGTAAGAAATGATTAGATACAAATTCAAACCCTACAAGATATTCAAAGATCTTGTTCGGGTGTTTTCCTGGGTGGGTGAGATCAACCCCTTCCTAAAGATGAGTTTTCAGGAAATGAATGATATTACATGATCATTCAGATAGGTCCTTAGGAAGACCATTATGGTAGGATGTGTATAAATCTAACGCAAGGGAGTGAAGTTGTAAAAATATAGCTATTTGGACCTATGAATAGTGATGAGATTGTAGAGAAGGTTATAACCATCCATAAAAATGTAATAACTACACAATGTTGACTTAAATGGTATGCTAATATTTTTTTCTATGATCTATAATTTGATTTTGGTTATAAGTTCCTTATATAAATTTCTACATAGAAGAATGAAGGGAAAACTAAGACATATGTATTTTGTTACCAACGTAATTCATAATCATATCATAACAATATATTATATTTTAGAAGTTCCATCAATCCTTTATCAAGAAATTTTTTTTCCATGTATCTCTACTAGGGAAGTATATACACATTCTACCACATTTACTGGACACATAGGTCATACTACTGGATAATAATATTTCTTTTGAGGAACAGCCATAATTGATTCTGGACCGAATGAATAAGTTTTTATTAAATATTATTTAGTGAATCCACCATCTTAATGAAGCTACATGTGAATATGGTTATGTAATAAGGCATATTTACCATAAGTTGTTGGTACCAACGAGATAATCCTCAAAGATGAAATTTATTTTATAGGGGGTAAAATGTTATACCTTGAGATTTTGTGAATTTATTTTTTTAAAAAATATCATCTTTATTTATATTTTTGATTAAATAAAATGGTATTCTTATCTTTTTTTACACATAGCATATAGTTTTTCTTTGATTACTTGTAACACTGATCTTAAATAAAACATGGCATATTATTAAAATATTATTTTTTAATATGATACTTATCGCTAAAAAATTTGAAAACTGAGTATGAGTATGATTAAATAAATTAAGAAAATATATGGTTTCAAAATTTATATAAAATGAATTAATTACTGGAAGAGTAATTATAAAAAAAATAAAAACCGTATGAAAATGATGGAAATCATTTTAGAAATAAAATTTTTATGAAAACAAACATATTTTACCTTAGTAAATATAGAATACCACTTGTGGGGACTTATTATAATGAAATTTAAATATTATATACTGAATAAACTATATAATATTTATCTATTGTGTTTTTTAGACAATAGATAGTAATAAAACCAATTTTACGGTAAAAAACTAAATGTTTCTAAAAATTAGTTCTGTCACTTTTTTTTGAACTTATTTGAAAAAAAATTTTTGAAACGTTTAGAAAATTTATTTTAAAAATTTAAATTTTCTTTTCATATAATAATATGAAAATAATATTAAGACTAATTTTTGAAAGTTTTCTAAAAAGGATAATTAATCACTGAATAGTGAAAAATACTAAAGTTTAATTGAGAAAATTTTATTTCATTTAATTTATTTATAAAGATAAAATATATTCTAAATTGTTTATAAAGTAAAAAATGTTCAATAATATATAAATTAATACAATTTATTTAATTTTAAACAGTTTTATTTTGAAGTTTGATTCAAAATCTTTTTAAACATTTGATCATTTTCTCATTGCAAACCTATTTTTTCATCATGTTAGAGAGTTAAATATAAAATTAAATTTTTATTATTCTGTGAATTGAATTTGTAAAATTGTATTCCTTATTTGGATTCATAATTATTTATATCATCTAATATAGTCCAAATAACTTTTTACCAAAATGAACTGTGAAAACAGTAAAAATTAATTATCTTTTTTAGGGTAAAAATTAGTTTACTGGAGGTTCAAAGGTAAAAGATAAGGGTCAAAATGAAGATAAAATTTTCCTAAAATGTATTTCATGGCTATATTTAGATGTTATAATTTGTAATTCTCAATAAAAATCCACTCTGGATAATTGAGGCATGGGTAAAAAATGCCGGTAAAAAATTTCTTTTCAAAACACTACAAGTGAGCCACCGTACTCACTAATAAAAGGGAACCCCACTCTTATATTATTCACATATTATAAACCATTTTTTGGGCCCATAACTACAAAAATAATATCTAAACTAAAATAGTTTAAACCTGTAAGCTGTATTTTGGTCATAAGTCCCATATATGTATACTTTTTCTGAAATAATAACAAGGTTGCTCTAAAAGAGGTAAAATTCTTCAATGAGTGTTTTTATTTGATCTTATCTTCCACCTACATAAATTAATAATAAAAAATGATTTTATAATAACCATAGTATCATATATATAGGTTAAATTTTTACATTAATTTAATTACCTAATTTCATCTCCTCTGCTATAAAATTAGTTACAAAAACATCATTCGGGTGTACAGAATACTATCACATTGCGAATTAATATAATAGTTCTTTCATTAACAACAATAATTGTACGTTTTTTTAATGAATATAAGTATATATATTATAATTATAACATTTTTAATCATTTATATTAATTATTTTTTACATAACTTTTCTACTTTTCATTCCTTAGAGGAAATGATAACACTTCTCATGTGTGTTGCAGACAACCACCCCGTGAAGTGATGTGATATTTTCCACTAGAGATTTATATGGAAGAAAATAATGATAAATATCTTTGACATACATGATATAATTATGATATTAATGAAATATTTATTATTATTAAAGGATACGAAATTATTTTCTTTATTTTCTTTTAACCCACATAAAGATGAAAACGTCATTTGGGTACGTGTAGACTATTGCCTCCAAAAAGTGATGTGAATCTTTTTTCATTACCAAAAAACATGGTTGATATTTATAAATAAATAATATTTTATTAATGATATAATTTTCATTATATAATGAAAATATATTAATTAACTAATTTATATATAGCTTGTTGAAAATATGAATGTTACTCATGTGTACGTACAACCTACCTTCTCCATGATCACAACATACATTATTAATCAAAACAAAGTGTCATGATTGATCTTAATATAATAATTGATATATAAATATTATAATTATTTCATTATTATTATTCTCGAAATTATGTAACCATGATCATACTTGGAGGAAAAAAAATCAAAACATACACGGAAACCAATCCAGTTATTACCCGAAATGTGATTTTAAAAATGATTTTTAATAAGATAGTAATAAAAGGACATATTTAAATCATATATTGTATAATATAAGAAATTAATTTTCTATAATATATATAAAATAAACTTATATTTATTATAATGTATGTTCAAACTTATATGATGGAATCCGAGAATCAAGGTAAGTGATTTATGTCTCACTTTTTACTTCTATGAGACACCTGTCATATTCATTACATATTTATTTTATATAATTCATATACATCCCATAAGTGTATTTTATCATTTTAATACATTAAAATAATAGTATTGACATATCTATTTTTGGATAACCATTTTTATGCGGTTAACAATTCAAATGTAACCAAAGGGATTTTGGATTTCTGCCCCCATTTGCCTTGTTTGAGACATATGGTTATGTTATAGACCTGAAATATTTAATACGTGTTTATAATATCCATTTAATGTTTAATATAATGAATTTATATATCCACAGGGAATTATATGATTCGTTTAATTATATTCTATAATGGGTATTACATTTCAATGTCACTACTATTTTAATGATATAGGTTATAGTCTCATCAATTATCAAGATTGGTTATGACTATGTTTTTTAGGATAAACTATTATGATCCATATTTGACGAAACTATTTACTTTTATTCTCCCCTATTTAAGTCATGAGAATAATATTTATTCTTTTATTTTACTCTCTTTATTTACATAAGAGTTAAAAAAATATTTTTATAAACATAAACTTCTCGGTCAAAAACCATTTTTATTCTGAAACCAGGTTATCTGATGATGTTTTTAAGTTTTTATAACTATATGTCTTATTGTAGAACGTTTTACCAATGTTTTAAATTTAAATTTTTTTAAAATATCCATGTCTTTTTCCAAACAAATCCTTTCTTAATTTTACCAAAAATGTGAAAGGATATTTTGATTTAACATATATGTTATGTACAAAATTTTCCACCATCATGGCCTCATAATGATTTAATGACT
Organism: Viscum album; assembly: GCA_963277665.1. Lineage (NCBI taxonomy): Eukaryota > Viridiplantae > Streptophyta > Magnoliopsida > Santalales > Viscaceae > Viscum > Viscum album. Next base: position 2,051,107,541 of record OY728137.1, read on the forward strand.
ATGTTATATGTTTACATTTTATTTTCTTACAAATTTTAAAAATTATTTCTAATTTAATATATATTTTTTCATATAAGGAAGCATTATTTCATCATTAAAATATTTCAATTATTTTTAAATACTTATTTATAAGTATCATTGTTTTTTTTTCAAATAAAATGATTTTAACTAATTTTTTAAATTTTTATTTATAAAATTTAAATTTTAAATAATATTTATTTTCATAGATAAATTTTTTATATTATTTTATATATTTTATTTTTATGTTTAAATTTTTATTTTAAAAAAATTTATTTCTAAATTGATTTATAATTTTTTTGCTTTTAAATGTGATTTTTAATGAAAAGTGATTTCCCTGAAGAAATATTTTAAATGGAATTTAAAAATAAGTTTCCTTCCATTATGACATTATTTGATGTAAAGTATGCATTAATGGGGATATGATTCAAGTATATGGTTAAAATTTTGTATATGAGTAGTTTTTGATAATGTTTTCATGATTATTATGTAACCTGTTTATCTTCCAAGGGTAGCACCCTGAAAAAAAGATAATGAAAAAAATGAATATTTTAAAGGTTTATGCCATGATGAAAAGACCAAATGATTATGGAACATATATCTTTTCCGTGTGTTATGATATGATGAAATTTTTATGAAACCCATTTCACTTATTGGGTTATGATATTAATAATGTTTTATTATCATGTTGCACAAATACAAATGATTCTCATAATGTGATTGTTGGGGCCTAATCTCTTTACAATACATAGAGAAAATATTTATATCTCGTGATATTTAAAATACAAGAAAGTGGATTGAACCTAATTCAGTAATGTAATTTTAATAATTTTATAGTTTTATGAGCGAACCTTAACTACTATGGTGGTATGTGGAGTGAACCTATTACACAGTGATAGTCTTGGAAGTGATCCTTGACTTCTATGGAAATTATTTTCAATACTTATTTCTATTCCAAATTGTTTGTCTTATTCCATTTTTATTCTATCATGGATCATTTTCATTGATTTCCTTATGATTTATATCATATGAACTACCAATATCTATTTCATGATTGATGATTGTGATATTTGATTTGTAGTGTGACATCCCCTGATCCAACACACTGTCACATGGCCCAAAAGGGTTGTTTATGAGACATTAAGTGCGCTTCCCCATATGTTAGAGGATAAAGAATTGTACTGGGGGTGTGATGAGTATAGTGGCATGAATTTTTCACCTTGGTTACATAGTTACAACACTAAAGAAAAAAATAATAAATAAATAAATAAATATCAAAGAGCAAAAAAAATGGAATTTATAAAATACAATGGAATACAAATTATCAAAGCCACTTGAGTAATACAATAAATAATAAAGGAATGATGTAATTACATGTTGGAATTTAAATAAACATTATGATAGAAGTTTTAAAAATTAAAATACTACAAGACTCAAAAAAATAATTAATATACTCGAAGACTCAACAAAATAATTAAAAGTACCTGGTCCCAAAATCCATGTCAATCCCGTCAACAAACTCTATATGATTCAGTAATAAAATACTCAACAACATGTTCAATTGAAAATTCCAAAACCTGCATCCATATAATTTACCTGTGTACCAAATGGATACCCAAATCAGGTATGTGTATAACTTAGTCGGTTAATACCACCATGTCTAAAAAAACTAGTTTGATAATAAGTGAATTTTTTAATGTTTTAAAAGATTACTAATTAATTAAAAAATTAAATTAATACCTCATCAACCATCTTAAGAACCATTCCAAAATGTCTCTGATCATATAATACAAACATGAAAACCATAACCATATAACCTTGTATAACATAATCTTCCTCAGTTCTGTGTTGTAATACATCTGTTCTTGTACCACAACTATACCAACCATAACCTTATAACCAATGTATAAATCACACAAATATAAGACAAAACTGCTATAAATTAATTTTAGCATTAAATAAAGTTTAAGACTTGTATATATTCATTTCTATTTTTATTAGGGCTATGATTGATATAAAATCATTTCAGTATGGGTTACTAGGTATAGATATCTATATAAGAATTTTGATAGGTCCCACTTGACATATCTCATTATATATGTATTTCAATATGTCTCACTGGCCACATCACTCTATATAAGAATTCTAGAATGTGTCATTGGGCATAACCATCTATATAAGAAATCTAGAATGTCTCTCTAAGAATATCCTACTGTATAAGTAATACATCATTTATCACAACACATGTCATAAAAAATAAGAACATCACAATATCAAATCATCAGGAACAATGTTTAGTTATGAAAATTCAAATTTATCATTCCATATCACATTTCATATATCAATTGGTAATAACAAATAACTTTCCATACATCTCAATAAATAGCCAATGTGGAGGTGAAACAATATCAAGAAATAACCCAAAATCCCTGTCATGGTAAAAACACATTAATCCATTAAACAATCTAATTATAATATAGGGTTCACTCACCCAAATGGTACCAACAATATTGGTCAATAAAAATTTAGTTCCTAATGGATTCAAAAAAATAATCCACTTCCTTATTAAAATTTATTCAGTGTATGATATTCTAGAAGAATTTCAATATTTCACATACATGGAAATCTATAATCAATAGGGTTAATGTTTAGAAACCCTTCTATTAAGTAACTATCAACTGGTGCTGCCAGTGGAAAATCCCAATGACGATCATTGTTTAGATTATCTTAATAAGTTTCTTAAATCAAAACTAATCAAGTTAAAAACCACACAATCACATGATCTTGATATATTAGAACAATGTTCGCAGAACGATGGGGAGAAGAGGATGACAGAAGGAAAAGCACATACCAAGGATCGGATGCATGATTAGGATTTCTGATTGTGGGGGATGTATTCCAAAATTTCTTGGTATGATTCAGTTAGTGGATAGAAAGATGATACATGTGAGTTAGAAATAAAAATATTACACAAAACACACACAAAAATTGTAAGTTAGGGAATTACACATCGTGTAATATAATTAAAAATCATGATTTTTTTTATTATGATATGTTGAAAAACCTATCACCTCAAGATTTTATTTAATTAGTCCGAACATTACATGACATGTAATTCTTACATTAAGTAGAAAAAATTAACACCTTGTATTTTTTCCATGACATGTTTCTGGAATATTTTACATGATGTGTATTATTTTTATGAAGTTTATAATAAATTTTTAGATAGTTTTTCTGGAAAGTTTCCTCATAAAAACCCAAAAACCCATTAATAATTCTCAACATACTAAGAGACCATGGTAACAGTTTTCCCATTTATACCACGACCTTATTCAGCCAAAAAAACATACATCCTTTAGTTGTAATACATTTTCCCCAACATAGTCTCTCTGTATATGAACAATACATGGCCACCAAGGATCAAACAAAAATCTGAAAGAGGGTCATACCTGACAAAATACTGGATCTTACAAACTCCAGAACATATAGTATCTCTTCCTTGAGTTGATCCATGTATCATTGTGGGGTCTCGATGAATAAGTCTACCACTATGCTTACATATGAGACTCCCTCTCCTATGTCACTTCTAGATGTCTCCCATACTTCCACTACCATCGAACAAACAGTATAATCCTAACCCAATTATTCTTCTCACTACAGTCTATAATCATTATTAGATGATCATTAATGGGTGGAAAAAAAATAATCTTAATGAATGATATGTATATATATATCACGTGAGAAGTTTATGAATGGGATATCTGAATCTGTGACACATGAAACATGTCGTGCATGACACTATAGTACCATGGAAGGGATAAACGGTATTCCACTGGACCGAACATTACCACTCCTAAATAGCCCAAAAACCTTGGGAACTGGCTTTCTATATTTCATGATAAGTTTTTCCCCAACCAATGTTACAAAAAAATAGTTCTACCAACCTAAAATAGAAGATTTCATCTCTAGTGGAAAGTGTATGATTTCTTTCTGCTATGTGGGGTTACCAACCACTTTATCATCAACCAAAATTTCTCTAACTTATCCTACATGAGACTAGTCCCAACAAAAACATACACCCCTACTTCCAACCAGGAAAGAGTGAGACAAATTACATTCAATATGAACCCTAGAATGGTTCCCTATGAATCGAATACTATAAACTGTTATTACATGAATAATACGTGAGTTTCAAACTCTGCTCCCATGAACAATCAAAATCCATTACACATGCTTATACAAAATTTACCATTAACCTTAATATTCTTTCCACATTAACCACTTGTATAAAGATAATACATTTTACTAAAAATTAACTATGATCACAAACCATTCTAAAGAACATGATATAAATGTGATGTGAAGAAATGATCTCTATGTGAACTGATACTCCTTAGAACATCATGCATTCAAAGTACCTCACACATATAAATATTTTCCAGATCATCAAATATCAATATCTCCCTAATAGGAATGAATTGGGATTCCTTTTTCATCAAATAAAAATTCAAAAAAAATTTACAGGTTTCCCTATGTATTCTTTTCATAATATTTGTGGGGACATCATGCCATTTCCACTACATAATGGGAAAAGCCTATAAAATCCCAATTGTCTAGTGATGTTCTTCTTTTAAATGGTGACTAGTGAAATATCTCACCACAAACCCCACTACCTCCTTATTCAATCCCAATCAATGGTACTATATATGGAGAACATGATACATATTTTTTGAACCATGATGTACCACCCAACAAGAAGCATGATAATCTTTCATCAGTTCCTCATGCAAGCCTATAAGAACCCATAATTGGCCACATAGAAGAAGATAATTTCAACTACTTGTAATCCTTCATAATGGCACAACCCCACCATATAATCTATCAATTACAACTAGGCTCTACGGATTAGATAACAACTAGATCTTTATCCATTCCAAAATCAAGGGTATAATAGATCTCAAAGTCATGGATACTAATCCATGTGACACCTAAATATAAAGATGCATGTCTAAAAAGATATAAATAACCTACCACACATCATAAGACTCACAAATTACTTCTTATTTGGTCTTTTGGCGCTATGAGTTGATATAGACATTTCCCTTTCATGGTGTATAATCCATATCACAATCAAAATACCATATATACACAACCAACATCAACTGTTAAAGGTTCATGACGCACTGAGAAAATATATACCTGAGGGTCTTGAAGTCTATATATATAAAAAAAATCACCCAAGAAATAATGCATCCATCATATCAGGGAATGTACTACTACTGCTAACTCCAAATACTGAGTAGTATAATTCTTCTCTTGCATTCTAAACAATTCGGATTCATAATCCACCAATTACCCCCATGTGTCAAAACTATATTGAGTCCAATTATGGATATGTCACCGTACTCGATATATGCTTTAACCCACATAGGTAATGTGATGATAGGTTCTATGGTCTTATTTACTTTTAGCTCCTCCAAGTCACATTTTCATGCATATGAACAAAAAATACCCCCTTCTTAATTATCTCCAACATCATTCGTACCAAAAAAGAGAAGTCCTAGATAAGTGACAATAATAACTTACTAAACCCATAAATCCCAGAATCTCAAAGACATTCTTGGGCTCCTCCCATAGTATCATAAATGTAGCCTTTTCTAGGTCCACTGACACTCCAGCCTCTATGTTGAAATGGCCAAAGAAGTTCATTTTATAAATCTAAAAGCAGTATTTAGTTAGCTTGGAAAAAATTTTATTCTCTCTCAATGGTATTAGAAAGATTCAAGATATTTGGCATGATTTTATGTTGACTGGGAGTACACTAAGATATCATCCACTCGAAATACCAAAAAATAGTCCAAAAAATGAATAAATATTTTATTCATTAGGGCCATGAATATTGTCGGTTGATTAATCAAACCAAACACCATCTCAACAAACTCATAAATTCCAAAGACAGTTCTAAATGTAGTCCGATGCATTTCCAATGTTCACACCCTCAATTGATGGTATTCTAATTTCAAATTTATCTTGGGGAAGATCTTGTAACAACTCCGCAGATCAGAATGATCACCTATGCCTGAAAAAGGATACTGGTTCTGGAATTCCATCCAGTTCAACCTCTGATATCACACACACAACAATAATGTCCCTTTATCATTTTTACAGATGATAAATAAATAATCCCAATGAGATTTACTCATCCAAATGAAACCATTAACATACATATTAATTCAACTATACATTCAACTCCTGATGCTCTACTAGTTCCATATTGTAATCCAGGATAGAAACCAAATATTGTCTTGGTATAAACTTGATCGTAAACTCGATATCTCACTTGGGTGGTAAACCATATGAAAAAATAAGTAATGAAATATTTAAAAATAAACACTATTAGTGAAAAGAATATGGCTATATAATATTATATTTCATATAAATACCACATATCTATGCCATAAGATAGTTGAACATGCACAGAATTGTTCCTACAGATCAAGCTTGAAGATCCCACACACCCTAGTGAGAATAGCTGCCTCCAAAAAAAGATAGAATGGTAAATATACTATGGTAATAAAAAAAAATTATCCTATTGTTGAACTAACCAATCCATATAATGAATAAAATTGAAACCTATCGTATCTTGTACAAACAGTTCCTAAAAGAAATGGTAATTACTAATCTCTAGGGAACCTGCCTTGTAATAATTGATATTCTCTAATCACACTCCCAAGAGTGTGTTGACGGATAAAACACAATAAAATATTTCAAAATCCAAGCCCAATTTTAAAAAAAAATATAGTATATAGAACGTTATGTGATTCCCCTATAAAAACACAAGAAAGGCCTGATAATATAGGAATCATAACTCTGAATGTAGGAATTCTTGCTTGTTTATTAGATAAAGTAGTCTTCATAGAATTTAAGTGACTTTCCCCTCTACCCTAGTGTCCAACCTAACACCCTCGAGATATACCCTATGCATAGTACTGTCATTCTTGCCATGGAGTACTACATCCCCTATCTAAACCATAATATCCAATGTAACTCTATCTACTAGTCTGTTGAGGAGTATCTGAGTTCTTCCTAGATTCTAGTACCCATCCTATTACTCTATGAATACTCTTCTACATTATTATCCAACAAAAACCCTATAGGTGACCCAATATTCTATAATCACGCCATTCAAAAAATGTTACAGTAATTATGTCTATGTTCCTCATATTTCCACACTAAAAGCCCTGTAACATAACAGTATCCTAATATGATTTCTCAGTTCCCTTAATTCTCTGACTGCAGCTTCCATGGTTAAAAATATGATAGCGAAACTTATTTCCACTAAAATAAGTATTTATAGTCTTCCCTGCTAAAATATGATGGCTACTACTTGGGGACTCTCTTAAATTAACTTCTATGACGAGTTTATGATTCATTTCATCTAAAAAAGTGGATAGACGGGACATGTTCTACACTGACCTAATATCATATAGAAGACAATTTTAAAAACCTATCACTATAGAGATATCATCAGTATCCAAAGATGGAGAAAATTATTGTAGGTTAGTGAAACATTCAACATATTCCTGCACTAACATGCCTTAATATTCAAGATGCATGGTCACATGAGACTTCTAATACCTTAACTTATCCGGATAGAAATGGCTCAGGAACATCATTATGAAGTCTTAAAAGATAAGATATGCCTCCCTAATTACTCCAGAATTTCCTAAAAAGGCTCATCATGTCAACTATGAATATTTACAAAAAGCTTAACTGTATTATATATGGTTAGATCAAGATGCCTAAATATAATTTGGACAGACTCGATCCAGATTTCTGATTCTGGGGGGACTCCATTCCTTGTGAATGTAGGCGGATGCTGCAACTAGAACACCAATGAAAATTTAGACATCGAAGGCAATGTGAAAAAAATAACTCTTTCCAAGGATCTCATGACCATTAGGAATCTTCTATGATGATTAACATCCATATGATTCATAAGAACTATAGGAAGCATCATTTTAGATGTTTTTGGAGCTTTTTAATTTAACCTATCCTGAAACCAAACTCAAAGATGAAAAGGAATAACATTCTCAATATGAAAAACACACTTCTTAGAAAATTGGCTAACTAAGTAGACCTCAATAGGGGAAAAAATAGAGAACTGTAGCTCATGGTTTCAATAAATATGGATTTCAAGTGTTTTAAAAATAAATATAAATTCATTTATTTCATTCTTTAGATATAAAATTAATCTCATATCATAGTTCTATAGGAAATTATATATCTCATGAAAATTCATATATCCTTATCAGGAACAATTGAAGTCAGTATATATCCATATGTTTCATTTATCTTACCTGCATACTCATCTCATTCCTTATAGGTCCATGAGTATAAATCTCAAAAAATTGATAACATCATAAAACAATAACCTCACAAAACATGTGAATCATTTTAATTGAAATAGCATCAACTATAACAATAACACAGTATAAACAAAAATACACCCCTAGGAACACGAATTTTCACTCACACATAGGTTATATTTTCCCAAGAAAAATCTCAATAGCAATATCCCATCAATAAATAGTCACATTTATATTATTAACAAATAAGAAAGAAATATAAAATAATCTTATACCGATGATACCACATTGTAATATCCCCTGATCAAGAAAAATCTCATGTGGGAACAATGGGTTAGTTATGAGACCTCAAGAACCCATCCATGAATGCCAGATGCCTCAGACTAAGAGAGGTGGTGTGATGATTATAATGGGGGATACTATACCCCTAGTTATAGAATTACAACATTGTGGAAATAAATAAATAAATAATATTAAATAAATAAATATTACACTGAAGAAACAATAGAAACTATACAATACTTCAGAATACCAAAAATGAAAGAAAATTGAATAATCTAATAAATTATTAAGAAATAATGTAATGATGTGCTAGAATGTTACTAAATTCCATGCTAAAAGTAATAAAAAAAGACTACCAAAATAAACAAAAGTCTCAAATGTTCTGAGTCCATAATCCCATATCAGTCCCAACTCTAATCTCCATCCCATCCTAAAATAAAACAATAAACAATACGGTCCCTTTCCATTTCCAAATCCTATATTTATATAATCACCTCAAGTACCAAACGACAGCCCAAATTGTGTGTGAGTATAACTTAGTTGGACGACATCCCCTTGTATAAACAAACTAACCTGATAAAATTTGTGCAATAATGAAGTAATTAATTTTATTAATTAAACAATTAAATTAATACCACATAAAACTACTTCTTCCCCATGACAGAATTTCTCTTCGCTTTTTTCATAACTATGAAAACAATAACCATATATCCATGGTTTTACATTATAGACATCAAAACCATTCTAGAATTTCTCTATGAATGTATCAAAACCTTGCAAACCAAAAAATTATTATGATGGTATAAATCAAATAAAATGTCACTCGAAACCCATGATATATTCATTTTAGCATTCAATCAAGGCCAATCCCAGTACATAATCATTTCATGATTTATTAGCTTCAAGCCTAGTATATAAGCATTTAGTAAGTTTCATAGGAAATATCCCTCTATAAAACCATTTCAACATGTTTCAATGGGAATAGACCACTATATTTTCATCTACACTTGTCTCACTAAGAGTAGCCTACTATATTTGAATTTCAACATGTCTCACTGTGAATACCGAGCTATATATGCATTTCACCATATCTCACAATGAATAACCTACAATATAATCATTTAAAAATTTCTCACTCGACATAACCTACTATATATTAATTCCATCATGTCTCACTAGGAATATCCTCTATATATAGACTATAAAATTTATCACAACACATGTCATAACAAACAAGGATATGACAATATCTCATCATCAGGATAAATGGATATATATATATATATATGGAAATTACTATTTATATTTCAATGAAACATTTCATATATCAATTGTTCATTACAAATAAAATGTCATTTATCTCAATAAATAGGACAAAAAGAGGTGAAACTATATGAATCCATCACCCAAAATCCATGTATTTCTAAACTCACATTAATCAATTAATAAATCCAATTATAATCAAGGGTCAGATCACAAAACTATTGCCACAACTAGTTCAATAACCTATTGAATCTATAGAGACTTCAATGAATAATGAAATTCATATTTTTAACATAGTTACCACATGATATGTTGGAAAAATTGAAATATTGCTCATACATGACAACAATCAAACTCTAAGTTAAGGTATAGACCACATACCTTTAATCGATGTGAAACCAAAAGTTTTAGTGGTAACCCCCAAAGAGTAAGAAGGTGAAGAAAATAATATGATGGTTATTAGATAATAATTTATCAAGATAAAAACCAATAACGTACACAGTAATGATATTTCAAATCAACAATAAGAGAACGATATAAGAGAATGGGATGTGTGAAGAAAATCACATACTTGGGATCAATAGAATGATGAGTATGTTAGGAATGGATGGATGGATTACCAAATTTCGTGGATGTTCTACCTGGGTTGAGAGGAATATTCCATACAAGAGTTAGAAATAGAAATCAATCGCACGACACACATAAGAAATGCATGTCAGGTAATTTCCAAATGTTTAATATAGTCACACATAGTTAAAGTATTTTTAGTTGGATATTCCATAAAACACCTCACCTAATTTATTTATTTAATCATAATGAATATTACATGATGTGTAATGATTGCAAGACATGAAACCAAATCACACACTGTATTATTTTCTAGAACTTCTATCTAGAATAGTTTACATGGTGTGTATTATAGTTACACGTTATGTAACTACTCTGTAGATAGTTTTTATGACCATTTTTCTCATAATATTGTGAATCCAATTTAAGGATTCTCCACATACCAAGAAACCATTTTAACACATGACCCATTTATACCCGAACACCATTAATTCAAACAAACATATGTCCCCAGACTTTAATTCATTTTCCCCCACAAATTATCATCATCTCCTAACAAGACAAGACTACCAAAGATCAAATAAAAAACTCATTGTGGGATGTTCCTAGGAAAATATGGGCTCTCAAATGTAGGGTTTGGATTTAAATTATTAGTCTCATTTTCCCTAACAATTACGTTCACATATACTTATTTATCTCTCTTTTTTACCCTTACTTAACATCAAAGATCACCCATTCGTATGATTTGTTTCTCCTAGTTATAAGCGGTGGTTTCAACGTATGTTATGCCTGTGATGAGTACTTAATGGGAAGATAATTTTGGGAGATATGGAATATCATTAATGAAATAAAAAGGATGGGTTATATATTCCAATGGAACTATAAGAATATGGTCATCAGGAGTGTGTTTGTGTAATGTAATTAATATTCAACTAAAAATTTGATATCCATGTATGAGAAGGTATGGTTAGTAATTTATTTTTCTTAGTATGTGAAACATGTACAACCAAGACATAACACCATGCGTATGAAATTTCATAATTTTAGTTTTAAAAATCCAATTTCCTAATCCATCCCTAGATTCATTTGGTTATGATTGTGATTGATATGTAGACTTTTTCTGTACCTGAATGGTGTGCATACAAATGCACATTTATTGGAAAATGGAAATTCAAAACCTATGGCCTTGAAAATGGATTAGATGACAAATTACATAAATTCAACTACTCTTGAAATTGGAAATTTTATTGTTTTGAAATAATTTATTTTAGAAGATGAAATTGACACACTTGAATTTGAATTGGCAACATGATAAGAATTTCGATATTTACCAATTCCTAAAATACACTGAATAATGGAATAACTGAAATTATAATTTGTAATTTTCAAGAATTATCCTATATGAAAAATATTTATATTCTATTAATTTTTTGGTGCTGGTATGAATTTTTCTCTTATTGTATATGATGCCTAAGGGAGATATTATTAGTTACATGATTCATGAGGGTGAGGTTCGTGGTTATGTGATACATAGATAGGATAGTTCACACATGTCATGGGTAATACTTATTCGGAAATAGAATGTAGCACAAGCATGAGAATTCACATAGTGTCCATTAAAATAAAGAATATATACTTTTCCCTTCGACAGGCTAATACACCTTGTGAATATATAAGTGGCCTAATAATGGGAATTTTCATTATGTCTATTAAAATATAGAATGATTAATTCTAACTTTTCATGATAATTTTCCTATGATTAATGAAATCTTGTATCATGACGAAGTATGTTTTGATGACCTTAGGTCTTAACCCACAGATCAGGGTTAGTGGGTTATTTGTGTGTTTTCTTTTGTGTTATATTATAAGAACATCATTATTATAATATATCATGAACTATTACTCGTATAGATTTTGTAGAAAATATTTTTGTTTTTCTAATGAGTTATACTCAAACACTGTTTGGGCCGCCTTTTAGAAATGGGGCATAATTCATGTATTTGAGTCTGTAAAATGGAAATAGGCCATGTACTTGATTTATAGATTTTCTTACATCGATTAATGAATTGAGATAGACACACCCTGAGATTAGTTGTATGTTTTTGGAGTATATATTTGATTCTAACTTTTATTTGGTGCTTATATGACATTTAATATGAAATTTATATTATCATACAACTTGGTATGACATGGTTTATTGTGTTATGATTATTTATCTTTTTCCTATTTATCATTTCGAGTTGATATTTATTTTATGTTTTATCGATTTTTTCGGAAATTATTTTTATTTGGTATAGAAGGGTATATTCTCAGCACTATATTTATTCGCCGATCTCTACCTGTTGACAACCTTTTTCATATGGGGTGACTATCTAGAAGTTAGGGGTGACACGTCTTCTTCATATGATGAAGAACAGTGTTGGGGATTTATAGATTGTTCATTGGTCGTGCATGTATCCCTACCCACTATCCTAATACTATTTAGTTTCTCACATGATGAATTAAAAATAGGGTTTCCAATAAATAATAACTATGATTGAATGAAATATTTCTAGAAAAAAGTACAATTTATAACAACTTATGCGATAGAATGATACTCTGTTGTTAAAATTATTTTATACAAAGAGATTCTGTGATATATTAAATGTTAATAAAAAATATTTTGGACACATTTTAACATGTTATAGTGTATAAAAACTATTTTTGAAAAATTGAATAAAATACATTAAAAAATATTTTAGTCACAACATGTAATATAGAAAGAATTCATGTTAGAGTATTTTTACACAGACATAGCCCGTTTGAATGTTTTTTTAAAAAAGTGGGAAAAAATATTCATTTCAGAGAGTATTAATGAATTCTTAATAAAAATCCATTGTAAAAAATATAAATTGTGATAGTTCCATCTCAAAAAAGTACATTAAAATTTATTTTATGATGAAAACAATAAATAAATATTTGTTTTCATAAGATTGATTAAATAATTTTGGTCTTTATTTTTTTCCACACAAAATGAAAATATATTATTAATAGTAGATTTTCTTATTGATCTATCAAAAATAGATGGTTGGGGTTTATTATTTGCAATAGATTTAGGCATTTCAATTTTCCACCATACAAAACCAAATATATAGTCATTCCCCACTCATTATTTCCATCAAATTTTTATATAATATATTTATATTTCACAAAATATCTCTTTGAAAAAATGATTTACAGTCTAGGAATACTTTTCAGGATCCAGATCAGAAATATTTTTTATAATGAAAAGTTATATGTCTCAATTTTTAATTTATTTTATATAACTATATTATTATTAGATTATATGTAAATAATTTTTATTTCCAATATTTTTAATTAATAGATCATTTCATTTTAATTGTGTATAATAATAAATATAATATAATATAATTCTAATAATATAATAATGAATATTTTTTTTAGAAAATAGACTTACAATTTAATTGACATTGGGAAACTTATATTAAATCATTAAAAAACATAAATTGATAAAATATATTAAAAATAAATTGAATATTAAGAACTAATTTTTTTAAATGCCGAAAATGAGTGAAAATTTATATAATTATTATAATATTATTGAAATTAGAATAATAAAATTACAATAATATGTTAAATTATAAATTTTTATTACCTATTTATAGTTAATTATTAAAACAATTATATAACTAAACATAATTGGGTATTAGAAATGTAATAATTAATAAATAAAAATTTATAATGAACAAAATAATTTGAAATTTTTTCAAAAATTATATATATATATTTAGAAAAATAAATATCATATTATAAATTTTCATTAGTAAAGTATATTGTATTAAAAATAAAATAATTTCTAGATTAATTGTATCAATCTATGGTAAGAAATTGAGAAAAAATTGTTAGAATATTTATTTTCAGATATAGTTAAATATATTTATTATAAAAATAAGAAATCATAAAATATTTTATACAAAAAATTATTAATCATTTTTAATAAATAAAAAAACTTAATTTATAAATATAAAATAAATAAATAATATAATGACTAATAAAAATATAATAAAAAAATTTAAATAAAATTTATAAATAATGTTAAAAAATTATTATTTGTGAAATTATTTATATATTTTAAAAATATTAAAAATTTATCATATTAATTATCTATAATATATATTATTAAAAACATATTAATTTGTAATTAAATCTTATAAATAGTGTAAAAAATATGAAATCCATTTTAGGTATTTTTAATATTCATATTTAAAATGATGATTTTGAATTTCCTTTGTTCAATTACGATTAATATTGGTAGATTCATTTACATAATGGAATAATAAAATTATGTATACATGTCATCTTATTGAAGCTGATAAATTTTTGGACACATGAAAAACATTATATAGATATCATGACATATCATTCTTTCTAGAGCGATTTAAAGGCTTGGTGGAGTGTAATAAAAAAATATCATGACAATCAACTTCTTGAAAATGAATTTGGTTCAAGTGAGTGAAAAAATAATTAAATTTCTCATGTATATTAACTGAATGTATAACATTGATGAGGTATGTGGATATAGAAGATGAGTATTTTCAATTAAAGGGTAATGATGTAGACACTTTCAATGATATGAATATTAATGATATTGAAATAATGAGATATGATAAGATTAAATAACTTAATGAAAATGATGATTCATAAGAAGAAGTTTATGTTGATAATGCTTATAAATATAAACGTGATGATGAAGATTAAGACTTATCAATTTCAATTTACATAAAACCAATGATGAGTGAATATTAATTAGTTAAAATAATTATTTATTATTTTTCATTTTTATGAATTGTTATTATTGAAAAATAATATTATTTATATGTTTTATATGATTCAAAAAATTTAGGTTGGATGATTCCCAATATGAAAATATATTAATTACCTTATGGAGAGCCATATGTTTCATCAGTAAATGGTGAGGCTATAAAACCAACTTTAAGGAGTGGCCAAGGACTATTGTTATTGATTATTTTATATAAAATTACACAGTGATGTCAAAATTTATAATTTTATCTTCTTGGAGGATGTAATTTTAAATATGAGTACCTTAAAATTTATTATATGTGTTAATTTTATTACAAATAAATCTTATTTTTCAAATTTTTGACATATTTTTATAGGTGAGGTTGTTTGTTTTCCAAGGAACTATTTTTTTACTCCATGGTTATCATGGGATTACGTTCCTAGTGACCTTAATTATTTCATGTTCAAGAAATAGATGATATTTAAATAAAAAAATGAAATTTATTTGAAAAATTATAAATTTAAATGTATTATATTATTAATAATATCATGGTTTATAGTCTTCATATGACGATTTCTTGAGACAATCAGTTTGGGTATAATGGGAGGTTATTAGGCATGATGGATCCATTCATTTCATACAAATCGTTTAAAATGGAGTTATGAAGAGAGAATATTTGAATAAGTTGGATGGGCCTAATGTTAGTCTTCTACAAAATTGCATTAACTCGATGGGCTTGAAGTGATTTTTTCACATACTAATTTTCAGAGACTTTCAAGAGAATTTCATCTTTTGGTTAACATAACTATAAGACATTGTATGTCACACACTATTATAGGAATAATAATTATTGTTTATATCATTTCAGATGGAATGTTATATAATTATAAAATATATATTTAATAAATAATGTATAGATTAAATATATACATCATGTTGTTGATCCATCTATTATAGAGTACCATGGGTATCAGAGGATGTACATATGTCATAGTTCTGGGTATATTTTAGTTGAAATAAAAATATGTAATTTGTTTAATATTTCATATTTACATATATAAATTTAAATAATATTTCTTACCATTTTAATACACATTTATACATTTTTTGAGAGATATGGGATGTAGAATTCTTAAGTGTGAGATATTCGTACATTGGTGGAGGGTATAGATTATATATATTATTCCAAGTAATGGTTTATGATGTGACATATGAGCAGAAGATATATAGTGGTATTGAGATAGAATTTGTTTCCAAGGTTATTTTATGATGAATTTCATATATTTATGATGACAATGTAAGACACTGAACCTCCTACATCAATGCTCATGGAGATTCCCTATGTAGTGTTGTTGATCAATAAAATCCCTCCCCAGTTAGGGGGGGGGACTTCTTACAACTTCTGCTAGAACTCCCCTTCCTCATTTTTCCCTTTATCTAACCTAGATACCCACTATACCTTTCCTAACATTGATTTTTTTCCCTAAAATGGTAGACCACATTTATGTATTTTCGTATATTTGATCTTGATTGCAGAGTTCACGGAGGCCTTGAGCCTTCTTAACATGGAATTTTAGTCTTTTTTACATGACATCATTCATCAATAGAATTTTTGGACTTAATAATTTTATATTCATGGGGATTATAATATTCGGAAACCATTTCCCTTCTCGACAAGAGACACATTATGATTTTATTCACTTTATAAGAGGAATTTATTGTTTCCTTGTCCCAAGGTCCCTATTTTTGAAACATATCCCATTTCATTCCCTACTAATGGTCATATAATTTCTATTTGAGTCAAGATATTGTTATGAGGGTGATATGATTTAGTCTCCCTAAACATCCCCTTCCTTCTAAAAACCCATTAATCATTCATATGTTGGGGAATATGGTTGGGTGTTTCTTGGGCTCAGATAGTAGATCAAAATATGGTTTCTATTCAATTTATGTGTGTTTATGTATAAAGGTGGATATTTCCAAAGCATTCATTGAATGGGTATGGATTACTTTTGGTAAAGAATTTTCTGGAAACCAGAAGTTGGTCATTGAATCCTATACGATGGTCTATTCTTTGTTTATGCATTGGTTCATTCCTCTCCAACTTCTCGATAGGGGAACATAGATTCCCAAGGGGTGAAAGACCCCAACTAGTCAATTGATCTAGCTCCTACAGATATCTATAATAGTACATAGCCTCCTGATCATGATCTGAGTATGGATACTATTTTGGATAAACAAAAGATTTGTGTTAGTTAACAGTAGTTGAGGGTATATATGGATGTTTGAGGCATGATTTGTTTGTCATCATGTGGATAGAGTTTTCCCAAACAGATCCTGGATCCATAATATTTCCCTCTATTGCTAATACTGTAAGCGATGGAGGTATGTATAATGGACAAGAGACCAATGAATCAACAAAAAAATTGTGATAGAATCCAATTTGAGGGAAGGGTGCTTATTGAGAATCATGACACACCTGATTTGAATATTGAATTATCACCGAGTTAAGGGATGTCTGAAAAATGAAAAACATCAATGGAAATTAAGATCTAAACTCATTTCTCTATCATAAATGGATATGGAGTGAATATTGTAGATCATAGAGGATGAAAAATATATTTTCAAAGATGTAAACGTAAATATTTCAGTTGAAGGTAATCAAAGGATGTTGAGAAAAGTGATAAAAAGGTCAAACCCCAAACATTGATGGATTAAGATCAAGAATCTCAATTACCCCCAATTTTTGGGTCCTACTTGAGGATGGGGAAGCTATAAAATATTATTTCTCAGAATTTCTCATCCCATTGGGGGGAGGGAAGAAAGGCCTCTTAAAGATCAATCAAACACTCCAAATACAATAGTACCCATATCTCAAGGAAAGGAAAGGATAAACATGATAGAATAAAAGACAAGGGGAATAAAAATGGTTGAAGGTGTTAAGGTGGTTTCTGGTAAGATGAAAAAAATAATTTAATTTATAAAAACAAGAAACCTAATGGTGGAACCAAGGTGCCGGTCCAAGATATGATTTTCGAAAAAGACTCAAATAAAATGGAATTATATGTGGGACTAGAAAACAAGAAATACGTGGAGAATATTGTAAGAACCTGGTTCTTATTTTTGAGGTACGAGATTCTTCTTTTTCCTTTTCCTTAAGTGTTTTTTATAAAATATGGAAAATGGGGAAAATCCTAAATTTTGGAACTACACGCCGTGTACTTTTCCACAATCCACGTACATTTGGTCTTGTGGGATGGGTACACAGGGCGTGTAGCCATTTCGGCAACGAAGGGTGTAGGAATCAACTACCCGCCGTGTAGTGGTACCTTACACACCATTTAGTCAGTCGGCAGGCCTAAACAGTAAGGTGGTGGAGTAGCCTCATGTTGGGCAACAGTACATGTCGTTTACTCAGGAGTACATGTCATGTACTCATGTTGATGGATGAACAGTGTGACGGTGTCGCCAGAGGAACATTTAAATGATGGAATTACATGTCGTGTATTCAGAAGTACACGCCGTGTACTTTTTTTTCAGCTTAAAATAGGTAGTAGCATCCTCATTTGGCAGGGGATGCATTTGAGCCATTTTGGAGCCAAGGAGGACGACCAAACCTTCGAAGATCCTTCGGGTGTTCATATAAAATCCAATTTAGGTTCAGACGACCTCCTTGGAACCGCACGGGTAAGACCTTTCTCCTCCTTAATCCATTCTTACCAATTCTTTCCTAAGTGAATGTTATTTTTTTTAATGGGTTTTGTTCTTCATCCGATCTACACAGTTCTTGGTCGTTTTCAGAGTTGGCGTTTGGGTATAATGTTTGTTGGCGTATAATGTAGGTGTCTTGGTGTAAATTTCCAATTTTCGTGTGTTTTTGTGCATTTTCGTGCCACGAACCCATGTTGGGGTTTCGTGTGGCTAAGGCCGTTGCTATATTTAATTACTAGAATTGCATAGGTGATCAAATTATGATAATAAAATGCTGGTTGGGATCGTTTCTTTGATCCGGAACCACCCTAGGGGTGTGTTTCACTATTTAGTTGTTTGGCCAGTATACCTGAGGGTATTCCTTTAATGTAGTAATTTTATAATTTCCTTGAGAGGAATTGCTTATTTACTACTTTGGACATGTTGGGAATGGCCCGGTTACCTGTTTAACCTGAGGGTGTTGTTGTGATTAGCATGTGGGCACTGCACTATTTTGCCTAAGGTAATTAGTTATTTCGGCTTGAGGGAATCTTATTCTGTGCCTGTGGGCTGCTGACTCTGTGCCTCTGGGCAACACTACCTATGCCTGAGGGCATACTCTGTTATCCCTGAGGGCAGATTCTTGTGTTGGATACTCATTACCCGAGGGTAGGAGTTTACGTGTCTGAGGACACTAGTTGTTTACTTAGAAATGCACTATGGTGATTTCTTATATAAAATGGATTAAATGAATAATTATAAGAAAATTTAACTGTTAAGTTAGTTACTTTTTAGTACTGATTACTTTATTTCATTTTACCACTGCACACTATTGTTTCATGTTAGCACGCAGTTGGGCACGAGCCTTTGGTGGGTGCCTACTGAGATATATTTCTCACACCATGTTTGGGTTATGGTTTTCGGCCAAAATAGATTATGTTTCTACAGGTTTTGATAGGGGTAAGAGTCCCTATACAGGTTCTTGACTGTTGCTGAGGAGTAGTAGGGCATCAGACTGAGCCTAGGCTCGCGATGTCGCTGCTAGCTGTTTGCTTTGAGTTGCTATACTCAGCTTTCTGCTGAACTGTATTGATGTATAACATGTTCTGGATGTTTTCATAGAACATGAGACATGTAGCATCATTATTTTACACTGTTTTTTATATCCACTTCTATTGATTATTTCAGTTCTGTATGGTTTACTGCTTCTGCTATTTGTTGTATGTTTTATTTAAATTCCATTGCGCTACACTTTGACAAATGAGGGCATAGTTTCCACACTATCAGACCTGGACCCTCGCTACTAGTCGACAGCCTCTCGTGTTTGGGGAAATGCGCTTGAGGTCACATGGCGAACTGGGATTGGGGCACCCGTTGAGTGGCACCCGGGTCCGGGACGTTACAAAGTGTTAATAGAGGGGTGTTCTTTTCTTTGACTTACTATTCGGAGCCATAGTCGGGGATAGGAAGAATGGTAGTTGGTAATAAGCTGTGCTTGGGAGTAGCTAACCAGTGTACAGGGAAAATCCAGTCTACCTTGTATTTTTCAATTCTTTTGATTTTGAAAATTTTACAGTTGATTTGATTTGACTATTGGGTGATGCACTTGAGATTGTGATGTTATGTTTTATCTTTGGGTTCTACTTAGTTGCAACCCGAGGAGATGAGGGTATGCCATCTCATGCATCATATATTCACATGCTAGATATCACATGTCATGCATAGTTTCCATGCCATGTAGGTGCATTAGAAAATTCATGTTGTTGTGATAATTATTGTGCTAGAAAAGCATGCTATTGTGATAGCTTCTCTGATAAAATACATGCTATTTGATAGGGTAATTTTATGTGAGCATATTTATAGAATGGATGCCAAACTTGGGTTTTTGGGGAGTATGGGCCCCCATTGACCGGAATTTGGTGGATCATTGACTGTTTATTGGTTATAACACAGATAAGATGTCAAACATTGATTCGTGGGGAGTATGGGCCCTGACGGGTCGAAATTTGAAACTTACGTATTGTTTTTCATTATTTCCTGGGTTCCGGGGATGTTTCTGAGGCATACTATCCAAAAATCCAGTATACACAATGTGTAGTATTTTTATACACGCCGTGTACGTTCTTCTGTTTGGGAAGAAAAATAATCATTTTGAGTACACGCCGTGTACTCTGAGTACACGCCGTGTAGTCTCTTCCCGTGTCACAAACCGTGTTGGAGGCGACATGGGGAATGGAACATATTGGAGGGAACAAGAAATGTAGCTTTAGTACATGCCGTTTAGTGTTGACCCGGATTCCGACCATGCAACTAACAACACGTGTCGGTGAACTCCTTGACAGACCACATTGTGTCAATGGTGGACACGCCGAGTAGTGTGACCTGGGGACTCGGCCGTGTAACTAACAACACGGGACGATGTCACCTCTCCCTGAACACACCGTGGACCTTTGGGACACGCCGTGTAGTCTTGTCTGAGGACAGACCGTGTGGCGTTAGCCATGTGGATAGGAAATAGGGTGCTGTAAATGCCGTTTACGGGTGTAACACGTCGTGTGGGGTTAATCTGAGTAGTCGGTCGTGTCACAGACGACACAGGTAGTTGAAAAATAACACCACGCATGTCATGTAGATTATTTACACGCAGTGTAGATTTTTTTGAAAGGAAGCCGTTTGGATTAGCCGTGTAGAAGGACCCGGGAAGGGGAAAGGAAGTCATGTACACACCGCGTAGTCATTGTACACACCATGTTGTCTTGTATTTCAATTATGAAATGCATGCTTCCTCTTGTTTCCTTTGTGGTTCATTGGCTTTTCGGTCTTAATAATCCTAAATCTGAGGAATGCTTTGGACCTTGTAGTGTCATGCCGCCTAGACGACCACGAGTTGTTCGCCAGGAGAGCGGTGACGACTATACTCCAGAAATAGTGGGCCATGGGCTACTAGTGGATCCTCCAGTAGAGCCAGATGCGGCGCCAGCTGTTATACCAGACACTAGTGTGGAGGCACAGTTCCGTGAAGGCTTTATGCGGTTTATGCATACCTTTTAGGGAGCACCTCCGGCTGATACATCTAAGGCTGAGCTGACTCGTATCTTCCAGTAGCAGCATCCGCCTACATTTTCCGGGGATGGCAGACCACAAGCTACAGAGTCTTGGTTGGGGTCGATGCATACTATTTTCGAGCATCTTGAGACACCTCCAGGGTGGAGGGTCAATCTTGCGAAGTGTATGTTGCGTGATTCCACCAAGTGGTGGTGGGATGTTACCACCCAGTCAGAGCATCACAGAGACATGGTATGGGAAGATTTTCAGGAAGTCTTCTATGAATTCTGCTTTCCGACGATGATGAGGGAATATAGAGCTTGAGAGATCATGAATCTGCAGTAGGGTGTTATGTCAGTGATGGAATATTCTGCTCAGTTTATGGAGCTTCTGTGTTTTTCACCCATGCTAGTGGGTGATGAGACGTTGAGAGCCAGACGTTTTGAGGATGGTATTCGTTATGACATCTGAGCGCTGGTGAATGTTTTCAGGTTTCCTACTATACACACGATTGTGAACCAGGCGTTGATTACAGAGAGGAACCTGCAGGAATCGAGTTGTGTGGGTCAAGGAGGTTCAAAACTAGTTACTGGTATTATTTCTGTTGGCAAGAGGAAGAGACAGATGGACTTCTCTCAGGGCGGCAGTACCAGTCATAAGAATGGTTCAGGTGGCCAGGTTGTGTGCTACCAGTGTGGTAGAGAGGGGCACAAGATGCCACAGTGTCCATGAGACCCAGTGTAGTGCCGAGCTTGCGGCAAGTTGGGTAATCTGCAGCGCTTTTTCAGGGCGTTTCCACCAGCTAGTGAGAGGGGTTCTATGCAGACTCCGTGTGCGGGAGCAGGAACAGTGGCTTTTTACCAGTCGGGGAACTGGAATACGTAAGGGCATGCAGGTAGAGATGGTGGTCATGGAAGTGGTAGCCAGACACCAGGATCTCAGAGGTAGAAGGGCGGGATAGCTTAGGGTAGCCAGGCTATGTCGTAGGGTCGCGGCACTGGCAGGCATATGCAGTGCAATAGACCCAGCAGGAGCAGGATCCCGGACCTCCTACAGTTATAGGTACTATTATAGTAACTTCTATCTTATCTTTTGTACTTTTTTATATGGGTGATACACATAGTTTAATATCTGTACCCGTTGTGGTGCGCCTTGGGCTATGTGTTTCTACTTCTTCTGATATCATGACATTAGAAACTCCTTTGGGGACTAGAACGGCTTGTGTGCGTTAGCGCAAGGAGTGCCCCATTGAGGTTGGAGGGTGTCACTTCTTTTGGGACCTCTATGTCCTGGAGATGATGAGCTATGATTTCATTCTTGGGATGGACTGGTTGGTTCCCTTTGAAGCCTTTGTAGACTGCTATCGTCGTAGGGTGTGTTTCACGTCACCAGAGGGCAGAGAGTTTCAATACAAGGGCGAATGGGATGTCCATGTGAGTCGAGCTGGACCAGAGCATCATGGGCACGGTGGAGTCACATTCTAGATTGAGAGTTTATATCTGGATGGCCAGGGGACTTGTCAGATGGATTTCCCTCCTGTTGTTGATCGTTTCAGGGATGTCTTCTAGGAAGACTTTTCAGGTCTACCTCCAGTGCGAGTCGTGGATTTCTCTATCGAGCTTGTGCCAGGAGCTGCACCGGTGTCCATTCCTCCTTATAGGATGGATACACCTGAGCTACAGGAGCTCAAGAGGCAGTTAGAGGAGTTACAGGAAAAGGTATTTATCCGACCCAGTACTTCTCCTTGGGGTTCACTGGTCCTTTTTGCGATGAAGGAAGACAGTACCCTTAGTCTCTACGTGGATTATCGAAAACTGAACCAGTTGATGGTTATGAACCAATATCCTTTCCCAAGGATTGATAATCTTTTTGATCAGTTTCATGGAGCATGAATGTTCTCGATTATTGAAATGAGGTCAGGATATCATCAACTGCACGTGAGACCATCGGATATACCGCTTACAGCTTTTCGGAGCAGATATGGTCTGTACGAGTACTTGGTTGTGCCGTTCGGACTCACGAACGCGCCATCATTTTTCATGGCTCTGATGAATTGTGTGTTCCATCTGTATCTTGATTATTTTGTCGTTGTATTCTTGTATGACATCTTTGTGTACTCTCAAACTCGACATGACCATGCCACCCATCTTGAGATCGTATTGAGTACACTAAGAGAGCATTGACTATATGCTAAGCTCTCGAAGTGCCACTTTTGGATGGACCAGATTCACATCCTGCGTCATATATTCTCAGTGGTAGGAGTTGCAGTAGACTCAGATAAGGTGAGAACATTAGTTTCCTGGGAGCAACCTAAGAATGTGTTTGAGATACATAGTTTCTTAGGGATGGATGGTTACTACAGACACTTCATACAGGAGTTCTCCTGCTTAGCAGCACCGTTGACGGGACTAACTAAGAAGGGTGTGAAGTTCGTTTGGCCAAAAGCTTACGAGACAGATTTTCAGGACCTGAAGGGAAGGTTGACATTACCACTGATCCGGATACTCCCAGAGAAAGGGAAGACCTATACAGTTTACTAGGATGCATCAGGGATTGGGCTGGGAGAAGTTTTGATGCAGGGCGACAGAGTGGTTGCATATGGGTCTCGGTAGTTGAGGCCACATGAGCAGAATTACCCGAAGCATGACCTCGAGTTGGATGAAGTTATTCATGTGTTGCGCTGTTGTAGAAATTATCTATTGGGAGATCATTTTGTGGTTTTCACCGACCACAAAAGCCTCAAGTATATCTTTACTCATCGTGACCTGAATTTGAGGCAGAGGAGGTGGGTCGAGTACCTACATTCCTTCAATTTTGAGCTTTCCTATACACCTGTTAAAGGTAATGCAGTAGCCGATGCACTAAGAAGGAAGACTCAGACACAGGCGGTGCAGGAGGCCAGTAGTGAGTGGGAGCTCATGGCTTTGTTCTCTGAGATACATCTGGGGGTGCACGACAGTCATGGGAAGACTTATCTTTCCTATTTAGCTGTGACATCTACCCTCCTAGATAGAGTGAAGATGAGGTAGCTATCTGATATTGAAGGCATACTTCTACGAGAGTCGGTGCCAAGTGAGGACCCTCCTCCTGGATGGACGATAGGTGACGACGAGGTCCTGCATTTCCATGGACGAGTATGGGTTCCATGGGATATACGCGAGGAGCTGATGTGGGAGTTTCATTCTTCGGCTTGGGCCATTCATCCCAGGGTTACCAAGATGTAGCGTTACATGAGGCATCAGTACTGGTGGCCGGGTATGAAGAGAGATTTAGCTGGTTTTTTTATGAGATGTTCCACATGTCAGCAGGTAATGGCCGAGTATCAGAGACTAGTTGGGCTGTTATAGCAGTTACCCATTCCAGAGTGGAAATGGGATGATGTCGCGATGGATTTCGTGACGGGATTTCCGAGGTCACCTCGAGGAAATGACGTCGCGTGGGTCGTTGTGGATAGAATTAGGAAGGTAGCTCAATTTTTTCTGATCAAGGATACCTTCAGAATTGAAGAGCTCAGTAGGCTGTATATCCGAGAGATCGTACATCTTCATGGGGTCCCTCGTTCTATCATTTCTGATAGGGATGCCTGCTTTAAATCTCGTTTCTAGAATCGTATTCAGAGGGCACTGGGAACACAGATGCTTCTGAGCACAGTATACCACCCTCAGACAGATGGCCAGTCAAAGCATACAATAAATGTACTAGAGGACAAGCTACGCGCAAGCGTTCTAGACTTTGGGGGCTCCTGGGAGAAGCATATACCCTTAGTCGAGTTTGCCTATAAAAATAGTTTTCAGGAAACAATTGATATGGAACCATATGAGGCTTTATATGATAGGCCATGCCGATCACCTTCGTGCTGGTTAGAGGTAGGTGAGGCAGCTTTACGGGGACAACAGCTCGTATAGGATACATCTGAGTAGGTATAGTTGATTAGGAAGCAGATGGCTACCTTGTAGTCTCGTCAAGAAGTCTTATGTTGATCGCCGAAGACGACCTTTGGAGTTCGTGGTCGGGGATCATGTTTTCTTGAATGTTTCACCGAGGCTAGGACAGAAATTGATCAGGAGACAGGGTAAGCTTTCACCGAGGTATGTGGGGCCATTCGAGATTCTAGATAGAGTCGGGCTGGTTGCCTATCGGTTGCAGTTACCGCAGTGGTACCGATCCATGCACGACGTCTTACACATGTCCCAGTTGCGTCGCTATCATTCAGAACCATCTCACGTTTTTCATCCTAAGGAGGTTGAGCTGGAGGCAGATGCGTCCTTTGAGGAGCATCTGATTTGTATCGTTGACAAGAGCACGATTTTTCTCCGAGGCTGATCAGTTCCTCTTGTACGGGTGATATGGGAGCATGGCCGAGCATAGGATGAAACCTGGGATTGGGAGACCGATGTACGTGCTCAGTGGCAAGAGTTGTTCTGAACTTTTCTTTTCCACCCTGGGAATGGAAATTCGTGGACGAATTTCTATAAGGGGGATGTTTGTAAGAACCCGATTCTTATTTCTGAGGTGTGTGCCTCTTCGTTTTCCTTTTCCTTAAGTGTTTTTGAGAAAATATGGAAAATGGCGAAAAATCCTAAATTTTGGAACTACACACAATGTACTTTTCTACATTCCATGTAGTTTTGGCCGTGTGGGATCGGTACACGGGGAGTGTAGCCATGTCGGCGACGAGGGGTGTAGGAACGGACTACAGACCGTGTAGTGGTACCTTACACGCCGTGTAGTCAGTAGGAAGGCCTAAACAGTAAGGCGGTGGAGTTTCCGCTAGTTGGGTGACAGTACACGCCATGTACTCGGGAGTAAGTGTCGTGTACTCATGCCGATGGATAAACAGTGTGGCGGTGCCGCCAGAGGAACCGTTAAATGAAGGAAGTACACACTGTGTACTCAGAAGTACATGCCGTGTACTTTGTTTTTTCGGCTTAAAACAGGCTGTAGCCTCCTGATTTGGCAGACGAGGCATTTGAGCTGTTTTGGAGCCAAGGATGATGGTCAAACCTTCGAAGATCTGTCGGGTGTTCATCTGGAATCTAATTCGGCCTTAGAAGATCACGTTGGAACCGCACGGGTAAGCCCTTTCTCCTCCTTAAGTCATTATTACCAATTATTTCCCGATGGAAGGTTATTTCCATTTGAATGGGTTTTGTTCTTCATTAGATCTACGCCGTTCTTGGGCGTTTCTGGAGTTTGCGTTCAGGTATAACGTTCACTGGCGTATAAGGTAGGTGGCTTGGTGTAAATTTCCAACTATCGTGCGTTTTTGTGCGTTTTCATTCCGCAAACCCATGTTGGGGTGTCATGTGGCTGTGGTCGTTGCTATATTTAATGCCTAGATTTTCATAGGTGTTAAATTGTGATAATAAAATTCTGGTTGGGATCGTTTCTTAGATCCAAAACCAACTCGGGGGTGTGTTTCACTGTTTAGCCATTTGGCTAGGATACCCGAGGGCATGCCTTTAATGTAGTAATTGTAGAATTTACTTGAGAGGAATTTCTTATTTACTGCTTTTGACATGTTGGGAATAGCTCGGTTACCTGTTTAGCCTGACGTTGTAGTTGTGATTAGCATGTGGGAACTGCACTCTTTAGCCTGAGGGATGTAGTTATTTCAGCCTGAGGGAAACTTCTTCCATGCCTGTGGGAAGCTGACTCTATGCCTGTGGGAGAAATTACCTACACCTAGGGGAAAAATATGTTATGCCTGAGGGTATAATCGTGTGTTGGATACTCGTTACCCGAGGGTAGGAGTTTATGTGTCTGAGGACACTAGTTGTTTACTTAGAAATTCACTGTGGTGATTTCTAATATAAAATGGATTAAGTGAATAATTAAATGGAAATTTAACTATTCAGTTAGTTACATTGTAGTAATTCTTACTTTATTTCATTTTACCACTGCACACTATTGTTTCATGTTAGCACGTAGTTGGGCACGGTCCTTTGGCGGGTGCCTACTGAGATATATTTCTCACACCCTGTTTGGGTCATGCATTTCAGCCTAAACAGATTACATTTCTACTATTGTAGATAGGGGAAAGAGTCCCTATATAGGTAATTGAATGTTGCTGAGGAGTAGGAGGGCATGGTGCCGAGCCTAGGACCGCGATGCCGCTACCAGCTGTTTGCTTTTCTTTGCTTTACTCTGCATTCTGTTGTACTGTATTGATGTATAACATGTTCTGGCTATTTTCCTAGAACTTGAGACATGTAGAATCATTATTATACACTGTTGGTTATATCTAGTACTGTTGATTATTTTAGTTTTTTATGGTTTACTTCATCCGCTGTTTGTTGTATGTTTTATTTAAATTCTGCTGCGCTATAATTTGACAAATGAGGGCATAGTTTCCCCACTATTAGACCTTGGCCGTCACTGCTAGTCTGCAGCCTCTGGCTTTTGGGGAAATGATCTTGAGGTCACGTGGAGAACTGGGTTCGGGGCACCCATTGAGTGGCACCCTAGTCCGAGACGTTACAAATGTTCTTCAAAGAATGGAGTGAATGTTAGAAGAATACTTTGAAATAAATGATCTGATGTAGGGAGTTGATAAACACTATAAAAGAATGATTTGAGTTACCCCTAATGAGGATAAAATGATGTGGATCAACAAATATGATTTCATTTTTGCATAGAATTGCAAGGAAATGATGATCACTACAGAGGAATAAGTTATGAATTTGGAGAAACTAGTCGATCATATTATATCTTAATTTAATACGATTCATATATACAAGTAACCACATTGTAATGGAGGCTATATATCTTGGGTGGATCCAATATCCTTATCTTTTTCTATAATGATTTTGGGAACACGTTTGGTTCCTAACATTTGTGTTTATGACTTGTTTGGATTCTCACTTTTCCCTTAAATGCGACTTGAAATAAAAACTCACTTTTCAGTTAGCTAGTTACTATAGAACGGAATCAATTTCAATATTTAATTCAATGTGATGTTAGGTAGGATCCTTATCCTTTCCTTATATAGAGTATGATGTGGAACAAATAGCTAAGGATGAAACTACAAAACTATCGAACAGAGAGTAAGAATAGTATTGGTAATAGATAGAGAAGAAAGCTTAGTAGTATGCTAAGATGATAGAGTTTAATTGGAGACATGAATGAATTTTGGGATTATGTTCCCTCCATCAATCGAGTGATTTACATTTCCCCTCAGTGAATGTATTATTACATTGTATTTTATGAATATATTTTGAATTTTAAGTGTTTTATTCTATATAAATGTATGTTTATTTTTAAATATTTTTATTGATTTTAATTTTTTTAATTTACATAGTTTTAATTATTATAGTCTTATAAATCCATCACAAATATTCATTTATGATGGATTTAATATTCCATTGGAAATTTATTTATGAAAATTTGTCATACCTAATTCAAATATGTGTGAAAACTATAAATTATTTTTGAATTGATATTTGGTCACTAAACCTATTTGTGAAAGATAAATATTAACATAAAAATGGTATAGATTATGGTTAATTAATGACCATCTTTCACATATAATTGTAATAAAAAAAACTGTGATATGCTATTTTTGCAATATTCTCATTAGAAAATAACTGTTTTATTTAGGAATATATTTCCAATTATTTTCTGAAAATGTATTAATTTAATAGGTTTTGGGCCCTTTCACTAATGATAAAATAACTAAATCCTAAATAGGTAACCAACATATTCATGTATGTTGGTCACCAGTACCCTACTCCAAGACATTATATACATCACTACACCATCAAGAACATCAAACTATACCAAAAATCACCAAAATGATATAGAGGTCTTATCTATAAAACCTCATATATCACAAAACATCTATTTACATCACCCCAATTTTTTAATTTTTGAAGGATATGGTATTTTGGAGGGATTTATTTTTTCTATTGGTTAGGCTATGGTCCTTTGGAAGGATAAATTTCACAATTACCATCTCAATACAACATAATTTCTCCTATAATTATTGGAAGACAAATCATGTTCCTGTTAATCCAAAATGATTCCTTCAAACCATAAGATGTAGAGATAAACTCTTCACAAATTTTATAATGTTACAAGTAAGGTTTTTTTATTCTTCCAAATAAAATCCCAAATATTTAGTGAAAAAATAATACAGGGATAATATTTAAAATCACATATGAAATGTTTAAAACTAGATTTAGTGTAACAACAGAAATTGGGAACATGAAAACCTTTAATGTGTAATAATTATTATTTATTATGAGTTAAAACTGATATTCATCATAGAATTTTATTTACTAAAAATTTAATTAGATTGGAATCTATTTTTTTAAATTTATTCTATGAAAAATAATTTTTTCTGCAAAATATTTCATATATAATAGATCCTATAAAGGTCATATAGTGTAACATCTGGTTTATGGGGATTCATTGTTTATGTACATGGAATATAATCTTGAGTCTTAATGGGTTCTTCATCATGTTCAATTCATTGATTTTGAAAAATGGATATGTATATTATCCTAATTCTATTTATTTACACTACAATTGGATTCACTTTGTTCCACTTTCCCTATAGATAAATTTTTTTGTGAATTAGATTACTAAATAGATGTTGGACAATGATTTTCTATGTTTTTTGGTCCACTATATGGTCCCAATGATTGTTCATTTTGTAAAATTATAGGAATAAATGTTTTCATTTTCCTGACATGGTTGGAGCATGTTCATAGAGAAATTGTAATTAATTTTCATTGTAGAGAGGCATGTACAATCATTTCATGGTCCGAAAGACCATTGATAGTTACTATGCAAGAAATATTTTAATGTATAAATCTATATTTTTTTAACGCAAACTCGTTTATGTAAATATTTATTCTCTAAAAAATTATTTAGTGATATCATTATTTTTATAGGGTGACTTTATTGATATCCAAAAATATCATAAATGGATCAGTAGAATTATTGTTGTATTAGATGAAATAAAAAAGGTAAAACCTGGACATACTTTCTATCTCCCAAGTCTGTATATTCTATTTCTATAATATTGACATGAGGATACCCAATACATTAATATGTGGCCATATATTGGGATTTTTCATTGATCATGATAAGTATTTTTTGATTCATAACATTATTAGAGGATATGGAATGAAAAACAAGGAAATTTTTATTAATGACATAACAAGGTTGGTGGATCCAATATCTTATTCAAAATTTATAATAACATATTCATTAATGGTTAATTTTTCTTATTTTACACATCATTGAATTATCATTTATTATTATTAAGGGTATTTTTAAAATTGGGATTTTTGAAAAAATGTTTTTAATAGAATAATGGTGTTGGTGCTGGAAAGGGAAGGATAAACATGAAACACAGAATGATATTTGTTGATTGAAAAATCATGATTTTCCAATATTTGGATTGAAGTTGATTCTTTTATTTTAACTAATTTTTTTACAATGATAAATTACATTATACTTGAAATTTGAAATGATGTTTCAATTGTAGAATTATTTGATTAAGTTTTTAATTGAAAGAAATTCATTAAATAATAAATTGTGGCATGGATGTAAAATTATAATTTATTCATTTAATGGAAATATTTTTTTATTTTAAAATTCATAAATTGTATTTTGAATTGATAAAAATATTGTATATAGGTTTAAACATTAGTAATTAAAATTTTTATTAGCAGAATGTGTGTGTGTTATAAATGATTTATTGATACTTGATTTAGTGCCACTATGTTTTATCCATGGGGTCTAATGGTTTAGGGTGAATTCATTAAGGCTAACAACAAGTGGGATAACATGGTCTAAAAAGGGAAATTCACTACAGTGAGAGTATAGAAGTACGAATAATGATCAAATGTGAATAAATCTAGCAAGAATACTTCCATGTGAAATTTTTATTTTCCAACAACGGATTATGAAAATCATCAACACATATAATCATTTTATCACCCTGGTATATTAATACAACACTTTTACAAAGGGTTTACTAAACACCAAACACTGAGTTTTAGCGAATCGTGATATAATATTATTAAATAAGATTGATATAGCATAGCCTTAAAATTCTAATGTATGAATATGATTAACTAATTTATGAAATTTATATATGTTAATACTATAAATTAATTTATTTATAAATTATAATTAAATAGTAACTAAATTTTAAGAAAAGTATTTTTATTAATTTAAAATACGTTTTCTCCAAAAAAGAGTTCATTTTGTGAGAATATAATATACCTTTTTTAGAAATTTAGAAAATGTATTTTTTATAATTGAATTCATTATATAATATATATGTATATATATATTAATCAAGGTTGATATTTTTAGAATATGGGAAAAATATTAATTTTTCAATGAATAGTAAAAATTATCGTTTTTATAGGTGTCATTTATTTTTATTAAAATATGTCCCATTTTTGTATTAATTTTATTTAAAAATAAAATAAGTGTTATTTAGTAATATTAAATATAATTATTTACCTTCAAATAACAATAATAATATATTTTAGTAAATTGTTATTGTTAGACTCCATACACTATTTTATGAAAACTCTTTTAATATGCTTAATGTTTTTCCATATAATTAAATAAAAAAATCATAATGAGAAATTATTTAAATGAAATTTATATCGTATATATATATAAATTTAAATACATATAATTTTTATTACTGGTCAAATATTTCTTATAAGATCAACTCTCTAATAAAAAATGCATTCCGTGAAAAAACTTTTTTTTCGCTATCATATGCGGGTTTATTTTTAAATTAGATTAATCCAATTATGTGAGTTGAATTTGAAACAATATATTCAATATTTGGAATCATAATAATTTATATTATCAAATAGTTTCAACATAATTTCTTATAATACTGAATTGTGAAATTGGTAAAAATTATTTACCATGATTAAGGTTAAAACGAGTTTACCAGGGGTTAAACTAAAATGATATTGGTTTAAAGTTACCTAAAAATGTAATGTTATTATATTATATATGGACATATATAGATCATATATCTTCCAATTATTTAAAATTACCCATTTATACGATTTATTTTCAAGAAAGTGACATGGTGTTATTGAAAAACATTGAAAATTACAAAATGTGCCACTCACCTAAATTATCGAAGGCCACCCCTATCATTCTCTACCAACAAATCCAAAATACTTTGGTTCATAGATGACTAACCCAATCCACTTCTATAATTGACTAACCCCATCTTGTAGGCCTGTTTTGATCACAAAGGTGACCTAGGAAGTCTTTTGATGCAAACCTAAAGAAAATGTCGGAAGAAGATGTAACGTCCTTAACAAATAATTTTAATTTTTTTGTTCTTAAACATCATAAAAATATTATTAAATCATGGTAAAATAATTAATTAATTATCTTCCTAATACTGAGATTTTATTATTATTATCTTGATTACAACAACAATTTCCTCCTCTCTCAAATGGGATGTGAAACTATCCATCGTGCATGTGGAGGATAACGAGCTCGCGAGCATACACAATTTGATTTCTAGCACTACTTCTCATTGATATATACAATGATGTATTTAATATTTATATATTATATTTATTATATTATTATAATTCATTAATTTTAATATCACATAATCTTTTTTTCCATTCCATAGGGAATATGATAATGTCACACGTGAGTACTGCGATTTACCGCATAGTGAAATGATGTAATTCATTTTTGAGCTACGCATTTCATGGAAGGTAATAATTATTAATTTAATATTTATATATGAATAAATGACATATGAATCATTATAGAAAATAAATAAATCACATAATTACTTACCTTGCCATCCCTTGAGTAAAAAACATATTTGTAAGTATGTACAAAAGACTACTACCCCAAGAAGCTATATGTTTCGTTTTTATTACCCAAATACATTGCTAGTATATGTTAGTGTATTTAAATAAAAAAATTATTTAAGATATAATTATCATTATGTAAATATAAAATGACACTCACATTCATTCCATCATTTTCGTCAAAGTATAGAAATAATACTTTTGTGTACAAACAACCTACCATTTCTATTATTATAACACATTCCATTTGTCATAAACCAACTTCATGATGGTATGTAAGAGAATAATTAATTGGTTAAATTATAATTATTTAATTATTACGATTATTGGGATGAATAAACAATAATATCTTTGACCTTTGTCAACTTACTAATGATATTTTTGATATATTATTCGTTTATCATTAAAAAATCATAGATGAAATTAGTTTCTTAAGTAATTTAATATGACATGGTAAAATATAATATAAAATGAATAATAAACATCTATAATGTTACTAAATAAGTAAATAATTTACATAATTTTTTTATTCAATAATATAAGGAACACACATGACGATTTGGGAATGAGTTATGGATTTTCATCTCAAAACATATTTTCTTTGAGACATCTATTTGTTTATTTACCAAATTTATTTTTAACGGGGTATATAGTTCTCATTTATATAGTATATCATTAATAATTAATATATCAGGATATATTAATTTTATATTCATCCACTATAATCAAAATAGTTTGAATCAAAAGTTATCAATGTTTAAAAAGATTATGTTTCAATCCCATTTTATAAAGAATTGTTTGTATCAAAATTTCTACTATAATAGGTTATCTGATAATTTCCCAATAAAACAAATTAATTTTATTATATTATATTAATTCATTAAATTTTCATGTAAAATGGAAATTTTTTTATATTTAATATTTAAAATAAAAAATTATTTTTATGAAAATACAACATCATAATTCAATGGATTGATGTTTCTCTAGCTACACAGCTAGCTTCCTTATTCCAATATTATGAAAACTACCCTTTATCTAGTGACATATGCCCACATGGAAAGACCTAGAGCTTTTCAGTTGCTCATTTTCTTTTTTAGATGAAATTTTTCACTCAAATATATAGTATATGGCTTGGATCAGCCTCATGCTTCCCCTCTCCTGGTTCCCTCTATGAAGGAGATACTCCCATAACCCTTGTCTTCGAATACCCCCTCTAATATCCGACATTACCTGTTGATTCTATTAACTCATCCTCAGAGGTGGGGGTCCTAGTTCTCAGCGTCTTAGCCTCCTCCTTATTTG
This sequence comes from Viscum album, assembly GCA_963277665.1. NCBI lineage: Eukaryota > Viridiplantae > Streptophyta > Magnoliopsida > Santalales > Viscaceae > Viscum > Viscum album. The sequence goes on from OY728137.1 coordinate 2,051,142,709, forward strand.
AAGCCTCATACCATCTAGCAAGGACTCTGGTGGCCCTTTTTTGGGAGGATAGGATGCCTCTGTCTCTGTTTTAGTGCATTTTTCACTCTTGGGATTTAGGGGCTCCATCTGTCATCTCTGTTCAAAAAAGTTTTGTTCAAAAATATAAATAGTTCTGTTCTAAATTTTTATGTTCTAAACCATAATTAGTGTGGGGGGAACTCTCTAATTTCAGAGTCTCCTTTTTCGGCAACCACTGAAGTGGTTCTATGATGGTGGGATGCCAATGCAATAAATATTAACCTTCATGGGAAGCAGAAGGCAGTAGGGGGAAGTCTCAGGGGCAGATGAACCACCCCAACCACTAGAGAAACTCATATTTTTTCTCCTCTATTTAAATACGATGAAAATATCATTGTTTATAAGGAGAATTATTGTGATTATGGGTGTGTTTTAAATCATATGATGAGTCAGATAAAGTGAATAGAAATTGGCCTCTATTTCTCATGTGGATGTAGGATTCAAATTCGAACCATGCTAAATAAGTTTTTCTCAGGATTGTGTCTGGTTTTTGCGTTTTTTATTTCCACACACATCTACTTCGACCCTGACAAGTGGTATCGGATGGAGCCATAGAGATCAGAGTCTAAATGGAGAACCAGAAGTTAGTTTTCGGGTGACTACATAATTAAATGTGGTCTGAATATTTTTCTGAGGAATGATCCTTTAATAGGACGATGAGACGATTCCAACGATGCAAGAAGAATTAAAAAAAGCTGAAACAAATGAGATATGTTCGGTCAATTTTTGGTCAAAACCATTGGTGAGAAGTAACCCCATGTCAGAGAAGACACTACTATTCATGACACTATAGAAAATTCTGGTGGAATTTCCGCATATTCTATGGTGTGCCATGTCAGCGTGACATCATCACCACGTCAGCAAACAATATGGACCATTGAACTAGATTTGGTGATATCTCGTCCAATCAGTGTTCGATTTCGACGATCCAATAATGGATTCCCACTATTTTGACAATTCTAGATGCATTTTTGAGGTTATTTTTTCAAAATTATCAATCCATAAGGGTTTTTAAGAAGGGTGAAACATTGAAAGTGGTGATTGAATTTTGTGATAATGACAATGGATGATGGGGAAGAAATACTAATGTTTGGGATCGAGAAGGTTCTTGTTCAATAATTTTTTGGCTTTTGGAGAAGTATAGTGAATAATATTTTTATGCATCATGACATGATCAAACAATTGATCAGAGAAAATCCTGAGGGAACCAGTATAAATGATTGGGAAGAGATTGAGATGTGGGTTGTCTGCAAAATTCAACTATTTCTAGATAATGAGTTAAAGTACTCAGTGTTGGATGAGATCCCACCCAAATATATCTAGAAGATAATGGAGTAGCAATACATGGTGAATTCGCTCACCAAAAAATTATTCTAAAGAAGAAATTTTACATGTTGTGAATGGAGAAGGGAACACATTTTTTGGGTCACAGCAACTTATTCAACAATATCGTGACATAATTATTGGAACTCGGTGTGAAGGTTAGAGAGGAAGATAAAAAATATGTATTAGTCATCACTACTAAGTTCAATTTATGAACATGTGACTGCATTCTTTGTGGGGAAGGAAAAATTGATTTTGGATGAGGTAATGGAATTGGTTCAAGATTCAAAGTCATTTCGAAGACTCGTGACACTTTACGAAGAGAATATCATGGTGATACGAGATGATCAACATGGGAGGAGATGACATCAGAAGCCATATGGTAAATAATGGAGGAAAAAACTAGGGGGTATGATTTAATAGAAATCACATGCTCTTAATGCGGAAAAAATGGCCACTAAAATTTAACTTCGGAGAACACAAATGGTGCATTGCTGGGAATGGGGAAGATGAAGACAAGGATGTAAATATCACAGAATTATAGGTAGATGATGAAGTATACATGACAACATGATGCTTGATCTCAGATGAGAATTTCTAATAGGGATAATTGCAGTGTTATTACTGCACACATGAAGTGGGAATTTTGTTTAATAAGAAGGAGGAATGAGCAGGTCAAAATCTGAAGGAAGACAGATGGGTTTTGGATTTGGGGAGCATGGCGCACATACACACAACCAAAGGTACATTTCATACATTTCAACATGTGTGAGATTTAGTAAGACATGGTTATGGGTCGAATTGCGATGTTTGAGGAGTCAAGATAGTGTAATTGAAGACACATGATAGAGGAGTTCGTAAACCAGATGATGTGAAATTCATTCTGAGGATGAGACAGAACCTGGTATCATTATATAGGCTAGATGAAAGAGGATAAAAAATATCCTTAGTGGGAGGATTCATGGAAGTCTCACATGGGGATACAATAAAGATTATTGGGAAAGTGTCTCAGGGGTTTTATCATTTTATGTGAGCTGTAGTTAGCCAAAGCTCGATTGAAGATTTTGGAAGTGCCACATCTTCTAGCCCGAAGAATCATGTTCTATTTTTCAATGATGTTTTCAACACCTATAGGGAGACTGTAGTTCAAGATTATGTCCCAAAACGATCATGACGGTGAGATTTGTGGGGGTCACTCCCTAATTTGGGAGTCTCCTTTATCAGAAACCACTACAATGGGTTGTTGATGGTGGGAAGCTGATGCGGTGGATAACATCTGTAATGGACTGCAGTATGCAGTGGGAGGATGTATAAGTGGAATATGAACCACTCCAACCACTGGAGAAACTCATAATTTTCCTTCCTCTATTTAAATATGTATAAAATCCTATTTTTTTAAAGTGAAATATGGTGTTTATGGGTGTGTTGTAAATCCTCTCAAAAGATGGATAAATTCAATATAAATTGGACCTTATTTCTCCTGTGGATGTATGAATCATAGTAATACAATCTTAAATTGATGTCAATTCAATTTGTTTCTAGTTTTTGTGTGTTTTGTTTCCTCACACCTTCTCTATGACCCTAAAAAATAGTTATGTATCTCACTTTCTCTATTTCTGAACATTTTTGTTACTATATCTCATTCCCGAGACTCATTGGTGACTCACTAGGCATCATCCTTTTTGTGTAAGAGCGATCCACAATCTTTGTAGAATTATTCATTATATTTGATATGTGTGCAGATATATCCATCTCATCCTCTACGTGTGAACATGATTGTTTGGGTGGATGGAATCAGAGACCATCATCCAGAAATCGTATTTGTAGTGACCCCTTTTCAATGAATCACGTCACATCCATGGACACCAGGAATCCGATTGAAAGAGAATCCATCATGTCGCTAGTGGATCTTATCTGGATATAGTGGAATCCCATTAGTCTATGTCCTCGTCTTGAGGTTATCTAATGAATGACAGTCCTTCCCCATCTTTCCTAAACCCAGATCTAGGCAGTAGAAGGGTTGATGTGCTTTATCCTCTAGTATCCCTTCCTAAAAAATATATATATCTGCATTATTCATTTCCAGGGAAGTCTTGTTCCACTACTCTGGATAGATCCAGGTGAAACCTCTTCAAATGATTTATTTCTTTCTCTATAACCCCCACAACTCTGGTGCCCCGGGTAAATGATACTTCATTTCTAGTATGGATTTTCTTGATAAATAATTATCAACTGATGCAATAAAGTCCAATAAACAACCCTCTAAAATTGAGGTCATTTAATATATAATGAAAATGAGGTTATTCATGTTACTATTTCAGATTATGAATCAATCAAAGGAAGATAAACCCTATGTCGTGTCATCTTGATTGGTGCTTAAAAATATCACTAACATTTATTCATATCCAAAGTCAAAACTATCTCACATGATGTTTGATATTTCATTCCATTCTTCCATTTTTATTGAACTCTCTATGAGGTCAATGTATAGTAGAAGATTCTTCTTCTCCCAAAAATTGCCTTCCTGATCAGGCTATGATCAAACAGTTAGGGACTCGTAGGTCATGTAGGTGCAAGGAAATTTGTGTTATGGCCTTCACAATAAGATAAGATGTATTAGAGATGATCATTACCGATTGAGTATCTATCAACCCTCCCACTTCCTATTTATTTGATTCTCTTAGTGTGTAGAAATATAGGGAGGAGTTACATCTTGAGGAAATATCAGATGATTCCACCTTAAAAAAATAGTTTACAAGAATAATATTTTTGATGACCTGATCCAGAAACAAAAACTAATTGAGTGCGAGGTTTCTAGAACCAAATGGTTGAGTGAATGTGATAAAAACATGACATATTTTCCTATATACAATTATGATTTATGGATCTTCACCATCCATGAGAATTGATTGAATATAGATGACTATGTGGTGGTGGGAAAGAAGGTTTAAACCATTTTATGTCCCTTTTGGAAGGCCTGAATCACCACATGCAAAGAGGATACCCGAAGGAAAATATTGACTTCTTCCACACCATTTCTCATGTTATATTTTCTAATGAAAATGCGATCTTTGAAACCATTATGGATGAATATAATATTCATGAGGTGGTGCATTATTTCTACCCCAAGAGCTCTCTAGGTCATGGAAGTTTTCTATTAAAATTTTGTGGCCTCATTGGACCTCTCTACGGGTGACCTTGTGGAGGAAATGCATGATTTCATCTAAGGTGGAAATCTACTTTGTATTGCGATTGCTACTTCTATGGTTCTCATTTCAATGGGGAATGACCACTCAAGGGTTAAAAAATATCGGCCAATTAGTAATGAAATTTTTTTATATGGTCCTAGATAGAATAATTAATTGTAGGTCATTAGGGAATATTTCATGATGGGTTTCAGAGGAACATCATGGGTTTGTGAAAGGTTGATCGTTACAAGGGTCTGTTGGCTTGGCTTATGAAATGACAAGACAATTCAACACTAAGGACATTGGCTATAATGTAGTTATCATGATTGATATGGAAAATAAATATTACTGACATGAATGGAACCTAATCTCCAATGTTATTAATAACATGGGATTGTATATTTGGGAAATAGTTCTTCTATATAGATGTATGAGTACTACATGGCTCCCTGTTTAATTCATGGGAAAAATCAATGATGTGTGGGATTTGAAAATGAGACTATATTTTAACTAGTCATTTTATTATCATGTAGAATGATATTTTTTTTTTCATCAATAAATGTCTTATGGATGGATATAATTTCCTATTTTGGTGTAGACATCTCCATTCAGGCATTTATCATCATATGCACGTCGACGACACGATCATTTTTCCAAGGGAAGAAATCAGTCAATTCATGGAATCCACATAATGGAAGACTATTATTACTGGATTGGGTAGGCGGTGAACCATGACCAAATCAACTTGTGAATCACAAGGAGGTGCTTATATATACCTGCATCTGCACTAGGTAAAATTCTGTTTATGAAAAAAATTTCGTTCCGATTAATTTCCTTGGGGACCCAATTTCTACTGTCATGTCATTCATTTATCACTTCGATAAAATAGTTGAAATAATCACAAGGCACATCAATAATTAGAAAAATTGATTTCTATCATTTTGTGGGAGAATCAATTTGGCCAAATATGTACATACCTCCATTCATATTCACGTTTTGTCTATGATAACACTTCTTAAGGTGGTGATTACTGGAATTTAAAAAAATCTAACCAAATTTATTTGGTATTCGAACTCATACAAGAGACACCATTGGGAATCATGGGAAATGATTAAAAAAATTTAATTAGGAAGGTGTTAGTAGCGTTCGAAGGGTCTATAGATCAATTCAAGTCCTTCATGCAATGAATGCTTGGATATTTCAAGAAAGGAAGACATTATAGAGTATGTTTATTCCTTATATGTATGGGGATAATATAGTCCCTTGTAGAAGGAACTCATGATCCCTAATAATCTCAGTTAATCCTCATTTTCTAGTTCTTCTTAATCACAATATTTGGATTATTTAATGAGGTTCTATCGTATTATAGCAGAAAAATTAGTTTTGATCTTCTCTCACCTTCCCTATGTTCTTTTTTCTAGACATGTTGTTAAATAAATATATAGATCACATTAAATTCACCCAGATAGTCCTTGAGAGTAATCATTATGTGCTTGTTGATCATATTGAGATTACGTCCAATCATGACATGTGTGTGTTCATTGGATCTGTGTTAGGTACCATCTCATGAAAGGGCTATAGACATCTAGTTTTTTCCCTACACTAGACTATAAATTTGGGGGATATTCATTGGTACAATGAAATCCCTACAAAATATATGTTCCCTTTGTGGCACATTCTGAATAATTACATTTCAAAGAATGATAATATCCAACTTAAAAATATCATTCTTGAGTCCAGGGGTTGTTTTTGAAGGAAAACATATGGAGAAAATTCTAGTAACATGTTTTTTGAAGGAAATTGGGTGCATGTTTTGTGGGATACCTTTGAAGATTTTGTGCGCTTTAATTCACAGTTTTCTATGACTGCCTCTTTTCATGATACCTGGTTCAAAGGAGCAGAAATCAACATCCCATAAGAAAAGTGTTATCATTATTGTGGCTGGATGTTTGTGTATATATCAATCCATGAATAAATCTCAACACGAAGTCTTATGTTCCACAAAATTGTCCCATGTTATAAAAATAAAATGCATGCTGATTGATCTCTCCTTGATCACCAAGGGTAAGGTTAAATTTATTTTCACCTTTATTATTAAAACCAGTTCTCACAATATAACCACATTTGGAGACCTTAATGAATAAGTATTAGGTGGAACTCTCCAAATTCTGTCCTCATGATTAGTGTGAAAAAATCCTATAGAATTGGTATTAAGGAAGGAAGAGGCATTGTTTACAATATTAGGGGTTCTGTAATCTTCAATTTTTCATCTTACTTTGGTAGTGGGGACTCTATAGACCAAATATAGGTCCATGGTCGATGGTCTCATTCTCTATGAATAGAATAATATTGATCTCACCATGGTTTAAACTGACTCCAATGTTATTTACAACTACTTGTGAGGTGTGCATCCTTGTCCTTGGTTGATCTTGTATCATATCCAAATGTTTAAAACGCTCATCAACATTTTCATTTAAAATATTCACACCTACAATAAGGGAAATAATGATGTTGAATACCACTTCTTAAAATCCATGAATAACTTGACGGTCACATGCTTCCATAGCTAGGGATCTTTCCCCCTATGGGTGTGTACTTATTGTGAGGGGATGCCCTCAGAATAAATCGATTTAGACCCCCTTATTTTTTTTCCTGTGTTTTGGATTATACATATTTAAGAAATAAAATACTTGATAATAATGAAAAAAATTTACCTCATTTATCTCTTCGATCAAAAACCATATTTTTTATAACATGTAATTGTCTATATTTTTAAAAAATATTTTTATTATTCTATTTTGATTATTAAAATTAATTTTAAACCATGATTTTAATTTTTAAAAAACTCTTTAAAATGAATCTTATTATCGTTTTTTGAATGAGATACATCACAATTATATGAAAGTGTGAAAGAAAGGTTTTTTAACATATAATGCATGTAGGAAATTACCCACTATCAAGACCATTATATTATTTGGAACTTCCATTATAGTTTTCTGTGGTCATTTTCATAGAAAACTATTCCCAATATTTTTTCATCAAATTTTACATTTTTTTAAAAAATTAAATCAAAAGCTTATATTTATCAAAAATTATTTTTAATCATATTATAGAATTTCTATTTTCTAATGAAAATTAAAATTTATGTATCATATTATTTTTAAATTATGTATATATGTCTATCACATATATACCAATCTTATTCTAAATACCTTTAATGGGTAATATTAGCCATATATTATTCTCTCAAATTCATTCATTATGAAATTTTCTTTTGACTATATTTTGAGACAAGATTATGAAACCCATTTCATTTCATGGGTATTTTGTAACACCCATATGATTTATGGTATTTCTTTTTTAAATTTATCTTTATCAATAACATATGTTGCAGAGAACACAAAACATGAACAAATGATTAGATACTATTATTTAATTGTGAAAGATAACACCCATTTGTTGAATGTTTATGAATAAAAGAGATTATTTAAATTAAGAAAATATAGTTTACACATTTTTATAAATTTAATCCATTGGTTACTAATTAAATAGAAATGAAAATTAAACTAATTCAACAAAATGGTTGTGTTTTTATAAAATATTATATTTGATGACTACAATTGAATTTTATATTAATAAATTCAATTATTTACTTTTACAGAAGGATACTAAGGAAATTTATATGTGATATATTCAATAAAATGATTTTAAATTAGACCAACAAATTTGATAGGCTTAAGATAATAGTAAAATATATATTTTTTTAAATAGAGAATTTATCTCCATATAATGAAATAATTGTCTTAAAACTAAATTTTGAAAATATTAATAATTCCAAGTGAAAAAAAATTATTTTGTAAAGTGTAATTCAAAAATTATCTTAGGGTGACTTTTTGGTTTTTAAGGAAATATTCATTTTCTAGTGAATAGTGAAAAATACCAATTTTTATAAAATGTTTAATTTAGATATGCATTTTATCTCAATGTAACATAAATAATATTTGATTATTAATAATCTAATTTATATCATTTTGATAATAATTATACCTTATTTAGGTAGAATTACATTTTCTTCTTGAAAATGCATTTTCAAGAAAACTGTTTTTGTTGAGTTGTATCAATTTGATTTTAAATTAAATTCTGCCAGTTCTATATTTTGAATTTTGGAAAATTGATTTTATATTGTGAATCATAATGCCCAAATTTATTAAATAGGTTCCTTTATTTTTATTTCAATATGAATAGTTTGTGAATTTTTATTACCATAGTTATAGGGTAAATTTGGGTAATTTCAGTTAAAAATAAAATAATAAGATCAATAAAATTATAGTAAAACATTCCTAATTTTCATTATATGATCTATATTCTACCCTTAACACCTATGTTTCAAACTAGAGTTATTTAATTAGAACTTGTATATGAAAATGAAATTCATATTAATTAAATTAATGAAATTCAAAAAATTCAACATTCATATTTTTAATAACTATAAAAAATTTCATATAGTGTTATTCAGAAGATATATTCAACAATAGATATTATTTATAATTCCGAAACGTTTATCTACATCATGTAATTTATTTTTTATTTTTTTATGAATACATAATTACCTTAAATATTTATAGATTGATTATGTGATAATTATTTTATTAATGGAACAATAAAAAAATAATGATTTAATTTAAAAATTACAATTCTCATATTTATAATTTTTTTATAAAATGGTTCCCTTTCCTGAAATATACATGTTTTAGAATGGTATTGGTAATTGTTTTTGGATTTTTGAAAAATAGTTGAAATTTTTGTGAATAGTGAAATATAATAATTGATAGTATTTAACATTATAAGTATGTAAATTAGTTATTGAGTCATGGATGATGTATTTATGAGGTATGAACACCTTATTTATTACTAAAGTTATCTATTTTCTATATTTAGTCATGTAAATCATCACTATTGATAGTTTTGATCAAAAATAATAAACTAATAAATAAATCAATAAAAAACACGCCTCTCATCTCCTTATAAATACCACCATTTTCAACACACCTGCAATGAATTTTACCTTGTTTAAATTTGGACCAATTACATTAATAATCATCTTTCTTACATCCAAGACCACATGTTCTTACTAAAAGACAAAATATAAGTGGATAAAGGAGGTTCTCATTGAGACAATATTAAAGAGGTAAAATACTCATTCTTTCTCAATTAATTTTTTTACTTTTCTTATCCTCTCTATAAATACACTATACAATGTGTCATGGTATGTCTAGAATCATAAATATAATCGAATATTTTTTTTGTATTATCTTTCATAAAATCCATTATCATTTCTTTATATTTTTAAAATGAAAACATCGTCTATGATGTGACGATTCACCACCTTCATAGTTGATGAGATTTCATATTTCATTACCACCTTAATGTCTAGAGATAAAAAAAATTATGGTTAAATCATATAATTATATACATATTAGAAGTTATAGAATATTATCAAACCAATTTATAATCATAATATTAAATAAAAAAACACAGCTACACGATATTCGTAAAAACAACAAAAATAAATTGAGACATTTTCATTAATATTTTATCTAATGAATCATCTTTATAACATATAACAAAAACATATATGATAAAATTTAAATGCCTAAAATATCATTAATAAAAAATAATTTCACTTCTGAAGATGTTATTCCCATTTAGAAAATAACTCTCATTTTTATATTCAAAAGAACTAACCCTAAAACCTTAAAAGAAATGCTCCCAGAACTACAAAATTAAACATTGTAACTCATAAAAACGGCAATAAATTAACATAGAAGAATATTGATAAATAATAAATATGTTTAATGGTTTTTAAATTTAGTATTTAGTGAATATAGTCTTATTATCTAGGAAATTAAGTACATGTTCATAACACTTTTAGACATAATGTAATGTTTTCTCATCTCCCATTTAATTATTCTAGATACATTCCATATTCCCTACTTATCTATTTTGTGTGGTGTTATAATACAATTTGATATATAATATAATTAACATATATTTTTTCATGGTATTTAATTTTTTGTAAATGATATTATTTCATGGAAAGTACGATTCAACTGATTACAAAGTCGTAAGGGTTATTTTTCACACATTTACATCTACATTATATATTCCTTACCCAAAACTTATTTCTTATGTGTGGTGTATTTAATATAAATTATTATATCTCATCATGAATCCATTTATCTTTTGGTAATTTAATGGTTCATTTTATGGTCATTAATTTTAAGTGGTATATGGTTTGACTGATTATTATGTGGTAAGATAAATTTTACCACAATTATAATTATTTGTGTTAATCTTGTAGTCTATTAATTATTTCATTCTTTGATTATGTGTGAAATGAATTTTAATTATCTTATGTTTTATTTACACTAATTTTTCTTGTGTATTTATAGATTATAAACATAATGGATTCATTTTTTAACGCACACACGTTGATTTAAAAATACTCTTTTAAATGGTTCTTTTTCACGATTTGAAAGGAATGTTTTTAAAACACATACAGAATGAACAAATTTCCCTTATTTCATGATGACATAATTTCATGGGGAATACATTATATGTTTCTAGGATTATTTTCAATGAAATTTTTTTCTTGTCTAATTTTATATATTTTTTTATAAATAATTTCCAAGCCATGTGGTATTTTTCTCAAGGAATTCTAAAAGATTTTGTTAGAGTACTTTCATCTAGGTTAACATACTTTATTAGATCTTATGCATAATTTTTCTCAAAATATTATGATACCACATACCATATTTTATTGAATTTTATATTAATAGTTTTTATTGTGGATGTGCTATTTTGAAACCGTTTATCATATTGGACATGATGGTTTATGATTTTGTATATCGTTTTTGGAATGTTATTAACAATTAATATGATAGTATAAATATGAATTCATATATTTATTATGTTTCGGCTATTTTATATTATGAATGTAATGGACTTAGTAAGTGATGAGTGGGGCCTTCTATATCCCCTCGATGCATCGGTAGTTTTCATGAGACAAAGTAGGCCATGTTTTGGCCAAGGAATTGCCCATTTATGTATACTTCTGATCTGAGGCCTTGATGATATATATTAGATTCCCTAAATTATTAATTCCCTAATTAAGATATTAGTTGTTGATAACCCATGTAAATATTCTACTAATATAATTACTATGGTTATGTTTCATTCTCATGTGATTATTTATTAGAGATTATTTTATCGGATTTTAATTCCTTCCATATTATTATAAATATTATGTTCTGATGGTATATGTTTTTAGTTATTCACAATCCCTTATTGTTTATTTTAATCTATGATAGCTTCTTAGGTATTCTTACCTTTACATATCATCTAATCTCACCCCTTTCTTTTCATTTCTTTTTCATAGAATTCCAATGAAATTATGATTGATATGTAGGTTTAAGTTAAGATAATAGTGATGTTGCCAATGGAGTTACTATGTTGGTTTTTGTCTCAAGTTGTAATGCATCACTTATGTTTTTATATATGTTTCCAAAACTACTAAACTATTTAGTTCTTTGGGATGTTATTCCCTTTACTTAGTGAAAATGTAATAAAGTTACCACCGACTCTCGGACACTGGGGTTGGGGTATTTATATTTGGTATCAGGGAATGTTTAATAGAAACAATGGAATATAGATTTATAAAAAACATAGTTTAGGGAAACATGAAAATATAATAGGAATTGAGAATAACCTGAAAGTAACTCAGATTTTGATTAGTGGTTAGTTACACCTTAATTTACAATGTAGGTTTAGTAATTTACTATTTATGAGATTATACATAATTTTTCATATAGTGATGTTCTAATATAGTGTACTCCATTATTTAGAAATGCAACCTAGTTTATGGAATAAATCATGTATCAATAAACCTATTCAATTTATAGATTATCTTATAGAAAAGATAATGATGTAAGAGATAGTGCAGAAAATAGAGCTTAAAAATTATAAGAACACATGTATAACTAACTCAGGTTATGAGAAATAACCTTACTCACATGGAGAAGCCTGATCCACAATGCAGTGTAACAATGTTAGAACAATTCATGCAACACAACCTTCTTCATTCAACAGAACTACAAATCCATTCATTTTTGAGCAATGTATATGTTCTATAGAGAGGATATTTATTCCTTTGGGAAGTAATGAATTAAATAAGTTTATTCATGGAAGTTTATTGTCTCTTTGGAGATATATATTAATGGTGGCCATTAATTCAAAGCACTAAGAAGGGTGATAAAAAATAAAACATGGAATGGAATAATTTTATGGAAATTTTGATTAAAAATATTCCCTTCATGAACTACGAGCCGATTTGGATTGAGAATTCTTGATTCTCAGATAAAATGAGGGTGATGATGTTTCTTAATATGAATCCAACATTACATGATTATAAATTCATGATTTAGAATACATATGTAATCTAATGAGTAAGATTGACCATTTAATCGATGAGATTAAGACAATTCTTTGTAGGGAACTAGTCAGCCAAAAATTCCTATCATGTGAGGATATTATATCATGTTCTATATGAAATGAGAATGAATTTTACATGTCTTATTATATCTAATGGATAAAATAGAATAATAAAATTAATGTTAATAATAGGGATAAATGGAAAAATATAATGAATTATTTTTCCATATTTGATAAATCTGGAGGGAAACACCCTTGTACTTGCCTATTGGGAATGATATTTTTCTACAATTGTGGAGTGAAAGGATAGAATACTTGTTATTGTAAAGGAAAAAATTAATTTTACAATGATACAACTATAAAGGGATGGGGAAAAATACCAAGGAATGTCCCAAGATTCAATGGAATATAGATTATAAGATGAAAATTGATCATGTTCAAGGATAGTTTATTACTACAGTTGAAGTGGAATAATTAAAGTATTTGTGATTTTGGATTCAGGAATTATGCAATGTTATTCTGGTTATAAGAATCATGATATATATAAGGATTGTATTATATTACTTATTATTTATATATTTGGAAGGATTCATGTTTTCATTAATGTTTTATGGTTACCAAGTTATTCATATATTAGGTATGTGACGTTAAAAGTTACAGTATGTATTCGGGGAATATAATTATTTGTAGATTTAGTGACCTTCCATTTATTATTTAGGTTATTGAATTAAGAGAGACTTGTTTTGGATGAGTGTTATGTTTAATTATATATTGAATAGATTTTGTTAATGTTTTGAAATTATTTTTTATTAATAGCATTTTCTACCATTTTTTGATTTAATAAAAATTCAGAGGTTGAATGAATGACTTAAAGACCAAATTATTTTTTAAAAGTGCATCAGGTCAAAAACATTCTTCATTAATATCCATCTCTAGATTTATGAAAATAAGTGGAGATTAAAATCAGCACAACCAAATGATTATATTTTGATTCTAATGTGGAAAAAATCAAGTAAGATTATTTTATCATGTTTCCATCTATATATCAAAAGAATCCCTCATCTACAGGAAAATTATTTTTAAACAAACTTGTTCACTGTTTACTTTTATTTTTATGAAATCAATGGTATTTTATGTGATCATAAATTTACTATTTTGTAATCATAGAATTTTAAATGACCATGTTATCTATCAATCTTCACTAGACCATGATAGTTTGATTTCTTTCCCATGACCATGTTTTCACTTCCACTATTTCTCTCTTATTAGAAATCCTAGTTTAGTGGTGACCTTGGAATTTTTATTTCCCTCAATTTATGAAGAAGTGTTATTAACCCTGTTGAAGATATGTCATTTCAATAAGGGTATTTTAAATCGATAACATCAATATAACAAATAAAAAATTTAAATTGAGGGGATTTAATTTATTGAAGTATGGGAGAATGTAACATCATATGATTTTACAATATGACTTTTTTAAATTTATCTTCTTTGATAGATTACGGTACATAGAACATAGAGCTTAAAGAATAATAAAATATTTTTATTTAACTGTGATAGTAATGAACTATCTAGTGGAATTGTGGGAATGAAATAATTTTTTAATTAAATTAAATATAGTATAAAATATTTATAAAATGAATTGATTGTTTACCACTAATTTGAATTTAAAATACCTATTGAACATAAATGTTGTGTTTTTATAAAAAAATACTTTTATGATCACATTTGAATTTTATTATAATAAATTAAATTAATCAATATTAGTGAAGGATATTAATGAAATTAATATGTTATATATTCAATCAGTATTTGGAAATTCAACCAATAAATTATTTATACTTTAGAAAATAATAAATACAATTTTAAATATAAAAAGTTATATTTAAAAAAAATATTACCATCTTTTAATGACATAGTTGATTCAAATATAAATTTTTACACATCTATAAATTCTATTTGAAAAAATAAATTTTATTTTTAAAATAGGAATGTAAAAATTAGGTTTGGGTAACTTAAATAATCTTTAGTTATAAATAATAAAATATATTTAATTTAAATCATCCTTATACATTATTTTGGTATAAGTTGATTTTGGGATTAAATATTCATTTTCAAGAAAACTATTTTTATTTACGTTTTATTAGATTATTTATAAATTAAATTCTTCTACGTCTATGTTTTGTATTTTTAAAAAATGGATTTCCTATTTGGAATTCGAATATCCAAATTTAGTAAATATTATTTTTTTTATTTGTGATAATATGAATAGTAAACTTTTTAATATTTATTACCAAAGTTAAAAATTAAATTTGAGAAATTTAAGAAAAAAATAAAATGACACAAACAATCAAATTTCCCTAAAACAATCCAACATATTGTTGGATGATTTAAATTGTACCCTTAACAAATATTGTTTATCTTTTAGTTATTTAATTGACATATGTATATGAGAAATACCTTGATATTATTTAAATTAATGAAAATCATAAAATTTCATATTAATATTTTTCATAAAAATATTATAATTAATATGGTCTTATTCATAGGATATCATATATTATATATAATATTTTAAAACCTATAATATTTATATACATGTCAATATTTTTTTAATGGGAAAACAATCAAATTAAATAATTTTATGATGATTATGGAGTGTTTATTTTATTAATTTAATAAGAAAATAAATGAAAATTTTAATTAAAAATTAATGTTATCATATTTAAAAAATTATTTTCATAAAATGTAGTAATTTTTTTAAATATACACAATGTGAAAAGTTTAGGGAGAATTTTTGGGATTTTTCTAAAGTAGATGATTTTTTGTCGAATTGTGAAATTTGGTAATATTTGGTATTTAACATTATAAGAAAACAATTCAATTATCAAGTCATGTATGAAATATAGATAAGGTAAGAACTAATTATTTAGAAATAAAATACCGTATTTACTGTATTTAGTCTGGGGAATAAACTCTATTGTTATTGTTAAGCCAAAATAATAAACTATTGAATAAAATAATCAAAAACTCCCATTCTCATATCCCTATAAATACCACCACTCATAAACTCTTCCCCTCACACCTAAAAATCCTTGTATCTTTCCTAAGTTCATTCATATTACTTTTCAAAGACTCTTAACCATGTACAAGAGCTACGGGTCAAACCAAAAGACAAAACCCAAGCACCTTAAGGAGGTTCCCAAGGGGAAAATATTAAAGAGGTAAAATCTTCCTTCATTATTTTGTTTCATTTATTTAATTTTCGTATCCTCTCCTCACCTCAACTTTATAATGATTCATGGTAAATCTAGAATAATATATATTCTGAATTGTTGTTATTATAATAAATTATCTAACATCTAATCCATTCTTATCTTTTTTATTTTTAAGAAATGAAAACATCATCATTATGTGTCGATTCACATCCTATGGGGACGACGGGTTTTTATTTTTCTTTACCACCTTTAAAGATGGTCCTAAAACCGTTATTATTATTATAAAAGATTGTAATAAAAATATTACAAGTTTTATCATGTTCCAGAACAAATATATAGACATAATATTAACTAAAATAATAGAAGTTTGTGATAGTCATAAAAATCAAAATAAATTGAGACATTTCATCAACATTTTATCTAACTAATAATCTTCATAATATATAAAAAATGATTTACGAGGCTATTTGAACTTATGAAGGATCATTAATACTAAATAATTTCACTTCTGGAGAAGTTATTCCAATTTTACATGAAGTATCATATTTATAATCACGTAAACACAATCATAAAACCATTGAACGAATGCTCCCGGAATAATGAAATTAATATTTATAACTCATAGAAATGTCAATAATTAAAATTAATAAAATTATAATAAATAAATAGCATGTTTAAGCAGTTATTATTTTAGTAATTAATTAATCTAATTTGATTATTTTGGATATTAAGTACAAGCACTAAATGCTTTCAGGCTTCTGGTATGGTTTTATAATCTCACTTTTACACTATATGAGATATATTACATATTCACAACTTATTTCTTGTGAATGGTGTTTATACTTCCCTATGATATATCATATCCAGATTTTATTTATTTTTAAGTTATTTAATCATTTCTTAAATGTTATTATTTCATGGGGTGTCATTAACAAGCCCGATTACCCTGGTAACCTAATGATCGATTCATCCCAAACATAGACAACATAGCATTCATAATCACCATGGGTAAGAGACTAGCACATCGAATCATAAAAAAGACGTATGAACAATTTTTCCACAAAAAATATAGAATATAGTGAAAAATATATTATGCATATCAAAAGAAACTCCACTAGGTGTAATGTACCAGAAGTCAAACTGACATAAATAATCCCAAGTACTACAACCATATACCTGAAAATAAGAAAAATTGCCTAAGTCCCAACATTGATGCAAATCACCAAGTCAATGAGTTACTAGCTAGATCCACTCCCAATAGATTCTATAACCCTGCAAGAACTGGGTAGGGGAAAATCTACATAAAACCAAAGGTACAAGAAGGTTTTGAGGAAAATCCCAATAGAATTTCACCGAAATATTCCACATTAAGATTACAATATCAAATTAATGAGGAAGGAACCTTCAATTTTCATATAAACAGTTTTGGAATTTAAAAATTATATTTACAATAATCATGATTTACCTTTCAAAATATGGAAATACTTTAGAAATTAATGATTCACATTTGAAATGATGTAAATATTGTTCAAACAATGGAATTTACCTTTATATAAATAGGTGATTTGAAAAAACGGAACTTTTCCCAAAATGGTATAAATAAACAATTTTATATTAAACAATTAATGTAAATCAAAAGGCATGTAAAAAAAGTTTACAAAAATGGCATATATACACATTTTAAATCCAAACAAGTGAGCTACATTAGCATATGCTATGTAGGTATGATAGTTCCAAGATATAGGGACCTCACATAGTGAAATGAGAAATAATTATAAATGCCTCTTTGGGCTTAAGGAAAAGTGGACACATCACTATCATTTAATGGATGTGATGTGATAATAAGATGTTTTAGAATGTTTTTAATTGTAATGTTCCACCCAAAGCATCTCTGTAACTACATAATGCATTCATGTGCTGTAGTAGAAAAGCAATATGGAAAATTTATTTCAATACTCAATAAAATACAATAAAATTGAATTATCCATTTATAATATTCCCATTTTACCTTTAGAAAACACAACTGGGTTTTAATAAAATACATGCCTTTTTACAAAGATAAAACCCAATAGTTCCAACATACTATTTTAATCCATTTTTTCAGAAATAAGGATTTGAAACCGATTCATGAAATTTCACAATCCAAATTCACAAATTAAATTCCACAATTTAATTTGCAATCTTTTTTGTCAATTTCATAACTTGCCATGTATTCAATGGAATTGTGGGGCTTATTTTGTTTCTATAATATAAATTTTCCAACAATTATGATCACCCATTTAATAGAATCAATTACCATAAAAAATTATTTTAAATAATTTTTTTAAAATCATATTAATTTCTATAAACGGAACACAATTCAATGGAATTATGGGATTTCCAATTTCATGCAAAAAACTATTTTTCATAAAAACCCTAACTCAATTGAATTTGGTTTTCACAAAAATAACTAAAATCTATCTAATAAAAACTAGAAAAAATTATTTTATTCAAAAAATTGATATTAAACAAAGAAATTTTGGGATTATATAATTTGAGCATCCTAATAGAACCATCTTCCTTAGAGTCACTAGATTTATAAGAATAAAACAATAATGAAGATTTGCTGAGGAAGAATGACACCAATAGAATCTGGGGGAACAAAGATCAAACATATGTTTTCAACCCAAAAATAGTGGGTATTAGATCCCAAAATAGACAAAAGGATACAAATAACACTATGGAGGATGAGAGAGACCCTGAGAGATCAAGAACAGGAGGAGGAAACTAATGGTAAGAGTATTGACCACCATTTTTCCATATTAGGATTGTTTTTAGGAGGTACCCTAGGTGACGAGAATTATTATTAAGAGATCCAAGGATGGGATAAATCTCTTTGGGTAAAAGGAGGTCTATAGGGGATCTAAAAGAGCGGTTCAAGCAATATTAATAAAAATTGGGATTAAGGAAAAATACATCCTCACAGTTTCCAGGTTAGAGGTGCATGGTTTAGTAAAATTGTGTGCAATCCATACTCCAGTTTTATATGGGCCACATGGCTTACTAAAAAAATAGAGCATGCTTTTTTAAACTAGTGCAAAAGCTAGGTGAATCACACTTCCAAATTTTCCAAATGGTTGTACCAGGGCGCTTGGTTTAGCAAACCATGCACTTGTCGTACGCTAACCAAGTATTGGCCCACAACATCCATAAATAAAAGAAATTCACCTGATTCAACCCCAATAAAAACCCAATAAAAGAAATACTAGGGGGTAGGAATAGATGAAAACAGTAAAAGGTTGTTACAACCATCCTAAAATAGAATCTTTTTGTCCCCAAAATGACTTCGAAGAAGCCTCCATGTCAAAAAGATAAGGCCACTGCTCTCTCATCAGTGCCTCCCACTCCCATGTATACTGACTAGATGAACCATTATTCCATCGAACTCAAAACAAAGGTATCATCCTATTATGATGTTCCATGGTTACAGAATCAACTATCCTGAATGGCCATTCAATCACAGATAAGCCATGTTCAACTTCAAGATCACACCAGCTCAAAACATGAGAAAGATCAAATTAATACATTCCATGATAAGATACCTGAAACATGTTATGTATCGATGTCTGCTATGGTATTAGGGATAATTGATAAGAATATTTCCCCACCCTCTTAACAACCTCTATAGGACATACAAAATGATGTGCCTGCTTCCTATTCCCCAAAGTCGTTGACTACCCAACCAGAGTTCAAATTTCATGAACACATAGTAACCAACTAAAAAATCCTACAGTCTACATTAATAATCAACATAACACTTATATCGGCTCTTTGCCATCAACATTCTCTAATGAATCAATTAAATGTTTTCTGCTTTCTCTTGCAGCAAACTTGGTCCAACCAAGGAAATTTCACCAATCTCTAACAAATATAAAAAATAATTACTTGGTTGACCATACAAGGCCTCAAAAAGAGCCATACTAGTCATGAAATTGAAACTATCACACCATGATTTTTTTTCGGACGAGTTATTTGCGACGGGAATAAATCCCATCACAAATAGTCTTTCGAAGAGGTTATTTGTGATGGGACTTAGAGACCTCTCGTAATGTGTTAGGTGCGGTTTGGCATGGTTTGTGCACGAAACCATCGAAATGGTATTTGTGATCGGGAGGCACCCCTGTCGTAAATACCTAGAGTTAGTAAATACTATTATTTATGGGGAAATTTCCCATCATAAATATATCTTCTAGGGGTAACTATTTTCAATGGGTCCTATTGCAAATACATGACGTATGTAAATACTTTTTTGCAATGGGATGTTTCTCTATCGCAAATAGTGTGTTGATGTGACACTTTTTTCGATGGGACCTATTGGAAATTCCCTTTTAACCACCAACAATAATTAATGTGGCTGAAGGTATTTACGACGGGAGATGTCGCAAATAGTTCTATTTGTGACCTGATACCCCACACAACATACCTATCCTATATATACTCCCATCCGTTTTTTTCATCCTTCCACTCATTTCATACTTAAAATCTCTATCAAAAATCTAATTTAAAGTGAAAATGTCTCTAAATAAGTTTTTTTATAATGAAGTTGTGAAGCCGTCTACTCCAATTAGAGATCAATCTTTTAGGTATTTATGATTTTTTTAATTTTGTTTTTATTACATTATTTTATTTTAATTTTAATCATTTATGATTAATTGTAATTTACTTTTATTTCGATTGTTTTGTCTTCCGTATTTATTTGTAACAATAAATTGAAATTATAAGCACTAATTCTTATTAATATGCAGCAATTAATAGTAATTAATGCTAATTTCTAATAATTAGGGGAAATTAGTAATAATTAGTGGTAAGTATTAATAATTATCAACAAATAGTAATAATTAGAAAAAATTGCAATAATTAGTAATAATTAGTAAAAAATTAGGAAAATCGTAATAAATAGGAAAAATAGTAATAATTTTGAAAAATTTGTAATAATTAGGAAAAATCTGTGATAAATAGGAAAAATTAGTAATAATTAGGAAAAATTAGTAATAATTATGAAAAATTATTAATAGTAAAGAAAAATTAGTAATAATTAGTAATAATTAGTAATTATTAGTAATTATTTCTAATAATTTGTAATAATTATTAATAATTATTAATAATAGTAATAATTAGTAATAATTAGTAATAATGAGTAATATATAGTAATAATTAGTGAAAATTAATAATATTGGTTAAAAATAGTAATAAATAGTTATAAATAGTTATAAATATTAATAAATAGTAACAATTAGCAATAATTAGTAATAAATAGTAATAATTAGTAATAATTAGTAGTAAATAGTAATAAATAGTAGTAAATAGTATTAAATCATAATGAATAGTTAAAAATAGTTATAAATATTAATAATTAGTAATAATTTGAAATAATCAATAATAATAAGTAATAATTAGTAATAAATAGTACAAAATAGTAAAAAATAGTAATATTCATTAATAATTAGTAATAATAAGTAATAATTAGTAATAATTTGTAAAAATTAGTAATATTTAGTAAAAATTAGTAAAAATTAGTAATAATTATAAATAAATAGTAATAAAGAATTATAAATAGTAATAAATAGTAATAATTACTAATAAATAATAATAATTAGTAATAATTAGTAATAAATAAGAATAAATATTAATAATTTGTAATTATTTGTAATAATTAGTAATCATTCATAATAATTAGTAATAATTAGAAATAATTAACAATAATTAGTCATTACTAGTAATAATTAGTAATAAATTATAATAAACAGTAATGAATAGTAATAATTAGTAATAATTAGTAATAATTTGTAATAATTAGTAATAATCAGTAATAATTAGTAACAATTAGTAATAATTAGTAATAATTAGTAATAAATATGAATAAAATCATTTGTAATAAATTGTAATAACTTGACTCAATTTCTATTGGATTGGCGACACTGTTTTTTCTCGATTACTCTTCCCCTTTTAACTCTCACCGACTCAAAACATTATGAATAATATTTTTCTATGCATTCATATCCAATATTGTTTTCAATAGTTCGGATATGCCTTCATTGGACCTCATTTTTTATAACATTTTTATGCGGCAACTGTTGAAATAAAATGATTCATCGATGAAAAGGGGGTCTTTTTTCCAACGGCTCATTTACTTGCATCTTTCTCACACTGAAATCACAATGAAAAATATATTCAGAGGTATGCATATCCATTATTGTGCATATGAGAATTCATAGGCATACCTCAGAGCAGATTATTCATTGTGATTTTAGTGTCAGAAAGATGTAAGTAAATTCACCGCCAGACAAAAGAGTAGCCAATAATCCCCTTGAAATTGCTTCGCTCATAATTAATGGTAGTTAAGTAGTTTTAATGATTTTTCTTCCTTTTTTGGAAACTTCTTCTGTAATTTCAAATTATTCAATAACATGAATGATTTAATATTTTGTAGAAAAATATTGAATAAGGATGTCCACAACATTCATTATTAAATGATATTTCTTGGATAAATCAGCACAAAAATCCAAATAGTTCTAGTTTAAATCCTATATAATGAGTGTGTTGGTGATTTCTTATCATTTACATCATCAAATACATAATTTGATTCAGAAGACACAATTATGTGTCCTTATATGAAATGTGCACTGAGAACGTTTGAAAAATTTGACAATGTTGAGGGACATCTCATGAATTTTGGGTTTTAACCAGATAATGTTTTTTGGTATGAACAGAGTGAATGAAGTTTGAGAGAGGTTACTAATTATTTGATTTTAGATCCATCAAAATTTCAAAATTTAGTACATGATGTTGCTGGTCCATGTGTTCAACAAACTGATACTCATGATGATATTTTTTTAACTCATGAGTTGTCACCATTGATTTTTTTTAAGCTGTTGAGGTCTATTGAGGATGCATTATATCAGGGTTGTATGATAAGAAAATTATAAGCGGTTGAAAAATTTATTTCTATTAAATGAGATAATTCAATTTTAAACAATTATTTTAATATGATATTTTCTGTGGAAAAAGTACTGTTACCTGAAGCATATGTGTTGCTTTTAAATTACTATGATAGAAAGATGTTTGTTTAGAATATGGGACATAGTTATCTGAAGATTAATGCATGTGAAAATGATTGCATCTTATATTATATTGAGAAATGAGTGGTTGGATAGTTATCCCACATGTGGAGAATATAGGTATAAAGATGCTCAAATGGTGAAGTCTGGATCGATTCCCATAAAAAAGTTGAGATATTTCCTGCTTACAACCAAGTTGTAGCATTTACTTATGTCTCAGAACATTGCGTCAATGATGTAATGGCACCAAACCAAGATTTCAATCGATAAAAACATGAATTGTCCCTGTGATGGTAATTCATGGAATATTTTCGACCGAGTGCATTCATCATTTTCTTTAGAATCCTGGAATGTGTGATTGGGTATTTCTACTGACTGTTTCTATCTGTTTGGTTCTTATAGTAGTGAGTATTCATGTTGTCTTGTCTTTATAAATCCATAAAATTTTCATCCATGGATTTTGATGAAGTATCCCTATATCCTTTTCACCTTATGAATCCCAGGACATCAAAAAAGCATATTTATGTTTATTTGAAACCATTGACTGATGAGGTAAATTCATTGAGGATTGATGGTGTTAATAAAAATGATGTTGCTATGAGATAAGATTTCATATTTATAGCTACATAGATGTGGACAATTAGTGACTTCCCGGCATATGGCATGTCATCTTCCTAGAGTAAAAAAGGTCTAAAATCATTTCCTTACCCTATGAAAGACAATAATGCATTAATGATTATCAATGGAAACAAATTTTCTATTTTGACTTTCATTGAAAATATCTTCCAACATTTCATCGTTTTCTGAGGAAAAAATCTCATTTCCGAGAAGGCACAATTGAAAGGGATGAATTTTCAAAAATGATATCAGCTACAGAGTTAAAATCAGTTGGATTTTCATTACCTCCCATCACATTTGGACCGACATTAATCTAATAGA
Organism: Viscum album; assembly: GCA_963277665.1. Lineage (NCBI taxonomy): Eukaryota > Viridiplantae > Streptophyta > Magnoliopsida > Santalales > Viscaceae > Viscum > Viscum album. The sequence continues at coordinate 2,051,167,024 of OY728137.1, forward strand.
AAAATCATGGCTTTGGGAGAAAACAAAATTGGATAAGACAAAATATTTTTTGGGATATACCATCTTGGTCTGATTTGTGGGTCCACCAATTATTGTATTTCATGTATATTGATAAGAACTATTTTGATAATTTATTTCATATTGTTTTAGCTACACCAGGTAAGACCAATGATAATGTAATTGCACGATTAGATCTTTCCCAAATTTACAAGGGACCGGAACATGAACTATTTCAAAATGTCAGATCAGATAGATTAATGAATCCCAAAGTATCTTATACACTATCCAAAAAGAGTCTCTTATTATTTTAACCGTGGATTGTAAATTTGAGACTTCTAGATGGATATTCTTCCAATTTGCGTAGATCAGTTAAAAATGGACATATTAAAAAATTAAAAATTCATCATTGACATGTTATAATGGAAATAATTATGTCGATTTGATTTAGAGGATTGTTGAATTGTATGATTTGGGATTCGATAATAGACATATAAAATTGTTTTTGATACATTTGTGTGGCAACAACAGACTACGATGCACTAGGAAAACTGGAAGAATATGTGGTTGTAATTATATGTAAACTAGGAAAAATATTCCCAACCTATTATTTTAACTAAATGGAAAATAAGATAGTAATTTTGCTATATGAAGATAATTTTTGAGGTACGGTATAGTTTCAATGGACGTACCAATTCAAGAGATGCATAAAAAAAATAAAAGAAAAAATTCCATAACGAAGCATCATTTGAGGGATCAATTGCTGAAGCTTATTTATAAGAGGAAATTTCTTTTTTCTACTCTCATTATTTTGAATCTAAATATCCCTAAAAACATAACTGCATGGGATATAATGAGGGGAATGTTGACGATGAAATAGACAATCAATAATCAATTTCTAATTAGCCAGTGCTTGGATTCGGTGGTGTTCATGATCAATGGCTTTTAGATGATGAACATCACAGAGCTCAAACAAATTTTCTACTGAACTATGGAGAAATAACATCATTTTTACTATGTGTGCTTCTTTCACATATTCTATAATTTATGTCACAATACGTAAAAATATTTTATTTGTAGGTTATATGATTATAATATCAAGAAAAAAATTCAAAATATTACAGAAGCTGCTCTTGAAGAATTCCAAAAAACAAATTCTCAATGGTTCCAAAATCTGGTAACATAAGATATTCATGGCTAAAAATATCAATTCAGTTTATTATCTTTTATATTGATAATTGTTTAAAAAAAATTGCTGGGGTCTACAAATTATGATAAAATTGATAAGCAATTGTGTATATTGAGTCACCCACAATCCTAAACGGTTAAATCTTATAATACATATATGGTGTATGGTTTTCTATTTCATACACATGCATCTGGGGAATCCAAATAAATAATGAATATTGGATTTTCCATGGTAGGATCATATCATAGTGAAACTGAAGTTGAATTTAGTGGCATGTAGGATGAAATTATTGTACTCAGTTATCTAGGATAAAATTACATAATGATGGTTAAATGACTATGGTTGTATACTGAGAGTGGTTTGGGGGTTTATTCGACTAATGGAATTGTCAATATTAAACATAGAAGTCTTATTAAAGTAAATAAACCATTTTTAATGACTCAACATGAAAATAAAATTTATTACGCAAAGTACTATGACACTTCATAGACCTGAGTGATTGGCGGATCACAATAAAAATGAAATCATGGGAAAATGAGTTTTCTCAAACTGAATGTGGTTCTGCTGAAGTTAAAAGAAATAAAATTTTTCAAGAGAATACTCAAAATCTATCTTTTTTATAGAGATACATGAATATTAATTATGACTCTTCACAATTAAGGTTTGATGGTGAAGATGATGTTAATGAGGATACAAATGAATTTGAAATGGAAAGAGATGAAGAAACAAAACACATATTGATATTGATGATGCTGAGGAGGAATATGAAGGCATTGGTTTCATCAGATATGACGATGATGATGAATTTGAACATTGATACAATTAAATTCCAGTTATACTCATAACTAATATATATAAATATATTATAGTTATTTTAAACTATCGAATAACAACAATCATTTTACGTTTCAGATGGACCATGATATACTTCGTGAGTAAGAGGTGGCAGAACTACCTTTGGATGATGATGATTTGGGATAACATGACCCTCATCCTACTAGTGGGTCAAGAGGTACATGGAGGGGTTGTTGTCTTGTGAGACTAATGATTTTTGACCCCATCCCTAAGCAACATTCAAATCTTGGCAAAGATCCATGCACGCATTGGTATGGTAACCTATGTATTTTAGTTAGCTTTCATTATTTTATTTATATATTAATTGTAGGATTATTTGTTATTTTTTCATAGAATTTCTCATATATCTGTTGGAAAGGGGAGACCTATCTTGCGCAATTATTTTTCTCAACCATGGATTACATGGGAATAGATTCCCATTAATGTGTTACTCAGCATGTTCAATCATTGAATGTTATATAAATAAATAATTTTAATTTTGACATTTATTTTTTTAATAAAATGATATTATAAATTATTTGTTGGTTTTATGGTATCCCATCGATGATAGCACGTTTGAAACTATCCACACGGCATTGAACGGTCTTTGCGGGTCCATTTCTGTCAGGTTTTTGATGATTTTAGATGGGCATCCATAAAGAAAGCAAGGGTGAGAATATTTGATGAGTCATGTAGAGCCCACTGAATGGAGGACATTTCATCTCACATTTGAGATGGATTATCTTCATACTAGTTGGGGGGTGGATTTAAGAGGATATCTTCATTGGGACGATAGAACTGGGGGAGACAAGAGGTGACACATCGAGTTGGTTGTCATACATTTTGTACACATAGAGAGAATCTGGTAAAATACTTTTATAAAACAAGTATATAACATTAAACAAAAATAGTTTATTTTATATTCATATAGGCAGTCGAGCAGCCCGATATTACAGAGTATTACATTTATCAGATGATGTACAGTGATCCACCCACTGGAGTGATTAGAGGTGATCACCAGTATCAGATTGTGGTATGTGTTATCTGTTTTTCAGTTTGAAAATTAACTGCATATAATATTTTCACTATTTGAATTTCACATAGGAATTGAAGGAGTCACATAAGGCCGCGATCTCTCAGACACAGGTAGAGAGTCAGGTAGAGATGGTTGATAAATCTTCTTCCCAACATTTTGATGAGCCAATATGGATGCAGGCGACCCAGTATGCCTTTGAGAAGAGTCGGGTTATTGGTATTGCCTCTCATTTGACTCATGGGACTTATTATGGTACTAATGTGATGTCAGCATCCATATCGAGAGAGGTTCGTGAAGTGGCACCATATTTTCGCTTATAGTATCTGGAGTAGTTACGATCTCAGAGTGAAAATGTAGATAGTTTTCAGAAGCAGCATGAAGAGATACATCAACAGAAACATCAGTATGAGGAGGATATGTGTCGATTGAAGCAGCAGTAGTAGAAACATCCTGAGGAAGATATGTTTCCATGGAAGTAGCATTAGCCTGAGCCGATGGATTACATGTGTCGTCTGACATGTAGTTTAGGGATGAAGTTTCTCCGCCATCCCCTCTAACTCCTCCACCTCCTCTAGAAAAATGTCCCCCCTTGTAATTTTTTTTCTATTTTATAAACATTTTAATTCAATATTTGTTGTAATATGAACTATTTATAGTATTTGTATTTTTATATAGTGTGAATATTGGAAAATATAAATTTTTTATAATATTTTTTTATATTATTATTTATTATTTGTATTAAATTTTCTAATGATTGTTTATTTTAATAATAATAATAATAATTCATTCTTTTTTTATATTTTTTGTGAATATTGATAATTTTAATGTTTTTTATATTTTCTATTATTTTAATAATATAGATTTTATTTTTTCATTAACCATAATTATATTATATATATATATACATTATTTTATTTAATATTTTTGATGGGATATTTTACGATGGGACCCAATCACAAATAGTTTATATATATATTTTAAAAATGTATTTGAGACGAGCAGAGTGAAATGTCACAAATACTTTTTTTGTGATGGGCCCATCTTTTAAGGTTTGGATATATCTATATACATATATATATAACTTATATAAACTAAGAACTATTTGTGATAGGACAACAAGCCTGTCACAAATAAATTTTGCGACGGGCCTGTTACAACACATTGTTATATATATAATTTTTATAATCAGATATCTATTTGCGATGGGCCAGTCGCAAAAAATACTATTTCTGACGACGTTTTCTGCAATGGGATATATTTGATGGGACCACGTTGCAAAAGCTCATTTGTGACGTGTTCCCATCGCAAATACCCATTAAAAATACCTAAAATTCTAGTACTGTATTGTTATAGAAAAACACAATCAGCCCCAAATGCTCATCCCAAACCCCACCAAAGCCGAAAACACAAGCATGGAGAATATACTCAAGAATCTATATAACTCTTTCCATCTGGACATCTGATTACAGTTAGTATATCATACTCAAATAGATATGAGATCTAAGTGCATCCTGAAGGCCTCTCAAAAAATGATATGTGAACTGAGGATCCCTATAAGAGACTATAACAGATGGAACTCCATGAAAATCAATAAGATCTTTCACATATAGAATTCCCAACTCCTCAACATCGGTTGTATCACAAATGGGAATAATGTATGTAGACTTGGTTATCATGTCAACCACAACCCATGTCATATTGTTATTTTGTTGGGTAAATGGAAACACAACCTCAAAGTCCACAGAGACCCCCTCCCACATCGACGTGGTGAATAGAAGTTGATGAAGAAAATCCAATGGTTTCTAGTGGTCAGCCTTCACCTGCTGGAATAGATAGTAACAAGAGACAAAATCTGTTATGACCCATCTCATACATGGAAACTAGAACTTCCACTACAAATCATAGAACATCTTCATGGTTCCTAGGTGAACATCCACCATGAACATTGATTACCCCACATTAAAACATCCTTACCAAATACAGAACCACAAAATAATTCCCAAAGAACAAAATTCCCTATTTGGAGAACGACCACTAATAAAGTATCTACCCACCATAAATAGAGTCTCTAATTCCATGAAACTCATCATCAATTTTCGGATCATGAAGAATCAATTTGAGAAGGGTGAATTTCAAACAGATTCTAGACAAGGAAACCTTGGCCCCTTTCTCTTGAACTACTAAATGCAACTTTGCAATGAGAGACATCAATTTCAATTATTCCGATGATTCTTTTACTTACTTGTTCAAAGTTTTCATGCTCAAAGAATTTGAAATGAAATTACCATTCCTCAGGGTATAGGGGATGTCAATGTCAAACAATTGCATGTATTCCACCCAATGCCTCTGGCATAGATTCAAATATTTTCGAGAGAATGTATAACTAAAGAACTTATGGGTTCAATACATGGTAAACCTTTCTCCATATATGTATTACTTCCAAATATTACGAGTTAACATCCTATATGCAAGGTCATGGTCATGGTTCATATATTTATTCTTTTTTTCCTATACTAATGAGATCCATTTGCAACTAAATAGTCACCTTCCAATAGAATGCATCCCTAACTTGAACCCCAGGATTCATAGAATACCACATATCCCTGCCCGACCTCTGAACGATTCAACACCAACATTGTAGTCACATGTTTTTTATACTCATTAAAAGAACTATGACATTTATCATCCTAGTTAAACCTTAATTCTTTCTGAGATTGGCTAGTCATGAGAGAATCCAAATTTTAGAAATCCTTAATGAAGCGTCGATAATAAGTAGCTAGACCCAAGATGATCTGAATCTCAAAGTCAATATGTTTTTGTTCCCTTGTCATAAAAAATTTCACCTTCTCAGGGTCAACCAAAATTCATTGTTCCAACACGCCATGTCCCATGAATTTCAGTTCGTCAATCTTGAATTCACACTTCAAAATACTTTCATAATGTCGGTGATCTATCAGTAAACTCATAACTATTTTGAGATGATGCACATGATCATACTTAGACATTGATTTAACAAAAAATTCATTCAAAAATACTACCAAAAAGGTATCGAAATACTCAAAGAAAATTACTATTAATTAACTCGATAAATACTGAAGGAGAATTGGTTAGACTAAAGGGTATATCACGGTATTCAAAATGACTATACCTTCTCCAAAAGGAAATTTTCTGAATGTTCGACTATTTTACTATAAACTTATTGTAACCCTATGAAGATCAATATTCTTGAAACAATTTTCCCATTTAAACTAATAAGAAATATCATCAATTCAGGTCCCACTATCCAATTTTCCCCTTAATTATTTCTGAGATAGGCCAGTCCTTCTTTTTCACCATTACCATTGTTTCCCGCTATCCCCAACTCGGTCCTTCTAGCATGAAGCTGGCTCCCATTACATAAATCTCAGCAGGTGTTCCCAAGAACCCAAAAAAATGCACCATCAAGATCAAACATTACTCATCCTCTTTAGGATCATTTGAGATTTTTAATGGTGAGGTGTTATAGATAAAGAACTATTTTGAATGTACATTGAGAAAATCCCTCCGAGGTTCTTCCACTGGATCCTGAATGGGAACTAGATGGGGTGCATGTCCCAGGGATTGGGCAGTGAGACTAATCACCTCTACTAGATTCATATCCTCAATAGAATTCACTCACTAAGGATCAGTAGTAGCTTCATCATCAATTTTATTTTCCTGTATTTTTTGTGGCAAGAAGTCACAAAACGTTATTAGAATAAAAGGAGGACATGAGGTTACACTCAAACTAAGAAGAATGACAATTTAACCCCAAAAAGTATAAAAAATAGATTTTTCATTCTACCTTTCCAAATAAAAATTATGAAAATTATTTAACTAATCGATAAGTAATATTTCCCTATCCACCCCTCGAAATATAAGGTTTATTGTAGTGAGAGTTGGCCATGAAGTCAATCAAAACGAACTCATAAGTCCCGAAAAGATTTCAAAATAGCATACTGACATCAAGGAAATATGAAAAACATGCACCTATGGTAACACATTTTCATGAGCCATATTGGGCACCCATGTAACATGATAACCAATCTGGCCCTAACAAGGCCTGATGGGTGTTACTGATCCCCAAGCGTCGTTGACTAGAATCTTGAATCATACCCAAAGGAAGTGGGATTGATTTTTCTACTAACATTGTAGAAGAAAGAGAAGCATGGAAATATTCATATCAAAAGAATCACCATAGAGATTAATGTGCTAGATGTAAAAAAGGCACAAACCATCACATGTACTACAATTAAGTACCAAAAATTAGGAAAAATTGCCCAAGTCCCAACTCATACACAACTAACCATGTCCATAGGTTAAATGTTAAAACCACATGCTAGAGATGCCTTACCCCTCACATACCTAGAAGGAGATAATCTTAAATCACTAAAATGAACACATAGTGTGGGAGACAAAAAAAAGTAAGATATTACCCAAAAACTCCACAATAAAATTCCAATATCAAATTAACATTGAAATTTCTTCCAATGTTCAAATAAATAGGTTGGGCATTTGAAAATCATCTTTACATAAATCACGATTTACATTTCGAAACATGGAAATACTTTATCAATTCATGATTCACATTTCAAATAATGGAAATAATTTTAATATTATGGAATTTAATTTTAAACAAATCGGTTCTTTAAAAAAATTGTACTTGTCACAAAATGGATTAAATAATCACTTTTATAAAAAAAATAGTTTATATAAATAAAACTTCATGTTAAAAAGTGCAAAAAAATTTCATATATATATTTTTTAAATCCAAAAAAGATAGAAACATAGTCATATTCCAAGTAAGAACAATAGTTTTATCCTATAGGGACCCAACATAGTGAAACAGAAAAATATTTACATACATTCCATTATAAAGAAGGTAAATGTGACTCATTAGTATCAACTAAGGGATGTGATGTGCTGATATGAATTTTTAGAACACCGTAAGTCATAATGTGCCTACCAAAATAACCCTCTAACTACCTAAGTCCTTCATGTTCTCTAGTAAAAAATAAAAAATGTAAATTATGTTTAAGACATCTTAAATTGAATTTAAATAACATTCTCCATTTCTAATATGCCAATTTACCCTTTAAAACCCATAATGTGTTTTTAATAAAAAAAATATTCATTTTTAAAAACCTGAAACCCTAATGTTCCCATCAATCCATTTTAATCTTATTTTCACAAATATGGATTTGAAATAAATTCATGAAATTTCACATTCCATTTTACCTAAATAAATTAAATGATTTACTTTTCAAACAATATCCCTCAATTTAATAACAATCTGACAATTCAATAAAATTTGGGTTTTTCATTACTTTCCATCATATAAAATTTTCCATAATAAAATTAACCCATTTCATTAATACAATTTCCATCCATACTATAATTTAAATGAAACAATTTATTTTTTAAAAAGTTTCATAAACACACTCCAATTCAACGGAAGTAAGGGTTTTACTATTTAATGCCAAAAACCCATTTTTCTTAATACGTACTTCTTTTGAATTGTGTATTTTTAGAAAAAAATTGAAAGACATATAAAAACAACTAAGAAATATTATTTAATAATAATAATTTAAATTAAAAAAACCATTTAGGATTAATATAATTTGGGAATCATAACAGAACCACCTACCTCGTAGTTTCTAGATCTCAAAGCGTCAAACCCTTTTTGGGATTTTTTGAGGAGGAAGAAAAACAAAGGAATCCAAGGAAACATGTTTACAATCTAGGTTTAAAACACAAAAATACTGGGTATTAGATCCAAAAATTAAAATTAGGATCCACATAACCAAATGGAGAAATCGAGAGACTACCAAAGATCAATAACAGGATGAGGAAACAAACCAGAAGAGTATCGACCGTCGTTCGTCTATCATCAGATCGCTTTTGGGTGTGATCCAAGGGGAAAATAATCTATATTGGGAGCTCCAAGGGTGGGATAAATTGGTTTGGGTCAAAAGAGGTTTGATGTGGACCTAAAAGAGGGGTTAGAGAAAATTTAATAAAAATCTTAATTAAGGAAAAACCCATTCGCATGTTTTTCTAGGTAGAGGCGCAATGTTTAACCAAATAGCGTTAAACCCATGGACCTGTTTTATATGGGTAACAATGTTTCCTCAAAAAGGGATCCTATTTTGTAAAACAGTGGGAATATTCTATGAGGCCCACTGTCCAATCTTTCTAAATTGTTGTAGCAGGGGACACAGTTTAGAAAACTCTACGCCAGTCATGCGCCAACTATGTAGTACCACAGAAACATCCAATGATTTCATAATTTCACCTGATTCAACCCCAAAAAATTCAACCAAACTATGAATAAAAATGGGGGTTTATTAATACTTGAAAATAGTAACATTATGTTGCAATGGACATATGATTTGACTAATTACAATTCAGTAAGGGAATCACATCTCACTTTTACTTCTCTAAGATATAATCCTTACTGAAACCTTATTACATGAGTTTGGTGTACATACTTCTCATTAATATATAATATCATGAATTTTTTTATATTCACGGAATTCAATGTTTCATTGGATGAACACTAATTTTATTTGGATTACTATTCATCTTATTTCAAAGTGTTTATAGAATTATTAACCCAATTTCCATTATTTGGGTTAAACTAGTACTCCATCGATTGTTTCATTTAGTGCTTATGTGGGAACTGAATTTTGAATGTATTATGTTGTATATCCCATTGTTTCATGTGGATTTAAATTTTATACACATAATTAATTAATTTAATTAATGCTCACACATTCTTTTATGAATAATATCTAAAATGTTTCCTTTTTAATATTTAAAAGGACAATTTTAAAAAAAATATATAGAATGAGTATATTTTCCTACTTTATTTAGGACTTACTATATTTATGAATTTTATACATGTTTTCATGATTAGTTTTAAAGAATTTTATTTTCACTTATATAAATTAATTCCATGAAAAGTGGTATTTCTATAAATAATATCTCAACGATTTTATTATAGTATTTTTATCCAGGTCAACACAATATTGTATCTTATTCTTAATTAATGTTGATCACTTTTGTTTCCCACCAAATTATCACCAACAAAAAAACCACAAAGAATGAAATTCCTGAAAATGGGCATTATCTTTCCATTGAAAGTAAGGGAGAAGAGGATGGTCGAAGACATTTAGAGCCCCTAAAGGTTCATGATCCCACAACCACCTCATGGTCAAATAATTTCTCCATATGTGGTTCTTAGCCCATGAAAATACTTAAAAACCCTCCTCAACAAGCATCCCTTCTTTCCAATGACCGACCAGCGAAGGCTGGATGATCATCCCCTGAGATTGCATAGTTTTTCTTTGAAAAGTTCCTCACAAACCAACCGAAATCCCCGAAAATCACGGGAAGTGAAATCCCAAGGAAGAGACGCCCAGTATTCACAAAGATCACAGTCCAATGAATAATCGAGAAGAATAAAATCCCTAGATTATTTCCAAGCTATCTCATGGGACCTCTTCGCCATAGACACAAAGAACCAAAGATATAAAGAAGAGGAGGCGAGAGGGGTCTATGGTCACTGGAGGACCTGCAGTGCACCCATGAATACACGCGACACACTCCAGCATGTCTTGTGCATCTCATAGAGAACATTATGCTCATTGGCCGCATCACATGTGAACTATATGGAAACTATGTTGCGTAATAATAAAAAATTAATAGTTTTGGCCACAATATGTGCATACTCTCAAATAATCAACATTGTTCAGGAAATACCCCATAGAAAAAATTGAGTAAAAATCGTGGATATTACCTAATAAAACTAGCGTACCACCCAACCCATGTCCAATAAAACAAAGGTGATGAAATGTGAAGAGGTGAGTGGTGACTGCGGTTACGAAATGTTATGTGATGCGCACCTAGAGTAACCATGGAGAAAACATGAGACTTTAGTGTCATTACCACCACACCTCACGAGGTCCCTTTGTCTTGTCAGTTTCACCACATGAAAAAACTAGCTCATGTTCAAGAAAACCCTCGATGCCTTAGGGATGAACTGATAGGTTTTTCAATGAAATACTCACAAATCACCATGTGTCCCATGTCGTCCATGAGAATCATATATGAAAAATAAAGAAATACCCTCAGTGACATACATGAAATCATTCCTGAATATCGACCTTCATCGCATTAAATGATTTATATGGAAACATGGGAGGTGAGTAGGGTTTGAGTTTGCTGAAGGACACGCGACACGTCGAGCGCACACTCAGCATGGACCGTGATACCATGAGACTAGCCATCTAAAGACTCAAGAGTGCCCTTCGTCATGCACATGAATCTCTGGAATACCGTTGGACATGTAACATGATTACATGGACTCCCTTCAAGGTTCGAGTCTTCAATAATCGTCTATAATATGATAAAGGACTGGTGGTCTCGCGACCTCTTAATTTCATGTGATGCCCCACACATGGTCCACCACAGAGACTTGCAAAACCACATAACATCATACCCCACCTCAACTCCATCCTGGACTCATTTTAGATATCCCACAAAAATAGTGAATACATGAAATGGATGTGCCTATAAATTATCTACTCCAACTAAAAACGAGTGTTTGTTGGAAAATATATTTGTGAGTCGGTTGATTGACTAGATTATATATGCTACTCATGTTGATTATTAAATCATTAGATTATACGCACATCAAATCATGTGATTTACCAACTTTTTGCAAGGTAATACACAAGTCGACTACTAGATCTGTCATGCATCATGCATAAAGTACTTCCGGAGATCAATCAAAGGCATCACAATGGACTCCTGGTGAGACATGATAATTCCACATTGCATGTATTCGGTATCACGCATGACCAAAAAAAACACTGAAACAAGACGAGTCACTTGCAATGTAGGTTTAACATTTTGGATTCAAAGTGGAAAACTAAAGCGGAGGACATGATCGCATACCTCAATGGGAATCGCGTGTTCCATCCAAAGACACACAATAACACCAAGTCACGCCACCCATTTCTCGAAACATACCTTACTCATGTAATTTGAGACATGTGGAATGATCCAGACATGCTGAGATACGCATTCTAAACATTTTGCGAGCACCACCTAGATCCCAACAAACCTATGGGTTTTTCACAATGGACTTGCAAGATCTTTCATATGAATCTCTTGACTAATATGACAACACTTACTCACATCATAAGAGTCTCTTCGACACATATGTATAGGACAACACAACTCACTTGCCCCCCCTGGATCCCACAAAACCCATGACATGCTAGCTTGGACTCACGATGTCTCCCAGAGGTGTCATACAAGACATGAGACTCCCCATGGATAAGCAGACCTAGACTCGATATGTCTCCCTGAGTTGTTGTCCAAGACATGTGACACCCCCTGGGACATGCCAGTTTGGATTCGCGATGTTTGCTCAATGTTTTGGCAATGACATGCGACACCCCCAAAACCACATTACCATGTCTCTCAAGACACCCCCCATATGTGTCATTCCATGTCACAAGATGACTCCTAGGGTATGCCAACAAGATAACAAGACACCGTCCATATATAAAGGCCCATTCATCAGGGAAACCATATTGTGAAAGCCCTATCCTTAATGAACTATGAGGACTCTGATTCCCGCTATAACCGGGATACATAGGACAACTTCATAAAGGCTTGAGCTTGACATCTAATATCTCAAGTACTACAAAATATGTAAATCTTTTATCTATATGACAGGAGGCTGATAATGCACTCCCTATAGTTTCTCACTAAGATCATGGATTAAGTGGTCTTAAGGGGTGAAATAATAACCTCATTATGCATCATTAATTTGGTATCCTCAACGTGTATGTCCCAATGCTAATTTATCTATGTGGATTTTCATTTCTTTTCAATAACCAGAATATTATGGAAGCCTCAAAATGGATAAATCCCTTCCTCGGAATATCTACCACCTCTACACACTGGATCATATCCTCAAGCACTTGGTTATGTAAATTTTAAACATAAGTGATTCCACACTATCAAAAAATTATTGAGAACCTCAAATACATACAGTTGAATCTCAGTCTATTGTACATATAAGAAAATTAAACCACATATATTTTTTTGGTTAAAGGCCCCATAACAAGATTAAGGGGAGATTCACGAACATGTTTTAAATCTATACGAGAGTCTCGGAGTAGGAAACAATCCCCCCCCCCCATAATGGGTGTGATGAGCCCGACCTCCCATCCTCTCAACCAATGATAGTTTCTAAGAATCGTTGGGCCTCAAGAACAAGATGAAATATGACCTTTGGAAATAAATTATACACTCATATATGGATGGGGGAACCATTGGGAGTGTCCATGAAAAGTAAAATGTTAACGTGACAAGAAATACCCATTGAATTCCATGAAATATCGTTGAAACAAAAATGGTGAACATGACATGAATCTATAAAATAACCAAATGACCATTTTATAATTAAACGAGCTATGTTTCGTTCCCATCACATGAGAATAAATTGATAGTCTCAATGTGAACCTCCTGGGACACATTTTTAGTAATTTATATATATGGAAAATCAGTAATACCATGATAAATCGGGATTCCTATAAGTCCATACTCATGTTGGTGAGTGCACACTAGTAGAATGGTCAGAAAGAGAATACATTAAAATTGTGTTAACAATGCATATGTCAATTTGGATTATCATGCCTATGAAATGGAACTAACGGGTTACCTTATTCCTTGTTGTATGTATGATTTCAGACTCCCGATTCGAGAAAACTTCGTCATCTTCCACCACTCTTTCTGAAACTTCATCTATCATTGTGACCCCAAGTGTTGTAAAAGGGTCTCGCCTACAAAACGACTCCAAAAACAAGTAGAAAACATGATAATTTAAGAGTACCAATAATATGACATTATCCTGGCTATGAAATTTTTTTGTGATATTTTTTATGTGCGGCAGCCAGATAGTCCACATTGCTCGATGAATGTCGCTGCTAGGCCAGTGGCCCCATCATCACGACCATTCACTTCAGGAGAAAATCACAAGAGTGTTACAAGAGCCACCTTCTGTACCTAATAACGGTGGATCAAGTGGCTTGATCCAGATCTCCTACACTCCATGAACCACTGAGGTGGGTTCTTTCTATCTGTCACCAACATAATCATCATACTGGTACCTATCAGACACATGCTAAGGGAACCTTTCAACAGACAACCATCTCGGATTTCCATGAATGGGATTCACCAAGAAAGACCCATCGAATGAAGAAGATGTTGTATACCTAAGAAGGGGAGAATTTCTCCACTACTATCAAAAATGAACTCTAGAATACTATGGTGGGGACCATCCAGTGGGCTCATATACCTACTCACCATGAACAATTTTATGGGCATATTCCTACAACAAAAATGGCATATAATTATACTCCAACACTCATACATAAAACCCATGGGAATATCATGATGGTACATAGAAGAAAGAAGTGGTAATATATCCCTACCTAAATAGAATACACCGATCAATAGTTTATGGAAATGGAGGACATGTAGACTTATATTCCTACACAAACATTTCTAAAGTTCCAATACATTTCAGCAGTAGCTAAAGAACTCCACCCACATATTTTGGCACCGTTGAAGATTAAGGGGTTGGTATATTCTCTAATCTCAATAGCCACGATGACTCAACAAAATGATAATCATGATCAAGTGGTTGTACCATAGAAAGCACACATGCTTCCTCCCACCTGGGAGGACTATCAGTATATACCGATGAAGGGATAGGTATCCGACGAGGCTCAAAATCTTGTTCCAAATAGGACCAACAAGGTGAGAGTGGCACACACCTTAGGACTGGGGTACATGCCTATTGAGGAAGTCATGCTTCATGATCTAAAGGCCCAGGATCAGGCCCATATACCCATTATGGATGAGGCTTACCAGGTGAGTGTGACACAAGACATGCGACATGCATTTATTCTTTTCAGTGAATCTGCCATGCATACACTAGTAGGGTACAAAAGCAAGGAACATATTTTCTCTTCTACCGACAAATGACTGTGCCAGTGTTGTTATGATGAAATATAACAAGATTCTCATATTCATTCTCCCATTATTGAGGTCCATTGGAATATACTGGTGGGGAATTCATATTAAACCAGGCATATATTCTTGATCCAACTAAGGATTACCCAGTGATAGTGGAACATGACTCAGGACATGCTCATATCCTTGTCAATAATGAGGCATCAAATCGATATATCCTGATAGCTCCTCATTTGTGGGATCATATCCCCATAGAACCCGGTGGTTATATGCAAATTCTAGAAATCTCCATATAGTAGGCCCATGTCTCTACCATACCACGAAAGGCAGGATGACATAGTCCAACCATGATGTAGAACACCACTTAGAATTATAATATGCTGAATTCCAGGTCCTTGAAGTTGTTCGAGACACACTCTCTACACCATAAGGGTCAGTCAACACTTCTATCTATGTGAAATTTTGATATGTTCATTACTGCAATAGTATTCCTTGTGGTAATGTGGAGATAGATCACAGGGATGCTACTCCTGACATCCACCATGGTCAACCACCCCACGTCAATATATCCAATGGGAAAGGTTATCATCCCAATTTCCATACACCTCCGTATAGATAGGTGAACCAAACATCGAAACCTTCGTATAATGTGGTGCTCAAAATATCAGGAACATCTATATATAGTTCCCCAACAGTATCCAGTAGCACTCTATACCTTTTAGATGGAGATCATCAGAGTCATATTCTGTGGTTTGGACAAATTGTGGCATGTAAGTCTAATGAAGAAGAGGCAGACAATAACACTTGTAGATAGTTAGCAGTAAATAACATCCCCGTCATGTTCTGGCCCATAGCTACTTCCAGCTATGAGATCCACGAAGAGATAGAAGAGGATTTCCTTCCTTATCTATGCCAGAATATGTGGGTCACTTATCAATGATTGATGGATCAACATCTCCCTTATCCAGGATACAAGTGTCACCTCCAAACCATGAGGATATTCTGTTTCAAGCTTCGCATATCTTCTATTTCCATGACCTGAGATAAAAAAAGTAATCCCAATAAAAATTTACAGCACGCTTTCCGCCATTTCCTCATGAAAAGTTAGAAGATGATCTTTGAAGCCATGGAAGGAAACCAAATTTGTGGATGTGGATAATATGTAGAATTAATCATTACCAATCCCCTGGAATAAAAAATCCCCTCGAACATGAAATCCAACAAAGTTATAGCATCCGAAAAAGTCTGATGATTGGGGAATGATCGATCTAGTTGGTCGCTACAACAGAATTTCCTCTGTCAAAAAATTCCCAGACATCAAAGGCATGGAGAGAGGATGGACAAAAAGACTTCAAAGTAGTCCCCTCAATATAATTGGATGATGTTCCAGAAATAGAGATCAAAATTATGATCACCTAGACAACTAAATGTATGGAGCGATCCTCAACATGGACTTCCTTCAAAGCCAGATATCATGCAAGCAAAACTGTGCACATCATGGAGACCCCAGTAGCCGCCACTATGGCTGTCATCAAGGAGAAGAGTCGGCCCCTTAGGCTAAGAGAACATTTTACAATAGCTCAACCACTCAGGTTATTAGTCCATGAGAAAATTCAGTACATGATTACAACAGTCACATGAAAACACCATCCCACAGGGCTGGGGAAATTTACATCTCATTCGCCACCTCCAAATCTATCACACCATAAATGAACCCGAGAAACATCAATGATGATTCCAAATCTACCCTAGCCCATATGTATAAGGGAGTTTTTGACATCATGACCACCATAGAAGAAATCAATGTTCTTTAGTTTGGGATTAAAAGATCAATGGTCGAAATCCCACCAGTTCCCCTCGTCACAAGAAAAACCACTCTTAGTAGACACTTATTCAAAAACCTCAAATGATAATTCCCTTAAGTTAACCATTCATACAGCAAGATTAGACGAGTGTACAATGAAAGCAGTTATGACCCGATTGTTATTCTAGCCAAAATAGCTCAATTAGGACAGGGGTTTGAGTGTCAAGCCTAATGAAAGCCTAATAGAGACGTCATTATATGTGGAAAGCAATGGAACAACCAAAATTAATCGATATGCCACTATGAAATCTGCCACAATTAACATGGAAGAAATCGATCAAAATCCTAATGTAGAGGATCACAACAGGGAATACATACCACAGGGGGAGGGTGATTTGGATGTACCAAATCATGGTGCGTGCACCTAGAATCAATGAATGATCCAGAATTTGGCACATAAATATTAGCATTTTCCACCTCCTCAGCAGAACATCTCTACAGATAGAGGGAAATAAGAGATCGTTTCTAGGTTTTCATATTCAGAAACAAATTTCTCATAATATGAGAGACAGAGATGAGTTCTCCAACTTCTCAATGATGTGATACTTACAGGAAATATTTTCATTGGGTATCATCTCTAGCTAGAGGCATATATTCCCTCTAATATGGATAATATACAATCTAGAGAAGAAACTAGATATCATATTGGCTTCGAGTATATAAAACAAATCCATTGAAATGAGGAATTCAAAAATGAATAGGAATTCCCCCCACTATGGTGAAATCCTCACCCTCTATGGTAAATCCCCAATCATATAAAAATTATTAGAATAGTGAGAGATGAATGTAGGGCCACCTAGTTGGCCCCCACCTAATCCTTACAGATGGGAAGTGACTCAGATGGTAGTGCCCCCAGAGCTGCTCACTGCCATTTAATCCTTCACTACACTCATGGAATCCATGGAAGGGAGACACGCACAATTGCAACCTGAGAAGACGTCATACCCAAAATGGGTAGATGATACACATCCTCCTCCCAATTTTGGCAATCCAGCTTTCCCCACCTTCAATAGTGCAGGGGGCATGAGAAACATCTCACACACATTATTTCTTGATGAGGGCTGATGATGTGACATCATGATATGTTTTAGGTTACCAAACTAAGGTGACTCACACTTACATTGACATGGCCTTCCATCATCTTGTATAAAAGTATGCCTGTATAGTCTATCACATGATGTGAAGACCTTCACCGTCAATTCTATTATGAAATCAGCTCAAAACTGAGGAAGATGATGATTTTTGACCTGATGAACTACAAGTAGAATGAGAATGAAAGTGTTTTTGACTTCATAGCATGGTGGAAGGATCTGTCCTATTTTCTCAGCATAGCTCCCTCACAAGATGAACTGTAAAAACTCTATGCTGAAAATATCAGGGCTGAGTTGCATACATCCCTAATCACCGTGAAATATCCACGTGGACTCCAAAAATTCACTGAAATATCACAAAGTCATGAATAAGATATCTAGAAAACCCAATCAATGTCTTATATCATGCTCAAAATGCAAGGGAAAATGTCATGAAAAGCAGAAGGTGTGGTTGTCACCCTCAATCCTGCAACAGTCCAAGCACCCAGACATGCTATGAACTTCCCAACACCCCCCTTCTAACTGATGGAAACCACAAAATCACCCTCATCTAGACACACAAAGAAACCAGGTATTCACGAGATTCTAGAAACGGATGAATAAGGCGTACTCCTTCCAAAATGAGAAAGTCTCAGTCTACTCCGTAGAAGCTATGGAGAACAACATGCACATGCTTTCATATCCCATGAAGCCCGATGATGTCAATCTCATCGACCATCTAGATTACATCCCTTTCCACACAAGGCTGGGAAATAATATCCATAATTTGTTTTCTATAAGGATGAAATAGAAGGTATGATCAACCCTGGATAGGTGACATTAGAAAATTTTCCATAATATGTTGCCTACATAACAATTTCCCTGTTAGAGGAAGATAAAGGATGGTAAAAAATTCCTACTAGGAAAGAATAGAATATCAAAAAACTGGATGTCTCATAAAATAGTTTATTGATCCCATGAAACCCTCAAGGCGTAGATGAAAAGACTCGCAACATCTCCACCACATAAAAAGGGATGTATGATATAACCTCTATGTCTGAGAATGACCACCAAAAAATGAAATAAATAGTGGAAGAAGAGTCATATCCTACTTAAATGTAGTCTTTAACTCTCAAAGATTTCTTCCCTCCAATATATGTTGCACGAGAATCGCCTCTCCTAATAGAATCCTCATTAATTGAACAAATCATATTTAGTTAAATCTACATGATACAATTGACGAACCTATTTTCTGATGATGAGTACACCATCAAATATGGTTTTCCCACATATAATACCAGAATGAGAGACCACATGTGTTGAAGATGAGGATATAGGGGATGTATAGAGATGGCTGGATTCAGTATCTTTTTTATAACCCCACATAGGACTCTTATTCTACCGATACACACTGGTAAGCACTCTGGCAAGCTTGAAGGTGGTAGTGAGGTGCCTCAAAGCCCTCCAGTAGCTGCCCACAACTGATTGTCTGGTTTGACAATTTAGTAGGGATTGAACTTGATCAAACCTAGCCATAGGAAATGGCATCACAACATATCCCCCTGGTGGTGGATATTGCATTGACCTCCACACATGCCCATAGTCCATCGACCTCAGCTTCTCCATCTCCTCAGCCGAATTCCAAGGTGTATCCACATATCAGGAAGCGGTGAACTATGAAACATAAGTATAGTGTTCTGAAATACCTACCCCTTGTCCCAACCAAGATCTAATTCCTTGAGGTGCTTCATCATTCCAAATAACTCATGGATTAACTTATTGAATCCCTCGAAATCACATGTTAATTTGAGATAGAAGTCACTACAGCTGAGGTCTATTGAGAAGAAACCTTGTCCTTAGGATTAATTGTTCCCATTTCATTAACTGACCAAGATCTAGAAGAGTCCATCCAAAGGAAAATCTGACCCTTTTACATCTGAGGTAGGTTACATAATGTCAGTGTTCAAAGGGTGTTGATAGGTAATGGATATGGGATAAATATCATCTCATCCCAGACCCTCAGATATTTGGGGTATAGTGAAGAGGAACTATCCCCAACAAAGATGAGCATCTATGGGTATGATAAAAGTGATCATTGGCCTATAAAAAACATTAAGATATAGACCCAATTTAAGGATCTCATGTCTGATGTCATGTTCATGGTTATCCAACAAGACACCACATACAACATCTTTCCTGGAAGGCCCTAGCTCCATAGCAACTCCATAGTCCCCTCAACATTCCATAAAAGTTTGAAGTACCCCATCAATGTAATGGTTAGAACACACCATGGTGAAAATTGTCCTTCAAAACATGAAGAGACGTAAATTTTGAAGCATACTTATACAAGAAGGGTTGAAAACAACCAATATATTATGATTTTAAATAGGTTTCCAACCGAAATGTCTTAGGGACCGCCCCTGTAAATACGTGGATCATTGTTGATGAATAATACGTGATCCACATAAAAATGATTGAAATAGAAGGACAAATAAAAAAGGTAAAAATCTCTCTTATCTTTAGAAGAAATCACCCACAACATCTATCTTCCAAAACCAAGATTGCAGGAGATGATGAAATTTTATTCGATAATCCCCCTCACGCTGATTGTGACAGTGATTCTCCGAAACTGCCATCCTCACCCTGAGTTGTCCCCATGGATACGGGTATAGAAGAGGATGGGTATGATCTCAGAAACACACCTCTAACAATAGAGTATGGTGATTCCACAACAATAGATGATCTTAGGTAGATAAACCTTGGGATAAAAGAAGTTCCATTACCTAATTTGATTATTTATTCCATGCTTCCTGAGTAGTAGGTTATGTAAATCACATTCTTAAATTAGAAAAAATATCTGTTTTCCTTCAACTATACAAAAATTCCCATATTGAATCTAGATTTATGTCATCACTATCTTAGAATACCAAAAGATCATTGAGTCATCATGAACTAAGATTGAAGAATTCACCACTCCCATGCCCCAAATATAGTAGCATAGGTCGAAAGGTTGATCAAATAAATCTTCATTTGAGAGGTAAAATACCCCAAATGGGTTTCCAACATCGTCCCCATCATGAAAAATAAAGGGCAAACCACGGTCTGCAATGATTTTAGAGACCTTAATTGGCATTTCCTGAAAAATGATTTTCCATTACCAATCACAAAACAGTTGATGAACATAACTACTGTATTCCAAGACCTTTCATTTATAGATGGGTACTCAGGGTATAATCAGTTCAGAATGCACACTGAGGATAAAGAGGCCACTACCTTTATGGAACCCTACGGGATATTTTTCTACCAGGTCATGCCCTTTGAATTAATGAATTTCAGCATCACATATTTGTGTTCCATGCATCATATCTTTAATAAATTCTTGGGGAAGATATTATAGTGTTATGTCAATGACCTGGTAATCAAATCATGACAGTATTGTGATAAGTTCAAGTATCTCCAAAAAATATTTGGTAAATTGCTACCACATAGTATGAAAATGAATCCACTGAATTGTGATTTTAGGGTATCATTAAGAATTATACGTAGATTTTTGGTACGCCACTCTGTCATTGAGGTTGACTGAAAAAAGACCAGTTCGATCATAGAAATGTTCCCCCTAGTAACCTCAAATAACTTATGGGTATCCAAGGGATCCTCACCTACATTCGGAGATTAATATCCAACCTGGCT
Source organism: Viscum album (assembly GCA_963277665.1). Lineage (NCBI taxonomy): Eukaryota > Viridiplantae > Streptophyta > Magnoliopsida > Santalales > Viscaceae > Viscum > Viscum album. The sequence goes on from OY728137.1 coordinate 2,051,188,779, forward strand.
GGAAAAGGCCTCCCCTTCATGAGACTGATGAAGAAGGGAGTCACATACCACTGGGATGACGATTTTCAAAAATCCTTTTAGAATCTCAAGAAGTATATGTTCAACCCACTGGATTTGATGCCACTGGTGGTGGGGAAGATGATCATCTTATATATGGAATCCATGTAATTCTCACTAGGTGGCCTCCTCACTCAAAAATAAAAACGCAAGGAGCAAGAATAGTCTCTACTACCACATCCATACAATGATGGGTGCTAAGACAAGTTATTCAGATGTCGAAAAGAACTTCCTTGTGCTCATTTTCGTAGTTAAAAAGTTAAGGCATTAAATATATCATCATAAGATCCACCAAGTCACTCATATCAACCCACTCATGTACAACCTTGTCCTCCCTATGTTGAATAGGTGTTTATCTTGGTGGGCAGTCATCTTGATGAAATATGACATCATGTTCCTATCACAGAATTTAGTAAAAGTTATATCCCTGGATAAATTCTTTGTGGCACATCCCACTCTAGAATGTGAACTGAAATACATAGAACTCCTTGATGAAGATGCTTTATATACCCAAGAAACTAATCAGACATGGGAGATGAATTTTGATGGTGCCTCTCAGATTCCTACCAGCAAAATAATGGAGAACCTAAAACTCAACCAAGTTGTCCTAGGGGTCATATTTATCTCCCCTAATAAAACAATTTTTACCTATTGTTTCTCACTGTTTGAAGGATTCACGAACAATGAGGTTGAGCACTAATCTCTCATCATTGGGTTGGAACTATAATTACATTTTCACATAGCCTACATGAAAATCAAAGGGGACTCATATCTAGTGATAAATCAGATCAACAAAGAATATTCCATCAAAAAGGAAGAACTAGCCCCTCTCAATGGTTATGTTAGGGGAATAATAGTGGAATTACCCATAGAGCCCACATTGCATTATATCCCTAAATAATTGAATTCTCATGCCAACACACTGGCTAATACATAAGATGTCTTGGTAGATCCTAGTCAGAAGGAAGAAACCTTCCAAGTAATGCATTGGATAATGGTATCATCGATTATCATGTGTTATATTAATTAAATAAATCAGATCATCGCCACCCCAGAGTGTGATGAACCAGTGACCAAATCTAGTAGAATTAATCCCATAAATATCTATCTTCAAGATGTTACTATTCTAAAGAATCAAACTAGAATGTAAAAAATCCATCACTGAGCAGAAAACATCACCTTGTAGGATGGTTCAAATGATCCTGAAACTCTCTAAAATCATGGATTTTAAGGAATACTACTAAGTTGCATTGAAGGAAAGAAAATTTTCACCATTAGAGAATAAGTAAATGTTGGATCCTGCAGCGCCCAACAATATGGAACCAGACTTTCCCACTAGATCAAAATGATGGGGTTTGGGTGAGAAAGCATGATACAAGACTGCTTGGAAATTCACCAAAAAATTTAATTCATGCCAGATTCATTGAAAAATCATCTTTCAATCCCCATTATTTTTGTACACAACTAAATACACTCAATCATTCACTGTTTTGGTGATGGATATTTTAGGTCCACATCCCCCAGCCACATCCAAGAAGTTCAAGTACATCCTTACAGCTACAGAGTTCTTCTCCAAATGGGATGGGGTGGTACATCTCCAGGAATCCAAGATGAAGAATGTCATTAACATCTTAATGTCCCACATCATCACTAGGTTTGGAGTCCCTCACGCGATATTTATAGAAAATGACACATACTTCTATTCTCCAGAGTTAAAGAAGATTTTTATGGAATATAACATCGAATCCAATCACTCATCGCAATATCATGAAATAGATAATGGATAGAGAGAGGCATTCAAAAAGACTCTATCAGATATAATACATCAGATGGTGAACGAGGATATGAAGTCCTGGTTGGAAAAACTCCCCCATGATTTATGGGTTACCATACCACCACACATATTTGTACACAAGAAATTCCATACTCATTGGTGTATGAGACTGAGGGGGTGCTACTCATAGAGTTCAATGTTACCTCACCCAGAATAGTGTTTCTTGGGAAACTATTGGATGATGAAAAATATAAAAAAAATTGGATGAGTTCGAGCGGCTAGATGAGAATAGGTTGCACACACCGTATAAAATTGAAAGCCACTAGAACTATATAGTAGGGCCTTCAATAAAAAAGTTCACATTCGTTCGTTCCTCTACATTGAATTGTAGATATCTATATAAACCCTGATGATACCAAGGTAGAATCCCCCAAAGATGGAACCCAATTGGGAGGGACCCTATTTTATACATATGGTCTATCATAATGGATCCTATTCACTGGTCACCATGGAAGGGGGGCCTGTCACACCACACACCAATGCGATATATCTCAATAAATACATTGCATAATCACATGAAATAGGGAATTCAAGTTGGTGTATTTCCCATACACATTCTTTTCACATGATGGTAAACTACATGGAATGTCTCGCACATGACAACAAACTATGCTGCGAAGTCCATGCCATAGGATGTTAAACTACATGGTGTCTCTACAACATTGTACGGATTTATTCACATACTTATGGGTAACGTAGGGATGACATGATATTAGGTCTTGGCCCAGCCACCACATGACATAAATTACTCCGATCCTATTCTCTATGCTTCGGAATAATGGGTAGTTTTCTTGTCAATATTGTTTTCTTGTATTCAGAATAGATCACGTGGTCTTAGGAATGTTGATAAGGGTTTACCTACACAAAACAGGGTTTGAAGGCTTAGGATGAACCCATTATCATCATCAATATAGGGAGATAAAGAGGATTACACAAGTCCTCACCACATGATGTTAAACTTCATGGTCAATTTACCCTAAACAACATGAACATTTATTCTTTTCTGGACCTCATTTGAGAGGGACACCATCACTGGTGTCAGTCTAATACTGTTCCTTCTTTTCAATAACCACATGAGGCTTCATTATCATTATCAATGAGATATATAGTGACACCAAAATATTTATTTATTGGCCCTCCATTGTATTATCTTCCATTCACATTGGGTGATCCAATATCATTACCTCATAACATAAAACAACATGGACCTATAACATCCATCCCATTCACGTCATGTGACATTCGTCCTCCCCACATGATGCTAAACTAAATGGAATATCAATAACTACATGTGGGTTGATTCCCATACTCATGTGATATGTAGGAATGGCCAATAATTTTTTCTTGAGTCCATCCATAGGCCCCTTTGACCATTCCAGGCCCCGTGAACTTATTCCCCTTCAGTGCTACATGGAATGGTGTGGGTCCCTTTGGTCCCCATTCATGTCATGATTGTTTTACCATACCACACACATATCTTTCAGGGAAATATAATCATTTTTTTCCTGATACACAAGATGAATAATTACTTCAGATCCCTTCTTCCTTAACACATGACATTAAACTACATGGAATGGTATGGGTCACATTGGGCCTCATTCATGTCAGTTCCTCCATAGTCCTCCATGAATGACATTAAAATGCATTGAATATAAATAAATACATGTGGCTTGATTCATGCCCTCATAGTATATGTTATAATTACCATGCATTTTGTATTTGGTTCAAACGCCATGCACCAAAAATAATTCAATCTACCTTTTGACCTCTTGGCCCATGTCCTCTCTCGATGTGCACATGATGTGGTGTACACCTTATTTATCCTAATTCACATCCGATATATTTTTTCATGCGACACATGTCCTTATTTGGGACAATATCTCTCTATTATACTAGATGCATGATAATAAACCACATTGGAACCCTTCTTCCTCAATACAAGATGTAAAACTACATGGAATCATGTCCCACAACATAATGATAAACTGTTTAGGTCATCATCCACCTCCCCAGCTTATCAAAGGACCATAAAATCCTTAACATGGCCAACCAGACAAAAAAGTGCTTCCATCAAAATTTTAACCACCCTAACCCCTGACCCACACTTCATGTCTCAAGCATGTCGGGTTGTCGCAGACCATCTATTAACCTGAAGGAAAAAATTAATTTCCCCACAAGCCCATGAAATTGATGCGAGGGATCAGACACACCAATCGGTGATATCTTGGCCCAATATAAGGGGATTTCTGATTCTTATGATCCTGACATCACTAAGGAGGAAACCATCACCCCATTGTGTTATAGGTTACCCTATAATTATCATCCTTTATCCTCGCACATGACCAAAGTACCTTGATCCCGGATTTACAACATCTCCACCGCCCTCTTAGAAGGATGATGGAATACTCTTGACCCTAGGTATCCTAATAAGCCACTAGTGTATCATCCCCCATAATAGGTCCAAGTGGTATGACCATAAAATTATCACACCATGGTCAAATAAATACAACCTTAAACAATACCACATAATGGTCAAAATTTGTAGACCATAAACATCTAATGAAAGAGTCACAAAACATGTTAGGTTGAAAAATTGAAAAGTGAGATGTGAGAAAAAGTTGAGTATGCACCCACTATTCTCATCATTTCTAGAGTTAATGAAAAAAAGAGGGCACAAATAAATAAGTCATAAATCTTGTAGGGGCTATTATGTAGCCCCATGAAAAGAAAATCTATTCTGGCTGGACATGCAGGTCGATGAAAAAATAAGATTAATGATTTTTCACATCTCCTCACCCTGAGAATATGTCGATAGGTGGTGGAACTACTTTTAGGGTACTCGATCCCTTCTTCGATATTAAATTTTCCATATATCTCACATCATCATCTAAAATGTACTAGGACACAAAATATCTTTCATTTACATTAAAGTGGAAAAGATAGATCTCTCTACATGGCCATGCTATTGATTCAAGGGATTAGACCCACAATCTATAGACATCGTGTCCCGGTGTAAAAGGCTTTCTGATTCTTGTGAGCCAGACATCATCATGGTGGAAACCAACACTCCACTGTGTTATAGGTTACCCAAGAATGATTATCCCATATCATCCTAATGAAATTATAACTTTGTACTATGATTTATAGTCCCCATACAAGAATATGTAACCGGATTTGATACCCTCAACATTTCATCTCCTTGTTTTGTACCAATTCTCAAAGGTGAAATGCGACACATCATTCTTGAACCTTTTGATGGATCATGCCTCATGAGTCGAAACCACAAGGTATAGAGATCAGAATATTAAATTAACATAAAAGTATCACTAAGGTGATTAAACCCTTCTTAGATAGCCTTCCTTCCATATACAACTTCATCAACTTGTTGTTTGATCCATCATAAATATTTCACATCCCCTAGAATAGAATAGATATCTCTCTGTTTGGCCATGTTATTAGTGAAAGTCCTCAGACCCACCAATAGGAAACATCTTGGCCCGATATAAAAGGAATCATAATCCTTGTGAGCCTCAATTATACCGTGGAGGAACCTGACACCCCAATAGTGTTAAGGGACATACCCAGAATGTCTACCCCGTTCCATATCACTCGGAATAGAAGTTTTGTATGGTGACATACATCACCCACATTCAAACTATCAAGGCAGTCCTAGCTTCCCTAGTATTTTTCCCTCAACCATTTCCTCCCCATGAATATTTCATAGCCCATGGAAAAGAGTGGATATCATTTTTTCTTGGCATTGCTATTTTTTCATACAGAATGTAATCCTTCAACTAAAGACATATCATTCTTCTAAGAAAAAGAACTATAATCTGTGTCAGCCCCGACAACACCACAACCAAACTCATAACCCAAGGGTGTTTTGAGTCACCCCTGGTTTTCCTACAACATATTATATAAATGATCTAGTGGTATGAATTTAAACTACAAGGCAAACCAAAACTCCATTCAGTAAGACATTAAACTACATGTAATCCCAATGGTCCGAGCTAAAAAACCATAAACAAAAGAAATAGATGGTCTAAGCTAGAAGACCATAAAGTAAAGAAACTGATTGTACATGATATAATACACAAAACTAAACAAATATATGGTATGAGATTATAAACTAAATAAATATATGGTCTAAGCTAAAAGACCCTAAACTAATGCAACAGATGGTCTGAGCTAAAATACCCTAAACTAACGCAACTGATGGCTTGAGTAGAAAAACCCCAAACTAATGCAATAGATGGTCTGATCTAAATGAACTAAACTAAATCATGTGATAGTTATATGGGAGGCTTTATATACAACCCTATCATGCACAATATTCATTCCAATGATATAAAATGAACCCGTCATTCGGGACATATCTCATGCTCTGATGATTTCCCTGCATGCCTGGCATATATGCTCATTCACCATAATGAAAAGGACAGAAAACCATAGAGAATACATGAATTATAAAAACAATTAAATGTCATGAAAATCATATAGAAATGAATAAAGATGTGTGAAATCATATAAAGAACAACAACTCGGTTCATCAAATCCACATAATAGGTGGGATCTCCACCCACAAAAGCCTCTCCTATAGATCAAAATCTAATTGAAAAATTCTGCAACCATCATAACATCAGGTCGTTGACTGGGTAGTTATGAATCATAAAATTGAATATTATTTTAAGGTTTATTTAAATTATATAAAAGACCCTAGGTCTTCTCTAAAAGAGAATTAATATGTTTAGAGAATGTATTCTTAAAAAATACTAAAATAAGGTGTATTTTTGGATATAGATTTTAGAAACTAACTTAATTTAAAGAGTTTAGTAGTCTATAATGAAGTATATTTTGAAAAATTTCCGACATAAACAACTTTAATGTATATAATTCTTAGATATTATTAAGGATTATATGTACATATATGGATGAATTTATTCGGCATCATGATTACTACTCAAGTTTTTACATCAAATCACATTGAGCCAATCCTTGATATAACAATCATATAGCCAAGGTAATAAATCTCACGCATGGTATAACAACATCCAAATAATATTGAAATATCTAATAAGTGGGCAAGAAAATGATTATTGTGCTGTACAGTTGGAACATCACAAGTCACGTACTCAAAACATTAAACTGATCAGTTAATAGTAAATAGCATTTCATTCCATTAAATCAAAAAAAGAGTTATAACATGAAAAATTTTAGATATATAAAAATAAAATGTTTTCAAACTAAAAATACATCAAACCAATTGTATTAAACGCTCCATAACTATCAATATAATATGTGTAGCTCCCTCACAATAAACACCCCCAATTTTTTCCAATATCAAGAGTAGGAATATTATGTGGAACTCCTTATTCATCCTTGATCCCCATATAAGGATAGAGGCATTCAGAACATCTAGGATGAATAGAGTAATCATCTGGAACTCCAAATTTTATTATTTTCTTCACGTTTTAACTAGAATGTGAGGTTCCCATGGTGCTCTTTTATAGCCAAAATGGTATGTGGTTTTTAACTCATGGGTTTTGTGATACCATTTGAGTCTCGGTTTTGGATAAGTAAATGACCATATCACAACATAGAAAAAGGATGGGTGTTTTTCAATACTAATGAATATATCCCTATCAAATTTGGTGGCCATTGGACATTTTTATTAGGAGATATTTTTAAAATTACCAACCTTACATTTGAATTTAGGCAGATTCTCTTCCCTAGATAGATTGGTTTGGATGGGCCGCCAGATGGACTAATTGGGATTTTAATTATTGATATGGTTTTAATATCATGATGTTTTGGATCATAAAAAATATATTAATCCCATTTAATGCACATATTTCCCGTAATTTAAAAAATAGTTGATAGGTGTCATTGGGCATCAATGCAGTTTGACCCATTTTCCTTTTGCATCATTTTCAGGGTCCCCAAATCTTCTACACCTTCAACGAAATTATCAGAACCAATATAATTTCTCTTTTTAATAGTGATAAATTTTTAATAATTCAATAAAACGTGATGTGAAATTTGAAAATTTTATGGGAACTTATGGTGAAAATTAAGTTTAATTCAATGGTGTTAGGGTAAAATAAAAAAGTGAATTATAGTGCGATCACTCAGCCAAGTCTTTGAGATCAGTAAATCTTAGCTCTTGTTGAACCGTAATCGACGTAGTTGATTAGATGAATCAGTGTCTTCCTCTTCACATCATTGTAACTCCTCCACTATGGAAACTACATCCTCCCAAGATCTTTCTAATGTGTCCAGAAGTCGTTAATATTCCAACATAGGCTTTTCTGATGAATGGGGAACACGATGAAATCAGGACATATTTGTTTAAAGAAGACCAATATTATATTATAAATGAACTATATGATACCCCTCAACATTAATCACATCTTGGTGTGGAACAGAATCCATATTTCATTTATTATCTTCTTTCATAGCTCAACACTATTCTAGTTTTTCTGAGGAGGAAGCTTTAGTAGCTTCCACCCTCAATTCATGCTCCCTCCACTATTCAAATAAAGAGATTAAATCCTTCACCTATGAATGAGGAGTAGAGTGATCAAATCCTTCATATCCAAGGTTATGAAAAATGAATTGAATATGTCATAATCGTTAACCCATCCATTGGGTGTTTCGACAACAAGATACAAATCTCTCTCCACATCTACCCCCACATCAATTTATAGAACGCCACAGAACCATGGTCATGATTTTGGACTACCATTGGAACCACAACATATTCTGGAATGAGATCTCTCAAGGGTAGGTATGTTCACATATTCTTCGATGACATGGGAAGAGAACCATCCTCAACATTGGTAGAATCAATTGGAGGGAATATCGAAGGGACAAGAACTAAAGACTGAAATTTTTTAAGTGAAGGCACTACAAGAGTAGGTGAAAGAACGTGTTAGTTGAAAAATGAATCATGTGGTACCACCAAATGTCAGAATACATGACTAAGGTGGAATATTATCTTTTTTGGCAGCATCACCTGCATCATACCACACAATAATCCCATCCCTAGGAGAGGACATGGCATCCTCCAACGATGATGGATTTCGCGCTACCACTATTTCATGGTCTATAGTAGTGCATTTCCCACCAAATTAATTGATTGTTACAATGAAAGATATGTTTGGGGGTAAAACAAAGGCATAAAAAAGGAATCATTTCCTAAAAAAGTCATTACCATTTTCAAAACTCGCTTCCACACTAGCTAGTGTAACAGAAGAATAACTGGTAATATCAACGCCATCAAAGATTTCGTCTATTACAGTCAAGAATGGAATGAATACTTACCAATGTTTCTGTGGTTGGTAATATATTTATTTTTATGGACCCCTCGGTCATTCCTATTTTTGGGTGTATAAGGTCTAGTAGTGGTGGATCTGCTGGAGCCGTTAATTACCCACATCTATCCCTTGAAATGGGAGAGACTCTTCTTAGCGATCTTGGTGAGGGCATATACATTGTAAAAAATTAATAAATATGCCATTGAGATAGTCTAGAATAAATATAAGGGAGTTAAATACCCTTTTTATTGGAGTATTCCAGGACATAAGTGTTTGACGATACCGTTCACTTCCTCCTACTCCTATTCTTCCTATATTTGGAAGGAGTTTCGGAAGCTATTTGAAGAAGAGGAAACCCCTTCAGTAGCGGTAATTTTTTCATTCATATGGACCATTTGACTAGGGACCCTTCATCTACAGACCCCTGATCACTGTAAAACTCTTCTCTGAGGACCATTCCTCGAGGGGTATATTCGAGAGGTAGTAGAGCCATGAGATCTTCAGAAGCCTTCTCTTGGTTCCACATATTTAATGGGAGTTAGAAAGATTTATAAGATAAAATAACATCTTAAGGATCAATATAAACCTAAACTCGCCACTTCCTCAATAACAAGGTAATCCTGCTCATCTTTAGGAATCTGAAGAGAGCTCAAAAGAACTAATTTGTGGAAATGGGAAAAATAAAATAGCTGACCATAGGGGGCTCACCAAAACCATTTCAATTCTCCAAGGTAAGGCTCTCATCACTATAGGGTGATCTTCAAAGGTAATACCATGGGGGTAGTAATATAAGTAAAGTCAACCATAACTATATCTAAGAAGCTCAGGGGGTGAAATAATTATTTGAAGGTGTATGTTTAATGTAACCGATGACTATGAAAAATGATTCATTGGAATGTTGAACCATTTATAGAACACATGATTTAGTGAATGATAAAAATTAATATGCTCCAAATTTTAAAATAATGAAGTTTCAATAAATAGTTGATTGATGTTGATAAATTAAATTGGACATTACTGCTTATGATGTAACTAATTAATGGTTTTATGACATGTAGTTTCTTCTATTATTGATGGAGTTAACAATAATTTTTTACATTTAAAGAATATATACAATAATCTATTATTTTCATTGAATAAGGTATATAGAAATTTTTTAATAAGATTTTATAATAATTAAGTATATAACTTTGTTTCAATTTAATATAAGATTAAGGTATTCACATGTTTGATATGTGATCATTATGATATGCTTCAAGGTATTTGATAGATTAATGATATGTTCATTGAGGAAATTAAGTGAAATTATTTATAATATTATTAGATCCTAATATTTTAGATGATTAATAAGTTTAACCATATAATAAATGTGTTATGTTTGTCTTTATATGTGGTTCTATATATTAATGTATTATATTGGACAACTTGTTTAAACCATATAAGAAAATATCTAGAAAATTATGGAATAACCTATAACTCTATTATGGATCTTATGATCTGGTAAAAGTATATAGAAGTTCATTAATTATAAAACATTCCATTTTGGATATTAATTTATTAAATTAAACAGTGAATGGGAAAATGATTGAAGTGAAACTAAAATTTTAAATTCTTCTTATAAAAAATAAAAATATCACGAAATTACATTTTTATAAATTATTAGTTGAGATTATAAATAATTCATCAACTCTAGAAAATTGATATTAAAATAAATTTTATTCCTATTACATTCATTTATGTTGAACTGGTGTCTTTTAAATCTGTATAGATTTATGGTTTTTATATCCTAAAACTATCCATTTATCTTTAACATTATTTAAAAAAATGTCCTATATTACCACCTTCAATTATTTAGGGGTTTCTTGCATGCCCATATATTAACATTCCCCATTGTTTACATGAATAGAAACATAGTAATGTATTTTTAAATATGACCATTTTACTCCCATTTCTCCCTTATCATGTGGATGATTTATTAACCCTTCTCACGATCTTGGTTTCTAAAAATGGTATTTTCAAAAGAAAAAACCCTTGATTATCGAGAAAAATATTATATTGTGAGGGGATAAATTATTTAAGTAGGTTATTATTTAACTCTAGAAAATTTTAAAATATGAACTTATATTCAATTGAACATATGAAAAAAATAGAAAAAGTTGAATGAAATATAAAATACCGAGTTTTTATTATATTTATATTTATAAATAATTTTAAAATCATTATTGGATTTCAATACACACAAAACATGTATTAAATTAAACCTGATACTCTAGTAAAATATTATTATTTAAACATTATAATTACAAAATAACCATTAAATTGGAGGGTACAAACAATAAAAAATAAATTACTAAAATTATATAGTTTACAAATTTATATGATAAATAAAATGGTAATGAAATGATCAAATATAAAATTAGAACCATTTAAAAGAAAAAATAGTTTTTAAGAAGAATTGTATTTATTTTCTTAAATATGTCTTAGTTGTGCTTTTTGGACATAAATTATAATTACAATTTTACAATAAAATAATATTTATTTGACAAAATAATGTTAGTTAATGATATCTAAATATATAAATCATATCTGGGTGATTTTTTGTGATTTTTCTGTTAAGATTCACATTTTAATAAATAGTTTTTCAATAGATTTGTTTTTTCTAAAATACATTTTATGGTTTAGTGGAAACTGTACATTTCAAAATTATTAAATAGAATCATTTATAATTGAAATAAAAAATTATAAAAAAATCATTAGAAAAATACACTAATTAAAAATTTCAAATCACAACTCAATCGTAACACCACCAAAGCACATTGGTCCATGATATCCTGATACGTGAGCCACATCCTCCATCGTGGTATGTCACGTCGGGTCCATATCATCAACTACACCATCATACCCAAAATCACATCATTGTCATCATTCTACTATCACCATAGTCAACAACGAATAAAACCACATCCAATACTAGAGACAAACTATACCAAAACCAGAGATAAAAATCAACATCATCACTAAACCAGCATCAACCATATTGTACCACTGAATCCATCGATGAGAAAAATAACTTTATTGGTCAAATTTAAGAATAAAACCCATCAAGGATGAAATGTGGGAAAATCCTATGCTAGCCACACCTCCCTGAGGACATTGTATACTAAATCAACACATCCCAATCCTCATTAGAGACCACCACAGTTAACTGAATTGGAATGTGGTTTTGGACCTGGATTATAGAGTATCGTACGGTGGAATTAGGCCTCCTAAGAGGTCTACAACATCAGATAAACATCATCCTTACCTAAAACCACATCATTATCTTCGAGGTAGTGAATCCAAGAGCTTCAACAACTCTCCACCAATAAAAATCTGAACCATGTTCATACAACTAGATAATCCATTAGAAAAATACCAACACCACCTATCCAAACCCAGACATAATACCGATGTAAAATCCAACCAAAAAAACCAAAAATGATAAACAAGTAGATGACATAAAGAAGATAATTCCAACAATGAATACTAATTGAAACCACTTTTATACCCACTCAAAAACCATCCCATGTTCACCAAAACCATCATTTAAACATACCCAAATGGGGTTAGGCATGATGGGTTGTCCTGCAAGGGAAGATGAGAAGAAGAACATCATATGCCACCACTGATTCTGACCCAAAACCATATGAAGCACCAGTAGATAGTCCCAGAAATAAATTCCAGTGTACAAGGATACATAAAAAGAGGGGGTGGTGATAGGTTCCTGATATCCACACCAGTAAACAACATTAAGTAATACATTCGAAAGGGAAGACTTGGTATGAAGCATAAAATGTTGAAATAAAATTCTAGGAGAGCCATTTCATTTATGTTACTAATAATGTGAACTTATATTTTAAATTGGGTTTGATGTAAAATTATTTAAATTATATCTATTTCAATTAAATTTAGTTCGATGGATTAATTTTTATAATGATTTTTTATCAAAAAAATTATAAACAATAGAATATTTTCTTTCTTTAAAATTTTTTTCTCAACCTATTTATATGATTAGTTTCAAGTTACTATTTTCCAATTTTGGGAATGGAATTTGAAAAAATGGTTTTAATATTTAGAATCAGCATTATATAAATTATCACATATGTTCAAAATAATTTTTGATTGAAAAAAACAAAAAAATGGTAATAATTATTTACCTTAGTTAACCTAAAAATGATTTTATATCGGGTTAAACTAAAAATATAATGATTAAACATACCTAAAAACATTTCAAAAAAATATTTTATATACATATTAAGAATCTATAATATCGATGTATCTAGTATACTTCATTTTGGACCCTTTTGGAATGTAAAAATATGTGAGTATACCGTTTTATTTTAAAAAATTACATGTTTTCCCCTCACCTCACTAATAAAAGTCAACCCCTTCCCACAATTCATTGAACCATAAAACCAATTTTGTTGGACCCATACCTTCAATAATCACTTACCACCACTAATGGTATGAAATTATGATGAATATAATATATATATATATATATGATATATTTATAATTTAATTTTACATTTGGAGTCATTATATCATATATAACTTTTTTACTTCCCGTTCCATATGGTAAATGATAAGCTCCTTTGTGTGTATGACCAATTATCTCCTTTCAAAAAGAAGTGATTCAATTTTGACTAACAATACACATATAAGGTAATAATGATAAATTAAATATATATATTTGATATAAAAAACATAATTATTATAATCATTACATATTTACCATTCTAAAAAGATAATATATAATTTTTTCTTAAACTGAAAAAACTATCATCATTCGTTTACGTGGGGAGTATTGCCTTCACAAAGAGATGCCACACTATTTTCATCACCACACCATATGTATTATATATATATATATATATATGAAGAAATGTTATGGTGTATATGATATTATTGTCACTATATAAATAAATTACATTACATACCATTCTATAATGATCCTTGAAAAATGGAAACTTTACTCAAGCATAAGTATGACCTACTTTCTCTATTGTTTTCACATAGTTCAGTTAAAAATATATATTTCATTATTATTTTTAAAATTATAATTTACATATAAATATGATGATTATATGATGATTATTATTCTATATATGTTTACTTACTGTCCCCTTTAACCATAGTTAACCTACTAATGTCATATTGGACAAATAAACCAAATATCATCGAAACATCCAATTGTAAAATAATTGAATAAGTAATAATACATAAAATGGAAATAAGTTAAATAAGAAGAATAATAAATGTGAAATGTTTTCTTAAGGAAGTATATATTTATCAAAATATTATTAATTAAAAAGATAAAGAACAGACATGATGAGTCGGACTAAAGGTAAGGGTTTCTCATCTAATATTTACATTCGTAAGACAAACCCCATATTCACCACCTCGTTCTTTTATATGATGTGTATTTTGACATTTTTTTAGGTTATATGATGAAATAAATTATATTTTTGGGATTTAATTATTTTTTTATTGTTTTTTCTTTGACGAGTCTTAAGATAAATAATTTGACATTGTGGGAATGATTTTTTAACAATCTCATCAATATTCACGATTTTTTTGTTAGACGCTTCCTTATAGTAATTTGTTTATATTTCTATCTAAAATTTAGTCATATTTATTAAAATCTAGTAATTAATGTGTTTTTTCATAGAATAGTACTGTTTTACACTCTAATTATTACATACATTGTTTATGAAAATGATTTTATAAAAATCCTTTTTTTATACCTATCATGGGTCAAATTTTTTTCACATCAAAAACTTGTTTTATAAAAAAAATTCCAAAAAAATGTTATCATTATCCAAATGATTTATTAATTTTTTTTACACATGTTAGAATTTTTAAAAAATGTGTTGAAATGAATATTCCTTTTTTTGAACGAGGCATTATATAATCTTTTTACAATACAAAAGGAATATTCTTTTTGATATAGAAGGTATGTACAAAAATTAAAATCGTTCATTACTATAAATTTTTAAAAAAAATAAAAGGATCTTTTTAATGAAAATGTTTATCTTAATATTATGCAATTTCATAGATTTTAAAAGTAAATATCAATGAAATGAATTTTTACAATTTTTTTTTGATTTTTCAAGTTTTAATATAAAAATGATTATTTTCAATGAATGGATAGTTTTCTCAATAAATGTTCCAATTGATCCTTTAAAATAATTTCACATCAAATCAGACATCATTTTATGATACTTATGATTTTATTGGGCTATAATCTAATGATACCATCCTTATTATTTCTCTGGGTATTTTTTGATCTTTTTTATTAGGGATGTACTTTATTGATACCATTCACTTTACTCTAGATGGTATATGATTATATTAATTGATTTTGAAAAGTATATAAATTTCATATTCTATTTTAAATAAGAATTATTATTTGCATCATGTTTAACCCCTTTCACATGAGGAATGAATTGGACATAGTATGTGATGGGAGGGTCCCACATTAACTTCCCTATACATTTGAAGGTATCATCAGAAAAACTATATTGGGGTTTGGCTATGTAAATTTAAATTTTTATATATTTATTAGCAAAAGGCCTTTACATTATTAAATGCCTATGTAAAAAGCCTTAATGATATATTTTAGATTTCCATCATTATGATATAATTCATTATGAATTAATTTTTTAAAATTACATGAGATCATTTTGTTAGTTATAATATCCATGGTTAAGTTTCATTTTAATGTGATTATTGTTATGAAATTATTTAATAATAATTCATTCATTCCATATTATGCTAATGTTATTAGTTAAATGGAACATGTTTCAGTTATTTTCCTTTTCTTATTTATAATGACCTATTTATTCCTTGAATCCTATATATTCTAACCTTTACTATTCCTATGACATCGCCCATTTCTTATGTTTTATTTTTCCAAGGATACGAGTATGTCTTTTGTGATTAATATTAAGGGATAAGCTATGGGGAATGAAAAGAATACTCAAATAAAATCCATTCTTCCTTTTTTTTGTAATTTTAATTTTAATTTAATGTATATATCTAGTTTATAAATAATATTAAACAATTAGGTACATTGATATGTGATTTCTTGTATCTTATAACAATGGAAAAAAGTAGACATCGACTATAGGCAACTAGGGTCGGGTTGGTACATGTGATCCTAGGATATATAGATGAGACTCAGGTATATGTGAGTCGGTTTGTGTGATTGAGTTTAATTAGTGTGTATGATTATTTTTATAGGGTAGAATAGAATATGAAGTGGACATGAACCTATGAGTGGGTTCATCGAGAGCCCCTCAACATCAAAAACTCAAAATTGAGTATTTATGAGACCCTTGAAAAATTAATCATATATGAGACTTGGTGAGCATATTTGATTCATGGTACCAATTAGATCATGGATTTTTGAAAGAGTCATGTATAGGTCCATTGGTAATGGTATTTTTTTTTATAAACATGAATGGTGTGAATATAATGTCACTACAGTGGTAATGTAGTGGTTGTTTTTGTTCCGAGACATGCTCTGAGTGAGGTGACTGGTGTGTTAGATATTAATCATATATTCATGGAGGTATATATATATATATTTTTAGAAATTTTAGGTGAACCTTTTCAATGATAGTTGAGATCAGTGGTGGATCAATTTATTGTGGCATTATTTTTTTAGATATTTGTGCCAAATTATATTTATTAGGGTTTCTCGAGAATGTTTCTGGAGATGAAATACACATGGAGGTTGGGACCCATTAGGGGTTTGGAAGATAAAGATTAATACATGGGAATTCATATAACATTGACTTCATCTTTAAATATTCGGATGGTGTTTCCCTCATTAGATTAAATTTTTTTGGTTCTAGGGAATTACATTATAGGTGAATAAGGAAATCATGGTAGTTTTTTTCTTGAGTTTTCAATCTTGTGTGAGTGGGTTTCCCATGTCCAGTCATTTCTTGTGTCGATTGATTAAAAAATTTCATATTGGGATCAACAATTAGATAATAAGATGATTATATTGATACACCTATGGTGAGGAGAATTGTATCAATCATGATTGAATGAAACATGTGTCTAAAGGGTCATTGATGGTTGAAGTGGCATCATAATACTTGTTTGTGTGAAAACCTAATAATCTTGTTTCCTTAATAAATATTTGGTTAATATTTCTTATATGGTGTGGTTTGGAGCAAGTGGATTGGCATTTGGCTCAAGGAGGATATAGAATGATCTGAGGTAGGGTTAGATCTTTGTCATATCGGTGCTAGGGGTGAGGGAATAAAATATAGAGTGGGATATTAGTGATCCAACAAGGCAATTACACTATGAGTTTTATTTTAAATTCAGATTTGGTTATATCAAAATTTATGGTGCTTTAGGTGGTATAGAATCAGGACCATGATTACAGTTTTTTAATGTTTCACCCTGAATGGATGAGCATTTTTAGAAATTTCTATTTGTGTTCCACCTATGGTTTTATTTCAGTTTGGTCAAAGTAAATTTTGAACCATTTTAAGAAAATAAAATGGGATACTATGGGCATGGTTTGGGTATTGGAACAAAGTATTTTTTATGATTTCTAGTTGTTATCATTGAGTATTAGAGGTACATCGAGTGTTAGGGGATAAAATGAGGTGCATTATTCATTTCATGATGATAGAGGAATGTCAATGGATGTGACTCATAAGTTGATTTGGATTCTTGTGGAAGATAATTTTTGTGTTTGGAAGTTTGTAGCGACTAATAATAATATGGGTTGTAAATTTTAAAGCGATCTAGAATTTACATTGATTGGATGAATCATTTTGAAAAACGTGACTCAGAATGTGATTTCAATAGTTTTATCCTTCTAAATAAATATATCCATATAAGCTATAACTTTTGAACAAGTGTGGGATATTATCACACTTGATATTATTGAATCCATGATGTTTCCATAGGTATATTACAATTCTATATCACATAATATCTATCTTATGATATTTATTTGATTTCTAGTGGGACTAGATGGATCTCAAGAATTCTACTGTGTACACATTCCAACTTGTCACTACTAAGATTCCTAATATTTATTAAGGGAATCCCCATTTTTATAGTTGATGTTCTAAGTTTATCTAATGGGGAATGTTTTTCAAGGAGGGATATTCATGTCAAAATTTCCATCCTATAAATACTCAATGATCCCCAACTGTAAGTAACGAATTATAGTGTCCTCATATGATGAATGAAGGTGTGATTTCTTGTTTTATTCAATTATAAGATCCTATTTTGTTGAAATTGTATTTCCATTAGACTTAACTAATGATTTCATGTTTCATACTCTAGATAATGGTGTAATTAACTATATCCCATGGTGATTTTGTGAATAATAAAAACTAGAGATGTTGGTAGGACGTAAAAATGCAATGGGAGGTGGTTTTGAGGAGACAAAGGTGAAAGAAGAGGTTTTTAGTTAATTTAAACATTAGAATAATCTTTGAAATATTATTTATAATATTTTATAACTAATGTTTAGATGTTTTTTTGGTGTGATTAAGGTTTAGAGGGCTTGGGTGAGGTTTGGTTTGGGTTTTTGACCATTATCATGGATTCCTTGATTTAAATAATTAAATATATGTGTTGATAATTAATTTATTTTCTCCTCTTTATGTATGGAATATTCTTGGTAGCATGGGATGTTCTTAGTTTGATTAGAAGATATTTTGGGTGGAATGAACATGTATGATGGGTTCTTAAATAAGGCTCATTGGATCTAGGTGAGAGGTTAATTCCATAATTGGGGTTGGTTTCCCCTTTTGATTCATGATCATGTGCTTCTTATTTTTTATTTTGCTTCAACCTTCATCTTACATGTGTTCAAGTAGTTTTCATGGAATTGGGAATCTATTGGTATCTAAGATAGAATGGAATTGTTTATCCTATGATTGAGATAAGTGATATTGAGAAAATTGTGGATTGATATTTCATAATGGTCATCTAACCGAAGGATGAGACTGATGATTAGGATGTAAGGAGATAATTGAAGGTATCTAGCTTCAAGATTATATTTTTTTACTATGATCGTTCCATTTTGCTAGATTGGATGTTTGACAGGCCATGGATAGTGGTGCAAGGGAGATAGTTGGGAGTCTCACACTTGATATCAGACACCCTATTGAAGGTGGATAAGGATTTATGAGTTCTATAAGATATAAATATCATTTAGTACAAGATAGTTTGTGAATAGGAGGGTTTTATACAATTGTTTCATTGGAAATATCCTTTGGAATATGTGATAAAGGTCACAAAAATAGGCCATTAAAATTTATTAAGGACTTTCGATAGGGTAGCTAAAGGATCTAAGAGTGTGTTTTCATGGGATGATCCCAATGTATTCAGAATCAGATATATCATGGATCTAGTGAGGAGGTGATGGACCATTTGGTATGGGTTAGGGTGGTCACATAGGCAATAAAATCATCATTCAATGATGATATTAGGAATGGATTCATGGTCATGATATTGAGAAAAATAAGGACGAACCACTAGATACCTTGATGAGTGATGTTTGACTTGTTATATATATGAGGATATATCATGATTGAATAGTTCCGTGGGATTATTTGGGGAATTGGTGTAGTGTATTATGGTCATAGGTGATGTTTTGGTTCCAAAGGGACATTTCCATTAAGCCTTGTATTGGGGTACCTTATGGAAAATCCATTGAGCAGGCTTGGGTCTTGTGGTTTAGGTGACATCCCCATTGTTTTTTGGGGGTGGGTCAATGGCATATTCGTCTCTTATTACATCAGGGATGGGTCAAGGACCATTCCATTAATATCTTGGTTTAGCAGATGGTCATTTCTTGATGGTTGATATTAGTTTTGAGAACCATTATAGGCATGGATTGGGTCAGTGTGAAGACATTGGAAATTCAATAAGTGTATTTGGTCATAGTATCATTGAGGGATGGGTCATGGGATGAGGTGATGATATTGTTGGTCCATAATTTAGTGGAATGTGATGGGTCATGGATATAGAATTCATGACTATGCCTAGAGTCTGTGTGTAGTTGTTCGTGGTTTTGAACACTATCCTACTCCAATTCATTGCATTCATGCTAGAAATTAGTTTAATGGTATGATATATGTAGATGAGATTCTATCATGGTAGTGAAGTCTAAATAATGAGTCTTAATGGTATCTTAGTTGTAAAATGTTTACCTCATGAGTGGGGAGTCATATTGTCATAGTTAGCACACAATGTCCATAGTATTTGAGAGACATATCTATTTAATTCATTATTCATGCATTTTAATAATGGTATATAGGAGTTACTAGATGATATCCTACTGAGATTGTTTTCTCACACTCAATAAGGGGATATCATGGAGTGGTTAAACCATTTGTATTTTTTTTGGTATGTAATAGAAATGAAGTGGATCCGGATAGAAAATATCAACTGGTTTTTGAGTCATGTTGTATGAGGCCTAAGGATAATGTTATAGCCCATTTATTTACATTTTATTCTTTATTTTAATTTTTATTTTGGGTCAGCATGGTGGGTGATCAGTTCGCAATTATATATGATAGAAACATTTATTATTTTATGTGATTGGGTGGTTTATTTGGATTTCATAGTTATGGATGATTATTGTTTTTTTCTACTTTTTGATGCTATATGAATCTATGATATATTTTCAAAATTTTATGGATTTTTAGGTATATACTAGTTGGATTCTTATATTGTCAAATTAGGCGTGCTTGAGGCCATATGGAACTCTTGGATAGAAATGTTCTAAATCAATTTATTCAGAAAATATCTATATTTCTTCTATAAGATAAGAAAAATTAAGATATCATAATAATTATTATAAATGATTGATAAAAATTATTAATTCCTAAATTTACAATTTCATGTTCTGTTAACATAAAATATGACTAAAATTTCCATTTTATTCACAGTCAATCCCATATTGTAGATGGAAAACAACTTATTTAATTTTATAGAAGTTTTAAAATTTATCTATTAACTAATTAAAAGTAATTCTTTTAATTCAAAATCCAATGTAACTCATGAGAGAATGGAATAAGATGTCATTTTCAGGATTTAAACCCCATTACACAATTTAATTTCAACCATCATTGAGATCTCAATATGCATTCAAAATTCTGAAGAATGTATCCACACATATTATTTTCTTCCAAACTAGCCATATTCATAGACAATGAAAATGTGTTTAATTTTATTAGTACCCTAATATAAACAATTAAATATAGCATTTTATTCCTCATATTTATGTACATTATGAAATTATAATGTTTTCAATACTGTGTTCATTGTTTTTGATTAATCACTTATAAAACATTCATTATCTTAAAATAATGATAATAAAAACAATAATAGAGGATAACCTATTGATGTAGAATATATACCACTAATTCTTGTTGTCCAATAATTATTAGTAAAGTTACATAAATTTTCAAAAAATTTATTTATCCATTATAATGTTATATGATGAAAAAATTGATTCATTTCATGACCTATGTCTTGTAAAATGACTAATCAATTTCTATACCAAATTAATTAATCCAAGAAAACTGGATTATATTTTTTCCTTATATTTATCATTTCTCATTGATCTTATTCCAAAATAGGTCATGAAATGAATCAATTTTTTCATCATATAACATTATAATGGATAAATAAATTTTTTGAAAATTTATGTAACTTTACTAATAATTATTGGACAACAAGAATTAGTGGTATATATTCTACATCAATAGGTTATGAAATGAATCAATTTTTTCATCATATAAGAAAATTATATATATAATTTCATAATAATAATGATTAAATAATAATGAACCGCAATGATAGATAATTGAACATTTAATTTTGAAAAATTGTAAAAAATAATTACAAATTTGTAGGGTCTCTATAATGACTATAATCTTATAAGAAACCACATAACCACATAATTTCCATGCATAAAATTTTATTCCAATATAATGACAGCATGTTCATGCATAAAATTGTGATCATGGAAAACTAAATAATGTCCTTGGATATCATAATTGTCTCATGATATATTTGTATTTACCCAAGTCCATAGAGGGAAGTATAATTTAATTACTACACATCTCATAATATAAAATTATAAAAATGTGTACCACTTGATTTCATCCATACATTATATATGGATAAAATAATTTTATTTAAATAAGTAACAAAAAAATATCATAAGGTATTTTATAAGAAGAAATAAACAATTTCAATTGCGAATACATAATAAGTAATTAACCAATATTAAGAAATATTAACTGTATTAGAGAGTTGGATATATGAATGTTAATAATATTGGTATTTTGTAAAATGTCAAACAATAGATACCTAGATTTGGTGGAATTATACCACATTAGAAAAAATATTCATTTATCACTATACCCAAGAACATAAAAAATTATTTTACAATAGTAATTTGATTTATAATTTTTAACTATATTATATTAGAATATAATTTTAACCATAAATAATTATTTTCTAATAATTTATTTTTATAGGTCACATGTTATTTTAATGAATATTTCCTTATGAAATGTGAAAAGGTAAAATTTGATGATATCATATGGTCTACAATAATTAGTTTGTTATATAAAGGGTCAATGGAATATTTATTACATACGTAATATGATTGGAATATATAATAATTTTTTATATAACTAAACCCAAATGAGTAACATACCAATAAGAATGGGAATATAATGACACATGGATAATCATAACATGACTCATCATAATGTAATTTATTATGTAAAACCCCATAACCATATCCTTAATACTTATAAATGTGAACTATAACAATTGTATATGAGACAATATTTACCTATTCTCTTTTTTCATATTACTATTACTGACATATCAGTGGAACAAATAATAACTTGCTCCATCCATAATGCAAAATCTCTGATGAATTCATCACAGTTCCCTAAAGATTATATTAGAAATATTTGTCAACGTAATGAATAAAAATCAAAATAATTCTGACATGAGAATGAATTTTTTTTAAATATTAGTAAATAAAATCATATACCATTAAACAAAAAAATTATAAAATTTAATTTTTAAATATGAAGTATTTAAGTATATATTTTCTTGGATATATGCTCATGTAAATGTATATAAGTGAATAGAAATTGTGGTATGAATATAAATAACAATCAATGGGATAATAAATAAGAATAATCAAGAAAATGATGAACATGAATGAATTTTAATTAAAAAAATATTTTTCATGATTTAATTTAAAAAAACCATGGTATGAATTATTAAAGAATATATGAATTTATTTATATAAATATCTATATAATATAAAAAAATAAAAACAAATTTAAATTATGATTATAAAATACATGAAAAAGGTTTACTTAGTAAAATATAATTGGAATGTTCCCAAATGAAGTATTAATAGATTACCCCTTAAACAAGTTAAAAGGAACAAAAAATGTATCCTCTATATATCGTGGATGAATTTTATGTTATCCATTGAATAAATAAGAATATACTAATTGACATATAATAATTTTTAATATAATATAATTGATGAAAATTGTTATTATATGTGGAATAATATTCACTATAAATGAGATGGAAAATATTCTAATATTTTGTTTGAAAAGGTTCGTCCATTTAAAAATTAATTAAAAAAGTTAAATAAAAATTAAGATAACAAGACATAAGAAATTTTAAATGATATATATGATTTTATTAATGAGTTTGGAAATAAATTTTACAAATGATAACTTAGTTTAAGTAAATGGATATACATGAAATAAAATAGTGAAATAGATTATATGGAGTCCCCATAAATCCTTACGTGACTCATTTGGATGATCATTTAATATCATGTATTATTAAATTGAATATGATAAATTAATAAATAAGAAACATATTAATTATTACATGATATAATATAAAATAATTAGCATCATATTGATATATTTTGAAATACGTTTCTTCCTGTATAAATCATATTTTGATAATTTTTACTCATTTCCCATCTTTATTCGGTATAATAGTATTGATTTTTATTTATTGAAAAATCTACCATAATATAAACATGTATGATTATACATTTTTATTTATTTTATGATTTTAAAATGAATCCATACAACATTCATGGTTTAATAGCGATTAGTGTTACTATATAATTGTATTTTCATTTAGGTTCATTGACCTACCATGATAATGATTATTTATTTTATTATATATTATGAATAATTACACATTTATGATATAGAATGTCAAAATAATATATTTAATAATTACATAGTTAACCCCAAAATTATATTTTCAATCAATTAATTTGGGTTGTAATTATTTCATAAAAAACATCACTGGTGTCTTAAAATTTCTATTTTTTATTAAATAAAATTAGAGGTAAATTATATAAATTTTATGGATTTACATAATATGTTAATATTGAATAATATTTTTAATTTTAAAACATGAAACCCTATTGTTATATATATAATTAAGAGGATAAATATATAGAGGAATGGAAAATAATAAGATTGACTTGATGTTCTGACCATCGTCCTCAAGTTGTCTATTTGGATAATCAAAAGAGACCATGGAATGAAAATGTATTCAATAAACACAAACTGTTCCATTTGTACCACATGTATTCTGGGGAAGAATTTATTAAGTTAGTTAAATGTTATGTGGTATAATATATAAATAGATGTAGGATTGTGACTGGTTTATTTGATATAAGGAAGAGATTATTATTTTGAAGTATAATTAAATTTTCTCAAATAGAATTTCTAAACCATGTACCAACAATGTATTCCCCCAATGATTCTTAAAAATAGTGCATGGTATCCTGGAGTCCTAAACACAATATCAAATTACTAGGATCAAATCATGAACAATACAAATTAGTTCCAAAACCTTATGAAACATTGAAAAAACTCATATGTTTTTACTTTAACATTCCCTAACATATTATTAGTCATAAATTATTGTAACACCTCAGATATAAGATATTTAATATGATCCAAATTGGTATGTTTTTCATTAGTATACCATTTTTTTACCACACTTGGGTATCGTTGGATTTCTAGTAAAAAATACCATGATGATATTCTCCCACTTCTACGTTGGCATATTGGTAGGTCAGATGAATATATTTGGATATAATCTCTTAGCCTTTCATTGATAACATATTAATCATATTGACATAGATTATTTGATTTAAATCATTTTAATTTCCCAAATTATTTATTCTAAAATTTTATATATATGTATGTGCTATATGGGTGAGTTGAAAAATTTGATCTACGAGTTTCATTTAACATATCATCAACCGTATTTGGATTTGATAGTATTTTAATATCTATTTAAAACATCCTTATAGTATATTTATATATGAGGCCTATAAATTTCATGTTTACTATATCTTTATAATTACTTTATAAAATTAATTAATCTAGTTAATTTCTTTTAACAACTATAACAATGATGATTTGCCATTTCTTTTGTAAATACATGTTTTTTATGATTATGTTAATGTTTTCATATACCTCAATAATAAATCCATGTTTATTTGACCCCTATCCATCAGTATCATCAATTTAACTCAATTATTCTTCTCACTAAAATAATATTCCATTTTGATTTTCTCCTAAGGTTTGTGGTTAATGATAACATAGTTTATCTTCCATAAATGTAGCCATATATTCATCATCACAATGATCTATTTTAGTGTGAATATATTCTTCACACTCTTGAGAACTGTAAATATACCAAACCATTCAGTATTTTTAATTTGTATCAATTTCATCAATGATGATACTAATGTTTCAATATCTTGATCTAGAAATGTATAATCCTATTCTGGGGCTATTAAATATCATCATTCATAATAAACAATAATTCCAATTTTCAAAGGAATTTATCATAGTTCTTTCATTGTTTTATAATTAAAAAGAAAATTTAAATCCATCCTCATATATATAGATAAAAATAATATACTTATTATATTCCTCTTTAAAATATAAAATTATTCTCTTATTTTCTTTGGTTATGTTAATTTTAGAGAATTTTCTTTTGACATCGTTACCATTTTAGTTAATCTAGAAAAATATTCAATGAAAAACATATTATAAAATGTTATTCTAGGAGAAATAAAAAAATATCGTAATATTCCATGATGGTTTCAATTAAAAAAATATGTGTTTTTCTTATATTCATTAAATATTCTATTATGGTAAAATAAAAAAATTTAAAATGATTTTTTTAATCAAAAATTAAAAATATGCACAATTATCTATATATATCCTCCCTCATAGTCTTTCAAAAAATCGTTGACTACTATCACAGTAATCAAATATTAATGAATATACACAAATTTAATTAACAATTAACATAAAAAATGCAATGAATATAATCATCAAGTAAAGAATTCATATGATATATTAACATATAAGGTGATTTTGTAAATCCAAAATGAATTACTAATAACTTTTAATGCCCTCCAATATTAAAAAATATCTTTTATATATCACACATATAAAATATTACTTTCTCATTACCTGAATGTATTTTAAAACAAGAAAAATATTTATCTTAATCATTTTTATCAAATAGATAGTGAATTTTTAAAAAAAGATAAAATTTTTCAATAAAAATTTCCATCATTTCTGAATGAATCATTAAATACCACATAAAATCCTCATTCTATCTCAAAAACAATAAATTTTATTCCCATGGGGATACAAAATTTATTATGTATCCCTTTTAAGAATACCTTGTAGAGGATTAATTAAGTCAACCAATTCAAACTAATCTATTCTATTATATATATGAGAATTTAACATAGTTACATGTATAATAACAATATAGAATTCAACATCACAATAAGGTGGTTATCCCATGGATTACATAATAAATACAATATTGTATTTTTATGAAAAAATTTATTCATGAACACATTTTATATCATTCATATTTAAAAATTTAAATTATTCTCCAACTTCTCAAGGATTTTATTTTGGATGAGAATGTATTTATTTTATGAATTATTTTGGTAATGTAATCCCTCTATAAAATAATTTATACCCATATCATATTCTATATAATTACATTCTATTAATAAAATAATCATTCATTATAATCTTATAGATAAAAAAAATTAATTATTTTATATAAAACCATTTAGTATTAAAATGATGATTTTTGTTTTCATACATGATATTAAATTTATATGAATAATAATATAGTTTATAATTATAATAAGGCTTATTTGTAGGTAATTTACTATAAAATAATTTTACAATGTATGATGAAGTTAATTGATGATTTTATATAACAATAATGATATAATAGTGTTCATTGATCTTGAATAAACTACTTTATAATGTAATATTGAGTTTGTAATGAATTTACATTTTATAACATAATTTTTGAATTCAATTACTACTATCGAAATTTCAAATGCTCGGTTGGTTTTCAATAGCCTATAATAAGGTATATACCAATTATTCATGGGATATTTAATGGATTATTTTCACTTATTATTATTTACCATTAATGTTTTATTTGTCTCTTTTCATATCCCTTTTCAATCTAGTTATTAATATGATTTATCATTACACTTAAAAAAACTCTAAACTACAAAATAGTTTCCCATTATTTCATATATTTAATTATTATACATTGTAATACACAATGATCATTTCTATTTCGTTAATATAGTTTATTCTATATGGCGATCAAATATCATCTTCACCATTTTCATTCCATTAATAATATTATATATATGGATCTCGTTATCTTTATTCAGGTAAAATTACTAAATATCCTCATATAATTGAATGGTTTTGGAGACTAAATTAATTATATTGTATGAATTTGGATAATAAATTAGTCATTTATTATCAATTTATAGGTTGTATAAAAAATTATATTTATAGATCAATAGTAAATTAATGATATCATTATATTGCATTATATTTGGATCTTCCCATTAATATATCATTAAGAAATGACTTTATTTTATCCCAGTACACTTAAAAATGGTATTTTATAATTAATAGTTAAATAAAAATATTATATTAATACCCATTTAAGCTCTTATTCATTCATATATTTTTTATTCAAAGGTAAAAAAGATCAAATTCTATCGTATGAGAATATACAACATTAATATAGTTCTTTTTTTAGAATATGCGAAAGCACTAAATATATTCTCCATAGATTGAATGCATTTTGATTCAACTAAATTATTAGAGTTTAAATTAAATGATTAAAATTTTTTTATCATGAAATGATGATATATTTTTACACCATGATAAAGGGAAATAATTTGATCTATATTGTAATTGATATTTATGGTATCCTATAACACCTACCCAATTATAGTGATAATTTTCTTTGTAATAAGACAATAATAATTTGATTCTGTAGTATGGTAATAACTACATATATTAAGGGTGTATAAACTGATTCAAAATTTCAATTTTCTATTATTTGTAGACATAGTTATATATTAATTACTCAATGATTAATTTTTTTAATCACAATAAATTGTTTTTTTATTTAATTACAATTTAAAGTCAATTCTATTAAAATTTCATCAATTTATTAACAGTTTATTATAAGTTTTTTGAAATAATATTTTTAATTGTAAATATTGTTCACGTAGTTTCTAATTAACTAGTATCAATATTTATTGTAACAACACAGACCACTACCACACAAACTAAAAACATATTCATATTTGAAACTTATCAAGAATATAAAAATGAATATGTTATGAATGTTATTTATTATTGGTACACTATATATATATTATAATTAAAATAATTTGGGAAGAATTTAAACAATAAGGAATTAATAAATTGTAATATCCCATATATTGATCACATGTACCTTTCTTCATAGATTCAAAGGTATATGTGGGTATAATAAAAAGTGGTTAGTTTAGAGTTTTTGTATAAGGTATTTTATTATTGAATAAATCCATATAATAACTATGGAATTCATAATAATAAAATATTAACTAACTAACTAAATAAATAATATATTTTGGAATATAAAAGATTATAAAAATAAAAAAAAAGTGATACAAAAGATCAAATTTATTTGAAACAAATATCATAATGATAGCATGAATACTGTATGATATCATAAACATACCATGAAGGCCTTATTCTAAATAATCATAAATAATGAATAAGTATTCTCTTATTTTTCTATTCTGCAACATATCATGATGCTTACTAATGCATTATGTTGATACATAATTTTGGGCATTAAAAATCACTTACTATGTCCATGATGTTAAACATATTTATTGAAAACACATACTATAAAATATGTAATTATTTCCAAGATACCAAATACATATAAATTTCTATAGAAAATTAATAATCCTTATTTAACTAAAATTAATGTCTATTTTTATGATTTCCTCGATAAATTAGATGGATTATCTCTCTGGATAAGATTTCAAAAAGCTACCTTATGTAATATATTGTAATCAAGCAATATTAAGTTATTGATTTATGATACTATCATTGATAATAAATTAATTTAACTATTTGAAATCATATAAAATAAATTAATGATACACTATATATGGATATGGATGAAATGATAAATCAATGTGAATAAGGTTTTAAAAGGATTGAATGATATATGAAATACACTATATATTCTATGTCTTGTAATATGAGATTGAATATTTGAGATTAGTGATATAGTTATATATAAATTCATAATGATTTATTTAATATTATATTGTGTATAAAAATTACATGAAATAATGTATATACGTATTAGACATTGAGTTGAATCTATAAATAAATATTGAAAGAACCCTTATGAAATTTATATTATTATACAAATATTCCTCTTAACAAAGTAATTGATTTTTTCCATATATATTTAAATGAAACATAATATTCGATATATAATAATGGGTTTGATTAAATAAAATATGAAAATAATCAAAATATATATAAAAATTGAAATGTGAAAACAAGTAAATGCCTTGTTGAATGAAAGAGGTAATTAAATAAAAAAATTTAAGAATAAATTTTTACAAAATATAAAATATGAATAAGTTAATGAGAATAAATTACTTTTCTTAAACTGAAATGTATAGTGGTAGAAGAATGTGTCAAAAAACAGAGAGTTTTTACTCTAATGGATTGTTCCATAACCTCTCAAATTTAGAAATTACATATTATAAATTCGTAATTAAAAACCATATGAACTATTATTTCATATATTATAGTACAATTAGTACAAAATTATATTACTTTGATTAATTACTTTTCATTGAATATTTTTTTATGAATATTTGATCCATAATTTCAACATTGCATCAGTATAATTGTAACATTTAGGATTTATTGTCAAATGAATCAAAAAATAAATATTTTTAATTAAATAAGAACTATTTCATTCAAAAACCTCTCAATTATTCCAAATATTAATTATCTTAAAATATAAGTATTCATAAATTGGTATTACTATTATCTAATATAGGTATGTTTATTTTGGATATATATAATTTCGAAATAAATATAGTTTATTTTATTATATATTTTGAATATTTTTGAATTTTTTATTATGTAACCTAATATAATATATTTTATATGTTCATCTATATTCATAAAATCATTTTGTACAACAGACCGAAAAAGGTTTGTTACGTATTTATATGAGGACAACCAAATGGTTAAGAGATAAGAGAATGGACCATTTTAAATAATTGTAATATATTATCATATGTTATATGATTTTTGTATTAAAAGAAATATGATTGAAACAAATATATATATAGAAGTTCAGATATTAATAATACTATGTCTATTTATCACACCTAAAATTTTGATGAGAAATAGAACCTATAATAATAAAAATTTAAACTATTGATGGGGCATCTATAAATTTTATGGAACATTTTATACTCTTATAGTATAACCAGAGACTGAATTTTATCACATTTATTTATAACCAAGCAATAATACGTTGTAGGACGAGGTTGAGGAATCCCAACCCACCTCTAACATTACAAAGGAATAAATGAATCACATACATGTCAATGACTAGTCTGATTAGTCATATACAATTTATTTATTCTAGTATAACCCCACATTGGTTTATTTCATAGGTACTATAAAGCATTTCATTAAAAAACTGAAAATTGATTAAAGGATTATGAAAAATAGAAACTAAATGAGATATTGAATCTTTAGTGTCAGGGAATAAAATATATCTATATATAGAAAATAATCCATATAATGAGTCTAGTTTAGAGTGTTCTTACGTATGATTATAAAATTTATGGTTCACTATAAAAGAAAAAATTATATTGAACATTAGTAAAGAATAAATTCTACATAACTTAACATATATATATATATATATCATTTAAACATAAAATATTAAAAAAATTAATTAAATATCATTTCATCATTCCCAATGTATTAAAAACATGAATATTTAACAAAAAAATATCATATTTGTTCATTATTTTATTCATATTTTGTCACAAAAACATGCATTAATTTTACATGGAAATTATACCAATAGGGTTAATCATTAAAAATAATAATTATTAATATATAAAAATGTTACAATAAAAAATACCACACTATAAATAATCAATAATAAAAATTAATTTTCTTTATAATACCCACATAAATCATAGGATGAATATATTTCATATTCCAATAATATCAAATATGAATCAAGTGCAATTCCTAGAAATCATCCTGAGTATTCATCCCACCTGATGTTCATTTGAGTATAAATGAAATTCATTTAAATAAAAGGAATTATAATTGAAATAATGAATAATAGACTATATAATTATTATATTAATTAAAATAACTGGAAAAATATTTCTATAAATCAAAATTCATAAGAATAATATATTATATGAAAAGTAGGGAATCGTAAAACAAGTAAAAATGATTTCACAGGACGATGTTGTTGTTTTAGGTAATAACATTTAAAATTCATATCTTTTAACATTTCATAGAATTTAGTTTATTATAATACATATTTAGTTGATATATTAATTATGATTTTTATTGAATAGAATATACGGTTGATCTATGATAGAATGTTAAATGACTGTTATTATTGATTTTTTAGTATGGTTAGTGGAATCATAGTGACCCATTTGTTTGAAAATTATAATTGTTTTCTTGTGTAACATGGTGGTTTTGATTTTTTTGTATCTGTTATTTTCGGATTTAGGACTTATGGATTACCCCTTTTTTCATGTGTTCAATTGAGAACATAGAAAATATGGATCCAATGTTTTTTGGCAGTCATTTAATTGTAATTTTTATCAATGCATTTTATGCCTCATGGAAGGTAAATTTATATAAATAATTATAACAGGACACCCATATTTAATCAAATACATACAAAAAATTATTATAAAAAATATTATCCCCAGACATATAACTAAAAAATAATAACATATATTATGATACCTTTTTCTCTGAAATTCATTCATTAAATAAATATTTAAAACCAAAAATAAAATAATAAACAACATCAATAAAAAAATTGTATACATAGAGTGGAAAAATATTTAACTACCCTTGATAGAAATTGTAAAACAATAAACAAAATCAATGATATATTATTAAATAATTACGTATCATGAAAATCTAATGAATATGGTACAAAACCCCTTGATCATACTCTCCTTCTAGAATTATGATATAAATTATATTTTCAAAAAACATCTCTCCATATTTTATATGAACAAAAATATTTATTATAACATGAAAAAAATTGAATGTCCAATAATACTCCCCGAAATATAAAATAACATTACAAGTAATGAAACTAACTCTTCTCAAGTAACATCGAACCCAAATCATTACTGCACTTAGATAAATTAATATTCCAATATAGTTGAAACTTTTTATCCTATATAGAAATTATATATACTATTATTATGATGACTACATGGATAGAATAAAACCCTTCAAATGATATAAATTAAAAATAAGAATCATAAGTTTTTAAAAAAATGATATTTTAGTAATTATATAAGAATTAATTCATATTTTAAAAATAAAGGAAATTTCACATTACAATAATATTTTAGTATATTAATATGAAATAAACAAAATGAAATAAAATGAATAATCAATGTTTATCTTGTAAAAATAATTTATAAAAAAAAATTAATTTTAATTTCGTTTATGTGAGTCCCTTTAATGAAATAGTTTAATTAAAAAAACATATATATATGTAATTATACATGAGTTCAAAATTGTCAAATTAATGAGTTATAAGTAAAATTTAAAACTAACCATGTATTTCTGCAATGTAATTTATAATTAGACTTCCATTATTCCAAGATCAAAATAAATATTTATTGAATACATCTAATCTAAAAGGAGTAACAAATTATCAACAATATAAAGTTGTGTAGATAAAATATTTAATTTCCAATTTGCATTATGAAGATTATATGTATGAATGTGAAATGTAGAATCAACGTGGTTTCTATATGAATGTGGTAATGGATTGTTAGTTATAAACATTATGGATGAGTTATGACATTATATAATGAATAGTTAAAAATGAAATTAAACCCCTAGGATGTCTTTCCTTAATAAATAATGAATATACCAATGTTAAATCAGAAATATATTGGATTATGTTATTTTATATTGAAACAAAATATTTTTTCATATAATAGACGAGAATAAATAATTACCAGGAATTTTTAAAACAGATGATTTTATTTTCTTTTCAGTCTTGCTTGAATGAATATATGAATCACATTTATATAGAAAATAAAAAAAATCCTATAGGGTAAAACCCCAAGATTAAAATTAACATCAACATATTTTTTAATCCCATTAAATTAAATTATCTAACATTCATTATGATCACATTATAATCAAGATTATCTAAAAATAGTAAAAAATAATTCTATTATCGATATAGTAATGTGTAATTGGCTATAATTAATCCCCAAATTTTTTTAATATCACATTATTTCCATGAAACATACATTCCAAGTAAACATGATATAATCATATGAGTATTAATATTTATTATTAAATATAATATTTTTTAATATATTTTTAACATGCATACTTTAAAAATAATGACACATTCATTAAATTGATAAATTATATTGCCAAAAAATGAACATGAGTTCTCCCTTATGAACATATTTAATTAAAGTTTACGTATTTTTAAAATTTGAATACAAATTCCTTACAAAAAATATAAATATAAATATAATTATAAATATATTAACAATTAATATATATATAACTACATTATATAATTTACACTCATTCAAAATTCAAATATACAAGTGATAGTTTTAAATAAGATTTAGATTACTATTAATATCAGACTCAATGAGGAAGTTTTAAAAAATTAATATTTTTAGAATTCATAGGAACATCACTAAATTTAGATTCATTCTTAAAACACAAGGATTTTTTAGAAACAAATTTTTCTAAAATAAATATATACAAATGTTTACGAATGAAAACAATTTTAATAAGATTAATTCTAAAACAACAACAAAAAAATAATGATGGATTTTATATTCTACTAAATATATCATGGAAAATTGTCCACCAAAATCAATTATAATGTCATTATTAAGGACTTCACATATGCTCTGTCATAGACATTATTTATTTGACCACAATCACCTAATATAATTTTAATGATATTATTATATGAAATATTATTTTTAAATATTTTAGAATAAAATAATATCCATTCCTTATTTATATAAATTTAATATAACACTTATAATATTTCTATAGTACATTTTCACTATAATAATTATAGACATAAATTTTTGGGAACAAATTATTAATTAAAAAATGATAAACACAAATTATTCTAAATATTTTTCTACTTTTGACAATTATATTTATATCACCAATTATATTTTCAATCATATTATTTTTATGAAATTTTATTCATTTTTCATGAGTGAGAAACCCCCATTATTGTTTATATCCAAATATAATCATTCACATTCTCTAAAGATGAAATATATTAATATTTCCTCATTATATTATATATCATAATTTACTTCATTCAAATTATTTTATTTAAATTTATCATGTTTCATATTTTATCAATTCATTAATTTAAGGAATTAATATTTTTCATTTTTCCTAGGGGAACATAAATATGAATTTTCTAGATGATTTAACAAATTTAATAATTATTTAGATGACATATTTCTATTTAAATATTCCATTTAAATAATTAAATTATATTATTTATTTGAAGAGAAATTAAAAAATAAAACTCATTCTTTAGTAGATGGGAAAATATAAATATAAAAAGTATAATATTTGAAATATTTTCATTATAACGTAAATGAATAGATATTGGGATACCACTTTATTTCACATTTTTACTGTATTTGATAAATATGTTAATTTATTAAATATAATGGAGATATAAATATATATGTATCTATTTGGATTAAATATTGATGGGTAATGTGAAGAAAGGATTTTGGGGCTCTATGTCGACCAGAAATTTAATTGAAAATAAAGTGTAAATTGTAAACAATAATTATTTCATGAACTTATCTATATGATATTGAGTGTTTTCCAATAAAGGGATATCATGAATGAGAAATATATTTAGGATAAAAAAATATCATGATAGACCAATGTATATACTAATAAGTATATGTTTAGAAAAAATAGGTCCTCGAGAAAACTAGAGTGGCTTTGATTGCTAAGACGATGAATAAAAGAAGAAAAAGATATTTTTAACAAGATAGATGGAGACCGAGGGATGAACCGATTAATAGGGGGAAAATTAAAAACTATCTTATTGAAATAGATATATGTTTTCATAAAAGAAATATTAAAATAATAATTCAATGTGATAAATTTGTAAATGGTCTTGATGAATATATAGTCCTTAATATAAAAATTAGAGAAGATTGATCAATGTATCTAAGCCCATTTAATTGGGTTTATGGCTTATTTATTGTCATTTTTATTAATACGAATGGATTATTCACCAAATAATTTTCATTCATTGTTAAATATTTAGTCACTCCAAGAATATGAATACCCTTGAAGAATAACTTCATAATATTATGAATCAAATTTCATTAATGATTCATAGTTGTTGTAATATATAAATTGCAATTAAAATACAATAAAATATCTAAATTTCATTATTTGTACATTTTTAATTTTCTAACATGTTTTCTTTAGGAATAGTATATGAATTATTTTAATAGATACATGATAAGAAATATTAATTTCCTTTTTTTTGAAGTAATTTTTAATGAATACACATTTATCATTGTCTGTGACATTTCATATATAGGGAAATTTTTATATTCCAGAACTACATTTTGTTGTGTTCTCATAGGTGCTAAAAAACAATGATTATTTTAATTATCATTTTAGAATATACATAATGATATAATCGATAACTCAGCACATATAACTCCTCCAATTGAGAAAAATTTATGGACAATTATATTTTTAAAAAAATGACGACAAATATTAAATTCAATAAAATTCCAAGATACATGTTGAGGAAAAAAAGTACACATTCCTATTCTACAATCATCGATAATAATAAATACATACATTTTATTTCTTATATAATAATATATTTCATCATTATGAACATATAAAAAAGTAGGATTATCAGTGTTCAAGAATTTTGTACCACAAGAAGGTATTTATAATGATTCATTATACTAATTACCTTTTATGCATGAAATTTATACATTGGTTTTTTATAGATTTAAAATTAGAATATTAAACAACATTTGAATTTGGATGATCTTGCATAACAACATAATTCACATGAACATGTAATTGATTCCATAAACCATTACCAAATTTAATGAAATTTATTATATTTATATTTAGATGAATAAATTAAAATAATTAATTAAAAAATTATTAAAATTTTAATTATATTAAAAAAATCATCAAAAAGTTATAATTCATTCATTTTAAAATTATAATTTTATTTAATCATAATAATGGTGTGATAAAAATATGACTATATATTTTAAATCATGAATAAATAAAATTGTTGAAAAGGTATTAGAATTTAAATTCTAATATTTACAAGAAAGTACTTTTCTATTAGATTTATAAAAAAATAAAAAAATATGAGTATTAAATATATTAAAAAAATAGATTTTAAAATTTAATAGAATATATTTCATGGACATTCCATTTCCATATAGCATGTTCCATTCAGGAATCATCCAATAAATATTTCCAAAAAAACGTATTTATGAATACCTTTAATCATAGGACATTGTTGGTCAAATTTATTTAGAAAAATTAAACTTGGAATCTTATACCAATTTCATGTATGTGTTATGAGGAAATGTAGAAGTCAATGATTTAGTTATAGAAGCCTTGGGGTGGTTGAAAGACTATGAATTTCTCAAAGCGAATTCATTTTCATAATTTACCTCTATCTGACTTCTAAATCATGTAATCCCTGATAAATTAAATCATGATACATTATAAAATATTTTCATATACATTTTCGTTAAAATGTTATCCTAATAATAACATTTTTTTATTAAATTATAAAATCCAAAATCTTGATTATATCACTATTTTTTCTCCATTGAAGAGAACATGATAGATCAACTTTCATTATATCACATTCTCCTTTATGATTTGTTTTTTCTTCTAATATAGAATCAAATAAAATCATTTTAAATGCGTCACATTTTTAATGATAATCCTTATGTTTAATAGTTTCTTATTAATCACTATTCATACTAGAAAATAATTTTTAATATTGTAATGATTGAGTATTTTAAATTTTTTCATTATGAGCTTCAATATGTTTAATATTTTGTTTTTTGAAAAAACTCATTATGGAAATAATCTAATTGAATCTATTAATCACTTAAAAAAATTAAATAATAATTCAATTTAAATTAGATTCAAAATAGGAATAATAATTATATTCAATTAACTTTTTATAAATCCAACAAATAATGGATTTCCAATTATTTTTCTATGCTAAATAAATCACTACTATCTGAGTTAGTGGTGTATCTCCACAATGATTCCAATTTAATCCTTTAAATTATAACTTTTTTATATTATTAACATCATTTTGAATCCTTGAACAATTGGGAATGATGTGTCTTATTTTTATGCACTGAAAAAATGATTCTGAATCATCATTAAAAATATATATATCAATATTCCTTGATTTGTAATAACTATTAGGGGGACGCTTCATAAATACTGATGATTTTATTTTCATATATCTATATCATCCCTTTTTTATATGAGTCTCACATATATTTTACTAGGTTGTAGCTTAGATTTAGAAGGTATATAGAAAAAACTCATTCAATATAATTATTTTCTTCTTGAAAATATATTTTGTGGAAATATTTTAGATTTTAAACCAAAACAGTAACCATGGTCTAATAAATCCTGTAATTTTATATTCCTTGGTATTTTTTATTATAAAATATAACATTCATATAATTACATTATTTTAAATTGAATATAAAACAATTTCAATCATAATTTAACTATCTAATGTTTTTCACCAATGAACACTTTAAATTTATAAATAATATAAATCTAAAAACAATTTGTTTTCTTATTCAAGAGTTTTAAATTTATAGAACTCTTCCCTTAACATTCCAAACACCGTTAATCTAAATATATCTAATCCATGATAATTAACATGTATTATTTTCACAATGTAATTTTTTTATTTTTCAATGAAATACATGTTTTTAGACATTTCAACTTCTATAATAATAAAATTTGTTCGTCACCTTATATTTTAAAATGTATCTAAACATCTCTTTAAAATTCATTATATTAGGGGGAAAATGAGGTATAGTAATTTATCAATAAATAATTTACAACTATCAATACCTGAAGGTTTATGGTAAGCTTTAATATAAGACTTTCAGTATCAAGATACATTTTCATTGAAGAAAATTGCCTCTTCCGATGTCCAACATTTATTTTCCATTATTCTTGATCACTAAATCAAAATATTATTTCTTGATTATTATTATTAGATTTGATTAGAACAAATATTTAATTAATATATAATTAGTGGGTGATTATTATTATTATATATAATGTGTCCCATTACGAGGTTGACTACATGGAAAAAATTGATGATGCGAATTAGTATTTTAAAATAGGTTTAATTTCGTAACAATATTTATATGATATTTCAATTGGAAATTTAAATTGAAATAATATAGAGTTTTTATATAATCTCACATCTAAATTATCCATTGTATACTCTTAAATCCTCTCTAATATAGATAGAATTGGGTTCCAATAAATGTAATCTTTTACATTTGACGATGATTCGTAACACTTTCTAGAACATATTTTTCCATAGAGGCACAACCTAAGACTAAAATATGGCCACATGGAGTCAAAACTCTCATATCAACCATTTTATATTGTGGAATAGACTAAACCATTCATTTTATAGATAAAATCATAAAACACCTTCCTATTTATCAGATATCCATAGCCTTAATGTTCTAATATTTATAGTATATGTGAAAAATCACACCATTTAATTAATGTATAACTGAGTATAATTATAAAAACAGAACAAAATATAAATAACTAATAACCCCAAGATAAAAATGATAAATTTTGGGTAGAGTATAAAGGTTGTATTTTCATCTACATAAATATATGGACCAAATGATGTACTATAGTCAATTGAGTCCAAATCGAATGTCATAAAAGTTGTGTTTCATATATAAATTAAAATTAACCTTACCTAAAACTAAAACTACTATTATAAATAAATATATATATATATTGTCATGAACAATAGAATAAATAATATTAATGATGTATCATTTCATTTTTCTTATTGTAGATCAAGTAAAAAACATAAAAAAACTACTTCAGAGAGGTTCAATTCTCTATTCACTTCACATGAATGAATCATTAATTATACATGTAAAAAATTACCATGAGGGTAATATCTAATAATAAGTAATAGAACCAAAAACAACCAAATAAAATTAATATCAACA
Source organism: Viscum album (assembly GCA_963277665.1). NCBI lineage: Eukaryota > Viridiplantae > Streptophyta > Magnoliopsida > Santalales > Viscaceae > Viscum > Viscum album. The sequence goes on from OY728137.1 coordinate 2,051,229,094, forward strand.
AAAAACATTGACTTCATTTGGATTACTATCATAAATCATTAATTTAAACCATTTCATATTTTAAAAAATCAATTTTAAACTCTTATTTTTCATGGAAAGTCATTTGAGCAATCATCCAATATTATGGTAATATAAACCATCATAGAATTTTTCTCAATGAAATTTCTTAGCATGATGTTAATTATTATATTATAAAAATTATTATATCCCATAAAATTATAAAAAACATAATGTAAAGAAAATTATATATGAATATGAAAATTATAAAAATAGGGTAGGATGAATATGTAAGATTATTTTCTTGGGATAATGTACATATGATGGTTGATAATTGGTGTTATTTCAGAATAAATATAATTTCATAACATACTATATGTCAAAACCTATTTAAATTTAGAACATTTGGTTAGTCTTGAAATGTGGTTGATCATATTACATATATTTTGGATTCATTATTCATTTTTTATTTTGAAGCTCATCAGGTTGTAAAATGATCACATAAAAATATTTTTTTCTATTATAGTATATAGTCATACTATTGATCCATTATTCTATTAATTTGGTTGAAGAATTATGGTAATTCTTTATTTATTGTGGTTAATGGATGAAAAATAATTTTTTAAAACAAATGTGCCTATTTTCATCATGTGGTCACTGAATTATGATTGTGTCTGATTCATTGTTTGAGCCATAGATAATGATTATAAATGTCTCATAGTTAGTTGAAAAATTATATATATCCAATATTTAAGGTAAATAAATTCGAAGAAACTGATAATATACTCATAGTGTATGAGAATCCAACTTATATTTTCTTAGATTTTTCTCCAAATTAAATTATTAAAGAACTTATAATATTTAATAAAAAACATCATAATTATACAAAAAAGAAAATCTATTGTATAATTAGTGAAAATGAAATTCTTTAGTCCTAGTAGATGGAATAAAGGATTAAAAAAATAAAATGTTATATTTTTCTATAATGATGTATTTTTATTATAAAAAATATATAAACAATGATGTAAGGGGGTCTTATATAGACATTAAATGAGTTATAATTAGAAGGGCCTTATAACTGGATATAATAAAAATGATTTTACAAAAAAAATTATATTTTAACGTTAATTATTATGTCATTTCACTATTCACGTTTTAGTAGAATAACATCATTTGTCAAATGATATAGGACCCGTTTTTATGATTTATAATTAGATGTAGAAAAAATGGATGAATTGAAATGATATAGAATGGATTGGATTTCATAAATTATTATTTGTAATAACCTATAAATAAATTTATGAAGACCTTTAAAAATGAGTTTTATGGAAATTAATGTGTTTTCCTTGTTAATAAGCATGGTTATCGAGAAAATTTGGTAAAATATTGAAAATGTATGATGCTAAATATGAGAAGATAATTTGTGTGGAAATTTTAGTTGATAAAAGTAATGGATAATGGTTATTAATAAAAAAATATTAATATAATATTTAATTTATTAATAGTGAAAAAATTATTTCAGTAGTAATGATTGTTTGAAATAATAGTAAATGGAATTTTTTAAATTAAATTATTTTATAAATACATAAAAAATCTTAAATACATTATTAAAACAAAATTTAATGTTTATATTATATTTTACTTTTTACATATGTATATTACTATATATTAACATTATCCGAAATTAAATCCTTACATATTTTTAAGTGTTATTCAAAAATTGATATACATTTATAAATTATTAATTTATAAAATGAATAATTTTAATATTTATATATAATATTAATTTATCATTTTATTTATTGAGGTAAAAAATAATTCACTAAAAAAATCCAATTATATATATAATATTTTACATTGATTGTATAATTACCTCATTAAATATTAAACCATATAAATATACATTCAGATATATTTAAAAATTATTTTTGAAGGATAATCAACATTTATCCAAGTATATATCATACTATTTAGTGGTCAATTTATTTTTCGAACTATTATGTTACCATTTTAAATATCATGTTACTATTCTAATATAAATAATTTCAATGGACATATAATTTCACAAATAATAAAAATACAACCTATTTAAATTTTTCACGATAAACTCAATTATTTATTTTGGTTCATTATATATCATCAACAAAATGAAAATCATATTTCTAATATATTTTTACTTTATTTGGATTCATTAATTTTACCCAATGGATTTCCTAATTATGGTAAATATATTTTTATCCCATTAAATATATTAAAAGAGTGTTTTTTCATAAATGTTATTGTTTTAAATGATGGACGCTTATAGAAATTATTTTGAGTGATGTAATACATATATTTTATATTTTTAATAATAATCACTATCGTGGAATCTATTTAAAATATTCTAATTACAAAACTAATTTTTAAATTATCATGAAGCTAGAAATTTCATAACACATAACATTTATACTTCAATTAACTTTTATTCAAGGATTTATTTAAGACTAGTTATTTACTAATTAATGTGAATTTACATTTTTTATATCTTTTCTCTATTAATTACTAATAATAATTAATATTTTATACAAATATTCAAATCCCACCGATATATATATTAATTAATAACTCTAAACAATAGAAATATTTGATAAAAGTTATACTAATGTAAAATTTAATTTTAAATATTTACACATGCACATCATTCAAATTAAAACAATATTATAATTTATGTTCTATTTTGTAAAATAACATAAACATAAAATGAATTAAAGATGATAAAATATATTTCTATGCTCTATAGAGGTGATTTAACACTTTTTTTCATTAACGATATTATCATTAAAAGTAAACTAATTAATAATAATTTTTCCCAAAATTATATTTATTAATATTTTCATATAAAAATAATTATAATAAAACCAATGTCTATAAAAAAATTATAAATATTCTAGTTTTTTTAATTAATAAATAAATCATAAAACATATTATCCACTTCTTATAAACCATTATTGTTAAAAAAAAATTAAGTACTAGAAGTGGTTTTGAAATTTAATTATCATTTGATTAATTCTATAATTAGTAATACCAAAATGTAAAATCTCTTTTAAAAAGTCATATTTTATGTTTTACCATTATTTATAATCTAAATATATTAATACCAATAACCATTTAAAAATTATTTCTATAAAATAAAATTTATATTTTATATTTTATATAACAATTAAATAAACAATAATATATATGTAACACTTCATTGATTTCATGACCACCTCCACCCAAAGGAACTCCTATTACACTAATAAAGAGAGAATGAAGATATTTTAATATTAAAAATTCCACTTGTAATACATTATTTTGTGACTAGAACCAAGAAAAATTCATTCACAAAAATTGGAAGAATTGCCATATAAAAAACATGATGATTGAAATCTTAGAAAACCCCATTGAATGTATCATTACCATAGTAATGTAAAAGGAACCCAATATGTGAATTTAAAGTAAAAAAACTAAACAAATTAAATAGAAAATATGTATACTATAAAAATCTTCAACAATTCCCTTGATGCCCATATAACTCATGAACAACATCACGGTATTGTAAATTTTATCCTCCTCACCTACATAATAATTCATTTACCATGTAAAATATACATATAGGTTGATCCTAATATGTATACTGATCAAGATCATTCTCATAGACACTCATGTAAAATATAACTACTTAACATTAAATCCCAATGAATAAACTGATGGAACTTACTCACCACCTATGGTGTTATAATAAAATTCTCACCCCTCCCTGAATTTCTCAAATTGAATCATGTACAAGTAATAATCTAATACTATCATAATGTGAGATAACACCCCACATACACTTCCCCACAGGTGTACTACTCTACCCAGTCTTTTTATGTCCTAATTCATCTCTGTCCAATAAATAATCAGGCCAAATAATTATAAACCTATAACATACCATACACTTAGTGCATTTCATATCCATGTCGCCAATATCGACATCTTCATATAGTGACCATGATGTTTCTATTATCAACCCAAACTCATATGTAGATTATTATACCTCAATATATCACAAGCATCACATGACATATCAATAATAATCCATATAATATTATTCTATATGTAGATGTTCATGAAAAAAACCACAATCCATGAAATCAATCTTTAAGAACATATATGTAATGGTAAAAAATATGAATTATCGCACTTAATACTGTGAAAACAAGAGAGTAGGGAAAGAGTGGGTACATAGGTATCAGTTCATTGATAACCTTAATATAGGGTAAAACCTTCATGACCTCCTATTATCTATCTCCCAATAAAAATGGGTGGGTGGGATATGAAATAAAATAATAGAATAATATATATATATATATCATAGCCAAATAATGTGAAACTACATATCTTTTCCAAATCTATAGCTATCACCACTCATACAACTCGATTCCAATTGAACATAAAAGATATCCTATAAGCACACACATATTTCAAGGTACATCTAGTTAATTATTAATATGATTTATTTATTTTACATTATTTTTAATTAAATCCCTTTTTAATCGGGAATAATCCATCATTCTCCACCATACCACATGTTCTATCATCACTTTATCATTCAGTCAATTCCCCTACACCACGGGTTAAATATAATAAAAATTACAATTCTATAAATATTTATTCTCTAAGAATCATCCTATTCCATAATGAAAAATACATAAACAATGAAAATTATGCTTTCTTTAATAGTGGTGATTCGAGAGTGGAGACCAGAAACCTCCAAATTCAACAATTTAATAAGCATAATCATTATTAACGATTCCTTGGTTGTGTTACAATAATAGAAATATATCACAGAATTAACCCATCTCATCAATCCTATTTCCATATATGACCCCAATATTCATGTCACCATCAATTACACCATCACATACACCATCTATTACCAAAACCACAGATATCCCAGAATATTTATCACCCAGCCATAAACAATCCTAGAATCAAATCATTTTCACATAGTGGGGTTCGCATCCTAATATAAAAACCATAGCCTAATGTAAAATAATAATAATCATTCATAAAAATAGGACCTGGTGACATATTATCCGACCATTATAATACTATGGGTTCTTTTAGTCCCAACCAATAATCCTCAAAAAATATAAAATTCCTTACCATCAATAATTAACAGATTAATAATAGGTTAAAACCATGGGAATACTAAGGCATCAACTATCAACTACTAAGAAAAATATGACCTCAAAATCATTGAGAAAAACATCTATATCAATCAATTATATAAAAAATAGTGACACATACTCATTCCATTATATATTATTTAAAACAATAATTTCCATCCTTTTATATATTTATCAAATTTTGATATAAAAATACATGTTAATAAATTTTTAAAAATAAATACCACAATGTCTAGAAGAACAACACAAAAACTATTATGATGTAATAAACACTTTTTATCACTATAACCCAAAAAATTCATTCTATAATTTTTTTATAACATGTATCCATGTTTATTAAATTGTTACCCAAAGAGGTAAATAATGATAAAATAAATATAATACATAAAAATAATAAGATATAATAAATTACCCCCATCGATTATGAATTTCACTATTATATATATAATAAGAGACGATTAAGGGTCAAGCCCCACTAAAATTAAGGATGATTCCCAAAAACCTAAAATTAACAAAGGTACCTTCACACTTTCTTTAATATCAACCTAGAAAATATGGTTTTGAAATAAAAAACTCATAAATAATATGGGAATGGTTCATTAAAATAATAGTGATTAATCATCCACTATACAAGGGTTAAAAATCTTAAATAGTTAATCACATGGTTTCACGGTGGTAGAATTAACTCTAACCCTATTAAAATTTCTATTAATGGAACCCCATCATTATAAAATAACCTATCCACAGCTTAATATTATACTGAGAATATAGAAATCAATGTAATGTGGATGAAGATGTTTATTGATCGATTAATAGTGGAACAAATGAATTAAAATCACATTCAAGACCCCTTATAGAATCACACACATTTACCCGTTTGAAATAGTCATGATCAACAAATGAAGAAGGCTGTTTTGGTTGTACAAATTATTTTCTAACATTCTTCATAGCCTACACAGTGTCTATTGTGGACTTGAATGTACTATCCCGACATGGTATCTACAGAGAAATTTTGAAAAATTTATAGAGGTTTTCACTCACCAAATTCTCCACGAATGGCATTATGAGTGTTAGTGTTTAAAAATTTATGTTAATACATAAATACTTATGTTTTTAAAAATTATAATTTTCACCCATTTAATTAAATTAAAAATTATTAAACATGTATAATTTTAAGTATTTTCATTAATAAACCTTAAATTTTTCAAAATATATTATACCTATTAAATTAGAACATGTGTTAATAATTGAAATTATTCTTAATATGTTTCATAAATATATATATATTTCACTCTCAATCCAATTAAGGACGAAGAAAAGGAATATATGTTGAGTCATGGTTATTGATGAATAATAAGTCTTATGTAAATGATTTCTACCAAGAATAAACTTTAAATTGGATTCATGTAGTTATTTTCGATATATAAATTTTCAATAGAAAATTACTTAGAAATTTTGAGTTTGGATATATGTATCCATTTTCATTTGAGTGATACATATTATTTTCATAATAACACAACGTAACTAAATTCTACATAAGGGTTTTAGGTAAAATATCACATATCCATTAACAATTCTCAACCCCACTTGTGAAGAAAGCTTAGACTACATTTATTGGTGTCTGTGAGTATTGCTTGAAGTAACCATGTGGAGGTAGACTACATACCTTAAGTAAATTCACCATACTTTGTGAAGTTTATGAGTATATACCATGAAGTGAAAATTTTATTTTTCAGGATGATTATTGAAGTTACAATGAAATTTATATAAACTACCATGTATAATAACAATACTGACTGGTCATCATACCGACCATTAGGCTTGTTTCATGCACACGTAACAGATCACATTAATTACATTTAGATGGGATATAAATTTATTATAACATTATTTGTATGATTTTTATTTTTAAAAATATTTACTACATGTGTATTAAATTTTTTTAACTATTTCATTCATTTTTAAATATATTATATACTATAATCACAATGGTAATTGTTTTGTCGAATAAAATATAACATATAAATTAATTTGAAAATAATAATATTCATTTAATTAATTATTTGATTTATTTTTTATCCCTTTTAATAAATTAAATTACTTTTATTTCATGAATATAGTTTTTATAATTCTTATATCTTGAAATTTTATATTTTATTTTAAATATTACAATACACATGTTTTTAAATATTTTCATGATGAAAATGAACAACATTGGAAATCATTTTTAATGGGAACAATTTTTTCATATATAGGTAATTTCATTATAATATTTTATCATATTCTAATAGTTGGAATGCAATGAATGGTTTAATTAATGATTGGAGAATATATTTGTTGTCAGTGGAGAAGGATTAAGTAGAACGATATATAATAAGAGGATAAAATTCATATATTTCATTAAACATAAAATTTCCAAAAAAAATCATGTGATACACTTTTTTACTTTAAATTAAATAAAGAAGTTATACGACTACTGGTTCCATACAATGATTATAAAGTGGCTTTTATAGTTCCATCCACTAAAACCCTATTGAAAAAGATCATTATACCTCATCATTCCTATAATATGATATTTAAAATAGTTTTTCTATGTTTTTTTTGCTTCATATAACTAATTTCCTTGTCTTTTTGTAAACTATTTGTGTCAAGTATATTCTTTTCCCCATCAAATGAAGTTCTAGTTTATTCTCATTATTTTACCTCCTAAAAGTATTTATTGGTTTTGAATCCCAAAAAAAAAAATTAATGTCACAGACTAGGTTTAAGGATCTCGTAGAATGTCTGGGTTGTGCCTCTGGGTTGATATTAAATAAAGAGTATGTAACAAGTTCTTTATCTTTTAAATGTTAGTTTCTGATTTGTTAAAAGTAATCCAGAGTAATAGAGAATATTGGAGAGTGGGATAAGATCTAAAAGATTTGAACGGCTATAAATATTTATCTTCTTTCATTTTATTTCCACTATATTTCATATATTGAAGATAAAACTCACAAAACAAGCATTACATAATAAAATTGTATTTTTTATTCCTTTATTTTTTGAAAACGAATATTCACCCCCTAGATTTTTAATTTCTATTTCTTATATTCCATCAATTATTTTCATAGGAGGATTTTTCCTTGTTGTACAGTAAGAGTCTCCATTATTATTAATTATATAACAAACAATTGGTAATAGAGATTATCAATGATATATTAACCTTTATAATTACTCTAATATAATAACAAAAATTGGTATTAGATGTAGGTATTTACTTTAATGTATATTTAGCATATCAGGTTATTTATATAGTTATTATTTATCTATGTTCTACATTGATATTCTATATATTACAATATGTGGAATAAAATGAAACATTATTTTATAATTAAATGTTTCAATTCCAATGATGGATGGATTCTACAAAACCACATTCATTAATGGGAGTGACTAATTCTACTAGCATGAAAAATGGAAGCCTACCAGAATCAATTATTTTTGGATTAGTGGAAAGTCATCAATATTCTATATGATATAGAAAATGTTTTTCTAGAGACACTTGTAGGTAATACATGATAAATTAGGTTTTAAGATGTAATGATAGAAAATATTTTTGTGCGTGTTATAAGTAGATGTGTCTATTTCCACGTATCATGTTGTATGAAAACTCGTAATATATAGATAATAAATAAAGCGACTCACATTTTGAATTAAAAGATATAGAGAAGCTATCTAGATACTTTTTAGGAAAACACTATGAAATTAAGAAGGGGGATGTAGAGTTAGTGAACCAAATGTTTCATCAGATTACAAATATTAAAAATGGAATGAGTTTTATTAGTGATGTATTTAAAATACATAAGTAGATATAGTACTACGTTTTTAACCAAATATATGGAATTAAAACTATGTTCAAATGTTGAGAGTAAACATATTAAATAATTTACCTTATAAGATATACTATTCATTATTCTATGGTATTATTTTGAGTTAAAAATATTTTCGGATGAGGAGTCTACAAAGTGTAAGGGTATAAATTTTATGTCTAATGATAATCAAATATATTATAATTATTAATGTAATTTACAAATAAGTGAAAAAAATATCCACCATATTAGGAATATATTTTAATGTTCATGAAAAATAATGTAGGTAAGAGACAATATAGAATAACATTAAAAAAGGATAATAAAAAAGGTGATTATAAAATAGTATTGATGCATCAAAATTTCCCTGATATAAGAGCAGAAGAAAAGTCACATTAGAAAATACTTTGTAACTCCTTAACCCAAGATGCCTAAAGATTGTGAATTATTTTAAAACATTGGCATGATTTCAAGGAATCAAATCCTGAAGGACCGATTGCATTAATAGTCTTGAAGAATAGATTACATATATGAACATTATATTATAATTCAAAAAAGAAAATTCAATGTTGATAATACTTTTAGAAAACCATTATTCTCCTAAATTAACTCTGCATATAAGTCATAAAAGATTTTTTTGCATCCTGAAAAAAAAAACCAAATAAAGGGGTAAGGTCACATGCTCAGTAACGGTAAACAATACAACATATGCTTTCATATATAAGGAAAAACTTTTATGGAATGTCATAAAACTGAATTAAATGACTTTTAAACATAATATTAAGAATAATATGAAATTAATAAATCCAAAAATTAAATATAAATATTCAAATGGATAATATACTAGTCGAATAATCACATATAATATCAAAATTAATCTCATAATGAGGTAATTCATAATTCCAAACATATCATTAATTACTAATGCCAAGACCACATGGGTAACCCATTATTCCAAACCGAAACTAGTATTTTCTCATGATAACTATCGATGAATTGATGGAAATTCATTAACAAGTCCCCAACCCAAAGGGAATTCATTAATCGGTCCCCAACCCATTGGGATTTCATTAACTGGTCCCCAACCTTTTACATACTATGTCCAATTTATTCCTAATATGAAAATGGTGAAACATAACCAACATAAACAATCATATAAAAACTAGAATATGAAATGTTAATAGTTTAACCATAAACCATGAATGGTATCAATATAGAACATCCACAATCAAAAATAAAATATAATCTTCAAAATAAGTTGTAAGAGGGTAACATAATAAATCAACCTCAATGTAGTATAAAATATTACAAATGATTTTAAAATAGATAAAAAAATTAAAAAATTCATTAATACTCTTTGAAATAAATATCCCGTTTTTACTTTTAAATCACATTAAGTACTATGAAATTATAAAAGAAAAAATTTATTTTAAAAACATCCATGAATGATAATAAATGACTCTTTAACATATTAAGGTGTCACAATTGCAGAAATAGCCGCTGACGCTGTATAAGTTAAAAAAGATTATTTCATCATTCTTTGAAAATTTCATTATGTACATCATTTGAAAAATATAGAAAGATTCCGTTCAAAAGAATTATTGAAATATATTCCATTGTTATAAATGAATTTAAACTATTTCTTGGGAATACTAACAATATTTTGAAATAAATTTTTATGAAAAATTGACATGGTTGATAAAAATTTTACAGTAGACACATACATATGAACAACCTTAGATAATAATGATATTGAAAAATTAAACCTTATGTGAAAAAAAATATAAATCTTTATTAAAAAATTTGAATGAACAGAAAAATAGACAAAAAAATTTCTTTATAATTATTTATATACTTATAAATAAATATGTATGATTATATCAAGAATATTTAAATATAGAAAGGATTAATTATTTAAACAGTCAAAGACTCCCGTACCACTTTTAAAATTTAAATAGTAAGCCCAATATCATCAAATGAATCTTTAAATACCATTAAAGTGAATTTATTCATGATATCTAACATAATAGGGGTAGTACATATGCCTCATACAATAAATAGGTGGTGAACATGGTTTATATCTCATGAAATTAAAAGTGAGATGAAATTCCCCTACCTTAAGTATTATACCATTTTTATGTTTCCAAAACTCATGTATAATGGTTTTAATCATATTATTAAGTTATAACATAATCATTATAAAATATATTACATCATATGTGATTCATTTATGGCTTTATATTACACATTTATTTATAATTTCCATGTTATAGCCATACTTTGGGTAATAATCACTTTCTTTATCATATGTGTCTTGACTTGTTATTCATGATCATATTAATTATATCATTATTTACATACTTAAAAAATTTATAACGTGATTTATATATCATATATATTCAGAATATGAATATATATTAGATATACATAGGAAATGTAATACACCGTTCAAAGAGACGGTAGGTCGTGAATATGTATGAGAAATTTTTCAGTTTTCTTATTATATTGAATAGAAGAAAGTGAATGACATATATGTGTGTGTCCATATGTTTATTACTCTAGTAGAATTTAATTTCATATATTTAATAACTATTAATAATATATATTATTATAATCATTATTGAATGTGAAATGTGGAAGATGAATCTCATCCCATTGTGCTGACGGTAAGTCGTATCTATGCATGAGCAGCGATATAATTTCCTTAATGGCTAAATGGTTTGAAATCAGATGAAATAGAAAATTTACAGAACAAATTTCATGTTATATTTATTATTTACATTTTTATATTAATCTTTATACTCATATAAAAAATGTGTACTTGAAAAACTGTTTATACTACGGTGTGGAGACGGTAAGCCGTACACACACAGACATAGTGATATTGTTTTTAGTATGATGGGTAAAAGGAAGAATATGGTTGTCTCATAATAAATAAAACATACGATAATATAGTGGATTTAGAAGTTGATACATTACTATGTAAGAAAACATATTAATAGGTAGTATGAGAAGAGAAGATTTATGAAAGAAGTGATAAAACAATTACCTCTTTTTTCAGGTATCTCTTTTGATTTTCATAAAAGGACTCCTTAGGATGGATTTATGTTCAATTTATGGAATATAGGATGTATTTATGGATGTTGGGAGAGGAAATGGTCAGGGTTTGGCAGATCCAAAAGGCTTTATAGGTGTGTAATATAGAGAAAGAGAAGTTCCCTTTTATAAGAGAGGGGAGGGGAACATTAGGAAACTCTTAAAATATCAATTTATTATAATTTAATTTTAGATATCTAATAGCTTAAATGTGATTTATTTTTATGATAAGATGATTGTTGGTCTAAATCCCCTCATCCAATAAATTTTATACATCTCTAGGTCATAAACAAAACCATATAATTTGGATGTAACCCATAGTTAAACTGTTAAGCTCTTAACATGTCTTCATGTGTTTTTACACTACAGGGTTAATACAGTTACTATAAAATGAAAATAAACCCCAATTAGATCATTAATTACATAAATGAAATTATCCATGATATTTTAAAATGCATTATATTTTTATGAATTTCATATCATTTATTAAATCAATATTTTTTTTAAAATATTATTTATTGTGATTTAATACTATTCAATATATTCATTTAAAAAAATATAAAACCAACCTAATAACTTCTAGATAATACTTCCAATATGTCACTAACATGTCTATGTTATCTATAAAATTAGTTTTTATCATTAATTAAGTAAAATTGTATTTATTGTATTATTTTTAATATAACTAGTACTCTCTCTTGCATTCGCATAGTGATATAACAAAAATCGTAGATTATGTGTTCATATGGTGATATGGTTCAATGCCTTTTTTAGGATAATACAACATTTCAATGTTATTAATGAACATGAGTACTCAATATTTTGAAATCACAAAATAATGATACTTATTATTAGAATAAAATTAGACATAATATAGAAACATCATTATGATAGTAGATTACATTTTGGATAAATAAATTTGAAATATTGTCGGAAAATATAAAAGAAATTAAATGTTATTTTTAGTATGGAGATTTGAATTAAATGAATGAAAAACACATTGAAATTGATATTTGAAATTCTGATAATTATGATAAATAATGGTGTAATTGAGACTATACTAATGTAAACAACCAAAATGGAATAAATAATTAGATTGCAAAACATATTATCTTATATTAATAATATAATACATATTAGATTGCAAAGATACATGCGTGGGAATTTCAATCATTCAATGATCCATACACTGAAAATGACTGCAACATGGATGAAATTGATGGGATAAGTATTGAATATTATTTCATCACGCATGATATGGATTACGGTGATCCTGGCATTGGGACTAGGGCTCACACATTAGTGTTTGTTAAAAGAACTTTTTTTGCCGCTGGAAGGGTCCTTTCTATTCTTGGTATTCTTGTCATAAACATAATTCCCCATAGTAGCTCATGTTATGAATACTTTATAAACAAGTTTTGAGTGGTATTTTTGGATATGTATGAAATTTTTGTTGAAAACGGAGAGAACCATGTTCTTGTTTCTACCTCATCAAGTATTGATATTAGTTCTTCTAAGAGTGAGAAATATTTTCTCAGTATATTGAAACAGAGTATACCAAATAAGTAGATGATATTTATTTGGAATTTTTGAGAACCAATTTTCATTTTAATCTTTGTTGGATATCTCTATTATTGAGGAAGTCTACTGGTTGGAATTTTAATTTTATTCCACTTCAATGTTGACCAATGCAATTTTTATGATGAACTATGTTTTGTTTTCTTCTTAAGCTTCATATAGGACCACTTCTGATGATATATACATGTAATTTTTTATCCTTAACAAATGGAATCCTTTCTGATTTTAGTTCTGTGTGAAAAACAGCTGTCCGTTAATGTAGGGCCTATGTCTGGTTCATATACTTCTACATGCATACTAGTTTGGTCAGCAGAATATTTCTTATATTTGAGTCTATTTGCGAGAGAATGTTGTGGAATTATTTTTTAGTATTCTAGTATGTTCATGTCACCACCCCTACCTCTCCCTCTCCTCCCCTCTCAAAGTAAAAATTTATTTATAAGCATGAGCTGGGCTAATGATAAAAACATCATTTATGAGATTGTGGTGGGCTAATTATTAACACTTTATTTATGAGATTGAGTTGGGATATTGATAAATGGAGTAGAGGAAATGTTGAAATCAACCAAGGAAATGGATAAAACCTACTGAAACTACTGTAATTTTAGGTTTTCTACTTAAGTAGGATTGATATTGTGAAACGATAATCTTTGAAATGACATTTAATGACACATAATCTTGAAAATATTTTTGATTGCATCTGTTTTTATCTACAATTTCATATTGACATCCACAGAACTATCCTAATGGTAAACAAGAAATATTTTTCCTTTCAATTATATTTAAAAATTGACTAAAAAATGATAATTATAAAAATAATAAACTAATAAAACACTTCTTAGAAACATATGTGATTATTTAGTTGGAGGTTATTCGTAAAGCATACAGAAAAATGACATTATAAAGGAATGTAACAAAGGTGTCTTTATGGGCCTCTTCATATTTAAATTATAAAATAAGGTGATAGGTATCAAGACATTTTTATAGGAATCTACATTAATAGACTCCCCTTGCTTGTCTGATTGTCTCTGGTTATGTGGTCACCCCTTGATTAAATAATCTAAAGAACCTATCCGGCCCACAATTCAATTCAATATACATTTTTAAAATTACAATATAATGGACCTAGAGCATAGACAATGGGAAGAATTAATAAGGCATGTCATCTGGGGAATTAACAGATGATGAATTTACTTGAAACAATGGCATTCTTGATGAATCAACCATCTCTATTATCATATTCACCTTCATTCCAGTCGCCCAATACATGTCTAGCGAATAATCCACTACCACAACACCAACCACGAAATCTGCAACTAAGCGCATACATTTCTCAAGATCACCTCTTTGAAAAATGAATTCTATTGAAATGATTTAACTATAAATATCATGGGGTATTGCACATATTTTAATTTCTTTGAAAACAAAAAATGCATCAGATAGTTCACCACTGAGTCGGAGACCATAAATAATAGCATTATAACAATAACAGTTGACAGGAAGCCCTCTAAACCTCATATCCATAATAAGATCAAAACCAAGTTCAGAATGTCAAACACTATAAATCCCATAGATATATGTTATATGTTACTACAGTACATTTCATCCCACTGATTTCCAATTGTATTAAAATATCATTATCTTGTGAATGATTAATTTCACAGTTCCCTCGATGAAAATTTTAATAAAAGTTCATCATAATACTATTGGTGTAAAAATTTGGTGACGGTCTATACATATTTAATTCATCAAAAGCATATTTGATGAATAAATATAAGACTTCACATACAATATAATAAAGAATAAATTTAATCCTGCATGTTTATGTTTAATTTTATAGTTTGTTACTAAATATGAAGCGGTGTGAAAGAATATGAATAAATATGAACCTATTTTATGAAAACATAAACATGTGTGATCAAGTTTGTTTAAGCATAATAGTAAGGTGATAAAAAATAAGAACAAATTGGAAAAATATGAATGGTTATATTTAATTGGAATCAATTATTAATAAAAATCACTCTGAAATATTAAAAACAGTTAAATGAAAGAAAAAAATACGAACATGTATAAATAAAATAAGACCTGATTGAAAAACGATATATGAACAATTGAGAAAAAAATGAACCTACTAAAATTTTTGTATATATATAAAACCAAACTCACCATTAGAGCAGAACTTAATCACATACACCATCGGATATGCCACAGGTGTTTTGAATCCCAGATAGACAAAACCAACAGCCAAAAACATACATAAATTCATCATATTTTATGAAAACATAATCTTTCATTGCATAAATTCATTCCCAATTGTATTTTTACCACATTATTAAATAAAGAGGAAACCATATTTATCTTTTTTTTCCACCAACACCTACATAAATATCCATCAATGAAATTATATACATCGATCATTAAACAGAAATATTAGAAATATGGCTAAAAGAATATCTTGAAAAATTTCCACAGAATATCTATGGAACAACCAAAACCACCTTCATCCATGTATAATCTATAAAAAATGATCAAAAAATAATTAATGAACATGAAGAAACATAGTTATGTCAACAATAAATTTAAAATCCAATGAATTATGGACAAAAAATATTAAAAAAACAATCAATACAGAATCTTATCAGTAGAATATATAAAAATCTGTTATAAAGAGTATAGAAACAATCAATGAATAATATTAAAAAAATAAAAATATAATCTGATCTGAACACATTAGGTCAAAACAAAATTATGCAATTAATGTAGGGGTATACAGTTGTACCAACAATCAATAGTAAACATAATCAGATCATTATAATATATAAAATATAGTTATAGATAGTGTATAAAAAGAGAATAATTTCACTGTATTACTATTTGATACTAATAGAAATTCTAGGAAAATAATGTAGGAAATAGAAATTGAAAAATCATATATTTTTTAATAAAATAAAGAAGGATTTTTTGAAACTGGATTTGAATGTAATTGAACCGAAAGAAGTATAATATGCATGAGATGTACTAATCCAAGAAATACATTAAAACTTTGTAACTCTTTAATGAGCCATTATATTAAATATATTCAAAAATGAATGAAAATATATATAAAAACATAAATCTATTTTCCCATAGTAGTAATGCACATTACATTAACTTCTTTACATAAGAAGAAACTTCCACTCCACATTTTATAAAATGATTGACATAACAGCATGTGGTTTTCATGACATTACTTAATCGTATAACATATTTTCAAGAGGGGGAAAGAATGTTAGGATTTATAAACGGTGTTCTTCATATATAGTGCATTCAATATTAAAAACAGTTCACTAACAGTTAATGGAAACATGTGTGTAGTTAAAATACATATACAGCTGGAAACACATATGCCATAGAAACACAACATATTAATAATGAAAAAACTTACCGATTATGAGGCGTCCACCAATGATCCAAAAATACATGAAAATAAAATAAACTATTTATTATAAAATGAAAACTGTAAAATAATGGAAAGAAGAAAAACATTAAATTTACATATTAAACTACTTTAATTAAAAAATTAGCATACAAAATAAACTGATAATCCACATAAAACATTAATCTAAATCAATAGATTATAATATATAGAATACCTATACTATCCTACGACAGTGGTGAAGGATAAAGGATATTGTTAAGAGTTGGATGATTAGAAAAAATAGATTGACATATGATTCAGAACAATAATCCAATAAAAATATATTTTTATGAAATTAATGTAAGAAAATTGAATATGATGTTACTTATATCATCATCAATTAGCATAAAACATCAAGGTTATTCATTCTTAGTGGGAAAGAGCAAAATCGTTTAGCTAAATAAACAGAACTGGCCTTTAAACGGTGGTACAATTTACCCATTTTCATGGCCTCTCAAATTCCTCCAACATTAATGATTGTAACCTTACATGAACTCAAATTCCCCAACAAACATGCTAAATTGAGGAAACAAGAAAATTAATTAGTCAAATTGGGAAACCATACTGAAAAATAAATAAATTCGGGGAAGTAGATTCCATGAAAATGTATGTTCAATCATAAATTCTATGAATTAGAATGAATATGACATGTATTTATAGACATATAACATGTATTCAGAACGAAATCATTAGAAATAGGAAAAAAATACCAAAATACAGAAATTCTAATATGAATAATCACCTTAAAATGAAACATAAATAATTAAATTTGTGTTTGCATGTATAATATGAAAAATAAATTTATAACTAAATATTTAAAATGAAAACAATAATGAAAAAATGAATAACTAGATTTAAATAATCATCACATTAATTGAATCGTCACTATTAAAATGAAAATGAAAACAAATTATAAATAACCATCAAGATGTAATACACTTTACGCATTTACAAGGACTCGCAAATTCATCCAACATTAATGGTTTCAACCTTAAATTCACTTTAATTAACTCAGAAACATGCTAAATTCAGAAAATAACAAAAATTAAATATATTAGTAAAATTTGGAAACTATAGTGGAAAATAAATAAATCCAGAGGAGATTCCAAGAAAAGGTATGTTCAAACATAATTGTTATTAATGATAATGCATATTACATGTATTTAGATACAAATAACATTTATTTAGATTGACAATATTAGATATATAGAATAATACCAAAATAAATCTGTAGAAATCAGTTTCGGAGTTCTTCATGAGTCTCGATGGAAATATGATTAACTAAATTTGTGTATGCATGCGTCATATGAAACAATGTATTTTTATCTTAAACTGTAAAATTAAAAATAATAATGGAAAACTGAATAATTAAATTTAAATAATAATAAGATGAATGGAATCAACTTTATTATAATGAAAATGAAAATAAATCTTAAGTAACATTCAAATAGTGGTATACTCCACCCATTCTAAAGGACTCTTTGAATAATGAAGCTCTCATTGAAATACTAATGCATGTAAATATATATCAAATAGAAAAATTAATTATTCATACCATGTACAACATTAATAATATCAATTTGGTGAAATTCTCTTGTCAGGTTATCATAAATTTGAATTTAAGTTCCATGAGAAGTTAAAATGGAAGAATTCAAATTCATCTCACACAAGATGACTTCAAGTGCATACAATAATCCACATGTTGATGGAGATTATTATTTTCATAATGTAGTTCAACTAAACAGATTCATATAATATATATGTGCATTCATAAAAAATATTCTTAGGAATGAATGTGATCAAATAGAAAATCTATGGAAAACAGTCCTTCATAAACCAAGTCGATTGGTAAACTGTAAATCAATTACAAATTGAAACATAAATATCATCTTCCAGAAAACAAAAATAATATCGTAAACACATTTTATCTCATATTATGTGCTTTTGTTTGTAATATTTCTCGTTATCACACACAGAATCCCAGCTACAAGAACAAATATATATGCAATGAACCCTTATTTTAGATTTAAACATATACCTTACAACTGCTCAAGTCTAATTCTTGTATATGATTGAAACTCTTCACCAGATGTTCTATTCAGAGATCTTCGACCCTGAATTAGAATTAATATTCAGAGACCCATCAACGACGACAAATAGTAATGATTAACCATCTAATAAAAACACTAGAAAAATTGAATACATTGAGACATGAATATTTTTTACACTAATTTATACATTTGAATGTGGTTTATAAATGTTCTTACTCGCTGCGTGCTCAGGGGCACGAGAGCCCTAGGTGGAGCAGGGGACCCGAACGTGTGAGTGCCGAAGTTTGAGTCGCCGGTTGTGGAGAAGGCACTGTCAGAGATGAAGTTAGAGGAGCGGAAGTCGGAGGATAAGAAGTCGGAGGAGCGGAAGTCGAAGGAGGGGAATTCGGAGGAGCCAACATCGGAGGAGCCGAAGTTAAAGGAGATGAAGTGAGAGGATTCAATGTCATAGGAGCCTAAGTCAGAGGTGCTGATGTCGGAGGAGCCGAAGTCGGACGAGCCGAAGCCGGACGAGCTGAAGTGGTAGGAGCTCAAGTTTGAAGAGCTGAAGTCAGAGGTTCCGAAGGCAGATTACGCGCATGTGGAGTCCCATCTAGATAGGGGATTCGGGGAGAGGAGAAGAGAAGAAGAGATGATTTGGGGAGGGGGAATCGAGGAAGGGTGAAGGAACCCTAGAGAAGGGAGAATGTAATCGAGGAGTTGAATCGCTGAGGGCATCGAACATCAATTGGAAATCCCAATCGGGTTCAGGGTCACGAGAGGTATTTTCACGTTTGGAGGGTTTGATGTGGTGATGTGGATATGTGGATAGGTGACACGTAGTCAGAGAAAATCACTCTTTAGTATATATATAGATATAGATATAGATTTGTTTGATATCTCAATTAATCAAACAATTACTTGTCATCATTGTATCATCATTTAATCTCTTTATTTGAGGTAAAAAAGTTATAAATAAATTATAATGATGTAGATAAATTTCTTAGATTAATAAATACTTGTTATAGTTAACCATATAACTTATATAACATCACATTAAAAATAAAATAGTTATTAAAATTTTAATATGAAATTGTTTACTCTTATTTAAATTAAATTTAGTAAATGCGGTAATTAAACAAAATGTCTTAAAATGATCATATTTTCGACCTATGGTTTATTTAGGTTGTATAATACCTATCCAATTAAATTATGACAAGTTTTAGTGTAGTTTTGTATTACTATAATATTATTTTTACCATTAATTACTCTATTTAACATTAACCGTGGTAAATATAATTACAAATATACTATTCCCCAAAAATTATTTTGATCCTATTAAACTGACTTTTTCATATTGAATACAACTATGTATACTGGATTTTCTAAATTCAATTCAAATAAGCAATAAAATTATGTTTAATGCTAATATGTAAATGTGGCTAGAAGGCGGGTAAAAAGACATTAAAAGGTCCAATGAAATTTTATATCTAATTCTACTATAAAAATGATTAAAAATACATAATTGTGTTCATATATGTATTATTTATATACTCTTACATTAAAAAAATTAATGTAAAATATTTTTTTAAATGAAAAAGTTAGTTTTTTACAATAATGTAGTGTTTTTTACTATTAATCTAATAATTGATAGCTTTCAGAAAAAAAAATTCACCCTATGGTAATGTGAATATTATGAATAAAAAAATGAAATATACTTTACCAAATTCAATTTCTAATAGTGTCTCAAATTAATTTAATTATTTTCCTAAATTAAATAAAAAGATGTTCCCTTAAGAATATTGTATTTTTAAACATATAACTTTTTTCTAAAACATATAAATTTCATTATTAATATGTTTTATTTATGTTAAAACCTAATAAATATCATTTATAAATTAATTATTACTATTTATATTACTATATTTATTAGATATGTTATAAATATATCATTTAACTAATTTTAACACAAAAGTATTGTTTCACAGAAACTCAACCATGCATGTTACGCGAGACATGTCCGTGTTGTGTGAAACACATGTTTTTTAAGATAACATATCGTGAAATATTGGGGCTTTACATTCTCCCCTATTTTAATAAATTGTGTCCTCTCAATTTAAACTCTGAAATGAAAACTATGGGTTTGATTTTAAAAAATCGTTATTGAAATTCCACATCAGTAATTGGATTAATGAGATCACTATTTTAAAATAATGAAATCGAAGTATAAAGGTCACTAGTGATAACACGTACTAGGGTTCCGGATAGGAAAACATAGTTGGGGAAGATAAATCTGACCATCATTCTCTGATAGAGTGTGATAGGGAACATGGTCATGAAAAAGTTAACATTCACAATTCTAGAAGTTAGTGATGATATAATGGATCATTGGATTCATCTGAAAAGAAAGTACTAGGAAACATTTTTTGGTTATAAGATTCTTTCCCTATATTTTATGAATTAATTTAATTCATATAATAATAAAAATAATAATAATACTTGCGTGACAAGTATAGTTTCATTCTTTAACTAATTTCAACCACAAACTCATCTTTCCCTCCAAATAATAATATTAAAAAATATTCTATTTATATTAATCATATAATGTTACGAAAATGAACTTATACTTAATTTATCTAACCATTTAAATAAAAAACTACATTATAGAAACTAGGAAATCACGTAGGCTTGTGGTTTATGATGAACCATTTTCTCACTTTTTTTTCTGGTTCAATTCACATGGCCTTTCCAGACGTAATGGGTTATCACCCATCCTATGGTTTGTCTATTAATTAAATCTATATTATTATAAAATTCATAAAATAATAACAATATACATTTTAACCGTAAAAAATAGTGTCCAATGTCCAAATTAATCCATTCCAACCATTATGATTATCCAATATACATCTATCCGAACTCACACTCAAAACATTTATAAGTATGAACACTAAATTTCAGAAATCAACATAACATATTGTAGATGCTTTTATTCACATACTAATCATGTGAATACCTTCATCATGTATCCTATTAAATCATGTTAATACCCCAAATTACCATAAAACCTTATTTAATACGTTCATTATTCCTAATTCATAACATAAAACATAGAATATTAGACATATTGCTTAAATCAAAAAATGTTGTCATAATTCTATAATGATGGTATAAACAAACAATTAATCAGTTCTAAGGTAGTCGATAATATCCAATATACTTTATCCAAATCAATCATATCTTTATTCGAGCATCATTATCTCAGTATCATAAACATATTAAGCATTGTCATTTATTCAACAATATATTTTTCAATAATTTTAACATGCAACTGTGTCACATAACTTGGTACTATAAAGACTCAAATATTTAATGAAATAGTACTGCAGTACTATATATATATATTACATGAATATTATAACCATAGAAATATGGATGTAATAATTTTTGAATCCAAATACAAAATAACATTAATCATCCCACCTCACTCCTAAACCTTTAACTACTCTTGAATATTTCATTCCATAATAAATACTTTACCTCATTTATCTTTTTATTTATCTTGATTATTTGTAGTATTACCATTACTTTTATTACCATGTTGATTCTAATCATCGAAAAAAACCTAAATCACTGTCTAAAAACACTAATCATATTATTATAGTCCTGTAGAATCATTTATAGGTTCTCTAAATTATGAATTCATCTTCCCAATCCATATGTTTATAGGGTAAACCTAGGTTATCCACTACCAAATCCAGAGGATAATATCTTATACCTAAAATTTTTCTTCAATTTCATTTAAAGGGATATATTTTATAATCCATGTTTTCTAAATCTTATTTCCAAGGATATTGATAAACCTTATTTTATATCATCTGTAATGTCCCAAACCCAGGTGCACAGAGCTGGTGAATTATTTTAATAAATTTTCATGATTATAAGGAATCAAATCCCAATGAAATGATCAACTTATCAGTCATGGAGAATATATTATATAAAATATCTTTACATTATAATTAGAATCATAAAATACTACATAGATAATACTTTGATAATGTCCTTATTCTCCAAGATTAACCCTCTATATAATTCGTAAAACACATCTATTCATCCTGGGAAAATAAAACATACGAAATGGGTGGGCTCAAATGTTTCTTATGGGCAAAACAAAAGGTAGAATATTTTATAGGTAAGAGAAAAAAATTATGGTATGTAATAAAATGGAATCAAAGGCCTTTTAAACAATATCTTTAGTATAATATAAAAATAATAAATCTTATAATTACATTTATACATTAACATGATTTTTCTACTAGTCAGATAATCACATTTAATATCAATAAATAATCTCATAACGAGGTGATGCATATTTTTAGACATACCATCAAGGCCTCGTGCGAAGACCAAACATGTAATACATTAGTCAAAACCCAAACTAGTTTTTAAATTTAGAATTATCGATGCATCAGGCATAATTAATTAACCAGTCTCATATAAATAGTTATTTCGTTAACTGCTCCCCATCCCATAGGGATTGAATTTACTTGTTCCCATCCCATTAATTACTATGTTTAATGCATTCCTCATATGAAAATGGTGAAATATAACCAACATACAAATTCATATTATATATAGTATAAAATATATTAATACTTTAACCATAAACCATGAATGGTATAAAAATAACACAACAATAGTCAAACAGAACATTATACTTTAAAAACAAAATGGAGGATTTTATCATAATTAATAAACCTAAATTAAGTATTAAATCCAAAAAATGATGTTGACATAGTTGAAAATAATATAATAAAATCATAATTACTTTTTAAAAGAAATATACATATTTTACATTAAAATCATTTAAATTTTAGAACAATTATAAAAGAAAAAATTTATTTTAAAAATACCATTTTAAGCTTGTAAGATAAACATAAAAATATAAAGGGGTGATGTCGGTGGATATACCCTCTCACCCCGTATATGTTAAAAACCATTCTTTCCTAATTTTGTTGAAAATGCCATAATGTACCTCGTTTGGGAAATGATAGAAAGATTCATTCCAAAACCATTTAGTAATAGTAAAGCATGGGTATAAATGAATTTAAACAATTTTCAAGGAATATTAATAATATTTTTAAATACATTTTATGTAACATGGACATGGATGATAAAGAAATCCTAGAAGATAATTACATATAAACACACTCTAATAAAATGAGATTGAAAAATTGACCCTTATGTAAAACCATTAATATATTTCTTTTTGAAAACTATATATATATCTAAAAAATTAAAGAAATTACCATTATAATCATTGAAATGAATATAAATAAATATTTATCATAATATCAAAAAATAGAAATGGAGAAACGATTAATTATTTAAACATTCAAAGCGTCTGATACCACAATGAACATTTAGTAAATAATACAAATATTGTAAAATAGATCTTTAAATACCATGAACATAAATTTATTCATCATATTAAACAAAAATGGGGTAGTTCATACACTATACAGAAGAAATAGTAGATCAACATGGCTTGTATCTCAAGGAAATTAAAAGTGAGATAAATTTTCCATACCTCAAGTCAGATTCTCTCCGTATGTGTCAGAAACTCTAGTATAATGGTTTTAAAAATGTTCTTAACTTATAAAAGAATCATAATAATATTTATGATATCATATATGATTCATTTATGGCATTATATTAACTTTTTAATAATAATTTCAAAGATAAAGCAATATATCATGCAATAATCGCTTTCTTTATCAAACGTTTTTGACTTTTTATTATTGACTGTATTATGTAGAAAATGAATCAATCACCTACATAATTTATAAGATGATTTATATATCATATATATTGAAAATATTTTTATATATATAAATAATAGATGGATATATGAAATGGAATACACAGATCATGGAGACGATAGGCCATACGTACGCATGAACATTGTTTCTGTATTTTTTTCATATTTAATGGAAGTAATTGAATAAAATATAACAATATATATATATATAGTATCTAGTAGAATTATTATTTCATATATTTCATACTTATTATTAATATTAACTTTAATAATCAATCATTAATGGTGAATGTTGAAGATGAATCCCAACGTGTTATGGAGACGGTATGTAGTACATACGCAGAAGTGATGATGTAGTTTCTATAATGTATAAATGGTATATAATTGGATTGAATATGAATTACACATAAAAAATATCATGTTTTATTTATTATTTAAATCCTTTATATTCATCTTTATTGTAAAAATAATAATGTGTACAGGAAAAACAGTTTATACAATGGTGTGGTGACGGTAAGTCATACGCATGCACACATGGTGATATTATTTTTCATAGGATATGTAAAAATAATAATATGGATGTACCATAACAATAATAATATCTCAGAATATATTATATATTTTACTTATTACTTTATAATGTAAACAAAATTGGAAGAGGAAGTAGAGTATGAAAAGAACATTGAAAGAGGTGATTAGACAATTTCTTCTTTTTTGAGTATCTCATATTGATTTTCCCAAACAAACATCTTTAGATGGATTTATTCCAAAAATATAGCCTCTATCATGTAGGGAGTGAATTTAGGGGAGGAAATGGGAATGTTATTTCTAAGGAAAATGGTTTGTGATATGTTAATTAAAGAGAAGGAGAAGTTCTCTTTTATAAGTGAAGGGATGGGTACATTATGAAACTCCAAAAATATGAATATATTATAAATTTATTTTCAGTTTTAAATAGCATAAAATTGATTTTTTTTTTCTAGGAAAATATGAGTTTCGGTATAAATCCTTTCAACCAATCAATTTTAGACATGTCTTGGTCATAAAATTAACCATATCTTTAGATTGAACCCGTAGTTAAACAGTTTAACCCTTAATATGTATTCTTATGTATTCTTATGTATTTATATTAAAATGTTGACATAGTTACTATAAAATGTCAGAAGAACCGTAGTTGGATCATTTATGGAATCTTTAAAATTATCCATGTTATTTATATAAACTATAGTTTATTATTACTTTTATATAATTTCATGAAATATTATTTATTTAAAAATATCATTTATGTAAAATTTTAATATTATTTAATATTTTAATTTAAAAAAATATCAATCCAACCTGATAACATTGAAAAAATACATTGGATATGTCACTAACATGTCTATGTTATCCATAAAATTTGTTTACGTCCTTAATTAAGTCAAATTATATTTATTTTATTATTTTTAATATCATTTATTTGACATCTCAATTAAATATAATAAATGTCCTAATCAAACAAAAGTGGTTAAAAATGATCATATATCCGACCTATGGTTGAAATTTATAGAGACATAGTTATACAATTATATTAAGACAAGTGGTAGGGTAATTTTATGTTACAATAATATTATTTTTTATTTAATTACTATATTTACCTTTAACCGTGGTAAATAAAATCCAAAAGCTACTATTGAGAAAAAAATATTTTGAACCTATAAGACCACATTTTTCATACTGATTAAAACCAAGTATGTCAGATTTTCAAAATTCTATTCATAGAATTCTTAAAATTATGGATAATATTAATCTACAAATGTGGATAGAAGGATGCTAAAAAAACGTTAAAAAAGTTTAATGAATCTTTGTATCTAATTATATTATAAAAATGACTCCAGTGAATGAAATTAGGTTAATATATTCATTATTTATCTATTGTTACATTAGAATAATTTTAATTCAAGATAATTATTTAAATGAAAAATTTGTATTTTTACGAATAACACAATGTATTTCAATATTCATGAAAAATTGAATGATTTCAAAAAAAATACATAAAATTTACCCAAATTTAATTTTTATATTCCCATTTCAAAACTGAAGTCTATTTTACCAAATTAAATTTATTATAGTGTCTAATATTTATTTTATTATTTTTCACAAAAGGACATAAAAAGTAGTTCTTTTATGAAAATAGTATTTCTAAATATAAAAATATTTTACTGAAACATTTACATTTAATTATAAATATTTTTTGTTTTGAGAAAAATTATAAATAACATTTAAAAATTATTTATTACTATTTACATTGCTATTTTTAATTGAAATGTTTTAAATATATCTTTTAAACAATTTTAATACTAAATTGTTGTATCACAGAAACCCAATCTAGCATGTTATGTATGAAAAGTCGGTTCGTGAAACAAAAGTTATTAAAGATAATGTACCATGAAATATTGTGGTATTATAGTCTTCCACAAAATAAATCATCTAATTAACTAAAAATCCAAAAAAAGGAAAAGAAATATTTCTTTAGATATGCTACTTCATAGAAATTTCAGATTCCATAACACATCCTAGAAGTGATAAAGAGATATGAAACCTTTTTATGGTGGGTTTTCAGTTTTAGGTAATTCATTCTATTCTCTCTCAATTAATTACACCTTCTAATGTAGATAAAAACTCTATCTATGAAAATAATAATGAAACTGATTCTGATCCATGTTCAATTAATTCACAATCTTGTAGTGAATAAAATAAATAAATATGAATACAATTTGTTATATATGATTTGATTAATGTTTAAAATTAATTTCAGAACCATAAGACTGAAATTAAGCAATTAAAAAACACAAATTCTATATCTTATGTAAATGTATATATAGAGTAAGTGTCTATTACAAAAAAATATAAATTTTAAAAAGGAATATCTCAATCAAAAAGTGTATTTTTATAATTCTATTCAAGGTTATGAAAAATACTGTTAAATAATTTAATTAATAAAATATAACAATAAAAAGAAATGTTTTGGATATAATAGTTTATAACAAAGGTTTAATAAGAAATTAGTTGTTAAAAATTAAAAAGGAATAATTTCTATTGTAAATTTTATAAACTGTATAATAAAATGGAATTATTGAAATGATTGATCAGTGATATTTACACTATTATTTTGACATTTTATAGCTTTCATTTATAGAGTTTTATTTTATCGGAAACCTAATAATAAATAATTTTAATCAATTTGGGTTACAAAATGATCCACTATTAATCCAATAAGACCCAAGAAGGCATTGGTACTAAAAAACCACTTTGACTATTTTATTTTAGTAAAACTGCCTTAGATGTCCCAAAGAGATATGTTTTTTTGATAGTGGATTATCAAGGCACATTATATTAAAAAAAATATTTATAACATATTAATTTATGATTTATTGCGTAATATGAAAGTTGATACATCCCATATGACCAATAAGTCTAGTGTGTTTTTGAAATTAGGTATATATCATACCATCTTTAACATGGGATAAATTAAAATTATTTAAACTTTCCTTAAAATTATTCTAAAATTCTATAGCTTCTAAATCTCTGAGGGATAACTTGGGTATATTCATAATAAAGGGGTGAGATATAAATCCTAGAAAGGGAATAAACATGGAATATAATAAAGAATATAATAAATCATAGAGAATAATCATATCATAAAATTTTTGGGAACCATAAACATGAAAAATGATACATGATATTAAATGATAACATAAAAATGCATCCTGGGAAATGTGGATAAAACATAAAACATCTAATCATAAACTAATGTTACAGATAACTTCCCAGAGATCATTATCGAAGAGTTCTCTTGATGGACTATGTTAACTCCCTAATCCCTTCCATTACCTCTAATGAGACTAAAAAATTAACCAATGGAATGGAACAACATATAATTCCAGGCCCACCCCTCACATTCTTTTCATTCCCATGGATAAGTGTTCCACATGAATCATTCAAAATGGGTTAAATTATCATCATATCTTATTACACTATCATGGATTATTGAATACATACAAGTATTTCCCTACTAAAATAAGAAAAAATGAAAAATATTTAACACCCTTTATATGGGTATGAGTATTCACCACACATTTGTTTGGAATTGGAAAAATACAGTGAAATTTTGGAAGCATAATGGGGGAATATAAATGTTCATGGAAGGTATTAGTGAGAGTTAAATGGGACTCGCATCATTTAGACACACGATTTATTGTCAGGTGGATATGTGAAAACATATCCCAATATAAGTAATTATAGATAAAATACATATGATAACACAGATACTTGAATAAATAGTATAAGGAAAGAATCCATTACATTGAGAACGAGTTTCCAAAAGATTTTTAGGAGATTATTGAGAAATTAAGGGAACCTTGGGAGAACTCTAGGGATGGTATGTATAATTAAGTATGTTGATTAAGGTTATTGAGTGAAGATAAATTAGATCATGGGTGATTTTATATAGAAATTGAGTGGGTAATTATTATTAATTATCAAACATAGTTTCATATCAATATATAATAATTTAATAAAAACCCAATACATTTCCATGTTTTATGAACTTGGTTTCATGAAAATGGTAGTGTTTTTAATTGTTTAATTAGTCCATGGTTAAAATTTATTAATGTATTACCCATGGTAAGGGGGAAGTTAGTCATGTACACCGTAAAAGTTATTATAGGTTTTGGTAGTTACAAAAGGGATTTATAAAATTTGTATTATTAAATTAAAATCAAATTTTCTAATTTGTAAAAATATATCTAGACCTTTATATGATTTGTTTAATTCATGAAATCATTTTTTTTACAATTATGAAGTCAAAATAAACACCACATAATTATTCCGTATTAAAATTACACCATAAAATTAGACCATCTCTTAAAATTTTGATAAATTATCCATTGGGTAATTTCAGAATCTTTATTACAAAAATAATAATTATTTTATCCAAGAAATTTTCTTAATATGTGATTCTTTTTTATTTTTTGAAAATAATCTATAATTATTTGGAAATTCTAGGTTTTTGACAATAACAGTTATCAAACACAAAGAAAAATAACATTTCCTTTCATAAAATTTATATGATCATTTATATTTAATAACAATTATTTAGTAATATTATTTTATCAAAATATAATTTATTTCAAAAATATATTAATTCGTCAAAATAAGTTTCTTAATTTAATTTAATTATTACCCAAAACAAATTCGTTCTATATTACATCCGAATCATTTATAAAGTAACAAAAAATAAGATGAAGATATATTCATCACATTATACAATATACATATTCATATTATTATGTTCTAAAAAACATCAGCATTTATTACACTAGAAATTTCCCTAAGGGTATGGTGTGCGTCTGTGAGACATTCATGGGGTTGTTTGTCATAAATTGCTTGGGCTGTGATCTCGATGAGCTTGAACCTATCCCGTAAATAGTTTCAATTGTTAATAAACAATTGGATCACATGTTGGGATTTGTCAAGGGAAAATCCTAATGAATCTATATCCCTTGGATGCTATGATAAATTGTCTTCATTTGGTATAATCATATTATTTGACGCCATCACATCCATTTTCTGTGTCAATTGATTTTTTCAATACCCTATATTTATACATATCATATAATCAATGTTCAGTTGATATATTATCAACAATAATGATTCATAACAATATTTTAAATTCGATAAGATAAAATAAAACCTAATAAATGCAAGTGTTTTCTAAAACCATAATACAAAATAAGAAATTTAATTCAACCACAATGGTAATTTTGTTCATGAATGTTTTGGTTTGTTCAATATTCTACCCTTAATAAATTTCACACATCAAATTATTATTTCACACACTAAAATAGATGAGGTTTACCCTGATTCATCACCTCTTCTAGTTATCACATCCCCTCTTCAAAATTATGGTTTCTCCATATCACTTTGATCATGTTCATTATATTATTATATAGATCTTTATATCTAAGATTGAAGATCATCACTAAATGAATCTCATAGGAAGGAAAATTTTTTAATGGTACAACCAATGTATTTGTACAATGTGTGGGTTATGTTATGTACTTCCATAAGAGTGATACATGGAACACATCATGTAGCTGAGATATGTTGGTTGTTAGTACTAGTCGATATGCCACCACACTGATGCGATCAATGATATCAAAGTGCTAATTTATATTGGAAAAATATTCCCTTATTCAACAATATTATTAATTTCTTCCATGGAGATATTTAGAATAATTCCTTTTCCCCAACCTCAAAATAATTTTCTCTTCAACAAATGTTCTCTTAGATCATTTTTTGACTCCGAGTAGCCTTAATGTGATCTTGATTAGAGTTAAAATTTATCACCATTTCCTTGACCATTTTATGAAATAGTAGTTTGTGTCTCCAAAATTCATCCCACTATGTAGTTGGTGAACACCTCTTACCATCAAGGGCTTCATAGGGAGACATTGGGATTCGTGAGTGGAAACTGATATTTTATGAGAACTTGACAAGAGGGAGTTGTTGATACCATTATATTTTAAAATCAATTGAGAAGGCTCTAAAAAATTCCTCATGTTTCTGTATAGTCCAATAATATTGTTCATCAGTTTGAGGGTGATAATTTGTACTAAATTTCAGCTCATTTTTTATATCATGTTAGAGACTCTTCCAAAAAATGGAGGTAAATCTTGTGTCTCGAGCAGATACAATCGATGGTGATGTCCCATGACGCCACACCACTTATCTACTGTATATCCTTTAATGTTTAATGAGTTATAAGTCATTTAATCTTTCAATAATGTGATCATTATTTTTCAGATGATCTACCAGAACCCATATTCAATTATTTCCTACAAATGGCGTCAGAATTCCCAAGAAAAATTCAACTATTATTTTTTCAGATTTCCATGTCAGTATGTATAATGGTTTCCTCATTCCCTTGGATTTTTTATTTTCTTCAATAATTTTAAATAATCAAATTATGAATATTAATTCTCAAATATCAATATTGAATAACGAATATAGTTTTATCAATAATTTTCCATATAATCAAACAACTATCAAATAGATATCGTATGTAAAATGGTCTACGATTTAGAAAATAATAATATCCATTGTATGAAAATATATATATTCATGTTAATTTGAAATTAATGTTTTTACAATATTATTATTATTGAAATAGAATCTAAATAATCTCAAGTGTATGTGAGAATACAAACATAATCATCAAAAATATTTTTTGAGAAATTAATCTTTAAACATCCCAAAGTGTCTCACACTACTTGAAATCATTAATTCATAATACCCATGAAAGAAATTTCTTCATTCCATGAATGATAAGGATTCATGTTATAATTTCTAAAAGGGTAAGTTGAAACACTAAACAAAATAAATAAGTGGTGTATATGGTGTATGCCTTATGAAAAGAAAAGTAAGACAAGAATCCCTTACATTAAACGTCCTTTTATGGTGTGGTAACTATCCAAATGTATAGTGGTTTCAAATATGATAAAGAATTATACCATAACCATAATAATTTTTATAATACCATATATTATTTTATTATAATATTCTATTACCCATTTGTTTACACACTTTCATTTTTTGGACCATTCTGGGTTGTAATTGCCTGGTTTCGTCGAGTTTTCTTTAACATGTTATTTTTTATTCCAATCAAATTTATCAGGGTTTCATCTTCTCCAGAATATATAAAATAGTGATATTAATACATATATCCAATATATATATATATATATTTATAATAGTTAATAACATTTGGAAACTAAAAATGAAGTTCACCGTTCATGGAGAAAGTAGGTCGTACGTACGCATGAAATCTACGTTAATTTCACCATTGTATTAAAAGAATGAAAACTAAATGATACATATGTATATTATAATTATATAATCATATATATTTTACATATGTTACATATTTTTATTAAAATCATTTTTATACATTCCATTTATGTCATGAATGAGGTATATCACTTTGAGGGGGTGGTCGTCGACACTTCCTCAAACGAAATTACCGTATTTAAACAACATGGAAAGATTAAAAGTATGTAATAAATAAAAATTTAAGAAGAATAACGACATTATAAATAATATTAATATCACATATAATCATATTTTACATCATAATGGACACCATGAGAGGTGGTAATGTAAAAATTAACAATCATCATTCCACGATGCAGTAGTACATAGTAAACAAAAACAATATGTTTGGTATCCATTAGATGGAAGTGTGTCTATTTGTAAGTATAAAAAATATAATAAAATTATAATAGTTTATTTAGGTTAATGGTGTTTTTATATAATAATATAATAAGAATATTACTGGGATTGAAGACTGGAAATGAAACTCAAAAGCTTGAGAGATGACGTTACATTTATTTGGGTTACTTTATAAGGTTAATACCAAAAGGATTCATTGGATAGCATTATGAATTTTGGGAATATTTTAATTACAGTATGGGGATTTTAGGATACTATTTTTTAGTTATTTCAAGATCCTAATGTATTTTATTTGTGTGATGAAGTGGGAGAGGTGGTGGCCATTTTTAGGGAAGGAAAATGACTCACATGGAATTTTTGAAAACAAGTTAGGTATAAACATGTTCTTAAAAAATAAAAAGTCATACAAAACAACCAAAATTTAATAATGAATGTTATATGGTAGAAATATATCCATACAAAGTATTTTCGATAAGTGGATAAGATATTTGTTCCCCAATGATAAAGTTTTAGTCCTTTATTATGCTTAATTTTGCCTTAATTACTATAATTATTAATAATCAATTTCACTAATCATTTTTGAAAAAAAAATATATTATTAGACACTAAATTTAATATTTATTAAAATTGTTTCTTTCTATTATTATAAATTAAATTCACAAAACATTGAAAAATTACTATTAATTGTATTCTCACAGACGGACGAATTAACTGCTTTTAATAGTATGATGATAAGAAGTTTGCATTTTTTTATTTCAATTTCAAAGTGAAGTTGATTATAATGAAATAAATTTAATTAGTATATATATAATTTATCTAAATTTACATTCCATTAATTTAATAAATAATTTTATATTAACAAATATTTTAATAAAAAAATCATTTTTAACTAAAATGCAGTATTTTTCAATATTCATAAAAAATGATATTTTTCAGAGAAATACCAAATATTAAACCCAGTATAATTTTAACATTAATAATTAAATAATTAAATTTATCTTATAAAATTCAATTTATAATAGTTTCAAAATTAATATATAAAATATGTTCTCCATTAAATGCTGGTAAGAATGCCTTAATAAAAATATAGGGTTTTAAATATAAAATTTAGTTTGTTCTTATCTTATACATATAAATTAATTTGTATGAATAAAAAAATATATTATTTACTATATAACATGTATATTTCATTAAAATAATTAAATAATTTTTTAAATTATGTATATTAAGTCAAAAAACCTTTGGATGAAAAATATTATAATATTTATTTTTTAAATCTAATTAGTTATTATTTTTTTGTCCCTAATTGATAACCCATGATCTTAATTTATATTTATATAGACCATAAATATTCATATTTTAGTTAATATTAGTAATAAATACTAACATAATGGCTAGGATAAATCAAATTATATTAAATAAGAATGTTTTAATTTTAAATTATAATTTGGTGAATCTAGGTCTTCCTTGTAATACCAACTATCGACGAATGAAACTCGTGTCTGTAATGTAATATAACTCAATAATTCATAAATATAGAGAATCTATTTTAAATATTTAATATATTATAATGTATCTGGATATTATAATCCCTTATGTGCTTGTTGTCACATGTTATACACGCTATCAAATAAACGGTTCTTACATTCATATTTACGGGTTTTACATTCTCCAAAACTTAATTAAATAGTTTACATTCAGTTTAAACATGATATTAGTAATATAGGTATTTAAAATAAACAATTTATGAAAGACCAACATCCTGAATAACTTTAATAACAAATATTATTAATCAGATAAAAATGAAAGTACAACGGTCACATATACAGGTTACCAAGTAGGAGAACATTGGTGGGAAATGGAAATATGGATACAACCAAAAAATCTGACAATCATGTTCAGATGTAGAATTATAGAGAAAATAATTAGATGAATGTTATATATTATTAAAACATATTCCTGAGGTGTGATTAAATCCATTGATATCAAAAAAATTATGATAATAGGACAATTTTTTTGATTCATAACCCTCTTTCATATTGTTACAGAATTCCTTCACACTATAAGAATATAAGTAAATACATGTTTTTTTCTACAAGAATATACTTTTCCATTTATTATGCGTTAATATATTTATAATTCTTCCCTCACGAAAATATGAATTGTATGGTGAAGCAATACATTAACCTATTAAAAATTATCCAATGATTTACCACTTCAAAAATGGTTAACATTTAAAAAAGATGGTGATCTAATAACATTTGTAGGAGAGCCATAAAGTTTCCCAAATGAACATATCATTAACCTTTCATCAACAAGAATTTACTCTAAATGTTCACATTCCAAACATATAAATTACTTGATCATGTATCCTCTTTAAATATTTTAATAACTTGAATCACAACAAAACTTCATTTGAAACATACATTCATCCTTATTTTTTAAGTAAGACACAAGTTATGGTATAAATTACTTTAATAAATAATTTTTGTAAACTCTTGAAATGATTGTATACAACACTTGTAAAAAAGTCATTAATCAATACCTTGGTATTCAAAAAATATCCAAATCAATCATTTCTTTATCATTATCTCAACATCATGAACATATTATGGGTTTTATTTCAATTAATCATGTGGTTTCCACAAATCATAACTTTCTAATCAATAAATTTTCTTGCTACCATTCACCATATGTTCTAAAATTTTTGATGTAAATATACTGCAACACAATCCTTATATTTTTCAGACCTCAAAATATGGGAACAAAAAAATACATTTACAACATTTTTTCATAGATCCAAATACATAAGTAAATTTACCATTCGAATTTTCTTTTTACAATAACATAGTCTTGACCTTGATCCCTTATATTGTTCAGAGGTACATCCCCTTCATCCGTGGTGAAGTTTTCTACATAGTTCCCATCTCTGTGTAGTTGTAGAACTAAACATCATTGATTGGCATCTTCCCTTTGCATTATTTTTCTTGGTGACCATTTTCTCCCCACTTATAACAAACTATAAATCCTTTCACAAATTTGATTTGTTTATTATTTCCATGATTATAAACAGTTAGAGAATTATTCTTTCCCTTTATCTTATTTTACATATTACCTCTTTAATAGTGTTCAGAATACCTACGGTTTTCTAAATTTCCCTTGAATACATAAGATCTAGAGAATTAATTTTCTATTTTGAGGACACCTAAAGATATCTCTTCATAGGATGAAAAATTCATAAAAACTAGTTCCATTCAAATATTTTCCATTAAACCATCTAATAATTGGTCAATATTTCATTATTTCTTCCATTTATAATCCCTAACATACCTGGATAACCTTGTAGAGGTAGCTTCATAATCCAAAACACTATATTCTTCCATTTTCATTATGCCAATAAACATTATCTTCATATCAATTCGCTCATCATGATGGATAAATTTATTGAAGAATATATTCATAAATGATCTTCATTCTATGAGTTCTATTAAATTTTCCTCCATTTTATTCTAGATCAGGGACCACTACTGACCAACATCACTATTGAGATAATAGACTATATGTTTAACCTTTTCCTTTTGGTTGCATTCCAAGGATGCAAATATATTCTCCAAAGATGTAATTATATGCACAAATACAATTATATTAGTATTCACATTGAACAATGAGGTATTACTTCACCTAAAGAGATACATAATAAAATATTCTCCATATGGATTTGGTTTCTCCATTTGGGAAAGGCTATTCTTAAAAACCTTC
This sequence comes from Viscum album, assembly GCA_963277665.1. Classification (NCBI taxonomy): domain Eukaryota; kingdom Viridiplantae; phylum Streptophyta; class Magnoliopsida; order Santalales; family Viscaceae; genus Viscum; species Viscum album. Next base: position 2,051,266,143 of record OY728137.1, read on the forward strand.
CTTACATGACCAAATATATCAATAACTAGCTCTGTTCTAATAATATCTACATTGAATTCCTATTTAAGGAAATCAAAATATTTTCAACGAGTTATAACACACATCATACTACCATGATCCATTTTTAGATAATTATATATACTAGATTAGTATTAAATATTATAGAAATTATACAACAATAATTATGGAGTAACTTAAATTAATAAATTTATCCATAACTAATCTCATAATCATATACTCGGATTCATTGGGGATATCGTTACTTATAACACCATCATAATGGTGGGTAAATCATATTCAATATTTACATAGATTATCCCTCAGTAGTGTCCAACATGGAGCATGTTAAGGCCAGTTGTCATGTATCGGGTTACCTTGAGTCAGGCCCCAAACACTTTTTAGAGTTATTACTCCTAGATACATCTATGCCAAAACCATGTCCACACATAGTATCAACATAATGGTGTATTTCTTGAAATACCTACATAATATATAACTTACTCTATATTTTAGTATGTTATTCTATAATCATCCTCAAAATCTATCTTAGGGTTCTACTCTGGAATAATGTTTTCTAAATCTAGTTTCCAGGGATTCTACTATACTTCCATTGATAAAAACTATATCACACAAACCCCAAAATCCCAGAGATGGTGCATTATTAAATTACATTAGAATTATTACAATGATTAAAATCATAACAGAAATTTTATTTTAGTAGTCTTGGAAATCTAGAATGCATACATGATACCCAAAATACATTTGGAAAACAAAATAAAACCATAGACATAATAAACTAAAATGAACATCGTCCATGAATTCTTATTCAAATAGTTTTTCCTTCATATATTAGAGAACGACCATAATATGTGTGAGTAAAAATGATCAGTAATGGTAAATAAATCAGATGAAATAATTATAAAATAGGAATAAATTAACATGGAATAGTTTATAATAGATAACACTTTCCATTCAAAATATAGAGAATGAAATATCGATATGGAATGTTATGAAACTAAATCTCAAGCCATTTAACCCCATAATCTAAGAATGAAATGTATCCATAGACAGGTCAATAAAAAATCTCATGGATGAATAATAATTGAATCTAAAAGAGGGAAATTATTTCCTTACGGACATCATGTGTGAGGAACATGAAAACCTATTACCATCAATTCCTTTAACAATATGACTTAAAATTATTGATATAAACCCGTTTAATTTTGCCAGCTAATTTTTCTCATGTGAACCTGTCAATGTATCAAGGGACTATATAAATTCCTAGAAAAACCCTTCAATACCAGTCCAAAACATACATCATATCAAATAATCAAATAATTAATATGCCTTATCAAATATATGTACTTAATAAAGAATATAGTTATATCAACAATTTCTCAAATTACCAATTTATTATCAAAGTACATACCATATGTTAAATGATATATAATTTATGCAATACTAATATTCATTGAATGATAATATAGATACTAATGTAAATTTCCAATGAATTATTTTTATAATAATGTGATTGTTTCTAGATAAGGTGAACAATAATAAAAGTAAGTGATATTGCAAATATAATCATTAAGAATATATTATAGGAATTTAATCATTAAACATCATAACATGTCCCATACAACATGAAACATTTATTTCATAATCCCTATGATGGAATGTTTTTCGTAACATGAAGGAAAAAAATACATGATATAATGTTCTAAAGGGGCAGTAGTACACTACACAGAATAATTAAGTTGTGTATATGGCATCTTCCTTACTAAAAGAAAAGTATGCCAAGAATCCCATACATTAACATTAATTTTGTTGTGTGGTCATTATCCTACTTTATAGTGGTTCAAAATATGATAAAAACTTTATACCAGAACTATACCCATGTTTTCAATATCATATTTAACTTATTATAATATTTTATTACTCGTTTGTTAACACACATTTAATATTTTAAAATTTTTGGGTGTTAATTGCCTAATTCATCGAGTGTGTTTTAACATTTTATTTGTTGTTACTTTCAAATATAAAATAGTTTCATAATATGAAGAATGTAAAAAATGATTTTAATATCATATATATCCAATATATATGGGTCTTGAATAATTAATTGTATTTGGATACTAGAAAAATAATTGTACTGTTCATGGAGATGGTAGGTCGTACGAACACATGAACGCTACATTAATTTCATTATTTTTTTAACTAGGTGAGATATGAGTTATTCCCTAAATCACATCCCTATAGAATATATTAATAAGAAAATAGTTACATAGAAATCTCAAGGTGTAAACATATTACACCTACAAGAACGGAAAGTAGATACAATCTGAAAAAAAACACATACAAAGATAAAAAATGAAAAGAAATTTAAAGTTAATCTTCATGAATGTCCATCCTTCAACCTTTAGAGATCCAAAATCTGAAAAACATAAAATGAAGATCAAAAAGAAGTTGAAAACTTCTCATTCAACAAGATATGACCTTTCATTCCAGCAACATAAGGGGTTGAGGTATCGACTAAATAAACAGATAGAGTCTTCTCAAAATTGTTTGCATCGGGAGCGAAAAAAATTCCATCCATTATAGAGAGAAACTTCAAAGAAGCAAAAAGATCAGATCTGGTTATTTTTCTAATAACATCGTTCTCACTCCAAATCTAAGGCATTCCATCATAGTCATGTATTGTAGTATAAAAATATTACCATTATTAGTTCATTGTACACAGAAACAGTATGTTCGTTATCCATTAGATGGATGTCTGTGTAAGTGTAAATATAACCATTAGAATTAAAAAAATATTATTATATTTATTTTACTGGTGTTTTTATCTAATAATATATTATGAATATTATAGGGATTGGATAATGTAAATTAAACTAAAAATTTAGACAGATGATGTTACCTCTTAATCAGTTAAATTCTTTTGGTTTATACCAAAAGGCTTCCCTAGAAATATTTATACCCAAATAGAATATTCTATGTCTATAGGAAGTATTTTTTAAGACTATTTGCGATTTTCATGGAATAACCTAAGATGTTTGAGAGGTGTGATGAAGTGGGAGAGGTGGTGGCCTTTTATATGGAAGGAAAAGGACACACTTGGATTTTTTTGAATCAAGATAGGTATACACATGATCTTAACTAATAAAAATTACTAAAATACCCAAAATATTAATAATATAAGTTATATGGTGAACATATGTCCATATAATTAGTTATCCGCAAGTTTATAGGTCATTTGGGCCCCTAATTTAAATGTTTAGTCATTTATTATGCTTAATTTTTCCATAATAACTCTAATTTATATTAACCACATTCACTAATAATTTGGGTAAAAAATTAATTTTATATTATTATAATACAAATATAATTTTCATTAAAATAGTGTATGAACATTTATATAAATTCAATTCACAGAATCGTCAATACTAATATTAGTTCTCATCTCATAGACATACTAATTAACTTGTCTATGAAGAAAAATAATCCAAAGTTTTTTATGTTTTTATGTTCAATTTCAAAGTGAAATTGATTGTAATGAAATAAATTTTATTAATACATTTTTAATTGATCTAATTTTTTCTTATCAGAATTTAATTTATAATTTAACATGAACAATTAAATAATCCAAATGTGTTTTTTAAATTTCAATGCAGTACTTTTTACTATTCATCATGAAATAATGTTTCTACAAAAATACTAAAACTAAACCATAGGATAATTTTGACATTTCTAATTAAATAACAATTTTTTTATTATCTATTTACATTTATAATAGTTTCAAAATTGAAATGTAAAATAGGTTCTCCATTAAAAGTAATTAAAAATGCCTTAATACAAAACTAGGTTTTTAGGTGTAAAATTGGATTTGTTCTTATCTTATACTTATAAAATCAATAGGATGAAAATAAAAAATGTATTATTGAATATATAACATATATATTACATTAAAATCATTAAATAATTGTGTTTAATTAGGTTTATTGAAAAAAACTCCTTTGGAAGAATAAAAAATAAATATATTTCTTTTTTATTTCTAATTGGTTCTTATTTTCGTTTCCCATTAATTGATAACCAATGAAATCATTTTATATTTATATAAAACATAAATAGTTATTAGTTAGTTAATACTTTTAATAATCACTTACATAACATCTAGGTTATATCATATCATTTTATATTTATAATATATTAATAATACAATGTCATTTGGTGAAACTCAGTCTTGTGTATAACACAAGATATTGAGAAATATCGCTCTTGCGTGTAACACAAGTTAACATGGTGTTTCATGAATATATAGAATCTATTTTAAATATTAAATATAATATAACGTGTCCATATGTTATATTACCTTATGATTTTGGTGTCATGTGTCATACACTTTATCAAATACAATGTTATTACTTTAGTATTTTAGGGTGTTACCGATTCTCACACCATTATCTATGATTTTAATTGTGGGTAGTTGTATTTTTTAGAGTAGATACGATTTAAAAATTAAATAGGATATTTTTTATCCAATCCACTATAATTATCTTTCTTCTTTTTTTATTTTTGTTGCATTTCATATTTTGAACATTTAAATCACTAGAAAATTATTAATTATTAAAACTATGATAGTTTTGTATTTTGTATTTTTATATTGTATATCAACGCATATCAATATTAATATCCATTTCTTATTGTCCAATAGTGATTTATCTATATTCATTTTATAAAGGAACACTCTTAGCACCCTTCATTTATGGTCATTCCCATGCCTAACCATTCATTCCGAGACATTTTTAACAATATTTCTACAAAGGGAAATAATGACGACACCAAATACTCCACTATCTATTTAATGACCATTTGAATATCAAAATATCTATCTATCCTCTGATGATGATTTTATCTCCCTCTTTACACAACCATGTAATGGTAAATTAAAAAGATGGTTCTTTTGTAATTTGTTCCCTGATAGTTAGGTTTTCTCACATGTCTCTATGTATTGAGCATTAAAATATAATTCCACTGATGTTGAAAAAACAACAATTTTTTAATTTCACTGGTTATATAGAAATACAATTAATGTTATCAATTATTAAAATACACATTAATATATTTATTTTTGAAATCGTTTGAGATAATAGAACAATCTATCAAATTAAATCTTCTTTATGAATTTTTTAGATATATATATTGATTGTTGATCGTTTTTTATTGTTTAGAATATAAGAGATATTAATTTTATTTCGAAGAATCTATACACTAATATTATTTTTGAATAAATTCAATATTTTTGAAGACATATAATAAATAAGAGTAATAGTTATGATGTTCGATCAAGTAGATGTCGTTGCTATAAATATGAGAATCAAAATATATAGAGAATATTTATATCAATTAAAGAAACACTATATCATTAGTTATAACCACCAAGATATTAATCATAGAAATTACAATCATATATTGAAAGCCATAAATTACATTGAAATTTTCTCTTCATATGTATCAAAAAATATAACTACATTTAATTAAAATCTAGAATGTTTTTCAGAAATGGGATGCCATGTCAATAGGGTTACAACCTATTATTTCATTATATACAACATGTATTTACGAGTAACATTTTCTTATTATATAAATATATTAACATATTTTATAAAACTAACAAAATTAATAAATATGGATATTGTCTAAAAATTCCTCATATTCTAGTTTTCAGTCATATTTTGATGGGAAAAGATAAAATTTGCGGAAATATTTTCATATAATAGAAACTTCATCACATAAAAATAGTATTCTAGATAGAAAATTTATAATATATAATAATGATAACCTAACTAGATGCATCCCCATTTTCGGATTATAAAGTGTAACCCTAATAATATATTTCTTCCCATATACTAAAATATGATACAATATATATCTCAGGATCATTTGAAAATTACGCCAACTATAATGAGGTTTTTATTAGATGTGGTGAAAGAGTAAGATATGTTGGACGATGTGGAATTATGGGACACACATATAGAGGTGTATATTGATATATATCATAGAACTGTGACTGTTTGTTGGAAATTAAAAACACTATCTATGGTCTAATAATGTCATATATCATCCTTACCAATTCCATAACCATATCTTACTAAATACCAATTTATCCTTATAAAAATCTTCCATTGATGATGTTCATGAACTAATAAAGGAAATTTTAACAGATAAAAATACTATATATCATTATATGTAACTAGATAATATTGGGAACCCCTCATGTGTAAATCAAAACATCAGTCCAACAATAATATATTATGGTACAAAGTTTAAAATTATAATTAAGTGAATCATATATAAAATATTTGGTGAATTTATTTTTCAATGAAAACATATATCGAGTAAAAACTTTAATGTATTTATTCCCTCATAATATTTTCATCAATATATTTCTCCAAATATATATGATAATTAATTTATTTTATATCTAATCCATTTTCCATTTCACATTCCATGTTGGGTCGGTGGTGTTATCTAAAGAGCCTAATGACCAGGCACTCAAAATTTTAAAATTTTCACCATTAATTATTTCTTAAATGCACAAATACTATGCATAAAATAATTTTTTAGGGTATACTTTTTAATTGGACCTCCTAATTAAATTAACCTAGACCCAGTTACATTAGAATAAAATAGTTATATCATAAAATTTTACAATTATAAAATGAGATATAAAAAAATTAGCATTTCACATAACAGCAATTATTCCTAATTTATATATTCAAAAATATATTTAATTGAATGTTCTTCTAGAAAAAAGTATATATTAGAAATATTTTTATTTTTAATTCAACAAATTTGAATGCAAAATATTTCATTAATTTCAATTCATACCACTTCCTAGATTAAAAAATAAATATTTTTTAACATAACTAGGGGCATGTATATCATATCCCATATATTGGGAGAGTAAAAAATAACCCAAATTATATAATAAATTTAATGATAAATAATATGGTAAAAAATTATCTTTTAAAAATAACTTCCAATAGATGAGATAGTGTCTTCAGGTATAAAATTGTTTATTTAAAAAAACGCTGGCATTTTCTGGAGCATAAGAAATATTAGTATCGTAAATTACATGGAATTAATACATAGTGGTTGAATCACCTGACTCTTTATTAACATCACATTACTATATTTTATTAAATTATATTATATTTACTTATTTAACAATTTCATTGGGTGAATCACCTGACTCTTTATGATATAGAACTTACTTTAGGGAAATTGCTAAAAAATTTATGGGATTATTTTTTTTGAATTAATGGAATCAAAGTATGAATTTTTTATGATGTTTATGTGTTCTCCACAAGTTCAGAGAATGGTGGAGGTGTTTTAGAGTTTTTTTACTGACAACATGACATTTTATAGTATTTATGAGAAATACACTCTTTCTAACGGTGTTACACACTATGTATTTTCTGTATAATTATTTCATGAACTCGGTATATAATGTGAATGTTGCACACTTCATGTGATGGTTACACATTATGTAATCGTTAAAGATCAATTTTTAGAAAAAAGGAACATGGTTTTTAGCATATATAGACCCCAGGGATTACAAGACATGTAAAGGGATTTCACATTATGTAATCATTGTGAGTTTTTATTTTGGGGTGCTTCATGGATAATTTTTATTTCATTCACCCAAACACTCTTTTTCTCTCAATCCTATGTTCTTACCAAGTTATTTTGGGAACCTTATATCTTTCAAGATCGATTCATTCTTTATTTGATCATCTAGGTTTTGGATATTTTATCTATGGGTGAGTTATCTTATATGATTATTAATTTAATTTGATCCTAGAAGCACTATTTTTATTTGGTCTTGGATCTTTTTATTTAATATAATTGTTCTTATTTATTATTTATAGATCCAAATTTGGATCTTATTCCATGGGAAAATCCTTTTTTGGTTGTTGTGTGGTAGGTATATGTTCTTCATGGAATGTGTGATATATAATATTTATAAATCTTTTTTATAAGTGGAATAAATTATAAGATATGTATATTCATTTTAGGGCCTCCATTTTCATTGTTGTGTTATTCTGTGTCGATGGATTCTGTTGCGAGCGTTCTTGAATAATGTTTAAGGAAGGTGGCTTTGTCTATATCCTATGTCAGATGAACGTCAATTCTATAATTTTGATATGTTATTTTATAAATGAAATATAATTATATGATGATTTAATTTGATTAATTGGAAATAGGTTTTGGATAAAAGAAGGTTTTCACCTAGTTTTTGGAGAATGAAAATTTATTTTAAATGTATTGTGAAATAGAATTAAGAAATGGTTTCTAATGCATGGTTTGAACGAAATGGTATGTAAGGTACTGAACATGGGAGAAATTGGTTAAATAGGTGGTAGTTTTATTGATGGAACTCATCTACTATTAAATGGTTCATTCATTGGGTGTTCCTCGACTAACATGGCATGTTGTTCAAGGGACATATTAGATTTGATGTTGGGTTCACATTATGGAGCGTTCCTATTCTCAATATATTTGATGAAAATGTATAGAGTCTTTATGAATGCATAATTTTCTATTCTAGGTATGATTATCCTAGTTTTCCCGAGTTTTTGTGATACTTTGTGTGATGTTACATTTTCTTTGGGCAATTTGGGATATTTTGTCAGGTAATTTTTTTACTAAAAATGATTTTATATGATATGTCATACCTTATTTTGAAATTATTTCTTTGTTTTATATGAAATTATTTTAATTGATTTACCTACATTATATAATAATTTAGAAAAATGGGAAATAAATTTTTTACATGGTTCTTATATAAAAAATGTTAAACGGTATATCATTCCTTGGTATCATTATTGTTGATTATGCTTGTTTTATTTGTATAGTGAATGTTAACATAACATCTTGGTGGGATCCTGCTGATACTGTTATCTCACACACCATACAATACATCAGTTATTCATATATCTTGTTGTGTATTTGGATTCAATGAATGGAAAGGCACCATAGTGAGGTTTTATATTAATTGGGGTAGGGTAGTTGTCGGAGAGATAGTGGCAGTTTCCCATTCTATCAAATGGAGGGAGTTGGAGTAGCTATTTGGTTTTTTCATCCATTTCTTTTGGACCAGTCTCTTTGGATTTTATTCCTACAATTCAGTTATACTTCCTTCATTTTTCACTATATATTATGAAATATAATGTTATTCATTTCTCTACCATTTCCCCATTACAATTATGTATTTCATTTTGGATACGTCACGTTAAAGGAAATCATTCCATCTATTTATTTTGATGTTATTGTGATATAATTTTGCCTACGGGGATTAAGAAGTCCCTTTATCTATGTGGATATTAGGGTTGGGTACCAGATAGAGAGGGAATCTGAGTTGGGTTGGTCAGAGTTTGGTATCATAGGAGGTTTATCATTAATTGTCCTTGTCTGGTTACATTTGGTAGATAATAGAGAGTATTGTTTGGACATGAGAGATTTAATTCTATGAGTTTATATCTTTGTCATTCTGTGATGAGACTAATGTTACCATGGGATTTTGGGATGTGTGCATTCTATTTATAGTTGATGAAATAATGTTAATTTTAAATATGTATTTGTTATTTGAAATGAGATTATTCTATTGTCTTATAGCTTAATTTGTTTCACTATGCAGAAGAATGCCTCTAACATGTTTTCCACAAGTTCCATAGGAGGGTTTAGATGATGAACCTCTAGGGAATCCTCCTTTATATTATAATCTTATAGAGGCAACTATGTGAGTATTTCATGTTGTAGAACAAACTGTACGTCATGCTTAAACATAGTTCTCGAGCTAAAACAAGGAACTCTAGAACAAAATGATAGATCATGGGAGTTCTTATATGACAATCCATCATCCTTTTAGGGTATATATGAACCTGAAGAACAATATGATTGGATGGAAAATATATATAAGATTTTATAAATATTGGATAAACATAAGAGTATCAAGGTGAAGAGTGAAATTTTCAAACTCTCGGGTCCGGGAAAGAGATTATGGGATTCCATGATATAGGAGGATAGAATCAAGGGATTGAACAAGAATGGTAACAAAAATATATTCATATAGTAGTTTAATTTAGAGTAATTAAGTAATAAAATTCACTTTAGTTCCTCTATTTGTAGTTGGAGGTCGTTCAGTGTTGGTCTACTCAAAAAGATCATTAACGATTGTTCATTTTTCTCCAAAGGTGGTAAATGATGAACCGTTGGAAGATTAGAAGTATTTGTAGGGCTTCAATAATATAAAATATCACATGCATTTATACTTAATCTTTATACATATTTAGAAACAATGGAAAAGAGCTATAGTGAAATATATGAATATAGTAGCAATGGTAAGATATTATTCAACTTCTCATATACCCAGTGGTAGATTCTATGATGATATAAGAAAAATGAGTACATGAAAAGATCAATGAATGATTAGTTGGGGAGGTTCTCAGTATAAGTCATTCTTCACACCATTTTTTATAGTTATTGAGGTGCACATGAAATTCCATTAATGTGGCATGGTCAACACAATTGATATTATAGACCTTCAACTGTAAATAAGTTCAATAGTTGTGGGTGTTTTATAATACTTAATGTTTTTTAGGATATATATACATCTCTATATGTTCATGAATTTTTAGATGAAAATGCCACTATATTACAGTCAGATTCCACAAAAAACCATTGGGCTCCAACAATAGGCCTCATGAGTGAATCTCCTTGACGTAATAGATGAGTTTTTGGTAGAGGCTGATGTTGGTCTATTGATAGTGAGAGTTTCCATATATGTTGTATCTTCATTGATATTTTTTATTCTAATTCATCCCACTTGATTATATATATATACATTTTTTTGACATGATTAAACATAAAATAAATCTCATGTGTTTTGTTATAGAGTTAAAAAAATAGGAAGAGTATAGATAAGGTGTTTATTGTCCTTCTTATGCACTATCGATATCTCATGCAGAGTTAGTATGAGATTTCATCATTCCTGATTTGGATTTGTTTGACATCATCACCGTGGTTGATTGGATTATTTTTCACTATGCAGAGGTTGATAGTTACCATCGGTGCACCGCAATATTTATGGATGATAGGATATCATGGTTTCCTCTTGGAGAGTGGGATATTAGGTTTGTTCATATTTGACATTTCATTATAGATCCCATGAATATTTTGTCTATTTTAGAGGTTAATATTGATAAATTTTATTGTATAATTGATTTTCCTGTAGTTGTTCATGATATTCTTGTACTTCATGAAGATTTTTTTGCTAGGATTCTTATAGAGTGGGATGTGGAGTTTCTTCTTGACCAGGTACTAGTTACATAACTGATTTAGAATCCATAATATCATATAGAACATGTAGAGCCAAAAGAACTCAATATTTAGTTGGAAAATCTGATGGATAATGGTTTTTTTCGACTTATCATTTTACTATTGGGAGATCTAGTACTCTTTTTCAAAAAAATTACATTTTACATTGATTATTTATAGACAATCGGAAGCTAAACATTGTAAAATTTTATAATTCATATACTTGGCCTAGTTTGGATGATTTTTTACTAGTTAAAGTGGTAAAAGAGGTTGTTAAAAATAGATTTGATTCTGGTTATCCTAATCTCATAGTATAGCAATATGATATACAAAATCTAGATTCTAGGTGTTGGTATGTCAATTTTAGAAATTTTTTAATGTTTTTTGCTCTTAGTAAATATCATTTAGTTTAATCTAATTGAAGAATCCGATATTGAATCTATACCTTTACACATTTATCATAGTGTTTTTTATGATATTTTTATTTATTTCAAATTTGAGAAATAGAAGATACAACATTTGGGTTTGATTTTGAAAATAATGGGCAGTCAAAGTTTGTATGTAATGTTTTCAAAATGAATCTATCACACCCAATTTTTATCCTTTATTATGGATTATCTTTTGGTTCTTTGTTTTCTTCTCAAAATGTAGGTGTTCCATATTGAAATTTTGTGGTTTTCCTTTGTTAATTTTTGTTCCTTTGTTTATTTCTCTGTTTCCTTGGAAGTTATTAGTGGAAAATTGGTATTATAGTCTTCGTAGAAGGTGGAGTTAGGTTGGAACACCATTAGAGGAAACGTTGAAACATTTTCTAGGAAACCATTTCTGTATTTGGAATCTTTTAGTCAAGGGATCTTGGTACCCACACTGTTAGGAAAACTCTATAGAAGGTGTGCACATGATTATGACATTATGGATAGAACCATATCACATAGTTAGTGCATGTTTTACCGAAAATTGTAGAAAAAACATGCAACATACCATATTTTCTAGTAAGGGGTTCATAATTGGCACACAGTTTACGATATTATGAAGCCTAACCATGCATAATTTCGACAATATTAAAAATATGATTTTACCTTTCTACCATCATGATATTTTAGCCCAAAATTTCTCCTACCTTAAATGCATGGTTTTGGGACCCAATGGGGGCCTCTCCATTACTATAAAAGACTAATTTAATCCAATTCATGGATTGATGTTTTATGAAAGGTTTTAGGGTGATTTCTCAAGTTACACTCCTCTTATATTCTTCCTCTTCATTCATTTTCCATTTTTTCACAATTTTATCTACTCCAATGGTTTTTGGATCAAGTATTCATATTTTTATAAGTTTAAATTGGTTATTTGGTGTGTTTATTGTTTATATTGGTTATTCATTCTTCTTGGAACCCTTAAGGCATTGTTTTGGGTTGGTTTTGTTTAGGCGGATATGATTTGAGGTAGGTTTCCGTTTACACTTTCCCTTTAAATTTAATAATGTTTGGTTTCATTCTTCTCACACTATAATTATTTGTAAAATAGTTGGGTTTTTTCTTTGGAATAAATTTTTTATGTTAAATTCAGAGATTTTCTTGATTTTATTGAAGTACATCGAATTTTTTCTTTCAGATATACACACCATGTGTTTGATTAAATTCCCAATTCCTTTTGTGAGTGATTTTTGGTTATTAAGTAATTGTTTGTATTTGTAAATGTATTTTTTGGAATTTGAAATGACGGTGTGGGTATCATGAATTTGTTTTACATGTGGTTTTAGATTTAAAATAAGTGTGTGTTTGTCTTATGAAATAGGTTGAAATGTGATGATGATGTGTGGCCTGTTTGGAATTTTGATGAAAGTGGAATTGATTTGAAAATGAGGTGTGGGTGCCTAAATGTAATTTTATAATTGGTTGCGAAATTAAAATATTGTGTTTTTTACATTCTTGTAATTATGTAATTTGACATTTGGAAACAAGTGATTTCTCAAAGGGTGTTTTATTCTCTTTTGGCATTTCTGTGAAATTTTGGTAATATTAAAAACTCCCCATGGATAATTATATTATGTTTTTTATTTTGATTTTTGATTGAGGCTCGTGTTTAGAGTATCCCTTGTGATTAGAAGCTTTAAATTCAATAATTTTGTTCCCTATGGTGGCATGGGGTAACATTTATTTGTTGGTTTCATGTATTCGATATATTTATCTGTGATTGGTTGCTTGGTTGGAATTGTTGTTTCACACATACGTTATTGTTGACATAGAAACCTGGCCTAAATAGCATATATTTTGAGAATTGTTTCTTCACTAGATAAATATTTCTCTATATCTAGTTTCCAATAAAAGGGGATTTTTTTATTTTATGTGATAATGCCCCTTTGTTAGACTAGTTAGAGAGCGATCAAGCATGTGGGCTAGAATTGGGCTCATTGGGTGAGGATTTATTTTAGTATGAATAAAGATTTATAGTATCTCCTAGAAAATTCCACTAAGATCCAAGGTTCTCCCATGTCATTCAGCACTTCATTATACACAATTGATGATTGAGATACATGGTTTGTTGGTTACTGGTACATGTTTATTTCCATTTCCATTATTGTGCCATTATTGTTGATGATTTTTTGTGTTGTTTTCTCCTTTTGAAAAGTGATGTGTTCGATTTTAATTTTTTTGAAAACTGTTTGGGATTTTTTTTATTCTATTTCTCTGTTCATATTATTAACATCACCTTTCTCCATAAAAATGATAATTCTTTCTACTTGGAAATGAATCTGAATTTGAATAGAAAAAGGGAAAGAGAACTTGTTTTTTAAAAGATAAAATGTGTGTAAGTACTATTTTTATATATTTTATTTTGATCTTGTAATTGATATATATTTTATTTAAATTAATAGCATTAGGAATATATTTTTTGGGAACTGTTACTAAGTGTTAATAATCATAACTATAATTATTTATTATTTTATTAGATTTTGGAGTAAGTAATGGATTTTTATCGATCTTTGTGGCTGATGGTTTTGTTTGGGTATTAGAGAGTGACCCTCAGGGTCACCTGGAGGCATTGTGGTCCTCAGGTTCAACTTGGGATTTGTTTTTCAATTTTTTTTGTTTTTGTATTTTGAATGATCTTTATTTGGATTTATTTATTTATTTATTGGGATTTTTTGTTTTTTTCTAATTTATTGATAATTTATATTAAGATAAATCATTTCCATGTAATTTTTATTAATGCCCGACATTTTTTTCCACCTCGGGAGGATTGGATATTCCTTTCATGCCTTGTTGTGGATCAGATCGGGTGACTGGATCGGGTTCAACCCTGATTATTTCTTGAAAAAAATTTATCAACGAAGGTAGGATATGTACAAAACCAATCATTCATATTTCCCTTATTATTTAGGATGTCAAGGTAGATTAAGTAGGACAAAAAAATCATGAGGTGTAAGTCTATAGGAGTTTTTATCATTCACATTCGGGATAGAACATTTATTATCTACGTAAAATCATGTTTAGATTTGTTTATGGAGTTCTTGTGGGATGATCTATTCATTGTAAATGTAAAGAGAGTTGGGATAATGGTCTCAGTAAGATTGTTTGGACTATAACTCCATGTAGATCATAGGAAATGATTCATGAAGGCACTATGTTATGGTTGAGTGATTGAAATGTGGCCACCATGTATATGGTCATTTCACCCCTGAAAACTTGTTTCGCCTTGTGATTTTTTGCGTATTTCTTGATTCATAAAATTTTTTTGAAAGAATTAATTTTGGAAATGTGAAAAATGGATTTAAAGTTCTAATAGATTTGTTTTGGGAAGATTGGAAATGATTTTTAATATTTATTTTGATGAAATATATGGAAAGTATATTTTATATTATTATTTTTTGTTGAAATAGGGATAGATGTATCGAGATTTATTTTCTTTAATAAAAACCAATGATTTTTGAAATTTTTTTTTTTGGAAAACTAGTAATTTAATTTAAAGAGGGTTTTGAAATTTTTCTATAAATAATCAAATGGGTTTTTAGTAAATTGATTTTTGATGGATTGAGTATGTTATGCTCGAAAACATTTTTGAATATGGTGAATTGGATTTGTGGGTGAAATACAAGGGGTTTTATTTGGAGAAGGATAAATGGATTGGTGTGTTGAGTCTAAAAAGGTTTTTGACTTTGTGGTTTCTGAGATTTTGAAAAAATTAATGATTTTTTTAATTGACAGTTGATTGATAATATAAAAAGTGGGTATAATGTTTGTTAGAAAATCATGAATGATTTGTTTTTTCTATTGGTATCTCCATGATGGATCACACAAATGGATATTTTTGGGTAGTTGGATGACTGGTGATGTGGGTAGAAGAGTTCCCAGATTGGAATGTGCTAATGGTTATCTGGGGTGGCACAAGAATTCGAATATATATAGCTCTATAGAAAACCATCAGTGAGTGTGCATCCCAATATGTTTCATTTCAAATGTATTTTAAAAAATTGTAATTTTTTGAGAACTTATGTTTGTGTAGTGTACTTCTTGGGATTCGAAAATGCGGTTGACTGGTGTTTGATTTTTTAGTTCTTCATGATGAGTTGTTTTATATTGAATTCATGGTTTTCTTATGGTTTAGATTACATCCCCACCAAATATTCTAAGGATCATTGATGTGAAGATATAGGTGTTTCAAATTTAGTAGACCCTCTAGTTGATCATCACATATACTTCATTTTTTAATTTTGAAAGTTGAATCCTCATATCATTTATCATCAAGAGAATCAGCTCGAAGAAGATGAGTGATGTGGAAAATTGAGTGAAACTTCAGTATCCTTGTGTTACATGAGTCATTAAATGTATATTTTTATTCCTTTATACTCGAAGGAATGACCTATATGTGGAAAAAAAATTTCTCTTTAACCAAGCATCAGGATGATATTTCATGGGAGTTCTCTAAGGCTTCATTCATATGTCAATACTTCTCTGAGTGGGTGAAGGTGAGGATAGAGATATAGATTTCTTCCTAAAAAAGGTGATAGATCAGTGTTGGATTTCATTGGTAGTCTCATTGATCATGTTACTTACCTTCTAGAGTGGTTTTTTGATGATTCCCTGAAATATTGATGTTTTGAGAGTAGTATTCATAATGGAATGCTGTATAAGATATCATAGTTTGGTTTAACATCTTTCAGCAACATGGTGAGGTGAGTTATTCATGTTGATTTTATGTCAATAGGAATTCATAAGGAAAAAAACATTCCCAAGTATCCTGAAGTAGGGAAGGGAATTATAGAAAGGTGATTAAGAAGGGACCTAGAGTTGGAGTTGGTGGTCACATATTTAAAAGGCATGAAGATAATTGGTAATATTTTTCTAAGAACAAGTTCATGATGTTTCATCAGGGCAGAAAACCAGATCATATGAATTCAGAGATTCTATGAACTTCAATGACCTTCTATTCCATTGGACGCCTAGGTAACATACAACAGTTATATTGGGGTGTCAATAAGAATCATTATAGAGAAAGATCCACCCCTCTAAAAGTCACCCAAGCCGGTTTATAGGAGTAGGTATCTATTTTCGAAATAATTTCTATTTCTATGTAATGATTCTTTTGTTGTGGTTGTTGTTTAAGGTGAGTTTTTATGTGTTTTATATTCATTAGATTGTAAAATTGGATGTTTTGGGTCTCCCAAGAACTCCTATTTTAATGGGAGCATTTTTTTCTTTTGGAAATGTGGATTTTTTTCATTTTATATAGATGTATTATATAAATATCATGTCCCTATGATTTCACATTTATGATGAAATAAGATGATTTTGTATCTTATAACATCCTATTTTATTGCCTTGTTAAAAAATATCGAGTCTAATATTCTGTCATTTTCTTTTGGTCTTACTAGGGTTGTTGTGTGTCCACTCATGACACTAAATGAATGCATTCCGATTGAAAATTTTCTTCTGCTATCTATGGGGAAGTAGATGCATTAGTATATTTGCTCTCTAGCCATATCTCCTAGAGTGAATCTCTTCATTTAGTAAAGAAATCACTAGGGGATTTGGGATCCTTGGCCCGACCCTTGTATCCACTACTGGTGTGTAGGACATTTAAGATTTTCTATGGTAGTTCCTTATCATTATAAGTTCACCCTTATTTTAAAAATATTTGTGGTCTATTCTAGGAATAATTTCACTGGTTGTTCATTTTTGAAGGTGAATCTCTAAGTGGAAAGAATTGTGTGGCTAGCACTATTGGATAAGATTTAATTTTATTTTCACTCTTCAAAAGATGGACTCATCATGTAGAGATGATGAATTTTTTCGGGGTTATTACTTGGTTTGGAGTTACTTTCATCGAAACCTCCTGTTCGGGGGGTGATTTTTGTTTAGATTTCCCCATGTTTTTCTATTCTCGTTTGTTCTTAATCGTGGGGAGTCCCACCATCAATCATGTTCATGTTTCTTCTTAAGTTGGTCAATTATAGGTTGTTTGTAATGGTGTGGGAGTTTATTATAGCCACTTCTGTTGATACTACAATCTATATTTGACTATATCTTGGAAATGGTTGGTTTTATTTGGAGTTATCAAATGTTGAGTTCCTTTCTGTCCGGGTAGATATTGAGATTTTTCAGAGTATTCCCAATTGTCTAGTTTGATGAAAGGATGTAGAAATTGTAACTCATTTTTGGGTATAGTTTCTAGAGAAGTATATTGATTTCAATAATTCATTTCAGGTAAGTGGTGTGATCTAAATTCTAGTGGTGGTTGAGGTACTCTTGGTTTGATAGGCTAGATCATACTATTGTGGGAATCATTTGTATTTGACCGATCAATTGGAAAATTTTGTGAATTTTTTTTTCCAAAAACATAATGATGGGGAGAATTTCCACACACAAAAAATTATTTTAATCCATTTTTATATACCATATTTTGGAACATAGTTTTCCTCACAAATGTTGGGTGTTCAATATTAAAATTTTAATGTTTTTATTTGATTAGTTTTGGTCCCAATTTTTTCTCTTAGATTCCCTAAGCGTTAATGGTGAAAAGTTGGGATTTTGGGATTGATAGAAGGTGGAACATGGGTGAAACACAATTAGAGGAAACCATGATACATGCTCCAGGAAATCGTGTGAGACTTGGGATATATCTGTTCAACGGCGCATGACCCTCACACGGTTTATAAAACCATTTGGAAGCTGTAAACATGGTTCTATCACTTTGGAATGAACCATGTTTCACATTAGGTACATGGTTTACCAAATTGTGTTTCCAAACTATGAGAGTACTAAGGTTTTTAATTAAGGGGTGTACAGTGGGCGTAGGCTTTGGGAGACCGGGAAACCTAACCGTGCAGAGTTCCCAAGACATTTAAATTATAATTTTACTTTTCTTTCCACTTAATAATTTACCCCAAAACACCTCTTAACTACCTTTACTAGTTTATTTGACCCAAAGGGAGATCCTCCTATCTTATCCAAGCCTCATTCCTTCTAACTAAGCTTATATATTGGTGTTGTTCAAGGTTTTGGTGTGACATTTCATGGTATTATCCCCCTCTATTCTTACCCATCCTTCTTTTTCCTTTTTTTTCTCAAT
This sequence comes from Viscum album, assembly GCA_963277665.1. Lineage (NCBI taxonomy): Eukaryota > Viridiplantae > Streptophyta > Magnoliopsida > Santalales > Viscaceae > Viscum > Viscum album. The sequence goes on from OY728137.1 coordinate 2,051,285,091, forward strand.
TTTCCCTCCCCCTTGGTCATGTGGATATACGATTCATCTTATACATTGTTTAAATTGATATTTTGTGTGTGTCTATGTTTTATCTTGGGTACTCTGAATTCTTATAACCCTTAGAGAGATGTTTCGTGTTAGTGTTGTTGGGGATCAAGTTATTTGATGCAGGTTTCCATCTTTAGTTTCCTATTAAATATATGAAATATAAGCTTCTAGCATTTTTAGCCATACTTATATACTAGAAAGTTGTGTTTGATCTTTTAAATAAAAAATTTTATGTGAAATGAGGTGCATTTATTGAATGTTTTGAAGTATATGGAATTATTTCATTAATGTATATGCACCAAGTGTTTGATAAAATGGAAAGTTTTATTTTTTGTTTGATTTATGGAATTCAGTTCATGATTTTTCATTGTAAATATAAGGCCCCAGCCTTAAACCTTACTTAATCTTGAGTTATTACAAGATTACACATTGAGGATCTTTTCGGGTTTAGAGTTTTAGAGAATTAGATCATAAAACATGCATTACATTCCACATATAAACAAAGTGGTAACATAAAGATAGTATTCTTAATTCCCATCAATGGAAACACATTTAAAATAAAACATGGATTATTTCTTGACACATCCTTGCCTCTATCATCTTATCATGTACCTTTCCCTTGACCTGTGAAAAACATTTCAAAAACTTGGGATGAGCATAAAAACTCAGTATAGGTTATAAAAAAACATGGAAAGGAAACATGAGTTCATATATACATAAGAATGAAATCATACTTTACCCATAAAACATAGGCACTTTAACATACCTCATAAAATCATGAATAAATCATAGAAATCATAAGACATAAAGGTAACTTGAGGCATTCATAACATTCTTACGTAGGGAGTAACCGTCTTGGTTACGTTTGGAATACCCATTATAGTATATTCCCTAAATCTCTTTGGAGAAACCTTAACGTTTCACTCCTTCACGTTACCCAATGCATTGGAGAGCTATATCGGGCTCACCCGCCCTTAGTTTATCACGGAAGCACCCGTCTTCATAATAATTCCCAAGAACCTCAACATAATCATATCACATAAAACCTGCATAAAGGAAACATAACATTTCCACATTTCAATCATGAGATATCAATACAACACATTGATATAAAAACATTATGAAAACCATTTTCAATACCAAAATAAAAGAAAATTAAAACATGGTATTTATTTTTCTTTTGAAAAAAGGTATAGCTTGTAGAGGAAGCCGAATCTCAAATAACGGTCACGACGGCGGGGAAGTCGTTGTCGCTGCATACGTACGACAAAAACATTCCCTTTTTTCGTTCAGTAAACGCTTCGTATAAAAAATATTCCTTTTGAATAAATGTAAAAGTCAAAGGGGTTTATACACCGTATAAAAGAAAGTTGTGTATAAAATAAAATATGCCTCAATGAAAGGAGATTGAGACGAAGTCCCATACCTCGTATCCGACTTGACCCGACCGTTCTTTAATCTCCTGAATAATAAACTTGAGTTAATCTCTAAATGCTTATGAATATTTTTCAAGTTCATTATTCATTTTATACCATGTTATGAACATCATGTAATCAGTTAAGTTAATAATGTTCATTTTGTCGGTATTTGGTTCTTAAGTCAAAAATAGACTTCTTACACTTACATGTTGTTAATTTGGTCAAAGTTTCACTATATACAGAATGGTATTCATGATTTAGATATCATATATGTCATATATATCCAGTACATACATGCATTTATAATATTACATAATCATTTAGAGGTAAGAAATGAAATGCACCGTTCATGGAGACGGTAAGCCGTACGTACGCATGAACGCTACTTTCATTTCTATTTCGTATTTTATAGAATGGAATCATAATTATATAAAGGTATATTATAATTCCAGTATAATATCATATATAATATCATATTTCCATCCTTTATATGTCCCACATATGGTATTTAACGAATCAAATCACTTTGAGGGGGCGGTAGTCCTTACTTCCTAAAATGAAGATATCGTGTTTACCCATAATGGAAACCATAAAGGTATGCCCAAAATGAAAAAAACAGAAGCTTAAGGAAAACATAAACATATTATATATCATATATAAAAATAGTGACATCATAATGGCCACCTTTTAAGGTGTTAAATGAGTATTGAACAATCATCGTTTCGGGAGGCAGAATTTCGCCATCCACAGAAACCGTATGTTCATTAACCATTTGATGCATTTGGGTGAGAGTGTAGCTCAAATAAATCTTATAAAAACATCCTTGTATATTGAAGATACTGGTGTTGTTACAAAAGAAGTAAATAAAAAGAGTTTAGTGGGTTGGAGAAGAAAAATAAAACAAATGAACATGAGAGAATGAATTACCTTAAAAAGTGTAACTCCTTTTGATTTGAGCCTAAAGGCTTCTTTTGAAAGGATTCTTCCCAAAGGGAATCCTCTAGGACGAGGATAGGGATGCGGAGAGAGTAAATGGGCAGGTTTTGGCCTATCCAAAGGCTTTAGTAGTGTGTGAAATGAGGTAGAGGTGGGGGCCTTTTATAAGAGGAGAGGAGGGGCACTTTTGGAAAGTAAAGAAATATTAATTTATTTGAAAATGTGATTCGGTTTTAAAAGGTCCCACATTGATATAATTCGTGGATAAGGTGATAAGGGTTCTAAATCCACTCATCCAATTGGTTTTGGCCATGTGTAGTTCATAGATTTTACATTGTCTTTCCATTTTATATAAATCGTCAAATAATGATGTCATCGCTGCATCATTATTATGTCATAAATACTTTAATTTATTTAATATCTAAAAATCATTAAAAAAATACTATGATGTAGTAAATCTTTTTAGATTTCCAATGACTATTTATAATAAAATATTTGATCTTTATAACCCCATGTAAAAATTGTTTTCGTAAAACATATTATGTTTGTGTCATTTTTACTTTTACATTAAATAAAAAGTTACTCATGTCATTTCCCAACCAAAATGTCTCCATGGGGTCCCCAAGTTTACCCATGGCTTTTCTTGGTCGGACATGACACAACCAATAAGGTTGGGACATGTGTCTAGGTCATTTCATATTATTAAAGCATTATTTATATCTTAAACTACACTAATTACCACTAATCGCGATTAAAAACTTAATAAGTTACTATTCACCAAAAAATTATTTTAATCTCATTGAACCACATTTTACTTCTTAATGACAACCATGAATGTCGGATTTTAAAAATTCAGTACACATTAGTGGTAAACTTTCATTTAACTGAAAAATCAGTTTTCTTGATTACCACTTAGTGGTTTCACTATTCATCAAAAATTGAAGTTCTTAAGAAAATTACCAAAAATTCACCCTAAGATATATTTGATATTCCGAATTCAAAAATGAAGTCTATTTTACAAAATTCAAATCATATAAGTCACATTAATTAATTTAATAATTAATTCCCGCTGCTAGAGAAAATAGCGTGTTTTTACAAAACAATAAGTATCAAAAGATTGACACCAGTTGAAGTCTAATTTCAAAGTGAAATTGATTAGAATGACCAACATTGGATAAAATGGTAAAAATATATTCTAATTTAACTTCAAAACCAATTCAAAACATAATCTAATCATATAAATAAATTAGATTAAAAGCAGTTTTGATGTAAAATGCAGTATTTTTCACTATTCATTAAAAAATAAACATTGTCAGAAAAATACCAAAAATTCACACAAAGTAAATTTTGATGTCCCAATAATAAAGGATAAGTTTATTTTGACAAAAATAGTTTATAAAATTGTCAAAATATAGATTCAAAAATGGTTTGCCATCAAAAGGAAGTAAAACAATCTTTTAAGATTATTAGTGTATTCCATGCATAAGATTGTATTTATTTTCATTTTAAGCCTCTATAACACTATCTTAATCATTAATAGACATAGATAAAAATATCTATTATTCATTACTTACATGGGATGTTACATCCTTCCCTCCTTTAGAAAATTGCGTCCCCGCAATTTATTTACTTATCGAATAAATGGGGGTACTTATCCCTCATTGCATTTTCAGATTCCCATGTTGCCTCTTCAATCATGTGGTTTTTCCACAAAACCTTTACATGATGAATCACCTTATTCTGTAACACTTGCTCCCTGTGGTTAAGAATCTGGACCGGTTGTTCCTCATAAGATAGGTTCTCTTCCAGCTGAACTACCTCTGGACTCAAAACATGAGATGGATCTGGCATATACTTTCTCAACATCGAAATGTGAAAAACATTGTGTACCTGAGATAAACTCGGAGGTAAAGCCACTCGGTATGCAACTGATCTAACTCTCTCCATAATTTCGTATGGTCCAATGAACCTTGGACTCATATTTCCTTTCTTACCAAATCTCATCACACTTTTCCAAGGAGAAACTTTGAGAAAAACATGATCACCTACCTCGAAAGATAGATCCTTCCTCCGATTATCCGCATAACTCTTCTGCCTGCTCTGAGCTGTTCTCATGTGTTTCTGAATCAGCTGAACTTTTTCCCCCATCTCTTCTACCAATTCTGGTCCCATCAACTTCCTTTCACCCACTTCATCTCAGAAAGCTGGAGATCGACACCGCTTCCCATATAATGCCTGAAATGGTGCCATCTGTATACTGGAATGAAAACTGTTATTATATGAATACTCAACCAAAGAAAGATGTTGGTCCCAACTTCCCTGATAATCTATAGAACAATCTCGTAGCATATCCTCCAATTTCTGAATTTTTCGTTCTGACTGCCCATCTGATTGAGGATGAAAAGCTGTACTAAAATTTAATTCAGTACCCAACGACTTCTGAAGGCCTTTCCAAAAGTTAGAAGTAAACCTGGGATCACGATCCGAAACAATGGAGAGAGGAACTCCATGTAACCTGACTATCTCATTAAGATACAAACGGGAAAGTTGATCAAGAGAGAAAGTATCTCATATAGCAAGGAAATGAGCAGATTTGGTCAAGCGATCAACAATAACCCAGATTACATTATTACCTCGAGATGTCTTTGGTAATCCAACAACAAAGTCCATGGATATATTCTCCCATTTCCACTCTGGCACTGGTAAAGGCTGAAGCATCCCTTTCGGTAACTGCCGCTCTGCTTTAACCTGCTGACAAGTCAAACACTTCAAAGTAAAATCAGAAATATCTCTTTTCATTCCATCCCACCAGTAATACTCCTGCAGATCTCTATACATCTTAGTACTGCCCGGATGAACTGAAAACGGAGAACTATGAGATTCACATAATAACTCTCTCTTAAACTGTGAATCACAAGGAACATATAATCACTTCCCAAATCTCAAAACACAATCATTATCAATGTTGAATTCAGGCAACTTACCTTTCTGAACCACCTCTACCTTTTTCTACAACTCACTATCTTGCTTCTGCGCTTGCATGATTCTATTTGATAGAGATGATCTCACTGATACATGAAACAAAACAGGACTTCCTGCACCAACAACTTCTATGCCAATGTTCATCAAATCCTTAACCAAAGGATCACGTTCCAAACGCAACATTATTTATGAATCATTACTTTTTTGACTCAAAGCATCAGCCACTTTATTTGATTTTCCCGGATCGTAATGAATTGTACAATCATAATCCTTGATTAATTCCAGCCATCTTCTTTGTCTCATGTTTAACTCTTTCTGAGTGAATATATACTTTAAACTTTTGTGATCGGTATATATTTCACACATTACTCCATACAAATGATGCCTCCAAATTTTTAAAGTAAAAACAACAGCAGCTAATTCCAAATCATGTGTATGGTAATTTACCTCATGAGTTTTCAACTGTCGTGAAGCATAAGCAATTACCTGATCATTCTGCATTAGGACGCAACCAAGTCCTTTCAATGAAGCATCAATTTATATAACAAACTCACCATTCCTGGAAGGTAGTGCCAAAACTGGAGCATTCACCAATCTTCTTTTCAATTCCTGAAAACAATCATCACATTCTTTTGTCCAGATAAATATAACACCCTTCCGAGTAAGCTTATTCATTGGACTAGATAACCTTGAAAAATTTCTAACAAACCTTCGGTAATAGCCCGCCAAACCAAGGAAGCTACGAATCTCGGTTACATTTGTGGGTCTTGGCCATTCTTCCACAACTTTTGTTTTTGCAGGATCAACATTTATTCCATCTTTAGAAACAATGTGACCAAGGAAAGAAATTTGTTGCAACCAAAACTCACACTTTCTGAATTTCCCATACAGTTTCATTTCTTTTAAGGTTTTCAAGATAACCCTTAAATGTTTTTCATGCTCTTCTTTACTTTTAGAAAACACCAAAATATCATCAATGAAAACCACCACAAACTTATCCAAGAACTCATGGAAAATTCTATTCATTAAGTCCATGAATACAGAAGGTGCATTGGTTAGCCCAAAAGGAATTACTACAAATTCATAATGGCCATATCTCGTACGAAACGCAGTATTCAGAATATCTGCCTCCTTTACCTTTAGCTGATGGTATCCCGATCTCAAGTCAATCTTTGAAAAAAACTGAGCTCCCTGGAGCTGATCAAACAAATCATCGTTATGAGGAAAAGGATAATTTTTCTTAACAGTGATATTATTCAAGGCTCTATAATCAATGCAAAGTCTCATAGAACCATCTTTCTTATTAACAAATAAAATAGGAGCATCCCATGGTGATGTGCTAGGTCTAATGAAACCTTTCTCTAATAAATCTTGCAATTTCTCCTTCAACTCTAAAAGTTCAATTTGTGCCATTCGATAAGGGTGTTTTGAAATTAGCTTAGCATCAGGAACTAAGTCAACAGTAAACTCAACTTCCCGATCTGGTATTATTCCAGGAAACTCATCAGGAAAAACATCAGGATACTCATTTACCACTGGCACATCATTAATCTGAATAGTTACTTTATTTTCAACGATGTGTGCAAGGTAACATTCATTTCCATCTTTTACAAGTTTCTCGGCCTCTTGATATGTTATCAAAAGTAAGGGTTCATTCTTGTAAACAAGCTGAAAGTCATTCTGAAAAGAAACTTATTTAGCTCTACGGTCAATCTTAGCATGGTAAATAGAGAGCCAATCCATACCCAGGATAACATAAAACTCTACTAGAGGTTGAACAATAAGGTTTCCAAGTAGGTTCTTTCCACAAATAAGGATAGGAAGATTCTTATAAATTATTTTTGCCTCGACACTTCCCCCAGGTGTTTTTACCAAAAGTTCAGGAGTCATTTCTTGAGATGGTATTCCCATTTTACTATCAAAGGTTTCAGAGATGAAAGAATGTGTAGACCCCGAATCAAACAACACACTGGCATAATCTGAAAAAACAAACAAACTACCTGATCCAACTTCATTTGATGGACCGACATCTGCTGAAGTAGTTGCAAAGGATTTCACCACCCCTTTATGCTTGTAGTCTAACTGCTTCCCATCACTCAAGCTCCTTGTCGGACACTCGTTTTCATAGTAACCCATCTCATTGCACTTATAACATTTCACTAACTGTAAATCAAATTTGTTCTTACCTTCACCTTGATCCTTTTCAGTGCAATCACGATCCTTATGTCCCATCTTACCACATCGGTAGCACTTCCCAGAATTCAGAAGCCATTCCCCAGCATGCCTTTTTCCACATTTATCACAAACTGAAAACTTAGTTCTCTTACCATCAGACTTTTTTGAAGAATTCTTACCTTTCTCCTGCCACCTCGGTCTCTTCTTCTGCTGGTTGTTATAGAAAACTTGGAAATCGGCAAAATCCATTTCCACCTTCTCAGCACATATAATAAGCTTTTCATAACTTTTAAACTCACAAGAAGCTAATGCCCTTCGATACTTTGGCTTTAATCCTGAGTAGAAACGATTGATTTTACTATCAAGGTCCCGGATAAAATTTGGAGCATACCTTGCCAATCGAGTGAACCTTTCTTCATAGGCAGCCACTGAGTCTTCCTCTTGCCTCAATTCCAAGAATTGCTTTTCCATCCTAAGTAGAACAGCCTTAGGAAAATACTTCTCAAGAAACATACCTTTGAATTCATCTTAGTCAAGAGCATCAATCTCATCGGCGTCCCTGATATTTTTAACCATAGACCACCACTGATCTACTTCACCCTCCAAACGGTAAATAGAAAGACTGACCTTTTGATTGTCTGAACACCCCATGACATCAAAAATCTTCTCCAGTGCTTTAATCCACCCTTCAGCTAGCACAGGGTCAGATGCTCCTCTGAATGATGGTGGATTTTGCCTCATGAAATTTTCCACCACTGTCATGTTCCTCTGCGGTTGTTCTGGCTGATCTCGTGCATGGATACCACCGCCATTTATCGCCTGAGTCAACTGCGCCATTACTGCAAAAAACTGTTCAGTTCCAATTCCGACCATTTCTGGATGCTGATTCAGAAGGTTATTTCCTTTTGTATTCCTTCCTAGCACTGCTTCCCTGTTTCCTCTACAGAAAACCATTCTGAACAAACATGTCTTAGATGAAGCAACATGGTAATCTTTAAATGCTATATCATTTCGAAAAAAATATTTTTGGATAATCATTTAATAGAATTCTAACTCCTAAAGTTATCTAAACCGACCTTTGATACCAACTATAAGGCCCCAGGCTTAAACCTTACTTAATCTTGAGTTATTACAAGATTACACATTGAGGATCTTTTCGGGTTTAGAGGTTTAGAGAATTAGATCATAAAACTTGCATTACATTCCACATATAAACAAAGTGGTTACATAAAGATAGTATTCTTCATTCCCATCAATGGAAACACATTTAAAATATAACATGGATTATTTATTGACACATCCTTGACTCTATAATCTTATCATGTACCTTTCCCTTGACCTGTGAAAAACATTTCAAAAACGTGGGATGAGCATAAAAACTCAGTATAGGTTATAAAAAAACATGGAAAGGAAACATGAGTTCATATATACATAAGAATGAAATCATACATTACCCATAAAACATAGGAACTTTAACAGAACTCATAAAATCATGAATAAATCATAGAAATCATAAGACATAAAGGTAACTTGAGGCATTCATAACATTCTTACGTAGGGAGTAACCCTCTTGGTTACGTTTGGAATACCCATCACAGTATATTCCCTAAATCTCTTCGGAGAAACCTTAACGTTTCACTCCTTCACATTACCCAATGCATTGGACAGCTATATCGGGCTCACCCGCCCTTAGTTTATCACAGAACCACCCGTCTTCATAATAATTCCCAAGAACCTCAACATAATCATATCACATAAAACATGCATAAAGGAAACATAACATTTCCACATTTCAATCACGAGATATCAATACAACACATTGATATAAAAACATTATGAAAACCATTTTCAATACCAAAATAAAAGAAAAGTATAACATGGTATTTATTTTTCTTTTAAAAAGAAGGTATGGATTGTAGAGGAAGCCGAAACTCAAATAACGGTCACGACGGCGGAGAAGTCGTTGTCGCCGCATACGTACGACAAAAAGAATCCCTTTTTTCGTTTAGTAAATGCTTCGTATAAAAAAGATTCCTTTTGAATAAATGTAAAAGTAAAAGGGGTTTATACACCGTATAAAAGAAAGTTGTGTATAAAATAAAATATGCCTCAATGAAATCAGATTGAGACGAAGTCCCATACCTCGTATCCGACTTGACCCGACCGTTATTTAATCTCCTGAATAATAAACTTGAGTTAATATCTACTTTATTATGAATCTTTTTCAAGTTCATTATTCCTTTTATACCATGTTATGAACATCATGTAATCAGTTAAGTTAATAATGTTCATTTTGTCGGTATTTGGTTCTTAAGTCAAAAATAGACTTCTTAAACTTACATGTTGTTAATTTGATCAAAGGTTCATTATATCCAGAATGGTATTCATGATGTAGATATCATATATTTCATATATATCCAGTACATACATGAATTTATAACATTACATAATCATTTAGAGGTAAGAAATGAAATGCACCGTTCATGGAGACGGTAAGCCGTACGTACGCATGAACGCTACTTTCATTTCTATTTCGTATTTTATAGAATGGAATCATAATGATATAAAGGTATATTATAATTCCAGTATAATATCATATATAATATCATAGTTCCATCCTTTATATGTCCCACATTTGGTATTTAACAAATCAAATCACTTTGAGGGGGCGGTAGTCCGCACTTCCTAAAATGAAGATATCATGTTTACCCATAATGGAAACCATAAAGGTATGCCCAAAATGAAAAAAACAGAAGCTTAAGGAAAACATAAACATATTATATATCATATATAAAAATATTTACATCATAATGGCCACCTTTGAAGGTGTTAAATGAGTATTGAACAATCATCGTTTCGGGAGGCAGAATTTCGTCATCCACGGAAACCGTATGTTCTTTAACCATTTGATGAAGTTTTGTGAGATTTTAGCTCAAATTAATCTTATAACAACATCCTAGTATATTGATGATACTGGTGTTGTTACAAAAGAAGTAAATAAAAAGAGTTTTGGGGGTTGGAGAAGCAAAATAAAACAAATGAACATGAGAGAATGAATTACCTTAAAAAGTGTAACTCATTTTGATTTGAGCCTAAAGGCTTCCTTTGAAAGGATTCTGCCCAAAGGGAATCCTCTAGGATGAGGAGAGGGATGTGGAGAGAGTAAATGGTAAGGGGTTTTCCGAGCAAAAGGCTTGAGTAGTGTGTGAAATGAGGTAGAGGTGGGGGCCTTTTATAAGAGGAGAGGATGGGAACTTTTGGAAAATAAAGAAATATTACTTTATTTGAAAATGTGTTTCGGTTTTAAAAGGTCCCACATTGATATAATTCGTGGATAAGGTGATAAGGGTTCGAAATACACTCATCCAATTGGTTTTGGCCATGTGTAGTTCATATATTTTACATTGACATTCCATTTTATTTAAATCGTCAAATAATGATGTCATCGCTGCATCATTATTATGTCATAAATAATTTAAGTTATTTAATGTCTAAAAATCATAAAAAAAACTATGATGTAGGAAATCTTTTTAGCTTTCCAATTACTATTTATAATAAAATATCTGATCTTTATAACCCCGTGTAAAAATTGTTTTCGTAAAACATATTATGTTTGTGTCATTTTTACTTTTACATTAAATAAAAAGTTATTCATGTCATTTCCCAACCAAAATGTCTCCATGGGTTCCCCAAGTTTACCCATGGCTTTTCTTGGTCGGCCATGACACAACCAATAAGGTTGGGACATGTGTCGAGGTCATTTCATATTATTAAAGCATTATTTATACCTTAAACTACACTAATTACCACTAATCGCGATTAAAAACTTAATAAGTTACTATTCACCAAAAAATTATTTTAATCTAATTAAACCACATTTTAATTCTTAATGACAACCTTGTATGTCGGATTTTCAAAATTTAATACACATTAGTGGTAAACTTTCATTTAATTGAAAAATCAGTTTGCTTGATTACCACTTAGTGGTTTCACTATTCATCAAAAATTGAAGTTTTTCAGAAAATTACCAAAAATTCACCCTAATCTATATTTGATATTCCGAATTCAAAAATGAAGTCTATTTTACAAAATTAAAATCATATAAGTCACATTAATTAATATAATAATTAATTCCGGCTGCCAGAGAAAATAGCGTGTTTTTAGAAAACAATAAGTATCAAAAGATTGACACCAGTTTAAGTCTAATTTCAAAGTGAAATTGATTTCAATGACCACCATTGGATAAAATGGTAAAAATATATTCTAATTTCACTTCAAAACCAATTCAAAACATAATCTAATAATATAAATAAATTAGATTAAAAAGCAGTTTTGATGTAAAATGCAGTATTTTTCACTATTCATTAAAAAATGAACATTGTCAGAAAAATACCAAAAATTCACACAAAGTAAATTTTGATGTCCCAATCATAAAGGATAAGTTTATTTTGACAAACATAGTTGATAAAATTTTCAAAATATAGATTCAAAAATGGTTTTCCATCAAAAGGTAGTAAAACAATCTTTTAAGAATATTAGTGTATTCCATGCATAAGATTGTATTTATTTTCATTTTAAGCCTCTATAACACTATCTTAATCATTAATAGACTTAGATAAAAATATCTATTATTCATTACTTGCTTGGGATGTTACAGTAAATGTATATTTGGAATTTAAATTGTGGTTTGGGTTTCTTGAATGTGTTTTTATTTCTAATTTGTATTGAAAAGAGGTGCGTATTTTTCTTATGAAATTGTTTTGACATGTGATCAGGATCTATGGCCCATTCGTAATTTTTTATTAAAGTGGATTTGATTTAGAAAGGAGTTTTTGGTGCCTAAATGTAATTTATTGAATAGTTAAGAAATGAAAAATGGTGTTTATTCACTTTTTTGGAATGGTGGATTTGGATCATTGGTATCGAGTGATTTTTTAAAGGGTGTTTGAGGCATGTTTGTAATTTTTTTGAATATTGATAGTCTTGAATACTCCCCTTGGACATTTCTCTTTCATTAGTTATGTTGAATGTTATGGGAGGCCCTTGCTACAAGGAGCTCTTGAAATTGGATGGTTTAAAGTAAATATATTGTTATTTTGGGTGGCCCATGGGTGAATTATTGTCTATGTTTCTTGTATATGAAATGCGTGCATGAAAATGGATGCATTGTTTGAATTGTTTGATCACCCTCATATTAGTCTTGAAACGGGAAGACAAAATCGATAGAGGTATTTTAGTGAATGGTTTCTACACCAGATTCATATTTTAGTATGGATAGTATCCCATATGGGGGGATTTGTTTTTTTTTTTGTTTTTATAGGACCATGAACCTATGTTAGACCAGGAAGGGTACTATTGAGTGTGTGGGAGAGAATCGATTTCATCAAGTGAAGCATTCCATTGGGATGAGTAATGATGTGAAGTATTTTCTAGATTTTTACGTTGAGCTCCTAGGTTCCCCCATGCCATTCAGCACTTAGTTATCTCCGGTAGATGATTGAGATGCATGGTTGGTTGGTTACTGTTGTGTCCTTACTTCCATTTCCCTTATTATGTGATCCTTATTTCTTCTCTATTGTGTGGTGTTATCCATTTGAAAATAGATATGTTGAATTTCAAAGGATAATTGAAAAATGATTGTAAAATGTTTTACACTCTTTTTCCCTCGTTCTAATTGAAAACATCACGTTTATTCTTGAAAATTCTAATGTTTTTCCATGTAAAATAATATAAATTTGAATTTAAACGGGTAATGAACCCTATTTGGTTATAAATAATAATTTTTTTGGAAGACTATTTTTATATATTTTATTTCAAACCTAAAAATATTGTATATTTTATTTAACAGATGATCATTGGGAATATATTTTTTTGGTCATGCCTAATATGTTTTAATACTCAAACAAATAATTATTTCTTATTTTTATATTCACGCACAAGTTCATGTATGGGTTAAATTACCATTTGAAATGGTTGGATTTGGTATCAGAGTGTGAGCCTCAGGGTCACATGGATACATTGTGGTCATCAGGTTCTACTTGGGATTTTTGTGCATTTTTTGTATTTCTCACTTTATGTATGAATTATATTCAATTGGAAATTTTTAATTATTTATTTGGATTATTCATTTTCTATACTATTATAATTTTTTCTCTTAGTATAAATTGTTCCATTGGATTTTTTTTGTTGAATCCCAGTACTAGTATCCATGTCGGGAGGATCAGAAATGCCTCTCAAGCATTGTTGTTGATCAGATCGGGTGATATGTTATTGGTTGACCTAGGTTTGTTCTTGAAATATACTATTGGATCCATGAAGTAATTATCATTAGGTAAAATGATTCATGATAATGGATTATGTATTGATCATGAGGGGGTGGATGTTGTTTTTTCTTAAAAATAACCAAAAACGTCTTTCAGATTTTTTTCTGCCATGGTATAACTGGATATTGCCAATGATTCATGAAGGATTTCTAAATTTTGGCATCAAATTTAAATATTAAAACTTAGAATGTGGTTATATTAATATTGGATAAAAATTTTCAGTCCTCATTCAATTATATGAAAAGACATATGGCATCAACAACGACTATAATCATACCTAATATCAGAATGGGGCATTTTGTTTTCTAGGATTCCTATAGTACTTTTTTGGGATATTTTTCTTCTGTTGAATGATAAAGTAGTAGTTTAAAAATATTATCAAATAAGAAATCATGAGTTTAATTGAAAAAATTAATGATTTAGATCTTTCCACATTTATGAATTCTCTTATGTTTTAGTGCCTCTATCATTTTGGGAAGATGTTAACAGTAATTTATAACCATTATAGTTTGAGCTATATATTATTTCAAAATTAATTTAATCTATAATAGTGGTGATGGGTGGAATACCTTCATAAATATTACATTTAAATCAAATACACCTCGGGGAAGGAGAATTCCATTATAGAGATATTAACATTAATAATCTATTATAGGATGTATTTGAATCAAAAAAAAGAATGGAACCATTTTGGGTTTGTTGTCTCTGTTACATATGGATGATTTTGGGTGAAGTTTCCAGTATGTTTCTGGCCATTGTTTAGTTATCATCATCTATCCATGTGTATATTCTATAGGGCCAGAAACATGATGAGGAGTTTAGAGAAATTCAAGAAACACTATATGATCGGGAGACCATTTTGGGTTGGTCTCCTCTTTAGATGGTATTCCCAATTTTGGGGATTGGTTTTTCACCCAAACAACTATTAAGAACTCATTTTTGTTTAATTATAAAGTTTTTTCATGGTCTGTTCATCTGATTAATATGTAGATGAATTATTACATGAGATGAAAATTCATTCTATGGGGCATGAAGCATGAAATTGCTAAAAATTTTCCCATTACTACACCTACCAATAGATTATCTAAGAGAATATTAGGCCATATAATATGATCCATATTCATTTGATGTCTATTTATAAATTTGATGAGGTATCCATGGATATTGTTGTTGGATTACCATGGATTCCTAGGGGGATAAATTCTATCTTCATGGTGGTCAATCGGTTAAAAAAGAAATAAAATTTAATTTCAATAAGAGATAATATAAAAATTAATGAACTAAGTAAGATAAATTTATTGTAGATTGTGAGGTTATATGTGTTTCCTTCTATATTTGTTAGGATTAGGGATACAAGTCTTAAATCTAGGATCTGAAGGTGTTTTAAAAAAGTAGTAGGGACACAGGTCATGTTGACTACAACATTCCATCAATTGATAAAAGGCCATATAGAGCATGATATTTAGAATTTAGAGGATATTTTCCATTCATATGTCCTCGATTTTGGTGTATAATAGGATTGAAATATTTGAGAAATTGAGTTTTCTAATAAAATAACTAAACAAGTTTTGATCTGAATAGTTTATTTCAAGTCTCTTCATGGTCACACATATGGGCCACCCCATTATTGGGAGGAGGACAGAAAATAATCATTAGTGGGACTTAGTTTTGTTCATGAAATATCTGTGAATGTTAATGATATACATCATCATATGGTAATATAATAAATTATACATAAGTCTTATGAATATTAGAGACATTATCCTTTGGTGATTTCTGTTGGTGACTAGGTTTTCATGATGGTTTCTCCTCATTTGGGTCATCATAATCTTGGAGAATAGGGAAATATGGCTCTACAAATTGTTTGACCATTAAAGGTACCTGAGTAGCTTGGGAAGGATTCTTATCTATTGTAATTTTAGTTTTTGAAGATTGAAATTCATGATGTTTCCATATATTGAATCTCAAGAAATCATATCCTGATTCTTCTCACATTCTATGTTGGGAAGAGATTTAGTTAGATCCAAATTTTTCAATTATGGAGAAGCATGTAAATATAGTTTACTATTATGTGAAAGAGTTATGAAGGATTTCAATTCCATTGGATAGAGTGTTATGGATGCATATATTTGATTCTCATGAGACATTCGAGTGCGAGTCATTGTTGAGTGATTAATGGCTTCTCTGATTTACCAGACATCATTTTTCACATGACTTTAATGGGATAAAAGGTCTTATATTGGGGATTTTTTTATATCTCATTGCCGTAATTCTATTTATTTCCATACCATTACTTATTATACACTTCAATTGGTTTCTTATTAGGACACCCCACAATGGAGAACATTTTCTAGGGAAAATTATATAAATATTAGGGTTCTGTGGTTTTTTTTGAATTAATGGAGTTCAGATATTAACACATAATGGATTTTCAGGGTTCTCACTGCGTTTGGAGAATACCCGAGGTTTTTGGAGTTTTTTATGTATACAATAATTTTTTTGTCTATATGAGAAATAGACACCATTTAATAGTGTTACACTCAATGTAATGTCTGTAGGGAAGAAGTCATGAACTTGGTACATGACATGAAAATATTAGACATTGTGCAAAAGATACACACTAAGTAATGGTTAAAGATTAAATATTATAAAATAGAAATTTTCATTTTAGAATATATGGTTCTCTTTGATTATATAAAATGTAAAGGTATTATATGATATTTAATTATCACATACTGTTATTTTAGGTCTCTTTATAGATTATTTATATTTATTTCATTATCATGCTCGTAATCTATCGACCAAGAGACCTTCCCTTGCAATTTTGGGAAATGTTACTACTTCTAGCCTGATTCATTCTGTGTTTTTTCATTTGGGTTGTGTGTAGTGCCTCTACCAGTGATTAATAAAATCTACATATTCATTTCCTTTAATCATGGTACTACCATTGTGTTTTACTATTGGATCTGTTGATATAAGATGTTGATTATTATGGATTTTTTTAATATTTGTTGTGTGATATATTTCTGTAGGATTATTCTTTGATTGTTATGGTGTCTATGGTGTTCCTTTTAGTATATATGTGTGGTCTATCTTCTTCAACAATCCTTTTTAATAAATTAATCCAATTATATGATGTGTGGGCCTATTTTTGGGCCATTTTTGTCATTTCTATTTTCCTTCATGTAAGTGCATGATATTATACATTGGATTGTGTGTGTAGAAATGATTTTTTGATAAATGATATTTTCCCCCTATTTTGGGTAAACAAAGAAGTTTTCAAAGAATGTTGAAATAGAACTGTGAAATAGTTTTCATATTATTTTTATAATGAAATGGTTTGGATATATGAGCACTTGGGATGACATGGCTATTTAAGTTTCCAAGGTTGTAACAATACTCATACACTATTAGGGGGTTTATTCTAACAGTGTTTCTCTTCCCCCTAGGCCTATTGATCTCGAGAAATTTGGGACCCTTTGGGGGGGGTCACTTTTTTGGTGTTCCTCTTCTCTATATATTAGATGCATGTTTCTAAATCCATGATGTGGGCATGATTATTTATATTAGGTATGACTTTCCACTATATCCTGACCTTGTCTGGTTCAAAATGTGATGTTACATGGTCATTGACCATTTTGGATTATTTTATTGTGTAATATTTTTGTAGTAAAACTATATATTTCATATGACATGTGATTCATAATTTTTTATTTGTTTTTGTATAATAAATGATTTTATTGAATTTAAAAGCTTTATTTTAAAGGTATAAAAAGTGGGAATTAAATGTTTTTCTATTATTTTGAAATCAAAAATTTCAACACTATATATAATGTTATGCTTCCCATTATGATGATAATGTTGTTACTATTTTCACAAAGACACAATAAGGGAAACCATTTTGGGATCTTGAAAATAATGTTATCTCAAAACATATGCATGCCATTAGTGGGACATAGAATGTCACAAACCGGACCTGGTTTCCAACCGAACCGGCACCCGACCTGGCCTACGGAATGTCTAGAAGGGCATTCCTGATCACCACCAGCTAGAACAAGTTCATGGTTATCATAACAAGAAATTTGGGAAAAATTTTCCTAAATCACAAACCATAATACATCAAACGAAACCAAGAATCCAAATATTAATTTTTCAAACCAAAACATCTTTTACTAAAATTCAGAACTAAACTCGATTATTTTAAACAATGCTTAAAGGCCATTACAATGGAAAAATCCCACGGAAATACAGCCAAATAACCTCCACAAGTAAAGAGGTACTGCACTAAATGTAACGCCCCGACCCCCGAAGCGTAGAGTCTGTGCATTGTTACGTATCATTGGAATGATAAAAAAGATCAAGTCACTAAAGACCAATTAGTTTAGTAGCCTTGTAAGTACTAGATACATTCATAAGGTTTACATTACATCATAAAATGGAAAACTACAACAACATTGTTTCAATATACAACACTGAGATCCCATAGACGATCCCAGGAGGTCAGTCATAATATAATTCTTCACATACTAGGAAAAATAAAACATAGAAAGGGGTGATCTCATATGCTCAGTAAGGATAAAATATAGAAAAAGATTTCATAAATAAGAATAACCATTTAAGGAAATGTATAAAACAAAACAAAAGCCTTATCATCATAAACATCATCATAATACGAAAAATATATATCAATATAATTCTATTTACATACTCATATGGATATTCTACTAGTCAAATAATTACATGTAATATCAATAGCCACTTTCATAATGATGTAATGCATAATTCAAGACTTTCATAACCACATAGTCAAGGCCGTGTGCCAAGACTACAAATACGATTTTTTCAAGGTCTTGTTCCAAGACACTAGTTTGACTCATGACACCTACCGATGCATCGAGAATCTATAGCGGGCTCCACCCGTCACTTACTAAGTCAAATTCATTCCTCATATGAAAAGGATTAAACATAACATAAACATTCATATTAAAACTAGAATACGAAAGGTCAATACTTTGTCCATAAACCGTGAATGGTATAAAAATAGCACATCCACAGTAAAACATATCACACAACCTTCAATACAATATGGATGTTCTGTATCAAAATAAATCAACTTCCAATAAGCATACAATCAATCAAAAGGATGTTGACAGAGATGAAATCAAAACATGTTTTTTGAGAAATATCTCTTTCATTTAAAAAAAAATTTAAAGGTCATATAATTATAAAATAAAACATTTATTTTGAAAATATTCTTATAATATTGTAAGGGAATCTTCAACGTTGTTTATAACGGCATAAAATATTTGCACCCGCCGTATATGTTAAATAAAAATTCTTAACATAAAATGGTAGAAAAGGTAAAAAAGTACCTTGTTTGGAAAATGACGGCAAGATTACTTATTAACATCATATAAAAGTTAAACAAGGGTATAAATAATATTAACACATAGTCTATAAAATAGTATGAATGTTTTGAATTTTTTTTTTAAAAACATGGATGTGGTTAAAAAAGAAGTCTAAATAGATAATTACATATAAACATCCTCTGATAATGAAGAAATTGTAGAATTAACCCTTACCTTGTACGTTTCCTTGGTCGTGGGTAGGTTAACCTCTTTTATAATAGTGAAATAGTAGTTATTAAATTATACAATAATCATATACATTAATATGATATCATATATGATCTTTTAACATTTCTTTGTTAATAATATATTAGTATTATTGTCGTTTTGGGTGTTAACAGATTCATTTTCCTTTATATTCTTTGTTATGTGAGTCATATTTGTTAGGGATTGGATGTATCTTATTCATATCCAGAATGATATTTGGTATTTAAAATTTATTTTTAATCATCCAATTAAAATTCGTAGTGAATGGATGCGATGGGAAATAAATCTCATCGCATTCCTGGAGACGGTAGTCCGTACATACGCATGAGTGAAACTATCAGTGCATATAGTGCTTCAAAATCAAAACATCGAAAAATGGAAAAGGCCTAGGCTACACGAAAAATATGGAGACGTGTGCGAAAAATGGTACCTGCGTGAAATATTACGTGCCAAATGAGATATTTTTTCCGCGACGGGGGGTTTTGCGCATAGGGGTCTGAGATACCTATAAATAAGAGGTGACCCCCCTCATTCTGCATGGTTGAAGACTCACAGAAGATTCGAGGTCTGATGCTTGAAAAAGGTTCACGTAAAGGGGCTTGTGTGAAAAATTCGGAGCTATTAGAAAAAATACGGGTTGCCCACAAAATTCCGCGCTGCGTGAAATATTTTGGTTTATGAAAAATAATACGAGTTGCGTGAAAACTTTCGGGCTGGGAGAAAAAGGTAGAGCTGTGTGTAAAAATTGAGGCGGCGCGTAAAATATTCAGTTGTGCGAAAAAGGGTGTTGGTGCGCGAATTATTTTTCACGTGAAAAGGAAATATTGCATACAATAGTAAGGTATTGGGTGCAAAGTGTTGGTGTTGTGCACAATTGTCAGTGAAACTTCATTTCACGTTCTTGTTATCCTGTTCAGTGGTTTAGGGTATACAAGAGCATCATTTCTGGACTTTGATGCAAGCAGAGTCTCATGCTAAGCAGAGGCAATGACTTCAATGCGAATATATTGAAGAGACCATCTTGTCTATAAACTGATTGGGACTTCACCAAAGGCAGTGAGCTAGGGGGAGTCAACATGAGTGACCCAAGGGACGCAATGGGCGATAACCTAACAGTTGTAAAGGCAGTGAGCCTGGGACAGAGTTTCTTTTCCCGATCATTTATAGTCCACAACTAGTGAAGAATAGTGAAAATTGGTACGACCAACAACCTGCCGGTGTATTCTCCTTCGATATATCCCTTATTGCTGAACCAATTAAAAAGTGATGTGTTTTCTCATTGCATGTGAATGTTTGATTGCTTCTCATATCCATCATATATGATAAACTAGTTTCTACCAACATGGGAACTAGATCCATCAGTTTAAAATCATAATTTGACACCCTGATTCACCCCTCCCCTCTTAGGGTGTCCTGGGGTCCTACAAGTGGTATCAAATGGAAGTTACTTGTGTTTGATCTATACATTGTCTTCATTGAGAATGGTGTCAATAGTAGGGGAATCCCTCTATTCGATGGAAGTAATTGTCAGATTTGGAAGAATTGAATGAGATCTCATTTATGATCTCTATGGATGTAAGTCCTCTTTGCTACTGTGCATGGAATACATGTTACTAATCCAAGAGGTCTTTCTATGAATGATACAGACATGAATGTTCTTGATGCAGATGCTAAAGCTCAGAATTCTATCACTGCATCTCTTTCTGATCAGATCTATCTAAAGGTGATCAGTTTCACCTCAGCAAAGTCTATGTGGGATAAAATTGAAAATATCTATGAAGGAGAATTCAATGTGTAGGAGGAAAAACATGAAGTCATGCACAACAGGTTTCACGATCTAAAGATGCATCCTGATGAGAATGCAGATTCATTCTTCAATCGAATCGCTAATGTAGTGGAAGCAATTCAAGGGCGTGAAGAGTAAATCAATGACATTGATATCGTAAAGAAAATATTACAAAGACTTCCTCCTTTGTACAATGAAAAGGTGTAAGATCTTGAAGAAAGAGATCCATCTAGACTATCTCTGGATTATTTTCTATGTTGTCTAGTGGAATTTGAGATGAGAGTCAAACCCGAAGAAGCTACGACTCGTGTTAGCAATGAAATGGCATTTAAAGCCATGGACAAACTAAAAATTTCAGAAGATAGTATTGGTGAAGATGATGAGGAAAAAGAAATTATTTCACTCTTTACAAAGAAGCTGAAAATGGAAAGGGTAAATTTAAAGGTATGTTACCGCTGGCTTGCTTTCACTGTAAAAGATATGGTCACATTGCCCCTCAGTGCCAAAGAAATTTTGATGATAAATAAATTGATTCAGAAGACATTGAGAAGCCTCAAAAAATGTATTTTAAAAAGCGAGACTTCAAATCTTGGACAAAGGTACAAAAGAAGGGTTTTATCTGTGAAGAAGAAGAGGATGATACTAAATTTTGTGAAATATAAGAGCCTAAATTCAAAACTGGAAACCTTGCTTTCATGATGGTTATCATTGAAAAGATAGAACCCTCGATCGATAATGACAGAGAAAATCATATGACTCATAATGTTGATCTCAAGTTGAAAATTAAGGATGAATTTTCAAAGATTGAGAACAAATTCAAGTGATTTAGTAAGTGGAAAGAAATGGGGAAAGAATCATCAGAATATGTTGATGAGATAGAAGCTGAAATTGAATGACAATAAGAACTAGTGAGAGTTCTATCTTCAATCCATGAAATCACAGACAACATTGTAGAATTTAAGCATAGATTTTAAGAACAAGAAAAGGTCATAAATGACCATACATCTAGACTAGAAGAGATGTCCAAGACTGTTAAGGGTCTTGACGAAGAAGTTGTTACTCTTAGAAGTAAACTTCAGTGTTGATCAACCACAAATGATGGTAAGAAAAAAATTCATTTTTGATGATTCTCAGATACATAGTTACTAGAAAGATCCAAGTGTGATTCATATGGGGTTGGAAAAATCTTCAGTGATAAAAGACCTGCTTGAATGGGAAAGAGTGGAATTGGGTGTAAAGCTGGGCCATCAACTGCTGGAAGGGATGAGATCCAAAATAAATACAAGATGAAAGTTGGACATATTGAAACGTGGCCCGAAGTGCTAAAAATAAAAACCTCAATAAAAACTGAAATAATAACTGATGATTATCCTTAAACATTCATAAATGATAGGCAGTCCAACCATGCACCCAAATAAGAAGGCATGAGGAGAAATTTAAGTGAGAATACATTTCCCCTCATGATGTGTCAGTTCTGTGGCTATCTTGGTCATACCATGTCATATTGTGAAGAGGCAAGGAGCTACATGAATGGGAAAGATCTGGGAAGTCAACAAAGAAGACCAATTTCATCCCCTCCATCTTATAGATGAAATAACTTATGTGGTTACTGTTATCATTGTTATAACTTTTGCGATAAAGTTATGTGTTGCAGGCAAAGGTATGGCATGAGAAACTAATTAAACTATCAGAGATGGGTCAGTTTTCACCCTCCCAATGGTGTTATTCTCGCAGACAGTTTTCTCCTCTAGAAGAATATTATGGGTATGAAGAATCTGAATATGTGGAGGAAAGTATCATAAGGTCATCAATATCCTATACTCATTCCAATATCTAATGGAATGAAAAGAAGAATATAGAGAAATCCATTCTTCCAGAAGTATCCTTTAAATCTACAAAGAGCAGCAGTACCTGGATTCTTGATAGTGGATGCTCTTCCCATATGATGGGAAATGATGACCTTATTAAGAACACTAAAAAGAAGGATGATGGAACAGTGAGGTTTGGTAATGATGGTTCTTTTATGATTAAAGGAAGTGGGAATACTTCTCTTGCCAATGGAGAGCTAAGGAAGACGTAAGTTCTTTATGAGGACGGTCTACATCACAATCTCCTCAGTGTGAGTCAACTCTGTGAATCAGGGCTTATAGTGACATTCAATCAAAATGGCTGCACTATAATGTGAATAACAGGGAATTGTCTTATGAAAGGCAGTAGAACTGATGGAAACTTATATTAGGTTGCTGGTAAAGTGAACTATTTCTATTTGTCAGTTGAAGAAGAAAACAATCTATGTCATCGAAGGTTGGGTACATTAACAAAAAATACATGGAAATGATATCTATGATGAAAATAATCATGGATATCTCCATTCTAAAACAATAACGGGAATTCTCTTGTGATGCTTGCATTCGTGGGAAGCTGGTCTGCAGTTCATATCATCCATAGAAGAAAAGGGCATCACATCTTCTTTATCTCATTCATACAGTCGTATGTGGCCTGATAAATGATTCCTAAACTAATTGAGAAAGGTACATCGTCTTTATTATATATGATTACAGTAGAATGAAATGTGTAATGGTTATACATAGGAAACGAAAAGTGCTTGACTGCAAGAAAACGTATCATCGAATCGCTGAGAATGATACTGGACAAATAATCAATGTGTTGCGATCAGACAATGGAGGAGAATACACAACCATTGAATTTGAAAACTACCTGGAGAAGCATGGGATACAACATGAGGTAGCTTCCAAGGTAACTCCATAGAAAAATGGAGTTTTTGAGAATAGAAATTGACAGGTGAACAACATGGAAAGAACAATGCTGATTGAGAGTTGTATTCCACGACATTACTAGAAATAGGTCGTTCAAGATGCAATGTATATTCAAAATCGAACAGTGCTTTATATGCGTGAGATGAAGACACCTTATGAATTGTGTCATAGAAGGAAAACCACTTTGCAATACTTTCGTTTTTTTTGAAGCAAGTGTTTTTTCAGGAATAAAGAAGGATATGAAGGGAAGTATGGTGAAAATGAATATGAAGGAATTTTCCTTGGATACTCAATGAACAAAAAATCCTAAAAGTGTTTCAACAAGCGATTAGGAAGGATTTTGGAAATTATTGATGTTATGATCATTGAAGAGAAACCCACAAATTCATCATGGATTCCATATGATGATATGATATAAAGTGAAGAAGAATGTGAACATGGAGATAATACAAATACAGAAATAGTAGAATGTGTACAAAACACTCAGCTGACACATCATGATGTTGACTCATAAGAGGAATCTGAAGAGGAAACCTTGGCTGGAGAGAATGCAATTGAATCTCATAAGAGAAATCGAAGAGCTGATATTGATCCATCTAACATAATTGGGGACAGTGATGCACCCACAAAAACAAGGAGGATGATGAAGAACACCCAATATTCATTTATATAATTTTTGGAGCCATCCTCACATGAAGAAGCAGAAAAAGATGAATCTTGGGTGAAATCCATGAATGAAGAGTTAGATCAGATTGACAAGAATCAGACATCGGATCTTGTCCAGTGTCCTGATGGTCAAAATGTGATTGGTACAAAATGGATCTTCAAGAACAAGTTTTATGATCATGGATGTGTTATTAATAACAAGGCACAATTGGTATGTAAAGGATACTCCCAGATTGATGGTGTTGATGTTGAAGAAACCTTTTCTCGAGTGGCTATACTGGAGTCAATTAGGCTTTTTCTTGCTATGGAACTCCAAAGAGGATATAAAGTATATCTGATAGATGTCACAAAAACATTATTGAATGGAGTACTTGAGGAATAATTTTACATTAAAATCCAAGGGGTTTTCTTTCTTGGTACTGACGAAACAAAGGTTAGAAGACTGAAGAAGGCTATATATGATTTGAAGTAGGCTCCATGAGCATGGTATTCCCATCTGGACTCTTATCTCATAAAGAAGGAATTCCAAATAGGAGGAGTAGATCACAATATATATGTGAAGAATACTCTAAAATATCAGTTCATGGTTCTAGTATATGTTTATGACATTATATTTGGTGGTAGCAGGAAGAAATCATTGAATGAATTTTCCAATCAAATGAAATCAGACTTTGAAATGTCGATTATTGGGGATCTCACATATTTCTTAGGGCTGTAGGTGACTCAAAAGAAATATTACACTTTTGTTTCTCTAGAAAAGTATGCAAGAGATTTGTTGAAGAAATTTAATATGAATGACTCCAAACTAATGTCTACTCCGATTGTAGTTGGAACCAAACTTGGAATGCATGAGGATGGGACCTTTGTAGATCCCACTATGTTCAAGATGATCATTGGGAGCCTAATATACCTAACAGCGACACGATCAGATATCGTCTTTGAAACATTTCAGGTGTCCCGCTTTCAGAGTAATCCAAAGGAGGAACATATGGTGGCAGTAAAACGAATCATCTGTTACATTCAAGGTACTCATAACATTGGGTTATACTTTACTGCCGGCAGGGATAGTGAATTGTCTTCGTCTTCTGATGATGACTAGGCTAGAGATGTAGTTGATATAAAGTCCACCAGTGTTGGAGCATTCTATATTGGGAATAAATGGGTTGGATGGTGAGAAAGAAACTAGAATGTACTTCTCTTAGTACCGCTGAAGCTGAGTATATATCTTCTACAAAGGAATGAAATCAACTACTATAGATGAAGCAACAACTAATAGATATTGGTGATGTGATGAAGCAACCAATGGTAATTTACTTTGATAAAAAGATCACAATAGATCATACGAAGACTCCTATTCATCATTCTCGTACAAAACATATTGAAATCATGTATCAGTTTATCGATGAAAAAGTCAAGCAAGGCGTGATTAGAATGGATCATGTGGGAACTGATGAGCAAGTGGCTGATTTGATGACCAATGCACTGTAATCTGCTGTGTGTGAGAAGCATCTATTGATCCTCAGTGTTTAGCCACCTCCCAGTGTATAAAGTGGTTACAAAATACCCCTCTCCCCAGTTATGTTAACTATTTTTAATCTTTTTATGGATGTGATGCAGGTTTGTGGGAGAGATACTATACAGGGGGAGTGTGTTTTGAACAGAACAATGAAAAATTACCGGTCCTTGGGTTTATTTTCAATGGGGGAGAGAGGAATAAATTCAGTTTCGATGATAGGATTATAAATAATAGATTGGACATGGAATACATTGGACATGTAATGCTTCTGTGACACTGTATGAAAATTACATGGGTTTCACTTGGGCGTCATTCAGAATTCCAAAAGGGCGTCACTTTGGTGTCATTGAGAATTCAAAAACAAGAGAACCCAATTCAAGTTCCTTCATTTGTTTTCTACATCGAGCATTGTTCACGTATACTAAGAGTGTTGGATGAGTTTATTCTTTCATTTTTTGATTTCATGTGAATGGTGATCTATTGAATTTATTTTGTGATTTCCAACAAACCCAAAGTGGGAGATCGTTGGAACCCTGGCTATTCAATGAATGAAATGGAGTATGGTTTGTGTTTTCATTCAATCCTTAGTGGAAGTTCTAAATGTGTTCCAATAATGTGATCATACAGTTCATGCAAACAAAAATATTGAAGGTGGCACCATTTCGTAGTGTTTGCCAATTTTTTGGGCCTCAAAATTAGAAAATGAAGACATAGATTGTTGGTAAAAGGAGGTGATTGCAAAGTGGAAGTGGGGTGCGAAAAGAAGGGATGTGCGTGAAATATTTGATTTGGGCATGAAAAACAGTGTGGTGTGTGAAATAGTGGATGGATGTATTTCGTGAAAATTTTGCTTCGGAATCAGAACATTGAAAAATCGAAAAAGGCATAGGATGCGTGAAAAATTTGGAGATGTGCGTGAAAAATTTGGAGATATGCGCGAAAAATGGTACTTGCGCGAAATATTACGTGCCAAATGAGAGATTTTTCACTCCATAGGGGTTTTGAGTGTGGGGGTCAGAGATGCCTATAAATAAGAGGTGACCCCCTCATTCTGCATGGTTGAAGTCTCAAAGAAGATATGAGGTCTGATGCCCATAAAATGTTCGTGTAAAGGGGCTTACGTGAGAAATTCTGAGCTGCTCGAAAAATTATAGTTTGCGCAAAAAATTCTGCACTGCGCGAAATATACCTATTTGCATGAAATAATCTGAGTTGCATGAAAAATTTCGGGCTACAAAAAAAAGGAAAAGTTTCTTGTAAAAATTGAGGTGGTGTGTAAAATATTAAGTTGCGCGAAAAAGGGTGTTGGTGTGTGAAATACTTTTCTGTGTGAAAAAGAAATATTGCACGAAATAGTACGGTCTTGCGCGCCAAGGGGTTGTGTTGCGTGAAATTGTCAGTGAAACGTGTTTGGACGTTTTTGTTAACCGGTTCAGTGGTTCTGTGTTTTGAAGTTCATCATTTCTGGACTTCGATGCAAGCAGAGTCTCATGCTAAGTAGAGGCAAAGACTTCAATGTGAATCTATTGAAGAGACATTCACGTTTATAAACTGATTGGGATTTCACCAAAGGAAGTGAGCCCGGGGGAGTCATCGAGAGTGACCCAAGGGACACAGTGGGCTATCCTTGAATAGTTGTAAAGGCAGTGATCCTAGGAGAGAGTGTCTGTTCCCAAACTGTTGTAATCCACAACTAGTGAAGAATAGTGGAAATTGGTAAGACCAACAACATGTCGGCGTATGCTCCTTGGATGTAGCCCTTAGTGATGAACCAAGTAAAAAGTGTTGTGTTTTCTCATTTCATGTGAATGTTTGATTTCTTCCCATAACCATCATACGGGTTAAACTAGTTCCTACCAATGTGGGAAAAGGATCCATCAGTTTAAATGAAAAAGGTTGACACCCTGATTCGCCACTCCCCTCTCAGGGTGTCCCCAGGTCCTACACTTTTGAGATTAAAATAATATATAATTGGATGGTATATAATATATACAGAATCATTATCATGTTATATTTATTATTGACATCAATTACACATCATTATTATACCCATCCAAATAATAATGTAATGAATAACAATTACACCACAATGTGGAGACGATAAGCCGTACATACGCACATATGGTGACATGTCATTTAATGGATGAATATAATAATGAATATGGTTATACCATATTTATAATAAGATAACAGTATATAGAAGATATTGTAGTTATTATTTTAGAATGGAAACAACAATGAAAGAGGAAGTGAAAGTTGAAATGGACTTGAAAGAGGTGATGAAATATTCACCTCTTCTTCAGGTTTTTCCTTTTTATTTGATCAAAATGGCTCCTTAAGTTGGATTTCTGACTAATGGAATGAATCTATAATGATTATAGGATATTTGAGAGGGTATTTGGGCAGGGTGTGTCCAATACAAATGCCATTGAAGGTGTGAATTAGAGAGAAGGGGAGTTCCCTTTTATATGAGGGGTGAAGGGCACCTTAGGAAAAGCTAGAAATATTATTTTATAGTAAAATAATTTTCGGTTTCTAATGGCTCCAAAGTGTATTATTTAGAGGATAATGTGGGGATGGGTCTTAAACCACTCAACCAATAGGTTTTAGATAGGTTATTGTTACTATATTAACCTTATCATTTAGATTTAACTCTTAGTTAAATAGTTTGACAGTAACCATGTTTTTTGTATGTTTATATTATATGGTTAATAAACATAATATATACTTCCAAGCGAACCCCAAGTGGTTCATTAATGATACACTTATCATTATATAATTATTCATTAGGAACCTTATATTTTTAGGAATATAATATCAATTTATTATATAATATTTGTTTTAAAAACTCTTTTATGTCAATTTTGACACAATTTGGTGTTTTTTCTAAGTAAACAACTGCAATATTACTTAGAAAAAAAATCATATAACCATCCCTAATATGTCATATTAACCAATATAATTAGTGGAATTCATAAAAAGTTTCAAATTACATTTATTTTGTTATTTATAATATCAATTATTTTTATATTTCATTGATTAGGTAATTTCTACATCATCATTGTGTCGTAAATAAATTAAATTATATAATATCTAAAAAATTTAAAAAAAATTAAAATTATCCACGAAATATTTTTATATTTTTAATGATTATTTATAGTAGAATTTATCTTATGTGTAACCCGATATTAAAATTTTTTAGTTATTAAACATTGATTTTAACTCTTTTAACTCATCGTTGAGTTAAATAATAATAAATGTCTTAATCTAATACAAGTGGACCAAATAGGTTCATATATTATTCGTAAGGTTGTTTTCTAGTCAAGTTATACTTATCCAATAGAATTAGGACATGTTTTAGAATAATAATAATATCATTTTTACCCTTAATTACTCTATTTACTTTTAATTGTGGTAAATAAAAAAAAGTTACGATTCACCAAAAATTATTTTCATATTATGGAATGAAATTTTACGTACTGAAATCAACCATGTTTCTCATATTTTTGATATTCAACTCATTTAAGCTAAAAAATTATGTTTTATGTAAATTTTCAAATGCTTATAGGAAGTGGGTAATAGACGGTAAAAAGTTCATTAAAATTTTTATATATCTAAAATTATTATACACTGAATCCAATGAATTATATTTATCTTATATAGGTATTATGTATCTATTTTGACCTAAAATAAATTTAAATAAAATACATAATTTTTTAATTAAAAATTCAGTTTTAAACTAATACTCAGTGTTTTTCACTATTCATCAAAAATTGAATGTTTTTAGAAAAATACCATGAATTCATCCTATGTTAATTTCGATATTACGATTCCAAAAATGAAGTCCATCATGAAATATAATATTTATAAAATTTCAAAAAGTGTGTATTACTATTCATAACAGCTAGTTTTATTGGTTTTGGTGTTTTAGAACTCAATGTTCCTTAAAACACATGATATTGTATTATTCAAAGGGAAACGTATCGTGGAAGCTTGGGTTGTTACATTCTCCCATCCTTCAAATAATTTATTCCTCTAAATTTTTAGAATATTTCTGCATAAAAAGACTCAGGTGGTTCTTCATCATATGTTCTTTGGGTTTCCATGTTTCCCCTTCCATCTTTCGGTTTCTCTATAGAAATTTTACCAGACGATTTGTCCAGTTTCTCAACACTTTCTCTTTTGTATCAAGAACCATAACATGCTCTTTGAAATAAGACATATCAAGTTCCTATTTTAATTCCTCATAGGTAAGTACATGTGTTGGGTCAAGCATGAATTTTCTCAACAGTGATACGTGGAATCCATTGAGAACTTTGGAGAGACTTGGCGGCATTTACCAATAGTAAGCTACAACACCAATTCATTCTAGAATATCTAAAGGTCCAATGTACCTGTGACCCAATTTACCCTTCTTACTGAAACGTATAACACCCTTCCATGGAGATTACTTCATGAAAACATGATCTCCTACCTGAAATTAAAAATCCATCCTTTGGTTATCAACGTAGCTCTTCTGTGTACTTTGAGCCTCCTTGATGTGGTTTTGTATTACCTTCACCTTTCAATCGTTTCCTCCACAAGTTCAGGTCCTACGAGTTTTCTTTCACCAACATCATCCCAACAAGTTGGTGTGCAACATCTATTTCCATATAATTCTTCATATGGTTCCATCTGAATACTTGAGTGGAAGATATTGTTATAGTAAAATTCTACCAGAAGTAAATATTGATCCCACATACCTTTAAAGTCATGTGATCATGAAATCAACATGTCTTATAAGGTTTGAATAGTCCATTCTGATTCTCCATATGATTGGGGGTGGTAGACAGTGCTCAAATGAAGTTTAGTATCTAGGTCTTTCTGATGAAATTCTCAGAATCGTTATGTAAAACGGGGATCACGATCAGAAACAATTGATAGAGGTAATCCAAGAACACTTAAAACATCATTAATATATAATTTTGCTAATCGTTCAAGTGGATTATATTCTCTTATATTATGAAAATATGCTGACATTGTAAGATGATAAACAATGAACATTATTGCATCATTCCTTCTAGGAGTCTTTGGTAGTCCCATGAAAATGTACATCGTAATATTATCCCATTTCCACTTATGTATGGTAAGAGGTTGAAAGACTCCTCTAGCCTATTTACTTCTAGCATTCACTTGTTGAAAAACCATACATCATGATAAAAAATCAGATATCTCCCTCTTCTTGTTGTCCAAACAAAAATGTTCCTCCAAATCTCTATACATGTTGGTGCAACCAGGGTGTGTAGAGAAATTGGAGCTATAAGAATCATCTATCAATTCACTTTTCATATCAGGAATATTAGGAACACATATTATCATCCCAAATTTCAAAATTCCATCTTCATATATGACTTCGATCAATCTCCCATCGTTTACAGATTTAATCTTCTTTTGAAATTCCATATCATCATCCTGAGAACTTTTTATCCTTTCTAGTAAATATGGTTTTGCAACCATTTGAAAATGCATTGATGTTTCACCTTCAATGGTTATTCCTATATCCATCATTACTAGATCCATGAAAATAGGACCCCTTTCAACTATCATCTTTTTCAAAACTCTATGATATTTTCTATTCAATGGATCTACCACCGTATTTTCCTTCACCGGGTGGTAGTGTATCTTGAAATAATAATCATTGAGTAGTTTAAACCATCTCCACTGCCTCATGTTGAGTTCTTTATCTGAGAAAATATACTTCAAACTCCTTTGATCGGTATATATCTCAATTTTTTCACCATAGATATAATTTCTCCATATCTTCAAAGAAATGATTACAGCTGCTAACTGAATATCATGAGTAGGATAGTTTTTCTCATGAATTTTCAGATGTCATGATTCATAGGAAATAACTCTAAAACTCTTCATAATGGCACAACCATGTAATTTCTTCAAAGCATCACCATAAATAACAAACACATCATTCCCCGATGGTAGAGTAAATATAGGACCAATGAATAATCTTATCTTCAATTATTCAAAACATTCATCACACTCTTTTGTCCAAAAAAATTTAACCCCTTTTCGTGTGATCTTTGTTAATTGGTAAGCCATCCAGCCAAATTTTGGACGAATCATCGATAATAACCTTCTAAACCAATAAAACCACGTACCTCACTTATACTCATCGGTGCTGGCCATTCTTGGATTTCCTTGGTCATAGAAGGGTCAACATAGATTCTATCTTTGGAGACAATATGGACATGAAAAGAAGTCTCCTGATGCCAGAACTCACACTTGCTAAACATCCCATATAATTCATGTCTTCTAAGAGTCTTCAAGATAATGTGAAAGTTATTTTCATGATCTTTAATACTTTTGGAGTATACCAACATATCATCATTAAATACCACTAAAAAGTCACCAAGATATTTCTTTGAAAACACTATTTATTAGATCCATGATGACAGAGGGTGCATTAGTCAATCCAAAAGGAATTTCTGTAAACTCGAAATGCTCGTACCTGGTTTGAAATGATGTTTTCGAAATGTCTTCCTTCTTCACACACAACTGATGATATCCATATCGAAGGACAATATTTGAAAAGTATTGAGCTCCATGATGTTAGTCGAATAAATCATCAATGCATGGTTGGGGATACATGTTCTTCATTGTTATAGAATTGATCTCCATATAGTCAATGCACAACCTCATAGATCCTTCTTTTTCGTAAGAAAAAGGACAAGGGCTCCCTATAGAGAATCACTAATGCAAATAAATCCCATATTACTCAATTCCTCTAGATTTTTCTTTAGTTCCACTAATTCCACAGTGGAAATTCTATAAGGGGTCTTCTATATGGGCATTGATCTAGGAATTAAATCAATGTAAAACTCAATTTTTCATTCTAGAGGATGTCCAGGAAAATATTCTGGAAACACATTAACATATTCTTTCAAAATAGGTACATCCTTTATTTGAACATTCTTGTCCTCACCAAAATTTATTTCATTCACTTCCTCCCTGATAATTGAATTTAATTGAGCACCTGGGGGGAGGATCTAGATAAGAATTAGGTAGTGATGATTCTGCTCTAAATATAAGGTGTTATTTATCATCGTCATCAAAAATACTAACCTCCTTCTTCTTACAATAATTTTTGCATCGTGGTATGAAAGCCAATCCATGCCGAGGATTATATCAAATTCAGTCATGGGTATGATGATGAGATCATCAAGAAATAACATGAATATTTTTTAGTGGGGACTGTTCAGAAAACATTTTTGCAATTATAAATCCCTTAGGAGTTTCTACTGACAACTCCCTTATTAAATCAAATTGGAAATATCTAATTTTCTTAGCAAACTGGGAAGAAATGAAACAATGTGACGATCCATAATCAAATAAATAATTTTCCAAATATGAGGAAACCATTAAATTACCTGCCACTAAATCTTTCAGAGCTTTAACCTCACCATTAGTGATAACATAATCTTATCCTTGATCCCTTGGAATTTTCTATGGTAATTCCCCCTTACTCTTAGGAAATTCATTTTCATAATTCCCCTTTTCTCTACAATTGTATCATTCAACATCGATAGCCTCTTTCTTCCACTTGCAATCACAATCTTGGTGTCCTTTTTTCACCACACTTGTAACAGACTCTCATTCCCTTCAGGAAAGAACTAGGGTGCTTTATCCCACATTTATGATAGGATGAATATTCAACATTTCCCTTCAACACCTTATTTCCATTTCCATAGTGTTCAGTGGATCCCTTCTTCTCTTTCGTTTCTTTAAAGTCGTAAGACTTAGAGAATTCTTTTTCTATCTTGATAGCACATAAGAGAATATCTTCATACGACGAGAAGGATTGTGAGACTAATACTTTATGGAGAAATTTTTTTAACCCATCAACGAAATGATAAATACTAATTATTGGATTAAGTATATAATCTGCAGCATGCCTCACTAACCTTGTGATGTTATCCTCATACTATGCGACATTCTCATCCTCCTTTTTCCTCAGAGATAGAAATTGCATGTCCATACCTGCTCGATGGTCACAATGAATGTATTTTTCTAAGAAAATATCCTTAAAATACCTCCATTCCATATCTGATAATTGATCATCTTCCTTTGTGTTATGAATCAATGACCACCATTGATCAACATCTCCAGTGAGGCTATAAACTGCAATGACAATTTTTTCCCTTTCACTACTCCCGAAGACATGTAATATTTTCTCGAATGAATTTATCCATTTCTCAGCTACTAATGGATTTTTACCCCCATTTAATGTTGGTAGTTATTACATCATTAAGTGATCTAACATTGATCATCCATGCTGCGGATCAGGGTGCTCCATACAAGTGAGGTTATAATTCATAACCTGAGTGAGTTGTCCCATTATGGTGATTAGATAATCATCACCAGTTGCATCACCAACTCCACTATAATTATCTTGAGTAGGAGGGAAAACCCTACGTGGAGTGCGTGGATTGATACAGTTTCCATTCCTTCCACTAGTCTCCATTTCTAAACAATGTCATAAACTATATTAGTCTACGAAATGAAATACATAAGTCCAAACATGTAAAACACTTAACATAAATAGAACAGTTTGTTGATATAATGCATAATAATTAAAAAAAATTCTTTGAGTATGTATATAATCATAATCCCTTCATAGCGGGTTTTAAACAAATGAGAATTATCCTAAGAATTTCCCCCGGGAGTGTCTTAACCTATAGTGCAGTAAGGCCCATTGTCGTGCACCAGTTCCTGTTCGAGTCTTGCTCATAGCGGTATTTTCGAGTTTTACCCCTATGTACAACTGTGCCAGAGCCGCCTCTACCTGCTCATATCCAGACAACAACATATTTCTTGTAAAACTCACAAAATCTCTACAATACCAAAATTCTAGGAAGTTCATCTATACTAATCCTCAATTTCTATCATATGGTAATGTGTTCAAATCAGAGTTTATCTTAATCTTGATTTCAATGGTTGTACTAAACGTCCTATGATACCAACTATAACGCTGTCACCCCAGAAGCCCAAAGTCAGTGTATCATTATGTATCATTGGCATGGGCACAAAATATCATGTATCGAATGACCGATTAGTTTAGTAGCCTTGGAAGTAATAGATCCATTCATAAGGCTTAAATTACATCATAAAAAGGAAAACAACATCAACATTGCTTCCATAGAAAACATTGAGATTCCATAAACATTCCCAGTAGGTCAGTCCTAATATACCTCTTCACATCCTCGGAAAAATAAAACATAGAATGGAGTGATCTCAGATGCTTAGTAAAGATAACAATATAGTGGATTATTTCTTAATTAGGCATAAACATTTAAGGCAATGTATAATAATAAAACAAAATCTCTTTCAACATAAACATCATCATAATATGGATAATATAAATCAAAATACTTCCATTTACTTACTCACATCCATATTATAATAGTCTAACAATCACATGCAATATCTATAGCCACTTTTATAATGATGGAATGCATAATGCCAGACTTTCATAACCACATTGTAAAGGCCTTGTGCCAAGACTACAAATAAGATTTTTTCAAGGCCTTGTGCCAAGACACTAGTTTGCCTCATGAGTCCTACCGATGCATCGAGGAGCTATAGTGGGCTCCACCCTTCACTTACTAAGTATGATGCATTCCTCGTATGAAAATGTTTAAACATAACATAAACATTTTTATTAAAACTTGCATAAGAAATGTCAATACATTAACCATAAACTGTGAATGGTATAAAAATAGCACATCCACAGTCGAACATATCACAAAAATTTCAATACAATATGGATGTTTTTTATCAAAATAAAAAAACATCAAATATTCTTGAAATACATCAAACGATGTTGACATAGATGAAATCAAAACATTTTTTTTTTGAGAACTATCTCTTTCAATTTTGAAATCATTTAAAATTCATATAATTATAAAAGAAAACATTTAATTTGAAAATATTTTTATAATCATGTAAGGGAAGCTTCGATGATTTTTATAACGTCATAAAATAGCCGCACCCACCGTATATGTTAAAAAACATTCTTACCTTAAATTTGTCGAAAAGGTCAAAAAGTACTTTGTTTGCAATATGACAGAAAGATTACATTATAAACATCATATAAAATTCAAACAAGGGTATAAATGAATTTTACCCATAGTCTATAAAATTGTAATAATTTTTCGAAATATATTTTTAAGAAACAAGGATTTTGATGATAAATATGTCCCAGTAGATAATTATATATAAACAACCTCGGATAATGAAGAGATTGTAAAATTAACCCTTAACTTGTACTTTTCCTTTGTTTAGGGTTGGTTAACCTGATGTATAATGGTGAAATATTGGTTATTAAATTATACAAGAATCATATACATTAATATGATATCAGTTATGATATTTTAACATTTCTTTGTGAATAATATCTTAGTATTATGGTCGTTTCGGGTGTTAACGGATTCATTTTCCTTTATATTATTAGTTATGTGAGTCATATTTGTTATGAATGGGATGTATATTATTAATATACAAAATGATATTACTTATTTAAAAAAAATTTAATCATCCAATGAAAATTAGTCTTGAATGCATACGATGGGGAATGAATCTAATCACGTTCGTCGAGACAGTAATCTGTATGTATGCACGAGCAACAATATCATTATTTTGATATTAAAATAATATATAATTGGATGGTATATATTATATAGAGAATCATTATCATGTTATATTTACTATTTACATCAATTACACATCATTAATATACCCATCCAAATAATAATGTATTGAATAAAAATTACACCGCGATGTGGAGACGGTAAGCCTTACGTACACAATTATGGTGACATGTCATTCAAAGGATGGATAGAATAATAAATATGGTTGTACCATATTTATAATAACATCACAGTATATAGAAGATAATGTAGTTATTATATTAGAATGGAAACAATAAAGAAAGAGGAAGTGGAAGAAGAAAGAAACATGAAAGTGGTGATGAAATATTTACCACTTCTTTGGGTTCTTACTTTTGATTTCTCAAAAGGGCTCCTCATAATTGATTTTTGACTTAATTAAGGCCTCTAGGATTAATGGAGGTCATTTGATAGGGTATTTGTGTAGGTTTTGTCTTAGTAAAATGGATATGAAGATGTGAATTAGAGAGAATGGGCAGTTCCCTTTTATAAGAGGGGTGAGGGGCACCTTAGGAAAAGCATGAAATATTATTTTATAATAAAATCATTTTTTATTTATAATGGCTCCCAAGTGAATTATTTATAGGATTAGGTGGGGATGGGTCGAAAAACACTCATATAATAGGTTATAGATAGTTTTGGGTCACTATATTAACCTTATCATTTATATTTAACTCTTAGTAAAATAGTTTGACATTTACCATGTTTTTTTGTATTTTTATATTATACGGTTAATAAACATACTATATACATTCCAAAGAACGCCTGATGGATCATTAATGATACAAATATCATTATATAATATATTTTTTTCCAATCCATATATTTTTATGAATAAAATATCAATTAATAATATAATATTTGTTTTAAAAACTTTTTTATGTGAATTTTGACACAATTTGGTATTTTGTTTTTTCTAAATTTATAACAGCATTATTAAATCAAAAAACATTCATATGAACAACTTTAATATGTCATATTAACATATAAAATTATTTTAATTCATAAAAAGTCTCAAATTGAATTTATTTGTATATTTATAATATCAATTAATTTAATATTTCATTAATTAGGTAATTACAGCGTCATCATTGTGTCATAAATAAATAAAATTATTTAATGTCTCAAATATATAGATAAAATACAATTATGTATTTAATCTTTTTATCATTTTAATGAATATTTATAGTCAAATTTATCTTATGTGTAACCCTATATTAAAAATGTTTTAGTTAATAAACATTGATTTTAACTCTTTTAACTATTCTTTGAATTAAATAATAATAAATGTCATAATCTAATACAATTGAACCAAAGAGGTTCAAATTTTATACCTATGTTTTTTTGTTCAAATTAAACATATCCAATAGGATGGGGACATGTGTTAGGGTTATAATAATATCAATTTTATTCTTAATTACCCAATTTACTTTAACCCGTGGAAAATAAAAGTGAAAAGCTACTATTCACCAAAAATTATTTTCATCTTATTGAACCATATTTTACATACTGATATTAACCATGTCTCTTGGAATTTTGAAATTCAACTCACAGAAGCGACAAAATTATCTTTTACGTAAATTTGAAAATACTCCTAGGAGGTGGGTAAAAGACGGTAAAAAGTTCAATAAAATATTATATATCTAAAATTTTTATAAATTGACTAAAATGAATGATATAGAAATTATATAGGTATTATGTATCTATTTTTACTTAAAATAAATTTAAATAAAATAAATAATCGTTTAAATTAAAATTTTGTTTTAAACTATAACTTAATGTCATTCACTATTCATTAAAAATTGAATGCTTTCATAAAAATACCAAAAATTCACCCTAAGCTAATTCCGATATTCTGAATCAAAAAATGTAGTCCATTTTGAACGATAAAATTTAGACAATTTCAAAAGGTGTGTATTACTATTCATAATGGCTAGTTTGATTTTTTCTGGTGTGTTAGTACTCGATGTTGCGTAAAACACACACTATTGTATTATTCAAAGGAAAACGTACCATGGAAGCTTGGGGTGTTACACTCAAGCCATCTCTATAAAATGATATCATGAAGGACCGATATACCCAAAGCCTTGACACAAAAGATGTACCGTAACCTGCAACTGAAATAACCATGTCATCATACTCCCAATGGTGTAAGTAGGGTGTGAGAAAACTCCAAGTAGGATACCACCACTAAGAGATTCTATTTTATAAAAATTTAAATATGAAAAGAATTCTAATTTTTAAAAACATGAAATGCTAGTTACAATTTTCTAAAGGATTCAACATCAAATAAAATAAGATTTCATGTGGGATACTTCAACGAATCAACAGTTTTGAAAGAAATGAAAAAGCTAATGAATATTTCCAACCAATCATAATGTATGCCCAAATTAAGAAAAAATCATCTGTTGAGTACAATATATAGGAATAACCCCTAGGAACTAGCTCATTGTGGGTCTCATTTACCTCGTATCTCGGTCAGAGTAACCATCATAATATCTGTTCTCGTGCACGAGCCACTAGTATGGAGCATACCCATAACCTAGTGTAACCCAATCATCATCATCATAGTTTAGTTAGAGTTGTAAGCATCTATATTGATAAGTGAAGATAGGGCCAAACCCATGTGATAACTAGTATGCTAGTACACATCAACCCACCTAGATACTCGGGTTACCCTCTTGTTCTCAAACAAGTTCAAAAAGACATGAAATATGATTTGAACATGCATATATCATTTAGAAACACAGTTTTACCAAACATCCCACATGTATAACACGCAAGTCCCAAAAATCCACTTTCCATTCAAATTCCTTTTGAAATACAACTCTCACCAAAATAGCCCACAACACATTTTTCATATCTTTCACATTTCTAAAAATCCGTTAAAAATTTTATAGAAACTTTTCCAAGATGCTAAACACCACATAACAGCCCACTCACATGTTACATAATACCCTTTTCATAAACAAAGTCCATTTTAAACATCACACTCACACTAACGGCCTGAAAATAGGTTTCACACCCACATAACAATTTCATAAATCCCCTCAACAAATTACAAAATTTTCAAAACGTTTGACATAAAAATAAACCACTTTCACTCCCAAAAACTCATTTTATGGACCTACTACCATGAAAACTGTACATAAAAATCTATTTCAATCTTTGTGTAACTCATTTAATCATTTAAAATTTTCACAAAACCAACTCAAGTGGTAAAACAATTTTTTCCCCACAAAACAGTTTTCCCAAACCGTTTTTTATGTTCAAATCACACCAATACAAATCCAAAATAGAATTGGCATCCCTAGAGAAATTTATAAAACCACATTAATGTGTTATAAAATCAAATTGATTAATGGGACAAAAGTTACTAATGACAACCAAAATTTTCATAAAATGATCTCAAAAAGTGTAATAATGTTTCACACATCAAACCTATTCAAAAACCCCCTTCCATGTTTTACATGACTCTAAGGAATTTTCAAAACAGAATTTTCACAGACTTCAACATCAAATAAATCAATTTCAAATTTTATAAAACTACCACAAAATATATCACTTGTGTTATATTTGAAATGTTCACAACTTCAAACAAAAATGAAATTATAAAATTAAATGCTCAACCAAATCCCTCAAAAATGGTATCCGCACCACACATAGCATATGAGTAACAAGTAAAACCAGTAAATCATGTAGACTAACTCGTCAATAAATTTTAAGTCATGGAATCACATACCATTGGTGTCAAAACCCTTAAAACACGGGGTGAAACATCAACTGCACCTCCGCCACACCTCAAAGATGATAAAACCTTCCCTAAACCACAAGATTTCAACAAAAATACTAAAGTATAAACCCTATGTATGAATCCAATATTCTGAAAACTTTATAACATCTGAGAAGAAGAATAAAAACCAAAATAATATTGTAGAATCCGAAAAGGAATCACAAACATGGAAGAATGTTGGAGTTTCCCCACCAAAAACCCCATCAAATATGGGTTCCAAAGAAGCATGGGGGAGCTTGGAGACCTACCATGGCTTCTGGGGTTGAATGGGGGAGTAATGGGGTGGATTAGATTTATTTATGAGAGTGATAATTGGAAATTCAATAATATTTTTAATGACCTAGACACACCTACGCGGTTTGGAACCATGCGGCCAAACTATGTGGCTTGTTTTAGCAACTCAAAAACCTCCCATTTTCCTCCAATATCAAGAGGTTCAAAGGTAGAAAGAAATGGGAGAGATAAGTCAATAATAGGGGGAAATAATAAAAAAAATAAAACCCCATTTTCAAAACATGACTCATCCAACTAATGTGTACAAACCACCTCAAACACTTGGCCCACTAGTGGTGCCACATGAAGTGACACTTAACCAACTCAAAAACACCACATCCTAGTACCACCCCTTTGAAAAACGTAGAAGCCAATTACAATCCAAGACCACCATAAACAATTTCATAGGTCAAGAACACTAGAAACATAAAAATTTGAAACCTAGAACACTCGAAAACTAAGAGAAAGATAAAAACCGAATGAAGATATGATCCAAAGCATGGAAATGAAAATCCGGGTGTGAAAATTCTCCCCACCATAAATATTTCGACCCTTGTAATTCCACAGAAAGGCCACATCAAAACCAACCCCAATTGAGAAACCAATATATACTCTTTTTTCGAGCTTCGGTCTACCCCTGAAAGGCCAAAACAACTCCAGTGATCAATTAAAGAAGGAATACTCTCACAAACCAAAATTTACATCACTTTCCTGATATAATCAAGAAAATTATGATTTTACCCAAAAATAAAACTCCTCCAACACTATCCTAACAATACTTCCTAAATTTACCAAAATGAACAACAACAATGAATAGGGTTACAGTTACTTGTCTTTAACTAGACTGTTGGGCGTTCTCCAATCCCGACGTTTACCCAAGGAAGATGTAGGTAATTAGATTGCTCTGAAAAAGACTACCTACCTCCAAGACCAGAACAATGACCAATCTGTTTTACTAGTATGGGGAGACACGAATGGGCTCCCCACCATTAGAGAAAACTCAAAATTAACAGAGATAAGGTTGGGACACTTACAAGGGGAGGCCAAACAGACACCTTAGTACAAGGGGTATACTACCGTACAAAGTTCAAAATGAACATAAATGAGAATCATAGTGGGTCCCCCAACCATAAAAACCAATAATCATAACTTACCATCATGGGAAGGAATAGGAATAACACAAAATTTAAAAATATAGCGAGGCTATATATTTAGTTTACATGGTTTGGTAAATCGGGCACTAACCGTGTAGATTATTCTTTCCGCATGGCTTCCTAAAACACTTTCAATACTAATCACACACAAACACTTTTCTCAACCATGACAACATGAATGTTTTAAAATATTCCCATATTTCATACTTAGGATATGACTTTGGTCAAGGTTTTAATTGTCCCTAGGATTTACCCTGACTACAGAACAAATTCACAATAGAACCTATGGCTAGAGCTCAGATGGTTGAAGCATATTCAGCCTCATAGTTAGGATTTGGAAACCCATTGTATAGAACTACTTATTATGGTGAAAAAAAACAACTACACCTCAACCCCATATGGGTCATCAAGGAAAAACAAATTCCAAAATCACTTTACCGTAACCCAAAATTTTACTGAAACAATGGCGTAGAAGAGACACACACACATCACACCTTGTTTCTTCGGTAGAGAAAGAACAGAATAAAAGGACACATATAAATACCTTCCATTAAAATAGATTATTTTTGTGTTTTTTCAAGGGATACATACTCCCAAAATAATAGAGAATATGATAGGATCACTAATCTTTACCTTTACAGTCAAAAAAGAACACGACGTCCCAAGGCATCACCAAACAATTCCATTTTGACTGATTTAAACAATACATGGAGGGGAACCATATTCCAAGACACCAAACAACATCCAATTACAGAATTTGGAAATTATACCCTATCATGGACATATTTCCCATACTGGGGGTTTAAAATAGCCTTCTTCTGCTAATAGACTACGAAGGACCCCGATTCCATCTTAGACACAATCCAGATTCTCATTATCACTAATAACCCCAGACAAATTCCCCATTCGATGAATCAGGTAACTTACCAAAGTAAGGACTATATCAACCCTACATAATAACTCTCATGCTATAATAATATCCAAAAATAAGGGAATGGAACTAGTGTAAACTCAATCTACAATGCTCTAGAAAAAGATTCCTTATATTGATCAACTAGAGGATTTTACAATGGTGAAACAAAACAGTTTTCACTTCAATCATGCAACAACGCTTAATGGGGCGTTCCTTATCCAACATGAGAACCGAAATACCCAAAAAATATATCTCATTGGTCAAAACATGCCACAAACCAGATCCAAAATCTTGAAGGGAACCACCATAATTGCTTTCCAAAATATTCTCGAAAGACACTACTAACCTGTCATTCTACCCATCTTACCGACCGAACACAAACCCAAAACATGGTACAAACATGAGGGGTTCATGGACTCAAAACATCTGTAAACATCATAATTTTCAAAAACACATAATACACACTAGATCACATCAGTCATCAACACATCGTGTTTCTCTTTAAAAACGTTTATATGAAAAAAACGGTTCAACGGTTAGCGTATCCACCAATGATACCCCATGATCCTCACCCTGAATGTTTCAATGCCACCAGGCACCCTCCTCATATCCATCCCAGAAATCATTCAGTCATTCCATTATCCATCCATCATCCCATTTAACCACATGCATGTGGTCACTCATGGAAATACCCATGGTTAATTTTTTTTTCTACTTTTCAAAACAAAAAAAAATATCTAATACTTACTTTTTCTCAAGACCTATAACTATGAAATCAAACCCAAATTACAGAATACCCTAAATTTCATAAAGGAACAATCATTCATATGAAAACTCAATTTCAAGTCATAAAAATTTATTTCAAAACATCTCATCCCATTAAAACAATGTTCATCAGTCTAGAAAACTTTATTGGACACTTTTTATAAACCATCATTAACACAATTTTCTACTTTCAAAAGAGATGTAAACGCACCATTTTCCATTTTAAAAAAAAATGGAAAACTCAGTTCCACCATTTCAAAATTCAAACCCCTCTATCTTTAATAGAGAGTCATTTCACAAAAACTTTATGATCCTTAAAACAATGTCATATTTCTTTTAAAACCGAACTTACATGATTTAGAAACTGAAGAACACAAGAATAAGTGAGAAGAAACTTGTTCTGGATGGTGACATGGATATATGGTTGGTGGCCATATTCCAATCACTTCACCATCACAAATAGTGTTTTATGGAATATCCCCAAATTCATATGGCATTCAAGGACCTATGACCTCACTTGGATTCTGTCATGAGGTTTGGTGATCAAGCACACTACCCATAACTATAATTCCATGTCCCGAAAATCCTATCCTGTGACTATCCCGACTATTCCCCAAATAACATGGCCCACAGAATTTACCTCGACCTCCTCTGATAACATTGATTCATGAACCAGAAATGGTTTCCATTGAAACTGGCATCTGGCCCAGCCCACTGCAAGTCCCTAAGGGAATTACCAATCCCCCCATGCTGGAACAAGTTTCCATGTATCTTGAAAATAATTTTGGGA
The DNA here is from genome assembly GCA_963277665.1 of Viscum album. NCBI lineage: Eukaryota > Viridiplantae > Streptophyta > Magnoliopsida > Santalales > Viscaceae > Viscum > Viscum album. The sequence goes on from OY728137.1 coordinate 2,051,329,730, forward strand.
ACGATTTTACAGAATTTATAAACATAAAAAACAAAGAAAACCAAGAATCCAAATCTAGATTTTTCAAAAAAAAACATCTTTTACAAAAAATCTTAACTGAACTCCATAATTTTAAACAATGTTAAAAACTATTAAAAAGGAACAAAAACAAGAAAATAAATCCCACGAACCTCCACATGGAAATAGGAACTACCCTCAAGCCTTCTCCACAACAAGGACTCACGAAGGACCAGTAAACCCGAAGCATTGTCACAAAAGTTGTACCCAATACTATGATAGAAATAACCAAATCTACATACTCCCAAAGTTGTATGTAGGTTTTGAGATAAAGGCTAGTATGATACCAACACTAACTGATTCCATGTGATAAACTTGTAAGGATGAAAATCATTCAAGTTTTCAAGAACATGAAATGCTAGTTACAATTTCTAAAGGATGAAACATTAAATAAAATAAGTTTTCAAGTGGGCTATTTTAAAGAATCAAAACTTTTTAATGAAATGGAAAATATACTCTATTTTTCCATACGATCATTCCATATGCTGGCGGTAAGCACACATCATCTAATGAGAAAAAGCAATAGGAAATAACCCCTAGGCCCTAGCTCGTTGTGGGTCCCATGTACCTCGTATCTCGGTGAGAGTAACCATCCCAATATCCATTATCATGCATGAGATGCTAGTAGGGAATATACCCATAACCTAGTGGTCCCCAATAATCATCATCATAGTTTAGTTAGAGTTGTAAATGTCAATATGGATAAGTTACACTGAGTCCAAACCACATGGGATGACTAGAATACCATTATACGTCCTCCCACCAAGATACCTGGGATTCCCTCTTGTGCTAAAACAAGTTAAACAAGACAAACAATATGATTTGAACATTAAAATATCATTTTCACATCACATGTTCTCCTAAAATCCTATATGTATACCACACAAGTAACAAAAATCTACTTTTCATTCCATTTCATTTTAAAATCCATCTCATGCAAAAATAGACCACAACACGTTTTTCACATCTTTCACAATTGAAAAAATCCTATAAAAATTTTATAAAATAATTCCTAAGATGATAAAACTCACATAACATCCCACTCACATGTTACATAATCCCATATTCATAAATAAGTCCATTTTTTATATCTCACTCACACAAAACAGCACAAAAACATGTTTAACACCAATATCACAATTTCATAAATCACCGTAACAAATCACAAAACATTTCCAAAACGTTTGAAAAAAACTAACCACTTTAGCTTCCAAAAACTCATTATAATGATATAAAACCAAAAAAAGTACATTATCATCCTTTTAACACTATATTTAACTCAATAAATAATTTACAGTTTTTATAAAACCAACCCAAGGGGTATAAGAACGTTTTCCCTCAAAACCTATATCCAAAACCTTTTTACAAGTTCAAATCACACCAATTCCAATCCAAAATAAAATTGGAATCCCAAGTGACATTTATAAAACCCCATTAATGTGTTATAAAATCACCTTGAATAATACCACAAATGATACAAATGAAAACTAATATTTTCATAAAATTCTCTCAAAGAGTATAACAACGTTTTACCCAACAATCCAATTCAAAAACCCCCTTCTAATGCCAACATGACAGTAAGGAATTAACAAAAAAATTCAAATTCTTTAAAAAACTAATAAATAAATTTCATATTTTATAAAACTACCACAAGAGATATAACATGTGTTATATTTGAAAAGTCAGCAACATCAAACAAAAACGAAATTATAAAATTAAATGCTAAACTGAATCCCTCAAAAAATAGTTTTCAAAAGACACACAACATATGAGAACATGAAATGCCGGTAAAACCAGAAAAATAACTCATAAATAAATGGTTACACATGGAATCACCTATCTTTTGTGTCAAAACCCTTAATACTTGGTGTAAAACATCAACCGCTCCACCGCCGCACTAAAAGGAAGACCAAACAATTCCTAAACCACAAGATTTCACAAAAAATACACAAGTTTAAACCCTAATTATGAACCCTTGATTTTGGACACATTAGAACATCATGGAAGAGGAAATAAAACCAAACAAATATGGGAGATATCAAGTATGAATCACTAACCTTGAAGAATAATGGAGTTTCCTAACCTAAAACCCATCAAAGATTTGTTACATGGATGCCTGGTGGATCTTGGAGACCTCCCATGGATTCTGGGGTCAAATGGGGGAGAAATGGGGAAGGTTATATTTATTTCTAGGAGGGAATAATTGGAAATTGTAAAATATTTTTAATGATATGGACACACTAGCACGGTTTGGAACCGTGTTTCCAAACCCTACGGCGAGTTTAAGACACTAAAAAACAACCAATTATCCACCAATTTCAATATGTTCTAAGGGGGAAAATAAATTGTCAATGATAGTACAGTAGTAGGTGGAAATATACCAAAACTAAAACCACATTTTCACCCCAAAACAAATCCAACAAATGGGTAAAAACCACTTCAACTACTTATCCCAGTAGTGGTGCCATGAAGAGTGTCTCAAAACCAATTCCAGAAACACCTTAAACTAGTACCATCTCTTAGAAAAATGATATGGGATTTTACCATCCATGACCCCCTTGAACAAATTCATAGTTCATAAACATAAGAGAAAAAGTAATTTCAAACACAGAACACTCGAAAAACAATTGAATGCTAAGAACCGAAAGAAGATTTTATCCAAAGAAAGGAATTGAAAATATAGGTGTGACATATACCTCGTTATGTCATTCTTTGTAGAATTATGTAAGGTGAAAGTGAGGGGTGGTGATGTTTTATTAGGTGGGGTTGGTGGCTGGTGGTGAGACGGTGGGTGTTTCCCATGCTATCACATGGATACTGTTTGAGTAGATATTTGGTTTATTTGTCATGTTGAGTTGAGAATATCACTAGGGATTATTTTGATACCATTTTGTTTCATTAGATATGTTCTTTCTATATGTTATGAAATTTATATTCTGGTTTTCCTCACATCTTTACTCTGTATATTTTTATACTACATTTATTTCCTCATTTTGGGTGAAATCGTTCCCTTTTTTTGTTTTTTATACACGATTGATAAACAGAAGCCCATGGGGATCATGAACTCCCTTCACACGTGTCGAAATTAGGATTGGGTACCTGTTTGAGTGGTTACCAAGGTTGGGTTTGTCAAAAACTAAATGAGACTCATTTTTATTAATAGTATTTAAAGAGGTAAAAAATTATACAATAAAATTATTGACAAAAAATTATAAGAAAATAAATTTGATTTGAAAAATGAAACAAAACATAACACTATGATTATAAAAATTTAACTATTAATTATAAATTTAAAAGAAAATATGAAAATGATTCTAAAAATAGATAAAAAAATTTACAAACAGATGAGATACTATCAAATTTTAAAACTATCTTCTTAAAAAATTAAATTATATAAAAATATACAAAAAAACACAAAAAATTATTAAATATACAATTTCAAAGTATTTATATTATGTAAAAAATGTAAAAATATTATATATAATTATCTTATGAAATATAAAAACTATAAAAAATATATTTTAACTATTACAATATGAAAATTTGATATGATTGTTTTATACTATGTTCCATTTCATTTTAATTCTTTATGGTATAAAACTTGTCTTCCAAATGGTCATTAATATTATCTAATATTTTTATATATGTAATTATGTGAAATAATACATAAAAACATTTCTCATTATTAAAATATTTTTTCTTCATGTAAAATGAAAGGGAACATCACATTTAATTGATGAAGAACATAAAATATTTTATTCACATTTATTTCCTTGATAATTATATTTTTTTCAAATATATTTATATTTAATATTTTTATACTAAAATCATCACGCTTATAAATTTTTTTTATGGACAACATATTAATTTTTAATAAAAGGAACTCAAAATGTAATATAATAAGTCACCCACATTTATTCAATATCTATAATATCAACATAAAGTTGAGATAGGTTGTTTCTATCGCACTGAAGGAAATATATTTCTTTAGCGCATAAAATTACAATATAATATGAAATAAACCTATACAATCCAACAAAAGAATAAAAAATATATATTCCTTAATTTCATATTTGGAACATGTTATTATATATAATTTTTATTCACCCACAATGATTCAAAATTATTTTCTACAAATTTATTGACTATTAATATTATGTTAAAATAAATGATAAAAAAATTATTATTCTAATTCTATATCCATATATCATTCATTTCTTGAATATGTTTTTTCAATCAATATGAAATATTAAATATAAATGAGAATCATCTAGTTTACTCTATTCAAATAGATATTACTGATTTATTTGTCGACCTATCAATTCATTAATTATCCACCAACGTGTGACTGTTCCCACAATACTAGATTATTTATAGCTAGATATATAGAATCTATTATGCTCTAAAGATATTATATTTTATACAAAATAATCTACCCCAAAATTAACTAAACTAACCTCAATATTAGTGGAATTTTATTGACATGGTTTTTTATTATTATACATTAATATCATAATATATATTTCAATATAATGCGTCATTTTTTGTTATATGGGACTATAATTTCTTATTTATCACACAATATGAATAATTAAATTTAAGAGGACATAAGATATCTTAGAAGAAAATATAATTCTACTTAAAAAATTATATAGAATATATATTTTTGAAAATTGATAAAAGAATTTAGATCCATAAATATGATGTAAATGGAGTAAAAAATAACACACAATGATTTCAATCCATTTAACATGGATGTGATTACTTCCCCATAATGTAGCATGATAGAATTTTATATCATAATATAATATTTTTTTGATATCATTCCATTTAACAAATAATATATTACTGACAACGTTTTCTTCAAATGTGATGAATAAACATATCTATCATGGACAATATAATGTCACATGAAGAATTACTTTCTCCCTCAACGATTTAGATTGATGATTCAAAGGTAGGTATGTTCTTCATCATTTAAGATTATGATATAAAAACATATATATTTTAACTGATAATAATCCTAATCTTTCATTCATTCCATTATTAATAATTCAAATAATATCAAATAGTTTTTAATCAATAATGTAACCACATTATTCTTAACATGCTTAACATCAATATTATATTTGATATTATGATATCTCCAATTATAATGTAATAAAAATATATAATTTTCCTTAAGTATATTTCAATAAATATTAGGATTTTGCGCCTTTTAAAATATGAAAAATAAAATTTTCATCGTTAAAAATATATATGAAGACAATGTATTTGGTTCAATATCATCTTTATTTAAGGAAATGATTAGATTTATTAATATATGATAAGAGTGACCTGTAACCAAAAAAATATACGGACCCATTCATACTATTTATGAATAGATTCGAAGTTTATAATATGATTTCACATCATAGAAAATTTTACATGATTTATGTCCCTTCAAATAGCCATAAAATAATATATATGATTCAATGTCTTTTATTGTGAAGATAATCATTTCATGAAATTATAATATTTCATCCGATATAAATCATATAATATATTACATTCATCCCATAAATGTATAAAATAAAAAATTAATGGTTCAATGGAAACATTAATATATATCCCTTGATGTTTTTATTTAGTAATTATTATACTCAACATGATACAGTACTGCTTCATAAAAACATTAGTAGTGTTGTAGTAAATTACCGATAAAATAGGACATGATTAATGTTAGTTAATAATGATTTGATATGTAATCATTTAGTCTATATAAAACCATTATATGATTTTTTTATTCATTTATTACTAAAGGAAATTAATTATCATGTTTCCTCTTGTATAAAATATATATATGATGATGCAACTATCCAGTAGATATTCACCCATATATATATAATTATATTCTTTTTATATTATTATAAATTAAAATAAAATGATTGAAATATGGAATTGATCAAATGTAAAAAATATATTTCATAATATTATAGGTAATTTTTAAATAAATTTATAGATTTTCATTCAATTCATACTGTTATATGCATAATTTATGACACCATGATATTCCATCGTAATCCATCCTATATATAATGCATCATTTTTTTATATGGGTATCATCAGGTACCAAAAACACCTCATTGATAATATTTTCATCAAATTATAATGAAAATATGGAATATTATTTTCCTCATGTTTTATTTACTTAAAAACTATAAAATCACTATAAAACTCCTTCCACTCCATCCAGTTTTATCCTTCTTGTTAATTAATCATAATAATGCTGGGGAAAAAAATAAATTTCATAAATCAAATAAACAAACATTTTTAGAAAAAAATATTTTGAACTGAAACATTTGAACGTTATCAATTTCTTTTACAAAAAGATCATGAATCCTATCATGAATTTAATTATAATTTTCATCTTAAAATCATTATCATCAAATGATATATAATTTTCCACAAATTAAATTTTTCATTTCCACAGTCAATATAAAAGATTAAAAAATGAATCAGTATATGTTCATTGGATTCATTGAATTAAAAAACTGTAATATTGAAGAAATTAAAACATGGATAAAAAATATTTCATTATTCTGAACAATTTAATTTCCAAAATTCCCCAAAAATCAACTGCAAGATCGTATTAATCCCTTGTTCACATTTCATTAATCTGACATTGACTCATTATAACAAATATATATTTTTAATGTTAGGGGCATAGCCTCATTTTTATTTTGAATGAAAAGACCACTTTCTCTCTGGGAATAGAGATATTTTTTATATATCCTATAGGACCAAGGCCACGTGTCCCATAAAATAGGCCTAATGGACAATTGTATCATTGTACATGCTTTATTCTGTCTGCACCACAAGGACTTTTTAATGTCTGCATCATCATTTTCCTACATTATACTAGTGTCATTGCCTATATTATAAATACCCTTATAGGCATTCTAGGAATATAACCATGGTGTTTGGATATAAGATTATGAGGTTTATCACAATGGAGCTACCCTAACTGTAGTCATTGTATCCTAAAAAATATAATGTGTTTAATATAAATAATTTGTAAAGAAATAAAATTTTATGTTTAATTTATAAATAATAATAATAATAATAATTATAATAATTTGTTTTGACCACAATATAATGATGTCATTTTTATTAAAACATTTTCACTTTGAACATAGAAAGTTATTATCTATTCGGAATAAAAACATGTATAGATATAAAAACCGTAACATTGTGTGTAAAATTTTGAAAATAAATTAAATACATTTATTCATTTGTATTATCACGTAATTTCGTAATTAAACTTTGTATTTAATCGTAATATATATATATATATTATAATATATATTTTCAAAATTATTTTTAATATTAATAATTTTTTAACTTTTTAAACATAAATGTTTACTAAGGATACAAAATATTTATATATAAATTATAAGTTATTTAGAAAAATTTTCTATTTATAATAGAATATATAAGATAATATAAAATAATGTAGTTATATTTCATGCACTATGTTAAATTTTTCTATATTTTACATTGATATTGTTAAATGATAATGGTAAAAAATATTCAAAACATATTATCGAAAATTTAAATATTAGAATAAAAATATTTGCAACTATCTTCAGAGATTGAAACATTACAGTATGAAAATTTAATAGTAATAGAATTTTTATTTTCAAAAATTATATATCTACGCTATAATCATTAGAGAAAAATAAGGAGTTGTTATGTTAATATTATATCATAATTTATCAAATTTATTGTATATTAGCATTTAATGGAAATGTGTTTCATTAAAATTCATCCAAGTCAAGTGAAGTAGATTAAATTTAGTTTTAAAAAATGATTGAAATTAAATATTAATATATTTGAAATTAGGAAGTATATTCAAATATTTAATCAAATATGAAAATAACAATCTAGTTTATACAAGATCATTTAATTGTAATGGGTGATGTAATAGGAAAATAATTATATAACAAAACTGTTATAACATATATTAGTTATTCATTTAGAAATAAATGGGTGACTTCTAGAAAATAATTAAATAGTAATTTATTATCGATTATTCATAAAAAGACACATTTTTATATAATATTTACTCTACATTATATATAATTTTGGATCATCTACAATTTATTCATCATGTACATCCCTTTTCAATATGCACATTACACATAATGGATTCATTCTTAGGTAATTTAAAATTTTCATAGACACAACCTTTATAATGAAACATTTACCATCATGTGATAACATCCAATATTAATGATTTATTCATTATAATCATTCCATTGTCAAATAAACATTTAATTTTTTTAACAATTCTAAACTTATGAAAACCATTCATCTTAATTTTAGAAACTAACTATGAAAAAACAATCCATCATCAAATAATAAATATTTTATTTGTTGAAAATTAAAAATGTACTTATTTAATCGTGGAGATAATATATTATTTGGAAAAATATTCATATATTTAAAAATGGATTACAATTTTTGAAAAATTGAATTATAAAAAACATAAAAATAATAATAATAATGATTAAAATGACTACAATGAAACCTGATGATAAGAAAAATGGTGTTTCTCATGATGGTGAGTGGGGGCGGTGATAATAATGAAATACTAGTGGGCTTGGGATAATAATAATGAGTATGAAGAGTATAAAATGGATAAAGAATCTTCCAATGAAGGATATTATGGTATATATGATAAATCGAGTGTTCGTCTAAAAAATTAATATATGAATCATCTTATTTAATTGTCAAATTGTATTATATACCCTTTATATTTAAATTAATGTATAATATATTTTTTATACATTATTTATTTCTTATATAACTTATATAAAATAATTTTTATAATATATAGAATATTTCAAATTTATAGGATATACAATTATTATTTTAAATGTTGATTATCTGGTAACTGATATATGAAAAACATTCATAACATTATTTACTTATAACCAAAGACATAAATTCTCCATATTATATAATTTTACACAACATATAGTAATATTTTTAATTTTATATGTGATATTTATAAGTCATATTAAGGGTTCTTATAGGGTTATGGATTTAAAAATCTATTATTCTATTTTTAAATAAGGCGTACATGTTTCGTAATGGAGTCTGGATGTTTTCTAGTGGCTATAAAAGAGAATAATTGAATGGTAATTTAATTTATTGACATATATATTTACACTAATATAGGACACCATAAATTCACAAATAAATACTATTGTAACGTCTAAAAATCCATTTTGTTTAACGGTATGCCAGTTTTGGCTAGTTATATGAATCTATATCTAATCTGGATGAGTGTACTTCTAATTTTAATAAGGGTAATCTCAGTTTGACTTATTGCCTAATTGTAATCCAATTATCACATGATGGAAACATAACTCACAAGAGGACCTCATGGTATTTCATTACAAACAAGTGTTTTATCATCTATGGTTCTTTATGTGAGGGTCTTCATATCAGGGTTGTGCAATATATGGGAATTCCTTCATGTATGTGTTGTTTGAGTTGGTTATAAGGGGTTTTCTTTCACTATGGACATTGAAAAAAAATCTAGCTATATTATATGGTTTATATCATGAGTTTCATCCTCTATAGTAAATTATGATTAGGTAAACGACCATAGTTTAGGAGTGAAGGTTCTTCATGAAAAAAAAATCAATTTTGTGTGTATGGTAAGAGAAAATAGTGAGATACTACTTGCCACATTGAATTACATATCAAGGTGTGTCAATAAAGTGAAAAAAGTCTCTCATTTTTACATTGAAGTCTGGAGAAGCTTCCTAGGAATCTAAATAAAATATCACTACACTATATATTAGGTCTTAGTTGAGGTTAATATGTTAACATATTATTTAAAATGAAAGTATATTTAGATTAATCTACTTCAAATTATCAAAAAATAGGGTATTCTATTGATTGGAGGCACTATGAGAATAGTGTGATTGAATACATTATGGTATATTACATTGAAGATTTTTTTATAAATTGGGATATGGTATGTATTTTCATTGATTTTTCATCACTTCTATTTATCCATCATCAATCAATAGGCCCCACTACGCCGTCTAGCCAGCACAATTTAGAATCTAAAATTTCTAGTTCGTTCTAATTGACATCTCAAATCAAGGTACTCTTCCTTAAACTGTTATCCTCATCTACCATTATTATATTTTATTTGAAATGATAATTTTGGATAATTTCTTAGAATCTTGGGATGTGTTTTGAGAATGGAATGATTCCGATTTTCTATACTCATGTTCAACGACGGTTTACTTTGAGGTAAGTTATTATTAATCCATGTTAATTTATTCTTTCATAAAGTTAATTGAAATTTTAATCACATTAGGGTTTCATATTCTATTATTTATTTGAATTTGTTCACATGTTATATGATATATTTATTGGGTATTTGTAGAATCTGTGTGAGAGTAAAAATAATTAGAGTTTTTAAATATATTGAATTTTTTCATTGGGATATCATATTATTTTTTTATGATGATTCCCCAAAATTTATTATTATTTTCCCATCAATAATATTTTTCGTTTAATATATTTAGCGTGGGTAATTTTGTTTTGAAATTTTGGTTAATATAACATTATGGATTATTTATAGTTATTTATTATCAATTAATTATAGTAATTATGTCTCAATTAAACCCAACCATTATGAACCATTTAATTCAATATTTTAATTAAATGGTTGTTTCACGATGTTATTTAATTGACGTTGAGTGATCCTATTCTTTTTTGTTAATGTATCGAATTCCTTAGTGCTATATATTTATTTAATCCATTAGTGTTACTAGTTTAATATAAATTTTTTCCCAAAATTAATGTTTCCAAATATTATATCTTTTAAATGTTTTTTTGATAGCCTAGTATAATTGGTATATTTGAGGAATAATTTTTTGGGGTTTTCAGGGTTCTAGATGTGGATTCATATTTTTTATGGAGGTTTGTAATGTGTTGTGAACAATTGTGTTGAAGAAGAAATTAGAGAAGTTGGGATGGGTTATGTAACACCCTAATATTTCATAGTATGTTATCTCTTCAAATAAATTCAATAACATGTGATACACGTAATACTGGGTTTGAGTGCACCATGACTAAAAAAACATGTCGTTGAAAAAGCGGTTATGAATAGAATTAACTACATTTTTAATTTTATATAATCCTTATAATTTTCGAATCTATATTATGTGTTTTTTATAGATAATATAAGAACAAATTCATTTTTTTCAGATAAAAGAAGTATTTTTTAAACAAATGAAAATTTACCACCTTTTAATGGCCAACCATTATAAAAACCAATATTTGATACTTTTATATATTTAATTTAAATTAATTAAATTATTTTTTAAATTTGGGATATAATAATTTAGGTTGGATAAATTTTTGGTTCTTTTCTGATAACTTTCATATTTTGATGAATAGTTAAAAGTACTAAATTTTAATTAAAAACAACTTTTTTAATCAAAATAATTTGTAGTGTTAAATTATATATACGAGTGTTTTTAATGTATAATTAGATTATATTTTTATCATTTAATATAATTTTGGTCATTGGTTGCAATTTAACATTAAAAAATTACATAAACAAGTGTTAATCTTTTGATAGTTATTATTTCTTAAAAACACGTTTTTTGTTTTCACAACAAGAATTATTTTTAAATTAATTTCTGCCACTTATGTGTTTTGAATTTGGAAAAATGGATTCCATATTTTGAATTAGGAGTTCCAAATTGTTTAAATAGGTAACGTCTATTTTTAGACATTATGAATATTTTTTTCAGTAAATATTTTATTTGTCATAGTTAAAGGGAAAATATGGTAAATAAGGGTAAGCAAATATTATTACAATAATATAAAATTTCCCTAAATTGTGTCCTATTCCAATTGGATTATACATGTCCGACAATGGTCATCCTTGGGTCGATTTTGGGTCTACATGAAGCCACTTTAGAGTGATAATGACACTTCATATTAATAAATATAAAGTAAAGAAAAAAATTGGCATTTAAATATATCTTTTAGTAAATTTTTTTTTACAAGATGTAATATAAGTTATTGTTTCGACAAAAAATAATCATTATAAAGATAAAAAGATTTAATACAAAATGGTTGTTTATTTATAATTTTTAGACATTAAATTATTAAATTTATTTATGACACAATGATGATGCACTAATTACTTTATTAATGAAAGAATCAAATAAATTGAATTATAAATATTAAAATAAATATAATTTCACTGTTTTTATGACATACACGAATTTTAAAGGTGAATCTGACATATAAGGATTGATTAAATGAATCTTTTTTAGAAGTAATAAATTTTTGATGACTTTCACATAAACCAAATATTATATAGTGTCAAAATTGAAATAAATGAGTTTTTAAAACAAATATTATATTATTAAATTATATAATATTGCTAAAAATAAAATTTTCCGTGAAAGGGATTAACTAATATTATATAATTCATTAATTAACCACTTTATCTTCTCTTGTATGTTTATATTTTGTTTATTAACTATATAGTGTTATAATATATGAAGACACAGTAAAAGATAAACTATTTAACTAAGAGTTAACTCAAAATGATAAGGTTAATATGGAGAACTAAAAACCTATTGGTCGAGTGGTTTTAGAACCATCCCAAGAATATAATATAAATGTTTTATTTTGGAAACATTATAATCTGAAAAATATTTTATTATAAATTAATATTTCATGTTTTCCTAAAGTGTCCCTCACATCTCTTATAAAAGGTAACATCTCCTTATTTCAAAATCACACCTCTAAATCCATTAGACTCAGCCAAACCCAGGAAAAATATCCTCCCATATTCCCTCAAATAAACCTAGATTTATTACTTTGATCAGAAATCCAACCTATGGATCCCGTTTGATCAACTCATAAGGAAATACCCGAATAAGAGGTAATAATTTCACCACCCTCTTTCTGGTTCATTTCTTCTTCCACTTCCTCTTTATTTATTTTTTCCATAACAAAATAATAAATCCAGTAACTTCTAAGTAATATGATGAAATTAGAAATATTTTAAATCCATATTTAGTTTTCTTTCCATCCTATGAAGGATAATGTCACCATGCGTGTGTACGGACGACTTACCAACTACACGTCATGGTTTAATTTGTTATTCAGCACTTTGTTATTTGGATGGATATAATGATGAGTAATATATCTATAAATAATGAAAATAACATTCTAATGTCTCTGTGAAATTAATATACAATCCAATTCCACACCTTTTATTCAATAAGGAAATGACATCGTCGCTCCTGTGTACATACGGCTTACCATCTCCACGATCTGATTAGATTCATTTCCACATTCACCATCCAACGGTGATAATAAAAATATATATTATTAATAAGTATGATAAATATTACATAATAATTATACTGAATATATATATATGTACTTAATAATATCTTAATAACTTACTTCCATTCAATACGATATGAAAACAGAAAGAACGTTAATGCGTACATACGACCTAATGTATCCATAAACTGTGTTTTAAATTTCATATATCTATCTAATATACAGATTTATATTCTAAATATATATAATATATAAATCTGGTGTTACATTCAAGAAGTATGTAAATCATGATCTAAATGATACGATCAAGAATAACAAGTTAAAACACATACGATAAAGAAAGCGATTATTACCCGAAATGTTAACTTAACATGGAAATCATTATTAAATGGGTAGTATAAAGTCACAAACGAATCATGTAAGATATAATAAGTTTGATTATGGTTCTGTTTTAATTTAATAACATACTATGTTCATTATACAGGAGGTTAAACGTACCCTCGACAAAAAGAAAGTGCAAGGTAAGGGTTAATTTCACAATCTCATTGTCATCTGAGGATGTTTTTACATAAGTATCTACTGGAACATATTTATTATCCATGTCCATGTTTCATAAAAGAGTTTTCAAATATATTCTTATTATAGTAATTTTTAACTAAAACATCAATTTAATTTTTTTCATGATTTATTCTTCCAAACCTTTCTCATTAATGTCCATGTTTTCAAAATGGTTTTAAGTATTTATTTATATGGAAATTATAGGATTAAAATATTAATTCCTTTAAAAATATTCAATGTGGTATGTGAAATTTTGATTCAATAATTAGTTCTAAATTTCTTCCTTTATAAATGTGTGATTTTTAAATGTTATCATGAAAAATGGATATATATCACCAAGAGTTTTACTAATCATTTTCATCTATGTAAACGTAATTTGATAAATTTTAAACTTGTTTAAAGTAGATTTATTATGATAAAATTCAACCATATTATGTTGAAGGTTTTTTGATATATTTTATTATAGATGTGTTGTTTTTATACCATTCATGATTTATGGCTAAAGTATTGAAATTTTTTAATCAAGTTTTAATACGAATGTTTATGTTATGTTTCAACCTTTTCATATGAGGAATTTATTGGACTTATTATGTGATGTATGGAGCCTCCAATAGCTCTTCGGTGCATCGGTAGGTCTCATGAGACAATTAGACGTGGAATTGGTCGAGTCATTTCCCAAATTTGATATATGTTTCTGGCCGGGGCCTAAATAATTTATAGAGTTCTTAGCGGAGGCTTTGACAATCTATTTCAGAATGTTTGGCATTATACATTACCTTATTATGGAAATAATATTTTTGGTTAATGTGTTTATTCAATTCGTATAATACCCATGACTATATTTTATTATGGTATTATTTACTCAGCTCATATTCCTGCCATAATGAGTATATGTTTATTGTTTGTAATGTAATTTGTTTTAAATTATTCACCATGCTTAATGTTTTTTTATCTTCCACTGTATTTCTTACACATAATGAGAGTTTGAGATCACCCCTTTTTTATGTTTTATTTTCCTAGTATTCCAAGAAATGTTTTATGATCGATAATAATGGTTATTCTAGGGTATTAATGGTGTTCTCAATGGAAAATTTATGTTATATTTTATTTTCTAATGTGTAATGTAACATCTATGTATGTATTCTATTTTCCAAGATTGCTAATCTGATATGCCCTTCGTGACTTGATTCCTTGTAATTGTGCCAATGTATTAAAATAATGAAACTGCTCTCGGCTTCTGGGGTCAGGACATTAATGTTGGTATTACATAATGTTTAGAAGCAACCATGGAAATAGATTTAGTTAAGATCTAAATATATAACACACCCCAAGATAGAATTTGAGGATTAGTATAGAAGAACTTCCTAAAATTTTGGTAATGTAGGCATTTTGTGTATTTTCCATGCAATTCATCCCTATCTGGATATGAGAATATAGAGGTGACTTTGGAACAACTGTACCTAGGATTGAAAACTATGACAAAGAGTTTCCAGCATGACCTAGGGTATCCTGGTACAAAAAAATAGGCCTTGCAAAACTCTAGGTTACGACACTCCTGGGGGATATGCTCAAGATAATTTACATTTTCGTTACAAGCCATTATCAAGGATTTAGGAGAAAATACTTTATCAAAAAAACATTTTATAATATAGATTATATTCAGAATATTTTCAATTTATGTTAGTTATTTTAGATGTTTGGAATTATGAATTTGATTCATAAACTCTCCTGGTGTGTGAAATTGTTTAGAAATGGTGCCTAGTAGAAGGAATATGAATCTCAGTAATAGGCAAGATCTAAAGATTAAGAGAGATCATATCTTTCATTTTATTATGGAAACTTATAAAATGGAAATAGTTTCACACATATTCTCATCATATGAAGAAATAATATCATGTGTTAATATGATAAGTAATGAATTATTTGAGACCTATGGCTTTGAATGGGAAGAATGATAAGAAAAGGATAGAATGGAGAAAGATGGATAAAGGGATGAGGGGAAAGAAGGGTTTTACCCATATGTGATAACTGTGGATTGAATCACCATGGTAAATTCATGAAGGGAATGGGAGTTTTTTATAGCTCTAGATAAAAAGGACACTAAGTACGTGATTTCAAGGGTATGAAAAGGGTTTCAAATGTGCAATGCTTTATCTACAAGGAGTTGGGACACTATAAGAATCAATGTCCAAATCTTCATAGTATACCACCAATGATGTTGTTGGATAATAATAAAGTTATGATATTACAGTAGATGAAAAGTAACGACTAGTGTTCTTATGTTGAAATTAATGAATTATTTCATTTTATTGTTACATCAATGATGTGATGTTTATATGAATTATGGACATAAATAATGATTGTACTGCAGTACTATCTCATTGAGGATTTGAGATTACATGGTATTGAGAAAAGTGACATAACATCGAGTAAAACCTTTTGGAAAATACATGGTAAAAGGAATGATAATCTGAAATATGGGTTGATACCGAGGTAGTGATTTAGGAAAAAGAGATGGTTGATTGGGATAAATTATATTGGATATTATTGACTACCTTAGAACTGATTAATGGTTTGTTTATTCCCTCACTATTGGAATATTCAATAATTTTAGATATAAGGAATATATCTACTATTTTATAAGGAATAAAGGATCATGAATGAAATAAATAAGGTTTTATGGTAATTTACGATGTTACCATGTCTTAAATGAAAACACAATGAAGGTATATATATGTTATTACTTGGAAAAAGAGATCTTCATTTTTTTTCCTTCCTTATAAATTTCAAACTGTGATTCTGGAAAGAAGTATTTTTTATAAGTATAATGTTTTGAATAGATTATGTTTTTTTGTTTGATATTATTATTAAGGTTATATAATTTATTAATATTTTTTTGATTGTTATAAAAAGGACAACCCGGAGGTCAGGAAGCAACCAGTCGCGTCCGATAAGGGTGCGAGACTTGAACCCTCTACTGAAGGGTGGAAAGGGTGCATAGCCTAACACTGGCCTACATGATGTCTTGGTTTGTGTAATTTAGTTTTTTAAATTTTCTGAAAAAGAATTATAAATACGTTATTTTTTAAACCCTATACGATTATGATAAATATAAAATTTTTTAATTCATTTATCATTTTGAAGTGAAAGATTAGTTTGTGATAGGAATTAGTTAAAGGATGAAAATATACTTTTCATGGGTATATATATATATATATATTACTATTATTTTATGAATAAATTAATTCTTAATCTATAGGGAAGGTATCTTAAAACCAGAAATGTGTTATCATAATACCATATGTTTTGTTGAACCGGTGATATTTTATATCTTCTTCAATTGATGGCTTCGAGGCCCTCAATTTTACAATTGTTTGTGATTGATGACCTCAATCACTCCATATAAATATTTATGTTTCCCATCCAATTATGTGCCTCTAATTTCCTCCAATTTTATCCTAATAGAGATAATAATTTAGTGGTCACATTTTAATTTCCTTTTCCACCTTATGAAGACTAAATTTTATTAACCCAATTTCTGATGTGGGGTTTCCACAATGGTATTTATCTATTTTTAACCATTTATTTTCGAAGAACAATTTAAAATTGTGAGGATGCAATTTATTTCATAATGGGATAATGTAACACCCCATGATTTCATAATACGTTATCTCTTCAACGAAATTCAATAACTTGTGTTACACGTAACACCGAGTTTGAGGGCACTATGACATACCAAACTAGTCATTTAAAAAGGTGATATGAATAGTATTAACTGAATTTTTAATTCTTTATAATCCATATAATTTTATAATTCATATAATGTGTTTCTTAGGCATAATATAATAACTAACTCATTTTTTCTGATAAAAGAATCATTTTTTAAAAATCCAATTTTATTGCCTTTTAATGGAAAACCATTGTTAAAACTAATATTTGACACTTATTTATATTAAATTATATAAAATTACATTATACATTAGAATAAGGAAATAAAAATTTATTTTGGATAAATTTTTGGTACTTTTCTGATAACATTTATATTTTGCTGAATAATGAAAAATTTTGAATTTTAATTAAAAAGATCTTTTTGATCAAAATAAGTTATCGTGCTAAATTATACATTTGAGAGGTTTTAAATTATCATTATATTATAATTTTATCTTTTAATATAATTTAGTTCATTGGATATAATTTCACATTTATAATCGACATAAACAATGGTTAATCTTGTGATATTTTTTATTTCTTAAAAACACGCCTTTGGTTTTGACAACCAGAATTAATTTTAAATTAATTTAGGAAACTTCTATGTTTTGAATTAGGAATAATGGATTCCATATTTTGAATCCGTAAGTCCAATTTTTTTAAATAGTTAACTTTTATTTTTAGACATTATGAATTTTTACTTCAGTAAATGTTTAATTTAGCATGGTTAAAAGGTAAATCTGATAAATAATGGTAAAAATTTTTTATTATAATAATATTAAATTATCCTAATATGTGTTATATTAATATTAGTAGATATATGTCCAACATTGGGAATCCATGGGTCGATTTGTGGACCACATGGTGACATGTGAGAATGATAGTCACAATTTATATTAATTAATATAATGAAAAGACAAAATTGACATAAACATATATCTTTTAATAAATTTTCGTTCTACAAGGTGTTATACAAGTTATATTTTAGAATATAAATATTGATTAAAATTATAAAATTATTTCCTAAATAATGGTATTTTTTTATTATTTTGATACATTAAATATCATATTTATTTTGACCCAATGATTATGCAGTAATTACCTTAATAATGATAGAATCAAATAAATGGTATTATAAATATTAAAATAGATATAATTTCAATGTTTTTATAACATCCATGAATTTTATAGTTGAATATTTTATTTAGGGATTGGTTAAATATATTTTGTTTGATGTAATCAAGTTGTGATGTCTTCCACAGATCCCAAATACTAAATAGTGTCAAAATTGTCCAAAATGCGTTTTTAAAACAAATATTATATTATTTAATTATATAATATTCGTAAAAATATAAGGGTTAGCCAAAGGGATTAAATTTTTTTATATATTTCATTAATTAACCACTTTAGGTTCACTTGTATGATTAGAGTAATTTTATTAACCCTATAGTGTAAGAATTCTAGAAGAAACACTGAAAGATAAACAATTTAACTAAGAGTTAAATATAAAAGTTAAGGATAATATGGTTACCAAAAATTGTATAAACGCAATTGTTTGAGTGGTTTTAGACCCATCCCAAACCTATACTAGAAATAAATCATTTGGGATTCATTAGAATATGGTAATTATGTTATTAGAAAATAATATTTCATGATTTTCCTAAAATGACCCTCACCTCTCTTATAAAAGGGCACTACCCATTCTTTCAATATCAAATCTCCAAATCCATTTGGCTTGGCCAAACCCTACCAACATATCCTCCAAACATCCCTAAAATCATCCTAGAGTCATTACATTGATCCGAAATCCTTCTTATGGAGCCCTTTTGATCAACTCAAAAGGAAACACCTGATGAAAAGGTAATAATTTCACCACCATCATTCAAGTTCTTTTCTTCTTCCACATTCTCTTTCATTATTGATTCCATAACAAAATAATAAATCTTGGACATTAGACATAATTTAATTTTATTATAAATATGGTACAACCATATTCATTAATCTATCCATCCAATTAATGATAATGTCACCATGCGTGCGTACTTACGGCTTACCGTCTCCACATTGAGGTGTAATTTTTTATTCAACACTATGTTATTTGGATGGATATAAGGATGAGTAATATGTATATAAATAATGAAAATAACGTGATAATTTCCTTGTAAAATTAATATTCCATCCAATTCTACACCATTTAATATTTTATAAAATGACATCATCGCTCGTGTGTACGTATGACTTACTATCTCCATGACTCGATGAGATTCATTTCCACATTCACCATTCCAAGATGATTATAAAAATATATATTATTAATAATTATGTAATATATGACATAATAAATCTACTGAATATATATATATAAATATGTATGTATTTTCATTTATTTAATTCACGTACTACTATTCAATACGATATGAAAACGGAAACAGTGGTTATGTGTACGTACGACCTACCGTCTCTATAAATCGTGTTTTGAATTTCATTTATCTGTCTACTATACATATTTATATTCTAAATATATATAATATATAAATCACTTGTTAAAATATAGATGTATGTATATCATGATCTAAATGATACTATTTAGAATAACAAGGTAAAACACCTATGATAAAGTACATGATTATTACACAAAATGTTAATTTAACATGAAAATACTTATTAAATGGGTAGTATAAAGTCATAAATGAATCTTTAATGATATAATAAATATTAATATAGTTATGGTATTATTTAATAACATACTATGGTCATTACTGATGAGGTTAAACGTACCCTCGAACAAAAGAAAGTGCAAGGTAAGGGTTAATTTCACAATCTTTTTATTATCCGAGGTAATTTTTTCCTAAGTATCTACTGGGAAAAATTTATTATCCACGTCCATGTTTCATAAAAGTGTTTTCAAAGTGATGTTTTTTAAGGGACATTTTTAATAAAACATTATTTTAAATGTTTTAACGATTTCTTCTTCTAAACCTTTCTCATTAATGTCTATATTTTCAAAATGGTTTTAATGACTTATTTATATGGACATTATTGGTTTAAAATGTTAATTACTTAAAAAAGTATCAATGTTGTATTGGTTAAATTGATGGAAAAATATCATTTAAATTACTTCCTTTATAAATGAGTGATTTTTGAAATTTTTTCATGACAAATGTATTTTTTTTTCTCAAAGAGTTTTACTAACGATTTTCATATATGTCAACATATTTTGATGGATTTTAAACATGTTTGATGTTGATTTATTATGATACAAATGTTCCATATTACACTAAATATTTTTTGATATATTTGACTTTGGATGTGTTATTTTTATACCATTGATTACTTATGGTTAATTTATTGACACTTCATATGATATTTTTTAATACGAATTTTTATGTAATGTTTCAAGCTTTTCAAATGAGGAATGTATTGGTCTCAGAAAGTGAAAGGTGGATCCCGCTATAGCTCATCGGTTCATCAGTAGGTCTCATGAGAAAATTAGATGTGGAATTGGTCGAGGAATTTCCCAAATTTGATATATGGTTTTGGCCGAGGCCTAAATAATTTATAGAGGTCTTAGCCGAGGCTTTGAAAACCCGTTTCAAAATGTTTGACATTATACATTACCTTATTATGAAAATAATATTTATGGTTCATATGGTTATTCGAATAGTAGAATACCCATGACAATGTTTTGTTATAGAATTATTTACTCATCTCATATTCCTACCAAAATTTGTACATGGTTGTTATTTGTAAAGGCATGTGTTTTCAATTATTCATCGTGCATAATGTTTATATTATCTTACACTGTATTGCTTACCCTTTTTGAGCATTTGAGATCACCCATTTCTTATGTTTTATTTTCCTAGGATTCTAAGAAGTGTATCATGATTGATAAAGAGGGTTAAGATATGGGATTTATGAGATTATCAATGATAATTTATGTTGTATTTTAATTTTTAATGTTTAATTTTATGCTCATGTATGTAATCTATTTTCCAAAACTGCTAAATAGATTGGTCCTTCGAGGCATGATTCTTTGTAATCATGACAATTTATTAAAATAACACCCCAGCACTAGGCTTCTGGGGTTTGGGTGTTACAGTTGGTATTTGATGAATTTTAGCAATAACCATGGAAATAGATTTAGATAAGCTCTGATTAGAAACAGTACACTATGTTTGATTTGATGATTAGTATAGAATAACTTTCTAAATTTTTTGGTAATGTAGATATTCATTTTATTTCCCAAGAAATACATCCTTGTCTGGATATGAGAATGTAGAGGTGGATCTGGCACATATGTACCAAAGAGTGAAAACTTCGACAATGAGTTTCGGGCTTTACCCGTGGTATCCTGGTACACAACAACAGGCCTTCTTGCATTTTTGGTTATGAATCACCTAGGTGATATGATTAAGATAATTCAGAGTTTTCATTACAAGACATTATGTGGAATTTAGGAGTAAATACTTCCTCAAAGAAATAATTTTATAATTATAGATTATATGCATAATCTTTTCAATTTACGTTGGGTATTTTACAATTTTGGAATTATGTATTGAAATTCACAAACTGACATACTCTATGCCATTGTTTAGAAATGGTTCCTAGTAGATGGAATGAGAATTCTCATAATATGCAAGATAGAAATATTAATAAGGATAATATCTTTCATTTTATTAATCCAAAATTTTAAAGGGAAATAGTATCCCATATATTCTCATCATATGAAGAAATATTATCACGTGTTAATAAGATAAGTAATTAATTCATTGAGGCCTATGGCTTTGAAGGGGAAGCAAGAGAAGAAAATGATGGAAGAGATAAAGATGGATAAAGGGAAGAGGGGAAAAAGGATTTTTCAATATGTTATAACTGTGGAATGAATCACCATGGTAAATTCTTGAAGGGAATGGGATTTTTTTATAAGTGTGGAGAAGAAAGACGCTGAGTGCGTGATTGTAAGGTTAGGAAAAATGATTCAAATGTACAATGATTCATCTGCAAGGAGTTGGGACACTACATGAATCAATGTCCAAATCATCAAAGTATACCACAAATCATGTTGTTGGATAATAATCATGCTATGATATTAAAACATATGAAGAGTAATGACTTGTTTTCTTATGTTGATATTAATGATTTTTTTTATTTTTATTGTTAAATAAATGATGTACTGATTGTATGGATTACGGAAAAAAATAAGGATTGTACTACTGTAATCATTCATTGAGGATTTTAGATTACACGGTACTATGAAAAGTTACTTAACTACAAGTAAAACGTTTTGGAAAATACATGTTTGATGGAAAGATAAACCTAAATATGGTCCGATAGTAAAATTTCCATTTCCCTTTCACTATTATTAAGACAAAAATATCATTAACCCAATTTCTGATGTGGGTTTTCCACAAAGGTATTTTTCTATTTTTAACTATTTATTTTTGAAAAACAGTTTCAAATTATGATGACGCAATTTATTTTAGATGGGTAGAATGTAACACCACATGATTTAATAGTACGTTATCTCTTCAAAGTAATTAAATAACTTGCGCTACACGTAATACAGAGTATGAGTGCACCACGACTTACCAAACTAGTCATTAAAAAATCGGTTATGAATAGTATTTAATATATTTTAAATTTTATATACAACATATAATTTTAGAATCCATATTATGATCTTCTTAGTCATAATATAATAAAAAATCATTTTTTCAAATAAAAGAAGTATTTTTTTAAATGCATTTTTACCGCCTTTTAGTAGAGAACCTTTTTTAAAACCAATATTTGAAACATTGATATAATTAATTTAATTAAATTAAATTATTCTATATAATTGGGACATAAAAATTAATTTTGGTTAAATTTTTGGTACTTTTCTAATAACTTTCATATTATGATGAATAGTGAAAAATACAAAATTTTAATTAAAAAAAATTATTCAAAAAAATGTATAGTGTCAAATTATATATTTCAGTGGTTTAAAAGTATCATTAGATTATATTTTTATAATTTAAAATAATTTAGGTCATTTTATATAATTTCACATTTAAACTGGACATAAACAAGTGTCAATCTTTTGATAATTATTATTTCTTAAATACACACTTTTTTTTGAAAACATAAATTAATTTTAAATCAATTTATGCCACTTATGTGTTTTGAATTTTGAAAAATATATTCATTATTTAGAATTTGTAGGTCCAATGTTTTTAAATAAGTAACTTTTATTTTTAGACATTATGAATATTTACTTCATTAAATATTTTATTTAACATTTTTTTTAAAAGGTTGGGGTTGAAGCCTCATTTTTATTATTAAAGAAAAGAAAAGACCTCTTTAACTGGGTAGAGGGAGACCCATTACATAGCCCGTAGGCCCAGTGGAAAATTATCCCATAACATAGCTCGTAGGCCCAAATTTTAGGCCCAAGACCCATTCAGTGAATAGAACTGCTACAGTACCCGCGCTACTATAGTAGTTGATATATTTCAGACCATGGGCATCCTTGGGTCGATTTTGGGACCACATGGAGCAACATGAGAGTGATAATGACACTTTATACTAATTAATTTAATGTAAATACAAAAATGACACAAACATATATCTTTCAGTAAATCAATATTTACAAAGTGTTATTGAAGTTATACATTCTACTATAAATATTCATTAGAAATCTAAAACATATTCCTGAATAATGGTTTTTTATTTATAATTATTACACATTAAATAATTTAATATATTTATGACACAGTGATGATGTTGTAATTAGCTTATTAATGAAAGAATCAAATAAATAGTATTATAAATATTAAAATAAATATATTTTCAACATTTGTTTGACATCAAAGAATATTCTAGGGGAATATTACATTTTAAGATTGATTCAATGTATCTTTTTCGATGTAATCATGTTGTGATGACTTTCACATAATCCAAATACTAAATACTGTCAAAATTGACAGAAATGAGTTTTTAAACAAATATTATATTATGAAAATATATAATATTCCTAAAAATCTATGGTTAGAACAAAGGGAGTAAATAATATTATATTATCCATTAATGAACTACTTTAGGATCTTTTGTATGTTTTCAGTATGTTTATTAAACATATAGTCTATGAATACTAGAAGACATGGTAAAAGTTAAACTATTTAACTAAGAGATAAATCTAAATGATAAGGTCAATATGGTGACCTAAACCTATATAAAACTTATTGGATGAGTTTTTTCCAAAAAATACCTATATTATTATAGAAATAAATTATTTTTGATCCATTAGAATCTAAAAATTATTTTATTACAAGATAATATTTCAAGCTTTTCCTAAGGTGTCTCTCACCTCTCTTATAAAAAGGCACTTCCCAATCTCTCAAAATCACACATCTAAATCCATTTGTATTCGCCAAAAACTACATAAATAGCCACCCAACTTCCCTTACATCAACCTAGGGTCATTACTTTGATCATAAATCCATCATTAGGATCCCTTTTGATCAACTCCAAAGGAAACACCCAAAGAAGAGGTAATAATTTCACCGCGCTCTTTCATGTTCTTTTCTTCTTCCACTTCCCGTTTTTTTGTTGTTTACATACCAAAATAATAACTACAGTACCGTCTACATACTATGATCTTATTATAAATATGGTAAAATCATATTCATTATTCTATCCATCATATGAATGATAATTTCACCATGCGTGCGTACGTACGACTTACCGTCTCTATGCCATGATGTAATTTGTTATTCAACACTATGTTATTCTGAAGGATATAATGATGAGTAATATGTATATAAATAATGAAAATTAAATTCTAATGTCTCTTAAAAATAAATATACCATCCAATTCGACACCTTTAAATCATTAAGGAAATGGCATTGTCTCTCGTGTGCACGTACGGCTTACCATCTCCACGATGCAATGAGATTCATTTCCACATTCACCATTCTATGATGATTATAAAAATACATATTAATTATGTAATATAAGACATAATAATGATAATTAATTGATATATATATATATATTTAATTACATATATCTTATTCTTTCACTTCCATTTAACACGATATGAAAATGGAAACAGCGTTTATTCGTACGTATGGCCTACCATCATCATAAACGGTGTTTCAAATTTCAAATATCTATCTACTATAAATATTTATATTCTAAATATATATGATATATAAATCTTTTTTTACATTCTATAAGTATGTAAATCATGATCTAAATTATACGATCAAGAATAACAAGGTAAAACATGTACGATAAAGAAAGCGATTATTACCCAAAATGTTAATTTAACATCGAAATCATTATTAAATTTGTAGTATAAAGTCTTAAATGAATCATATATGATATAATAAATATTAATATGGTTCGGTTATAATATAATAACATACTATGGTCATTATACAAGAGGTTAAACGCACCCTCTTCCAAAAAAAAGTGCAAGGTAAGGGTTAATTTTACAATCTATTTATTATCAGAGGTTATTTTTACGTAAGTATATACTGGAACATATTTATTATCCATGACCATGTTTCATAATAGTGTTTTCAAAGGTATTTTTTAAGGGAATTTTTTACAAAAACATAATTTTAAATGTTGTAAATATTTATTCTTCTAAACCATTCTCATTAACATCTATGTCTTCAAAATTGTTTAAAGGATTAATTTATATGGACATGATTGTTTTAAAATGTTATTTCCATTAAATAGTATCAAAGTGGTATGAAACACTTTGATTTAAAATTTTATTTTAAATGAATTCCATCAAAAATATTTCATTTTTAAATGTTTTCATGAAAAAATGGATATTTCTCTAAAATATTTTTACTAATCATTTTCATCTATGTCAATATCCTTCGACAAATTTTAAACTTGATTGTAGTTGATTTATTATGATACAAATATTATATATTGTATTGATGGTTTTGTGATATATTTTACTATTTATGTGTCATTTTTATACCATTAATTATTTATGGTTAATGTATTTACACTTCTTATGCAATTTTTAATATGAATGTCTATGTTATGTTTCAACCGTTTCATGTGAGAAATGTGTTGGACTTAGTATGTGATGTGTGGAGCCTTTAAAATCTTCTCAATGATTCAGAAGGACTCATGAGACAATTAAATGTAAAATTGGATGAGGCTTTTCCCAAATATGATATATGGTTTTAGCCGAGGCCATAATCATTTTTAGACTTCTTGGTCAAGGCCTTGACAAAATGTTTCAGAATATCCTGCATTATACATTCCCTCATTATGAAAATAATATTGAGGGTTCATGTGGTTATTCAACTAGTAGAATACCCATGACTATGTTTTATTATGTATTTATTTACGCAGCTCATATCTCTGCCATAAATTTTACATGTTTATTATTTATAAAGGTATGTGTTTTCAATTATTCACCATGCTTAATGTTTATGTTATCTTCTACTGTATTTATTACCTTTACTAAGTGTTTGAGCTCACCCCTTTATTATGTTTTCTTTTCCCTGGATTCAAATATGTATATTATGACTGATAAGAAAGGTTAAGTTATGGGATTAATAGCATTATCAAAGGATCATTTATGTTTTGTTTTATTCTCTAATGTTTAATGTAACGTTTATATATGTTATCTATTTTCCAAGACTGCTAAACTGATCGGTCCATCAGGACATGATTCCTTGTAATCATGTTAATGTATTAAAATGATGTAATGACTCTGGGATTCTGGGGTCAGGGCATTACAGGTTAATATCAGTGATTCTCCTATACTGTTTCATGATTTTTCTCCAAAGTTATTGGATTTTCAAATTATTTAATATGATTATTCAAAACTAAATGTTTTTTCAGGATCCATGCATGACATGTTCATCTTTTTATGTGGTAGAGTAGGAAGATATTACACTACCAAAAATACATGGATTTATAATTGGAATGATAATTGAATTCATATGATGGTTAATTATATAAGTCATGATTAATGACACATATATTAATGATAACAATTAATTTTTTCAAATTAATGCTCAACGATAACATGTGTGAAATCCAGAAATATATTAACATTTAAGATATCATGTTGGTATAAAATGATTATGATTAATAAAAAAATTTAGTCTGGTTTAATCAAATCCAATGGATGAAATCGATTAAATGATGAACTGAAAATAATGATAAATTGTCTTATTAATAAATTTGTTTTTGTGATTTGAAATTATATATGCTGAAATTAACAAAGTGGATAAAATTGATGGTTGTGTACAAGATGGAGAATTAGTCTCATATTCCGTATTTATGACTTATGATTATCGTTTATAAAAATTGTTATAGATTAAGTCTATGTAATGTTAGGTTTTTGTGAATTGTTGTGTATAATATATTTTGTAATTTTTCAGATTTCATTTTCATTACTACCATAATTTTTAGAGAAATCAACACCAAAATATTAAAGGATTATATTGAAAAATATAATATTTTCTAAGGAAATTCATTGCCAACTAATTCCTCTTCCCACTTCCCTTTGAATATAGTATATTATGAGAGTATACTAATTTTGGGAGTGAATATTTTATAGTATATACACTATCTCAAGATATGTCGTACATTAGGTTAAAATAAATTTAATTATAGGAATAAGCATTCTTCTGGTTATAACAGATACTTTTTCTTATCAGTGTGGGTACAAATTCCCATGGAAGTTAACACATGTTCTATAATCGAAGGAGGTATAATTAATATTTCAAGATATTTTGTGGATTTTGGATTTCAATAATTTAAAAATACGAGATTATGGTGACATTATGGGAAGAAAAACGTTTTCAATAAGGATTATTATATGTTTGGGCAGCATGGGGCATCATGAATAATGGGATGAATAAAAATATTACAAGAATAATTAGGGTGTGAGAGAGACATATATATATGTAAAAGTAGAATATGATTAAAATTAACACACACACACACATAGATATATATATATATATATCTCTGTGTGTGTGTGTGTGTGTGTGGTTTTTTAACTTCAATATGTTACAGGGTAATTGTTCCATGGTATAGATGGAATTTACTTTTTCCTACGTGTGTAAAATTATTGTTTCAATGACTAATAACATAGATATAATATTTTATATTTTTATTTATAATGTGTTTATCCATATAGTATCCTAATGTGCTTTATTATTGTTTGAAATTATTTTTGTATAAATTATTTGTCAGGAACATCTGAGCAGGATGGGGATTACATTGGGTAATACTAGGTTAAAGTGGTAGTTTTAGTGTCATTAGAGTTGTTGGTCATTTCCTTTGGTTTATATTAGATCATTTTCATTAATATTAGTATGAATATTCATTCATTTATTTGTATTTATTTTTTATTTATGCATGTAAAGTCCCAAATCTTTTCGTACATGGACATTACATTACATTTGCGGAATACTTAATATATAAAAAAACCAAAACACAAGAACTATAATAGTTTAGTGTCTCTGGAAACTAGGAACATAATCTTCTAATCATGGTAAAAGATCTTCAACATCTCCCATAAAGATCTTCCCCTTTTTTTCTTACCTAAAACATTTCTATATATCATGGGGAAAATAAAACATAAAAAGGGTGAGCTCAAATGCTCATTAAGGGTAAAAATAGAGAACATAAAACAATCCATAGACATTTGAATGTAAAAACATGAATATAAAATCTAAACATCATAATCTAGAGAAATGACATATAAAATTGCAGTACATAATCATAGATAATAAAAGAACATTAATAATGATAAAATAGCATGGGAATAAACTTTTAATTGTGGAAAAACATTAAGCACATGATATGATTTCCATAGTATCCAAGGCATTACTGCTAAGACCATCTTAGTGGACAAATCCCCTTTCTGAATCGAGTTCACTCGTCGTTCCAGTCCTGTAATACTGAATCGGATTTACTTACCATTCCATCCAAGTCTATATCCTGATATTTAAATCATTAACCAATGCATTATAGGGAGATATAGTTCCCACCCATCTCATATTGAAATAATTCTTACATGTGCCACAAAATAAACATACATCATTCATAATAACCCAACAAATAAAATGGGTTTCATAAACATCGTCCCATCATAACATAATACATATAAAAGAAATGGATATCATTTCATCATAAGAAAAATCAAACCATGTAAATAATAGAGACATTATACTTGAAACATAAACATATGAAATAATTTAATCTTAGATAGAAAATGGTTTTGACAAAACACTTGAAAAGAATTATTGAGGAAAATATCCTTTCTTATTCAAAATCATTTTCTTTTCAAAAAATTCCATGAAATTTTAAAAGAAAATAATTTTATTGAAAATAATCATGAAATATTGTAGATTATGATTCATGAGTAAAAGGCGTTACGAAACCATAAAAATCCATTTATGTCGTATGAGTTAAAAAACATTCTCCTCGTACTTTTAACGGAAATGTAAAAAAGTTCCTCATGTTCTAAAAAAAAGTAAGATTCATTTAATAACGTGTGGTAAATTTCAAAAATTGTTAAAAATAACTTTAAACATACATGAAAAGATTTTTTGAAAACATGGGAATTGATGATAACAATAAAACAAGTAAATACATACGAATAAACAATCTCGAATAAAAACGAGATTGGAAAAGTTATCCTTACCATAGGTCCGATAAGACACATACATATCTGAACCTACTGTATAATGATTTAAATAATGTCATAAACCTATTATAGAATCATATTCATTGTTATTATGTCATATATGGTTCACTTATTGCTTTATATTACCCGTTGTTTTTTAAATTCCATGTTAAAGTAGTGTTTTGGATAAAATCATTTTATTTATCGTACGTGTTTGGACATGTTGTTCTTCATATTATAATTAACTATATCATGATTTACTTACTTCCAGAATGTAAATCATTATTTATATATCATTTTTATTTGTTATATATATATATATAATAGATAGATAAATGAAATGAAATACACCGTTCATGGAGATGGAAGGCCGTACGTACGCATGAACATTGTTTTCCTTTCCTTATTGAATTGAATGGAAGTAAGTAGATGATATATATATATATATACATAAATAAAGTAGATTTATCATGTCATATATTTCATTATTATTCATTATATATACATTATAATTATTCTTCATTGGTTAAGATGGATAATGAATCTCATCGCGTCGTGGATATGGTAATCCGTACGTACGCATGAGCGATGATATCATTCCAATAATTATTGAGTGGAATTGGAGTGTATGATATATAAGAATCAGTATAATGTTATAATAACCATATATAGTTATTCTTTACACCATTATACCCATCCATTAAGGTGGTGGTGGTAAATAGATTACACCACGGTGTGGAGACGGTATTCCGTACGTACGAACGCACGGTAATTTCGTTTTCCATAGGATGGATAGAAGATGAAATAGGGTTGTTTCATATTTATAAAAACATATCAGTATATGATTGATACTTATGTTATTAATTTATGATGAAACAAATAAACAAGAAGAAGTGGAATAAGAAATAATGTGAAAGAATCAGTAAAGGATATTACCTCTTCGTTGACGCGCCTCTTCTTAACCTCCTCTTAAGGCACTAGAGTTAGTCTTTTGAGGATACCAAAAACGTTAAATTGTATCTAGGAATGTTGAGAAGAGAAATGGGCAGGGGTTTTCCGAGCTTGAAGGATCAAAGTTGTGGAAAGAGAAGAGGGAGGAGGTTCCCTTTTATAATGGATGAGAGGGGAAGCTTAGGAAAAACATAAAATATTATTTTATAATAAAGTCATATTCGGTTTATAATAACTACAAATTTATTTATTTGGATGATAAAGTAGGAATTGGTCGAAATCCTCTCAACCAATAGGTTTTAGACAAGTTTAGGTTACTATTTTAACCTTATCTTGTAGACTTAACTCTAAGTTAAATATTTTAACTTTTACCGTGTCTTCTTGTTTTCTTACACTATATGGTTAGTTAAATTACTATAACAAGCCAAAATAACCCCAAGTGGTTCATTATTAATATATATACCGTTATCTAAGTCATTTTTCAGATCCTTAGATTTTTTTGAATATAATAACAATAAATAATATAATATTTGTTTTAAAAACTATTATATGTCAATTTTGACACTATTTGGTAATTGATTTTTGTGAAAATCATAAAAACATTATTAGTTAAAAAAAAGTTAATTTATTCAATAAAAAAATGTAATATTAACATATAAAATTAGTTTAATTCATAAAAAGACTAAAATTACATTTATTTGGGTATTTATAACATCAATTATGTTAATATTTCATTAATAAGGTAATTACTGCATCATCATTGTGTCATAAATAAATTAAATAATTTAAGGTCTAAAAATTATAAATAAAATACAATTATGTAGGAAATATTTTAATCATTCTAATTAATATTTATAGTTGAATTTATCTTATGTATAACACTATATTAAAAATGTTTTAGTTATTAAATTTTGATTTTAACTATTTTAACTATTGTTTAAATAAAATAAAAATAAATGTCCTAATCTGATCCAAGTGGACCTAAATGGTCATATTGTATTCCTAATATTGTTTTTTATTAAATTACACTTATCCAATAGAACTAGGAAATGTGTTTGTGTAATAATAATATCATTTTCTTACCTTAATTACCCTATTTACTTTTTACCGTGGTAAATAAAAGTAAAAGGTTACTATTCACCAAAAATTATTTTTATCTTATTGAACCACATTTTACTCAATTATATTAACCATTCCTCTCAGATTTTCTAAATTTCACTAATTGAAGCGGTAAAATTTAGTTTTATGTAAATTTTCAAATTCTCCCAGGAGGTGGGTAAAAGACGGTGAAAAGTTCAATTTAATTTTTATATATCTAAAATTATTATAAAAAGACTCCAATGAATTAAATTTATCTTATATACGTATTATGTATCAATTTTTACATAAAATAAATATAAATAAAATAAATAATTATTTAAATAAAATGTCAGTTTGTAAATAGAAACCCATTGTTTTCACTATTCATCAAAAATTGAATGTTTTCAGAGAAATACCAAAAATTCTCCCAAGGATAATTTTGATATTCCGAATCCAAAAATGAATTCCATTTTGAATGATAAAATTTATAAAATTTCAAAAAGTGGGTATTACTATTCATAACGGCTACTTCATAATAATAATATCTCGTTTTGTGAAACTCAGTATTGCGTACTACACCCGCTATCGAGGAAGTTCTTGATTGCGTGTAATGCAAGCCAAGTCATAGATACATGTAGTGAAATATCTGTTTGTTGTTTAGTATTACATAATCAAAACTTACTTCATTTATACATTAAACAAAATCTATACATAATGAAGCATATAATATTTTATACAAAACGAACTTGAAATGGTGTGTAACACGATCCAAGAATAGTGTTGTGTATACTGCAAGCTAATACGGTGTTGCATATAGAATGAGATAATTTTGGTGTAGTGTACAACACAAGATATAAATGAAATTAAAAAGAATAATTCTCACAAAATCTCGGGTTGTTACATTCTACCCCCCTTAAAATGAATTTCGCCCTCAAAATTCATCAGGGTTATAAATGGTTTACTACATGAAAGTTTCATTCATAGAAACCCACATCATAAAAACGAATTCTAAACCTTAATTTTTAAAAGTGAAGTATGAAACATAACGGTTACCCAAATTAACACTTCACTGGGTTTCCACATAAGAGAACATAGGTGAAAATATGGATATGGAAGAAAAATAGAACCATCATGTTCTGATGGAGAGTGGTAGAGAACATGGCTATGAAAAAGAAAATAATCACAAAGCCATAAATTTGTGATGATCTACAGTACCATCTGATTCATCAGATATGAGGACACTAGGACAACATTTTTGGTTTTCAAGATCATTTCCCTAAAGTTGAAGAATTTTAATTACAAGAAATACTTACTTTATTTTAGAACAATCTCACCATTTTTCGTGCCTTGAACAATTTACAATTCATCTTTTAATGAAATGAAGTTGAATTTTTCATTCTTGAAGTGTTAGCAGATCATGTGATAGAATGATGGGTCATTTCGTCTGTCTCAAACCAAAGGGTATAAAAAGTTATCAAATATACATAAGTCTATATATGGTGAGGTTAATCGTATATGATTCCACAAATGGACTTATACTTCATCTATCATACCGTTTAATAAAATAAAACTAGTTTCTACTCACCAAGGACTTCATGTAGGCCAGTAGTAGGCGATAAAGGCATGTCGCACTTCAGTTGTGGGTTCGATTCCCATAGCCTTGTCTGACGCAACGGGTTGTCGCCCATCCGGTAGGTTGTCCCTTTTTCTAAAACTACATTATTATAACATTCCTTCAATAATATAAAAAATTTTCTAGACTTAAACAATACTATATTATTCCTAACTTAATTCTTTACAATCTTTAGGCTTATCCAAAATACTTAGGTCCAAGCACATAGTATAAAGAAAATGATTACATGAAAGGTCACATAACAAGCACGTGGATACCATCATTTATACCCCATATATCATACAATATATCTTTTTGGTCACATTCCAAACATGTGAATACCTTAATCATGTAGTCTCTTGAAAAATGAATACCCATTGATCCTTAGTGAAAACATGAATGCTGTCAATATTTAACATTTTCCACATAATAAAATCCCAAAATGTCTATATACTCAAACCATTATATAACTTTGTCCTTATATCAGTCATGATCTTTTTTAGTTTTTTTATTATCCTTTCATTATGCGCATATTATGTTCTTTCCAAAAATATTTCAATAACTTTTCATTATTACCGGTGCCATATAATTATTGAAAACCAATACATAGATATTCAAAAATTCTAGGATACCATAAATTAAATTCCATGATACTATTTTGAAATCCCATTACATAAACACATAATCATTACACAACATCATTTTCATACTCAACATCACAAATAGTGATCGCATGAGACTTCCCTTTATCCTTTACCTTAAGAGGATTCTCATGTTGATCATCATTGGCCCTTATATTAGAGAATTGATTAGCATAATGCCCTATTTCCTTGTAATTGAAGCATTGAAGTGTTGGCATAGCGTTCTCTATAGTCTTTTCTCTATTCACATCATTAGAAACCTTTTTCCCATTACTTCGGCACTCAACTTCTTGATTACCTTATTTTACACACTTAAAAAATTTTCTAGTCAATCTCCACCATGCGTCTCTCTACACTTTGAGCATAAATAAACATTCATATTCTTTTCCTCGTTATTCTGAGATTTCTCCTTGCACTCCATCTTTCATTTCTTGTCAAACCCATGAGATGGATATGTAACACCAACATCCATTTCTACCTTGATAGCACAACACACAATTTCTTTATAGCTACTGAAGTCTCTTATTTCTAATTCCCTTCAAAGACTTGGTTTTAAGCCTGTGAAGAATCGATCAGCTTTACTTTCAGGTTTAATGATAAAGCC
Source organism: Viscum album (assembly GCA_963277665.1). Classification (NCBI taxonomy): domain Eukaryota; kingdom Viridiplantae; phylum Streptophyta; class Magnoliopsida; order Santalales; family Viscaceae; genus Viscum; species Viscum album. Next base: position 2,051,364,992 of record OY728137.1, read on the forward strand.
AGATGTATAACTTGAAAGCCTTGTAAAATTTTCTTCGTATAAACCAACAGATTCATCATCCATTTTCTTAAGCTTAAGGAAATCATTTTCCATCTTTGTTTGAATAATACGAGGGAAGTAATTATTGAAAAATAAGTTCTTGAACTCATCTCATTCCATGGATTCAGTTTCATATCGGGGCCTTGTATTCTTAATTAGAGTCCACCAATGGATTGCTTCACTATCTAAATAGTAAACAAACAGAATGACATTTTCATGTTCTGAACATCGATTATGGAAAATATCTTTTCAATGGTACTGATCTATTGTTCAGCAACAAGTGGATCAGAAGACCCACTGAAAGAAGGTTGACATTGACTCATGATGGACTCAATAGAATATTGTTCCCTTCTATGCTCATTTGGAAGTCCAGAATGATTCATAGATTGTGTATGTATTTCAATATGATTTTTCACTCCATGTCCCATAACATTGGATTGTTCATGAGGACAATCATTTCATTCACCATTACATTGATCAACACGGTTCTTTTGGGTTCAGCAATCGTCTAAAACCAAAAAAGAATAGTGTGAGAGACAACTATCATGCTAGGGAAAACAACAGAATAAAGGGAGAGTAACTTCAATATATAACATGTTAGGGTTAATTATATGATTGTTTCCAAAATTCTAGGACTATAACCTATACCTATACTTAACCATAGGTACATCCCTACACATACCATACATTTATCTCTAGGGATCTCATTAATGTTTTTGCATCCTAGATTCCAATGGTTAACTAAACCTTTCCCATGATACCAACTATAAACACCCAAATCTTGGATTACATGGAAGTTAAAAAACTTTTGCGGAATACTTAATACATAACAAAAACTAACACACAAGGATAGTAATAGTTTAGTGTCTTTGGAAACTCGAAACATAGTCTTCTAATCATGGTTGATGATATACAACATTTCCCATAAAGATCTTCCCCTTTTTTTCTTACCTAAAAAATTTCATTATATCCTGGGGAAAATAAAACATAAAAAGGGTGAGATTAAATGCTCCGTATGGGTAAACATAGAGAAAATAAAACAATCCATATACATTTTAATGTAAAAAACATGAGCATAAAATCAATCCATCAAAATCATGAGCAATGACATATAACATTGCAGTACATAAAGCATAGATCATAGAAGAACCTTAATCGTGATAAAATAGCATGAGAATAAAACTTGTAATTTCGGAAACACATTAAGCACATGATATGATTTCCATAGTAACCAAGGCATTACTGCGAAGACCATATTAGTGGACAAATTCTCTTTCGGAATCGAGTTCACTCCTCATTCCAATCCTGTAATACTGAACCAGATTAACTTACCATTCCATCCATGTCTATATCATGAGATATAAATCTTTAACCAATGCATTGGAGGGAGATATTGGTCCTACCAATCTCATATTGAAATCATTCTCACGTGTTCTACAAAATAAACATACATCATTCATAATAACCCAACAAATAAAATGGGTTTCATAAACATCATCCCATCATAACATAATCCATATAAAAGAAATGGATATCATTTCATCATAAGAAAAATCAAACCACGTAAATAATAGAGACATTATACTTAAAACATACACATATGACGTAATTTCATCTTATATGGAAAATTGTTTTGATAAAACACTTGAACAGAATTCTTGAGGAAAATATCCTTTCTTTTTCAAAATCATTTTATTTTCAAAAAATACCGTGCAATTTAAAAAGAAAAGGATTTTATTGAAAATAATAAAGAAATATTATAGAGTATTCTTTATGATGAAAAGGAATTATGAAACCACAAAAATCTGTTAATTCCATATAAGTAAAAAAACATTCTTCTCGTACTTTTAACAGAAAAGTCAGAAAGTTCCTCGTGTGGTAAACAAAAGTAAGATTCCATTCATAAAAAGTGGTCAATTTCAAAAATGGGTAAAAATAATTTTAAACATACATGAAAACAATTTTAGAAAACATGGAAATTGATGATAACAATAAACCCATTAAATACTTCCAAATAAACAATCTCAGGTAAAAACGAGATTGGAAAAGTTATCCCTTACCTTAGGTCCGATATGCTTTGTACATTTCCGATACACCATTATAATGATTTAAATTATGACATTTACTTATTAAAGAATCATATTCAATGTTATTATATCATATATGGTTAACTTATGACATTATATTACCCTTTCTTTTGTAAATTCCATGTTAATGCAGCGTTTTGGGTAAAATCGTTTTATTTATCGTACGTGTTTGGACATGTTGTTCTTGATATTATAATTACCTGTATAATGATTTAATTAATTTTATAATTTAAATAATAATTTATATATCATATATATTTAGAATATATATATATATATATAATAGATAGATAAATGAAATTAAATACACCGTTTATGGAGACGATAGGTCGTACGTACGCATGAACACTATTTTCCTTTACTTATTGACATGAATGGACATATGTAGATGACATATATATATATATACTTAAATCCAGTATATTTATCATGTCATATATTTCATTAATATTCATTATATATACTTTATAATCATTGTTGAATGTTTAACATGGAGAATGAATCTCATCGCGTCGTGGAGACGGTATTGCATACGTACGCACGAGCGGTGATATCGATCCCATAATTATTGAGTGGAAATGGAGTGGATGGAATCTCATAATTAGTATCACGTTATAATAATCATATATATTTATTCTTTACACCATTATACCCATCCATCTATGGTGGTGGTGGAAAACAGATTACACCACGGCGTGGAGATGGTATTCCGTACGTACACACGCACGGTTATTTTGTTTTCGATATGATGGATAGAAGATGAAATAGGGGTTTTTCATATTTATAATAAAATATCAGTATATTAGTAATACTTATGTTATTAATTTATGATGAAACAAATAAAGAAGAATAAGTGGATGAAGAAATAATTTGAAAGAATCCGTAAAGGATATTACCTTTTCTATGATGCGCCTCTTCTTAACCTCCACTTAAGGCACTATAGTTGGTCATTTTAGGAGACCAGAACATTTATAATGTTTCTAGGGATGTTTATAAGGGAAATGGGTAGGGGTTGGCCGAGCTTGAAGGCTCAAAATTGTGTAAAAAGAAGAGGGATGAGGTGCCCTTTTAGAAGGAAGGAGAGATGCACCTTAGGAAAAACATAAAATATTATTTTATAATAAAGTCATATTCAGATTATAATATCTCAAAATTGATTCATTTCGAAGATAAAGTGGAAATGGGTCGAAATACTCTCAACTAATAGGTTTTAGACAAGTTTATGTTACTATTTTAACCTTATCTTGTAGATTTAACTCTATGCTAAATATTTTAACTTTTACCGTGTCTTCTGGTTTTCTTACACTATATGGTTAATAAACTTACTATAACAAGACAAACGAACCCCAAGTGTTTCATTATTAATATATCTAACCTCATATAAGTTATTTGGCCGGGACTTATATTTTTAGGAGTATAATAACAATAAATAATATAATATTTTTTTTAAAACTATTTTGTGTCAATTTTGACATTATTTGGTAATTTATTTTTTTGAAAATTATAACAACATGTTTAGTTAGAAAAACATTAATTTAATCAATATTAACATGTCATATTAACCTATAAAATTATTTTAATTCATTAAAAGACTAAAATTACATTTATTTGGGTATTTATAACATCAATTATGTTATTATTTCATTAATAAGGTAATTATTGCATCATCATTGTGTCATGAATAGATTAAATTATTTAATATCTAAAAATTATAAATAAAATATAATTATGTAGGAAATATTTTTATATTTCTAATGAATATTTATAGTTGAATTTATCTTATGTATAACAATATATTAAAAATATTTTATTTATTAAACATTGATTTTATCTATTTTAACTATTATTTAAATAAAATAATAATAAATGTCCTAATCTAATCCATGTGGACCTAAATCATCATATTTTATTCCTAAGTTTGTTTTTGGTCAAATTACACTTATCCAATAGAATTAGGACATTTGTTAGGGTAATAATAATATCATTTTCTAACCATAATTACCTTATTTTCTTTTTACCGTGGTAACTAAAAATAAAATGTTACTATTCACCAAAAATTATTATTATCTTATTGAGCCACATTTTACTCTTTTTTGTTAACCGTGTCTCTCAGAGTTTTGAAATTCCACTCACAGAAGTGGTAAAATTATGTTCTATATAAATTTTCAAATTTTCCTAGGAGGTGGGTAAAAGACGGTGAAAAGTTCAATTAAATTTTTATATATCCAAAATTATTATAATATGACTCCAATGAATTAAATTAAACTTATATAGGATTTATGTATCAATTTTTACCTAAAATAGATTTAAATAAAATAAATAATTATTTAAATAAAAAGTCATATTTTAAATAGTTACCTAGTGTTTTAACTATTCATCAAAAAATTGAACGTTTTCAGAAAAATAACAAAAATTCACCATAGGATAATTTCGATATTCCGAAGCTAAAAATGAAGTCCATTTTGAATGATAAAATTTATAATATTTCAAAAAGTTGGTATTACTATTCATAAGGGCTAGTTCATAATAATAATATCTCGTTTAGTGAAACTCTGTATTGCGTACTACACACACTATCGAGGAAGTTCTTGATTGCATGTAATGCAATAAAAGTCAGGGCTACGTGTAGTGAAAGCTCTGTTTGGTGTTGCATATAACATAGTCAAAACATATTTCATTTATACATTAAACAAAATCTATACATAATGTTGCATAGAATAAGTTCAACAAAACGAACATGAAATTGTGTGTAACACTAGCCAAGAATTGTGTTGTGTATACTACAACCTAATACGGTGTTGTGTATAACACAATCTCATATTGGTGTAGCGTAAAACACAAGACATCAATGAAATTAAAAGGAATAATTCTCACAAAATCTCGGGTTGTTACAATGCATGTGGTTGATTTTGGGTATATACTTTTATATCTTTACCGTGATTCTATATAATATATTAATTGAATCCACGATTTCTTATATAACCATAATTCATTTCCCCAACCTATATCTTATTTGAGGCGGTAATAATGGGTCTATACTCTACATTTAACTACAAACCCAATATTGGTATCAATATAGAGGTTTAGTAATATAAGTTTCTCCATGTTATTGTTTTTGAGAATGAATGGAAATTAGAGATAGATATTTCTGGGAGTGATTTCGTTGATAGATAAACATTATCAATAGGAATTAAAAAAGAAGCACACATGGGAGGCTAAAGGTGTAAAATTATATTAGAGACATTGTGGTCTGATATAAGTGTCGTCATGGTTACTAAATATACTAGGAGAAGTGATGATTCTTTTGGTGTGGTCTTGTATGTAAATATTAAGAAACAATATTCAATGTGACTTTATTTGAATTTTTTAGGTAATGAAAAAGTGGATGAAATTAAAATAAATAATTTACCTTATATATACCATATTTTAGGAGTATGTGTTTTTAATGATTGTTTATATATATTTAATTCTCTCTGATTACATCCTCATGAGTTTCTCACTAAAGATGATTAGTATAGTTTTTCTTATATTCATCAATGATTTAAGGAAGATAAAGATGAAATATGTATGAGTATATCCCAGTACATATAGTTCCATATTCCATAGAAATATAAGGTTATTGAAACAAATTAGGGAAATGTGGATTGGTCAGAGGAGGTGGATATTTCCTTCAATTTAGTTCACACTCAAAAGTACCTCGAGGTTTTATTTGAAATCATTATTCTATGTGGATAAGCAATATATTGGTTCTTATAGTAATGATCATGTGGAAATTTTTATTTTATGTCAAAAATTCCCAGATGAATTTTAGGTCCTGATTCATTGATTTTCTGTAAAATCATCTTATTTATAATAGATTTTACCTATTTATTTGGGCTAGATAAACTCATTATGAGAATATTAACTAGTTTTATAAACATTTGAATTATTATTTAGTAATTTTTTACATGAGGATGAAAGGAAGAGTCATTTTGAGAAAGATTTTCATCTAGATAAGCATTACTAAGTCACCCCATTTTAATAAAGAATTATATTTAGGGGAGAGTGAGGGTTGAGTTCATTGATTGGATGTTAGAATATATTGGGTCCACTATGAAGGGAAATATGTATAATTATTCTTTTCAATTCTACAATTTTTATTCTCATTTAATTTGTACGATCATTTATTGGATATTTTCAAGTAGATTTCTTTCTATATTTATGCTATTGGAAATTGTATATATGAGATGTTAAAAAATTATATGTTTCTCTATAGTTACTGTGAATATAAATTCCCTCTTCAAGCTCAGCTATTTCATTAGTATCATTTATGGCATTAGTACCTATAGTGATCTCCATCCCTGGATCAAAAATGACTGGATGTTTTACATAGATTAAATCCCCCAGATTCCATAAATCATTAGGTACAATGATATGATCATATCCTTATCAGTGGTTTCTAGAATGGAAAGAGATTAAATGTTGTACTTCAGGGGAAATTACAAGATTTAGGTTCATAGTAATAACAAGTCAAAAAATTTTGTGGTATAATATGTTTATATTTAATTAATGGGGATGTATTTTTTGATTACTGTGATATGAACTCCAATTATTTGTACACACTAATCTATTATTTCATATATAATGTGTACAATATTCTTGTTCACATAGAGATGGCTATACTATATTTAGCTTGAGGTTTCATGTATGAAATAATCATAAACTACGATTTGATGCTACTTTAACATTTCTTACGAGGATATATCTGATGATTGTGGACATAAGAATACAAAAACATCCTCAAAATTTATGGATATTATTCTATTTTGGAAATGGTGAAATTCCTATATTTTCCATAAAGATTCTATAATGATGATGAATATTAGGTTATGCTTTATTGTGATAGATACCTTTATATAGATCAATGGTGAATTGACTCCTTCCCAATCATGATGGATTGAAAGATATTGATTTTAATAGATGATGATTATATGGGGTCCAAAATTTTTATTACAGAGTATCAAAATGACATCTCGAATAATGTTGAGACCCTACCCTATCAAAATTATATATTTTTTTTTTAAAATAGTTATTCTTACGATTCCCTGCTATATTGATTTATCCATATATAATAGACACATCGTAGTTACATGACCAACATATTAATGATGAAAATAATATATTGTGAGGATTAATTTGGATTAAGATGTTAGTGATATAGCTCATATTATAAAGAAGGTTGTTGGTATTTTATGTATTTATATCATTTATCATCATTTTAATTATGAGTAATTGAATAAATAGTATATTATCCAATGGATTAACATTTTATTCCGTCATTCAAATTGAGATAAGTGGTTCAATATGATCTATTTTTAGTGATGATAATTTCAAATGTCTGTGAAGGATAATGATACATTGAAGGATATTTTTTATATTTATATGGGAATTATTTGTTTTTTATCATTTCATATGATGCAATAATTGTAAAATTAATGTTTATAATAGTAATGGGTATATAGTTTTGTGTGTTCCTAGATCAGTCATTGGTTTTGTTAATTGAAAACAACCTAATGTTATCTATGTAAGAGAGAGAGGATACTATTCATATAAGAGATGTATCATATGTTTACATTCAAAAAAAACTATTCAAGAAGATATCTATGTGTAAGATCATGGATAATTTGGTCTATTTCATGAGTCATGGTTTTTTTCATCAAAAGGAATCCTTGGATCTTTCAATGATTACAATAACTCATTCATGGAAATCATCCATAAATGTTTCATATTTGTAGTGTTTCCTTTCTATTACATTAAGAATATGAGGGTAAAAAATTACTTATCCCTTTTGGGAACTCCTATGAGTGTTTTTATTACAATAGAAATGGAATTTCTATAGAGTTACATGTGTCCTGATGCATTTAAGTATCAGAAGGAGAATCTTTTTACCTCTCATGTTCTTCATTTTCGACAGGTAGGAATTACTTTCAAAATCTATTAGAAAACATTAATAATATATTTTGATTAATTTAAATAAAATATAAAGCATTCAAAAAATACGTGAATAGTTTATTATGACCTCCTAAATGTAATTATCCACTAATTATTGCAAACAATATATGTTCTTTTGACTATGTTGTTTTTTGTGGAGATAACCCATTGGTGATCATATTTTGGAAATCCCATATCACAAGAGTGTGATGTATTCCTTTTAACATTTTGAAAAGATTTATTTTAATTATTGGAATGGTATTAATATATGATTATTAGATCATGATTACATACAAATTATAGAAATAATAACGATTCCTCTAATTTATTTGGTTTAAATTTCGGGTGTAATGTTGTGTATGTGTTTAGAGACACGTGCATAGTGATAGGGGATATTTATATAATATACATTGTGATGGAAGAAACATATGGTTGATGGTTTCCTAATTAGAAAATTGTGTATTTATCATTATTTTAGAAAATATATGGGTCATAAGTAGCAGTTTATGAGTTAGAGTTTTTATGAGATTTAGTTTTTTATGTTGATGCATTAGAGGACTTGTCTGATCATAGGAAACATCATTTTTATGGGACACACTTTATTCCTAAATAAATGAATTAATACATAATTAGTATGATTAAGATTTCTTTGTGGGTGGTATATCATGTTGAGGTAATTAGGTTTCATTCCATGTGATTAATGATTGGGTAATAAAGAATGAATAAATCATTGAGATAGTTTATATCTTGGTGTATTGTTCTCTAAATTATTTCCATTTGGATTATTTCGGTATATTGATGTCACTAATTGGATGAGGGAGGAAATATTTATGGACTACACTAATAGTTTTACTCAATCTCATGGAGGATGTGATGTGATAGGGTAGATTGAATACCACATGTTTATATTATCTGACCTTATAGATATTACAGATTCATGGTGAGTGGATGTCTTGTTGATTCTATATAATAATGATGAGATTATTTCATAGATGGTTAAAAAGAAATCCATATGTAATCTAAAAATTTGGTTCATTACGAATGTTTTTTGAGGCCACAAGTATAATTTTGGGGATCATATTATCATTAGGACATTGTTTCATCAGCATACATATATTTATATAAATAAATGATATCATTGTTTTTTAGAAAATAGTTTGAAGTTGTAATCTTTATATTTGAGGTTCATGTGTGTAGCACCAGACCTTTGTGGTGTTTTTTTAAAATAGTAATTATCACTCGACTATAGGAATGCCACTATTCGAATCCCTTAATGACTGAACATTATGATCTCTCTTTTCTTAGTCCATAAATGAATAATTATATATTTTTTATAATAAATATTTTCAAAGAATTGATAAAAAGAAATAAAATATCCGTAAGCAAATAATTTTAGTATAATATAATAAAAAAACAATTATGGGCATAAGAGTAGGCCATAATTGTTTGAAATTGGATATCGTGAATTTTTAAAAGTATTAATTCATCATGGGGGTTAATGTTTTAGTCATTAGAGTAAGATTTCTCTTTATTTGTTGCACATTTCACTTTATATATGTATATTGAAGATGTTCACATCATTTTTCACTTTCCCAATATATAAGCTAGATTGATGATTTATTCCATGTGATATAGAATCATTTTTATCATTATCATGATTATTACATAGTTTATTTGGTTTGGTTGGATTATTAGAATGTTGAGAATTTTTAGGACTAGCCAATGGAGATCTAGGGATGATAGGAGAAGGTGTTTCACTTATTTATCACTCCATTTAGTTTCATCTCATGGTGGTGCGATTTGTTATAAGAGGAATCTTGGGCGAAATATTTTCTAATTAAAGATCAATAACCCACATTGGTCATTATTTGATATTACTAAATTAATAGTATAACCATTATCCTTTATTATTTTATGATGATATTATTAGAATGTGTTAATTCATATCTCATCTATTGTGTCTGTTTTGTTCCAGATGTAGGTAGATCCATGATATTTTCTTCATGAGGTGGTTATTGAATACATGTTCCATTCATTCCCGGTTTTATTATAAATACTCATGGATGATAATTTTTTGAGATTTATTTGATTTTAGTTACCTAGATTTATAAAAATTACTATTTCAATTTCATTCAGGAATGGATGTTTCAAGATAGAAATTAGAGTTGTTTCAATTTCTATAGATTTGTTTCAGTAATTATAAATTTAATTTATTTTATATTTAACTTTGTGTTGGAATGATTCCCCAAAAATGGTTAACTCATACACTAATACATAGATATTTTTTATTATATTGTATTAATATTTATTCATATGTGTGAGGGTAGATTTTTTTTTCAATATATATAATATTACATAGAAGAATCTATTTGGATGGATTCATTTTTTGAATTTTTATCATATTCTGACAATGAGGTACCAAAACTCATGTTAAGTGGTTGTCATAATTTATAGACACTCATGAGTGTATTAATATGAGTATATTCACAACAGATTCTTCTACATAGTCTCCATTGTTTATGATCAGCCAACTTTAATGATGGTCTTCACATAATTGTGTTTTGAGTTGATTGAGGTGGGAGATGTGCACTGTGATGAGTGAAATGAATTGTATGGAAATTTTCATTTAAATTTTACCTAATGTTTTTTCCATTGTAGATAATAGAGTGTTTATATAATCCTATGTTTTATATTCATGTTCTTTATACGGTATGCTCATTTTTAAAATAATGGGGGAAAATAGTGTACTGGAGCTCCACATGTGGCAGGACACAATGTTTTGGGTAAAAACAAGGGGGTAGGATGTGGATGGGGAGGGGATTTATCTCTTAGTCATGGTACGTGACATTGTTTCATACTAGTATTATAAAATGTCTTATAAACCATAGTTTTTTTGTTTTAAATTAAATGATATATATGAGATTGATAATATTTCTAAGATTCATGGTTTCAAACAGTCACAAACACTATAGAAATAGAGTATTAATTATACTAGAGTCAATGAATCTGTAGTGTGATTACTTTTCAATGGTGGAAGAAATTTGGGATTCAACTATAAATAAGTATTCAAGACACCATTGGATATATTTTCTATCTCTACTCTTTATCCATTTCCATCACACATGACTTTATCTACCGTCCATCCACCTGTCTTGAAAGAAAAAAGCATTGGCCTCATTCAAATCAATCTATTTGATAAATGTAATACATGTTCCCATCATATTATTATATTATTGTGTTATATTTTCTTCAATAGTATCATTGTAAATGGGTCCCTCTATTCTAGGGTAATGTCTCATGACTCGACCCAAGATGGGTATCGATCCACAACAACCCCAATCCCACCAATATAGGCTTGGAGTGGTGAGATGCATCGAAGGAATAAAAAACTCATAGAGGCCCTCTCATAAGTACATGAATGAAAACATATAGTAATATCAATGAAAAAGAGATGATTGAAGGAATAAAAGATTAAAAACTATTATAAATTAAACCAAGTATGCATTAATGTCTTGATAATACAAAAGTAAGGTAGTGTAAATTGAAATGTAAAGAATCAAAATACACGCCCAACCGAAAATATGTGCAAACAAGAAAATACTAGAAAATTAAATTTTTGAGTGATCCTAGATCCTAAATCCCAAGATATGACCAATCGTATATGGTCTACATTACCCAATACCCCTATGGTCCTTTGATGTGATGGTTGACCTATCTATAGTCTATAGAAGGAATGATACAGGTGGGTAAATCCCATGAAGAGGGGAGTATATACCTACCTAGTAGGACACCTAGAAACCTAATGGGGGATATGTAATAGAAATAAGAGGAAAAGAAATAAATTATATAAGAAATGTTACAATGAAATAGAACTAATCAATAGAAAATAGAGTGAAAGTATTCTCGTCCAAACACAAGAAGATAAACATAGTGATAAGATAAACTACCCATCAAGCCATTTCCACTTATTATATGAGTTTAGAATCATCCATTCATATTAATATGCACATGGAAAGTATATGGAATACATTGCGTGTCATCTCTACTCCAATACGGAGTTAAACAAAATCCATGGTGTTAGCACAAAGGAAGAATATATATATTATCAATAAAAGAAACCAAAACCATAGTGTAATGGGATCTCCATCTCACAGCTCAACCCATGAAGCAGAGTATCCAATATTCTAAAATTATTTCTATGATTCCATGAATCTCTCATGTTTTCTCCGAAGTAACCATACATTTCAAACCACACCCCATCACTGTACTGCATAGCTGAGTGGGAACAAACTCAACGTAGATGATCCATACCCTAGTATGTCAGGGGGTTCCACTATGTTTTCCATCAAGGACGCCACTGTCCAGCTATGCTAGAGGTTCAAATATGTATCTATCAAGGATGCCATATCCAAGATATGCTATAGTATTATCCCGGTATCCGTCGAGGACTCCACTTCCCACATATATGGGAGGGTCAAATGGTTATCTATTATGGATGAAACATCAAACTATGATGGATGGTCAACCTGAAAACTTTCAAGGATACCCCTACCCAAATATTTTGGGGGTTCAACACGGTATTAATCAAGGTCGCCACTCCCAAATATACAAGAGTATTGCCTTAGTATCCATAGAGGACACAATTTCTTATCTACCCTGGAGGGTCAACTCAGTATACATCGTGGAATCCACTACCCTGATATTCATGGTTGTCAAACTCGGTATCCATATAGTATTCAACCAACTGGCTATGCTAGTTATCCAACTCAATATCCCTTCAGTATATAACTACTCAACTATGATGGAGGGTCAACTTATAATATGTTCAGGATTCCGCTTCCTAGTTTAGATTGAGGGTCAACTCAATATTCATCAAGGAATCCATTTCCTGGTTATACTAAAGAGTCATATAAGTATTTTTTCATATTTCCACTACCCAAAGATGCGAGAGAGTTAACTCAATATCCATCTAAGATGCCACATACAAACTCTACTGGAGGGTTAACTTGCAATGATCATTGATGAAATACACTACCCATCCATGTTAGAGGGCACCGTTTGGAAAGGTTGTCACGATCAGGAGTGATCAATGCCAATGAAGAATGTTTCATTATTTTATATCATTCCCAAATGATTCCACATCATTTAATCTAATATACAACCAATGGAAGCATCATGTTTCACATGAAACAAAACTTATGATGGGACACTCGAGGGCCAAAAATTTGAGTTCTAATGAAGGAGAAACGTAGATTCGAAGATCCTGAAACTAATATATACATGATGTGTGAGGGGAACCACATGATGTTTGATCCCATTCAACTACCTTTTCATGACTCTAGACAGCAAAAAGATATCTTTCTATGTATTAACACATTCAGTATATGTGGAAGACACAACCGGTATAGACTAACCAAGTCTGAGGTCGTGTCCTGCTGGCTATGACCATATATCAGATCCCATGTCTTTGTACTTTAGTACATGGACATGAAATTTTACATGATTTACCACCCTTGTGACCCATCACATGAGTTCCCAACTATGTAAGGGGTATACGACATGTAGGAGCAGTTACACACCCTATAATCATTATGTTTTCCCAAAACCTAGCTGCTTCCATTCAGTGGAATAAAACTCATTTGTTCGTCTTTTAACATGGTATGAGGTCAGTTTTTTTTCAGAATACTAGATCTTTTCTCAATCATTGAATCATTCTATTTATCCTTATATTTCATCCTATATTTAGGCAAAAAAATAATGTGTAGCAATGGTTGTGGATCCCAGCTATTGCTCGTTGGAAAACAACATATGTGCATTCATGGGGGTTTCACTGCTCGAACCGAATATATCAAAGGATTCAATAAAATGATTTCAAGATCTCAAACCATAGAAAATATCATCTAATCATTGAAAAATCCGGATTTATGCTATGATTTTTGATCTATTCCTCATACAAGTTTCTGTTGTAGTTCTAGGGGTCCGATCGGGATCGGTGTTGCCCGACAAGGTCAAACCTAGACCGAGGGAGCCATTCAATTATAGACATAAATAAGCAAGTGTGAAATGGGGGAAAACCCATGTTTTAGACATCGTTGGCCCACCATTCATGTCCAAAGATCAAAAAGTGGAAAAAGGGTTAGAAAACAATTAAAAATAAACAAGTTTATGTTCCTAAGAACATGGAATAGGATAATAATTAGAGTATATCCATGAACAAATATGGATATACAAAATCAATGTAATAAATGTCTTAAAACAACAATACAAGGTAATAACCTTGTTTCTGAATTGATATATGATGAAGAACCCATCTTCCAATAATTTGGAGGAATTTTTTGTGTTCGTTGAATCCTAATATGATTCAATCCAACAATTTTCCATCGTCTGATGAGATTCGCCAATAGATAGAGGAAGAGAGCGTCATTACCGATTCAAAAATTATAAGGATAACCCTAATAATTTATCCATGAGGATATGTGTATATTATATAACCTAGTCAAAAATATTAAATAAAATTACTTTAATTAAATAATTTATTATTTTCCTGAACATACTGTCAAAGAGAAAGAAAGTTGAACACCCCATGCTGACCCATTTTACATCACCCCTAGGGTAAACACGACATTCCATAATCAACCACGTTATCATATATATGATATGAACTATATTTTAATATTAATATTATTATATTTAATAATATTTGTGTGTGAAATATAAAATATATTTTATATTTTTATAAAATTAATTTTGGGAATAACGGGCCCTGGGATCATGTGTCTTCTTAGTACCTAGATATGGAAATATATATAGAAATATTTCCATGTTTTACAAGGAAACAATATGGTTCTACATCATTATATTATTTAATATTTTCTTCCATGAATGTAAATACTAGGAAAACAACTCATGATAATAAACCCACACCTGGCTCTCCTGCTCCAATGAGCTCTTCTACACATTCCCATGCTACCAGAACACGGAGACCAAGGGGATGGTTCATCCACATAGTTTCCTCTCATGGAGATCCTCAATTTACATTATGTGATTCATAATGGTTAATTGATCCATGATATATAGCTTTCCTAGTGGATAACATGCATGGGGTATTTCACGTACCCACTTAGTTGCGAAAAATGGAAAAAATCATGCACCCACTCTAGCTATGAGGGTAGGGTAAGATGGTAAGTAAAATTTCCTACCCTCTATATGATTGAAAATGGACCAATGAACCTAATGGATAACATTACTCCCCGATCAACCCTCCATATTAATCATCATGTGGATACTATCAGGAAAACATAGTCTCCATACACTAACTCCATGTGCCTACAATGTTTCTCTTTGTAATGTTTTTTCTGCTCTGGGTCATCCTCATCTGCTCTTGGATGACCTGGACCTTCTCCATCATCACCTGCATCATCTCCAGGCTCACAAGATTTAAGTCTCCAATATAAGCACAACACATGGGGGAAATTCAATGTCTCCCATATATGGTGTCAAAAGGATCCATGAAAATGGTAAATTTGTATCTGTTGTTTTACCCAAACTCTAACAAGGGTTGGTGATCCTCCTAGATCTGACCAATGTCTAACACACAAGTACTCAACATATAATCCACCTCCAAGATAGTGTACTCGTTATTCCAATCAGTCTGTGGTTGAATGGATGTACTCATATTTACCTGTGTCCAGAATTTCATTTATAGGCCTCTCCACAATCATGAAGTAAACCGAAGGTCACGATCAAAGACAATCATCAAGGGAACCCCATGAAGGATAACGATCACTTGAATGTACAACTTCCCCAAACACTACACCAAAATGTACACCCTGATAGCTAGGAAGTGTGCTGACATAATGATTCTGTTAACTATCACCCAGATGGAATCATGGGCCTACACTGTGTGTAGAAAACCTATAGAAAAGTCTATGTATATATCATCCTAGTTACACACTAGGATCTCAAGGGAATTCAACAATCCTTCCAAAACATGGGGATAATACTTTACCAATTGATTGGTGAGCCACCGAGATAAAAAATCAACTACAATTCATATCATGTTAGACAAAAAAACGACACTGAAGGACTCTGTACATATTCCCTACATCTTGATGTATAAATAGGGGACAAGTGTGGAACTCTCGTATCACCTCCTCCCGTTTCTTGTCTGGAACCACTGTTCTCCAATGGAACAAGATGATGTGATTCACTCTTCTAGAATACCTATCTAGTGAGTCACTTGTGGATATATGATCACATAAGACCTTTTAGTATATGTATCATAGTTGGTAATTTCTCACAAGCTAAAGATGATAAGGAGTCAACACCATTGACTAAAGAAATGTTGTAACCTGTTTCTCCACCAGGGCCATTTGTGGGGAAGATAACTACTCCAAAGCATCCCAAACTACACGAGACTAAGAATTCATGCTACGTTCATCTACTACAACATTTCCATTCTGTAGAGTATATACTATTTAAAACTCATTGTCATGTAGGAACTCTATCTAGTGTCACAGTATTAGGTTATGGTCTCTCTTTGTGAATACATACTTGAGACTACAGTAGTCTGAGTAAGCCAAAAAGAAGTCCCCGGAAGGTTGTGTTTTCACATCCTAAGGATAAAGACTACACCTGTCAGCTCTAGGTCACGACTCACCTATCTATACTTTTTTATATCAACTTCCTCAACCCGTATGTGATAACTTCTAACCACTGCATCAACACATAGTAGAGTGTAGCTCTAGAGGCATCAAAAAACCCTATAAACCCAAAATCCATCCACTAGTAGTATCGAAACTATTTCGCTCATTATCCATAGCCTCAAACCCTTAAGGTCCCTCTAGAACTTCAAAATCTAGGTAAACAATTGTAATGTCCCGGTTCCAGAAACCACCCAGAGACGCCCCATACAAGGTTGGTCACATGGCCATAGGCGCATTTCCCAAAATGCCAGAGGCTGTAGACTAGCAGCGAGGGATTTTGGCATGATATTGGGGAAACGATTCCCTCATTTGGAAGTAGTAACACAGCAGAAGTAAACAACATGCAATACCGGAAGTAGTAATAATCCATACAAAGGTATATAGTGGAAGACTAGAAATAATAAACTAGAGCACATATATATAAATGATTCATGATCCATATGTCTTGGAAAGCATCCAAGAAAGTCACAATGCTAGAATAAAAACAATGCTAAACAAAGTAAAAAGAAAACAAACAAACAGTTCCTTAGAATCACAAGCCATAGCATGGTCCCATGCGCTCCAGCTCCACAACAAATCAAGTACCTGAATTAGAAGTGTGTTTTCCCTTATCTATACCTGCAGCAACATAATTTATTTGGGCCCAAAAGCATGGCCCAAAAATGGTGTGAGACTAAATCACAGTAGGCAACTACCACAAGATCTATGCTGAATAGTCAATGAAAACATGGAAGGTAAAGTACAGAAGGTAATAAACAATGAAGTACTCAGTAGTAAAAAAACCACAATTTCAAAGAATTAAAATAACCACATAACATGAAATAGCTAATAAAAACAGATAAACACAATAGGTAACCCTCTGGGAAGTACCCACAGCCTATCCCCTCTTTTCCTACCTAACAACACATGCAAGAAGCTAAACAGAAGGTAAACCTCCGGGAAGTACTCACAACCTCTCCCCTCTGGTCCTACCTAACATGTACAAGAAACCCTCTGGGAATTACACTCTGTCTAACCCTTCTATTTCAGCTTTAACAAAGACACTCTGAGGAATCAATCATTGTCAATTCCTCTTATAGTATCGTATTGGCATCTAAATGTGATCTAGGGAAGCACTTACATCACATTCCCTTTGTGACCCATGTCAAGGAACTACAGACACCCTGTGGATTAACACAACATCAATTCCCCCTATGGTCTCATATTGTAAGTAAAATAGACACTCTGGAGAAGCCCTCAATGTCCATTCTCCGTATAGTCTATACCCCAGTCTCTCAAGGACCTATGTTAGTCAAGAATGTGTAGCAGCACATAACAGCCAAGGTAAACCTCATGAACAACTTGGCTAGCATTCTATAGAATAACAGCCCAACAAAACAACAGTTAAACCATCCTACAAAACTTGGAATGGGAAAGTAAACAATATCCTAACAGGAAAACATGATCCAAAGGTCAATACAAGAGAAACATGTATGGGAAACACATAAAAATCACAAAAAATTTCCCTATTCACATTCAATTATCATCTACTCCAGCATACAAGCATTGTGGCAAAAAAAATAGGGCTAAAACCATAAACACGCAATACCCCATTCATGGGTATTGGGAAAAATTGCACATATAACTGATAGAAATCTTATAGAAAAAAAACCACCAAACTCGACGTTATGAGATATCTATATGTGAACCTTGAGGATAGAATCACCTCATAATGGCAAAGATATACAAAAACATCTAAAAAATTCAATAGATGATTACTTGAGAATGAAGAGGAATCATGAAACGAGGATCAAGAATAAGTGAGAGATTACTGAGGCGATCTATGAACAATCAATGGCGGAGGAATCGGATATTCAACGGAGGCTTTGGGGCTCAGAGAAGGATCACAGTCTTACGGGTTCTCTCAGACAAATGAGACCCAGAAGAATGGAATTCAATCCGTCAGATGTGAACCCAGGGAATTTAATGAAAAAAAGAATGTACACAACATGTACTTTTGATGTACACGGTGTGTACATTCCATTTCCATACCCCGCATTAGGCAGCCTCCAGATCATCCCAACATGGTCGTGTGCATGGCCGCTACACAGTGTGTACTCAGAATTTACACGACACGTACTTTGAAAATTTCATGAAATTCTCCATTTTCTCAAAAATGATCAGAAGAAGGAAACGTACCTGAAAAGAAGGTTTGGGTTCTTAAAAACTTTCCCCCATTAATAAATTCATCCCCGAATTTCCCTAACAAGGCTACATAGAAGAACATACACCAAACAGCTCCCACCACTACGATAGTACATCTACCTCCCTCCCCCAAGTCTCATCATGTACTCGCACAAGCTACAAAATAACCTGTACCAGAAGAACAGACCGACCACAATGAACCTTCGAAATTCAATCCAAAATCTGGATAGGATGCTCCTCAAAGGATGCATCCACGTCCAACTAATCCTACTCGGGTTGGAAGATGTGAGATGTGTCTGAGAAGTAACGCTGAAGCTGAGAAACGAAGAAGACGTTGTGCATAGACCGGTACCTCTGGGGTAACTACAACCGATAGGAAACTGGCCCAAATCTCTCCAACGCCTCAAATAGCCCGACGTACCTCCCTGAAAGCTTACCATGTCTCTTAATTCTATTGTGTCCCAACCTCAGTGTGACAGGTAGGAAAACCTGATCCCTAACCTCGAACTCTGGAGGTCTTCTCTGCTGATCAACATAAGACTTCTGTAGAGATTGCGTAGTAGCCATCCTCTTCTGAATCAACTCTATCTACTATATGGTCTCCTGCACAAGACGAGGTCCTTACAAAGCTACCTCTACTAACTCTAGCAAACATAAGGGTGATCTGCAAGGCCTACCTTACAAAGCCTCAGAAGGTTCCATCTGAATAGTTTCTTGAAAACTATTGTTCTAGGTAGAATCTACAAGATGTATATGCCTCTCCCAAGAACCTCCAAAATCTAAAATTCATGCTCAGAGCATGTCCTCATGCACCTGAATCATACACTGGGACTAACCATATATCTGGGGATGGTAAGCTGTACTCAAAAGTACCTGTGTACCCAAGGCCATATGAAGCCCCTACCAAACCCGAGAAGTAATACATTCATCTTGGTCAGAAAACAATGGAGTGTGGAACTCCATGCAGACAAACATTCTCACTAATTTACAGCTGTCTCATCTCATCAACACTGATGGTCTCCTTGATCGGTAAAAATTGAGCAACCATCGTGAGTTTGTCAATGATAACCAAAACAGCATAATTCCCTCGAGGCGGCCACAGTAAACCTATCACGCAATCCATCGAGACATCATTACACATCAACTTGGGAATGGGTATCTGCTGCAAGAGCTCTGCTGGTCACTGATTCTCCACCTTCACCTACTGACAGGTGGAACACCTCATGAAAAAAATCAGAAATATCTCTCTTCATACCTGGCCACCAATACTGACAGTGTATATCACGATACATCTTGGTGATGCCAGGATGAACTGCAATAACTAAGGAATGAATGTCCTGCATCAGATCCACGCATATGTCTTCACAAACCCATACACGCCCTTCGAAATGCAAGATCTCATCCCTACCTATGGTCCATACAGAAATAGTGCCCTCTCCAGACACGTTCTCCCATAGGACTAGGCCTTCTGAATCTGATAGCTGCCTCATTCTCACTCGATCAATAAGAGTATAGGTAACAGCTACCGAAGATAGAAACGTCTACCCCTCTCTTTCATGCACCTCCAAATGCATATCAAAGAACAGATCCATAAGATTAATCTCACTACTTTACTCCTAAACTGCCTATATCTTAGTCCTCCTACATAGTGCATCAGCCACTACATTGTCTTTACTAGGCGTATAGGCATGTATGACGTCAAAATACTGAAGATACTCGACCCACATTCGCTGTCTCAAATTCAGATCTCACTATGTGAATATATACGTGAGACATTTGTGGTCCGTACAAACCACAAAATGCTATCCCAGCGGATAATATCTCCAACATCGAAAGGTATGCACAACAGCTGCAAACTCGAGATCGTGCATTGGGTAATTTCTCTCATGTGGTGGAAATTTATGTGACACGTACACAATGACTCCTACCCCTTGCAAAAGCACAGATCCCAGCCTGATAAATGAAGAATCAAAATACATAGTATATCTCTTTCCCGGCTCCAGAAAGACTAGTATCGGTGCTGAAGTCAACCTCCCCTTCATCTCTTGAAAGATTGACTCGCAAAAAGATGACGACAAGAACATCACACACTTCATAGCCAGAATCATCAGTGGTGCTGCTATGCATGAAAAGTCCCGTCTTAATTGTATGTAGTATCCATCCAGCCCTATAGAACTCCGTACCACAAATACATTCTTCAGCTGCTCCCAGAAAACTAATTCTATCACTTTCTCTAGGTCAACTCATACTCCTTTCATTGAGATAACATGACCCAATAAGTGAATCTAATCCATCCAAAAGTGACATTTTGAGATCATAGAATATAATAGATTCTCTCTAAGTGTGCTCAAAATGATCTCAAGATGGGTAGCATGGTTGTGCTGAGTGTGAGAGTAAACCTAGATATCATCCATGAAGACCACCATGATAGAATAAAAATATGGATGCTACACTCGGTTCATCAGTGCCATGATACCTACAGGTGCGTTTAGGAGACCGAACGATATAACCATATACTCATATAGACAATACCAGTTCTATAGGGCTGTAAGAGGTATATCAAATGGTCTAATGTGAAACTGATGATAACTGGATCTCAAGTAAATTTTTGAGAACACCCGGGCTCCTCAAAGCTGAACAATGAGATCATCAAACAGGGGAAAGGGATATCAGTTCTTGACAGTCAACTGGTTCAACATTCGATAATACACACAAAGTATGAGGGTGTCGTCCGCCTTCTTTTCAAACTGGATAGGTGAACCCCAAGGAGAAGTACTGGGTCAAATGAAACCCTATTCCTGCAACTCCTCCAACTACTTATTAAGCTCTTGCAACTCGGGTGTAGCCATCCTATAAGGAGGAATAGACAACAGTGCCACCCCGGACACAATATCAATAAAAAAATTACACCTCAGGCTCCAGAGGCAAACTTGAAAAGTCCTCTTGAAAGACGTCCCTGAAATGATCCACCACTAAAGGAAAGACTAATAGTGAAGTCCCCTAGTCATCCAGAAATAGACCAAAAATCTGGATTGTAACTCCTCCCAACCCATGATGCTCGGGTCTTGCTCTGCCCGCCTGGACATCCCATTCACTCTTATGAAGAAAGGATCCACCCTCTGGTGATGTGAAACTCATTCTACAACGATATAAATCAACGACTTCCTGATAGGGAACTAGCCAGTCCATTCCGAGAATTACATCATATCCTGTCATCTCTAGGACACAAAGTTCCCATAAAAAGTGACACCCACGGACCTCTAGAGGGTACTCCTTACACTAACATACACTCGTCGTTCTAGTTCCCAAAAGAGTGTCTATTGTTAAGATATCAGTAGAATAATAGATGAAAATCCCAAGGCTCTCCAGAACTAATGTAGATATAGAGCGATGGGAAGCCCCTGTATCAAAAAGAGCAGAAGCTTAAACTAAGGCAACTATGATCGTACCTCAAACTGTAGAAGGTCTGAGATCCTTCTCCCACAGGGTCTGCTCCGCTACAGATGTCTGGATGACTCCACGACCCTATGACCATTCCTAACCACTCTGAGCTAATCCACCCTTATGTCACTGCAAACCGGGCGACTGGCTACCATAACCACGACCTCCACCATGGCCTAAATGGCCAGAATAACTGCAGCTCCCAGACTGGTGAGAAAATGGTGGTGATTCTCTTGAATGAGGATTCATTGAAGAACCCCTATCACTAACTTCTAGTGAGAAGATCTGACAGAAGAACTGAAGATGACACATCTTACCGCATGATCGGTACTCCAATGGGTCTATCCGGCTATGTGGACTCATATGCCCGCTCATCCCATAGTGGTAGCACACCACCTGGATACCAGAAGAACTGTCTCGCCTCCTCCGATCACTACACGAAGACTCCCTGCGATGCTTCTTGCTGTTAGTAGGAGTAATACTAACCCGAGATGTCGAGCCTCCCTGGAACACAACTCCAGAATCCCTCAAATTGTGTTCTATGATCATTGTCTGGTTTAATATATAAGTGATAGAAGTCAACCAGAAGATGTTCACCTGCGATCAGATGTTGTTCCTCAAACCATCCTCGAACATACTTGCTAGGAATAACTGATTACCCCCTAGAGTAGGCGTGATATGCTGCATCTTGGTAAAGAGAGAGGAATAATCCATAACAAAAAGAGTACCATGTCCCAGATTCATAATCTCCTGAGCTCGATCGCCCCTCTAGGTCTCAGGAATGAAATAGTCAAAGAAGATGTAATGAAACTCATCCCAATCCATGATCTGTTGTTATCCTGCCTATGATATCACATCCCACCACCTCTTGGTGGAATCCCAAAACATATAGGTAGCGAGCATGACCCTCCTCACTGGAGGCAACTCCATATGCTCGATGATCATAAGAATGGGTTCTAGCCATGACTCTGCAGCATGGGTTCCTCCATACCCTATGAGAGTGGGATGATACTACTACTGGAAGACCTGCGTCAAATCAGCCATCGACAAGGCATGAGGTGGTGGTCCCTGAAAGTTCTACATCATCCTAAAAAATCCTTCCATGAACTATGCATCATCCCCTGTGTCTAGTATAACTGCATGTGCCAAGACCGGCATAACTGGAGGATCTTCTGGAAGCCCTTGATCAACCATATCTGGTTTCTAATCAATTCCTAACAACTGGAGTACAACTAGAGGACTTCTCAGTGGCATGAACCTGAAAGTTCAAGCGCACACCATTGATCAAGATTAACATGGCCTGAAAATTACATGTACATGAAAGGAAAATGGAGGAAGAAAGCATTCATGTTTTAGAAAACTTGACTACACAGCGTGTAAAATTCTTACACAGCTTGTTCACTTAAGCCATTCACATGGGCGTGTACTTCTTCCAAAACTGGTCGTGTAACGCCCATACCACACAGCGTGTTGTCCTAACACATGGCGTGAAATTGAATCATCTCCCCCTACCCATGTACTTATACATGGCTAAGCCACATAGCTCCCCTAATACAAAACTATACCACGTGTTCAAGATAGACACAATTTGTACTAGACAAGCTTCAACTGGCCCATGTTGTTAGTGACATGACCTAACACTCGTCTCACACTACACAGCGTGCTCCAGAAGGACATAGCATGTACGAGAAAGGATAACACCAACCCGGGTTGTTCGTAACACGGACAGGTAACTGAGTTAGACTACACGGTGTGTTTAGACGGCACACGATGTGTATTAGATAAGACTCGGCCAATGTTTTTTGTTATTGACACGGGTGGGCACAGTGTCGACACCACACGACATGTATGGAAGGTACACGACATGTTCACTCAAGGTTTTCACTATCCCATGTCCCTACCCACATGGCCTAAGATACAGCTAGAGACTACACGACATGTACATACGGTATATAGCACATACTTAAGAAAAACAGTGTCTTCCCGAATTAAAGAACACATGGCGTGTAGTTAAAACTACACGACATGTACTTTGGAGTTTTTTGGATAGTAAGCCTCAGAAAATACTCTAGAGCTCCTAAAAACACTGAAACGAACATTGAAGTGCCAAATTTTTATCTTTAAAGTCCCATACTCCACGAAAATCAATTCTTGGAATCCATACATGTTATAAACAACGTAAACCAGGCAATGATCCACCAATTTTCGGTCCCTTAGGGCCCATAAAACATCAAGAAACAATGTTTGGAATCCATTCAACAAAACCTTATAAAAAAACCCTATCAATAATAAGGTATTTTATAAAGGAAACTATCACAACAACATGCATATCTTGCACAACAACTATCACAACAACATGCAATCACTAATGCACCATAAGTGGCATGGAAAAAAATGCATGACATGTGATTTCTAGAAAGTTCCTATATGATGCATGAGATGGAATACCCTCTTCTAATCGGGTTGAGACAGAAATAGAACGTCAATAACATCAACAATAACAACACGATACATGTGTGTCACTAAATGGTGAAAATCGAATCAGCCGTAAAAATTGAAAAACCATTAATATTTCATTAACAAGGTATATTGGATTTTCCCTATACACAGGTTAGCTACTCCCAGGCACAACATATTACTAAGTACCTATTATGTTCTATCCCTCACTAAAGGATCCAGACAGTATGCCAAGAGAAAAGAATCCCTATGATACCACTTTGTATGGTCCCTGTTCCAAAAGCCTCCCAAAGACACCCCATACCTGGTTTGTCACATGGAATAAATAGAATATCCCAAAATGCCAGTGGATGCTGGCTAGCAGCGAGGTCCTTTGGTTTGATAGTGGGGAAATTATTCCCTCATTGGCAGAAGAAACAAAGTTGAAGAAAACAACATGCAATAGTAGAAGAATTAATAATCCATACAAAGGAAAATAGTGGATGAAAAGAAATAATAAACTAGAGAACATATATATAAATGATGCATGATACATATATCTAGGAAAGTAGCTAAGAAACTCACAATGCTGGAATAGAAACAGTACTAAACCATGTACAAAGAAAACATATAAACAATTCCATAGCATCGCATGCCAATGCTTGGTCCCATGCTCTCAAGTTCCACAAAAAAATCAAGTACCTGATGTAGAAGGGAGCTTGCGCTTATCAATACCTACAACAACATAATCCATTTGGGCCCAAAATTATGGGCCAAATTGGGTATGAGACTAAATCCCAGTGGGCAATCACCCCGATATCTGTGCCTAAGAGTATGCGAAAATATGGCAGGTCAAGTATAGAAGGAAGTAAACAGGGAAGTACTCAGCGTTAAACAAACCACAATATCAATGTATTCAAATCACCACATATCATGAAATAGCTATTCAAAACAGATAAACACAATAGGTATACCTCTGAGAAGTACCCGAAGCCTATCCCTTCTGGTCTTACCTAGAAACAAAAGCAAGCATCTAAACACAAGGTATCCCTCTGGCATTTACTAACAACCAATCCCCGCTGGTCCTACCTAACAAGTACAAGAAACCCTCTAGGAAATATACTCAGTCTAACCCATCTGGTTAATCTTATGCATATAATCCTTCAGGAAGCACTCACCATCAATTTCTCCAATAGTTTCGTATCGGTATATAAAGGCCCTCTATAGAAGCACTTTTATCACATTCCCTTTGTGTCCCGCATCGAGGAACTATAGACACTCTGAGGAAGCACTCAATGTCAATTCCCCATGTGGTCTCGCATCGTAATTAAAACAGACACTCCGGAGAATCCCTCAATGTCCATTCTCCTTATGGTCTATAAACTAGGTTCTCATGACCATGTGGAAGTCAACAAAGTGTAAAAGTGTGTAAAAGACAAGGTAAACCACACAAAATACTTGGATAGAAATCTATTTCATAATAGGCTAACAGAACAATAGTCACATCATCCAATAATACTAGGCACGGTAAAGTAAACAGCAGTCTAAAATGAAAACTAGACCCAATTGTCAAAACAGAAAAAACATGCATGGGAAACACAACCAAAGAACATCAATTCACTCTATTCACAATCAATTATCATCTACTCAAGCATACAACCATATAAGGAATAAAAATATGGCTAAAACGATAAATGCGCAATACACCACTAATGGGTATTGGAAAAAATTTCACATATAACTCAAAGACTTCCTACAGAACGGCACAAACCACCTACCTCGATTATAGGAGATTTATATATGTGAACCTAGAGGCTTGAATCATATTATAATTCCAAATATCTACAAAAACATATAAAATGTTCAATAAAGGATAACTTGAGAAAGAAGATGAATCCTGAAATACAGATCAATCAGAAGATAATGCTTACCAAGGAGATCGATGAACAATTGACCACAGTCAAATCAGAGATCGAACGGAGGTTAGGGGGCTAACAGAAGGATCACAGCCATACGTGTTCTCTCGGAAGAACGAGACCTAGAAGAAGGGAGTTCGGTCCGTCAGACGCGACCCCGATGCGTTTAATGAAAAAGAATTAAGTACACGGTGTGTAGTTGAAATATTCATACCCCGCATTAGGCAGCCTTCAGGTCAGCCCCACATGGCCTTGTGCATGGAAGCTACACGGCCAACACACGGCTACCTGGGGTAACCTAGTACACAGTGTGTACTCATAAAGTACATGGCATGTACTTCAAAAATTTCTAGAAATCCCCCTTTCTCTCAAGGACGACCAGTAGAAGGAAACATACCTAACAAAGGTCTGAGTTCTTACAACAACTAGATTTTTTGAGTTAGGGATATCAATGTGGCTACAATGCTGATGAATTCTTCCAAAAATATCATGTATTACACGTCCCTACCAATAATGATACAAGCCTCTGACACACTCATGGGTGGCATCCACGAAATCACTACATTGAGATTTTCTGAGTTAGGGAACAAACCATTCTTAAAAAAGGAATTCCATAGAAATTTAAGCTCATTAATCCAAAAATAGAACCTAGAGATCATTCCATAAAGTGGGTGATCTTAAAAAAATCTAGGACCATCCCCAAGTGATTAGTACACTCTTCCTCATATGTAGAGTAGATGATAATGTAAATGATGAAGAAAATAAAAAACCAGTCCAATGCAACTAGAATACCTGGTTCATCAAATCCATAATCATGAAGGGGGAATTTTTCAAGTCAAAGGGCGTCACTAAGAACTCATAGTGTCTATGACGACATTAGAATACCGAATCTAGAATATCAGCCTCACGAACCCCCAATTGATGGTAGCTGGTAGCCAGACCTGAGATCAATCTTTGAGAACCATCTAGAATATCAAAACTAGTAACATTAGGTTTAAATCATGGAAATATGTACCTTTTATTTATCCATTGCTAGTTTAAGTGATTATGATATATAAAAAATCTGTAATATCCCACTAACATTTTACACATTGATGACTGAGCAGTCCAGGGGAGACTCCAGGTCAGATGAAACCATTCCCACAAATGCCCCCAACATTAAACATAGATCTTAGAGATGATCATGGACCATCCAATATGATGATGATGTTATCAAAGTGGTTCTGAGATGAAATTCAATGATAAAATACATCTCCTATCTCAGAGATAGTCCTATAACATTCTTAGGGAACACATCCATGTAATCCTACACAACTGAAGGTACCTAGATTCTTGATGATCTTGTTGAACCAAGGGATATAGTCATTGACATATGGGTGATTGTATGTAGCCTCCTACTTGTAGAACCCACTTTCCCTACCCAAGTATCTCTCTCAATAAGTCTAGAAAAAGATAATCTCATCCCATCAGCATGAAAAAAATGACTTGTTTGTGGTGATAGTTAATCTTGAATTGATGCATGGAATACCAAAACATACCGAAGATGATGGCATAGGGTTCCATCATGATGAGCAAAAGGATTAATGTGATCCTCTCTCTTCCAAGAGATAGCTCACACTATTGGAACATGAATGATACTGATGAATTGTTCCTTATATGAATCTCAAGATGCTAATCCAGGATGATAACCTAAATTAGGAGCTCCATCTATCACACTATATGTATAGATATAGATGAATGGATGAAACCTATTTCTACAAATAAAGATGAAGGAGTAGAGAACACACATATCATAACCCTTATCAACTTATGGACTATAGAATCATAAACCACCAAAGCATGCAGTGGTCCATGGCCCTGAATGCCAACACCCGAAGCCTGATGAGGGACACCTTATGGTGTTGGTGGAAGGATATTTTAGTGACTTCCAACACCCATATCTCATCGTTATCATATTGTAGATTTGACTCCTTAGGGACAACCTTGTATTTTCTTGGCAGATCTTCGATCACGATGCTACCTCGTCCATTGCGGCTCATCATCTATCTTCTAGTGCTTCCCCTTATTCCTAGTCAAACTATATCCTGCTATGTGACCTTGTACATCACAAGAAAAGAAAAAAACTTTTTTTCTTCCCTGTGGCTCGGTACTAACTCTTCACCACACAACCTTTTACTTGATCTTGATCATGGATGGGATTCCTATGCTAAGATCCGGGCACTTGGCGTCAACTAGCTTCCAAAGTGGAATAAGCTCTGTAACAATGAATTGTATCTCCCACTATATAGAATCCATATTAAAGAAATATATCTACCACTCATTCCCACTATAGCACCTCGACATAGGTGGAAATTCCCAAGGGCACTATGATGGCATAAGTATCTTTGAAGAGTCCCTACTCAAACATCCTTGTTCGGAAACAGCCATAATGAAATATGTCAATGGAGTACCACAGAATGTTTATGAACCTCACTGAGTAAAATAATCAATGGTAATCCCTTCCTTATGATGCTCTAGAAGCACTAGAATCCAGACTAAGCGCATATAAGAGGGGTAGTACTTCTCACAGATCAGTTATTGGAAGTCATTCCACTATAGTGCTGACTCATCATGCGTCTACATAAAAAGGATCTACAAATTCCCGTCTACTCTGGGGAGGAGGCTAGCTAATAGTGAAACCACATGATCTATTGAGGGCTGAACAATATTGAAGATACAGAAACTTGACTCCATCTAATTTTGTTCTTCCTAAGGACCTGGCTCACTGAGAATCTTCAGTGGCCATTGGAGCTGGAACACTCATAGTGCACTAAGCCTGCACACATACTTAGACTAATATGTTGGGATGATCTGATTATTTAAAAGTGGAGGTGCTTCTACCTACCCACTTGGAGTAAAGAGATCGTGGGATGGACCTAGAAATGAGGCCTAAATGCACATCAGGTCATCATAATAAAATAGAGCAATTATGCTAACTTGTTACCATTGGGGGCATTCTGGGATTTCTCAAGACATACTATGGTTAGATGAGAATATATATATATATATATAATAGTAATGGGGATTTGACTAAAGAAGGAAGGTAAAAGACTCAATCCAATATGATTCATGCACCATTTTATCCCTTTATCCAATGTCTCTGCATGATGGGTCAACAATATAGTTATCAACGTATTGGTCAATGGAAACATCAAATACTACACCATCACTAGATTCCTTGGCACGACAGCTGCACTCGAGAAACATTGAATCATTTTCCCTAAACCCAACCAAATCCTTATAAGCGGTAGTCAGAACAATATCCAAAGGAATGAACTTTCTCTGATACCGATCTGTCATGACCCAAGAAAATATTGGGCTTGGAACACAACTATCCCAATTCCACTACTATAGGAGCGTTGTAGGTGAATTTTTTTGAAAGTATAACTAAACTCAGGGAGGCCTTTACAAAAGTACCTATATGACCATACACATCAAATATCAATGAAAATGTTTAGAGGGAAATAATAAATTACTAAACATAGCTGTAATGTATAATAGGCATGAATGAACTTCTAGATAGTACAAAAAATATGACAGTTTAAACTGAAATGTAATGGGAAAAAATACACTCCCAACCAGAAATATGTCCCAACTTGAAAAAGTAGAATTATAAATGATTAAGATAGAATAACTCATGAATCCAAATTTATGAACACCATACACAACACCCAATATCCTTAAGCTCCGATGATTCATTGGTTATCCTTTATGTGATCAATATAAGACATGACAAATAAGCTGCTAAAATCTATGAGTAGATGAATTACCTATGGTGTCATTTATAAAAATTGAAAGAGAGTATACTCATCCAACAAGTAAAAGATAAACATGGAATGAATATGGAATATCCCACACATATTCTCTTACATTTGAAAAAGAGTAACCAAATCCAAGATGTGGATATATAGGAAGATTATTTTTTCTCTATCATATAAAACCAAAAAAGATAGTAAGGGGATCCTTAACTCTTAGCTCCTCTCAATAAGAAGAGTATCCAAAAGATACAAAAATCCAAAAATGATGCTCAAAATCTCACCCGTCTTCTTAGAATTTATTGTAAAATTATCAACATTCCTCATCACAATGCCACACAGGTGAGTGGGAACAAACATGAGGTAGAGGACCCAGACTATAGTATTATATTATGTTCCACTATGTAATATATTGAGGAAACCCCTACCAAACTATGTTAGATGGTAAAATTGGTATCTATTGAGGATGACACTAACCAAATATTATATATGGTCAACTCTGCATTCATCGAGGATGCCACTACCTTGTTATGATTGAGTGTCAACTTGTTATCCATTGAGTTCCCCCCAGCCTAGATATGATGGATGGTCTACTCGGCATCCATCGAGGATGCCACTGCTGAGCTATTCTAGATGGTCAACTCAATATCGATTGAGGAAGACACAGATCAGCTACACTGAAGGGTAAACTCAGTATCCGTAGAGTATTCCACTAACAAACTATAATGGAGGGTAAACTATGTATCATCAAGGATGCCACAACCGAGATATGCATGAGGGTTAACTCAATATCTATCGAGGATTCCAACATTGTCAGAGGCTCAACTCAGTATCCATCAAGAACACCACTATCAAAATATGATATAGAAAAAACATTGTAACCGTTGAGGATTATATATCTAATATATGATGTATGGTCAACTAGGTATGGTCACCGAGGAACTCCAGTACACAGCCCTACTATAGGGTACCACTCAGAATGGTTTTGGTGATCCATTTGGATCATTTCCATTATCAGGGGATGCATTATTAGGTGTCATGTCAAAAACAGTTCACATCATATCTCCAAATCCCCAACTGAGGGAACCATTGTATTCAATGTACAAAAACGTCCAAATATGCTACTCCTGGAGAAAATCTGATTTAAAAAAAAGATACAAAGTGTTGATATAATTGGAATGGAACCTAGGGATACATGATGTGTGAGGGGACCCACATGGTGTGTAGTCCCATTCCATTGATTGGTAGTGACCTAATCTAGTATAATCTCCCTTTCCACGTAGCAGTATATGTTGTGTAGGTGGATTATAAGACATGCCTGGACTAAATGGGCCTATGGCCTTGTCCCGCTAGTCATGTCTGTGTACTGAAACTCATGTCCATGTATATTACTACACATCCACGTACATGCACTACTACAAAACAAGCCTTTAACAACACTGGTATTTATCAGAGTTAGAAAAAATCAATAATAAATGGCATATTTATCAGCGCTAAAGAAAACGCTGATAAATTTATACTTTTACCAGTGCTTTTTTAAGGAATGATAAATGAATCCTTTATTAATGCATTATTTTTAGTGATGATAATGGTCTGAATAAATAAAATTATATAATTAAAAAAAACAATAGTATGTTAAAATAAATAATAAATATTTTATAAAATAAATAATTATTTATAAAAAAATAAATTTTTTATACATTATTAAATATTAAGAATTTTATTAATTAGATTATTATGATAATTACTGTTATATATTAGTATATATTAAATATGTAAATATATATTAATCTATTTAAATATGATTTATATATTAAAAAATATTTATTCATTTTACATGAAATAGTCAATTATTTATTGAATAACGATTTATAAAAACAATTAATATGAATTACAAATATTTAATAACTACATAGTACTCGATAGATAATTGAATGTTTATTTATTTTTTAGTTTAACATAAACCAAATGACTATTATATTGATTTCTCATATACGTTAATAATGCATTTTTATATACAATGAATGCACACAAAACATTTACATTTTATCAGAGTTTTTTAATTGTACTTATTCTGATTTTATTCAATATCACTCATTTTTATCATATTTGAATGCACATAAAATTATAAATTAATTAATAATGATAAAAAATATTTATGAAAAATATTTATAAATAAATATATTTATAAATGTACATTTATTATAATTATACAATTATATATTTATGATTATAAATAAATTAATTCTACTAAATGTTTTTATATAATTATTAATAAAATAAAAAAAAATTAAATAATAACTATATTTATAATAATATTACATAAATAATGAATATATTTACTATGTATATTTATTTATTTATTATATATATATGTATAATTATATAAAAATATATAACAATATAAATATTAGTTTTTAAAAAAAATCATATTATTATAAGTAAATAATTATAAAATTATAATAAATATATTTAAAATAGATTATATTAACTATATTTGTATTTATATATATTTATTAGGTATATATAAATATATACAATTATTCATTTGTATTTATAATTATAAATACTTCATCAGCCCTTAATTAATAAGAGATGATAAAAGTATCTTAATCATTACTTTTTTAACACTAATAAAGATGAAGCCATATAAGTGCTAAACATAACACTGATAAAATGAATATTTATCAGCTCTATAACATCATCACTTATAATTCTTTATTTTACCTATGATTTTTTAGCAATGTTATAGACCTACCTTTATCTGCGCTAAAAAACACTGATAAAGAGTACTTTTATCCGCATATATTACATAAGCACTGATAAAAGAACCCATTATCATTGTTTATTTGTAAGCACTGATATAAGTTTCTCGATCTATTTAAAAAAAACTAACCATTTGTGAACCCATCATGATATTAGAATCTTTCCACAGAAGCCACCAGTTTTTGGAGCACCTACTCAATGAATCAAAGCTCTAATCACACCACTTTACTACTTCCAGATGGTTGAACATGTCGACCATAATCGAGTGTTCATTGCATTTAGGGTTTCAAAAGATGTTCTTGGATTTTATTCAACCTAGCGAGGTAGAAAGTCCAATTTTCATTATGTGTATTTGGTTTTGTTTTTGAATTATTCTTCATCGATGTCATTATTTTTCGTTCAGTGATTAAATACTATTTTGATTTTAGATTATTAACAGAATGATTTTTGGATTCGTGGTTTTATTGATTACCAATATATGGACTCTCTCGATATATGTAGTTATTGGTTATGTTTGACACTGAACCTTCAATTTATTCATTTTTATTTTACTAATATGTTTTATATCATCTTAATATTTTTTTCATATATATATATATATAAATGTGTAGAAATTTTCATGTATTATCTTGTTTACTGACTACTGATTTGAGGCATATTTGTGGTTCCATAATGATAACACATATGATGACACATTTAAAAGACACTACCATGGACATACAACTTTAAATGATATTTTTTTGGAACCAAGTTCATGGAGTGATATGAACATTAGTGGTTCCCTAATGATAATATATATGATGACACATTTCATACACACCACATTGGAGATACATCTGTAGATGATATTCTTCAGGAACATTGTTAGTGGAGTGATTTATGATTTTCTGTTAGTTATATGTATCATTGGATCTAGTTCCTCTTAGAATTCACTATTGTCTTTAGTTTTCATATGATGAAGAATCGAAGGGTCCATCCCCTGTTAAGAACCTAAGGATTTATCACATCCAGCCTTCACTTTTGGAATCATTATGGTTCGATTAGTTCATGTTATGTTTCAATATCTTGTTTTTAACTATTTGATTTTTCATATAGAATATAAGTGTGTTTGTATTTGATTTATTATAGGTTTTATCCATGACATGTATGTGTGTGTATATATTTATTAAATCATTTATTTCTATTTTTGTTTATCTATAAAGTATGCATTTATCAGGTAACTATACTTTTTGGTTTTCATGTCCATTGACCCCAAGGGTCATGCTATAATTTCTTTCAACCTCTTTTACTTATGGTTTCTATTGGGGGGGGGGACCTACCATTTGTGGGCTTTTACACCCAAATTATAAAACATCCATTAGTGAAATTGATGTGTGTTACATGCCATAAAATGATATGACATGACGTTGTTTAGGTAATTTAGGCCAGGGTCATTACAATATCCATCTTTCAGTTTACACCTATAATTTTTAGTGATTATATCATTTATTATCTACCTTTATCTCCCCCTCATCATCATATCCTTAGAGATTATTTAATAAAGTGTATCTATCGTTGTACTTATCTTGTATTCTCAAATCAGAGACATAAATAATAACATGATTAATTAAAAATATGATGCATCCTCTATGTGACTTATATATAAATCATTGTCCCCAACACTTTATCTACACTATTGATAATCAGGAATAAAGGATTCTAACACATTTAACTTCAATTATTGGTATACTATAATGTGTTTGTGACTATACTACTTCTAGAAGATTTTACTAGATACGATATCATATTTCTCTAATTTAGATAATAAAGAATGTGATGTAGTCATGTAACTTTCCATTATCTAAAATAATAATAAACTATTTATTACATTTTAATGATTAGTGATTGTGATTTTATTAATGATTATATTATATCTCCCACTAATTTTTCAAATCTCATCAACCCTTATTGTTGAAATTAGAATATATTGGACATTAGATATTCCATTAGAAATGATCCATATTTCCATTCATCGATGTATTAATCCCCTCAAACCAAGATTTATTCATTTTATACAAAATGAACATAAATTTTAGAAAATGAATGAAACTTATTACACTTTAATCAATAGCATTATTCCTCGATCCATTAAACCATTGATCTAGTTGATTGAATGGGAGATTGTTATTTTTTTCATATTTGAGTTTCTTATGACTCCTTTATGTAAAATAATATATTTTCATTTGTTTAGGGGATTTATGTAGGATATGACGTGGAGTAATTATTTTCATAAATTCAATTACACATTTTCAACAACATAAGTAAATTATTTGAAACAATAAAATATTGAGTTTCCATTATTAGAATTATTTATATCTTCCACATTTGATAATGAGTGTATTTGTGTATTTATTTATATATTGTATAAAATTAATCTTTTTTGAACCCAATATAATGGATAGGATCTAAAAATGGATGCATTCTAATTGTTTGAAAAAAAATTATGAAGATGGAGTTAAAGATTTAATAATGTTTGCAAGAGAGGACCCATAAAAAACATCTAAAATCCTATATAGATGTTTATGTTATTTGTATTCAAGAATTATTAGTATGAATGAGATGGAAGAAAATTTCATTTGTGATGGAATAGATAAAAGCTATAAATGATTGACTAAACATGAGAGAAAATGAATGTAGACATCGATTGGCACGATACTATTGTTTATGATTCATTTGATATGAAATCATTAGTTATAGATGATAAATATATCAAGGAATAAATGATAGTGGATATTGGAGATGAACATTGTGATTAGAAGAAGTTCTCTGAGGAGTAAAATAGTTATTCTAAGATAACATTGTACATTGTTTTTACTAAGTAGACAACATTTTTTGGTTTATTGAAATTATATAATTCGATAGCTTGAAATAGATGGAGTGACACCATATTTATAGAAAATATTGGACTTTTGGAATATATGATACTAGAAGCAAATGAAAATTCATGATGAACATATGATTCTAAATGAATGTTATGATCAATGGGAATTATATCTAAAAAATACAAGGTTTTCCTAAGGATTTCATATTTTTTTTCAAGGACCATTAATAACTCATAAATGCTCTAAGTGTGGCACATATTAATACATGAAAAATTAGTCAAGTACTTAAAAAATCTATATAGTACTACCATATCATTCCATGATTTAGAAGACTATATGGATGTCAGGAAACCACAAGACAACAAACATGGCATGTAGAAACAAAAATTGAATATGGGGGTAATTTCATCCAATAGATTTTCCTTAGTGTATTAATATTCGTTATGAGTTTCTTGAATTGGGAGATGATCTGAGAAAAATTCATACTTCATTATCTAGAGATGGAATAAATCCTTTTGGTTTATAGAGTAGTACTCAGAGTACATGGCCCATTATGTTGGTAAATTATAATTTTCCACCATGATTATGCCTGAAGTGAAAACACATTTTTCTATCTTTCATTATATATAGACCAAATCAACCAGGTAATTATATTTAATTCTATTTGGATCCATTGATCAAATATATTATTTTGATGTGGGAAAAAATTGTTAAAATTTAGGATTCTCATTGAAATGAATAATTCTCAATTAGGATCATGTTTTATGGAAGGATAAATGACTTCTCTACCAATGGAAATTTATCAGGCTATAAAATTATAGGAAAATTGGGGTGTCCCATTTGTGAAATATATACATAATATGCTATGTTGATAAATTCTTCAAAGAATATGTTTTTAGGAATCAAAATTCGTTACCTTGAAATTATAAATACAAATCCTAGAACACCATCATTTGATGGGAATACCGAAAAAGACAACACAAAATCTCCAGTAATCAGCGATCAATTGTACAAAAAATTTAAAAAGATTGAAATTGTTTTCAGTAATCCCTTTTAGAAAAACGTTACAGCATCAGGTTGATAGAAAGATCCATTTTCTTTGAATTACTCTATTAGATTATTTTTACGTCAGACATTTTCTTCATGTCATTCATGTAGGAAAAAATGTATTTGATAGTGTTATTGGAATGTTACTAAATGTTAAATTTAAAATGAAATATGGCTTCAAGGATAGGATGGACTAGATTGAAATGCGGCTAAGGGAATTTTTGGCACTAGTGAAGGGTAAAAAGTATAATTTTATTCCTCTAAATGCTTACAATTTATCCAAATAGAAAAAATTTCGATTTTTTCATTTTCCTAAATAGTGAAAAGTTCTACATGGGTATTCATAAAAAAATAAATAATGTCATGTCAGTGACTAATTTGAAGTTACATGGACTAAAATCTCAAAACGGTCATGTTTTTATGCATGATTTAATGCTCGTTTTTTTCTATTGCGTTCTACATCAAAATAAACAACATAAATTAACCAGCCCCTACATCTTATTCAAATCCATATTCAATAAAGTTGTACAATTGGTGATTTTTACCCTCGTGAATTAGGATACTGCAATCATATTATGTGAATTATATATGTTCTTCCCACCATCATTCTTTGATATAATCTATATTAAATGTTTGAAAACTCATATGTGCAATGTCTTCAGTACATGAAGATATTACCAATTCCTTATATGAACAAACTATAATAAAGAAAACCCTTTAGAATTATGTAAAGATAATGTTATGATATAATTTTTCTATTTTACTAAAAAATAATATAATGGAAAGTTGATAAAATTTTCATTATTCCCTGAAGAGTTAGTTTATTTTAAATATTTTTGTCCATGTTTCATTACTTTTAAAGAATAGAAACTCTCTTTTTATTTCTCAATCACTGTGGTAATATTGATGTTTACACAGTAAAATCATTTACAAGATAATTAATGTATTATTTCTTATTTATGTTTAATTAATTTATTTTTTGTGTTAATCACATAATAATTATTTTCTATTAGAAGTAGATTATTTTATTTGAGTTTGGGTGCTCTTTCCATCATTCATGCCATTCTTCTCAAAAAAATCCACATATTTCTTCTCCCTCAAAACCATTTCACCCATATAGTGGTGAATTTATTAGTTTATTTCCAGTTACAACTAATTCCTCTGTAGGAACAGAATGAACATTTTATCTGCTCCGTCATAGTGGTAATCTTGATGATTTCAGAGTAAAATCATTTTCAATAGAATTAATATATTGTTTCATATTTTTTGTTTAATTTATATGTTTTTTTTATTCTCACATTAATTGTTTTCTTATATAATTATTTTCTTTTGATTTATTTGGGAGGCTATATGTATATTTCATGACTTTTTTCAACTAAACATCTACAAAATTCTTATCCCTCATAACCATTTCTCCCCTATAGTGGTTCATTTGTCACATACTTTTAAATTACCTCCACTACCATTGGAGGAAGAGAAAAGACAGTACTATGATCAATTACATAGGTAATCTTGATGTTTTTATTTTAAAATCATTGTCTCTATAAATAATATATTATTTTATTATTTATATTTAATATATTTTTTTTCATATTACTCAAATAATAATTTTTTTCTTATATAGGGGGATTTTTTTATTCACTTTGGGGGTCTCTGTCCATCTATGAGGCCTTTTATCTCCAAAACATCCACATTATTCTTCTCCCTCAAACACTTTCACCCATGTAGTGTGGGAATTTAGAACTTTCTTATATTTCAATCCACTGGTCTATCATAGAGGTAACCTTTATATTTGAATATTAAAATCATTTTCCATATAATTAATATTTAATTTCATATTTATGCCTATTTTTTCATTTTAGAATTACTCAAAATAATTTTTTTCTTATATAGGTGAATTCATATTTTAATTTTAATGTGGTTTTCTCAATGATTTTCATGTAGTGTTCGATGGTTGACCATGAAATCTAATAGAGATCAGTTTAGCATTGATAGTTATAATTGAATTGAGATATTGAGACATGTGGGAATTAGTTGAACCTAAATCCGACATAATATATGACTAGTATGACTCAATTTACTTATTTCTATTTAAAATTTACATTAATTTGTTAAAAAATGAAAACTGACATACTCAAAACAGATCAAACCTCTTCATATTGTTTTTATAAATTAAAAAAATTATTCAAAATTCATGTTTGACATGAATGAATTAGCCACACCTCAATCCAAAACACAATGTGTCCAATATGACCCAATGTTTTCGTTATCAAATTAAAATCAAAATTTGACTTTAAAATGTGTCACTCACTGAATATTGAGAAAACGTGCTATGATTTTTTTTTTATGAAATCGATTCATATTTAATTTATTCATATATTGAATTTGTTTCACATCAAACAGATACATGATGTGATCTATACAAGTTATAGTGTGTGTTTCAGGTTTAAAATGGCATTTTCGTAAAAAAGAAAAGTGACGTACTAAAAACAAAGAAAGCACGTTAATTTTTTTTGATACATTAGGAAAATGATCCATAAGTCGTTTGGGAAGTATAAGAATCATCTGAACCATATTGTGATGTGTGGTGTGATCGGTATGACTCTAAGTGCATCATTATCTAAAATCGACATCAATTTTTGTAAAAAAAAAAGAAAATAACCCAATAAATAGAAAAAATCACATTCATATTGTATTTATACTTTTGGAAAATTATCCATAAGTGATTTAATATTTTCATGAATTAGTCGCACCACAATACAATTCCTGATGTGACTAGTATGACTCTTAGTGTGTGTTTTTTTTAAAATTGACTTCAATTTCTGTAAAATATAATATTGACTTAAAAAAAACTGCGAAAAAAATCACATTGTTTAAATACTATATGAAAATTATTCATAAGTCAATTATGATGTGACGGAATTAGCTGTACCTCAATCTTATACAAAATGTTATCGGTATGAGTCAAGGTATATGTTTCAATTTTAAAATTATATTTTAGTAAAAAATACATGTGACGTACTCAAAACAAATTAGTCACTTTCATATTATTTGGAAACATTAATAAAATGATCCATATTTAATTTGGGATGTTTAGGAATAATTTTAACCTCAATATAAGGCATAATGTGACTTGTATGACTGATAGTGAGTATTTTTATTTAAAATTTTAATCAATTTAAGAATAAAGGTTATCTAACCTATTCTAAACCGAGTAAATGAATTCACATTGTTTAAATATATTATAAAAATTATCCATATTTCATTTGTGATGTTAATAATTACCTCAAATCAATTAAGTACCCAATATGAGCATTATGAGTCAAGGTATGTTTTTCAAATTTAAAATGATATTTTCGTAAAAAATTAAAGTGACATACAGAAAAACAAGAAAACACATTCAGATTACCTTGAAACATTAGAAAAACAATACCTATGTCATGTGGGACGTGATGGAATCAGTCACACATCAATTGGATTCCTGGTGTGACTGGTATGACTCGTAGTATATCTTTTTATTTAAAATTGAAATCATTTTTAGTAAAAAGGCCAAATGGCATACTCAATACCAACTAAGAAAATTCATATTTTTTAAATACATTTATAAAATAAAAAAAATGTCATTTTTGATGGGTAGGAATCATCCAAACAACAATTCGATATATAATGTGATTGGTATGATTCAAAGTTCATGTTTAAATTTTAAAATGGAATTTTATTAAAAATGACAAATGTCATAATTGAAACCGAGAAAAGACATTCATATTGTTTGAATCATTAGGAAAACGATCTATATGTTTTTTTGGGACATTTAGGAATAATTTTCACCTCAATCCAGCATACAGTGTACCCATTATGACTAAAAGTGCATCTTTTTATTTAAAATTATAATCAATTTTAGTAAAATGATCAACTTTCCTCCTCCAAACTGAGAAAACACATTTGGATTATTTTTATATTTTATGAAAACAATACATAATTCATTTTTGAAATATAGGAATCAGTTGAACTTGAATATGATACACTATGTTCCTGGATGAATCAATCTGTCTGTTTTTAGTTTAATATCGACATTTTAGTTCTAAAAGTGTCACTCACTAAAAACCGATCAAACATGCTCATATTTTGTTGATAATTTAGGATAATAATTCATAACAAAATTTTAAGGCATAGGAATATATTTAATTTCAAACAGATACACGATGTGATAGTAATTATCGAAAAGTGTGTGTTTCTATTTTAAAATGATATTTTAGTAAAAATGGAAACTTCCATACTCAAAACCAAGAGAACACATTTAAATTGTTTTGATAATTTAGGAAAATTATCCAAAATTCATTTCAGATATGTTGGAATATTCTTCACCGCAACCTGATGGACGCTGTGACCGTTATAACTCTATGTGCATCTTTGTATTTTAAATTTACATCAATTTTAATAAAATTAACACATTTAGTTAATTAATTTCTTTATATTTTTACTAAAATAAGAATTATTTTCTTATATAAGACCATTATTTTTTTCCAACAAGGTTTTTTATTTTTGACAATTTCAAGATTCAGTTAAGGATGAAAAGATAATTGAACATTAATTTTTTTGAATGTATGTAATAATTTTTATTTTTGCGATTATATAAACCAATGTTTGAAATTTCAATAATACAATGTGTTTTCTTGTGTTTGTTATGTAAATTTCATTTCATTTAAATACTTTATTGGATCTTATTTGTGTTGATATCTGGTGTGTTTCTACTACTACAGTGTTCTGTTATATCACATTATAGTGGTGTTGTAGTGTTCTATTATAGCACCCTACAATATGGCCCTTTTTCAACACTTTTAAATGGTTCTTTTAGTAGTGCTAAATTAAAGAGCTGATGAATGGTTACATTATTAGCAGTTTAAAATGTGTTTATAACAATATCGTTTATCAGCTCTTTGTTTAGTGTAGATTAAAGATCAATTTACTCGCACTTTTTTAGCACTAATAAAAGACCATGGATTTTAACCACACTTATATATTTTGTGATTTTATCGAGCTGATAAATGCCATTTATAGTGCTGTTAAATTCCAATTTTGTAGAAGTGATGGATTTATAGATTGACATGGTTTCCCTCCAAGATGATCCATCACATGGGTTCCCATCTGCGGAAGGGGTACATAGTTTGTATGCTAGCATTAATGTAGTTTCATTT
Organism: Viscum album; assembly: GCA_963277665.1. NCBI lineage: Eukaryota > Viridiplantae > Streptophyta > Magnoliopsida > Santalales > Viscaceae > Viscum > Viscum album. The sequence goes on from OY728137.1 coordinate 2,051,407,433, forward strand.
TCATGTTTCCTTAAACCCTAGCCATTTCCATTGAGGGGGATACACACCATGTGTTCATCCTTGAACATGGTGTAACGTCATGGTTTTAATCCAAATTATATATAAAAAATTTCAAATTGAAGTAGTCCTTACCTCCTTTTATTTCAACCTATCTCCATAAAAAGGATGTATATAGAAAGGGTTTGCAGATCTCATTCATTGCTCACTGGAAACCAGCCTTCGTTCATCTGCGAGGGTTTCATTTCTCGAACCGTTCATCACCAAGGCATCCAAATTTGATTTGAAGAACTCAAAACATTAAAAAGACCATAATCACAAAAAAAATTCTAGATATGTCATAATATCATTAATCAATTCATCTAATGAATTTCCGTGTGGTTTTAAGGATTTGATCAGGTCTGGTAATTCCTAGAAAAGATTCATCAAAATCTATGGGTAAATTTTGTGAGCAACACAATGAAATATTGAATAAAATTACAAAATAATGTTTTAATTAGTTTTTTCTATGTTTTCATGTCCAAAGATCATAAATGGACATCCAGGGATAGAAAAAAATTAAAAATAATCTATTTTCATTACCCAGGTGCAAGAAATCAGCTAACAATTGACACAGATCCATGAATAATGTAGTGTATTCTCAAAAAACCTAATCCATGATTTAAAACACCAATTTTTGAGTTCTTAATGGTTAATGGATTAATCCTTAGTTATGAATGTGTTTTCCAATAATTTTTGAGGAAGACTTTGTGTTCACTACATCTAGATCCGATCTGATCCAGTGATTCATCATCATTTGATCAAATTCCCCAACTAAAGGAGGAATAAAGAATCATTTGATATTATAGGATTACGAGGTTAATGCTAAAAATTTATCAGTGATGTTATCTTTATAACATATCATCAAGGTCAAAATAATTAAATAATTAATTGAATTAAATAATCAATTATTACACTTAATGTACCACTAACGAGTGAGGAGTTTGAACTCCCCACGCTCACCCATGTTATTTCACTCCTTAGGTAAAAACACATTCTAGAATCAACCATGGTCTTATATTTCTAATCACATAAACCATTAATGATTTATCCCATTTTATTTAGGCTGTTGTTTGGGTGAAATATAAAATATATTTGATATTTTTATAAAGGAAATTTCATACACACATGGCCATAGAATAGCATGTCGTATCAATTATTTATCTGAAAATATATACAGAATGATTTAAAGTCTTACAAAACAAAATCAGGTGTCTAAATTATGTCTCATGGAATATATTATAGTGATATTTTTGTGGATAAATTTTATGGTTTTTTCATTTTTGGTCGATGGGTTTTTATCATTGTTCCATCTTCTGTGGTCTCCGAATGTTGATCTACTAATAGGAAAATGGGATCATCTATATATCCCTTTAAATATTCTCATTTTTGAATTTATGATCACATAATTATTATTTTTAATGTCGAATCATGCTATGAAACATAAAAAAATAATTTCAAGGTTGAATTATAATTTTATCTTTTTGTAGACATTTGTTTTTTTAAAATTGATTCATCTTAATTTTATAGATAGTGATGTATATATTTTATGTGAAATTATTACTATATATAGTGTTCAATTTGAAATAAATTTTAAGGATAAAATAATTAAAGAATTATATGATTATTAATTATGGAGGAAATTAAATTGATCATTCTTCTTTCTTGAAATTGATGAAATTTTTATGCAATTCAAAGAGAATCTTTTCCATTAGATCATTGTGAATTATTGAATTTTTCCTTCATGTATAATATTAATTATGAACTAGTGAATACATAACAAATTAAATATAGATGTCAATAAAATGTTATTTTTAGATAAATGATTGAGAATTTACATTCCAACTGTTGTTTGGTAATTTCATGAATTCGTTGATGTTTTGGGTTTAATTTCTATTTGAATGTTTTAGGATGAGAATGAATTTCTACTATGGAGTAAATCATTTTAGATTTTGGTGTCTTTATTTTTTTTGTTTAAATTTTTTTATTGTTATTAAATATGAAATTGAGTATTCACAATATCCTTAGGTTATAGAAGTGAAATTATGTTAGTGATGGAGGGATGGAATTTTTTGACTGAAATGAAGTCAAAGATGACCTAAATGTGGTTTGGATGGTTTGAGAGTTGGGATTCATGAATGCTCAGACATATTATTATACACAAATGGTTTCATTTATCTATGATTGAATAATTTTATTCCTAAATTCTTGATGTAGTTGTGTTGATTAATGAAAATTTCATCTTTTCTTTTAGTAGATAATGAGGAGTCCTAGTGTACCCAACAATTATGGAATGAAAAAATAATTAATAATTTATCATTTGGGATAGGTTGATTGTAATAGAAGACAATATAAATGATATATATATTAGTGGAACCTATAAATTAGTTGAAATTAATTCCTTATAATCATGATTTTTAAATTTATAAATGTAATACGGTTTATGATAACAGGGCCACAATGAATTATTTCATTAAATATAATGTTAAATTTTTACGTGTAGGATGAAAAAGGGTCAAAAAATTCAATTGTAGGATAAAAAATGATGAAAAATATTTGTGGATATTAAAAAAATGATAGTAATTGAAAATTTTAATATGTGGAAATTGTTAATGTTATTATTTAATATTATTGTGTAAATGATTGATTATTAAGATACATGGAAAATTTGATGATATTAGGGTGTCTTTTGAGATGATAACTATATTTAATGTCAATGTTTATTTAGTTTTCATAAATTTGGTTGTGAATGATATGTTCTATATATTTTTAAATTTCATAATATTAAGGATTAGGGTCATTAGAGAAGTTAACACATAAATGTTTTGGTATGTGTTATCTCCAAAATCCTTGTTGGCGATGGAATGGATGGATGACTACACCATTTCCATGAATCTCCCATTATTCGTAGTATGACAAATTTTAATACCTTGTTATTGAGAAGTTAGGATATAATATATAGAATAATGTTGTAGCGACTCAGGTTTTGGCCCTGTCAGACTTTGGAATATTCTTATGAATAATTTCAGAGATAGGCGCGAAGACGGCTTGCGATTCCGAGGCCTGGTGTGCCCAAAATTAATTTTATAAAAATGTTCAATATTTTTAAACTATGTTCGAGGAGAGAATGAGTTATCTCTTAAATGGTAACTCAAATCAGAAATCTGAGGGCACAGTTGCATCCGAAGCGTGTCGTATACCTTAGGCGAGGTGTAAAAGTTACGGGCACGAGCCTGTTGTGAGAGATGTCACCCAGGGGAAAAATTTTCATTTTGAAATAATGACTTAGTGATTTTTATCAATGGTGTTCTTTTCGAATAACATTCGAAAAAGTCTCAGAATAGAAAACTGAGACTCATGTTGAGTTTGAAATGGGGTGTTTTGCCTATGTGTGATAAAAAATAGGTAGGCATGGAGGCTTCAGAATCTGCGACCATCGGTGGCGTTTCAGTTTGTTTTTATAAATTATCTTAAGTGTTCAAATTAAGGGAAATCTCCAATTTTCGTTCTATATTATCTCTCCTATTTCCCTCTTTCTCTATCTCTCAACCATTCATCAGCGTTCTTCTTCGTTCTTCAACTGATTGACGAGTGAACTCCGGCAGATCGAGGTGGGATCACAGCGTGTGCGTCGCCAACGAAGAACGACTGGATAGAGGTAGGCTTTCTGTTGTTTTTCAACTACTTCGACAATTTCATGAGTTTTAAACAACTTCGTAGTTTAAATTCTATAATTATAAAAATATGACGATGGCCAAAAAAACACGGCCATCGTCCGATCCCCGTTCTGAATCCCATTCTTCAGTGTTCTTCACCTGTTCTTCATGGTTTGACCCGGTAATTACATAGAACATCAAAACCTCAACGAATCGACGATCGGAGGCCAGTTATATGATTCCGTCGTCGCAAGGATCATTAATATTCCCACTATTTCAATTTTTTTACGTGAGGAGTCCTGGTAGTCCTCGATAGGGGCCACCGGATCGCCACGGGCGGCGACATGTGGCAGCTGTGGTAGGTGGCGCGTCGACGAGGTCCAGAGTAGTAGCATGAGACTTCAGATGGGCGGTGTCGACTGGTGGTTCTCAGCGTGGAGGCTGCATGAGGCGGACCTCGGAGGGGTTGGTGCAGTGTGGCGGCGTCGGCTGTGGCAGGCGCGGACGGGGACCGGGAGGAGCCGAGCTCGGATGAGCCGATGAGGCGGACATCGGTGTCGGGTGATATAGTGCCAATAGGCACTGGCATCGAGTCTGGGTGGTGGCTTAATCTCGTCGCATTCAGCATGCAGAAGGAAGCCTTGATGCGCTAACCTGGGAGGTAGAGGGAGATTGGACACGTCTTCGAAGGATCCTTGTCGTACGTGGAGAGACCGGCCATCCTGGTTGGGCTTTCAAACAAACCGGGCCACATGGCCCGATGGAGGTGCTAAGGTACACAACGATCTGGGCCGGACCAGTGGATGGGCCGCAGGATGGCAGTTTGGACCGGGCCGATCGCGGTGGACTAGCCTAGTTGGGCCCCCTTGTGTTCAAGGGGGCGTAACTTTTAAACGGCATGTCTGTTCGACGCGCCGTCTATGGCAATGGGTTCATCTCATTGAGATAGTCTTTTGAAGAGGGTTTCAGGGTTTTTGAGTTCTGCACTCGATGGTGGGTGACCCGAAACGCTTTAATATAATAATATTAAATTATTATTAAAGCATGCAACAGATGTACATCGCGAGCCGGACGTCTGATTGACGTGCCGTCATCGGCAGCATGATCTATGTTCTCGTCCATAATTTTCTAGATGGTCTTTCACTGTTCAGGCTAATGATAGGGTTCGGGGCCCATAGGCCCTGGTTTGCACATTTTTTGAGGAAATGTCGCTTTTTCACCCAACGCTTGTTTGGAGTGTGTGAGCACTCATTTCTGTGTTTTTTTCAGAGGGGATCGCAATGGTGAAATCTTCTTGACATGTTGCGGGAGTGTGGTGTGGGCCCCACCTGGGCTGGCTTTAGTTAATAGTACCTTTTCATCGGGTGTCCGTTTGGGATGATCGAGTAGTCGATCACGTGTTTTTTCCGAGGGGATCACAGGGGTATGATGCACTTGATGAGTTTCAGGATCGTAGTGTGGGCCCCACAAGAGCTACCTACGGTGAATAGAATATTTTTCACTGGTTCTTAGTTTCGGGCCAGTAAATAGCCTAACATGAGTGTTTTTCCACGTGGATCGTGATGGTGGCCTCGGTATCTTCCTTAGAGGTGCGTGGTGTGGTGTTGCGGTTGGTCTCTCAGGTTAGCGATGTTTGGACCATCAGTGGCTGAGGTTACTCCCTTGGTTTGTTCCTATGAGGGATCACGCGGCATCACAACCTTAGTATAGGTTTGTGATCCTCCCGATTGGATGTTTAATATGTTAGAGTTGTGGCATATCTCCTGTGGGCCCGGAGTGGGATACTCTAGCATTGTTTCTCTAGATCGGGTTCTTGGTATCACTGTGACCACTTATCCATGTGCGGTGATCCCCTATATAGCTGGTTAACCCCGTAGGGTTTGTGGCATTATGGGGAATATAATCCCCTATGCAGTGGTCTGTGCTTAGTAGGGTTGTGGCATCATCGGTTATATGATCCCCCACTCAACATGAGGATTATTGTAGGGTCGTGGTATCGTTGGTTATACGATCCCCTACTCAGCGCATGGTTTCTATAGGGTTGTGGCCTCGTCAGTTCGATCCCTTACAACATGAGGTGTACCATATAGGTTTTCGGTATCATCATGACCATCATAACTTGGGTGACGATGCTCTAACTGAGTGACGTGTTTCTGAAAAGCTCCAGATCGGGTTGTGGTATCCATCGGTGGACCCCGGGAGTGATCCCCTATCTGTGGGATTTTCATATACCGATGTGGGTTCTGGTATCGCAAAGAAAACCCTAGGATAAATCCCCTATCCAAGGAGTATTTTGTTTTTTATTGTTTCAGTGTGTGGTTCTTACTGACGATATTCGATGGGCGTATATCTCTTGGACGAGTGTCATCTGGGATGAAAGAGCTCATGGAGTGTGTTCTTCTAGTTATGTACCTCTCGCAGGTTACGAGGTCAGAACCTCGTGACGCTTGGTGCGTGTTGAGTATATCTGGATTTCTCATTGTATTATTATGGGCATACACGTAAGATGTGTTTTCTATCATGGTTTGCTGAGGATAGTCTTGAGGTGGGGTTTCTCCCTTGTTTGGGTACCCTCTAGCTGGGATGAGCTGACTATTTTCTTTCAGTTTCTCCCTTTTATTTAGGGTGTTTGGGGTGCCTACAGGGTATTTTATATACTCACCCCTGTACGGGATTTTCCCGCACATGTTTCTGTCTTGTGCAGACCACAGTCCTTTTGAAGGAGTTCTAGGAGGCCTGGAGCAGGTGGAGCTTAGTGTGTGCGACCGACCGGGGGGTTTACTGGAGCTGTACTGAGAAGCTTACTAGCTGGTGCTTTTGGCAGCGTTCTTCCAACTTCGAAGCAGGTTGAAATCTTTTGTATTTTTCCTTTGGTGGGCCCCGTTTTTCCATTTTGTTTTATTACTATACTCTGGTTGTGGGTTACATGTACGCATGCTTTTAATTCCAGTTTTTATATATATCTCTGCACTGTTTCTTGGAGGTGTGTGTGGGTGTGTGTCTGCAGGTACCTTAGGCTAATGTCTCCAATGTGTGTGATAACCTACTCGGCGCTAGTTTCCAACACCTGGCCTATTGGAGGCGGGCTTGGGGATTCATGACTTGAGCCCCGTTGGGTCGGTTCGTGACAGAGTGGTATCATAGGAGGTTCCACCATTTGGATCTCAGAGCGTAGCTGGTCTAGCTATGAGTTTGGTTTGGGTTGCATAGTGGAATTTTCATGATTTTTCAAGTTTGACATTCCGGCTCGGGACTCCAGTGTTGGTGCGACGGCCAATGTATCAATTTAGTAGGACTCTGATAACCTGCCTTTCGACTAGGGACATTTGGACACTAGTTTCAGGGACATAATGGTACATACATCATATAAGACTGGGTTTTGGGTTTTTCCTCGTCCTTCTAGAGTCAGCTCTCCAGATAAATACTTTTTGCCTATGGTGTGTCCTGATTTTATTTCAGGATGCCTCCATGACGATAGAAATTGATTTTTTAGAAGCGGGATTGTGGTGGAGATCCTCCCCTTGAAGAGGATGTGGACTAGAGTACAGGTTCTGATGCTGGACCTCCAGTTTGTCTACCAGTTGATCCACCATCTGTCGAGTAGTTGGTTGATCCAGTAGTGTAAGATGAGTTTGCGTGCATGTTGAGTGCACTGCATGAATTCTATAGGCAATGGCCCTTGAGGTTCCAGGGTGATCTAGACCCTCATGCAGTTGATGAAAGGCTCAAAGAAGTCACCCAAGTTTTTCGCCTGGAGGGGACACCCCATATCAGATGGTGTTCCTAGCGGCGACCCTTCTACATGGTTCGGCTGGGCTATGGTGGAGTTTAGTGATTCAGTCCCACGATGAAGATATTTTCACATGGGAAGAGTTTGGGCATCTCTTTAGGGAAGAGTTCTATCCGGTTAAACTGAGGTCAGTGTGGATTTAGGAGCTTATGCAGCTTTGGAAGGAGGGCATGACTGTGTCAGAGTACTCAGAGAGGTTTACAGATCTGTCATGCTACTCCCTGGATATGTTTCGAGACCCGTTATTTAGGGACCATACCTTCGAGCAGTGATTTCCTAGAGACATCCAGGCAAGTTTGGTTTCCTTATGTCTTCCCACCATTGCTAGAGTTTTGGAGCGAGCATGGGTGGTGGAGAGATTTTTGGATGAGCAGATTCAGTCCGTCAGTGTTGGGCGTGGGGAAGCTGAGACGTCAACAACTAGTATCTGGAGGTAAGCACAAGGGTCTAGATGTGGCCGACGTTTCAGGAGGTGAACCCAGGATGGAGGATCTGAGGCTTAGGGCTCACAGGGCTCACATGATAGTTTTGGTCAACCGCAGGAGAGGCGGTGTTACACTTGCAACGGTCAGGGACCACTTTATATTGATTTTACAACCCGTCATTCGGATGAGAGGGAACCAGTCTATACACCACCTTGGCAGCAAAAATTTCTCGAGTTTGGAGGTCTGTAGGGCGGCAGACGTGGAGATGGAGCTGGTGTAGCTGTTGGAGGTGGTAGGCAGTATCAGATCCCCCCACCACCACCCCCATGTGGTCCACGCCAAGCTCAGGGAGCTAGTGGGCAAGGAAAATATAGCTGCAAGCCCTATACGCTGCTGACCCTGAGGTTCCGCAGATGGATAGAGGTACACCTTGTGATCATTCTACTTTCTGCAGTAGTTCTGATAGACACTGTTTAGTGGTACTCTTTCCTTTCCATTGCTTGCTCGAGTTTTGTTCAGGGTGTCGGTGAGACTCTAAATGGGTGTTTTTTGACATGCATTGAATGTGTGATGAAGAGGGATCCTTCCCACACCGAGAAACGTTTTGTGACACGATCAAATCCGTGGGGGCGAGTCAGTGCCGCCCAAAGCATATAGTGTTGGGATGTGGTTGATGAGTCCCTCTGACTTATGTGTTCGGGCATGGGTGGTTGTTGGCGAACTCACTGGTGTGGGAGTCAAAGATGAGAGCCTAGTTGCTTTCCTTGTCATTATGGATTTTCAGGAATGAAAAGTTCTAAGGAGGGGAGGATGTAGCTACTCGGGCTTTGGAGCTGTCAGTCTTTGGAATATTCCTATTAATAATTCCAGAGCTACGTGCGAAGACGTCCTGCGATTCTGAGGCCCGGTGTGCCCGAAATTAATTTTATAAAAATATTAATTATTTTTATACTATGCGTGAGGTGATAACAAGTTATCTCTTAAACGGTAGATCAGATCAGATGTTTTAGGGCACGGTTGCGTCCGGAGGGTGCTGTTTACCATAGGCGGGGTGTAAAAGATGCAGGCGTGGGCCTGCTGTGAGATATGTCACCCTCTGGCAAAATCATCATTTTGAAATAATGACTAAGTGATTTTTTATCCCTATCATTCAGTCCAAATAACATTCAAACGAAGTATCGGAATGGAAATCCGAGACTTCCGTTGAGTTTGATATGCAGTGTTTTTCCTAGGCGTGATATAAAATAGGCGGGCACGGAGGTTTTAGAATCTGCGACCGTCAGTGGCGTTTCATTGTGTTTTTATAAATTCACTTCAGTGTTGTAATTAAGGGAAAGACCTAATTTTCCTTCTCTCTTGTCTCTCCTATTTCTCTATCTCTCTCTCTCTCTCAACCATTCATCAGCGTTCTTCTCTATTCTTTGCTGGATTGATGAGCACACTCCGGCAGATCGAGGTGGGATCGCAGCGGGCGCGTCTCCAAGGATGAACGACCGGATCGAGGTAGGATTTCTATTGTTTTTATACTACTTCACAAATTTCATAGGTTTCCAAAAAATTCATTGGAAAAATTATATAATTATAAAATAATGACGATGTCTAAACAGACACAACCATCGTCTGAGCCCCGTTCTGAATGAAATTCTTGAGAGTTCTTCACCCGTTCTCATAGTTTGACCTGGTAATTATTCAGAACCTCAAAAACTCGAAGAATCAATGTGCGAAGGTCAGTTCTATGTGACCCTCATCACAAGGATCATTAATATACCCTTGGTTTCGATTTTGGGTAATGTGAGGAGTCCCGGTAGTCCCTAGCAGGGGACACCGGATCACTGCCGGTGGCGGCGTACGGCAGCTGCAGTAGGTGGCGCGACGACGAGGTCCAGAGTGGAAGCGCATGACATAGAATGGGAGGCATCGAACGGAGGTGCTCAACGCATAGGCAGGACGAGGTGAAGCTCGGAGGGGCCGGTGCGGTGTGGCAACGTCAGGCGGGGACGGCGCGGATGGGGACCAGGAGGAGCCGAACTCGGACGGGCAGTAGAGGCGGACAGCGGCATCGCGAGGTGCAGTACCGACAAGCGCCGTCGACTATTCCGGGTGGTGGTTTTGGCCTATCTCTCTTAGCATACAGGAGGGAGCCCCGACGCTCTGACCTCTGGGGCGGAAGGAGACATGACCGCCTCATGCGGGTCCTTGGCACATACGGAGAGACCGGCCATCCTGGCCGGTCTGTTCAAACAAACCAGGCCACGTGGCTTGACAAAGGTGGTGTGGGCCGCGACCAATGGGCCACAACAAGATGGGCTGGACCTGCGGTTGGGCCGCGGTCCGGCGGTCTAGACTGGGCCGGCTGGGTTGGACCGGCCTAGTTGGGCCCCTTGTGTTCAAAGGGGCGTAACTTTTAAAAGGCGCGACTGTTTGACGCGCCGTCTAAGGCCACAAGTTCATATGAGAGAGAAATTATTTTTTTATGTGGGTTTCAGGGTTTTTGAGTTTTACGATTGAAGGTGGGTGACCCAAAACGCTTTAATATTATAATATTAAATTATTATTAAAACTTGCAACAGACGTATCTCTCGAGACGAACGTCCGATTGACGTTCCGTCAGTGGCAGCGTGATCCTAGTTCTCATGTGGACTTTTTGAGATTCTACTTTCAGGGTTCAGACTATAAACAGGGTGAAGACGCCACATGGCCCAGTTTTCACCTTTTACAATGAAATGTCTCTTTTTCACCCGATGTCTGTTTGGAGTGTTTGAGAACCCAGTTCTATGTGTTTTTTATGGGATCTCAATGGTTCCATCTACTTGATGAGTTTTGGGAGCTTGGTGTGGGCCCCACCTGAGTTGGCTTCATTAAATAGAACCATTTTCACTGGGTGTCCGATTGGGACGATCAATTATTAGATCCCATGTGTTTTTCTGAGGGGATCGCAGTGGTATGATCCACTTGATGTTATTTGGGATCATAGTGTGGCCCCCACATGGGCTAGCTACGATGAATAGTTTCCTTTCCACCGTTTGTCCGTTTCGGGCGAGTAAACAGCCTATCATGCGTGTTTTTTCACATGGATCGCAATGATGGCCTCTGTATTGGCCTTGGAGGTGCACGATGTGGCATTGTCATGGGTCGCACAGGTTAGCGACGTTTGGTCCTGAAGTGTTTGAGGGAACTCCCATGGTTCGTTCCAACGAGGGTTCGCATGACATCAAAACCTTAGTATATGGTTGTGATCCTCCCAATGGGATGATTTATTTGTTAGAGTTGTGGCATCTCTCTGGTGGGCCCGGAGCGGGATCCTCTATCATTATTTCCCTAGATCGGGTTCTTGGTATCACTGTTACCACTTATCCACAGGCAGTGATCCCATATCTAGTAGTTTAACCCCATAGGGTTTGTGGTATCATCAAGTATAGGATCACATATACAGTGGGCCATGCTCAGTAGGGTTGTGGCATCATTGGGTATACGATCTCCTACTCAGCATGAGGATTATAGTTGGGTTGCAGTATCATTGTTTATACGATCCCCAACTCAGTGTGTGGTTTCTGTAGGGTTGCGGCATCGCGAGTTCGATCCCTTACAGTGCAACATGTACCATATAGGGTTTTGGTATCGTCATGACTCTAGTGACATGAGTGACGATCCCCAATCTGATTGACATGTTTCTAACGAGCACCCGATCGGGTTGTGGTATCCCTCAGCAGATCCAGGGAGTGATCCCCTATCTATGAGATCTACATGTTCTAGATTGGGTTGTGGTAACCCCTAGCAGACCCTTGGAGTTATCCCCTATTAGTTAGATCTTCATATACCAGTGTGGGTTATAGTATCCCCTAGGGGACCCTAAAATTAATCCCTCATCTGAAGAGTTTGGTGTTTATATTTTTTCAGAGTGAGGTTCTCAATGACGATATTCGATGAGCGTATATCTCTCGAATGAGTGTCATCTGGGATGACAGATCTCATGGAGTGTGTTCTTATAGTTATGTACCTATCGCAGGATGTGAGGTCGAAACCTCATAAGGCTTGGTGAGTGATGATAATATTTGTATTTCTCATGGAATATGTATAGGGATACACCTAAGTGGTGCTGACAAGTAGTTTTTAGCCGAGGATGATCTTGATGGGGAGTTTCTCTCTGGTTTGGGTACCCTCTGGCTGAGATGTGCTATCTATTTCCTTCTTGTATCTCCCTTTTATTTTGGGTTTTTTGGGGTTCCTACTGGGTATTTTATATAGTCACCCTTGTATGGGCTTTCCCTCACATGTTTGTGTCTTGTGTAGACCACATGCCTTTCGACGGAGTTCCAAGAGGACCCGGAGCAGGTAGAGCTTAGTGTACATGATCATCTGGGGGGTTTACTAAAGCTGTGATGAGGAGCTTACCAGCAGGTGATTTTGGCGGTGTTCTTCCTCATTCTGAGCAGGTTGGATGCTTTTTTAGTTCTCCTTTGGTGGGCCTTATTTTTCCCTTGTGTACTTTTGATGTACTCTGGTTGTGGGTTATATGTATGCATGCATTTCATTCCATTTTTTAAATATATCTCTGCTCTTTTTCTTGGAGGTGTATATCGGTGTGTGTGTGTGTGTATAGGTACTATAGGCTAATGCCTCCCATGTATGTGATAACCTACTCGGTGCTAGTCGCCAACCCCTGGCCTATTGGAGGCGGGCTTAGGGAGTCACGAGTCGAGCCCCATTGGGTCGGGTCATGAAAATGTTGTCAGAGATGGATATTTATTTACATTATATTTATATAAATTAGGTAATGGAATAATGATTCACCAGAAACCTAATTATGATGGTGTGGTGTATGGCTTTCCAAAGTAGTACATTATTAGTCTATCACTCTCTTGGTTCAAATTCAGGTTACATGTGATGAAGATTCATCAAGATACATAAATTTTAATGGGGTGAGATGATTATGTAGTTATATAGAGCTATATTGGATTCATGTTGGTTCTATATGATTTATCATTTTTTGGATGGATAATTTATAGGAGGAATATGAATTGTACTTGAGCCCTTTGGGTATTAAAAAAACATTTTATTAGGGAAGGGGATGATGGTTCCTTTAATATAAATTTTTTTTATAAATTTTTTTATTATTTTATTAATTATTTTATGATTGTGGATAGGTTAGTATGGGATATTGATTCACTTACATCTGTATCACGTTTTTTTCATTTCGTTTTACTATTAATTTGTAGGATTGTTTAATTTTTTTCAGGTGGGGTTTCATGAAGGGTTTTACAAAATATGATTTTATAATCACTATATGAATGTTAAAATTTATTATTGTGTTTTCAACTACATTATAATAAATGTTGTCGTTAATACCTATGTTTTTCCCTTTAGAACTTGTGGAAGTTTGTGTTCTATGAAAAATATTTCCTTCTGTAATTTATATATATTTTTAGCTGTGTATAAAATTACATTACAAATAATTGGATTTCATTACTTATTATGCGTGATGTATATTAGTGTATTAATTTTTTGTATATTATTCCTATATTTACATAAAATTGGTCATCCCCATATTTTTTGTTATTTATTCTTGTTTTCTTTACCCAACCCATTCCAAATTGGATGTGGGAAATAGGGATTATTATACATTTATTCACATATGAACCTAATGGTGTAGTAGTGTAGGGGGGTGTGATAGTTTTATATCACATGTCATATTAATTGTAATTAATTTTACATAATAACATTGTTTTACTACACTTATGGAATTAGTGAAATTGAATATTAAAAAGATAGTTATAATTGAATCTTGGGTTACATGATATATCATGTGTTATCCACCAAATGGTAAAAATTGAATGATAATTCATAAAAATATTCTAACTTATTTTTTAATATGTTTTCATTGAAGAAAACATAAAAAAATATAAAAATAAATTTTAATTGAAAATATATGAATTTCAAAATTTATTCCCATAAAAACCATCCCAAAAAAATATATTATAATAAATAATGTACAATTCAATGAAACCATAAAAGTCATGTAAAAATTGTTATCAAAACATCATAGTTGATTTTTTATAATTCTTTTCCATAAAAAAACCTCATTGATATATATTATATAATATAACATATCAGAATAATTAAATAAAAACATGAATGTCATTTTAGGTAATACATATTACTCATTAAAAATAACAAGAGTCTTTGTATGAATGAACATTGAATTAGATGATATGTTCACCACATAAAGTGGGTATTTTTTACAATAATAATTATATATTTTATAATTTAGTAATTAATTGAAATATTATTTTGAAAAGAAAATTAAAAATATTGAAATGATGTATAAAATAATATATGAAATAGAAATGGTGTCGACTATATAATGCCTAGAAGGCCATAGTTGAAGAATTTAATTATTTACTAAAACATAAAAATGTTATATATACAATATTCCAGACTCACACATACATATATTTTTTAAAACATTATAAAAAATAAAAATGTCTTTAAAGTTTGACTATGTAATTATCATATTAAATTTATTTTTATTAATATCAAACCAAATTTTTTTAATAATTTTTTTAATCATTCATAGTAAAATTTATTAATGAGGTTTTTAGTATTCACAATTTTCATTGCTTTCATTAGTATTATGGTTTCTATCCTTCTTATGTGAACTTGTGTTCACAACCTGTATTATTACAATTGATCTGATATATAATTTATGATAATATTTTATATTACCTGATTATATGATTTTTCAATTTTTACAGTTATTATAGAGATGTTATACATACCCCCTTCTATCATTATTAATTCATAGAAAAGTAATACTTATAAAAGGAAATTTAATTAAATATTTTACCCAATATGAATTGAATAAAAAAATTAAATAGTAATGAAATTTAATATAATAAATATTTGTTTGTTTTTAATCAACTATATTGAAAATATAAAATCATTCTTTTTTTATGTTTGTAAACAAAGACAATCATTATCAGAAAATAGTTTTTGGGATGTGTATAAACGTAGTAAATAATAATATAATATATATATATTTATAAAGATATTATTTATCTGAAAATTGAATAATTAAAAATAATGAATTAGTTGTAGTGTAATAAATTAAAACAGATAATATAAAATTACATTGTTATAATCTATGTAAAATCATTCCTCCAATAAAAAACATCACAAATTTGATAATTTTACTGTATTATGATGATACATGGAGAAGATACCATAGTTGAACCAAATTGAATCATTTATAGGGTTAATTTTACCTTATAAATGAGATATAATTATCTCTAAACTTTTTTATACTTTTCTATTACTAGATATTAAGAGTCTCAATAATTTGATAGAATATAGTTTCATTTTATGTGATTAAATGAAATGATAATATATGATAATCCACGATTTTATAATTTATATGAAGACATTATAGAAAGAATATTTCTGAGGGTTATATGAATGATGTAAATTAAATTTATCTCAATGGATATTATTGATGGTCTCACAAAATAATTTGAGATGGTGGAAATTTATAATAGTTGTCCCAAAGATAATTATTTGAAATAATAGTGAGTTATTTCAAATATAATAGGCGTAAAGTAATTTGTCAAAAAACATTATATATGTTATATATAGTATTTTCATCAGTATTTTAGATTATTATTGAATGATTAAATATCAATTTATAGATAAAAATATTAACATTACATTTAATATTAGACTACCTTAATGTGAGATTTATATCAGATGACATTCTCTCTCAATGTACCAAATAAGAACACATTCTCTAACCAGAGTACAATAGAAAAATACTACAAGAATACTATCAACCTTGATTTTAATATCATTATTTTTTCAATAACTATATATTTTCAATTTATACCACTATTTTTAGATCATTTGACGAGGTAAGGTTAATTTCTTTTATGTTACAATGTGGGGTTTCAAAATAATCCTAGTATCTATTAGAAATCTATCTGAATTATTCATCAGACTATATGTTCATTTAAATGAAATAATCTACTATATTAGTGATGATAAACTCTTTCATCATGAATATTTATTCTTTCTCAAAATAAAATAATCTTATTTGGATATGTGTATTTAATTTTATGGAAAATTTAATATGTTATCCAATTTAACTATGTTATAATTATTTACATTAACTATACTTATATCCATTAATATATATTACTCATTGGATTGTAAAAAATATTCATAAAACTAAATGAAGATATAAAATTTATAATTATTTTTATTTTTTAATGAATCGTCTTATTTAGGGATATATTAAATTTGTTTGACCAATTTATCATAATATTAAATCAAAAGAGTAATGTTGATGGAAAATATTCAATTCAAATGTTATGTAATGTTGGTATATAGATATTGAATTATATGATAAGGCCATATAGGAGAAATTAATAGTTTGAATGTTATTATATGGGGATGAAATATATTATTATGATACATTAACAGTGAATTTTTTTTTGATCCATTTAAATTTTACATTTAGGTGATTAATTTTGAGATGTTTTATTAAATTTTTATATTCATGGGATAATAAAATACACAAGGAGGTGTAGATAATAATTCACAATTCTAGTGATACCGCTTTGGGGAAGAATAATATTTTTTATATTATTTTTATTATTTTTAATAGATTGATTTATGAACATATATTCTAAGATTTTGGCGTGAATCTCAGGAAAAAAAGCTTTTCAGAAGTGAGTATCCTACCAGTTGGTATATTGTAATTGTGGAACAATAATTATGGATAATTATCCCATATTATTCTATCATTTATATATCAGATGAAATTAATTTTTCTAATTCATCCTACAACAGAACCTAAACTATTCAACAATATTTACAAATTTTTATTCGTGACTGAGAAAGGTTACTAAAAATTGACGAATATATATAATATAACCACTCTGATTCATTTTATCCTCCAGATCAAATTCCACACAACATATACTACATAAAAATTCATTTTATGATGTATCCATTACATAATCATATATACACATAATTAAACAATATCATCAAAATTTCCATTCAACACTTATTATACCCCAATGGAAATAAATAACATTGATACATAAAATTATAAACAAAATGTAAAGAGGTGAAAAAAATAAAATAAATGAAATTATTAATCATAAATAATTTCATATACATTACATAAGCTCCATATTTAGTATCTATAAAATATTAAACCTCAGTTAAACCCCCCTAAAATGAGGTCACCCCAAACATCACAACCAAGATGGGTTAGAGGCATTATATTGTTCGACCATACGAAAAAAATAAATTTTCATTTTATGCATCAGGCATAATCTAGTCAACATAGGCCCATAGTATATATATATTGTTGATGTTAAAATTCCATTTGTAATAAAAATATAAATATACCAAAATATATAAAAATTTTAACAATAGAGACTCTAGATATATAATTCTTTTCCTTTTAATATTTATATATATATCATGATTTTCCTAGTATGTTCTCATGATCACCCCCAACAAGATCACCAAAGACCATTCCTTATATATGTTTTAATTACACAATTAGAACATGAACCTATCAAAACCATCATTATGTCTGGTCCCATTCATTGATGAACCTTCAGTCCAATATTCCATTTATCAAACCATTTACATTTTTATAATTAACGAAACAATCAATATATCTCCACAACCACATTCAATTCACCTTGTGAATTCCAATAGGAATCAGTTTAATAATATATTTCATTTCACACCGACATCCCAATTCCATTATAACCATCCAATTAACATGTCAACACTCACATGACCATTCTAGAACATTGTTCATATACACATGTTCATAAAGTTACCCCTCATCATATGATTTTATTATCACCACCATAACATAATGAAATAAAAAACAACACATAAAATACATCATTTTTCATTGATCCCAATGGATAGAAGTGGCTATCCCACTAACAACTATGAAAAAATATGATTTTTTTTGTATCCCATTCCATTGATACTAAAATTAAACAAAATTCACTTGGCTATTTGTAATCCGTAAGGATTTTCAAACCAAAAATTAAAAATATGTGCACTCCCCACCAATTTTCCCCAATTATACATATATATTAAAATAAATTTAACATGAACCATCTCTCACACATCAGTGTTTCCAACTCTGGAATTCAATGTGGTGAACAGAAGTTCCATTCATCATGAAACTTGGGTGGCTGACCACTATGAAATTTCCATCCAATATTCAACTAATATTCCATTGGGAAATATATTCCAAAATAGTCACCTTACTCATGAAAAATTTCATTAAACGACTACAACCTCATGATATCATTATACAAACACACAACATATGACCATGCTATAACAACATTCCAATAATCATCCAAAACCAACCAGTCTATCTATTAAAAAATGATTCCTCTAAATAAATATTAATTATAAAATTCCATCATTGAGGGTTGATTTGTCAAGAGTAATTGTTATATTCATTTCTATATCACACTATCTGTAACACCATCATGAATTAATCCAAAATGCAATAATATATTTTTCTGTCCTATTATAAGGAATAAGAAAACCATTGGTAACCATAAAAATGGGTCTCCCTCAATATAAAATATATATCGTCTCACTATAACATGAGTTCTTTACATATACAGTCTATAGGGTCTCCCACGTAATAAAAAAACTAGTATCTCACATGATTTCTAGGTCATGAGAATCACATAATGTTTCCCTCTACAAACCCTATGACATATCACATACCATAATACTCTCACTATTATAAATCAATCAATCTTCATCTGGTTATGAATCATTGGACACTATTCATGTACTTACATCAAGCACCGGTACAATATACTTCTTCTGTAATAATCAAAACTCATATCGATACACCACTACATCAACTGAGATGATCCATGTTAAGGGAAAAATTAAATATACTAAATATATGGAATTCCATTAAAATATGTATGGTAAATCACCTTGTAGGATATTACTAGATCATAAAATATCTGAAAATATTATGATAAATCCACCCACATGTTGTTTATCAGTATGGAATCACATCCCCACATCACCCAACCAAGGACATCACAATGACACCATTTGAAAAATAAAACCGTCTATGGGTGACTACACCTATTTTGTGCGGAAAATACATTGTCATACACCAACAACTTTGGATCCCCATGACCTTCCATATTAAGAAAATACATATAAAATATTTACAAGATGAGTATAACAACACTACGTATATATAGTTTGGAAAAAAATATTTTTATGGCTAAAAATTTAACAATTATTCATTATTTATCATTGAAAATAATCATTATTGAATTAATACATGTCATATAAATAACACATGAAAATATTTATAAATAAGATTCATAAAACCAATAATATTTGTAGACAAAATCAATGAAAAATAATTATACTCAATCACCCATGTGAGTAAATCATGGTGAAAATAATATAAAATCATATCATCAAATAAGCAGAACAAAAATATTATCCTATGGTAATGTGGACATCTTATTAGAACATTTTTTCTTGATATATCAATATAATATCAATCATAGGATTTTTTGCATTATTATGATTCATATACACCATGTCTAAATTTTTAAAAAAAAATAATGATCGTTTGATGCCACTTTGGTACATCACAACTTTTCACACTCTGATTCGTAATTATATCGGTTATCTAGGAGAGGTCTGGAGAACCATCCTGAATTCCAAAGGATACCAACTTGTATGGGGTATAATGGGTTACCAATTGGAGTCTATAAACATAGTATACAAGTTCTCAATCATAGTTAAAGAACCATGTAACATAGATATCAATACATTAGAGTTCACCAATGGTATAAATATATATACCTCAATATCAAAAAATGGAAAACATATGCATACCTAATAGCCATATTTAAATATGACAAAATACCCACTAGACCAACCTTATATACAAGATAAGAAAATATAAAAAAATAATGGGATAGTTGAACAAAACTGATCCTTTTCCTATTTATATTTCTTGACCCTCTTTGAATTCATAGTCGATCATTCAAAACCTAACCACATGTCTCTTCCCTAACTATGCCTGTAATAACCATGAAATAACTAATAGATACATCAGGAGAAGATTTTATATTTTTAGGGTTTCTATACATAACTCAATAGGGAACCACCAATTGTTTCCCTACTAATAGATAAAATAAGTGATGACTATTTCTTACATTCTCAAATTCAATATATATATGAAAAATTGTACAATTAATAAATAAACAACCTATAATATATGATTTTACCCAATTATATAATGTTTCTTAGAATGTTTTGGGGACTCTAGAAATCCATGTAACATGTACCAATGATTCATATATTAAAGTTTCTAACCCTGATAAAAAATTCATACTTCATCTACTATTAGAGAGTCTCTATGAATTCCATGATGAATGTACATCTCAATATAATAGAAGATGCCCTCACAAAAATTATAATTAAAATCGGGGGCATACCCTACATGAGTTTTTCAGCCCATGTATAAAATTTTAATTATAAAATTACGATGTAATGCTCGTCCTATAAATCACTATTCGTATATTTTTGATCAATATTGTATTTATATCCATAAAACCTCTAAAAATAATATCATGAAGATCTCCCAATATTGGTATCACATCCAATAGTAACACTAACCGCCACTATGATAGTTTTATCAAATATGTAACATGTAATGAAGTACCATGGCCTTCCCAATGAGATTTTTCTCATATAGGTATTGTACAATAAGACACCTTCCATTGATAATATTCTATAAATAAAAATGAAACACCCCTATATAAGGAAACATTTATATGAATGCATACAAAATGTGGTCATCCAATTTATGAAATAATAATTTTCAATAAAAATCCATACACGTAAACATAATTTATATTCCCTAAAGGGGAACCATATATGGTATATTAGGATAAAATATATCTTGATGAATCCCTCTAAGGACACTTATTTACATCTATACTCTCATAAAAATGCTAATACCATGAGAAGTAATGCTTACCAGTACTTCTATCACATAAAACAGTCTCTTATCCTCAAGGTTCATTCAATTATTCATTTTTATTGAAGTATGGGTCATATCCCTTTGATGATCCAATGTTTTTCATGGTTGGTCACCTCACCCATCCAAATAATTGTCAATCCTTGGGTCATACTCAAATGATATATCCCCAATTAGGGAAAATGTTATGATTAATCCTAAAAAATACCACAATCCCCATGGCTCAAAGGTATACATAGGGTCTATATAATCTAATACATTCCATGTAATCTTATTCAAGCCTCAATAAAATTTGAGCCGTTTATAAAACTCCAACCAAACCCCCTAGGGCTGGTCATATAAAGTAAAAATTCACTTTTTTCATGTGAGATATATGGATAATACTCTATGAACACTATGGAATACAAGTACAGGTATCTACCATGATTGGGTAGGGAATTAAAATGGAATATTGAATGCCAGGGCCCTGAATGACAATTGTAGAATCAATTATGTTTAAATGGCCCCATTTTGGCCATTGTATTTAAATTATTTATACCATGTTGTAAAATATACTAAAAATTTTATATTCAAATTATTATCAAAATTAAAATTTAATAACTAATTTAATGTAATTGAAATAAACATCTATTGGAATCCTATAAAAATAATTTTATATAATATGGAATGTAATCAATCGGCTCAGCACGTCAGACCAACTACTTTATTTGGAATCCCTTTTATTTTTCTACGCCATGAAAAAACCCATAACCCATCAAAACTAAATATCATCATAGATCAACTAGTCACCAAATTAATTATTGATAAATCATACCACACAATTTCCCTATAAATAATTAATTAACAATAATTATAATTAATTAATATTTTTTATCTATTAAGTAATAATTATTAAATTCACACATAATTCTGATGCTACACATGAACCCCATCTAATAATGTAAAGACCCATAAAATTCAAGTGAAATTTTTTCTTAATTTTCTTTTGGATTTTACAAGAACGCGGTTTCTGACGGAACTTGATTCCGAGGCCCTGTGTGCCCGGAATTTTTATCTGAATCTTAGCTCGGGTACGTTCAGTGAACGAACGAGCGTGTTTTCCTAACATTTGGACTAGTGATCAGAATCGAATTTTGAGGCCACCAATGGAACCGTAGTGCTGGTAATTTCTTAGGAACACCATTTCCGGAGTTGCGTTTGCTTGGGAGGAGATGTAAAAAAATTTGTGGAAGGTAAAATAAAATTGAGCTTCAATTTTATTTTATTTTCACTAAGTGGTTATCCGTTATGTGGAAGTTGGGAAACTATCCTAGATATGTTATAAGGGTTGTGGGGCCCACACGAACCCCACCCCTTCATATTCCCTAACTCCTTCAACTCAACATTTAATTAGATAACTTAAGTTAATTAAATGTGTGAGATTAATTTGAGTGTTTGAATTTCAAATACTTAAGGCATAGGAAATAAAATAAGACTAAACACTTATTTTATTATTGTTGGAGCTTGTGGTGTTGAGAGTGGGTTGGTGGGAAGAAACTCTAATGTTCTTCTTCATCGTCTAAGAACGCGAAGAATGCGAGGAACGCACCGATCTCCGACAAAGAAAACTGAATTCTCAGAGATCGACTACGCGACACCGTATACCGCGACGCCAATGAAGTTCCTTCCACGACGCCTTCTCCCGCGATGATCAATTCCACGATGTTCTTTTCCGCGACGAGCCTTCGTTCAACAACGCTCGAGGTAGGGGATTTTTGTTTTTGTTCGTGAATACTTCCATTGCCGTTCTTTGTGAAACTTTTCCGCTTACTATCGATTAACGGGAGGGGGCTGCACCACACAAAAATGGCCAACCCTCCTCCCTTGTAATTTGTGTTGATGCGGTTCGAAGGAAAGTGGGGCGGTGCGATGGCACAACGTGGGATCATACGGCAAGGGTGTGCGGCGCCATCGCGCCACACCGTTGAAGTCGAAAAAAGGTGTGCAGACATCGCGTCATGCCAGAGTACCTCGAAGGAACCTCGAAGACACCGTGGCCAGAGCGGGGCCACGGGGGAGGGGCGCGACGTCGTTGCGCCCCACCGGACGGGCCAAGTTCGCGGCATAGGCCACGGCGGAGCAGGGACCGACGGCCGGATCTGGGCTGTCGGGGACCAGCCCATGCCGGTCCCTTGGCGGCAGTAGCCAGCCGGCCGGAGTGGGCCGGCCGGTCAGAGGGGGACCCTGGGGTTACGACCCCCAGCTGGCCGGAGAAGAGTGGCCCCCACATGGGGGCCGCGGTTACAAATAGACGAGGGGCAGCCCCCCCCCCCCCACACCCTCGAACGCTCGGCTGTTTCAGTCGAGCAACCTGGCCAGCGCGCCGGCCCAGGCCATGCCCAAGAGGGTCGGACCCGGACCCCGGGTTGGGTCGACCTGGTTCGGGCCGACCCAGAGGGTATCGGGCCGGGTCGGACCGGGCCCGAACCCCCAAATACCGTACCCCTCATGGTATTTTGCCCATAACTTGGGCTGCGGACCTCCGATTGATGCACCGTCAGCTACGGTGCGTTCCATGGATCGAGACAGTCATTTCAGTATTTTACACTCAAGGTTTCAGAGTACTTTGGGTTTGAATGGGTTGGTTCGTACACGAAACCAACTGGGCCCTTAGAACGGAAACTCATATAACATGAGCTACATACATCTGATTGACGTGCCGTCGACTTTTTTGGATTCCTCTTGGTGAGACAAACCGTTTGGCTTACTCTGCTCGAGGTTTGGACACAGATGGGGTACCATAGGGTTGGTTTTGACTTAAAAACCAACCGGGCCCCTGGGCCGAAAAAGCCAATAACTCTCAGACCAGGCATCCGATTGACGTGTCGTCTGTGACGTTGAGTTCCTCTTGACGATACGGAAATTTTGGATACATCAACTCCGGACTATGTGTCAGTTGAAGTATCAGTCCCTCGGCTCATGGAGCGGACCCTACCGAACGAGATTGCTGTGTGCGGGAACCCTAGAGCTGGCTGCGTTTGTGACGATGATGACGACTGTACAGAAATCCACCGTGGATTCGACGGTGACGACTACAACACTCAGCGGTCCTATGTGGATCAGTGCTACTGATCCTGTGTGGGTCAGATCATGTGTGGGTCAGTGCTCAACGATCCTATGTGGGCTAGCGCCTACAGATCCTGTGTGGGTCCGATCCTGTGTGGGTCATTGCGGGGGTTAGTTACCTATCGATCCTTTGTGGGTCATTGCGGGGGTTAGTTCCTATCGATTCTGTGTGGGTCCGATGGCTTAGATGAATCAGAGGCTACATCTGATCATCTCTATCGTCTTACGAAGAATTATAACTGTGTGAGATGAATCTTGACTTTCAATCATTATCTTCGATATTATTGATTTGGTTCCTATGTGGATTGTGTTGTGCTATCTTGTGTGGACGTGATCGAACTTGGGCTCGGATGTTGGAGCCGAACTGGAATTGATGACTTAGGTATATGTATGGGAATATACCTAAGTAGTTTCAGATGTTACTTCGTGATTGTATCTTTCCTTTGTGGATTATCCTTTGGGGATTCTGGGAGACCTTCGGGGATCTCGGGGTCCCAACTGAGTAGATTATACTCACCCCTGCACGGGCTATTCTCGCACTACGTTGTGTTGTTTGCAGACGACGGACATCACTAACTGTGGTTGAGGCTTGCGGAGCAGTCGATAATTGGAGGTGGACCACTGGGCGGGACGTACACGGAGTGGACGGCTGGACCCGAGCAGCTGAGGTGGATATCTGTACCTACCCTTCAGGTGGGAGTACCATTGGACGACTCGACGTTACAGATTTACTTTTACGTTGTTGTACTCTCTTTTTCAGTTGTAATTTACTTTCAGTTTGGGTTTGTATTCTGGCCCACTTACTTTTCCACACTTATTGTTGTACCCAGTTTTTACTTAGTGTTTACTTATTCTTGCTAGCTCTGTGGTGTTGTTTTACATTATAAAGGCAATGCCATCCCTTTTTCAGGGAATTATGCCTTGATGCAAGTCCCCAGCCCCTGGCCTATGGAAGGCCAGCTTGTGGTAGTCATGGTACGGGCCCCGAGGACGGTTCATGAAAAATTGGTATCAGAGGAGTTCGGTTCTACCGCAGAACTCAGGACTCTGATCTTTTTCTATGTGAATAAATAGTTTTAAGAGTATTGAGTGTGGTTATCAGTCTATGGAGTCCAGTGTTGGTGCGGCGACCGACGTATACGTACACCAGGACCCTGCCTTCTGATTTCCGACTTAATGCACAGAAACATTTATTGCATGTCTGTTTCAAGTTTTCTTTGTGATTACTTTGTCTCATCTCACCAGGTATACTATTCTGGCAGTGGCGCACCTGTCTCTTTTCAGGATGGACCCACGACGGCAGCCAGCTATGGTTCCGAGCATTGTGCATAACGACACCCCACCGAGCGACGAGGCCTCGGTACAGGGCCCTTTGACAGCAGAGGCACTGGCGGTGCCTCTACCCGCCGAGCCACCGCTGCAACCAGCCCCAGCCGCTGACGATGCATGTCTCCTTAGTGTACTGCATGATTTTCAGCGTCAACGATCGCCCATGTTCCACGGGGAGACGGACCCTCAGGCAGCTGAGGACTAGATGGAGGTAGTTGTACGAGTTTTCAGGTTAGTGAGGACACCTGCTGACTTCATGGTGATCCTCGCAGTGATCCTCCTGCACGCGGCAGCAGGCAGATGGTGGATCTTGATGCTCCAGGTGCATGAAAAGACATCTCTACTCTAGACGGGCTTTGATATCCTCTTCCGCTCAGAGTTCGTCCCAGTCACCCTCCATGCGGTGTGCTTTCTAGGAGCTTCTACAGCTGCGGCAGGGCATCTTGACAGTCGCCCAGTACTCGATGATATTTACTGATCTCTTCTGCTACTTGACAGACATGGTACGAGAACCATTCTTCCTGGACCGGACCTTTGAGCAGGGATTGAGGCATGAGATCAGGGCATCACTGATCTCCCTCAGCATTCCGACACAGGTAGGGGTAGTGGAGTGAGCCCTTCTGATCGACAGCTTCCTTGCTGATCCTACATCTGCAACGAGACCTTCTGCAGGGCGGAACGTAGTAGAGTCTTCTATAGCAGGCAGTCGACAGATGACTCATGGGTCCAGGCAGACCAGACCCCCAGGAAGACGACCTCAGGTCATTGGTTCAGAGGTGTGGGGAAAACAGCGTAGAGCAAGTCTTTCGAGAGGCAGACAGTGCTACGCATGTGGCGGGCAGGGCCACATGGCTCGTGACTGCCCGACCCGCCGTGCCGAGGTGCAGCAGACGATTAAGGGACCACCAAGGCAGAGGCAGAGGGTCGACCGTGGTGGTCTACAAGGAGCTGGCAGACGAGGCAGAGGAGTTGGCCGAGCAGCAGGTGGTGGGTGACGCTTTGAGGATCTACCACCACCTCCTCCAAGAGGTCCACCCCGACCACAGGGAGCTGGCGGGCAGAGGCAGGCACAACTTCAGGCAGTGGAGGCCTATGGCCATGGCGCGCCCGAGATGATTTGAGGTACTATCTGTGTCTATTCCACCCTTGCTGCAGTTCCTATAGACACAGGAGCGAGTCATTCTTTCATAGCCGCTGCCCTTGTTTGGAGCTCGAAGAATCCGACAGAGCCGTTGGCTCGATCCTTATGGATAGATACTCCTACGGGAGAAGACTCGACGATTACGCACTGGTGCCGGCAGTGTTAGATTACTCTAGGAGGTGAGATATTCGACTGGGATCTTCTTGTAGCAGCATCAAGGCCTTACGAAGTCATCTTGGGCATGGATTGGTTATCTACAGTCCATGCTCAGATTGACTGTATTAGGCTCAAGGTGCGGTGTGTACGCACCGACGGGAGCAAGTTCACCTTCACCGGCAAGAAGGGAGACTTCGCAGCACAGGATGGACTCTCACAGAGGAGAGGACAAACCATCACTCATCAGTTGGCTAGCCTCATCCTATGAGTAGTTGATGTACGTAGTCCTAGTTATCCTGCAGTGGTGGATCAGTATGCAGAAGTTTTCCCCGACGATGTTCTAGGACTACAACCTCGTAGAGAGGTAGACTTTTATATTGATATGTACCCCGAGACAGCCCCGATATCCACTCCAGCATATCAGATGGCCCCCACTGAGCTACGGGATCTACGGGTATAGTTAGAGGACTTGCAGGGCAAGGGATTCATCCGACCCAGTGTTTCACCATGGTCTTCCCCGATTTTGTTTTCCAAGAAGGCAGGCGGGATCTTGCGACTTTGTGTCGACTATCGTTGCTTGAACTAGGTGACAGTGAGGAACAAGTATCTACTACGGAGTATTGATGACCTCTTCGATCAGCTCAAGGGAGCACAATGGTTCTTAATGATAGACTTTAGATCAGCCTATCATCAGCTCAGAGTTCGGTACGAGGACGTGCAGAAGACGACCTTCAGATGTCGGTATGGCCACTATGAGTTATTGGTTACGGAATTCAGTGTAACCAATGCTCCAGCAGTGTTCATGGGCCTCAGGAACAGGATCATTCAGCCATACCTTGATCGATTTGTCGTGGTCTTCATTTAAGACATTTTGATATACTCGACGACTGAGGAGGAGCACGCCTACCACTTGCGGGTTATACTAGAGACACTCCGAGAGCACCGGCTCTATGGAAATCTCTCGAAGTGTCAGTTCTGGATAAGGGAGGTCCACTTCTTGGGAAATGTCATCTCTGAGGTGGGAGTTGCGGTGGATCCTGCGAAGATCGAGGCAGTGCTAGCTTGGGAGCCACCCAGGAGCGTGACGGAGGTGCGGAGTTTCTTGGGTCTAGTTGGGTACTACCAGAGATTTGTGCCAGACTTATCCAGATTTGAGGCATCACTCTCATCTTTGAGGAAGAAGGGGAAACCCTTCGTGTGGTCAGACAGATGTCAGCAGAGATTCCAGGAGCTGAGACAGAGATTGACCAGCGCGCCTATATTGAGACAACCGGAGGAGGCAGTTGGGTACGTAGTTTACTGCGATGCATCAGGGACCGGACTCAGATGTGTCCTGATGCATGAGCGGGCAGTGACCGTTTACGGATCACGTCAGTTGAGGTAGCATGAGCCGAACTATGCTTCCCATGACCCGGAGTTAGCAGCAGTGGTCTTCGCTCTAAAGACGTGGTGACACTATCTGATTGAGAGTGCTTTATATACTATTCTGACCATCAGAGTCTCAGGTACATATTCTCACAGAAGGACCTGAACCTGAGACAGTGGCGATGGCTCGAGTTCCTCCAGGACTGTGGGTTTGAGATAGTCTATACTCCTGGAAAGGGGAACATAGTAGCTGATGCACTCAGCAGTAGGTCGGGCATTCAGCTACTTGGGGAGGCGACAGAGCAGCTAGCCGCATTGCAGATATCCTTCATGGATAGCGATGGAGCAACCTTTCTTCATTCACTCACAGTCACTCCTCCACTACTGCAGAGGGTCCGAGAGGCACAATGTGGGGACGCCGACTGTGAGACACGGCGTGCACGGATATCCTCAGGAAAAGCACCTGATGGTTTCTCTGTAGGAGACGAGCATGGCGTCCTTTTCGGAGGACGTACCTTGGTATGAGTTACTTTACGAGAGGAGGTGATGAGAGAGTTTCACACTTTCCCTTTGGCGATACATCCTGGAGTGGAAAAGATGTACCAGGATCTCAGACGATAGCACTAGTGGCCGGGCATAAAGAAGGATGTGGCAGAGTTCATTTCTTGATGCCTCACCTGCCAGTAGGTGAAGGTGGAGCACAAGGTACCAGCAGGCTTGGTACATCTCTTGGAGGTCCCAGAGTGGAAGTGGGGTGGGATATCTATGGACTACTTGACTGGACTTCCACGCTCTTCCAGAGGACACGACTCCATATGGGTGATTGTTGACCGACTCATCAAGTCAGCTCACTTCTTACCCATCAGAGAGCAGGGCTCAATGGAGAGCTTGGGACGTCTCTACATTCAGGAGATTGTACGGCTTCATGGTGTGCCATCATCCATCGTCTCTGATCAAGATTCTCTCTTCACTTCCCAGCTTTGTAAGGGGTTGCAAGAGGCATTCAGGACGCAGCTACGTCTGAGCACCGCCTTTTACCCCCAGACAGATGGTCAGACGGAGAGGACCATTCAGACACTCGAGGACATGCTCCGTACATGTGTCCTCGACTTTGGTCGCATCTGGGAGGACAAGCTACCCTAGGTGGAGTTCGCGTACAACAACAGCTACCACTCCACCATCGGGATGGCACCTTAAGAGGCGTTGTACGACCGACCTTACAGATCACCGCTGTGCTGGACAGACTCTGGGGAGTCAGCACTTGTGGCACCGGAGATGGTCCAGGCCACGACGGAGAAGGTCCAGGTCATCCTGGAGCAGATGAGGACAGCTCAGAGACGGCAGAAGTCTTATGCTAATAGGAGGCGGAGGCCACTAGAGTTCGAGGATGGCAACCACATTTTCTTGCAAGTCTCACCTCGATGTGGATTACAGAGATTTGGTCTTGGTGGCAAGTTGTCTCCACGCTTCATCGGACCATTCCAGGTCCTCAGCAGGATTGTTGAGGTGGCTTATCGCCTGGCTCTACCACCTCAGTTGCATCGGGTGCACGACGTTTTCCACGTATCTCAGCTGAGGAGATACGTGCACGACCCAACGCATATCATTGACCATGGGGAGCTGGACATAGAGGCTGGGGTGACTTTTGCGGAGGTCCCAGTGGAGATCAAGGATGGACAGAAGCGGGTCCTACGTGGACGGTTGATTCCACTAGTGCGCATCATATGGAAGCACGAGAACCTCCATGAAAGAACATGGGAGTGGGAGGCTCAGATGCATGCACAATACCTACATTTGTTCCCCTAGTTTATGATGTATCTTTACTGGGATGTAAAGCCCTGATGAGGGAGTAATGTAAAGACCCGTAAAATTCAAGGGAAATTTTTTCTTAATTTTCTTTGGGATTTTACAAGAATGTGGTTTCTGAAGGCACTTGATTCGGAGGCCCGGTGTGCCCAGAATTTTTATCTGATGTTTAGCTCGGGTACGTTCACTGAACAAATGAGCATGTTTTCCTATCTTTTGGACCGGTGCTCGTAATCGAATTATGATGGCACCGATGGAACCGCAGCGACGGTAATTGCTTAGGAACACCTTTTCGGGAGTTGCGTTTGCTTGGGAGGAGATGTAAAAAAATTGTGGAATGTAAAATAAAATTGAGCTTCAGTTTTATATTATTTTCACTATGTTGTTATCCGTTATGTGGAAGTTGGGAAAATATACTAGATAGGTTATGAGGGAGGTGGGGCGCACACAAACCCCACCCCTTCATATTTCCTAACACCTTAAACTCAACATTTAATTAGATAACATAAGTTAATTAAATGTGTGAGTTTAATATGAGTATTTGAAATTCAAATACTTAAGACATAGGTAATAAAATAAGACTAAAGACTTATTTTATTATTGTTGGAGCTTGTGGTGTTGAGAGTGAATTGGGGAGAAGAAACTGTAAACTTCTTCTTCATCGTCGAAGAAAGCGAAGAACGCGAGCAATGCACCGATCTCCAACGAAGAATGCTGAATCCTCCGAGATCGACTAAGTGACACCGTATACCGCGATGCCAAAGATGTTCCTTCCACGATGCCTTCTTCCATGACGATCAATTCCGCGAAGTTCTTTCCACGACAAGCCTTCATTCAACAATTCTCGAGGTAGGGGATTATTGTTTTTGTTCGTGAATAATTCCATTGTCGTTCTTCGTGAAACTTTGCCACTTGCTATCGATTAACGGGAGGGGGCCAGACCGCAGAAACACGGCCGACCCTCCTCCCTTGTAAGTTGTGTTGATGCGGTTCGAAGGAAAGAGGCGCAGTGCAACGGCACCATGCGGCATCATACACCAAGGGTGCGCGGCGCCGTCGTGCCACCCCGTTGAAGTCGAACAAAGGTGTGGCGCCGTCGCGCTGCGCTGGAGAACCTCTAAGGAACCTCGAAGACACCGCGGCCAGAGCGGGGCCGCGGAAGAGGGGCGCGGCGCCATCGCGCGGTGCCGGACGGACCAAGGTCACGACGGAGCTGGGGCCGGCGGCCGGTTCCGGGCCGCCGGTGTCGGAGTAGGGGGACCGGCCCATTCCGGTCCCGTGGCGGCAGCAGCCGGCCGGCCGGAGCAGGCCGGCCGGTCAGAGGAGGAGCCGGGGGTTACGACCACCGGCTAGCCGGACAAGAGCGACCCCCACATGGGGGCCGGGGTTATAAACAGGCGGGGAACAGCGCCCCCCCCCCACCCCCCACACCCCCTAACGCTCGGCCGTTTCGGCCGAGCCACCTGGCCAGTGCGCCAGCCAGGCCGGGCTGCGCCCAAGCGGTCCGGACCCAGACCCGGGTCGGGTCGACCCAGTTCGGTCCGACCCAGAGGGTATCGGGCCGGGTCGGACCGGGCCCGAACCCCCTAATATCGGACCCGTCACAGTCTTTTGACCATAAAATGGGTTGCGGACCTCCGATCGACGCACTGTCGGCTGCGATGCGATCCTTAGATCGAGACGGTCATTTTGGTATTTTAAGCTCAAGGTTTTAGAGTACTTTGGGTTCAGCAGGGTTGGTTCGTACACGAAACCAACTGGGCCCTTGGAGAGGAAACGCTTGTAAATTGAGCTCCTGACGTCCGATTGACGTGCCGTCGAATTTGTTGGATTCCTCTTGGTGAGACGGACCTTTTGCCTTACTCCGCTCGAGGTTTGGACATAGATGGAGTACGGTCGGGTTGGTTTTGACTTAAAAACCAATCGGGCCCCTGGGATGAAAATGTCAATAACTCTCAGACCAGGCGTCCGATTGACGCGCCGTCTGTGACGTTGATTCCCTCATGACGATATAGAACTATTGGATACATCAACTCCGGACTATCTGCCAGATGATGTATTTTCCCCTCGGCTCATGGAGCGGACCCTCCCGAACGAGCTTGATGTGTGCGGGAACCCTAGAGCTGGCTGCGACAGCGACAACGATGACGACTGTACAGAAATCCTCCGTGGATTCAACAATGACGACTACAACATTCAGCGATCCTATGTGGATCAGTGCTACCGATCCTGTGTGGGTCAGATCCTGTGTGGGTCAGCGCTCAGCTGTCCTATGTGGGCCAGCGCCTACAGATCCAGTGTGGGTCCGATCCTGTGTGGGTCGTTGCGGGGGTTAGTTACCTCTCAATCTTTTTTGGGTCATTGTAGGGGTTAGTACCTATCGATCCTGTGTGGGTCCGACGGCTTAGATGAATCAAAGGAAACATCTGATCATCTCTTTCGCCTTACGAAGAACTATACCTGTGTGAGATGAATTTTGACTTTAAATCATTATCTTCGATATGATTGAATTGTTTCCTGTGTGGATTGTGTTGTTCTATCCTGTGTGGACATGATCGAACTTGGGCACGGATGTTGGAGCCAAACTGGAATTTATGACTTAGGTATATGTATGGGAATATACCTATGTAGTGTCGGATGTTACTTCGTGATTGTATCTTTACTTTGTGGATTATCCTTTGTGGATTGTGGGAGAACATCGGGGGTCTCGGGGTCCCTACTGAGTAGCTTATAGTCACCCCTACACGGGCTATGCCCGCACTACGTTGTGTTGGTTGCAGATGATGGATAGCGCTGATTGTGGTTGAGGCTTGTCGAGTAGTCGGTACCTGGAGGTGGAGCACTAGGCGGGACATACACGGAGTGGACGGCTGGACCAGAGGAGCTGAGGTGGATATCTGTACCTACCCTTCAGGTGGGAGTACCAATGGACAGCTCGACATTACGGCTTTACTTTTCAGTTGCTGTACTTTCTTTTTCAGTTGTACATTACTTTAAGTTTGGGTTTGTATTCTGGCCCACTTACTTTTCCGCACGTACTGTTGTACCCAGTTTTTACTTAGTGTTTACTTCTTCTTTCTAGCTCTGTGGTGTTTGTTTACTTTACAAAGGCAATGCGTTCCCTTTTTACCGGGAATTACACCTTGGTGCTAGTCACCAGCACCTGGCCTGTAGAAGGCGGGCTTGGGGTAGTCACGACACGAGCCCCATCGACGGGTCTTGAGAAACAACACCCCAAATGGAAATACCAATTCCCCAGACCTACATTATGTGAATTCCCAAAAATCCCAAATAAATATGCTATTAATTTTTGGTATAACCAATTACACAAGATTAATTGATAGATCATTTTAACTATCCCAATATAGTCTATTGTCATGTACATATAGTTCAATATTTCAGAATCTCCATTAGGATATTTAACGACCCATCATATTCTATTGATTATATAATAATCCTATAAAATCAATTCTAAATCTATTACAGGAGTGGAAAATTATAAAATTATGGTTGTAAGGAAAAAAATAGGGTTTTATTGGAATGATTTATTCTTTAAGACACCAGTATAACAACATCAAAGGGTTCTATATTCCATGGTGGAAATGGGAATAATATGAGTATTGGGACCCCAGCTATGTGAAGCAATAAGAGAAGAAGTGGGGTTCCCCATTTAATTTCAAAAGTGAAATACGTGTAAGATTTATGACGTTATATCCTAATGGTGAGTTGAGAGATTATATAAGTAGTAGCATATATTTATAGACATAATTAGACCACTAATGGTGGGTACGATCTAAACAATGGTTCTATTGAAGTACTTATGGTAGTGTTCAGTTCTTATCTTTTATGGTTCCTACAAAACCCAAATAAATCTCTAATTTTTATATAAATTCTATGAAAATAGTTTGGTGACATTTAAACTGATGAAATTTAGTCCAAAATATTAGTTCCAACAATTAAATGTTCAAAAAAATAGAAATTTAAATTACATCATTAATTATATTATACAAATTAAAAATAGGTGATACATTATACTAGTCATGAATAACATTCCCAACCACCATGGGATCAAAAAATAACATTGGGTATTATATATCACCATTGGAAATTATTTCATCATAATAATCACTTTAACTACTATAAAATTTCCCACAAAAATCTGCAATGAGGTATCTGATCCATGTTATATGAATTGTCATAAAAATTATTTAAAAATTAACCTAATAATACATCATATGAATTTTGCGTCAATTCTAGATGATAGTTGGTATTAAATTAAATATAATTATATGAAACTAAATAATTAATAATATACATAAAATGAGATGAATGAATATTGAAATTTTTTTTGAACAATACAGGGAAACAAAAATAGAATAATGAATTGAGTGTTAGATGTGATAATGCATAAGGAAAATGACTATAAGATTTGGGTTAGAGAAATTCCAGAAAAAAATAAATGAATACCCCTAATGGAAAATCATAATAAGGAATATCCCATAATATAAAATAGAACACAAATTTTAAACTAAGATGTCTTTTAGAAATTAAATAAAATTAATATTTCTATTACCACCCATATAATATGTATTCCCATCTATTGATTAAAAATGTTAGTATACGTGAAAAAATAATAATTTAATCATGTTATAATTTATTAAAATATCAAAAAATTATTTTAATTAGATTGTAATAACTAAATTATATAATGAATGATTTGTATACTTAAGGAGAAGACCAAATGAAATGATTGAATAAACTGAAAATAATAAAAATTAAATTATAATTGAATAATTTAACTATATTTTATGATTATGGTACAGGAACCATACATGGGTATAACGTAATTGATAATGTTATGAATAAAAATATTAAAATTTTAATGTTCTTCCCTATGATGTCTACATACTTATTATCATCGACTTGATAAAATTCCATTCTATGAGAAATTTATGGTCATCATTATATATCATGGTCCTCCACAATAAGATATATATTTTCTCTGTATTAGTCATAATTTTGAACAAAATATTTGATGATAATTCATTTATGAAAAATCATCTACCTTGTAAAATATTCAGACACCAATTCTTTATTCAATATCTCAAAATATGCACCACCATCTATGAATCAATGAAATAAATGGGTTTTTAGAAATTATTCTTCTACTATATTTATGAATGTCAATTATATGTTCTTCAAGAAATATTATAAATTCCATGTTATTTTATTATTATGTTGTTTATTTTTAAATATCTCTATATGACTAAATTTATTAATATTATATTTTTTTAGAACTCTAGTTTTCCTTCAATTTTGATCTAAAAAATTACTGTTCCCTGTAAATTAATAATAAATTATTATAAAAAATGTTTTTGATATGGAGTTCTAAATCATATAGTAACCTTGTCATAACAATTTGGATTCACTTGTGGTAGCCTCACCTAAGCTCATAAAGATTAATACACACTAATAGAGCATTTATGAAACAATATAAACCATTTCACAATGTTGAACTTCACATGGATACTATTTTATGCTGATACTAGATGTATTAGTATCTTTTTCATATCACAATCCATGCTATACCATTATAAAACCATTCATAGATATGAATTCTCCTTCGATGAGGACCCATCTGTGGTGGTACCTCAATGTGAGCTGATAATGTTACAATGATGTGACCTCTAGTTACTTTGATGAAGTTATTATAATTAAACATTACTTTGTATAATATGTGACAATAATACAATTATATAGGTACAATTACTCATATATACACCTTTAAGTTGGTACAATTATATAATCTGATAGGTGAACTATCATTATACACCATTCATAACTATATGATTCATTTACATAGGCCAACAAAACAACCCTCACATAGGTATCAAGAAGATTAAATTTCCATATGATGAGATTATAGAATTAATAATTGAAAATAAAAATTGTAATCATGACATAAAAATAATTCTATAGAAATATAAATTTAGATTTAATTTATTTCATCAACATATGTCCAAAATAATATTATGAATATTTTTAATAAATTATTTACAAACATGTAATTTAAAAGAAATCAATTTGAAGTATTTAGATGTGATATAAAATATTTTACACTAAAAATATAGTTACCTAAAATAATAGTAAATTTATATATACATCCCTAAAAGTAATAATATATTGAAATATAATATGAAAAAAAATTGTTACAAAATTTCAAATAATAAATCATTATCCATTAAATAAATATATTACCAATAAATTGAATAATTATTTATCATCACTGATGTAAAAAACATGTATGACTATCAATCCAAATAAATTTCCACAAAAAAACATTTTAATTATCCCAAAGTACCAATTAGACATAATCAATGAATGAAATTTCAACATATGAATTAATAAATGAAATGAATGAAAATATTTAAAATTGAATTTTATTTTCTATAATATATTTTCTCATGTAGTGGAACCAGTTTACCTCTATATATATTACATTTCAAAAATTTATGTCCAATATATTTTTAATATTATTCAAAATTATTGTGTAAATAAAATAAAACTTGTAGCCAAGAGTTTGGGGTTGCATATTTAATTGATGATAGATACACACGATCAAATCGTAAAGGTCTGAATATTATAGCAGTCTTGATAAACTAGATACATACATGGATATCACATTATAGATGAAAACAATTATTACAACAAAGTGAGGTTGAAAATTCTGAATCCTAGAATTATTTCAAATAATTTTTCATTATAACATTGAGGACTAGAATAAAATAAGGGTGAGATTAAATGCTTAATATGAGTTATGTACTATGAACGTTATAATAATTTAATAATACATAATTAATTTGTAATGGTATATAATTTTAAATGATGTCAATTTAATAAATAATTTCATTCTCAGGAATATATAAGGCATTAACAATATAGAAATGTTAATAACTGAAAGAACATACCACTTGATATATAACTATTGAAGAAAATTATTCCATACAAACTATAAATGGAACAACATGATGGATAATAATAACTCAATTCCCATGGAAATAATAACATAGTAAATCACGATATCATAAATTATGATATTTATAATATCAAGACAATGCACAAGAAAATTTAAAAATATAGGAAAAGTACCATTGATTTAAATCATAATAATTTTCTTAGGAGACATATCAATGCTTTGAGGGGATAAATAATTCCTTGCCACAACCATAAACCAAATTAAAATATCATTCCACCTTTATTGGATTATTTATTTAATTCATCAAATAATAAATTATCAATAAATGACTTTATATATTAATAAATAAACTATATCAATATTTCTCTAGTAAATCATATAACGTTCAATAAAAAACACTATATTTAGAAATGATCTATATATTATATTTTAATCATATCCATGATTAATTTGATGGATTAAAATTGTATGTTAAATTTCCAAGGATCACAAGAATGTAAAAATTTCATAGTAAATAAAATGTTTCAAAAAATTGACCAGGTAAGATAATGTCAATACCTTCCTTAGTCAAATACATAATTAATATTGAAAAGAAATAATTATTTTGGTATAATTACGACATATTCTAAGTGGAGTATATAAAAAATACAAATGTTTTTAAATTTTTGAATAAAAATAACATAACAATAACATTTAATACATTCTTGTGAAAAATAACCTTTTCCCATTGAAAATAAATTTTAACGAATATGAATGTTCAAAATACTAAGAAATGAATATTATTTAGAAATAAATATCTATAAATGTCAATAAAGATAAAAATATCTGAGTGGTCATGGTGGTGGGAAATTTCTATTATTTTTGAGTATGTTAAAACGATTGTTCTATTCACATTATTAATGAAAGGTTAAAAGTATATTTTGGGGAAAATGATAGGAAGATTCATCTTAATTGTTATTATAGAAATAAAATTATGGGTAAAAATTAATAAAAAATATATTAAATAAATTTTTGGAACAATTTTAGGAAACATTGATTTAGAATAAAAAAATATTTTCAATAGAAGAGAAAAATAATGTTGGATTTTATTAAAAAAAATCATTAATTATAAATACCCAATTGATTAAATAGTAATATTTCTTGAAAAAGTAATTTAGATGTAGAGGAGAATAAAATTAAATATGTTTATACTAAAGAGATGAAATAATATCCACCAATGAAAATTCAAGCACAGACAGTCCACATTAAAATGAGATTATGAATCAAACCAATACTTCATTAGTAAAATATGAAATTTGTGCCTAATGAAAGGGATAAAAAAAATATTTAATATTATTATCAGAAATTTATTAATTATTCACCATAAGGGAAATAAATAATCCTAAAAAAGGATATAGGTTTATAACATAACTTGTGTCCCAAAGAAGACAATTTGAAATGATAAACCCTTCCAATAATCATAAAAATGAATTGAGAATTAATAAATGAATAAATTATGTGAATGAAATTTTAATAAAAATAAAATAATATGAAATAAAAAAAATAATCAAAATTTTTCACAATACAAATTAGGTTCATAATAATAAAATTTTCCTCAATGAAAATAAACTGAGAAAAAACTTTGTACCTTATGGTTTACTTTTGTTGATCATGATTTCATCAATTATATAATGGTTTATAATGTGTTATTAATTTATTACAATACCATATTAATAATTATAATATCACATATATTCCTTCTATATCATATTATCACTTTTTCATTTATAATATATTATTTTACCCTTATGTTTTAGTGATAATTACATTTTTTTCTCAAGCTTGTTTGTCGCCAACGATTGGGTTCTTGTGTATTGGATATAGATCCATCATATAAATAATGATATTTATTTCATTAATATCATATTTAATCATTAAAATTATTTCTTTTAACGTTAATGAAATTTAAAAATTGTGAAGGATCACATCTCTTTATGAACATGGAATGTCATATGTACGCATGAGTGATGATATCATTCCATAAATTGATTAAAGGGTATGGATGTAGAAGATATATTAATTTTATAGAATAAGTGTAATTTAGTATAGATCATATATATTATGTATTTAAATGAATATTTATATCCATTTTAATCGGTGATGGGAAAAAATTAGATGAGTTCGTAAGGCGGTAGTCCTCCACACACACAAGCAATAGATTTGTTTCTCATTTAATGGATAAAGTGATGCATTGAGAATTTTAAGTAAATATAATAACACCATAATATAATTTAGATACATTTTATATAATATTTAGAGTGGTGTGAAATTATTTAAATTTGTAAAAATTGGAGAAAAAGAAAGTGCTTTGTTATGTCAATTATCTTTTCTTAGAGAATCCTTATATGGATCTCTTATTAAGAACCATAGAGTAATTATTTTGGAAACAAAATATGTTTTAGAAATTTATACAGATATTGAGTAGTGGTTATAGGAGGATTTTGTAGAGCCAAATGTCATCATGGGTGTGAAAAAACTGAGGGCATGTTTTACTCTTTTACTACTAGGGAGGGACATTTTTGAAAATAATCCAAACTATTCAATAATGTAAAGGCATTGTGACCCCTTGTGCCACGAAATTTGATAAATAATTGATTTTAAGGAATTCATGGTTGATAAAAACAACTAAAATATTAATGAAAACATATTTTCGAATGTTTTATTCCCTTTTCCTTTATGCTTACTTTTACCATTACTATTTTCACCATGGAAACACTTTTTTACAAAAAGGTAATTAATCATTTCCGAATAAAATTAATAAATAATTATTAGATATTTATATACGATGATTAAAAACTATAAATACCATCTATAAAATAAATACTTTTAAATTTATAAATATTAATATTAACATAAGAACATGCAACGCCCAAAATGCCGTTTTAACCAAAATCAAAATAATTAGTTTTTAATGTTGTTAATACGATATATAGAAAAAAATTAAGATGTAAATAAAACCTAAACCTAATTATACTTATTAAATATCATTAATAAATTTTATGAAATTCAATTAATATAAGTGGTATTATTTATTTTAATAACAACCCCCTAAATTGAGTCGATTTTTTAAATGAAATGATTACTTCAACTATGAGGTTATTTTATATTAGATTTATGACTACTAATCATAATTATATGGAAATTTATTATTATATTTTGTTATCTAATATATATATTTCATTAAAGCCAATACTCATTTTAGTTATGTTTAATTAATAAAAATAAAGAAACATTATACACTAAAAAATAAATTCTCGAAAAATAAATTTTAAGACTACAAAAAACATATTCAAAAAATAAATTATAATAATAATTAAAATGAAATTAATTTTATTAAATATATATAAATAATATTTGTTTTACATAAAATGATATTTTCATATTAATTTTTCTTGAAAAGTATATAATTTAACTAAAAAATTAACCCTATTTGAAAAATCAATATATTTCACTATTCAAGGGAACGTATCCTTTTTAGAAGAATATAGAAATTTTACCCTAATATAATAATTATTTAATTATTGAAAAATGATATTCATTTTATAAAATTTAATTTATATATTTTTTAAAAATTAAATTCAATTTAAAATTATTTAGTTAAATATATATCCTTTTTTGATGAAAATGTATTTCGAATAATATAATGACTATTGGAAAATAGAGTCATTATTACCTATTAATTTGTAAATAAATTTTTATTCATTAGGTTATATATATATATATATATGATAATTAGGATAAACCAATTCATATTATACAATTTATCTTCTTTACTATAACTATTATAATTAAATAATATATTTTGTAGGATGTCTAATATCATTGTTTGTTGTCATATACGATATCAAACACAATGTTAGTCTTTTAAAATATTATGGTTTTACACTATACCCAACTTCAAAAAATATGTGTTGAAAATATTTTCTTGCACTAATAAATCTAGGGTTTTCTATGATAAAATAACTTTTCTGAAAAAATACGTAGTAAAATAATGGGTAATAAAACAACATATTAAAATAGGTAATGTAATATAAGATAGACATATAAAAACATTACTCTATTGCCAAGTAGGATAACTTCTGTGGAATTAGAAATTATGGTAGTTGAATGAAATCGAAAATAAATAGTGGGAGTGATAGAGATGATTGATCACAAGAATGTGAATGACCGAGAAAAATTCATTAATCATAATACAAAAAACATGTGATGAGTTGAAGGAGAATTTAATCATCAGTCACTGAGTAAACATGATAAAATTTATTTTTCAATATCGTTTTACTAATTTTGAATAATTATATTACAGTATATGATCATTAAAAAATATACTTACTTGAAATAATTCTCTTACATATGCCCATGTTCAACCTTTGGTCTTGCATTGATTAATTTTTACATCATCACATACTCCATTGAAAAAAATATAATATTACATTTTTATTCCTAAGTAACTAAAATTAACATTAAAACGATTATAATACCCAAAAATGAGTTGAATGACTTTTAATCCATGTCTAAATTTATATCAAAATCAAAATGGATTGAACTAGTTATCAAGTATAATACATTGATCTCTAAAACGACAATTGTAACACCAAAAATTCAATTTAATCCATTATATAAGTATCTATTAATCAAATAATTTCAAGAAAAACAATGTTATATTAACCAATAAATTTGGTAGTCTAGTGGTAGGAACAACACATATTTATAACCACATATTTCTTACATATATATAACTTATTAATAAATTAATATTCATTACATAACAAAATGGTCCGTACCGAAATCATATAGGCCTAGTATATTTGGAATAGTTGAAACATATAAAAGTGGTTCATAAGTGTACTAAATCACCCCATTTATTTTTAATGGTAATGATATTTATACGTGATATCACACATAATACCATTATTTGTGTCCATGAGAAATGAAACATAATTAAGG
Source organism: Viscum album (assembly GCA_963277665.1). NCBI lineage: Eukaryota > Viridiplantae > Streptophyta > Magnoliopsida > Santalales > Viscaceae > Viscum > Viscum album. The sequence continues at coordinate 2,051,449,282 of OY728137.1, forward strand.
GTGAGCATAGATGCCCTATACGAGTAAACAAGGGAGATATCTGTGAGAGCATTATCATAACATGAGCATAATGGTATGAGTACATAACAATACAATTGAAAAAAATACCCTTAAAACAATTGATCTTAGACATCAAAAATATCATAAATAATTGTAGTTTATAAGATATGAATCAAAATGGAATAAAATAACATATGATATGTGAGCATAATATTGTCATAAAAAATATATTTTTGACATGCACAAAGAACGAAAAACCATTACATTAATTTTAAATGATTTATTCTAAGGTATATATATTGTAATGAGAAAAATATTAAAACCATCATCATAGTAATGGTTATATCTAATGAATATCATTGTGAAAAACGTCCTGTAATAAATATGGTTTAGTCTCCATTCCTGACCTGTTTATCTTACCTTTTATAAATCGTTACCAAATTCCTTGGTAGGTGAAATAAGTCCTTTATATAACATAACCCATATATTTTGGTGCCAATTTTTTTTAAAACATTAATAACATTATAAATGATAAAAATTAATGTGTTTCAAAAACATTTCATCATATTATAACCAAGATAAATAAAATGAGTTTCATAAACATTTAATTATTTCATATTATAAATGTCATGACATGCCTCCCCGGGCCATGAAACTTGTCATCTGACCCCATGGGTCTCCTATAATACCTTGGTTGCCTTCTCATCACACCACATGCTGTTAATCACTAGAGTCTCTTATCAGACTAATGACATTCCCCATAGGACAACACTTGCCCTTTCCAGTGTTCTCTGTCCTCACTCACACACACCCTGGGAAACTTCCCAGAAGGTCACCCATCCAGATCGCTACTCTAGGCCACAAATGCTTAACTATGGATTTATAATCATACAGGCTCCCGAAAAGGAAGGTGCTCCTTGTTGACATGGGTAGTAACATTTATATTTTTAAGTCTCAATTTTCCAGTGGTGTTACATTATCCACCCCTTTAATGCACAACGCCCTCGTTTTGGACCCCAAGCCTCAAACCCAGGCAGTGCCTTAGAACTTCCGATTGGGTATTTCCTCTGATACCAAATTTTCACAAACTAGGCCGGGTGGACATCTGACCCGATACCCAACCCGGTCCATGACATGGCCCGAAGGGCATTCCCGACCCCCACGGGCTGGCACAGGTGCCCGGTATCAAACATTACATGGGAACGATTTACCCGAAATAGTAAACACAAAACAACTGACAAGATAATGAAACTGAAACTTAAAATAGACAGCCAAACAAGGAATTAAACAAAAAAAATTATAATTTTACAACTTCAACCGACATCCAGAAATAAACGAAAACGAATGAAACTAAAATTCTAACTCAAACCTCCAAGAAGCAAGATTGGCGCAACATCCACACACCACAATACCAACCTTCACGAGAAGACCATCAATGACCAAAACCACCATCGCTGAGCACGATGTCACAACTTGGAATACACAAGAAACAAAGTCTAAAAACACCCAAAGGTGTACGTAGGGTGTGAACCAAAAGCCTAGTATGATGTTGAGGTATGTGGTTCCACATTTAAAAATTATTGAATAAATTAATTTTCTAGCTTAGTTAATTTATGGTGTTCTTTGATAAATTATTTTGTGTGCGAATTAGGTGAACTTGATTTTTTTCATGTGTTAAAATTTGTTTGGTAGTATGTTTATATGGGTGGGTGCATTCATTGGTTGAAATATTATTTTTGGTCAATTGTGAGTATTTTATAGAATGTGTAGTTATCATTTCATTTGTGAAAATGTGCAAAGTGAAATGTTTGTACTCATGTTTTTTCAATAAAGTATTGTTTTTTTGTGAAAATGTACAAAGTGCAATGTTTGTGTTCTAGTGTTTTTATAATGTTTCTGTCTATTTTGTAAAAATGCGCAAAGTGTGCAATTTTTGTTCTTGATGTACCATTGGGTGTGTTTGGTCATGAATGAGGGTTGTGTTGGGTTTGCGTGTTAAAGATTTGTTATGTTTTTTTGAATAATATGTTACAAATAATTTAATATGATTTAATAAAATTAGTAATGATAAAATTTTAATATGTTTTAAAAAAAATTATAGTAATGAAAAAATTGTTTTAATTTAGTTGTGTAAAGTCTCTTGGCGTGCGTACTTTGTTTAATGGTTTTTTGTGTGTGTGAAATTTTCGGGATGGGTTTATGCTACACCCTATTTGTTATATTTTAATGAGTTTGACATGAAATGTGAAATTCGAACAACGTGACCAAAAAAAGGGGAAGCTTCGGTACTAGGTCGGCGGACTAGACTAGTGTGCTAGTGATACGGGAGTGGATCAGGCCCAATTTCACTTAGCTGGATTGACGGTTACAATAATAACTAAACATTTGATGATGATTGGAGACCACTAGGTTATGGATGTGTTTCCATTACAGTGGCTCATGTACGAGAACGTATTTTGTTGTGTTTTCCTATACTGTTCACAGAGACATGATGTTAGAGGGTCCCATTTCATTTTCTAGTATATTTAGGGTCTCTCCCACTTTTGGTGATCCTTGACTACTATACACCCACCGTCGGCATACGGTTCAGCTTTTGGGTTTTTGTGAATGTTTGAGTTTTTCTTTTAAGCAAGGGTGTTTTCTTTTATCTAAGTTGTTTTCATTAAAAGTGTTTTCCTTATAGAAACTGTTACTTTAAAATTGTTTAAGCTTTGGTGTCCTTTCTTTTATTTAGCCTGCAATTTTTTTTTTCATTTAATGATTCTTATGTGGAAACTTTTTATTGGGTGACGTCCTATTGGGATTTTGGATCACACCCTACATACACATTAGGGTGTATGTAGACTTTCTTTCTTGTGTATTCTAGGCTGTGAAATCGTGCTCAGCGATGGTGGTTTTGGTCGTTGACGGTCTTCTCGTGAAGGTTAGTGTTGTGGCGTGTGGATTTTGTGCCTCTCTGTCTTATTGGAGGATTGAGTTAGAATTTATTTTCATTCGTTGTCGTTTATTTCTGGATTTTGGTTCATGTTGTAAACTTCAAAAAACATTTTAGTTTAAGGCCCAGTTTGGTTGTCTATTTTTAGTTTCAGTTTCGTTATCTTATCAGTTGTTTTGTGTTTACTATTTACGGTTAATTTTTACTATATAATGTTTGATTACCAGGAACTTGTGCCAGGCCGTGGGGATCGGGAACTCCTTTCGGGCCTTGTCATGGACTGGGTTGGGCACCGGGTCAGATGGCCACCCGGCCTGGTTCGTGATAATAAAAACCCTTGGAAGTGGAACAATTTTCATAAGAATATTTTCATCATAATAATAAACTATATGAAAAATTAATAAGTATGGTATTATTGAATAACATCTCTAGTAATCCTTAACTAACATTAACAGATGTCATATTATATGGTAATCTATATTTAATGATCACATTAATAATTTTTTAGAAAATGTTATTTTTAATTGGAAGTAAAAATATTAAAAATATAAAAAAATTCAAATTTTATTATAAATAATTTCAATTTAATATCACCTTGAAACATGTAAATTATATTTTAAACCACTTAGAAGTAATGGAAGTAGGAAATTTCATTATTTCCTAGCCTGTTAAAACAAAGATTCCATTTATTTTTTGGTAAATTATAGAAGGTCCATATTTAGAGAATGACACGAAGATTAATTCTAATCAATTATTTCATAAAATTAAACTAGTATAAAATTATTTTTAAACTATAATTATTTAATAGTAAAAACATTATTTGATAAAAAAAATTTGAGAAACATTGATATGGAATAAAAATGTTTTTTATAGAACAGAGAAATAAATTTAGTTTTCCAAAAAAATAATTTTCAAATGTTTTGGATGTAAAGATAAGAAAACGAATGAAAAAAAAAATTCATGAAATAACTTGATGAGAATGAAATTCTTGAGTTTCTAGAGAGATATATCATAATAACTTATCCATATAATAACAGTCATATATAATCGCATTAAATGATGAGATTGTATCACCAAACCCTTTCCACATTGGTAAAATTAGGATAAAAAGACCCATGAATTAATAACATAAAATTAAACTTAAAATAAAATTAGAAAAAATGAAAACATTTTATTAAATTTACAAGGGGTAGTATAGAAACTTCATAAAAGAATATAGATGCATAACATAACATATACTCAAAATAATCAAAATTGTGTCAAAAATCCCTTACCAAAATCTGAGACATATTCCATAAATATTAAAATATATTATACAATATATTTTGGTCTATTATATATCTATTAAAAACTAGTCCTATTATATATCATTATTTATATGATTTAATTATGAAATTTATTACCATTTTGTTAACAAATCTATTATAAAATGATATTTCACAAAATAACTACTTCATTTTTCATGTATGTTTTAGTTATGTATTTTTATAAATTTTATTTAGATCATTATTCAATTATATAAATAATTTTTAAAAAGTAAAAAATATCTTATATAATCTTTATAAATGTATTTATAGTAATCCATAAATGTTAGATATTAAAAATGAATGACAATATTCAAGGTGATGTTAGGTCGTATGTATGAATGAAATCTATTTCCATTTTTAGGATGGATGGAACAAGTGGTATTATAATAGTATATAACATAAAAATATTCATTATTATAATATATTTTGGTTTATTATATATCTATTAAAAACTAGTCCTATTATATATCATTATTTATATGATTTAATTATGAAATTTATTACCATTTTGTTAACAAATCTATTATAAAATGATATTTCACAAAATAACTACTTCATTTTTCATGTATGTTTTAGTTATGTATTTTAATAAATTTTATTTAGATCATTATTCAATCATATAAATAATTTTTAAAAAGAACAAAATATCTTATATAATCTTTATAAATGTATTTATAGTAATCCATAAATGTTAGATATTAAAAATGAATGACACTATTCAAGGTGATGCTAGGTCGTATGTATGAATGAATTCTATTTCCATTTTTAGGATGGATGGAAGAAGTGGTATTATAATAGTATATAACATAATAATATTCATTATTTTGTAATTTATATATAATATATTCATTATAATTATTCTTAATACCTTCTATGTACTGAGTATGTGTAAATCAAATCACAATGCTTCGTGAGGCGATAATCCACCACGCACACGATTGGAATTATAATCTTCAAAAAAAATAAAAGGTAAAAAGTTATAAGTCATATTATAATTTTGAAATTATATATATCATAAAATTCATATATGAACATTAAATACATCATTATTTCATGTAGTGAGAGGTTTTGATTTAAAATTAATTACATTGGCTTGTGAGGGGGTAGTCAACCATACAAAAGATTAGTGGTTTCAGTTACCTCTTGATAGAATAGAAGACAGTTTTAGGTAAAATAATTTATGTTATTATATATATATTCCTATGAGAGATAATATTTTTATAATATTATCATGATTGAAGATGATTTTGAGGAGTTTGAAAAAAAAAATTAAAATTAATAATTATAGACTACACCTATTTTTCAACGAACGCTTTTACTGTTATCACTAAAGAATTATTTTCTATATTTATGATACAATAAATTTACAATATTGTGTGGGGAGGGAATTTTGGAATTAAAATTTTCAAAAAATTTACAACATAAATTTTTTTATTGTCTAGAAGAGGGGATAATTGGTTCCGTTTTAAAAGTGGCGGAGTGGACACACATAAAAATTTTATAAAGAAAAAGAAATACCCACTATTTAATCAAAAATAAGGCTCCAAATTGATGATTCTATAACTGTAGTAGTTTTTGGTCAAAATAAGGAAATCCAACTATAGTAAAAAAATGTATATAGTTCATTTACCCCTTATCCATTAATTTTAACCCTCGATAAACTTTTTTTAAAATTAATCATGGTAATTAATTTTTTTTATTATACTATTCATGTTGACCAGATTTTATATTGAACATATTATATATTATTAATTTTTATGATTTCATTTATGGAATAAATTTTTCCAAACAATATTTATATAAGTGGAAATTTTTATTATTTAATTTTATATACAAATGCGGAAGAAATTTTTTTTTCAAAGCGAAAATATTCATAAGTATATAATGTTTTAATATATAAATTCTATCTAAAATATATTTAAATGGCCTAAATTATATTAATGAATATATAATTGAACTAGTTTTTCTTTTAATAACACAAAAAAATAAAATAGACTCGGTAAATTCTAACATGGAAGGTAATAATTTAATAAAAAAAATTAATTAATATTATTCGAAACATTATTCACTATAGAAATATATAAATAATTCAATTAGAGATATTTTTTATTTATTGATATATAAAATAACATTTATTTTCTGCATTTTTTCTTAAATGGGTAAAAATTTAATTTTATTCTATGATTATAAAATTAATAGAGATATTTTTTTAATGAAAATTTACTCTAAAAATTGAAAATATGTTAATGATAATTAAGTATTTATTTATATATATATTTTCATTATCTAAAACATTTTAACATAATTTAAAAAATATTTTTATTCTTACTCATACCTCTATTTTTAATGGATATATTAAATGGTCATGTTTAAATAAAAATATTAATAATATATCATGGTTTGTTAAAACCCTATGTTGTGTGTAACAGAAGCTATCAAAGATATTAAATTCATTGAAAAAAATACTTCCTAAAAAAATTAGTTGTTATATGATACTCCCTTAATAAAAATATTTCCTAGAAAATCCATCCCTCCATTAAAAAAATGATCATTCTTCTGCCTACTTTTATACTCAAGTTCATTTATAGCTCCCTCAAGATTGTGGTTTTGATATATATTTTATACAATGTGAGTAATTTTATTTTTTAGAAAATTATTTCAAGGATTAGCAATCACCATAGGTTGTTCCTTATGAGATGTATCTTAATCTTGTGGTAGGACAAACGAGTTCAGTAAATGTGTTGGATCACATATGAACTTCGTCGCGTGGGATAAATGGGACACATCATTCCCTTGAGAGTTGTTAGGTGGCAGTGTGAAGTGATAAGAAACCATCCATACTCAATAAAAAATATAGAAAGGGAAAATATACATGGGGATAATCTTTCATTTCTTCTCTAATCTCATAACCTTTTTCCAAGGAAAAATTTAAGAAAAACCTTCCCACAAGCATAACATTCCCATTCACGTTGATTGTATTCATCTTAACTTTTCTGTCAACTCTAAGATTCCTTGTTGTGTAATTTAATGGAACTAAAATATCAACCATATCATCAGATTTATTTAGACCTAATAAATTAATTTCTCCAACTTCAACCCTTCACGATGGAGTTATAAAAATAATTTTTATATAGGGAATCTTAATGATCCATATAAAAGTTTGACTAAAAGCTTTTATTGTATGAAAACATGACTATAGGAAGGGGTTGACCCCAAAAACATTTTAAATCTTCACAAAAAGATCTTAGAATAAACACTAAGGGTTTATTTTTGTTCAATAAATGCTTATCTAACTGAGGATACACACAGTACTAATACTTTTTTTATATCTACATCATACTGAAATGTTATCATAAAAATCAAGGAAATCCATAGATCCCAGTTATAAGCAACAGAATGTGGTACTCCATGAATCCTTTCTACTTACATAATGTATATCCCAGAAATCTAATAAAGAGGGAAATCATCCTTAATAGAAATTATGTGTATTATTTTAAGGCGTTCAACTAAAAACCATATATCAGTATGGTCATTTTCTATTTTGAGGAGTCCCAAAAATTACATGGTAATGTTATACGATTTCCTCTACGGTATGGGTAAGGGTTGTAAATTACACTTATAATTTTGTTTCAAAACATTAAAATGATCAAATACCCATCACTAAGACCCAAACATTGCAATATTTATCTTCATTAAATCCCATGATAAAAATTTAATCTATATACATATTCACAATTCACGGATGAATTAAGAATAATGAACTATGAGACTCCTCAAATATCGCATTCATCATAAAAACGTTTTATGGGGAAAAACAATATTACCTCACCATATTTCTTCATCAGAAAAATTTTTTATATAAGGAACCCGTATCAATGTCTTCTGCAGTTATATATCTTCCTTCCCCAACCCTTTAATATATAGTTGTATTTATGGTTGAACACTCTATTGAGAAGGATAATATTTCATCCCTTCTTTAAAAATTTATAATTATATATTATGAAAATATATTAATATTGGATCATTTTTCGATTCTCATCGTAAATTATCTAACATGATCATTTCGACTCAATGTATCGGCCAACTAGTTCAATTTCCCTATGTTGTAATTTATTTTGTAGTCATAGTATTAAATCATCTACAACAATCATCACTAGAAAATATTAAAATAATTATATGTGAGTAAAAACATTAAAATCTTAAGATCAATAAATATATCACACATTTCCCCATCAATGAAATTATTTCATTACTATAATGTAATAGCTTCCACATCTAACTCCAAATAATAGGTTGGGTAATTTTTCCCATTAATCATAAATCATAATGAGTAATATTCTATCACCATATCATTTTCCTAATAATTCATTCCAATCACTTCCTTGATGAATAATATATATTAAAAACCAGACACTATTATAGGGTAATGTGAGAAATTGGGCACTAAATACCCTTATCAATAGTTTCAAAAATATTTATGATATTCATATGTTCAAAAGAACATTGTTCCATTTTGAGTTAATATTGTTAGTGGAAAATGTATTAATGTTTAATTCTACAAAATGAATTTATTATAAATTACCAAACCTAGAAAACCATTGATTTGAGTTATTGTGGTTTTTTTGGGCCAACATTTAATAAATTTAATCAATAATATAACGATAGATACACCCTATAGTATTATTTTATGACCCAAAAAATGAAACATTTTCTTTTAATAATTCATATATATTATATTTTTATTAAAATTATTATTACTAAGGGTATTATGTGAATGCCTATGGTGATATTAATGCTCTTGATATCTCCTTGAATAGATAATAGTATCGTCTATATAGACTACCATAAATTTCTTAAGGTAATCTCAAAATACTATATATATTAATTTCTTATTTATAACAAGAAATTTTGTAAGGAAAAATGATACCATAATATATTTACATAATTTATACAATGAATGAATTTTTCATCTTGGGTATTTATTCCTTAACATTAAACTGAAGATATCAAGAATGATGGAAAATCATGGAAATGTATTAATATTTGTATAGTTGAAAAAAAAACTCATCAACAAGGGTAGAAGATTTTTGTTCATGGTTGTGATATTTTTCAATTAATGATATTATATATAGAGTCACATCAACCCCCTTTCTTCTTAAAATAATAGGTTTCCCCCAAGGTGACCTAGTAAATTTAATTAATCCCGTAGAAATATTCCTTTGGATTTTATAAATCTATTTTTACAACTTAATCGTTGATTTATATAAAGATTCATTGAAATTGGTGTGAGAATAAGTATGATTTCTATTGAGAATTGAACTTCATGATTCAATTAAAAATAGGTAAATAATTGAGAAATACAACCACCAAACCAACATAATATACATATATTTTATATTGAGATTCCCTCCAATAATATACAATAGATGAACATTTTGAATAGTAATCAAGATCTATATAATGGGTGTTATATTTATTGGAAATTAATATTCATCACTGTAATGATTGAATATTATTAGTTTGTTTGGAATATCAAACCCGAATTCTCTTCCTTGGTCAATTTATGTGGGATTTGGAAAGGAAAGTAAAATCCAAACATAAGATCACATAAAATTAAATACTAGGTAGGATAAAAATATTTACGGGAAGAATATTCCCACCAACATCATATATGGAAGAATCATAGGCTTGAGATTGAATCATCATAAAAGTAGCTTTTTCACAGATAATTCAACCTCTACTCATTGAGGATAGAAATTAACATTCCTAGAAGCATTCATGATATAATGGAGTTTGTATAACTATAATAAGATTACATACTTCAATAATTTATTATTTCTATAACCACCCCATTTTTTATCCATTTTTAATCCATTTACTAACATAATGTGGTTATCATCAGTATATACCATCAATAATCAGAGTGATTAATCATGAAAAAACCTTTATAGTATTTCTAAATCATGTGACCTTCATTTTTAATCAATATACCATAGGTTTTACATAGGATATTCATGGTTATCATATATTCAAATCATTCATGAAGGATTGTAAATTATTTGTAAATCTCTACAGAATATGCACCAGTATTTTGAAACAATGTGTACAACAAGGCTAGTTGTTTTTCAGAAGGCAACGATTAAGTCCACATCAATGCCCAATTTTCATAGATTCTTTCACTTGGTACATCTATACTTGAACCACATCTAGTAGTAGTATCCACGAAGGATTTTTATGTCTTAGAAACCATTCAATCTATCCCTAACCAAAATTAAGAGATACTTTTCTCCATCCTAAATTATACATATACTTATACATAGGATTGTCATGAAACTTTCTCGATCCTATTTTCAAAAGGGTAACTAAAAAATTCAGATATAATGATGATTTTCACACAAAAAATTCATACCTATATATCAAAACATAATTGATGAATATTCAACACATAACATAATTATATACACCATAATCGTATATGTATATTATCATTGGAAACATGGAGTCATAAAAAACTAATTAATAGATGAACTATATAATATCACATGATTTTATTCAATTGTATAACCCTTATTAGAAATTCCATACATATTTACGTTCTTCATAACTTAGGTAATGGAAACATGAGATAAGGAAATATCAAATCCTCAGTAAAGGTAAACAAGGAATATATCAAGGAGCCTAAAAGAATAACATGGGAATACATGTTTGAGAAAAAAAATATAAATTTAAAAATACCATACCTTTTATATCAGATATCAAAAAAATATAAATCATGGATTTCATATTGGTAGTTTATAACAAAAGAATAATGGTGAAATAAAATAACAAAATCCATGGGAGAATAAAATTTTAAAAAGAAATATATTTTTATATACACATAAGAATAGAAAAAAATTTCATATGTATTGAAATCATTCTACTAAGGATATCATAGTTTTATTGGTTTACTCCCCAATATGTTTCATTTGACAATGTTTTCACCCATGAATATCATAGTTGAGAATGTCCATTTTTAATAGGGTTCATTCCTAATTCTAGCCTTGATTAACTAATGAGATATAAAACATTAACTATTTTAATTAAGGGAGATATAGGTCACACAAATCAAACAATCCATAGATATTTCACCATAAAATCATAAAAAATTAATCTTATCATAACCAATTAAAAAAATTTGTTTTCATAAATACATCATCTTAGTAGAACCCAAAAAGTGAAACTTGTTTCAAATCATAACTATGGATGATGAAAAATTTTAATAAACACAGTGAAATAATATTATTAAACCATATAAAGAATTAATAATGATGGTATCAAGGGATAATATCCCTTGTAATTATTAGATTCTGTAAATATATTACATCTTAGATAGATTATTATTATAAAAGGTCATATTGAACATTTCCTAAAGAAAATATGTGTTTCAATATCAAATCAATTATTTAACATATAAAAAAATATAAAAATAAAAAATCAATAAGATTATTGAAACAAATACTTTAAATGCTATAAATTAATATTTTAATCATTGAAAACGAATGGAGGAAGGAAATAAAAATCATATCATACTTGATAAAAAGAATATTCATTTGAAATTTTTGATATAATCCTAAAGGGTCCTTTTTGTAAAATTCCAAGAATATTCATTTTAAAACATACTGTAAAAAATAAAAAATATTGTGATAATTAATTTAAAATATAATTTTAGAATAAAAAATAAATTATAGAATTAATTATTAGAAAAAAGATGGATTTTCGATAAAAAGGGGTTTTTGACAGGGGAGTAAAATTAAATATGTTTTTTTGAAAGAATTATTTTTGAATCATTAGTATATAATATTTAAAAATGATAGAAAAACATTTATTTTCATGAAATAAAATTAGGAGCATAATATTCCAGATTTTCATTATATATAGATCATAAAAGTTTATCCTCGAAAACAAAAACATAAAAAAGACCAAAAATTGATGTGATGGAATCAAAAAACACATAGAACTTGGCTAACATTTGAATCATATTCCAGAAGAAAGAATATAATTTTATGAAAACCAAAATATTATGAGAATAATAAAATTCATTATATTATAATTCAATTGTGAAGTAAATAAATCTCATAATAAACATTGGTTTATAACATATCATATGTCCCAAAGAAGTCAAATTGAGAAATAATATCTAACCCTACGTCTCAACATCCATCATAAATGTTTGAACCTACTATATAAAAAATATTAGTATATTATAAATCAAATATAGTACAATAATAATATATATAAGGGTCAATGTGATTTACTTATGTCCTTTCATCCTTTTTTATTTACAATTCGTTGTTGAAATCACATTTTGAGTAATAATTTTTTATTCTTGTATGCTTTGTATTTGTACATTCATTCCTTTTATTTTTTACATGGTTAAATAATCTCTATAATGATAAAAAATATAGAAAAATCACCTATAAAATATATATATATATATATATATGTATTTATTTTAATACATTAAATTTTGTGATAGAGAATAAATTATATTGTTCATGTAGATGGTTGGTCGTATGTATGGATGAACATTGTTTTAATTTTTATGACAGAAAAAATAAAATAATGTTGAATAATATATAATCCTTAAAAATTAATTATAACCTCATATAAATCTCATATATTAATTATATTTATCATTATTAACTACAATGTAAAGTGTTTGTGAAAAAAAATTGCAAGGAGGTAGGCCTCCGTACAAACAAGTGAGATTATCATATTCTCAAAAAATAGAAAATAAGATGGTATATGGGATATTATAATTATATATGTAAATATAGGTAATAAAAATCATATTTAAACATAAAATACATAATTATATCCAAACATGTTTGGTAGTGATGGATAACTAGTCATATTTATTCACGAGGTGGACGTCTGCCATACACACAATGGATGATTTCTCTTCCCAATTGATGAAAGCGGAATTAGATGTAGGTAATTATAGTAATAAAATAAAATATAAATATATTTTATATCTTAATGGTTTAAGAATATTTTAAGTAGTTATAGGAATATACAAAATGAAAATTCATAGTTAATGTCTTTACCAGTTCTTCAGAGAACATCTTTCGGTTTACAAAAGACACATAATTGGATGGATTAATAATAAATATAAGGATAATTGGATTTGGGGAGGGAATAATGGAATGTGTTTTAATAGGTATTCTCTACACTAATTGATTGAGGATGTGTGTAGTTGGGATGGCGACGTGTCTTCTTTTATAAGTGGGGGAGCAGCCTCATTTGGAATTGTTGACAATAAAAAACGGTGCCCACATTTTCAACATGCCACAAGCCCAATAAAATGATAATATTTGGATCATGCTTTATCTATGTCCAATATATGTCCATAAATTGGTTGTTTTATATGTTTATAGGTCATTTATGGTTTCTCTTGTTAGTTTAACCACCTGATAAAACAATTTTATCCTTAATTGAAGAAATTAATTTTCCTTTTTTTTATTATAGATTTTGAAATAAAATAAAGTTAACTTAAATGTATAATATTAATAAAGATAACTGAAACTTTATAATAAATTTTTCCAAATTCAATTCACATAATTTTCTAAATTAAATTTAAATTTTATCACCCATATATAATAAAAAATCCATTTCAAAAGAAAAATATTTCGTAATATTTTTTATTAAAATCAGAATTGTGTTTGAAATTTATCCAAATGAAATAAATTAGATTCACAATATAAATTTAAAAATATTTTTATTTTAGAACCATCTTATAAGTAAATGGATAATATGAATTATTTGAAAATCTATTTTTTGAAAATATATATATTTATTATTCAATAAAACATAACCTTTATATAAAATACATAAAAATTATCTCAAATGTAATTTTGACATGTAGATTTTGAAAAATTATGTATATTTGTAAAATAAAATTTATAATATCTTTAATATTTAAATTTTTTAATAGTTCATTGAAACCAAAATATATTTTTGTCAAAATGTGACTTTTTAAAACATATATTGTTTATAATAAAAATTTAATACTTATATAAAAAAATATTTTAATTATGTATACAATCTATAATTAATTGATGAACGATTGTTATTTCTACACATACGATGATTTTTTTTCGGCCGGGTTATAGTGGGAAAGTTTTATTATAATATTAATAATATATCGTGGTACTTTAAAACACATTGTTGCATGTAATAGAAAGAATCATAGAAATTAAATTTAATTATTTTTTTCATGAAAAACATTATGATTTACACAACCATTTTCACAATTTATTGTTGGGTTCATACCCCATGGTTGTTCAATATGTGACTTGTTGCCAATCGGCTTGTGGGTGGTCTGTATTTCAATACTTTTTTAATATAATTCCTATAAGGTCACCCATTTGAAATGACCAAAAATTAAAAATAAAATATAAGTTAAAATATAATGGTTACCAAAACCTTTAAAATGTTTTAATTTTTTAAATTCATTATTCCACAAATAGAATTTTCACTAAAACATATATTCAACCAATTATTTATATTAATATAAATTTTTCACAAAGTAACCATAATCTTGAAAAACTGCCCATTACATAAAAACTCATAAGAGGTGTAAAATAACATTAAAAAGTGGTCTATCATACACATATAAACCTATGATGGTTTACCTATTCCACGATTTATGATTTTAAGATGACATATCTACTTCCCAAATATTCACAAAATTTATATATACTTTATAATCCTTATAACAAAATTTAAATTGATAAATATAATTCTATGATATAATTAATGAATCCCAACACATATGTACATGTTTTCATTCACTATATAATAGGTCTATCCCCCATATAATAGTTAACCATTAAATAATGGAATTTAATTGAATATTTATCATGTTCTCCACATTTATGAGAATTAAATATAAATGGATTTATATGATGAAAATTATTTCTCTCCATGAAACTCCTCTATTTTCCATAAAATTTCCTTACTATAAGAAATTAATTTGTACATACTAAAAATAATTATATTCCGTTGGGACACTCCCTTCATTTTATCTTTCCAAATTTCTAAATGTATTGAATGGAATCCTTTTTTCCTCCAATTTCTCCACCACTCAAGCTCTTATCAGACTCTATATTTGTCTTCTTGGTGGATTCCAAGACATGGATAAGGTGTAGTTTGTTAATCATACTTCCGTAAAACTAAATTTGATTAATCATGATATCCTTCTCTATAGTTATCATCCCATTAGATTTCTTATGATCAACTTAATGTTCATTATATTAAAATTATATGTGATTGTTTTAGGTTCCATAAATTGACAGAAAACAAACATCATAATTTGGGAATAAATAACCATATTGGATAACCATTTATTAAATTATTGGTTGTCTAAGTCACAATAATATATTTTCAATATTGGGCACCTTATGATTATCATAGGTCAATAATTAACATCATCTATTCAAATCCTTCATAATGGTTAGTAATGAAAATGCGAATTATCATAGCAATGTCCCATAAGATTGTCAAACATGGTGTATAGAATGTCCCATTATCATGCACGAGGTTGGAATTGAGTCAAATCAAAATATACCATATTGAGGGTTATTACCCACCTGAAAAACTATAGAAGAACCACATTTACATTCAATATCCTTATAGGGAAGTATTTATTGAAAAATACACATAATATATTCCATAAAAAACATTTAGATGTTCATATATAATTATACATAATGTCAATAAAAGGGTTATGTTACAATTTTTTTTCGTAAATCCATTATCAATGGAATATACTATAATTCATTCGATAAAAAATGCAAATACCATACCCTAGAAAACCAAAGTTGAGGGTTACTTTATTAAATCAGAAAACTATAATAGTGATCTGATTGAAATTGATTGAATATATTAATAATGTGGATAAAATAAATACATAAATTATTCTCACATTATATTTGAAAATATTAAATACAAAATATTGAGGGAAAAATTTTATCCTTTATTATTTTCAATGATTTATATTCTATTACATGTGGAAATGAATTAAAATAATGGGGATGTAAAATCCCTAGTATAGGTTACGAACACAGAAATAAATCTTGTATCAATAAGGAATATTAATTTCATTATACTAAATATCTAAAATCAAATTAATTTTAATGAATAACATTATTTTCATGATTATATAGTGAATAATAAATATATGAAAATAATTATCATAAAACTTATTTCATTTAATAAAAAACATCATAAAAAAATACATTCATTAATAATATCAATGCAATAATATCATTCATAAAAAAATATTAAATCCCATGAAAATTCATTATATTGGACTACATGATCTCATATATTTCCATGTCATTATTATCTAGAAAATTTAGAAGAATTTTAAAAAAAAAATTGTGTACAGACCCATTTAATACTAGAATACCCAATTAAATCATGATTACCATTAATTTACCAAGGGTATATTTAACAATCAGCCCCACCCATAACTACATCTCCAATGGATTAGTCATATATTGAACATATCATTTAATTGGAGAACAATAATACTTATAAAATAAAGTCTTTATTAAAATATGTATAATTAATATCAATATTTATGTAGTCAGACATATAACATTCAATGTAAAATATCATATATGATCATTTTATAAAATTCATGAAATGATAATATTAATGATAAATAATATTTATATTTCAGGTAAATTTATTGTTCAATTATCAAATTAAATTGAATATTTCATGTGAACGTTAGTTATGAAAAATATAATGAAATAAAGAGATTTTAAATAACATCCCAGATCAAACAGATCATAAACCATCAAATGATATAATATGGTTGTTATTATTGAAACATATCCCAAATTGAGTATATGTAAAATTAATAGTAGCTCTCATTGAGGAATAAAAATACCATAAAAATATATTTAAAACCATTCATGATGATAATAAATGATTCAATTTGAAAATATATTTTAAAAAAATTGAATTTACAGAATATTCTGTAAAATAATCTTTTAAAATATTATATTAATTATATTATAAATAGATGTCCAGACAGAGAATATTATATTTTTTTCTTAGTATATTAAAATAATTATTCCAGTCACATTTTTGTAAGAAAAGTCAAAACTTCCATATTAGAAAAAACATGGTAAGATTCATTTAAATTTTTATAATTAAATTATTATCAAATTTAACATTAAATATTAATATATAACCATTTTTAAATTTTTTTTCGTAAACATGGATTCATAAGAAAAATTATTTTCAACAGAAGAGATAAATATAGTTGGATTATACTAAAAAAAATCTCTATAATTTTAAGTACCAAATAGAGTAAAATGATATTATTTTGTGAAAAAATCATAATTAACAAGAGTATAATAAATTTAATTGTGTTTATAAGATAATGATTAAATAATTTCCATCAATTCAAATTCAATCATAAATAATCGTTACTAAAATTAAATTAATGAAGAAACCCTAAAATCTTTGCTAAATTTTAAATAATAATCCCCATGAAAGGAATAAAATTAAATGAATCATTAAAAAATATAGATATAAAGTGATTCATGATTTAATTTTTCAGAAATATAGAATATATATCTCATAATAGGATATATTTATATAACATACTATATGACCCAAATAAGACAATTTGATAGAATAAACCCTTTAAATGATAATAACATTGAAGCGATAATTATTTAATTAATTGATTAAGTGTGTCAAAGGTAAAATAAAATAAAAAAGTGTAAATAAAAAATAATACACTTAAAAGACATTTCAAATATAATATTTTATTTTCAAAAAAATGAAGAAAAAAATAACCCAATGAAAATAAATTGTGTTATGAAATTCATTAAATGTGTTTAACTATCATGTCAAATATCATTGGTTAAAATAATTAAAATTTTAAATTCAAATAATATTATGTATGAATGAATCATTATATTAATATTAAAATGGGTATTATATACACCATATAAAATATATATTGAGTATAACATTACTATATTCTTTAAAAAATTGTAATTAAGAGAAATTCACATACCTCACATTTCCCTTTAATTAAACATGATTTAACATCCAATATTATAGTTTTAATCATTTTGATAATTTTTAACTGTAAAATATTATTATTTATTATTTCATATATTATCCTTTTATTTCATCTTATATACTATTCGTTAATAATATGTTATCTTTACCCATGTTTTATTTGTTAATTTACTTGTTTTTCAATGCTGGTTTGTCGTAGAAGATTGAATTATTCTTTATGGATGTTGATATATCCTATAAAATGTTATATTAAAGTAATAAATATCATATTTAATAATTAAATAAATTTTTTATAACAATTAATAAATGATGAAAATAGAAAATGAATCACATACCTTCGTGGAGAGGGAAATCCATACATATAGATGAGCAAAAATAATTTTCTATTAATGGGTGAAGTGGTAAGTATGTGGATGATATATTAATTTTATAGAATTAATATCACATAATACATATAATTTATTTAAATTTTTCAATTTTTATGAATATACATATGAGTTATAAATGGAAAACAAATTACATTCGTCCATGGGGTGTCAGTCTCCGACAAACACTATCATTGGATTTTTTTCCCAATTAATGGACATAGAGATGGATAAATATTATTCAATCATCATAATAAAATCTCAATATATGTTATATTATGATGTGATTATATTTAATTTTTATTACTTATTTAAATCCTTAAAATAATATATATAAATAAATATCTTTATTAATATGATTATCTATTGTTAGAGTAACCTATATTAGATATTTTCTTAAGGACCATAGTATTGGAATTTTTGGAAAGTAAAAATGATCTAAAATGTGGGTAATGATGTTGGGGAGATATTTTGGAATATTTTGGTTAACACAAATAGTTTTATAGTTGTGAATATGTGATGGGATAGAGTGAACTTATATAATTTAGAAGGATTGACATTTTTGTAATTACTCAAAACTATTCGATAATGGGAAGTCAATCTCACCCCAAGTGGATCAAAAATTGAGAAATAATGAATTTTAGTGATTTTAGTATTGATCCAATCCCAAAATACATAAAATGAAACATTGTTTTTGACATTTCATTCCCTTATCCTCTATGTTTACTTACATGTACTCAATTAGTTTTCACCATAGTAACTAATTTTTTACTTATTTAATTAATCCTTTAAGAATAAAATAAAAGGATATGTATTATATTATTTGAAAAAAATAATTATAAATATTTTATTCAATTTAAAAAAATAATGGAATATATTTCATAATGATTAATTTTAACATAATCACATGCAACGTCCAAAACAAACTTTTATCATTAATAACTATAATTAATTGTTAATTCAATTACTAATCACGATGAAAAATAACTAATTTGAAAATATTACATAATATTAATTACTATGATTCAAATTTTTTGATTAAATTTATAAAATTCAATTCTCATAAGCATTACAATTTAGTTTTACAAAATTGAAACAATATGCCAGAGATTTTTTTCAAAAGACAATTTTTCATGTATAAGATGTCATTATATATACTATATGACTAGTAATCATAATTATATGGATTAAAATTATTATATTTTGATATATAATCATCAAATAAAATTTTAATCATTCTTCATTATGGAAAATTTTTATTAATGAAAAGGGAGAAACATAATACACTAATAATAGATTGCAAGAAAATGCGTTTTTAAGCATAAAAAAAATTTATACTAGATAATTTTATTTAATATTACTATATATTACTAATTTTATCTTCAAATAATATTAATTTAATAAATTTAGTTCAAAATTACTTTATTAAATTAAAATAAATAATAATATGTGAAATAAATGCAATTTCACTATTTATATAAAAATAAACCATTAATGAAAAATCATAAAATTTAACCATATACTAATTTTAATATGACTATTTAAACAAATTATATAATGTGATATTTTTAAATGTTCAATTTTTTTTAATTACCCAATGTAAACATTCATATAATACCATTTTTTAGAAAATATATTTTGATGCCTAAAATAACATTATTAAAAAAATGAGTTATTTTTTTAGACAAGATGAGACCATACCGAAAAGATCAGGACTCTTATATTATTAAAAGAAAGTTTAGATTAAAGGATTCTTAAAATTGGATGTTTATATTTTTCCCATATAAGAATATTAAAAACAGAAATAAACATGGAAATTATATAATTCAAAATTTGAAATCAATATGTTTAGAAAAATATTTCTAAATAGAATTCATGGGGTATTCAATAAATTATTTATATAATTGAAATATTCTCCAAAAATTATCTAAACAAAATTTTCATTAAGGTATTATGAATTTGAAAAATATTATTTGAACCTATGATTTTAGAAAATAAATTAGTGAATAAATTCATCATTTTTTCCTAAAAACACCCATGTACATTAAATTATATAAATAATAATATTTTTAATATAAAAAAGAAAATATTTAAAAATTCTATTTTAAATTTTACTATTTTCTTCTTAAAAAAATTATTTATAAATATATATGTTAATGTAAATTTTTATAATTCAATCTAAAGTATTATCAAAATAAAATATACACAAGAACATTACTAAACCATCTAAGAAAATATGGTTAACTTAATATATAAAAAATAAATATGACAAAAAAAAATTACCATAGATTATAGACAAATTGTAATTTTATAAATAATATCATCTGTTCTCAGACATGAATAAATATAATTTTGAATATACAGAGGCTTATATATCATAATCCAAATACCACTACATTATAATCCATACAATTCCCTATTTGAGCCACCTCCTTACGAATAATTCCAATCACAAACCAATATATTATATGTGAGGAGTGTAAATGTGTACCACCAATAAATTAAATTCCCTTTAATCATTACCTAGCCCAATCAAAAGCACGTATTCATAATTCAATTGGATTTATAGTGTGTGATGAAATTATTCAAGTAGGATATTATTATATCCATAGAAAACATAAATCAATATGGTAACTGTTAGAAAAATTAGTGAAACATGATTAAAAAATAAATTTTTAGGTAGGTATAATTTCTCTCATAGATTATATCATGGAAATCGATTTGTATTTTTAATTTAATATAATCAATAGAAAAATAACAACCATGAATATGGAATGTATAAAATACAATTATTGAAAATATAATATAGTCCCCAATCATCAAACTGGGTTAAAAAAATTGTATATCAGGTAATTTAATAACATGATCCTCAATCTCCCAATATCAAATAACACAGATCAATTAACCAATGATTCACCTATATTGAATCATTACTGAAAGTTCTCTATTCTAGCACTCAATAATACCATTGGATAAGTAATAATCTATCTCATCTCATCCTTATGGTACATGATATAATCTATTTTATTACTAAAATTAATATTTTACTTCATAACTAATAACCACTAATAATTTCTAACATTCTACTTCATGAAAATAATATTTATTAATCATGGAATTTTTATTTTTGATAAAAATACAGTAAAAAGTTTTTAGCGTAAAAAATAATTTTTTGATCTTCCTATAAATCACTATATATTATGAAATTGATTTTATAATAAAATAAAATAAATATTAATTTATAAAATATAAATCCATGGAACATATTAATTGGAGCTAAATAATACATCAATAATCCATTTTAAAAGTAATATAGTATGAAACCATTAGATTATGTATGAAGAAGATGAATTTCTAATGAAAGATCCATTTTGAATAATCACATTACTCAAATGTAAATTAATGTCACGTATATTTATATATATGTATATAATCCAAATATTAGAGAATTATCGGTTCTTAAAAGCCTAATACCCCTAAGATTAATTTTATAACCATAATAATGAAATTTTAATAGCCACCAAGGGCATGCAAAAGAAATATCTACATGGAAACTGATGGAAAATTGAATAGTACAATATTTATTAAGAAACATATAAGAAACCATTGGTATATGATGATGAAACACACTGAAATTGATTTATTTTCACTAAGGATCCATGAGATGAATTTTAACCCACTGTTGGAGAGGTCTATATTAAGAATTTTGGAAGTGTAAAGTGTAATAGAATGAAAATTACATAATTAAAAAATAAAATTTATTATTTATTAAATCAATATAAAACACATGGTTTAGATTTATGGATTAACAATTCATTCCCAAATATGAGGTATTTAGAAAAGGACACCAATAAAAATGGAGACTATTATGGGTTGAACCAAATTTATGTAAAGATATAAAACATATATGTAAAACCAATAATATTCTCTCTTAGTTTTCCTCAATATTTAGGTGCATAGTTATCACTAGTAGTGTAATTATCATGAACCCTCACTTTTTTCTTGTTTTTCATGATTTCAAAAATAAATATCTTAAAAAATAATAATGTAAAATAATAAAATTTATCAATAAAAATAAAATAAACACCCTTGACTTTTGGGGGAAACAGGTTCATTCACCTTATATTAATTATTAATATATTTTTATACAAGGATCTATTATCCAATGAATCTATTGAATGGAAGTAAAATTCCATCACATTTATTCAATTCTATAGTGAAAAATAATATAGTATCAATCTTGAGTTGTGGGTCACCACCCACTCTTCTATAAGGATTATACACCATACTAATTTTGGATAACCTTATAAAAATAATATTCTATTTAACATACAGCCTCTTACTAGATCAGCAATGTGTTAATTGTGTGTTCAACACTTAAAAATAATTAACTATATTAAAATATATAACATGATATTTAGGGATTCACATTTTCATGAATAAAAACATCAGAAAGTATAAGTATAAAAATAATTCACCCACTATTCCATACATGGGATGATAAATTAGGCTTTTATATGTCCTATTATGTGAGTTTTTTTCCCAGGGGTCTATCAACATCTTCTATTTATGTGAGTGTCTATTATTTATCATTGTAGGAATAAATTTTATCAAAAAATTATATTACCGAATTTTGATATAATTACCATTCAATTATGTATCTTTATTATCAATTGATTTCTTTATTCAATTGATTACATGTTTTAGACATCAATGTATCTAAATTTACAATATTGGGATAAATTGCAGTCCAATATTAAACAAACTAGATTAATATTGATATAAATTTAAATTATATAACTATATTGTTGTCCAAATTATTTAACAAGATATTAAATATGTTATTTATATAAATCTTCAAAATATACACATAACATGACATATAATATCTATAATAATGTAATTTAGCTCAATGAATCAATATTAAAAATTTTCATGCCACTTTTTGAGTACATATTGATTGATGAAAATTAGTAGATTAATATTATTTTTATCTGAGAAAATTGTATTGAAAAACACAACATAAGGATACAAAGAAAATTTTGTGGGAAGTAGTATTCTTACATTGATTCTATATTCCCTTCATAATAAACTCAATGAAATTATTTCTTTATTGTTAAAAAAACAAGGAATTTATCAATCATGAAAGGAATAAAATAATTTTTATTTCATACAAAATTAGTATAGGTGTATCCCAAAATATGATTTTCAAAAGTAAATTAGTGGTTTTCCTTGAAAACCATGAAGGGGTAAAAATTAATTTATTTCAATGTGGCATCAAAGAATGAATCCAATGTAGAAGTTTATATATGGGGTATTTTTAATAAGATATAAGTCAAAAATGGGTAAAGAAATAATATTATAGGTATCTAATTAAGCAATGATGGTGTTGCCTATAGCGAGGAGAATGATTTTTACCATTAAATAAATGAAAATAATAGTGAAATTTTATATATAGATCATGATATAATATATAAAAATACATAATTTTATGAAGATTAATATGGTGATGAAGAGACAAAATATGAATGAGTGTATATAATTCACTAAGAAAATTAATTTTTTTTGAAGAATCAAAAAAAATTATGTGAAATAAAAATAATATTAATGAATCAATACATGACATGTGACTTGGATTTCTGATTTAAGATAAATAATAATATTTTATGTATAATTTTGATGATGTTAATTTCATTCTGGCAGAATCGAGTAACCTAATAATTGATATCATCCCAATTACATTTAAAATGGATAAATATGTTCCTATTTTTCCACAAAATATACATGATATTATATTTTTAAGGCATACTATTTTATTATAAATGATATATGATTTTTATAATATAAATAATAATATTATATTAGAAGAAATATATCCTTTAAATGATTCATAAATAGTTATTGATCTATTAATGGACTTAGTGATTATACAAAAATTTTATAATATATATACATAAGATATAATTTTACTCCTAAATTGTCATTATGATTGTTCTGATTCAAATTAAAAACAAATAATCTATATGGTTCCACTGAAATTTAAAATAAATTACCAAAAAATATTAACTATTAGAGTAGAAAAATGAGGATGATGGAGTAATGGTCATAGATTATGATAAAATAATACGTATGTTAAGTGTATTTTTTGTTTTATTTCACCACAGAGCTAATGGAAGTAAAATATATTGATACACACACTAAATAAATTTAGTTTTCTTAAATTAAGTTTCCTTTTAAATATAGTTGATTAATTTACAAAATATAAGACAATAAAAGAATTATGGTACATTATAAAATATTTTCTAATAAAAACTGGGGTGTTTATACTCAAGGTATGCAACTGAAATAAAATAGGATGTTAATCTACAATTTATGATATGGAAAATATAAATATAGATATTTTTTCTATCTCTGTGATAAACATTTGAGTGTTTTCGAAAATATGGGAAACGAGTAAATAATTGTATCAAAATACTCATAATAATATTCAATAATAACATTAGTTCAGTTTCATTTCAATATAATAATTCAATTATGAACATTTCATGGTTATGAGTATTTCTATACTGTTTTCAACTATTAAAATTATCCAATATTGTATAGTTAATGTTCATCAAAGATAATGGGATAAATACATATATTTAAATAATGCAACATCTAATATTAGGGTATATAAATTTCATATTAATGGATGAAATTTCGGTAAAATCATTGTAAAAGAACACATTTCTATATTTTCATTAAAAATAAATAATGGTGTTGTTTTAAAAAGGGCAAGAAAATTAAATTTCATATGTTATAACAAAATTGTAAAAGTTTAATAGCGTTAATTTTATAAAATATTATCCATTCAAGAAAGTGATAGAGATACATAGAGATAACCTGAAATGGTAAAAAATGAAATTTTAAATCTATTTAATTATAAATGTGATGAAAACACATGATAAACCGGATTATGTTATTTACAATATTATCATGTAAATTAAAAAGTATAGTAACAATACTATTTTTATATTAAGGTGGTTACTTGGTCAAATACATTGTCACATTTATTTAAAGAAATAAATGTTAAAAGAGACTTTATGAGAGAATTTTGTTACAATATTTATCATAATAGGGAATGAAATCCAACGGATGGTCATCATACTAGATGATGTTGTGGTTGAATCCTTTTTTCGTAATCCCATCAGCAACTGTGTTCACTTCCCAAAACACATTTTTAATGATAGGTTGATCCCCAAGATAGAGTTTATGTAATCTATCAATCTAGTTTTAAGGGTCAATGTATGTCACAACATTCCATTTCAGAGAGCATGGATGATGGTGGTTGAATCACTTTCTAACCAGATATTATTCTAAACATTTTTACTGATAATGTTAACAGTATTGATAAAACTCCACATTTCAACATCTAGAGAAGAGAAAAATCCACATGTGGAAAATAAGAAACCAAGAATCTTCCAATTATGGTCCATGTACATGTCACCACATCCTAAAGGCCTCTAGATACCTCAAAAGGATTCGTCGTCATTAACATTTATCGAACCCAGGAGGGGTTTTACCAGATAACATAGAAGGTATACCTAAGGAGACTATTGTTTCCATCAACAACTATGCGCCGAAAAATTATGGTTTCACTAACAAAATACTTTTATTTTCCATACTAGATCTCTATGCCCTATTTTATGGAAATAAAAATATTCACCTGACCTGCATGCATGTTTAGAGAGCTAGTTTTATGAATTTTTTCATTTATATTATACAAAATCATGTAAAGGAGATATAAAACAACATCCAAAATTGGGTTTTTTATTTCTTAAGATGCATCTACAGTATGTCATATCTCTATTTGGGATCATATCGTATCTAAAAGATGCAATGTGTAATAAATAAATCGAAAATATAATTCCAAAGTGTAGTAGCAGTAATGAAGGATTGAAAATTATGATTAATGTCTTCTCTATGTTTATTTTAAGGTTGACATTTAAAATAGAGATGAACTCCAAAATTTTGAACAAAAACATTTGTGGGGACCCTTCTATGGAAAACACATGAAACTAGAGTAAATCATGATGGTTTAATCCAAGGCCTTTCAAAAAATTTAATCCATGAAAGGTCATTATTTTTATACCCAAAAATTGACTCGTAGAATTATTATAAATTAAGACTGACATTATTGGAAGGTTCCCAAAGTAAAAAAAATAAATAGAGGTGAGAAGTTTTAGTTCCAAATAACATTTCTAATGTCATCATAATGATAAGAACTAGAATAATTCAAAAACTAATTAATTGAAACATTATAATTCATGGGTAATTGTATGGGATCAACCACAGATAGTTGAAGATGGCTAGTCTACTTATCAATGAAAATATTCATAGAAGATTATATTTTAACCATACACGTTGAGTGAGACATAATATTAGATAAAGAGTATTTTATTGAAGTCCAAATTGAAGAATCTATATAATTCAGGTTTCTTTTTATCATATTTTTAGGGAACCAAAATAATTGGAAGTTAATGGACATAGAGTCATTATGAAGTAGATTCAGAGTGAGTATATCTTGTAAGGAATCATTAAAAATTCTATGATTTATTATTCCTAGACCATCATTAGTTAATGGTTTGTAACAATTAGACCATGGGATGTTCAAAATTTTATCTTAAGAGTTCTTCTACTGAACAAAATAAGTTTTCATATGTAGATGTTACTTTTTTAAGAATACCAATTGGCCAATTTTACACCCTCAAAGTGTATACTATTTTTAATATTACATTGAATTTAACGAGGAAAATTCATCATTCCATAGATAGATATTTTTCATTCAAAGTGTAAGGTTAATTTTTAATTTGGTCAACATTTTTAGAGAAATAACAATATTTTGGGATACACTAAAAAAATTGGATATAAAAATATGTGAAGGGGAAAGTTATTTATTTTAGACAAAAGTCATTAATGATATTGACTTTCCTATTGGATGGAAAACTTTTTCCAAATAAGAAGAAGGATTTACACAAATATATGGATTGAGAATAAATCTCTTTATAATGAGATAGAGTAGACTTACTATTGTAAATATTATATGAACTCCATTATATAAAAATTATGATATCATTCTCATAGAGGTGGCGAGTAGGAATGAAAATATTCCCTGATATATTAATCGGTTTTAATTTACATTTCTATAAAAAATGGTTAAGTAGTCTATCTCTGTGGTCCCTTGTAATGGATAAGATAATATAAGAGATGGGTGACCCTATATGTTACCTTTACTGCAATTTATGCATCTTTTAGTTTAAAAATTAAAATAATTAGAAATGTGATAAGAGTCAATTTTTTTAAATTCTACTTATGAATATATCATTAGAATAATAACAACGAAGGTATATATATGAGGTTTGAATCAATGGTGTCAAAGGCCTTTCTGATGACAATTTTAATGTAAATAGTTCCACCTATGATTTATTATTTTAGAAGGTTGCAACATTTAAATGTAAGTTATATGAGATCTTGGATGGTTCTACCCTTGATAAAACCAAATATATTCTAAGAGACTATTTTTTGGCAATTGAAGTAAGTATATTAGAGTGGAGGCTATAAATGATTTTATAACGAGTTTTAATAAGATAAATGGGTTTAAAGAGTGGAATATCCGAGTTATTATGTACATTAGGAATCAGTAAGATAAATTGATCATTAATACCTTAAGGAAGCTTACCATTGTTAAAGAAAGATTTAACTAACCTATAAAAATAAGGTTAAATGACATCCCAATAGTGTTGAATGAATCCATTAATCAAACCATTAGGATTATGGACACTATCTTGGATCAGGATAAGCGTTTCATATTTAATCTCATGATCAAATGGGATGCTAGTGTGAATAATTTTATCCTCATGGTTAATAATGATAGAAATGGAACCGGGGAGGAGATCCTTTTCGAGGTCAGGAAATTTGAAAATATTGTTTAAATAGGAAATGATAATATTAGAAATAACTTCATAAATATCAATTAGATTTCAACATCATGAAGAAAATTTAATGGCCTAAAATATTTACTAATTCTATGAAGAGATTTGTAGATCTTTGGTCTCCTATCTCAATCATTGATCAATTTTTTTAATGATCTATTTTTGAAGGTTTTATTTAATTGAGAGTAGATAGTTATGTTTCTTTGAAATGTGAATTTCTTGCTGTGGATGAATAACAAAATATGAGTTTTTATGGGTTTTTTTAATTTGTTTAATATTGGCTTCCATAGAAGAAACCTCATTTTAAACATTGGATGAACAATTGTAATCATTCATAACAATACTCATTATTATTATAGGTAATATTATTTTATGAATGTGTATCTCCAAAACCAATATCTATTCTGACCCAAATATAAAATGAATATCATTTAAATGTATCATATATAGTGGTATTTCTTGAATTCCTTTATTTATTTTTGGAATCCAATTTTTTATTGATGTAATAAGGGATCATATATTGTTATTTGATCAAAGTATTGATTAAGAAATATAATTTTTGGAAAACACCCATAGGAAGATGATATCAAGAATATAACAATTAATTGGATATTATTTCCATAATAATTTAGATAAATGTGTTTTCAGATGATTTTATCATATTAGTTCACATCACATTCATTATAGGGCGTCATGTAATAAATTTTGACATAATTGGATAATAAGGTATATATTTTAAAGATGATTATGTACTAGAAGATAATAATGTAGATTCATCAAATATGAGTTGAAATATTGAACCGATAAAAACCATTTTATTTACAAGAAAGGTCTAATTCATGGTCATTCCAGGAACATCAA
The DNA here is from genome assembly GCA_963277665.1 of Viscum album. NCBI lineage: Eukaryota > Viridiplantae > Streptophyta > Magnoliopsida > Santalales > Viscaceae > Viscum > Viscum album. The sequence goes on from OY728137.1 coordinate 2,051,478,812, forward strand.
AATGACATATAAAATTTAGTGAACACTGAATAATTTTTTACAAAAAGTATCACTATATTTCATCAATTGTATGATAATAATGATATTGAGTAAGAACATTAAGATATGTAGTTTTTCAATTCATTAAAATTTTATCTCAACCAAATATATAAAATATACATGTCTTACATTTTACTCAGCCATATGGGAAGAATATTATTTAAATAATGTTCATATTTTTGAACAAATTTAATAAAAATGATGAGTTTCATAGAAAAATAAATGATGTGTATGCAATCTATATTTACATTTCAACAGAATTTATATTATAATATTTTATATCCCATTAAATGTATTGAAATAATCATTATATTACAGTATAAAACATTACAAACAATTTCTAATTTTTTACTATTAAACATATGTACACATTTTACAATGAAGACATTAGAGAAGAGGTTTAATCAAAAACTAGGGAAAATTTATAAAATTATATTTTTTATTTCATTTTTACACGATGAGAAACAGATAATAAACCTTAGTATATGACCATATTTTATTTTATTAGTTATTTAATATGTGATTGAATCTATTCAATATCAATAATTGTACATGGACATTGACCAATTGCAATGGAATAAAAAACAAAATATATTATTAAGATAATATAAATTGAAATATCATATTATCTGATGTTAAATTTTGGATGTTAGAAGGTATTTTTTCCCACAGGATGAAATTATATGTTATTTTTATTCCCAAGAAGGTGAAATTTCTAATTGAATATTTTTATTCAAAAAATTAAAATTTCATCTCTAATTGAAATTTGATTTATTAATTTGAAATTCAACAATTATTTTATGGAAAATAAAATAACGGTTCTACTCCAATTTACATAGGTCAAAAATGATTTAAATTTAAATATGTAATAACACTAATTAAATATATTTTATAGTAATTTATTGTGTATTCTATCTCAAACATTCTAGATTAAAATTATGCACAATGATGGCCAAAATTATTCATTGAAATCAAATCGGATGAAGTCACACAATATAGTATTCAATATTATTTTATGTTATTTGAGAAGAAAATTTAAATATTAGATAATGTATAATATTTATTTAACATTAATATTATCAATACACTAATTAATATTTCATAATTAATTTCATTAATAGAATTTCCAGTTTTAGAGTGTTAGTTTTAAATTGTTAATTCTTTATAGAACGTAATTGTAAGATGAAAACTATCATGTTTTTTTAAAAAAGAAGATGGATATTTTGTTGTTGCCAAATATATCATAAAATTGTTTTGAATGATGTATCAATTGGAATACATATATTCTGAACTAGATTATCCATTGATGATATGATATTTCAGCCAATGCGTTGTTTTATTATCCATGTATCAACTTCAGCACATGAAATCTAATGTCACATAAGTGATGTTTTATTTTTAAAAGGGAAAAATTCATATATAATAGATAAACACATAGTATTTTTTTATATTTAAAAATTATCTAGAATATTAATAAATATATTTTAAAATGACTCTATTAATTTATTTAAGGATCATGTCAGATGTTTTTCCTCTATAAATAAAATTTATGTATAAATTTTTTCCACCTTCCACAAATTTATGAGTAATTTTTTTAATATGATGGAATTGTTCATGAATAAACTTGTGAAATACATATCATAGGAGAGGAATATATTTATTTAATATGAATAATACATTAAAATTACATATGTGTTTTCATTAAAAAACATTTTATTATGGAAATAAGAATCTCTTTCAGGAGTGTATTCATTGATGTGTTTGGATTTAAATAAAATTTTCATCATGTTATTATTGATGATTCATAACACTATTAAGAATACATTTTTACCTTTTTTAGATAATCAAATGTGGGATATTCTGTATTCCATGAATGATTATAAATAAAAAATTTATGTTTTTATTTTCTCTTATCATTGATAAACATTAATTAAAAAAGGATATAAATCTTATGATTATGTGTTAAATGTTAATAAATATTCATGGAAAAAACATTCATATTAATGGATAACATGAATTAAAAATACATCATATTATATATTGAGTTTGATGTTTTATGTTTTGAAATAATATTTTTATGATTTCATCTTATGACACATGTTATTTTAATGAAATTTTTATATTATACTATGATAGTGGTTAAAAAAGTAATCATAGATTATTTAATTTCAATATATTTTACTCATTTAATGTTTGAGGTATGAGGAGATCAATAGATCCAAAATAAGCAGACATGAAATATCAAATAAGTAACAATAAATATAAAATATGGGTTATTTTTTCAAAATAGTTTTATTAGATTTTGATGAATATATATATATATATATATATATATATATATATTTATATATAATGAATTTATAATTAAGTCAACATTTGTATATTCTTTATTATTAGTTTGAGTTAATATATATTTTCATTTGATGTATCAAGTAAGAAATATTTTTTGATGTTGATGATTGAAGATATATACTATTGAATATATAAAATATCTTGAATCTTTTATAAAGAAATATAGGATATATGATATGATTTAATTTCTTAATAAAAAACATGTAATTAATTTGATATCTTTTAGTTATATTTAGTCATAATGCATAACTAATTTCCCATAATTCATTCGAAATGAAAGGATAAATTAAGTGTTTCTGTTTAGTATACTATTTATATATACAAATTGTTTATTTAAATACATAAGTGACATATAACTTCTAACATGAATATTTGAGATTAATTATATAATTTTAATTAACTCATTTCTATATGAGTCTCGAATGATATCACTAATTAATTTTCCTATCATATAAAAGTACGTTTTCATATGAAACATTAATAATACTAATATAATTCAATTTTTTTAATAATATTGAGTTTCATTCATTAATATGTTAAAACTAATTAATGTTAGGAATTTTTTATAATTTTTTTTGATAATTTATAATAACCAAATAAAATATTTATTGATTATGTTGTGTCAAAATAATCTCTGCTGTCTAAAATGAAATTTGTTTTTATACATACATTTGATTCCATGGTGTAGGAAATGATTTTACAAGAAAATTAAATGATTTCTCTATTACCCCTAAATTATTTATTCACAACATATTAAATTATAAATTCATAATAAAAAATAAAATTTTGATCTAATACTTCCTTCATTTGTTGATGATGTTTAATTGATGAAAAAAAGTGTCATATATTCTAATTATTTATTAATCAATGATCATAATATTGTAAATATGGAACAAAAGAATAGATTCTTTAAATCATATAATATAGTTAATGTATTTCAATGTGGATGAATTAAACATTAATGGGTTTTCATCATGGTGTTTTCCATTCACATTTCATTAATCTTGAATCATTTTATATTGGCATGACCACTAATAATTTCAAATTTTAATTACTTTAGATCCATTGACATGTTATATAATCACCTCACAAGTTTGTAGATAGAGACTTAGTCTATAGTATTAAAAACTAAATCACCATATCATCATCAATTACAAATTCATCATATTTATTCTTTTTACAAGATCATATTCTGTCCATAGAAACATATAAATCAACACCTAATATTATCCGTATATAATTATTCCATATTTATCTCTTGGAAGGAATCATCGATGTGGACTGGTATATCAGCCTATTCAAACTAAGGATTATAAACCAAACTAAATATGGTAACACTTTTTAAAATATTAATGTCTTTATCAGCATATATTTTTTTATTGACATAGTAATAACCCTGTAGAGAACTGAAAAATATCCTCAAATTAATCCAATTACACTAATTTTCAATAAGAGATTTAATTTTAATGATATTATATAATTTCTAAAAGGATAAATGTTTCATTCCAAATTTCAAAGATATTTAAAATCCCTTTTGATCTAAATAATGGAATTCTGATCAATAGAAATGATCAATATTGATGGATTTAGGATAAAAAATATATAAGGAATATAGAGAAAAATAATATTAATACATTGATGTTATATCTTAATAAATGATCATTCATAACATATCATAATGATCCACAAAATATACATATATATGTATATTATCAATAGAAACATATAAAAAAGTGGGGCACAAATGATCAATATTGTCATCCACTGTATTCTTTATATAAAGAACCATTATTACAAGTATCGTACATAATAAAATTATTCACTACATATGGGAAAGAAACATTAGAAAATGTGATCCGAAATTCCCTTTATGGGTAATAAAGCGTGATATCTCTGATTACATAAGAATAACATAACCATATGTGTAGGATAAAATGAGTTTATGTAACATCCCATCCAGAGTCCCACATAATAAGGCCCTATGTAGTTTTGTTATGTGACCTCATTTGTGCCTCCTCGAATGTCATTGTTTTCTAACTTGTAGTGTGGGAGTAATATGTAATGTGGGGAGAAAATACCCTCTATATCAATGTAGTATAACGACGATAGTCAGTAATGAATATCTAAATTAAATTAATCAAATTATATAGTTAATACCATAATAAATTACCATTCAACATCACATGAATTATCCAAAACATGAGAAGATGGCCATAAAACAATGATGTAGAAATTCCATGACATATAAGTGTTATGGGTCAAATGAAAACCCACATATTGAGACTCTGACTACTCCCAAATGAGTCCCAACATAATCTATGGTTCCCTCATCCTTGAACCATCCCGAATCTCAACACATCCATCTAACATAGGTTTGTTTACCTTATATTATCATACAAACATGATGTATATTAGGGTACTGATCAGGTATCCAGATTTGGGAATTAGTATAACTCTATAGGTCACTAACAATGATCTGGAATGAAATATCAATTCTATAAAAATGTATGTTGTTCTATAGAGAATAAATGAAAAATGGTAAAGTAAATAGTCTTTATATTTAATATTATTTAAGTATACATATAAACCCTCGGGTTCATGATTACACCCAAATGAATCATTTGTTCTTATACCTATTCTGAACATTGAAATTTACACCATAGAAATTTCATAGAACATTTTATTATGGTATTTCATTATTCATTAAATTCTAATTCCACATGCATACATTGGGGTCTTGGAGAAGTAGTATGGAACGTCGTGGGAATTTTTTGTAGTAGTTTCATTCCCAAAACAAATTGATCAATGGATATATATATATATATATATATATATATAAATGGGGCCTTGAGAAGCAGTTTAGAACCCCATGGGTATTTAGAGAAATAATCTGCAATCCAAAATTATTCTATCACATGAAAATATATATATATATATATATATATTTTGGGGGCATATAATATCATTCTGGGCCCCATGGGTATTTATATAGGTAGTCCCTAAACACACAACTAGTTTTTCAGAGTATTAATAATTTTCAAATATCATGGTTCTACATTTATAACCCATTTATCAACCATTTTCATAATCCCATTTATAAAAAATATTTACCATCCCAACTTCAATCATGAATCAATGATTTATTTAAATTCTAAACACTAATTAATCCCCTCATCAGATTTCATGATCATCTTGCAATTATATTTCGAACAACCAATGGGTTCCCATCGAGCATGTCTCATCATTTCCAACAGTTCCAACGTGATCTGTGAAAGGTTTCATAATCACATGGGAAAATCAAATCATTAGTATAACTTAAATTTCATTTCACCAAGAAAGAAAAGAATCAATATGAATAAAACAAATGAATAAAAATCAATACCATGTTAAATAAAAATTAGATCACATAACTCAATGTTTTTATATATGCTCTCCAAACCATAAACCTCACTTTATTTTGGAAGAGTCTAACTCACAATGGTGGAGGAGATCTAGGATAATCACCGAGGATCATGATCTTATGAAATAATATAGATCAAAAAATAGATTGAAAATATGAAAAGGCATAAAAAAGTATTTCTCTTTAAAGGTATAAAAATATGAGAGAGAGGAAACCCAATCATGGGTGATCACATACTACAAAAGATTTTTATTCCTTTAGCATCAAATGTGATTTTATAAGCCTAAGAATATTCTTATGAGCCTAATAAATTGATCTAAATTTCATTTGGTCGAGCTAGAAAGATTATGGAAAATTACCCTGGGGGTGGGGGGGGGGTTACAAAATTAATTATAAACATAGAAACACTATAATTTCAATTAACATGGGTTTTCAATAAAATGTATCCATACTACCAAGGATTATTAGTTTTTACAAATTGGGAACATGGGTTGAAAAACCAGAAACAACCATTCAAAAAATACCCTCAATCTGAGGGTGAATGGTTTGGGGAGGGAGGCCACATGGTTTTTCAAATTGTACGCAACATATGGTATCTCCAAAAGGTGGTTCATTGTTTCCTTGGAGAACCACATAGTTTCCATATCTATGAAACAACCATGCAAACCCCATAAGAATCTAATTTGTTCAAAATTGACCCAAAAATAATCCCAAATAAAAACATAAGATACAAATAAAAAACATTTCAATGGAACACCTTAAAATGAGTACAAGGCATCTCATGAAATTTCGAGTTCTTATACTTTTCCATTGGAAATCTATATCGAATATATCAAATATTATATTCGTAAGTCATGTTATAAAAAATGTTTGTTCCTAAATCATAAATAAAAAAAGAATCATATATATTACTTAATGAGAGTATAAAATCATAATAATACACTAGAATTTGGCATGAACATAAGCATAATAAAACATTTCTTTTTTTATCATGAATCACTACTTGGAATATTATAAATAATGTCTTAGTTGACCAAAAAATATTAATTATATAGGATAACTCTGAGTATTATCCTAGTAGATTGTGTTCACTCCCAAAACCATTATTATTGTCACAATTAATATCAAATACTATTATAGTTTATATATTCGCTTACTGAACTGTATTATCTCATCGTTTGTTCCCTCTTTAACTCATTAGATGTCCATATTAAAAAATGCATTGGAAATATATATAATTCCTATTCCACATATCACATAGTGAATATATATATATAGATATATTTGTGTGTGTTTGTGACACCCATGATTATAGAAAATTCATCATATCAAAATCTATAAAGATAAATTGGTTTCATAGATAGATCACCACAGCATAATAAAGGAAAATTAAAGGGTTTCATAATCATTTATCCATTTTATAACATATGGGAATAGAATCATGGTTCATCAAAACATGACATAATATTAATAAATATAAATATAAATAATTAAAATTCAATAATTTGTTTTATTCTCAATAATGAAAAAGTAACATCAGTTTATATGAAATTATATGAAATATTTTTTAAAGAACATTGTAGATACATTATGAGTAAAAATTCCATTTAAATATTAAAAATTATGTATAATATCTTAATTTTCCAAAAAGATATTAATTTCTTTGAAAAATTTTAAATATGTAATGGAAGATTCAATGTATTGAGTAGTCCTGAAGGACTGAAATTCCGTTCAATCCATATAAGTCAAATTAAAATTATATATTCGTACTTTTGTAAAAAGTACAAATATATATAGTTATAAAAAAAAGTAGATTCATTTTAAAAAATATTTTCACATATAAAACATGTTATATAATTAATATGACCAATAATAATAGATTTTAAAAACAATTTCAATTTTTTAGAAGACATGGGAATTGAAGAGAATGGTTTTTCAACTGAATAGTGAAATAAATGTGATTTTCCATGAAAAACATATTCATTCTCATTAGTAATTAAATAATGGTAAATAAATTAGAGACATCTATTATAAAAATATAAACACAAGAGATGAAAATTATTGACTTTTTAGTTAGATGCTTTATAATATTTGAATATTATTATCTTAATCACATACAATCTTGACAAAAAAATATATTGAAACAGAAAACCATTACCCATTTATTATTATATGAATTGACAGTGCCATGAAAAAATGAACCATGGATATATATATAAATTCAAATAGATATAAAAATAATTATAACATATTTCATTCAAGGTAATTATTTTTATCCCTTATAATAAACATTAGGTGAATATGTGATGTGTCTCTAAAAAATAAAAGTGATATGCAAATCCATTACCAAACATCCAATATTCATCCTACATGTTCGAACCCACTTGATAATAAATATATTGTCATTATAAATTAATTATATAAAAATAATATTATATATAATACCATATATGATTTACTTATGACTTATTATCATCCATTTGTTAATAATTATTTATTAAATTCACTATTCTGTGTGATATATGGTTTGTTTTTCATTTTTGTTTTGGGTCAATAGTTTTGGTAAATTTACAATGACCAAGTTTATATCATCTTCATAAAGATAATAATTATATAAAAATTATATATTTACATTATTTCCACATTTATAATCAATCATAATATTATTATTTTAAAAATATCTTAAACCATTCATAGAGACGATAGAACATACGTACACATGAGTGCTATATTCACTTTTGACAGATGGAATTAAAGAAAGGTAAAAAATAAATTCTATTTAATTTATTATTATTATATAAAATATTTCATATATATACTTAATATATATTTTTGTTTATTACTATCTATGTAAAGTGAAAAATAATAATACATTACATCATTTTTTGGAGGCGGTATTCGACACATTGCCACATGTGGCGTTATTATTTTCCAATGGTGTTGATGGAAAGAGTGTAGATTTAATATTATACTACATGATTTATAAATATTCAAAAAGCTCCATATGTAACCATTAAACGCATCATTTTTATTATCTATGAAATATAGTAGGGTAAAATGAAATTTATCGCTACATGGAGATGATAAGTTATACGTAAACAAGTGAGATACATTCACATACCATATGATGGGGAAAAGGGCGGATACTTGAGATTACAGAAATATAATATAATTTATGTATATTTATGATAATAGAGAAAAAATTTTATGATAATAATAAAAAACTGGAGTAGGTAATGAAGATATAAAAAAGGAATGTGATCTGTTAACAAGATTACCTATTTTTTTGAATGACCTCATTATAGATATGCTCTTTGAGATAATAATGCTGATATTTAGAAAAGAATTTAACATCTAAATTATCTATATATATATTTATAATGTATTTTGTTAGTTTATGTTTGACATATAATTCATAGTTTTGGGTGAAGAATATGAATGAGTGGTGATTTTTTTAATTGAGGGGAGGGAACTCTATGGGTTTTTCAAAATTTTAAAATAAAAGAAAGTAATTATCAAGAGAAATTATTCTAAATGTAATGGGATTCGAATAAAATGTCATATGGGTTTGAAATCACATCAACATATAAAAACGGATAGTTTTATATGGTTTTTTAAACCTTATATTTTAGTTTATCCCATTATTTAATCTATATTAACAATAATTGAGACAATAACTTTTTCAATATTAAGGGGTTATAATTTTACAAAAATGATAAATATTTAATAATCAGTGGAATAAGGATACATTTTTAGGACATTTCCTATCATAATTTTCTTCTTTGGTTTTTAATAATATTTATTTGAATTTAAATAATTTTATTCAGATAAAATATAAATAAGGTCAACTTTGAAAATAGTCCTCTAATTGTAGATAGAAGAAATAATTGAAAATTTTGAATTTGATTCATATCCTAACACACATCACTAATATGATATATTAATATAAAATATTTATTGAACACTATTTCTAAATATAATAATATTACCATTAATATTTTTTATATCATTTCTTTTACTTTTTTAATTATTTAAGTAAATAATGTATTAGAGTTGTGCAGGAATTTAAGAAAATTTTTTAATAAAAATTTTAAAAATAAATTATATTCCTTGAAATAATTTTATTAGTCCCAAAATAGAAATTTAAATCCATTATTATCATTATTTTGTATTTATTTATTCACACATGAGATATTTGAAACTTGGAGAGTTACAATTTCAATCATTCTTTGCTATAAATGTTATATAGGTCATTTTCATATAGATGTTTCCATTGGAAAAATTAGTTTCAATCCATAGGTGGTAAGGTTTCAATTACCCTCATCTAATATGATTTAGGACGACGATTTATGGCCTTAAAACACAGTTTAAATCAATATTAACATGGTTTATCCATTATTGACATGATATATATTACCATGATTACTATTCATATTATCCAAAAATATAATGGGTCTGTTTAAAAAAAATTAACCTCCTAGTTTAGTATATAGAATCCATTTTTTAAAAATTCAACAACTATAAGTATAATAAATTAATTTTTTCAAATGTTCCAAATATGCGATTGAGAAATCTTTTTTAGAAAACTACATTTGATGCATAAACCATGGTTTATTATTTTACCATTATTTAAAAAATATTAATTGAATGTAAAATAATTTTTTTGAGTATATTATATAAAAATTTCAACTAATGTAGTCATTAATATAGTCATATTTACTTTATTTTTATAAATATACATTTCACACAAAAATTTAATATCTACTAAAATATTTATTTTTCATTGAAATGATTTTTATTTTCAATTTTGTTCAATTTATAACCAATTAATATTTTTTATAAAGTTCTAAACCATACATTATCCCTAATTTATTTATCCCTATTCTAACCCTCTATAGAAATTTCAATGTTACAACTATAAAATTATAGTATTTTAATATTATAGTGTAATTCGTTAAAACTCATAGATGCGTTGTATGAAATTCATCAAAGAAATAAAATTTAACTGAACATAATTTCTAAAATAATTCATTGTTATATTATGCCCCCCACAAAAGGAATTTTTACACTAAAATTCATCACTCTAATAAAAAAATGATAATATCTCAATTTCATTACATTCTTAAGTACCCATGATGCGTATTAGAAATTTTTATTCCTCTAGAAAATTTTGACAATTCTAGTAATCTTGTTTCGTTGAACAATATCTCTATGATCCACTATTTCTAACATATTATCCTCATAAGAAAGATCATGCCACATTAGTTAAATCAATGAGTTCAGTACATGTATCGGATTAGGTATGTTATTCTTTAGCACATTTACTTGGTATATGCAATAAACATTAGAGAGGTTCTATTCAAAGGGCATGTGATATGATACCATTCATACTTGATCTAGAATCTAGAAAAGGAAAATTTTACTTGGGCTAAAATTTCCCGAAATTTTGAATCTCATAACATTATCCCATGTATAAATTCATAATAATAACCTTTCCCTAACATAAACATCTATATCACAATAAATATTATCACCATAACTATTTTTTCTACTATAGGTTTCCATATTGTTTTGTTGAATGAATTTAAATTTCCCAGCCAGTTTCCTCACATAAATCATTTTCCGATTGATTTTTTTATCAAATTCCCTCCTAACATGAAAGAGTTCTATAATATTTTTTATATATATAATCATATGGGATCATTTGAAAGTTCCAAGGTAATCATTTGTTTGTATTAAAACTCAAAAAAAAAAATTTCAACTATAATATATTTAAAATGTTCTGAAAAATATCTTATAATTGTTGGAACCATGGTTTCCTTTGCATGATATGGAGTATGTTTTGTGTTTTTTGTCAATATTTAGTGGATGCTCAGAATACCTTCATGTAATGTGATCATACAGTTCATGCATATAACAGTATTGAAGGTTTCCCCATTTTCCAATGTTTTCCAATTTGTGGGGATTGAGAATCGACAAATGGAGAAAAGTGGTTTTTGGTAAAAGGACTTGCACGCCATTGACATGAAGGAGAGGAAACGTGTGCACCTAATGTTTTTCAAGATCAGAACATCAAAATATGGAAAAGGGAGAAGGGATCCCATGTTTGGAAGTTGGTCGCGCAAGTGTTTTTTGGGGGCAGAGACTTCGCACCGAGGGGAGACTTGTACGCCGTCGCGCAGGGTGTCCAAATGCCAATAAATACAGGTCGAGCAATCCTCATTCTACACGATGGTCAGAATTAGATAAAATTAGTGCTCCCATCGCGCAGGTGTTGTGGTCACGCAAGTGGTGGTGGGTCGCGCAAGTTGAAGTTGCGCGACAATTGTTAGCTATGCGTCTAAGGTGGTTTAGGTGAGAAAGGGGTTAAGTCGCGCATGTTTGAAGTCGAAGAAGTGAGTGTTGTGCAAGTGGGTGAGGTGAACTTGCATGCCGGTTTTGACTTGCACGCTGAGAATTGCGTGCCATCTTGAAACTTGTGCAGTGGTCTGGGAGAAGCGGACCGGGTGTGGTTGAAGCATGTCGGTATTTTCGGAGGTGCATGAAAGCTGGAAGATTTCCCGATACCTTTGGTGCAATGTGAGATAAGTCTACGAGTGAGAGTTGGACTTCAACGACGCATCTACATACAACTGAGGATGAATTCTTTTGCAATGATGAAGACACCTTCATGTCTATAAATGGAGGTGGAATTCACCAAGGATAGTGAGCTAGGTGGAGTCAACGGGAGTGACCCAAGGGACGCATTAGGCTATCCCTAAACAATTATAAAGGCAGTGAGCCTGGAACAGAGGGATTATTCCAAAACTGTTGTAATAAAAAATGAGTAATGAATAGTGGAATTTGGTATGAACAAAAACCTGTCAGCATATTCTCTTTGGGCATATCCCTTAGTGGTGAACCTAGTAAAAAGTGATGTGTCAACTCTTTGCATGTAAATGTTTTATTTATTCTCATATCCATCACACATGTTAAACTAGTTTCTACCATCGTGGTAACAAGATTCATCATTTTTAAAGAAAAAGGTGACACCCTGATTCACCCCTCCCCTCTCAGGGTGTCCCAGGGTCCTTCAATAATATCATCTATGATTATCATTTTACTCTTAGAAAATGAGAATATTATATAATGATATATATTTTTGAAATGAAATCCTATATGATATCCTAATAAAGACATTTTTTGAACATTGAGTTAATCTTATGAAGATGGCTAGATACTATATAATTTGGTACTCCATGGAACCTTTCCACTTTTTAATATATATCAGGGAAAGATATATATAGTAGAAATATTATCTTCTATCTATGATGTTTTTTTTGAATTTGTAAGGTGATCATGTATAAACCAAATAGAATTATGGCCATTACCAATTTATTGGTGTCCGGTGGAAAAATCAATGAAATGTTCTTCTATTTAGACTCTAAATTAATGTAGTCAAAACATATTCTTTGAATTCTATCTCCTAGCCTTATCTTCCTGACATACCTTGCACCGAGATACATATTCTATAATTACTCTCTTCATGAATCCCATTAAAAATACATTTTTGCAATTCTATATATAATGTTACTTCAATTATCAACATTTAATGATGAAATATGATCCTCATCCAATAAACCCATTAAATAAGGTATTGATGGGACACAAAAAAAGTTCCAGAACCCTATATTTCCCTTAAAAACAAGGACAAACATAAGAATATTTTTTATCTTTTTCTTTAGTTCCTCATCATACTTATTTTCCACTATAATCAATACATACCGTAATGGTTTATAGACATTTATGATAGATAATATTTCACCCCTTCATTCATGAATTCCCTATACATCATTTAAAATATTAAAATTGAGATTTCCCCATCATGATCAATCTATAATTGAGAGGTAGAGGTGGTGACTTATTGATATCATTTTTTATATTTCCAACTTTTTAAACAACTATCAACTCCTGTTAATGATTTGAATCCTTAAAAAATCAAATAATAAAACTTCCCCATGAACAAAAAAATTTAGAGTGTTCGCTACTCAACAAGAGTAGCTACGTTCGTGGTGGGATATTGAATCATTCCAATACCAGACAATATAACAAGAAAAAATATGTTTTTGTTGAATAAAATGGGTTTGATATTCAATTAAATTAATTTAGAATTATATTCAATTCAACCATGCTTGAGTTTCATGTATCATAATATTATATAATAAACTTTTTTTATAAAAAATGTAATGGCAGTTATTGATCAGGTTTTACAATTAAGTTATTCAGAAAACGTATTCACTTCCATATCCATCAATATTAAAGAACATATTCTCGAGTTTGTAATAACACTTAGTTTAATTTACACATCTAATTCGCCAGTCTGATTTCTCAATATGGAAATTTTTTTTCCTTAATATGACTGAAGAAATTATGAACCGCTTCTGTATGTGTCTGGAAACCACAATCTGATTTTTTCATTATAACCATCCATTCTAATTATGATATTGTCTCTTCCCATTTTGTTCTTTTTTCTTGAAAGCATCCTCATGTATGAACAATTTTTAACTTTATTCTCTATAATATTTGTTATCACTCTTCCCTCTATCATCAATAGTACATATATGAAAAAAAGTACAGAGTACCTCTTCTATTTATCGATGAACCAAATAAGTATTGGTTTTAATTTGAGAAAATATTATTCTAAAAAACATTTCATTCAATTTACCTTAAATATCATGAACATATTTGACTCTATCAGTGCATTATAAGTCTTCCCTGATCATCTAAAATCTTCTAATAACTTTATCTTTCATCATACTTTCTTCAAAATTATCAGTCTGATTCATATTTTCCAATCCTATTTTTCCCTTAATGAATATAATAGTTGATTTTGTTTCACAACACAACTAAAAAACCATATTCCTTCTGATTTTGATTCTCTTATCCAACTACACATTCTGAGTTCCCCCTTATGACAATGATTATAGATTCCTCATTATCACATAATCCACAATGTGAAATATATGAATATCATACTTCAAAATTCGTCAAACAATTCTATAATACCCTTGATAAATCATACATAGGATTTAAGAAATTGTCAATTTATTCTTTTCCCAAAATAATGACCCTGTTTCCAATGAATTCATTGATGACTAATCCAATTTGATAGTCTTGAACCACTAGATTCATAAGATCTTCAATAAAATCTCAATTTTCATTTCTCTGGACCCAATTTTAACCGACCTATAATTCATTATTATGGAAGTAGATAACTAGAATGATGAATACTATCAGGATTTCTTCACTGGTATATGTCTCAAAAACATCCAAATTCTTTTATTTTTCATTAGTCATAACATCTCCCCCAAAAAATAATTCCACATCAGATGATTAGTGGCACACCATGTCTGATGGACCTGTACTAAAAGAATCTACTCCAGCAACTTATCCTCTTTTCATAATTCAAAAATCATAAAATTCTTTCATGAAAGTTATAATAGTTTTTTTAATGGTAAGCATAAAAACCAACATCTTATTTTTGTTACATTTCAACAAACCTTCCTAGCCTTTAAAAATTTCTTCATCCAGTGTTCTCACACCAATGTACTAAAAATGGAAATTTTCAACATTAACAACATCCTTCTTCTACAATCATCAACTTTTATCATGACTTACTCATTAATTTTTATACTTTGAGTAATGTTAGATCATCTCGATATCTTTATTTAGTAGTTATAACTTCTTATTCTCTGAGAACATTTTCTCATTCCAACCATACCCGAATATGATTGACAACACCAGATCATATCCTATTCTTCAAAATTATTTTCATCATATGTATCACAGATTATTTGTGACTTTATTGGATTAAAAAACAAATAATGATAATCAAATTTAATTTATTAGATTAAACCCGACATTGAATCTTCATCCAAATACAATATTCCTTCCATTCTATACCCAATGTGATCTTGAAGAACCTTATCATCCATAATGAATCTCCACAAATCAAATCGAATTTCATACAGATTGTGAATCCAATTTCATGAATATAATGGTCAATATGATTTTCAAATTATACAAATGGAATTAATTTATTTATTCTTTGGAAATAAAAGGCAACACGTTTTTTACAAAATTCCTTCAGCTTCCAAAAAATTTCATTCAAACATGTTCCCAAAAATCCCTCCATTTGTATTTTGTTGTCATGGAGGATTCCTAGATCCCTAAAAATTGATACATCATGAAATAAATTTCTTATAAAAAATTGTAATCCTACATGTGGAAAATCATTGTAGGAAACTCTAATTATTGAAAGAATAGCCATGTTGTCCAAAAGATAGTGACTCAGGAAACCTCCTCAGTTTTCTTCACAAATTTATCAATTTCATCAAACATTCTTTTAAAAAAACGTTTCCTAAAACATCTCCAAAAAATAATTAGAATATTTTACATAATTACATGATAGATTCATGACTTACCCACAACTCCCCCTATTTACATGCTTCCAATTATTGATTATTGCAGAACAATCGATAGATATATGACAATATTCTCCCCCATGAAAACATTATCCAAAGACAATATGGGAGAGGGGACAATAATACTCACCAAAAATTTGATGATAAAGAGATTGGATGAGCATGTTAAACATTAATTTACAAAAATAATCCTTTCATAATGGTTTTGTGAAAATTTAATCAAATTGTTCTAATGTATAAACATAATCTAGATTCAATTCGTTATTCTATTTGTGATCTCTGGTGAAATGATATTTGATATCAATATGTTTAGAATGAGAATTTTGTACCATATTTCAAGTAATGTTGACGAAACTATGATTATAAAAACCTACGAAAAATGGTAACATTACTTAAAAAAATAAATTTTCTAACTGAGTATTCTCCACCATAATATTGGTATCATCTTGATTAGAAACAATGTACTCATATTCATCCATGCAATGGGTTACTAAATTTTTTTATCATTCCAACTAACGCAAATTCTTCATATAATTAAATATCAACTAGACGTCGATATTCTATCATCAAAATTTTCTAACAAATAGGAATATACATACCCAAAAAATCAATACGTTTGATGCTATAATACCTGCAGAAAAACTTTTATGTGCCTTTGGTTTATTTGAGAATTATTTTTTCAGCAAGTAACTATTATAATTTTTGAGAACTCTAAAATATTACACATAAGGTAATAGGATGAAACATTTCATGTCTTAAAGCATTCCAAAAACAACATCCAACAAGATTTTGAAACACTTTAGAGTCAACTTCCTTGCCTTCTCCTTCATTATACACATTGGTTTCCATTGAAATCAATATAGAAACAAATTTCAAATTTCCATTCCAAAAAGACAAAATAATTTATATTGAATATTTTTCAATTGAATGAGAAATGCATTTAAATTTTTTTTTTGTGAAATTTTTTACCCAATAAATTATTTCGTTTATCCAAAAATAGAAACATCAAAAAAATTTAAAATTTAATAAAATATTTTTCACTTTCTTTTATCATTCCATACAATGTTAATGTCATGAACAAAAATAATTATTATGACAGAAAAATCCTAATTTTTTATGTAATTATTCATATCAACCATTGATTTATTAAAATTACTAATCTTTTTGAAAATTATCCAATTTAGAATATCATTCCCTTGGAACATGATTTGTTCCATACAAGGATTTCATCAACTCGCACAGATAAATGTTGTCTTTCCCAACAATAACCTGTATGGTTGTTCAATATAATCATCTGCATCAAGAAACCCACTCTAAAACATATATTTAACATCAATTTGAAATAATTTTCAACTCCATTATGCAGTAATAGAAATAAAAAACCATATTTCTGATATATATTGAACAAGAGAAAAGTCTCATCAAAATAAATTTCTTCAATATATGAGTGTCATTTTCACACTAATCATTCTTTCTTACTTATAACTTTACCAAAATAATTTATCAAATTATTGGATAAATATTTTTTACAAATATCATTTTTTATATATTATAGGTACAAGTGCCCATGTATTATTGTTTTCCATATAATCATGATCTTATTTAATATACTGATCCCATTCAGGATGCTCAAAATCTTCATTCAGATATTTCAGAATAACTTTTAAATAAAAATATGTGTGTGAAAAAGTTTAGATGTTATTGTTGTCGGAGCCTTCTAATGTTGATTAAAAAAATTCATCTAAGCCTCCACTTGATTCATTAGTATGAGATGTGATTTTCTAGATTCTTCCGCATCACTTAAAATAGATGAGTCTGATTATTGTTGTTGTGTAGGATTATCATTTTTAGTATCCTTATAAAAATTGTTAAAAATATCTTTTATCTGGCCCATAATACTTATTTTCATGAGTCTTTTTATCTTCCTCATCTATTCAAATAACATTCAAATCAATAGAATAATAATTTAATTCTATTTCATTCTTTAAACTTTTGTGTCCTATTACTTTGGAAGAAATTTCATTAAAAAGCTCATCTTCACCTCTTTGATCAAATATCCCAAGGTTTCTACTTTTTATGTTTATGATTCAGGGACTCCTAAAAAATGTTAAGTGTTTCAAATAGGGAGTATTTTCATAAATAATTTTTTATGAGTGATATATGAACATGGTCTATAGAAACATCATTTTTGAATATAATCAACATTTCTCATTGATTTTCTCGAAAAGTAATAATAGAGACAATGTTCAATGAATATAGTTTGTCCCATTTATAGTAGACATATATTCTTCCATTAAGAAACCTCATTTTTTTGGGAGTGTGTGATAAAATTAACTCATGGTGAATTCCAAGATTCTCATAATAATATTAAAATTTGATATTTTTGTATTCTATGCCTTTATCAGTTCTACACTTCTTCAATGAATAGTCAATTTACATTTTAGCATTCCTCCTAAAACACGTAATATTTTTCAAAGAATTTGACTTGTGTTTCACATACATGACACAAGTAATGTGAGTAAAGTCATCAATGCAAGTGATGAAGTAATTATCTAAAATAGTTGACTATTTTCTCATTTTCCCATAGATATCTGAATGAATGAGTACAAGGGGTTTCTTCGAAAAATTCCCAAAATTTGTATGCATGAAATTTATAATATTTTAATTTTGAAAAATAACACAACACTAATACTATATGATCCCAGTTTTTTCAATAAAAGACTTTGGAATATTTTTTATATTATTCCAGAGCAGCGCCTTCAGAAGGTGTGCGATTCCGAGCCCCGGTGTGGCTGAAATTAAATTTTCAGTGCATTTACACTGGAAATTCCAAATAAATGGGATAAATCCTAAACAGTGATTTAGATCATAAATCTAAGTGTACAGATGAGTCTGGAATGAAGTGTTTACACTAGGAATGACATAAAACATGTCAGCACAGGACGTTTTGACCCCTCACTCGCTATCGGAGAGTGGAACGGATAAATTAAATAATTAATTTATTCATTTAATAGTATAACTCATGTATCTATTAAATGGTTTCTCAGTTTGGAAAACTGAGGGCATCGTTGAGTTCAGAGTGTGCCGTTTACCCTAAGAGGGGTGTAAGTTTTGCGGGCACAGACCGTTAGTGAAAAATGGACCTGGGGGAGTTTTCGTAATTTGGAGACCTTGGGCATTGAGTCTAATAACTTTTGAATGGGGAATCAGATTAAAATTACGAGACCGCATTTGCTTTGAGAGCGTGGTTTTTAGCCTAGGGGAGGCTTAATCCTGACCCCGTCAGGAGTTCGGGTACGGGGCCTACGGGTGGGGTTTTAAGTGTTTCCTACTTAAACACCCCCGCCAGTCTTCCCCTTCTTCTTCCTCAAACCCCCTCCCTTGGAAGATCCCTCCCAAGGAGACCTCCACCCTCAAACTCCTCCTCTCCTAATCCCCTCCTCCAAGGTAGCGGCGCGGTGGCGGACCCTCCGAGAAGCGTCGGGAAACACCCCAAGAGGTAGGATCATTGCGGTTTCAATTTTTTTTTTCTGAATCTACTTTGAGCTCGAGTTTTTGTATAGAACCTCTGTCTAATTATTGCGAAAAAAACCCATGAATGCGTAGTATATTTTATGCTCTTTCAGAAAATGGTTATCGATTTGAATTCTGATTCCTGAGCTTCCCGCAGCGGTCTGGCGATGATTGCAGGTTTTGGAGTTTCCGGTTGGATTTTGGGGTTCCGGCGGCGGTCCGGCGGAGAGGCAGCGGAGGCCGGGTCAGTGGCGGCGGCTTCAGGTGGACGGCGCTGCGGTGGGCCGTTCATCTCCAGGATTTCAGTGAGGCGGGGACTCTGGTGGGGTCCCAGGCGGCGGGCGCCGGCGTAGGGCACAAGGGGGAGGGGGCCGCGAGGCGCGCGACCCCATGCGGCACGACCACGACCCGCGTAACGCGGGCCGCTGCGGGGAACAAGACCGGCCATGAGGGCCATTCGGGGGCAGCGAAGGGGCCCACGGAGAGCCGCGGGAGCGGTAGGCTGGCCGGTGAGGGCCGGCCCGAGCGGGGCGGACCGGGCGGACCAGGCCGGTCCGGCCCATAGGGGTTTTCCCCTTAGAAATTCGGACGCCCATATCATTTGCTACGGACGTCTGTTTCGCGTCCCATCTATGGCAGAGTGGACCTCGCGTCAAGGAAAACCTTTTGAGATGGTTTTGGGAAATTTTTACTCCAGAAAAGATGGTCCTCGGAGGATCGATGGGTCTCTAAGTGAATTGACGTTTTTCCAAGGGATCCAATTTTGGACGGCGCAGACGCGTCTGACGTCTGTTTTGAGCATCGTCAGTGGCGTTGCGACCCTGGCATTGAGCAGGAGTTTTCCAGTGAGGTTTTGGGCATTGAAACTGGAGTTGAGGCATGGTCCACATGGCCTATCTTTCAAGCTCTACGCATCATTTTGTAACTTTTATATCGGACGTCCATTCGGGGTGTGCGAGCGGTCGTTTTTGGGTGATTTTTTTGAGGGCATTGCAATGGTGCAATTCGCCCTCTCTAATTGCACACGCTGGTGTGGACCCCACGAGGGCCGTTTCAGGATTTGAGGGTGATTTCCAACTTTTATCACCGGGTGTCAGTTTTGGACAAATAAATAGTCCATCATGTGTACTTTTTCGAGAGGATCACAATGGTGTGATTCGTTCGTTGTGCTTAGGTACCGGGATGTGGGTACCACGTAGCACCGCTCGTATTCGGTGTGCCAGAATGCATCTTTTTCTCCATATATCCATTCCACTCATGTGAGAAGTCCTTTTCACGTGTTTTCCCTAGGGGATCACAATGGTGCGATGTGCCCAAATGTTTTCGGGGTTGACGCTTGGGACCACGGGATGTCGTTCGGGCATAAAGAAGTGTTGGTGACTTTTTCATCGGATATCTGTTAGAGGTGAGTAAGTAGTCGATCACGAATGTTTTTTCATGAGGATTACAACAGTGTAATCTATTCAGGCAAGTAGAGCCTCTTACATGATCTTATTAAATGTGGAAATATGAAAGGTGTACCGGTGGAGGTTCTTCCTGCGGCGTTTGCAGAGAACCCTTGGCGTGTGATTGCGTTCAGTCTTGGGAGAGTGAAGTGAATGCATGAAGAGATGTAGTTGTCCGTACATGGGTCGACGAGGTGGAATGTTGGAGTTGTTATGTTTATGCCCTTAGCATTGATGTGGGTTGTCGTGTGCACGATAGCATTTGGGTTGGAACGTGGTATACTCTGGGAGTATACGGGAATGCTTGGAGTTACATGTGGATATTGGTATCTGAGAATGTTTTGTGCTCTTGGATGGGGATGACTTGGGGTCACACATCGTGTGTGCCCCATGTATGTGTCATGTTCTACTTCGCATACTCTTGAACAGTATGGTTGATTTTTCCCTTGGTTCTGTTCTCGTTTGTTGACCAGTAGGGTTGCGTTTCCCCCTGGTTCCGTTCTCGTTTGTTGACCAGCAGGGTTGAGTTTTCCGCTGGTTCCGTTCTTGTTTGTTGACAAGCAGGGTGTAATTTTTTCCTGGTTCTGTTCTCGATGGTTTGGCTGGTAAATATGGTTTGGTTCCTCTGTTTCTTTAGCTGTATGTGGGTTTCAGTACTGTTCCCCATTCACTAGACCATGAAACCATTTATGAATACATGTGCTCGTACATCGTGGGTGTTTTCCCACTCTTTGGGATGAGTTGTCTCAGTCCGCTTCAACAGTGACTTAGCGGATTGGAGCGTGATCGCCCTGAGGTGCCCAGAGAGTTTCTCATGTCACTTCATGTTTTTGGTAGAGTTCTAGTGGATTTGGTGTGACCAACACATTACGCGGGCATCGATCCACTACCTAGGAGGTTGTTTCCAGCAGGGTTGAGGTTGTTTCCAGCAAGGCTGAGGGTGTTTCCAGTAGGGATGAGGTTGTCTCTAGTAGGGCTGAGGTTGTTTCCAGCAGGGCTGAGGTTGTTTCCAGCAGGGCTGAGGTTGTTTCTAGCAGGGATGAGGTTGTTTCAAGCAGGGCTGAGGTTGTTTCCAGCAGGGCTCGCAAGTTGTACCATCAAGCAGGGATGGCCAGTGGGTTACCATCCAGCAGCGATGGCCGATACAGCAGTGTTCACCAAATAGTACTATCCAGTCGGGATGGCCAGAGCGGTTTCGGGTTTACCTCCAGCGAGGCTGGGAAGTGGTCCCTGATGTTGGGCTTACCTCCAGCGGGGCTGGGACGTGGTCCCCTATTCCAGGCATACCTTCAGTTGGGCTAGGCAGTGGACCTCGATGTCGGGCTTACCTCCAGGTGGGCTTGGCAGTGGTCCCTGATGCCGGGTTACCTCTAGCTGGGCTGGGAAGTTGTCCTGTCGCTGAATTTAGCCGGGTCGCCCTCCAGTGGATTACCCTGTTACGGGACTGGGCAGTGTGGCACCTGTCGACTATGGCCCGGTCTCCCTCCAGTGAGAACACGTCGACTTCTAGGGATTTCCCTCTAGCGGGGATGGGCAGGGGGTCGCCTAACAACTTTGAGGAGACCTCTCGAATGCGGGGTAGTGACAAGGTGTGGCTTGATGTTCCCCCAGAACTCTCATGTACGAGGGGCACATTCCCCAACCAGATGCTTCCTTGTGACGTGACCTAAAACTGTGCGGGCGATTTAGTGCCGCCCAAAGTGGATAGTGTCAAGGTGTGGTGATTTGAGCCCCTTTGACTTGAAGTTCGGGGCAGACGTGTGGGATGTTGGGAATCGATGGTGTTTACTTCTTGGACTGTTGGCAACTCACTTTCTTAGGATGAGCTATGAGATGGATATCCACATACGATCTTGTGCAGGTTTCTTGATTGAGCATACTGATATGTATATACCTTGTTCCAGTACCCACATCTTGGGTTTGGTTACTCTTCTTCCAGGAAAGGCAAAGATGCGTGGGGTATGCCATGTTCCTTCTATGTCAAGCATCTTATGGTTGGACGAGTCTACTCTACTACTATAGGTAGCAAAGACTCGACGGAAAGTTCATCTTCTCACCGTTTCCAACTCATTCTGTCTGGACGAGTCTACCTTCTTTCCTCTTGTTGGGTTGAGATAGACTCTTTACTTTACTCTTTAATGCACTCCTTATTGTAATCCTTTACTTTACCCTAGTCGATCTACTGCTCACCCTTCGGTACCTCCTTTGTTGCACCCTCGAGCCTTTTGGGTATCCTACTGAGTATTTTTATACTCACCCCTGCTTGGGCTTTTCCCGCACTTGGAGTGCCCTTGCAGACGACAGACAGGTTGGTCGTGACTTCAGCGGAGCTAAGGAGTTCGGGAGAATGGACTGAGTGTGGTGGTCATAGTCAGGATTCAGATGGGGGACTCTCCCATGTGTTTTTTACCTATTTCCGGGTTGTGGCACTTTTCTGGTTGGGCACATGGTTTTGCCTATTCCCTTCTCAGTTTACTTTTTGCACTTGATTTGTACTTTTAGAGGTCGATGCACATTGTAGTTTATGTATAGCAGTTTCACTTTACTCTGCTTGTCTTTTCTTTGACTATGCACTTTTTCATTGAGTGTGATGCGTCTGTGTGTGTACAGGTACTCAGGAAAAGGCCTCCTCGAGTTATTTAGCCTTCAGCGCTTGTTGCCTGCCCCTGGCCTATGGAGGCGTGCTTGGGGTAGTTGCTGCTCGAGCCAGGTAGGGTTGGGTAGTGGCAAATACCTTCTTTATGGAATATCTAATATACCACGGAAACATCCAAGCATTGATAACTTGCTCATGTTTCTCTTTCAAATTTGTTAAGGGATATTATTATAAAAATGATTTTCCTTCACTATACCTATGTAACATGTTTTTTTATTTCAAAAACATGGAATAAGTTTACTTGTGTTAATTATCCTTATATTTCATTCTTTTTATATTTTTGTCTTTTAACAAAAAAACCCATCTTTTTATAAAAAATTCCTTTTTTCCTTCATTACAAGGTTGTGACACACTTAATAAGTTGTGTTACATCACATAAAAAAAGTAATCTTTATTGTATTTCTTCATTTCATTCATAATGATATATGAATCAACTCCTTTTATTTTGAGAGATTCATAATTACCAAATGTCGGTGTTCCTTCTTGGAATTATATCATATTTTCAATAAAATTAAATATCCAATAATATGAGAAGAATAACCACTATCTAAGATCTATTTTCATTTACATTTTCTATATTAAAGAGAGGTATCATTAACAATTTCCCATTTTTCTTTTAAACATCATCGCATCTAGCTTGTCAGAATTTCATATTTTTTATGTTGGTATCAAAAAAAAGATCTCGTTTTGAATGTTGTCTATGTTTTTTAAAATATATCACAAATAGTTTGCAGAGGATGAAATTTATTTTAAATTTTCACACTATACATATTAGGCTTCTCTCAATTATGATTCTTATCATTCTTCTTTTGAGTAGATTCACACCCCTTCAAATGTTTCCTTATGTAATGTTTGGGATAGTAATAATGTTGTTGATTCAACTGACACATATTTTTGATATGTATGAATCCACAAAAGCACCAGAAATACCCATAGAAAGGATATTTTCCTATAAAACTTCTATACTATCGAGACTATTAAGCATATTTCTTATAAACCTATTTATTTTTTATATCAGAACATTGTAGACCACAAAAAATTCTATCATAAACAAGATTATTCATTTTCTACGTTGTTTTCTTATCAAACTTATTAGAACAAGAATTAATAGAATCATTTTTGAGCTCATATTTTTTGGATACATCAGACTTCACTATGTTTGTGGAATTGGAAACATACATAACTTTTCATACTTTCTTATTTTAGAAGCACATCCAGATTTATTCTCAATGATTTAATGTAAATTTTGACCCCTATTAGGCTTACCCTTTCTAGATATTTCACTAAATTCATATATATAAATTTTTAAACATATATTCCTTTATTAGTTTAAAATTTTTTTATTAGACATATTCAAACTATTATTATTTTTCCTTTTATTTTACATGAATTTTTTCATTACAATTTTTTTAAATCTCAATATATTTCATGAAATCATCAATTTATATTAAAAACCTAAAATTTTCATCAAGAAAAAACTATTTTATATTTGTTGTAGACTTTCAACATTGAAAAAATAATTATTTCATTTTCAATCCCCCTATCATCCTCAAAAATTCTCTCAATTATTCTAAAAGATGATATTATAATATGTTTTCTTCTTATTTGTAACTGATGATTCTGGATTATTCATTGTACAATGTGGCAATGAATTTATTATCACCAACATTCACAATTGATTTTTTAGATTCTGATTCATTATCTTCTTCACCATCACCTTTATATAAGAAATTTTCCTTTCAATATTGGGGGAAAAAATTATATTTCCCTCCTGAAAAATATTTATCCTTAGATCCCTGTTTTTTATGACCTTTTTGGAATTATTAATTTTTCATCAATATCATTGCCATTCTTATTGTGAGGATAATTTAATAAAACCTAAAACACATGTCCACATTCAAAAAACAAGATGGGAAATTTCTAGATATACTTTCATTTACCTCTTTCTACATTTTTAGGAAACAAGGATTAAATTTCCTCAAAAATTTTACATACCTAATTTTCTATGTTATATTTGGAAACATCATATTCCTAAACAATACTCTATGGATATTCTTTCTTGGTGGCTTAAAAATAAATTTCACTATCATATTTTTTTGGACATTCATTTATTTCTCCCTTCTCATTTCATAAGTAATGAGAGTACTATAAATATCACCCACAAATAGAGATTCAAGATCCCTATATTCTAATGATAATACTTGGAATCAAACTTGTTTTATGAGTTCATAACGTTTTTAAACAACTATAGAATACTAAAAAAAGTCACCAAGTCATCTAATAGTGTTGAAAATTTCATTTACCATTACAAATTATTCCCAAATAGGTTCATAAACAATTATCATTAGATCTTTATACATTAGCCTCCAGATTAGAAATATTTTACTTCATCAATTTTTTTATTTATTTCATAATTCTTTTTGATCTTATCCCATGTAAATATTATTGTAGAGACACCCTTAACTCTTAAAAACTCACATTCAAAAATTGATGAGAGCAAAAAATTCTTATATGTTCTGTCATTCTCCTGATTCTTTTTATCATCAAATATGTGAGGATATTTATCATCAATAGTGTTAATCTATCTGTTGCAGCTTCAAGAACCCCATACCCATAATAAAATGATAAATAATCATAATATATTTCCATATATGATTATTCTTACTCTTGAAGTCTAAAATACCTTAACTGTTGGGACAATATACATTCTCTACCAACTTATCTTCAAAACTAATGAAAAAATTAAACATAGGGAACCTGACTCAAATAAAAATTGAGATTTCCCATTCATTATCAATGTATCACTGAGTGGGGGGAGAGGATGAATTAGTGATATCATTTTCGTTTATTTATAAGCCTTTGGAAACCACCTTCAACTCCAGTTAAAGAGTTGTTTCCTTGCTTAAAACATAGCAATCATACAACTATAAGAACATAAGAATTTAGAAGGTTCACTACTCAACAAGATTATATAAATCATATAAATTTTTTAGAAACAATATAATACCACATAGTATAGTAGAAAATTATATTTTTATGAGGAATAAAATGAGTTGGATGTTACCTTACACTCATGTGTCACAATTTTCAATATAACAATTGCAGTGTCTCGAACCCGAGTGCCACTAAACCGTGCTCCGAGACCAATTTTTTCACATGAACTCAAACACATATCCCAAATAGATATAGGAAACTTACTATTAGTTTTTGCGTTGTGCATATTTATCTGGAGATAATGACCTCATACATTAGAGTTTTCATATTGGTAAACAATAAATAATAAATAAGAGATGTATATAGATAAACAGACAACAATGGGTGTAATGCTACAAGAAAGTTTGGAGTAATAGATAACTGATAGAATATGAACAGTTATAATTTATAGAATAAGTAATAATGGCATTTCATGAGTCTATAATAAATGAGAGTAGATGGGAACATGGTTAAATTCATGTACTGCATGCTACACAAAACTACCAAAAAATAGAAATGGACGATACAGAACATCTCGATCATAAGATCAGTAAATTACCCTGCAAAGCTCCATCTAATGTAGTAAGCAATCAATTCTCAGAATAAATTATCTTCCCTTTATTTGTACCTACAATCATAAGGTGTTCTCAGGTACCAAACGACACCTAAGTATGGTGTGATAAGTAAATATCAGTAGGATATAACCCATAGTGTCTAGATCATTCCATTTCAATCTTTAAATAAGATAAATTTTTTAAAATATAATAAATGTAGAGATATAGGTAAAAAAATGTACATCCTGGCCTTTCCCCTTAAAAAGGATCACATTAAATACCACTTGCTTTGGAATATACCGAATGTCAGAAAAAGATTCCTATGTATGAAAAATATATAAACTAGGTCTATGACTAAATAAAGAATCAATGAATAGAGTAGCCCCCAAGATAGTGATTTCCCTTGGGTTCTAGTTCACATGGAAACACTTATGTGTGTTAGTAAACAAGAGAGAAGCATCACATGTATAGAAAAAACTAATTACATTAATAATAGATGCATCTTATGTGAACAATAGTCAATAAAAAATCCATGTATTCCAATGGTGGAGTCCTGATCATATCCAAGGAAATCTAAAAATAATCCCATGTATTTATACATTGACATCAATTATAATATAGTAACAATGATTCCCTTTAAGGTTACCCATTCGATGTCCCATGTATTACTCGATCCATGGTTAAATATGAATACGTCCCAAGTATCTCACATAGGGGATTGTGAATAACCCATGGAATATCATGAAATCTTGTGACGTGGCCTATCCATGGTTTCTCCCAAAGGGAATTAATGTCACTTAGGAGTATAAGACACTGTAAGGGCAGCCCTTGTACGGAAATCCAAACCATGACACTCGGTGTATCAAGTCAAAACCAAATGAGCATGATTAGTCTATCAATGGATCTTTAATAAAAAACCCCACTTTCACTACTAGATCATATCAGGTGAACCATGTTGACAACACACATTACAAGGTAATCATATATATATAATTACATTCCAAAAAGTATCCTTCCTAATACAACATGATAACTATAAAATCAAGCTAAGAAATTTAACCCATCAATAATGGAACAATTTATATGAAAATAGATAATTAAAGGACATGAGAAATAGGAAACATGGATATCATATAATACATTTCATGTCATCACCTGCATTACAAAATTTCATTTGATTGATCATACAATAGTATATTTTTTAATTCAATACATAGAATAATGGAATATGTTAAGCACTTGAAATTAACATGAAACCACGTTATATCAACAATAAAATAATATTAACTAATGTGATCAACCATAACCATTAAAAAAAATCCCATAAAACAAATAAAATCTCTTAAACAATAGAAATTTAGAAAAAAAAGTCACTTGGAATACATATAGAATAAGCATAAGCATTGAGATAAGAGGAAGCACATATTTGAAGAAACACAATTATTGGAATACATCATTCACATGGGGCCAATAAAACCTAATCAAGAATAGGAATCATCAAGAAGGATCCAATTCATGGTTCATTACTAATTATAAATCTATTTATAAATATTTACACAATAAACCCATGTGAAACCCTACGCATTATATAAGGAAACATATGCCATTTATGATGGAACACCCAATGGTGTGGCCAAGGACAAAGAGAACACCCACAGATGGGATTTTCCGCATGTTGGGGTAACTAAAGACATGAAAATGCATTATGATTAGTTTAATATGAAATATACAATATTTTTTTAGAAAGGTATAGAAGGCCTCATAATGGCACAACGATAAACAAGTAACCAAAAATGGGAAAAGGCCTAGACACCCAAACACATAGTCGTAGTACTCCAGACGTCCGGTAACAAGGATTGATTCAATATAAATTGTAGAAATTTGATGATTTAATCAAAACCCAAATATAGGGTAAATGTACATTACACTAGAATAGCACAACAAATATTGTAGATACCTAGAAATAAATGTGTTCATATTATAGAACTTACCATGAAATTTTGTTTCATCCAATGGTGAAGAGATCCGAGGAGAATATAAAGAGATATTAAATCAAACCAAAGGTAGAGTAGAGGATCATGAGTTCCAAGGAGGAGTATAAAATTAGGGGGTGAAAGGGGGAAAGGAAAATAATCTTAATAAATACATTAATAGCATTGTATTTCGTTCATCGATATTTAACACTATGCACAGTTTGACTGCTCGGTTTGGCCAAACATTGTGACAAATGTGGGCATGGTTCTACTGCACTGGGTACCATGTAAGGTTCATAAATAGGGTTTCTCAAACTGTACGAAACCATGAATTTTCTAACAACCCAAAACCAGAATGAAATCCTGCATGACTGAGCACCTTGGGTCGTACAACTCTTGAAAAATCATGCGGCTCAGTTTTATTCCCCATTTTTGGTGCTTCGAGCTTTAAACGATCCCTAGACAGACCCAATACATGTTTTAATATTCTAGTCCTAAAATTATGTTCCATTTAATGAAATTAAAAAAACAATTTAATGGCACATACCTTTGGATAATTTTAGATTGATACAAAAACCCCTAATTAATGCAACTCATCCCTGAGTTTCCCTTCTGAGGGTGGTAAAATGTCATCTGAGAAATGTTCTATCCACTATGCATATTTATCAACCTCCTCCTCTAAGGTCTCATCATGTACATGTTAGTGATACTATAAATCCCAGACCAAATGAACTGAATTGCCTTAGGGTACCAATGTGCAATGATCTACGATACAAATTGGATGTTCTTAAATGTACATATTCGCATCAATAGTAATATAATCACGATACAATGAATTAGATGAGACTAGATGATACCGTCAAACCTAAGATACAAGGAAAAAATTATGAATGTAATGGTACCTTCTGAGGTAAGAAGAATATATAGGCTGCAAGACCAACTCGTTCCACTATCTCCAAAGGCCCGATATATTAAGATAACAATTTTACCAATCTCTTGATTTGTTTTTGACCTAATCTTGGTGACACAATGTGAAATACTCTATGTCCCTCCTCGAACTCAAGAGGACTACAGTGATGATCGATATATGATTTTTTATACACTATGCTATTTAGACAAGATATATAATTATGTAGACTGGCTATGAACTCTACTAAATTGGATGAGGTCCCAGCCAAGATTCCACACTTTTCATAAGATATCATAGAGGTGAACAACATGATATACCATAGAAGGACTCATAAGAATCCATGGGAATTTTTTATTGAATGTTTTTATTGTCAAAAATCTCAACCAGATGAATATGATTTTCTGAGGAACCTCTATAATAATTAATACTGGATAGAATCATATACTCTTACACAAATATGGTCCTATCAAACATCCCACCGATTTGAGGGGTAATATGTCATACATAAAAGAACATACAATCATTTTTCATTCTTCCACCCTTTCCATAACTATGATTTGAACTGGGAATCTCAGTCTTAAAAGATATAATGGGGTACACCATGAAGTCACACTATCTCCCAGATGTAAATCCCTCCAAAATAATCATCACTGATGTTCTAATAGATTGTTAGGAAGTGCATGACTTTGAAAAAACAATTTAAAATAATGGATACTATGTCACTAAATTGAGGATATCACCGAAATATTGTCCCAATATCCTTGAGGATTTCATTCAATTTCCACTCTTGAAAGGAAACAGGTTGTAGAATCCCAACAGGTTCCTGGTGCTCTCCCTTCATCTAATGATCTGTTGAACACATAGTGATGAATACTCCTATCTGCCTTATCATTCCTAGCCACCAATAATTATGACGAATGTCATTGTGCATCTTGTTAGTACCAGTTCGAACTCCCACATAACATGATTCTATTTTTGAGAATGAACCCATACACGATCATGGAAGTATATGTTTTCACTGCTATCTACAACCCTACCACGAAGTGGGTACTCCCCTGTGATGATATATCTCCAAATGAGTCCTTCTGAATCAAACAACTATTC
Organism: Viscum album; assembly: GCA_963277665.1. Classification (NCBI taxonomy): domain Eukaryota; kingdom Viridiplantae; phylum Streptophyta; class Magnoliopsida; order Santalales; family Viscaceae; genus Viscum; species Viscum album. The sequence continues at coordinate 2,051,510,194 of OY728137.1, forward strand.
CATACAGACTCACTCTAGAAAAGAGAAAGGCCACTTCAAAAGCTACTAAGACTAGATGATTGTGATGTTCCTGAACCGCATCATACATCTCAGAAAACAAATCCTTCATATTCCATCACTAATAGCCACATGAACGAATTGTGTCCCTGTTTTATGGATCAGATAATTTTCCATGAAATTACATTTTGTAAGTAATTAATCAATCTCAAAATAAAACGACTATAGGTACTCCACCCACCAGTGTTTCCTTGGATTCTAATCCCCTTGTGTTGATATATATTTTCAGATTTTGGGATCCATGTAAATAAAAAAATCTCTCATATAATAGATATTGCCTCCAAAATTATAGAGCATGAACCAAAACTTCTATCTAGATGTCATGAAATGGATAACTACACTCATGAGGCCTCAACTAGAAAGAATCAAATGTTATGAATTCATCCTCTTACATAAACACTACTCCTTATCTGACTCACGAAGCATCATAATAAACTATATAACATCTTCCTAGATTAAGAAAAATATGAATCAGACATTAATTGAGTATTCATTTTGACTATTTAAAATATTTATTAGAAGATTAATACCAAATAAATTTCACCCTGTTATTATCCAAGCTTGTAAAAAGAATTTCTAAGTGCTAGAAGTCCTCAATAAATTGATTGTAGTAGACAGCAAGCCCTAAGAAGCTCTGTATATCAATCAAATTCTTAGGCTACTATAAGGAAAGCACAACACTCATCATCTATTGATCAATAGATACACCTAGATCATATATAATATGTCCCAATAAGTCATGATTACTAATGTAAAAGTAGAATTTTCTTAATTTTTGCATATAGCTGGTGCACTCTCATTGTACTCAACATGATCTAAATATGGTTAGCATGGTCATGTACGGATTGTGAATACACTAATACGTCATCTATGATGTCAAAAATGATGGAATGAAGATAAATGGGGAGAATATATTCATCATATCCATAATGATTGTTGGCACATTCATCAGACCAAATGATGTAACCAAATAATCATAAAATTCATACTTTCTTTGGAATGCTATATGTTCTGTGTCTGATGATCTCACATGATCCTAAGAATAGCCGAATCTCAAATCTATATTAGAGAAAATATTTCCTCCTCGTAAGTGGTCGAAGAGGTCATTGAAGTGAGGTAGTGCATAATGGTTCCTCACCATGACCTAGTTCATACATTTATAATCTGTACAAAATAGGTGGGTACCATCCACCTTCTTTAATGAAAAGGACTGGTGAACCCCATGCGGATGTGTTGTGTTTTATAAAACCCTTATCTTTTATGTCTTCATGTTGCATTATTAGTTCTTAGATCTCCGTAAGATAAATCCTACAAGGAATATTTGAAACCGGTGCTGCACCTGATAGTAGTTCTTTACAGAACTCAACTACTCTCATTGGTGGTAAGTTGGGGAAATGATCTATAGGAACATCCCTAAAATAATCCACTACTAGTGGTAATTTTTATTACTGTATCCCTTGGTCTCTCATTGCAAGAATCTCTAACTGATCTATCATTGGGTGTAGCCCACTACGCTTAGGTCCAGCTCGATCTGTGTAGATATCTGATTCACCCTAATATTTAAACTTTCTTCCATAAATTGTTGTAAAAGACTCTCAATTGTTGTTGATACCCTCATGAACATGATAAAACAATCCAGTCCATAATGAAAATGATGTTGAAGCCAGTCATCTCGAGGATGCCAAAATTATAGATGAAATGATACCCAACTATTTCAATGGGAACTCCAATCACTGATGTACACCCTATATTTTGACTCTCAAAAGAGTTTCAAGAGACAAAACAATACATAAATACTCCATTTTATGTCTAAGATGTTCAATAGTTGCATCATGAATAATGGAGTGTGATTAACCTGTATCAAATGGGGAATGAAATAATATAGGGGCTACCAGAATAGTACATCTAACCATATATGGTCATGGACTCAACTCCTCTGTCACCAGATACACGTCATATATATGGCTTGAACCACATCACTAAGATGTGGCATGACTAAAATTAGTAGATCAACTCTTATTTCAATGATGTTTTAAATACTAAATTCCATAACAATGTCTATAAACTCTATATCCCGATTGACTAGTAGATAACTAACCTAGTCTGATGAGGTTTCAGAGATACCATACCTGATAGGGGTGCTAGTACAGATCCCATGTCATTGGATGATAGAGGAATAGAATAGTAGAAGAACTAATGTTGTCCCATCCTGCGATAAGATCAGTATTCCATCGTGTTTTCTCATGCACTAAGCCTTCATAGGGATTATCCGACTGAAAAGATGAAATAATACTGGGATAAAATTACATATAACCTAGTTGGAACTAACCCACATGAACCCTCAAAATAAAACATTTTACAACCATAAGAACCATAACCCTAACACAGAACTAAACTACTCTAGCACATAGGACTAGATTCTTTGAGATTCCGCTCTATAATTAAGTCATGGTTCACTATATTTTTAATTATAAATTTCAAAAATACATTAACCTATGTGTGAATTTCTTACACAAGCCCATGCTCCATGTTCCTCATAAACATCAATTCATGACCGGATAAAGTTAAAGAAAAACACTAATGCTTGGTGAAATGAACAGAATACTCAAGAACAACCATAGATATCTATTTAAGATTTAGAAAAAAAATTCATGATCTTATCATAGAGTATGTTGAACTAAATTATCATAAAAATATGTCTATATGTCTTCCAAAACCTAGTATAAGTAATTCTATAACATAGAGAATACGTCCCACTAGTGTCTGGTGGATTCCCGTAACATATTGGCATCGAGCTCAATCCTTCACTCTGGAGGCCTCTAAATATAGTTTATGATGAATATCGTAGCTTATATTCATATCGATAGAGAAAAAGGTCTTCCAACGGATGGGAATATGGGAGGATGATGCTATAGAAATTCTTGTTCCCATAGTAGGGGCATTCCTAGGAGAAACATGAACTGAATACATGAACCTGAGAAAATTATCCATGAACGTAGCATTGTCTCCCAGTGGAATATTAGAATGAGGTGACCCAGTTGGCACTACAGTAGGTATAATGGTGGCTCAGCACCCACCACATCAACATTTTGTTAATCTCCACCCACATGGAGTACATCAAGAGGACATTGTGGTAGAATAGCTCTACAATTTACAAAGCGTTAACCTTATACAATATTTATATAATAAAAAGGGAAATTAGATTAGGATGAATTTAGCAATGGCATGTGCATGTCCTCCCTGAAACATGACACATCAGATAAGGAATGAGATAAGGAGGATAGGTGTATGACCTACTGTTTTTAATAACACCATTGATAGCCTAATCATAGATCTTGGTCTAGATGAGATGGTATGTCCTAAAAAGATCACAAGATAAAGGGCCTAAAACCCATTTCCAACGAAAAGTTAAAGCAAAGGTCTCACATTTTCATAAAAGGTGTTTAGTTCATTTGAAATGGTGGTAATCATTTTACTTCCTTCATGCATTAGTCTCCTTTTCAGAAATTTGTTCTAGGTGGATCACCATTTCAATTCAGAAGGGCTCATACACCTTATAAATATACATTGGATGTCAAATTAATACAATTTATAATATGTTCTAGCAGGTCAATTTAGAACAATTCCAAATTTATAATAAAATAGGAACTGTAAGATATATTAACTAGACACATTAGTAATCACATGAAAACATAATTATTCACATTGTATGTAAATATGGAGGACATAATGCATGAAATTTTAATCCATAGGGTGCCTAGTACGATACATTTAATGTAACACCCTAATTTACTTGGGTTGAGGAAGTAGAAATATTAATATCAATAATACAATCAATAATAGATGCAGAACAAAAGTGTGTCACCAAATAATGATATCATATCAACCATCAATGGAATATTTAATAACATAATTCTCACTGATGATAATTTTGGTGTCTCCTTTACATGGGTTTGCTACGTCCAAGCACATGGTAAGTTCTAAATTCCATATTCATATTTCCTTTTATATCCCAAATAGTAAGAAAAATGAAACAATTCAATCTAATACCACTTTGTACCATCCCAAACCTGATTTCCACTGAAATGTACCCTGATCCCTATTGGCCACATGACCTCAAGATCATTTCCCATAATTCTAGTGGCTGCCATCAAGAATTTAGGGACAAGGGCGTGTTCGTGGCTAGACAATGACCTCATAGATCTTATTATCTATGACAATAAAAAAATATAATAAAGAGAATAAATTTGTAGATACAAATAAAAATAGTAGGAGGAAAGAAAAAATCCATGCCAGAGTAATACATAATTGGAGGATGTTAAACAACAGTGACAGATACATTAAATAACCCTGAAATTTAACGAGTCTATAAAAAAATGAGAGTTCATGTGAACTTGTGTGGAATAATATACTTCAAGTTACACCAAATTGAAAAAACACCAAAAAAATATACACATAATCTTCAGTATAGGTTCAGTATTATTCCCCCAATGCTCTATCCTAAAAAGAAAACAATCAAGAATATGATGAAATTCAATGGCCTTTATCCATATATGTGACCATACAGTTTACATGGGTACCAAACAAAACTTGACCAGGGTGTGAGACATAAATTTCAGTAGCTCAACAACCACATTGTCTAGAACATTCCACTTTAGGATGTAAATAAGAGACAATCTTCCAGATATAGAAAATGTAGTGAAATTGGCACAAAACTCATTAATAACCTAGTTTGGATCCCTAAGAAGACAATTTTCCCATACCACATACTTTGACGTATGTCGAATGTCTAAAAGAGGTAACTGTGCAAGAATAATATACAAACTAGGGTCAAGATTATACCAGTCTAAACAAGAAATGCATGCCCCCAAGATTGTGAATTGGTTGGGGTCTAGTTCACATGTCATCACTCAAGTTTGATTATAAACAAGTTGGAAGCATCAAATGTACAAAAAAAATCATTTATTTAGTAATAGATGCATATCTTATGAATAATACTAAAACAATCCATCAACTCTAGTTGTGAGTCCATATCCCTTCCATGTAGATCAAAGATTAATCCCATGTATCGCTATGGGAATATCCATTATAATAAAAGACCATCGAGTCTGCCCATGGAGACCCATAAAACGTCCCTTGTATCACTTGAGGCATGGTAAACACTGAGTCCATCACAAGTATCTCACAATGGAGACTTTGTATCACCCATGGTATAGAATTTATATATTTCCAATGGGTATGGCCATTGTAGCGACCCAAGGGAACCGATGTCCCTCAGAAGTATATAAAACCGTCTAAGAATCCGTTTCTTGGAATGAAATAGCATCACTCCATGGATGTGGAGTTGTATCCAAAAAAGAACGATGAGTCCATCCATGGATCCTTAAGACGGAACCCATGTACTCTCCTAGCCCATATCAAGTGAACCATGTATCCAAGGCACATTACTGGGAAAACATATATATAATGAAATTCCAAAAAAAACATCCATCTCAGTACCACATGCTTGCCATTAAATCAAGCTAGGAAATTTAAGCCAAAAATTGTGGAACACTTTATATAGAAATATATAAGGCATTACGTAAGAGGATGCATGGACATGATGCACAAGAAACATGCATACCATATTATAAATTTCATTTCATCACCTACATTACATAATTTCTAGCGAACATTCTTTCCAAAGTAATATATATAATTCAAGCCATAGAATAAAGGAATAATCTATGCACATACAATTAACATGAAAATAACCGCATTTCATCAATGAAATCTCAATAACTCTAGTTATCAATCATGAACAAGTACAAAATTACCAAGAATAAAATAAAAATTATTAGACAATAGTCATAAAAAAACAAAGCAGATGGAGGACATATGGAGTAAGCATATGCATTGGTGTAAGAGTAAGCACACATGTCAACAAGAACAATTAATAGAATTTTCCATCAACTTTGGTCCAATCAATTATAATCGTACATATAAAATACCAATAGGGATCCAATTAATGGTTCATTACTCATTCTAAATCAATTTATAAGATTTTAATCATTAAACCAAGGTTAAACCCCAAGTTAGATCTTAAGGAATCATATGCCATTTAGGATGGAACACCCAAAGGGGTGTCCAAGGACAATGAGTTCACTCTTATATGGGATTCAATATATTATAGAGTCACTATAGACATCAAAATATCATTCCAATTATTTTAATATGAATTTAAAAAGATTCTTTGGAAGGGTATGAATAGAGGCACAGTGGTACAAGGATAAATAAGCCACAAAACAATCGGAAAAAATCATATAAACCCTAACTCATAGTTAGAGTAATAAAAATTCCAATTAACAATTATTCATTAAGCCTAAAATGAGATAAATCATAATATTAGATGAATCCCCAAAAAATATGGTAAAAATAGACTTCACCAAAATAGTGAAAAAGATAGTGGATAAACATATAAATCAATGGGTGTAGATGATAGAGCATACAGAGATGAGTATGTTTCTCTTGATAGTAATTAGATCAGAGGATAACTGAAAAGTCATATCTCAAAACCCCAAGGGAGGTGGAGGGGTTCACACACACCATATAAGAAGTTAAGAAAATTGGATGGAGGAAATGGGGGAGGAAGAAAATAAGCATAAAACAATCATTAAGGGAAAAATTTTCATTTCACTCCATTTAATATTGTGCTTGGTTTATCCATACAGTTTGGACCAACCGTGTGCTTACTGTAAGAACTAGGTTCTTGTTCTTGAGGTATGGGTTTTTTTTTTCTTTTCCTCTTCCCTTTAGTGTTTTTGAGAAAACAAGGTAAATGGTGAAACATACCAAATTTTGTGGGTACACGCCATGTAATTTTCCACACACTGTGTACTTTGGCTGTGTGGGATGATTACACAGGGCGTGTAGGCCTGTTAGTGATGAAGGGTGTAAAAAATGGGTTCACGCCATGTACTTTATATTTACATCCCATGTAATCAGTTGGAAGGTGAACAGTAAGGTGGTGATATTAGCCACTAGATGAGAGACAATACGTTACATGTATTCTAGAATGAACATCGTGTACTCATGTTGACAGATGAATAGTTCTGCGGTGAAAATTTTCCTCCAGAGGAACAGTTAAAAAAATGGAATGTACACATTGTGTACTTGAGATTATATGTCGTGTAGTTTTTTCTTTTCGATTAAAACGGGATGTAGCCTCCTCATTCAGCAGAGGAGGCAATGGACGAATTGGAAGAACACAGGAGAGATGGTTGAAGCTTGGAGGAGCTCCCGATCATCGACCAGAACTCGGTTTCCTTCTCTGATGGTCTCTATCGAACCACACGGGTGATTAATTCACCCATATAGTGTGTTTCCTTCCAATTATTTCCTGAGGGGAAGTTATTTGAGGTATAATGGGTGAACTTTTATCCCAGATCTACATCATTCTCAGTAGTTTCGTGAGGCATCGTTTGCATATATGGATCAGTGGAGATCGAGGTAGGTGTTCTAGTGTTTAATTCCAACTGCTAACTATTTTTGTGTACCATTGTGCTATGCGCCCATGATTGTGAGGCTTTGATTAATTATATACCTAGAATTCCATAGATAATTTAATGAATATGTAAAACTGTTGTTTGTGATCATTTCATGGATCGAGGGCCACCCCATGGGTGTATTCACTTGTTTGGCCATTTGGATAGGTTAACCAAGGGTATACCGTGAATTTAGCATGATTCAAATTTCCTTGTGACGAATTGTCTATAAATTTCCTTTTTATGCATTGGGATCGCCCCAGTTGCTTTTCTGTGTTTTGTTTAGCCTGAGGGAAGTTCTTTGTTTAACCTGAGGGAAGTGTTGGTTAGCATGAGGGTAACTTCTCCAATGTCTAAGGACAATACTTCCATGCATGAGGAAATATGTTATATGACTGATGGGAAATATTCGTTATGTCTGTGGGTAGTCACTTGCGGGATTCGATTTTGATTACCTAAGGGTAATGATTTGTATGTCTGTGGACAAAATTTACTCTGTGTATTCATGGTGGTGATTTTATATGGTTATACCTGCCAAGATAAAAGACATGCTTGGAATTTTTTAATGAATAATAAAATTGAAATGAAACTGGAAGAGATAGTAACTTTTGAGTACAACCTAGTTTACTGAATTTTATTATTTCACACTATTGTTGCATATTTTCACTGACAGTTGGGCACAAGCCTTTGGTGGTTGCATACTGGGATTTATTTCTCACACCCTATTTGGGTCATGTCTTAGGCACAAATAGATTATATTGTTGTAGGTGTGGATAAGGGAAAGATTTTGTATACAGGTACTTGATTGTTTGTAGAGGAGTTTGAGAGCATGGGACCAAGCTTTGGGTGGTGATACTGCTGGGTTCCTACTGCACTATTCTATTTTTCTTTTTTGTTCTTCTACCATGTACTTTATTGTATTTGATTGCATTGTATCTTATTTTGAATGCTTTATTATAATAAGACATATTGCATCATCATGTTTATACTTCTGTAGGTTATCTTTTTCTTCAGTACCGTTGTCCTTTAAGTATTGATATTTTATACTATTTCATCTTTTAGTATGTTTATATTTTTTCCGTTGCACTACACTTTCACAAATGAGGGCACAATTTATCCACTATCAGGCCTAGGCCTTCGCTCCTAGTCAGCAACCTCTTACATTTGGGGAAATGTGATTGTGGTCATATGACCAATGAGGTTCGGGGAACCCGTTGAGTGGAACCCATATCTGGGATTTCAAAAAGTTGTATCAGAGGTTTTATTCTCTTGAATTTTTTTGGATCCTATATCCATGGATTGGAAAGAATAGGAACTTGGTAAAAAGCTGTTCCTGGGAGTAGCTGACTCGTGTTGAGGGAAAAGCCAATTTACCTCATGTTGAATTTTTTTTATTTTGTAATTTTTCGGTTGATTTGATTTTCACCGTTGGGTGATGCACTTTTGTTTTGTTGTTTATATTTTTATACATGGGTTCTCTTTAGTTTCTACCCAATGAGATGAGGGTATTCCATCACATGCATCATTTAGGCACATGTTAAAATCACATGCCACACATATTTTCCATTCCATGTAGGTGCAGTAGCATGTTGTTGTGATAGATGTTATGCTAGTAAAAACATGTTGTTGTGATAGATGCCTTGATTAAATACATGTTATTTAATAGGGTATTGTTATTTGAGGTATTGTAGAATGAACGCCAAAATTTGGTTCTTGAGGAGTATGGGACCTCATTGACCGGTATGTGGTGGATCATTAACCTATTTACTTTGTTATAACATGTATATGATTCCAAGATCTGATTCATGGGGAGTATGGGCCCTCACGGATCGGAATTTGTCACTTATGTGTTGGTTTAGTGTTTTTATGGGCTCCGGAGAAGTTTCTAAGGCTTACTATCTGGAGAAACCCAGAGAACACACTATGTAGATTTTATTACACGTTTTTTAATCTTCTATTCGGGAAGAAAAGGAAAAAAATTATGTACACTCAGTGTACCTTATGTACACACCTTGTAGTTTCTACCCGTATCATATGTCGTGTAGAAAGAAACATGTGATAGTGAAACATTGAGGGAACACATCGTGTAGATCTTACACACGCTGTGTTGTGATAACCCTGTGTCCACCATGTGACTAACAACATGGGAAAAGAAATATGAGCTTGCACACGTTGTGTCAACATCGTACATGTTGTTTAGTTTATCATGCGAATCCGGTCGTGTAACTAACAAACATGGGTCAGTGTTACCTCTTTTAGGACATGTCGTGTACCTATGGGACACGCCGTGTAGTCTTGAATGGTGAGAGACCATGTGGATGTGGCTGTGTGGTTGAGAATATGGAGTAGTGTACACGCCGTGTGCAGGCGTAACACGCCGTGTAGTGCCAGCCGGGTAGTCGGCCGTGTCACTAACTACACGGGTATATGGGATTTAAGCCATACACGCCATGTATGTCTGGAACACGTCGTGTAGTCTGAGCTGTGTACCTGATCGTGTAACAAACAACATGGGTCGATGAATCATGTATAGTACACATTGTGTAGATGTGGTACATGTCGTGTAGTCTTGTTTAATGGAGAGACGTGTGGATAAGCCATGTAGAAGGACTCAGGCAGGGGAAGAAAATTCAAGTACATGCCTTGTGTAAGGACAGCACACCGTGTTTTTTTGGGTGTTACATGTATAGTTTTGGGAGAGTACATGTCCATGTGGAAGACATGAGGGAACACACCATGTAAATAATATACACACCATGAAGTCATGTTTTGTAAAACATGAATGTTTTCTTTCTAGTATTCCCTTCTTACACTCCTTATTTTCAAACCTTTGTGAACTTAAGCTCAGGCTTGTGTTTGAACTAGTAGAGTCATGCTGCCGAGACGACCTTGATTTTTTCTCCAGGAGAGCGGAAATGATTATACTCCTGATACGGTAGGCCATGGGCTACCGATGGATCCTCTAGTATAGCCATATGTGGCGGAATCCATTATACTGGACGTAGGTACTGATGTGCAGTTCCGTGAAGGCTTCAAGTGGTTTATGCAGACCATCTAGGGAGTAACATCGGCTTCCACATATATGGAAGAGCTAACTCGTATATTTCAGCAGCAACATCCACCTACATTTTTATGGGATGGTGGACCACAGGATGTAGAGTCTTGGATGGGTTCTTTGCCGAATATTTTCGAGCATATGGAGATGCCTCCAGGGCGGAGGGTCAAGCTCGCTACATACATGCTGCGTGATTATGCCAACTGGTGGTGGGATGTTACTAACCAGACTGAGTATCACCGAGACACGGCGTGGAAATATTTTTAGGAAGTCTTCTTTGAATTTTTCTTCCCTGAGATGTTGAGGGAGGATAGAGATCGAGAGTTCATGAATTTGCAGCAGGGCGCCATGTCAGTGATGGTCTGTTAAGCCCGCTTCACTGAGCTAAAACGTTTTTCACCTATTCTGGTGGGTGATGAGACGATGAGGGCTAGACGCTTTAATGATGGACTTCGATATGACATCCGAGCACTGTTGAATGTTTTCAGGTTGCATACATTTCATGCTACTGTGAACCATGCACTGATTACTGAGCGGAACCTTTGGGAAGATAGTGGTGCAGTCCAGGGAAGTTTGGTACTAGTTTCTGGGACTATATCTATCGAAATGAGGAAGATATAGATTAATTTCTATCATGGTGGAAGTATTAGCTAGAAGAACTCTTCAGGTGGCCAGGAAATGTGCTGCTAGTGTGGTAGAGAGGGGAACAAGAGACCTCAGTGTCCACGTGACTTAGTGGTGTGTAGAGGTTCCGGCCAGATGAATCATCTGCAACGCTTTTGCAGGGCAGTTCCACCAGTGGATAGTGAGAGGGGTTCTGTATAGACTCTGCATGCGGGTCTAGGGCTAAAAATGTCTTACCAGTCAGGGAATTGGGATATGTGGAGACAATCAGGACGAGGTAGTGGTTGTGGCTATGGTAACCAGATACCAGGATCTCAGAGATAGTACGGCAGGTCATCTCAGGGTACCCAGGTTGGGTCGCAGGGTCATGGCACTGGGCAGGCATATGCAGTGCAACAGACCAAACAAGAGTAGGATCCCGGTCCTTCCACTGTTAGATGTACTATTCTAATTTCATCTATTTTATCTTCTGTACTTTTCGATACAGTTTCTACACATATCTTTATATTTGTGCACGTTTTGGAGAGCCTTGGGCTCTATGTTTCTTCTTCTTTTGATATTATGAATCTAGAAACTCTGTTGAGGACTATAACGGCCGGTGTGCGTATGTGCATGGAGTGCCCCCTAGAGGTTGGCGAGTGTCACTTCATTTGGGACCACTATGTCTTAGAGATGACGAGTTATGATGTCATTCTCGGGATGGAATGTTTGTACCCTTTTGAGAATTTTTATATTGATATCGTCGCATGGTGAGTTTCATGTCACCAGAGGGCAGAGAGTTTCTATACAAGGATGAATGGGATGTCCAGGCCAGCCGAGCCAGACTAGAGAATCATGGGAATGGTGGAGTGACAACCCAGATTGACAGTTTATATCCGTATGACCATGGAATATGTCATAAGGATTTCCCTCTAATGATTGATCATTTCAGGGATGTCTTCCCATAGGATATTTCAGGTATACCTCCAATGAGAGAGGTGGAATTCTTTATTGAGCTCATGCTAGTAGCAGGACCGGTGTTCGTTCCTCCTTATAGGATGGATACACTAGTGTTGCAGGAGCTCAAGAAGACGTTGGAGGAGTTTCAGGAAAAGGGTTTCATCCGACCTTGCACTTCTCCCTGGGGTATGCCTGTTCTGTTTTCTTAAAAGGCGGACGGTACCCTCAGACCTTGTGTGGATTATCGGAAGATGAACCAGTTCACTGTTAAGAACCAGTATCCATTACCAAGGATTGTTGATCTTTTTTTTCAACTTCAAGGAGCACGAGTGTTCTTTAAGATTGGTTTGAGATCTAAATATAATCAGTTACGCGTTAGACTATCGGATATAACGTTTACAAATTTTTGGATAAGATATGGTCTATACGGGTACTTGGTCATGCCGTTCGGACTCACTAATGCACCATCATTTTTCATGGAACTGATGAACCGTGTGTTTCATCAATATCTGGATTATTTTGTGGTAGTCTTCATGGAAGATATCTTTGGTTACTCTCACACTCGACATGACCATGGCACACATCTTGAGATCATATTTAATATAATGAGAGAGCATCAGCTATATGATAATCTCTCAAAGTGCCACTGTTGGATGAACCTGATACACATCCTTGGTCATATTATCTCAAAGGCAAGTGTTCCAGTGGACCCAGTCGAGGTGAGAGCAGTAGTTTTTTGGGAGTATCCTAAGAAAATTTTTGAGATACATAGTTTCTTGAGGTTCGCTGGTAACTACAAGCCCATTATACAAGACTTCTCCCACTTAGCAGTGCAGTTGACGAGTTTGACTAAGAAGGGTGTGATGATCTTTTGGTTGGAATCTTGCATGACAGAATTTCAAGAGCTGAAAGGAAGGTTGACATCAGTGCCAGTCCTGATACTTCCAGAGCAAGGGAATAGCTATACAGTTTACTCTGATGTATCTGGTATTGGGCTTGTAGGAGTGTTTATGCAGGCCAATCGAGTAGTGGAATATGGGTCTCGGTAGTTGAGGCCCCATGAGAGGAATTACCCGACACATGATCTCTAGTTTGTTGTAGTTGTTCTTGAGTTACACTGTTTTATACATTACCTCCTGGGAGAACATTTTTTATTGTTCATGGACCAAAAATGTATTAAATACATCTTTACCGAGTGTGACCTAAATTTGAGACAACGAAGGTGGGTTGAATACCTTCCATCCTTCGACATTGAGTATTCCGATACACACAGTAAGGGTAATGTAGTAGATGATGCACTGAGTAGGAGAACACAGATACGGACAGTACAGGGGGCCAGTGGTAAGTGTTATCTAATGGATTTTTTCTTTGAGATGCATTTGGAGGTGCACAATAGTATGGGACGAGCCTATTTTTTTCCTTAGTTGTGACTTCTAACCTCCAGGATAAAGTGAGAATGAGACATCTATCAGATTCAGAAGGACTAGTTCTATGAGAGTTAGTTCAAGTGAGGAACCTTCTCCTGGTTAGACGATGGGCGATGATGAGGTACTGTGTGTCAATGGACGAGTGTGGGTTCCAGGGTTTATACATGAAAGGCTTATGTGAGAGTTTCATGCTTCAGCATGGGAAGTGAATCCCAGAGATACCAAAATGTACCATGACTAGAGATGTCGGTATTGGTGGTTGGGTATGACATGGGAAGTAGCTAGTTTTGTTGCGAGGTGCTCCACCTATTAGCAGGTGAATGTGGAGCATCAGAGTCCATCCAGACAGTTACAACAGTAACCCATTACGAAGTGGAAATGGGATGATGTCATGATAGCCATCGTGACATGGTTTCCAAGGTCACCTCGAGGCAGGGATGTCATAGGGGTTATTGTCGACAGACATACGATGGTAGCTCACTTTATTCTAATCAATGAGTCCTTCGGTGTTGAAAATCTCAGTAATTTGTATATCCGAGAGGAATTACGTCTTCATGGGGTCCCTCGTTCTATAATTTCAGATAGGGACACCAGTTTTACATCTCTTTTATAGATGATTTTGAGAGGGCATTGGGTAAATAGGTGATTTTGAGCACATCATACCACTATCAGATCGATTTCCAGTCAGAGCATACGATACAGGTGCTTGAGGACATTCTGCGTGCAAACATCATGGACATTGGGGGCTCTTGGAAGAGGCACATACCCCTGGTCAAGTTTTCCTATAATAATAGTTTTCAAGAAAATATTGAGATGGAACCTTACAAGGCATTATATGTTAGAACTTCCCGATCACCCATGTGCTAGTTGGAGGCAGGTGAGGCAGCTTAACTGGGACCACGTCTCGTGCAGGAGACTTTAGAGCAGGACCAGTAGATACAGATAAGGATGGCTACTGCACAATCTCAATAGAAATCTTCTGCTGGTAACCGTAGAGGACTATTGGAGTTCGTGGTTGGGGTTCAGGATTTCTTACGTGTTTCACTGAGGCTGGGACACTGGTGGCTCAAGAGATATAGTGAACTTTCACCGAGGTATGTATGGCCATTTGGGATTTTAGAGAGATTCGGTCTGGTTGCCTATCGGTTGTAATTACCATAGAGGTAGTAGGACATGCACGACGCCTTCCATTTATCTCAGCTGTGTCGTTATCACTCAGACACGTCTCATGTATTTCAGCCTGAGGAGGTTGAGCTTCAGGTCTATTCTTCCTTTGAGGAGCATCTGATTCGTATTGTTGATAGGAGCATGATGGTTCTCTGAGGCTGGTTAGTTCCTCTTGTATGGGTTCTATGGAAGAATGGCCGAGTGCAGGACGAAACCTTGGAGTGGGAGAACAACATATGTGCTCAGTGGCCAGAGTTTTTCTTAGCTTATCTTTACCACCCTTGGAAGGAAAATTCAGGGACAAATTTCTTTAAGGTGGGAACTTTGTAAGAACACGGTACTTTTTCTTGAGGTACATGTTTCTTCTTTTCCTCTTCCCTAATGTGTTTTCTAGAAAATATGGAAAATTGGGGAAAATACCAAATTTTGTGGGTAAATTCCATGTACTTTACCACACGCCATGTACTTAGATCGTGTGGGATGAGTACCCAGGCTGTGTATGCCTGTCGGTGATGAAGGGTGTAAAAACTAACTACACGCCGTGTACTACGTATTTACACGCCATGTAATTAGTCGGAAGGTGAACAGAAAGGCGGTGAGAGTAGCCACATGCTGAGCGATAATACACACGATGTATTTAGGAATACACATCGTGTACTCATATCAACATATGAACAGTTCAGTAGAGAAAAGTAGATTCCAGAAGAATAGTTAATAAAATGAAAAGTACATGCTATGTACTTGAGAATAAATGCCATATAGTTTGTTTTTTTCACATAAAATGGGATGTAACCTCCTCATTCAGCAGAGGAGGCAGTTGACGTGTCAGAAGAACATGGGAGAGACGACCAGATCTTGGAGGAGCTCATGATCGTCGACCGGAACTCAGTTACCTTCACTGACGGTCACGATCGAACCGCACGGGTGAGTTATTCACTCTTCTGGTGTGTTTCCTTACAATTATTTCTCGAGGGGAAGTTATTTGAGGTTTAATGGATTACCGTTTATCCTAGATCTTCATCATTCTCGGGCGTTTCTTGAGGCATCATACACATATATCGGTTAGTAGAGATTGATGTAGGTGGTCTGGTGTTTAATTCCAACTACTATGTGTTTTTTTTGTACCATTGCACTATGCACCCATTTTTGGGGTGTCTTATGGCTGAGGCCTTGATTTATTAAATACCTAGAATTGAGTAAGTAATTTAATTAATATGTAAAACTGTCGTTTGTGATGATTTCATAGATCCCGGGCCACCCCATGGGTGCGTTCCCATGTTTTTCTGTTTGGCCAGTTTACCCAAGGGTATAACATGAATTTATCATGCTTTAAATTTACTTGAGTTGAATTGTATATAAATTTCTTGTTTTTTCTTTGGGCTCGGCCTGGTTTCTTATTAGTGTTTTGTTTCACCTGAGGGCAGTGCTTTGTTTATCCTAAGGGCATTGTTGGTTATCCTAAGGGTAACTTCTCATATGCCTAAGGACAGTACTTCCGGGCCTGGGGGAAATATCTCTTACACATTTGGAAAAAATTCTTTATGCTTGTGGGAAATCACCAGTGGTTTTAGATTCTGACTACCTGAGGGGAAGGATTTTCATGACTGCGGACAAAGTTTACTCGGTGTATTCACCGTGTTGATTTTTTTTGTTATACCTGCTACGATAAAGAACTATCATGGCATTGTTAAATGAATATTAAAATGGAAATGAAACGGGTAGTGATAGTTACTTTTGAGTACTGACTAGTTTACTGCATTTTATTATTGCACACTATTGTTGCATATTTTCACTGACAGTTGGGAACAGGACATCAGTGGTTTCCTACTAGGATTTATTTCTCACTCCCCGTTTTGGTAATGTATTGGACCCAAATATATTATATTTATGCAGGTGTGGATAAGGGCAAGAGTCCCTATATAGGTACTGGATTGTTGCAGAGGAGTAGAAGAGCATGGGACCAATCTTAGGCTTGCGATGATGTTGGGTTCTAGCAACGCTGTTCTGTTTTGCTTTACTATTCATAAACCTTGTATTGAATTTTTTTATTTTAGTGTATCTTGTTTTGACTGGTTTCATAGAATAGGACATATTGCATCATCATATGTATATGATTTTTGGCTATCTTTTTCTTCAGTACCATTGTCCTTTCAGCTTTGATATTGTATACTTCTTCCGCTTTTAGTGTGTTTATATTTTATCTGCTACGCTACACATTGAAAAATGGGGGCATCGTTTTTCCCACTATTAGACCTAGGCCATAACTGATAGTCAGAAGCCTCTTGCATTTGGGGTAATTCTCTTGAGGTTATGTGACCAACTAGGTTCGGGGCACCCGTTGACTAGAACCAGAATCTGTGATGTTACACTAACCATGTGTCAGGTTTTTTCTACATTGTTCACACGACACAAGAGATGAGAATTGTTTTACTAACCATGCACAAATCCTACATTTTCCCACTATTCGATAACAACAATAGACTTCATATTCAAAGAATATCATTTTTAGAGTTTCATAATAATCCAGCGGACCAGTCTTCCATCCACATTTTTGGTTATCCAAGCATCAAATGGGCCATGATTACACATGAGACCTTCTTTAACCTCATAGTATTCGAATTATGTGCCATTTAATGTAATTGAATAAAATATTTAATTATCCATACCATTGGTTAAATGTAAGACATCAAAAAATTATTGTTCTTCATGTTGCACAAAAGGATGTAATAATTTTTTTTAACAAACCTTTCATGTCGATGATTGATCAACTTCAAAAAATTAGTTCCTCAAAAACTATTCATCACTTCCATACCTAGCAGAAAACAAAAACTTATTATTGAATTTGTAATGACACTCACTCTTATTTCACAATCTTAATCACTAGTATGATTTTTCATCCTCTATAATATTTTTATGTCAGAATACCATTGAATCGATTCCAAAATTATTTTCTCTATGGCCAAAAATCCCAGTCTGAGTTTTTAGTCAGATCTAGAAAATATAATCTGGATCATGCCTCTTCTTCTTTCCTTCTATAGTCCAGAAAACATCTTCATGCAAGCAAGATCTTGAATAATCTTCACCCTAAAATATTTTTGCCCTCAACTTTATCTATTAAATAGCACATCAATGTCGTAAAGTACACTGTACCTCTTCTATTTATAGATGATTTAAATATATATTTGGGAGGGATTTTGAAATTTTTTTCTCTCTACCAAATTTATGTATAATGTAATTTTTCTTAAATTTTTTGAACATCTTTGAATCCTTTATCACATCTCAACTCATATTCAATCTTCTAGAATCATGTCACTACTTCATTTCGCTTCATAATTTCTTCAAAATCATTAGCTCGATTCAGATTTTCCATTCTGAAATTCCCATTATGATGAAGATAACTAGTTAAATATATCCACATAATAAAAAATATCTCTTCTCATTACATTTCATGGAATGAAATTTTCATTAAAATAGAGATAGAAAAATCTTCATTACATTTCTCTGAACCAAATGAATCATATGAAAACAATTCTTTATTCATATTAAACCTCTTATATGACCCCCTTATTTAATATATGACAATATTCTAGAAATTATCATTTTATTCTTTCCCTGAATAACGATCTTGTTTTCAATTAAGTCATCAGTGACTTCTCTAGTCCGATAGTCTTTAGAGACATGACTAAAAATCCTTGAAAACTAATTAAATTTTTATTTTCTATTGACCAAATTGAAGACAATGAACAATTCAACTTGATGGAAGAGGTTTACTATATTGTTGATCAGTATCCAGCTTTCTTCACTATTATCAGTCTCAACAACATCCAAAATCATTTCTTTTTCATTAGTCCTAAAATATACCAATAAAACAATTCTTACTCTAATGATTAGTGGGACACCACATTCCATAGACATATACATGTATCATCGACCTCAAAAACTTATTTTTTCATAATATAAAACTCATAAAATTATTTATTTTAGGATGTCAACTTTGGGCTTATTGATCTCTCTATTACCTATTATATTTATCTTTTGACGTTTCCTACAATCCATCCTTGATTACAAACATTTCGTTGTCTATTGGTCTCACACTGATGGACTGAGAACAAAAAACATCAATATCAAAAACTTCCTTCATTTAATAAAATTATCTTCTAACATGACATCATTACGCCATTGAATACCATAAATATTGGTATAGCATCATCTGAATTTACTTAGTAGGTTATATATCATATTCCTCCTACAACATTTTTGTTTCCAACCAAACCCAAATATGATTAGTAGTACCAAATCTTCCCATATTATTTAAAAGTATTTTCATCACATTTTTCACTCATTACATATAATTTTTTTTAATTTCTAAATTGTAAAGAATTATCATATTTACTTTATCAGAGAAAACCAGAATCTAATACAGCTTCACAATATGATCATCCTATCATTGTTGACCAAAAGAGAGTCTGATGAAACTTTAAATCATGAAAAAAACATCCTAATATACAATAAATTAATAGAAATTTTCATTCTAATTTCTTAAATATGATGGTCTATTTTATTTTCAACTTTTAACTAGTGAATGGGTTTTTTCTCTTTTTACAATAAAATAAAAAAATTATTTTCAAACACATTTTATCTTCCAAAAACATCTTCTTTCCAACTTGTCCCAAATAGAAATATGTAATTATTTTTTATCTTAATTATAGAGAAGATGGCTTTGTCATTTAAAATTTAATAATTTTCATCCTTATTCCCTTTCCATGGATAGTAATGTGATGAGTAATTATACTCTGTAATAACGTCAGAAACTTAATTTTTCATCATATTTAACTCTTTCTGAGTGAATATACACTTTAAAATTTTCTGATAAATGTCTATATCATACCATTATCTATAAAATTAATTCTTCACTATCCATAATGGAATAATTAAAACAACTATATCCAAATCATTTTTTGGGTAATTTTTCTCGTCATCCTTTAATTGGCATGAGTCATAATATAATAATATATCATTTCTCATGATAATCCATCCAAGAACCATCATTAATTCATCACTATAGGTTCACAACCTATTTCCACCATAGGGTATGTTATTTAAAAAATAATTTACCTACCTTCTCTTCAGTTACTTGAAATTTTCATCACATTTATTTGGTTAATGGAAGATTTTCCCATCCATGTTAATAATGTTGACTTGATTATAGTGTAATGAGATGTATTCTACAAACAATTGATAATATTCATAAGAAGAAAGAAAAATCTTGATCCCAATCACAGTGGTGGTTCTAGACCAATGTTAAATAACTTCTACCCTTTATAGATCTACTAATATACAACCACATGAGATTATATAACCCAAGAACGAAAATTGTTTATGAAAAAGAATTATCACATGGTATAATTTTCATAAAACACATTCCTCCTATGGTTCCTCATAAAAAATACAGAAATGATCATAATGATATTCCTTATAAAGGATTATATAATACTATTATCTATAAAGGATATAGAAAACTAATCCCGGTAATCTCAAAAGACGGTATTCCATAATTAAATGATGTTAGTGGCGGAACTAATAAGGCCAACTAGAAACCATATAAATTCATAGTGTATATACATTTTTCAGAATTATATATCAGTATTAACCTCATTCTTAACCCTCAATTGATTATATACTAAATGAATTTCAATTGTGGAAAGGTATTGAGCTCTAACAAATTTATCCATCCTGTTATCAATACGTGGAGATACATGTTATTTATAGTTATTTTGATATTTTCATAGTAATCAATGTAGAGTCACACTGATCCACCATTTGATTACAAAAATAATATATTCACCCAATGATGATGAGAATGGATGAATTAATACCCTATCTAAATTATTGTGGAGTTTCTTCTAAAATTCCTAAACTAAGTCAATGTCATCCTCTAAGTATAATATAATATTTGGGACTAGTTCTCTATGCGTTATATTTAAATCTCAAAATCATGATATAGATGTATACTAGGAAACTCTTTTGAAAATACATATACAAGATCCAACATAATTGGAATATCTTTTATTGTTGAGATTCTCTCCCACCATATGAGATAAAAACATTTTAAATAATATTATTTATTAATACGTTGGATTTAATTTCCATAATACGTTCATATTATTAATTTCACCAATAGAAAATCACGGACTATTTTATAATAACAAATATGACATCCCATAATAGGAAATTGATGTGGGTATTATGAAAATGTAGACATCCCCTTAAAAAATATTGTCAAATTCAACATATTTCATAATAACGAGATTTTATGGATGAAAAATTTCAAAAACATCAACCAAATAATAATAATACACATGATATATGATCATCATACTGTTAAGATATTTCAATCACAAAAAAAATTATTTTTGAGGATATAAATTAACATTCCTTCAAACATTTCATAATATAACTGAATTCATATAAATAATCTCAAATATGGAACTACAATATTTCATCATACATATTTCCTCCTTTTCATTATCATTCAATCTCCAATACCATACAAAAAAGAAAATGGAACATGAAAACATCCTGAAAATTTTATAAATCTGACCAATCATGAAAAATCATTCATAAGATGTATAAATCATGAAACCTTCATCTCAATATATTAAACCATATGTTTAAACCTGGATATCTTTTTTCACTGAACAAAATTAGGATGTTGTCCTATATATAGACATATACACATGTTTTCTACGGATGGTTTCTCATCCTTGTTCCAAAAGATCAGCTAATCGTTCCTCTAATACAGACTACATAGAACCATTATTTCCACTCATAGGTATTACATATTATTAGCTTAATATTCCCTAAATTCTATAATTATCAACACTAGAATCAAATAAGTTTAGTTTATTTGGGATCTATGAAAAATAATGATTTAGTTTATTAATGATCTACATCTTAATCCACTATGTTATGTATAATTATAACCCTTCATATAAAAAACATAGTGAATACCTTTCCTCATAACATGGAGAAAAGAAAGGTAATAAATGGTGATCTAAAATGCTCAGTAAGGTAAAAAAATGAATATTTCATAGATAAATCAACCAGAGCATGATAATATGGGTATGAGAACATGATCATAACAATGGAGAACCAACCCTTCATATCAAATATCAGAATCTTGAGTCACGAAAAGACATAGAAATTCAAATGAAATGACTCTTAATGGGATCAATGATCTTTGTTCAAGAGGTCATAACATTGGAATAAGACATGGAACTATGGGAAAACATTATTGTAGAAAATAATATCATTAGTATTCAAGGATCACTACTAATACTATCATAGTATATTTGATTCACTACCAAAACCATTATAGTTCCCATGGTTCACTCCGAATATGAATATTGTAGAATGGGTTTAATCCAAATACATGATATTTGTCAAGGATCACAACTACTAATATCATAGTGTATTGAGTCCCTTACTATAATGATTTACTACACATTCCAGTCCTATTATTCTTATAAGACATACATCATTACCAATTACATTAGCGAGATATATAATTTTGGGCTACCCATCACATAATAAAAATGATACATATTTTTTCAAAATATAACAAAAAATTAATCATATCAGAACCCATGAAATGAGGTGAGTTTCATAACAATTTCATTATATAATTACATATTGAAAAGCAATGGGTTTCATAAACATTTCATCATCAAATTAAACAAGATAAAATAATTATTTTATATAAAAATAATTTAATCAAAATAATAAACTATAAAAGGAAATAATATATTTTTGTATAATTGGATCATACCCCTAGTAAATCAATTTTAACACCAATGGATTACAATTAAGATGAAAATACCTTTAAATATAACTTGGAATATTTTTTTAAAAAAAATTTACATTTCAATTTCAAATCACTTATTTGAAATACGAAAATATTAAAAATATCACAGATTTTTTTGTTGAAATTATCCTTGGAAAAATGTAAAGGATGATTGAATTTATTGGGAGATTGATATGGATAGAAATTCCATTTATGCCACAATTTTTAGGGAAATCATTTTATTCATACATTTCGAACAGTAAAATAGTTCATTGTTTTGGTGACGATAAAAATATTTATTTTAAAATATTTATTAAAAATAATAACATGCATATAAATTAATTTTAACCTTCATAAGAAAATATTGAAAGAATTTTTAAATTAATTTTTTGAATATGTGTATATTTAAGAGAAACTATTTTTAATTGTAGAAAGAGATAATGTTTATTTTCCATAGAAACATATTCTCAGACTCCTGAGTACATAACATGATGAAAATAAAGGAAAAAATTAAAAAATCATGAAATAAACATATTATAAGAAATTTCATCATTTGGTTGATATATTATTAATAATATTACATCTTTGGAATTATAATAATAGAAAATCATGATAAACAAATAGATTGTATCATAATACCCTCCCATCATATTTATCATAGAAATTAATATTTTCATGAAAGAAATAACATTATATGAATATATAAATCCAAATAATGATCATAATTAACATGAAACAACATATTCATGTTCAATATATGTTATAAATATATAAAACATGTTTTGAATATGGCAAGTCACATATAGAAATAATAATGAGATAAAAATCCCTTAGCTCAAGTCAGACATCCTTCATATATGTTAAATCTACATATACAATAAATATAGATTTATTATAAATATATTATATAACCGAACTCAAATATATATATATATATATATATATATTATATGATATATTTTTTACTTATAATTTTTTATCATCTATTTTTAAAAACATCATTATGAAGGTCACTATTTTTGTCAATATCCTCTTTATTATTCGTGTATGTTTTTTGTTCAGAACTTTTTGTTCATAAAATTTTTTCATGGTTCCAACATATTCAGAATGTTAATCATGATATTAATTTCATATATATTTATTATATAAAAATTTTAATGTCAACCATTAAAGTAGAAGTATAAAAAATAATTCCATAATTCACATAGATGCAAATTCATATATACACATGAACACAAAATTCACATTTAAATAGATCAAATGATAGAAAGGTAATTAATAATTAACCATTTTAGAATAATTATTATATCTTATAAATCTTATATATTCATTATATATATCATTATTACAATCCATGTGATGATTAGAGTTAATAAATAATCACATAACTTTATGGAGGCGGTAATCCACATGTACACATAAGCGAATAAATAATTTTCCAATGGATTGGAAGGTAAGAAGGTATATGTGATATTTTAATTGTATATTAATAATTGTTTAATATTTAAATTTTTTAATAATTATAATTATAATTATAATAATTCATTAAATATGGTGGTGGAAAATAAATATTATCACAACATTGAGATGGTAAGACGTACATAAGGATCTGAAATACATTCACATCCCATTTGATAAGATAGAAGAAAGAATATTGTTATTTATAAATTATAAAAAAAATTAGTATATTTAAAGTAATTTTTTTATTATATTTACAAAAAAAAATATAGGTGGTAACGAAGAAGATAAAATTATGTGATGTAGTTATAAAATTTGTTCTTCATTTATGAGTGATTTTAAAGAGGTTGTGAAAGACTTCATTCACGGTGGAAGTCATCCCCATGTTCCTTGTGATTCCAATTTGGTTTATATCCCCAATGCTAATAATCATAACTCTCCTAAAAACATTCATCCTATTAACATGTGTAACATTACATATAGATTTATTTCTAGTGTTCTTAATTAGAGATTATCAAGGAACATCTCAGCATGATATATGAGGAGTAGCATGTTTTTGTGATGGGAAGGCCCATTAATGATGATATAGACACCTTAAAGGAAATTATTGCCAACATTAACAAAAAATACCAAGGATCCAACATAGTAATTAAAGTAGACATGGAGAATACATATGAAATGCTTGGATGGGGCATTATTTTGAATATATTTTATTTCATGGGATTCCCCTCTCGTGGTATTGATATTTTGATTAGATGTTTTATCATTATGTGGGATTTAATCTAGTTTATGGGAAACTGTTGTGGAATCATTAAACTAGTGCAAGGGTTTGTAAGGGGACACCCTGTCACCCATAATTTTTCACCTAGAATAAGATTCACTATAAAGATACATTAACATAATTATTCATGGAGGGATCATATCTAGTTATGGGTGTAGATAAAATTTTTAAGGGGGGTATCATATGATGTTTTCATATAACATGTATCTTTTTCTTAAGGGAAGATTCAAATCATTTTTTTGTATCAATAATGATCTCAATGATTTTTATAATTGGAGAGGATAATTGATAAATCATGGAAATGAGGTTATTATATTTAATGTTGATTCTTAGATAGATATCCGAAAAATGTTTAATCATGATACAGAGTCCAGAGAAGGATCTTCCACATAGAATACATATGGGCTCCAAAATCATTTACAAGGCATCAAATATAGTATATGGACATGGTGGTTGATATGACCTCATTCTGGATAGATAACTATAAAATTAGTGTATTTATTTAGATGGAATTATAACATATTTAAAAAGTGTTATTTCTTATATACACAATAACATACTAATGGGGGTTTAGGTTCTTATAGATATAACATGAAACATTGAGATTAAAATTACCACTTTAATATGAGACCCCCACATTGTGGGAATATAAAAATTAGCATCGTAGGAAAGGATGGATTCCCAAAAACAAGAGGGGATTTTCAGATTAAAGAGAATTCCAAATATTATGAATTGTATCAAATCTAGGATATATTGTGCAGTTCTCAAAGGATTAACTCTATGGAGTAAATTCATCATGGAGAAGTATTATAAAAATATTGTTATACTAATGAGGGACTCATCTAATATTCATAAATTCCACTAAGAAAAAAACCTTGCATATAATGTACTATATATTGGATAATGAGTATAGAAAAAACATGTTCTTTGCAAGGTAAATTGGATGGTATAATTATATTCTTTCCAATATCCCCATCTATTGGCCTCTCGTTTAGGAATGAATTGGATTGTCCCTCCATTAATGAGGTTATTCTAAAAAATAAAAATAGTTTTTTACGCCTCATCATGTAAATTGACTGGATGGTAATATGTGTTTACAAGGTTTATAATTTAGTTTATTTCAAGATAAATTCATATAGATCACTGGTATATTACTCTAAGGGTCGAAATATCTTGTGTCATCTCCTCTAGTGAAAATAATATCCTACTGTGTTCAACGTTAACATTTGGTGCTTAGACAACATTTTTATACACATTGATGATGTGGTGAAATGGAAGTTTATAAATATATATTTGAAATTCATATGTTTATATCTCATTCATATTGATAAAATAGACCTCTTTTTCTTATATAGTGAGTGTTCTAATAATATATGGAATTCGATTTGTGAATTCCCTGGTACATTGTCTCCTTTTATCTAAGGCAACAACATCATCAAGGGATTGTTTCTGGGTGTTGAAAGAAATATTATATAGAAGACGCAAATAGAAATTAATTTTTCTACAGGATATTGGATAATATGGGAGGAAAATAATAAATCTCGGGTTGAGGGAAAATCTTTTTCACTGATGTAAATCAATGACAAAACCAGGAGAGGGGGGTTTCTACTTTCACTACCTCTTTTGGGAGAGTTGATTCCATTCCACAATAGGTTATGGATTTTCATAATGGTTTGTAGTTTTGTAACTCTAATAATATCAAAATAGATAACATTAAAACCAATAAATTTACTATATATATTTCCCTCAAAAACTATATTAATCCTCCATCTTCAATTTCACACTATATCTAGATATACATAACCCTCTTCCGCAATCTTGTGAATTTTCATCACAGTTGGAGATATTGGATCAATTTTGCCTATTTTTTTTACAACAAGGTAATATTAGGAAGGACACCGTGCCTAATTATAATGTTTCTATTCTCTTCCACCACATGTTTTGACCTCATTATAAGAGATTATCTTGTGCATCACAACTTCAAACCCCCTGACTTTTCAGGCTATGGTCTCGGGAGAATGTGGATTCTCTCATGTTTTGTTTCTGCGGGTTATTGTTCTTATAGTTTCTGATTTTTATAATAGTTAAATTATAAATAAAAATATATTTATTATATTTTTGAAAATTAGGGGAACTCATTGGATTTTATAAAATATTTAGATATAATATACTCATTATCTATAAAAAAGGATGATAATGTCTAGGAATTAATTGATAAGTTTTCATGTTGGTAAAATAAAAGTACCCATTAAAATTTTTTATTGATTAAGTATGATTTAGAAGATATTTTTGGTTTAACCCCTTATCTAACATATTTTAGCATTATCAATGGTAAAATTTCATTCACGGATTGCATGTTTTAATTTTACTTAAAAGGAAACAATTTGATAATAAAGGAAAAATATGAAATTTTTTACCTCACAATATATTAAAAATTATATTTCATGATTTTTATAATTATTAAATAATTTAAAATAAATGTGTTTTAATAAATTTTTGCAAATTTCAATTATGAAAATATTCATCAAATATTAATTAAAATATATAAATATGATTTTGTAATTATAATGAAATTCCCTTAATAAATAATATTATTATATATTTATCTAAAAAATTCATGTATCACTATGACACAATCAACATATATTGAGTAAAATATATTTAAAAACATATAATTAATATTTATATTAATTAAGTAAATATAGTATTAGATTTGTGCATTAATTTCATTTAAATTTTTAATAACTAAAATATTGAAATAAATTAAAATCATGAAAATAATTTCATTGATATCAATTTACACATTTATATAGAAAAATAACTTCCTTTTGTCCATATGTGGACACATAAGATATAAATAAAACTAAAAAATTGTCATTGTTTATATCTATTATAATTAAATATTATATATGTAGTTCTTATAGAAAATTATCCATTGCAAAATGAAATATAGAGACCATGGTGATATGAGGAGAATATAATTAATCCAAAAAGAAATGTGATAAAAAAATTAAGGCTCTATCAGTTAGTGGTAACCCATAGAGAACCGATTTAACCTTTATCGAGTTCATAAATTTTTCCACATTTACTTTTCTTATTGACAAAAAAGGAAAAGTGAATATTTATCAAATCATTACCTCATATCTCTAAATCATGAATTAATTTTATGAAATTCAATAACAATTAGTATATGAAATTAAAATCCAAAAAAATACATTAAATGCGCTGATAATTTCTTTTTTTTTTGAAAAATACATTTATATGTATAAAAAATACATTTATTCTTACCCCCGTACATAGAGTAAACATAAAGTAAATGATAAATTTTTTTGAATATAATATATATATATATATATACCCATTAAAAGTACCCAAATAGTTATTAATTTAATTTATTACTATTAAAATACATTGTGCTCATTAAATTAGTTTATATAAAGGTATTTCTATTTAATTCAATTGGTTTTTATTTTGAATTGTAATCTATTAATATCCATAGAATTTTTTTTATACAATTGTAAAAGATAAAATTTTAATATTGTAGTTTTTCAAATTTTGATCTGCAAATATAATGGCTAGAAAATAACTTCCAAAAAATAATATTTTATAGTATATTACGCTTTATTTAAAATCAATGTTGTGTGATACCCCAGTTGTTGAAGAAAATAATTTTATCTAGAAAATATATTATATATAATAGTAGGGATTTACAATAAAGACAAATAAAATGATTCTTTTAGAGAGGGTATAAGTTGGATCCTTATATAATATATTATGAGGTGATTTTCTGGAAATACACATTCATTAATGTAAATAATTTTAGTTTAAATTGTTAGTTTTAAAGATAATTGTAAAGGTAAGAGGATACATTTTTCATCCCATCAAACCAAATGTTTAGATATATATTTTATAGATATTTCATTACATTAATGTAACAACTCATGAATTTCCAAAAATATTTAATTTATAATTAATGAAATAATGATTCTCTACAAAGTAATACTTCATTGTAACCTAACCAATAAACATAATATTTCCACATCTATAATGTGAATTTTGAATAAACTGATATACACAAGTGCGTTCAGTAAGATATTTAGAGTCTGATAATAAAAAAGATAATTTTTAATGAATAGTAACATACCCTTATGAATAATAAAGAATACTAAATCAGCCAAAAAATAGACACATCTCCAATGAGTGTATACATACAATTTATTCATCTTATAAGTGAAAAAATGAAAATAATATAAGTATGGATTTTTTTGTATATCGTAAATATTTTAATTACAATATTATGATTAATTTAAAATTTTTAAATGGAAACATATTATCATAATATGTAATCATAAATTCTTATTTTATTTTCATATGGTTAAAGATTAATTTATGGGACATTGATTAGTTTTTCAAGGTGTGTTATTAATTGAGTTGTGGTTTGATCATCTTTTTTTCAAAATAAATTTTTATTTTATTTAAAAATTAAATTCAATACATTTAGAAAATTATATTTAAAAAATGTAATTTATTTTTGAATTCTACACATTGAAAAATGGTTAGGGTAAATTTATTTTAGTTTTCTAAAATACTTGATATTTTTTGTGAATAGTCAAAAAACAGTTTTGAGTTCTCGGTATATTTAATGACATCATAAAAATGTAATAATTAATATAAAAGTATTATAGACTTTTGTATAGTAAAATATTATGTGAGGTGTCCAATGTGGCTAATACCAAGGGAAAATACTAGGGAGAGAGCCCATGGTTTTTTAAAAACCACTAATGTGGTGTCCATATAAATAAATAAAAAACTCCCTCTCATTTACTATAAGTACCCACTCATTCATTCTTTTTCATTCATTAAAAAACCTTCATCCAAGGAGTTCTGGTACTTTTACCTCCCAACTAGTCGTAACAAGGTATCCTCAATCACCAATGGTAACTACCTTCAACATATTATGATTTACACTAAAAGGAAAGGGAATTGTCAACTTCTATTTTCCATCGAAGATCTATTTTATATGTTATATGTTTCAAGTTTTTTTACCATGATCTTATTCTATATTATTATATACCTATAATATTTATATGTATTTATATTAATGGGTTACCCATATCCCCTCTCTTTAAATTTTTTTCTAAAACCATGTTAAAGAGTTGTTATGCTGCTGAATTTTTGTCTTAAAATCTCTTACTTTTTCATGCACTCTTATTATGGTATTATCACTTAATTTAATATTGTGTACACTGGGATATGTTATTAAATATCTCCATTACTATACATATTATCTATTAATGAAAAATACCATTTATATCTCAACAAAATATTTTCCGAAATTTTTAGTGATGTAGTTAAGCTGCTGAATTTTTATGAGGGATTTCCCAATTTTTCTTTTATTTTTAGTTCTTTTATTGTCATTTTATTTCGTCATAACATATCATCATAATGATCTGATAACTTTAATACCTTTCATTAATTCTAATTTTATTATGCAATTTTAATAATTCATCATTGTCTCTCTTTTCCCCTCCTCTTATACTAAAAATGAAAATACCGTCTAAAATGTGTTAATTTATCACAATCCAGGACAACGAGTTTTCAATATCTATTAATATATTAAATAATGGTAATGAATCCTATTTAATGGATGAAACATATCATAATATTGGTATTTTATCTTATTCGATGTTATTTAATCCTTACACACTCATAATATAAAATAATAATACAAAACAAATTCATTACGCCCAAGAAGGTAAAGTAAATCCAAGTGTTTATCATTATCTTTAATATAATGAGTCTACCTACTGTTATATATTGAATTTAATTATATTAGAATTTCTATCTCTGTAATTTATGTAAAAATATATATTAACTATTCTGGATTCTTGAACACAATTTAAAATAACTCCCATTAACGAATACTAGTTAGTCGATCATGAAAACCAAGGAAGAAAATGCTTCCAAAACAATAATTTTGAACCTCTTACACCGGTCAAAATAGAAATGAATGAACCTAATATGTTTCAAATAAATCAATTATATATAGTTTAAGTTGTTTAAATATTAATTAATGAATTTATTTTTGTTATCTAGGATAGTAAAATCAAATTAAGAACACCATAAAACATAAGTTAAGGGTTTTCTTCATCTCACTTCCATTTTTGTGAGATATTTTGTATTCACAACTAAAATGTGTTTATGGTGTATGTATACTTCTCATTGATGTTTAAAATAATTAATCTATTTATTTTAATAATTTTAAACGTATAATTTAATGATTATTTATGTTGGGTCATATGATTTAATTGATTACAAAGTTGTAAGAATTTTCTACCCAAACCTCCATTTTCATTTGGGTTGCTATTATTCTATAATCACTTCAATGAAATTATAATTTATTCTCATGTACTACTCATAAATTTTGGGTTAACGTTCTATATATGTTTACTAATCACAATCCATCATAATTTTATTCGTTGTTCTATGTTTTAAAACAATATTTCAAAAAATTATCTGAAATGCAAGCCCGATTCATGGAGCTTCTCGAATTATTACCTATTTCGTCGTTCACACAATAATATATTATAATCCATAATTATCTTTGAAATATCACAGATCATAATTCAGATAATATGTTTTGGTTCATTTATTTTCTAATGAAATCAAATGTGCCTTTGCACATAAAAATATCATTATAGAATTCCTTAAACCGCACTAAAATGTTCTATTTCTTAATGTTTCTATAAAAATTATTTTTAAATTATTTCAAATCAAATAAGATTTTACTTAATCCAAAAATATAATTTCAATGGCCATCAATTTTATTTTCAGGGACATACATGTTTACAATATTATTTCATGAAAATTACTAATGATTTTTCAAATAACAATTCTTTCCAAGGTAAAACCCATTTTTTATCATCTCACATTATCTATTAAGAAATATATTCCATGTTCTCAACATACTTCCTACTTGTGGTGTATGTACTTAACTTTAGTATATCATATAAAAAATATTATTATTATCCAGATATTCTAAGGGATTATTATTTAAATGTTACATGGTTGTATGAGAATCATTGGAATGTTTAAGGATTTTTCCACAAAAAATTTTCAATGGTCTCATTTACAAGTATCTTTATTTATATCGACATCCATTGGTCAATCTGTATCCTCTACTCTATATGGGTATTGAAAAAGAATATTGAACTTATAATAGATCTATTTATAATTTTTTTTTGGACTTGTAATGATGAGTGGGGCCCGCTATAGCCCCACGATGCCCTGCAGGTCTCATGAGGCAAATATGTTGGCAACAAACCCTTTGAGTTTGTTTCCAAAACATCTGACATGATTCTACCCACAAAAATAAATAGTTTCGATAGTATAGTGGTATCATGTTTCAGATATATTACATCTAAATAATAATCACTCTCATTATTCAGTTTCAGTTAGTACTACGCATGTGATTTTCACTATGACAAAATCTATGGATGCAGTTTCACATTCAGTTTATTAATGGCATGCATTTTTTTATTCTCCATGCCATATTTACTATGAAAATTTGTTTATGATTCTTTTATTCATTATTCATGTTATCACTATTTATAACCCCTACTGTGCATATGAGCTCACCCCTTTCATTTTTTACCTTCTACAGGTTATGAGGAGGAGACCATTTATTGAATTATTGTGGATGAACAATATTAGTTTTTTTTATTGTATTGTTTTTCCTTCCCCTATGTTAAATTGGCTAAAACTGTGTATCTAGTTTTACTAAGACTACTAAACTGATAATTTCTTCAATATTTGAATTATTTTAATCATTCCAATGTAATATATTAATGCACCAGCTCCATGCTATAGGCGTCGGGGCATTAAAATTGGTATCAAAGGAAGTTTACTATGACACACGGAAACTAGATTAGAAAAAAAGTAAGTAATGGAACAAATCCCTAATATGATATTTGAGGATTAAAAAACAAAAACATCCAAGAATTTTGGTATGGAGTATATTATTGGGATCATTATATCAAATGAATCCTTATCTAGATACAAACAAGTAGAGGTGGCTCTGGAATAGATGTATCTAAGAGAGGAAACTCGGATGGGGAGTTTTGGGAATGACCTGGGGTATCCTAGTACATGACAACAGGGCTTGCATCACTCATGGTTTGACACTCACGGAGGATATTCCCAATAAAATTCACATTTTTTTCTTACAAACCATTGTGAGTGATTTATTCATCCAAGGTATCCAAAGTATATGGTTCTAGGATTTACGATGCATAAATTTAGTATATGTTCTATACAATGTTTACAGATATGAATGTTCATAATTTACGATTTATTATAGAATATGAAATTCATTTGAAATGATTCTTAGTATAAGGAATTAGAACATCACCAATGCAAGTGATATAAATAGTAAAAAGGATCATAGCTCTCATGGTCTGAAAAAAAATTTCAATGGAAGATTGTCACCCATGTGCTATCATCATATGAGGAGATAGAATCACGTGATAAGAAGGTATGTAAATAATTCTCTAAGTCCAATGGATTTTATGGGATGAAAAAGAATAATAATAAGACAATGAAAACTATAGATTAAAGGAATAATGGAATGACTGGGTTTCCCACATGTCAAAACTATTGAAATAATCACCCTAGTAAATGATTGAAAGGAATTGGTGTTTGTTATATGTCTTGATAAAAAGGAAACCATGTTCATGATTTCAATGGTATGAAAAAACTTTCCAATGTACAATGCTTCTGCTGGAAGGATATGGGATGATATGTGAATCAACGTCCCAAGCATCTATGGAATATACCCCAAATGATGATTCTGGATAATGATCAATTTATGATGTTTCTGTAGATGAAGAATAATGATTAGTATATCGAGTTTATAATAATTTCATGTGAAATTTTTTTTCAACAATGTAATAGTTATAAGAATTATGGAATATATGAAGATTATACTACAATACCTTTTCATTAAGAATTTGAAACCATAAGTTCAATGGCGACAAGATAAGATATTCAGTTGAATGTTAAATTTTTTGGAAAAGTCTTGATTAATGGAAGGAAAAACCTTAATATATTTTTAATGAAGAAGATAATGGTGAAAAAATGATTCATTTGGATATGTACTGACTACCAAAAAACCGATTTTGACTTGTAGAAAAGTGGTATATTCTATGATTAATAGAGTTTACTACATTTTTTGAATATATGTAATATATCCAATAGCTAGTGTAAGGATGAATGCATGTTTACTATATGGTTCAATGGTATTTTGATTTATTAACATATTTTAAGAGGACAAATGATGATGATATTCATAGGATGGTATTGTGAAAGTTTAGGGCTACATCATGCTGATTAAAGGAAACTAAAGTAGAAGATGTATTAGGCAATATAGATCCTGGAGTTCTAAAAACAATTTACATACAATGACCACATGAACATGGATCTATCAAATATAGAAATGAAAATTATTCTAAAGTATAGGATCATTATCTTTTTTAATGTTAAACTATTTGTGAAATTGTTTATGTTAATCACTGTGGGAGGTTTTAGAGTTTATTGTTACTACATACAAGTTTGATTATTCTTGCACGACCATGTTTTCCAATTAGAATGTGTTGTTTTTAGTATCAAATATATTTTCCTTTCCTATTATAGGATATTTTAACTGTATTCCGGATGTCGGTTTATTATAAGTGAATTTTCAAGTATAAACCATTAACCTTAGAAATTCAATTTCAAAATTTGAGGAAATTTTTTTGTAAGAGAGGGATAATGTAACACCCTATGAATTTACATATAGATTTACTATAGAATTCATAAATCAATTATTATATACAAAACAACACTTTATTATAACCTAACAGATAAACATAGTTATCCAACATCTATAATTTAAATTTCTAAAAATTTAACATATACAATTGCGTCTAGTAAGATATTTATAGTCTGATAAGACAAAGCTATTTTTTGATGAATAATAATATAACATTATGTATAGTATCATACAATATGAATATTAATTAATAACAATGAATTGTAAATTGGAAAAAAATAAACATCACTAATGAGTGTATAAATACAATCTAGACATCTTATAAGTGAAAAAATGACCATAGTACAAGTATTGTTATGTTTGTATATTATAAATTTTTTAATTAACTTTTAATTGATAATTTCATAATTTAAAATGGAAATGTATTTTCATAAAATGTAACCAGAAACTGTTATTTAATTATATTTTGGTTAAAACATTATTTTATGGGACCTTGTTTAATTTTTCAAGGTGTTATAAAAAGAGTTCCATTTTAATGTTGTTTTTTTAAAATAAATTCTCATTTTAATTGAAAATTAAATTTAAATATTTAAAAAATTATTTGAAAAAAATGGAGTAAATTTTTAAATTATAAATGTCAGAGAATAGTTAGGGTAAATGTTTGTGATTTTTCTAAAATACTTTGATTTTTTTGAATAATAAAAATGCAGTTTTGAGTTTTCAGAATATTTAATGACATCATAATTCTGTAATAATTAATATAAAATATTGTTTCACATGTGGAAAGTAAAATACGTTATGAGTTTTTCCAAGTGGCTAATACCATAAACAAGACCATCCATTTTCAAAAACCACAAATGAGGTGACCATTTATATTAATAAAAAATTACCTCTCATTTACTTCACATACCCACACATTCATTCATTTTATCTCCTTCCAAACTCATCATCCTCCAATATATTGTAGTTTTACCTCCCTAGTAGTCCTTACATGGTTTCCTTAATCACCCAGGTTCCCAACCTTCATGTCTTAGAATTTACTCTACTAGGTAAGATAATTATGAACCTTTATTTTCCATCCATGTTCTCTTTTATGTGGTATGTATTTCAACTTTTCATACCATGTTATTATTTCCATATTATTCTATCCCTAATATATTTTATGAGTATTTTTATTAATGGGTGACCCTTTCCCCTCTCTTTTTTAATGTTCACTAAAACCATGATGCAAAGATGATATGCTATATAATTGTTTTCTCAAAATATCCCTCTTTTTCAACCACTCTTATTATGTTATTATCGTTTAATTTAAAATGGTTTATGTTGGGATATGTCATTTCATATCCCGCATACTATCTATATTATAAATTAATGATTAGATACAGATTTTCTCATATCAAAATATTTTTTAGATTTTAATCTACATTATTAGGCTACTACTATAAATTTAGGCTAGAGCTACAGACCTGTAGCTGCAGTTTTATAGTTCTGTGGCTATAGACTATTTTATACATGGATTAATTAATAATCTGTAGCTAAAATTTGTCTAGAGTTATTTATACAAAACCATCAGGCACTCCCCATCCTCCCCCTATCAACGTTTCACCCAAATCAAACTCTTCCTATATCCTCCCCGGATCGACTCGCCGCCCTCAACCTCTCACATCAACCCTACTCTCACAGTGAACCTCCTCTCGATCTATGACCATCCTATCATAGTAGAACCCTCCTCCTTCATCCTACCATGGTCGACCCTCACCCTCGACCACTCACGACGACCCTCCTTTCATAGAGACTCTCCTCTCGATTTGTGATCCTCCTCTCACGAAGACACCCTCTTGCTTCTTCCCCCAATATGAGACCCTCCACCCATGGAGTCACCCTCCTCCTACATCGTCCTATGATCCAAAACCCTCATCTTTATTCATCAGTTTTATGTGATCGATCTCATTGATATCCATTATGATTCTGTCAACTTTTATTCTCCATTCCTTATTATTTTATCTTCACAATGATAATATCGTATTTGGATTTCCTATCCTTTGATTTATTTAGGTTGTGTATTCCAAAAGAGATTTTTAAAAATTTTATAGTGATATTAAATTTCTTGGTAGTGTGACCATTCTTCATTCCATGCTATCATGCTATGATTTTTTGAAGCATCAATTGAGGTAAGGGATTTAAAACCTATCCAAAATAATTATTGTAAATTTTGTAATTTTTAACTCATTTCAATTATTAAGAGGATCATATAGATAATCATAATCTAAATAACTAATAAAACTAATGCAATTAAATTTTAAATAGGTGAATCATACGAGAACATCATGAATTCATGTTATTGATATATGTTTATGATTCTTGATTGAAATCTCTAATATTTAGAATTGGTTTATTGTTTTGGAAGTATTTGATTCACCTATAATTTTTCATGAATAACCTAAATTTGTAAATAAACTATTAATATGGAAATATGTAATGATTATGTTATTTGTTATTCTTTGTATTCTAAATAAAATGAATGTATGATAAAATGGGAAATTGATTGATGATGTTTTTAGTGGATTTCATTGATGTGGATATGAGTCGTTGTTAAAGAATGCATAAATGTGTATGAATAGGTAGGAATATACATATATATGTTCCCCATTTATATATTTTTACCCATGACTGTATGAATATATTAATTAGGGGTAGATGTGATTAAATACATATATGAAAAATTCATACATGTTAAGTGTAATCTGGTATATTCAAGTGTAAACATTAATTTAAAGACCCCCTTTTTCATATATGGACATGAAAATATGTACATAGGGGCTTTGTGTCATTATTTATATATGTGATGTTGATATTCGTGCAATCTAGAAAAAAGGAAGATTCAAGGTGTCACCGTTAAAAGTAAATGCACCTTAAGGTTGAGGTAGGGTGCCTATCAAAGCCTTTTAAATTTAATAATGTATTAAATTTCATTATTTTTTCCTTCATATTTATACATGTTAATATTAAATTTAAATTAATTAATAAATATTTTTTAAGACAATTTTTTCTTTTGGTAATGAAGCGATGGGTTTTTAATAAAACCCCTCTAACAGAGGTGCGCTGTCTACGAAAACTCACAGTAGAATAACATGATTTAAATTATTGAATTGATGTTTTTATTATCCTTCATGTCATTGTTAGTCAAAAATAACTCATCATACATGACCATTTTTATATCCCTACAGGGGGTTTCCCTCTTTCTATTAAAACAATTGTTTGAACTAAACCACCCATTCAGTGTCGTTAGACATTTAAGATGGGATTTCCCTACTTGGAAAGTGTTGCAATGAGCAAGTAAACACATAGTGAATAGAATGATTTGTATGGTATGACTTTTCATGACAGAAATCTTTTCATTGAGTGATAAAATTGGGAGTACCCTGTTAGAATGAAATAAATTGTTTTGATCCCATTAAGTGACATATATCTGAGTGTTTTTATAGGTTTTTTCTTAATTAAATGGTTGAAGTGTAATGAAATGTTGAGGGTGGAATGGTGGGAGAATGGGGTGGGTAGGGGTTTGCGGTGGGTATGGGTTGGGCGGGGGTGTGTGTAGGGCTGTGGAAAAGGGGTAGGAGGAAGGGGTGTGGTGGGGGAAGGAGGAGGGACTGTGTGCTGGGGTTGTGCATAGGGGGTGGAGGGGGTGAAATGGGAGGGAAGGGGGTGTGTAGGGGGGACATGGGGTGTGCAGGGGAGTGGTAGGGAAGGGGGTGTGTAGGGGAGGCGGTTTGGTTGATTACTGTGAAAACGCTATTCCCAAATTTTAGGCATACAAATGACATTGTTTTAGTATAACATATTATAAATCAAATCACCTTATGTGTTATAATTAGGTTTGGAAAGGTTCATTTCCAATCATGGGTCACACCCACTTCTTTTCTACTGACCCACTACTTTTTTATAATGATTTACACTATATAAACTTCATAATATTAATTAATAGTTTAGTGACAAGAAGATATCACCCAAATCAGCGTGTGATTTCACATTCATCATGGTTTTTATTTGATGATTGTTTTCCATTCACATTAATATAATTTCCATCTTTTATTCGATATGATATCAACTATATAGTGTGAGGGCTGAATTGATGAATCCCACAAAATCAAAAAGGAAGAAATCATATTCTTTTGATGTAGATAATTCCATCACAGAATTAAATTGCAGTATTTTTCATTTTTTTAATGTAGTAGTGCAAGAGTTTTTATCTGAAGCCACCAATTATAGAATTAAACCATATCTAGTAATGGAATTACCATTTCTCTTTACTCCTTTTTATTAATATATATAACTTGATCTTCCATATATATAATCTCTCAAACTACTCTATCACGTTCTATAGATCCTATAAACCAACACCTTTTATCTGTGAGATTGAATCAATTCACTTTTTCTATATTTTTCAAAATAATTATATGAATTTACATGGTTTGAGTATGGTCCCACATATTCCATTATTTTACATAATTTACCTAATTATTTCTCCACAAATAGATACTTTTTACCTCTCCATTGTGATGGTATTTTTTGTGTGGTCTTCCATGAATGGTTTAGTTCAACACCTTGATCATGCCCTTTTATCATTTTTTAAAAACATAACTATATCTATAATTTTGGACATATATTCATTATAGATGGAATAATTTTTTTTAAATAATGAGATCCATTAAATTTGATTAATTATGATATTTAATTCTCAAAAAAAAATTCCACATTGCTACTCTAATATCTGAACATAGAACTATGCTTTTCTTATCACAACATAATACTCTTTCCAGAATTTTTTTTATTCTAATTCCCATAAAAAATAATTTGGGGTTTTGGTAGTATATCCAAAACTTCTAACACACAACACACCCAATGCAATGATGCATGCGTCCTCCAACATCTCTCCTTAACACACAATACAAGAGTCTACCATGAAGAACGACATTCCCATAGTTGGCCTTGATATTTATGATAAGTACTTTTGAAATGTACTATGGTGTTCACCATAGAATGGTCTCTTCTAGGTGCTCAATTTGGCATCTATAGGCCATACAAGAGATTTTTTAATCATTAATTCATTGATAATCCTTTGACTATGGGCTCCAAAATGATCATGATTCCACTATTTTATAAATCATTTAAATGGAACATTACATTCATGAGTTTTACCATGACATTGTGAAAAAATACAATCCATTTCCTATCCACTATGAGCATGTTCTATATCCTATATGGGGTAGCCTTGATCTCATTGATTATAGTATATTCTTGAGTCCCATATTAGACCTTAGTGAAGAAATCCACTATTTCGTCACTCAATATGATACATATACCACCTTTTGAGCCGTATGGTATTAACCTATAACAAAACCATTAGTTATTGAATACTGACTAGTTCTACCTATCACTTGGTTCTTATTTCCCCATCACATTACCACATTCTACTATCGTCATGTTCCTCATTCACCACCCAATGCTAGTTGATGTTGAGAAGGCTCCTGAGATATGGCCAGGATAGTAA
Organism: Viscum album; assembly: GCA_963277665.1. Lineage (NCBI taxonomy): Eukaryota > Viridiplantae > Streptophyta > Magnoliopsida > Santalales > Viscaceae > Viscum > Viscum album. Next base: position 2,051,550,427 of record OY728137.1, read on the forward strand.
TATTATTCTTCTCTACTGTCCCTATATTTTTCTTGAGAAAATATTTTTTATGTTTTTTTAATATATTTCACAGACATAAATCATGAAATCAAATACATGATTGTAGTAATTGAATTTAAAGATACTTGGAAACTATTTTTGGACCTATAATTCTAGGAAACATTGGAGTGTTCATTGATAGATATGATGTGTCAAATAAATTTAGGATATGACCAATTCTATTAGAGGATGCTGAAGAATGTGGATGTCCGAATTTCTAATACAAACACATCATTTTTACCAACATACAATAATCTAGTAGGAAAAAACATTCAAATACCATTTACAATAATTTGTTAGCCGTTATTAGACACACATCTACAACCAGTGAAACTCCCCCCCACACTATTATCTAAGTGTAAAACTATAACGACCCATAATTTACATACATTGTTATTACTTAAAAATTCAATCACTCTTATTACAACATATAACAAAACCAGGAAAGGACCATATAGGTATAGTGTCTTTAGAAACTGGGAAACATAAAAAACTGGTTCATAAAGCGTCTACCCTGTCTCCCATTTATTTCTTCATATCTATAGTCCCTTTTGGAATATATTACTTAATAACCTTATTCCTCACATTGGGAAAGAAAACATACAAAAGGGTGAGCTCAATTTCTCAGTAAGGGTAAACAAAAGAAATATCAATCACATCATATTCATAAGAACATAACCTTTGGAAATCTTAACCTGCAAAAGAGATCATAATTTCATAACGTGGGATAAATCATAGTAGTGAAATGTAATCCCAATAATCATAACTTAAAACATGAAACTTTGTGGCATACACACATAATCATAGAGAATCATTTCTTAGTAGTCAAGACTCATTTCCAAGACTATCTTAGCGGAAAAAGTCCATTTCTGAACTGAGTTCACTCCTCGTTCAGTCCTGTTTCACTGAACCGGTTTAACCTGCCATTCCAGCCATGTCTATCTCATGAGATATAAAATCTTTACCCAATGCATTTGAGGGAGATATAGGTCCCACCCATCTCATAATGATACCATTCTTATGTGTGCCACAAAATCATAAATCATATATCATTATATAACCCATGTAATAAAAATGGGATTCTTAAATATCGTGACATCATAAAATAATTCATATAAGATAAAGGAATTCATAAAAATAATTCTATAACAAAAAAATCAAACAATGTAATAATAGGGATAGAAATAGAACCCTATAAGATCTTAGATTGAAAATAATTTTGATAAAACACTTGAACTCCATTCGTGAGGAAAATATCCTTTCTACTTCAAAAACATTTTCCTTTCATAACATGTAATACAATTTTAAACTAAAAGAAGTTGATTAAAAATAAACTTGAAAACTTGTAAAGTAAGCTTCTTGGAAATAATGTTTTAAAAATCCATTCATGCCGTATAAGTTAAAAAAACATTCTTCTCATACGTTTTTCAGAAAAGTTAAAAAGTATCTCGTACGAAAAACGACAAAAGATTCCTTTCATATATTTTACTAAAAAATCACCGAAGGGTAAAATTGGATTTAAAAAATTGTAGGTGGATAGAAAAAATACTACATATCAAGGAAACATGGATGTGGATGATAAAATACACCCCAGTAAATACCAAAGTATAAACAATCACGGATAAAATGAGATTGTGATATATTCTCTTACCTTAGGTCTGATTTGCTTCGTATGTGTCCGAACCTCATATATAATGATTTAAATAATGTCATTGACTTATTCCAAAATCATACTCATTGTTATTATATCATATATGGTCTTCTTCTTAGCTTATTATTTGTAATATTTCATTGATACTTGTTATTCTGGTGTTTTTTACTTTTTATTCTTATGCGGTTTTTGCCGAATAAATTATTATATTTCTTTTTAGGTTATAGATACCTCATTTACAGAATGGTATTAGTGTAATATATATCATATTCATTCATTCAATTCATTTAAATAATCATTATGCAATGAAGATCATGTAGAACGAGTCGCATCACATCGTGGAGACGGTATTCCGTACGTACACACGAGCGATGATATCATTCCCATGATCGTGGAATTGTATTGGAGTGTATGTATACTATTTCAGAATCAATATCAATTTAAAATAATAATATATATTCGTTCTTTACACAATTATACCCATCCATGTAAGGTGGTGGTGGAAAATAGATTACACCACGGCGTGGAGACGGTATTCCGTACGTACGCACACGCGGTGATTCATTTTCCGTAGGATGGATAGATGGTGAAATAGGGTTGTTTCATACATATAATAACATATCAGTATATGAGTGATACTGATGTTATTACTTCATTATGAAACAACTAAAGAAGAACAAGTGGAAGGAGGAGAGGGGCACCTTTGGAATAACTAAAAATATTATTTTATTATAAAGCCAAATTCGGTATTAAATAGCTCCAAATTGATTTATTTCGAAGATGAGGTGGGTATTGGTCGAAATCCTCTCATACAATAGAATCTAGAAAAGTTTAGGTTCCTATTTTAACCTTATCATTTAGATTTAACATTATGTTAAATAATTTTACTTTTACCGTGTCTTCTGGTGTTATTACACTATAAGGTTAATAAACTTACTATAACAAGACAAACGAACCCAAAGTTGTTTATTATTAATATATATAACCTTATCTAAGTCATTTGGGCGAACAATAGATTTTAAGGAATAAAAAAACTATTTAATATAATATTTTTTAAAAAACTATTTTATGTCTATTATGACACTATTTAGTAATTGATTTTTGTGAAAATAATAACAGAAGGATTAGTTCGAAATATGTTAATTAAATCAATAATAACATGTCTTATTAACCTATAAAATTAGTGTAATTCATAAAAAGTCTCAAATTACATTTATTTGGGTATTTATAAAATCAATTATGTCAATATTTCATTAATAAGATAATTACTGCATCATCGTTGTGCCATAAATAAATTAAATTATTTAATGTCTAAAAATTATAAATAAAATACCATTATGTTGGAAATCTTTTTATCTTTCTAATTAATATTTATAGTCGAATTTATCTTATGTATAACCCCATATAAAAATTTATTTACTTATTAAACATTGATTTTAACTATTTTAACCCTTCTTTAAGTAAATTGATAATAAATGTACTAATCTAAACCAAGTGGGTCTAAATGGTCATATTTTATTCCTAAGGATATTTTTGGTAGAATTAAACTTATCCAATAGAATTATGACATGTGTTAGGGTAATAATAATATCATTTGTACCCTTAACTACCCTATTTAATTTTAACCGTGGTAAAAAAATTGTAAAGATACTATTCACCAAAAAATTATTTTCATCTCATTAAACCACATTTTACATACTGACATCAACCGTGTCTCTCGGATTTTCGAAATTCGAATCACAGAAGCTATAAAATTATGTTTTATGAAAAATTTAGTTTTTTTAACTACCACTTAGTGGTTTCACTATTCATCAAAAATTGAATGTTTTCAGAAAAAATACCAAAATTTCACCCTAGGATAATTTCGATATTCCGAATCCAAAAATCAAGTCCATTTTGAAAAATAAAATTTATAAAATTTCAAAAAGTGGTTATTACTATTCATAACGGCTAGTTTTAATAATATTTTAATAGCATATCGTTGTTTAGTAAAACTCGATATTGCGTACGATGCAAGCTATCGAGGAAGGCCGCAATTGCGTGTAAAGCAACCCAATCTAGTATTGTGTGCAGTGAAAGATTCCTTTGATGATTTAAAAACAAAATATTTCTCATAAAAGTCTCGGGTGTTACATTCTACTCCCCTTAAAATTAATTTCTCCCTCAAAATTCATCACTTTGTAACAAAAACACAAGGATACCTCTCCCTCATCATATCCTCAAGCTCCAATGTAGCTTCTTTTAGTTGGTGGTTCCTCCATAAAAATTTCACCAAGCGAGTGGTCTTGTTCCCTAGGACTTTTTCGCCACGATCCAGAATCTCTATCGGTTGTTCTTCATAAGAAAGATCTTGCTCCAGCGGTACAACTTCTGAGCTGAGTAAATGTGAAGGATCAGGTATGTAATTTCTCGGGAGAGATACATGGAACACATCGTGTACTTGAGAGAGATTTGGTGGATGCACCAATCGATAAGATACCTTTCCAACACGATCCAGTATTTCGAAAGGACCGATATATCTAGGGCTCAACATTCCCTTCTTTCCAAATCTCATGACCCTCTTCCAGGGAGATATTCGTAAGAACACTTTATCACCCACTTCAAACTCTAGGTCTTTTCTTCGGTTTTCAGCATAACTTTTCTGTCGACTCTGAGCTGATTTTATGTGTTGTTGAATAGATCGGACCTTTTCTGCCATCTCATCAACAAGATCAGGTCCTAATAGCTTTCTTTCCCCAACTTCATCCCAACAAGTTGGAGTCCTGCATTTCATTCCATAGAGATCTTCATAAGGAGCCATCTGAATACTGGAGTGAAAGCTATTATTATAAGAAAATTACACCAAAGGTAGGTGTTGATCCCAACCACCTTTGAAATCCATATAGCAAGCTCTCAACATATCTTCTAGAGTTTGAATTGTTCTCTCAGTCCGTCTATATGAGGATGATAAGCAGTGCTGAAACTCAACTCTGTATCATGAGTATGCTGAAGACTTCACCAGAACTTCGAGGTAAATCTCAGATCCTGATCAGATATAATAGAAAGTGGTACTCCATGCAATCTTACCACTTCCTTTACATATATCCTGGCAATCTGATTCAGAGAGAAATCCTCTCTAATAGAAATGAAGTGTGCACAATTTGTAAGACGATCAACTATGACCCAGATAGCATTATTGACATTGGATATTTTAGGAAGTCCTGTGACAAAGTCCATAGTGATGTTTTCACATTTCCATTCGGGTATGGGTAATAGTTGTAACATCCCCTTAGACTTTTGTCTCTCTACTTTAACTTGCTGACAAACCAAGCATCAAGAGACATATTCAGTAACATCTCTTTTCATGCCATCCCACCAGAAGTACTCTTTCAGTCCCCTATACATATTCGTGCTTTCAGGATGAATAGAGAATGAAGAACTATGAGCCTCTGTAACACCCCAGGTAAATAAAGAATATGACATTTTTATATTTATCCATTTTTGTGAATAAAATATTAATATTACTTTAATGGGGACGCTATGCTCGATGGAAAACCCAATACGCAACAACGAGTTTCTTGGGAATCTTACGTTGCACTCTAATAATAAAATAATATTATTTGAAATGGTAGTTAACGCCTGGTCATTGTAATGGCGGGAATGAACAGACTAACTACAAAATGAGTATATAGGTTTTTCAAATATTTTTACTTTTTACAATAAATGTTATAGGATTAAAAATGTGAATGAATTCAATTTTTAAGCGTAAACATTTTAATGTTATTTAGAAGGTCGATTAACCGCCTTTTGATGGAGAAACTCTTTTAAATCCACTTTTTGACAATTTTATGTGTTAAATTTGACAAAATAAAATTCTTCTTTAGAATAGAGACATCAAAATTTTCTTTGTGTAAATTTTTGGTATCTTTCCAATAAAGTACATTTTTTAATGAATAGTGAAAAATGTTGTATTATAATTCAAAACCTCTTTTTAATCTAATTTATTTATATGATTAGATTATCTTTTGAATTGTTTTTAAAGTAAAACTAGAATATATTTTTACCATTTAATCCAATAGTGGTCATTGGAATTAATTCCACATTGAAATTGGACTTAAACTAGTGTCAATCTTTTAATAGATATTGTTTCATAAAAACACGCTATTTGTTTTGACAGCTGGAATTAATTATTAAATTAATTAATGAAACTTATACATTTTTAATTTTTTAAAATATAAATCATTTTTGAGTTCGTAATATCAAATATAGATTAGGGTGAATTTTTTGTATTTTTCTGAAAAACATCAATTTTTGATGAATAGTGAAACCACTAAGTTGTAGTTAAAGAAACTGATTTTTTGTTTAATTGAATCTTTGCCACCTCTGTGTTTTGAATTTCAAAAATCCTACATACATGGTTGTCATTAATAAGTAAAATGTGGTTCAATGGGATTAAAATAATTTTTTGGTGAATAGTAACTTTTATGTTCTTAATCGCGATTAGAGGTAATTAGTGTAATTTAAGGTAAAAATATTGTTTTAATAATGTGAAATGACCTAGACACATGTCATACCATCATTTTATGTGTCATGGACGACCAAGAAAATCCATGGGTCAACTTGGGGACCCCATGGGTCCACTTTGGTTGGAAAATGACATAAATAACTTTTTATTAAAAGTTAAGATAAAAATGCCACAAGCATGAGATGTTTCAATAAAAAACATTTAAATGGGGCTATACAAGTCATATTTTTGAATATAAATATTAATTAGAAATGTAAAAAGATTTCCTACATCATGATATTTTTTATAATTTTTAGACATTAAATAAATTAAATTATTTATGACATCATGATGATGGTGGGATAACCTCATTAATAAAGGATTTAAATAAAATGAAAAGATAATGTTAAAACTATAACATACACTTGTGAAAAACCTATTGGATGAGTATATTTCCAACCCTTACCACCTTATCCTCTAAATACATCAATGTTGGACCTTTAAAATGCGAAACTCATTTGAAAATAAAGTAACATTTGGTAACTTTACAAGAGTGCCCCTCCTCTCCTCTTATAAAAGGCCACCACCTCTACCACCTTACCCACACCTCTCAAGCCTTTGGATTGGCCAACCCCTGCTCATTTGGCCTCTCTAAATCCCTCTATTACTCCTAGAAGCCTCACTTTTGGCAGAAGTCTTCCCATGGAAGCCTTTGATATCAAATCAAAAAGAGTTACCCGATTTTAAGGTAATGTCTTCACTTGTGTTCTTTTGTTTTATTTTGCTTCTCCAACCCCCTAAAATCATTTTATTAATTTCTTTTGTAACATATCCATTATATTCAATATACTAGGATGTTTTTATAAGAATAATTCGAGCTACACATACACACACCTACATCAAATGGTTAAAGAACATACTGTTTCTGTGGATGGCGAATTTCTGCCTCACGAAACGATGATTGTTCAACACTCATATAACACCTTAAAAGGTGGCCATTATGATGTCACTATACTTATATATGATATATAATATGTTTATATTTTACTTAAGCTTCTGTATTTTTCTTTTTTGGCATACCTTTATGGATTCCATTGTGGGTAAAGCCGATAATGTCATTTTAGGAAGTGTGGACTACCGCCCCCTCAAAGTGATTTGATTCGTTAATGCCATATGTGGGATGTATAAAGGATGGATTTAATGTTATTATATATGATTTATGTTACATTTAAATTATGAATATAATTCTGTAATTAAAATATACATTCCTCTCATTTAGTTTTAATTCCATTAATATGACATAGAAATGAAAGTAGCGTTCATGCGTACGTACGGCTTACCGTCTCCATGAACGGTGCATTTAATTTCTTACCTCTAAATGATTATGTAATATTATAAATAAATGTATATTATGTATATATATTATATATATGATATCCAAATCATGAATATAATTCTAGATATAATGAACCTTTGACCACCCGAACAACATGTAATTGTAAGAAGTCTACTTTCGACTTAAGAACCAAATATCAAAAAAACAAACATTATTAACTTAAATGATAACATAATGTTTATAACATTGAATTAAGTGATATAAATGGAATAATGAACTTGAAAAATGTTCTTAATCAAGTATAAATTAACTCTAGTTGATTATTCAGGACATTAAAGAACGATCGATTCAAGTCGGAACCGAGGTAAGGGATCCTACTCCTCTCTTTCTTTTTAAGTACACTCTTTTATGTAATTATTTTTAAACTCATATTTATTATGATTGGGATGTTATTTTATATTAATATTACTTTAATTTTTATGTTAATATTATTAGAGACCCTATTCTCTCTCATTAAACCATTTTGGAAGTAATGAGTGGCGGCGTTAGGCTGCCGAATTTTCGTAAGAGATCTAACCTCTCTCTTTCATTTTACGTACTCTCCTTTATGTCACTACTTTTAAGCTCATATTTGTTATGTTGGGGGATGTTCTTTTATATTCCTCTTGATGTAAAAATTATTTTAATATGATGATAGACCCTATTTTATCTCATCAATCCATTTTTGCAAGTTTTAAGTGGCGCCGTTAGGCTGCCGAGTTTTTGTAAGAGATTTTTCATCTCACTTTTATTCCCGTGAGATTTATGCTACATTTGACACAATTTCCTTTGAGTGGTGTATTTACTGCCCATTATATTACTAATTGTGTAATATACTTTCATTTATGATTATTTACATCAATGTTGTTTTGTCCTTCTTTCACGAGGTGTATGTTTTGAAAGATACCCATGTCGGTAAGGGAACCTTTCACCCTCCTCTTTTTAAAAGACATCTTTTGTTATGTCTTTTAATTCACATACTATTATGTTGGGATATGTTATTTTATATCCTTATTGATGTAAATTTTATTTACAAGTGATGAGATGCCCTTTTTATCTCTCATCAACTCATTTTCTGAATTTTGAAGTGATGTCGTTAGGCTGTCGAATTTACCAAAGCAACTTTTTAACCCAATTTCGATTTCTTTGGGTCCAACATGTTGTTATTGAATATGTCATCCTTTGAATAAGTGTGAATGAAATTTTATTGTTTTACACTTAATATCCACTTATATTAGGTGTATTTATATTTTTCACACATAATTTTGAGATTGATTTATCCTAAATTTAAGGATACCATCTTTATAAGGGATTTCATCACATTTGACATTTCTATTGAGACTTCATTGTTGTTATGCACCATTTCACTCTTATATGGTTTATATACTTTCCTTTGGAATATTATATCATGAATCCATTTATTCTCATGATATTATAAAGTTCTGAATAAATGTTATTCCTCAATTATTGTATTCAAGTGTCTCTAATTTTGGTAAAACCCCTTTAACCAAAATATCGCTTTAAATGTTTTAATGATTTTTTCTTATTAATATGCATATTTTCAAAATGGTTTTAAGGATATATTTATATGGATATTAATGGTTTAAAATTTTAAAATCTTCAAGGTGGTATGGGACACTTTGGTTCAAAAATCTATTTATTAAATGTTTTAAATGGTTTTGGAAATGGTTTTTTTAATGGATTCATTATTTCAATATACTAAAATGTTATATTGTGATTGAAATGTGGAAATGTTATGTTTCCTTTATGAATGTTTTATTTGATACATTTATGTTATGGTTCATGGGAATTGTTATAAAAACGGGTGGTTCCATGATAAACTAAGGGTGGGTGAGCCCGATATAGCTCTCCAATGCTTTGGGTAACGCGAAGGGGTTAAACGTTAAAGTTTCTTAGAAAATATTTAGGGAATATACTATGATGAGTATTCCAAACGTAACCAATAGGGTTAATCCCTACGTAATAATGTTATGAATGCCTCAAGTTACCTTTATGTCTTATTATTTCTATGATTTGTTCATGATTTTTATGAGGTATGTTAAAGTGCTTATGTTTTATGGATAAAGTATGATTTCATTATTATGTATACAGGTACTCATGTTTCCTTTACTTGTTTTTATATCCCTTTCTGAGATTTTTATGCTCATCCCATGTTTTTGAAATGTTTTTCACAAGTCAAGGGAAGGGTACATGATATGATGATAGTGTCAAGGAAGTGTCAAGAAATAATCCATGTTTTATTTTAATTATGTTTCCGTTGATGGAAAAAATGAATACTATATTTTATGTAACCACATTGTTTAAATGTGGAATGTAATGCAAGTTTTATGATCTAATTCTATAAAACTCTAATCCTAAAAAGATCCTCAATGTGTAATCTTATCATAACTCAAGATTAGATAAGGTTTAAGGCTGGGGCCTTATAGTTGGTATCAAAGGTCGGTTTAGATAACTTTAGAGGTTAGTGTATTCTATAAGCACAAGTGACATTAACATAATGGTTAGGATTTCTGAAAGACTCCTAGTTTTAGATAAAGTGAATGAGTAAGTATATCTTATTGTTTACCTTACTCATTAGTACATGATGGTTTTGTTGATATACTCACACTGACATTTCTGTTTTTAGTGGATGGATGGATCTAGCAGGCACCAAAGAGACAACAGGTTTGACGGAAACTGTGGTGGTTCTCTGATTACGATACTAGATAAAATGGGGGATTCAATGAGGAAACTCATGGTTGTTATAAACCAACAATCAAGGAGTCATGATCAACCACATGAACCTGGGTATGATCTGTAATGAATCATGTACGTGATGACCAATCTATGTGGAAGTTCAGGTAATAATTATAAAGGTAACCATTGGAGTTTATATGATCCTTACTTTTGAGTTTATTATAGGTTATTATATGTTTTGATGGAAAATGAAAGGCATGAGATAAACTTGAGGTTAAAATATGTTATGATCATTTTTTAAGATTTTTTCTTGTTTTGGGGTATGTTTTAAGAATTATATAGTTTTGGAAAATGGACAACACGCAGACCGTGTGACAACCCGTCGCGTCAGACAAAGCTGTGGGAACCGAACCCACAACCAAAGTGAGACTAGTATTTATCGCCTACCACTGGACTATGTGAAGTCCCTGGTTATTTTGACTAATTCTTTTTAGTTAGATGATTTTAGGAATCAAGAGTAAGTTTATTTTGGGTTATCTATGGAAATGATTAACCTATCATCGAGGACATGTGATTAGGTTAATTACTTTTCAATATGAGAATTTAAGAGCAACCGATGTTATTTGGAGATAAAAGTTAATTTTTACCTTGGAAGACTATGTGACAAAATCGTTCAAATATTTGGGTTTCAATCTTATTTTGGTTTACTTTGAAGAATTTTATGTACAAATTTTTTATCAAATGGTCCTCGTTGAACTTTGGGTTTTGTTGGACAAATTTTGGAGATTAAGAATAGATTTTTTTATAAAGGGTTATCCATTTCTGGATTATCTGATCTTTTACTAACTATTTTGGTTTTGGTTTTGGTTAAAGTCTAAAGACATGGGAAGTATATAGTTCTCTTTTGTGTATTTGATGATTCTCTATAAGTTGATTATAGTGAACAAGTCTTCCAAAATACTCGTCTTTTGGAGAAAATATGAGTTTGTGTAAGAAATATAATAAAAGTTGAAAGCCAACATGATAATTAATTATATTTCCTTATGAATAAATTCCTCAATAAAAAAACATAAATGTTGTCTATTAAATTTTCCTACTGGGGAATCGAATATCGTTTAACCCATCACAAGTTTGTAATTTTTTTGTGGTTAACATTCCCCTAAACATGTTTTCTATCACTCTCCATCAGAACATGACCCTATGTTTTCTCCTCCATTTCCATGTCTTCCTACATGGAATCCTAGTACGGGTTAACTCGGGTGACCTCTATACTTCTCATTCATTATTTTAAAGTGATTATTTTACCGAATCTTGTTCCGATGTGGGACTTTCAAGGATGTTTCCGAGGCCAATTTTAAAATTGTGAGGATCCAATTCCCAAAAGGGGGGAAGGATGTAACACCCCAGGTAAATAAAGAATATGACATTTTTATATGTATCCATTTTTTTGAATAAAATTTTAATATTACTTTAATGGGGACTCTACGCTCGATGGCGTACCCAATACGCAACAACGAGTTTCTTGGGAATCTTATGTTGTACTCTAATAATAAACTAATATTATTTTAAATGGTAGTTAACGCCTAGCCGTTGTAATGGCGGGAATGATCAGAACTAACTAAAAAATTATTATACATGTTTGTGAAATATTTTTACTTTTTACAATAAATTTTAGAGGATTAAAAATGTGAATGAATTCAATTTTTAAGCGTAAACAATCTAATGTTCTTTAGAAGGTCGATTAACCACCTTTTGACGGTGAACCTCTTTTAAATCCACTTTTTTACAATTTTATGTGTTATATTTGACAAAATAAAATTCTTCTTTAGAATAGAGACATCAAAATTTACTTTGTGTAAATTTTTGGTATCTTTCCGATAAAGTTCAATTTTTAATGAATAGTGAAAAATGTTGTATTTTAATTCAAAAACTCTTTTTAATCTAATTTATTTATATGATTATATTATCTTTTGAATTGTTTTTAAAGTAAAATTAGAATATATTTTTACCATTTAATCCAATATTGTTCATTGGAATTAATTTCACTTTGAAATTGGATTTAAACTAGTGTCAATCTTTTAATAGATATTGTTTCATAAAAACACGCTATTTGTTTTGACAACGGGAATTAATTATTAAATTAATTAATGAAACTTATACATTTTGAATTTTGTAAAATAGACATCATTTTTGAGTTCGGAATATCAAATATAGCTTAGGGTGATTTTTTGGTATTTTTATGAAAAACGTCAATTTTTAATGATTAGTGAAACCACTCAGTGGTAGTTAAAGAAACTGATTTTTTGTTTAAATGAAACTTTTCCACCTTTAGGTTTTGAATTTCAAAAATCCGACATACATGTTTTTCATTAGGATGTAAAATGTGGTTCAATGGGATTAAATTTTTTTTTGTGAATAGTAACTTTTATGTTCTTAATCGCGATTAGAGGCAATTAGTGTAATTTAAGGTAAAAATATTGTTTTAATAATGTGAAATGACCTAGACACATGTCCTACACTCATTGGATGTGTCATGGATGACCAAGAAAATCCATGGGTAAACGTGGGGACCCCATGGAGCCACTTTGGTTGGAAAATGACATAAATAACTTTTTATTTAAAGTTAAAATAAAAATGTCACAAGCATGAGATGTTTCACTAAAACAATTTTTAAATGGGGTTATACAAGTCATATTTTTGACTATAAATATTCATTAGAAATATAAAAATATTTAATACATCATGATATTTTTTTATAATTTTTAGACATTAAATAAATTAAATTATTTATGACATCATGATGATGCAGCGATTACCTCATTAATAAAGGATTTAAATAAAATGAAAATATAATGTTAAATCTATAAGATACACTTGTAAAAAACCTATTGGATGAGTATATTTCTAACTCTTACCACCTTATACTCGAAATACATCAATGTGGGCCCTTTAAAATCAGAAACTCATTTGCAAATAAAGTAACATTTTGTAACTTTACAAGAGTGCCCCTCCTCTTCTCTTATAAAAGGCCCCCACCTATACCACGTTACCCACACATCTCAAGCCTTTGGATCGTCCAACCACTGATAATTATTCCTCTCCACATCCCTCTATTACTCCTAGAAGCCTCACTTTGGGCAGAAGTATTCCCAAGGAAGCCTTTGAGCTCAAATCAAAAAGAGTTACCCGATTTTAAGGTAATGTCTTCACTTGTGTTCTTTTGTTTTATTTTCCTTCTCCGACCCCCTAAACTCTTTTTATTAATTTATTTTGTAACAACTCCAGTATATTAAATAATCTAGGATGTTGTTATAAGAATAATTCGAGATAAACTTACACACACCAACATGAAATGGTTAAAGAACATACTGTTTATGTGGATGGCGAATTTCTTCCTCATGAAATGATGATTGTTCAACACTCATATAACACCTTAAAAGGTGGCCATTAATATGTCACTATACTTATATATGATATATAATATGTTTATGTTTTAATTAAGCTTCTCTATTTTTCTTTTTTGGAATACCTTTATGGTTTTCATTGTGGGTAAACACGATAATTTCATTTTAGGAAGTGCGGACTACCGCCCCCTCAAGGTGATTTGATTCGTTAATGCCATATGTGGGATGTATAAAGGATGGATTTAAAGTTATTATATATGATGTATGTTACATATAAATGATGATTATAATTATTGAATTAAAATATACATTCCTCTCATTTTGTTTTAATTCCATTAATATGACATAGAAATGAATGTAGCGTTCATGCGTACGTACGGCTTACCGTCTCCCTTGACAGTGCATTTTATTTCATACCACTAAATTATTTCGTAATATTATAAATACATGTATATTATGTATATATATGATATATATTATATCCAAATCATGAATATCATTCTGGATATAATTAACCTTTGAACACACGAACAACATGTAATTGTAAGAAGTCCACTTTCGACTTAAGAACCAAATATCGACAAAACAAACATTATTAACTTAAATGATAACATAATGTTTATAACATAGAAATAAGTGATATAAAAGGAATAATTAACTTGAAATTTTTTCTTAATCATGTATATATTAACTCATGTTTATTATTCAGGATGTTAAAGAACGATCGAGTCATGTCGGACCCGAGGTAAGGGATCCTACTCCTCTCTTTCTTTTTAAGTACAATCTTTTATGTCATTCCTTTTAAGCTATTCTTTCTTGTGATTGGGATGTTCCTTTATATTAATCTTACTGTAATTATTATTTTCATATGATGAGATACCCTATTCTCTCTCATCAATCCATTTTGGATGTTTTGAGTGGCGCCGTTAGGCTGCCGAATTTTCGTAAGAGATCTAACCTCTCTCTTTCTTTTTAAGTACTCTTCTTTATGTAACTTCTTTTAAGCTCCTTTTTGTTATGTTGGGGGATGTTATTTTATATTCCACTTTCTGTAAACTTTATGTTATTATGATGAGAGACCCTATTTTATCTCATCAATCCATTTTTGTAAGTTTTAAGTGGCGTCGTTAGGCTGCCGAGTTTTCGTAAGGGATTTTTCATCGCACTTTTATTCCCGTGAGATTTATGCTACATTTTCCACAATTTAGTTTTAGTGGTCTATGTAATGCCCATTATTTTACTCATTGTTTAATATAATTTCATTTATGAGTATTTACATCAATGTTTTATTGTCCTTCTTTCACGAGGTGTATGTTTCGAAAGATACCCATGTCGGTAAGGGAACCTTTCACCCTCCTCTTTTTAAAAGACTTCTTTGGTTATGTCTTTTAATTCACATACTATTATGTTGGGATATTTTCTTTTATATCCTTATTAATGTAAATTTTATTTCAAAGTGATGAGATTCCCTTTTTATCTCTCATCAACTCATTTTCTGAATTTTGAAGTGATGTTGTTAGGCTGTCGATTTTTACCAAGGGAACTTTTTAACCCAATTTCGATTTCTTTGGGTTCAACTTGTAGTTATTGAATATGTCATCCATTGAATATGTGTGAATGAACTTTTATTGTTTTACACTTAATATCCACTTATGTTGGGTGTATTAATATTTTTCACACATAATTTTGAGATTGATTTATCCTTAATTTAAGGATTCCTTCTTTATAAGGGATTTCGTCACATTTGACATTTCTATTGAGACTTCATTGTTGTTATGAACCAATTAACTATTATATGCTGTATATTCTATCCTTTGGAATGTTATATCATGAATCCATTTATTCTCATGATATTATAATGTTCTGACTAAATTTTATTCCTCAATTATTGTATTCAAGTGTCTCTAATTTTTGTAAAACCCCTTTAACCAAAATATCGCGTTAAATGTTTTAATGATTTGTTCTTATTAATATCCATGTTTTCAAAATGGTTTTAAGGATTTATTTATATGGATATTAATGGTTAAAAATTTTAAATTCTTCAAGGTGGTATGGGACACTTTGGTTCAAAAATATCTTTACTAAATGTTTTAAATGGTTTTGGAAATGGTTTCTTTTTGAATGGATTCATTATTTCAAAAACCTAAAATGTTATATTCTGATTGAAATGTGGAAATGTTATGTTTACTTTATGCATGTTTTATGTGATACGTTTATGTTATGGTTCTTGGGAATTGTTATGAAAACGGGAGGTTCTGTCATAAACTAAGGGCGGGTGAGCCCGATATAGCTCTCCAATGCATTGGGTAACGTGAAGGGGTTAAATGTTAAGGTTTCTCCGAAGAGATTTAGGGAATATACTGTGATGGGTATTCCAAACATAACCAAGAGGGTTACTCCCTACATAAGAATGTTATTAATGCCTCAAGTTACCTTTATGTCTTATGATTTTTATGATTTATTCATGATTTTTATGAGGTATGTTAATGTGATTATGTTTTATGGGTAAAGTATGATTTCATTCTTATGGATACATGCACTCATGTTTCCTTTCCATATTTTTATATCCCTTACCGAGCTTTTTATGCTCATCCCAAGTTTTCGAAATGTTTTTCACAGGTCAAGGGAAGAATACATGATATGATGATAGTGTCAAGAAAGTGTCAAGAAAGAATACATGTTTTATTTTAAATATGTCTCCATTGATGGGAAAAATCAATACTATCTTTTATGTAACCACTCTGTTTAAATGTGGAATGTAATGAAAGTTTTATGATCTAATTCTATAAAACTCTAAACCTGAAAGGATCCTCAATGTGTAATCTTGTAATAACTCAAGATTAAGTAAGGTTTAAGGCTGGGTCCTTATAGCCTCATCCAGTTGCTCCTTCTTTAATTCTTGGATAGGAGGAACACAAACCTGATTCCTGAACTTTATTATCCCATCACAATCAAGGTTTAATTCTGGAACATTTCTCACCTTCTATTGTAACTCTACATCTTCTTTCTCTGCCTCTTTAATCTTCACATGTATAGATGGTTGAACATTCATTTGAGAAAGATAATATTTCCCCCATGCCATTAAAATTCCATGATCCATCCTTTGTAAATCCATAAATATTGGATATTTTGTGATCCTCGTCATGGATAAGCTAGCATGTTCTTGTCGACTTATTGCATCTGCCACCTTGTTTGCTTTCCCATGGTGGTAATGAATTGAGCAGTCGTAATCCTTAATCAGTTCCAACCATCTTCTTTGGCATATATTCAGCTCCTTTTGTGTGAAAATATACATTAAACTTTTATGATTAGAAAAAATATCACACCTTTCACCATAAAGATAATGCTTCCATCTTTTTAATGCAATGATTACCGCAGCTAAATCCAAATCATGAGTTGGTTAATTTTTCTCATGGATTTTCAACTGTCGTGAGGTATAAGCTATCGCCATATCATTTTTCATAAGAACACACCCCAGTCCCTTCTTGGATGCATCACTATAGATCACAAACCTTTCTCCACTACAAGGCAGTGTGAGCACAGGTGCACTGGATAATCTTCTTTTCAACTCCTTGAAATTCTCTTCACATTCCTCCGTCCAAACAAACTTAACTCCTTTCCGAGACAACCTGGTGAGTGGATTAGATAAACGTGAATCATATTTCAAAAAACGTCGATAATATCCAGCCAAACCAAGAAAACTTCGGATCTCAGTTACTATTGTTGGTCTCGACCATCTTTCGATAACCTCTGTTTTTGCTGGATCCACAGATATCCCCTCTTTTGAGATTATGTGACCCAAAAATGAATCTTTTTGATGCCAAAATTCACACTTGGTAAATTTGGCATAAAGTTTCTCCTTTCTCAGGGTCTTCAATATCATTCTCAAGTGATCTTCATGTTCTCACTTGCTCTTTGAATAGACAAGAATATCATCTATAAAGACTACAACAAATTGAACAAGATAGTCTCTAAAGAATCTATTCATCAGACCCATGAAGATAACAGGGGAATTAGTAAGACCAAATGGCATCACTATAAATTCATAGTGTCCATACCTTTTACAGAAAGTCATCTTTGGTAT
The DNA here is from genome assembly GCA_963277665.1 of Viscum album. Lineage (NCBI taxonomy): Eukaryota > Viridiplantae > Streptophyta > Magnoliopsida > Santalales > Viscaceae > Viscum > Viscum album. The sequence continues at coordinate 2,051,568,160 of OY728137.1, forward strand.
ATCCCACCTTTTGACCCTTAATTGATGATACCCTGAACGAAGATCAATCTTGGAAAAGTATTGAGCTCCGCGTAGTTGGTCAAATAAGTCATCAATGGGCATATTCTTTATTGTGAGTTTCTCACCAACCATTTGAGATAAATAACCTTCATTCAGTGGAATCAAGACCCATAAGATGGATGAAATTTCTACGAGAAGGTTATGTTCATCCTTGCATCGATAGACAATCATAGATTAATCTAGAATATGAAATGTGACTTCCCTTCATTGGAAATTGATATGAGCTCCATAAAAAGAAATCCAATCCATGCCAAGAATCACATCAAATTCCACTATTGGAAGGATCACAAGATTTGCAGGAAGCACTTTCCCACAAACTTCAATCGGGGAAGAATGATAAACATTTGATGTGACTGTTGCGCCATTAGGGGTTGTCACAGATAACTCAACATCTAATTGTTGAGGTAATACGGTGATACGCTTAGAAAAATCTTCAGAAATAAAAGAGTGGGTGGATCCATAATCAAATAAAACATTTTCTACTTTAGAGTGGATCGTATGTGTACCTTTCACCACATCATTATCGTACTCTACATCGCTGATTGAAATTGCATGCGACTTTCCTTTGTCTTTAGCCTTATGATTTTGTTGATGTCGATCATCATCAACAGCCCTTGGATTAGGGCATTTAATGGCATAAGGTCCCATCTCCTTGAACATGAAACACTTAAGTGTAGTAGGTTCATTATGTGTGTCCCTTCCTTTTTTTGCATCATTAGACATCTTCTTCCCATCATTGCGGCATTCAAATGCCCGATGACCTTCCTTTCCACATTTTAATCATTTACTTGTCCCTTTAAGACAACTCACTCAATGTTTCTTTCCACACATTGAGAATAAGAGAAATCTCATCTTCTTTTTAGTGTTCTCTTTAGATTTTCCTTTGAATTCCATTTTCCTCTTCTTATCAAACCCATATAACTGATGGGTTACTCCAATCTCCATATCAACTTTGAGGGCACATCGAATGATTTCCTCGTAGCTATTGAAGTCCCTTATGGCTAAGGCCCTTAGAATACTTGGTTTTAAGCCACTAAAGAATTGATTGATCTTACTCTGAGGTTGGATAGTAATACCAGAAGCGTACCTTGCAAGTCTTGTAAAATTTTATTTCATAGGTACCAATAGATTCATCATCCTTTTGCTTCAGTTCAAGAAACTCTTTCTCCATCATTGATCAGAGAATACGAGGGAAGTACTTATTGAAATATAAGTTGATGAACTCGTCCCATTCCATGGAATCAATTTCATCCCTTTGCCTCGTATTCTTAATAAGATTCCACCATTGATCAGCATATCCTTCCAAACGATACACTGCTAGGATGAATTTATCATGTTCAGAACATTGAAGAATTGAAAATATATTTTCAGTAGTACTAAACCATTTTTCAGAAACTAATGGATCAGTAGACCCGCTGAATGAAGGTGGACGCTACCTCATGAAGGATTCAACAGAATGTTGCTCCTTCCTTTGATCGTTTGGAAGTACTACATGATTCATAGCTTGAGAAAGTTTTTTGATCATGGAGAAAAGATTTTTCATTCTAGCTCCCATAACATTTGGTTGCACAGGGGGAAAATCATTGCATTGCCCGTCACATTCCGCATTAACACGGTTTCTTCGGGTTACAGCCATTGACTAAAACCAAGAAGAATAGTGTGAGAAACACTAATTATAATAGGAAAACCACATAATCAAGAATAAAATTTCACACTTAAGTTATTATCCTAGGTTATTCATGGTTATTTCTAAAACACTAAGATTGTGTTCTATGCTTAGAATTATCCTTAGGGTACTTACTAAGGCTTTCACATCGTAGTTTCTAAAGGTTGACTATACCTTTCCTCTGATACCGACTATAACGACCCATACTTTACATACATTGTTATTACGTCAAAATTGAAGCTCACTTATTACAACATATAACAAAACCAGGAAAGGACTGTATAGGTATAGTGTCTTTAGAAACTGGGAAACATAAACAACTGGTTCATAAAGCGTCTACACTGTCTCCCATTTATTTCATCATATCTATAGTCCCTTTTGGCATATCATAATTAATAAACTTCTTCCTGACCTAGGGAAAAAACATACAAAAGGGTGAGCTCAAATGCTCAGTAAGGGTAAAAAAAAGAAATATCAATCACATCATATTCATAGGAACACAACTTTTTGAAATCTTAACATGCAAAAGAGATCATAATTTCATCACATGGGATAAATCATAGCAGTGAAATGTAATCCCAATAATCATAACATAAAACATGAAACATTGTGGCATACACACATAATCCTAGAGAATCATTTCTTAGTTGTCAAGACTCATTTCCAAGACTATCTTAGCGGACAAAGTCCATATCTGAACCGAGTTCACTCCTCGTTCCCGTCCGGTTTCACTGAACCGGTTTAACCTGCTGTTCCAGTCATGTCTACCTCATGAGATATAAAATCTTTACCCAATGAATTGGAGAGAGATATAGGTCCCACCCATCTCATAATGATACCATTCTTATGTGTGCCACAAAATCATAAATCATACATCATTGCATAACCCATGTAATAAAAATGGGATTCTTAAAAATCGTGACATCATAAAATAATTTATATAAGATAAAGGAATTCATAAATATAATTCCATCACAAAAAAATCAAACAATGTAATAATAGGTATAGAAACAGAACCCTAAAATATCTTAGATTGAAAATAATTTTGATAAAACCCTTGAACTCCATTCTTGAGGAAAATGTCCTTTCTACTTCAAAAACATTTTCCTTTCATAACATGTCACAAAATTTTAAACTAAAAGAAGTTGATTAAAAATAAACTTGAAAACATGTAAAGGATGCTTCTTGGAAATAATGTTTTAAAAATCCATTCATGTCGTATAAGTTAAATAAACATTCTTCTCGTACTTTTGTTGGAAAAGTCAAAAAGTACCTCGTATGAAAAACGAAAAAAGATTCCTTTCATATCTTTTACTAAAAACTCACCGAAGGGTAAAATTGGATTTAAACAAATCTAGATGGATGTAAACAATACTACATATTGAGGAAACATGGATGTGGATGATAAAATACACCCCAGTAAATACCAAAGTATAAACAATCTCGGATAAAATGAGATTGTGATATTTTCTCTTACCTTAGGTCTGATTTGCTTCGTAAGTGTCCGAACCTCCTGTATAATGATATCAATAATGTCATTGACTTATTCCAGAATCATACCCATTCTTATGATATCATATATGGTTATATTCTTAGCTTATTATTAGTAATATTTCATTTCTACTTGTTATTCGGGTGTTTATTACTTTTTGTTCTTATGCACGTTTTGTCGAATAAATTCTTATTTTTCTTTATAGTTTATAGATACCTCATTTCCAGAATGGTATTAGTGTAATATATATCATATTCATTCATTCAATTCATTTATATAATCATTATTCAATGAAGATCATGTAGAAAGAGTCGCATCAAATCGTGAAGACGGTATTCCGTACGTACGCAGGAGCGATGATATCGTTCCCATGATCGTGGAATTATATTGGAGTGTATGTATACTATTTCAGAATAAATATCAATTTACAATAATCTTATATATTTATTCTTTACACCATTATACCCATCCATGTAAGGTGGTGGTGGAAAATAGATTACACCACGGCGTGGAGACGGTATTCCGTACGTACGCACACGTGGTGATTTCATTTTCCGTAGGATGGATAGATGGTGAAATACAGTTGTTTCATACTTATAATAACATATAATTATATTATTGATACTTATTTTATTACATCATGATGAAACAACTAAAGAAGAAGAAGTGTAAGAAGAAATAAAGATGAAAGAATTGGTAACGGGCATTACCTCTTCTTTGAAGCACTTCTTTGAGTCCTCATTTTAGGGCACTAAAATTGGTCTTTGAAGAAGACCAGGACTTCTAGGATGTCTCTAGGGAAGTGGAGAGAAGAAATTGGCAGGGTTTGGCCGAGCTTGAAGGCTCAAAGTGGTGTGAGGAAGAGAGGGAGGAGGTTCCCTTTTATAAGGGAGGAGAGGGGAACCTTTGGAAGAACTAAAAATATTATTTTATTATAAAGCCATATTTGGTTTTAAATAGCTCCTAATTGATTTATTTAAAAGATAAGGTGGGTATGGGTCTAAATAAACTCATCAAATATAATTTAGACAAGTTTAGGTTCATATATTAACCTTATCGTTTAGATTTAACATTAAGTTAAATAATTTTACTTTTACTGTGTCTTCTTGTGTTCTTACACTATAAGGTTAATAAACATTCTATAACAAGACAAAAGAACCACACGTTGTTTATTATTAATATATATAACTTTATATATGTCATTTGGCCAAACCTTATATTTTTAGGAATAAAATAACAATTAATAATTTAATATTGTTTTAAAAACTATTTTATGTCAATTTTGACACTATTTAGTAATTGATTTTTGTGAAAATTATAACAGAATGATTAGTTCAAAAGAAGTTAATTAACCCAATACTAACATGTCATATTAACCTATAAAATTAGTGGAATTCATAAAAAGTCTCAAATTACATTTATTTGGGTATTTATAACATCAATTATGTCAATATTTCATTAATAAGATAATTACTGCATCATCGTTGTGTCATAAATAAATTAAATTATTTAATGTTTAAAAATTATAAATAAAATTCAATTATGTCGGAAATCTTTTTAGATTTCTAAATAATATTTATAGTCGAATTTATCTTATGTATAACCCCATATTAAAAATGATTTACTTATTAAACTTTGATTTTAACTATTTTAACCCTTCATTAAGTAAATTGATTATAAATTTCCTAATCTAATTCAAGTGGGGATAAATGGTCATATTTTAATCCTAAGGTTGTTTTTGGTCGAATTACACTTATCCAATAAAATTAGGACATGTGTTCGGGTAATAATAATATCATTTTTACCCTTAATTACCCTATTTACTTTTAACCGTGGTAAAAAAAGTAAAAAGTTACTATTCACCAAATAATTTTTTTCATCTCACTGAACCACATTTTACATACTTACATCAACCGTGTCTCTCGGATTTTAGAAATTCCACTCACAGAAGGGGTAAAATTATGTTTTATGAAAAATTCAGTTTATTTAACTACCACTTAGTGGTTTCACTATTCATCAAAAATTGAAAGTTTTCAGAAAAATACCAAAATTTCACCCTAGGCTAATTTCGATATTCTGAATCCAAAAATGAAGTCCATTTTGAAAAATAAAATTTATAAAATTTCAAAAAGTGGTTATTACTATTCATAATGGCTAGTTTTAATAATATTTTAATATCATATCGTTGTTTAGTGAAACTCGGTATTGAGTACGACGCAAGCTATCGAGGAAGGTCGTGATTGTGTGTTAAGAAAGCCAATCTAGTGTTGTGTGTAGTGAAAGATTAATTTGATGATTTAAAAACAATATATTTCTCATAAAAGTCTCAGGCGTTACAAAAACACAATCCCCTGTTCTCATCATCACCACTATCTTGAAATAAATTTTTTTACTCAATGTGTAAGGACTAAATAATTCAAATAAAATAACCACCTTGTCATAGATTATAAATTCATTGATACAGTTAAATATTCCACTTTAGAAGATAACAAAACCTGACCTCCTCCATTGATTTTCTATTCTATTTCAAAATTATGGTATTCAGCTTAACATTTCATTATAATATAGGTAAACAAGTACTCATTGAGAATCTTAATATTAATAAATGATTTATTTGTCATACCTATTCAAGCCTAATTATGGGTGTATTTTTCTCAATCACTTATTATAGGGATGTCTCATGTTCTTATAATTGGATTATTCGTCAACTTGATTCTAAAACAGCAGCTAGTGCCCCAATAATCACCCATTTGGAATTCGTTTCATATTTCCCCTAGACATTAGAACCAGTCTAAAAAAATGCAATTCTAGCAGTGTTTTACAGGAAAAACTATAGCGAATAGACAATTCAATCATATTTCATATTTGACATAATGAAAATGATTAGAAACCTTATGAGGTATGATATATAAATTTTTAAGAGAAACCATAACATCCATGTTTAAAATGTACATTTTTCCCATTAGGAATTGTGTATTAATTCCAAAAAAAATCTTCTCTTAGGCCTCATAAGTGATATTTATATATTATTTCTCTTATTTTATTCTCAGAGTGAGTTATCTCTTAATCTATTTTGGATTTACAACATGTATGCACATTTTTATTTTTAAAAATAGATTTCCCAATTAGGAATATTATATTTTTAATTTCATATATTACTTGCTGGATAACTGGTTTATAAAAGTGGTCTCAAAAAATATAAAAACTAGTCTATACTATTATAAATCACTTCCCTTAATACCCTATGTTTAGAAAGGATATTTAGTTTCTTGTTTTTAGTTTTTAAATCACCACTACAATCAAAAAAAAATTATATCTGGTTCTCAGTGTTCTTATAACCACACAATAAAACCTCTAAAGTAGTCATATAAGCAAAATATATATGCAATTGGGCTCTAAATTCAACTTTAACCAATAGATATAAAATTTATATCTATTTACATAGATAATTAAATGATTTTGGAACATAATAACAAACTATATTACAATGAGAATAAACATATTCCATATAAAATAATTTTGAAATATGATGAAACTATTTTCAGTGCATTGGTCATGATCCTCTATACATTCTCTATGGTCCCAAGCCTTTTCATTCTCTGCATATAACCATTTAATGAATCTTATTTTATCTTATTTATAATCACTTCCCTCCCAAAATCCTTCCACCGTATTCAAATATTTATATACATATATATATTACATTGATTTCTTCTTAAACCAGATATGTTTCATTAGTTTTGATGATGTTCATCGGAATGGAAACATCACAGGATCCTATAGAAATGTCATACTTGAAACGAAATCCTTTTACACCCCACAAAACATATAAATTATCCAATATCTGCATGATAACATGAAAAAATAGCAGTAACCAACATTAATGTATATATATATTCATCTACACATGCTCCCCATTTTTCATCTAAGACACTAGTGTTGAAGAAAATGATTGATCTTGGTGACTAGTAAGTTTAGCAGGATCACATTATAGTTCAAACACTTCTTACTACTCCTTTCACTGCAAATGTACTGGCTCTAAATTCTGCATAGCACCCACAGTTTATGTTTCCTCAGTAGTTTTAAGTTCTTCTTTTTATTGATGGGTTGTCTTTCTAGGGGTTCCCAGGAGGGGGGTCTATATAGGAGTATTGTAGTACGGGGGTCCAGCAGTGGTCGTGTAAGGTGGGGTGGGGGGGTCTGGTAGGGGTTGTGCAAGGGGAGTGCAGGGGGGGCAACATGGGTAGTGTCGGGGGAGGGGTGCATGGGGCATGGGTGTGCGGGGGGGGGGGGGGGTTTCCATGGGGTGATTGACCAGGGGTGGTGGGGGAATAATATTAGGTTGGTGTTTGTCAAGGTGTGTGGGGGTGTTGTTCAGGGGGGGTCTGTCCAGTGGGAGGGGGGAGGTTCTATCCAGGGGGTGCTATCTAAGAGGTGGGGTGTCTTTCCATTTGGATGTCTGCCCAGGGGGTGGGGTGGGGGTGCTATCCAGGGGGGTCTGTCCAGGGGGTGGGGGTGTCAGTCTAGGGGGTGGGGTGGTGTTGTCTTGGTGGTGGGTTTGGGGGAGGGATTCAATCCAGTGTGGGGGTGGGGGTGCAAGGGGATCCATCATGAGGCACGGGGTTAGTAGTGGGGGTGTTCAGGTGGAAAATGGGTGTGAAATGTGGTGTTTGAAAGGGGACATGGGTGAAAGGGGTTTTAGGGGGTGTTCAATAGGGTTTGTGAAATGAGGGGGGAAGGGGTGTGTAGTGGGAGTGTGCTGATGTACATGCGGCTGTGTGCAAGGGGACCGAGTTGTTCAAGGTGGCGTACATGTGGGGCGGGTGAAAGGAGTGTGTAAGGGGCGTGCAAGTTGGGATGATATCTAGGGGTGTCTTCCTGGTAGTGTGGGTGGGGCAGGGTATGTCTAGTGGGTGCCTAGGAGGGGGGAGGGTGGGTTGTAGTGGGTTGTCTAGTAGGGGTGGTGAAAGGGGTGCACAGGTGTGCAAGGGGTGTTTGCAGGGGGATATTGGGGTTTGTAGTGAGGGATGAAACGGTGTGTAATAGGTGGGGGTGAAAGGGGGGATGTTCATGGGGGAGTGGTGCAAGGGGGAATGGGTGAAAAAGAGTGGTTAAAGGGCCATCACCGACATAATGAAGTTGGTTTTTTATGAAATGCGATGACCAATATCCTCATTTGGGAACGGCGGCTATAGATGTCGAGTGATTTAAACTTATTCCACAATTTTAACTGTGGCTATAGCCCTACAACCATGGTTTAAACCTTGGCTATTGTGTTTACCCTATATTCATGCCAATACCATCAACTGTTGAGTATACCGTGGATCTACCCTACAGCCACGATCTAAAACTATGGTTATAGCCTTTTTTCTAGTAGTGGGCTACTGAATCTTTGAAAGAGATTTCTCAACTTTTCTTCTATTTCGAGTTCCCTTATATTTTTTTTATTCCATAATAACTCGTCATCCATATTCATTGTTAATTCAAGTACCATAAATTAATTGTAATTTTATTAATCTAATGTAATATTTCATCATCATCCCTCTTTTCCTGTCCACTTATAGTAAAATTGAAAATAACATTTGAGATGTGTTAATTTATCACATTAAAGGAAGATGAGTTTTCTATTTCTATTATTATCTTCAAAAAGGGTAATGAAAACATTTTAATGGTTGAGGAAAGCCATTATATATTTATTTTATCTTATTAAATACTCTATAATCATTAACCACTAATAATGTTAAAATAATAATACAAAAAAGTTCATTATTCCCAAAATCTCAATGTTAATCCAAGAATTTATCATTTATATTTATCTAATAAGTCATCCTCATGGTATATAACCGAATTCATAATAGGATCATTTATATCTCTGTAATGTAATTAATAATATATATTAACAATTTTGGATGTTTGACCACATTTCAAAAGAAATCTGATTCATGAATACACGCAAAATAATCCTAAAAAGTAACAATGAAAATGTTTTCAAAACTATAAGATTCATCCTTTTAAACCCATCAAAAAGGGCATTAATAAATTTAATAAGTTAAGATTAAATCAAATTTATTTAGAAAAGGTTATTTAAATATTAATTAATAAATTCAATTGGGTTATTTATGAAAGTAAGATCATGTGAAGAACCCCATCAGACATAAGGTAAAAGGTTTCATCATCTCACATCCATTTTCATAAGATATTTTTTCTTCACTACTTATACATGTGTATGGTGTATGTATAATTCCCATTGATGATTAAAATAATGAATATATTTATTTTAATGATATTAAATGTATCATTTATTTATTATGAATTTTGTGGAATATGATTCCATTGATTACAGAGTTGTAATTATCTTCTACCGAAACCTCCATTTTCATCTGGGCAGCTCTTATTCTCTAGTTACTTCAATGAAATTATTATTTATTCAATTTTAATACTCAATAGTTATGGATTAATGTTCTATATATTTTTACCAATTATAATCCCTCTTTATTTTTTGGGGTGTTATGTGTTTCAATAGAATCTTTCAAAAATTCTTCAGATATGCATGCCCGATTCAATGAACTTCATGAAGTCTTATGTATTTTAACATTAACAATAAATTTTTTTTAAGACATATTTACCATTAAAAAATATGAAATTTTTATTTGAAAAATCTATTTTGTTTCCATTCTTTTTTTGTGAAAGTAAACATGACTTTTCAGATTGAAAACTCTTTTTAAATATTTTCACCTCAATAACATTTAATTTAAGCCTCAAATATAATTTAAATCAAGATAAATTGTATTTTCATGGATATAAATGTTTACAATATGATTTCATAAAAATTAAGTTATTTTTTAAAATTACTCTTCTTTCAAAAGTAAAACTATTTTTTTCATCTCACTATATCTCTTATGAGATAAATTCCATGTTCACACCTTACTTTTTACTTGTGTTGTATGAACTTACCTTTAGTATATCATATAAATATTTCATTTATTATAATTATAATCTATGGGATTATGAATTTAATGATTGAAGGTGCTATGGGAAACTTTGGAATGGTTATGTATCATTACCTCAAAAAAATTTCAATGGTCGCAATTGAAAGTATCTATATTTATGTCAACATCCTTTGAGGAATATGTATCCTCTACTCTATACGTGTATAGAGAAATAATATTGTTCTTGTACTAGATCTATATATAAATAATATTTTGTACTTGCTGGGAAGGGTGGGGCTTTCTATAGTGCCTCGTTGCATCGATAGGTCTTAGGAGACAATTTACTTAGTAATAAACCCTTTGAGTTTTTTCCCAAAATATTAGATGGGTGTATACCCAGAGACATAATCGATTTTCACGGTACAATGGTATCATGTTCCATATAAATTATGTCCAATTAATAGTAATTCGCATTATTCATTTTCAGTTAGTAATATCCATGAGATTATCTCTATGAAAAAATCAATGGATGCAGTTTCACTCTCTGTTTATTAATGGCGTGTGTTTTTCATTTATTCATTATACCATGTTCACTATGCGAATTTGTTTATGAGTCAGTTGCTTCCTCAATTTGTAATCCTTACTTTGAATTTGACCTCACCCCTCTCATTTGTTTACCTTTAATAGGTTATGCGGTGAGGGCCATTTTTTGAATTACCGTGGATTCATTTAATTAGTTTTTTTATGAAATGTATTTATTATCGTTCCCTTGGTTACATGGGTTACAGCTAGGTATCTAGCTTCTTCAAGTCTAATAAAATGATTATTATATTGGGATTTTATTCCTTGTAATCATGCCAATGTAAAAAATTAATGCACCATATACATGCCATAGGGGTCAGGGCGTTATATTTAATCCTTATTTTATCCTTACAACCTTAATTTACACTTTACTATGCCACTCCACATTCTACTGGAGTAACAAATTATTAACAATAAAAATGAATTAACCCTATTAAATAATTTATAAATAATTATTCTAATACTAAATATAATGTAATAAAATTTATTCTTAAAATTAAATATAATTTAAATTAATATAAATGTTAACAATTAACAATTTTTTCACAACAATGCCATTTTATTTATTAAATATATTTTGTACTCTATCATTGTAATTAATAATCATAAAATGAATTATAATATATATATATATATAGTTAAATTTAGATATTATGAGTTATATAGTTATTTGAAATTATGAAATCGAGTATTGTATATAAATTTTTTCTTTCGAAAAGACCAAAATGTTGCAAATAAATTTTATTGTTTTAATAGTATAATGAAATATTTAATTTATGTTAATGTCATGCCAAATATATATATTTTAATATATTATTATCCTCTCTTTAATGGTTTCATGTCAATATATCTAATGGATCCATGTATATCTAATTAATCAATATACAAATATAATTTTCCCAATTTACTTTTAATTCAAATGTTACATTTTGCAATACGATAAATAACCACCAAAAAATTGAAAAAATAATTATTTATTTTTTGATCTATTAAAATATCTACATTTTTTGAAATATTTTACAACTTATGAGTAGATATACATGAGGATATGATAGCCCTAGAAGAAAATAAGCATAAATACATCCAGATCATGGGTTTTTAAAAAATTATATTTCCTATTCCAGTTAAAATTAAAATATTTTTTTAGTGCTCAAATACATATTTGTTTTCAAAATATCACTTTTCTATTGATCTAGAACATTACCAAAAAATATATATCAATTTAAAAAATTCTTATTGTTTATTTCATTTAATTATATAATATTATTCTAAAATAAAATATTATGCTGCTGATTTAAGTTTAATATTCCAAGTAACTAGTATAACTAAATTTAATATAATAATAAAAATATATTCTTTTATTTTCTCACTACGTTAAAAATTTTTCCACTAAATATTATATCATTACTGAAAATAGATGATGGAACATTTGTCTCATTTAATATTAATTTTTCCGGGTCACCTCAATAATCTTATGATATATCCATGATACATTTTCCATGTAAGATTTTTTATTATTTTAAAAACATTCATATACTAATATAGATATTTTATAAATAATTACATCAAAAAGTCATCATGTTCTAGTTGGATGTACATTGTGTTAAATTAATATCAAAAATCAAACATGTACTTCTAAAAATTGAAACATGGAATGAGAGATTTAAACTAAACAAGTTTGGTTAATGCGATGATAAAAAGTCTACCACCCTAACATGATCAATAATATATATTTAGTTTATATAACTAGTGCACAAAGTTCCCTTATTCATAAATTTAATATACCAATCCATTTTTATACTCAAGTAAATATTTTATCCCAAATTTATATCTATATTCCTTTTATTTATAAAGTTCAGCATTTCACTTCCCCCAACATTTTTCTACATTAATATGCCCCATAATTATTTCACCCTTTGTAGTTTCTCTATGTGTAAAATGTTTTTTAACGAAATATGTATCTCTATATAAAACCCACTATGATTGAGTTCTTTGAACATTCTTATACACATTCTTTTGTCATTCTATATGAATAAATAAGTATGAATTAATATTTTTTAGAACTATGATAAAAAATAATAATTATTCCATATTTCATTGTTATTTATTATTATTTAAAATAATATATATATTTATAGATGAATTATATTTTTTATTTTCCACTTGTTTATGGTATAAAAGTAGTGCTAATGTTTTATGATATTTGAAACATATAACTTATTACATATCCATATCAAATATAAGAATATATTATCTCTATAGGATAAAAATTATACCATAACATCATATATCATTTACAATTAATTTATACATTTCATACTATACAATTACATTGAGAAATCATCATGAGTAAACAATGAATATAGATCCATTAGAAACTGGTGGGATTTTTTCCATTACATATCATGAAGCGAAATATGAAAAAAACATGGTTACCTAATTAAAATTTTTTATTGGTGTGTAAAATTGTTTTATAATTCACATTTACCATCAGATATTTATTATTAACATTGTGGAAATATCAATAACAAGATATATGTAGTGAAATATTAAACTTTCATTTGTCCACCATAATGTTTTTTAATGTTTTTTTACAAATTATTGGGTTTAATGTATTAATAGGGGATGGATTGATATGTTTATCATTTAGAATCTCACAAATTTTCCTTATGGATGGGGAATATATTAATTTACCAATTATTATAACATCATGTTCTTCATGGTTGATCGCTATAATACTTTTCACATTATTTTTTTGATCTATATTATCCTTTTCTACTTCAATATTCTTTTTATAGATTCATATTTCATTATTTAATTTAAAATTAAATGATTGTTTCTATTTCATTGTGATTTTAGTGTCTATCCATTTCATATCCATTTCATATCCATGATAATTTGATTTTAATCTATCTCTTTTATAATGTTACACAATATGTGGTGGTTAGAGTATTGGCTATTTTTTCCATTCAATTGATTGATATATATATATATAATTGACAAAAGAAATTTTTCAAATTAAATCATCTACATTGGGATATGTTCATCAAAATTTCATTTGATGTCATAAAATATGTTATATTAATTTACATATACATACTATTTATCCCCATATATATGTTACAACAATATTTTATAATTAATTTAAAATATCTTCACTCAGGAAATAATTCTATTAATTTTTTATATGTAATATTTATTTAAATTATATAGTCATTAAAGCCTTAATATTTTTATGGTAATACAACCCCAGACCATCATTGAAGAATCACTATATAACACAAACCTAAAACTATGAAAAGGTAGTGTAAAGATAGCTAAGATGGATGAATAGTTATTATTCTTCTTATAGAAACCTTCACTTTATTCTATCAATATAATTTTTTACTCCACCCTTCTTCAAATTTATAATGAAATCTAAAATCATATAAATTTATATTAGTTAGTAAATAATATAAATCAAATACACTGAAACATCAATTCTTCATGATAGATACTTTTATAGGAATTCCATTGACCACCTATTTTTATAATTGATGAATAAATATAACAATTCATGGGATTAAATTTTACATGGAGGATAAAACATTTTAGAAACATTTATTAAATATATATATATATGAGTGTATTTTCCCCATTATTAATGTATTTCACATATTTCTGCAATATACTTTTATGTATTCCTTGATGTTTTAATAATTATGATATCCATATTTAAATACTGAATAAATATATATATAATATCAAAAAATTCTATTCATTCATTTTATGAAGATAAATAAGACATTATTGTCTCATAAAAGAGTCAAAGAGAATTAAAAGTATTCATATAAAATATGGAAGGTAATAATTGTTGTTAAATACCTTTTAATATTATTATTATGATATCCAAATCGAATATATACCGTTTTGAAGTGCATATCCATCAATTTTTTATCATAGAAGATATTAATATGGATATGAGGATACTATTTTATGATATAAATATTATCAAGAATATTATAATTAGTTTAAAAATTCATTAACCAGTCCTTATCCACTTAAGAGATGACATCTGAATCATGTTCTATGTAAATTAGATATATAAAAATATTATATGTTAACATTATATTTATTGTTAAATTAATCCAATTTAGCGGGGATCATTCGTTCATGACATTTCTATATCAGAATAACACCATATATGTGATAAATTGAAATGAAAGCCTTATGATTTGGGTGATGAGCATAGAACACAATTAGTATTACAGAAGATAATACCATATAACTATCATTTCAACTATTTTATGTCTCCCATATAATATTTTATCCAATTAATCATCACTTCCTGTTTTTAGTACAATGATTTGTAAATATTTGAAATTTATTTTTCATATTCGAACATTTATATAGATGATCCTGGGATAATTTTTTCTATGCACTAATATTCACATATCATTGTAATTGATATGATCCATATGATGAGGGATAATATCAATGTGTAACACTAAATCAAATTAGAAAAGGAAAAATAAATACATAATTGTGATATATGAACCATGAAATCCTAATGAAATCAAAGTTACATTATTTAGGTATAATCATCACACCTTAAGGCGTATTCACAAATTACTCAATATTTAATACTTGATGTGATTTATGTATAATCACAGAAGACATGAATGAAAATATTAAATGAATATCCCTAGAATCTAATAATGCATTCATATTTAATGATTTAATATTAAGTTCACCATTCACTATTTTATTTTCAAGATCCATATTGGAAGTAGTGATTGGTTAATATTATCCATTAAACCATAGTTGTGGAAATTTTACACACTAATATTCCTCCATATACTTTAGATTAGTTCATTGGTATATAACATACTGTATAAAATTGAAGAATTAATATATTGTTTCAGAATTAGGTGTAATATTCCTTGAATATATGTATTTTACCACACCATTTATGATTCATTAACAAGAATGTACTTCATGGACTACATATTGAATTTGAAAACATTTTCTCATTCTATTAATAATACAACACAAGATAAATGTCCCAAATTTTGGAATTTTCAGAATTAGAATCATTCTCTTTCAATGAACATTATATCCGGATATTCAATGAAAAAAATACCATTCAATTTGAAAATTTATCATGGTATAAATTATGTATATATTATCCACATAAATTGTAGTCTATATTAAAAATAATTATCTAAATGTTATGTCTCCTATCACTAATAGCCTTTACAGATAAGGTTTCTAGAAACTAGAATATTGACCATTTTCACATTTGAAATTAATGTGGGTGTGGAAATATTTATACAATTACTTTTTTTATAGTCCATTCATTTTATGAATTAAATATAATTTTTTACATATGATTCATGATAGATATTCCCTTTGGTATGCATCACCAATAAAATAAATATTATCTAAATGTACATTTTTATTTTCCAATAATTATTGAATAAGTAGTATATTGTATGTAATTATTATGCTTTGAATAAAATTTATTCTATTAAACATTCAAGAAAATGATGGATGTTACTATCTTTTATGGAATCAATATTTTGTTATTCTATCATTGGTGTATTTGGTATTTCTATAAAGTCAATATTTTTCCATGTAAATTATCAAATCCCATCCCCCAAGGCCCATGATATGACTAACCCATATCCACCACCCTTACGACGGGGGCATGAGACTAGCGAAGAGTTGGCATATCCCAAAAAAATGAAGGAATTTTTTTAAGTATATGTACAAACACACACATGAATCTAAGAGACATAGGCCGGAAGGTGAAAACACTAAGTAAAAAAATCAAGGTATGACAGCAGAAAACTTATGTTTAAAAAGGCCATAATACAAGCCTAAATGAAACAAAATATTAAAATTTCAAGTATATGGAACTCCTCCATACAATACCCCACTTGGAGGTTATGTAAAAAAGATTGACTGAAGCTGGAAATACACATCTCATCAGTCAGTCAGTCTAAGCACCAACAGGCCCCAGTCCACCAAGGACTCCATTAAAGCATCGATCATCTGAATAGGACAGGACATGTGCGTCTGATTCCCATGCATGTGTGATTAAAACAATACTTAGTAGGGACCCAAGAAAAAAGGTATACCTCAATGAAATACACATAGTATACTACTAGAGAGGTAATGGAGTTTATTCTATTAGAAGTAAAACCAAGAGAGTCACAAGAGTCATTTGAAAAATGATTAAATATAATGTTTGAAAAGAAACACTTTCACTTGTAAATTCTTAACATCTTGTACTGTTCATACACTCATCCTTGATGCGTAAAATAGGCCTTCTAGGGCACCATGAACTACTCATCAATTATGCCTGCTGGGGAAACTAGACCCACACATCACATAGTCTTGCAGGGGAACATAGACCCTCTCAACATGTATGCCTGATGGGGAACCAAAACCTACATGTCACTTAGACAAGTCGGGGAAACTAGACCCAGTTGTCGCAATCTTCTCGTAACATATAGTCATAGTATTACTACCAATAGAATGCTGGATTCTAGGAGAATATACTACTCGAGCCATCGGTCATATCCAAACTTCCACGTAAACCCACATAGAGTATATCATAAGGATCGCCTCATCACGAGGGTCCCAATGCCTCAAATTGATCGTCAATCAGACGTACAGTTTGGTGGTTATATGGCTTTTAGTTAAAATGGATGGCTGGGGTCCAGACACGGTCCGACCAACCCGAACCTATCTATCGAAACACAAGGGCCTGCTAGACCCTACCCATTAGGCAAGAAGTCCAACTCACCTGGCTGCATGGTGGCCTGATCGTTGAGCAGCCTGGTCTACGCAGGTGGGCCAGTTATTACTTAGTCGGGCAGCACAGTGGCCCGGTCATCCCATACTGCCCAGCCTGTGTTGGCCGGATGGTTCTATCCCGATGGATTGCGGTGAGTTCCGCTTCTGTCTAAGCATCGTGGTACATAATTTAGTGTCACCATGTCTTTTCTCTATTGTATTACTATGGTCTAGCTAGACCACAGTCCTTCCCTGCGAGATGCAGCCAGAAGCTTCATCTTCCACCACCGTCACTAGACGCCTACCAGTGGATTCTGATCGCCACCCATTGTGATTCTGCTGGCCTCTTTCTCCACAACATGCCTTTGTATTGCACTCCCTACTGCACGAGGCCACATTAATGCCAACGGATGCTTCCACAGGACACCAGACTCGCACCGGTTGTCCATTTATTGATCCATAATTCATGTTGTTGTCCTCTGATCACCACCTCCACATCCATATGACTCAGGTCATATTTTCATCGATTCAGGGGTCCGACCATGTTCGGAACCTCCTGACAAGAATCTGCCGTGACCAAGAGGGTCCATTGGTGATGAATGTGAAGAGGAAGAGTGAATAGATCGGACAACTAGAGAAACACACATTGGCCTTGTTCATTAGGAAATCATTCATTCTATTGGAAATGAATGGGGGAGACATTCAAATGGATTCCATTATATAAGAACTTATTTAATACTCACATATCAAAATTTCATTTCTATAATGAAGATCAATCTGTCGGCCAATTTTATTGTGAATTGACCCACATTATCAATTGGAAAGTAAGAATGGGAGATGGGAAGCAAAACAGAAAACAAAACCCCTTTCCAAGTATTAGATTGATTACAGATAAAAGGTGAATCATGCAATCAACATTCAACAATTCACCAACGTTTGATGTGAATCTATACGTTTATCTGTTGTCATTCGTCACTAGTCACCAATATTTTATCACCAATGAATTTTCTCCATGGATCATAGAAAACTCCATGATCCTCTCTAGATCCCAGATATTTTTTAATCAACCAAATGAAGGAAAAACATTTCAATGTTTTCATTACACTGTTTTATTTATGAAATGAAATAGAATTTTTGTTATGTTTGTGTTGCAGCGTTGTTTTACTATTTCATTTCATAATTGAAATATTTGGCTCGACATTTCATTCCAGGGAAACAATTTTGAATAAAATAAACTTTCTTATGTTTATTTTGTTTTATTTTAAATGAAAAAACAAATTAAATTTATCTATTGACTAGTGCTGGTCATGGTTAGGCATCATATAAAGAGAGTAAACCCTAGAAAGCTCAATGATACTCTCGTATTTCTAATTTGAGCTAGCATTTATGATTTATAGGATTTGAATATAAAATAATTTTTATTTAATTATTTTATTATCCGTCACACCCCAAAATCTACTTACCATAGTTGGCCCAGAATGACCAATGTTAGGCTCCACCTAATGAAAGAACGACCTCACGAGATCAACAATGGTATAATATGTTTAATCTATGTCACTATTCATGAGTAATAAGGATCTGAAAAATAAAATAATTTTATTTAATAATTTTATTCAGAGTTATTTAATTTTATAATTTTCTCACTAGAGGCTCGCGCTAACTAATGTGCAGTCACGCCTAGGGTAAAACCGCCATTCTAAATGCAACAATGCGCTCATAAAATTTTTACCTAATAAAATATTAAAACAAATCAATTATATAAATAAATTCTATACATTATTTTGATGAAAAAGTTTATTTTATTTAAAATTACCTATTTTTAACCATTCATCAAAACCTAAAACTTATCATAAAAATACAAAAAGTTCAAAAAAGTAAATTTTTAAATTAATAAAACAAAAAATAAGGTTAATTATTAATATAAATAATAAAATTTTGTAAAAAGTTATATTTTAAAAGGGTTCTCCATTAAAATCCTGAAAATGTCCTCTTTAGATAAATAATTCTTTTGAGCGTAACATTGGATTTATTCTTATCGATTTTCTAGAAAACACATATGATAAATGATAAAATATAAATTTATTATATTATAATTATATTTGATTAATATAAATAAACATGCATGATTTGTTTATTTAATGGTATAAAACTCAATTGTAAACATAAAAATTATTATTTAGAATAAAATTCTATTATTTACAATTTTTAACATACATATATAATTATTTGATGAAATATTTA
This sequence comes from Viscum album, assembly GCA_963277665.1. Lineage (NCBI taxonomy): Eukaryota > Viridiplantae > Streptophyta > Magnoliopsida > Santalales > Viscaceae > Viscum > Viscum album. The sequence goes on from OY728137.1 coordinate 2,051,587,913, forward strand.
TGTTTAGAAAATAATTTAACAATTAATTTAATAATTTTTATACATGAAATTATAAAAATTTGGTTATAAATATATTGATTAGATAAGTATAAAAAATTTACTTTTCATAGAAACTGTGTGAAATATATAACATAATATAAGACAGTGTTGTATTTAACTCATGACATAAAAGAAGGAGAAAAATATAACTCATACAAATGTCAAGTTTTTAAATTTTACACCCCAAAAAATGAATTTATCCTTCAAATATTTATAGGTTATAAATGATTTAAAAAAATATATTTATTTCATTGAAACCCAAAATGTAAGAATAAATACTAAAACATTATTTTTAAAGGGGAATGTTTGAATCTTAATAGTTACCAAATATAACTAATAATTATCCTTTTACATAGGGGAACATAGTTGGTAAGAGAAAATGTGGGCATGTAAAAGAAATATAACTATAATGTTCCAATATAGAGTGATAGGAAATGTGTTCAAGAGTAAGTTAACAATCATGAGGCTATAAATATGGGATGATCTGAGTGACCATTTGATTCATTGAAAAAGACAATACTAGGACAAATAATTTGGTTTCACAATCTTTTCTCTAGATATGAAGAATTTTAAATTAGATGAAATAAATTACTGATATCATCACATTTCAAAAGAATAATAAAATACCTTCATCGTGCCTTTATAAGTGTCAATTTCATCTTTCTTCAAAGAAATAATGGTAAATTTTTTATTCCTGAAAAATTAGAAGACAATGAAATCCATAGTAGAATAGATTATACCATATTTCATAATATCATGTAAAAAGGGTTTACAATGGTTATCCAAATTTCAATAATCCATATATGGAGAGATAATACATTAACATCTAAACCATCACCGAAATTTAAACATAATAACTTTCAAAAGGCATAACTTTATGATAATTCTAAAAGATTAAAATCTGAAACATTCAAAAGATGGAAAATATCAATCAAAAATGACCTCATTAAAAATATCCAAACAACCTAATGTAGCTCATTATTGTCACATAACAAACATATGAATACCATTATCTTTTATTATCTTTAATCATGGTAATAACTTAATTACCATAAAACTCTTTTGAAAATGTGAATTATTTCAAAAAATAACACATTTTTCATACCATAAATCAAAATATTAAATCCTTAAACCACATTTTCATCATAATACTAAATAGTTATAAGGTAATAAACAATATATCTTTTATCTAGAACACAATAAAATATATATTTATCCAATTATTATCCTACCATTATACACATATTAATGGTTATCATTCCAACAATCACGTGTTATCTGAAAATATCACCTTACCACCTTATTTACTTATTATGTTTTCTGTAATCATTCAACATATTATTTAAAATTACTAATAAAATACTGAATTGGACAATCATTTGTTATTTTAACATTCTATATTACCATAAATATATGTCTACCACAGTATTTGTGAAAAAACATTCAATCATTTAACCAGATCATTGTCAAACTCCACATTTCCAATAGCGATCTCATAAGATTTCCATTTATCTTTGTATTTAAGTGTTTACTAATTTCTATCATCAACATTAACCCCTGTATTTAAGAACTAATTATCATAATTAAAAATTGATATACACTTCAACAATTTAATTGTGGGAGGTGAAATATAAGTATCCTTCTTTCTATTCAAATAATTCGCCAAATTTTTTCCATCACTTCAGTAGTCAAATTCATGGTGACTTTCTTTACCACACTTTAAAAAACTACCACTCCCCTTATGATAATTTCTACCATGTTTCAACCCACAATTAGACCATAAAAGAAAGATCTTCTTCAATTATAGATGGTTTTTAGAGGGTTTATGATATCCACCTTCTATTTCTAGTCAATATCATGATATTTATATTTAAATCCAAAGTCCATTTTCACCCTACTATAAAAACATAGAATCTCATCCATGATACTGAAGTATCTTTTGGATATTTCTCTTCAAAAACTTGGTTTCAATCCATTGAAGAATCAATAAACCTAAAATTAAATGTAGTTTATAATACCAAAATCATATATCTCTTTTATATGAAACTAGCCATGTAGGTACCAACAAACTAATCATTCATTTAAGTTATATCAAGGAACTCTATATACATCTATGTATGAAGAACATACATAAAGTACTTATTGAATAATATATTATTTAACTCATCCCAATTAATTAATTAAATTTCATATATATATGTCACATTATTTATTATTAGAGTCCACCATAAGTACAATTTAACTTGAAAATGAAAAATAAAAAAAATGAATTTTTCATGTCCCAACCATGAGAGGTCATAAAATATATTTTAAGTTGTACCAATCCATTGTTCGGAAATAACTAGGTCAAAATACCCACTAAAAATGGGGACATTTTCTCATAAAGGATTCCATAGAAATTATTTCCCTCCCCTTATCATTTGGAATTCCACGATGACTCTGAGCTTATGTGAGTATGGCGATATGGTTTTTCATTCTAGCCCCCAATACATTTTGTTTCTTTGGTGGACATTAATTTCATTTTCCTTTTTATTCATCATTAACATAGTTATTTTATGTTCTATCCAATTTATAAAAAATAGTATAATTGTAGAGACCATATTTATAGTGGGAAAATCACAAAATTTATTGAATGTACTATCAATCTATAACATATAATATTTAATCTGAGGGTTTTAACAATTGTTACAAATATTAATGGATTATATCCTACATGTAGAGATATCATTAGATATATCCCTAGAAATATCCTTATAAATATCTCTTAGGATCTCAATAATTATTCTCATCCTAGTTTACAATGGTTGGCTATCCCTTTTTTTATGCCCATTATAATTACCCATTCATAATATACATTGACATTACATAATTTTTTCAGAACATTTCATACATTTCACAAACACACAACAAAATACCATTTAAATTTAGTGACTTTAAAAAATTTGTTCATAACACATCTACTTATTCTCCCACATATTTCATCATTACTAGAACACTTTTGACACATCAGACATTATACATTTATTTTTATCATGGGGGATAGAATCATAAAAACGGGTGATATTAGATATACAGTATGGGTGAAAAATAGATATATTAATAATAGCACTATCATAAGGAATAAGAACATAAAGAACATTTGAAAATTATATGTGGTTTTTTAATGAAAATGATATCATGAGTTGGAATAAATAAAATATGTTCATACATAATAAAATAACATATTCTATGTGATCATAATATAGGACATGAAATTTTCAAATATACATTTAAATATAAAATGACTTCTATAGTATTCAATTAATCACATAAAAGGGTATCATCGTAGTATAAGTTCACTCCCCATACGATCTTGGTTGTCGTGGTTCACTCACATGACCATCTTAGTAGTCAATGATCAGTCCCAAGACTATATTAGCGGAAAAAGTCATTTACTAAACTGAGTTCACTCCCCATTATACACATATCTATAGCATGTGATATAAATCATTAATTAGTGAATTGGAGGTAGAAATAAGTCCCACCCATCACGTAATAAATCCATACCTATGAGTTCAATAATATCATATACAATCCATCTTATCCAAACCCATGGTATGAAACAACGTTCATAATAATTTCAGCAGAACATGACTAATCTAAAAGAACTGTATTTCCTAAAAATAAATCAATATAAATAATAAAATATTTAGAGATATAAAAATAATAGTATTATTGGATCATATCTCCACTATGTCATGAGTATCACAATCAAATTTCATCTTAGATGGAAAATAATTTTGTAATATTTTTTTAATACATTTATTGTTGGAAATATCATTACTTATTTGAAAAATGATTTTAAAATCATAAAATATTTATTATACATTTTTCAATTTAAATATCATTGAAAAAATATATTTTATTCTTCGAAACTATTTTAAACTTATTTTAAATCCATTTTATTTAAATTTCATATAATATCATTTATATAACTATTGAATCATTTTAGGAAACTTTGTTTTGATGAAACACTGACTTCGGATTGAAGAGATAATAACATTACATGAAGCCTAAAATATTAGGAAAATAATTATATTCAGGATTTAAAATGAAAAATATGTGTATATACAACTCCTATAGGAATATATTTTCATAACATAACATGTTTCTCAAAGAAGGAAAATTGAGATAGAATTACCTTACCGATTTGGTAAATGTTGAACCGTAAACCCTATAGAAGAATTAAATAAAATGAAATATTTAATATCTTTAAAGAAATTTAATTCGTTATATAACAGGTCATAGGGAAATATATTCACAATAAAAATAATATTTTGCAAATATCGAATATATATCCTAGAAATAATTTGAGACGATAAATCCCTTAACATATATCAGGACTCTCTTCGTCGTCTTGAAAACCTCATATATAATAAATATATGATTATAAAAAATATTTCACATAACTATATTCATTTATTTAATACCATAGAGTTTTTTCTTATGACTATATGTGACACTTTTATTAATAATTCATATTTTATGTTATGTTTTTGGTAATAATGACTTTTTCACTTGTACATATTTCAAATTTTTATTGTCGGTCATCATACATAGATCATGATTTTTGTATGTGTAGAATTATAAGAATGATATAAATATCATATATATTCATTATAAATTTAAATATGGGTATTAATTAAATATATAAATATAAAATAAAATACACAATTCATTGAGATAGTAGACCATACATTTGGATGAATGTTTCTTCTATTTCATGTTTTATTGAACGAATGAAAGTAAATGAAATATAGGTTTTTATATATATAATTTTACTAAAATCTAAATTTTATGTAATATATATCATATAAATTCACTAAACACATCCATAATACATTCAATGTAATATGTGATCTGATGCGATCACATAGAGGAGGCGGTAGTCCACAGATCCACACCAATGTTATCATATTTACAAAAAATGTAATTCATGTAGGTATGTTTTATAAAACAATTAAAGAATAATAAATACATCATAAATATAATAGATATCATATAAAAATAGTTTCCAACATCATTCCTAATAATGATAGGTGGTAATGGAAATATGATGAACATTGTTTTGTGAGGCGGTAGTTCGTCGTACCCGAGAATGGTACGTTTGTTAGCCCTTAAATGGAAGTTTGTTCAAGTGTATGTAGAACAATTAGAATAAAAAATCGCAGTAAATTGAGGATTATGATTTTATTATATAATCATGAAATAAAAATAATTTATTTTGATAATGGAATAAATAAAATGAAAGCATTCATGGATGAACATTCTCACTTCTTTCGGTGTCTCTATTTGATTTTCATAAAATGACATCATTTGTTGGATTTAACCCCTAATTAAAGATTACATTTTGAATAGTGGGATTTTTTGAGGGGATTTAGATATATTTTTTGTGATCCAAATAAATTCATATGTGCGAAGAGAAGAGAAAGAGAGGATCCATTTTATAAGTGAGTGGAACGGAAGGTTTTGAATTTCTAAATAGATATATTTATAATTATATTCAATATCAATAAAATTCATCCAAATTTAAGTTTATTCTAATATAATATTTTATATGGTTGTAATATCATAAGACAATATATTTTATACATGTTTTCATGCAATTTTATATCTTATCATGTTGATTAACACTTAGTTAATGCATTTTAATAATATCTATATAAAAGTATTTTTAATGTTGACATAATGTAATTTTTTCATATAAAGTGTCAATTGAACAATATATAGGAAATTTTATATATATTAGTTTATTTAATATATCATTTTTCTTATTTAAAATCTTTATGATTCTAAAATAATTTTTTAAATTTTTATTTTCATAAAATATCATAAGTGTCGATTTTGACACTCTTAGTAACATTGACTTTAACAAAATCAAACCAATAAGATTAATAAAATTTTTTTTATGAAGCCCTAAATTGTCATATTACTGTACAAAATTATTGGATCATGTTAATTATATATATTTATATGTATTTTAAAACTTATAATATCGTTCATTCATTGATTGATTAATTTTATAATTACAGAATCATCATTGTGTAATTATTTTTGAATATTATTTAATTATTAAAAATTAAAAATAATATTCCCTAATGTAGATAAATTTTTTATATTTCATAATAATTATATGGTATAAAATATCTTTTATTTAACCACATATTAAAAAAATTTCACATAATAAATGTAAGAGCGTGACATATTTTCATGCCCTTTTAGTTTAAAAATATTTAATTCATCCTCATATAAACCTATCCATTAAATTATTAAATATAGATATGTTTGTTTTCAGAGTCTAATTATATTTGTCTAATAAAATTTTATAATGCTTTAGGATATTTTTCTAATATTTGTAATATTAGTTTATCTGCAATTACCCGATTTACCCTTAACTGTTGTAATAAATTGTACTATTGTTACTCATCATATTGTACAAACATAAGTGTGAAATTTTTAATAAATTTTTAACTTTGGATTATAAAAATAAAGTTAATTATTATTAATTAAAAAAATATAATTTTATAATATAAATTTCAAAATAATTTTTTTGGGAGAAAGAGAAAACATGTTCATAAAGTTCAATGTGAAAAATATTGAAATATTTTTATATAAAATTTCCATGTGAAATTGATTCCAATGGTATTAATTGGATTAAATGATAAAATTTAATATAATTATAATTTAAAACCAATATAATATAATATTAAACACTGTTAAATATTTTTAATGAAAAATATTTTCTCAAATAAAATTTAGTATTTTTGTTGATTCATCAAAACATGAAACTTATCAGAAAAATACTGAAAATGTAACAGAAGTAAATCTTGACATCTGGAATAAAAAATATTATTTTTACATATAGTAATTATAATTATATAAAAAATATGATTTAAAATATGTTCTCCATTAAAAGGTGGAAAACTGTCTTTTTAAGAATAAAACATCTTTTATGAATCAAATTTTATTTGTTTTTATATCAGGTATAGAAAACACATAATTTGTATGTTAAAATTTTATTTTAATATATAATAAATAAATATAAATAATTAATTAAATAAGAGTTATTTTTTATTTATTGGTATAAATCACACTTGTGCATATTTTAATTTTTTTTAAAAAAACATTTTATTTGTTTTTTAAAAAATATAAATTAATTTATAATTAGTTAGTCAATGAATTATGATTAAATTATAATTAAAAAATTCAGTTATTCCAATTAATACAAACCCTTATAACGTTAGGTTATAATTTTTTAGATATGTATGATAACAAAATTGTGTTCCCTAGAAACTAAATGTTGCATACAACACAAGCTAAGCATGTGTTGCGCATAATATAGAACATCAAAGAAGAGAAAAAAGTATAATTCCTAAATATATAAGGTTCCTACAAACACAGAATGAAATGATATTCCCTTATAAAAAAATTTTGTTATCATTTCATAATGTCCTCACTCTGTGGCCCATTCTATTAAATTGTATCGGTCACCCAAAAATTTCCATATTGAGATTTACATTGTATAATGGATGATAAAAAGAAATCTATGATAAAAACCAATGTTACAATGTTCTAAATACAACTAATATATTGAATCAAGAACCAAATTTCTATGATATTACCTCCCATCAAGATAATATTTTGTCTGCATCCATAGTCATTCACACCTATCCTTATATAGATATCATATATTTCCCTATAAAACAATGTTAGGCCCTAGAAAAAAAATCCAATTAGAATACTAATTAATGGAAAATAACATTATTCAAAATATCCTTATAATGGAAGAATAAATGAAACAATTATATTTAATTATATCATTAATATATGTTCTAAAAAATATGTTTTATATTTCATGAATAAGTGATGAAAATCAAGGGATAAAATTATGATGTAATGAAACAATGTGACATAAATATTCAACAATTAATAATAATAATAAATGACTAATGAATCATCATGAATAGAAAACATACCCTATGAAATATAAATTATAAAATAAAATTTTTGAACCATATTAGTAATTGATTGGAATAAGAAAATTTCATAGGAATACAATCTCATAATATTTTTCAACGCTCACTTATAAGTCCACCTATACTATATAGAAGAATAATAATTTATCTTTTAAATTCATATGATAATGAAAACTTTTAACTGAATTATATGGAAGTGATATTTTTTTTAACATAGATGACATCATTTTCTCAATACGTAGCATAATTTTTGCAGGACATATAATGATTTATCTAATAATTTTTTTGGATATTTAATATTAGGGTAACCCATCCGAGAATAATAATATAATCAAATAATCACCTCATGATATAAATACTTATTAAAAAATTCATTAAACTATGAAGTTAAATTTGGAAGCTAAATTTTTTCATAATATATCACATTATACATAATTAAGAATTCAATATTGTGAAACATAAAATTATATCACCTAAATGAAACATGTAATAACATAAATTTTAAGTGGTAATAAATTAATGATATGTATTTTTCATATATCGTGGATCACAAAATAGAAATATGAAAAATGTATAACAAATCATCAAAATAGATTTCCTTTAAATTTTATAGACCTTGTCAAAAACAAATATTACATATTAATTTATAATAAAAAATAAAAAATGATTTATAATTTTTTTCATAGTATTCATCCTCATATAGGAGTGGGAGAATAATTTATTATTTAAATAGATGAAATATTTAGAGAATGGATTAGTCTTTTTTCAAATGTGCATGAATTATGTTTTTATCATTTTCATTAAATTAGGAAAATACATATATCAATGGAAGTGATATAAAATATTATTATCATAATTTTTAATGTGTTATAAAATATTATTTTAAAAATATGAATTTATGTTTGAATATAAATAAGGACATAGTTATTGTATGAATGAGAAAATATTTTTTATAGAAATACCCAAAATATATAGTTGTATTTTTATATTACAATAATATATTTATTAATTAAGGATAAATTGAAAAAGTGATCCCTTCAACAAAATTCATATTTTAAAAATGATAAAATATAGTATGATATAGGAAAGAGTCTAATATATCATAATTTTTTTGAAGAGATTACCATTAGAATGTTTATTACTAAATGAATAAATATTGATTCCTTAAAACCATTACCTATGATAAATAATTTTGTAGAAATAAAGTATCATATTTTATAATCATTTATCATTTTTAGTTCATATAATTACCTTATTATGATTAAATTTATATAATCCCATTAATCAATATTTTATACTAATCATTTTATTTAATACTTTTAAAGTTGTTTTTAATAATTCATGGGCAATTGTTCAATTTATTCCATAGTTTTTTTGGATGGACATTAATTCCCTAAATCATGATGATAAATTTATAACAATCTAAATGATAATTGATATCAAAGAATTTTTTCAAAAGAAATTATATTCCCATGGTTTATTTAATACTTCCATTGAAATTGTTTAGGAAAGAATAGTAAGATATTTCATCATTTTTGGATCTATAACTGATTAAAAGGATTATTATAATTACTATTAAATGTTATTATTTAAGATAATATTATATAATTTAAAAATATTAAACAATATAAAATTACTCATATGAGAATAATTTTGTATTCTATATTCACATTAAATGAAAATATTATACCTTACATAATAACTGTTTCTAACCCAAATGGTTACATAATATAATTAAATAAGAGATTATTTTTTTGGTCATAATAAAATTAGTATTACATAATAAATATAGATTTTCTATATTATATTATTTTTATAATGTTTATTTGTGAATCATATTAATGATTATTAAAAATAATAACATATAACAAGTTTGGTAAACTATTCTATATAATATTGAAATCCATTTGAATGTTTCTTAATTTTGAAGGATTTGATGTACTTTATGATAGCAGGGGATTATTAATCTTGGAATGTATTTATAGGGAGGAAAAATTGGTCAATTTATATGAGTATTTTAAATGATTGTTTTTATTTATGTTTATAGTAGAGGGGATCCATTTAATGTTGAATTTGAGTAAAATATGCTGATTTTCTGGTTTCATTATGAATAAGGATAGGCATTTATCACTGTAAATTTGTAATTTATGAAAAATATTAACAATATTCAATGAATTAACCAATACACATAATATATAGAACATTTATATAGATTGGTTTTGTAATTACCTCTTACTTTTAACCTATCAATCGTTTTTCCATTAACATGGAATCCTAAAATTTATTATTCTATTTTATTTTTTATAATGAAAATGAAATTTAAAATGAAATTTAATTTTAACATGATGATTGAAAACGAATTTATATTGTTATTTATATGGCCTGTAATATTTTATTAATATAATTATTTAAATGTTTTGTAATTAATTTTTACTGTGTGAATAAAATAATAAGAAATATATGTATGCCTATATATCTGATAAAATAGAATATACTTTTCAACCAATTTATTTTCCATTTATCTTATTGATTACATATTTAATAAATATATATTACATGAAATATTTATTATTAGTAATATATTTTTGATCTATATATAAATGTACGTTCCCATATATATTTGATATATATACCCAATGATAATACTTCATATGACCATATAAAAAATATATTAGATTTTTTCATATAAAAAATATTTCATATGTCTATATAAAAATTCATCATATTCCAATAATTTACATGTATATAAATAATTTTTTTTATCTATATCATTTGTTATAACTGTTGGTATTATTTTCCAGGGTGTATGTATGGATGAATACATGATGATCAAAATATTTTTATTTACTTGTATTTTTATTTCTGTTGTAATTTTTTAAATTATGATTCTTTAAGGATTTTTCTAATTTACTTTTTCCTTTTAAATTTTATATTGTAGTATGAAAACATAATTAAATTCAACATTATTCATTTTAGAATTTCCTTTTATATAAGCATTGGTATTGAAAAATTATTATATATTAAATGTAATTCCACCATAATTTTTTGAGTTTTTGTAGTTCCTTTAATCCTAAATAATTATTCATTAAAATACTAAAAATAATTAAAATAAAATCATTAAAATGAAATATTCATGGTGAAGCTACCACATTTTATCAGACATTTTGTCATAATTATTTATCAGTATATTCAAGAAAAGAAAACATTATTCTTAATGTATCATGATCTTCCAATAAAAATAACTGAACTACAATAAAAAAAATCTAGAATTTATTCATGTAACATTGATTAAGGATCCAACCTTATTTATATTGAAAAATATATATTATCTAACATTATGAAAAAAATTTGAAATATATGTTCTCTTGATTTTAATATAAAATGGGATAAATTATAATTATATATAATTTAAATTATTCTCCTTACCACAACACTTATTTTATGGAATCTTCAATAAAATCGATTATAATAGAAAATATTTATGTATGCACGTATTATATATTGTGGATTTAATTAAATATATTTTTTATGTGTTATTATCCTATAACATAGTTTTAATGTCTCAAAATAGCATGAACATTATACTGTGAATTTCCCGTGGATACGAAATATTATAGGACAGTCAATGGTGATTCGAAATCTTGTGGTGGCTTCTTGGCCCTTTTGGTTTGACTATAAATTGTGAAATAGATTTGTATGCTTTTTTGGATGGAGTTTTGTGATGATTATTCTACTATGTTAAATAAGATATGTTACCATGAACTGAAGACAGTGTGTTGTTTGGCATTTTTCATTATGGTCTTCTTTATCACTACATGATGCTCTGAATTTCCTAGAGGGGGAATGGAGGATGGGGTGGTGTCTTAGGAAAATATCCTTGAAAACATTGGTAGAAGGGGCTCACCCACTATTATATTAGGCATTGTTTTGATAAATTTTTAAACATATGGGTTCTAGAGAGTGGTGTATGGATATAAATTAATATTAAATAATCTATACGGAATCGACGACACCACTTTTATGTCCATGGTGGAAGTAAAATTGATTTTTAATTATTGTGAAAGAAGATCTCATGTTGGGGATTTGAAACCCATGTTGGCCAGATCCATCATGGGTGTTATATTTATTTATCATGTTATGGTGTTGTATACTTGGATTTTATAATAAATTATATATATTTTTTCCTTTTTTCAATTAATATGTTCTTCATATATTTTATAGGTTCTTTATAGAACAATCCCTCTGTCAATAATAAAACCATTTTGAGACGCAACTCAATTGATCTTTATAGAAAATCTTATGGAAAATTTAGGCGTATCCTCTCTTTTATTTTCCACATTGTCCACTTCTTCTCTTTTTTCCTTTTTTCCAGGGTAATAATGTGGTGGGTGTTCCCCTATTTTTGTTTTGGTTAATAATTTTTCTATCTAATCATAGTAATCATTTTTTGAATTCATCAACATTAGTGTTGGTTGACCTTTGGTTTCATGAGATTCTTCCTTAATGTTTTGCTGAGCGAGGGGTTCCTTCACCATTCCTCCATTATATGAACATATAATACAAACATCATTTTTCATTTGTTTGGGTATATAGATGAACAATAATAATAAAGATAATTAAATAGTATAATTTAATAAGAATGTTATGTTATGAAATTTCTTGAGGATTAATCATTTTTTATTGTTTATTATATGATTGAGCATGCCAACAATTTATTTTCCATAAATTGACTAATCCTAAAGAATGTTTTTATGTTATGTATTTGAAATTTTTGAACATAATTTTAATTATTTTATTATTCAACATATATGAAAATAACTAATAATTTACATATAACTAATAAATTGGTTTCCCATGGAATCTGGGTTTTTTTGAAAATTCACTGAAAATATAACAATAAATATAATGAAATCCATTTTATCAAATGATATTGTGATATGTGATGGTTATGATATACAATGCATTAAATGTGAATATGATATTTTGTGTGTTGGTTGTGATGTGAGGTAGTTATGGTAATCGATGACTATTAAATGGGTGTACATGATTATGGATTATAGACTATTTTTTGTGTTTCCCAATTCATGATTTTCGATTAAGAAAGAAATTAATATTTAAAAAAAGTAATGAAGTATAATGGATAAAAAACTACATGACTAAAAGGGGATGTGGGGTAAATGTTATTTTTATTAAAAATTAAATGAATGATCATGATAATGGAAGTTTGTTTTAATTTGGGAAATTATATTAAATACATAACTTCCTGATAAATTAATGATGTGGTTGGTGGGCCTGGATTTATTATATAGTATATTTAATTTATAGGAGAGAGAAAAAGTAAAATAGGATGTGTGGCCCTATATTTTTTTTGATATTTAATATTTTTCAGTTATTATTATCATATATGTTGTGGATGTGTGTGTCTGATTATTATAAAATATATTTTTATTATAATTTCAATATGAAAAACATCCATATCGATCACTATGTGTCCACACCATAGTGTTTTTGACAGGGGATGGGGTGATATTATAAAATACATTATGGAAGAGATGGATGTTTGTATACCCCTATTACCGAACATCTTATATATTAGTGGTTCTCATTATGATAAATAATGGATTTTCTGTATATTGCACTTATGATTTTGCTGGAGAGATTGATGAGGGTGTTTATACAAGGGGTTTTTTCTAAGTGGGAGAAGGGGTCAAGGATTATATCCTTTATAATCCTGATATATTATTATCCTAGATATATTGTAGTTGTTAAAAAGTTATGTTTATGTGGAGTACAATTTGATTAAGTGATTTTGGTATGATGTGGTTTCCCATATGTCTTCAGTAATGATACAATAAATGTTATATGAGTACTAGGATGTAGAAAAGTGATTAATATGAATAAAAATTAGTGGGAAAATGGTTTGGGTATGATTCATTTTATTTCAATAATATAATATTTTTTATTTAGTAAACATGCCATGTTGAGGATGGAATTGGTTATTTAACCTATTTTAGTGTTGCTAGTTCTACTATTTATCATATGGTGAATGAGTTTTCCCACTGCACATGTTTATGAGATAATGAGTACATGATCTTCTTAAGTATACATGTTATTATCACCTCATATATAAAAACATATTATTATTATTTTTAGAGTAAATCAGGGATTAATCTTGATATTACTAGCCATAATATCTGTCTATTACTGACTCACTGTCATTTACTTTTTATGTGTTTATTTGGAGACTCTTATTATATTTTATTTTATACTTGAATTTTGTGTTGGTTCATTGTTTTTTGATTTCATTATGAGATATATTTTAAGGGTAGTTGTATCGTACCTCTTGATCCATATTAAATAAAAAAACACAAACCTTAAATATGTTGTTTTTTTTCGAACCCTTGTTACAAGTTGAAAACTCAAGGATAGATCATGTATGTACTAAAGGGTATTTATCTAAATTATTTCATTTATATCACATAATGGGGACCACTAGAGGGACATAATCATTATATAGTGGCATCTATGGGATGATGATATGAGATAGGTTTGATTCTATAGTCAGGAACTATGAGAGATTCATGTGTTTGTAGGGAAATGATTATAGTCTATAATAGTTTTTCACTTAGCCATCTGAGACTAGCTAAAAAATGTGATTTTAGGTCCCCTCATAACCAGATTCCAGAACTCTTATCCAACTTAATTATCAATACATTGGGTTCCAATAACAGGTTTGAGTTATAGGATATGTACATACATGTGGATTGATTGTGTTTATATCTGGACAAATTAATCTTGAAGAGTTCTGTGGAATTAATTTAGTAGACCATAATAAGATTCCACAATATATATCAATTGAAATATTTGTTTTCTATTCTGTTAAGAATCATTGACATTATTAACATGTGGTTTAAAATATTTATGTTTTAAAAAAATTAGCTACTAACTACCATTGTCTTTACCTGATTTAGGAGGATGTTCAGTGGAAGATTAAATATCATGAATTTCATTAGAAAAAATTTGTGAAGTATTCAAAAAATTTATCTTTCCCAGAGATATGTAACTGACCAGAGGATATAAAGATCATATTTAAACAGATTTAGGATTGAGAAGAGTATTAGGTTATTTAATCATTTATTTAATTTAAGGGTTCTACATTTTAGTGTTAGGCATTGAATCTCATGGATTATAAGGGAGAAAATGTTTCACTTAAAGATATCTATACAGGGTTCATAAGATGACTTCCTACCAACTACCTATAATTCCATGCAAGGGAAGGATTTTCTTCCCCAATATTAATGGAGTATTTTAGAATTATATCATGATACCATGTTCACGGTTATTCAACATTTCACACCAGGTCATTTCCTTTATTATTTATCATACAGATTATTCCATTATGAATTACACTTACCTTATATCAATTATGAAATATATCCATTTAAAATGTTAAAATATCCAGATGCACATAAGAAAGGAGAGACGGTAGATCATATTCAATTATGAGGATGGTAATTGTGGTAGGGGCACTAGATGAGTTCCTAAAGGAGTATAGTTTTTAGTGGAAGACCTCATTCTCAAGGGAGATCAAGGTTTCAATGAGTAGGGAGAATAACATTAATTCTTTTTTATCCAATACAGAGATAACATGTTCTATGAATGTCCTATGATATTTGGACAAGTTTTCTACATATTTGGGGGTTTTTTTCATCACCAACATGAGTTCTCAATGGTTTACAGGGCTCAGTAAATTGGTGGTATATAATTACCATTACATCCATGGTAGAAACCCTTTAATAGGTAATTTCAGTAGATGTGGTAGTCAATTGGTTCATTAATAAATGAAGATGCGTCTATTAGGGGATGAACATATGAATTCCCATGACATTAGGGACCAAGACATATGTGTTCGTTTTTAGGTATCTTTCTGATAAATGGTAGGGGATTTGGACATGGATAGTTTCATGAAATTTATATGCTAGAAATAGAGGGGAGATAGATCATATATGGAAATTATTTCTTTTCATCATCCCATGTTTGTGCCTTATTTTATTTAGGATATTCTTACTCAATTTTTATAATAATATTTATTCCATTAAATTCGATTTTATGTTGATACATTCCTCATTCCTGGTTGTTGATGATGCTGGTTGGAGGCTATACTGTATTGTTTGATGTGTGTAAGAGGTGTAAACTAATGACAGAGAAGCATGATTATGTTGTAGATATTTTATTAATATATATATATTAATAAAATGATAACCTAATAATTTATTGGATATAATATGTGTTTGTAATTATGAACTACATCTAGAAAAATTTCATGTTATTGGTTTGCTATAGTCACCTTGAGGATTTTCCTTGGAAGAAGAGGTTGTTGGTAGGGAAATAGTCATGTAGAGGAATTTTTTTCAATGATGGTAGATATATTATTGAAATAAATGGGTTTTGGAATATGGAGACTCTAAGAGTCATCATGAATTTTCTAGATATCATTATCACATATATATCTGATCTAAAGATATTAACATGAAATTGATTTTATGAAAGATATATTGTGGTGTATTTATATGATTTGAAGTGATACATGATATAAAAACATGATGGCTTAATATATTTTATGATTCATATAGATATAATTATTTATAAGATTTTAATCTAGCCCATTATGTCCCTATGGGGTGATATTGTGTTGTTCTATTGAGAAGTGAATGGTATTCTAAGGCTAGTCATAGAATACTGAAGGTTGAATTATGGGGAAATAACGAATAATTACCATATTCAAAATATTTATAATCTTTTTGACCTATATAGAGGCTTTATATAGTGTTGAATGATTGATATATAATTTGTATACCACTAGTTGAGGGTGATAATGAAATGTATAGATATGACTACCTTTATAGAAATGAATGGACTTGTTGGGTTTTATTCTCATGACCTTTTGTGCCACAAAAACTCTATATGTGTTGATTGGTCTCATAAAATACATGTTCCAAGATATATTGGACATATATTTTCTCCTTCTCAACAACGATATAATGAAATACACTATCTCCATATAAGGGAATTTCAATTATCATAGAGATGCCTACTAGGTCCTCTGATGACACCATATATATGAAGAGATCCAAAAGTTTTTGTTTTGGAATTAAGAAGTGAATTGATTTAGGAATGAGGTGTATAATAAGTATATGTCCAAGTACCCATTAATGATATATGAAGTTGTTTCCCATGAAAAACCCATGAACAATGTCTTGGTTCGTTGTTTCCAAATTCTCAAAGGATATTTCAAAAAATTCGTATAAATTTTATCATGGATTGAATCGCTATTAATATATTTAAATTATAATGGTATGGAGTATATTATAAATGATATATTTGGGGATGTTGTAAACTACCTGACTAGGAGGATGATCATTTATCAGGTGATTCATCTTATAGAAATTGTGGTGTTGTTTGAGTATTTCATTGATGATTTATGACTAGAATTAAGATGAAAAATGATGTTTCAGAATAAGGTAATATATTAGGAGTCAATGTAGTGAAATACCCATGAGTGTCACTATAACAATTATGATATTGTTTAGAAAGTCTTTTTATCATGTTATCTATGGTGACATTGCAACATTAATGAATACTTTTCAAACTTTATGATTTTCTATCTTCAATCAGTGTGACATGAATCTATCATGGTTGAAGTGTTGGGAGATTGTTTCTGAGAAATGATATACAAATCCATTACATCATAGAAAGGTAAATTTTTGGATGATTGACATATATGGGTTGAAAAAAAAATGATGTTTTCCAAGAGTTCATAGATGCATAGAAGGTGAAATATTAGTGGATGCCATGAAATGTGATGCAGAGGTGGTCTATAATAGAGGTTAAAATTTACATATTTTAGTAATATATTATTCTATAAATATTATAAAAGAGTATTAATGGTGAGAATTAGAATTATTTTTCATGTTCTACCATTTTTTCGATAGAAGTTTTCATGAGGGATGGTTAAGGGATGATCCAAAATAGATATTTTTTAAAAATGTGATTTAAATTTAGTAATGATTCATGAGTTATCCATTATAATTTTATAACTCAAATTTTATTTGGTTTATATGAGTATATTATATATACTATATTATGGGACTATAGTTTCAGTCACTCGTGATTAAATTGGTACTGACCTAGATCGTGGATTAGTGTCTGGTATTCTAGCTACTAAGGTCAGAATGATGTGTTCCTATTGGTCCATTAATGATCTTTATTGATCCTGAATGTAAGTGATATAACATGTTGATTGAATTTTACAATTTTTTACTCCATGATTAGTGAGGATATTATTCCATCAGGGTAATCATGGATCATCTAATGAAGTTATATTACGTCCTAACAATCATTGAGTTAATAATTATGTGTGTTCTGGAAAGGAGTTTTGTAATATTTCTTTTGAATATACATGGAATTTAGAGTATGACTCTCTCAAATTAGGATTCTGGTTTTACTGTGAATGTATAAAGGTTATTAGAACTTGATTTTGGAAAACTGTTATGGTTCAACATTACTATTCAAATGTATATTCATGGATATACAAGGCAGACCATACATATTCTGAATGATGTATTTTAGAAGTGAATATTATATTTTTTATGATCCCAGGTGAACACATTCCTTTGTATGTGTTCTCCTGTAAGAAGAGATATTGCACATCAATAAGAATGACCCGATTTGAGGTGTTTAATGGGTGGTTGTGTTGTTATATGTTGTTGTAGGCCCAATATGGAGAGTTATTGGTAGTGGATTAAGAGGTTATGCATAGAATGAATGGGAATTTTTAGGTAGTTCATGTGTTGATCACGACAGTAGATGATTAATACAAACATTAATCATATCAATGGATGATTACATTGGAGTTCAAGGTCAGAGAACCCATATTTTTAAAGTATTCCACTAATTAGAGACAATATAGTGTCATTATTGAAAAATATATTTTTACCTTGATTATCAGGAATTTCGATGTGTTGGTTCATCTTGGTGTGGAAGATCATCGTTTGGACCCTCTTCTACAGATATAAAGGATACATTTAAATATCCATTAATTTTTAGCTCCACTGATATCTTAATGGTGAATCCCATTTCATTGAATAGTTATAGTCTGATGTCGAGGATAACACTACATTCATGGAGATATCGGATGAGATATATGATCATCGTAATGATGTTTTTCAATGGTAAATGATTCCATTATTAGATATTCCATTGAATCATATATGCATATATGAGTGCACATGGGTGTGGGAGACGTGGATCTATTCCCATAATCCAATGATTTTTCTTTGTTTTCCAATAATTGTTCTCATTAATGGTCTCATGGCTAAATCATTTTTGATAAAATATTATTTTCATTCATTGATTATGATGTGTGATAAATAATCACGTATATAAATAGTGGATAAGAAAATTCCTTATCAAGAAGTGTTATACAATGGAAACTATGTTAATAGAACTATATTTTTATGTATAAAACTAAATATTATAATATTAACATCTAATTTTAAACAATTATATGAATATAAAAATAATTTTTTTATTATACTTTATAAAAAATTTATTAGAAATATTCATCAAAATTTACTAATTTAGTTTATTATTTTAAAACTTCATTTTATGAATAAAAAATATTTTTCATAAATATAAGAATTTTTATATAAAAATGATTAAATTTTCATTTAGAATCATTTTATAAGAAAATTATTTATTTTATAAATTCATAAATAACATTTTTCAAAAAAAAAATTACTCTAAATATAATTTTAAATAAATTATATATGAAAGAATCTATTCATGAAAAAAATATTGCAAAAAATATATTATAGAGTAATTAAATTTATATAAAAATTGGAAATGATTTTTTAATATTATATGTCAATTATATAATGTATAATATTCTAAATTTTAAATTATTTAATAATTATTATGTTAACATCATGGATTAATGCTTCTGAAACTATAGAAAAAAACATGCTATGGACAAATATTTTAAAATTTCTTTGACTAAAAAGTTTCACCACCCTTAGTTGAATTTATATTCCAAAATTCTATTAATTTGAAACAAAAAAATGAAGACACCTCAACCACATTATATCCTCTAGATCCCTTATTATTTCAACAAAAAATTCTAATACCCCAAGATATAATTAATTATCATGGTAGACCTATTTCATAACACTTTATCACTGTAATCCATTATTTATACCTTTTTTCTACATAATAAGGATCATTGAAGATTTGTATGAATTTTATGTTTATTAAATGTAATATATTATTTAAATACATTCTAAAAACAGAAAAATAGAACAAATCATGAACATTGGAGTGGCATAAAAGAAGCATCAAGTGATAATTTATCATTCCAAAATAATATTTTTGGATAAGTAATAAGACCCATAAAATGGATATATTTTTACGAATATGTTATTTTCAATATTATCACCGATATTAAATCATGATATCAACATGAATATAAAATTTATTAATTCGTAATTGATATGGGAAATATATAATGACATAAAATCCTTATAAAATACTAAATATAATTAAAATAGATGAATAATTAAATCACACAGAAGAGGTAAATTCGCACAGTCCTCACTTATATAGGAGTTGTAAAAAATAAATGTGATCAGTAAACAATTAGAAAATTTCATTTATAATTCCAAAACTACTCATTGAAGTCGATATGTTATTCCAATATAAAATTCATGATATATAAAATATGGTATAGAATTTGAATAAAATATGATATTTAATGTTTTATAGAGGAAAATATATGCACCTTTGATCAATTAATTCTGATGACCCATTTTAGAGTTTTTATTAAATGATATTTGTAGATGTCTCTTGGGTTAATATGTATTTAGATAATGTTATCAGAAATAAACCATGGAATTTTAAAATGGTGGGAATAATTTCCATATTACATGTAGATTTAAATATATATATGATGGTTCATATATTTATCATAGATTTAAACAAAACATTTTTTTGGGATTGTGTAGCATCTCTCCTCATGTTGCACGTAAATGTTTCCCGAGATAGTGAGCCACCTGACCTCAAGCACATCTCCATGAATTTGAGAGGCTTCTGAATAGCCTCGAGTGCCTTGGTGGTATATGTATGGAGAAGATGCCCTCATATATCAACTATGAATAGTTGTAAATAATAAATATAAAATTTCAGAATCATAGAAATTAACAGATAGTATAAGAGGTAGTGAAATAATCCATGAAATATAAATAAATAACTAGGGGAGGAGGAATATTAATAATAGATTTAAAATGATGATTTTCATGTTATGATGCAATACAAAATAGGTGTTCTGAGGAAAATGTGTACAAAAATATACTACATAGTTTAAAAAATTACCAAATATCAAAAAACATTTTAATTACATCTCAAGCACATGCTTGGTTCTATCCCCCAAAAAGGTATTCCAGGAATAAGGCAATCAATAATCAAAAGCTACACATTTCCCTTTATCCATACCGAGGAGTATAATGTATACTCATATACCAAATGATGTATGAGCAAGGTGTGACATATAAATATCAGTAGGTCGGCACCCATGATCTCTAGACCATTCAATATTGGGTTGTAAACAAAATATAGCATGACATATATAATTAATGTATAATAGTAAATAAAATAACCATTAAAAACATAGACCATGTTCCCAAATGGACACCAGTCTCATACCACCTTCATTGGCATATACCGGATCTCTAAAAGAGGTACCTTTGTATGGATAATATGTAAACAATGGCCGAAAGTAAACAAGGATAACTAATTAAGCCATACCCATTAGACTTTTCTTCGTCTTGGGGTATAATTCACATTTCATCATTCAACTATTCTAGTAAAATAGGAGAGAGGAATCATATGTGAATAAAGTAGATCATAATAATAATAACAAATGGACACATATCATATGATACAAATCAATACATCCCTCAAATATAGGGGTGGAGTTCCAATCCCATCTATGAAAATATAAAATAAATCCTAAGGTCGCTACAGGAATATCCAATATAAGCCAATACCATTGAGTCCGTCTAATGTTACACTTATGACGCCCATTGTATCACTCCCCTCATGGTGACATTGATTATGTACTAAGTATAACTCATTGGGGGATACAGTTTCACCCATGTAAAGATTATCTATCATGCTAGTGTTTTAATTCACAGTTTCTATCCTAGGGAACTGGATATCACTCCCTTGAATAGCAATCCACCATTGATGCATATACCTATCATGTTAAATCCTCGCTCCCGGTGCATCGAGACTTAACTAACCGATCATGGAGTTTCCATCCATGGAATCATTTATAGAAGATCCATGTTCTCTCCCAGACCATACTATATGATCCATATAAAGCAAGTAATATCAAAAGGCAAGGCATGTATATATAAGTACATACTAACAAATGAGAATATCAATATCACAAGATCACAATTTAAGAAAGCATTGTAATATAATCCCAACAACAATGGAATAATTCACCTGTTAATGAATAACGAAATAATTGAAGGCATGATCATATAGAATACTCTACAAGGCATAGAATCTACAGATTTACATGTTATCATTTACATTTCTATACCTCAGGCTAATAATCTTACCAAAACATATCAGTAAATTAAAGATGCTACAATAAAGTAATAATAGTTTATACAATTCATATGTCATCAATGAAATTCAAATATCCCACGTTTACAAGCATTCCAAACAATGAAATTCAATCCATTAATCATGGAATAAGGAATTAACATATTGCTCGTGGAATAATCATAAGAATTTGTGTACAATTCCCCCACACAAGGAAAATTATAATTTAACTAAGGTCTCAAAGATTAAATCACATGGCATGACCTAAGGAATCTGAAATTATTCAACATTCATTATCATTTAACATAGACCTTAGGGATTTCATTATGAAACATCCGTTATTTTCATTTTAATATAAGCTTAAAGGAAATTTGTCCAAGGGAAATTATTAGGGTTCCCCATTGTATTAACATGATTATTAAATTATGGAATTAATCCATAGAGAAACACACAAACCCTAAGTGATATTAAACTTGAAATCATGGGGAAAATGATCCATTAAGAGTATGAATGAACAAAGGGTGGAAAATGAAAATTGAAAACACCCCATAAATGGGATTCACCATAGGTTGGGGTCACTTCAAACATGAAAAAACACACCAATTAATTTAATATAAAAGAATGATTCATCTTTGTATGTATCTAGTGAGAAGAAAAAAGGCGCAACATATAAAAAACCATGAAATAAGGGGAAAAAGAGTAGAAAAACTTACATGATGTCTTAGTAATCAACTCATCTAATAACAAGCCTTGATACCACCTAAAACTAGAGGAATCAATGGATTTTTTAAAATACTTAAAATCAGGAAACAGTTCATCAAACCAAAAAAGTGCAATGGGTCATGGAGAATCATCGAAATAAGGGAGTGTGGAAGGTAGAGATAACATATATGATTCCATGGTTTATGATGGTGATGAAAATTGATCCCTAACAAAGGAGAAACATAAAAACCTAATAGAGGATGGGATGGACATTCATGCCATTGAAGGAAAAGAGAAAATCAGATCAGGAAAGAAGAATTTTAAGGGAAAAAATCATCAAATCGTTAATGAATTCTAAAATGGGAATTTTACCACGAATTGAACTGTGCATAGTTCAGAAACATGGTTTGGAAAAACCATCGGCCAACAGTGTGTAATTTAATGTTTCACATGGACACCTTGTAGGCGTTGGTGAACGGTTTGACTAATTATGTGAAAAGCATGTGAATCCATGTTATCCAAGAAAACATCATCATCGGATTGTCATGCCCTCTGGGCCAAACAATTTTAGAAAAACCATGCATCCCAGTTTGTTTAACCCTTCTCAATGTTTCGGGCTTCTGATGAGCCACATACAAATATATAACAATAATTAACCTCTTAGGAATCAAATTTAGTTCCATTTTAAGGAATCTAACTAAAACATAAATGGTCTATACCTTTGGATAACACATAGATGTTATAGACTCCCCTTCTTAAACAACTTGTCCAATAGTTTCCTTTCCAAGGGTGGTAGAAATTCATGGAAGAAGATCTGCCACCATGATACACATAAATTGGCCTACAAATCCCATGTCTCATCCTATAAAAATGAATTCATCCAATGAATGTGATCCAATGGAACTGACCATCCCCAGAGAACCATCATGATACAATCTACGATATGAATCAAGCACTCCTCAAAGGAAGCATCCGCTTCATGCTCTTTATCTTATGGTTCAAACCAATGAGATAATTATGAATGATACTGTATAAACTAGGATACATTAAAGGAATCATGCATGTAATAATAGATTTTTTGTGACTGAAATTGATATTATACTAGCCCAAGTCTCTATACTATCTTAAATATCCCAACATAATGAGGTGAAAACATTCCCGGTATCTAAATATGATTATGACCAAATCAATTAGACACACGTAGAAATACATGATATCGCCCATATAACTCCATTATTCTATACTAATGATTTATATTGTAATTTTTCCTAGACAGAGATATTTTCATACAATTTTGAATCAGTTGAATTTCCTCTAATATATCGTAAAAGAGACGAGGACCCTGGAGAGATGCCTCACCTGCCTCATTCCACCATAAAGGTGATATATATGGTATACCATATAGGGATTCATCTATATATACATATGATTTTTTTGAAAAGTTATTAGGGTTGGAAAATTCAACCAAAGAAATATTATTTTTCCATGATCCATGATAATCAAGAATACAAGCCCACAAAATATCCTCTAACACCCAAATCGTCTTCTCATACTACCCACCAGTGTGAGGGTGATATGAAATACTAAAAGATCACTTGTGAACATAGTTTCATCTTCTTGGTTCAGAATGATTTAATGGTTAATACTATGAAGTCGCACTATCTCTTGGATATAAAGCCTTTATAAATCCTCAATAGAGAATCACATCTAGATAAGTAAGAAATGCACAACCTTGGTCAACCAGTTGATGTTCACATATAATGCATGACTGCATCAATAAGATATGAATAATCCAATTCTGAATTCCATGGTGATATAATTATATTTTTAATTTTGTATGAATAGTGGTTTTAGAAGTCCAGAAGGTCACCTTTGCTCTTCCATCACATGCTAAAAGGTGGAGCACTGTGTGATGAATCCTTCTATCTATCTGCTCATAACTAGACACTTGAAATAAGGAATAACATATTTGTAAATCTTGTTATTCCTAGGATGGAATACCCACCTCGTTGAATGATACTCCCTCATCATCTCTTCCTGTATATCAGATGCCACCCAAACATGCCCACAGAAGGGAAGAGTCTCACTACCATCAACAACTCGAACCAGGGGGTAGATTCTCCAATAATATGACTCCCTTAAAATGAGGCCCTTAGGGTCTAATAACTGATTCATACAAACAAGCACTATAAGAGGATATGTCACATCAAGAACTGCAAAAACTAGTTTCCCTATTTGTTTCAGAACCACATTATGTAACTCAGAAAAAACTGTTATCTTCCACTTACTACTGTCTCCCTATAGCTATTGCATCTATGACTTATGGATTAAGTAATTATATTTTTAACTTATATTTTAATTATATAATAATGTTGAAAATAGAATGATTGTAGGTATTTTACCCACCAACACTGCCTTAATTGCATGTCCCATTGAGTGGTGATATATATAGGAAGATATTATGAATTATGTATCCAAGAAACCATCCACCCAATAGATAGTGCCCCATATAATGTAGAGGATGAACCGTTTTTCAAAAATCGATGTCATTCTTAGTATAGTTCCACTCATGACGTCTCAGGTAGTGGGATCCATATCCCATAACCCAGTTACCCTACATCAGAACATCACCAGTCCTAGTACCCAAAGCATCATAATAAACCATATTTCTTTACCTAGGATAAGGAAGAATCTAGATAAAAGCTAATGAGAGTCTTCTATTTAACTATTGAAAATATTTATCATATGATTTATACCATAATAAATACAAAACATTCCCAGTTGGGTCCCTTATAGGAGCTGATAAGTAGGATAAGTTTTGAATTAATCTCTTTTAATAGCCAACCAGCCCTAAAGAACTATGTATGTCAAATGAATTATTGGGATTTTCATTGGAAACCATAATTCTCACAATTTCTAGGACAACAGATAGACCTAAATCACATAGGATATTCCCTAATAAGTGGACCTTACAAATCCAATAGTGGAATATTATAAGCGTCACATATAGTTGTTACTCACTCACTGTACTGAACATGATCTCAGGATGGGTTTCATGGCAATTTATGTTGTGAGAGTACACCAGGATGTATTATATAAATACAACATAAAATGAATGAGGAAACGTATAGAATCCTCAAAACATTAGATCTACTTAGACTACTAGAACATTCGTTAGGAATAATGACATAACTAAGTAGGTATATGAGCCATCATTTCTCTAGAATGTAGTACATGGTATATCTGATGGTCTCACACAAACCTGATGATATCCTAAACTCAAATAAATGATAAATAAAATATATTCTCGTCATATATGGTAGAATATTTCATCTCTCTGATGTAACAAATAACTGTTCTACACTATATGCTGGTTGAACTAACTGTAATCCACACACAATCTAAGTGTACCAACCACCTTTTTTTAAAGGACGGGTGAACCCCATGGTGATGTGTTGGGTATTATAAAACCCTTACCCTCAATAACTTCAAGATTAATTTTTAGTTTGTGGAGCTCAACAGATGATATCATATAATATGGAATGGACACTACTGCCATACTTTTCACTAAATCAATAATCAGCTCAACACCTTTCTCAAGAGGAAAGCTATAGAAATTGTCAAGAAAAAATTTATAAAAAACCAGAAATGGATGGAATTATTCTAACTTTATTCTGAGAATTCTCATAAAGAAACCTGCAAATCAAGATTTCATCGTACCAATCCCAGTTCATCTGGGTCTAGCACGATCATCCTAGATATCTGATTCACATTTTTTAATGAGAATGATGCCTTCTGGTGATGTGAATGACACTTTTCAATGATAGAAATCCCCAAGGAATGATAAGTCCTGATCCAAATCATTTCGATAATGGCATCAAAGACAATCATCTTGATGAAGAAGAAACTCCAGATGAAACTAAACCCACCTATTTCATGGGTAAAATCTTGACATTGGCGTATTACCTCTGTTCTGACCCCTAAATGAATTTCTAGAGATATGATTCCACCAAAGTACTCGATTACCATATCAAGACTTTACACATAGGTAGAACATAATAAATAGATTGATTCACCTATATCAAAAGTGAAGAAAATAAAGTAGAGGATACTAGGATAGTACATCTTACTATAGATGTCCCTAGAATATGATCCTATGGAATTGGTTTCACTACATATAAATGAAATAAAACACAGACCAATAATACTACCCAACTATCCTAAGAAGATCCACTCTAGGGTCATTGATGCACTAAGGCTTCATTTCTTTGGATACAACCATTACCACATCGACATGATTGGTCAATAGAAGACCAAATCCAATCTTGATGTGGAGTAATAGATCCATTAGCTGATAGTGTTGTTGATATAGATCCCATACCACTGAATGATATAAATTACTAGAAGAAGCACTTATGATTTCCCATATTTCCACAAGATCAATATTCCATTAGGTTTCTCAAGAACTATTTCTTTTATTGCATGTCATTCCACATTAGTTACAAAATATAGAGCTATCTGTATCTATCAACTAGCAAGAACTTCCCGAACTTTCACTTTTAGAAAATCACTTTCTACTACCAGATGAACTATCACCCTAATGAAGAATAGAAATATCATGGACCACAAGGTCAAATTCTCTATGATTTTGTTCTTTAATAAAGGAAATTTTCACTATATCTATAATAGCCTTCAAATAGAATACATGCACCTAAAAGTGGACTATATTCCATAGGATGTCCTTAAAGATCCACATAGTCTTCAGTTCTTCAGCAGTCTGAGATATAGTAAAACTGTAAAGATTATTGAATCAAGAAGAATATTCATGAACTATCATAGTTCCCTACTGAATATGCACAAGCTCTCGAGAAAACTTATCCCATAGAGTCTTCTTATAGAAGTAGTCATAGAAATCCATATAAATATCTTCCCAAATCATATTTAGGTAACTCTATGATAAAAAAATGACATCCCAACAACCCTTGAAGGATTTACAAAACATATAGCGAGATATCAAGACCCTCTACCCTATAGAAATATCCATATGGTCAATGATGGATAACATAGCTTATTTCCATGACTCGACAACCTGAGGACAACCATATCCCAATTATGAGGGAGGAATGAATTTTTGAAAGTTACATATATTCTTAGCAATATTCGTGCAGTATTGCAAACACCCTAAAGAGACTTCATAACCTGAAAAAACTATCCATGAACTATGGACCAACACTTAGTCGAAGATCATCGGGAGATGCCTCAAGAAGCTTTATATGAGGTATAATGGGAGGCACAAGGCTCACTGACACTAGAGTGTGAAATCATCACTCTCTTGTCTTAAAACATGAGGACTTAAATGTGGAATTTTTGTACAATTCCAATCCCAAAAACCTCAAAAATAATTTATAAAATATAGGGGAATAAGATACGAAGAATTATGAATGAGAGGGTTAATGGACTCTCTGAAATTGGGACATAAGATAAGAAAATCTATAAAGATGATAGTTGAATGTGATGCCTCTGTAAATAACATTACTAACAATGTACTCCTAGAGCTATTTATCCATAAGTGGGAAGTGACATCTGATAGATCTCAATAGACTTATCTTATAACCCATATCCAAGGTAATGTTGATGTAAATGTCTCACATTATCATATAACATCGACATTTAATTTTACAAGTTGGTATTCACTTTTATTTATTCATGAATTTAAACCGTTTTAAAAAATACTTAATTCGGTGGGTCTACGTTTACATTTTTAATGGAATTTAAATCATATATGTTTAAATTTTATGTCCACATAATCCAATTTAGAATGTGCTCCTAGAATTTAGTTTAAAACATTTCAATATGAATACAAAAATATTCATTATGATTCCTAACAAAACTAGTAACATCAACAATCATATTAAAATCGGTAGATAACCACTGAAAGTAGATATTATATGAAAAAATACATAACATTTAAATCATTATGGTTCTCTATATACTGCATGAAATTCAACAACATCATTTCATTAGTTTGATGAAATAGAAATCATCATTTCAATAATAATAATATAAAAACATCATAAAATAACTACATCACCCAATAGTAATGTTTTATCCACCATAAATTTCATATTCAATAAAAAAAATTCCATTACATATATTTTGTGTTTACCCTGTACATGTGTTATCCACGTCCAAGATCATCATCAATTCAAAATTCCATTTTCTTAATCTCCTGTCTAATCAAAATAGAAATATGAAAGGGAAAAAATCCTCTAATGTCACTATGTAGGGACATGCCTTGAGTTTTATTGAACTGTGGCACGTGAAGGTTGGGTACATGAACTCAAGCGCAACTCCCTAAATAGCAGAGGCTTCAGACTAACAGCGAGGGCCTATGGGGTGTTTGGGGGGAGACGTTTCCCATGTAGAACAAGTGTACACAATGGTAAACAATAGATATAGAAAAACAGAAATATATAAATTTATAGATAAAAGTTTACGTAATTGAACAGGCCATTAATTATAAATAAATATCTGAAAGAAGAACAATATCGATAATAGATATAAAATGATGATTTCCAGGTCATGATGCTACAAAAAATAAGTGTACTGGTGAACAGGTGTATAAGAATATACTATATGCATTACAAAACTATAAAATAGCCAAAAACCGATAGAAAACATCTCGAGCATTGAATCATTCCTCTACCCACAAACTCTATCCTAGGTATCAAGATCATCAAGCCTCAGAAGCATCTCACTTCCATTTATCCATAAATGTTACCAAAATGCCTACTCAACTACCAAACGACACATAATAATGGTGTGAGATATAAATCTCATTATGTTGTAAACAAAAATTTCAGGAACATTTCATTTGGAACTAAAAACAAATGATACTATTCAATATATAAAAAAATTAGAGGTGAAAATAATTTAAAAATAGATAACATGGCCCGAGTTTCAAAATAGACACTCGTCCCATACCACCTACATTTTACTAAGGTGAATATCTAAAAACATATACTAGTTTGATCATAATATTTATTCAAGGGAAAATTGTAAACATTGATAACCAAGAAAAGGATACCCCCAATATTGTAATACATCATTGTGTCTAATTCACATGTAATAATCTACTATGCTAGAAAAACAAGGAAGAAGAATCACATGTGCATAAGCTAGCTCTTAATAAAAAAATAAATATAATAATAATAATAATAATAAAGGATGCATCTCATATAAAATAAATCAATCAATCCTTAAATTCTAGTGGATGAGTATCGAGCATGCCCAAGGCGATCAGAATAGAATCCCAAGGGTCTCTACATGAACATCTAATATAACCCAATATATCTATGTCCATCCAAGGAAATCCATATGATTTTCCATGAATCACTCAAGGCATGGTAACTCTAATTCTATCACATGTATGTCACACATGGGACCGAGTATCACCAATTGAATGGAGTAGCCATCTTGTAAATGGTTTCATCCATGGTTACTCCCCTAGGTAATCTGATATCATTCAAAAGTATAAGAATATGCCCAGGAAACCTATACCCAGAATTCCAAAGCAACAATCCCGAGTAGTTGACTTGTAACCAACTGAGCATGGACACTCTATCCCAAAAATCATTAATACGAGACCCATGTTCTCTCATTTCCCGTAGATGGTGATCCATATCAAGAATGGCATATCATAGGAAAAGTAATATATTTATAATGTCATTCCAACTAAAGAGAATCTCAACATCATATTCTCAACATCTAATCCTGATTTTAAAATTTATTCAAACAATAAGGGGACATTTCATATGGAAAGGCACAAAGAAATAAATGACATCAAGAAAATATATTATGGAATAAACCACAAGGTATTTCATTTAAATATGTATATTTCATCATTGATATTTTAATATCTAAACCTAACACGATTATCCAATCATATGAGTCTATTCAGGACACTACAAAAAAGGAAATACGAATTTATGCAATCTAGCTGTCATAAATGACTTTCAAATATCAAAATATTGAAAGCATTCCAAATAATGAAATTCAATACTTTAAGCATGCAATAAGGTTTTATCATATTTCACATTGAATCCGCCTAATGAATTGAGTTAAATACTACTAAAAACACACATTGGAATTTAACTAAGGGATTAAATCATAAATCACATGGCATTAAAAAAGGAACAATAAATTAATCCACATGTATAAGTATTTAACATGAGTCGTAAGGATTTCATTATAAATAATCCATATTTTTCATTTGAATATAAGGTTAAAGAAAATTAGTTCAATGTAACTTCTCATGGTTCACAACTATATCAACTTTATGAATTTATTATGGCATTAATCCATGTGAAACACACACACCAAATGTGATTTTTAAAATTAAAACTTGGTCAAAAGGCCCATAAAGGATAGTAACACCCACAGTTTGGAGAAAGATGAGGTGAACATACCATGAATGGTTTTATCGATATCCTTGGGTATCTTTGGACATGAAAAAAACACTATAATTAATTTAATATTCAATAATATGTGATCATCAGAAGGCTCCCACGAGTAGCACAATGACACAATGATACAACCTACAATAAGCAACAAAATGATACTAAAAGGAGTAGACACCCAACTTCAAAATCATAGTACTTAACTCACCCCACAATGAACATTTATTAAAATTAAAATGGGTGAAATCAATGGATTTATCAAAACCCCAATAATATGTAAAAATTTTGTTCCACCATAATAAAAAAATAGATCATAGAAAAAACATTGAATGAATGGAGTGTGGAAGGTAGAATGTACTGAGATGAGCCTGTATCCTCCAACATTGAAGAGAATGGATCACAAGAAAAGGAAAAAAATGAATACCCCATAGATAAGGGGATGGAGTTTCATCCACTTTAAGAGAGTATAAAATCATATGGGTAAATAATAAGAATAATTAAAAATCATTAGATCATTAAAGAAGGCCAAAATGGTAATTTCACCCCCAATTTCATAGTGCACGGTTGGGCCGCACGTTTTGGCCAAACGATGTGCAGACCACACCCAAGCTTTATCTTCACTGGGGAACCTTGAATGGTTAAGCCCAAAGTTATAATAACTATTCACAAAGCATGTGAAATTGCACTATCCCATAAATATGCAACCTCACATAGTCGCGCAGCGTGGGTTGCACAGTTTCAAAAAATCTAGGCGGCCCAGTATTATTCCACCTTTTTGGTGTTTTTGGATTCATAAGAGACCAAAATTCACCATGGACCTCCATTAACATGTTACGAATCAAAATTTGGACTTTTTTGTGGAATTAAGGAAAAAAATTAAAGGGTATGTACCTTTAGATAAAGCCTGAACGTTTAAGATTGACACATAAGATTACATTGACAATAAAAACATTTAAGGTCTTTATCACCCTATATCAACCATATACCAATTACCATAATAAAATTTCCCTCATGATTCCTTCAACATATATACCATTAGGAAAGATTCATTCTCAATTCATCATGGGTTTTATTGTTAGTTATTTCTATAAACTATATCATTACCATATTTTATGACTCATGGGAATGATATAAATATCCAGACATTACTTATACTATACGGTCTCAATGAATGATTTATCAATGATATAGAAGGATATTATCGATGATTACCTTTATATAATTTGATATAATACTCCAAATAATTGATCATTTATTCATTTTCTATTAATTGAGATAGAAGATTCATATCAGGGGTATTTTTTAACGTTTCAATAATAGGTTCCTATATAATCGTCATCCAAATATCTAAGAACCATAAATTTCATTTATATTTCTATTAAAAAATTCAATTTAATTAAATTTCCAAAAAATAAAATCAAAAAATCATTCATCTCCGTCATGTAAATTTCTTTCACATTCTCAATGTTCATAAAAATGAAATATCTTTCCATATATTACATATTCTAAATGATATAACATTAGAAAAACATTTTATATATGTAATAAATAAATAATGAAAAATATTATTTTATTGGTACTAACCCATTACTAAATACATAGTAAATCAGAAGAAAAACTTTATGATCATGGATATTTCCCCCCTAATTGACTCAATAGATTTTAGACCCTATATTTCTCATTTATAATATCGCTATATTTGTGGTCTAGAGAATTGTTTGTGTGAAAAAATATGATTTTATATTCCATTACCAATTTAATTCATTTTCTAAAGATGATAATCATTATATTCCTCAATACATAATATGATTACAAAATTACTCCTTGTTAAAACCATTGACTAAAACCAAAAAGCATTGTGAATTTCTCACAATAAAATAATGAGTGTGATGAATCATACATATTTCACAATTTTATATGAAAACATAAAATAATAAACAATAATTCACTACAAAAACCCTAATGGTTTAGTGATAATGATTTCTAGATAAATAATAAAAATATTTCATTTTTATCTTATACATCACACATAATGTTACTATCTCATAGTACCCTTCCTAATCATTTATTACTTAGTAATTTTTTTATAACATTTGTTGAAACTGAAACACGGGAAAGGATAATCTCATTTTCTCAATAAGGGTAAATATTATGAAATCAATCGTAATCATATGATAGTAATCATAGTCATACGATATAATAATATAATCCTAAAGGTATGTGTGTATTATTATAACATATTATTATTATAATGAATTAGTCATATATAAATATTACTGATCGAAGCCATAAATTTTTTTTATTTCAAAATAAATGATCCATAAGAGAGAGTAATAATAATTAAAGAATCACAAGGCACTAGTGAATATCATATTGATATGAATAGTTAATAGGTAATTCATCATGATCATAGGAATGTAAAATCATTATATTAGTCAAGTCTCATTTCTATGACCGTCATCACATATTAAAAAGGTATTATAATGTGTTAGGATTAGTCCCTACCTATTTTTCATCCATCAAATTATTTTAGTCCAATTTTTCATTTATATTCTTCAAGGAAGAATCAATCAAAAACAATTTCCATGATGGGAAATAAATTTTCAGACTCACCATCCTAATAATAAAAACTATACCAATATAGGAATCACAATAAATAAATAAATATTTCATCATAGTATAATTAACCAATTTCTAGGAAATGAATTTAAAGGAACCATCTTATAGACATCATAATCATAATCCATCGAAAAGAATAATGTTAACAATATTATATGATTATATTCATGGGGAATCCTAATAAACATCAAATGATATAATCATAGAGATAAATAGGCAAAAAAGTGAATTTGAAATATTCATTCAAAAAATAAACTTCCACATTAAAAACATTTGAAAAAACCCTTCCAAATTCAAAAAATTCACACCATATAAATTAACAATGTATACTTACAATTTAGTTATTATTTCATTGAATTGTTATTAAAGTAGAAAAAGTTATACATGCAGTTTTAATTATAGGAAATATTTCATTCAAAGATTTTATAGAAAATCGTAAATAATCTTGTCATAAAATATGTATATATTCTATTTAAATCAATCTAAAATATATTAAATTATAGTTGAAATATATTTTAAATATTAATTTTTATTTAATAAATGAAATTATTTAAATAACTATATTGAAATGTAACATGGGAGATAAATATCATTGACCAAGTAGAAATAATTTCATCTATGAAAATTTTTCAATAATTTTGAGTACAAAACGTAGGGGAGAAATCGTATTACAAGAAAAACTAATTATAAATAGAAGATAAAATAAAAATTGGTTCAAAAAAATATGTTTCACATAATTTTATTTAACGAAAATTTTACCATGTAATTCCCGAAATGAAATGACATTATAACATAAACCCCAAAATCGGGTCATATCTATCTTTCTAAATGTATATAATGTCATTAATAATTAATTATTATTAATTATAATTCGATGAAATTGTATTTATAACTACTATGTTATCATAAGAAAAGTCCATTATAATTTCTATATACACATCTATTGATAACTCAAAATTAAAATGAACTTTCAGGGAGTAGGCTATTTTTTGGGGCATTTTTTTCATAGTTCTAATTTAACTAAAAATATTTTTGGTTTGAAAAAATGAAAAAAATATTATTTCATATTTGTCACATTTATTATATATATAATATTATAACCATTTATATATGTTGGTATGAAAAATGATCTACACCACATTATGAAGATGGTTGTCTATACGTATGCATGAGTAATGTTTCCATATTACCACTAATATATGGGAAAAATTTAAATAACAATTGATATATATTAATTAGTTATCATATATTTAGTGTATCATATAGTCATCAATTAAATCCATAATTCTAACAGTCTTTTTATAGTCATGAAAAAAGAATCACATCGTTGTACTACGCTCATATGAAACAATGAAAATATCAATTACCATATTATAGAAAAGATTTAAAAAATGTATATAAATTTTAAAATATTATATTAAATATACCGATTTTAGCATGTTACGATGGTTGTAGTAGTTTTAATGTATGTCAAGGATTAATGAAATTATAAATATATTGGTAAATATAATTTCCTATTATTTGGAAAACCACATTTTTTATACTTCTAATGACACAATGGTTTGTATTTTTAGTTGATCAGTAGCTCAAGGATATATGGATAGAAGTTAGAACGATATTTAAGCCTAAATTGACTATAGAAGATGGCTCAGTATATGTTATTAGAATAAGAATGTGGGATTTCTTTTAAAATTTGGTGATTGAAACTCTTTGTGATTTATATAACATTAAAATATAATTAAGACAAATTCATGTGAAATAGGAATAATGGTGATAAAAATTAAAATATACAACAACTTTGTTTCTAAATCCACATAACCTATCAGATTTTACAAAATGATGATGACATTTCAATCAAACTATCTATGTTTAATACACCTATTAATTTTTTAACCCCATAATGTGATGAGAATGTTTTTATATGTTTACTTTTCTTAATGAATTAATTTGAAATCGACCATGTTATAAAATTTTAATAACATAGTTCCACATTTGAAAATTATTTTTCCATATTCAATTTCATTATGTGGTACACATTCTTTTTAAAATAAACAAGTAGAACACAAGGAAAAATATTTTCTATAAAAAAAATTCCATACACATGGAATATGTAATATTTTTATTTTATTATTGATAATAAAAATTAGATTAATTTTTAAAACAATTATTCATTATATCAGTTATAAATTTCCTTAAAATTATTTTTCAAAATTTAGTAGTTTACTTTAATATGATAAAAAAATTACTTGTATAAAAGCTACTTTTTGTAAGAAAATATCTTTAAACCATAAAATATATTTCTATATAT
This sequence comes from Viscum album, assembly GCA_963277665.1. Classification (NCBI taxonomy): domain Eukaryota; kingdom Viridiplantae; phylum Streptophyta; class Magnoliopsida; order Santalales; family Viscaceae; genus Viscum; species Viscum album. The sequence continues at coordinate 2,051,624,722 of OY728137.1, forward strand.
TTATATTCAATTGATAACCAATTATTTAATTTTCTAAATGTGCATGAAATAACATTTTTTAATATTATAAAACTCTATTATTTTTCAATGAAATTTATTTCACTTATATATTTTTTAATGATAATATATTTAAAAAATATTATTAGGATAAATATTATTCCCAATGTGAAACTGAAATAATTATTTATAATTTTATTCTATTTTAATAGCACATAATGTAATTAATTTTTATATTTTATGAATTATTTTCCTCATATTACTGTTAAATAATTCAAAAATATTAGTCACATTTTTTTATTTAATTGAAATATTGTTTACAATATCCCAATGTTATAATGAATCTGATGATATGATTCAAATTCATCATTATTATATCATAGTCATTTATTTCGTAGTGTTTATCTGATAAGAAGACAATTTTTATATTCAATACATTGATTAAAATTAAAAAATCATTCCGGATATTCTAATCTATTTGATTTAAATGAGTCATAATTCAAATTTGTTATTTTTTTAGAAAAGTAATAAGTTATATATCATTGTTATTTTATATAAATTAAAATGGTCCATATACATTATAGTGAAATAATTCAATATTCTTATTTTTCTCAATTTCCAAAACCCATTGAAATTTCATCATCCAAGTTTCCTTTTCAAAATAAACACATATTTTTTCCCGAAAATATTTTAATTTGGAATATTATATACTACTTTCTGCCTAAAAAATTATTTCACTATATTTTAAAAGAAGTGGAAATGTTTTTTATGAAATATCTTGCTAACAATTTTCACTCTCATCTAATATTGCATTTTAGTTTTGTAAATTTTGAATAATAATCACACTGAAAATTATGCTTTAAAGATTATTATTTTTTCTTCAACTTCTAAATTGCGGATTTTTAATTTTAAATAACACGTCACACACATTATCACTGATAAGAGGTAAAAAATCAATATATATTAACATATCACCAATGATATAAACTTTTCATTCAAAAATTTAGTAACTGTTTGTTATTATCATTTTAAATATATTGTTCATCCATTAATAAATTATATATCTCATCTATCATAACATTGGGTACCCATATTCAATCATTAGCTACTGTTTTTATTTTATTATGATCAATTTTTCTTGGGCTATGGCTTCTTTGTTTTCTAAAATTATAACCCCCCTTAATGACAAAAAATTCCATTTGGTTTTCTCTCCTTACAGTAGTTACAAAAAAATTATTCATTTTTAATTAATGATGAACTATTTGGTGATGGCTATTGTTGGTGTTTCAAAATTTGCAACACATCACATATGTTTCATCACGAAGATAATTTAATTTTTGAAATTTTATAATATAGTTTTAATGATAAGTATGATATAAATTATTATCTTTATGATATATTTATGTTAATAATGGATTTAATTGGAAGTAAGGAAATCCATATTGTATCAGCATATATATTATTTCGTCCAATGCACTATAATTAGCTAATAAATTCATTAAAATGAAATTAATATTATTTATACAACGCCATTCAAATTATTCGTATTCATATATTTTTTAAAACAGAATAACTTTACTTTTAATCAACTTCACCATTCATAGATTCACTATTAAAAACTAATTTTTTCCCTTAATCTTATAATGAACATAATTTTTCATCTAAATATTAATAGTTATTATATTTAATATAAAAATATAATGTAAAAATTATAGAAATAACATTTTTTATGTATATTAATGATATAATCCTAATTTTATTTATTAAAATTCCTATTGGGTATCAAAAAATAATCAACAATTTATATAGGTGCATCGATAATTATTTTAGTATAATTTTAATATTTATAAATTTTAATTACATAATTTTGATTACCTTTATATTATTTTTTATATATAATATTTTGTATGCTATGTACCTAATAATTAGTTGAAGGAAAATATTTATTACTAATATTATGAATTTTCCTCAAAAATAATGTAGTGACATTAAATTATATATATTTTTCAATAATTATAATTACATTGAAATATCCTAATCATACAATTTATTTTGATATTTACATCATTACTAATTCTTGATATATATTCCAGAATATATTTGATATAGATTATACTATTAATTAATAAAACCAAGGTCACTATCATTAATTATTTCATTTTAGAGGTATTTTTTCCACATATTTCCTCATTACAACATATATCATAAATAATGGATGGATAATTGGATTTTTTATATTCTTAAAAAATATTGATGTCATTTAATCTCTAAAACATCTTCCTATTTTTGAAATTTCACATCAAATGATGATATATTTTATTTGGAGTAAAATTAGATCTTATTTGAATAATTTCCATTTCACATTATCTTAATATTTTTTCATCCACAATGTACACTATCAATCTTTATCCTCATAATTTATTAATTGAGAAGATCATCCTTTGAATCATCTTCAACAATCTAATTGAAACTATTATAATTATTCCAAACATTGCAATTTAAAAAACTAAAAATTTCATTTTCTTTTTATCTATTATTATAATAATACAATAATTGTGATTTAAATTATTTGGACTCATTGATAATTTGGTCTTATACATTTTAATTAAATAGTTTTTTCTAAAACCATCATGATTCATGAGTTTTCAATCATTTTTAGGGTTAAAACTGGGACAATATTTTATAAAATAAAGTATTATTCAATGCATCACCATCCATAAGTCTTATGTGGAAATTTTTCAATTATTCATTTAAATTTTAATCATATAATGGTTTTAATTTTTAATATTGATATTTTTAATGTACTTTTCCATTTTAATTAGTATACTTATTTTTAAAAATGATGAATTATTTATATCAACAAAAATTGGTTCTTATTAAAATAATAATCATATTATCATGATAAAATAAATCTTTAAATAACTCATTTTTGAGAAATTTTATATTTTGAATTTCAAAAATGCATGTCAATAATCATTTCTCCTTTTATTTATTTTATCCCTTATATGTACCAAGAGGTGTTCTGTAAATTTCCATTACTATCAAAGGTCACACAACCCATGTATCTTAGTTCTTATAAAGAGACAAGAGAAACACATTGTGTGTACTCTAACTAAATTATAATTTTATCATATCAGGAAAGTATTATGATATCCCATGATCTTGAATATAGACATTATTCCAAAATAGTTGAAGAATTAATAAATAATGGTTAAGATATATACACCCAATTTATCATTCTATAATATACATGTTTTCTCCTCAAAAACTAAAATAAATATTTTATCTATATACTAATCGATATCTATATAAACCCTATAAATATGATGGAAAGAATATGAAGTTACATAGATAATAAAAACAACATTTAATTAAATACCAGCTAATATAACCCATTAAATTAAAGGGGTTCAACTAAGAAGAATTTCTATGAAACACATAATTTTAATTAAGCCACCTTAGAAATATACTAAATGTTATGTGGACTGAATACATGAATTTTTTGAACAGAAACATAATATGTTATTATGGTAAGACAATTAAACAAAAAAATTATTTTTATATGGTTATCAAATTCAATTTATATTGGATATATTCAATGTTGTAAAAATTATTCAATACCATTTTCAGAGCTCGAATAATTTTATCAATATGAAAAAATTGTAGGACGAATATTATAATAAATATAATGAAAAAAATAATTTAAATGGGAAAAAAAATTAATCATTTATTTATTAGGAATATCATTTTACCCAATAGAGGAATTTAATAGAAACCAACATTATTAAACTCAAACCTAGATAAATGTTTACTTGAACTCTTGATGTAATATATTATCCTAAATCTCAATAATGTATAATAGATTAAATTTTTTTATAATTCATATATATACAAATTCTGTGATTATATTTTTTAAATCAGCTATAAAATGTTTTGTTTTTTTGATAGTAGATCAATGAATAATTTCATGATATATATACATCTCCATTTTTATCATTTTCTATTTACACATAATTATTATTAATTATAAATCAACCATAGTGTGTTTATTCTAAAAATATATATTATGATAGAAATATGAGAAAATGTCCATCCACATGTGAATTTTCACCTTGATAATTGTATTTAAAAAATTAAAGTTTGACTAAAATGTGAAAAATCCAATATTTCATTTATAGTTACTCATGGTTTTATTTTGTTTTTCACCCCCCATTAATTCACTAAAACCATTTCCTATGTACCCAAAAATAATTTTATGTATATGAATGTCTAAATAGTTAATCAGAATCATCATAAATAATAAACACAAACAATTGTTGCATCCCTATACACATGAAAATTTCTCAATATATGGATTGATCACTCATAGGAACACCTATTTACCAAGTTCCATCACATTCCTAGTGTCATGTGTAAAAAAAATAGTCGGACATATGGAAAAGGCATATGATGCCATATTGCATGGTCCCAGCCTGATTAACCATAAAACACATAGCTAGATTGATTGACATATGGATTTATGCACACCTCCCCATATATCATAGGATGCTGACTAAGATTTAGGGTCTAGTGATGGTATGACGGAAGACTATACCCTCATGGTCAGAATCGTGCTTTAGTATGTTAGGTGTAAATCAATGGACAATAGCAGAAGATATAATAATAAATATAATGTATCAGAAGATGAATACAATGACCGAATAAAATTAAATGGTTAACATAAAATGTGTAATAATATATGCATGTCTAGATGATTTAATAAGATATAATATTTTGTAAAAATAAAATTAAATAAAAATGATAAAAAAGGATAAATACTTGATAATATTTAGTAACACCTCATTAACAAGATATTTATCTCATAATTACATAGCACAACATATGCAAAAAAGAACATTGAAAAAATGATGATCTTCTTGGGTATCCTAGTGTAATGGTGGTCCATGAATGGTGTGAGATATAATCCTAGTAGTCCACCACCAATGGTGTTTACATCAATATTTTTCATGGAATATAAATGTATTAGTGTACAAATATAGGTGAATATAAGGTGATAAATAAATAGATTATCGCGTTGGTTTTAGTCCCTAATTAGACACTCGACGTATTATTCATACATAGGCCTAGGATGAATTTATCAACCAAGGGAACCTATAAATAAAATTTCTTATATATATGGATGTAAAATATGAAGCACTAGATTTACACAGACCACATTATTATGCTTTGGCCAGACAGTGACACCCTTAGAAAATCATTCACGAATTATCATACAATAAAAATAATAATTATAATTATAAGTCACCATATGTTAAATAAGTAAAGAATTATTGAAATCTACTAGTATAATCTTGATCCCTCAATGGTGATCGATAATTGAATACAATGGTTCGCTACAAGATCGATCAATATAAAAAATACCTCTGAGTCCCTTTTACGAACCCTGTAGTGGAATCCCTTGTATCACTCATGTTATTGAAAAATCTATGGTCATACTAGTTATCTATCATGGGTGGATGAGTATCACATGGGTCATGGAATAAATACCATTACACCGATTCTACACATAGTTTTCCCCCAAGGGAAATACTGTAACCCAAATTTATGAATAATCCTCATGAAGAACCTGTATACGGAAAGCTAAGTATATCTCTCGACAGATTATGTAGTACAAATCCTAGAGAAATTAGTTCCTCCAACGAAATACAAGTGTTTGGACCAATTATAACTCACTAAAAAAATTAAATGTGGCATAATAATCAGAAACCCATCTCATCAATGAGGAAGGAATTAATACATACTAAACAAGCTTGCCCATCATTTCATAAATGCCAATAAATTATGGTATTAAGCCATTGAAATAGAAATCAATTACAAGTATACCCATAAGGATACAAGGAAATACAAACATAAAAATAAGAATAAGAATAAAGAATTATGTATAAACAAAAGGAATTTTACATAAGGAATAATACACGAAGTATGAGAAAAAGAAAATAATAAATGAGACAAAAAATAAAATCACCAAATAGTTAGTGTATTTTATTTGGTACGAAGAATCAAATGTGAATACTAATGAACAAAAAATAATATACAAAGAATCATCAATAAAGATCAAGTTCCAAACTAAAAATATAATTCATATCAACTCAATATATAGTTTTTAGGCCAATATTAATGGTGAAACACAACCAAATTGGGAGTTAAAACAATCGAGTATTAATGGAATTTGGTCACAAAGGATTAAATATTACTATATAAATATAAATAGTAAAGGAGATCAACAAACTAGTTGATTAACCACTCACAAGTGTCATACTAAACATGTATATAGTTTTAATTTATTTTATTTTCCAAAAAAGATTCCTTACCTGAAGTGTCTAGAATGCGACTAACGACATGAAATATAAAAGACAATGAAAATTCATGAACGAAGATTTAACCCATACATTATATAATGGATGGACTACAAATCCAATATCAAGGATTTATTTTCAACAGTTCAAGTGAAATCGAATAAACATATGAACGATATAAAAATACGAGGAATTAGCTCAAAACAAAATAACACAATGGGAGAGAAGATAAGACAATAAATAATGAAAATGGATTTGTAGAATTACTGAGGGCTCCCCAATACAGCTGATGAATCTAAAATATGATGTCAGACTAAGGAGTTGCCACAAAACACATAAGAGGAAGGTAAGATCTCCATGAGGGAGGTTTTGCATTTGGGTTAGCGGAAAAAGAGGGGAGGAAGAAATAAATGATAAGGAAAATGAAAAAATAGAAATCCACCCCATTAAATATGAATACCGGTTGGAAGTGTTGTTTTTTTAATGCTATGCAAAAATAATCATTTAATTGTATCGCAAGGAGGGAGGTGGTGCGATTCGTACCTACAATTTGGGAAACTATAAACATAACATGTGTTTTATCCTCTATAAAAAAAGTAGAATCATGCTACATGGACATCCGTTCCTTCACACATGGTTATACCAAATTGGGCGGCCCAACTTGATCCTCTAGATTAGACCATTCAATTTCTTCTAAGAGCCACACCATTTTAGACTAACCGTGCACCCTGTATGCTTCTTTTCTTTCGTGAGTTTTCTAGACTTGGCACTCTCAAAACATGATGGAATACTCGAGGTACCCCTTGGACCCTACACCACCTCTAAATACAACACATATGAGTGTTTTAACACTCAATTTTGTTTTCTAATGATCAGTTCATATAACGACCTTTCCCCCAAAAAACACAAAAATTCCAAATCCCATGAAATTTCATCTCGGCCAAAAGAATAGGACGCAATAATCTCCCCACCATCAAACATATCATCCTTAAAAATTATTTGGAAATGAATAGAAAACCCTTTATATAATATGGTCATGAACTATGTTTCAAAAGTCAACATTGTGTTTCAAAAATCCCAATGAGCTTATGATATTCACCATAATATACAATAAATATGTCATTAAAAATCAAGAAAATGCTTCTTTTAAGAATTAAAAGACATAGATGGTTTCTACTTGAGACCATCTTACAGAAGACTCGAACACATTTTCTATCCTTTTACATCAGGTTATAGAATAATGAGTCCAATACCATGTCATTGTATTCCACTAACAAAACTACAATATTAAGAATACCCATAGCGCTCTAATGATTCATTGAGAATAATAATCATCTTAAATGAATTGTTGCCTTCAAATAGACAATTAAGGCTTTTTTATCAATATTTCTGAAAAAAATATCAATCTACAAAAAATGTACTTATTGAAATCCAAAAAAAATCCACTATGTTGTTCCTCCCTAACAACATACGATAATAGGGAGGGATAACAAGTTGAATACTCTTTGTTTGAATTCTGTGAAAACACTTGTATTAGAAAGATGGTCCACTTCATAAACTAGTTTTGATTAAATTAGGTGGAGGCACCTAAAAATATTCTATGATCATGGTCACAGAGGTGTATTACTAGATATTAGTTGTACACCTAGGAAAAACACCCCCATTATGTTTTCACACCTTCACATGAACATGTGTTATTGCCCGATATATCCCTCTGGGATATCCACCCATTTTAAAACATCACTTACAATCAAAATTAATATAAATGGATGATTAGAATAATTAAAAAGTGTTATAGAAGTTGATCCATGGAAAAAAATTAAATGATGTTTACAAGGGAGACGTTGATACCAAACTGAATGTCCACATAACAAAATTGCATATTGGGTCCAAAGTAGTATTTTCCTAGAGATCATGTCAAAGTGAATCAACTGGTGTCCTTGAGTCTTTATATGTAATCACAACATCGTATTCCATTTATCACCCATGAAATTACCATTCATTAATAGAAAATCAATCTTCATAAATGAATTCAGATGGTGCCCACATATCATTCCCAAAAGCATTTAAATTATTTCATGGGATATAAACAATTCTTTCCCTGTGTACCACATATTATTTCAATATATGGGACACGATCATTATTTATCCAAGAGTAATCTAATAGGATTAGAAGATTTACCCAAAAAGGGATACATGTCAATTATTCTCTATCCAAAAAGTGAGAAATATGGGTTCTACCCAACCATACTGTATCACTCGAGACTTTTATGAGAAATATTTTGTTTTTAAATCATCAAAGGAATCTTTCACTACACACAACACTAGATTGGCTTGCTTTACACGCAATCGCAGCCTTCCTCGATAGCTTGCGTCATACGCAATACTGAGTTTCACTAAACAACGACATGCTATTAAAATATTATTAAAACTAGCCATTATGAATAGTAATAACCACTTTTTGAAATTTTATAAATTTTATTTTTCAAAATGGACTTCATTTTTGGATTCGGAATATCGAAATTAGCCTAAGGTGAAATTTTGGTATTTTTCTGAAAACTTTCAATTTTTGATGAATAGTGAAACCACCAAGTGGTAGTTAAAAAAACTGAATTTTTCATAAAACTTAATTTTACCGCTTCTGTGAGTGGAATTTCGAAAATACAAGAGACACGGTTGATGTCAGTAAGTAAAATGTGGTTCAATGAGATAAAAATAATTTTTTGTTGAATAGTAACGTTTTTCTTTTTTTTACCACGGTTAAAAGTAAATAGAGTAGTTAAGGGTAAAAATGATATTATTATTACCCTAACACATGTATTAATTCTATTGGATATGTTTAATTCGACCAAAAACAACCTTAGGAATAAAATATGACCATTTATCCCCACTTGGATTAGATTAGGACATTTATTATCAATTTATATAAAGAATGGTTAAAATAGTTAAAATCAAAGTTTAATAAGTAAATCATTTTTAATATGGGATTATACATAAGATAAATTCGACTATAAATATTAATTAGAAATATAATAAGATTTCCAACATAAGGGTATTGTATTTATAATTTTTAGACATTAAATAATTTAATTTATTTATGACACAATGATGATGCAGTAATTATCTTATTAATGAAATATTGACATAATTGATGTTATAAATACCAAAATAAATATAATTTGAGACTTTTTATTAATTAAACTAATTTTCTAGGTTAATATTACATGTTATTATTTATTTAAGTAACTTTTATAGAACTAATAATTCTTTTATAATATTCACAAAAATCAATTACTAAATAGTGTCAAAAATGACATAAAATAGTTTTTAAAACAAATATTATATTATTAATTGTTATTTTATTCCTAAAAATCTAAGGTTCGGCCAAATGACTTAGATAAGGTTATATATATTAATAATAAACAACATGGGGTTCTTTTGGCTGGTTATAGTAATTTTATTAACCTTATAGTGTAAGAACACAAGAAGACACGGTAAAAGTAAAATAATTTAACTTAATGTTAAATCGAAATGAAAAGGTTAAAATAGGAACCTAAACTCGTCTAAATTATATTGTATGAGAGTATTTCTACCCATCCCCACTTTATCTTATAAATAAATAAATTTGGATCTATTTAAAACCGAATTTGGATTTATAATAAAATAATATTTTTAGTTATTCCAAAGGTACCCCTAGCCTCCCTTATAAAAGGGCACCTCCTCCCTCTCTTCCTCACCCCACATTGAGCCTTCATGATCCGCCAACCCCTGCCAATTTCTTCTCTACACTTCCCTAGAGACATCTTAGAGGTCCTGTTCTTCTTCAAAGACAAATTTTAGTGCCCTAAATGGAGGTCTCAAAGAAGCGCATCAAAGAAGAGGTAATGGCTGTTACCGATTCTATCAACTTTATTTCTTCTTCCACATCTTATTCTTTAGTTGTTTCATCATGAAGTAATAAAATTTTTATCACTCATATACTGATATGTTATTATATGTATGAAACAACCCTATTTCACCATCTATCCATCCTACGGAAAATGAAATCACCGCGCGTGCGTACGTACGGAATACCGTCCCCACGCCGTGGTGTAATCTATTTTCCACCACCACCTTACTTGGATGGGTATAATGGTGTAAAGAATGAATATATATGATTATTGTAAATTGATACTGATTCTGAAATAGTATACATACACTCCAATACAATTCCACGATCATGGGAACGATATCATCGCTCGTGCGTACGTACGGAATACCGTCTCCACGATGTGATGCGACTCGTTCTACATGATCTTCATTGAATAATGATTATATAAATGAATTGAATGAATTAATATGATACATATTACACTAATACCATTCTGGAAATGAGTTATCTATAACCTAAAAAGAAAAATAAGAATTTATTTGACAAAACGCGCATAAGAACAAAAAGTAATAAACACCCGAATAACAAGTAGCAATGAAATATTACGAATAATAATCTAATAATATGACCATATATGATATCATAACAATGAGTATGATTCTGTAATAAGTCAATGACATTATTTAAATCATTCTACAAAAGTTTTAGACACTTATGAAGCAAATCGGACCTAAGGTAAGGGAAAATATCAGAATCTCATTTTTTCCGAAATTGTTTATACTTTGGTATTTATTGGGGTGTATTTTATCATCCACATCCATGTTTCCTCGATATGTAGTATTGTTTCCATCCACCTAAAATTTTTTAAATCCAATTTTACACTTCGGTGAGTTTTTAGTAAAAGATATGAAAGGAATCTTTTGTCATTTTTCGGACGAGATACTTTTTGACTTTTCCGACAAAAGTACGAGAAGAATGTTTTTTTAACTTATACGACATGAATGGATTTTTAAAACATTATTTCCAAGAATATTACTTTATAAGTTTTGATGTTTATTTTTAATCAACTTGTTTTAGTTTAAAATTTTATGACATGTTAAGAAAGGAAAATGTTTTTGAAGTATAATGGATATTTTCCTCAAGAATGTAGTTCAAGTGTTTTATAAAAATTATTTTGAATCGAATATATTATAGGGTTCTGTTTATATCCCTATTATTAAATTGTTTTATATTGTTGTGATGGTATTATTTCTATGAATTCCTTTATCTTATATGAAATATTTTATGATGTCACGATGTTTAAGAATCCCATTTTTATTACATGGGTTATGCAATGATGTATGATTTATGATTTTTTGGCACACATAAGAATGGTATCATTATGAGATGGGTGGGACTATATCACCCTCCAATTCATTGGGTAATGATTTTATATCTCATGAGATAGACATGGCTAGAACGGCAGGTTAAACCGGTTTAGTGAAACCGGACTGGAACGAGGAGTGAACTCGGTTCAGAAATGGACTTTGTCCGCTAAGATAGTCTTGGAAATGAGTCTTGACTACTAAGAAATTATTCTCTATGATTATGTGTGTATGCCACAAATTTTCATGTTTTATGTTATGATTATTGGGATTACATTTCACTACTATGTTTTATCCCATGTTATGAAATTATGATCTCTTTTCAGGTTACGATTTCTAAAAGTTATGTTCTTATGAATGTGATGTGATTGATATTTCTTTTGTTTACCCTTACTGGGCAATTGAGCTCACCCTTTTGTATGTTTTCTTTCCCCATGTCAGGAAGAAGGATATTAATTAAGATATTACAAAAGGTCCTATAGATATGATGAAATAAATGGGAGACAGTGTAGACGCTTTATGAACCAGCTGTTTATGTTTCCCAGTTTCTAAAGACACTATACCTCTACGGTCATTTCCTGGTTTTGTTATATGTTGTAATAAGTGTGATTCAATTTTGACGTAATAACAATGTATGTAAAGGATGGGTCTTTATAGTTGGTAACAGAGGCAAAGGAGGTAGGAATGTATATGATCCTTTGGAACTCTCACATGTGAGCGTTGGACGAAGCATGGCTCTCTGCCCAAGGGCTTCATGAGGAAATGGCTGCCACTGGGGATGGTGGTGTGTCCCACCCAGGGGGTGTAGCTGCCCATGGAGTGCCCTGATAGGTATCAGTTATAGTCCACTGGAAGTAATTCCAGGCCGCTATAATTAGTATCAGAGGAAAGGTATAGTCAACCTTTGGAAATTAGGATGTGAAAGACTTAGTAAGAACCCTAAGGATAATTCTAAGCATAGAACACAATATTAGTGTTTTAGAAATGACCATGAATAACCTAGGATCAGACCTTAAGTGCGAAATTTTATTCTTGATTATGTGGTTTTCGTATTATAATTACTGTTTCCCACACTATTCTTCTTGGTTTTAGTCAATGGCGGGAACCTGAAGGAACCGTGTTAATGCGGAATGCGACGGGAAATGCAATGATTTTCCCCCTGAGAAACCAAACGTTATGGGAGATGGAATGAAAAATCTTGTAGTCATGCTCACACAACATTCTCAAGCTATGAATCATGCAGGACATCCAAACGAGCTAAGGAAGGAGTAACATTCTGTTGAATTATTCATGAGGTAGCGTCCACCTTCATTCAGCGGGTCTACAGATCCATTAGTTGTTGAACAATGGATTAGTACTACTGAAAAGATATTTTCAGTTCTTCAATGTTCTGAACATGATAAAGTCATCCTAACAGTTTATCGTTTGGAAGGAGATGCTGATCAATGGTGGAATATTATTAAGAATATGAGGCAAAGTGATGAAATTGAGTCCATGGAATAGGACGAGTTCAAGAACTTATTTTTCAATAAGTACATCCCTCTTATTCTCCGAACAAAGATGGAGAAAGAGTTTCTTGAACTGAAGAAAAAGGATGATGAATCTGTTGGTACCTATGATGAAAATTTTACAAGACTTTCAAGGTAAGCTTCTGGTGTTATTATCCAACCTGAGAGTAAGATCGATCGATTCTTTAGTGGCTTAAAACCAAGTATTCTAAGGGCCTTAGCCCTAAGGGACTTCAATAGCTACGAGGAAATTGTTCGATGTGCCCTCAAAGTTGAGATGGAGATTTGAGTAACCCATCAGTCATATGGGTTTGATAAGAAGAGGGAAATGGAATTCAAAGGAAAATCTAAAGAGAACACAGAAAAGTAGATGATATTTCCCTTATTCTCAAAGTGTGGAAAGAAACATGGAGGGAGTTGTCTTAAAGGTACAAGTAAATGTTTCAAATGTGTAAAGGAATGTCATCGGGCATTTGAATGCCGCAATGATGGGAAGAAGATGTTTAATGATGAAAAAAAGGAAGGGACACACAGAATGAACCTACTACACTTCAATGTTTCATGTGCATGGAGATGGGGCATTATGCCAATAAATACCCTAATCCAAGGGTTGTTGATGATGATCAACATCAACAAAATCTTAAGGCTAAAGACAAAGGAAAGTCACATGAAATTTCTATCAACGATGTGGAGTATGATGATGATGTGGTGAAAGGTACACATACCATCCACTCTAAAGTAGAAAATGTTTTATTTGATTCTGGATCCACCCACTCTTTTATTTCTGAAGATTATTCTCAGAGTATCATCGTATTACCTCAAAAATTAGATGTTGAGTTAGCTGTGACAACCCCTAATGGCACAAAAGTCGCATAAAAAGTTTATAATTCTTCCATGATTGAAGTTTGTGGGAAAGTGCTTCCTGCAAATCATGGGATCCTTCCTATAGTTCAATTTGATGTGATTCTTGGCATGGATTGGCATTCTTTATATGGAGCTCATATCAATTTCCAAATAAGGGAAGTCACGTTTCGTATTCCAGATCAATCTATGATTGTCTATCGATGCAAGGATGAACATAACCTTCCAGTGGAAATTTCTTCCATCTTATGGGTCTTGATTCCACTGAATGAAGGTTATTTCTCTCAAATGGTTGGTGAGAAACTCACAATTAAGAATATTCCCATTGTACGGGAGTTTGATGATGTGTTTCTGGAAGAATTTCCAGGTCTTCCACAAAATCGTGAAGAAGAGTTTTCAATAGAACTCGTACTGGGTGCTTTGACTATTTCAAAGACACATTATAGAATGGACCCAATTGAGTTGCAGGAATTGAAGAAGCAACTCCATGAGAATCTTGATAAGGGATCCATATGCCCTAGTGCGTCACCTTGGGGAGAACCTGTTCTATTTGTTAAGAATAAAGATGGATCAATGAGACTCTGCATTGATTATCGAAAACTTAACAAGATCACTATAGTGAAAAAATATCCTCTCCCATGCATTGATGACTTATTTGACCAACTACGCGGAGCTCAATACCTTTCCAAGATTGATCTTCGTTCAGGGTATCATCAATTAAGGGTAAAAAGGGAGGATATACCAAAGACGTCTTTCCGTACAAGGTATGGACACTATGAATTTATAGTGATGCCATTTGGTCTTACTAATTCCCCTTCTATCTTCATGGATATGATGAATAGAGTCTTTAGAGACTATCTTGATCAATTTGTGGTAGTCTTTATAGACGATATTCTTGTCTATTCAAAGAGAAATAAGAACATGAAGATCACTTGAGAATTATATTGAAGAACCTGAGAAAGGAGAAGCTTTAAGCCAAATTTACCAAGTGTGAATTTTGGCTTCAAAAAGTTTCATTTTTGGGTCACATAATCTCAAAAGAGGGGATATCTGTGGATCCATCAAAAATAGAGGTTATCGAAAGATGGTCGAGACCAACAATAGTAACTGAGATCCGATGTTTTCTTGATTTGGCTGGATATTATCGATGTTTTGTGAATGATTTTTCAAAATTATCAAATCCACTGACAAGGTTGACTCGGAAATGAGTTAATTTTATTTGGACGGAGGAATGTGAAGAGAATTTCAAGGAGTTGAAAAGAAGATTATCCAGTGCACCTGTGCTCACACTGCCTTATAGTGGAGAAAGTTTTGTGATCTATAGTGATGCATCCAAGAAGGGAATGGGGTGTGTTCTTTTGGAAAATGATATGGTGATAGCTTATGCCTCACGATAGTTGAAAATCCATGAGCAAAATTACCCAACTCATGATTCGGAGTTAGCTTCGGTAATATTTGCATTAAAGATTTGGAGGCATTATCTTTATGGTGAAAGGTGTTATATTTTTACTATAATTTCACACAAAAGGAGCTGTATATACTCCAAAGAAGATGGTTGGAAGTGATTAAGGATTACGACTACTCAAATCATTACCACCCTGGGTAATCAAACAAGGTGGAAGATGCATTAAGTTGACAAGACCATGCTAGCTTATCCATGATGAGGATAAAAAAAGATCCAATATTTATGGATTTACAAAGGATGGGTCTAGAATTTTAATGGAAGTGGAGAAATCTTATCTTTCTAAAATTAATTTTAAACCATCTATACATGTGAAGATTAAAGAGGCATAGAAAGAAGATTTAGAGTTACAAAAAAAGGTGAGAAATGTTCCTTAATTCAACCTTGATTGTGATGGGATAATAAAGTTCAGGAATCGGGTTTGTGTTACTCCCATCCCAGAATTAAAGAAGGAGCTGCTGGATGAGGCTCTTAGTTCTTCATTATCTATTCATCCTAGAAGCACGATGATGTATAGGGACCTGAAAGAGTACTTCTGGTGGGATGGCATGAAATGAGATGTTGCTAAATATGTCTCTCGATGCTTGGTTTGTTAGCAATTTATAGAAGAGAGACAAAATTCTAAGGGGATGTTACAACCATTACCCATACCCAAATGGAAATGGGAATAAATCACTATGGACTTTGTCACAGGACTTCCAAAAACATCCAAAGGCAATAATGCTATCAAGGTCATAATTGATCATCTTACACAGTCTGCACACTTCATTGCTATTAGAGAGGAATTCTCTTTGGATCAGCTTGCCAGGATATATGTAAAGGAAGTGGTAAGATTTCATGGAGTACCAATTTCTATTATATCTGATCGGTATGTGAGATTTACCTCAAAGTTCTGGGGAAGTCTTCAGCATACTCTGGATGCAGAGTTGAGTTTCATCACTACTTATCATCCTCATACAGACGGTCAGTCTAAGAGAACAATTCAAACTCTAGAAGATATGTTGAGAGCATCCTCTATGGATTTCAAAGGCGGTTGGGATCAACACCTACCATTGGTGGAATTTTATTATAATAATAGCTTTCACTCCAGTATTCAGATGGATCCTTATGAATCTCTCTATGGAAAGAAATGCAGGACTCCAACTTGTTGGGATGATGTTGGGGAAAGAAAGATATTAGGACCTGATCTTGTTGATGAGATGGAAGGAAAGGTCCGATCTATTCAACAACACATAAGAGTGGCTCAGAGTCAACAGAACAGTTATACTGACAACCGAAGAAAATACCTAGAGTTTGAAGTGGGTGATAAAGTTTTCTTATGAATATCTCCCTGGAAGAGGGTCATGAGATTTGGAAAGAAGGGAAATTTGAGCCCTAGATATATCGGTCCTTTCAAAATACTGGATCATGTTGGAAAGGTAGCTTACCGATTGGGGCTTCCACCGAATCTCTCTCAAGTTCATGATGTGTTCCATGTATCTCTCCTCAGAAGGTACATACCTGATCCTTCACATGTACTCAGCTCAGAAGTTGTACCGCTGGAGCAAGATCTTTCTTATGGAAAACAACCGATAGAGATTATGGATCGTAGCGAAAACGTCCTATTGAACAAGACCTCTCACTTGGTGAGAGTTTTATGGAGGAACCACCAACTAGAAGAAGCTACATGGGAGCTTGAGGATATGATAAGGGAGAGGTATCCTCATCTTTTTGTTACAAAGTGATGAATTTCGAGGGTGAAATTAATTTTAAGGGGGGTAGAATGTAACGCCCGAGAATTTTATGAGATATATATATTTTTTAAATCATCAAAGGAATCTTTCATGACACACAACACTATATTGTCTTGCTTTACACGCAATCGTGGCCTTCCTCCATAGCTTGCGTCGTACGCAATACCGATTTTCACTAAACAACGATGTGCTATTAAAATATTATTAAAACTAGCCGTTATGAATAGTAATAACCACTTTTTGAAATTTTATAAATTTTATTTTTCAAAATGGACTTCATTTTTGGATTCGGAATATCGAAATTAGCCTAGGGTGAAATTTTGGTATTTTTCTGAAAACTTTCAATTTTTGATGAAGAGTGAAACCACTAAGTGGTAGTCAAAAAACTGAATTTTTCATAAAACATAATTTTACCGCTTCTGTGAGTGGAATTTCGAAAATCAGAGAGACACGGTTGATGTCAGTAAGTAAAATGTGGTTCAATTAGATGAAAATAATTTTTTGGTGAATATTAACTTTTTACTTTTTTTTACCACAGTTAAAAGTAAATAGGGTAGTTAAGGGTAAAAATGATATTATTATTACCCTAACGCATGTCCTAATTCTATTGGATAAGTGTAATTCGACCAAAAACAACCTTAGGAATAAAATATGACCATTTAGCCCCACTTAGATTAGATTAGGACATTTGTTATCAATTTACATAAAGAAGGGTTAAATTAGTTAGAATCAAAGTTTAATAAGTAAATCATTTTTAATATGGGGTTATACATAAGATAAATTAGACTATAAATATTAATTATAAAGTTAAAAATATTTCCAAAATAATGGTATTTTATTTATAATTTTTAGACATTAAATAATTTAATTTATTTATGACACAATGATGATGCAGTAATTATCTTATTAATGAAATATTGACATAATTGATGTTATAAATACCAAAATAAATGTAATTTGAGACTTTTTATGAATTAAACTAATTTTCTAGGTAAATATGACATGTTATTATTGATTTAATTAACTTTTTTTCGAACTAATCATTCTGTTATAAGTTTCACAAAAATCAATTACTAAATAGTGTCAAAATTGACAAAAAATAGTTTTTAAAACAAATATTATATTATTAATTGTTATTTTATTCCTAAAAATCTAAGGTTCGGCCAAATGACTTATATTAGGTTATATATATTAATACTAAACAACTTGGGGTTCGTTTTTCTTGTTATAGTATGTTTATTAACCTTATAGTGTAAGAACACAAGAAGACACGGTAAAAGTAAAATTATTTAACTTAATGTTAAATCTAAATGATAAGGTTAAAATAGAAACCTAAATTTTTCTAAATTTTATTGGATGGGAGGATTTAGATCCATACCTACCTTATCTTCAAAATAAACCAATTTGGATCTATTTAAAACCGAATTTGTCTTTATAATAAAATAATATTTTTAGTTATTCCAATGGTGCCCCTCTCCTCCCTTATAAAAGGGAACCTCTTCCCTCTCTTCCTCAAACCACTTTGAGCCTTCAAGCTCGGCCAAACCCTACCAATTTCTTCTCTACACTTTCCTAGAGACATCCTAGAGGTCCTTGTCTTCTTCAAAGACCAATTTTAGTGCCCTAAAAGGAGGTCTCAAAGAAGCACTTCAAAGAAGAGGTAATGCCTGTTATCGATTATTTCATCTTTATTTCTTCTTCCAATTATTGTTCTTTAGTTTTTTCATCATGAAGTAATAACATCAGTATAACTCGTATACTGATATGTTATTATAAGTATGAAACAACCCTATTTCATCATCTATCCATCCTACGGAAAATGAAATCACCGCACGTGCGTACGTAGGGAATATCGTCTCCACGCCGTGGTGTAATTTATTTTCCACCACCACCTTAATTGGATGGGTATAATGGTGTCAATAATGAATATATATGATTATTTTAAATTTATATTGATTCTTAAATAGTATACATACACTCCAATACAATTCCACGATCATGGGAACGATATCATCGCTCGTGGGTACGTACGGAATATCGTCTCCACGATGGGATGCGACTCGTTCTACATGATCATCATTGAATATTGATTATATAAATAAATTGAATGAATTAATATTATATATATTACCCTAATACCATTCTGGAAATTAGGTATCTATAACCTAAAAAGAAAAATAAGAATTTATTCGACAAAACTCGCATAAGAACAAAAAGTAATAAACACGCGAATAACAAGTAGCAATGAAATATTACTAATAATAAGCTAAGAATATGACCATATATGATATCATAACAATGAGTAGGATTCTTGAATAAGACAATGACATTATTTAAATAATTATACATTAGGTTCGGACACTTACCAAGCAAATCGGACCTAAGGTAAGGGAAAATATCACAATCTCATTTTATCCGAGATTGTTTATACATTGGTATTTACTGGGGTGTATTTTATCATCCACATCCATGTTTCCTCGATATGTAGTATTGTTTCCATCCACCTACAATTTTCTAAATCCAATTTTACCCTTCGGTGAGTTTTTAGTAAAAGATATGAAAGGAATCATTTGTCGTTTTTCGTAGGAGGTAATTTTTGACTTTTCCGAAAAAAGTACGAGATGCATGTTTTTTTAACTTATACGGTATGAATGGATTTTTAAAACATTATTTCCAAGAAGCTTACTTTAAAAGTTTTCAAGTTTATTTTTAATCAACTTATTTTATTTTAAAATTTTATGACATGTTAAGAAAGGAAAATGTTTTTGAAGTAGAAAGGATATTTTCCTCAAGAATGGAGTTCAAGTGTTTTATCAAAATTATTTTCAATCTAAGATATTATAGTGTTCTGTTTCTATCCCTATTATTACATTGTTTTCTTTTGTTGTGATGGAATTATTTTTATGAATTCCTTTATCTTATATGAATTATTTTATGATGTCACGATATTTAAGAATCCCATTTTTATTACATGGGTTATGGAATGATGTATTATTTATGATTTTGTGGCACACATAAAAATGGTATCATTATGAGATGGGTGGGACCTATATCTCTATCAAATGAATTGGGTAAACATTTTATATCACATGAGATAGACATGGCTGGAACGGCAGGTTAGACTGGTTCAGTGAAATAGGACTGGAACGAGGAGTGAACTCGGTTCAGAAATGGACTTTGTCCGCTATGATAGTCTTGGAAATGATCCTTGACTACTAAAAAATGATTCTCTATGATTATGTGTGTATGCCACAAAGATTCATGTTTTAAGTTATGATTTTTGGGATTACATTTCACTACTGTGATTTATCCCATGTTATGAAATTATGATCTCTTTGGCAGGTTATGGTTTCCAAAAGTTATGTTCTTATGAATATGATGTGATTGATATTTCTTTTGTTTACCCTTACTGAGCATTTGAGATCACCCTTTTGTATGTTTTCTTTCCCCAGGTCAGGAAGAAGGTTATTAAGTAAGATATACCAAAAGGGACTATAGATATGATGAAATAAATGGGAGATAGTGTAGACTCTTTATGAACCAGTTGTTTATGTTTCCCAGTTTCTAAAGACACTATACTTATACGGTCCTTTCCTTGTTTTGTTATATGTTGTAATAAGTGTGCTTTAATTTTGAAGTAATAACAATGTATGTAATGTATGGGTCGTTATACATACCAAACTATTAAAATGAAGAACCATTGAATAACTAATTTTTGAATTCTTCTAGAAAAACATCATCTTCACATGATGATGCATTCACAACCCAACCATGATACCTTCACCACCAGAGGCATCCAATGGTCACTAAAACATAACAGCCTATATCATCCCATCACTAATGATTTATATTAAGGTTTCTCAATATCCCACCCTTTATCATTGTGCAACCTCTCAAGCACCGATATGATTCCAATCTCACTTGCCTCATCATAAAAAATATCATCACTAACCATTTAATTCTATTATTTCTAGATTGTGTTTATTTTTTGTAGAATTACTTGCATTATATAGATTGACATGAAGCTCCCCGCCTTAGGAGTGGACTTATCATTGAATTTAAAAAATAAGTGGACTCATCATACAACACATGCTATATCAACCATTGATCATGGGGTCTATAGGTGGCCATAACTATTTATAAAAAATTAAATGAATGTGGTAAAAAACAACCACATAAGAGGGATAGATTAGAATCACATTTTGACACACACATGACTCTTCTCATGTGTTTTTTCCATTTGATCTATATCACTCGACATAATTAGAAAAACAAATAACCACCATGTCAATCCCTTAATTCTGTATAAAAATCATCCCCAACATTTGGGTGAGTATAATTTCCATAATTCCCATGTCACTATACTCTAAATAAAACATGAGATTGATTCATCTGAACTGAATACATAAACTGCTTCAACCATACCCAAAATTTTTTTTTGACCATGTATGAACTTTGGGGTGTTGGATTAGAAATCACACAACACATAAAGAGAAATAGTGACGATAAAACATCCTAGATATATTACATATGATTATATGCACTATGAATTTTATTATTTGATGTCCACAAAAATGAACTAACCTGATGTCACATTACTTCATATGACATCAAAAAAGGCTGACGACCTTCTAAGTCATCCAACACTGAATTTAGAAAAAAAAAATTAAGGTCACATGACATACTTAGTATATGACCATTCCCTGGGAATGTGTATCTATCTAGAACATATCATTTTTTAATGATCACACTCATAAAAAAGGTAAAAAATAGGCCCCCATTTAAAAAGTTGTCGTTTCGGAAACTTTGAGTCTTATACGAACAATGACACCAACACAATACAACTCATCTGAATGCTCATAATATTTAAAAGGTATATTAAATAACTACAGGGACTACATATAGTGGGATATCCTCTTACCAAATCCCAATTCATTGACTAAATATGTGGATAAGCATATGAAATGAAACTGGGATTGACATCCTAAAATTTACGTATAAGAGATAAGGAAATAGGCCTATAGGTAATGGTCACATTCTTATTTCAAGAAAGATACTCAAGGAGAATATTAGGGAATTTTCATACCATTAAAATGCATGTATTGAATCATAAACACCACATAGGGTTCCACCTTACTCGTTGTCGTCATTTTCATTAAATTTTTTAAGCAATTTAAAGTATCATTTTTACATCATGTACCATATATGAAAAACATTTACACAAGGCAATTAGTTTATGAAAATGTACAAGGTAATAGAGGTTAGCTAAATTACACTTCCATTTACAATTATTTATTTCACATACATCACTTCATAATTATGTCATTGGCTACGGAAAGACCATTTTTATAAAAATAAATTAATTTACATGATTTTTGAATTGTTTAAGTTATAGAATATGTCAATTTCAATATATATAGAAAATACCCATTAGGATTAAATTGGAATTTTAATTCACTAATTCCCCATATTAAAATAATATTCAAAAGTAGTTAGAAGGACATTTTTTACTTAAATAGGTGTGTTAATAAAGGATGAATCCTTTTTTTTATATGAAATTATATATATGAATCCACCAACACATTTAATGTTTCTCAATAAAAAAAAATTACACCACCATAGGGGTAAGAACTAAGGGATAAAAATTGAAAAGATGACCGTTGAGGGTCCTTTTAGGATACATTGGGTCCAAATAAAAGAACCCAACAAATTTAGGAATATAGAATCAAAAAACTAACTTAGAGGGTTCATTCCATAGATAACATGCCTCAACTAACCTACTTGGGATCAATTGTGCATTTAGCTATGTGGTTATTTGGGTTATCATTCCCAGGTAATAGAGGTATGATCCTAAAATGGAAACCAAAACAATTATGTTCAATCTTTTACAACATTTCACTTTACAATTGTTTCTTGGTATGAGGTTTATAATAAATGGTTCAGTTATAAGGGTTACCACTTTTCAATATATAAAGAAACTATACACATGAAAAATTGTAGGCAGATCCCATCTAAACAAAACCATTTCATCTCTGATTAAAATGAGAAATAAAAAACATTAACATTTATACAGTAGCCTATAAGTATATAGAGTGCATTTACAGTGGTTCAATTATACAATCTACTCTTTTATAGACATAAAGCACACATTCACTTTTCAAATTAAAAATTGTAATCCTTTTACTGCAACCAGAATTGTTTCATACCATAGAACTAATGGTTCATTGTTTTAACTTGATATGATCGGTTACTAAAGAATTAAGGACAATATAAACTGAAGACATCGTTTAGGTTGATGTTGTCCCCACAATAACCAATTTAAAATTAAAAAATTTATAACATGGAATTATAAATATAAAAATATTATACGATTTAACATGGTAATGAAACATGAATGATAACAATTAACAATCAAAGTACAATTCATTTCCAAGGAAATAAACAACATGAAAATCATAACACTCAAATCATAGAATCATGACACAAAAATCAAGGAATGGAAATTAATTAAAAAATATAACATGTCACAGACAATCATGTAATGAAATAATTATGAACGTAAATGATAAACATGTTACTAGGATCAGTAACCCTAACACAAGATAAGAATGAAAAAAACACAAGGGATATCAATGATTTAAAATATCATAACAAATCAATCAAAACATAATTTAATTTTCATGGAATGTTAATTCCTATGATCCTATCATGGTGAATTTAAGGATGCTTTATTCTTATATGTGGGATGATCACTCCCTAGACAACTATTTACCATCAGAGGTCACATAACCAGACAGATACTTAACATCAAAAAATATAATGTAAAAATAAAAAGGTCTCAAGTAACACATTATAATATCCCGACCTGACTAACCAATAAATTGGTCACCAGACTGGTCACCACATGGCCTCAATCATTCCTCCCCATAACTATAGGCTATCGACCTGTAACAAGGTTCTAATGGTGGTATGGTGGGGGGACATTACCCGCATGGATTGAGTCTCATAATCAGAGTATCTAGTGTAAATAAATGGAAAATAATAGAAGAATTTATATTAAATGGCATGCAGTAGAGAATGAATACGATGACTAAATAATAGTAACTGGCCAATGCCATCACATGTAAATATTTATGCATGTCTAGATGACGAAAAAATATACAAGCAGAAAGTTCAATAGGAAGTTAAAAAAATTAAAAGAAATATAGTCCAATGAAAAACTCTATGTGCATCTTGACTTCTGGATTAGTCTTATGCTCCCTAGATACAAAGTACATACAATAACAAAAGTAATAAATCTATGAACCTAAAAACCTGAAGGTCTATGTGGGATCCCAAGTGAAATTGCAGACAAAGTAGAGCGTGATACATATTCTTAGTAAGCCACCAAAAATTGTGTCTAGATAAATCTATTTTGGGAAATATAAATAGAATAGTGTGCCAATAAATGTGAATAAAATTAGATAAATAAATAACACTATGTACTAGGTTCCTAAATAGATTCTTGACCGTTTTTACCTATATATAACTAATATGGATGTTTGAACATAGGGATCCCATATAGAAAACACATTATACACATGAAATCATATATGATAAAACATAAGTGGGCCAACCCCAAGCATGTTCATTGTCTTGGAAGTTACAACCCTCAGACATCTTTCAAGCATTCTCATACTTTAATGATAACAATGGTATCAAGAAGTCACCACAATTAAACTATGATAATCATCAATAAAATCCTGTAATGACATCCTAATCCCGCACAGGGTGATCGATAATTATATTTCAAGGTTCAATATATGATATCTTGAAATAAAAAATACCATAGAGTCCGTCCAAGGAAACCCGTAATGCCACAACTCATATATCTCATAATATGACATTGTCTGTTTATGTACAACGCATCTCACATAAGGGGTCATGTTTCACAAGAGGCATGGCGTAGCCATATTCCCATTGAGTCTATCCATGGTATATCCCCTATGATTCCATTGTAACCCATGATTATTAATAATATAACTGATGATCCCATTAAGGTAAATCCATGTATCACTCCTAGCGAATTATGTAGTACAAATCCAAGTACAAGGAGTCCATCACTGATATCCATATGTTGGGACCCTTGTTCTCTCGTGACCTATAATAGGATGAGGTATAAAATTCTCAATCACATCTCATCCATGATGAAATAATTAGTACTTTCTAAAAAAACTAAACCAAAATTAGATACAAGTGAATAAATTATCACATGAGGAAAAATAAATTTGACATAGGTTTTAAAAATAACTACAACGATTCAAGGAAATTCAAATATATTGTGATAGTCATAAGCTTAATTATTTAAGCATAATAACTAGGAATTTAACATATGGAATTAGTAAAAATGTATAATGCATAGGAAATAAGAAATGAGACATGAATCATAATCCCAAAGTAATAAGTATAAAGTACATGAAACAAGGAATCATATGTAAGGCATAAATAATAAGTAATAAATGGAAAGAATGAGGCTTAAAGCTCAAGGGAATAAATTTTTTCTTCAATTTAGCTCATTTCAATTTATTTTTTCAGTCCTTAATTAAATGATTTACAAACCCAAAGAGGGTTTCAAAAATTCATTTATCATGGTAAATTTCTCCCAATGTAGGAACTACACCCATCAAAGTGGACATAAGCTATGAAATCAACTAATGGGTTGATTGTTCTAACAAAAGTGTCAATAAAAACATGATAACAAGTTCATATTCATTTATTTTATAAAAAAGTGTTGTCACTCATAGTGTTTGGTGAATGACACAATGATTCAATATAGAAAACTCCATTAAATATAGGAAAAGATGCCAAGATGTCTACCTTATACCAAGGAAGACCTAGACAACAATTTTGAGGTATAATTTGGTCCATTTCGAGTGAAATAAATTAAATAGATGAATTCCATAAATATAGGATAAATTAGGGAACCACAAAATAGCGTTGTGGGAGAGAAGATAAGAAATTAACCGAAGAATTAAGAGTCTTATAATTACCAAGGGCCCTCCAATGCACTTGATGACACTCAAATAAGATGTTGGATGAGGGAATTACAACCGACATAGAGGAGTAAGATAGGATCTCCATGTGGGAGGTTCCATGCGTGTGAGTCTAGTGAGTTAAAATAGGAGGAAGGAAATAAAGAGGTATCATAAAATCCACAAAATCACCCCGTTAATGAGGGGCATGGTTCAGGTAAACCGTTCACCAACCGTGCTTGTCCAACTTCCTAACGAGAGATGTGTCATTGTTCGTGCACATGGTTTGGGAAAATATGCATGTAACATGTGTTTCCCCTCTAACAAAAACATAAATAACACCAAACAGCTGTGTGAACCCTCTCTCCAGGTTAGACCAAACAGTGTGGCACAACCTACTCTTATAAACTAGGCCGCATAGTTTCTTTTATGGTATCATGGTTTTAGAAAAAATGTACACCCAACCTATATATTCCATTATGTTGGATTTCTCACCCCGGTGCTCCCGAGACATGATGGAACACCTGCGGGACTCCATCAGCATTAAACAATAGTATAAAACACTTCTGAGTCTCCCAATTCTCTTAATTTCATTCCAAGGATCGGTTCAATGGATCACCTATCCACCATATTCCAAAATTAAAAATTCTTGGAATTTAATCTATTTAAAAAAAGTAGGACCCTATAAAATTTTGTTCATCACTACTGGAAAAATTATTTTTCACAACGCTTTTATACCAATGGTTTGTAAAAACCATTGGTATAGGTACCCTTTCCCAACGGTTTGGCCAAACCGTTGGGAAAGCCCATTTTTTGGCCAACTTTTCCAACGGTTTTTCCAAACCGTTGGGGAAGTTTGAATTCTGGACCCCCTTTCCCAACGGTTTCGACAAACCATTGGAAAAGGTTAGCCTATCCCAACGGTTTGCCCAAACCGTTGGGAAAGGTTGAATTCTGGACCCCCTTTCCCAACGGTTTGGGCAAAACATTGGGAAAGGTTATCATATCCCAACGGTTTTCCCAAACCGTTGGGGAAGGGGGTCCAAAATTCAACCATCAACCAAAATTTTGAGAAAAAAAGCAAGACCTTTCCCAATGGTTTTGAAAACCATTGGGAAACCTCCTTTGATTTTTTTTGGAATCTACTTACAGAGAACATTACATAAATCATAATTTAATATAATTAGAACAATACATATATATTTTTATGAAATTATTTTAACAAAAGTCATGTTAGCTAAGTGATTAAGTCATTTAGTTATAAACTATAGGTCCTGGGATCAAATCCCACGGGATGTTTCTTTTTTGAAATACATATACCAACGGTTTTGAGAACCGTTGGTATAGATTTTCTAATTACTTATACCAACGGTTTTCAAAACCATTGGTATAGACCCTATACCAACGGCTTTCCCCAAACCGTTGGTATAGACCTATTGTCACAACATACTTGCCAACGGTCCTCCAAACCGTTGGTATAGCCTATACCAACGGTTTGGGGACCTATACCACTGGTTCCAAACCGTTGGTATAGGGTATTTTTCAAGTAGTGCATATCTTATGTTAATCGCTACACCATGTTTTAACGAACCATGTTATGCTATTAATATTCATAATAATGCATAACTATTATAAAATATCCATTATAATAGGGGAATGAATATGAATAATAAAATATTAAATATTATTTATAATTGTTTTAGACAATGATAATATATTTATAAATATGTACATAATTTTATCTAATAATTCAATATGTTTGGAAAATATGTTTTTTTAAAAAATTATTTATTTTTTAAAAAAATAATAAAGGTATTTCTTATATATTTATAATATTTTTTTAAATAATAATAATTATTTTTTAATTATAGATGTTAATATTTTATTCTATGTAATTATTTAGTGTCTTTTTCAATGATTGTTTTTCTATGGATTAGAAAAATGAAATGATTTAAAAAATTGGATTTTTAATTTATGAAATTACAATATCCAAAGTTGTTTAATATAGATTGAAATGTTAAAATAACTCAATTATATAATTATTAAAAAAATTAGGTCATTTTAATCAATTTAATACCACATTTTAATATTATAACTGTCTAAACATATGAATATTTTTTGTTTGGAAAAAAAAATTCCACTAGTGCAGATTTAATTTTAAATTAAATATTTTCATTTTTTTCACTGAATTTAAAAAAATATTTTACATTAATATATTTTTTATAATTATTAGTATATAATATGTTGAAATTAATTTTCCATCATAATTAATATTTATTAAAAAAAAAATTAATAATGGTTAAGGATAAAATGTGGCTTCCATAGAGATACAGTAAAATTATATGTCGTACAACTACATTAATGATTTTAAGAAAACATTTTTATATACATACATAGATATTATATCATATAAGGTTCTATAATGAACCATTATGTATCCTTGAGGCAAGTGAGAAACATGGATACACTTTATTATTTAAAACATTCCATTTTTTTTCACTCACCCACTTATAAAATGGAGCCCCACCCATCCCTATTTCATTCATATAAGTACCTTTGATTTTTAAAATAACTATAAAATAAATTACTTTCACTAACCAAATTGTAGATATCTTATGTTTTTTATGAGTTACTCATATGAAATATTTTGGTTCTAAAAAATAGGCTTTCCGAAAGGGAAGTACGTTTCAAAATTGAGATATGTTTTATATTAAACTTTTACCCTATCATAAAATGTTCCAAAAATATTATAAAATACTAAAATTATTATATATCATATAATTATATTTTATTATTTTAAGAACATAACTTATATTTATCTATGATTCAGTTAAACAGAAAATGAAACTGTTGACTATGTGTATAAGGAACTGTCGCATTATGGATAGATGCAATTCCCTTTCCTTTGCCTCAACTCACTACTAGAATGATAAAATATTTAATTTTTATATATAATATTAATTAGATGATTATTATTATTTAATTATAATTTATCATATATATTATTAATTTATATTCAATGGACATATGATAACGTATCTTGAATGGATAGTGGACTACAACCACACAAGTGATTTGATTCATTTTTTACTTATTGTTTTGATAAAAGGTAATAAAAATAAATTTATTATATATCTTTGTGATATATATATGAAATAATAATTACTCATCAATAGTGAAATATCATTTACCTTCATTTTTTCCAAACAGTGAAGAATAGGTACAATTATCATCTCTATATAGGGCCAAGAATCTCCACGAACAATGGAATTTATTTCTTATCAATAATTTTGACAGATTACTATTGAAAGATATATAATAAATATGTATTATATTTATATAATGGGTAAAAATAGTAATATCATGTAATAATGATCAATGTTAAGGAATAAAAAATACAAAACCAAAATATACAAGAAAAATGAAGTAGTTATTACATGTAATGTGATTTTTATAAGGAATTGAAAATAAACAGCTAATTGATGGGTAAACATAAATTATTTATGTAAAAATATATATACATATTAAATATATTTATAATAAACAAATTTATATTATAATGTTTTTAAATATTTATGATGTATATCTAGACTTTTGGTTAGGGATTTTCTTTCAATTTTATTTCATTCAAACACTTGCCTGATTCATCGATAGAATTTTTTTGTGGTCTATATATTTCCCATGAATATGTATTATAATTATTTTTATCAATATTATTTGGATTTACGTATGCAAAATACCTTTCCATTCATGGTTCTTATGATTCCAAATTCACCAAAGTGGTAAATGATTTATTATATGATCTAATGATTTATTATGATGGTTTATAATTGAGTTTTGAATAATCAAATAATATGATATACCTCTCAATTATCTCATGTATTTTCAACTCATTTGTTTATTTTATATAATACATGATTTTATTTCATTTACACATTTAATGGATTAATGTGACAAAATGATTTTGTTATTTAAAAATCAACATTATTTCACTATTCAGTAGAATTTTTTTCTTCAATGAAAATATTTTTTATAACTGTGTTAAGGAATATTATAATTATTATAAAATTATTTCATAAGAAGATTTGACCCTTTACAATACTTTTAATAGGAATCATCTTTTATTTTTCAAAATAAAAACAATTTTAATTATTATAAAAAATGTAAATTTAATATTATTTTAAAGTTATATGACATGAACAATATTTTATTCCATCATGACTCCTTAATGACATAATGAATCCATCACATTTCTTGAATGATATATTCAATGAAGCTTTTTCCATTTTTATATTATATTTATTTTGTAATTTCAATAATTGATTACTAAATTGAATAGATCCTTTATTTAAGAATACAGTAATGATATATTAATGGAATTCTTATTCATCAACCGGAGAAACCATTGATATAGCTTATGTATGACATGGGATATGATACAATGGTTCTATTGTTTTTATTTATCTAGATGGTTTTTCATTACATTGATTTCATTTTTATTAAACACTTTAATTTTCTACTTCTTTTTTCATGATTAAATAATGAATTTATTATGAAATCCATCCTTTTTCCATAATGTTCTGTTATGAGTAAAAATTATATTTTTATTAAACCTGTTTCTTTTACATGGATTATTATATTATTAATATTTATGAATCAGATTTATTATCATGGTTTATGATATAATGAAGGATTTATGTTATTAAAGAATGTTAATTTACAAGTTACGTGATGGTTGGTACAAATATATACCTCAAATGGGATGGGAAAATATTGATATTGATATAGATAAATAGTACATGGAAGGGTAATGAACTGGGTTCTATAATGTATTTTAATCTACTATGATAGATAAAGGAGTGAACCATGAATACTATGATGTTTTTTGGAGTTAAAAACCCACTATAACTGCCATGGAAATTATCTGAGCCAATTATGAGAAAGACCTTCAATTCTTATCGTAATGCAACAATTAAATGGAATATTATAATTTAATTCCTCTATGACTTATTATATATTATTCCATTATAATTCACATCTTATAATATACCATGATTTATTACATACTTCATTTATATGATCTAGGATATTTAGGGTATGGTTTTTCATATATATTGACATGTTATTATATACTTATTCTCATGTATTTTATATCTGACCATAGATATCTCCCATTTTTACTCATCAAAAACATTTCATATCACACTTTATAATGTTTTATTTTTTAAGTTTATTAATAAATGTATTCTATATGATACGTCTAAAAATGGTGTTATCTATGAATAACATAGTGGGGGATGATCTACATCAACTATGAACCTGTTGTTTTTTTTTCCATGTTTCAAAATATAATTGAGATAAATGATTCCCAGAAAGGATCATTTGATTTTGTAATGCATATTAGACTATTACGATATTATATCTATTTATGAAATTTATGTGTCACTATATTTGGTTTCAGATAAACCATTAGTTATCCTTTAGAAAATATTATTTGAATAAATTAGTGATAGCATCATGTATTACTATATATATAGGAAAATATCATGGATTTTAGTGAATGTGAGAGACACTAGTTTCCATGAAATTACATCACTGTCTAGATACTTGAACTAGTTGTCGACATTTATAGTTGAAGTTATGGATAATAAAAATGATAAGGGTGAATTATGATGGAATTGATCATTACATGGTGTAAGACAACATGCCTTGCACTATAGCTGGTTTTTATAGTCATGTGAGATATTATTTGAAAAATAAAAAAAAATAATTGAAAACATATTGATGGAGTTTTATTGATGTTGAAAATTAATTACCTCGGATTAGCTTATGGAGACATAGATTTAAAATAAGGTTTAATGGTTTAGAAATTAAATGAATGATTGATCACTCTAATGATTTCTAATCATCATGTTGGCCAATTCTGTTTTAATAATAGATTGATTTAAAACAATAATGTTTTGGTGGAGATGGGTATGGTCAAATATAGTAGTATATTATATAAAATTAGTAATATAAATTACCATGTATCATTAAAATTAACTTCAATTTAAATTACAATCCCTAATGATTTTATGTTGAATTATAAGTGAATACATCTAATGGTGATATGATTGCATCTTAAGACTATTATTATTCTTCAGTTGATTATTTTTGTAATTCTCTTATTTTAATCCACATTATTCCTCCACTACATGAATATGATGTTATCATAGGCATTGATTGTATATTTTACAAAAACCCCGCATCAATTTCATAGGAAGGGATGTTAAATTGGATATTCCAAACTAACAATTGATAATCAATTTCTGTGAAGATAAATATTTACATAAAATTGATATCACATCCATCTAGAAGGGGTTGATTTGTTTTTAAAATGGTTATTATTTCTAACTGGATGGGTTGAAACTCATCATTAAAGAAAATTATATTGTGGGGGATATTGTTGATGTCTTTATGAAATAACAACCTTCTATTACACTAAAAATTGATGTTTAGTTCTCAATATAACTAACACATAGTACTTCACATATTTATACTATTTACTATATAATGTACATTATTTAGATTACTTATTTGAAGAAGAAAACCTATGAGGATCATGAAAATGGGCTCATTCAGCTATTTTTATCAAATATGGGTGTTCATGTCCTTTTTAATAAGAAGAATAATTATTTGTTGTGAATCTTTATTGATTATAAGGAAGTAAACAATATCACAATCGAAAAAATGTATCTTCCATCCGATATTTATGATTTATTTGATCAAATTTGCTCAGAACAATACATCTCAAATAGTAAACTTCATTCAACATATCATCAATTGTGGGTTAATAATAATGACATAAAAAATATGATAATATAAACAAGTTAAGGAAACTATTAATAAACACGTATTCTATTTCGTATTACTAACCCCCAATATATTCAGGTATTTAATGAATTATTTTTTTAGTGATTACCTTAATGAGTTTGATGAAGTCTTTAATGAAGATATTCTTTCTTAGTTGATGTTCATGGAAGAACACAAATATCAATTGAGAATTAGGGTGAAGAACCTATGGATGTAGTAAGTATTAATATCTATAAAATGTGTGAATTGTGGATATAAAAGGATGTATTATTGGAGCATTTAATCTCTGTACAGTGTATATATATATGGATTTACGAAAGAGATAGGCTATTTAACATGATCCTACACCAAATTTGATAACTAG
Organism: Viscum album; assembly: GCA_963277665.1. Taxonomy (NCBI): domain Eukaryota; kingdom Viridiplantae; phylum Streptophyta; class Magnoliopsida; order Santalales; family Viscaceae; genus Viscum; species Viscum album. The sequence goes on from OY728137.1 coordinate 2,051,658,101, forward strand.
GGTCTAATGATTTCATTGTTTGGCTGGATTTATTGATACATTAGTGAGAATTTTTGTTTATCATCTAATCCAATCACCATGTTAACGTTGAATGGAGTGATGTTTCTTCAGAAAGTTTAATGTATGATATAAACCAAATATATGAAGATAATATTATTTAGAGTTCTTATTATTATATTACAATGTAGTGGAGAAGTGGTTTTAATCAATAGTGATGAAAACATGAAGGTGTTGGGATGTACTCTAATTAAATATGATAATGGTTATAGATTATCCTTCATGAAAATTGATGCTCCAGGATGAAAATTATCCAAATCATGATTCATAGATAAATGTGGAAATTTTTTCTCTATTGATAAAGATAAATTATCTTTTTCTATTAATATGTGATATCTATACTAATCAGAATATTTTAATGTAAATTATTATATAGAAGGTGTTTAACTTGACCTAGATAAAGTTGTTAGAATGATTTGATGATTATGAAAACTCAATATATTACCACCACAAACAAACAATCAAGGCGGTCGATTTTTTGAGTTAAAAGTTCATGCTAGGTTAACCATGATGAAGACAAAAATGGTACAATTTTACTACATATGAAATGGTTGGATTTAGATATCATGATGAAAGTGCTAAAATATTATCATTTCCAATTGAGTATTAAAAAATTTATACCAGTGAATATTATAGAGGAGTAGAATAATTATATAGCATTCAATTATATGTAAATGAATGTTGTTGAGTTTTACCTTTATTATGATGAAATGAAATGGTTCAAGAACTATTTATGTTATCCATACATACCTAATCTGAAAAAGGATCTACTGTAGGATTATCATTATTATTCATTCTATATTAGTTCATGTTATTTAAAGATTTATTGTTATTTGAAATCACATATATAGTAAGATGTAATGAATATAGATATTGAAGTGTTTTTATATCAGTTTCTTATATGTTAGCATGTTAAAATTTTAGAGGTGAAAGTCTAAGGTGGTTTTACAACCATTATCCATAATAGAATAGAAGTGGGAACAAATGGACTGGTATTTTCTATACAGGTGTTAGTCATTTACCTTAAAATATTAATACACTTTATCATTATTAGATAATAATTTTCTCTATATCATGTTGCAAGGATATACAATTTGGAAGTGGTATGGGTTCATGTTGTACCAAAATCTATTGTATCTTATTGTGATTTGAGGATACCCATGAAATGTGAAGTGCCCAGATCAGTGTGAATCACTGAGAGGGGGAGGGGGTGAATCAGTGATCCCTTAAAACTTTTTACTAATTGATTCTTAATCAATTAAACCTCTATGGCTGGTTAAAGCCTCGATCCACTCTTCTTGTATCTCTCAACCTTTCCCGGATAATGCAGTAAATGTAAAGGCACTGGACACAAGGAATTACAAGGTTCGGCACCAAAGGCCTACATCCTTCCCATGCTCTCCCAGCATGGATTCTCCCATTATAACTTGTTAGAATTACAATGGTCGATACAGCTTCCCACTGTATCTCTCCTGAGTCCCACAGGAGGGTCTTTATACTGCGTCCCACAGTGTTACCAGAGTCCCACTGGCCTACTCCAGAATCCCACTGAAGACTTCTTCTCCCTGAGTCCCACAGGGTCTTCTCCTGGCTCCTCGAGTCTCACGAGTAGCTCTTCTTCTCTTTAAGCTTCTTCAAGTATCTTCAGCAGTCTGGGATAAAGACTGCTGGCCTTGCTCTGTACCTCTGATCACTTGTGATGATCAGGTCTTCTCGTCTTGCTCGGGCTTTATCACCTTCTTCTAAGGATGACCCGACTTCTCTCCAACTACTGAATACTCAGACAAATAATATCTTTAACTTCGGTATGGTCCAGTATCAACTCACTTCAACTTCATGCACTGAATGCATGGCATCACAATATCTTCAAGATCTTCTGGTCTTGGACTCCTCAAATGCACACAACCTGATTTAGCTTTGTTCACGTGCGCATGTGCATGCATGCATTCATGCACTCCCCTTCTTCTCTTCTAGGTGTAGTAAACCCTTAGAGGGTGTAATTCTTTTCAGCACACACCTACTTCTCAAACTTCACACACTTTAAGCAATTTGTCTACACACATAAATGTGTGTTCTTCTTTGTGTGGATGTCCTCCCTTTTCTTCTTCTAAGTGTATACACACTTCTTAGTGCACACACCTAGGCTCGGCCACTTTGTTGTTTTGCACACACACTTGGTTCTTCATTTTGTACACACAAGGGCTACGGCCTCTTTGTTTTCTTTTTGCACACAAAGGCACAAAGGCCTCGGCCTTCCTTCTTCAACTCTAACACACACAAAGTGTGGTATGCTTGGCCTAAACTCTTTTGCACACACTCAACCCGTAGGTTCTTCACTTAGCACTTGTGCACACACTTCGGTTCTCCTTTATTTGCACACCTACTGCCCGTAGGGCCTTCTTCTTTATGCACACACAAAGTGTATGTCTCGGCCTTCTTTGGCACACACACAATGTGTGAAAAACACAACCCGAACTCCACTTGTATGTAGGCGCGCAAGGAGTGAGTTCACCTTGGGTGTAGCTGCCTCCTCCTCTTCTCAACCGCGCAAGGCACAAGACTGTGGCCAGCGCGCAGGGGTGCAAGAGCACAGGGTACAAAGGACCTCGGCCGTGGGCACGCAAGTGCAAGGGTGCACTTGGGTCTTCCTGCCGCGCAAAGGGAAGGCACGCAGGGGTCCCCCTTCTTCTTCTTTCGCGCAAGGAGTGCGCAAAAGGAACTCACGAAGCCAAGGGTGGCTTCGGGCTGCTTCGTCGCGCAAGTGGGTTGCGCGGAGCTCCAAACTTCGTGAGGCACAGAGGCTCTCACGGGACTCTCTTCAAATTTTCAAGAAAACTTCAGCGTATCAGCAGCGTCTTCTCGAGGGCTAGGCCTCATTTATATAGGCAGAGGAGAGGCGGTTCTATCCGCGTGAAATAACTTCAAACACCCGAGATCTTCGGATCTTTAAAAACTTTCCAAATCTTTATTTTCTTTCCTCTGTTTCAACGCGGGTTCTTTTATTATTTTCTTCCTCCTCGTGCATGCGATTTATAACGCATGCACGGCCTCTGTTTAAACCCAATCCAGGCAAATCACGAATACATGAAGCCTCGGCAACTTCGTTTGCCTCGGCATTCATCGAAATCTTCCAATCATTGCATGCATGCCTATTTTCTTGCATGATTAGGTTCAGGTGGTCCAGACGAGTCCAATGGTGTCTTCATCTTCGGCAATGGTGGCCGGAAACTGGAAATCATCGTCGGGGAAGCCTCTGGTTCGAAGGAGGCTGCAGGAGGTGCTTCGGCATGGCTCGAGATTGAGGACGAAGCCGGGGCCGTCGGATCAGATCTTCAACGGCCTGGATTAGATCGAGGCGCCGCGGATCAGATGTGCGGTGCAGATCAAGCGCGCGATGAATCGAGCAGCTCAGATTCGCTCCCGGGAATTTTTCCGCGTCCCACATCGAAACGGGCCGCGGAATTCTCGCGATTTATAAACTAAGCGCTACCTCTCAGCGCTCAGTTGAACTTCTCCCCTCCCGGTGCCGCCCCGCACCGGGTTCTCCCTGCGGGCGCGCTCTGCGCCCACTCTGCTCCTGCGGGCGCGCTCCTAGCGCCCACTATGCATCTCCTGACACTCGTGGGTGCGCTCATGCGTCCCTTCCGCGCTCCTCCGGGCGTGCCCCAGGCACCCATGCGGTGTCTTGGGTGTGCGCCCTGCCGCCCTGGCTCGCCCCACGGGTTCCCCCGGGCGTGGTGCCTAGTGCCCATGCCTTGGGGTTGAACCCCCAAGGTGCCTTGGCTGGCCAATTTTTTGGCAAAGTAACAAATAAGACTTTGTCAAAAACAAAGTCCTCCATGAAAAATACCAATTCAAAATGACAAATTCCTCCTCCTCTATTCTTCTTATCTTCTCTTCTTCATCTTATGAATTCCTCCATTTTTTTCTTCTCACATGATCTTCACTTAGGATATGGAATTCAAAAGGTTCATCTTCATCAATCGAACTCCTGAATCACTTATAATCTTCAATGTTCTTTATTGATCTAATCAGAGATCAATTGGATCATCTTCATGTTCACATGCACTAAGTGATAGTGCATGGACTTCATTAAACCACTTCATCCACTTAGAAGTAGTGAATGGATCATCTTGCTTCTTCAACTCCTCATGCATTGTGAAGACAATGCATGGCCTTCTAATCATGTTGTGACTTTGTATCATCAGGATACAAGTTCTATGAACTTAAATATCATCTCAACAATCGTCAGATGTTATAGAGAATGTTTCAACCACATCTCCTATGTCACTTAGTGAATCTCCTAAGTGACATTCATCTTAGTACCATGGCCATTCTCCTTCATCACCATCACCATCACATCCTTTGACATTCACATCTTGACTCCTTGACATCCATTCATTCCAAGACAACTTCATGCCTCATTGACAACAAATGCAACACAATGCACTTCAATCTCCCCCTTTGTATTTGTTGTCAATACACCACTTCAGCACATATGAATGGGTCAATATGTGTGCCCAATCTTTTCTCCCCCTTATTGGCAATCAAATGCAAAGGTGTGGTGTGGTTCACTTTCACAAATATCTTCCTCCCTTTGAAAAGTATTTTCTTGAAAAACACTGAGAGAGGGATGATGTCAGATGTTCTTCTTTAGCAAAGAACCTTTAGTAGATCAACTCTAAGTCTACTTGGGCTAACCCGGTGTAGAAAACAAGAGTGATGTAACCAAGGAACTCAATGCTGTCCATAACTCTCTACACATGTGAGATCATGCTTAGGGGTTTGAAATTTTTCATATATAACAATGAATTGCTAAATCCTGCACATACTCCACAAAACTCATTAGAAAGTTCAGTGCAAAGATAAAGCTCCCCCTTTCAACCATTTGTCTTCAATCAATACTCCCCATTAATTGTCATGATGAATGCAATTAAGAATCAAGGGATGAAAGTATGATTGGAATACCTTCACTTTTCTCAAGATGATATTAATCTCAGAACATCATCTTCTTTAGATTTGATCCCCCTCAAGGGGTGCACTCCATTCAATCCAAACCATCCTCCAGATGAGAATGATCATCATCTTCAATTCCCTGCAATGTTAGCACATGTATATACCAAGAGTATAAGGGAATAAGATGGAACCTCCTTGGTTCATCAATGTGAACAACAAGGTTGAGAAGATTCTCTCAACCGAGATGTCCCATTTTCACCATTCTTCACACTTGCACATTTGATCTTCAATGATGATTGTGCTAGTGTGGTTCTCAAAACATCTTCATGTGAAATATTCTTCTTCCCTCTTGACTTAGCAATTGCCAGAACTTCATCTTCAGCTCTTTTCAGATCTTTGGCAAGTTGCAACTGATTTGGCCATATGACTAGTAAGTCACTTGGAAGTGTGGCCTCAGTTCTGGATATTCCACATGGTTCCTTTGATTCTGTCAAGCTACCTCTCTTAGGCAACTTGTTTTCAATCAATCCCTTCTGCTTCTTTTGGATTGATTGTCTGGTTGAGTCCAGTTGGCTTCTATTAAATTTCATGGCTTCTTTACAAAGATCCATGGTATGACCAATCTTTCCACAGTAGAAGCACTTCTTCTTGGTGGCTCTTCTTGATGCATCACCCTTCTTGGATTTTAATTCCAAGGACTTCTCTTCATTCTTCAAACTCTTCTTGGGAGCATTTTCAACTTTCTTCTTGCTTCCCAAGGATTCCATTTTAGCCAGGTTCAGTGATCTTATCTTCTTTTCATCTTTGGATACAGTTGGAGATTGACATGTATCATTTTGACCACTTTTGCAAACATCCCAGATGTTGTCAAGTAATCCAAATCTATTTGCAGTAAACAGATGTCTCTGGACCTGTGGATGTTGCTTCCTTCCTTCTGGCTTGCTCCCCCTTGGCATGGGCTTCCTCTGTGCTTTGGCATTCAGTGGATTGTACCAACAATCCTTTGCACAATGCCCATACTTGTTACAACACCAACATTATCCCACGAATCTTGACCTCTTCAGTCCTTCTGATTGTAGGGTACTTTTCTTGACCTGTTGTGCTGTTTCAGGAGAGCTCTCTTTCTTCATTGTCTTCATCCATACTTGTTTGGAATTATTCTTCCATCCTGCACTTTTTGTGGAAACACAATTAGAAGCATCAGTACAAGATGGTATGGATGGTACCTTCTTTTTAGAAGATGTTGCTCTTTCATTAGAGGATGTCTTTCTTTTAGAATCATCCTTCTCAAAGCTCACTTGAGTAGCAACATTTCTTCTTTCAGCTGACTGGGAGGCTTTGGCTTTGGGTGATTGCTGATTTTTCAATATCACCTCCAGTTCTATGCATTTCATATTGAGGGAGTTCTTCTCATCCTCAATAGTTCTTAGCCTTCCTTCCCATTTCTCTTCCAGCTGCTTTATCTGGTCCTCATGCACCTTCTTCAATTCTTGGAATGAATTGTCCAGCTCCTTCACCATTTTGACTTTGTCTTTGAGTTGAGCATCTCTGACATTCATTGACACTTTGTGCCTCTTTTCCAGTGCATGGAAAACATCTTTGATCATTATCATAAAAATGTCTTTCTCAGAAAGGCTTCTTTTCAATTCTTCAGCAGTGTCTTCATATCTTTCATTGCAAAGGGATGCTATTTCATCTTTGGAATTTACCAGCTTTCTGAGAGTGTTGGTTATCCCAACCCTTTTAGCCAGCTGATCTTCCATAGCATTGGCTTCTTCTTCTAGCTGTAATTTTTCTTCTTGAAGATCATGGATGCCTGTAACTATACACTTTGCCACTTCCATGGGAACTGTCTTCTGAAGATATTTGAGTGCACTCTGAAGATCATTTATTGTTTCAACTTCATCACAGCTAGGACAGGCTTCATCAGAAGAATGATAAAAGGAATTGTCATCTGATGTGACTTTCACATTTCTTTCCATAGAAGGAGTTTCTCTGATTGCAGCAACCTTCTTCTTCATCTTCTTGGCCTGTTTCTTCTTTCTATTTTTCTGAGTCTTGGCAGATATCTCCATTTGAGGCTGTTCTTTCATTTCCTCAAATCTGCACTCCATATAGACTCTCTTGGATCTTTTAGAGGAAACCTCGCTCTGATACCAATTGAAGTGCCCAGATCAGTGTGAATCACTGAGAGGGGGAGGGGGTGAATCAGTGATCCCTTAAAACTTTTTACTAATTGATTCTTAATCAATTAAACCTCTATGGCTGGATAAAGCCTCGATCCACTCTTCTTGTATCTCTCAACCTTTCCCGGATAATGCAGTAAATGTAAAGGCACTGGACACAAGGATTTACAAGGTTCGGCACCAAAGGCCTACATCCTTGCCATGCTCTCCCAGCATGGATTCTCCCATTATAACTTGTTAGAATTACAATGGTCGATACAGCTTCCCACCGTATCTCTCCTGAGTCCCACAGGAGGGTCTATATACTGCGTCCCACTGTGTTACCAGAGTCCCACTGGCCTGCTCCAGAATCCCACTGAAGACTTCTTCTCCCTGAGTCCCACAGGGTCTTCTCCTGGCTCCTCGAGTCTCACGAGTAGCTCTTCTTCTCTTTAAGCTTCTTCAAGTATCTTCAGCAGTCTGGGATAAAGACTGCTGGCCTTGCTCTGTACCTCTGATCACTTGTGATGATCAGGTCTTCTCGTCTTGCTCGGGCTTTATCACCTTCTTCTAAGGATGACCCGGCTTCTCTCCAACTACTGAATACTCAGACAAATAATATCTTTAACTTCGGTCTGGTCCAGTATCAACTCACTTCAACTTCATGCACTGAATGCATGGCATCACAATATCTTCAAGATCTTCTGGTCTTGGACTCCTCAAATGCACACAACCTGATTTAGCTTTGTTCACGTGCGCATGTGCATGCATGCATGCATGCACTCCCCTCCTTCTCTTCTAGGTGTAGTAAACCCTTAGAGGGTGTAATTCTTTTCAGCACACACCTACTTCTCAAACTTCACACACTTTAAGCAATTTGTCTACACACATAAATGTGTGTTCTTCTTTGTGTGGATGTCCTCCCTTTTCTTCTTCTAAGTGTATACACACTTCTTAGTGCACACACCTAGGCTCGGCCACTTTGTTGTTTTGCACACACACTTGGTTCTTCATTTTGTACACACAAGGGCTACGGCCTCTTTGTTTTCTTTTTGCACACAAAGGCCCAAAGGCCTCGGCCTTCCTTCATCAACTCTCACACACACAAAGTGTGGTATGCTTGGCCTAAACTCTTTTGCACACACTCAACCCGTAGGTTCTTCACTTAGCACTTGTGCACACACTTCGGTTCTCCTTTATTTGCACACCTACTGCCCGTAGGGCCTTCTTCTTTATGCACACAAAAAGTGTATGTCTCTGCCTTCTTTGGCACACACACAATGTGTGAAAAACACAACCCGAACTCCACTTGTATGTAGGCGCGCAAGGAGTGAGTTCACCTTGGGTGTAGCTGCCTCCTCCTCTTCTCAACCGCGCAAGGAACAAGACTGTGGCCAGCGCGCAGGGGTGCAAGAGCACAAGGTACAAAGGGCCTCGGCCGTGGGCACGCAAGTGCAAGGGTGCACTTGGGTCTTCCTGCCGCGGAAAGGGAAGGAGCGCAGGGGTCCCCCTTCTTCTTCTTTCGCGCAAGGAGTGCGCAAAAGGAACTCACGAAGCCAAGGGTGGCTTCGGGCTGCTTCGTCGCGCAAGTGGGTTGCGCAGAGCTCCAAACTTCGTGAGGCACAGAGGCTCTCACGGGACTCTCTTCAAATTTTCAAGAAAACTTCAGCGTATCAGCAGCGTCTTCTCGAGGGCTAGGCCTCATTTATATAGGCAGAGGAGAGGCAGTTCTATCCGAGTGAAATAACTTCAAACACCCGAGATCTTCGGATCTTTAAAAACTTTCCAAATCTTTATTTTCTTTCCTCTGTTTCAACGCGGGTTCTTTTATTATTTTTTTCCTCCTCGTGCATGCGATTTATAACGCATGCACGGCCTCTGTTTAAACCCAATCCATGCAAATCACGAACGCATGAAGCCTCGGCAACTTCGTTTGCCTTGGAATTCATCGAAATCTTCCAATCATTGCATGCATGCCTATTTTCTTGCATGATTAGGTTCAGGTGGTCCAGACGAGTCCAATGGTGTCTTCATCTTCGGCAACGGTGGCCGGAAACTGGAAATCATCGTCGGGGAAGCCTCTGGTTCGAAGGAGGCTGCGGGAGGTGCTTCGGCATGGCTCGAGGTTGAGGACGAAGCCGGGGCCGTCGGATCAGATCTTCAACGGCCTGGATTAGATCGCGGCGCCGCGGATCAGATGTGCGGCGCAGATCAAGCGCGCGATGAATCGAGTGGCTCAGATTCGCTCCCGGGAATTTTTCCGCGTCCCACATCGAAACGGGCCGCGGAATTCTCGCGCTTTATCAACTAAGCGCTGCCTCTCAGCGCTCAGTTGAACTTCTCCCCTCCCGGTGCCGCCCCGCACCGGGTTCTCCCTGCGGGCGCGCTCTGCGCCCACTCTGCTCCTGCGGGCGCGCTCCTAGCACCCACTATGCATCTCCTGACACTCGCGGGTGCGCTCATGCGTCCCTGCCGCGCTCCTCCGGGCGTGCCCCAGGCACCCATGCGATGTCTTGGGTGTGCGCCCTGCTGCCCTGGCTCGCCCCACGGGTTCCCCCGGGCGTGGTGCCTAGTGCCCATGCCTTGGGGTTGAACCCCCAAGGTGCCTTGGATGGCCAATTTTTTGGCAAAGTAACAAATAAGACTTTGTCAAAAACAAAGTCCTCCATGAAAAATACCAATTCAAAATGCCAAATTCCTCCTCCTCTATTCTTCTTATCTTCTCTTCTTCATCTTAAGAATTCCTCTATTTTTTTCTTCTCACATGATCTTCACTTAGGATATGGAATTCAAAAGGTTCATCTTCATCAATCGAACTCCTGAATCACTTATAATCTTCAATGTTCTTTATTGATCTAATCAGAGATCAATTGGATCATCTTCATGTTCACATGCACTAAGTGATAATGCATGGACTTCATTAAACCACTTCATCCACTTAGAAGTAGTGAATGGATCATCTTGCTTCTTCAACTCCTCATGCATTGTGAAGACAATGCATGTCCTTCTAATCATGTTGTGACTTTGTATCATCAGGATACAAGTTCTATGAACTTAAAGATCAGCTCAACAATCGTCAGATGTTATAGAGAATGTTTCAACCACATCTCCTATGTCACTTAGTGAATCTCCTAAGTGACATTCATCATAGTACCATGGCCATTCTCCTTCATCACCATCACCATCACATCCTTTGACATTCACATCTTGACTCCTTGACATCCATTCATTCCAAGACAACTTCATGCCTCATTGACAACAAATGCAACACAATGCACTTCAAAATGTTTGCAAAAAACATACTATGACCTGGATATAGAATTGATTTTTAGTTCAATGTAATGTTCTACAATATATGGTTAGTCTAAGGGGACATTTAAAACTCAAGGGGATTTGGTGAGATATTTTTTCTATGGATTTAAAATATTTTCTATATCAAAACCTAGATATAGTGGAGTTTTCAAATAACATGTGATTTGGTTCAAAAATTCAGTTTTATTTTTATGAATACATTTATTAAATCATGTGTATATCTCTAATTTTATAGGTCTAAATTTGAGAATGAAAGCTATTGGGACATCAGATAGTGAGAGAGTAGTAGATAAAGTCATATGAATTCGATAAAACCTTAAAAAAACTTAGAGTGAATATAAATGTTACATTGAAAATTATTTGAGTTATTTATTGTTTTATTTTGGGGATAATATTATTATATGCATTTATACATGGATGGTCATTATGAGATTTATTAGAATGAAATATTGAGCCCCATTTATATTGGACACATTGAGATTCTTTAATGAGTGGGGATGATAGCGTAACTCATAGTACGCCCATCTATCATCTCTAAATTCCTTTATATGTTAAATGCATCAATCCAATAGAATTAAATTTATAAACATTTACATTTACTTAATGAAGAGTTATCACTACTATAACATGATATTTTATATGAGAAAAAACTTGTGGAGATTCTGGATTGAGGATAGAATGCTCGATTAAGAAAGACCACTCGTATGGTCAATGTTTCCTAATAAAAAAACCAACTTGATGAAGTTTCAACGAAACATGAGGATATGATGATAAAAGTGAGTGATCATTTAATTATATCAGGGTAACAAATTTCAAGGGATAAATAAAATATAAGTGTGCTATAATGTCAAACATTTGTTTTCTTGAATTACTTTTCTCTTCAAAAATATTAAATTACAGTGATAGCTTATGTTATAGGAAAAAAAATGTTTTAATAATTTTTATGAATAGGAATAAACAAAATTTTAAAATTATTTATACTAATTTTATATAGATAAAATTTTATTATATATAATTAATTATTTTTTAATAATTCATTTATATGATCCAGAAATACAATTTTGTTAAAAAAATGTTTTCAGTGTATTTTATGAAAAAAAACACAAAGTATATTCTTATAATTTTATAATATTTATTTGAAAAAATAAAAATGTATTTTTAAGATACATGTAAAAATAATAATTGAGTGGTATTTTGTTAATTTTTTGTAAATAAAAAAATATTAATGAAGATTTTAAAAAAATACTATTTAAAACTTTCTTATTCTTTTGAAAATTTTACAAGAACTAGTTTATTTTAATATGGTTTTAAAATTAATATATATTTAATAATATACTTATTAATCTAATTTTTTTTATTTTAATAAATATCAAATTGATGTTTTATACTTAATGTTTCTATAATTATGAATGTTTTCTCTGTGAAAATATTTTTTTCTCCATGACGAGGGTTTTAATTTTATATTATTTTTTTTCTAATATATGAATTGAATTGGGAAAAATTGTTACCATATTTGAAATAAATAATATTAATATTTTATAATAATTTCAACTTAATTTTTAGTCAAATTGAATAGTAAAAATAGTGAAAATTAATTACCATTGTTTAGGGTAAAACAGGTTTACAAGATATTAATCTAAAATTATAAGAAATAAAATAACCTTGAAAACAATTCAAATCCAATTTTATATAAAAATTTAAATATTATTTCATCTTAGGGTCTAGATGGATCAAATTTGGGTTATTTTATCCTGGGGAATCCAAGGGTACCCGTTATTCTTTTCAAAAAATCCAAGTATGTCCTCTCTCCCAATTTTAATTGATCACCCCTATCATTTCCACATAACACTAAGAAAACATATTAGATTATAAATTACAGAAGGGACTACATTTATTACATCTCTAGCCTAATCCAAGAGGACTTATTTGGATTATTAAAATGTTATATAATGGTTTTTGTGATATTTAAAGGGGGATTCTGGAAGAAGATATTTCATTCATAAATGATTTTTCTTAATTTATTTCTTCATCCACCACCTTCAAATAATTTTAAAATATAATATAATAACATCAGTATCTCCTAGATATTTAGATATTATTATATTATTTTAATAATCTACATCCAAAAAACACTTCCATTAAATTATAAATGAAATTTTTGATCCTATGTAAGGTGGACTACCACATCATGAACCAATGAAATTAATTTTGGACTACCAGCTATCATGGATGAAGAAAATAATAAATTTACTATTTATAGATGATATTCAGCATATTATTATTCTTTTTGAATTATAATATCAATTATACGATCTTACATTCCATTCAATGGGAATACGATATGATTTTTTTCTTGTATGGTGAACTGCTGCCTCATGAAGCATTATGATTCATTTCATCACATATAAATTACAAGAATGGAAATATAGATAATTTAAATTAGTTAATGTGATATATTTGAAATATTTATTTCACTACACCTATGATATATTAATTAAAAAAATTAAATTAATTCATCACATAATCCATGAATAGGTCTTTCAAAAAACTGGCATGTATGATATTGGAATCAGGTCATACATTCATTGGAAGATGTCATACATTCCATTTCATTCACTCTACGATAAAAACAATTTGTTGAATTATTTATAATTTTTTTATTATGTGACTCTTTTTTATTCCCCATACATACTATTGGGTATTTTATAGTTTTTGTGATATTAGAAATACAGAATTATTTCTTGATTATTACAATTTTATCATATATTTTTAGTATCTAAGGTTAATTTTACATTACACAATTCTCTAATTGTTTTTTATAAAAATTATATTCTTTTAAATATGATTTTGAAGATCAATAAACCATTGGTGTATCGTGTTCACATTTAATACTCATTAATCCTATTTTAAATTAATGGTCAAATTCTTTTTTTACACCCCTATAGAAAATTTATACATTCTGTGATATTCACATATCATAAATTCATCTTTATAAAAATCAATGGATTTAAATCATTCTACAACACCTTACATCCTTACATGGAGTTGAAACACTCATTTCACATTATAGTTTCAAAACTCCATCCTTCTTAGCATCATATTCAATTTATTTATTCATTCCCAACATGCCCCACAATTTCATTAAATGTTTGTGATATTAAATTTCCTTGAATAGAGATATTTTCATAATCATGAATAATTCACAATTTATCTGGTTATTTTATCATGAATTCCCATATTTATTTCCAAAATAATTTTTCTAAATCATATTTTTCTTTTGGAATAACTCATATGTTATCTTTTTTTGGAACATTCCAATTTGTTATATGAAAATTTTAATATTTTATAGGTTTTATTTTATATACTGATTCTTTTTAGGATTATTAACAGTATTAGAATATTTTACAGATTACAATGATAAAAAACTCTATAATGGTACCACAAAAAGTCTCCATGTATCATAATAATTCATAATTATATAGTTCGTTTACCATATTATGTACCTACTACACTACTGTAGAATCATTTTTAACATATAAAAATAAATTATTCTCTAAAATTTCGATCATTGTGTCCATTCCTTCTAAAAAGGTTTGATCATGAAAGATGTATGTACCGCACAAAATTTATTATACCCTATAATGGTATAATTAAATACCTTAAAAATACAGTTTACCATATGATATATATAATATACTATATGAACTATGACATAGTACATATATATTTCACTAAGTCAATATTTTTTTTCTTCATCTCAGTTCATTATACTAGAAATCACATTCAAAAAATTTAAAATTCCATTCTATTGAATGCATTCAAAGTAAGCATTAGGTGTTATACTTGGAAATCATGTTATGGGTTATTTATCTTATTTTCCAGCTTGAACTTTTGTATACTCATTCCGTAGTCTCTCCAAAATATGAATTCATTAAACACTTTTATAATTATACTAGACCTTATATTCCTTATCTGATCTAGACTTTATCCTAATGGTCTTGACGAGAATCATCTTATTTTGAAGATTCAATATGTTGTCGTACTAATATAAAATTGACGGTAAAACATATTTCTTTAGTAGATATTTATGATGAAAACACATCATCATCAATTTAAATCATTCCATGAAAATATTAATAGATTCATGTAATTATTTAAGATATTCTCTATAAATATTTTGAGCCATGATATTTAAGAAGATGTATGCATAATCAATTTTAACTAGTGATATGAAAATATTATATTCTCTTCACATCATTAAAAGAAACAATTCCCAATTTCTCCTTATTTTGAATTTTTTGATTATCACAAAATTCAAAAAAAGGTCTCTTCCCTCTTTGATGTGTTAATAAATTTAAATGGGAAAACATCACTCTCAAAAATCATCCCATAGTTAAATTGCACACCACTAAATGTGAATCCATTTAGAGTTATTTTTCAAATATGATAAAAATATAATCCCACGCATAAGGATGACATACCTTCACTCACTATTATTTTCTTTTGATAAGTTACTATATCATTAATATTTTCTGATAGAATCTTTAATATAATATTTCCTCTTTTAAAAATATTCATTGGGTATCCCCATTCAAAAACAAGAATTATAACTAATGTGACACCTTGATATTTTGAAATATAATTCATCTATACCTTGTTCCACTTGTAACACCTAACCAAAATAATTCAGTATTTAGTAGAGGAATATTTATAAAAATATTGTGGAAATTAAAAAGTATCTGTTAAATAAAATATATTACCAGTGAAAGAGGATTACATTTTAGGTATAAATAATAAGTTTGATTTAATATTGCAAAAACATATTTTTTTCTAAAAGAAACTAATATTATAATATTTCATAAAATTTCTTCAATATAATTTATATTTAAAATATTATATTTATTTTCATATGTGATCTAAAATATTAATATTCTTTAAACTGTAAATTTATATAAAACATTATGAAGACTAGATAAAAAAATAATTTCAATAAGAACCCGTTCACTTAATGATTTGAATTTTATTTTATAATTTTATTTAATTTTTTTTTAATTTCTAAAAACTAGACATAATATTTTAACTCTTAATATCATAAATATAATACGTTGATTAATATTTTTATGAAAAGTGTGATTTATAAATGAATAGAGAAAAATACCCATTTTTCAAATATTATCACTTGTTGGTCAATGTCATAAAAAGTATTATTTATAATATAATGAAAGTACTTTTCTATAAAAAAATATATTTTAAAATTTATAAAATGCATGATTAATATTTTGTTAATTTAAGTAGTATTTTACTCTAACAAAAACAAGTTTTGGACTGTTTATTTAAACTATGTATACTCAAGGATGAATTCGATTATGACATTTTCAGAAACACACATAACTAAAATATGGGTTATAATAGGCTAATTAACATCATCTAAATGAAAAAAATGCATAATCATATAGTTAATAATAATTTCATTCTTTGAAAAACAATTATTCTAAAAATTAGTATTTCCAAAAATTGTAATCTAATTTTAAAATTAGATTTGTAACAACATAGATACTCTTATTTGATAAAACTGTTAAATGTTTGGTTAGATTAAATATATATTATCTAATGTTTATTTATTTATTTTTAGTCTTTAAATTGTAAAATACATTCTAAAAAATAAATTAACATAATATAAACAAATAATGGTGAATGTGAAAAATGTATAAAAGTTTTAATATTGTATAAATTATAAGTTAAAATGAATGGGGAATGTATAATTAAACATTAATAATCCCTAAATATAATATTTTTTAGTATTTCTCCACATTCGATGGGAAACAGGTACCATATTTATATTAAAAATTAATATTTACAAAAAATCTGTTGGCTTCTCCAAGAAACATTGCACACATTGACATCACCAATGCACACACACTAATGATTTACCTAATCCAAATATATAAAATAGTCTCCACTATACTATCATACTGTATCCTAGAATCCTTAGTATTTTAAAAATATTATCTTATAGATCCTTAAGGCATGACATATGTGAGAACATCCAAAGATATAGATATCTTTCAGAATGGTGTACCCTCAATTCTCTACTTTTCCCACTAACAAAAAATTATTTTTTTGAATAAAAATATTATAAACTCACAATTAATAATATTGTAAAATATTATTATGCTTATGGAATATCCACATTATAGAATCATCTAAAAAATTGAAAAATTCTGATGTAATGTGTATATGCAGACTACAGACTCTATTAATGTCATGATTTATTTTTCCACATTAGCATACATGTATGGAAAAAAATTTATATTTAATTTATTAATTTTATATTTATAACTTTATAAATTTTTTAAAATGATAATTATTCTATATATTCCTGTCAAAATATGAAAAATTAATATCTCACCCTTCTATAAATAGGGATTACTACCACCATGATTATGACATAATTTACTTATCATACAATATATTGTTATAAAACCCTTCTAAAATAATATACCAAAACAACAAAACTCTTTATTTGATCGTTAATTATGTATGATGTTTTTAATATCCCAAAAAATTACATTTATAGCCATACTCATTAATATATTTTATCCTATATTTGTTTCAATTGGTTTAACCTCCCAAATAAATGATGCTAAATTATTTTTTCATGGATGAATATGTAAATTATAATATCATTTTAATCATAAATTAATGACTAATTGAACAATATTTTATTGTTATGTATTAATTATATTAACATTAAACATATTATTATTTCACCAACAAGTTTTTATAAATAAAATTATAACACAATATCATTAACAATTTCATCATAATGAATCCCAACCAAAATACTATTGGAATTAAATAAGGAATATTATAAATAATTTTTACATTTTGTTTTGATTGATATACTGTTCATAAAATGTTTAATTTTGAATAATTACATATAAATACATAATACCATTATAAAACTATGATTAAATATCCAATAGAAGATAATAACACCTGATGATGAAAAAAATATAGATAAAAATTTATTTATAATAAATTTATATAAATGAAGGTTAGAAAAGATTACATGTACGAATAAGGATTTGAAATATAATATTAAAATTTTTATTATATATATATATATTTTGGTTCGAGTTGATTTCTCAAGAGGGGAGGGGTGAATTGAGTAACTTCAAAAATTTCTGTAAAAAGTATTTCTAAAAGGTTTCCCCAAATATTAAATACAGAAAATTTAATCAAGTTTATACTATTATAAGAGTTTGATTTTTTAAGTAACTTCGTAGAAGATTGATTAATTCTCGGTAATCTTAATTTGTGTTATTAATATTACTTTTCATGTTATTATACTAAGAAAAGGTAGTTATAACATCTTTTCAAGACAAACTATCAATGAGAAATTAGTGATTTCTGAATAATACAATAAACAATAGAACTGAGAAAACTAAATTAAGAAGAAAAATGGATATGAAACAAGTGTTTCAGTCTCATGCGGAGAACGAATCAACTCCATTTGGTGATCTCCTACCACCAAGTAGATTATATAAAAAATCATTGATCCGCACACTGGAACGGGGTTAACCATAGTACACAGATTGTCCAGGTCAGACAGGGACCTCTTCCACAGTTTTCATGGGTACAAAATAACCAGGCCACACAGTGACCTCTTCCACACTTATTTGTGGGTATACACAAGAGTAAAACAATGTCTGAGTGAGGATATCTTTTATCCTTTAGTTTAATGCTGGAGACAGAGTGTGTTCTTCTTCAGGTACACACTCTGCTCGAAAAGTAATAAATAGATACACAACAGAGTCAAAATATGGAGATGGGTTTAGAAGTTCTCTGAGTGTTAGTGTTTGTAGCTATGGACTTCTTGAGATGAAGCCGATGGAGATCTAGAGTCCTCGTCTATAAAATAGAGTGTTACGATTTTTCTTGTGTTCGTCGTGAGGTTCAACAGAGAGAGGATATTATCTAAACTTCAAAAATGTTTTGTTTGTTCTTCAGTAGTGTCGTGTTGCATACAGTAAGCCTTTTTCTTCTGATACGTTCTCTAGGTGTTTTCTACGTTATGGTGCTCACGACATTGTTTTTTGTTTTTTATCGCGTTATTTGATTCTTGTTCACACATCCCTTTTATCTTGGAGTTCATTTTCTGGAGCTGACAGGTTGCATGGATACTGCACCTCATACCTCATACTATTTGATGATATGTCTACAAAGAAACACTAATTATGTCAGTCAATTAAAATATTCAAATACGACTATTATAGATTAAATTAAAAGGAGACAAAATAGTTTAAGAAATGGTGTCACAGTAAGTCATGGAAACAATGTCTCCTTCCCACGGTCTCTAGATTGATCAAGGTGTCTTGTGGTCATGGTGTCCTATTCACAGTGTCTGCTTCACGGTGTCTCGTGGTCACGGTGTCTTGTTCATGGTGTATGCTTCATGGGGTCTGATTCTTCACGGTGTCTTGCTTCATGGGGTCAAAAAGACATAACCTGTGGAAGACTCATAACTCATACTTTTCAATGTAACTGTGATCAGACAAAAATAATGATGACAATAGAATGAATTGGACATAAAAATTTTTCAAAGAAGGTATAATGGGAGTAGATCAAGGATAGTATAAAGTAAGTAAACAAATTGTGGAGAAATTAAGATATTGAATGGATCTTCTTAAATCATGAGAATACTTCAAACATTAATACACATTATTTGATATAATTTATAGGAGTTAACAAGGTTTAATAAGATTTGTGATCATTAAAACATCATTAATACATGAGGAGTCCAACAATATCCCCATTTTTGATGATCACAAATCATGTAATGTTAAAGTGTATATTGGATTCAACAATAGAGATAGATGGGATAACATATAGAAATTTCACCCCTTTTTGGTTTATCAAAAAGATGGAATAAGAGAAGTCAAAAAAATGAATATTCAATTAATAGAAAATAAGGATCAGAACAAAACATGGAAGCAATACAAAAGCAATAGAATCCCTATAAAAAAGAGTAATCATTGTTCTTCTTCAAAGGTTGGCCTTCTCTTTTCCTTTAGCAGCAGTGGTGGAAGAAGAAGTCATAAGGGTAGAGGTCAAGGTAGAAGAAGGAAGTGAGGTGGTTGATAAAGTGGGTAAATGAAAGCCTTCAAAGGATAATGGAGCCAAAGTAAGAGCAGTAGAAAATCGAGGCAGTTGTTGATGAAGAATCACAAGCCTAATCGGGTGTAGTACCTGGATGAAGGGCATAGTGGTTGAGGCTAGGGAAGATGAGAAGGTAGACAGGCCAGGTCTTATTGGTGCAGCCACTAGAGCAACAATGGCTGTACTCTGGTCATGAAGACAGGGCCTTAAGAGTTTCATGATATCTGTAATGATCTCTACACCATAATACATTTCTTTTTCAAAATTGACTTTGTTCTCTATAAACTTGTCCAAGAAATGAGTAAACTATGGAATCTTTTGTACTTGGGACTTGATAGCTTGATTCACAAGAGGAATCCGCAGATTTTGTACAAGATACTTGGAATGATTTTTCATATCGGTCTTGTAGAAGATTCTGTTGATGTAGAATTCCACATTCTTGGAAATATCTTGTTGAGCATAATTTGCAATTTTGGAGTGGATTCGGACTAGGTCAAGAACACTACTGTTCATTGAAAACTTCAGATAGAGAAGATATATTGAAACCACTAAGTACATTATGAAGCTCTTCTTTGACTATAGTTCTGAGATTATCACTGTCCAAGGAGGGTTTAGAGGATTTACCAAATGCTTTAGAGGCATTGACAGTTGTGGTCAGTGATTTGAGTTGAGTTATCACCTTTTAAAGACACCCTGTATACTCATTAGTGAGTTTATTAACATTGGAATCAAGCTCCTTCATTTGTTTAACAATTTTTTTGTTCCTTTCAGCAATATTTTCATCTAAGAAATCTAGATAAGGTTGAATTAGATATGCAACAACCTATGGGATTTGAGGAGAAACAGGTTCTACATGAGGTGCAAGAGTCTCAGATCTCGAATGCAGCTCTCTCTGCATGTCTTCAACCATACTTCTTAGGGTCTTCACATCATTACAGAGGATCTTATTTTAAAATATTACTTCTTGAATATCATGAATCATTATATGTTGTCTTTCTCAAATAATGTTCTCCAATAATAGTGAGGCATATCTCTCACTTAAATTGGTTACAGGATAAGGTTGGGTATTCATGAGTTTCTCAACTCCAGATAAGATGGTAGCACCATATTATTTTAGATCAACCTTACTAAAAAAAGATGGTTGTTCAGATAGTGAATCAGGAGTAGGGACTGGTATAGGCTCAGGTTCTTTCTCAGGTCCGATATTGTAGACTGATTTCAACTACAATATAGAGGAAAGATCATGTCTAGTTTTTGTAACCTACTGAGAGTCATCCACATCATCGAAACTGGGTAACATATACTGAGTGTCTAGAGAACATGACTCAGTTGGATGTGAAGCTTCAATAGAATTGAGATTTTTTTTTTGCTCTCCCTCAATAGGTGCCTCATTTTCAGGACTGAGAGGCTTATGATCTCAGTCTAATTCCACAGACTCAACACTAATTTCCTCACTCATTTCCTCTCCAGCCAGCTGAAAATATAGCTTCATCCATTCTTCAGTTGAAGGGATGATTTTAGGAACATATTGTTCCACAGGGAGTTCCTCAAGATTGACCTCTTGTAGAACTGGTGGCTCTTCTACTATAGGCTCTTCCAAAGCATGTTTTCCAAATTCTACGACAACTGATCCTATTTCAGCCTCAGGCTGAGTTTCTAGATTAACTACTTCTTTAAGAGCGGGGACTTCTTCTTCGAGAACTTCATGAGGAACATTAGTCCTATATTCATCAATAGTAACTACTTCCCTAGGTGGTACTTCATCTTCATCTTCCTCTTCTTCAGGATATTCAAAAATCTCATCATGTTCTAAACTGGGATCAGAAATATATCATGGTCTTGAGGGATAATCCACCGAATTGAATTTCTAATAAATTCTATCATTTACTTCCACCAATTTCTTTTCCCAATGATTCTAGATTATTTTCATCCACTTGATAATTACTTTTTAAAGGAATAATTCAAAATCCTTAATCACTTCTTCATTATGTCCAACCATACATTTGGATAGAAGTATGGATGAGATTAATCGAGATTAAAATAGAGATGCTGTCTTGGATGTGACTTTGAATAGCTCACACATATAGTGTATGATATACATACACAGGTTGATGTTATGGCCATTTTTCATAAGGTGGATCAGAAACACATCTTGATATTTCAAAATATCAAAATCACTTTCTCTTGGTCTAACCAAATTCCATATAAACTTGAACAGACACCTTGATTCTCCATCTAATTTAGTAGAAATAGATCTCCTCTAGGTGCCATTTCTAGTTAAGGTTTTTAAAATCATCCTCAAAATCATTGAATTCAGTTGAAGGTGGAGGTCATCTCTGATAATCCTCATTGATGCCTTCATGAGGTATCTTAAGGCATGAAGCCCATAACCTCGAAGAGAATGAGAATATCTGGCTATTGAACCAACAACAGATAACTTATCTATCAAAAGAATCAAAATAGAAATGTACGTAATAGTAAAACTTGGCCACTAACTTAGGGTAGATGGGTCTATCTTCCTACGAGAACCATTCTAACCAACCTTGCTATTCTAACACTTTCAATACCAGAGACATACTAGACTGAAGCCATTTGGGTATAATCTATTTCTCAGGTACAACATGAGGTTTACCAGATTTAGATTTTATAGCCCTTCGGGTGATAGCTTAGGTGAAATCATCATCATCTTCGAGCTGTGCTTCTCTGGCGTCGACGATGAATGTCGTTTCATTCATGGAATTCATTGAAGGTTTGAGATAGAGAAGGGTTTTAGGGATGAAGAATGTTTCTAAATGATTAAGTAGAAGAATCCTTGAGTGATGAATCGAGTGATACATTCTTTATTTTATTATTTAGTAATTCCAATTGTTGAAAAAATAAAAACGTGGTAAAATAAGAAAGGGAAAAGAATAATTACCATGATACTCGTTTTTAAAAAAAATTATAAAAAAATTATATTGAGACTATGTCTGGTCATTACGGTGAGACAGTAAATGAAAGTTACAGTGTGTTAGTGAACAAACTTCACAGAGAGAGAGAGAATGAACTTAACGGTGAAACACTAAATGAACATCACAGTGAGACAGTGAACAAACTTCACAGTGTGTGTTACAGTGAGATAGTAACTGTCAGACAGAAATCACATAATACTAACCATGAGACTCTAAAATGAACTTTATGGTGAGACAATTATCATGTAACACTAGCTGAGAAACAGTAGTCATGAAATATAAAGGTATAAAACATTAAGATATCAAACAGTAAGACCTGAAATAGTAATAACTAAGGTATCTATTTGAGATTTATCAAGCCTAGTTCATGTTTAATGTAGTATATTCTCTCAGAATTTAATTTTTTGGTGAATATATCAGCAAGTTGATATTCAATACCGATGAATTCCAAAGTGATATCACCTTTTTGATAATGATAATTCAAAATGTGATGTCTTACATAAATTTGCTTTGTCCTAGGGATTTTTTGGGATGTTAATAGCCCTTATGTTGTCACAATTTATAAGTAGATGTCTAAATTGATATCAATAATATAATAATGTGTATTTCATCAAGAAAATATTTGCACAACAACTGCCGACAGATAGGTATTCAGCTTCTGTAGTATATAATGCAACAAAATTTTGTTTCTTACAACACCATGACACTAGTGACTTGCCTAAAATGTGACATGTTATAGAGGTTCTTTTTCTATCTAACTTACATATAGTAAAGTCAGCATCAGAATAACTAACTAATTCAAATGATTGTCCTCTAGGATAAAATAGTCCTATATTGGGTGTAAGCTTGAGGTATTTGAAAATTCTCTTTACAACATTTAACTGTGATTACTTAGCATTTGCATGAAAAAGAGAACACATACAGACACTAAACATAATGTTAGGATCACTAGCAGTTAAGAAGAGTAAACTTCCAATCATTCATCTATAAGTGGTTTGATAAACATATTCTTCATCTTCATCAAGATGAAACTTACAAGTGGTACTCATGGGAGTGTCACTACTTTTAGTGATGTCCAATACAAAATTTATTATAAGATATATAGTATATTTACATTGGGTTAAAACAATTCCATAATTATTTTTAAATATCTGAAATCCAAGGTAGAATTTTAGTTCACCAATTAAACTCATTTAAAATTAGTTTATCATCATTTTAGAAAAATCAACACATAAAGAATTTTTTGATGATCCAAAAATAATGTCATCTACATAAATTTGAAAAACTAAAACATCATTAGAAATTCGTTTTATAAAAAGATTAGGATCAGCTATTCCTTTTGTAAAACCATTAGAAATAAGAAAAGTACTCAATCTATCATACCAAGCTCTTAGAGCTTGCTTTAAACAATATAAATCATTTGACAGCTTAAAAATATGATTTAAAAAATGGGTGTTCGTAAATCCAAGAGGTTTTTCAACAATAACATCATCATCTATATATAGATTTAAGAATGAACTCTTAACATCCATTTAATATAGTTCTAAATTCTTATGTGCAGCATAGGCAAACAAGATTCATATTGCTTCATGTGTTGCAACTAGTGCAACATTCTCATCGTAGTCAATTGCTTTTTATTGAATATAGAAGTGTTCAACTAATCTTCCCTTGTTTCTAACTATGTTACCTGATTCATCTACATTATTTCTAAACAAAAATTTAGTTCCTATGGTGAATGTGTCCTTGGTACTTCCAACAAGTTTCCAAACATTGTTCCTTTCATACTGATTAAGTTCTTCTTATGTATCCATCACCCAAAATTCATTATTTATAGCATCATTAATGTTTTGAGGTTCAAGTTGTGGCATGAAGACTTGATGTTCATCCTGATTTATTAGAGAAGCACTTGTTTGAGTTCCTTTGACTAATTCTCCAACAAAATCATCTAAGGGATGGTTTTTAAGGGTTCTAACAGTTCTAGAAAAAGGGGAATAGTAATTTCAGGTTCATCAACAGATTCATGTTTATTGTGACTTGATTCTATGGAATTTCCAGAGATCGAAGTTTTCACAGATTCTTTCACAGAAGAATTTGAGGATTTTAATTGATGTTCATATTTGATACATCATCCTCCAAATTCACTAGGATGGTTTTAGGCTCATCTAGATCTATTTCATCAAATTTGACATGAACTGATTCTTCCACAAATTTAGTTATTTTATTGAAAACTCTATTGGATTTACTATACATGGAATGTCCTAAAATGATACATTAATCACTTTTGGATGCAAAATTTTCAATATTGTCTTTGGAATTATAAATATAGACTTTGAAACCAAAATCTTTGAAGTAGCTAACCTTGGGTTTTCTATTGTTCCATAATTCGTAAGGAGTCCTCTTAAGAATAGGTCTGATCAACACTCTATTGATTATGTAGCACATTGTATTGATAGATTCAGCCCAAAAATATATAGGTAGGACATAATCACAAAGAATTATTCTAGCTATCACTTGAAAGGTTATATTTCATCTCTCTACAACTCCATTCTGCTGAGGTGTTCTAGGGGCAGTGAAATTGTGACTATAAACATTTTATGAGAAAAAGGACTGAAACTCTTGATTTTCAAATTCACATCCATGATCACTTCTTAAGTATTTAATTATATGTCTACTAATATCTTCTACATACTTTTCTTATTTGGTAAAATAAGAGCAGGCTTCACTTTTGTGGGCCATAAAGAAAGTCCATGTATATCTAGAAAAGTCATCTAAAAGAAAAAAAACATAGTGCTTCCCATTTATACTAGAAATTATAGATGGTCCAAACAAATCCATGTGAACCTATTCGAGAGGATGAGAAGTTGACACTTCATTCCTTGGTTTGAAGGAAACATTGTGTTGTTTTCCCTTTTGACAGGTATTACACACTTTTTCATTGGAAACTCATGTTTGGGTAAGTCTTTAACTAGCCTATTTCTACATAGATTTCTAAGGAAGTGAACATTACATTGTCCGAGTCTCTTATTCCAGAGCCAGGATTATTTATAAAATACACATATGCGTGAAGTATTTTGAGAAGATAATGAATCTAATTTAATAGAATAAACATTTCCTTTTCTTATTAAAGAAAATACTAATTCATCATTAAAATTAAATACATTACAAGCATAATTTTCAAATCTAACATGAAATCCATCATCAAATAATTGTGAGATACTAAGAAGATTGTATTTTAAACCATCAACAAAGTGAAATTTTGAAATTAAAACTATGTTAGAGTTACCGATTTGGTTGAGTCGAATAATCATTCTCTTGGAATTTTCACCAAATGTGACATGTCCTCCATATACTTTTATCATGTTCTTAAATAATGAGTAGTCTCCTGTTATGTGGCATGAACATCAACTGTACTAGTACCATATACTCTTTCAGGATATCTTTATGCAGCACTCCTTCAGAAAGATTAAGAAAAACCTAATTTTGGTACCCAGACTTGATTGTGTTAAGTAATTTTATTAATATGTTCTTTAGGAATCCATATTTTACTCATAGGTTTACTATGAGAATTGTGTAAAGTATTTGAAAAATAAATTGTGTTTGGTCCAAAAAAACATGAAACAATAGAATATGTATCATGGATTTAATTAGTTGATTTAAGTGAAAAATTGGGAATAAAAGTGTATGTACTAGATTTTGACACAAAATATGTTCTACCAAGGATTCTTTTACCAGGTTGATAACCAATGCCACTGTTGTATTTATAAGCAATATTTTCCTAGCATTTTGGTAAGAGTATTTTTTCCATTATTAAAATTTTTTAAGTGACTATTTAATTGATCATTAGACATTTTTAATTCATTGTTTTCATTGAGAAGTTGATCATTTAGCTCCTTTCCAGTTGTGAGTTAAGATTTAATAGTTGTAGTATGGGCATGTTGTTTCTTTAATTATTTATATTTTTCCTTCAGTTAATTCTGTGTATCCTCAAGCATGTTACATTATTCAAACATTTCTTCATTAGTCATATGTTTAGATTCACTTTCATCTTCAGAATAATATGTGTTATGTACAAAAGATTCAAGTGTTACCTCATATGTGTTTTTCATAAAACACATATTGGATTTATTATCCTGTTCATCATGTGATGTCTCTGAGTCGCTTGAACTTTCCTCAGAAGCAGTCTAGGTTGCTTTCATTTCCTTTTTGTACCTCTTGTCCTTGTCCTCATATTTCTTTTTCTACTTGATATTTGGATAGTCATCCTTTATATGTCATTTGCGATTATAATCATAGCAGTAAATTTCATTAGTTTTTTCACATCTTTTCTAGACCTTCATCCAGTTTCCTTTTTGGTCAAATTTTCCCTTAAAGTTAGGCTTTCTAAAAAATTTCTTCTTTTTGTAAAATAGATTTAATATTCAAGCTAGTTGATCCATCTCCTCATCACTGATAGATGATGATTGTTCACTGGTAAATATTTCTACAGAAGCTTCCAGTTTCCCTTTGACTTTGTGCATAGAGGTGATGGTCTTGAATGTAACAGATTTCCTCTTTGGTTCATCCTCCTCTTACTTGTTGACTTTCAGTTCTTCTTCACACATCATCACTTTCCCAATGACTTCTTTTACAGGTAGTTTTCTGATGTCGCATGATTCTCTAAGATAGACAAAGGTTCTCCTCCATCTGTTAGGTAGACATCTAAGTATATTCTTGATCTATTCCTTGGCAGTGACTTATCTTCCAAGAGAAATCATTATGTTGAAAATAACATTGAACCTTATATACATGTCCGAAATAGGCTCATCAGGTTTCATATTGAAATTATAATATTTGATAGTATATGTATTGAGTCTCATTTATTTTACAATAGATGTTCTTTCAGGTGAGACAAACAGGGTATCCCAAATTTCATGGGCAGTCTTACAAGTAGAAATCATATTAAACTCTTCATGTCCTAAGGAGCAGTATAAAGCATTCATAGCTTTAAATTTGTTATTGTAGTCCATTTTTGTAGGTTTATCCCATTTGATTATAACAGTAGAAGAAATTTTGTATTCATCTATAATGGATGAACAAATTTCAAAACTAATATTCTCTAAATGAATTTTAATTTTAACTTTCCATTGATCATAATTTGTTCCATTATAGAATGGTGGTTTGTTTGTTGCAACACCTTCCCATATATTATCCATAATAATTTATTACATTAAAAGAGCTAGAAATTTATAATTAACTGAAATTTATAGATCTTTATGGTTCAACTACAATCACATTTGAATAAGATTACACAGTGTCATAATAAATATCCTACGATACCAAATGTTTTTCAGAGTAGATAACTCAAGAGGGGAGGGGAGAATTGAGTAACTATAAATTTTTTTTGTAAAAATTATTTCTAAATGGTTTCCTCAAAGATTAAATACAGCCATGTTAATCTAGGTTATACTATTATAAGATATTGACTCTTTATGTAACTTCTTATAAGATTGATTAATTCTCTATAATCCTAATTTGTGTTATTAATATTACTTGTGATTTTATTCTACTAAGGAAAGCTAGTTATAACTTCATTCCAAGACTAACTATCAAAGTGAAATTAGTGATTTCTGAATTATACAGAAAATTAATAAAACATAGAAAACATAATTAAGCAGCATAGAAGATATGAAATAAGTGGTTCAGTCTTAAGGTGATACCTAATCTTCTCAACTTGGTGATCACCTACCACCAAGCTGTTTATATAAATAAACATTGATCCACACACTAGATCCGTGTTAACAATAGTAGATAGAATGTCCAGGTCACATAGGGACCTCTTCCACAGTTTTTGTGGGTACAAAATAACCAGGCCACATAAGGACAAGTTACACAATTATCTGTGGGTATACAAAGGAGAAAAATAATGGTTGAGTAAGTATATCTTGTATCATTCATTTTAATTCAAGAGACATAGTGTGTTCTTCTATAGGTACACACTCTGCTCTAAAGGTAATAAACAGATACACAACAAAGCAGAAATATGGAGATGGGATTAGAAGTGATCTGAGTGTTAGTATTTGCAGCTTTGGACTTCTTGAGATGAAGAAAATGCAGATCTCGAGTCCTTGTCTGTAATACAGAGTGTCTTGATTTAGCTTGTGTTCTTCGTGAGGTTCAACAGAGCGAAGATATTCCTTAAAATTAAAAAATGCTTCATGTGTTCTTTAGCAGTGTCGAGTTGCATGCAGTATGACTTTTTCTTTTGAAACATTCTCTATGTGTGTTCTACATTATGGTGCTCATGACCTTTCTTTTTGATTTGTATCACGCTATTTGATTCTTG
Source organism: Viscum album (assembly GCA_963277665.1). Classification (NCBI taxonomy): domain Eukaryota; kingdom Viridiplantae; phylum Streptophyta; class Magnoliopsida; order Santalales; family Viscaceae; genus Viscum; species Viscum album. Next base: position 2,051,687,026 of record OY728137.1, read on the forward strand.
TCCACAATTCTCTTTTATCTTAGAGTGAATTTTCTGGAGCCAACATGTTTCATGGATACCGTACCTCATACCTCGTACTGTGGGATTATTTGTCTATAAAGAAACATTAATTATGTCATTTCATTAAAAACTTCAAATATGAACATTATAGATTAAATTGAGAGACAATAAAATAGTTCAAGAAACGGTGTCATAGTAAGTCCTGGAAACAGTGTCTCCTTCACATGGTGTCTAGATTGATCACGGTGTCTTGTGGTCACGGTGTCTTGTTCACGGTGACTACATCACGATATCTCGTGGTCATAGTGTCTAGTTCACAGTGTCTCTTTCATGGTGTCTGATTCAACATAGTGTCTTGCTTCACGGTGTTACAAATACATAACCAATGGCAGAATCACGGCTCATAGTTTTCAAAGTAACTCTGTTCAGACTTATGTAATGATCATAATCGAATTGATTGGACTTATGAATTTATCAATGAAGGTATTATGAGAGTAGATCAAAGATAGTATAAAGTAAGTAAACTGATTGTAGAGAAATTATGATCTTGAATGGAACTTCTTAAAGCGTGACAATACATTAAACATTAATACACATGATTTGATATAATTTACAAGATTTAACTCGGTTGAATAAAACTTTTTATCATTAAAACATGATTAATACATGAGGAGTCCATCAATATATATGAATGTTGATCATATTTAGTTGACAGGTATTTGATGTAAGTATTTTTAACATCTAAATTTTCTCCATCGACATATGATGATTATTTTCAACTTTTTTTGGGTTCATATATTAACCATAAATTTCTATAGTCTTAGTTTTTCTAAAATATAATGGATATAGAAATCCATATCTTGTTCTACTATTTGTGGGATTTCAATTAGAATGATAACAATGATGTATGGTGCTTTTCTTTGCTTGACTCATTTTTGTAGCTTATAATTTTATCTCTATCAATATGGTTTTTCCATGATGCATTTCCATTATTCTATATTAATATTATAATTTCATTACTAATAATTTTTAATAGAATTACATCAACGAATTTATTTTTTCATAAAATATAGAGTGATTAATAATAATTCCATTTTTATCGATATGTTGTATTTTTCATCCATATCCATTTTTATTTTTACCACAAATGTTCTCAGTTTCAGGTTTTAAAATTCATATATGATTTTCTTAATCATAAAACCAATATTAAACTATTGTAAAATGAATTATTTATCACCATATTTATGATATATGTTTCAATAATGGGGTTTTCAATACATTTGTAGGATTTCGTAGTCATGTTAGTATTCATATATCACATTAAAATTTCCCAAAAGAATATATTTCTGTGTTTTTAGTGAATAAATTAATTATTTTAATTTTCATTTTATTTTCAATAATTTATTCTGGGTACATTCAAGAAATGTAATATTGAATGAGATCATAATGTTTTCCCAATATGAAAATTTCGTGTAATTTTTTCCTGAAATCTATTTTTCTAATATTTTCTTATATTTTAGACATTAAATAAACTAACTGAAATTATGTTTTGTTTTATCAATAAATATTTGAATTTCAATATGAAATATAATAATTATGCTATTGAATTAATTAATCAATAGATTGAATCCTTGAAGTCAGTTCATCTAACACCAGTCGAAAATAATATGAAACACATTTTCATTTCATTGTATCATTAACATATAATGAGTCGTTGATATCTTATGAAACACAAACATATGGATGATGAATGGTGGAGTAAAATATTATAAAAAAAATTATTTTCATACATATATATAAAATCTTTTTATGACCATTGATTACATTAAGAAAATACATTCTTGCAAATAGTGTTGATGTAGTGACATTGGTAACCTAGAGTCATAATAAACTAGTTCATAATTGAACTACATCATCTACCACGTATTTCCTAATAATTGTAACCCATATTATTCCTATCATATGTAATACATATAATATTTATCTAGGGAAAAGAAACATAATAATGGGTGATATCAGATTCTAGGTAAGGGTAATTAAAGAAAATCTGTAAAATTAACATGGTCGTAATGGTTTGAGAATGTGATAATATCAAATGAAAAACATACCATGAATATCAATGATCAATTACATGATTCATGGAATAATTATTTTTATTTCCAAAAACCGGAATCATAAGGATATCAGTAAACATGTTCCATGAGAGCATAACGTTAACTTAATAAATGAAATTTTGGTATACACATAATCATAGGAAATCATTTTCCTAATATTCAAGGATTATTAAAAAGTATATCACATTATAATGGAATCTCTCCCAAAACAATTTTAGTGGTTAAGGATCATCCAATGACTATGATAGTGGAAAGAGTCCCTTATTAAACTAGCATTAAACCCCATTCTGGTCATGTTAATCTCATGATATTTATATATTTTCTAAATTAAATGTATGTAGTTATAGGTACAACCCATAAAATAATGAAAATAATTCATATTTTTTCCAAAATATCATAAAATTTTAACTACATACAAACCCATTAAAATAACTGGGTTTTATAATACATTCCTCATATCAGTATATGTGAAAATAAATGTGTTTCATAACAATTTCATCATAGAATAAACCATGGAAAAGAAATGAGTTGTATAAAAATATATTAATCATAATAAACCATATATATAATGAATAAATATTGAATAATTGGATCATATCCCTAATAATTATTAAATAATAAAAAATGATGTTATCTTAGATGGAAAATGTTTTTGAATGAAAATAACATGGAACATTTCTTAATGAAAATATAAATTCTTTTCAAATAATATTTTTGAAAATAGGAATTCATTAAATATTTTGTAAATAACATTATTTAAAATAACCATGAAAAATATAAGGTAATATTAACAGAAAATAATGGGCATATTGGATGAAATCATATTCATGTCGTACACATTATAAGAATGGGTTTTTCTTGTTGTTGTTAAAAACCAAAACAATATTTTTTTTGGAAAATGATATGAAAATTCCATCATAAAACCCATTAAAATTAATATATGGATACAAATTTGTTTAATAATTCATTTTTATAATGTTAAAAACACATTTTTTGTTACACATATATTTCTAAAACAATTTTATTTATTATCTTTATTCTTTTCATTCTTTTTTGAAAATCGTTGTAGAAGTGCAGGATGAGCCCGATTGACATTTTTATATTCTGTTGATAAATGAATATTTTAGGCATGGCTGTGTCCTATGCTGGGACGGGGCACACTCGAAGATGCATGGCATTCCCTACGTTGTCGTGCGACCTCCCCTGGTTCACCACACGCCCTGCCCGATAGTCAACTAATGAAATAAGATGAATTAAAAATTGTTTTAATAATAAAAATAATAACATTAATGTCATTTGAGATTATAATAATAATAATAATTATTATTATTATTAGTGTTAATAATATATATTTCATTAAGTTATCATTATTAATATTTTGTTAACACATTATTAAGTAATTACTATTATAATTGTTATTACCAAATTATAAATGTCACTAATGGTATTAATATTGTCACCATAAATTATTATTATTACCATCATTAATTATTATAATTAGAATTGTTAGATTTTTAATTAATGATAATATTATTATAATTATCCTTGAGGCTATAATTTCCTGGAGCAATTATTATTATTCTTATTTTAGTTTATCTTTATTATTGTTATTATTGTTCCTTTTTGTTATTATAATTATAATTATCATTATGGTTATTCTTATTCTTTATTATTACTAGTTTTATTTACAGTTTTATTTTGTTTTAATTTTTTTATTTTTTTCTTTAGGGTTTTCCCCTTTGGTGAGCGCCACATCCCTCCCCCCTAGAGCCCTCAGCATCATGCCTCCTCCTTCCTCCAAGCCCAGCGCAATGTGCACCCCGCCATCGCACCATAAATCTCCTCATTCATCCCTTCCTCGCACCATGTCTTCTTCCTCTCCACCAAAAAACAGGTGCCCCATGAACCGTAGCCCTTCTCCTCCCATGCCAGACCCCTCTTCATCCAGCCTGCTTGCATACTTGCCACATCCCATCCTATCCGAAGGTCCACGTAGAGCCACCCTCTCTTCCAGCCTGGTCATGAAATTTCCCCACCTCTTGCCCGGAGTTCCACCAGACTGCTCCTACTCCAAGAAAAATCTATTGTCAGACCCCTCCTCCGCCCTCCCCATCGTTCCCCTACATGTTCCTCGAATTCACCTCATCGTGGTGCACCTTGGTCTAACCGCCGTACCACCCACCATCTCGTGGGGAACCACGACCTCCCCTTGCTGGTTGGGGACACCTCCATCTCCATACCGACCATTCATGCTAGCAACCCCCCTCTAGTTGAGTAATCTTATTCTTTTTCATTTATTTGCCCTGATTTTATCATTTCCATTGGTTATGGGTTTCTTTTTAGGGTTTAATATGAAATTGTGTTAGTTTTATTTCATTATTTACGGTTGAATTTTGATTTATTTTGGTTTGAATTATTGATTTAGTGTCCTATTTGGATTCCTTGTGGTGCGTTCGTGGTGGGAGTGGAGTTTCACAACAATTTGTGGGAATTTTGCCGTCAAAGGTAGGTGGTTCCACATTTATACATTATTTAATGAATTATTTACCTGCTTAATGAAATTATAATTCTCTTTGATTAATTCTCTTTGGTGTGGATTTGGTTTTCATGAATTTTCTATGAGTTATATTTTTTTAGTAATAGGTTAATGTGGTGCCAATCGTTCCTTTGACATTGTTTTTCCTGTGCTTTGTCATAAGTGAAGGCATTGTGTGTGTTGAGTATGTTGTTTTTATGAAAAATTATGTTGAGTTGTCTACTAGTGTTTTATAAAGTCAACTTTTGTTTTGTGAAAATGTGCAATGTGGTTGTATTTGTTCTAGTGTAGCGTTCATATTCGTTTTCCCAAATATAGGGTTTAAGTGGACATTCGGTGTTTAGAATCATGTGTCATATCCTGAATTTGCTTAATAAAATTTCTAGTGTTTTATTTAATTGGAATAATGGTCTCTTAATTTTGTGGTCGAGTAATTAATTGGTGTGAGCAGTGGTGTTTGTGTTCTTGAGGAGGTGTTCGGTGTGTTTGGTCATGAAGGAGGATGGAGTTGGTTTTCTGTGTTATGCTTGTTATGTTTCTGTTTAAAAAAAAATCATGGAATTTAATATGTTTTAATAAAAAATTTATTAACGTTGCGAATTTAATATGTTTTAATAAATAATTACTGACAATGCAGAAATTGTTTGAATTGGGTTGGGTAAAATCTTTTGGTTCATGTACTATTTCAAACGGATTTTGTGTATGTGTAAACGTGTGGCGGTGGGTTTAGATAACACCATGTTTATCTTATTCATATGTGTTTGACATGAAATTCGAAATTGGAACATCTTGAGCACAAAAGTGGAATCCTTGGTACTAAGTGGGTGGACTAGATCTATCTCACTAGTGATATGGAAGAGGCACTGGCCCATTTTCACATAGCTGGGTGGACGATTACAATACTAACTAAACTTAGGATGATGATTGGAGACCACTAGGTTATTGATGTTTTACCCTACTAGTGACTCGTGCACAAGAACATATTAATTATCGTTTTCAATTATACTATTCACTAAGATGCGATGTTCTAGGGTCCCATTCTTCACGCTAGTATCTATAGGGCCTCTCCCACTTGTGGTTCCCATGGACTAATATAAACTCACCATCCGTATACAGGGTAACATTTTAGTTCTCTTGAAGGATAGAGTTTTTCATAAATTCTAGGGTGTTTTATTTTTATTTATTTTCTTTCATTTAATGTTTTTACATTATAGAAACTTTAACTTTAATGTTGTTCAATATTTGGTGTCCTTTCTTTTATTTATCCTTCAAATGTATTTTTCATTTAATGTTTACACATGGAACCTTCTCAGGATGGTTGTTGTTCGTAGCCAGTGGTTATAACACCTCTCTTTTTGAATGTAGGTTTGAGTTAATGTTTTATTTTCTTTTGTTGTCACTACTTTTTTGATGTTGGCTAAAGTTTTAAACCTTTAAATTTGATTTTAGTTTAAGGGTGTGTTCGTTGTCAGTTCACAGTTTTATTTTATTTGTCTTTTTAGTTATTTTCTGATTACTATTTTAGGTAAATCGTTCCAATGTGTTAGTTTTCTATAATCGGGCACTTGTGCCATCCTATGGGGATCGGGAACACCCTTCGGGATATGTCACAGAAAGGGTTGGGGGCCGAGTTTTATGGTGACCTAGCCTGGTTTGTGTGAAAATTGTATCAGAGGTTGTTTGTCCTCATGGGTCATGTTCTTTTGGGGCATATTCAGGGTAGACCAATTTTAAGGTTGTCGGGACTCGGCGACCTGGCAACGAGTAAGGTTCCTGGCCAGCACACCTCACGGTGGGACTTCAGTTACTAAGGTAATATGATGTCTGTTTGATTCTTTAATCCATGTGGTTAATCTTGTTTAGGGGAAATGAAAAGAGAGTACGGTCAGTGGCCTCAGTGATCTCACAGGGCCTGATAAGCCTTATGGATCCAGGGACACTGTCCTAAAATACTCTTTGTGGTAGTGGCTTGATTGGCATATGGCCGCTAACCATATGTTCCAATAACCTGCTGACACTAGTTTCCTCTTGCTTTGTTCCTTGTCACTTTGTTTTGGATTCACAGAAATTTGGTTGTTAAGTGAAAAAAATTGATTTGGTCTTGGAAAATGTTTTCAAATGAATCACTTTCAAAACAAAGTGGTGCATATGGTTTGAAAAGTTTGGGTTGAATGTTTGGGTTTTGAAAAATGGAATGTTTTGGTTTTGTTTCATGGTATTCTCGTAAAAAAAATGCATGCATGAGTGTATATGGAAAAAGAACTGGTCAAGGGTATAGGCAGATGCATTCTTATATAAATATGAGGTGGGTTCCAGTGTGACATGAGAACATGCATGTGCGAGGCCCATGGGACACCATTGTTTGTTGTGCAACCCACAAACATTGCATATTTTCAAATGGGTTTTTTAAATGAAAATTCGGGGTTTTAATAACCTTGGATTGTGTGGTTTGTCCTTGTGTTTTTGAAATATTGGTTGTGAATCATTTTGTGCCAAGAATCGTTTATGACAGAATTGTGTCCTAGATTGAATTTTTATTTGTAACTCGGTATGCTATCATGTAGTTAGTGAATTTGTTTTAAAACATCTTTGGGAAGACCTTTCATTGGTTAGCCTTGAATGTTTAGTGCTCGCTTGTGGTATTTCTTAAACATTAGACCGGTTTGGTTGTGTGCATGGTTTTCTTTCTTGACTAGTGAATGCCCCTCCATATAGAGTTGACATGCGATTGAAGTGTGGCCATGGGAAATTCTCCATCAGTAGGCCCTCCAGTTGATCAGAAGACTGTCTTCTTGAATTGTTGAATTGAAAACACCTTTTCTTTTTTACAGCTAATCAGATCCTCTCACAGTAGGATGACATATGTGGGGTGTTTATAAGGGATTTTAGATCTGTTAGGGTCCTTTTTGTCTTCGAGTGTGAAGTTTGAAACTGTCACGTCTAACGGTTCCCCTAGAAACGACGAAAAGAATTCGAGCTGGGAAGGGTGGAGGTAGTTCAAAAAAAAAATTGTACACCATTTTCTTGATGGCCATTGTAGTACTTTCATTGGCGGCAAGGGTCATGTTTGGTAATGTCTTGCAGTGTCAGTCTCTTTGAAGAGCAAGGCTGGATTTCATAGGATCCTTCAAGAATCCATGTTTTCATAAGAGTGTGTCCTCCTCTTAGGGAGTTTGGTTTCTTTCTGCTTCAAGGGGAGTGTTGTCGTGCATCATTCATTTACATGTTTCTTAGTTAAGTTGAATAAGTGATGCATGTGAATCCTCTAAACCCCTGTTGTTGTTGATGTGTCGCGAGCGAGTAGTTGGATGTCATGGTGTGTTGTGTTTGATGGGGTTGTCTCAATTGTGGTGGGGGTTGCGTGCTGCACCAAAGGTAGAAGCTCCATTAGGGAGTCTTTGACACCTGACTATGAGGTAATAGATGATTCAAACATCATGGATCCATCCATAGGTCGCAAAGTGAAGCTGGTGCATGGTCTGGAACCCCGAGAGTGTATGGGACCTCGACCTTATTTCAGTTATCAATGTTGGAGTTGAAGGCTTTTTAAATCGTTTCCTATAGTTGTTCTATTCTAAATGACCCATTTGGGTGCATGAGGTTTTTGTGGTTACGTGGAGGCATGGTCATCTCATACCATTAGGTCCCAATAGATGCATCCCACCGGATGAAATCTCATTTACTAGTCCTTATGTGGTCTGTTTGGGGAAATCAGTCCCAATTTTTAATAGTGCTCATCTCAGAATATGGAGATGTTGTTTTTTCTTTGTTCATTATTTTGATGGACCAGTAGTCGGTTACCTCCCTTCTCTCCCCATGTGGTGGGGTGCTTAGTCACTGTCTGAAACTTTTCAACATTCTTGTATCTCTTGTCAGTTCTATGGGTAAAGAGACCCACAATGGGTCTCGCTCAAATTACCTTGGAGTGAAACAGGTTGGCCATTATTCATAATGGTGGGATGTCCATCCAGGCCTCCTTGTGGCAGTTTCCGAATCTCATATCGGCATCAATAAATTTAAAATGGTGGGGATCCCCTTCAGGCTTTCCCTCACTTGGCCTTTTAGCTCTGTTCCTAGAGATGACTTTGTGGTAGGTGATCAGAGTTTTCCTTGGACGTGATTGACATTGGTTGTTTGTTCTAGTCAATCGACTTGGTATTCGTTCAATGGTGCTTGAGATGTTTTGTCTTTTAAAGTTGGTTTCTATGGGTGAGGGATTTCCTTTCCTTGATTAGTCAACTAGAGGTGTTTTAGCTCTTTAGGGAGGGCGCCACATGTCAGAATGTCTTTTTACGAGTTTCTTAAGTTTTTCATTTTTGTCCACTTATCTGAGAACGATGTGTTAGCCACTTCTTACTTGTTTTCATATGATCCTCTTTGAACCTTAAGGGGGGTGTAATTTCTTACTTTGGGTCTCAGCTGTAGTTGTGACATTCCGTGGATGGAAAGCACTATGGTGGGGAGAATTGCCACACCCAGATTTCTAAAAAAAATTATTTATTATTTTTATTATTTTCATTCTCTTTTGAAAATTTTTGTCGAAGTGCAGGATGAGCCTGATTAAAATTTTTACATTCGGGTGATAAATGAATATTTTAGGCACGACAGTGTCTAACCCACGGGAAGCGTATGGTCGAAGCTGCACAAATTTGCCTATGCCGCCACGTAACCTCGTCCGGTTCACCGCACACCCTACCTGATGGTCAACTAATGAAATACGATGAATTAAGAATGGTTCTAGTAATGATAATAATGATAATTTCATATGAGAATATTATTATTATTATCACTATTTTCATTAGTGTTAATAATATAGATTATATGTCGTTATCATTACTAATATTGTTAATAATTTATTAAGTCATTATTGTTATAATTTTTATTAAAAATTTATAAATGTCATTAATGGTATTAATATTGTCACCATAAATTATAATTATTATCATCCGCAATTTTTCTCATTAGAATTGATAAATTTTTAATTAATAATATTATCATTATAATTATCCTTGAGGGAATAATTTATATAGAGTAATTATTATTCCTATTATAGATTATCAATATTATTATTGTTAATATATATTTTTACTATTATTATTATTATTATGGTTATTCTTATTCTTGATTATTAAATGTTTTATTTTTAGTTTTATTTGTTTTCTTAGTGTTTTCCGATTGGTGAGCACTGCATCCCTCCCCCCTTGAGCCCTCATCATCGCACCGCGTCCTTCTTTCATGACCAGCATGTTGTGCATCCTGCCGTCACAGCATGCAACTCATCGAGAATCCCTTCCTCGCACCAGGACTCCATCCTCTAAACCAAACACAAGTTCCCCAGGAACCATATCCCTTCTCCTTCCATGTTAGAAACCTCTTAGGCTATCCCACTTCCCTGCTCTCCAAATCACATCCTATCTGAAGTTCTCCACAGTGCCTCCTTCTCAGCCAGCCAGGTCATGCCATTGCCCTGCCTCCAACTCGGAGTTCCACCAGGCCTCTCCTGCTCCCCGAAAAAATATGATGTCACACCCCTCCTTTGGCCTCCTCGCCATTTTAAGAACCCGACCCTTCTTTTCAGGTATTTTTTTCCTTTTTCGGTAGTTTTTGAGAAAAATTAATAGTTTTTTTAAATTTTTTAAGTACATGTTGTGTACTTTATGAGTACACACTATGTACTCCCATTCCGCGTGAGGCCGTCTTCTTGCTGTGTCTGAGCCACACACACGACCATGTAGGGGTTATGTGGAGGCCGCTAAAAGTGGATTACAGAAAAGCCTACTACATTCCTGTACACCAAAAGTACACTTCGTGTACTTTTTGTTGTCATTAAATGGACCGGGGTCACGTGTTAACCCCATAAATGTCTTCTTCTCCAGCTTATTCGAGCGAGAGCATCCCGTACTGCTGCCGAACTTCTCTGATCCCTCGAGCCTCCATCTGTTTCTCTGAATCGACCGAATTCAATTGCGTTGGAACCGCATCGGTAAGATCTTCCTCCTCCTAGTGCTTCATTTTCTAATTCATATTCTTTCTCAAGTAATCGTGGGTTGAGTATTTTGTGTGTTTTCATAGATATACGACATCATAAGGAGAAGAAATCCTCATGGATCAAGGATATAGATCTCCTACAATCATGTTAGGTGGTTTGTGCCTTTCCGTTCGAAGTCTTTGAGTTTTATGTGCAATTTCCACCAATACTCTTGAACGGGGTATTGTGTGTTTACTGTTTTTCCTAATTGTTTTCTTACCTTTCTTGTATGCTTGTGAAGAGGTAATTTGGTTATGTATGAGGATAATTGCTTTGCTTGGATGTTTTTACCATGCCTTGATTTGTTTATAACCTGTTGATCTTATTCAGCCTTTGGCCATTATTCCTATTTTCCATGCCTTGTGTCCATAGGATGGAGTGTCATTTCCTGACATACATTTCATGTTGTAGACTAGATAGCCAAGTATCTCGTTAGTTTTAATTTGGATTTATAGCATTGTTATGCACTGACTGGCATGGGAACGTGAGAACCTTATGCTATAGACTATAAGGGGATAGATCGAGTGAGCATCCTCGGAGTGTCTTGGACATTATAGACTATAGGGGATAGACCAAGAGAGATTCCCAGAGAGTCTTGGACATTATAGACTACATGAAGGTCGACTGAGTGAGCTTCCTCAGAGAGTCTTGAGCATTATAGAATACAGGAGGATAGACCGAGTGAGCTTCCTAAGAGAGTCTTGTTTTGTTTGAATTTCCTTAAACCATTCCAGACTATAGGAGGAATTGACCGAGTGAGCTTCCTCAAAGATTTCGTGATAGACCTGAGGCTATAGAAGGAATTTAATGAGTGTTCTTCCTCAGAGAGTCTCTAGACCTTGGTTCCATAAGGGGATTAGACTGTGTGATCTTCCTCAGAGTTTCCCTGACTAATTTATACTATAAGGGGAATTGACTGAGTGTTCTTCCCCGGAGAGTCTTATAATTTTTGTATCACATAACCAGAGTGTTTAGGGTGAGTGTACTGCTAGAGGGTTGTCGGTACTTCTTGGAGAGGACCATAGGGGACGGTTGTGAGTACATCCCATAGGGATTTCTGTTTGTGGTTAGTTGTTTGCTTCACTACTGCTTGTTGATCTGTGGATTGTTTAATGGGTCTATCTACCTGTTTACTGTTTACTATTTACTACTTGTTTTACAATTACCTTCCATATGCTCACTGACAGTAGGCACAGATCTTCGGGTGGTTTCCTACTGGGATTTATTCTCACACCCTGTTTGGGTGATGCTTATAGGCTCGAAAATATTATATTGTTGCAGGTATAGACAAGGGTAAGTACCCTTCGACTTCAGGTACTTAATTGCATTAGAGCAGGAGAGCATGATACCAAGATGAGGCTTGCGATGTTGAGGAGTTTATCTATTTTCCCTTCTTTTGTACTTTGGTTTCCACTAGTGTAATTCCAGTATCGTGACTTATTTGGAAACTTTCCTAGAAATTTGTATCATGCATCATTTCATATAATTATGTGTGCTCCCGTTGTTTGTTGTTTTAGTCTCCCGTTGTTTTCTGTTGTTGGATGTTTACTACTCCAGCTATTGTCTGAGTTATTTACTTCTGCTGTGTACTTTGCCAATGAGGTCACATTTTCCCCACAATAACACCCAAGGCCCTCGCTGCTAGTACTCAGCCTCTGGCATTCGGGGAAATGCTCTTAAGGCAATGTGACCTACTGGGTAAGGAGCGCCTCTGGGTGGCTTCCCGAACTGGGATGTTACAAAGTGGTATCAGGGGAATTATTTTTTATTGACTATCTATTTGGAGCCTATAGCCAGGTATAGGATGGAATATGTACTTGGTAATAAGCTATGATTGGGATTAGCTAACCCATGTACAGGGAAAATCCATACTACCTCATTTATTACAGTTTTACTGGTTTGCAATTTTACAGTTGATTTGATTTCACAGATGGGAGATTCACATGATTTGTGTTGTTACCGTTGTTGTTATTATGGTTTTATTTCTATCGCAACCCGATGAGATGAGGGTAGTCCATATCATGCATCATATTAGCACTTGTTAGAAATCACATGCCATGCATTCTTTCCATGCCATTTAGGATGAATTAGTGATTTCATGTTTTTGTGATAGACGTTGGGTAGATTATGCATGTTGTTGTAATAGATTATTTTATAGAATCTCTGCTATTTGATAGAGAATTTTTTTGTATAGTACTTTTCTTAAATGGATGCCAAACTTCTGTTCTTGAGGTGTTATGGGCCCTTATGGACCGGAATTTATTTGATCATTGCCTAGTTTCCTTGTTAAAACTTTTATACGATGCCATGCTTTGATTCATGGGGAGTATGGGCCCTCAAGGCTCAGAATTTGGCACCATGACTATTCTTTTCTGTGTTTCCTGGGATTCAGAGCAGTTTTTAAGCTACTGCCTAGAAAAACCCAGAATACACGGTGTGTACTTTATTAATACATTCCGTGTAGTTTTTAATCCATTTCACTGACTGTGTGGGAAGAAACATGGGTTCGTGAAAAATCTTCAGGAACACGTCATGTAGGATACGTACATGCCGTGTTGTAGTGACCGTGTGTCTACCCGTGTGTCTAACGACACATATGGATGAAACATTGACTTTACACACCGTGTCCTATTATTACACATCGTGCCATGTGACCTAAGTACCCAGCCATGTCACGAACAACACGGGTCAGGGAAAACCTTCAAGTACATGCCGTGTTCATAGGGAGCACGCCCTGTAGAGTAGACCATGTAGTCGGCCGTGTAACTAACAACACAAGTCATTGAAACCCTATCTAGTACATGTCGTGTCCTTTGTGAACACGCCTTGTAGTATTGGATAAAGGGAACCGTGTGGGTTAGCCGTTTATGGATATTCGGCCAGGGGAATAGAGGTCAAGTACACACAGTTTTTGGGGACAATATGTCATGTGGTTGGGGCGTACATGACCAGTTGTGGTAGAAGTACATGCTGATGTGAATGGCTCAAAACTCCATGCCATGTAGTTTTTATCCACACCGTGTAGTCATGTTTTTAAAAACTTGCATGTTTTTTCTTCAGTTCCCATCTTGAACTCTTTTTTTGTCAGTGTTTGATAATCCTAATCCAAGGTGTTCTTTTGACCTTTCAGAGCTATGCCATCGATACATCCTTTTGTTAAACGTCAGCTGCCAGACGGTGATTAGACACCTGATATGGCCAACCAAGGACCTCATGCAGTTCCTCCTGCTATTCCAGTCTTGGCACCAGTAGTTATACTAGTTGCAGGTGGCGATGTGTAGTTTATGTACGACTTTCTGAAGATGATGCAGACCATCCAAATATTTCCACCTCATTCCCCGTCGATGGAAGAATTAATGGTGGCTTCCCAGTAACATCGTCCTCTTACTTTCTCAGAATATGGAGGTCCTCAAGCTGCAGAGTTGTGGCTAGAGGCCACGCTGAAAAGTTTCGAGCATCTTGAGATACCTCCAGAGAAGAGGGTTAATCTCACAACCTATATGCTCCGAGACACCTCAAAGAGGTGGTGTGAGGTGATATCACAGTCAGGGCACTATCAAAGTATGACTTGGGATGTGTTTTGGTGAATCTTCTATGATTATTTCTACCCGGAGACATTGAGGGCTGACCGAGCCTAAGAGTTTATGAGTATGGAGCATGGTACTCTTTCTATTATGGAGTACTCGTCTCACTTTACTGAGATGCAGCGTTTCTCTCCGATTCCAGCAGGCGATGAGTTGTTCCTTGCGCCAAAGTTTGAGGATGGTCTTAGGCACAACATCCGCTCGTAGGTTAACATCTTCAGGTTGACATCGATATCCTCTATCGTCAACCAGGGGATGATCACCAAGCGCAATCTGAGGGATTCTGGAGTAGTGAGCTGGGGCGGTTCAACATCCAGAGGCAGGGTTTCCCATACCTATAGTAGGAAGCGCTTCAGGGAGTCTGCTCAAGGATATCAAAGTATGTGGAATGTATATTCGGGAATCCATGTAGTATGCTACCAATTTGGGAGAAGTGGGAATACTAGGCCTTAGTGCCAGAGAGACCTGATGGAGTGCTGATTTTGCTGAATGATGGGTCATCTTCATCATTTCTGTCAGATCTTCTCACATACAACTAGTGGTAGGGGTTATTCTATGACCCCACGTTCAAGAGATGCATCACTAGATTCTGACCATTCATAGAACTGGAGTTCTCTCGGCCGTGCGGGCCAAGGTGGAGGTCACGGTGGTGGTGGTCAGTCACCAGGTTACCAGTGACAGCAGAGTGGATCAGCTCATAGTGGTCAGCCAGGGTCACATGGCTGCAGTACAGGCCGTACATTCACTGTGGAGTGAACCCATCAAGAGTAGGATCCCGACCTTATACAGTTTGAGATATGATCTTAGTAGCCTCATATTTATCTTCATCTATTTTCGATACTGGTGCTACGGATAGCTTTATCTCTATTTCTGTTGTGGAGAACCTTTAGCTCTGCATCATTTCTTCTTCTGATACTTTGACTCTAGACACACTCTTGGGGACTTGAGAGGTTAGCATACGTCAGTGTAGAGAGTTCCCTCTTGAGGTTGTAGGGGTTTACTTCTTATGAGACCTCTATTTCCTTGAAATGACGAGCTATGATGACATTTTCAGAATGGACTGGTTAGTCCCCTTCCAGGAAGTCATCGATTTCTTTCACCGTAGGGTGAGTTTCGTATAACTATAGGGTGGATCCTTTCTTCATAAATGTGAGTGGGATGTCCAGGTGATTCGAGAAGGACCTGGGCATCATGGGCTAGGGGGAGTTAGAGCCCATATTTCCATTCATTATCTGGATGATCAAGGGACTTCACAGTTAGACTTTCCTCTAGTGGTGGATCATTTCAGAGATGTATTTTTAGAGTACTTTTCTGGTTTTCCACCAGAGCATGAGGTAGACTTCCCAATTGATCTCATGCTAGGAGTGGAACCTGTGTCCATTCTTCCTTATACGATGGCTACACCAGAGTTACAGGAGCTTGAGAAGCAGTTGGAGGAGTTGCGGGAAAAGGGTTTCATCCGACCCAGTACTTCTCCTTGGGGTTCGCATGTCCTGTTTGTGAAAATGGAAGACGTCACCCTCAGGCTTTGTATGGATTATCGGAATCTAAACCATTTGATGGTCAAAAACTTATATCCCTTTCCAAGGATAGATGATCTCTTTGATCAGCTTCGAGGAGCTCGAGTATTCTAGAAGATCTACTTGAGATCTTGTTTTCATCAGTTGCGTGTTAGACCATCTGATATAACTCTTACCGCTTTCTGGAGCAGGTATGGTCTATATGAGTGTGTGGTTATGTTGTTCAGTCTCACAAATGTGCCAGCAGTTTTCATGGCACTGATGAATGAGTGTTCCATCCATAATTGGATTCCTTCGTGGTGGTTTTTGTGGATGACATTGTGGTGTACTCTCACACTCGAGACGACCATGCCACCCAACATGAAATTTTTTTGAGTACACTGAGAGAGCATCAATATAAGATAAGCTATAGAAATGGAACTTTTGGATGGATCCGATTCACTTCTTGGGTCATGTTATCTCAAGGATAAGAGTATCAGTAAACCCAGAGAAAGTGAGAGATGTAGTTTCCTCGGAGCAGCCAAAGAATGTCTTTGAGGTGCAGAGTTTTTTAGGGCTGGCTGGATACTACATGAGTTTCATACAAGACTTTTCATGCCTAATAGCACTGCTGACAGGTCTGACCATGAAATGGGAAAAGTTCTTATGGTCAGTTTCCTGTGAGTCACCATTTTAGGTGATGAAAGGGAGTTTGACGTTATAATAGATACTATTCTTTCCAGAGAGAGGCAAGAGTTATATGGTCTATGGTTATGCTTCGGGTATCGGGCTGGAAGATTTTCTTGTGCAATGATTTTGAGTCGTTGCATACATGTCTCGAAAGTTGATGCCACACTAGAAGAATTACCCAACGCAAGGCCTGGAGTTGGTAGCTGTTGTTCACACCATATGCTGTTGGAGACATTATCTTTTGGGATATCACATAGTGGTTTTTACGGAACACAAGAGTCTCAAGAACATATTCACTCAGTGTGATCTGAATTTGAGACAGTGCAGGTGGGTCATGTACCTACAGTCCTTTGACTTTGAAATTGCATATATGCCGGGAAAGGGCAATGCAGTGGATGATGCGTTGAGATGGAGAACTTAGATACAGCCAGTTCATTAGTCCAGATCGAGTGGGAGCTTATGGTCTAGTTCTCTAAGATGAATTTGGAGGTTCATGACAGACAGGGTAAGACCGTTCAATCTTCTGTAGCTGTTACCTCTACATTTATTGATTGGGTACGGTTGAGGCAACTATCAGAATCAGAAGGCCTAATCCTGCGGGAGAGTGTGTCATAAAAAGACCCTCTTCCTGGATGGATGGTGCTCGAGGTTGACATCTTGTGTTTCCGGGGACGTGTTTGGGTTCCAGTAGACATACATGAGGAGCTGATTTGGGATTTTCATTCCTCCGATTGGGCAGTTCATCCGGTCATCACCATGATGTATCATGATCTACACTGCCGGTATTGGTGGACAAGTATGAAGAGAGATGTTGCTAGTTTTTTCATGAGGTGTTCTACTTGTCAACAGGTTAAGGTAGAGCATCAGCGACCGGTAGGTATTTTGCAGCTGCTACCTATTCTTGACTGGAAGTGGAACGATGTCGCGATGGACTTCGTGACCAGTTTGTTGAGGTCACCTCGAGGGAATGATGCTGTTTGGGTTGTCATCGAAAGGCTTACAAAGGCTTCTCACTTCTTGCCGATCAAGGATACCTTCAGTGTTAATGAGCTGGGATGATTGTATATCAGAAATATTGTACATCTACAAGGAGTTCCACAATCCATTTTTCAGACAGAGATGCACGTTTTACTTCTTGTTTCTGGAAGGGGATTTAGAAGGATTTGGGTACACAGGTACATCTGAGTACCACGTACCATCCCCAGACAGAGGGAAAGTCCAAGCGTACAATTCAGGTTCTTGAGGATATTATCCAATCTTGCGTTATAGTCTTTAGAGGTTCTTGGGAGAAGAATATACCTCTTTTGGAGTTCTCCTACAATAATAGTTTTCAGGTTACTATTCAGATGCCACCTTACGAGGCGTTGTATGGTAGGCCATGTCGATCACCCTTGTTTTGGATGGAGGTAGGATAGGAAGGTTTTCTGGGTCCCCGTCTTATACAGGAGACCTCAGAGCAGATATATTTGATTCGGAAGAGGATGGCTATGTCATAGTCTCGAAATAAGTCTAATGTTGATCATAAGATATGACCTCTGGAGTTTGAGGTCGGGGATCAGGTTTTCCTACGTGTCGCCCTGAGGTTGGGACACAAGAGGATTCAAAGATAGGGTAAGATTTCACCATGGTAAGTTGGGTCGTTTGAGGTGTTGGAGAGAGTTCGGCTGGTTTCCTATAAGTTGTAGTTACCTCAGAGGTATCAGGATATGCACAATGTATTCCACGTTTCTCATCTCTGTTGTTACTTTTCAGACTCGTCTCATGTCTTTCAACCTGAAGAGATTGAGCTCGAAGTGTATGAATCATTCAAGGAGCATCCTATCTGGATTATCGATCGTAGTATGAAGGTTGTCCGTGGTGGTTTTTCCCTCTAGTACAGGTGCTATAGAACCACGGGTGATTACAATACGAGACATGGGAGAGGGCGGCCAATGTAATATCATAGTGGCCAGAGGTGTTCGGGTTTTCTTCTTCTATGCATTGCTTGGGAAATTCGAAGATGAATTTCTTTAAGGAGGGACGTTTGTAAGAAACCAGACTTTCTTTTCAGGTATGTTTTTCCTTTATCTGGTGTTTTTGAGAAAAGATGATTTTTTAGAAATTTTTTAAGTACATGCCATGTTCTTTATGAGTACACATCGTGTACTCCCTTGCCGCATGAGGCCGTGTGATGGCCGTGTCCGGGCCAAACACACAACCATGTAAGGGTGATGTGGAGGCTGCTTACATCAGAGTAAGGAAAATCCTAGTACACGTCATGTTCAACCAAAGTACATGTCGTGTAGTTTTTTTCATTAAACGGACCGGGGTCGCGTCTTAAACCCAAAACTGTCTTCTTCTCCATCTTCTTTGACCGAGAACATCCCACACGGCCGTGGAACTTTTCCAAACCCTAGAGACTCCACCCGTTCTATGAATCGGCAGACGTCTATTGCGTTGGAACCGCATCAGTAAGTTATTCCTTATCCTAGAGATTTGTTTTCCAATTCCTCCTATTTCACAATTTATCGTGGGTTGAACGTTTTGTGTGTTTTCATAGATCTACGACGTTATATGGGGAATAAATCCACATGGTTAAAGTATATCGATTTCCTAGAATCAAGGTAGGTTTTTGGTCCCTTAATGTTCGATGTCATTGAGTTTTATGTGCAATTTCCAACAATACCCTTGAATGGGGTATTACGTTTTTACCAGATTTCCCCTGTTGTTTTCCTGCCTTTATTTTATGCTTTTGTAGAGGTAATTTGGTGATGTATGAGTATAATTTCTATGCATTGATGTATTTCCCATGCCTTGTTCTATTTACGACCTGTTCATCTTGTTCATCCTTTGGCCGTTATACCTGTTTTCCATGCCTTGTGACGGTAGAATGGAGTGTTGTTTCCTGACATGATTTTCATTATATAGATTGGTTAGCCAAGTAGCTCTGTAGTTTTACTTCGGCTTTATATCATTATTATGCACTAAATGGCATAACACCGTGAGAACTTTGAGATATAGACTATAAGGGGATAGATCGAGCGAGCTTCCTCAAAGAGTCTTGGAAATTTTAGACTATAATGGATAGACAGAGAGAGCTTCCCAGAGAGTCTTAGACATTATAGACAACATGAGGGTAGACCGAGTGAGCTTCCTCAGAGTGTATTGATCTTTATAGAACACCATAGGATAGACCGAGTGATACTCATCAGGGAGTCTTATTTGTTTTGAACTTCCTTAAACCACTCTAGGCTATAGGAGAAATTGACCGAGTGAGCTTCCTGAGAGAGTCTGTGATAGACCTGAGGCTATATGAGGAATTGACAGAGTGAGCTTCTTTAGAGAGTCTCTAGGAATTTGGCCTATATGGTTATTAGACCGTGTGATCTTCCTCAGACTATCCCTGTCAACCTCAGACTATAAAAGGAATTGACTGACCATGCTTCCTCATAGAGTCTTATAATTTTCTTATGACCAAACCTTAGGGGTTCGACAGAGTGTACAACCTAGAGGGTTTTTGGTACTTCTTGGATAGGACCAGAGGGGATGGTTGTGAGTACTTCCCAGAGGGATTCCTCTTTGTGGTTAGCTGTTTGCTTCACTATTGCTTGTTGATCTGTGGATTGTTTACTGTGTATATCATCCTATTTCCTATTTATTATTTACTACTTACTATACTATAACCTTCCATATGATCACTGACTGTTAGGTATAGATGTTTTGGTAGATGCCTACTAGGATTTAGTCTCACTCCTTGTTTGGTTCATGCTTTTGGTCCCAAACAGATTATATTGTTGTAGGTATAGACAAGGGAAAGTGCCCTTTGACTTCAAGTACTTGATTGCATCGGAGAAGGAGAGCATGGGACCAAGACGAGGCTTGCGATGCTGAGGAGTTTATCAGTTTACCTTTATTTTGTACTTTGGTTTGCAATAGTGTACTTCCAGCGTTGTGACTTTTTTGGATGCTTTCCTAGTCATTTTTATCATGCATCATTTCATATATTTATGTGTGCTCCCATTGTTTATTGTTTTAGTCTTCCGCTGTTTACTATTGTTGGATGTTTACTACATCCTCTATTGTATGAGTTATTTACTTCTGTTGTGTACTATGCCAATGAGGGCATAGTTTCCCTACTATCACACCCAAAGACCTCACTTCTAGTCAGCAGCCTCTGGCATTTAAGGAATTGCGCTTGAGGCCATTGACCAACCGGGTATGGAGCCCCTCTGGGTGGCTTCCAGAATTGGGATGTTAAAGCTGCGCCCCTAGCTGTTCCTTGAATTAACCTTGTCGTGCTGCACCATGTTCTAGGTGTCGGACCACCATCCATATTTTGGTGAACCACGACCTCCTCTTGCTGGGTGGTGACACCTCCGATGCCCTAGCCAACATCAGTGTAAGAAACCCCCCTCTGTTTGGATACTCTTCTTCTTCTTTTTGTCTTTATTTTTTCTTATGAAGAAGCTATGGGGTTCTTTTTTAGGGAATAATATTAAATATTGGAGGTTTTATTTCATGATTTAAGGTTGAATTTTGATTTTTTTGTTGGAATTATTTTTTAATGTTCAATTTGGATTCATTGTGGTTTGTTCGTGTTTCGAGAGCAGTTTCAAACAAATTTGTGGGAATTATGGCATCAAAGGTAGGTGGTTCCACATTTAAAAATTATTTAATGTATTATTATCCTGGTTAATTAATTTATAATTCTCTTTGATTAATTCTATTAAGTGAGGATTTGGTTTTCATTAATATTCTATGTGTTATATTTCTTAAGTAGCACGTTCATGTAGTGACAATTGTGCCTTCGACATGGTGTTGCATGTGCTTTGTAATAGGTGAAGGCATTGTGTTTTTTGAGTAGTTTTTTGCTATGAAAACATATGTTGGATTGTCTACTAGTGTTTTATATAGTCATCTGTTGTTTTTTGAAAATGTGAGAAGTGACAGTATATGTATTGGTGGACCGTTCATATGATTTTTGTCCAAAAATAAGGTTTAAGTGGACTATTGGTTTTTATAATCATGTTTGATATCCTCAAGTTGTTGAATAAAATTTCTAGTGTTTTATTTAATTAGGAAAATCATCTTTTAATTGTGTGGTTGAGTTATGAATTGTTGTTAATAGTGCCGTTTGTGTTCTTAATGTGGCATTGGGTGTGTTTTCTCATGAAGGAGTGCTAAGATGGTTTTGTGTGCTATGCCTGTTGTGTTTTTTTTAAATAATTATTTTACATGGAATTTAACATGCTTTAAGAAAAATAAATTATTAATGATGAGAATTTAATATGTTTTAATAAATAATTATTAACATTGCATAAATTGTTTGAATTGAGTTGGGTAGGGTAGTTTGGTGTGCAAAATATTTCAAATGGATTTTGTGTATGTGTGCACGTCTGGCGTTGGGTTTAGATAACAACCTGTTTATCTTATTAATCTGAGTTTGACATGAAATATTAAATTGGAACATCTTGAACACAAAAGGGGAAGCTTGGGTACTATGTTAGCATACTAGATCTAGCGCGCTCGTGATACGAAAGCGGCTATGGCCAAGTTTCACTTAGCTGGTTTGATGATTACAATACTAACTATACATTGGATGAGGATTGGAGACCTCTAGGTTATGGATGTGCTGCCCTACTAGTGGCTCGTGCCTGAGAACATATATTTTTTTGTTTCATATTATACTGTTCACCGAGACGTGATGTTCTAGGGTCTCATTCTTCTTGCTAGTATTTATAGGGCCTCTCCTACTTTTGGTGCTCTTGTACTACTATACACTCACCGTCGGAATACAGTGTAACATTTGGGTTCTCTTGACGGTTTGAGTTTTTCTTATCTCCAATGGTGTATTATTTTTATTTAAGTTGTTTTTATTGAATGTATTTTCTTTATATAAATGGTTTATTTAATTTTGATCCATCTTTTTTATACTTTCATTAATTTATCCTGCTACTGTATTTGTCATTTAATGTTTACAAGTGGATCCTTTTTGTTGGGTGACGTCGAACTGGGATTTTGGCTCACACCCTACATACAACATTGGGTGTATGTAGATTCTATTTTATTTGTATTCTAGGTTGAAGTTTTGAACTGAGCGATGGTGGTTTGGGTTGTGGATGGTCTTCTCGTGCAGATTGTTGTTCATAGCTTGTTGTTATCTCACCTCTCTTGTTCATTGGAGGTTTGAATTATATTTTATGTTTCTTTTGTTTTAGTTACGTTTTGGATGTTGGATAAAGTATTAAACCATTAAATTTGATTTTATTTTATGGGTCTTTAGGTTGTCACTTCAAAGTTTAATTTATATATCTTGTTAGTGGTTTGGTGTTTACTGTTTTGGGTAAATCCTTCCCATTTGTTAGTTTTGATACCCAGGAACTTATGCCAGTCTATGGGGATTAGGAACGCCCTTCGGGTTATGCCACAGACCGGGTCGGGCGTCGGGTCGGATGGTGACCTGACATGGTTCCTGGAATTTTTAATAATTTTCAAAAACATGTATTTGTAGAAAAAATGGCTGTCGACCAAAGAGATAAATAATGATGATTTTCATTAAAACAATATTTTGAACTCTTATGTAGGTAGATAAAGGAAAATGAAGAGAAAAATTGTAATCTCATGACATAAAGATAGAATAATATAATTTATAATTTTCTTTATATACGGATCATAATATTTCATTAGGGTAAGAATAAACATAAACAATTCTAATAAATGATGTGATTATATCATATAATAATGACCACACATGTAACATTGAATTGGGGTCCCCATTAATGAATAAAGTGAAATGAAACCCAAAATCTAATGAGAATAAATAAATTAATAATGATAAATTTCAATGGTTATATATATATATCTCATAAAGGGAGAATGGTTCAAAACATGACACATGTCTCAATGAATGAAAATTGACACAATAATCCCTTACTACAGGTGTAGACTTCCTTTGAAAAAATTGAAGCCACCTTTATAATGAATATATATATATATTAAAAACATTTTTTAGTATCATAAAAATATTTATAACACTATATATATTTTAACTATTTCTTTTCGTTATCCTATTCTAAATAAATCTTAGTTAAACTCACATTTTGGGTAATAAGTACTTTGTAATTCTTGTATTTCTTGGGTTCCTAATGCTGAAAATTTTAATTTGTTCATAAATTGATAATCTATAGAATTTTAAACAGTATATTAATAATATATATAGATATTATTTAAATTTTTATTTTTAGTAATTCGTTAATGGCAGAAATATTAATTGTGTAACACAGTTCTTGGAAATGGTATGTCGTAGGTAATCGTGAATGTTTATTCCATTTATTCAATTGAAAAAAATAACGTAAAATAATATATCACAATTATAGAGACATTTTAATTTCATTTTTATATCATATATTCATAAAATTTATAATTATTACCTTCAATGTATTGTTTTAGTGAAAAACGAACCACATCACTTCGTGGGGATGTAGTCTACCGTACACATAAGCGATATTATCATATCCCCACATAACATAATGTAAGGACTGTGATATCATTATTCTCGAAGAATAATAATTTTACAAATCATATATTTTAATAATAAATATAATTACATCCGTCTATAAGAGGTGGTGATGTAAAATTAATAACATTGGTTTGTGATGCGTCAGTTAGTCCTACACACAATAGAATGTTTTCTTCTAATTTCGTTGATGGATAAATGGATATAAATTATTTATTTAATTTAATAACTCCTAAATATTTGATATGTACTATTGTTTTTATATAATTATAGTTAAATAATTTAGAAATGAGTTATAAAATAAATAAATTGAAAATGCAATTTTGAGGACTATACCACGTATTTGGGGAACCACTATAGGCTTACAATTGATGCTTTAATTAATAAGAGGGATTAATAATTAATCTAGTTATTAATGTATCTGAGGATAAAATTATTTATGATATTTATTTAGTATTTTATGATCCAATGGGGTTTCTATATGTGCATAGTGGATGATAGAGGGTTGATTTTTATAAGTTGAGGAGAGCACACTAATGGGTGTTTGGAAAATAACAAACAGTACCCATGATTATAGCATTAAAAAATATCCATAATCGGTCCTAATCCAAAATTATAGATTCTTAAGAAATGTTATGATCATAATATTCTTTTAGATATGTTAACTATTAATTTTACCACCTTTTCATTATGTTTAACACCATATAAACTAGTTTTGACCTTAAATATTGTTATTAGTCATTATTGTATTTACAATTAATCCAGAAAACAAATAAATTTTAAATTATTATAAAATATAAATTACTCATAATATAAATACAGAATCAATTTTTCAAAATTCCCCTCATATATTTGGACGAATTTTATTTGAAATTAATCCCATAGATAAGAGGAGTAATTGGTTTTCCAAAGAGAATAGTTTCAAAAGATTAAAAGGTTTTTATATCGAAATTATATTTCAAATTTATTCCAAATAACTAAATTTTATTATCAAATATAATATTTTACTAATGATACTTTTAAAACCTTTTAAAAATGAAATTTATCGGATAAATATTTTTAACGAAATGAAAAATTTTAATATAAATCACTATTTTCAGTATTCAATGAAAAATTTATCATTTCAAAAAAAATTACAAAAATTAAAAAAATAATAATAATTAAATAATGATATAAAAAATAATGTTTTTTTCAATAATAATTGACAATATTTTCAAACAGTAGTTTTAAAATATGTGCACACAATGAGATAAAAAATCTTTTTAAGAAAATATTGTTTTATGTGAAAAATATGATTTATTATTATATAATTTATTGAAAACTCATAAAATTATTGTAATATTTTCGAATAATGAAATAATCTAAAGATTTATTTAAAATAACTCAAAAAAGTTATTTTTTAATTTATTAAGGTAAAAGTCTCTATGTGAGGATGAGTTTCCCTAGAAAACTATTTCCTTAATTTTCAAATGGTTCTTATTAGAATATTTAATTAATTAGACACTAATTAATTAAGATTACAAAAAATTATAGACCACATATTTTTTTTGTAATTTATTAAATACAATTTATACCATCCATTATAATTTCTATTAGATAACGTTGATATTAAGTATTAATAATTTAAAATATTGGTTAATTTTATTAAAACATGGTGTAACGTGAATCGTTAGATATAGTTGAAATTAAATCTACTTGAAAAATATATATTTCCTATAATCATGGTGTGATACATTATACCCACCTGGAAATTAAATTCAACCTTGAAATTCTATCACATTTGAAAAACCAATTATAATACTTCTTCCTCAATAAATTATTAGGATCCCATGTAGCCTCCTCAACTTGGTGGTTTCAATACAAAATTTTGATCGGGTGAGTGTTCTTGTTTTTTATAACATTATCTCTACAATACAGATTCACCGATTTTTACTCCTCATAATAGAGATGTTTTTCTATTTTTAAATCCCCTATGTTTATTAATTTTGATGTATTAGTTATTTACTTCCTTGTGAGAGAAATATAGAACACATCATGGCATTAAGAGATGTTCAGTGGAAGCATTGATCGATAATATACTATCCCAACATGATCAAGAATTCCAAAGTTACAGATATACATAAGAAATATTTTTTTCCTAAATATTTGATATAGAAATTCAATTTTAATACTGATCATCTAGATATAATCCAATATCAATTCGATGATTATCCTCATAACATTGTTATCTTTTTTGTTCCGCCATTTTATACTGTTGAATAGTTCTAACCTTCCCCAACATTTTGTCATCCACCTTAGGTTATAATCGATTAGTTTCACAAAATTTTACACAACCTATTGGAGATATAGACATCTTTACAATGATGGATTCATAAGGATACATTATAATGTTTTGAGTTAAAGTTGTTGGTGTATGGAAACACATACAAAAGAAGGTGTTGATCCAAACTACCTTTGAATTCCATCAAATAATTTTTTTTCATATATTTTATGTTTTGAATTATTTTAATAGAAAAATCATCCATTTGAGGATGATTCATAGTGATGAATCTTATTTTCCCATCAATATGACGTTGATTACTTTTCTAAAACATCAAGGTCATCCCTAAATAATGATCACACACAATAGAATGTAGTATTCTATAAAACCTTACTAATTACTTAATGTATGTTATTGAAATTTTATCATTGGATAAGTATTATATGATATAGATAATGTGTGACAAAATGTTTTTGGAAATAAACAACAACCCATATTTCATTTTCCGCTATAGACATTTTGGGAATACCGATGGTAAAATCCATCGTCATTTTTTCCCACTTCCATTTTGGTATAGATAATGGTTGGTGATTCCCCATAATCATTTATATCACAGTCATAACATGATAAAATATATATAACAATGAGATACATACTCAAAAATATCTGCCTTTATGTTTTCCCACCTGATGTATTAATTTACATAATCTAATGGTAGGTTCTATACCATTTCTATCCATCAGTTTTTGGTTCAAGCCACACAACCTTGGTATTCCCAAAAAAAATGTAAAACATTCATTCATAAGCATTTTATCAAAAAAAAATATAGAAAACCAAAGGGTTGTTTTTGCATATATGACAACCAATGTTTCCTTAATCCTTATTAACTACCATCATATAAAACCTCATGTGGGGTATCTATGAAATATTTCTTATTATCATCTGTAAACATATAAACACATGGAAGATTCCATAACACTTCTATAAATCTTAAATACATAGATATATTATGTCACAATTAACACAATCCGTATATGTTTAATGATTATTATAACCATAATGACATTGGTAACATACTTCTACATTTAAATTATTGAATCAAAATAAAAAAAATATTAAAACCCTTTTCGTCATTAAATAATATATTATCTTATTCAAAAACATTTCCATTGAATGATTTTGTTCATACTCACACTAATAGAATATCAATATTTTCATTATTCCAGAATACTAGAAGAGGGTGTTAATAGATGCTCAAAATCACAAAAAATATCACTAAATTTCGAAAAATAATATTTTCATAGGGACCATTCATTCAAAAGGAAACATGAATTTCCAAAATATGGATTTTAGAATATGTGTATCCTAATCATAAAGATTTACTTCATTTTTTGGGATTGAATATAAATTTGCTTTTTATTTTTATTCATTTTGAATTTATTCTAGCATCAATAAAATAATGTCATGTAGACTGTGGCATTGATTATCAAAATTTTGAAATTAACATCACTTGAATTACTAGAGTATGGGTGGTTCATTAATTAGATATTTTCCCCTATATTCATTATTAAATTTACTTTCCCCATCATTTTAGAATTTGACTCCATGATGATCATATATTTAACAACTAAAGAATTTACCAGTCTCCTTAAGACAATTTCCTCATATTTTACAACCACACATAGACCATGAATTAAAGTTAATCATAAAATTCTAATAGTTATTAGTGTTTCCCATGATATCAATCATTAATTTCTTATCAAAAAACATAGACTCTGATGGGTAACTCAAATATCTATTTCCACATTGAGATCACAATTAATTGTATATTTTTTACTACCGAAGATCCATTGGTATAATCCCCTTTAGTGACTATGTTTTGTCAATAAAAAAATTTATCAAACCTGCTTCTAGGATGGATGATAATTCTAGAAGTCTACATCATTTATACCAATGTATTTACCATCCATCTTCTTTAGCTCAAGGAATTCCTTTATAATTGTTTTTATACAGAATATGAAGGAAGTACATTCTGAAAAATAATTTTATAATATAATCCCACTCCCTGGAGTAAATTTTATCTTGTTTTCTCATATTTCTAACAATATTTGACCATTGATCTACTTCAACTTCCAAATAGTAGACCATCAAAATTTGAATTTCATGTTTTGATCCATCGAGATGGGAAAAAATAATTTCTATGGTACTGGCCAATTTTTTTGAGATAATAATATTAGGTCATCTAATAAAATATGGTGTATGATGATTCATGTGGGAATTAAAAAAACTTATCTCCCTTGTTTTCTCATTTTGAATTTCATCACGATTCATAGCATGAGAATGTTTTGTGATCATCATAATATGAATTTTCATTCCATATCCCCTAAAATTTGATACATTAAGATTATAATAATTCCATTATTTATTAAATTTAGCATTAACAAAGAAATGTTGGATTACATCCATTCACTAAATCTCAATTCATAGTTCAATTAAATAATATCATTGTGGGAATCCACATAGTCATGATGAATCACTTATAATTTATTCAAATAATGACACATTTAATATATATGAAACCTTAGGAATAAACTAATCCATTATTGGATGTTATTTGAATCCCTCATGGTGGTTCATAAAATTTGTTTTAATTCCAAAACTATATCCCAGTGGAGTATAAATATAGATGTGTAATATGTACTAATGTTATATATAGAGTGAACTATCATGTTAAGCATGACACCGTTTTTTATGATCTTTTTACCCTTGTAACATCTATTCCAGAACTGCATCAAATTATATTATGTAGAAAAGGGTGTACAAATATGAAATAACTCTCTGTATCTTTCTCCAATATTACATGACAATTTCCTATGAATTTAATTTCCATCAATATGTTCCTTAAACATATCCATATGGATCTCACTAAAGTTTTATCATCCTAGTTTTTAACAGTTAACTATATCAATTCTATGATAACAAATATAATGAACTATTATTTTCACTTACATAATACATATTTTTTACGAACATTCATTTCATTAGACAAGCACAGTCCTGTGAATCGTAAAGGTATATTGCCATGGGAAATAAATAAACATTAACAATTGGTTCACAATGTTACTAAATCATCTCTTAATTAGTTCATCATAACTATCTACCTTATTTAACATATCAAATATAATAAATATCATATTAACAATTGGTAAATAAATATAATAATTGGTTATAAGTGATGTACAATAATGGTATACCAGGAAAATATTTAATCATAACATGTTTATAATGGTATGAGGACATGATTATATCATATGAAAATAATAACCAAAATTTAAGGATCCAAATCACGATTCATGGAATTGAAATTGGGTGCTCATAAGACTTTAATCATAATAAAATCAAAACACATGATCCATGGAAGTATAAAATTTATATAAGTCATGGAATTTTGGAACATACATGTGCATAGATAATCATTTCTATAGTATTAAGGGATCATTTAAATGTCTATCATAATAGAATGGGTTCACTACGCTATTTACTGTAGTATTCAAGGTTCACTCCCAAGACTATATTTTTGGGAAATATACCATACTAAACTATTTTCAATCTTTATTATAGTCCAATTTATCTCATGAGATTTCAATATTTACATAATGAATTGGAGGTCGAAGTTGGTCCCACAAGACACATATTGGAAACAATAAATATGTGTTCTTTATGGGCATAAATAATTCATCATAACTGAAATCTAGAGAATAAGTGAAATTCATAAAACATTTTACAAATAAAAACACAAGAAATAAATGGTTTTCATTAAATACTCATCATATCATATCCCATGAAATGATATTTGGATTATAAAAAGATTATTATATCATAACCCATGGAAAAGATATGGGGTTTATAAACATATTTACATAATAATAATTAGCCATCCATAGTAACAATAACGATATTATCAATGGATAATATCACCAATAATTATTGAAGGAAATTGGTTGATGTTATCTTTCTGGGTAAATAATTTTATAAAAAAAATCACTGGAACATTTATTGTAGAAAATAATCATTCTTCGATAAAAACATGTTTAAAAATAAATATAAATAACTTTTTTTAGAAATAATATCATTTAAAATATCATTGAAAAAATAAAATGGAATATTCAACTAAAATAGTGGTTCTCATAGTGAAAATTATGTTCGTGTTGTTCACTTTGAAATGTAAATTTATTTTAGATTTTATGTTATATAGAAATTGGGAGTTTTAAAAAAATGAAATGAATATTATATTTTTATAATTTTAAATATTTTTACATTAATAATATAGAAATTAAATATCCATTGGATTACATTTAAAAATTTATGAAAATATATTTTAAAAATATTGATATGTAATAAAATGGATTTTGACTGACGACAGAAACAAAGTTTTTTTTCAAAAAAAAATATAATTCAAAATATTTATAAATAAAAATGGGAAAATGAAGGAAAAAATTGTATTCATTTGGAATATATAAATGAGATTAAAATTCTTGAATTTACTAAATGATGGATCATATTATTTCATTATCATAAGGATAAATATAAAAAATCCCGATAAATAATGAGATTATATCGTAAAAAAATTAATACTTATATTAAATTAAATCATTTTTCTCATGAAATAATAATATTAAATAAACCTTAAATTATCATGAAGGTAATTAAATTAAATATAATACAATGTTCTTTGGATTTATAAACACCTCCGAACAGATGATAGGTTTATAATATAACATATGTTTCCAGACACGAAAATATGATAAAAAATACCCTTCCATAAGTCTAAAACTCATTTATACATGTTAATACATACATTAAAATAATTAACATACATAAATATACTCATTATTATCATACTATATATTATTTAATAACAAAATTTTATATCTTTTTTATCAATAATGATATTTTAAAATCGTGTTTTAGGTAAGAACACCATCCACTTTCGTGAATGTATTGGTATCGTATTTTGATAATTTTTCTTTGATTATTATATCATAATATATAGAATGTTAAACATGGTATATATATCAACATTATTCATTACATATGTAATTAAAGATATCAATTAATGTTATAAATGTAAAATGAGTTTCACCATTCATGGATACTGTATGGCGCACATATACATGTTCATTGTTTCCATTTTTCTAATTATCTAAGGACGGGTAGTTAAAAAATATATCACCATTAAATAGTCATTAAAATTTACTATATATCATATATATTTAATAAATTTATATTTATAACATTTTACATATATATTTGTTGAAATACTAATCAGATCACTTCATGATGCAGTAGTCCTTCGTACATATGATTGACTTTATCATATCAAAAAATAATTGATAGTATGATGGAATATATGATATCATGATTCTAAAGGAATAATAATGTTTTCAAAATAATATAAAAAATAAATCCATAATTTTATCTAGTAATTAAATGTGATGATTTTAAGTGAATGACATCAATTCAGGGTGAGATTGTTCATTGAACCCACGATAAGCTGTTTTATTTACCATTTATATGAAGATGAAACTGATATAGGTTGGGAAATTAAAATTATAAAATATTAGTATATGGGAGAATCTAGTGATATTATATTAGTATAGTAAAATTATATTTTTTCACGTTATTTGAATAAATAAATAAAAATTCAACTTGCTTGAACATACTTATTATTCAGAGAACCTATTTTGGTTTATAGGAATCAATTTCTTTGGATGGATTCATAATAAAAATGATTCTGCAATGATTTTTGAATAGAGTTAATAATTATATATTAGTAGGTAATTGAAGATCTAATGGGGTTTGGATGTGTGAATAGGGGAGGATTGGGGAATCCCTTTATTAGTTAGGGAGAGGACACACATGGAAGTTCTGTAAAATAATAAATTGTGCCCATGTTTTTTGCATGTCAAATGTACGAAAAAAGTTTTATTAGAAAAAATCAGATTGGTTAAATTATAAATATTATAATAAAATGGGTGTTTGAAAAATTTTAAGGTAATCATACACCATATCATCCTTAGTTTAACCCCAGAATTCCTGTTTTAATGATAACACCCATACTAAATTTTAGCACTTTTTAATATATATTTTGTACAAAATGAAATTTGAAAAGATTATATAATTTAAATTTTGATTATTTAAATTAATTAATATGTTATTCAAATAAAATTTACCAATACATTGAGGAATTTAATTTCAAATTAAATCAACAAATATGATGAAAAAGTGTTTTTCAAAAGTGGAAAGTTTAGAAAGATTAAAAATTATTTATATCAAAATTAAATATAAAATAGAATCCAAAACATAAATTGTTTTATGAAATAAAACATTTAACTTATAAACCATTGAAAATAATATAGTAATAATACTTATATTTAAAATCATTTTAATGAAAATGATATTTTTAATAAAAAATTGCATTTATCAGTATTCACCAAAAAAAATTATCCTTTCAGAAAACAAAAATAAAAAATTATATCCCATATAGTTTTAAAATTATGATTTCAAAATAGATTTTTATTTTTTAGTTAATTTTTTCAAAAAAAATTTTGAAATTAATTTGGAATAACTGGATTTGTTTGGATAAAGATAGTAAAAAAATACATTTTTATGTATAAAATTGAATTTCTTCACATCTAAAATCAAGAAAACACATAAGATGAATGTTAAACATTTTATTTAATAAATTATGTATAAATTTCATAAAAATCGTTAACCAATAGTTTTTTTAAATTTTATTTCTGTAAATTGTGTTTTAGGAATAATTTTTTTTAGAAAGAGAGTTACTTCATATTCTGATGGTTCATTTTTTCAGTTATATTTTTAAAAAATACATTTTATATACATTTATATACCATATACATATTCATAATTTATTATATCGTTTTCATACCCACCATTCCAAAGGTTAAGAAGTAAATTTCATGTTGAATAATAATATTTTATTAGTATGTCATATTTTGTTATAAAGTGGTGTTATGTGTAGTAGATTCCAGTGAAGAAGTTAAATTTTTTTGGATAAAATATTTCAACAAATAATTGGTTATTAGAAATATCATGATCCAATGAACTTATTTTGGATTTATAAATCACAATATTAGGATTATTTTTGGGTAATTTTGTTCTTCTGTGACATGAAGGATGAAAATTAATTTGATTCAAATTAAGGCGACGAAATATTCAAATTAATTTAGAATAAGTATAAAACATTAATTTTTAATTAATCCCATAGAGGAACTGGAAAATGTTTTTATCCAAATAGAAAATTTTCCTATGTATAGAAACCTTTACTATCATGATTCAAGATTAAATTTACTTCAATGACATAAATTAGATTTCAAAATATATAATTAAAGTATGATACTTTTGGAGCCGCATTAAAATGAAACTGACTGTGTAATATTTTTAAATAAAGAATATGCTTCTAATAAAAATCCAAACAATGTATTATTCATAAAAAATTTAATATCTGAATAAAATTATTATATATTCACTCAAATAATATTTTAACCACTATATTTAAAAAATGATGTTATTTTTTCAATTTAATTTTCTAAAATTTTAAATAATCAATTTCATTATTTTTTCATAAATAAAAAAAATTATTTATTTTGAAAAATTTATTCTCAAAACATATAATTACATTACTATAAATTAATTACTTATTTATCAGTATACTTTCGTCATCTAAAACCACTATAGTTAGTTTTCAAATTTTATTTATTCTTATTAATAAAAATATATTTTTTAGAAATGATTTAATAATAATATTTACATAATAATATTTATATTATATCCTGGTATGATAAAACATGGTGTTGCATTTAAGAAAAATTATCGAAGACATTAATGTTTTTGGAAAAAATTGTTTCTATAAAATCAGGGGTGTTACTATAGTAATTCCCAACATGAACATTTCATATTATAATAAACATAATCATCTCATTTGTGAAGAGATAATAAAACCATTATATACTGATAGTATAGATACCTCCATCCATAATTAAATAATATATTGATGATATCTAATTTTATTTAAATGGCTAGAGAAATCATCTAATTAATAAGTTACAAGTGATGTAATAATAAAGGTTATATTAATAGTTGAATGCATCAATCAAATATTCTGAGATAACTGACGCACATAGTTCCACTCTTATGTGTAATTAATATATTTATTTATCACACCTCAGATTCCAGAAATATATAAGTTAAATATAAATTTTCACTAAAATATTGATCATTCAATGAAATTATATTTTTTATTTCTCCTACTAATGTTGTAGATGATATAAAAATTTATTGGACATGTAATATATAATAATATCATAAATTTAACATAAATATAAAAATTAGTTAATGAAATTAACATAAACAACATCTTGAGAGGATTCAATTCCTTATACACTAATTTTTGATCGATACAGTTAATGTAATGTTAATACATATTTCACAAACACTGTCTATTGGAATGAATTATCATTATGAAATGAATAAGATAACATCCAAAATAATAAACATTATATAAAATCATTCATCATTAAAATATATTCAACAATTATGGATGGGTATTTATAATATATAATTAATGAATGTATTATTATTTTTCTCTCCCTCCCTCAACATCCAAAGATATCGTCAACTAAAAAAAAACTATTGTAACCCCTTGCATGAATTGTGGTTCAATATGTATTTTGGTTGACCTATGTTTAAAAAACATTCTACCACCTTCCCAAATACCAATTAACCAATAACCTTATTGAATGTATATTTTGAGATCCACTACCAATTATCCAATACATAGTTCCTTATTCAAGATATAGTTAAGGATATAGTAAATAAATACTTTCTTATTAGTGTGATAAAAAATAATATAAAACTAAATTGATTATTTATGGAATTAAGCCATTAAGGATTATATAATATCTATTGGGTATTATAGGTAAGGTGGCATATGATACTATTTAAAAAATTTCATTATATAATTCTTAAAGTTAAAAATATATAATTATCAAATTTCTCGAGGAGTTCAAAGGTATTGTTACTAACATATTGGATAACATGAATGTGTCACCCATGAGGATTAACATTAATTCTAATCAATTCAATATCATAATTTCCCAAGAATCATTAGATTCATGGGATTAAATGTTGTTCTCAATTTTACAGACATTTTTCCTAAGGATAAATTCTCTTTATGTACACATTTACATCACACCTTGGTGAGTATCTACCATCATCTATAGTATTCCAAAATTTCTCAATGGTGGTCCCTCATATTGTATGTGAATCAAAAGGGAAAATATTTACTAATAGAATAGAGGGCCCATCATCCATATAAGGTAACATAGGTATCACTGATGCCTGGTACTTCCCCATTTGTGAAGGGACATTGACCTTGAATTAAAACTCACAATCATAAAAAATACTGTATAAAAATAATTTCTAAGATGGAAAATAAATACACCATGGGGATTTTATCATTATAATAACACTAAACTATGAGGTCCATCCCTTGTTTATATCTATGATCCCTCGTGTGAAACATCTCTACATATTTTCCATTATGTAACCCAATTAATTGGTTTTCATATAAAAGAGGAAGAGATACACCGCTTGATTCATATCATTAAAAAATGATTGTACACTAAAATTATATTCCATATATCAACATTGTGATATTGAGGCCTAGAAATGTGTAATTTTCTCCATTTATGTCTAGTGGTAATCAATATTGATATCTCCCCAACAAATGTGATGATCATATCATACCGGTACATACTCCGAAGGCCATACCCCAAAAATTGATCACATTATCAACGATCCTTATACTCTCATTGTTAGTATACATAATCAAAATTATATTTTTAACTATTCAATTATTTTAAAATTTTACCATGATTTAGACATAGTACCATTGGAAAAGTCAATCCGCACAACATGGAACTTTTAGCAAATATCTAATTTTTTGGAAATTGTATCCAGAACAATATACTGAAAATAATATATTCCTTAATTCATTAAAATATAACTAAATAAAAATATATTATCAGGGACATACTGATAATGCAGTATATCTCATTTTTAGTGCATAAGTAGTTATTAATATATCACATGCACTTCCTCTTACAAAATTTATTTTAATTCATGAATTAATTTAATGAAATATGTATATAATATTTAGATATACAGGGAACCATAATATATAAATTATATTATTTAATTAGGTCACATATATTTTTCTTTCAATCATGGGGTGTACAAGAGTTTGGAATCATCAAACATCCATGATCATGACTGCATATAAATATTCCAAAAAAATATCACGATTGTTGGAAGATGCCTTTATATATTTTGAAACTGAACTGTGTGAATTTTTTGATATCCTTAACATACCACTCATATTCTTCAAGTGTAGAATCTAGATAATTTTATTTAAAATGCATCCATATTAAATGAATTTGGTATTTCCTACCAATTCCTACATTTATATAGTTCAATTCGTAATACTGACTAATGAGGAAAAGAATAATGTTACCCAAATTTCAAATTCACAACAGGGAAAACACCAATTAATAATGCATGGTATACTTTTTCTCCATCCTTCTAAACCATACATGATTAATATAGCGTTATTAAACCATAACTCAAAAAACTAAGACCATAAACA
Organism: Viscum album; assembly: GCA_963277665.1. Taxonomy (NCBI): domain Eukaryota; kingdom Viridiplantae; phylum Streptophyta; class Magnoliopsida; order Santalales; family Viscaceae; genus Viscum; species Viscum album. The sequence continues at coordinate 2,051,723,961 of OY728137.1, forward strand.
AGGATTTTTAACCCAAATACTTGGCTGATCAATGACCCATGCGATAGTTATGGCCTTGATGGTGGTAAAAATACTTTTATATTTTTAGTATCCAATGTGCCTGGTGTACTCTAATTAATAACAGACATAAAATAATTTATCCATTGAACAAAATTTTAATTTTTATGGTGGAAGACCCTATATATCACTAGACTATCTTAATCCACAAGGAAAATGAAAAATATCCATCTCTATGAAAATATGAAATATTTTAGAGGCTAAAAGGTTGTGATCTAGTCCCCATATCTAATCATTATAAATAATAAGGAATATTTATATGATAAATTTAGATCATCTTAAGGAACTATATTTCGTTAATCCTAGTAATCATAAATATGATTATTATTTGATAATGGTACAAAATAATACCTTTTTAATGAGGGAATTTGGGTAGCCTCTCTATCAAAAAAATATCTCATAATTTTGGTTAATTGTATATAGTGGAAAAATTATAGTAATGTGGAAATAATATTAAATATACTATTATGGGGATTCCATTCAAACCAGAAAAAAAATATTTTTTGGTGATTGGTGAAATGATTGGGTATGAGTACTATTATATATTTTCTTTTTATGATTGTGGTGTTATAGGTTTCAATAGGAGTCTTGGGGTGGAGAAGGAGAGTTCAGTTGCGAAATTATAGTGAATGTAGATTCTATTGAGTAGATCCAGGACTACATCGGAAGGTTTAAATCCTTAGTTTGGTTATGATTGGTTCAATGTAGGGTTCCCAGAAAATGGATTTCAGAACATGTCATTTTTTCATGGTTCTATATAGAAAAATTAAATCGAATAACCATTACATTGGCTAGTTGAGTAATATGGGTTGATGATGCCTTTGTAAATGTATGGGTTAGAGAGATATTCTACAATATTTGATTCTATGGAGGTGTAGATAGTTTATGTTTTGTTTCGTACTATAATTTAATGGTTTTGCATCATGGTTGTCTCAGTTGTGAAGTCACCCTCTTCATGAAATATACGATATCAATGGAAGATCTGGGCTATTTTTATCTATTGCAATTTGACAATACATAATTTATCATAGTCCCTCCCTGTATGATGTATTATACATTCCATATATCACCTTTTCATCTTTTCCTAGGAGTCTACATAATTGTTTACAAATTTTTAGTTTGACTATAAAAACTGGTACCCCATATTAAACTATCTTTCTACCATAAATATTTCTAGAACCTTAAGTTCCCATGAGTATTTTGTACAAGTCCCTTGATGTAACTTTTAATTAGATTTTATCCCTAACTTCCTTTATTTGATACATGGTGATTTGGCATACTTTCGTCCACTTTTCTTATAGTTTACTCTTATATTATTCCAGTTTCTCCCAATTATTTCGTTCCATGTTATGAAGGATTAATTACTTCATTTGAATAATGTTTATTTATTTTAGTGATGTTATAGAATAGTATTACCAAATTTTGATATAATTCCTAATGTGTGAGGTGATTGGTGTTCCGTTACTTTATTCCATTATTTATTGATGAATGATAAAGGCATGTAGTAGGAGATTCGTTGCTTCTGCTTTTATATTACATACAATAATATTGTCATCATACATTAACTTCTTTGTGTGGAATTTTTTTAAACATAATAATGAGTAAAATAGATCATGAAATGATTTGGTTTAGGGTTATAGTGATAAAACATGTTTTTAATAGTGAAGAAAATTTTTCAAATTTTCTACTATATAGTATTCTATATATGCATTTATATTTATCATTTTTTTGTGAAATGGATAGTTTATTAACTGATAAAAACAATAAATAAAATTAAACATGAAAATTTTATTTGTAAAATATCTCATTAAAGATGAATTTTTTATGAATCCTTATATTTTTTTAATATGATAGAAAAAATTAATTAATGATGTATGATTAATTTAACAAGATATTTAATGTGTTAATGCAATTTGAAATTGAGATTTACACTAGATGTGCTTGTTATTTTAGATGTTCAATGGCAAGATAGTGAGATGTTTATTCATAACAATCAATGTAACTACATGTTACAATAGAAAGACCATTTATATTATTTAATAGAAAGAAATAGTGTATGCCTATGTTTTTTCAAGTAAAATCTTGTAATAAATGAATAAGTTTATTCAATATTGAATAAAACCTGTTTTTTGATAAATTTTAATGTATCTGGTTGAAAAAAATTGTTTTTTAAAATTGTTGGGTGCCTTGTTGTTAGGGAACAATTTTCTGAGATGAATCAATTTTTTGTTTTGTATCTTATATATTTACTTTGATGAATACCTTCATATAAACTGTGATTTCAGCTTTTGATGTCTATTGTATTATGAGATAAGGTTGGGGAGACATGGAATTTGTTGTAGCAGATGATAAATATGATGTCAAAATGCATAGTGATTTTGATGTTGGTGGAGGGGATGGCATCATGATTAATTTAACAAGTTGAAGCTTGTCTTTCCCATTATTTTTCAAAAATTTGGATGATTTATTATTAGTAAATTTGATTAATGTATGGACTGTTGAGATGATTATTTATCTACATTATTTTCCCCATTTCATAAGGAAACTGGTTATACATAATGATGAATAGCATTATGGTAACATTGGGAGGTTTTTTAGTGTACCTATAATATTTGTGTAATAATTATTAATAAATGTTTTATCCCACTAGGATCAGGTATTTTTGATTTACAAAATTTTCGATCTATAAAAACAATGAATATGTTGGATTAAGATTGGAGGTAATATATTTAACTATGACGATTAATAAAATGTAACATAAAATATTTTAAATTAATGGATAGTTAATTATTTTATGTAAAGTTAATTGTTTAAAAGGTAATAATTAATTTAATGAATTTCCAATGTTTCATGTTTATATATATGATATCTAGTTCATAAGAATATAATTTAGGTGTTTTATTGATGATAGTTATAGTTGACCCTTGGTCTAGGTAAATAAAATTTGGTGGTTGTGAGCTATATTATATATTTTATGATATTTTTTCATACTCCATCGCACCATTTTTAGTAGTGAGAAAACTACCTAGAGGACTCTGGGAGTGTGTTTTCCCCAATATCCATGCTGACAATAAATAGATGGATAACATCCCTATATGACATCACTCAATTTTTTGGGACGTTTTATTTGATTATATTAACGAGGGTGTCATTCCCAGTATATGTGTGTAGAGAATATAATGTATTGTGGTACATTTAGAGACATGTATATATAGATACTGTATCCAATGGATTATTTTATGTATTGAATATATAGGTTGTATTAGATCATGAAATATTACTCCATTTATGGACTGTTATGGATTCATGAATGATACTTAATGTACGATACATGTCAAAAAAGGTGGAGACTCTCAAAAACCACTCAGTACTATGTGAACATTAAGAATTTGGTTATGAGATTCTATGACACTGGATTTACATGTGGTGATACATGATGCTCAGTTTATTCTAGGTATATTATTTTGGAGAGAGGTGTCTTAGGATTTATGACTTTGGGGAAGAGAGGAAAACTAATGGGGAAGTGGTTGTAGTTTTCCATTTTGTTACTATATTATATGATCTATTGTACGAATAACTATGTTATAGATATCCATGGTGAGGATGAGAGCTTTATATACATGTATAGTGGATGAGTTAGCTTAACGATTTAATCATTTGGATTTAGTACATTTTTTATCATTTAGATTGTAGGTATATTATCTTGTCACATCTAAGACTATTATTCTTTTGTTTTTTGGATATATTTTCATATAAAATTTAAATGATCTAATTGAATAATAGAATATATGTTTCTTGAAAGATAATGTTACACATTAAATTGGGAATTTGTTACGTATATTTTTATTTGACATCAAAAAACTTTACCGAGAAGACCTTGTAAAATTTGATGACTAATTAACACCGTAAATTGACAATTGAGATCATAAATAGGGTAATTATACCATAACATTTTATTTTACATATTCAATACTATAGGAATGGTGTTTCTCCATTTTTTCAGTTAAATTATTTCAACCGTATTTTTTCCTCCTCCGCCACCATTTTTAAGGCACAATAGTAACTACTTGAGACCACGTCTTCTCCCCCTCATTGACTTTGAGCTAGCCTCTAAATTCATTATCTCATAAAAATTTAATTCATTATGTTGGATATCCCATAATTAGTCTATATTTTCTCTTGATTTGGTTGTTGGATTATCTCTGTATTTTTTGTGATATTTCAATGGGAGCATATATACAATATTTTTCAGGGACTTTCTCAATTTATCCAATTTCTCAAGTTTTATGATGATTAAAATTACAATACTAGATGAAGAGTCTAAAATCTTTGTAATTTAGGTGATCTCATGTATTTATCTAAATTTTTTATGTATATAAATTGTGACATTTTATGATGTTCTAAAATTTTGTGAATCACTTATAAAACAGTTAATTTCCATTAAATTATCTTTTACGCATTTGTGAGATACTATGATAATCCCCTAAAAAATTATAAGAGGATAGTGATCTCAACTAAACCACCCCAGGGGGTGTTCTTATTACATTATCATGAAAAATTTACCATTAACTATTAATGTGAGTCATTATATGGGGTGTAGCGATAAAAATATAGCCCATTTATTAAATTGAATTAATTAACATGTTTAATGATGAAATATGGAACATAAATAGAGATGAAATGTCACATAATATTTTTAACTGTGAGTTATTCCCATCACTAAATGGTATTAAAAAGAATTTTTTAATGGAATAAATGAATTACATGGTCTTTATAATGTGATTAATTATTATAATGATTAAATGAAATTCAATGAAATAGAAAATGACATATACATGGAATTGTTCATATTATGGCTATTTCATAAATTTATTAGATGATTTAGTTTGGGGAAGAATTCAGTTACCCCTTTGGTGTTTCCTTGACTTCCTTGAGGATTCCACCCCATTAATGGATGTGTTTTCCAAGATATGATACCCTACTAGCACTCGATCCATGCATTACATTTATTTCTGCCAAATTATAATTATGTACACTCGCCTGTTTGTTTTATTTGGATGTAAAAATGCCTTAAATTACAACCTTTGATTTACCTTGTTGTGAAATGACATGGACCGCCTCAGATTATATCAATTCTCTCCAATCAATTATAATATAAGGTTACCAAGGTCCTTTTACTTTGACTTCACATTCTTATCAATATAGGTGATTGTTTTAAAATGTATGTCCCTCAATTACATTCATAACCATATATCGTGACTGAATGAGATATTACAATGCGTTCACCAAAGCACCAAAGGATATCAATTCCTCACCTAAAACATTGGTTCTATATTATTAATACTATTAGAGGGTCACATGTAAATAATAATTTATGCTTACATTGAAGAAGTTATAGTAAAAAACGTATCCTATATGAACCCTAGATAACTATGTTCATTTATTTTACTTCATTATTTATTACCTGCACATTATTCATTTTACGATCACTGGATGTATATTATTTGACATCATTAATGGGGGCCTAAATATCATTACTGACACTATTTTCGAGCCCCCAGTCTGTGCCTGAAAAACATTATGGATACAACAAGGGACAAATAAACACTCCAAAATATAGATTATGGACTTCTTTTCAAGGATGGTGTTAGGTAGTAGGGGAATGTTCTAGTGTTTTTTATTCTCTTTGATATATATTTTTCCATTTATTCTATTTTTTAACATGTACTATGTATTCCATTTTCCCTATTTCCTATGTATCCTCAAATTTCTATATATCTATATGACATAATCATTTTTTGTATGATATTGGATATTGAATTCTTGTTAGTATTTTTGTGGATGATTTACTTCCACTTCTATTTTATTTTCATTGTTTCCATTAATATATTTTCTTATTTTTTAAGATTTATCTACTATTATATTTTTTTAATCTTTCATATAATTTGTGAATAATATTCCCATCATACAAACATATTCCGTTAAAGCTAGTTTATAGACACCACCATAAGGGGGGTGCTTGTGGCCATGTAGCCTATGAGTAAGGTGACATTTGAGTGAACCAGTTCTAGGACATCATAATGTGGAATTACATATTATTTTACTATTCTTACTATTTTGGGTTGGTAGACTAAATACTAAGAATGAGTAATAATTTAGTAATGAGCCTATGACTATGTATATCTAAACCACATGTCTAAAAAACACTTGTTTATTGGGATAGGAATTATTGTTCTAGATTATGCAAATTATAGTTGTACTAATATCACTCTTTGGCTATGTACATGATTTTGTGTGTTTATTTTCATTATTATTAGAGATATTATTTTTACCCTTATCATATTATGTAATGAAAAAATTATCATATATATCATTATAAAAACTAGAGGGTTCACGCATCTGGCATATGGAATAGAATATTTAGACTATTTCATATATTTGATGAATCATTTTTAATGTTTCTTGTTTGAAATATATATAATTTATACTAATATTTGTTACAAGAAAATGGACATGTCATTATAATTAAATGTTTATACATTAATGTAAATTTTTTACCCATATAAGATGATAGAGGTACCTTATCATACTAATTATAATATGTTTTTACTATGTAACTATGGTTATATAAAGCGGAGTTTTTATTGAAATTGTTTATTTGAATGATTATAGACAATTTAAAATAGTGTACTTCTATAAATTGATAATAGTGATTCATCGAATTAAATTATTTTATAAAACATGTTACATACTAATACTCGATGAAAGTGTTTGGTAACAGTTTTATGATCTTCCAATTATAACATATAATGAATATTGCATTATAAAAATGGAGTGGAAAATCGCCTAACTAGATCTTGATATATATAAAATATGAACTTGTTGATTTTGGGAAAGATAAATGAAATGGGAATTATTAAATGGTGATGCATAATACAACATAATGGTGGTTTTATTATGAAATATTCAATTGAAAATATATAAAACGAACCCCTATTTGATGATTTGATCCCATTCCATAGAACTAAATTTAGTCAATGTTGTTGGGAGTGTCTCATGTTCTCTGATGATCTTCAAAATTTCCTAGACTCGAAATTTTGAGTGGGAACATTAGTATTGAATAATATATAGATTTTCTACATACATATCCATTTATTATATATGATATATGTTATACTATCAAATCCAGTCATGTGGTGTGTGTTTGCAATTGTAGAAATATTCCAAAATGATGAACCCGAGTTGTCTTAAAAAGAGGTGGGGATGACCACTATTTGGAGGTGGTGGGACATGTTCTATTCAAATAAACTCATTTAGTACCACGTATAGCAGCTCTTTCTATTCTAGATTTGGGAGCCAATTCTCTATTTCCATAGGGTTTTATAATGATAATAAAATATGTACAGGGAGATCTACAACCATTCTCTTCCTTTTTAGTGTTGACCAGTGGGTTCCTTGAGCGGTACCCTCATACTTTTTTTGTGGAATGAGATCCCTAGGATTCCAACATAATGAATCCTAATTGAATCAATGAAATTTCTATTCTCATAAAAAGTAAGATAGTGAAACCAATAAAAAAATTACCCTCATAAAAATGATAAATTATTAAGTAATAAATCCTATAATCGTTGCATCATGATAAATAGAAAATAAGATAATAATAATAATAAAATTTTTATCTTTTTAACCCAATGAAATGATTACGCTCGTGAAAAATATTTTAAAAATAAAACATAGAAATAATAATTAAAAATTATTGAAATTATGAAAATATTTATGTACCACATAAATAAAATTAGGAGATATTTATATCATGATATAATTAGAATGATATTTAACAAATGATAAATTAAATGTTGTTATTTTTGTGAAAATTAATTTTTTATTTAAAATTTTATAATTAATATAATCATATAAAAGAAAATTTGTTTTTATAAATAGATTTGTAAATTAATAATTATTATTATTATTATTATAATATAATATTTTGGACAAAATTAATATTTCATAGAGTCTTAAAATATATTATATATTAAAAATTTGCAATTTTTGAATAAATGATAATTATAATTAAAAATTAAATTTCTGAAAATCGTAAAATTATTTTTAATAAAATGGACTCCATTTTTTGTATTTAAATATTCTATAATTATTTTTGTGAATGTCGAGGTATTTTTCTAAAATAGTATAATATTTGATGAAAATTGAAATATGGTAATTTAATGTATTTATCATTTTAAGAAAAATACAACAATATTTGTGTCATGTATGATGTAATCACCCATTAGTTTGAACTGACATTCACCGATTACCATAACTAGTCACAAAAATTAACAATATTTATTTTCATGAGCCAAAATAAAAATCAAATGAATATAATAATAAAAACACCCCTCTCCCTCCTCTATAGAAACCATCCCTCACCACTTATTCTCATCCCAACTTCTATACATTGGATATTTATTATATTAAGCCAAATTTCTCTCAAATAATTTATTTACCATGTCTTTGTATTTCTGGTCTCACCAAAATTCCAATCCGAGTTTCCTTAAGGATGTTATTAAGGAGAGACCATTCATGAAGTTATATCCTTCGTTCTCCTTTAATTTCATTTTAATTATTATCATACCCTAAACTCTCATATTGAAAACATAATAATAATTATATTATAACATATGCTCTATAAATCTATTAGGTTAATAGAATGTCCATCATAATGTCTATTATATTCTGTTGTTATTCTAGAAATCAAAACATCATTCGTGATGTGTCAATTCACCGCATTCATGGATGATGAGTTTTCATTTTCCCTTACCTCCTTCATGGATGGTCAAAAATTCATTATAATAGATAAAAAAGATTTTAAAATATAGATAATAAATTATTAATTTTTTAACTAATATATATGAAAAATATCAAATAAAAAAATAGTCTATGCTGATCGAAAAACTGCCAAAACAAACTAAATGTTATTCATTAACCATCTATATATTGAATCACCCTCATACAAGATAGAAAGAATGATATATAGGCCAATATAAAATTTTAAATGTGTATAAAAATAATATAATTTCACATCTTGAATTTTATCCCATTTTACAAGAATTTCAATAATTTATCTAAAGGGAATCACTCAATAAATTAATGAAATGAACGCTCATCAGAAAAATAATTCCACATTTTAACTCATTGAAATATACAAAAATGAACATAATTAAATATTTTTAAATCAATTATATTTTTAATAGGTACTTAATTGAAATAATAGTGAATCTAATTTCATTATCTAAAATATTATGTTAAAGTTAAGAACACGTTTGGACATAAGGTAAGGGATTCTCTCTACACCTATATTTTTCATATGAGTTATGCTTTCTCCCTATTTAACTGAATTCATGTATCAATTATTATTATATTCATTTTAATAATTTGGTTTATATGTTCCAAAAATATTTATTTAGTTCAATTCAACCTTATCTAATGGGAATGTACATGTTTCAAAATCTCATATTCTCCACCCCCCTTAATAAGCAAGGCCGATGAAAGTTAAATTTAAGATTTATTACCCACTTTAAAGTACACTCCATAATTTATATTAATAAACCATTTTTTTCATAAAATCCCTCATTTCATCATGAAAAAACTATCTTAGTTCATTTCTAGTTTTTTGCAATCAAATATTCCATTTTCATCTTTAAAGACTATTTAATATATTCCCATAAATCTCACTAAAGTGGCATATTTTTATTTTCCATTAACACACTTTATAAATGATTTAACATCAATTAGATATACTTTGTCTTGATATATGCCTATTTAACCATTTTATTTTATATTTATGATTCAAATCTATTCATTCATGGACACTGTTATGATATTCCCATTGGCAATGCATTATGACATGATTATGATACCCATTTCATTATATGATAAACCCTTTGGATTATTCCATATTTTTTATTCTTCATGTGGCACAGATATCAATGAACGTGTTATGATGGGTTTTCCCAGATAGAACTCCAATTAATTGGGTAATATATAGCCTCATAAGACATCATGTATGGGATTAGGGAGTAAACATGATCCTTAATCAGTCCTTTTCAACAATGTGATATTTCATTGGAAGTTAACCATGGATCATGTTTATTTCATGTTGTATGTTTCTTCCAAATTCATATGGTTATATGATTACGAGATCACATATTGTACAAGTTATGATTACATATGTTTATTCATGTTTTTTTCAATTTTATTTCATCATTTTATGCCTTCTAACTCATGTGCAATGCCATATTACTATGTTCCCTTTATATGTTTTTTAGATCATCCATTTCGTTATGTATTCCCTAGGTTATCACATATATTTTAGTAGATCATATAGATTTATTCTTTCATTATGTAAAATATATTATATTTTCGATTACTCCTTTCTAATTATGTAACTAATCTTCAAAATAAACAAGATTTTACAATACTTGTATTTTATTTGATTGTAAAAAATGCTTAAAATATTGTAATATTATGATTCATAGGATAAGTTCTCTATTTTTGGTATCAGATAAAGTTTTAGTTATTATTTCAGATTAAGGCCGGAACAATTTATTATTAACCATTGGGATAATTATATCATCATGGATTACATGGATTATAACATAGTAAATTACATGTTTGGATACACTTTTAACTTATTAACCTATCCTTACATGTTAAAATATTCCATTTTCATATTATTATTATCTTTGTATTAAATATCCCTAATTTTAATGTTTTCTTTTCTAGTTAATCTATGGAAATATGATAAGTATCATCAAATATTTTCACCTTATTATGTAATACAATATTTTGATGGAAAGATTTCATTAGGGGGGAAGAATGTAACGACCCAAAATTTTATTAATGAAATTTACCATCATATAGTACATCAGGTATATAACTCGATACAAAATTATCCTCATAAATTAAGAATTATTCCTTAGTAATCAATCAAACTAATAATTATAATCATATTTTAAGTATAGAATAAGATTACCAGAGTAGGAATATTTATATTTTCTCCACCCACTAGAATGACCACAGTCACAAACAATGCATTAGGAAAAACATATAATTAATTATAAAACATTCCATAGTGTATAAATAAAATATAGGTATCTTAAAAATGAAAATATGATATATTTATATCAGGTGTATGTATATTATTGTTTTATAAATAATAAATTAGGTGTTGGTATTTTTGTGAAGAGTAAATGTGTATATACAATTTTGTAATTAATATATTTATTTAAAAGAAATTTTATATTCATAAATATATTTCAAACATGAATTATTTTTCCTAATTATTATAATATAATATTATGAGACCTTAATTAATTTTTTGAAGTGTCATAAAAATCATTATAATATTAACATTTATATTTTTTAATAAATTCTAATTTTAATTAGTAATTTAATTTATCATAATAAGGAAATAATATTCAAAAAATGGATTCCATTTTTAAAATCTGTGTGTTGAAAAATTATTAGCATGAATTTGTGGAAATTTTCTAAAATAGTTGAATTTTTTGTTTATTGTGAAATATTATAATTTAAGATATTTATCATTTTAAGGCACAGATATGAATTTCTGAGTCATTTATGATCCACGATCCCATAAGTTCAATCCAAAATACACTAGTTCAAACAATTAGTCATAATAACCTACACTAGTAGATAGTCATGAGAAAAAATAACAAAAAAATTTATAACATAATCATTATTTTAATGTAGATAATTTTGTTATTGTTTTTTGTGAGAATACAATGAATCAATCTTAGATATTTTTAGTTTTTCTTTCAAAATTGGTGTTCAAATATCTACATTATTTTTCAATTTTCGTTTCATGTGTGAGAATTCATTTGAGATAGAGAATTCTTTTCTCCTCCTTTAATATTAATAAAATTCACAAAGTTATCATTCATTATAATATTTTTTGGTGTGTGATTTACAACTTATCATTAATTAAAAATATAATTAAAATAATTTTTTAATGGCTAGAGTGATAACATGTGTCTTTAATTATCAAAATATTTTGAATTTTGTTTTTCTAGATAGTGTGTATCATATTTTATACTTTTTAACTGTTTTTAAATGTTTGGGTTAGAAATTTAATCATATTAATATTTTAATGAACATAAATAAAATATTTTTTTTATATTTTACAATGACATAATAATTAATATTTAATAAATCATTAGATTTTTATAATTTCAATGGAATCAAAATTATTATTGATAAAAGTTTAATATGATTTATTACTCCACATGTTGATGGAATTTTATAAAGAGATTGAAGAAAAAAATTCTAATTATTGTTAATTCATAATTTCATAAAAGTGAGATATTATTCCTTAATTTTTAATGAAACTAGATGGATTGGTTGAAATCATGTTTTAATAAATTAATAACTTGAAATATATAATTCCAGATGTTTCCCATAATTATAAACTATGAAAAATGAGTAGTTTAATTAAATATGGAGTAAAACCAGTAGTTTGAAAAATATAAAATTATTTGACCAGATGATCATAATTTTGTAGAGAGGCTTGATTTTTAGAGAATAATCTTCCCAGATGACATTATTTTTATTTGTACACATTTTTTTTCTATAGATGAGAATATTTTTATTCAATGTGATTTGATACTGTGATGAGTATTTGTTATGGAGATATTAGTTGGGAGGAGTAGTGTGAGTTTCAATTTTTTTCACATGTATGAGCAGATTCTTGATGATAAGCATGGCGATTTCAGGGATGGAACTATGATTTATGGAAGAAATTGATGCACGGATTTTTCTATTGTTCATTTCAAATATGAATGAATAGATTTTAACAAATCAATTAAATGGATGGATATATTAGATTTTTATTTAGCTTTATACCATTCCCTTCATCTTGAGGTTGATATTTGGGATAGGTTATGCATCTCGTTATGGTATATTAGGATATTCAATAGAGTACCAGTAATTATGGAAAAATAATGACCCATATATATTTTAAACCGTGGGGTTTGTGATTGTTGGGAGGATAAATTTTTTACACTCAACAAACTATAGAATCTATCAAATTATACATGAAGGTAATATACATTACTTGGATGTAATAAATTGAAAATGTAAATAATTTTACTTAACATTTAATGAATTTATTAATATATAGTTATATATTAAAATAGAATGTCTTAATTTAATTATGTTCATTTAATTCTCTTGTTTTTATATATATATGGTCATTCATTGTTTTTTTAGGTGTCTGAGTGACTGTAAATACAATTGAACATTAGACCCATTTAATGCCCATAGTGTAGTTATGTGAAATAGTAAATCAATTTTGTTATAGGATTTCAAACAGTTCCCAACCCGTGTATATATGGAGATGGACACCCAGTCTACTCATTATGTGTAGTGAGATTTTTTCCTTGACATAATGGATGGATATGAATTCATGGATAACACCCCTCTTTAGTAACACTCTATTCTTGTGGTTTAACAATTTGATGGTTTTCATAGTGTTAATTTTCCCCAAAAAAGTGTGAAGATGGATTCAATTTATTAAAGATATTTCTCACACAAATATCTATGTATATAATATCCCAAGGAATATTATTTGAATGACATGCATGGGATGTGGTGGATCCCAGTATAATAAATGATGTATGGGATATTGGGATTGAGGTATAATAGTCGATGAATAATGAAAATCATACATTATGTAGTGGCTACAAAAAACATCCTAGTTACAATACGAAAAAATGGAATACGATGTTGAGATTCTATGGTAAAAGAGATAAATTTTGTGATACATGATCCTTTGTGTCTTTATGATAAGAGATTTTAGAGAGAGATGAATCGTGATGTATAAAATTGATGAAATGTAAAAAACCAGTGGTGATGTTCTAGTAGGGTAAATTTTTTCACAATATTATATAACATCTTGTATTAATTATATTGAGATATTTATCCATGACAATGCTGGGAAGATAGTATGCATATTAATTTAATGTGTTAGCTTCATATACTATTCATTGTTCATTAGTATTATTTCCTATTTATTTCACAAGATACTTCAAGGAGGGCCACACTACGAGTGAATTTTATGATCACGCTCTATATATATGTGTTATTTTCATGTTAATATGAGAAGGTTGTGTATTAGAATGGATGTCAATATCGTTTTATTATTAAGGAGCAGTTTCGGTATATTGGTAACTAATGACTATATTTTTTTTAAATTTTCATTTCCTTTCTATTTTATAGTATTATTTAATTTTACATGCACATATGTGCGATTTTATTAATAATTTTGAGTATCATTTGATCAATGTAATTTTCTATTCACTTATTCTACATATTAATTTATAGTGTAATAACATCCATTTTGTATAAATGATATACCCTCGATGATTTTATTCAGCCCACTGATGATTGAAGGATGTATTTCGGTTGTCAATATCTCCCATCAATCATCATTTGTCCTAAAGGGCTATCATTTGGGGTAGGGAGGATCATGTAATAAGAAACGGGTTTTGAAAGACCAAAAAATATCTTCTCCCTAAGACTACTAAGATACTATTTTCAATAAATAATATTCTTGTTTTAGTCTAAAGATTAAATTATATTATTATTGAAACATCTCAGTAAAACAAGGAAATGACTCTAATATTGATGATGTTAAAGACATAGATCATCCACTTCCAACAAGTGACCCATTCCATTTGGTGGAGAAATATCACCTAGAAAGATTATAACATAACATGTATATGTTCTAAATTTTATGATGGAAAATCTAGTTAACCTCATTGAACATATTCCACCATGGTAATCTCCCATCTTATTAATATTATACTACATTATAGAAAAGTGTCATGTTTCGAAATTGAAAGAAGTAGTAAATATGTGTAAAAATAACCTATATGAAGACATTACATTTAGAAGATATGAAATTTATGTAATGAAATAAATAATATGTATGGCTATGATTATAAAGTTAGATTTGTTTGTTTTGATACATCCTTACCAAGAATTGGAAATCATAATTCTGCAATGTTCAATAATAAAGGGGATCTACAAAAACATCCAAATCACATTTCATCCCAATGAGACTATATGTTAGGAAACGTAGAATAATAAATGGAATCCATTCTCTGGTATATCATCCAAAACTTATATGGTCAAAACATCCTCATGTATTGAAAAATGAAAATAGGATTATCCATTTTCATGTAAAAAAAATTTCTATTAAATGATCAACTTTATATTGAGGAGAATTATTTACAGGGACCCCATTAACAATAACTAAATGAAAATGGATCGGTTTTTCACTCTATTTAATGATGTAATTCCCATATATTTTTTATATGATATTTACCCTTATTAAATTTATATAATTCATTATATTGATTTTTAATAACAAACCAGTTGCAACACTCTTCCCATAGATGTACCGTGAAGGATTTCTAGAATTCATTGATGGAACCCAATAAATAAATGTTATGTTATATAAAACCATATAAAAATATTTTATCAATACTAATACCCAAAAAAAATTACAATATTATTAAAAATTGATGAAATTTAATTTAAGTAATCAATAATGTCATCATTGAATCATGAGTTGTTCGGAAGTTTGATGCACTACTTCATAAATCTAAATTAAGTAAATAAAAATATGAATATCATAACCCAATGTCTACTGATTTAGTTATGGAGATGAACATGATAAAATTATCACTAGAAATAACATAGTTCACCCTTAAATCAACATAATTTTTATGCATTCTTAATCAAATAAAATTATATTAACATAATGATATTATAAATATGACAGATAATCAATAAATGTGGGTATTTACTCTAATTAATAATATTAGTACTCTTTCAAATATTGGGATAAAGCATTTACCTATTCAATTTTTAAATTAATAATCATTTTTAAATTATAAGAAATGGAAAATTGATATTTCATCCTAATGGATTTACAAGATACTAATGGCCATAATCCACTCTAATGGGAAAGGAGAACAGAAACAATATCAATATTATATATATCATATGATTGAAAACTAGATTATCCAAAAATTGATTGACCATTGAAAATTAATTATCATGGAATGTTTGAAATAGATTTTTATTACCCATATTTCCATTATTGGTCTACTACCTACATTTTTAGTTACCTGAATATCAGAATAAAATAAAACCACTATCAGTAATCTATAAATCATATGTAACAACTAAAAAGTGTTCAAAAGATAAGAAATAATATTTAAGATTAGATATCCATGGAATTGGGTGACTTGTATTTATAAAAAATATATTACCCTCTAATAATAAGCCAAAATAGTGTAATTTCTTATGTTTTATTCAATTTGGTTGAATCATAAAATGGACTATAATTATAATAGATATATTATTTTAATTTTTATGATTTTGGGTGTGTTTAGTGTTGTTAAGTATATAGAATATGTAGTTGAGGTACACTATATATTTGGGATCCTATACTAGAAAAAGTGATTCATTCATTATAGAAAATATAAAATGGTAATATAATAAGAATACCAATTGAGCGGTATCTGAATCCTTTTACAACGGTGGCCTATCTTGTTCTATTATTTCTATGTGATTGAATAGATAAAGTATATTTATGTTTTCATATTCAAAGGCCCATGGGTTTTTAATCATCTATAAAATAATTTTTTAAGTGTTTAATTATCCTTATATATGTGTCTGGTGTAATTTCAACCAATAAAGCCTATATAACATTTCATCCATGATCTCATTAAATGAAGGAATATAGGATAACTAGACAAAAAATAGTTTCTTTTTAATGATATTTCCATACTCCAAGATGTAAATTAGTTATATGATGTCCATAATATATATGAGAATCTTATATTATCCCATATCATATATATTAATTTAATTTCACCTTATTACTATCATTGTCAAAATAAAAAGAAAATATTACTATCATTATAGAACATAGTTAAACATGAGTAACAATATCATTCTATTATAAATTGGAATGTGAAAATTTAGACATGATATAAAAATTAAATTAATATAAGTATAACATAAATATAAATTATTTTCTTAAAATTCATCATTATAACCACCCAAAAGAGGCAACGATTGAAAACATATTACATCGGTTCACAAGGTAGTTTTTTACCTTACACATGATGTATGATATTGTACAAATTTGATGAAATAGGGCAAAGATATTGTTTATTACATTAACATAATAATATCTTAGTATAATGGAGATTATGAAGTTATTATTTCATTATATAGGAATAATATTTTATTGATGTTGAAGAATAAATAAAAAGTAATGCTCATTTAATAATGATAAAACTTATTAAAAAAGGCCTCAATTGTTTTTAACAGAAAACATTAATAGAAAAGTGGGATAATCTATAAGGACATGGATTTGTGAAGAGGGTAGGAGAGGGTGATCTTTTTTACACAAGGGGGAGATGACACATGTGAAATATTTTAAATGAATAATATATACGCAAGGTTTACACAGTTCATAAGGCTCCAAAATGAATCTTTCCCAATAAATAGATTAAAAAAGATCAAAATTAGGAAATGAAATAGGAATTTCACATGTTTTTATATCATTTTAACCAATATATTTTTATCTTAACCCATTAGTAAACATTTTTTAACATGAAACATCATATTTAATTTTTTACTATATTCATTATTCATTTTGAAAAAGAAGTATGTTGAAACTATTATATAATATTAATTACTCATATTAAAAATTTATAATCCATTTTACCAAATTCAATTCATATATGTTGAATAAATCAATTTAAAATTAAACCATAACATGTGATAGAAATGGTATTCAAAATAATGTTTTTCATAAATCTATAAGCAATTGTATCAAAATTCTAAATTAAATTTATTCCAAGGACCTATATTGGACCAATGAAAATATAATTGGACTAATTTTGTTTTAATAACTATATAAAAACAATACGGTTCTTGTAAATTAATTAAAATAATGAAATTCTACCAAAAAAATATATATGTTTCTTTATTCTTTGAAAAATTAATTGTTTCAATAAATTATATAAAATAAAATATACTATAATTTTTCCCTAATGATTAGTTAAAATAATTTTTTTTATAAAATATCTTACATTGTAAGAAATTAATTTTTAAATATATTCCCAAAATATAATGAAAATGGTTTTTAAAAAAAATATAATTATTAAGATTGAATATTTATTTATTCTTAATCCCTTCTTACAAAATTTATATGAAATTATTTTTTTATGAAATGTACAGAAAATTAATTTTATTAAAATTAATCAATGGTTTTGATTACAATAATTATTTATATAAAGGAAAATTTTCTAAATAAAAATTTTTGTCAAGAAATTAATATTTCTAAATTTAAAATGTTTTCTCAAAATAAATGGATCACAAATTAATTTATTTTATACATTTTTAATAAATTTATATTTCATAATTTAGTTATTTGTATTTATACATACCAATTTTATGTCTATTTTATTATGTTATACTACATTATGGTTCATTAAAACTTATTATGGTGTGTAAACCATGCAATCAATGAAGTTATTCTTTGGAAAAAATATATACTGAATATTCATAGGGCATTACATTATCAAATATTAACATTATTGATACCTAAAAATATTATCTTGTCCATAAAAGGGTCGATTTTTTTTGAAAACCCACATTATACAGAGGGATAAAAATTTTCATTTATAATGAGGGAAATAAAAATATGAAGGTCATCATGAATAATTAAAACTATGATTCAAAAGTGGAAAATATTACTAAAAGTTGAATAAATTTCATAGGGACGAAAACTGTCACCCAAGGAAAGATACAGAGTAATAGAAAGTATTATTAGGAGAAATTTAACAACCAAAATATCATAAATAGTTGATGGGTGAAAATATAATTGATTCATTGGTAATTATGGAAATAAGATAATATATTAATTTCATGATATTTGTCTTAAATTTGAGGGCTTGTTAAAATCTATATATCGAACATGGTAAAATATGATACCTTGATTTCATTTCATTCAATAATAATAAACTCATCATTTTTTTGTTTTTTTATAAATTTTTACATCATCACTTACTCCAACAAAATAATATTCAAGGCGAAATTTTCAATCGAAAATAAATTGAACTATCTTTTAATGGATCATAAGATATATAAATGGATGGAATATTTTTACTCTTTTGTCTATTAATTATCCAAAATCAAAATGGTATGTTTATGATATATAAATGAACTATGATATAATACATAAATAATAACACCTAAAGTTCCACAAGATCCGTGAAAATAATAGTTACCCTTAAGGATCCTCGCAAATGATTCTGATTGAAATTAAATCATAAACGTTGGAATGGTTTGATCTAACATCATCCCATGATCAAATTTTCAATTATCTAGAAATAACTTTATTCACATAAAAAGTCTCATAACTAAATGTATATTCCCTAATAATTTTCAAAATAATGTTACCACCAAATTATAAATTCCACTAAAAATAGAAGTTTCACATTATTCATTAAATAAGACTCCATATGAGCTATAAAAAATTTTCAATTTTAGGACTGGGTTTATACTTTCACCAATTAACTATCATAGGTTGATTCCGAATATATAATGTGATTTCCGTATTCAAGAATGTTTTTAGAGAGAGATTATAAATGCTAAAAATCACATCAAATTACATTGAAATATTAATAATAATATATTCATTGGATTACTTCATAAAGACCTTATAATTAAATTCCCAACACTTAAGTAAAGGATATATATTTAGTAATTATCACAATTCATATTACTTTTGGTGTTTCCATAACCATTATATTTATCATTTTTCTTTCAAATATTTTTTCCCATTTTTGACTCATTAACCTTTATATTGTGAAGTTTACTCACATATTTCCAAAACTCAGTGAATCTAAAGCAGTAATGTGTGGGTTGTCTATTGTTTTTAAACCTACATTTATTCCTTTTATGAACTATATTTTTCAAATTACTCTGATTGAATTTCTCTTGATATACAAGCTTCACACACTTGAAACATATTCATGTACATTAAAAGCATTCACCTAAGTGTTCCATTATAAATTTTTGGTAAGATGGAGGTTTAAATGTTTTTTTCCCTTCATGGGACCTGATACTGGGGGATATATAAAATTGTGTCATAATTTTCTTATGACCCAGACCACAAATGTTTCCAACATCCACGTCCACATTTTATACACATCTAAGGATTTAATCAGATCATCCAATATCCCTTATATCTAATTTCTTTTAAGGAAATGGATTCAAAAACAATAATAAATTTATCAATTTTTCTTTCTGTGATGATGGGGAAAGTATATTCATACCAAACTAGTGTTATAAAATATTCCTCATTGGTACTAATGGATTTAGAATCCATCTACATAATCTCATGTAATTAAACAGCCATTTTATATGTAAAAAGGGAACTAATAAATGAATGTTATCTCATAAAAATCACTCTATTATATAAAGTCATTTTCCCTAAATTTCCTTATTTTTTTATAATATTACACCACTGATCTACATTTACTTACATTTCATAAATACCTAGGAATGATTTTTCATAGTTCGAGAAGTAATGTGCAGAGAATATATTTTCTATCACATTTATCAATTTCGTAGAAACCAGTAGACCAAAGTTCTAATAGAAGATGCATGGAAGATGTCACATATATGATTTAATGTAATTCTTCTCAATCGATAAATTTTCATTTTCAACATGACCCATCCTTCCGCTTTTATCTTGAGATTTTTGAGTGAGAATATTTATAAAATATTTCATCCCCACATCTCTTACATTTGGTTTCACATGGGGCTACTCATGTCATTGGTCATTAAAATTATTGTTCACATGATTCATTTTTTCTACAGTAATTTACAAAATAAATAGTTTTAGGAACAATAATCATAGTGGGAAACCACACAATCACAAAATAATCATTTATATGAAGACTTAATCAGGAAAAAATGTTTATAATAAATGAATCCTTTTGTTTTAATCCATTCTTGTCATTTCCTTATTGATGGTTTGTAAAATTTTTGTGAATTTCTAAATTATAACCATTGATAGTTTCAACTAGAATGTGTAGTAAAACTTATTATTGCGCATTTGGTGATGAGGGAGACAAATCCCAATAAACAATTTTCATATTTATTACCCAAATTAATAAATATTCAAGATCGACATCCAATTGTAGTATATATACTAGGATGTAATTTAATGGAAAACAATATTTATATTCTTTATAAAATATCCATGTTATTTTCTTATAATTTTTCTTAACTCAAATGTTATGACTTTATTTTTTATAATATCATTTAAAGGATAACAAAAACATGTACTCTGATACCAATTATAATGACCAAGAAATATCAAAAAACAGTATCTAACACTTCTAGATTTATATGTAATACATTTTATAAATACACTTCTCAGAATAATAAATGATTATTGTCGTTGATGATTAAATATAATGTATTCTTATTTTATGAATAATCTTAAACATATCTAATATTTATATCATTCATATTTATAGCTTATATAAAACCATTCATAATGATCTAGTAATCATAGAATAATAATGGGATATCTCAGATGCTCAGTAAGGATATAAAATGTATATACCATTAATCATGTAAAAAAACATGAACATAGGTGTATGAGAAGATGAGATGAAAAATTGAGAACCATACCAAATATAAGATAGATCATAACCAAGAGTGGTGTAATAAATGTGTGTATATCTGAATAAATGAAAGATAAAGTGAATCAATTGACATAAGCCTTGTGTTTATCACATAAATAATGGAATGTGAAAAAATCATAAGATTATAAAATTGTGAACATGAATAAATAGAGACATTTTCACTCATTGTGTTAGGGAAATTAAATTAGGGAGTCACATGAACATATGGACACGAAAATAAGTCCATGAGTACCCTTATGGGCATAAAACTAGCACCAAACATATCCTTATAGACACGATGTTAGGTATACACATAACCCAATAAATGTTGAAGCGGTTGCTGACATAACAATATGGGAATGAAAATACGACCACACATAAAAATTTGGACATTAAACTAGCTCCACATATAATTCTATGATCAAGAATCCATCTCCACATATAACCACATAGACATGAAATGTGCTCAGCAGATAAACCAATGGTCATTAAACCAAGTACACATGTAAAATTTTGAACATTAAATTAGGTTCAAACACAGACTAATTATCACATGAATGATCCATAGTTTCCCAATACATTATAGGTACATATAATCATGGTCCCACATATCCCACTTTCTATAGAAATGAAATTTATTTCATATACACTTCAAAAATACAAAAATATTTGTAATGAAATGGATTTCAAAATAACAACCCATGGAAAAAATGGAATTATAAAAATACTAGAATCAACATAGTAAACCATTTAGATATTGAACATGGATGGTATTACGGATTCATATCCCTAGTAGAGAATAAGTATAATCATTGAAATTTTATCACTGATGACTATAAATATAATAGAATTATCATTAAAATAATATTTTTAAAAATATTATTTCAGTATTGAATATGTCATTAAAATGTCTAACAATTGACCTAAAATTAAAAAAGTCCTTCAGAAATATAATTTAATTATTAATTATTCATTTAATTAATGAGTGTTTGTGATGAAAATTAATTCAGTTCATGTTGTACATGATAAAATAGTAATTCTATTTCAAATATTGTGAAAACTTCTAATGTAAACTCATTTAGAAATTAAAATTGAGATTACCATTAATCCATTTTTAAATAGAAAATCCCTTGAAAATTTGACTTTAACAATCTCTTATAGAATATTAATATCATTCTTAAGAATATTTTTATGAATATATTAATATGGATGGGAAAAGAATTTTGATTTTATAGACAAATAATGTTGGGTTCTATTAAATATATTCTTTTGGTCTCTTTAGTTTATAAATATAGGAAAATAAAATGATAAAATAAATATTATTTAAAATTATTTAGGATAATTATAATAATATGGCTATTTGGATAGTGATCATTATATTTCATCAATCGAATGTTACTCATAAAAATTAATGGTAGATAATGAAACTATAACATAAAAAACATTTACTATAGTAATAACATTGAATAATAAGCCCCATGAAAGAAATAAACATAAAATGATATTTTAATTCCCATAAAAAACATAATAACCACCACATAATTCATTCATGGATATTATATGCAAGATATTCAAGATATAGGTGGTTAAAATGACATCAGTCCAACAATAGTAAATGTTAGAAGAAAATCACGAACCTAAATTTTTGAGTTTTATCATACATTAAAAAAATTGATATATAATAAATATAGATATATTTTAAATATTTTCCATAAATAAATATACATATATATAATTCTATATAATATTTAATTATAAACATTTACCCCTAGTTCATTATGTATTATTCGTTGAAATGATTATAATGGGCGACAAGTGCTATATTTTTAATATATGTTTAGGTTTGGATGTTTAGTACATGGTAAATTAATTATTTTTTCATAATAATAATAATTTTATTCTTCATATAAATTAATATAATCACATTTTTTTCATTAATAAATACTAGTGATGGAAAAATGGATCGCAACATTTCTAGAGTAGGTAGTCCACTAGTACGCATGAACACTGTTTTTTTCATCATATAGAAAATGAATAATAAATATTAATTAACCATTAAATATTCATATATACCATATATATGTATTATATATACATAAAATATTACATTATTACCATCCATGCAAAAATAATTGGAATAACATATCACATCACTTCAGCGAGGTGTTAGTCTACATGTAGGGTTGTGAAATATTATAAGTTTCCAACAAAATTGAAGGTGAGAAGGTAGATGTGATATTTTAAATCCATGTGTCAAATTATTTCAATAATATCATATGTATACATTAAATATTTTATTATATACCCTATTTAGTAGCAGTGATAGAAAATAAATTACATCGGATCATGAAGTGGGTGTCCGGTGTACACATAATCAATGATTTTATCACCCATTTGATGGATAAGGATATTTGTATAGGTTAATCCACTATCATAATAAAATACCACTATATGAAATAGATATATTATATTTTATCATAATAATTAGATAATATTTTAATGAGGTTTAATAATA
This sequence comes from Viscum album, assembly GCA_963277665.1. Taxonomy (NCBI): domain Eukaryota; kingdom Viridiplantae; phylum Streptophyta; class Magnoliopsida; order Santalales; family Viscaceae; genus Viscum; species Viscum album. The sequence continues at coordinate 2,051,748,333 of OY728137.1, forward strand.
AATAAATAAAAGGATCGAATAATAATGATACCATTACTTAGGAAAATCTCATTTGAAATTCAAAAAAAATCATTCATAGAATAGTTTACTAAAAAACTAATACCTATATTAAGTGGGGGGATCTAGGAATATATATTGGCATGTATTTCCCAAACCCAAAGTATATGTAGGTGTGAAGAGGTGAATAGAGGGGGTTCCCTTTTATATAGGGGAGAGGACAGTCTTTGATTTTTTAAAAGTAAATGATATAACCATGTTTTACACATTCATAAAAGATCATAAATGAGTCATTACTGATCCATAGATTGACATAAAGAAGAAATATGTTAAAAAATTACAAATTGGACATATTTGTAGATCAATTTGACACATATTTTTTAGTTTAACACACACATTAACCCATTTTATCTTTCACCGTGGTAATTAATTCTTACTTTTTTTTCTATTTAATTTGAACACAAATTATTTAGAAAATATTATATAATTTCAATTATTATAATTATAATTACGTAATATATTTTTACCAATTTCAATTCATTTATGTAATATTATTTAATTTAAAACTATACCCTTATCCATGAAAAAATTCGTTTTCTAATGAAATATATATTGTCTCTATAAAAAGTTTGGCAACAAAAATTCATAATGTAATTGATTCCAAATAACTAAATTAAATTAATAAAAATATAATAAAACTAATTTTACATCTTATTTCATATTAAAACATAATTTAACATATAAATTCATTAAACAAAATGTAATTTTTCAATAAAAATATATATTTTCAATATTCACCAATAAATCACTATTTTTAAAAAATTCTAAAAAATTCCCATGTAGATAATTTTTATATGTGTATATAGAGAATTTTTTTAATTATTTGTAATAGACATTTGAAAATTTGTATGATAACTATATTTAATATAAATGCTTAAAATTTGATGAAATCACATTTTAGAAAAAAAAAATTAACTATTAAAGCATAAATTTTATTCATTTTTATACCTTTCCATGAAATTATTATAGATTGATGATTAAAAAATTGATTTAATTTATAATATATAAATTTCCTGAAACAAATTAAATTTTTTTATTACATTAATTATGAAGATAAAAATACAATACGTTCATGAAATCTACTTTTTAGAAAAACATATATTTTTCATTAAAATGATATTTTCTAATCAATTAATTACAAATAAATCTATTTTATACAATCGTGAACTGTATAATTTAAAAAATTTAGTTATTCCAATTCAGATTCAGAAATTTTAAAGATATTTAATGATTTTATATTACATTATGGTTTGTAAAAATTTGGTATTTCATATAATGAAAGATATTAATGAAATTAAATTAATTTGGAAACAATATTTCATAAAATATCATGGTGTTACATAATATCTCCTATTATTTTTATACATAATCCTCAAATATAATTTCACTATCATTAAATATTAAAATAATTATCACTATAATAATATTATGTTATTATGGTAAAATAATAAACCACCTTCTCCTTTTCTATTAAGAAAACTGAAAATATGAACAATGCATTTTATGAATGACCGCATCTACAACACAACATACTTCATTTTTCCTCCCCAAAATATATAATTTGAAACATTATAGAATTATTTTATAATTATGAAATTTAGTATATATTTTTTATTCTAACATCCAATACCATATTACTCATCTTACATATTCTATGGATAATAAAATCGTTAACTATATTTATGTGGAAACATGAGCTTCCATTGAAATAGTAATTTTAGATTTTAATTTCATCACTTCCATATATAAATGGATAGGATAATAGATGTTAAGTATTAATACTAAATTTACGAAATACCAATTCTAGTATGAACTATTGGAGATCTTATTAATGATATGATTAGTAAAAGATTATATTAAATTCAATCATTTAATATTATAATATTATTTAGAGAGTAATTAATTAAAATTCTATAATAAATTCTTATCCATTACTTTTTATTCAATCTTATTTTTAATTATGATTTTACAGAATAAGATTCATGGAATTATGATATCATTACAAAAATGTATTGATATTAAAAATTAATCTCCACTTAATCATTAATATTAAAAATATAGTCATGATTGAGTTAGTTTTCTTCTCAGTAGAACAATTATTGGATTCAAACCAGGGCTGATCATGAAAAAATAATTACTATTTCATAAGGATATAAATATATGTATAATTAGAATTTAATATTAGGGAATGAATAAATCAATATTTAATTTATTAATTATTAAAACAACCACCATCGGTTAAAAACAATAGAAAAACTTTAATAGTTGGTTTCAAATTCTATGATAAAAAAATATATACACAATAAAATTAATTTAAAAATAATAACCCATTAGAATTTTACCATTATATTAATCATAATTAATATATATTAGTGAGAAATATAATAATAATTAATAATCAGAATTCTTTTAAAAAACTACTGCAAAATTTCGAAACCATAATCACCATATGTGTGAAAAAAAAAAAACTAATTAATATATTTAAAGATAATGTTTATAAATGGAAATAATAAATAGTAATAGGAATAAATATATTAATAAAATATATTGTTTAAAAATTAAGATTTTCTATAAGAAGTTATAATGAATTTGAATAATTGTGAATAAAGGGAATGATTTTCTATGACTTCAATGTCATCAATGGGTAATAATCACTCTTGTTTTTTGATTAATATATATGATTTATATATAATAAAATATGAAAATTTAATAATTTATCTACAACTTATTTTGTGTGGAAATCTTGTTTTACACCAAATTCTTTAATATTGATTATTATATTGTTTAATTTGAATTTTTGTAAGATTAATTCCCATTACATTTATTGAATATTTCATTCAAATACATGTTTTTAGATTCATCAAATGATTTCTTATATATTATGGAATATTGATATGAATTATTTTTATTTTATATCATATTTCTGTTTATCCCTTTTCACATGGAAAATTTATATCACTTTTTAACAAATTTAGTTTTCGAACAAATATATTTCAATATATTTAAAATGGGTTTTCACCATTTGAAATTAATTAATATGTCTTTCAAACAAATATATTTTCTACAAAGTCTATTTAAATTAATGAATATTATATTTTGACAAAAAAATTTATGTTTTTTTTAAATATTCTCTTTCCCTAGTAGGAAATATTTTTTAATGTAAATATTACAATAACATTTATTGAAATTTTTTACACTTAGGTGAAATATTCTGTATTTTAAATTAAAATTTTCTGTGATGGATTTTCCTTCATGAAGTGGTTTTTTGATCATCTTATTTATTTTATTTTTATATGATTCCTTTTTGAAAATAATATTTTTTTATATCCTTTCAATCCTTCATTTTTTGTTAGGAGATTTCATGTTGTAAATTCCCGATTATTCATAAATAATTTTTTTAGTTATGTGTGGGCATAGATCATTCATTTGCAGCCAGATAAAGATTTTCTATGTTCAGGTTGGAGTATAGGGGTTCCCAGGGGCTCAGGTTGTGATGAGAAGACAAATGAGTCCAAGCTGTGCAAGGCACACAATCTGTGCATGGTTAGGGAAACCTGTGTTGGAAAACAGTGTGTACCAGCCATCCTCGGACAATAGCATTTTCATGTTCAACACATGGTTGAGGAAAACCCTACGGGGTCCCCATGAAATTGTGTGGGTTGGCCCCTCATGGACAATAACTTTCGCATAGTTTGTGTAAGGATTCCAAAACTGTGTGGGTAAACTGTGCATCCTAGAAAAGATAGAAAATTTAAAAAAATGCAACCCCATGATTTTAAAACCCAAATCAGGTTTTTCCTCTTTATTCTCCTTCTCAACACTAGGAATGAACCAAAGGGACCAAAACTTCCAATGATCGATTTCCTTTCATTCTTGACCGTTTGGAGTGTCTTTGGAAACAAATTGATGATTAAGGTGAGTCTAATCTCCGACTCCTCTCTCTATTACAGTTTAGGTCTTCTCTTTTGTGTGATCCCCATCCAAAGGTATCAACCATTTATTATTCAGTGAGATCTCTATTGAGGATTTATAGGTGTGTTGGTTTAGTATCTTCAAACTTTATTGGGAGGGCATTCATCAACAGATCTGAGGTAGGTGGTCTATACGATATATCCCATAGTTTTTCCCTAAATATGTTCATGTGTGTTGGTGTTTTTACCTTATCATGGATTTTTTTGGTTATTGTGAGTATTAATAGGTAATTTGGGTGTCTAAAATATATCTAGAAACAATAGAAATCCATCCGGGATGTGTGGAAGAGGAGTTGACCATTTAATGGCCGCCCATGGGGTGTACCGAAAAACCCAGACCAAGAGTGTGGGAGGGTTAAGTAGAGGGCTAAGATTCATTAATTTGGAACCCATGTATAATAAGTTTTAATATTCGATTTATTCATAAATTTAATGCTAAATAATATTCTTAGGGAAATAAGGGAACAATATGTAACGTCCCGACCGTGGTTATCCAGAGTCGGTGCATTATTACATAACATTGGCATGATCACAAGAAAGATCAAATCTCGAAAGACCGATTGGTTTTGTAGCCTTGGAAACACTAGATATATTAATATGTTTTACATTACATCATAAAGTGAAAAACCACTACGACAACATAATGTCTCCATAGTCCACACTATTATCCCCTCATAATATCCCTGCAGGTCATTCATAACTTACTTCTTCACATCCTAGGAAAAATAAAACATATAAAATGGGTGAACTCAAATGCCCAGTAAGGATAACAATATAGCGGAACATTCAAAAATAAGAATAAACATTTAAGACAATGCATTACTAAAACAAAAGCCTTTTAAAGTTGAACTTCAACATAGTATGGAAAAAGTAAAATGCAATAATTCCATTTACTTATTCACATGGATATTCTACTAAATGAATAATCACATGCAATATCAATAACCACTTTCATAATGTCGGAATGCATAATGCTGGACTTTAATTTCTTTGTCAAGGCCTCGTCCCAAGACCTAGGGGCTAACTGTCACTGAAACCCAACCAAGAGTGCCTCTAATAACCGGACACCAACCCGTAGTGCCTCCAATAACCAGACACCAACCCGGAGTTCCTCTAATAACCGAAGACCAAACCGGAGTTCCACTAATAACTGGAGACCAAATCGGAGGGCTTACTTTTACCGGTCCCCAACCCGGAACATACTTGTCTAGCACATTCATCTGAATGAAAGGTTGAAATATAACATAAACATTTGGATTAAAAAAATAACTTATGAAATTTCAATACTTTAAAAAAACCATGAGTGACATAACAATAGCTTATCCACAGTCAACAATATTACAAAACCTTCAATAAAATATGGATGTTTTGTATCATAATAAATCAACTTCAAATAATCTTAAAAGCCATCAAAAGATGTTGAAATAGATGAAATCAAAACAATTTTAGAGAAATATCTCTTTTTTTAAATAATTTTAAAAGTAACATAATTATAAAATAATACATTCAATTTGAAAATATTCTTATAAGGTTGTAAGGGAAGCTTTGACGATTTTATAACGGAGGTAAATAGCTGCACCCGCCGTATAAGTTAAAAAAACATTCTTACCTTAAATTTGTCGAAAAGGTTAAAAGTGCCTTGTTTGGAAAACGACGGAAAGATTCCTTTTGAAACACATAAGGGTATAAATGAATTTAACACATATTCTTCTAAATAGTAAAAATGTTTTCAAATACATTATTAAGAAACATGGATGTGGATGATAAAGAGATCCCAGTAGATTATTACGTATAAACAACCTCAGATAATGAAGAGATTGTGAAAAAACCCTTACCAATTTGGTAACTTATGAAACATACAACCCATAAAAGAGGTATCATACAATGAATATGTAAATACACCTAAATTAGAGTGTATTACACAAAGAATATAATTATGGGCAGTACATACACCACACAAAAGGTGATGGTGGCAATATGGCATGAATCTCGCGGGAATAAGGAGTGAGATGAAAACCCCTTACCTTGTACTTTTCCTTGGTTGGGGTAGGTTTAACTCCTGTATAATGGTGAAGTAATTGTTATTAAATTATACAAGAATCATATACAAAATTATGATATCATATATGATCTTTTAATATTGATTTGATAATAATATCTTAGTATTATCGTTGTTTCGGGTGTTAACTTACTTGTTTTCTTTTATATGTTTTGTTACGTAAGCCATGTTTGTAATGGATAGGTGGTATATTATTCATATCCAGAATGATATCAAGTCCTTAAACATGATTTTTAAATCATCAAATGATAATTACACTTGAATGGATATGATGGAGAATGAATCTCATCGCGTTCGTGGAAACGGTAGTCCGTACGTACGCACGAGCGACAATATCATTCTTTTGAAATAATATATAAATGGTTGTTATATCATATATACAGAATCATTAACATGTTATATTTATTATTCACATGAGTTACATATCATTATTATACCCATCCAAATAATAATATATTGAATAACAATTACACCGCGACGTGGAGACGGTAAGTCGTGCGTACGCACGTATGGTGACATGTTATTCAAAGGGTGGATAGAATACTGAATATGGTTGTACCATATTTATAATAAAATCACAGTATATATATGATACTGGAGTTATTATTTTAGAATGGTAATAACAAATGAAGAAGAAGTGGAAGAAGAAAGGAACTTGGAAAAGGGTGGTGAAATCATTACCTCTTCTTCGGGTTCTTCCTTTTGATTTGATCAAAAGGGCTCTTTAGGTTGGCTTTCTGATCAAACTAAGGCCTCAAGGTTGTAGTGAGGGAAGTTGGGAGAGTATTTGGGAAGAGTTTTGCCGAACCAAAAGGTTTTGAAGGTGTGATGAAATGAGAAGGAGGAGTGCCCTTTTATAAGAGGGGTGAGGGGCACCTTTGGAAAAGCTAGAAATATTAGTTTATAATAAATTAATATTCGGTTTCTAATGGCTCCAAAGTTTATTATTTAAATTTTAAGGTGGGGATAGGTATAAAACAACTCAAAAAATAGAATTTAGACAGGTTTGGGTACTTATATTAACCTTATCTTTAAGTATTAACTCTAAGGTAATTAGTTTCATTTTTAAAATGTCTCTTTGTATTTTTATATAATATGCTTCATAAACATACTATATACATCCAAGAGACCCCTAAGTGGTACATTAATGATGAACCTATCATGATATAAGTCTCTTGTCCGAACCTTAGATTTTTAGGAATTTAATATCAATTAATAATATAATATTTGTTTTAAGAACTATTTTATGTCAATTTTGACACTATTCAATAGTTGATTTTTGTGAAACTCATAATAGATTGATTACTTCGAAAAAAGACAATTAAATCAATCCTAATATATAATATTATCCTATAAAATTAGATTAATTTATTAAATGTTTCATATTATAAATATTTTGAAATTTATAATATCAATTATTTTAATTTTTCACTATTATAGTAATTAATTCATCATCATTGTGTCATAAATAAATTAAATTATTTAATGTCTAAAAATTATAAATAAAATATCACTATGTAGGAACTATTTTTATATTTCTAATGAATATTTATAATATAAAATACAACATATATAACCTTATGTAAAAATTGTTTTTCTAAAAGATATATGCTTGTGTTATTTTTGTATTCATTTTAACTTAATTAAAATAAAGTGTCCCTATCACCTACAAGTGGCACCATGGGGTCCCAAAATCGACCCAAAGATTACTATGGTCGAACATGTATCAACCAATAATTCTAGGACACGTTTTAGGGTAATTTAGTATTATTATAATATTATTGTTTAACCCTTATTTACCGGATTTACCCTTAACCATGGTAAATAAAATATTTACCGCAGTAATTATTTAAAATGTCAAAAAATAAAAGTTACCTATTTACACAATTTGGACATCATGATTACAAATATGGAATCCATTTTTCTAAATTCAAAACACAGAAGTGGCAGAAATTAATTTGAAATTAACTCCCGTTGTTAAAACAAAAAACGTGTTTTTAAGAGATAATAACTATCAAAAGATTGACACTTGTTTATGTTCGGTTTAATTGTAAAATTATGTCCAATGACCAACATTATAATAAATGGTAAAAATATATTCTAAATATAATTTCAAACCACTAAAATTCATAATTTATGACTATTAATTATTTTGATTAAAAAAGTTGTTTTGAATTTAAATTTAGTAATTTTCACTATTCATCAAAATATGAAAGTTATCCAAAAAGTACCAAAATTTCACCTTAGGCTAAATTCGATATTCTGAATCCAAAAATGAAGTCCATTTTAAAATATAAAATATATATAATTTCAAAAAGTATTTATTACTATTCATAACAGCTAGTTTAATTGGGTATGGTGTGTTAGAACTCGGGGTTGCGTACAACACATGCTATCACATTATTCAAAGAGAAGCATACCGTAGAAGCTTGGGATGTTTCATTTTAAATTTTTTTATGTCCCCCATTTAGTCAAAAAGTTTAAAATATTGTATTTAAAAAGGTTTCACTATTAAAAGTTGATAAAAGTGCAATACTGAAAATGAATCTGCTCTTGCATTATGTTTATGAAACTCATAATATAGATGCTAAAATTATAAGGATTATATAAAGTTTAAATTTTAGATAATACTATTCATAACCTCTTTTGAATGGATTTTTTTTGGTTAGTCATGGTGTGATTGAACTCGGTGTTGCGTGTAGTGCAAGTTATTGAATTATTTTTTAAGAAATAACACACTATGAAATTTTGGGGTGTTACATTCTCCCCTCCTTCAATAAATTGCGTCCTCACAATTTGAAATTGTTCTTCGAAAATAAAAGGTTGAAAATAGAAAATATATTTGCGGGAAAACCCACATCGGAAATTGGGTTACTAAAATTTAGTCTTAATATGAGGAAAAGATAAATGAAAGGGTCACCACTAAATTATGATCTCGATTAGGAGAACATTGGTGGCAATTAGAGACATATAATTGGAAGAAAAATGTAAATATTTATAGGTAGTGATTGGGGTCATCAATCACAAACAAGTATAAAATTGAGGTCCTTAAACTCATCAATCTATGAAGATTTGAAATACCATCAGTTCAACAAAACAGAGGGTATTGGGATAACACATTTTTGACGTTTCAAAATATCTTAATTGAAATCCCACATTGAAAAATGAATTAATGAGGCCTATATTTAAAAAAAGAGTGGAAAGTATGAAGATTATCGAAAATAATAAATACTAGGGTTCCATGCAGGAAAATATGGATATGGAAGAGAAATCTAACCATCAATTATCTGATGGAGAGTGGTAGATAACATGGCTATGAAAAGGCCAACAATCCCAAAGCCATAAATTAGTGATGATTTAAGGTACCATCTAGGACAACATTTTTGTTCTAAGTTCCTTTTATTAATGTTGAGGAATTTATTTATGAGATTGGTTTAAGATCATAAGGAGATATACTTACTTTATAATTATAGTTTTCTCCATTAATAAATTTCTACCACAAACTCATCTTTCACTCTAAAAGATAATAGAACGTAAAAAAAATTCTATTTATACAATCCGTACAGGGTTCCAAAATAAATGAATTTATAATTCATCTACCAGATCTTTTAAAAAAACTACATTATTTAATCCATGAAATCTCTTGGGCCAGTGGTAGGTGATACACCCTTGTCCCCTTCGGTTGCAGGTTCAAGTCTTACAGCCTTGTCGGACGAGACAGGTTGCCGCCCGACCTCCGGGTTGTCCTTTTATAGCAATCCAAAATAATCCAAACTAGAACTATCCAAAATACTTCTGTCCAAACTCACAGTCCAACATTTATAAGGAAGGTAAACATAATGTAGATCCTTTTTACCCTGTAATAGCATATGAATACCTTCATCATGTATTATTTTAATATACTAAAACATCCTGAATTACCATATTCCTTATTGATTACATTCATGCTCCCTTATTCCATATATAATGCTGGATATACTTCATCAATCCAAAAATGTTTTAAACCCCATGAATGATGGAATATACAAATCATTAATCAGTTCCAAGGTAGTCAAGATTATCCAATATAATTTATCCAAAACAATCATGTATTATTCCAAAATCACTACCTCGGTATCAGAACTATATTATGGTTTATCATTCTCTCAACCATATATTTTCCAAAAATTTATCCTGTTATTGAGTCACTTTTCTTTGTTCCACACAATCTCAAGTCCTTAATGAAATAGTACTGCAGTACAATCCTTATATACTCCATAATTATTATAACAAGTACATTGTTGATACAACACTCAATTGACATAATCAACATAAGAACTCTAATCAGTCCTCTTCATCTGTGGTAGTATCATAACTTGATTATTATCCAATAGCATCATTTGTGGCATAGTCTGATGACTGGGAAATAGGTTCGCATAGTGTCCAAACTCCTTGCAAATAAAGCATTGTACATTTGAAACCATTTTCTTACCCTTGCAGTCACGTACTTTGTTCCCTTTTCCTCCACACTTATAACAAACTCCCATTCCTTTCTGGCAAGTTCCAGGGTGTTTCTTTCCACAGTTATCACAGATGGAAAAATTCTTCTTTTCCCTCTTCCCTTTATCCATCTTTCCCTCTTCCATCCTTTTCTTCTGTTTCTTCCCTTCAAAGCAATAGGACTCAGTAAACTCTTTACTTATCTTATCAACACTTGATTTTATTTTTTCATAAGATGATAATACATGGGAGACTATTTCTATATGATCCTTCTTTCTCTTTGTATCATGTGCATTGCTGGAGTTCTCGTTCCTTCTACTAGGCGCCATTTCTAAACAATGGCATATTCTAAATTAGTTTATGAATAACAATACCTAATACCAAACTTTTGAAACAAATAACATAAATTAAATAGTTTATGGATATAATCCATAATCATAAAAATGTCTCTTTTGAGGAAGTATATACTTATAAACCCTTCATAATGATTTGTAAAGAAAATGAGATTTATCCTATGTATATCCCCTGGAAGTGTTGTAACCAAGAGTGCAGCAAGGCCTGTTGTCGTGCACCATTTCCCATTCGAGTCTAGCTCAAAGCGGTGTTTTCGGGTTTTACCCCTAGGTACATCTGTGCCAGAGCCACCTCTACCTGTTCGTATCCAGACAGGGATGTATTGCTTGGAAAACTCACAAAATCTCTACAATACCAAAATTCTAGGAAGTTATTCTATACTAATCCTCAAAATTCATCTTAAATCTATGTGATGTAATCAGAGTTTATCAAAATCTAGCTTCCAAGGTTTGTACTAAACTTCCTCTGATACCAACTGTAACGCCCCGACCCTAGTTACCCAGAGTCAGTGGATTATTACATAGCATTGGAATGATCTCAAGAAAGATCAAATCTCGAAAGAACGATTGGTTTATTAGCCTTGGAAACACTAGATATATTCATAAGTTTTACATTACATCATAAATTGAAAAACTACTACGACAACATAATGTCTTTATAGTCCACACTATTATCCCCTCATAATATCCTTGCAGGTCATTCATAACTTACTTCTTCACATCCTGGGAAAAATAAAACATAGAAAAGGGGTGAGCTCAAATGCCCAGTAAGGATAAAAATATAGCGGAACATTCAAAAATAAGCATAATCATTTAAGGCAATGCATTACAAAAACAAAAGCCTTTTAAACTTGAACTTCAACATAGTATGGCAAAAGTAAAATGAAATAATGCCATTTACTTATTCACATGGATATTCTACTAATAGAATAGTCACATGCAATATCAATAACCACTTTCTTAATGTCGGAATGCATAATGTTGAACTTTAATTTCTTTGTCAAGGCCTCTCCCCAAGACCTAGGGGCTAACTGTAACCGGAACCCAACCCGGAGTGCCTCTAATAACCGGACACCAACCCGGAGTGCCTCTAATAACCGGACGCCAACCCTGAGTTCCTCTAATAACCGGAGACCAAACCGGAGTTCCTCTAATAACCGGAGACCAAACCGGAGGGCTTACTTTTACCGGTCCCCAACCTGGAACATACTTGTCTAACACATTCATCTGAATGAAAGGTTGAAATATAACATAAACATTCAGATTAAAAAAATAACTTATGAAATGTCAATACTTTAAAAAAAACAATGAGTGACATAATAATAGCTTATCCACAGACAAAAATATCACAAAACCTTCAATAAAATATGGATGTTTTGTATCATAATAAATCAACTTCAAATAAGCTTAAAAGCCATCAAAGGATGTTGACATAGATGAAATCAAAACTATTTTAGAGAAATATATCTTTTTTTATATCATTTTAAAAGTAACATAATTATAAAATAATAAATTCAATTTGAAAATATTCTTATAATCTTGTAAGGGATGCTTTGACGATTTTATAACGGCGGTAAATAGCCGCACCCGCTGTATAAGTTAAAAAAACATTCTTACCTTAAATTTGTCGAAAAGGTTAAAAGTGCCTTGTTTGGAAAACTACGGAAAGATTCCTTTCAAATAACATAAGGGTATAAATGAATTTAACCCATATTCTTGTAAATATTAAAAATGTTTTGAAATACATTATTAAGAAACATGGATGTGGATGATAAAGAGATCCCAGTAGATTATTACGTATAAACAACCTCGGATAATGAAGAGATTGTGAAATAACCCTTACCAATTTGGTAACATATGAAACATACAACCCATAAAAGAGGTATCATAAAATGAATATGTAAATAAACCTAAATTAGAGTGTATTACACAAAGAATATAATTATGGGCAGTACATACACCACACAAAAGGTGATGGTGGCAATATGGCATGAATCTCACGGGAATAAGGAGTGAGATGAAAACCCCTTACCTTGTACTTTTACTTGGTTGGGGTAGGTTTAGCTCCTGTATAATGGTGAAGTAATTGTTAATAAATTATACATGAATCATATACATAATTATGATATCATATATGATATTTTAATATTGATTTGATAATAATATCTTAGTATTATAGTTGTTTTGGGTGTTAACTTACTTGTTTTCTATTATATGTTTTGTTACGTAAGCCATGTATGTAATGGATATTTGGTATATTATTCATATCCAGAATGATATTATGTCCTTAAACATCATTTTTAAATCATCAAATGATAATTATACTTGAATGGATACGATGGAGAATGAATCTCATCGCGTTCGTGGAGACGGTAGTCCGTACGTACGCACGAGCGACAATATCATTCTTTTGAAATAATATATAAATGGTTTTTATATCATATATACAGAATCATTAACATTTTATATTTATTATTTACATGAGTTACATATCATTATTATACCCATCCAAATAATAATATATTGAATAAGTATTACACCACGACATGGAGACGGTAAGTCGTACGTACGCACGTATGGTGACATGTTATTCAAAGGGTGGATAGAATACTGAATATGATTGTACAATATTTATAATAACATCACAGTATATATATGATACTGGAGTTATTATTTTAGAATGGTAATAACAAAGGAGGAAGAAGTGGAAGAAGAAAGGAACTTGGAAAAGGGTGGTGAAATCATTACCTCTTCTTCGGGTTCTTCCATTTGATCTGATCAAAAGGGCTCTTTAGGTTCACTTTCTGATCAAACTAAGGAATCTAGGTTGTAGTGAGGGACGTTGGGAGAGTATTCGGGAAGAGTTTTTTCGAACCAAAAGGTTTGGGAGGTGTGATGAAATGAGAAGGAGGAGTGCCCATTTATAAGAGGGGTGAGGGGCACCTTTGGAAAAGATAGACATATTAGTTTATAATAAATTCATATTCGGTTTCTAATGGCTCAAAAGTTTATTATTTAAATGTTAAGGTGGGGATAGGTCTAAAATAACTCAACCAATATAATTTATATAGGTTTGGGTACTTATATTAACCTTATCTTAAAGTATTAACTCTAAGTTAATTAGTTTCACTTTTAAAATTTCTCTTTGTATTTTAATATAATATGGTTAATAAACTTACTATATACATCCAAGATAACCCCAAGTGTTCCATTAATGATTAACCTATCATGATATAAGTCTCTTGGCCGAACCTTAGATTTTTATGAATTTAATATCAATTAATAATATAATATTTGTTTTAAGAACTCTTTTATGTCAATTTTGACACTATTCAATAGTTGATTTTTGTGAAACTCATAACAAATTGATTACATCGAAAAAAAGTCAATTATTAAAATTATAATATATCATATTATCCTATAAAATTATTTTAATTTATTAAAAGTTTCATATTATATTTATTTGGGTATTTATAATATCAATTAATTTAATTTTTCACTATTATAGTAATTAATTCATCATCATTGTGTCATAAATAAATTAAATTATTTAATGTCTAAAAATTATAAATAAAATATCACTATGTAGGAAATCGTTTTATATTTCTAATGAATATTTATAATCTAAAATCCAACATATATAACTCTATGTAAAAATTGTTTTGCTAAAAGATATATGCTTGTGTTATTTTTGTATTCATTTTAACTTAATTAAAATAATGTGTCCCTATCACCTACAAGTGGCACCATGGCGTCCCAAAATCGACCCAAAGATGCATATGGTCGAACATGTATCAACCAATAAGGCTAGGACACATTTTAGTGTAATTTAGTATTATTATAATTTTATTTTTTTACCCTTATTTACCGGATTTACCCTTAACCATGGTAAATAAAATATTTACCGCAGTAATTATTCAAAATGACTAAAAATAAAAGTTACCTATTTACACATTTTGGACATCCTGATTCCAAATATGGAATCCATTTTTCTAAATTCAAAACACAGAAGTGGCAGAAATTAATTTAAAATTAATTCCCACTGTTAAAACAAAAAGCCTGTTTTTAAGAGATAATAACTATCAAAAGATTGACACTTGTTTATGTTCGGTTTAATTGTAAAATTATGTCCAATGACCAAAATTATATTAAATTGTAAAAATATATTCTAAATATAATTTAAAACCACTCAAATTCATAATTTATCACTATTAATTATTTTGATTAAAAAAGATGTTTTTATTTAAAATTTAGTATTTTTCACTATTCATCAAAATATGAAAGTTATCCGAAAAGTACCAAAATTTCACCTTAGGCTAAATTCGATATTCCGAATCCAAAAATGAAGTCCATTTTAAAATATAAAATATATATAACTTCAAAAAGTATGTATTACTATTCATAACGGCTAGTTTAATTGGTTATGGTGTGTTAGAACTCGGTGTTGCGTACAACACACGCTATCACATTATTCAAAGAGAAACGTACCGTAGAAGCTTGGGATGTTTCATTTTAAATTTTTTGATGTCCCCCATTTAGTCAAAAAGTTTAAAAAATTGTATTTAAAAAGGTTTCACTATTAAAAGTTGATAAAAGTGAAATACTGAAAATGAATCTATTCTTGCATTATGTCTAAGAAACTCATAATATGGATTCTAAAATTATAAGGATTATATAAAGTTTAAAATTTAGTTAATACTATTCATAACTTCTTTTGAATGGCTTTTTTTGGTAAGTCATGGTGTGATTGAACTCGGTGTTGCGTGTAGTGAAAGTTATTGAATTATTTTTGAAGAAATAACACACTATGAAATCTTGGGGTGTTACACAATACATTGTTGGAATGATATAAATATGGGTAATTTGGTGAAAGAGATTACATCTATTATTGAAAGAACATGGTTACAAATCCCTATTTGAATTACTGCATATTGAATGGTGAATATGTAATGGGGTAATGGAATAGGAATTGGGAATATGTTAAATAGATGTAACAAGGGAATACATTGAATTATGGAAATGGTTAATTCTTGAGGATTAGGTGGTGCACCAAAATTATTAAATGTAATAATGTGGTTGTATTATGTGATCTGTGAATTGTACTTGAAATTCATGAGTGGGTGAATGCTTGTGAAATGATAAATAAGCTAAATGGGTCAATGAATGGTCAAAGATGATTTTGTATAATGGCATAGTTGTTTTTGAATACACGTAATGGATCTTGTAATGAGAATGGGAATTTGGCTAAATGGAAATGAATTGTAATCAGGAAGTGTGTCAATGGCTTATGACATAATACTGTTTCCCATGTTGTTCCTTATGAATTTTAAATGATGATTTCTAATGGAATTGGATTTCTTATGTTGTGTTATGGCATGGATGTGGTGTTGATAAATAAGCACGTGAACATGTCTTGGTAGAGTGGGATATTGAAATGAGTTTCTATGACCATGTGTCAAGATAGATTGAGGATCTAAAATCCACCCCAAAATGGAAGAGTTTAGGAAGAGGACCAAGGATCTATTCCCCTAATGGTTGCATTCAACCCAAACTGAGGCTTCGAGGTGAGGTTAATGAATTGATGACATTCCACTCATACTAAGGCTTCAAGGTTAAGAAATATGTTGATGTTATATGTGTATCCCTAGTGAATTAGGGACATTAATTGTTTCCAACATTCTTTGTGATTGATTGCATTAGACCCCTATGTAGAGGATAATTATGCGTCACCCATGGGATATGTGATCAATGTGGCATATTTAATGATGAAGGAATAAGAAATAGAATTGGGATAAATGATAGTAATGAAGTTAAATGAACCCCGTTACCTTATGTCACACAAACTGTTACTTGTTTACATAACATTTTTTTTACTTTCTTTCACTATCTGTTAGACATGATATTTCACAGACATAGTTGGTGGTGGATTACTATGTTTTTTACTCACACCATGCTCAGGCCGCCGTTTAGTACCCAATAATATCTCTTGGTTGCTAGTCAGGATTAGGGAAAGTTCCCTACAAATGGATGGTGGGTTGGGCTCAAGATATATACGGAGAAGGATCCAAAATTAGATTTAGGAGCGGCTTGGAGTTTTGGTCGCCTGTTTATTTTTGGTTCCATTCATATTGCACTACTAGTATGGCATGCCATTTTTTTATTTGATTTTTTGTTGTACCCCATCTAGGAAATGTTTTGTTATGCATATTTCAGGGATATTTCATATTGTATAAATTATTTTTATTGCACTATGTTGTGGCTTACTATGATGAAGAGGGTATTTTCTTCACTTGTGTCTTGTTAGACTCTTTCCGCTAGTTAGGAACCTCTGGAATATGGGGAGGCACGCTTGAGGTCATGTGATGACCCAACATGTAGCACTGGATTAGTGGATTCTCGGTTGGGGACGTCACAAATTGGTATCATAGGAGTTCTTTTACCTTCATACTATTTGGGGATGGTAGAGAAGAAATTAGGATGTGTCATTCCATGGTAATGAGCTCATTCATTGGAGTATCTAACAATGTATGAGGGAAAATCCAAGTACCTGGGGGTGATAATAGTTTTACATGATGTGTGTGTTATAGTTGGATTATATTTCACCATGTAGGGATTCACATGTTGTGTGATTTGACTGATTTATGATATTGTTCTGATTGACAAAATGACATGAGGTTGTGCATTCATGAATAATTTTAGGATCCTAAGGATATAGGTGGCATGCATCATAATAGGAACACACACAGG
Organism: Viscum album; assembly: GCA_963277665.1. Classification (NCBI taxonomy): domain Eukaryota; kingdom Viridiplantae; phylum Streptophyta; class Magnoliopsida; order Santalales; family Viscaceae; genus Viscum; species Viscum album. The sequence continues at coordinate 2,051,765,999 of OY728137.1, forward strand.
ATGGGTGTGTGGGGCATAAAAATAGAATGTATTTTACATCCTTGAAAAATATGAAGAAAATTATGTTAAATAATTGAAATCGAAGAAGGATAATGAAAAGAAATAGAATGAATAGTTATGGAATATCCTGTATAATGAAATTTTGTGACTAGGTTAAAATTTTGGGTTGTGATATGTTTTAAAGGTTGTCTTGGTGTATAAAAGAAAAATGGTTGCATAATGCCGGTAAAATTGTAAGTATATTTTTTCCAATGAATGGTGTAAAAGAGTTAAAATTATTATTGTAACATGTTTTGAATGGTAAACATTCCAGAGAGGATCGTAGCATGCTGTAAAAAAATTTGTTTTTGGTTTTTCTGATGGAAGACAAGTGATAAAAAAATATCACCCCATATTGACCATAACCCAAAGTAGGTATGGATGGGGGTGGCGTTCTAACTGTGATGATGAATATTGGTATAGTGTATGGAGAATGGGTTGTTTATGATGGATAGTAAGAGGCCTTTTCTATCTATGTGTAATTATTGTGGTCCATTCTTCAATTATTTGGGTAAACAACAAGTTAAAAATGAAATTGGTAGAGTGCAAAGGTGGGAATCCATTGCATTGTCGGGTTGACATTTATATGTGTAGGTTCGGGCAGTGTGCGTTCCATAGTTGAGACTTTTGGTCGGGATTCTGAGGCCTTATCGATTATGATATGTCCTAGGTGGTGTGTTTAGGGAACTGTTGGTATGGTTGTGGCCTTTGGTTTGTGAGGTGTTGTGAGGCAATGTGAGTGAGGGAACTCTCATGGTCCGTGACCGTACAGAGTACAGGTTGGACCCTGAGGATGGTGCTTATGTCTTGGTGACCTTGTGAGTAGATACCTTGAGACTGGTGTCTCAAATCCTATATAGGATGTTTTTTTAGTACTGTTTAATTTTTATATCATTGGCATGGAACATAGAGTAGATTTTTGTTTGGTCCTCTAAGAATTGTGTGAAACAGAATGATATTTAGAGTTCTATTCATGCCCATCTCTTTATTCGTGTCATGATAATTAAATATGGGAGATATGAAAAATGGTTTAAGCTAGTAGTAAATCTTTTCTTTGGATTTAGTAACATTACACCTTCAAGGTGAACCATGATATAGGTAAAAAAATCTCTAATGATTTTGGGTGTGTGTCATGCATGTGGATGTTTTAGACCTTGGTGGTGGGACTCAGAGTGTTCAATGGTATAGGTTTTCCCTTGAGGGATAAGTGGAATGCTTGATAGAGGTTTGTGCCACTTGCATTTTGGTTACGCATTGATAACCACAAGATATCCATGGTGGTCTCATGGTAGGTTAGCCCAACGATCTAGGTACTTCATTATGTGAGCATGGAAGATGCTCTGGATGTGGTGTCAATGCATACCAAGTACTACTGAATTTAGTAAATGGTGATGTAGTGCTCTGTATCTTTTGTAAAAGAACCCTAGTGTATGTGATAGGATGTATAATGGTGCCAAGAGTTGTATCATATGGATTCCTAACTACACTATTTGGATGATTATTAATTGATAATTGAATTAGATTGGTCACAAAATACAAGGTTGTCTAGAGTGTGGTTATAGACATTCACTCTATGGTGACATATTGGTGAGGGTTGTCACAAGGATTAACTAGTTACTAATAATGGGTTGGTTGATGGGTGAGAGACGTAGTTCACCACAGGGAAATTGGGACTTACTAACCAATATACATGTTTCAGAATGTATGATGGTAGTGGGTTAAAGAAAAGTTAAGGTTGTTTTGTGAGACCATTGGGTTGATTGATGCAGTATACTATTTCACTTTGGTTGTTAGCCGTCAGGGATGCATAATAAGAACTCGAGTGGTGTGGTGGAAATAGTTCCACATGAAACATTGGTTTATTGCATTTTGATGATTTTTTCGTGTAGAAATTGTTAATCTTGTGTGGCAATCAATACTAAGTGGTGGGGTTGAGTGTGGATGTGCTACATTTGATAGGTAGGCCAGAAATCATTGAAAAGTCATGATGCCCCATATTTCAAAATTTAAAATGCATATGTTTGTGTTGGTGTTAATAGAAAACTTATTAGAATACCTCAATTGGTGAATAGCATTCCCATTATCTTGATATCTTCTTATGTACGTTGAGAAGCTCTAGCTCACGCCCAGAAACGTGATGGTGTTTGGTTGGATGATGAGAATTAAAGAGTTTACTTATGTGGAAACAATTTATGTGGATCCTGAAGAGGACATTCACACCCTTTACGGCTTTGGGTGTGGTCCTCATGATGGACTGAATGATGAAAAAAGTCATGGGTGTCATCCACTAAAGCCAAGACGGGGAATTGGGTGACTTTGGTTTTCTTGTTTTGGGAAAAAGTTGGATGCCGATATCTATGTTTGGAGTTCGGTTTGTGATCTTGTATAAGATGAAGTGGTCCGAATCCCTCATGGTGAGCAAAGGTAGCGACACTCCTAAGGTGGGGAGTTATATGACAATCAACGGTGCAAAGAGGAGAACATCGAGTCGATGAATTGGCACCGAGATGACAATGAAAAACATGTAAGCCTTTTTTTAGGACCTTTAAAGAGGAAATGTGGGACTTGGATGTGGTGACTAATGAGCCATGTGTTGGATTGAGATCAAGGTGGTTCCAAGTGAGTCTTGAGAGGTCTTTAATGATTCATATGAGGGTGTGGTTGGATATGACAATAGTATGTGGCAAGAGATGTTGGGGTCATATAAATCCAACAAAACATGGGGTGAGACTCGGGTAATTTTCCCTTGTGAAGTTTTGGAACATCGTAAAGTTAAGAGAACCTTGGCCATGTTATGTGGTGACATGCCAGGGATGAATCCAATGATGGTATGAAGGCCGGTAGTGCCATGGTGATGGAATTACACTAGAATTTAGGAAATGAAATCAGTGGAAGGTGGGAATTCTGGAGAAAGTTGGTTGAAATTGGACCGACATGAGATGATAAACATGAATGGCTACAATGAGATTGACCCACATCTCGGTTCATGTTGTGGCAGAAAGTGACTTTTTGAAATGAATTTTTACAATAGTAAGGCTCTTTTGATATTAGTCCTTGAACTGATAATGTAGTAATTTCATTCCCAATGGTTTCGACAGTGTGATTGGATATCAATGAGGGGTAATGCTCATATGGATGCTTGATCTTGGTGAGTTGGAACCTCTTAGGTAATTAGAATGTTTAGTTGAGTTCTTTTTGTCCTTCACTGATGTATAAGGTTCCATGTAACCAGAAATTGTGGAGAGAACCACACCAAATAAATGGTTGGTTAAGGATGTGATTTGAGATTCAGGTTTGAAGGAATCATGTGTTCACTGTTCGAGTACGTTATCCCTGGTAGAGAGACATGGCATGTGTTTAGTTGGTCGAGTAAACGAAAGCATAAAGTGGGGTTTGGTTGTTTCGTTGTGGGATAATATCTTCAGAAATGGTGGTATGGATGAATTTGTGTGTTTTCATCTGTGTGATACTGGGTTTGTCACTATTAGAGTTGGGTGAACTGGAAAATGAAACAAAGTAATTTGGGTCATGAGCCACACGAAGGATTGGGTTGATGAGGTGTTGATTGGTCACTCCAGGAAGATGTGATGTTATGTGTTATTTTACTTGTGTTCTGGGTTAGGTATTGTAACATATTTTCCCCTTGGAAGTTCTTGTGGTGATAAGGGATAAAGTGGATGAATCCTTGAGGAGTGTTCAACTCGTTCTGTGGTTGTAGTTTGGATGGATTATGGGGAAAGTATGTTCCCCTAATCGACGTTCGGTGGCCTTAGGATGATCCAATTAGAACATCTAATGTGCATGAATAAAAATACATATTGTAATGACCTTCAGTTACATGATCATAGTGATTCTAGGAAGAGAGGCTTGAGGACATGCCAGAATAAGGTGCGGATGTTGTAAGGTTCCAAATATTCTTAAAGAAAGTTTATTTTAAGTGTTGGATTGGATCTCTCATTAGTTTCTAGATATGTGACTCCCAAGATCAGGTGGGAGGTCGGGGGAGCCTGGGGGCCCAGGGAGATATGGGAAGAGGAATCAGGACAATTAGTCTAAGGAATATGGTATGTGCACAATTAGGGGAAACCGTGTAGGAAAATAGTGCAGACTAGCTACCCTAAGATAGTAGCATTCACACGGTATGTGAATGGTTTGGGAAAACTGTGCAACATCCCTAGGAAACAGTGTGTGATGGCCTCTCATGGACATTAGATTTTTCATGGTTTGTGCACGGTTTGGAAAACCATGTGGGTAAACCGTGCAACACAAAAAAGTTATAAAAATTACAAAAATGCAACATCATTATTTTAAGACCCAACTCGGGTTTTCCCTCTCCTTCCCCATTGTAACCCTAGGAACATACTATAGGGACCAATAGATCCCAAGGAATGATATCCTTTGATTCATTGCCGTTTGGAGTGCAATTGGAAGAGAATCTAAGATCTGGGTGAGTCTAATCTCCTCCTCCTCTCTCATTTTCAGTTTCGGTATTGTATTTTGTGCGATATCCATCCAAAGATCTCAACACCTTTATTTTTCTGTGAGATCTACATTAAGTCTTCAATGGTGTGTTGTATTGGGATCTAAGAACTTTATTGGGTGGGATTTCATCAACGGATCTGAGGTATGTGTTCTAAAAAATATCCTATAGTTTTCCACTAGATTTTTGAAAGTGTGTTGGGGGTTTTCCCCTCTCACGTTCTATATTGGTTATCATGGGTATTAATTGTTTAATTAGGTGTCTAAATGATTCTGTGGAACCCTCACGATCCTCGTGGGATTCATGGAGGAGGACCTGACCATTTTATGGCCACCCATGGGGTCTTTCGGAAAACATGAACCGAGAGTGTGGTGGGGTTAATTAGAGGGTTTCTGATTATTAAGGTGGAACCCATGTATAATATGTTTTAATGATATATTAAGTCAAAAATGAAATAATGAATAATGTTTCTTGGGAAATAAGGCTTATGGAATTTTTGGAATGATATGAAAATGGGTAATTGGTTGAAAGAGATTATGTCGATTGTTTAATGATCTTGGCTTGAAATGAAAAAGGGAATTAGTGAATATTTAATGGTGAACATGTAATGGGGTAATGGAATGGGAATTGGGAATATGTTATCAAGATTTAACAATGGAATAGATAGAATTGTGGAAAGGGTAAATATGTGAGGATTATGTAGTGCACCTAAATGATTGAATTCAATAAAGATGTTGTGTTATGTGATATGAGAATTGTACTTGAAATACATGACTGGGTGAATGATTGGGTAATGATAAATGGGATAAATGGGTCAATGAATGGTCATTGATGAATTTGGATAATGGAATATGTGTTGTGGAATACACATAATGGGTTAAGGCATGTGAATGAGAATTCAACTAAATGGATGTGAATTGTAATTAGGAAGGTTGTAAATGTTTTAAGACATAGTATTGTTTCCCTTGTTATTTTCTATGCATTGTGAATGATGATTTTGAATGGAATTGGTTATGTTATATTGTGTTATAGAATGGATATTGTTATTGATAAATAATCATGTGCACATTTCTTGGTAGAGTGGGGTATTGACATGAGGTTAAATGCCCAAAGGTCATGTAAGATATAGGATATAAACTCCACCAAAAAATTCACGGGTTAGGTAAGAGGACAAAAGATCTATTCCCCTAATAGTTTCAATCCACTCGGACTGAGGCTTCGATGTGAGGATGATTTATTAATGTCATTATACTCAGACTGAGGCTTCCGGGTGAAAAAATATGTTGATATGATATATGTATCCCTAGTGAATTAGGGACATTAATTATTTCCCATATGCTTTGTGGTGGATTTTCATATACCCCAGTGTAGAGGATAATTACCCCCACCCATGGAACATGTGATCAATGTGGATTATGTAATGATGATGGTATAAGTGAGAGATTTTGGATAAATGTTAGTGATGAATTTAAACGAACCATGTTAACTTATGGAACCCAAAGTGTTCCTTGATTAGTTAATATTTATTATTTACTACAATGAACTATCTATTCGAGAGGATATTTAGTAGACACCTTTGGTGGTGGAAACAGAGTTTGGTACTCACACCCGGCTCGGGCCATTGTTGGGTACTAGAGCAGATATCTGGGTTGCAGGTCAGGATGAGGTAAATGACCTTACTCTATGATATTGACTTGGGATTGATATGTACATGAATAAGGATACAGACATAGAGTCAGTACCCACATTTATTTTTGTGGTTTTATATTATTTTGGGTTTCATTCACATTGGACTACTAGCATGACATGTAACTATTGAATTTTATTTGTGGTTGTACCGTGTTTTTGAAAATTTTGGTAATTCTTGTTTATTGGTTGTTTATTATTGTTTCAGTTATTTTAATTGTGATATGGTGTGGATTAATCTAGTGAAGAGGGTACAATCTCCTCATGTGGATCATTAGACCCTCTCCGCTTGTAGTAAACCTCTTGCATATGGGGAGGTGCGCTTGAGGTCATGTGAATACCCTGTATAGAGAACTGGTTTAGTGGCATCCAGTTTGGGGACATCACCAATGTAATGGTTATGAAATTTTTTCCATGCATTCCTTATATGTGTTAATGACTAAATTTATATAAAAACACATATGTATCGATAATAAAGGTTTAGGTCCTATATCAATCTAATTTTCATTATTTTATTCATATATGTTAGGAAATAGGTTGTCAGATATATAGTGTTTTTTTGTAGAGGAATAATCATGAAGGGATTCTCATATTTTCCGGCATGAAAATGTAGAGTTTGGGGACATTTATGTTGGAATAATCTGATTTATCACAAAGGTTTAACAATTCTTATAGTTTTTCTGTATTTCAAATAATTTTATAATATTATGAAAAACATTCTGTATACCCTTCATTTTCATGAAATGTTATGTTTTCTAGAATGCAACTTATTTTAAATTTATTCGAAACATTTATTTCTTTCAACTATGTTTATGATTATTGATCTGTATTTTCTGACAAGTCATGTATGTAGTAAAAACACAAAAAAATTATATTTTTTTTATATATTTTTAATATTTATGATTAATTTTATGTTTTCTATGATTTCTTAGTGAAATATATATGTCCTCCCTATGTTATCCTTCATGATTAATATCTGAAAAAATGTGATATGTTTTCCCCTTCTGGAGAAAAAAAGGTCAACCTTTTCATACTATTTTCTTACTTAGGCTATGAATATGATAATATCATGAGAGATGTAAAGAGTAGATATTAAAGAAAAAAATTATAGGGAAATATTTTAATCTTCAATAAAATAATATTTTTATAAATCTAATCTTTTAGAAACTAAACCATTAGGGACTCGAGATATAAAACTATTTATGATATGTATTATTTAATTTAAAATAATAATTTATTACATATTCCATATTAATTTTTGGTGACTATTGATTATATCATATAATGGATTAGTTATTTTTTTATGTAATTGTATTTTACATTGGATTCTATTTCTAAAACTATAGTGAAAACCTAAGAAATTTGTCTTTGTATAGGATGATAAGTTAAAAAATTGGAAATTTTTTTACTATATGGTTTTCCCTAAAAATAAATACTCGTATGGGTAATAAAAATTTATATATAATCTATTATAGATTTTACTGGGTATAATAATACGAAAAAGGGTGAATAGGGTTTTAAATTGATGTAAACCATGTGCGAAGAAAGGTCGAACTACTATCATAATTTGAAAATCCATGGGGATATATTGTAGTCAATAACATTCTATTTATGAAAAACTATAAAACATTTATTTCATAATTAAATAATAATATTATATTATAAAATTCTATAGAATATAATATAAAGTAACCATGGTAGAAGAAAGGGTGTTTAATGATCAACCAAGTATGAAATTGCTAAAATTAAAATATTATATGTGGAAATGATGGCCATATTAGAGAATATTTCATAGGTTAGGATTAAATATTAATATACTATGATTACTTACAATATTATTTAAAATATTTTGGATTTATTTTTTTAATATATTGTTAAGATATTAATAGAGAGAATTGTGTGTATCGAAAAAAACTATGTCTCATAACTAGATATTATAGTAGACATAAATCATTTAAATTATTAGAATTTTTTAATATAATATAAATAGTTAGTTTTGTAGTCTTAAATATTGTAGTGAGGATGAAACCAATGTAGAAATTAATTTTTTATGATATTATATATTTCCATTAGTGAGTGATGTTTACCAAAGGAATTCATGTTTATTTTATATATAATGTCGGAAAAGTGAATTATACGAGTATTGTTCTTTCATAGATATTAATTAATTTCCTTGAGTTATAAATTAAATAAATTTAATAATATTGAAAAAAAAATTTAGGAAATGGTAACATATTTTCAGATAACTATTGATGAGAACATTATTGTGGAATTGAAAATATTTATGATTATAGTTTCTGGAAGATTAAATTATAATAAGATGATTGATTTTGGAAAATAATTATAGATGATATTGGTATCCTCTAGATTGATAATTTATTCACATTTTTTATTGAATAATATAATTTTTTTGGATTATTTAGAATACTGTGTTATACTATGAACCGGTGGTTGAATATAGTGTTAATTTTAATTTACAATATTATTTCAATAAAGTTTATTATCTTAAATATTAAAATAATTTTTCCAATTTTGAACTACATACAATATATTATTAGTTTATAAACAATTAACATTGTTTGAAAAAAATAGTTTTTTATCATATTTGTTATAGTAAGGTAGATATCATATGGAAAGTTATATCTGAACTAAAAATTCTTTTTTGAATACCCTTCCATACAATCATTAGTGGGAAATAATTAAATTTCATGAATGAAATTTATTTATGGTAGGTTCAATGTAATGTCTCAAGATTTTGTATCATTGTTATTAATATCATTGTAAATTGATTATGTCATACACAACACCCAATAACCAAAACACTAAACTAAAATGAACCAATATATATTAAAACACCATTTGTAATATAATCATTCAAGTATGAAGTCATAATAATCAATTAAAATAAATAAATATTACTAGTATAATTTGATGAATATTTTAAAAATGAAACGTATCGAAGACACATTTAAATATGGGTGTTTTATTTTTCTTAATATATTTAATTAATCAAAAATAAATCTTCATCATGCTTTGAAACATTTGTATATACACACTAAAATATCAATTTTAAATTATATATATATAACATGAATTTTTAAAAATAAAATACTAAATATATAAATGAGTAAGAAATTTATGAATCCCTCTTATTATAAAAAATATGAAATTTTTATTTGAATTTATAATATTTAGATAACATTTTTTTACGAAACCTAGTTTGATATCAATGAACTCACGTTATATTATATAAAAAATACACTTTAATTAATAATTAATTTATTATGTAAAATTAATTTTCATTAAATTACTAAATTGTATAAAATAATTCATTTAATATTTTTATTTAATAGGATAAAATTTTTATATAGTGATCAATTTATTTTTGGGCATAATGAATAAGTTGTTCATGGTACAAACTTTTCACCACGGTAAAAGCAAAAATGGTAAATGTATAAAAAGTATTTTAAAATATCCAAAACATGTTTAAAACAAATGTAATAATATTATAATGAGGATTAATTGACCATATCTCTCATACAATACGTTATTTTATATTTTTACCCACTATTTCATTATATTGTCTTCCTATTATGGTAATGATTTGGAAATTTAATAAAATTATGTCCCCTTTCTATTATAAATTGGAAACCCCACTCCATATATCCCAAAACAATAACAATACATAGGTTGAAGAAAAAATACTTCCAAATATACGAACCCTCAATTTGGAATTCCATTTCGCATAGGTGATATCCCAAAAAGTGAGGTATAATATTATATCCTATCACTCTCAATTCTATTAATTTATTATATTTCCTTCATAATAAATTTTATTTCCCCATCATAGATTAAGATATTCAGCATTATTATTATAATATTATGTTATTATTATATGTAAACTATATTTAACCACTTTCAAATTTTCCATTAATAAAATTGAAAATTTGAATGTTATGTTATGCAAACTAACCCCTCAACAATTAAACTCATTTTTTCTCCATGACCACCTTATATTGAATGACATAATATGTAATTTACCATATTATTATGTAACTTATTAATTATTCTACTTGAAAATTTGAAAAATAAATTACTCTTTCTGTCTATTCTATGAAAGAATATGTAATTAACAATGTATAAGAATAGACATAAACCTCCATGTAATGATTAATTTTTGTTTCCATTTCAATATCACCTAACAAAGAAATTTATTTGAATTTTTTCATATGATTTGAATGTTTTACATAATATCATTATAGTTTATTATGGAAAAAGGGAAGCTATTAACGATGCTTTAAAAATTATGTTTTTTGAAAATTCTTTTATTTAAAGAATACATATTAATTAGAGAATAATTAATTATAATTAAGTAGTATTTTTCATATTCATTATTTGTTTTTGATATAATTTCCAAATAATCATATCACAAAAATAAATTTTATAATATATTGTTACTCAACATGAATAATGATATTATAACTAAATAAGCTAAAAATCATCAATTACCAGGGCACGTTCATGATTGGGACTATAAGACCAACATCATAACCAAAATGATGAAATTATATAATTTATGAATATTAAAATATAATTAAAAAATATGATATATTTAAATATATAATAATTTGTTTAGTTTTGGAGAGGATATACTAGTATTTAACTCATTAATTATGTAAATATCTTTCGTAGGTTAAAAATATATGAAAAACTTTCACTATATATTACAAACACTAGGATAAAGATTAATTTACTCATGGATGGAAATTTATCTGTAATAAACCCTTATAATTCATTCATAAGAATACTTTTACTCAAATAATAATGATAAACTCGTGATGAAATTGTTGTTTTAAAACAACCCTTATGAAATAAATTTAAAAAACAAAAGTATAAAAACAAGATATGTGAATATTAGTAAAATCTAACTAACCTACAAGTAGATAATGATATAAATTGAAATTATAAATTGTTTGTGGAATGAATTTTGTTTTTCAATACAAAATTAAGATATTTTTTATATTACATGATTTTATTGTACATTCAATTGAATGATAATAATCATAAGGGGTTTTCACGACTCAAATCAGTTACATGGTGATAATAAATTTTCATCATCTATTATTACTCATTATTTATATACTAAATAATTTGTGGATGTTAAAATATATTTCCACCTTATTTTATAAGGATATAATGATTTAAAAAAAATCATCCACATTGATTCTTTGTTTGTTCGTTAAATTTTTATAGAATAATTCTAATTTCTATTAATGTATTTTTTTCCACATCCATGCTTTTACACAACCCCAATGATCTATTATACTATTGGATAGAGAAATATGGTTTATTTTAAATGATTTTCACAATTCAATTAACCCCTTGTTATAAGGACAATTTATACTATTTTAGACGATGTGGTTTTTCAAAGAAAGGTATTTATTTTTTTAAAAGTGTTTTTCCTCATTTGAGAATATGTTTTTATCTTCCAAAAGTAAAATATTTTTAATAATTATTATATATTTTTATTGGTAATTTATATGAAACTCTTTAAAATACGTTTTTCTAAATTTGTCTCATTACGTTATAATTTTTTACATTAATTTTTTACTTCACCTTTTTAGTTGTTATTTAGTGATTTTGTGAAATAATTTATATTTTGAAATTCTATTTTTCCTCTAAGGGTTATCTATCCTAAATCAATTACTTAGTCATCCACTATATTTTTTTATTCATTTTTTTGTAAACTGTGTTTTCTCAAACCCTTTTGTCACTTTCATCACAATTGTGTGTTGTTTTTGAATTCTTGAAAAACACATTATTTTTCCCATGGGTTATTTAAGACACATTTATGAATGATTTTAACTAGCACACATTTGTGGATGATGGATATTTATGGTTTATAACTCATTATAATTTGTTAGATTAATCATATATCTTGTGTGATAGAAAGGCATAAGCATAATGATCCTTTTCACAAATGAATTCCCATGATGGTATATATCATGTTTTCACACATATACAAATTGAGTTGTAAACATTTGTTAATCAGTAATAGGTTTTATAAAAAATAACATCCCTCTTATAATGGTTGTTCAAAATTTCTATGTTGTTTATCAAGGTATGAAAAAATTTCATGATTCGTTTATTTTCAATGAAATATATTTTTTGCGGATTAATCATTAATTTTTATGTGTTCATCAATTTCATATTTGTGTCACATGTTTTTTATTATTGATTTATTTTTTTTAATTCTCAATTTCTTCAAATCCACAATGATCTAGTAATAATATTATAAATCACTACAATTTTTTATTAATCTCATTTATATACTCATGTTCTCTTATTAAAATATTTATGCCATTATAATATTCTCTCTCATTTTTACTAAATAACTAATTATGATGCGTTTCACCCTTTTTGATCATCTGATCTCACCAAATTCCCATGGATTGATTTCCATGGTTATGATGATTCTTATATCATGTGATATTTATTAAAACCATATATAAATTAACTATTATAAAGAGATGATACCAAGTAATATGAAATAAAATTTTTATATACCAAATTATTATGTTACAGTTCAATTCGTTCAATGGGTCATGATACTATAAATTTTATATACAATTTCAATCATGATATTGTCATATATCAATAACATATTTTTAATATATCGATATAACCTCACTACATTAATTCTAAAATAAATGAATATGAAAAATGCTAATGAAAACACTTATTTAGATCCTTCCTAGATATAAATTTTGAGACATATAATCTAACACTAATATCATAATCTTCACGAAGAACATATAATTTAATCATTTTTATTGAAAATAACCTATCCATACGTCTACAATAGTAATTTTATCACATTTAAAATGAAATATTTACTCCCATAATACTAAACCAATAATGATATATGGTTATAACTCCACAATTAATACTAGTAAAAATAGTCATATCAATTTTGGATATGAAAATATTTTAGTATAAGAACATCAAAATAAGAAAATTATATAATAGGTAGATCAAAATTCTTAAATTTCATCCCTAATAAAACATTTAATGATGTGATAAAAAACATATTACTGACTATTTACTTTAATGAGGTTTTAAACAAATAAATTGGATGTGACAACTTGAATTTTTTCAATCCATGAGAAGATAATGTTTTCAAATTCTAATATTATATTCTAATAATTATTAATTATTAGATATTTCGTTGTCATTTTAATGTTGATAAGTTTTTAGTTATTTTTATTGTAGTGGTTAATAAAGGGATGTGTTGTGTAGTTTCAGGAATGTAGAATCATGTCACGACCCATCCCCCAGGGCCCGTGCTGTGACTACCCCAAGCCTGTCTTCCATAGGTCAGGGGATGGTGACTAGCACCAAAGGTGTAATTCCAAAATACTGGGAAGGAATTTTCTTTAAAACCTATAAACACACACAAAAAATATGATCACGAGTAAACTGATTAATTGAAAAGTGAGTACAGTATGAAAAATGGGCCAGAATACAAGCCCAACTGGAAAGTACAAGAAACTGAATGTACAAGTACAACTGAGGAAATAGGAAAAATAGCCACTAGGTCATCCTATGAGTTTCCTACCTGAAAGGTAGGTACAGATCTCCTCCTCAGCACTCCACGTCTGTCTGTCTCCTCTTTGTGATAACACGTCGTAAAGTCCACCTCCGGGTACCGTCCAGTCCTGGTACTCTCAGCCTTAGTCAGCGTTGTCCGTCTTCTGCATCCAACACAATGAGGTGCGGGCATAGCCCGTGCAGGGGTGAGTATAATGATATGTAGTAGGGACCCCCAAACCATCAAGGTCTCACTAAATATAACTGGGATAAACAACAAAGTATGAAATCAATAGATAACCCAACCTACGTATATTCCCATACATATAACTATGTTATCAAGTAATCCATCTTAATCTTGAAGAAAATACAAAATTTACTGACTCAGCTCAACCAAGATTTTATTAACATTATCAAAACCACAGCTTCTAGAGAACTCCTCCTCTTTCAAGTAATGTGGGCCTTCCATGACACCAAGGCGCTTCCGACTAAACTTGTACGGCTGAGGTACTCCACCTTTCAAGTATCGTGGGTATGCTCCATCACGAAGGTGCTCCCAGCCATGGTTCTACCACCAAAACTAGGTGCTCCACGTAATAGACTGCAGAGGTACTCCTTTTGTCGAGTATCGCGGGTCTACTGACACAACTAGGCGCTCCTTCGTCCTAGGTCTGCCGCCACAACCAGGAGCTCCCCATTGGGCTACTCGAGTAACTCTGATTCAATCGGTCAACAATAGTCAAGTCTCAGCCTGCCACTAGGTCTCTACACTCTATCTGCTCCTCTCCGGAAGGATCCTCTCCATGAGCTACTGGTTGATACTCCAACTATCACTAAGTTCCACGAATAAGAATCTCAATGTTCGGACACATCATATGGGTCACAAAGCAACTGATGGTGAGTCAATCAGATGCCCCGTCTATGAGTTATTAGCCTTTTAGCCCCGAGGGCCCAGTTGGATTTGTGCACGATCCAACATGACCATATCTCAAATCTACCACAAATACAGTGTAATATACTCAAAGGGACTACGACCCTCCAATATTACCAGCACCGCAGACGGTTTTTCAAACGGATTCCCGGTGCCAATGATTTGGCCAAAGAAGGTAAAGGGTCGTAGTGGGCCTGGGTCCGATCTGAACCGGTCGGACAGAATCGGCCCGTTATGTTCGGCCCGACCCGCTGGGACCTGCCCAGTAGGTCGTGAGAGCACTGACCCATCACGAGGGCGCAGACCGGCTGTGGGTCAGCGCGAGGGTGGTTCGGCCCGGAGGGGGCCGCGTGGGCGGTTCGGCTCGGAGGGCGCCGTGAAGGTGTGGCTCGGTCCGGGGCCGGGGTGGTATGGCTGGGGCCGGGAGTACAGCTCGGCCAGGACACCACAAGGGCGTGGCATATTTGGCCAGGGGCAGCATGGCCGGGGTGCGGGGGCCAGACCGGCGAGGGATGCATGGCCGGCGAGGCGGCGCTGCCGGGGTGTGGCGCGGACGGGGCACGGTGCGGCCGAAGTGCAGCGCGGCCTAGGCACAGCGCGGCCGAGGCATGACACGACTCAGGCCAGTTTAGCCAGCGGGCTGTGCAGTTCGGCTCTGGGCGGCGGAGCCGGTTGGCCGAGGCACTAGAGAATCACGGGGGCAGCGTGGGTCTCGGAGGCAGCGGGTAGCGCAACCATTTCCTTCGTCGTCTTCTTCACCTTTGACATTTCATTCCTCCATTTCGATGAAAACCACAAAGGAGAACAGCGGAGGGGTCAGACCACGTTGGATTGGTCCGCACCATCCACATTTTGGGTAATAAAAATTGGCCCACAATAATGACGCAAATAATGAGAACAAAACATATCATAAAAACATCAATTCCCATAATCCCTCATTAACAATATACTCCTAACCCACAAGGAAAAACATCAGCATATCAACTTGATAATAAGTTGGTCCGTGTTCTTTGTTTCCGAAGAAAAGAAACAAGGGAATAATTTTTTACTTAAATTATAATCCCTACCTTTTTTCGTTGTTCGTTGACGTAGTCGAGGGAAAGAAGATAGAGTTGTCATCGTTCGTCGCGTCCTCCACACTCTTCCAATCCCGAGTTTGTGTGTCGGTTTGTTGATGATGATATGGAGGGAGGGTCGGTCATCGAAGACATCATACGTCGGTTGCTTCCACAAGGTTCTTCCAAGGAAGATTTTGAAGATGCTCCTTTTCAGAGTTCTTTGTTGGAAGAACATGTTCTTCATTCTTCATTAGAGAAACTAGTTCTTCGTTGGAGAGTTTTCTCCCAAATCTCTAATCCCCCTATTCCAACCTTTTTCCAACAAAAGAATAGTTATCCCCTCTATATAATAGATTATATATTATTTATATTTATGTGATTAAAATTCGAATTGGGTGAATTAATTAAGTTGGATTTAGTTAATTAATTCATGAGGTTGGAACAATTAAAAGAGAGGAAGGGTTGACACCATTAAAAGAGGGGGTTGGAGAGACTCTCCCTCATTAATGAGGGGAGTTGAGAGGTTTTCCTCTCCCACCATTAATAAAGAGGTTTAGTCTTGGGGGATCCCCACATCGTAACCTCTTGTGGGAGGTTATGTTCGGGTGGGACCCACCACCACAACCTCTCACGGGAGGTTAAGGTGTGGTGGTCCCCACCCCCAACATCCACTTGGGTGGTTATAATAGATAAAAATAAAATAAAACATGCATTTATTTTATTTTATTATTCCCACGAAAAACCAAAAAACTATCTTCCACCCTCGACTAACTGCCATCGAGGTGAAAGTCTTTTTAAGCGAATATCGGCGTTGCGAGTTCAACGGTGCTCTCAGATATCATATTCGAGCACCGGTTCAAATGTTATAAAATCCCACTCGTACGTTTATTTATCATACCTAAAATAACATCAGAAATTGATTCCAGACACTCCGGGCCTCAGAATCACGCATCGTAAAGGACTCATAAAATTTCCATTTATATAATGAAATTACATGGAAAATTTGGTTCATTACATTCTCCCCACCACAAGTCTCTACATCCCCATAAGCCATAACACATTACTTAGGGAACAAGTGGTGGTACAGAGCATGCATCTGAGCCTCCAACTCCAAGATGCTCTCTTGGAGGTTCTCGTGCTGCCATTAAATGCACACCAAAGGTATCAACCATCACGAAGGACCCACTCCTGTCAATACTAAATCTCTACTGGAACCTCTGTAAATGTCTCCCCATTATCGACGTCCAAATCGCCATGGTTGATGATGTGAGAAGGGTCGTGCACTTATCTCGTCAGCTGGGATACATTGAAGACGTCATTCACCTGATGCAACTGAGGTGGAAGAGCTAAGAGGTTAGCCACCTCGCCAACTCTACTGATGACCTGAAAATATCCAATGAATTTCGGAGATAACTTTCCTCCTCAGCCAAATGTCCATAGACGTCATCTAGGATAGACCTGTAGAAATATTATGTCTCCATCCTCGAACTCCATGGGTCTATGTCTTCTATCCGCATACAAATTCTATCTTCTCTGTGTAGACTTCATCTGGTCCTTGATGATCTAAACCATCTTCGTGGTAGCCCATACCATATCTGATCTCACTAGTGCTAACTCCCCTAGGTCAGTCCAGCACAAAGGTGATATGCAAGGTTTCATGTACAATGCCTCAAATTCTTCCATCCCTATGGTGGAGTGATAATTGTTGTTGTATGAAAACTCCACTAATGGTAAGTGGTCCTCCCAGCTACTACCGAAGTCGAGGACACAAAAACGTAGCATGTCCTTGATCATCTGAATGGTTCATTCAGTCTAACCATATGTCTGAGGATGGAACGCGGTGCTCAAACAAAGCAGTGTTCTGAAGGCTTCCTGCAACCCCTTCCATAGCCAGGATGTAAAGTGTGTGTCACGGTAGGAGACAATTGTCGAAGGTACTCCATTTATCCACACAATCTCTTACATGTAGAGGCATCCCATGCTCTCTACTGAACCCTACACTCTGATCAATAGGATGTGGGCCGACTTGGTGAGTCATTAAATGATCACCCAGATTGAGTCGTGACCCCTTGTTGTACGTGGATGTCATATCACGAAGTCCATGTATATCCCATCCCACTTCCACTCTCAGACCTCAAAAGGATGCACCAATCCTGCTGGTATGTGGTTATCTGGCTTCAGTTGCTGACAAGTGAGGCATCAAAATACAATCTCTACAACTTCTTTCGTCATTCCTGGCCACCAGTGCTATCTTCAGAGGTCCTGGTACATCATCTCCACTTCTCGATGTACTGCTAAAAGGGATCTGTTGAACTCCCTCATCACTTCTCATGATATTACATGGTTACCATAGTATGTCCTCTAAAGAGGATGATGTTCTCCCCACCATCATAAAATCCATCAGGTGCCTGCCCTAGGGATGTCTGAGCATGTTGTGTCTCATAGTCAGAGTCCCCACACTGCACCTCTCAGAATCACTGATGAAGTGGGGGAGTAACTATAAGATACTGAAGAATTTTTTCTCCCTCTCTATCCACAAGGGATATATATAGAGCAACGAGTTACTCTGTTGCCTCACCAAGAAGCTATATACCAGATATCTTGTTGTGTTCATTTACAACAACGTTCCCCTTATAAGGATTATAGATTATCTCGAAGTCATAGTCCTTGAGAAACTCAATCCAAAATCAGTGTCTCAGGTTTAGGTCTTTCTGAGAGCAGATATACCGGAGACTCTTGTGATCTGAGTACACGGTAAATCGTTCGCCCATCAGATATTGTCGCCAAATCTTCATGGCTAAAACCACTGCTGTTAACTCTAGGTCATGGTTGCATCGATCTTCTCATGTTGTCTTAGTTGACGAGAGATATATGTGATCACTTCTCACTCCTGCATTAGTATACATCTGATTCTGGTCCTTGATGGGTCGTAGTAGACTACGTAACCTATGCCTTCCTCTGGAAGACTCATGATAGGCGCACTAGTCAGGCTTTGCCTCATCTCTTAAAATCTCTTCTGGTATCTTTCCAACCACACAAAGGGTTTCCCCTTCTTCATCAATCCTGATAGCGGTGCAACAACTCTGGAGAAGTTTGGCACAGACCTCTGGTAATGACCAGCCAAACCCCGTAAATTTCGTACCTCTATCACACACCTTGGTTTCTCCTAAGAATGTTCCACCTCAATCATCACTAGATCCACTACAACTCCATACTCTGATATGACATGTCCTAGAAAGTGAACCTCTCGGATCTAGAACTAGCACTTTGAATGCTTACCACAAAGCTGGTGCTCTCAGAGTGTTTCAAGTACTACCTGCAAGTGATAGGCATGCTCCTCATCATTAGTCGAGTATATCAGAATGTTGTCGTTGAATACAACAACAATGCAATCCAGGTATGGATGAAAGATCCTGTTAGTGAGTCCCATGAACACTGTTGGAGTGTTGGTTATGCCAAATGGAATAACCAAGATCTCGTAGTGGTCATACCGACAACTGAAGGCATTCTTCTGAAAATCCTCATCTCGAACTCTGAGCTGGTGATAGCCTGATCTAAGGTCTATCTATGAGAACCACTGTTCTCCCTTAAATAGATCAAAGATGTCATCAATCCTTGAGAGTGGGTACTTGTTCTTCACGGTCACCTAGTTTAGGCATCGATAGTCTAAACAAAGCCTCAAGCCCCCTTCCACCTTGTTGGCAAATAGAATCAGGGCTTCCCATGGGGTAACCCTAGGCCGAATGAATCCCTTCCCATGTAATTCCTCTAGCTGTACCCGCAGCTCGTGAGGCTCCGCAGGAGCCATCTGATATGATGGTGTAGATATCGGTGTCATCCCAGGGTATAAGTTAATGTAAAATCCCACTTCTCTACGATGAGGTATACCTATAACATCATCTGGGAAAACATCTGTGTGATAGTCCACCACTGCAGGATAGCTCGAACTCTCCTCATCAACTTCTCTGAGTGTAAGGGCATCCAACTGATGCGTGGTCGGTTGCATTCTACTATAGGAAAGTACATCATACGCTGCAAAGGCTCCCTTCTCACCAGTGAAGGTAAACCTTGTCCCATCATTACGAACACATTGCACATTGCACCTAATACAGTCAATCTGAGCATGAACTGTAGATAACTAGTCCATACCCAAGATGACGTTGTAAGGCCACGACGTCGCTACTAGGAGATCCCAGCCGAAGCTCTCACCTCCTAGAGTAATCTCACACTGCCATCACTAGTGCGTAATCGTCAAGTCTGCTCCCATAGGATTCTCTAGCCATAAGGATCGAGCCAGCGACTCTGTCAAAATCTCTGAGCTCTGAACGATGGTAGTCGAAATGAAAGTGTTACTGGCTCCTATGTCTATAAGAACTGCAGCTAAGGTGTAATAGACATAGATTGTACATCGTATCATATCTGGAGCACCATGATCATATGCCTCAGCTGTCTGGAGATGAGCTCTCCCCTGTCCACCGGCTCCCTCAAGTTGGGGTGAACCACCTGGGGGTGTTGGTGGTAACACCTCAAAACGTCTCCCACGACTAGCTGCACCACCAGCTCCTCTTCCACGTCTTCCTGATCCCTATAGAACGCCTCAATCGAATATATTTCTATGCCTAGGTGGTCCTTTGACCATCTACTGATCATCCAAATGGAGGGTCAGACAGTCACGAGCCATGTGACCCTGCTCGCTGCATGTGAAACACTGCCCTCTCCTGGAAGGTCTGCCTCCACTTCGGGTTCCACGCACAAATGATCCTGATTCATGTGTTCATCCACCAGTAGGTCTCGTCCTCTTGGTCCCCTACGACATCTGTCTACTGATAGATATAGAAGACTCCTCTACGTGTCGACTAGTGGTAGATCTCGTGGCTGGAGACTGCTCAGCAAGGAAACTATATTGTAGGAGGGCTCTCTCTAACATCCATGCATGCGTCGGGATACTGAGTGAGATCACCGAAGCTCTGATCCCCCGCCTAACTCCCTGCTCAATGGTATGGGAACCGAAGATAGGATCTCGTACCATATCGGTGGAGTAGCATGAGAGGTCTATGAACCACGTTGAGTACTGAGCAACAGTCATGCTTCCCTACTGCTGATGAAGTAGCTCGTGTATACACACTACGCAAAGAGTCGCTTTGACAAACCCTACCCGAAACGGGCTATCGAAGTCTACCCAGATAAGTTTCATCTCATCATGAACATGGAGCATCAAGCTCCACATTCTGCCCGATTCTTCTTATAGAATACTGGCAGTAAGAATCACCATATGGTCGGCTAGTGTCCCTACCAGCCTGAAAACTATCACAACAACCTCCAGCCAATCCTCAGCCGCATGTGGGTCCATCTCTCCCCTGATCCTGGGTGGTCTCTTGTGCTAGAACTGCTGAAACATGCACAAGAGGCATGGATCGTCTGCTGCTAGGGCTGGTGGCATTGGTGGGCCAATGGGGACTGATACCACCGATGCCTCCACTGGAAAAGGGCCCTTCACCGAGGCCTCATCTCTTGGTAGGTTATATGTGGGTACAACTCTCGGGACTCTAGCTGGTCATCTACTGGGAGGCATACTGAAAGAAACAGATGTGATACAGTAAAAATATTATACCTGGTGAGCTGACCTAGTTGAGCTGACATAAAGAAAACTTTTTAAAACACACATGCAATCATTGTTTTCATGCACTGAGTTGGAAATCAAGAGTCAGGGTCCTAGTTTATGGATATGTCGGCTGCTACACCCACACTAGACTCCCGGAACATAGAACCACACTCACTACTCTTAGCATTTTTTTTTGTCATAGAAAAGAAATATCAGATTCCTAAGTTCTATGGTAGAACTAACACCTCTGATACCAATTTATCACGACCCGTCCCCCAGGGCATCTGCCATGATTACCCCAATCCCACCATCCACAGGTCAGGGGCTTGCGACTGGAACCAAAGGCATAATTCCATAAAACTGGGAAGGAATTGTATTTTCTATCTGTAATCACACACAATAGATACTATAATTGGTAAACTGAATAACTGAGAAGTGAGTAAATTAAGTAAAAAGGGTCCAGAATAAAAGCTCAATAGGAAAGTACAAGAAACTTAAAGTACAAGTATAACTGAGGAAATAGGAAAAACAGCCAATGGTTCATCCTTCGAGGATCCTACCTCATGGGTAGGTACAGATAACCTCCCTAGCACTCCATGTCCATTTTTCACCTCATTTTAAAACACTCTGTAAAGTCCACCTTTTGGTACCGTCTATTCTTGGTACTCTCAGCCTCAGTTAGCGTTGTCTGTCATCTGCATCCAACACAAGAGGTGGGGGCATATCTTGCACAGGGGTGAGTATAACGATACACAGTAGGGACCCTGAGACCCTCAAGGTCTCACAAAATCCAAAAAGGATAAACCACAATGTATGAAAGAAAAAGATAACCCCACCTAGGTATATGCCCAAATATACCAAAGTTATAAAGTAATCCAACTCAATTATGAGAAAAACAAAAATGTTACTGACTCAGCTCATCCAGGATTTTATTCACATTATCAAAACCATGACTATTGGATTACTCCTCCTCTGTCGAGTATAGTGGGCCTGCTGCGACACCAAGGCACTTCGCACTAACCTTGGACTGCTGAGGTACTCTTCCTATCGAGTATGGTGGGTCTGTTTCGTCACCAAGGTGCTCCCCATAGTGGGTCTACCGCCAGAACTAGGCGCTCCTCGTATTAGCATCCAGAGGTACTCCTCCTTTCCAGTATCATTGGTCTTCCACCAAAACTAGGCACTCCTCCACCGTGGTTCTGCCACACAACCAAGGGATCCCCACTGGGCTAGTCGAGTCACTCCGACTCAATCGGTCGGCAGTCGTCAAGTCTCCACTAGCTACTAGGTCTTCGCACTCTGTCCGCTCGTCTCTGTAATGATCCACACCTCGAGCTACTAGTCGATACTACAACTATCACAAAGTACCACAATGAAGTATCTCAACGTTCTTCCAAGTCATGGGGGTCTCGACACAATTGACGACGCGTCAATCGGACGCCCAGTCCGTGAGTTAATTGCCTTTTTGTCGTGGGAGCCCGGTTGGATTCGTGCACGATACAACCTCACTGTATCTCAACTATACCCCAAAATCCTCTGGAATATACTCAAAGGTACTGCAACACTCCACAATTACCAGCACCGCTGACGGTTCATCAAACATACGCTTAGTTCCAATGATATGGCCAAAGAAGATAAACAGTCGTAGTGGGCCCTGGTCCTGTCCGACCTGGTCGGAATGACCCTACCCGACCTAGTCTGAGCCGACCTAATCTGGGTCTACTCGGCCTGACCCATTGGGTTTGGCCCAACCCGTTTGGTGGGCCAGCCTGTTCGGTTCGGCCCGGCTGGCTCGGCCCGCCCAGCCAGCTGGGAGGGGTCATGGAGGGCCGTGAGAACATGGACCGGGCATGAGGGCATGGACCGGCCATGGGTTGGCATGATGGAGGTTACTCTTGGAGTGAACCAAGTGCGCGGTTTGGCCTAGAGGGCACCACGAGGGTGCGACTCAGCCCGGAGAGCACCGCGAGGGGCCGGCTCAGGGCGGCTCGGCCCTGGGCTGGGGTGGTGCAGCCGGGGAGGCGGGCTAAGGCTTAAAGGCTGGACTGGTAGTGAGGCCCCGAGAGCACCTCCGGTTCATCCAGGGGATGTGGGACGGCAAGGGCGCGGCAAGTCCGGGGCACGACACGGCTCGGGCCAGTTCGGCCGGCGGGGGGCGCGGTTCGGCCCAGGGCGGTGGGGGGAGTTTGGCTGGGGCACCGGAGCATCATAGGGGTGGCGTGGGTCGTAGAGGTTTTTGGTAGCACGGTCGTTGCCTTCGTCTCCTTCATCTCCTTTGATGTTTCTTTCCTCCGTTTCAGAGAACACCATAAAGGAGATCGGCGGAGGGGTCAAACCACGTTGGATTGGTTTGCACCCTCCATGTTCAGGTTGATTGCAATTGTCTCACAAGAATGAAGAAAAGAATGAGCATGGAAGATATCATAAAAACATCAACTCTCATAATCCATCATTAACAATATATTCTCAACCCACAAGGAAAAAAATCCATGGATCAAGTTGATAATATCTTGGTCTACGTTCATTGTTTTGGATGAAAAGAAACAAGGGAATAATAACATACCTAAATTAAAATGTCTAACTTTGTTCGTTGTTCATTGAATGAGTCACAGGGAAGAAGGAGTTGTCGTCGTTCGTTATGTCCACTGCACACTTCTAATCATGAGCTCCTGAGTCGGTTCGTTAACGATGATAAGGAGGGAGGGTAGGTCGTCGAAGACGTCCCACATCGGTTGCTTTCACAAGGTGCTTCTGAGGAAGAAGTCGAAGATGCTCCTTGTCAGCGTTCATCATTGGAAGAAAGCATTATTCATTCTTCGTTGGAGAAACTAGTTCTTTTTTTTAGAGTTTTCTCCCAAGATCTCTAATCCCCTTTTCCCAACCTTTTGCCTACAAAAGAATAGGTAGCCCCACCAAATAATAGATTATCTATTATTTAGTTTTATGGGTTTAAAATTCGAATAGGGTGAAATAATTATGTTGGATACACTTAATTAATTAATGAGGTTGGAACAATTAAAAGAGAGGAAGGGTTGACACCATTAATGGAGGGGTGGAGAAAATCCCCCTCATTAATGAGGGGAGTTGATAGATTTTCCTCCCACACTATTATTAGGGGGGTTTAGTCCTGAGTGGTCCCAACATCGTAACCACTCGTGGGAGGTTAGGTTCGAGTCGGCCCCAACACCATAACCTCTCATGGGAGGTTAATGTGTGGTGTTCCCCACCACCAACATCCACTTGGGTGGTTATAAAAGAAAAAAATAAAATAAAACAAGCGTTTATTTTAATTTATTATTCCCACAAAAAACCCCAAACTCTCTTCCACCCTCGACCAACTGTCATCGAGGTGAAAGTCTTCTAAAGAGAATATTGACACTGCATGTTCACCGGTACCCTCAGATTTTAATTCCGAGCACTGGTTCAAAAGATATAAAAAACTACATGTACGTTTACTGAATATAAGCGATCAAAACATCATAAATTTATTCTCGGCCCTCCGTACCTCGAAATAACACGCCGTCAAACATCAAGGACTCATAAAATTCCCATTTATTTAAAAAAAATTATATGAAAAATCAGGGTCTTTACAATTCAAGAAAGATCATGGAACCAACTAGACAAATAGAATCCTTCTAGTAGGATTGTGGGGACCTATAAACCCCCTTGATAGATATTGGTGCTGATATAACCTAGTATGTTCTATCTAGAACACCAAACTACATATTTCCTGTTATATTCTATCCCGTGGAGGCACCAACTAGCTAGTGAGGCCCACAAGGTCATCAATTCACCCATTGATAAAGTGTATCAATTATATTCAATGGGTCTTATATTACTTAATTTGTAATCCATAATTAATTTCCACCTCTAACTATGATGGACCAACTCCATTTTTTAGTCAATCCATTAGTCCTTAGATATTCATATACTTCTCCCATTTTTTCTCCAACCACTGATGGATAATAGTATCTAGAAGAGTGAGTCTCTAACTATATCCATGATAGATAATTGTTCCTCCTAGAGATATTTTAATGAATCTATGTCAAATCTATTTTTTCGTGATAATACAATGATGATTTCCTATACCCTTTGAATAAGAGTGATAACTCTTGCATGTTGGCATCATTTAATGATTAAACCAATATCTAACATCAATATTTAGAATTCAATGGGTAACTGTTGATGAATAATCTTCTTAGACTTCATCCTGATATATCATGAAAAATAGATCATTAATTTTTTTATTAATTGATGAGAGATTGTTAGATACACGAAAATTCAACAATGCCCTATATTTATCGCAGTATAATTCCTTGTGAATAGTTTCATTTCTGAGTATGATTCATTATAATGAGTAGAAAAATAAATTATTCCTCTTGAATTTAATCTAGAATAAATATTCAATTAAATTATAATGGTTGATTAATGATGATTTTCTAGACCTGATTACCTCTTTAGAATCAATGAGTAATTGACATTTAGTTCCAAGGTCAAGGATATATTGAATTATATAGTGTTCCTTGAATTAAAATACCTAGGAATGAGTCCATTGATGGAAAAATTAATTTATTTGACTCAGGAAATTAACTATTGATGTTTAATTATCTTGATATAGTATTATAAACATGTTCATTGCTGAATTGAAACATGTGGAATACATTTTTGATGTGTGCCCCTTTCTCCAAGGAAGCAAAACATGATTTATCATCAAATTCATGACTAAATGTATATTTCTTCATCAATAACCATTATTTAGAATGTTAATTACCATTTTGGGGTCTTCTATATGTTTTTTCATTCTTTGATTCATTTATTATCATTTATTGTGTTCTTAATTAATGGTAATTACTTATGTGTGTGTGAATTTCCACGATACTCGTATATGATCCAAGATCCCATGAAAAATTATTGAGTATGTGGTTACCTTGATTTATGTCTATTTTCATGTTGTTATAATATTATACTACATTTATCATGATTTCATTGAATCCTAGAAATTTTATAACATTATTTGTTATGTGTAGTACAAAAATGATTGATGTCATTCTTTATATATCTTGATAGGTGACCATTTTTGGAAGATTACCCATTATATGGGGAATGAGAATTATTGTGATGATGATGATAGTGGACCCATACAGAAGGAACCAATATGATATTCATGTGGCACAGTTAGATCAAGATTTGTTGAGGACACAATGAGACATGCATGTACATGATTCCATATAGATACAGAAATTGTATGTCCCCATGGTGTCTTTTGGATTCCATGTGACATGTCACCATCCATTGGGTTCATTCGTGTTACATCCCAATGATCAATGAACATCATTCCATGATGGAGATAAAGTAGGTGTGGCATAGGGTTTTGTAGTGTCTTAGATAGCATGGGATTGCTGAATATGTGATTTAAATTTATTAGAAATTATCTATCATTTAATATTATCATGAAATATACCAATTATACAAGTTCACATTTTTTATGAATTTTTTTTGGGTATTATTGGGTTTTGAAAATCTCACCTAGAATTTTAATTTTGATGTGAAATCATTTTTTATGTATATTTATATGATAATGTAAAATGAAGCCATAGAAGATGGTTGGGAAGAAGAGAATGTAGCCGAGAGTGGTAATGGTTCGTAATTTTGAAGATTTATCTATCTTATTTTAATTATTTACATGATTTAACTTATACATATGATTGTACTGAAACATTGGAAACAATGTTTAATTTTATTTATTAACGATATTTCATCAATATAATATTTTCATGATTACTCTAATTAATATATTTTATTTTCTTCATTTATATTATTATTTTTGACATGACATTATTCCAAGGGTATTTTGTACCCAATTATGGAATTACATCATCACCTTCAATAGAAAACTGTCTTTATACAAGAGGCATTCCTAAGGTCATGTGGAAGTTAAGAACAGACACAATGGTTCAGGTCGGGACATTTCAAAATTTAATCCAAACATGGTTTCTTTTATTCTTTTTGAACTAATCAATTAATTGATAGTATGTAGATAGCTGTATGAGACACTTGAATTGGAGGGGGGCATGTTCCTAGAAATCTAATTTGTAACAACCCATCATGTTACCATTTATGGGATTATTCTTATTTTTTTGTGGATTCATTGTCATTCATGCATCTTGATTAGGCATGATGTTTCAGATACAATATATATTCCACATAATGTGTTGTGTATAAGTTTTTACTTTAATTTCTTGATTAGTTCTATTCATTCCAGATGTATTTTCACTCAATTGTGTAATATATCAATTTGACATTACTGTTGTGATAGATTTATGTTGGTATTAAATAATATCACTAGATTATGCTATTATGTTTGTATATATATTGGTGACTAAAATACATGGATTCCAATAACTGATTAGTGATAAGGGGACTATAAAATTGGTTATGGGAATAATCTTAGAGATATCATATGTTATCCATTATACTAATTTGGGTATTTAATAAATGGTGTGAATTGATCCCTTAATGTTTTAAAAGATGGTTCCTATTTTAGTAAAGATGAGACCATTAATGTCTCTAGTATTGGGAATTCTTGCTATAGAGGATTCCACTCTTCCAAGGTCTCCTCTATAGGAGGGTCTTTCAATGAAATCTAAAACAAATATTTACAAGGTATAGAATGTTGTACCATATTAGATACAAGTCATTCCACTAGTTTTGGGAAAGAGAGTACATGTGCAATGGACTATGGTCTTATATACCAGAGTCTTCTAGATCCAGCTTCCACCAGCCTTTCAGTGCTTAATAATTACACTAAATGATAGGGACTGTATATAAATAATTGGGGGAATCTTCAACCTCATTGATATCGATGTGGATTGGAAGATGAATCTAACAATATTCATGGTGAATAGACTCTCTAGGTGATGGTGGGTAATCATGGGACTGGATAGCAGGAGTGAGGGTCACACTTGGGAAGCCTTCAATTAACTATTCATAATGGAATTCATTAATTATATTATGATTCTATAATAATAATAGTACATCCTAGAGATATAGTGGTGTTCCCTAAAATATCTTCAAAATAATCGCATTTCATTATACTTGTCTTTTGTCCTCCGATATGTTTCATATATGAGGTATAGAAGGTGAGAGAGATCAAAATTAGACATCTTTTTGATATACAATGTTAGGTTTGGAGTTTTGAACCAACAACATTACAACAGATTATGCATTATGCTTGGAATATTGATAAAATTATTCATGGATATTGAGTATTCTATTTTTATAACCATTTAGTAAACATGGGAGTGGTCCTCCTATGGCATTACTGTCCATCTCCTTTAGTGAAATGATGAGAAAGACTGGAGATGTGCAGTTATGTAGTTAAATGTATGAGGAGCGGTGAAAAAATTCTTCAATACCCTTAGGAGTTATATTGGTCTTCCATTGTTGAATTTTTTGTCATTATAACATGTTTTGTACAACACATTATACTCCATATATATTATAACAACCCAAACTCTTATAAAATATTTTGTTTGATTCTCGAAATAAATATTTAATTTTATTATAAATTAATATTGAAATAAGTGATTAGAAATTAATAAATATATACTAATTGAATATTTACATCATCTTTGAGAGTATACCTGAATTTCTTTTATCATATAGGTTAGTATGTGTTATATTTATATCATATATGTAAATAATTCATCGTAATGGACAAATTATGTGTTGGTATTTTTTCAAACACAATATTTTATTTAAAACTTTTTAATTAATAAAAATACTCAATATAAAATATATTTTCATAAATTAGTTAGATAAATAATTATTTATTTGTATTATTTTTATAAGATAAATATTTTAGATCATAAAAAGTTTTTTAATGTTACATAAAATTAGTAATAATATTTAAACTCGTATTTTTCTAATAAATAATGATTTAAATTAAAAAATGTATCATATATAAAAATATATTTTCATAAAATGGTGTTCATTATTTAATTATACACATTGAAAAATGATAGGGGTGATTTCTGATATTTTTTAATGAAATTTCTTGTTTTTTTGTAAACAAGAAAATAGGATAATTCACAGTTTATATATAGTTTGTGTTAAATAAACTACTTCCTTGAGTCATCGTTGATGTAATCACTATAATCTTGAACTAACATTAAATATTTTAATAGATTTATTGATAATTATAATACTATTCATATTACTAATCCACGATTATAAGCTAATGAATATAATAACGAGAGAGAACCCATATCCTCCACTATAAATACCACCCCTTGCCACCTCTTCTCCTCACACATAAAAGACTTGTAAATTGATTAATTTCTACAAAAATATACTTCTAAATCCTCTTCCCCACATCCAAGACCTTCTAGTATCACCATATTTTCAAAACCAAGGGCCTTAAGGAGGTTCTGAAGCAGGATAATTCAAGATGTATAATGATCTTTCATTTTCTTTTATATTTTTTTAATTTTTTTTGTTACTTTTTATCTTCTCACCTCTACTTATCCAAGTATAATGAAAACATTATTATCTTATATATGATTTAATGTTATAATGTTGGTGTATAAATTCATCCTTGGAATATTTCTACTCTCCCATGTATTCTAAATATGAAAACATTTCCCCTGATGTGTCTATTTAACGTCCTCATGGACAATACACATTCATTTTTGTTCCCTAAATTTCATAATGTATGGTTATTAAACCATTATTATGGTTAAATAATATTGTATAATATATATTATATGTTATTTAATGTTCTGGGAGTAATATATATACATGATTTAAAATTGAATAATATATGATTGTGAGGGTTATAAAAACCATCAAAATAAATTAAATAATTTTCATTAATGTTTTATATAATGATTCATAATATTAAAAAAAAATGTTACATTATATCATTTAAAATATTGGAAACATATTCAATCCATTTCATTCCTCTTATGGAGTTTTTCTTCCATTAATCAAGAAAATCCATAATGAACTAAACATGTAAACCATTAAATAAATGCAACTGAAACCAGGAAAATAACAAAATATTATTAATAAATTTGTTGAAATAAGTTTTAATAATATAATATCTGTAATTATAAATATGAACATGGTTCATCAGTATATTTAATATTCACTTGAAAACATTATAGAGGTGTTTTAAGCAATTTAAAATAAGACGTACCCTGGGAAAGGGGAATCTTAACCCGGTTTAAATTTTTTGGGTTAACCATCTAGTTCATTGATTATGTTAAAGTAAGATTATATATGGATTGAATTTTTATTAAATAATTTTTTATTATGTGTATTTATAGTGTATAATCATATTACATTCATTTTATTATTCTCACTTCAATTATTTGATATTGGTAAGGGACCTTTCTTTAAAATTCCCTTTTAAAATTTCTATTCATAAAAATTATAAATGAATGATTTTATAAAAGTATTCCAATTTTATGATTATATTATTATTCTTGGGTATTAGTTATGATTAAGGGTGGGAACTATATCTCTCTCTAATACATTTAGTATTTTTATGTTTGATTTTGAAAGTATGGTTACTACAAATGTTGAAGGTTCCAGGCGCAGCGGAAGCGCGTGGGTGGATGTAGCCACATGGATTTTTTTATTTAACAATGATCAATCCGGGATTAATACGACGATAAACTCTAGTCTCCACGGATCTAATCATAGAAAAAGACAAAGAAGTAGTTTTGTCCCGGAAACACAAAGTAGGATCATTACATGTTGATTATAATTAATTTAATCAATTGAAAATAAATACCTTTAGGGTGTTCTTTCTTCATTGATGTTATTGATAACGTTCTGATGTAATTCATCGTTGCATCATAGAATCCATGTGTGGAAATCCTCTAGCAGTGATCCACACATGTACCTCGTATCTCGGGACGTCACCAAAAGAGTCTCCGGGTGCTAGCATGAAGAAACCTTTTCTTGCGTTGTCCGCCTTAGATCATGTTGATCTGATGGAAGAGGATCTGTCACGGTCTTGAGAGCGTTCTTGGAGAAATAGTGTAAAGAACCGAAAAATTCAAGGGAATTTTTTTCTTAATTTTCATTGGAATTTTACAATAACGCAGTTTCTGACGGCACCTAATTCCGAGGACCGGTGTGCCCAGAATCGTTTTCCGAAGTTTAGCTCGGGTACGTTCAGTGAACGAAGGAGCGGGTTTTCCTAACATTTGAAGTGGTGCTCGGAATCGAATTCTGAGGGCACCAATGGCATCGTAACACCGTTAATTGCTTAGAAACACCTTTTTCGGAGTTTCGTTTGCCCGGGTGTGGTTTTCAATTTTGGGGTTAAGTTAAAAAAAAATAAAAGTGGTGCGACTAATTTATTTTATTTAAGTCTTTTAACCTATCTTAAGTGGATGATGTGGGACCCACAATATCCTACCAACTTGGTAGGATATTTTTTGAGGTG
Source organism: Viscum album (assembly GCA_963277665.1). NCBI lineage: Eukaryota > Viridiplantae > Streptophyta > Magnoliopsida > Santalales > Viscaceae > Viscum > Viscum album. The sequence goes on from OY728137.1 coordinate 2,051,797,844, forward strand.
GGACCCACAAGAGCCCTGCCATTTCTTTTCTTCTTTACACACCCGCACCCCCTATTAATGAAGTCAAACTGTGCGTTTATTCTAGTTAAGAAACACCTCATTAATGTGGTGGTTTAAGCATTGAAATTAATTCTCTTAACTATTTCTTTCGTTTTGAATTTTAAAATGCAAGGCTTCCGGAATAAAAATAAGACAACTCTTATTTTTATTAGGCTGGTGGTGTTGAAAGGCTAGGGAGAATTCTCAGGCTCTTTATGTTCTTTCTCCTCGACGAAGAACACGAAGAACGCGAAGAATGCGAAGAACGCCGGATCCTCGGAAATCAACGACGCTTCTTCCGTGACGCTTCTTTTGCGACGCTCCTTCTGCGACGCGACGATCCCCCTTCCGCGATGCCTTCTTCCACGACGTGATTTTCCACGAAGAATCCTCGCTCAATGAATTCGACGAGGTAGGGGTTTCGATTCAATTAAATCATTGTGATTTATACCCACAACATATGTTTAAATATTTGTCGGAGGCTTTTTTAAACCGCTAACGTGGTGGGTGAGGACCAACGAACAAGTCTGAACCCACTGTCCCTTCTTTCTTGGTGTGCGGATCGGCGGGCAATGATGATGCAGGCCGCATGGGAGTTTTGAGGTCTTCGTAGTGAAGAACCAGTCCCGGGAGGGCCGTTGTCGAAGACGGCAGGCAAATCAGACCACCGGAGCTCGTCCGGTGGTCCGTGGAGCAACCCGCCGGCACGCCTCGCCGGCACGGCGGCGCTGACCGCCAGGAGACAGCGGCACCCGGCGAGCCACTGGGAAGAGCCTCCGTGGCTCAAGCTGTGGCGGTAGGCCACAAGTGCCGCAACCGCGCGAGACCAGAGGAGGCAGGATGCGGCAGCCGTCCGCGTTCGTTGGCAAGGGGTGGCCCCCACGTGGGGTCGCGGTTTCATCAAAGGGGGCGGCGCCCCTTTGCGCGGCCGCTTCGCCAGAGCCAGTGCGTCGGGCCGAGCCGCTTGGCCGGACCGCCGGGCCGGGCCACACCCAAGCGGTCTTGACCCGGACCTAGTTTGGGTCGACCCGGTTCGGGCCGACCCTGGTGGTATCGGGCCGGGTCGGACCGGGCCCGGACCCCCTAGTATCGAATCTCTTTCCGTCTGTTTCACATAACATGAGATGCAGTCCTCCGATCGATGCACCGTCAGTGTTGTAGCGATCCTTGGATCGAGACGGTCATTTCTGTATATTACACTCAGGTTTTCTTAGAACATTGGATTCAGCCAGGTTGGTTCGTACACGAAACCAATCGGGCCCTCGGAGCGGAAACGCTCATAACTTGAGCTCCGGATGTTCGATTGACGTGCCGTTGACTTTGTTGAATTACTCTAGGTGAGATGGACCTTTTGGATTACTTCACTCGAGGTTTGGACGTAGGTGGAGTACTGTCGGGTTGCTTTTGACTTAAAAACAAACTGGGCCCCTAGGACGAAAAAGCCAATAACTCTCAGACTGGCCGTGTGATTGATGCACCGTCTGTGGAGCTGATTTCCTGTTGACGATACAGAACTTTTGGATACATCATCTCTTGACATTATGTCAGTTGATGTATCAGCCCTTTTGCTCGTGGAGCGGACCCTCCCGAACGAGCTTACTGTGTGCGGGAACCCTAGAGCTGGCTGCGATGACGACGATGACTGTACGGAAATCCTCAGTGGATTCAACGATGACGACTACATCACTCAGCGATCCTATGTGGATCAGTGCCACCGATATTGTGTGGGTCAGATCCAGTGTGGGTCAGCGCACAACGGTCCTGTGTGGGCCAGCACTTACAGATCCTGTGTGGGTCTGATCCTGTGTGGGTCATTGCGGGGGTTAGTTACCTATCGACCCTGTGTGGGTCAGATCTTTTGTGGGCCATTGTGGGGGTTAGTTACCTATCGACCCTGTGTGGGTCAGATCCTTTGTGGGTCATTGCGGGGGTTAGTATCTATCGATCCTTTGTGGGTTTGACGGTTTATATGAATCAGTGGATATATCTGCTCATCTCTATCGTCATACGAAGAAGTATACCTGTGTGAGCTGAATCTTGAATTGCATTCCTATGTGGATTGTGTTCTGCAATCCTGTGTAGACATGATTGAACTTGGGCTCGAATGTTGGAGCCGAACTGGAATTGATGACTTAGGTATATGTATGGTCATATACCTAAGTAGTGTTGGATGTTACTTCGTGATTGTATCTTTCCTTTGTGGATTATCCTTTGTAGATTCTGGGAGACCATCGTGAGTCTTAGGGTCCCTACTGAGTAGATTATACTCACCCCTACACGAGCTATGCCCGCACTATGTTGGGTTGGTTGCAGACGATGGACAGCGCTGATCGCGGTTGAGGCTTGTGGAGTAGGTCGGTACCTAGAGGTGGACCACTGGGCAGGACGTACTCGGGGCGGACAGCTGGACCCGAGGATCCGTGGAGGCTATCTTTACTCACCCTTCAGTTGGGACTTCCAGTGGACGGCTCGAGGCTGTGGCTTTACTTTTAGTTGATGTTTTCCCTTTCCATTTGTACTTTACTTTCGTTTTGGGTTTGTATTCTGGCCCACTTACTTTTATGCACTTACTGTTGTACCCAGTATTTACTTAGATTTTCCTTATGCTTGCTTTCTCTGTGGTGTATGTATACTTTACAAAGGCAATGACTTCCATTTTTACCAGGAATTACGCCTTAGTGCTAGTTGCCAAAACCTGGCCTATGGAAGGTAGGCTTGTGGTAGTCACGACATGGGCCCTGAGGACGGGTTGTGAAAAATTGGTATCAGAGGGGTTTGGTTCTACTGCAGAACTCAGGACTCTGATCTTTTTCTATGCAACACAATAGTGTTAAGAGTATTGAGTGCAGTTATCAGTCCAGGGAGTCCAGTGTTGGTGCGGCGGCCGACGTATCCATACACCAGGACCCCGATTTCTGATTTCCAACTTAATGAACGAAAAAATTGATTACATGTGTGTTTCAAGTTTTCTTTGTGATTACTTTGTGTCATCTCACCAGGTATACTGTTCTGACAGTGGCGCACCTGTCTCTTTTCAGGAGGCCCCACGGCCGCAACCAGATAGGGTTCCGAGCGTTGTGCATGATGATAGCCCACCGAGCGATGTGGCCTCGGTACAAGTCCCTTTGAAAGAAGAGGCACGGACGGTACCTCTACCTGCCAATCCACCAATGCTACCGGGCCCATCCGCTGACGATACAGGTCGCCTTATTGCACTGCACGAGTTTCAACACCATCGACCGCCCGGGTTCTGCGGGGAGACAGACCCCCAGACAGCCGAGGATTGGCTGGAGGCAGTTGTACGAGTTTTCTGGTTAGTGAGGACACCAGCAGACCTGATGGTGATCCTCGCAACGAGCCTACTAAACGCGGCAGCAGGAAGATGGTGGAGCTGGATGCTCGAGGTACACTATGAGGCATCTCTCTTTTGTAGGGACTTTGAGAACCTCTTCTTCTCGGAGTTCGTCCTAGCCACCCTCCGTGCGGTGCACATCCAGGAGCTTCTACAGCTAAGGCAGGGTAGCATGATGGTCGCCCAGTACACATCGAGATTTACCGATCTCTCGCGCTACTCGACAGACATGGTACGTGACCCATTCTTCTGGGCCCGGACCTTTGAGCAGGGATTGAGTCATGAGATCAGGGCATCGCTGATCTCCCTCAGCATTCCAAATCAGGCAGGGGTACTGGAGCGAGCCCTTCTGATCGAGAGCTTCCTTGTTGAGCCTGCATCAGTTGCGAGACCTACCGCACGGCGGAACGTAGCAGTGTCTTCTGCAGTATGCAGTCGACGGATGAATCATGGGTCCAGGCAGACCATACCCTCAGGCAGACGACCTCAGGACACTAGCTCAGCAGTGTAGGGCACACAGCGTGGTGCCAGTCTTTCGAGAGGCATACAGTGCTACGCATGCGGCGGGCAGGGCCACATGGCTCGTGACTTCCCGACCTGCCATGCCGAGGAGCACCATACGGTTGAAAGGCCACCCAGGAAAAGGTAGAGGGTCGACTGTGGTGGTCCGTAGGGAGTAGGTGGATGAGGTAGAGGAGCTGTACGATTAGCAGGTGGGGGAGACGCTTTGAGGATATACCACCACCACCACCAGGAGGTCCACCCCGACCACAGGGAGCTGGAAGGCAGAGACAGGCACATCTCCAAGCAGCGGAGGACTACGACCACGGTGCGCCCGAGATAATTCGAGGTATTATCTGTGTCTATTCAACCCTTGCTGTAGTTCTTATAGACACATGAGTGAGTCATTCTTTCATAGACGCTGCCCTTGTTCGGAGCTTAGAGATTCCGACAGAGCCGTTGGCTCGATCCTTACTGCTAGAGACTACTACGGGAGAAGACTCGACGATTACGCACTGGTGCCGGTAGTGTGAGCATACTCTAGGAGATGAGAGCGTCGGTTGGGATCTTCTTGTAGCGGCACCAAGGCCTTACGACGTCATCTTGGTAATGGATTGGTTATCTATAGTGAATGCTCAGATGGACTGTATTAGGAGCAAGGTGCGATGTGTACGCACCGACGGGAGCAGGTTCACCTTCACCGGAGAGAAGGGAGCCTTCGCAGCACATGATGGACTCTCATAGAGGAGAGGACATCCCATCACTCATCAGTTGTCTAGCCTCTTCCTAGGATCATTTGACGTGCGGAGTCCTAGTTTTTCTGTAGTGGTGGATCAGTATGCGGACATTTTCCCCGAAGACGTTCCAGGACTACCTCCTCGCAGAGAGGTAGACTTTCATATTGATCTATACCCCAGGATTTCCCCGATATCCACCCCAACATATTGGATGGCTCCCGCCCAGCTTCGAGAGCTACAGGTATAGTTGGAGGACTAGCAGGGAAAGGGATTCATCTGAACCAGTGTTTCACCCTGGGCTTCCCCGATATTGTTCGCCAAGAAGGCGGACGGGAGCATGTGTCTTTGTGTCGACTACCGTTGCCGGAACCAGGTGACAGTGAGGAACAAGTATCCACTACCGAGGATTGATGACCTCTTCGATCAGCTCAAGGGAGCACGGTGGTTCTCAATGATAGACCTCAGGTCAGGCTATCATCAGCTCGAAGTTTGGGACGAGGACATGAAGAATACGACCTTCCGATGTCGGTATGGCCACTATGTGTTTTCGGTATTTCCCTTCGGCATAACCAATCCTCCCACAGAGTTCATGGGCCTCATGAAGAGGATCTTTTATTCATACCTCGGTCGATTTGTCGTGGTCTTCATTGACGACATTTTGATTTATTGGACCACTGAGGAGGAGCACGCCAACCACATGTGGGTTGTACTAGACACACTCCGAGATCAGCAGCATTATGGAAATCTCTCGATGTGTCAGTTCTGGATACGTGAGGTAAACTTCTTGGAACACGTCATCTCTGAGGTGAGAGTTGTGGTGGATCCTACGAAGATCGAGGCAATGCTATCTTGGGATCCACCCAGGAGCGTGGCGGTGGTGCGGAGTTTCTTGGGACTATCTGGATACTATCGGAGATTTTTTCCAGACATCTCCAGAAATGCGGCACCACTCTCAGCATTGACGAAGAAGGGGAAACCATTTCTGTGGTCATACGGATGACAGTAGAGCTTCCAAGAGCTGAGACAGAGATTGACCAGCACGCCTATCTTGAGGTTGCTGGAGGAGGGATTTGGGTACGTAGTCTACTGCGATGCATCTGGGACTGGACTCGGATGTGTCCTGATGCAGGAGCGGGCAGTGATCGACTATGGATCATGCCAATTGAGGCCACATGAGAAGAACTATGCTACACATGACCTGGAGTTTGTAGCGGTGGTCTTCGCTCTAAATATGTGGCGACACTATCTGATGGGCGATCACTTTACAGTCTTTTATGTCCATAAGAGTATCAGGTACATCTTCTCTCAGAAGGACCTGAACCTGAGACAGCGGAGATGGCTCGAGTTCCTATAGGATTATGACTTTTAGATAGTCTATAATTCTGGGAAGGGGAACGTAGTAGCCGATGCTCACAGCAGGAGGACGGGAATTCAGCTACTTGGGGAGGTGACAAAGCAGCTAGCCGCTTTGCAGATATCCATCGTGGATAGAGATGGAGCAGCCTTCCTTTAGTCACTCACAATCACTCCTCCACTACTACAGTGGGAAAGAGAGGCACAACGTGGGGATGCTGACTGTGAGACGCGGCGTGCGCAGATATCTTCAGGATATGCACCTGATTGTTTCTCCTTAGGAGGATAGCATGACGTCCTTTTTAGAGGTCGTACCTTGGTACCATTTTCTTTACGAGAGGAGGTGAGGAGGGATTTTTACACATCCCCTTTGGCGGTATATACTATAGTGGAAAAGATGTACCAGGATCTCAGACAACAGCACTGGTGGCCGGGCATGAAGAAGGTTGTGGTAGAGTTCGTTTCTCGATGCCTCACCTGCCAGCAGGTGAAGGCAGAGAACTAGGTACCAGCAGGCTTGGTACAACCCTTGGATGTCCCGGAGTGTAAGTGGGACGACATATATATGGACTTCGTGACTGGACTTCCATGCACTTCTAGAGGTCACGACTTCATTTGGGTGATTGTCGACCAACTCACCAAGTCGGCTCACTTCATACCCATCAGAGAGCAGGGCTCAAGGGAGATCATGGGACATCTATACGTTCAGGAGTATGTACAGATTCATGGTGTGACATCGTCTATCATCTCTGATCGAGATGCTCGCTTTACTTCCCGGCTTTGGAAGGGGTTGTAGGATACATTCGGGACGCAACTACGTCTGAACACCGCCTTTCACCCTCAGACAGATGGTCAGATGGAGAGGACCATTCAGACTCTCGAGGACATGCTCCGCGCATGTTTCCTCGACTTTAGTCGTAGCTGGGAGGAACACCTACCCTTGGTGGAGTTCGCATACAACAACAGATAACACTCCACCATCGGGATGGCACCATACGAGGCGTTGTACGACCGACCTTACAGATCACCTCTGTGCTGGAATGACCCTGGGGAGTCAGTACTTGTGGGACTGGAGATGGTCCAGGCCATGACAGAGATGGTCCAGGTCATCCAGGAGCGGATGAGGACAGCTCAGAGCCGGCAGAAGTCTTATGCTGACAGGAGGCGGAGGCCACTGGAGTTTGAGGATGGCGATCATGTCTTCTTGCGGGTCTCACCTCGAAGTGGATTACGGAGATTTGGCCATGGAGGAAAGTTGTCTCTACACTTAATCGGACCATTCCAGGTCCTCAGTAGGCTTGGCGAGGTGGCTTTTCGTCTGGCTCTACCACCTCAATTGCACCGGGTGCACGACGTCTTCCACGTATCTCAGCTGAGGAGATACGTGCACGACCCACCGCATATCAATGACCATGGGGAGCTGGACGTTGATGATGGGGCGACATTTGTTGAGATTACGGTGGAGATCGAGGATCGACATGAGCGGGTCCTACGTGGATGGTCGATTCCTCTAGTGCGCATCAGATGGCAGCACGGGAACCCCTAGGAGAGCACTTGGGAGCGGGAGGCTCAGATGCGTGCTCAATACCCAAATTAGTTTCCATAGTTTTTATGTATCTTTATGGGGACATAAATCCCTGAGGTGGGAGTGATGTAAAGACCTGAAAAATTCAAGGAATTTTTTTTTTTAATTTTCTTGGGAATTTTACAAGAATGCAGTTTCTAACGGCACCTAATTCCGAGGCCCGGTGTGCCCGAAATATTTTTCCGAAGTTTAGCTCGGGTACGTTCAGTGAACGAATGAACGGGGTTTCCTATCTTTTGAACTGGTGCTCGGAATTGAATTCTAAGGGCACCGATGGAATCGTAGTGCCAGTAATTTCTTAGAAACACCTTTTTCAGAGTTGCGTTTTCTCGGCTGCGGTTTTTAATCATGGTGTTAAGTTAAGAAATAAAATAAAAGTAGTGTGACTAATTTATTTTATTTAAGTCGTTTAACCAGTGTTAAGTGAATGATGTGGGACCCACAATATCCTACCCACTTGGTAGGATATTTTGTGAGGTGGGACCCACATGAGTCCCACTGTTTCTTTTCTTCTTAACGCACCTGCACCCCCTATTAATGAAGTCAACCCATGCGTTTATTCTGGTTAAGAAACGCCTCATTAGTGTGGCGGTTTAAGCGTTGCAATTAATTCTCTTAACTATTTCTTTCGTTTTGAATTTTAAAATAAAAGTCACGTGGAATAAAAATAAGACAACTCATATTATTATTTGGCTGGTGGTGTTGAGAGGCTAGGGATAATTCTCAGGATCTTGATGTTCATCCTCCTCAACGAAGAATACAAAGAACGTGAAGAACGCCGAATCCTCGGAAATCAACGACGCTTCTTCCGCGACACTTCTTCCGCGACGCTTCTTCCGCGATGCTCCTTCCGCGACGCGATGACCCCCTTCCACGACGCCTTCTTCCGCGACATGCTTTTCTGCGACGAATCCTTGCTCAACGAATTCAACGAGGTAGGGGTTTTGATTCAATTAAATCTTTGTGATTTATACCCACGTCATATGTTTAAATATTTTTCAGAGGCCTTTTTAAACCACTAACACGGTGGGTGCGGACCAATGAACAAGTCTAAACCCATCGTCCCTTCGTTCTTGGTGTGCGGATTGGAGGGCAACGATGAAGCAGGCCGCACAGGTGTTGTGAGGACTTTGCAGTGAAGAACCGGTCTCGAGAGGGCCGTTGGAAAAGACGGCAGGCAAATCCGACCATCGGAGCTCGTCCGGTGGTCCGCGGAGCAACCCGCCGGCACACCTCGCCGACACGGTGGCGCTAGCAGTAGGAGGCGGCGACCGGCACCGTCGGGCCGCCAGGAGACAGCGGCGCCCGGCGCGCTGCCGGGAAGAGCCTTCGCGGTGGCAGGCCGCAAGTACCGCGACCGCGCGGGACCATAGGAGGCGGGATGCGGCAACCAGCCGCGTCCGTTGGCAAGGGGCGTCCCCCACGTGGGGCCTCGGTTTCATCAAAGGGGGTGGTTCCTCTTTGCGTGGACACTAGGCTAGCGCCAGCGCATCAAGCCGAGCCGGTCGGCCGGACCTCCAGGTCAGGCCGCGCCCAGGCCGGACCGGGCCGCGCCCAAGCAGACTGGACCCGGACCCCATTCGGGTCGACCCTGTTCAAGCCGACCCTGGGGGTATCGGGCTGGGTCGGACCGGGCCCGAAGCCCCTAGTACTGAATCTCTTTCGGTTTGTTACCCATAAAATGAGTTGCGGACGTCCGATCAATGCACCCTCATTTGTGTAGCGATATTTGGATCAGGACAGTCGTTTCGGTATATTACACTCAGTGTTTCAACGAACTTTGGGTTCAGCCGGGTTGGTTCGTACACGAAACCAACCAGGCCCTCGGAGCAGAAACGCTCATAAGATGAGCTCTGGACGTCTGATTGACGTGCCGTCGACTTTGCTGGATTCCTCTAGGTGGGAAGGATCTTTTGCCTTACTCTGGTCGAGGATTGGACACAAGTGGAATATGGTCGGGTTGGTTTTGATTAAAAACCAATCGGGCCCCTAGGATGAAAAATCCAATAACTCTCAGACCGGTCTTCTGATTGACGCGCCGTCTATGATGTTGAGTTCCTGTTGACGATACGGAACTTTTGGATACATAAAATTCGGAATTTGTGTCAGTTGATGTATCATTCCTTTGGCTCGTGGAGTGGACCCTCCCGAATGAGCTTGTTGTGTGTGGGAACCCTAGAGCTGGCTGCGACGACGACGACTGTACAGAAATCCTACGTTGATTCGACGACGACGACTACAGCACTCAGCGATCCTACGTGGGTCAGTGCCACCGATCCTGTGTGGGCCAGATCCTATGTGGGTCAGCGCTCAGCGGTCCTGTGTGGGCCAGTGCCTAAAGATCCTGTGTGGGTCATTGCGGGGGTTAGTTACCTATCGACCCTGTGTGGGTCAAATCCTTTGTGGGTCATTGGGGGGTTGGTTACCTATCGACCATGTGTGGGTTAGATCCTTTGTGGGTCATTGTGGGGGTTAGTACCTATCGATCCTTTGTGGGTCCGACGGTTTAGATGAATCAGTGGCTATATCTGATCATCTCTACAAACATATGATGAAGTATACCTGTGTGAGCTAAATCTTGACATGCTTTCCTATGTGGATTGTGTTGTGCTATCTTGTGTGGACGTATTCGAACTTGGGCTCAAATGTTGGAGACGAACTGGAATTGATGACTTAGGTATATGTATGGGCATATACCTAAGTAGTGTCGGATGTTACTTCGTGATTGTATCTTTCCTTTGTGGATTATCCTTTGTGGTTTCTGGGAGACCATCGGAGGTCTCGGGGTCCCTACTGTGTAGCTTATACTCACCCCTGCACGGGCTATGCCCGCACTACGTTGTGTTGGTTGTAGAGGACGGACAACACTGATCGCGGTTGAGGCTTGTAGAGCAGGTCGGTACCTGGAGGTGGACCACAGGGAGGGATGTACTCGGACCGGACAGTTGGACCTGAGGATCTGTGGAGGCTATTTGTACTCACACTTCAGGTGGGACTTCTAGTGGACGACTCAAGGATGCGACTTTACATTCAGTTGATGTTTTCCCTTTCCAGATGTAATTTACTTTCAGTTTGGGTTTGTATTCTGGCCCACTTACTTTTCTGCACTTACTGTTGTACAAAGTTTTTACTTAGTGTTTACTTCTGCTTGCTTGCTCTGTGGTGTATGTTTAATTTACAAAGGAAATGCCTTCCCTTTTTCCCAGGAATTACTCCTTGGTGCTAGTTTCCAGCCCCTGGCCTATGGAAGGCGGGCTTGGGGTAGTCACGACACGGGCCCCGAGGACGGGTCATGAAAAAGAGGTTCTTTCCGCCTCGAAATAATTCTCCAGAATTGTTGTCTGCAGGAAAAGAGTTGGGGTTGTGGGGATATTTATAATAAAGTTTGAGGTTATAGAGTTATGACAATAAATAAACACGTTATGCGTTTCATTTATTTCATTAACTCTTATTGAAAACCCCCATGTCGAATAATTAATTCCTTGACATGTGCTCACGCTGATTATAATAAATATCATTTAATAAAACAATATTATATCCTCAAAATCCCGACTGGAAATACTACACGGCGTGTAATAATATTTACACGGCGTGTACTTGTTTTTCATTGAAAACTACACGGTGTGTACATTAAATGTACACGACTTTTATATATTGTTTTCATTTATCCATTTTCTTTTCAAAATAAAAACTACACGGAGTGTAATAATTAATACATGGCGTGTGGTTTTTTTCATTTTATTCTTCCTCCAATATTAAAATGATTTAGGCTTCCTTGAATAATTATTAAACCACGTATGGGAATAATCTTTATTCTACTTGAGATACTTGAATACAGTTTATGTGTGACCCTCTAAGCCTCTTTATCATTGGCATTAGGCTGCTTGCCTAAAGTCCATGATTACTGTCTAGAAACGGGTCAAGGCACCCAAGAGAAAGAAGTTGATGCCGCATTGAAGTATCACCACATATGAACGCTTACTGTGTAATTTAATCCCTTTGTCTCAATATCTCATCAAGAAGGCTTCCTGGCAGTGTCATAAACCTATATGCTTGATCTGTTGTTCTTTGACTACCTGAAATAAACTCGTCATTTACACCATGGGCATGGAATTTCATGCGAAAGTTCTATTTCAATCAAAGGGACAAGATATCAACTTCCATAAATGGAAGGGACAAACCCTTCTTCAATATATGCATTAACAACATGTAACTCGTGACACACCCAACATACCCTACTTCCCACGAACTGTCTGCGTGAAGGTTTTTGTCAGTAAATCTAAGTGCGCAAGTCATGAAATGAGTTAATGATAATCTTCCAGTCTAAGGACCATTACACACGCTCGCAGATTGTAATGTCTAATGACACCAAGACATGCAGAATTACTACTGGGGGATCTATTCTCATAATCTCCCATCTTGGAGATTACCAAGAGTGAACTCCATGAGATAGAGTCTCGTCTTCTTACGAGTTCTCGCACATGAAGTTGTGTATACTATGTTTCTTATCATAGTATTTCATCCGACCTCAGAACATTATTTAGGAATATTATTATTGCATTTCAATGTTCTCATCATAGTGGGGATCTACTATGACCTTATTAATGAAACAAATATTCCAGGACATAATTATATTATAGTCATGCAGAACAATGAACAATATATAATAATTGAACATTCATGTAATCAAACTACAAAACAGTTGGTTCTCAGGACACCACACCTTAAAAACTCCCACTTGGACTAGAGCCAATTGCCTACGACTTTTAGTCTAGTAGACCTCACAGGATGATCATTTTTCTGTTGAGTCAAGGCTTTATTCAAGGGGTCTTCCACGTTGTCTTCCGTGGAAATACTGCTCACTGCAACTTCACCTCTCTGAGAAAAATCCCTCAAGAGATGATACTTCTGATGTTTTTTCATTATCCACTGATGTGACCTTGGCTCTTTTACAAGTGCCACCGCTACAGTATTATCACAATAGAGTGTGATAGGATCTTTACTGCTCAATACTACATCCAGATCTTGGATGAATCTTCGCATCCATACTACTTCTTTAGCTACCCCAGAAGCTTCGATATACCCAGTCTCCGATGTCGAATTTTCCCCCGCACTTTTCTTTGAGCTCTTCCAGCTCACTACACCACCATTCAAACTGAAGATGTATCTTGTTTGCGACTTCATGTCATCTTGATCAGTCTGGAAACTAGCATCTACTTGTCCTATGATGAATAGTTCTTCATCTCCTCCATAAACCAGAAACATATCCTTAGTACGCCTCAGATACTTAAGGATAGTCTTGACTGCCATCCAATGGCGGTCTCCTGGATCAGCCTGATATCTTCCTACCGCACTTAATGCGTATGCAACATCTAGCCTCATACATAGCATATCATACATGACTGAACCAATCGCGGATGCGTAAGGGATCCTTGACATTCTCTTTCTTTCCTCATGTGTCTGAGAACAAATTTTCTTGGAAAGATGAATTCCATGTGACACTGGAAAAAATCCCCTCGTGGAGTGTTCCATACTGAATCTCTTCAGTATATTATCAATCTATATACTTTGACTCAGGCCCAACATTCTCTTGGATCTATCAAGATTGATCTTGATCCCAAGAATATATGATGACTCGCTCATGTCTTTCATGGAGAACCATTTATAAAAACATGCCTTAATCGACTGTAAGACATATACTTCATTTCCAATTAGTAATATGTCATCAACATATACTATTAGGAAAACGACTGCAATCCCACTAAACCTCTTGTAGACACAAGACTGACATTTGTTTTTAACAAAGCCAAATTCCAATACAGATTCATCAAAACAAATGTTCCATAACCTTGATTCTTGCTTTAATCCATAAATGGATTTCTACAGCTTGCATACCTTGTTATAATCTTTTGGAATCACAAACCCTTCTGGTTGTGTCATGTAGATATCTTCCTGGAGGTTCCCATTAAGGAAATCTGTTTTGACATCCATTTTCCAAATTTCATAGTCATGGTAAGCGGAAATGGACAATAGGATTCTGATGGATTTAAGCAACACAACCCGTGAAAACGTTTCATCATATTCATTTCCTTGAAATTTTCTAAAACCTTTTGCAACCAGTCATGCCTTATAGGTGCTGACTTGCCCCTCCATGTCTAGTTTCTTCTTGAATACCTATTTATTTTCAATAGGCTTTACATCAACTGGAGGATCTACCAAATTCCAGACTTGGTTTTGGTACATGGAATCCATTTCATAATTCATGGCTTCTTTCCACTTGTCATCATTTGTGCCTTCAACGGCTTCCTTTTAGGTAATATTATCATCACTGTCAACCAATAATGCGTCACCATCCACAGTGACAAGAAAACCATATCGTTCTGGTCCTCTCACCTCTCTCGTGCTCCTATGCAGTTCTTGTGTCTCTGGAACAGATTGTTCATCCACAAAGCATTGTGGAATCTGTTCTTGTACCAACTCTTGAGTATCTTGAGCCTCAAATTCATCAAATTATATCTCTCCCCAACTATCTCTTTTTGAGATGTGCTCCCTCTCAAGTAATATGGTGTGTCTTGCCACTGTAACCTTTTTGTATTAGGGGTTGTATATGTAATATTCCCTAGTCTACTTGGGATATCCTATAAAGATACACTTTGTGCCTCAGGATGCAAGTTTGTTACCTGAAGAGTCCTTAACAAATGCATTACTACCCCACACATGTAAATTCTATAACATGGCTTTGCGTCCACTCCATAACTCATATGGAATACCATTTATCGATTTAGTTGGTACTTGGTTTAGTATGTGTGCTCTTGTTTGTAATTCATATCCCAAAAAGGATAATGGAAGACTCGCATGACTCATCATTGATCTCACCATGTCCAATAGGGTGCGGTTCCTCCTTTCACTTACACCATTCCACTGAGGTGTGTAAGGAGGAGTGAGTTGAGATAGAATCCCAAACTCCCGTAAGAAATCAAAGAAGTCCTGATTACGATATTCTCCTCCTCTATCTAAGAGTAGTTTCTTAATATTCTTACCAAGATAGTTCTCAACATCATTCTTGTATTCTTTAAACCTATCAAAGGAATATGACTTATACCACATTCATTAGATATATCCATATCTACTGAAATCATCAGTAAAAGTTATGAAGTACGAGAACCCACCCCTTGCATCAACTCGAAATGGTCCACACACATCTGTGTGAATTAATTCTACAAGCTCATTAGCTCTTTCACCTTTCCCACTAAATGAGGCTTGGTCATTTTGCCTTGTAGACACGCATGACATACACTAAGTTGTTTTAGTTCAAAAGAATCTAAATACCCATCTTGATGTAATTTTGTCAAATGTTTCTCATTGAAATGACCTAGTCGGTGATGCCAAAGTTGGGTGTGGTATGAGTCATGTGAATAAACTTTTTCATTGATTTCCATTACTTGGTTTTTGTAGTCTAACACATAAAGGCCATTATATAAATGTCCCCTACCAAACCAATGCTATCTTTACAAAAGTAGAAACACCCACTTCCAGACTTGAAGATGAATCCATCAGTATCTAATATGGATACTGAAATAATGATTTTGGATATATAGGGTACATAATAACATCCTTTAAAAACCAAGAACATCCCTGTATGAAATGTGAGATGGTAGTCTCCGACATCTATAGCAACAAGCCTGGCTTCATTGGCTGCTCGTAGATCCACCTCCCCTCGATCAATATTCTTGAATCTACATGGTTCTTGTATTTGGATACAGATGTGAGCACCACAAGCAGTATCTAATTCCCATTTTTTAGAAATATATATATCACATTTGATTAATAATGCACCTGAAGCTTCCCCTTACTTCCTAGGTTGGGTGCAATTTTCCTTCCAGTGGCCCTTCCGGCCACATACGAAACAAACAGCCTCCTGTTCTTTTTCCTCCCCTTTGATCTTCTTTTTCTTGGAAGGCCTTGAAAAAGCATTGGGCTTAAATCTCATCACCTTCCATTTACTTTTATTTAGCATAAGAATAGAATTATTTTCATGCTTCATGTCATTATCTACTTGGCGAATAATGATAAGGATATCAAATAGATACTTCTTAATGTTTTTCATGTTCAAATTAACAACAATTTTCGAGAAGCTCTGCGGTAGTGATTCAAGAATGAGATATGTGCCCAGTTATTCAGAGAGTTTAAACCCTAGAACCTCCAAGCGCTCAATGTAGCCAATGAGATTGACTACATGGGGCCCAACAGGGGCACCCTTTCCAAGATTGCTCTGAAATAGAGCCTTGGAGATCTCAAACCTTTCATGTCTTTCTCTCTCCTGGTATAGACCACAGAGGTGCTCAAGCATGCTATAGGCATACATGTCTTCATGAGACTTCATGATCTCACTAGATATCAATGATAGCATCAAACATTGAATGTCGATAGCGTTGTTCAAATTTTTATCATAGACCAGGAAATCTTCGTCACTCTCCCCTGGGGTTGGAGAATCAGGATGTGAGGACTCTAACATGTCAAACTTTCATTCATGGCGTAGGATAGCCTGAAGGCGCCTAAACCATTCCTGAAAGTTACTGCTAGTGAGGATATTGTCTTTATCCAATATTGATCATAGAGAAAATTTGGTTGATGAGTTTTTCATTTCGATTCAACAAATTAAAAGAGCAGATTTATCAGTACTTTCTTGATTAAATTTTTTTGAGAAATAATTAATTAATTAATTAATTCTACCAATATTTTATAAAGTCCCAATGGCTCTCACCATTGAACTCGGAATGTCCAGTTTCATTGACATTCTAGTGGCAATGATCCATATTCCCCTTCGCATAACCCGAACAAGGTTTGGCCAATCTATTTGATGGTATTTAGATAGGCAAGTCTTGGCCAACTGTGAGCTTACTGTTCCTTGATCTGTTGAGTGGACTCCCTAATCCTGAAATCCTGACTTGGATCTCCTTAACTCTTGCCTCTAATATTACATCAAGTATATCAAGGGATAATCCTCATGATGTAATATGGTTATGTCAACCCGAAACCTTTCATAAGGGATTCCTTTATAAAAGTAAGTTTCCCAACAAGGGTTGGTCAAGGGTTGGTCAAACACATAGTTTTATTGAGTCTTTCCCTTAATCAAGAAATGGAAGACTTGGTCTATCTTAATATGGAATTTGGGAGATTTTATACTTTATGTGAAGTTTTACATTATCACTTGCTTGTTAATATTAAGTGATGCTTGCTTAAGTGATTAACCATGTTCTAATAATGTTTACGCATACTCCGGTATTTATTTTATTCCATCTTTGCATGCTTCTTCATTTTATTAACTATGTGATCGCGACAACACATACATAATAAATAAACCATGCAATTCAGACAGAAATAAAATAATATGGTATGATCATGAGCTTCTATTGGTTATCTTATCTATCAATTTTGATAAGTTAACCCTAACCTAGGGAAAACCCCTTGAACCTTATGGTTTGTGTTTTGTAGCTCCCACCTGTCCTCCTTTGTATCTTATTAGCTTCAGGACTTGAACCGTCTCCTCTGGCTTGGGGAGATCCTCCATTATATGGGTTTACATTAAAGAAACCATGGGAACACATGCCCTACATTTTATTGGAAGAAGGCTCACATGACAAAAAAATTTAAATTAAATTAATTTAAATAAAACCATACACATAGAAAGGGTCTTTTTTCTAGCTCCTGATCATCCATAGCATGCAATGACATTTACGCATATTTAGAATACAAATTCTTTTAATATTTCTTTCATTTATGATAAGTTGCTCTCGAATTAAATTTATTATGATCTTATAATTAATCAATTTATTATCTTAAATTCCTTTCGGAATTTCCTTGAGATTATTATCATCCAAATTCCATGTACGGGTCATTGTATATCAGAGGAAACGTGGTGAAATTCCATTTCTGGAAAGTACACGGCGTGTATTTTATATTTACACAGCATGTATTTCTTTTCAACCTTAATCCAAAGTACACGCTGAGGGCTTTGGCGTATTTTCGATACATTGGAAATTCTGGAGTACACAGCATGTAGATGTATCATACACGGCGTGTACTTCTTTGTTACATGGTAACCGGCCTAGAAATCCCGTGTACGCGGTACGTGGATTATCCTTGTACACAGTTTCACATGGGCCGGAATGGACTACAGGGCGTGTTGCTCCAACATACACGTCATGTATTCTGGTTCCACACACTATTCAATTCTGGTCAACACGGTGTGAGTAATACTTAGGCATATTCAATTCACACAGCGTGCTTTGGTGGACCAGTGCCGGTTCATTGAACCTAAGTACACAACATGTAGTTTTAATTACACGCCGTTTAATACCAAGTTGTACAGGAAAAAATAGAGGCTCATCCGGATTAGTTCCACATTTTTATTTTATTCAAAAAATTAAAATTAAAAGTTCGTTTCTGTGATATGAATCATGAAATGAAGGAGGAAGAATATATCTCATTTATTAAGATTAATAGAACGACTTATTTCGAATTGAATAAAAAATAAATGCTTAAATTGTCAACGAAAATGAAATAACTATAATCAACGTTGTAACCTCGCTCTGATACCATTTGAAGGTTTCGAGCGTAGTGGAAGCGCGTGGGTGGATGTGACCACATGGCTTTTTGTCATTAACAATGATCATTCCGGGATCAATACGATGATAAACACCAGTCTCCATGGATCGAATCACAGAAAAAGACAAAGAAGGTTTGTCCCGGAACCACAAAGTAGGATCATTACAGGTTGATTATAATTAATTTAATCAATTGAAAAGAAATTCCTTTTGTGTGTTCTTTCATCATTGATTTTCCTGATCACGTTCCAATGTGATTCATCATTGTGTCGTAGAAGCCAAGTGTAGACTTCCTCTAGCCGGGATCCACACGTGTACCTCGTATCTCGGGATGTCGCCAAAGGACTGTCTGGGTGCTGGCGTGGAGAAACCTTTTCTTGTGTTGTCTTCCTTATATCGTCTTGATCTGATGGAAGAGGATCTTTCTCGGTCTTGACAGCGTTCTTGGAGGAAGAGTTTCTTTCATCCTTGAAAGAATTCTCCAAAATTTTTGTCTGTAGGAAAAGAGTTGGGGTTGTGACGATATTTATAATCAGGTTTGAGTTTGTAGAGTTATGACAATAAATAAACGTGTTACGCATTTCATTTATTTCATTAACTCTTATTGAAAACCCCGATGTCGAAAAATTAATTCCTTGACATGCGTTCACGCTAATTATAATCAATATCATTTAATAAAACAATATTATATCCTCAAAATCCATACTGGAAAAACTACATGGTGTTTAATAATAAATACATGACCTGTTCTTGTTTTTCATTGAAAACTACATGGCATGTACATTAAATGTACACGACGTGTATATATTGTTTTCATTTATTCATTTCCTTTTCAAAATAAAAACTACACGGCGTGTAATAATTAATACATGGTGTGTACATGTTTTCATTTTATTCTTCCTCCAACATTAAAATGATTTAGTCTTCCTTGAATAATTATTAAACCACATATGGTAATAATCTTTATTCTACTTGAGATACTTGAATACACTTAGTGTGTGACCCTCTAGGCCTCTTTCTCACTGGAATTAGGCTGGCTTGTCTAATGTCCAAGATTACTGTCTAGCAACAGGTCAAGGAACCCAAGAGAATGAAGTTGACACCGCATTGACGTATCACCACATATGAACACTTACTGTGTAATTTAATCGCTTTGTCTCAAAATCTCATCAAGAAGGTTTCATGGTAGTGTCATAAACCTATATGCTTGATCCGTCGTTCATTGACTACCTGAAATAAACCCATCATTTACACCATGGACATAGAATTTCATGCGACGGTTCTATTTCAACCAAAGGGTCGAGATATCAACTTCCATAAATGGAAGGGAAAAATCCTTCCTCGACTTATCCATTAACAACATGTCACTCATGATGCACCCAACGTACCCTACTTCCCGCCAAATGTCTGCGTGATGATTTTCGTCAGTAAATTTAAGTGCGTGTGTCATGACATGAGTTAATGATAATCTTCTAGTCTAAGGACCATTACACACGCTCGCAGATAGTAATGTCTGATAACACCAAGACATGCGGAATTACTACTGGAGGGTCTATTCTCATAATCTCCCATCATGGAGATTACCAAGTTAGAACTCCATTAGAGAGAGTCTCGTATTCTTATGAGTACTCACACATGACGGCCTTTATACTATGTGTCCTATCATAAATTTCATCGAATAGTAGAACATTATTTAAGAATATTGTTATAACATTTCAAGGTTCTCAACATAGCGGGGATATACTATGACCTTATTAATGCAACAAATATTCTAGGACATTATTATATTATAGTCATGTAGAACAATGAAAAATATATAATAAGTAAACATTCATATAATAAAAGTAAAAAACAGTTGGTTCTCAGGACACCAACCCTTACAAATGTAACTACGATGGTGAAACTATAAAGTATCCATAAAGGTTATATCATAAGGTAACTATGAGGGGAACATCATGAGGTTTCTATAGAGGATAAATTTAATGGTAGTCATGAAGGATAAATATCATATGGTAGTTTCAAGGGTGAAAATATTATGTATGTAATTCCCCTAGTTACCTTTATAGTTTTATTTGTGTTTTATATCTTTTATTAAAATGTCATGTTATCTAAATGTAACTGCATAATACATATTGGGTGAGAAGTATGTCTTTGTGAAAAGGATTTCATGTGTTTATATGTATTCATATAATAACGGTATGTCTCCTTATTTGTATTTCCCTTAGTGATATTCTTTTATCATCCTGAGTTTTAATTTTCTTATAGGGTTTATGGGTGGGTAAAATAAAAGGAGACACCAAGATGAATGTTGTGACGATTTTTTCTGAAAGGTTTTCACTTTTTTATTTAAAACAATTTTATTTTAGAGTAAATAGATAATATTTTTGTAGTACCACATTGTATTCTTGTGGGGTGATATTTACGAATTATGTATTACTTCTCTAAATCTCTAAATCAAAAATTTCTCTGGGAATGTATGTATGTGAATTTTAAAATAATTTTTTATATTATGAGATTTTTAATGTTAGGACGTTATATTTATTATCAAAGAATGATTTAGATAAATTTAGGGGTTATAATGATGTTAACAAAACAAAATAAATTAGTTTTTCCTTATGGTAATGTTTAAATTTTATATCATTTGAAGATTACCATAATGAATCATCTATGAAATGTCTATTAAGAATTTTTTCCCATAGAATAAATAGGGAAGCTAATGAAGGAAGGCACCAAGAGGATTATAACATTCTAAATTCACAACTGAGAATGATGGGGACTAGAACCTGTATGTTTGTGATAGTTATTGATTAGTTGAAGGATGATATAAATGGTCATGGATTCTATGAAATACAATAACTAGAACAACCATAAAAGAAATTTGACGATAGTGGAACATTTCAAGAGGTAGCACCCACAAATGTTTTTTATATCTTTAACCCATTGGGGTTTGAAGGGTGCATCGAATCCCCTAAAAATATATTTTATATTATGGAGTGATTAGATAAGAAAAAAGCTAGTCTTTAAGTTTTTTGTTTTGAAGGTTTAGATACCCATTGGTAGTCAAAGGTCATGAATATTAGGGAATACTATGATATTGAGGAAATTCAATGGTATTCATTTAAGAATATTTCCAACGAAAAATATTTTCCTAAGCTGGTTCAACATAGGATTGAAAATAAATTCCTTGAATTGAAATAAAATGAGATGGATTTAGTGGAAATGCATGAAGAAAACTTTTCATGATTGGAAAGGTACACTCTAAATCATTTTCTGGATCTTGATGGAAAAATCAACAATTTTTACTAGTTATTCAAACCAACATATATAAGGGAATTATGATCCCATGATTTCAAATGTTATGAGAAAATTTTCAGATGGGATGAGAGGGGAGAAGTATGGTTTTATGATGATCGTGTACACTTTGAAAACAATCTGAAGAAAATATCTCAATGGTATACAACGGGTATGAAAAAATCAATGAAATATGTTGTTAAGAAAGTATAGTTTTGATTTTGTAAAAAGTGTTGTAAAACATTCCTTGGGGAATGTATTAATAAAACATGGATGTGTTTTCAATGTGATTTGTTTGGATATATGGCTTGAGATTGTGATGAAAATGATCCTAAATTTAATTCTGATAAGAAAACTATATAGTGTTTGAAATGTGGTGAGGTGGGTCGTTATGAAAATACCTTCATAATAAAATATCTCAATGATGAAAAACCCAAAATTATAAGAGGAAATATGCAATGAGATCCTTTGAGACAATGACAGTAGATGTTGGGCCATTCAATGATGTGGTACTTGGTACATTGATTGCTTACACATATTTTCTAATGTCTTTTTTGATATAGGGTCTACACATTCTATTATTTCTGAGAAATGTTCTCGAAAATATTAATTTTCACGTCATGAAAAATGATCGAAACATATAGATAACATACTAGGGGGAAATATTACAACAAAAGGCACTATATGAATCTTCTTTTGGTTTTCTGTGGGGATACATTACCTACAAACGTTGTTTTTTCCCTTAATAAAGATTCATGTTTATATGGATAAAGGTTTAATATCTGTTCATCATTATTTGTTTGATTGTATTACTGAAGATGATTTTTTTCATAAATAGTTTATGTTTTTATATAAAATTGAACCCATATAATTGATAACATATTAAGAAGCTTAGAAATTGTTAAATGATGGAAATGAATATTATCATTTCTATATTATTGATAATGAGGGAAAACATCTGTTTATTGATGTTCCAGAGTTAAGTGAATACCTGGATGTTCATCCAAATGAGTTTTCCAATGTTATACCTGACTAGGATGTTGCGTTTATTATTGACTTGGTTCCTGATGCTATGCAAATTTCGAAACCCCATATATCGAATATATCAAGTGGCACATCCTGAATTGAAAAATTAGTTGCCTGAGTGTCTGGATAAAGGAATTATTCATCCATGAACATCACTATGGGGTGATCCTATATTGTTTATTGAAATTAAATAATGTTCCATGAGACATTTCATTGATTATAGGTCATTTAATAATGTCACTCAAAATAATAAGTATCAATTGTATCATATCGATGAATTCATTGAACCGCGCTAGGGATATCGGTATTTTTCTATGATTGAAATGTTATCTGGGTACCATCAGCTGATGGTAATGGTGGATGACATCCTAAAAACAAATTTTCATACAATGTAAAAGCATTATGAGTTTTTGGTTATAAATTTTCTTGGAAAAAATCCCCTACTATATTTATATATGTTATGAATGGAATATTCCCTGAATATTTAGAATATGTTTTAGTTTCTATGATGATATTAATTTTATTTAAAATATTTATGAGGATCTTGAAACAAAATTGAATCTTTTAATGAAATCACTCCTTGAAATGAAGTTATAAGAAAATTTCTCAAATTGATTATTGGTTGAAACTGATGCCTTTTCATGGACACGTTGCAAATAAGGATGACATAACAGTTGATCCTGCCAAAACAAAAGTGATTGATGGATAAAAATGACCAAAAAATGTTATAGAGATTTTTAGTTTTCATGGATTAGAAGTCTATTATCAATTATTTATTTATAAAATTGCATGATTATATATCCTGCTAACAATGTTCACATTATTAGGGGTTAAAATTACTTCAATAGTAGAATTTAAGGTAGGTTTTTAGGAACTGAAGAAGATATTGGTGAATTCTATAGTTTCGGCACAGCCTTTTAGAAAGAGATACATTTTCATATATTGTGATTCTTCTTTGATGGGACTTGTTTTTTTTGTGATTTCATATGATCGGGTAATTTCTTAATCTTCAAAACATCTAAAATATCATGAATTAAATTATACCAGAATTAATTTGGAATTGAGAGATGTATTTTTCACATTCATGGTAAATAAAACAATGTGGTAGATTCATTTGGTAGAAAAAACCATGATACATTATAAATTTATGTTTTGAACATGACCCCTATATTAATTATATGATGAATTTTGAATTGGATGTTTTTTGTGAAAGAAATTACTCTATTTTTTTTATATTTCAGTTATGTAATTATTGTCAAACATAGTTATGTAAGCATAGAAGGAATATGTATAGTTACAGAAAAAGGAATAATTGGTGAAAAAAGTATGTTTCCAGAATTTAATGTTCCTAAAGATTTTGTTTTGAGATTTGGGAATTGTTTATGTGTGACATGTGATTTATAGTTGAAGAAGGATTTGTTATTTAAAGATCATAATTCTCTATTTTCAGTTCATCATTGTAGCTTAATGATATACGAAGACATTCAAGAGTATTTTTGGTTGGGTTAAATGAATATAGATATTACTAATTATACAATGAAATGTTTCACTTATACAAAGGCTAAATAATAGTGAAAAATACCAAAAGGTATTTTTCAATAATTTCTAGTGTATGAGTGGAAATGGGAAAATATTTTAATGGAATTCATGTTGGGGCTACCAAAGACATCATGAGGTAAAAATACAATTTGGTGTGTTACTGACTGAATTACAAAACCTTGATAACATTTATCATCTATTCCTCAAAGATATTGTTGGGTTTAATGGAGTTACACTATCCATTGTATCTAAATATAAACATAAGATCTGTTCTAGCTTTTTGAAAGGACTTTAGAAGTAGTTTGGAACTGAGTTAAATTTTAGAACCACCTTTCATCCATAATTAGATTGATATTTTGAATGAAAAATTCATAAATTGGTGGATATTATTCGAGAATTTTTAATTGAATACATAGGATGTTGGTATCAACATCATTATTTAGTTTAATTTTCTTATGAAAACAGTTTTCTTTCAAGTATATAAATGGCGCATTTTGGGGGTATATATAGGTAGTGTTTCCAAACTCCATCATTGAGGGATAATGTCAGGGAATTGAAGTTTATGGGACCATTATTAGTAGTGTAACTATTTCTGAATGTCAAGTTGATCCAAAAACACTTGATGACATCTCTGTGTAGGTAGAAAAATTATACAGTTAACATAGGGAAATACATTTCTTTTGAGGTAGGTGATCATTTTTTCCATAATGTCTCTCTATGAAAAAGTGTGATACGTTTAGGTAAGAAGGGGAAACTGATTCCTTGGTTAATTAAACCATTTAAAATCCTTGATAAATCTTGACCATTTTCCAACAGAGTAGATTTTATTTAGTGTATATCTTAGGTACATAATGTTTATAATGTTTGGTTACTAAGAAATTGTTTTCCATATTCATCACATGTTTTGAGCCCAAAAGTATTTTAGCTTGGGGAGAACCTTTTTTAGGTGTATAGTCCAGATTATATTCATGATGAGGGAGAGAAATAATTATTAAATAAGGTAATTCACTAGATCACATTTTTTTGTCAAACAATAGGGTTAAAGAATAAACATTGTAATGTGAATATGATATGAGGGAAAAGTCTCTCCACTTTTCTAATATATTAATGAAAATTTGGTGGACATAATTTTCATAAGATTGGGAGATGTAAAAACCCAGGTACATATAAAAAATATTTATTTTCATTTTGGAATTAAATTGTAAAATAAATTATATATTTTTAATGAAATATGTGATATTTATAAAAAATAAAGACTCTATAATAATTGAATGTAAATAAAATATATGAGTTTATAAATAAACTGTATGTTTCTTATACGTGAAAATTTGATATATTTATATAATTTTATAAATAACTATGTTTTTTGAGATGGGTAAATTATGTTTCATTGTTTCTATAACACCTATGTTTTTATATAAAAAATTATAAATAATATATTTATTTAAATGATATATATATTATAAAAATAGATTCATAAATAAATATTTTTTTTCTTATGAAGATAATAAAATTTTATGAAATCTTAATTAAATTGTCAAAGTGTCATAAAATTTGTTATAATTTTAAAACATGTATTTTTTATAATAAATGATGATTTTAATTAAAAAATAAATTTCTAATATTTATAAAATTATTGTCATTGAAAATATTTTATTTTTCAATTCTACATTTCATAAAACTGCATGGGTGAATGTTTATGGTTTTTTTGAAATAGTGGAATTTTATGTAAATAGTAAAATATAGAAATTTACGAAATATATATAGTAAAAGTTAAATAATATATTCCTTGATTCATAAATGATTAAATCACCATAATCTATAACTGTGATTCATTATTTATATATATTTTGTGATAATTACAAATCTATCTGTATTCTTGATTTGAAATAATAATCTAATGAATATAATGATGAGAAAACACCCCTCGCCTCCACTTTAAATACCAACCCTAACCACCTCTTCTCCTCAAACCTAAAAACCTTTTATCAATTTTAATTTATACCCAATTACCATCCCAATCATATTCTCGACATTCAGGGCCTTATTGTCTTACCAAAATCCCCAAATGAGGGCCTTAACAAGGTTATCAAGGATGATTATTCAAGAGGAAAAATCCTCTTTCAATTTTTTTTCTTTTCATTTTATCTCTTCACCTTACCATATAGAAGTATCATGAAGAAGTATATTTATTATATATACTATAATATTATAATTATTATGTAGATATTCATTATTAAAATCTTTCTATTCTTCCATTTATTCTAAAAATGAAAAAAAATCAGTGATATGTCGATTTACCTCTATTGTGGACGATACACATTAATTTTTTTCATCAGTACCATTAATTGTGTTCATAAATCCACTATTAAAGGTAAATAACATTTTATTATATATATTACAATTTATTTAATTTTTTAAAACTAATTTATAAACATGTAGTTCAAAAAAATCATATATATTCGCAACAATCCTAAAAACCTCCAAAAAATTATATCATTTTCATTAATGTTTTATCCAATAATTCATTCTCATATTAGAAAACTAAATTATATTTGATGTTATTTGAATACATGGTAACATATTAAAACCATTTCATTCTAATTATGGATTTTTTTCCATTAAACAAGAAAATCAATAATGAACCTACCATGTAAACCATGAAATAAATACACCTAAAACAATGAAAAAAAAATATTATTAACAAATAAGTAGAATGATGTAATAATAATATAATATAAGTTTTTATATATTTTAATATGGTTCTGTATAATATTAATAACACTATTTAATCTATTATAAAGTGGTTTTGAAAAATTTTATTTAATATGAACCCATGGTAATGGAATTATTAACCCAATTTCTATTCTTTGGGTTAACCTTATAATTCATTGATTATGTGGTACTAAGATTATTTTATGAATTGAAAATTTATTATATTATGTTTTATAATGTGGTTTTATAGATTATACACATATTATATTCTTATGTATCAACTGAAACATCTTTTATATGCTATTTGAAAGATAATTTTCGTTAATTGTTTTTTTAATTTCAATTTTCAAAAAATTCAAAAGGATTGATTTTATTAATGTATTATTATTTGATAATTTTCTTATTTTTTTTATTAAATTCATATGATAAAGGGTGATACCATTATATGCCTCAAGTTCCTTGGTTATGTTTACATTGGAGGTTGACCATATGGTTACAAAAACTAATTCATTGATTATTACACTAGAATGTAGAAATGAGGGTTTAATTATATGGTTGACATGATGGTTACATCAGAAGAAAGCTACGTGGGTTATATTGTAATGTATCCATGAGAGATAAAAATCATATAAACTATTCTTGGGTTAAAAAACATATGGTATCTCCACGGGTTACAATATCATGTTTGTGATTCCCAATTTTAACTTTATGGTTCTAGTTATGTTTTCTAGGTATTTTAGAAATCTCATGTTTTCACAAAGTAATTATATGATAATTATTGGGTGGGAAGTATATCTTTTTGAAAGGGATTTCATCTATTAATAAGTATTCATAGAATAATGGTTTATATAATTATTTATGTATTTTACTAATATTTTTATACTCATCCTATGTTTTAATTTTTTTTCACCATGATTAAGGATGGCTAAGAGAAAAAGAAAACCTAAGTTGAATATTATAGGGAATTTTCACAAAAACATTTATTGTTTTTGTTTAAAAAACATTTATTATAGAATAAATGGATAATATTTTAGTAGTACACATTTTTCTCTTTTTTGGGTTTATATATATGAATTATGTGAAAATATTCTTAAACTCTAAACCAGAAATATTGACGGGAATGTAATGAAAGTAATTATAGAGGAATTTACTAGATTATGTAATATTTAATACCAGTACCATTAATAAATAATTGTAAATGGATGGGAATATATAATAGATTTCTTGTATGGATACTTTGATTATGTTTTTCAAGGGTTGTATAAGGAATAGATTTTGTATAGTGGGTTACTTCTACAGTCCTCAAAAACTGCCATACACAATAAATCATACCAGCCAGGAATATATGGGATATGTTCGCCGAAATTTGTCATTCCATTATTATATTGTGGATTTGACTATAGAAGATAGTGCTGAGGTACCATATATTATATGATGTAATATTTTGATCTACTATAAATTATCTATATCCTTGTCTGATTTTGATGGATCACATTCTTTTATATATGCACAATTTTTAATTGGACATTATGTTGCGGTAAATTTTTTATAAGTTACATTACTATAGAACACTGTAATAAAATATGTAGACTATCATTAAACATTTCTAAAGCCTCTTATATTCATTTTGGGTTATGGATATCTACTAGACATCAAGATTATAGAGATGTTGATATTTGATGGGATTAACATTACGGATTGGTCGGCCATCTTTTAAACCAAAATTGACTTTTATCGGATATATGATTCACTTACATATATTAAGGGAGAAAATATGTTATTATTAGAGATTGGAATCATAGAGGATTAATATTTGGTCTTGAATTCATTACAATATGTAAAATAATTTTCTATATTACAGGCGTTAAAAATATAGTAGTATCAGTCAAAACCCCCTCATATTTTTCTCCATTCATGGATCTCAGTCAATACATCTTTTTTAATGAACCCCATGTAAATAAAAATATATTTAAAACATATATATAGCATAATTATAAATGAATATTCCTTATATTAAAAAAAAATCACGAGGATTAATAATGTATAGTTCTAATGGAATCATGGACACATGAATAACTGGTCCATAAGTGAGCTTAATCACCCACTGGTGTTTACAAAACTAGAACCCTTCTACGACATATCATAAGTAATACATTTCATCAAAAAATAGGAAAATGAAACATAATAAGGGGTTATAAAAAACATTCAGTATGGGTAACTAAGTAAGATACATATATATCCTAATAATAATTTTATGATAACATTTGAATAATATTTAGAAACCACAACCTATATATCATTAATAATAAACATGATTATTTGAATGAGTCCTGATAGTTAATAAGATATGAATCTTAATGCCATCAAAAAACATAAACCATGATAACATAAAATTCTAATAAATCATATAATTTTTGATTAAAAATCAGAATTGTAAATAATTTTTTTAGTAAAGTGTTACTTAAAAATATCATAGTGGAATGGGTTTACCCCCAAACCATCATGGTTTTCAAGGTTCACATAGATTAATTTAACAGTGTATATATTCCCTTACTAATAGGGGTTAAATCCCAATAGTAACCTTCTATTTCTCATCAGATATCAATCATTTCACAATGAATTGGAGTGATTTATAGGTCATATACACCATATAAAAAAAATCCAATATATGTATTCTAGAATATAAGATATTTTTAATCATATCTAAACCAATGAAGAGAAATTGTCTTCCTAAAAAATTCATCATATTATTATCCATTAAAATAATTGTTCTTTATAAAATATTCATCATTTCAAAAAAATGGACCTCATAAATATTTCATTATATCATGACCCATGGAAAAGAAAATTCCTTAATAAAAATCATTTAATCTAATCATAAACTATCTAGAGAAAGAATTAAGATGGTATCATTGGGTCATATCTCAATAAAGTTTTAATTAATATAAATGTATATAATTTTAGATAGAATATTATTTTGAAATAAAATCAAATATAACATTTACCGAGGAAACTATCATTTTTTGTAAATCACCCTTAAAAACAATAAGTTCTTAAAATATTATTGAAATACTTTTTTTATAATATAAAAATAAAAAATATATATAAAAATTGAATTATAAATAATTTAAAATCTATTTAGTGGAAAATATCCTTTCAAATTTTGAAATTAATTTTATAACATTTTTTCTTTTCAAAACACATTCCTTTAAAAATAACCTTGATGACTTATAAATGAATTTTTAACAGTAACAGAAAACATTTATTGCAGATAATTTCTATTCCACATTAATAAATACATTATAAAACAAAAATAATTTGGAAATATGTTTTACTATAAAAATAAATTAAAAAATATAATATTTAAACATAGCATTTCCCTTTGAGTATGTAAATGTTTTCATTTAATAAATGTTAAAATAATGATTCCATTTTTCGGTATAATGAATACCGAAAATCATTGTATGTCAACAAAATGATTAATTTTTTAAAATATATTAAATACTAAAAAATGATTGAAAATGTATTTAAAAAATACATTGGTAATTTTTTTAATAAATTAATTATATTTTATGAGAACGTGGTTGTGGAAGAAACAAAGGATTTTCATTGAAGATAGAAATATTGACGATTTATCTTAAAACTACTCTTTTGAAATTTTGAGTATATGTATAAATTAAAATGATGTGAAAATAGATTAACATGATATAACATGAGGATAATATAGGTTTTGAGTTTCATGAGATACGTATTAAAATAATTTATCAACAAAAACATAATCGTAAAATATCCTGATAAATGATGTTATTATATCCTAAAATATTTACCACATTGGTGTCTTTTGAATAGTACAAACCATTAATAATTAAAATAAATTGAATCATTAAATAAAATTTTAAGAATTATATTTATGATAGAACATATTAATGGGATCTATATAATGATTATAAAATATAATAGATATATCATGGAAATTATGTCCCAAAGAAGGTAATTTGAGAAAAAAATTACCTTGTTACTTTGTTATATTTTGAATCATATTAAATATGAAATAGGTATAAGAGAATAGATATTTAAATATAATAAATTTTCATGAGAATAATTTTAAAATAAATTCATGTGAATTATATACACCACAAAAATGGAATTACTGGTCCGTATGACATATATCTCAGAGATATAAAAAGTGAGTTGAGAATGTCATACATCAATTTTTGACTTATTTCGTAAACATTAGAAACTATTTTATAATATATAAATGTTTTGTTGTTAATATATTATTTAATAATAATTATATATATCATACCATATATGATTATTTTTTCCTTTTATTACTTATTAATTATTAATTCCTTGCTATATTTATTTATTGACTAATTACTGCTTCGTTTTTCATGAATATTTTGGTTTGGTATTTATTTTCCATTTAAATCGATCATAATTATATCATATCCATAATTTTATCAATTATATAAATATTATATATAATCATTATAAGTTCATTTATATTAATCCCCAAAAGAAGCCTATATAAAATAAAATACATGATTCATGGAGAGCGTAGTCATAAGAAAATATGAACGCTATATCCATTTTTTTGATGGATTGAATGAATAACATAAATATAATATATTAAAATTAAATAATAATATTTATATAATAAATATCACAAATCTTAATTTAATTTAACCTAATTAACAACCATGTGATGCATTTGGGATAATTGATAAACAATATATCACGAGAAGATAATCTGTCGTGCTGATGATAATTATTTTTGTATCCCCCATGGAATGAGAAGTATGAAGTTATATGTGGTATAATAATAATGTATGTACTATTATTTAAAAAACCTTTCATATTATTATAATCATTACTTCTTACCATCTGTGTAAAATAGAGATAAAAAATATCACATCGAGTTGTGAGGAGGTAGTTCCCTTAAAGAATTGATGTAATTGTTATCAAAAACATTAAAAGAAAGGAATTTTGATGTTTAATTATTATTAAATAAGTATAATAATATCATAAATATAGTATGATAACATTAATTCCATAATTATATACATCCAAGAGAGGATGTTATGGAAAATGAACAACATCAGTTCACAAGGCGCTAGTAAATTGTAAACAAAAATGATAATTTAGCACTCAATTTAAAGGAAAATGATAGGGATATAGGTTTTTACATTTACATCATAACTTATATATATATGGGAGATATATTTTTTCTTATCAAAAAAATATAATTGGGATTTATTTAGTTTGAGAAATATTTAAAATATAATGCTTGGTTTAGGAAATTATCTCTTCTTTGAAAACATAATTCAGTTTGCAGCGAAAGGATTCAAAAGATAATGTTATGAAAAAAATACAAATATAAATATGAGAGGAAGGATGTAATTAAGTGATTATATTATATATTTTTTCAATAATTGGGTTTGGTAAATAATAATAGGAGAGGAGAGGGGTGGCCGTTTAAAAGTGAACTGACAAGAACACTTGTTTTTTTTTTGAAAGAAAATGGTGTGTCCATATTTTTAGAAGTCAAAAAATAAAAAATGACCCTTTATTAAACCTTATACTTGATATGGATAAAATATTGTCAAACATTGGCTCCAGATATGTTTCTTGTACATTTTCCCATTATCCTTTTAGATTAATCACTGGTAAACCCATTTTCACTAACTACACTAATAATATTATACAGTTTTTATTATTCATTATGGTAAAAAATTATTTTGAGATAATTATATAATATAAATTATGATACTTATGAATATAGAATACGTTTTTCTATGTTTCATTCATATATATTGGAAATTTAAATTTAAAATTATTCCTTCAGAAGCGATGAAAAAGTGGTATTCCAAAGAAAAAAGATTTAAATGGTAAAAGGATTTGTAAAAAAATTCTGAATGATATTTATGAAAATGAATACAATTATATTGCTATATATTTATAGTTGACATAATTTTAATTTTAAAACAATATTAAAATAAAATTTATCTTGTAATTTATTTAAATGAAATTGATGTTATTTTTATAATAACATTTATATTTCCCTATTCATAAAAAGTATCTTTTTTTAATCCTAGAAATTTAATCTATGAAAATTATAACATGATGAGTTCAAAAATATATTTAATTTTTTTAAATAATGTTTCAAATATTATAAAAAATGAAAATTAAAATAATACATGAAATGCAATAAACTACTTTTGAGGAAAATTCAGTTTTAAGCATAAAATTGGACTTAATCACATCTCTAATTTATGTAACACATAATTTGATTGCTAAACAATTAATAGAATAAATAATACATACATTTCATTTAATTAATTATATAGGTGTGACTTTCATATTTATTAATGATAATGAAATTTGAGGGAATAAAAATTGTTCTCTAGAAAAAGATTTACTGTCTTTTTAAATCATCATTATTAAATATATAATTAATTAGAAACCAATATATTCATTATATTTAAATTTCTAACCATATATTTTCATAATATATTAAATATTAATGATACATGAAATTCCAATGGATAGGTCATAAATATCATATTAAATAATAATATTTCAATAGTATGTCATGTTTCATTTAAACTCGGTGTCCCATGTAACAAAATCTACCCTCACAATTATGTGTAATGTATGTTGAAAATAATATTTCTTGTTAAAAATATTATTAATGTGATTACTGTAACAAAAAAATATTAATAATATTATATTAATTTGAAGAAACATATTTCACCAAATATGGTGTTTTTTCTTTCTACCCCCATAAATAAGTTGTATCCTTACAATTTGAAAATGTTCTCTATACCAAATGGATTAATAATAAAGAATAAATTTATGGGAAATCAATTTAAAAAAGGTTTAATAAATATTCATTTTTAAAATATTTAAATTTATCTGTTCCTCTCATCTAGAATAACTGATACCATGTTTCCAAATTGGATAACATAGATGGGATGTGAATATTTAAATCACGAAAAAGTGTATTATTTAAATGTTGATATATATTGATATATATCATTGATCACAAAGAATTGAATGAAAATTTGAAAATCATAATCCAAAAAACTATATACCAATGAGGTGTAAAAAATGTCAATTATGAGATCTAAAATTATGGTAATAAGATAAAATTTTATTTCAAGATCACATTACTAATGTTGTGAAATGTTCATAAGAAGATAAAATTACATGATTTCATTAAATTTTATAAGAAAAATTTCATTTTTTAGTTGTAATTTGAAAAATTTACATATTATATCTGACATTAATAAATGATAATGAGTTTTTATTTTTTTTATTCCTGAAGCACTAGTGGATAATAAGAACCAAAAAAGAATGACGTACCATTCCATAATTCTCTAGTTATTATAAAAAACAAAATTTCGACTATAAATTAGTTAATAATATCTAAATATCTACCCAATACATTTCATCAATAGTTTTCATTATGAATTCTCAATTTTTGAATAAGAACGTAATACAAACAATTATAAATAAGGTCACTAAATAACCAAATTAACAAATCATTAATCATCCAAACATGTTGAAGTAGATATTGAATTCTGATACAAATATGTGAATAAATTGATCATTATTTTTCAAGAAACATCATAATAATTAGAATTAAAATAAAACAACAATGAAAATATATGTAGTTTATCATTTCTTAAATAAAACCCCAAATTTTTTAAAATATTTAACAACCCCAAGAATGTTTTATACTCCGTCAATGATGATATAGATAATTTTTTCCGGAAATCATTAATTATTTCTAATATCATCAATACTATCTAATTTACACTCTTTAGATCCATAATATTTGAATAAAAACATCATTATATCTACAATAAGAACATATTGTAGGTAATTTTCCCTCAATCACATGTTTTCAAAAAAAAAATCTTTTTTATTAAATAAGTATTCTATGTCATCCGCAAAATTGACAATATTCTTTCAAATACATAATGAATAACATATATATATCAACCCTTATAAATTTTATAGTTCCAAAAAATCCAATACTTATACACATTAATCATTCTACATAATTCTAAAACCATTACCTTATATTCTTTATCTCATTCCTTTACACGTCTTTCCATTAATATATTGTTTTTGGTCACTTTATCATCAGAAATATAACCCTTACACTTAGCACATTTATGAATATCTTCAAGAACATTCCACTAGTACAATGATTCACATAATTCAAATTATTTCCCCATTTATAACATTCAACCAT
Organism: Viscum album; assembly: GCA_963277665.1. Lineage (NCBI taxonomy): Eukaryota > Viridiplantae > Streptophyta > Magnoliopsida > Santalales > Viscaceae > Viscum > Viscum album. The sequence goes on from OY728137.1 coordinate 2,051,832,855, forward strand.
TTGTTCTACATTTGTGAAACAATTATTTTTGTCCATTTCATTAACTGACCGTTTCATTTCTTCTTGACAATCAAAAAAAATTTCCCTTCTTCTCTACAAATAAAACATGTTCTTTTTCAATAGAAACATTAATAAGAGTAATTATTTTAACATTATGTATATATATAATATTGAATCCTCATTCCTATATATTCTAGACCACCTAAACTCTCAACAAACATTATCCTCGTCTTCTTTGGTGAGTCCACCGATTGGTTAAGGTAAAAGTAGTAAATTGTATATCATGATAAATCATTAGTTATAATCACAATATCATTGGCTCTAGTAATCATCCCATTTTATTCTCATTATTTCATTGTCTAACACATAAAAATTTAATCTAGTTACTTTAATATCCAACAACTGACGAAAACCAAACGCATAGTGTGAGTAATAATATTTATTCTGGGAAACCAAATAATAATAAATCATTAATTATAAGAATATTTAAATAATTACACATTATTTAGAAATTATTATACTTTAGGATTCATCCAGTACATTCAAGATAATTATTCCAATCCTTTAATATAGTTTTTAACGTGTTATTGAATTTCCAAATGATATTGCCTAGGAGTGTCATACTATTTGTGTAGAAATGCCAGATAACATGAATCAGGTGAATATTGAGTCCATCTAAATGATCGCTTCTCAAATTTATTACAATTTGGAACTTATATTCTTGGTCCACACCTCGTTATAGTATTTTTTATAGTGATGTTACTACTTGGAAACCACTCATTATATCCGTAATAACAAATTCCATGATATATTTCAATACATTAACAATTCCGTAGAACTATCATAAAATATAGTGCAAAAAATATTCTTACAAATATCTATAGGGATAACACTACACTTTTATAATCCTATATTTTAAAGGGTCAAAAATTCTATAATTTAATATCAATAGTAAAGATAAACATTTCAATCATAGATTTTAAAACATTTCAAATGAATATTCATTACATTTCATAAACAGAAACCTAAGTACCATAAAGATATAATTCCTTTATAGACATGGACACATAAACAAGTTTTACATTTGTCTAATAGATTATGTTCCTCTATTTTCTACATAAGTAGAACCCTTTTTATCTTACCACACATACTACCATTTTTTTACCAAGGAAAGGTAAACATAATACATGGTGATAGTAGCTAATATGCAAGGTTAAACAAAGGATATGTCAACATATCATGAGCATAAAGATATTATAAGATAAAAATAATAATTGAAAACAATTCCCTTCATATCCCGGACCATATACACGAGTTATAGAATATTTGATGACAGTTCATAAGATATGAATCATAATGTTATCAATGAAAATAAAATATGGGAACAACACATAAGAATAAGGAATCTATTTTTAACATAAGAATAAGCATTTAAATTCACTTAGGTTATATTTATGTCTCATTGAAAAACTATCATAGTGAAATGGGGTCACCCCAAAATCATTTTAGTAGCCATGGTTTTCACCGAATAATATCATCTAAAAGATGGCCCTTACTAAAATAGGTTCACTCCCTATTCAAATATTGTTTATTTGACAAGATATCAAATACAAAACAATTAATTGGAGGTAGGTATAGGAACCACCCATAATATAATAAAATTCATACATATTTATTGCCAACGATCACTAATAATTAATCATAATAGAACTCATTAAAATATATATGCTCATAAAAATTACATAATATAAAAAACATCGAAAAAAATGGGATTCATAAAAAATTCATCTATTTAGTAACCATAAAATGAAATGGGTTTACTAAATATTGTTTCATAGCATAACCTATAAAAAAAAGTGGGTTTCATAAACAATTATTCATCATAAACATAAAACATCTAGGGAAAAAATAAATATGGTATAAATTGATCATATCCTAAGTACAAATATGTAAAATAAAATTATTTCATATTAGATAAAAATTCATATGAATGAAAATCTCTTCGAACTATTATTGAGGAAAATAACCATTATATAAAAATTTCATTTTTAAGAAAAGAAATTCATAATATATTTTTGACATAATTTTATTTTAAATTAACCCTGATACATACAAACGTTGATTTACAAATCAATAAAAATATTTATTGATGAAAATATGCATTCCACATTGAGAATATAATTTTAAAACATAAAACATTTTAAATAAATTCTTCTTTGAAAATAACCTTGAAAATATATAATGGTAACATAAAAATATTTCAAAACATTTCATGTAGAAAATATATTTTTCACTTCGATAAAATCATTTTCGGATATAAATTTTTTTGAAATATAATTTTATTTTAAAATAAATGTAATGTAATAATATGTATGCTTTTAGAATATGAGTTGTCATGAATGAAAAAAATAACTTTAATGATATAAATGTTAATACCAACCTTAATTTTACATTTTTAGTGAAATATAACCATGTATTTTTTGGAAAGGAATATCATTATTCCTTTTAAAAATATTATTAAAAGTTAAAACATGTGCAAATGTTTTATTATTGAATTATTGTGTAAATTATTTTGATAAAATAAAAAAAATTGAAAACATAGTTCTGGATTAATTGAAATCGTTTTAACAAACGAGAGTCCTTTTCATAAAGAATCATATGAAAATATTTAGTTCACAAGGAGGGGAAAGTGAACATAAAAATGAATTCTAATAAAAAAGACAAGAGAATAAATATCATCAGTTTCTTAAGAGATTGATTATATGATTTCATCATTAGAAATATAATCTAAAATAACTCTAATATATTATAGGATTGTAACATACAATATTATCTACTTTAGTATCTTTTGAATCATTCGAACAATAAAATAATAACAAAAAATATTAAATCTCATTAAAAGATGGATATTCATTATACATATTTTCAATATTCAGTATATTCTCCTCATTAACTATTATATGTGCATGCAAAATCTTTTTTCCTAAAAATGGAAATTTGAGATAAAAACACCTCACCGTATAGGTATCTTTTTAATCTTAAACCTCATGAAAGAAAGATAATACAATGGTTATTTAAATAAGAAAAATTTTCCTGCTAATAATTTTAAAATAAATTCCTTGGTTTTGTGTACACCACATAAATGAAAAAAGTATTGCATATTTACTGTTTATGAAAAATAGAGATTTCAGGATGGAAAGCCCTTTCCTTACGTATTGAAATCCTTTATACATGATAAAAAATATTTTACTATAAATATAATTTTATTGTTGTATATTAACATTACATAATTATATATAACATTAAAAATATTTTTTATTTATGAAATTTTATTTCATGTTTTTTAATAATTCTTTGTTAAAATAACATTTTAGTTAATAACAACATTATTTTTCACTCATGTTTTTGGTTTGGTATATTCAGTCCTCACACTTTGGTCTGGGATCAATAATCTAAAAAAATATATCCATGATATAAATATCATATATAATAATAAGATATTTTTTATAGTAAACCATAAATTTTAATTATAGAAAATGAAATACACCATTCTTAGTGATGGTAGGCCATATGTACGCATGAACACAATTTCCATTTTTCGCAGATGTAATGAAATAAATATAAATAACATATTATCATAGAGAATAATGTTTACTTCATTAATATCACATATATTCAATAATGTTAACCAAATTACCTTCCATTCCAAGTATTAGTAATAAATGAATCACATCGCTCCATAAGGCGGTAGTCTGACATACACACGAATGATGTTATTGTATCCCCCATGGAATGGGACATAAATAGGTATATGTGGTATCATAATTAAAGAGGTATATATTTTTTATAATAATATAATACAAATTAATTCAATATATCATTATTTTAGACATTTTAAAATAGAAATAAAAAATACAACCTATCGGTTCCTGTTGTGGTAGTCTATTGTACACACGAGCGATATTATTGATTTACAAAGGGTAGAGAGGTAAGGAGGTATATTTGTTATTATAGATCCATAGGTAAAATAATATCATTAATATTATAATTAAACGTTAAATTCATATTTATATGCAGTTGTGATAGTTGGCGATTGATACTGAATAACATCGGTTCACGAGTCAATAGTCCGTCGTACACATAAATGATGATTTCATATCCTATTTTATGGATGAAGATGTTAATATAGGTTATAAAATTTACATAATAATATATGTATATTTTAGATATTTTTTCCAATATATAATTGTTATTTAACAAGAATTAGAGGATTTTGAAAAGGAAATAAAAAAAACTCTTTGGTGGTGATGTTACATATTTTTCAGGTAACTTATCCTGGTTTTCACCAAAAATTTCAATTATGATGTATTTATATCCAAAATAAGTTCTATCGTATGATAAAAAAAATTATGGAATTTATTTATGAACATGATGGATTAACCAATGAGTTTTTTTATGATTTATATGGATATGAGAGGGGTAGCCTTTTTTAGTGAGGTTAGTGGCACACTTGTAATTTTTGAATAGAAAAAGGTGTGAACATATTTTTTGAAGAAAATGAAATAAAAAAAGGTCTATTATCAAATATTTAATGTTATTTGTCTTATAAACCTCTATAAAATTGTTTTCTATAGTATTTTAGTTCATTTTACTCATATATGATTAGTTTAACATCTTAGAGAACCCATTATCACCTCAAATGCGGTAATTAATTTTCATTGTTTTTATTAATAATTATTTCCATGAAATTATTATTACCTTATTAAATAATATAAATTATTCTAATTCCATAAATGTATTAAATTTTTTAAATTCCAATCACACATTTCAAAAAACTTAATTTAATATTAATCACACACATGGGATTAATTTTTTTTTTTAAATTGATGATTTTCAAATATTTAAAAAGTATTATATAAATAATTAAATAGTAAATTCGTACCAAATAGAATATTGGATTAATAGTAATATAAATTAACTATATTTAATATTAAACCATCTAAACATAAAATTGAAGCATTAAATTATGTGAATAAAAATTCATGTTCTTAACAAAACCTAATATTTTCACTATTTGCTAAAATAATTACTATTTTTGGAAATTATAAAATCATCAAACCAAAATAATTTTTGAATGATGAGTTTAATATAAAATTATTTATTTGAAATGAAAACAATAATGTGTAAAAATTATTTTTTGGAATAATTTTTTAATTTAAATTTACAATTTGTGGTAGAACAAATTTTTAAGGAAATAGATTTTCTATGTGTAAAAATACACATATTATTGTGGGTTATCTAGAAAAAACATCAGCTGAAATTTAATATTCTTATTTAATAGAATATATTATTATTTACTTATATAAATTCAATAATGTTTATTTGTTTAATTTATTTAGGTTAGATGTTTTGGTGAGAGTAAAAAAATCCCTTAAAAGAGTTATTTTTTTATGTGGTTTTCAATTTCATATAAAAATAATTAGTCACTAAATAATTAAATAAATATAAACATACATTTATAAACCATATATTTTAAAAAAATATTTCAATATTATTGAAATATTCTATTAAAATGGATGTGTGATAACTATAATATTAATTATTAATATTTTAATTGTATGTTATTTTCCATTTAAACATGTCACTATGTGTAATAGAGGATAAACGTATGGTTTCATGTATCAAAATATAAACATTTTGTTACATTTAATGAGTGATAAAAATGTTGATGAATGTAACACAAAATATAAAAAATATTAAAATTATTTGAGAAAACTATTTCATAAAATCTCTTGTAGTTTCAACCCAAGATATCCATATGAAAGAATATTTGAATTTTAGATAGGGCTTCTTCTCGGTGGGAAATTTTTTTTGAAACTGCATTATGTCAAAATGCTATAAATATTTTAACACCTAAATTTAAAACATGGGGACATGGAATAGTAGGGATTTATCAAATCTAGTTTTTCTCCATAGGGTTAACCTGTCTTGTTCACCAAGAATGTGTATGGAATTATTTTACTAAGAATATGTTATGAATTAATGATCTAGGAGATGTTGAATAAAACATATAACTCTCTCATGATTTATGACATCCTTGATTAGATATGTGGAGATAGGTTGTTCTCCTTGATTTATCTTCAATCGAGCTATCACCCTCTAGGGGTTAGTTATGAGGGCATCCCGATAGCTGAATTTTTGAGTATTTAATTGTTGTATGAGCACTTTTTGATTCGTTTTGGATTAATAAATACTCAAGAAGTGTTCTTTATTATCATAAAAATATCATTCACCCAAACCTACACTCGTTCATCATGATTTTCATTGATGAAACCCTCACATTCACACCGACCCTAAAGTAGGTTGACATACATTATGAGATAATCTTGAGACCACATTGAGAACAATATCCCAGAAAGATATTGTCGAAGTGAAAATTCATGTTTTATGAGGTGATATATTAAGGTATTTTAGTGTTTGATATAGTAATATCTATTGAAATTGATAAAGAGTAAGTTTTATTCTCATTGAGTCATCATCAGAATGCTTTGTAGATTCAATGTTTTACACGTTTAGAATGATAAAATCCTCATATTATCAAGTTAGTCATTCATCTATCACCACACATTCCATTGATAAAAATGATTATGTTAAATTTATATTAGTCAAACTGATGTTAATAGGGATTTATTCAGATTCATATGTGGTTAAATACATCTCAAGATTTTATTATCTCTGATCAAGGTACCTAATATACTCTATAATGTGTTTCATCAAGCAATGGTATAGAGAAATACTTATTTAGATAGATAAAGATGTATCTTACTGTATATGTGATTTTTTAACCATTGAGTTAACATATCATAATCATGAAATATATCTAGAAACAACGGTACACATCTTGAATTGTTGGAAAACTATCTATTTAGGTGAGGATTCATGTATATAATGACCAAAAAATCATCATTTCTACCATCATATAGTGATTTAAGATCATGAGAAAAAGGTTAAAGATAGGATACAAACAGATGTTTGATCTGAGATATATTATTGATATAGTAAGGGTGAAATCATTAACTAAGATCTATTAAATGAGAACTAGGTAGATTAAATTCTTCCTAATTAGCATCAATGGGACTAATAGAACATAATTATCGTGTTTTATAATTAGTGGTTTGATGGTTCTGTGGACCATGGATCAATGACATATTATCATACTGTAATCATTTAAAATTATATAGAATGGTTATAGGAATTACACAACCCAGACTGAGAGTATGTTATGATACTATAATAGTAATGAGTTGATGGCTCAAGGCTGAGGTAGCCATCGGATAAAGATAATATGATCCTTTCACATGAAATATATTTAGGTCATGATTCTATGAGTTAATAGTTTTTGAGAGACTTTCACTCATCGAGGTGGATGGTATATCTTTGATATATTGATATACCGAGACTTTATCAAATATTTGATGTTCGAATCAGAATTTGTATGTATAAAGGCCATCATATTGAACATATAATGTCTAGAATTTTTTTTCGAGATTCACCTTTTAGACGTACTGATATCCATATTGTACTTCAATGAAGGCTTCAATCACTTGGAATGTTGATGGTTTTCATTATGGGGGTACTATTGATGTCTCTATAGTCCTTGCTGAACCACATAGATCTATCATGTATCTTGATAATGAGTACCAAGAGAGGATATTTTTATGCACTATTGAATATGAAATAAATTTATAAATTCCTGTACACATTCTCTTTTAACTCATCAATTTCGACATGGACCATATTAAAGGGAAATTTGGTTATTGGGGTGGATCCATTTTTCAATTATATTAAGAAAACTACATCTTGATATATGGGAATTCAAAGAAACATCATGTGAAATAGGTCAATATACTCCCTCACAATGACTATTTCTTGAGAGTTTACTCTTTATATTGACATATCCTTATGGGAATAATATGCTACATCATTAAATATCAATAACTACACCATTGAATGTTTTTACAAATGATATTCACTATATTATATATAATGATGTAGAATCATGGAACGGTTCAAAATATATGAAAATATTACAATTTCACTATAATTGATGTGATATTTATTTAACAAGATCCAATAATTTTCCATAATAGCATGAAATTACACCATGTGAATCATTATTGTGTTAAATGGAAGATTTATCCTAATGAAGGAAAAATTATATTACTTCAACACATGGTTTAAATTGATCAAACTTCTAGGTTCTATTATAGATATATCTACATCAAGGTATCAATTTTGTGATTAAAGTTTATTATATAACAAATATCATATATTGGATAAATTATACATATATTCAAATACACTTTTCTCCTATTTTGTGGTAATTGGATGTGCGATTTGTAAGCAATAATGTTATTTACCAACATCAAAAATTATAGTAATAAATGATTTACCTTTATCTAGAGGCTTTGATCTATACTGATAATGATTACCATCTATGGATAATATTTTAGAGTATATGATATCAAAATTAATTTGATCCTCACACATAAATCATTGAGCTATGGGTTGTGAATTTGGAGTCTCATACCTTCCCACCACTAATTTGGTTTTCTTATTCATGTATATTCAAAATCAATTAGGTTGGTGGGATAATCCAAAAAAAATTACGCACATTTTAGTCCTATTTTGTAATTTCCCATTATTTTTCATTCCACATTGTAGGACACCTCCTATATTAATAAATGTTTTAATTATCACAAATCTCATTAATGGTCACAAATTTTATTAAACCAAGTTAACTCTTAAATTATATCCCATCATGTGTATTTATGTTTTTTGTTATCTCATGCTTTATAATGGTTAATCTCAATCCATTTCATGCATATCACTTTTTAAGTCTGAATACAGTTGTTTGCCTAAGTACAAGACACCGTGAAGCCAGACACCATAATCCAGACACCGTGAATCCAGTCACCATGAAGCCAGACACCGTAAGCTAGACACCGTAAGCCAGACACTGTAAGCCAAACACCATAATCCAGACACCATGAACAAGACACCATGAACAAGACTCTGTGATGCTCAGACAACATGACACTCAGACACCGTGTGAAGAAGATACCATTTTCATACCTTACTGTGACACAGTTTGATATATTATTTTGTCATCTTTCAATTTAATTACTAACGGTAATATTTGATTCCTTTAATGCACTGACATAATTAATGTTTCCTTGTAGACATATTACTTGGTAAGAGGTATGAAACACATCAAACCTGTCAGCTAAATACCATGAATTCGAAGATAAAGAGTGAAGTGTGCCCAAGAACAAGACAGCACAATACTGAACAATAAATAAGCCTATGAGCATGACCACGAAGAACATTTTGCAAGTTTTTCAAAGAAATAATTGTCTCTTGCATTCAATATGACTATGCTGAAGAACATACGAGGTGCACTGAAATCCAGAGAACATCTTCACATTATCAACACTCGTGAAGAATAGAAGCTGAATTGCGACACTCTGTTTTTCAAGAAAAAAACCAAAGAAGGACTCAGAAGCATTTATGTTTAATCAAAGGAGTCCAGAGCTATACTTCCAATCACTAGAGCGTTCTAAACTCATATCTACACTCTCAGGGATTCTTATTCTTACTTTTTGAGCGGTCTGTGTACTCTGTATATTCCATACACACACTGACTCATGTTCTAAACTGGAGGATCTATATATCCTTACACTAATCTCTTTATTCTTTTGTTTACCCATGACAACTGTGGAAGAGGTCCCTGTGAGGCCTGGTTAATATTTTTGTTTACCCACGAAAACTGTGGAAGAAGTCCCTGTGTGACCTAGACAGTCTGTGTATTGTTGTTAACCCCGATCTAGGGTGTGGATCAATGTTTATTTATATAAATTACTTGTTGGCAGGTTATCACCAAGTGGAGTGGATTATGTCTCGGCTTGAGACTGAACCACTTGTTTCATATCCACTGTGATGTTCCAATTTAGTCTTCTCTATTTTATTTCTTTGTTGCATAATCCAGGAAACACTAATTTCACTTTGATAGTTAGTCTTGTAAGGAATTTATAACTGATTTTTCTTAGTTGGATAACTTCAAAAGTAATATTAATGATACCAATTATGATTACTGAGAATTAATCAATCTTCTAAGAAGTTGTTTAAAAAATAAAACCCTTATAACAGTGTAACCTAGATTAACTGGGTTGTATCTATTTTATGGGAAACCATTTTATTTACAATAATATTATGTTAACAAAAATTTTTATAGTTACTCAATTCACCCCACCCCTCTTGAGTTAACTACTCCGACTAAAATTTGGTAACAGAGGTTTTTTTATTAGGACTCTGTGTAATTTTACTAAAATGTTATTGTAGTTGTACTTTAATGATCTCTAAATTTCTATTAATACTAAATTTATAGCTCTTTTAATGAAATAAGGTAGTATGGATAATATATTGGAAGGTGATACAACCAACAGACAACCATTCATTACTGGAACCAACTATGCACAATGGAAAATTAATATGAAAATGCATCTAGAGAGTATGAGCTTTGAAATTTGGTCATCCATTATAGATGAATAAAAACATCCTATGACTGATAGAATTACATTTGATATACCCACCAAACATGCTTACAATAACAATTGTAAAGCCATGAATGCATTTTACTGTTCCTTAGGAGATGAAGAAATTAATAGGATTTCTACTTGTAAAACTGCCCATGAAATTTGGGATACCTTTTCTGTCTCACATGAAGGCACATCTCGTGTAAAGGAAACGAGACTTAATACATATACTATAAAATATGATAATTTTAAAATGAATACTGATTATCCTATGTCTTAAATGTATCTCAGGTTTAATGAGATTGTCAACACAATGATTTATCTAGGAAGAGACTTCACTGCCAAAGTACAGATCATGAGAATACTTATATGTCTACCTGATAGATGGAGGGGATCCTCTGTCTCTACTATAAAATTGTGTGACATCAGCAAGACACTTGTAAAAGAACTCATTGGGAAACTGATGATGTTTGATGAAGAGTTTAAAGTCAACAATGTAGAGGAGGATGAACCAAAGAGGAAATATGTAGCATTACAGACCACCTTCTCGAAGCACAAAGACAATGGGAAACTGGAAGATTTTGTAAAAAGCTCCAACATTGTACAATCATCACATAATAGTGATGAGGAGATGGCTCAACTGGCCAGAAGATTCAAACGATTTTACAAAAAGAAGAACCTTTTGAGAAAGCATAACTTCAAGGGAATGTATGATCTAAAAGGATACCAGAAAAAGGACTGGAAAAGAAGTGTCAAAACTGATGAAATTGACTGATATGAATGTAAATGCAAAGTACATATAAATTCTGATATTACAATGCTCAAGTATAAGAAGAAATATGAGGACAATGATAAGAAGTTCAAAAAGGAAATGAAGGAAACCTGGAGTGCCTCTGAGGATAGATGACGCGACTCAGAGACATCACATGATAAACCGGCTAACAAAACCAATATGTGTTTTATGACAAACACATTTGAGGTAACACTGAACTCGACTGTACATAATTCATACTATTCTAAATAGTAAAGTGAATCTGAAAATATGACTAATAATGAAATTTTAGAATACTGTAACATGATTGAAGAGGCATGCAATGAATTGAAAGATAAATATAAATCATTGAAGAAACAACATGCTCTCAATGTAACTGTTAAATCTGAACTTACTACTGAAAAGGAGAAAAATGCTCAACTCCTCAAAGAAAACAATGAATTAAAAAAGTCTAATGAATAATTAAAAAGTTACTTATAAATGATTACTAATGGGAAAAATACCCTTACTCAAATGATAGGAAAACAAATTGCCCCCAAATACAATACTCACATTGGTTATCAACCAGGAAAAAGAATCTTTGGTAGAATGAATTTTGATTCAAAGTCTAGGACATATAATTTTGTTCCCAGTTCTAGACATAACTCACCTAGCTCATGTCATGATACATATTCTACTGTTTCAAGTTTTTTTGGACCAAATACAGTTTATTTTTCAAATACTTTACATAATGATTATAGGAAACCTATGATACAAATATGGGTTCCTAAATCACTTATTACTAATGTTACTAGACCCAAACAAGTATGGGTACCAAAATCTGTCTTTTCTTGATCATGTTATAGGAATGATGGATAAAGATCTCCTAAAAAATCTATGGTACTTGGATGGTGGATGTTCAAGGAACATAACATGAGACTACTCTTGCTTCAAGAACATAATAAAAGTAGATGGAGGACATGTCACATTTGGTGACAATTCCAAAGGGAAGATCATTGTCTTAGGCCATATTGGTAACACTAATTTGATTTTAATTTCTAATGTACGGTTTGTTAATGGCATAAAATATAATCTGCTCAGTATCTCAAAATTATGTGATGATGGATATCGTGTTAAATTTGAAAATGATTCCTGCAATGTATTTAATTCTAAATATGGATTTGTATTTTCTACATCAAGGAATGGGAATGTTTATTCTGTTAATTTAGATTCCTTAGCTTCTCAAAATGTTTTATGCTTAAGTGTATTTCATAAAGATTCATGGTTATGTCATAGCAGACTAGTACACTGTAATGTTCACTCCCTTAGAAAGAATACTAGAAAAAGGACTAGTTAAAGACATACCCAAACTTTAGTTTCCACATGAAAATGTATGTAATCCTTGTCAAAAGGGAAAAAACACAAAATCCTTTTCAAAACAAAGAATGAAGATTCTAATTCTAAACCTCTTGAATTGGTTCACAAGGATTTGTTTGGACCATCTAGAGATTCTTGTTTAAATGGGAAGCACTATGTTTATGTAATGGTATATGATTTTTCTAGATATACCTGGTCCTTCTTCATGGCTCACAAAAGTGAAGCCTTCCCTTACTTTACTAAGTATGTCATGTCTGTTGAAAATCTTAGTGGCCTTAAAATTACATCTTTAAGATGTAATTATGGTTGTGAGTTTAAAAATCAATAGTTTGAATCCTTTTTCTCACAAAATGGTTATATTTAAAATTTCTCTGCCCCTAGAACACCTCAGAAGAATGGTGTTTTAGAAAGAATAAATAAAACCCTTCAAGAAATTTCTAGAACAATGATTAGTGAATATGACTTACCTATTTACTTTTAGGCTGAAGCTGTTAATACAACATGCTACACAATCAATAGAGTCTTGATTAGAAAAATTCTCAAAAAACCCCATATGAACTCTGGAACAATAGGAAGCCTAATGTTAGATACTTTAGATTTTTTGGTTGCAAAGTCTTTATTCTCAACACTGAGGATAGTCTTGAAAAAGTTGCATCCAAAAGTGATGAAGGAATTTTCCTAGGTTACTCAATATTAAGTAAAGATTATAGAGTATTAAATAAAAGAACTAAATGTGTGGAATAATTTGTTCATATCATGTTTGATAAACAGATCCACATGATCCTAGAACCATCCTATAAAATCTAGAGGGTGATGTATCAAATCTGAATATCAACTCAAAATCCTCAAATTCCTCTGTGAAAGAATCTGTGAAAACTTCCAATTCTATAAATTACCTACCATCGAGTTATAATGAACCTGGATCTCTTCATGAACCTAAATTCACTAGTCCCTCTTTTTCTAGAAAGGTTACTACCCATAAAAACCTTCCCTAAGATGATGTTGTAGGAGACTTAGAGAAAGGAACACAAACTAGAGAATCTCTTAGAAATCAGGTTGATCATCAAGACTTCTTGTCACAACTTGAAGCTAAAAACATTGATGATTCCATCAACGATAAATTTTGGGTGATGTCAAAGCAAGAATAACTTAATCAGTTTGAAAGAAGTAATTATTGGAAACTTTTTGAAAGACCCACAGACACATTCATCATAGGCACTAAATGGGTGTTTAGAAATAAGATAAATGAAGTTGGAAATATAGTTAAAAAACAGCTAGATTAGTTCCATAAGGATATAGTCATGATGAAGGAATTTACTATGAGGAGACCTTTTCTCTAGTAGCAATACTTGAATCCATCAGAATCCTACTTGATTATGCTGCACATCTGAATTTCAAACTATATCAAATGGATGTTATGAGTGCATTCATAAATGGGTATATAGCTGAGTATGTCTTTTTTGGACAGCCCCTTGGATTTACAAATCCTCATTTTCCGAATCATATTTTCAAACTATCAAAATCTTTATAAGGTTTAAAGATAGCTCTAAGAGCTTGGTATGAAAAATTGAGTACTTTTTTCATTACCAAATGTTTCACAAAAGGAATGGCTGATCCTACCCTTTTTATAATACGAATTTCAAATGATGTTTTAGTTGTTAAAATATATGTAGATGATATTATTTTTGGATCTTCCAAAAAATTCATTAGGTATTGATTTTTCTAAAATGATGCAAAGAAAATTTGAAATGAGTTTAATGGGAGAACTAAAATTCTTTCTTGGATTTAAAATCATTCAAAATAATGATGGAATTGTTTTAAATAAAATTAAATAAACTAGATATCTTCTAAAACGTTTTGGATTGGATAGCACTAAAAGTAGTGAGACTCTCATGAGAACCACCTGTAAGTTGGATCTTGATGAAGATGGAATGTTTGTTGATAAAACCACTTATATAATAATGATTGGAAGTTTAATCTACTTAACTACTAGCCATTCGGAAATTATGTTTAGTGTGTGTATCTGTGCTCATTTTCAATCAAATCCTAAAGAATCTCATTTAAATGATATAAAGAGAATTTTCAAATACCTCAAGAATACACCCAATCTAATAATGTTTTATCCTAAATGGAAATCATTTGAACTAGTTAGTTATTATGATGCTGTCTTAGGTGTATGTAAGTTAGATAGAAAGAGCACCTCTGGAACATGTCACCTTTTAGAGAATTCACTACTATAATGGTGTAGTAAGAAACAAAATATTTTTCATTATCTACTGCAGAAGGTGAATACATAGCTGCTGGCAGTTGTTGTGCAAAAATTTAGTGGGTGAAACACAATTACTAGATTATGGATATCAATTCAGACATGTACCAATACATTGTGATAACACAAGTGTGATTAACATCTCAAAAAATCATGTTTCACGTTCTAGGAAAAAACATATTGATGTAAGACATCACTTTTTGAGAGATCATTATCAAAAAGTGAATATCACCTTGGAATTTATTGGTACTGAATATCAACTTGCTGATATGTTCACTAAAAAATTAAATTCTGAGATAATAGACTAAATCATACATGATCATGGAATGATAAATCTCAAATGGATATCTTACTTCTCTTACTATTAAACATGTTACTATGTTTTACTTTACTGTTTCATGATTCTGGTTTCTCATTTATTGTCTCTCATGTTTACGGTCTCACCGTTAGCACTTTGTACTTATGGTCTGGCATTTACTGTCTCACCGTAACGAGCACAGAAAAGTCCACTCACTGTCTCACTGTGACGACCACTCAAACTCTCACCATAACGACCATTCACATTATCACCGTGAAAATTATTTATGATTTTCTTTAAACCTGTATCACAGTAATTTTTATTTCACCTCTTTTACATTCCCGCGTTTTTATTTTTTTGATGATTGGAATTCCTAAATGATAAAACAAAAAGTATCACTCGGTTCTTCACTCAGACTTTATCTCATTTATAACCCTTTCAACCTTGTAACCCCTTCTCTCTCTCTCTCTTGAACCCTCATTGGATGCCAATAATGAAATGTCTATCGTCATCCACACCTGAGAAGCACCTCCCAAAGAAGAAGAAGATTTCACCTAAGCTGGCACCCGAAGGACCTTTGAATCTGAATCTAGTAAATCGAAGTGTTATTCATGAGAAATAAATTTTCCCTCAAATGGTTTCTATCTTGAAAATCCATAATCATGAAAGTGTTAAAAAAACAAGGTGGGTTAGAATTGTTCTCAAGGGATAATTGACCCATCTATCCCAGGTTAGTGGCTCAGTTATACTAGTACGTGCAGTTCTCGTTTGATTCTGGTGAATGTTATGTTGTGAGGAGCTGGGTTAATGGTCGAAGATGCTTCTTCTCATCTAGGTTATGGGAAGCATGCCTTAGGATACATAATGAAGTCATATTTGTGGATTATCAGAGAGAACCACCTCTTTCAATCGATTTTTTTGATCTTGAAGATGCTCTGAAAACCCTAATCGAAAATAGCACCAAAAGAAGGGCCATCGCAGCCGAACTAGATGGAGAAACAAGGATGTTGTTTATGTTTGTTCAAAACCTGGTTAGTCCATGAAAAGGTTATTTTTGTCTGTTAAATAATTAATATGTGTTTTTGATTCTCTTTGTGATAAATGGACACAAGATCAATATTTTCAAGTACAGCATTCACCATACGTGTGAGTTGATCAAGGTTACATCCAATTCCACTTATCTGTTCTACTCTCGGTTAATATCAGAAATTCTTTTAGCAAAAGGAATGGTTGGACCTAATAAAGAAGTTTTTAAGGACTAAGAATATTGTCTCTCTAAATCCATCATCAAAAGAATGATGATAAACTGAAACACTTGGAAAAAAGAATTCATTGAAGGCAATGATAAGGTTTATGAGAAGTTTAATCCTGTGGATTGTCCATTAAGGTCGAAAGAAATTTCTGATCCTGGTTTGGAACTAGATGAAATTGTTGGGTATTCAGAAGAAGTGGAAGAAGAGGCTGAAATACCTCATAGGGAAGATGTTATTGTTGAGGAAGAAAGGACTATTGTTCCTCCAGTTGTTCTTGAAGAATAAGTTCATACCCCTAGTGAAGATGTCAATCTGGAAATCCAACTCGAGGCTGAGAAAGAATCAGTGGTGACAGAATCTGAGCAGCAAGCCATAGAAGTGCCTATAGAAGAAGTACTCCCTATTATAAAAGAAGCAAATCTGGAAGAACTCATGTAGAATGATCTATTCCAGAAATAAAACCCTCTACTGAAGAGAGGATGGAGATAGCCTTTCAGCTGGCTAGACAAGAAATGAATGAGGAACTTAGAGATAAAACTGTTGATTTAGACCAAGCTTTTGATACTCTCAGTCCTTAGAAGGAGGCACCTGTTGAGGGGGAGAAAACCTCAAATCTTGAGTCTAGTGAACCCTCACATCCAACTGAGTCAAGTCCTATGGAAACTCAGTACAAATTTCCTAGTTTTTATGATGTGTGTGAGTCTCAGCAGTTTGCTGCAACCGGGCTTGATCTCTCTTCCCTGTTTTATTTGAAATCATCCACCAACTTTTCACCTGAGATGGAACCTGAACATGAACTTGTCCCTATACCAATTCCTACACCAGAACCATTATCTGAACAACTATCCTTTGTCAGTAAGGAAGATTTATTGGAAATCAGAGATACTCTCCTATCTAAAGTTGAGAAACTTATGAACTCCCAACCTCATCCTGTGACAAATTTGAGTGAGGAGACGCCTCACTGCTTTTGGAAAATGTCATTTTTCAAATACAACCTATGATGCTCCATGAGATTCAAGATGTATGAGTTGAAAATAAGCTACTCATTAATGAAGTCACAACCTTGTAATCATGGTGGAAGACATGCAAAAAGAGATGCATCTGAGATCAGAGCCTGTTACTGTTCCTCTTGAGTCCACTGTTTCTCAAATCACTTGAGATGCTGTGCATCAGATTCAACCTTACCTGTTATACTGTGATAAAAAGATTGTGGAAAGGCACAGAAAGATGTTAAAGGACATAAGAGATCTTGTGGTGAACCTTAATAAACTCCCTAGTGAGTACACTGGTTGTCTTCAAAGGGTACTAAATTAGATAAAATCTCTGACAATAGTCGTCAAAGATTCTAATACCTCTGGTCAAGCCTCTACACCTTCCTTAGGGAATACATCTCTTAGATCAATAGTCAATGGGGAGCTTTAGAATGAATTCTATCAATTTAATGAGGCTTCTCTCTCTGAATTTTTCAGGAATAGTTATAGAGTGCTTGACCTTGTACAAATTCACACCATGATTGTAAATGATGCCCAGCAGCAGATTTCTAGGAAATTGGATTTCTATTTCAACCTAATTTTATCAAATACTGATATGACCAACCACTTCAGGTACCTTGTTGAGAATCTGTGACTTCCTCCAGTGACTCAATCCTTCAGACCCCAAGTCCAAAATCTAATCGAGTTTACCCGATTAGTGGAAAATTTTATGGAAAACAAATATGACTTTGAAAAAGTCGTGTAATATGGTGGAGATATTATTGCACACTTCATAAAACTCTTGAGTACTTTTCTTCATGTATATAGTATAGTAATTGTTGCTCCAGCAGCTACACGTCTCAAAACTGGGCTACCTACCTTCACCTCTTCCTTAGCCTCAACTACCATGTCTATTGGCAAAGCTCTCAGTCAGATCAGGCATGTTATTCTTAATGAGAAATTTCCTAGATCTTCTACTGCTCCTACCTTGGCTCCCTTAGTCTTTGAAGTTCTCTCTTTACCCTATCTATCTACCACCTCTATGACTTCTTCTATATCAACCACTTCCCCTATGGATTCCTCTTCTGCTGCTGTTAAATGAAAAGTCAAGGCCCATCCATAAAGAAGACCAGTGCTTCCTATTTTTTGATGGACATTAAATTATTTTTTTATTTCTCCTTTATTTTTTACTGAGCTATTTACTCATAATAGAATGTGCACTATTTACCCTCACTTAATTAAACTTTTTGAGAATCCCAAAAGTGGGAGAAGTTTCTACATTATGTTTCTATATGTTATTTTCTCTGTAGTTGCATCTAATTTACTCTTTAACTGTACATGATTTTTGATCATCAAAAAGGTGGAGATTTTTGGACTCCTCATGTATTAATCATGTTTTAATGATCAAAAACCTCATTAATGATCACAAATCTCATTAATGATCACAAATTTTATTCAATATAGTTAACTCCTAAATTATATCTGATCATGTGTATTTATGTTTAAAGTTCTTTCATGCTTTATAATGGTTATGCTCAATCCATTTCATGAATATCACTATTTATGTCTGAATACAGTTGTTTGACTATGTACAAGAAACTGTGAAGCCAGACACCGTATGCCAGACACTATGATGCCAGACACCATGAAGCCAGACATCGTAAGCTAGACACTATGAAGAAGACACCATGAACAAAACACTGTGACACTCAGACACCATGACACTCAAACACCATGTGAAGGAGACACTATATTCATACCTTACTTGAACAAAAATTCTTAAACTAGTTTGTTGTCTTTCAATTTAATTTCAAATGGTCATATTTGATTCCTTTAATGAACTGACATAATTAATGTTTCTTTTTAGACATAGAATGAGGTACGAGGTACGAACACATGGAACCTGTCAGCTAAAACCCATGAATTCGAAGATAATGAGCGAAGTGTGCACAAGAACAAGATATTGTGATACTGAACGAAAAATAATCCTATGAGCATGACCGCGAAGATAATTGTTCATGTTTTTCAAAGAAATCATTGTATCATGCATGCAATCCGACTCTTCTGAAGAACATACGAAGTACACTGGAATCCAGAGAACATCTTCACATTATCTACACTCGTGAAAAACACAAGCAGAATTGCGAGACTCTGTTTTTCATGACAAAAACCAGAGAAGGACTCAGAAGAATTTCTGTTTAATCAAAGGATTCCAGAGCTACACTTCAAATCAGTAGAGCATTCTAGACTCATATCTACTCTCTCAGTGATTCTTTTACATAATTTTTTAGCAGTGTGTGTACTCTGTATACTCCATACACACACTGACTGTTGTGGTAAATTGAAGGATTTATAAATCCTTACACCAATCAATTTATACTTTTTTTACCCATGAAAACTGTGGAAGAGGTCACTGTGTGGCCTGGCTATTATTTTTTTTACCCAAAGTAAATGTGGAAGAGGTCCCTCTATATCCTGGATAGTCTGTGTACTATTGTTAACCCCGATTAAGGGTGAGGATCAATGTTTATTTATATAAACTTCTTTGTGGAAGGTGATCACCAAGTGGAGTGGATTAGGTCTTGGCTTGAGACTGAACCACTTATTTCATATCCGCTGTGTTGTTTCAATTTAGTCTTTTCTGTTTTACTGCTCTGTAGCATAATCCAAGAAATACTAATTTTACATCGATAGTTGGTCTTGGAATTAAGTTATAACTGATTTGTCTTAGTAGGATAACTTCAAATGTAATATTAATGATACCAATTAATATTACCGAGAATTAATCAATCTTCTAAGATGATGTTTAAAAAATAAAACCCTTATAATAGTATAACCTTGATTAACTGGGATTTATCTATTTTTTGGGAAACCATTTCATTTAAAATAATATTCTGTTAACAGAAATTTTTATAGTTACTCAATTCACCCCTCCCCTCTTGAGTGAACTACTCCGACCAACACACATCATTTTCATGGGGGATTATGGATATTCATTCTCAATTTTTCATTCTATTTACCTTCTTGAAAATAAATTATTATATTCTTTTTAAAATATCTATGGGGTCATTATCAATACACCATAAATATATTGATATCACAACTTACAAATTGTTCATAAATCATAATGTCTTTAATTTATAGAGTCTTTTAGTGATGTGGTTTTAGACCACTAACAAAGAAATATATTTTATTGTTGTTTTTGATAAAAAATGTGACATATCTGGAATGATTTTGGAAATATTCCTTGTAAGGAATGATATATTGACACTTAATTTTCTTAATATTTAAAAATTATCTCTACATATTTATTTAATATTTTTGAGTGAATTACTTTTTATAAAATATAATTATTTTTTCTTTTCATTCCATATATTCTATATTATCTTTCAGCATTATATTCATTATAAATTCCGATCATTTTTTATTCTCTAAATCTAAATAATATAAAATTTTGATAACATTATCCAAAAAACACTAGATCATAGAAAATATCATCTGAATTTATCTATCAAAGCCTTTAACACCATGTGGATAAGAATATCCAATAAATTTTTTTTGTCGATTCATTTTGGATTTGAGGGGTTTTTTATTACTTCTTTTGAGATAGAGGTCATTCCCCATGGTTCATGTAATGTCCATATCTTATGATATCTGGGAAGTAAATGATACTATTTATTTAAATCCTAATTTACTTATTTTGGGAATGTCATTCTAAGAATCAAAGTATATTCCCACATATGTGTTATTGGTTGGGTTTAACTCAGTTCCTACGATTTGTTATATTATTATGGGATTTTACAAAAGCATATACCAATAAATCATGAATAAATAATTTATTTTCAGGTTGAAATCAATTTAAATGTCTTATTTTATGTTATACCCATGTTTAACATATCATTCATTTAAAAGAATATTTCTTCACTCACATAAACTAATCATTTATAAAATTACAGGAAATAATTACATTTACAATATGTCTATCATTATGGTTTTTATATAGCTAATGATTAAACGAAGATGTCACCTGTTAGAGTTGATCTAGGTTTACAACAAAGATACATTTTTATATATGAGGTACATATTGAGTTAATATCCATAAGATATTTTTATGGATGATCATAATCAAACAAACAAATTATTTAATTACATGTTCATTTCCCACATAATGTTATAATATTATCCGTAGTACATATATTTAGTTGAGGATATATATAAATAAATTTTTTACATAAAATCTGAATTTTTGGAGGGACAAAATAAACAAAGAATATTCATGAATCAATAGTAAATGACGGAGAATAATCATAATCCCCATGTTAAAAACATGTAAACATCACTAATTGAATTAGGGGATAATTTTAAAATAAACTTATATGTGGAACATGGTAAATAATGAGACATTTTAACACAGATGTGAAATGTCACACATAGTGGTGAATAGAGATAACATCATGCTTACACATATACAATGTTCATTACTAAGAACATTATAAGTGTTAACAAAGATATAATTATTTTCTTTAGTAGTACTCTTAATCTCATGGGACATATCTCATTACCTAATTCATATGAGGGATATAAAATTATTTTCCCACCTTCCACTTATCAAATGATAATGATAATGAATTCCATAAGAAAATTGAATATATTACAACTATAGTGGGGAAATAAAAAATTGGAAGAGAATGTGTTTCATAAGAAATTTATATATATAAATTTGTAAATAATCCTTCGAGGTTCCCAATGTAATAATGGGAATAATATTATTACATAATATATCATTTATTATTGATGATTAAAAACCCAATAGGATCCAAAGAGATATTTTGGAAAAAAAATCTCTAGGAAAAATAATTGTAGTTGGAATTCGTATCATTATTAAAATTTATAAACTAGTGTGTCCCTATGAATTATAATGTTAGAATACATAATATAAATTTTGATAAAATTAGTGGGAAATATATATAGAAAATAAAACAACTATGGGGTTAACCTGAATGTAATGTGTTGGGTTATATAATCGACTTACCGTAGATGCAGATTAATTTCATTGATTTACCGCCAACTATATAATTAACATTGGATTATTAAAATAGTAAACCAAAAAATTATTTTATTATTTTTTCAAAACATTATATATTGTAATAATTTTTCCATTAATTTTGTTAAATCATTTTGTAATAAAATTTTAGTTACAATATCAAATATTTTGATGATTTAATTATATAGATTTATTTTTACATATAAATTATTAAAAAAATTCCTAAAGAACATAAATAAAATTATTTATATGTTTATATATTATAAATAATTCAATAAAATTATCCATAATTGTTTCAGAAATTAGATTTTTGGGGATGTCATCTGGGGTGATTAATTGACTGTTTATAGAATAATGTCAAAAGAGAAGCAATGAGAAGTGTGAAATATAAATACATCAAAACTATATTGATTGTATTAGGAAGATAATGAAAAATTGAGATGAAATTTTAATGAATCTTTCCCCCCTTTTTGATGTACCTTTTTTTATATAGATGTAATCTCCTCTAATTCTTGGAGTGGGTTTACTCCAAAACACCCCTAACGATGTTAAGAGGCTATATAAATTTATTTTGGGAAGATATTTGGATTTTCTAAGTGAGGAGGATGGGGTTTTGAAGCTGACTGATTATGGGTATTTATACATTAGTAGATTGATATTTTTGATAAAAGGTATTGATAAAATATAATTTTTTTTCAAAACTATAATAGTTATATTAAATAAATTGAATTTATAGCTTTTATAAAATAAAATGGTTTATGTAATTTTATTTTTTTCAAAACCAAATTCATTTCATTATATAAAATGATTATATAAAAAGGAAAAATTTATATTTTATTGAAATAATTTTTGATTTTAAATAATAAAAACCCTTTTATATTTTGAATAAATATTTATCATTAACAAATGACTCATTTATTTTTTTAATTTTGTTTCTGGTTGATAAAATAGTGATATAATATATTATTTCATTATTACAACATGGATGAAAAAAATAAAATACATCAATTAGTTAAATGTTATATACTGATTATTCCCTTAAAATGATTTATTATAGAAAATTACCAAAAAATAAAAGTTCAAAAACATCATCATAGTGATTTTAAATAGGATATACACTTTATCAAAAAAAATTCTATTATTATTAATTTTTATTATGAACATTCAATTTATTACTTTTATGATAATAATTAAAATATATTTTATTAAAAAGGTACAAATATTTTCTTTGATATTTTAATATTATCATTTATTTTACAGAATTATAATATTTTTTTTACATTATTTTGTTTTGAAAAGTATTATTTCTATAAAGTTTAATATTTTTTGTGAAAATTAAATGTTTCGATTGTCGTGTTACTATTACCAACGGTCATGTTACAATTAAAAATTGTCATAGTACTACTCCTATGATCACATGACTATTTCAACAATAATATTACCTTTTATAAATAAAATTTATTTCATTCATTCAACACTCTCCACAAATCCTCTCAAAATTATACAATTTTATTCCAATCATGTCGATTGGATTATTAACTTTTCTATATTTTTTTATATTAATAATCACTGTGAAGATTATATAGCCATTTCATGAAAATTTTAAGGTTATTGCAATTTTATTTTTTTCTCAATATTTACCCAAGGAAATATTTTAAATCTCATGGATATAATTATTATCATAAAAATATGTAATCATTTAATTGAATAATATATTATGTTTTTCATTGGTTAAACCATAATATATTCCTAACAATGATTAAAAATATTTATTTTTAAGGGATATATGATTTATATATAATTTTGGGATGATACACAAATATATATAGTTTTCTATAACAGAATGGTGATATTTTAATGGTTTAATTCTTATAATGTCTGTATAATATTTTATGTAAAATTCAAACACTATATTTATATTTATATAAATATGATTTAATTAAACTATTCATTACACCACATCGAGTTAAAAAAATAGGATATAAGATGGGAATATTATTATTTATTTAGACAAATGTTAAATAGAAGTTGGATTTCTGGTAATATATATAATTAAATTAATTTTGAAAATGTATTTCTTAAAATTCTGTAAATATGTTCATTGGATATGAATTTAATATGAATGAAAATATAAACATTTTAAATTTAAAAGGATAATGTTTTATGGAAAACGATATTTATGCCAAAAATGTGTTTTCATTTTAAAAAATGAAATTGAGAAAAATTAAATAATTATTTAATTTAACGTATATAATATATAGTCAATTAAATATTCAAACAGTTATTTTATTTTTCATTCTAATCATATAATGAATGTATACATATATTTATTCAAAGATTAAATTTTTCTAAAAAATTGGTTTCATTAGGAATTGTATTCGTATATTATAATATATTTATACCCTAATAAGAATTGAACAACGAAAAATAGATTCCTCATTTTGAAAAATCATAATTAATTTTTTTTAATATAATCAAGATATTATTTTATAAAAAAATTAGTACCATTATGAATAAAATCTCGTAGACATGGTATGAGTTAAAACTAATTAGATGGGTGAAAAATAAAAATATAGGAGTTAAAATTACATAAAAAATTTTATAAATCAAATTTTACGATAATGCTTCAACTCTATGTCATCTAATATTTGATTATGTGGCCTTTTGGATCCATTCGTCTTGAAAATCCTATTTCAAAATATAAATATTTTGGAAAAATAAATTTGTGTCCCCTCTATAACTTATAATAGAAAACAATATATCCAATATGATATAAACATTAAGAGGTATTTTAATTAGTTAATACATACCCAAATACAGTGTTATCATTGCTACCACATCGTAGAGGTCCTCAATAGATCATAATATTTTTTCCAAGGATTACATTTTATACTAATAGAGGATTCGCAATGAAGTTGTGTGACTACAAACTGGGAGAATTCAATTTTATTTTTTATTCCACCTTATTTCTACATATTATTTCCATCACAAAATGATGACGGATATATCATAAATAGAATTAATTTTTCTCAGGAATAAACCTTGTTCAACCCCAAACTGGTCAGTCAAGTTGATCTTTGAAATGGACCTAAAGGCATTTCTGATCCTCCTAGGCAGGAAACTGGTTTCAGGAATTAATGTAGCATTTATGGGAAAAGTTTACCCCAAAAAATACTGGAAAAAAAATAAATTAAATAATAATGATAATAATATACACTAGTTTTGGATTGAAATAAAATAATACATACCCCTCTATGAACCGTTGGATCAGATCTATCCATTGAACCATCATCAATCTATGGTGACCGAGACAGAGATGTATAAAACTCAAGAATCTAAAAAAATACAGAGCAATATGTTTGATTAATAAAACTCAATAATCATTCTCTAATAAACTCTTTCATATGACTTACGATTAAAAATAAATCTATGTAATGATGGTGTTAAAATATAGAAAAATAAAATAAGATTTTATATCCATTAAAACAATGTATCATGCTAGATGTTATTAAATAAAATTTTCCCTAGTGGCATGAAATCCTTTGTATTAGGAGGATGAATTTTTTCAAATAAACCATTAACATAAAAAAGAATTTACTAAAGTAATTGTTCCATTACGTGACAGAAAACAATGAAATGGAAGATATATTTTTCACTATAATTGAAATTAACTTATAAATGATCAAAAATAATTTTAAAAATTAATACCATTTAAAAAATATGTGTATACCATAGAATAAAATATTATAGGATACCAATGAAACCAGTTTTTTAGGTCCTCGGGATCTCCATATATCGACGATCATTCCATATAGAATGTTCTCTTGAATGAGCCACTAGAGAGGTCACAACTAATATTCTTGTGGTACCCATGTCATCAACATTCGATAATTTAGTGTTGATTCGTGAACATGTAAGAGATATTGGCACATTTACCTACTAACTGAAATTTAATATTATTCCATAAAAACCCCACCTAGACACCATATATTCATATATGTTATATTTTATTTTTCATGTAAATGAAATTTCCCTTTTTCATAGTGTAAAAAATTAAAAATCATTCAAATACAATCAAACATGTCTAAAACCATCTATTTACATTACCATAGTTTACAAATCCTTTTCAAAACCATCACAAACACTCAAACCAATTAATCTTTGAGAACACCCATGACCCATTTTAAATTATTTTTGGGAAAACCTAAGAGATCATTCGAAAACACTTACAAAGATAAACCATCATGGAAACAGGACGTGGAACCAAAAGGCCTTTGTGATTTCCACTACCTGTGATGAAAATAATTTGAAACTAATTTGAAAATTTCAAATATTTAATTTCCTATTATATCAATGAATACATATTTTATTAAGTCATTTATAGGTAAAATATTAGGCTATGAAAAGAAAACATATTGAAAATACAATACCCGGACTGCCATCAATTTTCATAGGATAAATATGTTATATAATAAAAAAAATTATGAAACATAGAAGATATAATAAAATTCAACATAACGGCTTAAAAATAGAGATCCTACATTAAAACACACTTCTATTGGTGAAGTAAAATTAAAACCACCTCACCCATACACACATATACACCTTAAAGGTAATTTTTTTCCCTTGACCCAATGTACATACTCCCCTCTCCATGAGGGGATATTTATAATGAGAATATAGATATTTATGTGATTACATATGTATATAAGTTAAAGCCCGCTTAAAATATGCACAACATACATGAAATCATAAACAAAGAGAAAAATTAAAAAAATAATAGTTAATATTGGTCAAAATAATTAAAAAAATATAAAACCTACTTGAATCCAAAGGAGAATCAACTTATATCAATGGCTATAGTAAGAAAAGTCCAAAATCAAACCTCAAATACAATAATAACAGAGAATAAACTATGACTGCCCACAAATTGGGTGAAGGTTTTCCCTATATATGCTCAAAAAAAATATTATTGATGAAAACTAATATAAATTGGATAAATAAGATTCTAGTGTAGGCAAAAAATCCATTTGAGATGATCTCAAAATGTCAGCATGGGAGGGGAGGCACAACATAGTGCTGGGGAACCCCTTGGCATTAGAATTGCTTAAGAAGGATATGGGGATGGTGATTCAGCTGTGAAAGGTATAGGGGGAGAGGGTGGGATACAACTGTTATTCGGATGGGGAAAGTTAAGGGGTTTTTATGTTCACTATTATTATTTTTATTATTTATTTAATTATTTTAAAAAACATAATGGGCATAAAAAATTGTCCTAATAGAACACCATTTATTATACCAACTGAATTCCTACAAAGGTTGGTTCCATGGTTTGATAAACCATTCCCAAACCATGTGAAAAAATTCAATCAAAACGAAATATACACCTGCATTAAATTTGTATGGTTGGTCTACCATTATGCCAAATGGCCTGACCAGAAAAAATGCCTAAAAATGTAAATTTTTTTAAATTAAATAAATAATATAAAAAATATTATTAAAAAAATTACATAATATCAGATTTTAGTGTGAAATTTTACCCCCATTAACATTGTATTCCCTCAAAATAATATTCATTAAAATGATGAAAAAAATCCTTACTCAAAATAAATCAAGGCCTAATGAAACAACAAATTTTGGTGGGACATTACGGCACCACGTGTTTTTCCTTCCCTTCATCAGAGAAGTCATTCATAAGGCCTGTATAAGATTCATCCACCATTATAGAACTAACTAGTAGGGAGGTTTTAGTAAGAGGAAGAATAAATGAAAACACCCACTTACATGAAATGTGGTAAATGATAGAGACTCATATAGGAATCTTCTCTAAGACATAATTCATAACTTTTCAAGACACATGAATCTACCAATGACTAAAAAATAAAAACTAAAACAAATAAAAAGAAGAAGAAGAATTATTTTTCATTTTACTCATGTTCTAACCCCATAAATTTCAATAAGTAGGCCACCCAGATCTATGATATGAAATATTTGAAACAAAAAAATCACATTAAAGGAATATTTTTATACTCTCCACTATAATGTGCGATAAAACATACTGGTTTTAAATCCCCCACACCCGGAATCTTTTTCACAGAATGAAAATGCTCACTCCTAGAACTATGGATAGAGCCCTAAATCCCTGACCATATATTATATAGAATGTAGTAGGTGATAATCCATGAATGAATCTTTTCTTTCATCAAAAGAACTTACCTAATTTGTTCTAATACCCCAAGCGGCCACACGGATGAAAATCCATTAGATGAATATGGTAGGACAAATTAAACTTCCAATATCGATAATAATAAAATAGAATTAGACAGCGGTATGATGAATGAAATATACGAACAAAAAATGATATTTTTTTTAAAATTTGTTTCTCTGATTCAAACTCCTCACCCGATGGGGAACCTTAATGAGATCCAAATGAAACCAAATAATTCACTTCAATGGGATACCCTATATGAATTATTTAAATGAAATAATATAATCAATGAACCTTGGATGATACCACACCAAAAAAAGTGCTTATAACTGACCACTCGATATTGCATGTAGAGAATATGAAAACAATTCATTGAAAAGGTAAACATTCCCCTCCGTTTTTGACGTCCTTGTTGACTATCCATGATCTATGGAACTATGTTATCCTTCAATTACCAGAATATAAACTATTGGTTTGAATAGTTATTGATGATTTACTACGATATCCCAACTAAAAATGAAGATAGAATGATCACCATCCCTTGGTACAATATGGGTCCTTTATATTTACTAATGAAAATTCACACATGGATGATATCTGTTGTTCTGAAACACCTGAAGACACTCTCACATTTATGAACACACTTTAAAACATCTAAGATTTTTCGATAACTAAAAGAACAATAATAAATTGAGAATAGTTTACTCCACCAATCCACTTATAGTCTGGGCAGGGCCAATGATTAAAAGAGCCTCCTTAGAAACCTTTTGGGACTTTCATGATTTCATTTTATAAACATCATTACGAACAAAATAAATTTAACATTAAAAAAACATGATCAATAAATATTTTAAACTGAATAACATGATTATAAACTAAAAAATCAAAGAACTAAATAAAAACCAAATGATTGCTCATCCAATACAAAAGCACAACAATATCCCAAAATTAGCCAAGAAATCTCTTTTAAAAATCAAAATTTAGATATTCAATCATATTCAAATTCAATTCCTCAATTTAAAATAAAAACAATTTTAAATATATAATACCACCCAAAATACAAAATCCCATTTTCCAATTAATATTTCCATTTAATTACATCATTGATTAATGAAATTAAAAAATATGAACTCATATAATAGAATAATAACTTTCACATCCCACATGAAACAAAACATCCCATTCAAAAAGAGGACTTTTCCAAATTTAAAATAAATTCTTAACAACTAAATCCATTTTTAAAATAAAATTCTTTTTAAATACAGTCAAACTATAAAATTCATTCCAATTCATCACCCAAAATCAAATAACTAAAATATGGAATGATTTTTCATTCATAACCCAACCATATGGTTTGATATATAGTTCTCTGATCATGAACTAACTAGTGTAAGCTTATTGATCCACACACCTAGTATAAACATGATTTTCCACTCTTTTTATTCTCATAGTGTAGTACCAACTCACTTTCACATTAATCCCAAAACATGCATAATCTAATTAAACATAATAATCAATAATCAAGAAACCTAAAACCAAAAATAATGTCTTGAAACAAAACTACCCTAGGATGCTCAAGACTTGTAATGAGTGGTGGTGATCATGGGAAAACAGATGAAATACCTTAGGATCCAAAACACATATATATTTGAATTTAATGAAATCCCAAATAATAAAGTTATTCCTTTGATACCATTCCTTAACAAACCAATTTGGGTCAACAAATGACCTGTCACCCGAGCCTATCCGCAACAAGGGCTGGGTGGATTTCATGAATCTCCCATGGTGTAAACTACTATCATGGATCAATGTAACCTATATGATAATGGTTTAGCCCATAAATTATGAGAAAACAAAAAGATAAAAATAAAACGATAAAAATAGACACTAGCGGCTAAAAAAATAAAACATAACAGACTTCTATGAGAACATACTAGTAACAATCAACCACTGAACCAACATCGCTAAATGAGGCTATGAATTGGGTATATGTAGCACTATAATCTAAAAATGACTGAGATAAATTCATGAGTATTAAAATGAAATAGGATTTCCTTAATAAATTATTCCCAATTACTTGAATTTATAAATAATACCATGTCATTCGAGTTTGTAAATATAAATAAATAAAATATGGTTTTCAATATATTTTAGAAGAAGTAATATAATATAGGTTATGAAATCATTTTTTTTGTTTCACATGTAAAACATATTAAGAGGGTATGAATTTAATGAAAACCTTTGCATTAAGGTGCATAAAATAATGGAATGATTTCATTAATAGGTACACAATAATCGAAAGTAAAATATCATTTTAATTTTTTTCCTATGAATAAAAAAATATCATAAATCATTTAATAAAGTAGTAATAAATAAAAAAGGGGTAAAAAATATCAAAAACCAAGGGATAATCCCTATGAACTTTGGTTGTTATGGCCCTAGGATCCTCATTGCTCAATGAATAGTCCCAATAGAATTATTTAGTGCTTTCACCACAAAGAGGTTATGTCCAAACATTTAGTGGTCCTCAAGTCATCATCAATCATTTAGATTGCATTGTAGCATCAAAATTCTAGAGATATGGTCCATTTACCTTCTAACCAAAAGGGAATTATTTTCTAAAGTAATACAAATAGATGTACAACATTCCAATATTCCCTGTTTTATTTGTCAAAACATGTATATTACATCTTTTTAAAACACACAGATATTCACTGTCATTGAAATTCAACCCAAATGTATCGAACTTTATATTTAAACCAAACCATATGGTAAATTCTATTTCATAACCATCTCATTCATTACAATGTGTATTTTAAATTACCCATGCCCCATTCTATATCATTAAGAAAAAACCTAAATCTCATTGGAGATAACATACACCATTAAGTCATTATAGAAACTATTCATGTAACCAAAATATGTTTTTTCATTTATAATACCCATGTTAAATATAATTTTAATCAAATTTTTGTTTTTAAAATAATTATCATCCAATGAAATTCATTAAATCATTTTTTATCAAGAGGTGTACATGTTAAATCATAGAGGAAAATATGAAAAAAAATGGGGAAAATGTGTTACCATGCATCAAAACAATTTTTAAGACCATACAAATATTATATAATAATGAAAAAACTTTTTAAAAACAAAAAAATCATATAATTAAATTTAAAACTGGAATATTTGGAACCTACCTCATAACGCACTTCTTCTGATGAATGAAATATGAAACCACTTCATACCTAAACATATGTACACAAACACAGATATATATATATATATATATATATATATATCTTAATCTAATGAACAGTTAAAAAAACTGTGTTCCAACCATCCACCCTTTACATGGAACAGTTGGCATCTTCAAATGATTATTTCACAGATTGGTAATCAATGTGACAATATTGTAAAATTTTCTATGATATTGAAATATTTACCCAAATGACTTCTCCATGTATTCATTAACTGTACTGTGAATCAATGCAATAATAAATACATCCCCAAAATTTAAAAATGCCAAAATTAAATCCCAAACGTCATAAAATACTATTAAAATAAAAATTAAACACTTATCATAGAGAATGATGATTTTAGAGAAGAATTTTTTATAAATTGGTTATATGATATTATCATTAAAACATATAGGTTGTGATATGTGTGAAAAATATTCTATATTAGTTTTATTATTTATTTATATTTATCACACTGTATATTAGATCTTGTATAATGGTAGTAAATACTTTAGGTAATGTACTTATATTAATATAATAATACCTCCAGGATATTCTATGAAAAATTTCGATTCAAGGAAATATTAAAGGTAATATCTCATAAAACAAATATATTTTCTTTTCCTCTCTATAGTTTAATAATTTCTAATATGAATACCAATTTCCTCACATTGGTACATAAAATCATTGAAATGTTTTTAATGAAATGTGATCCTTATTTCTGTCTTCATTGATGTACTTTTTATTCATTATAAATAAAATTAAAAAAAATATTAAGAATATTCTTACATATATTTGATTTTTTCTAAATATAACATTTTTACTACTAAAAAAATTCATTTTAATGTATTAAAAATTATTTTTTAAAAACTTTCTAAACAACTCTTTATTGAGTTATCTCAAATGTTTCAGGATTATGTTGGCTATAACTTATATCGAATGATTGGATATTCACACTATAATGATGATTATTTTTAAAGAATATTCAAATATAATTTTTTATTAATATGTAGAAATAAAATATTTCTTTCATTATTATATCATGTTTTGAAAAATAATGATATCAAAAGAAATTGATTATTTGTTCATCAAATTTTAAATATATAGTAAAATTTGTCATTTTAATGGTATTCTCATCTAACCCAACGTACTTTATTAGTTTTTACACTTTAGTAGGGATATTATCATATGATCCCCTTCACATTATTTTTTGGATGATTTATGAAAATGATTTTTTAAGGATGATTTAATGGATCCTTTTACTTTCATATAAATATATTTTGTACTGATGAAACCCTAATGAGACATTTTTTATTCCATTGGTTATGTTATGATATAATGATGATATGATTGTGATAATTATTTCCATTCCACACATTGCAGTGTGAATCTATGATGACCTTTTGATTATTTTAAGGTAGACATATGTATGAGTTTTATTATATAATAGATGGTAATTCAATTATATATCAATCGAATTTGTTATGTGAAAATGATTTAACCATAAGAAAACTATCTTATGAATGCACATGATTTCATGTTCACATTATTAGTCATAGGCCCGGATTCCTATCAATATATTTGAATATTTATTTGGTTTCATGTTCATATATTTTTCCATAAACATGATTTAATATCCTTTAGTTTATCAGTGAACCAATTACTATGTAAACTAGTATATAATTTAATTTTTTTCAATATTACTATGTTAATGATATATTCATATAGTTCATGTTTGATTATTGATGATGTCACACTATTATGGGTTTTTTATTTTATTTTTTAAAATATCCTTATAAAATGTATCTGGATTAATTATATTTAATTGAATATGTATTCTTTTCCATGTTATGATTATGTTATGATAACCTTAACCTATTGTATTATATATTAGTTATATTTATGATGTTTAAATTTATAAATAAATTTCCCTCAATATTATCTTTTTTCAATCCATAAGTATTTGTGATGTCTTCTATCTATGATATGATTAGAAGGGTACAGTAATAAATAACCTCTTATGATATGTTGATGATAGTTTAAAAAATAATATGATTGATTTTATACTCTAATAATAACATAATAATTTTATGTTCATTGGAATGAATAATAATATATTTTTCCAAAAATTAATCAAAAATCAAATAATATTTATTGAAGTTATGTTCAGTTCACAACATTTACCCACTACAATGTGAAAAAACAACAATGAATTATATGAAAAAGTTGTTCTACATTAATTTCCATAATTTATAATATTAAGAATGTGACCTCCCACTATATATAAGAATCCTTATTATAAAATCCCAAATTATGATGTGATATCCTACACCACATAATGACTACTATCAATGATCTAGATATATTTTTTAGGTCTGGAAAACATTATTTAAACTTTGAGAAATATGTTCTATGATATAAATATTCTTCTTGATGCATAACCTTATCATGATGTGCATAGAACATCCTAACATTAACAAATATTTTAGTAATAATCAACAATGGGATAAAAATTCCTGGATACGGCTTCATTTATATAACCAAATGATGTTGTGTAGTCTCATTCATCCATGGTTTGAACCTAATGATTTCAATATATCCTCATATATATTAGATATATATTCCTTTATAATTCTATTAATAATGAGTCTCACATGAAATGTCTATCATGTCACTTTTGATCATCCATTTCCCATCATAAGTTTTATATAAATACTCTTCAATAGAAAAAGAATCTCTAAATAGGAGGTAATATATACATATTCTTTTACCTCTTCATATTGTGGCTTCTATTTCATAGTGTAATATATAATTTGTGATATTTTAAAAGTAGTTATCCACATGATTATGATATTATCCTCCTATAATATTGTATTTAAACGAATTTATCAATGTGTTTTTCAAATATATAGCCTCATATTAGAATATATATTTCATTGCATCATGCTTGTCTATAACACCAAAAATGTGACCAAATCAGATTAGATGTAATGAATAACGTTATTACCTTAGAGAAAAATGAAATCATTTCAATTAAAAATAAATATTATATATTATGAGTCATTTCCATTATTCATAATTCCAACACCATTGAAATACTACTGATTTTAATCATGTAATTACCTAGGATCATTCTGTAGAT
Source organism: Viscum album (assembly GCA_963277665.1). Classification (NCBI taxonomy): domain Eukaryota; kingdom Viridiplantae; phylum Streptophyta; class Magnoliopsida; order Santalales; family Viscaceae; genus Viscum; species Viscum album. Next base: position 2,051,867,996 of record OY728137.1, read on the forward strand.
TCTATAATTAGATACGATATCTATATCGATTCATTGATACTCTTAAATATATCAGACCCAATTAAAAAAATGCAACCAATTAGTAACACGGAATTATAACATCATCATGTTGATAAATTTAATACATTTCATTATCATTATTTTCATATAACTAATAACTATAAAAAAATATATCATTTAATCTATAGAATCTTAAAAAATATTAGAATCCTTTTTAAAAAAATAATAAAAATTAATTTACTCATAAAAAAAAATTTCATGGACTTTATCATTTACATGATACTGTCAATATAGAAACAAATATCCTCCACTGATCACTAATTCCATTAGTTACATGTTTCATTTTAGACTTAATTTTTTTTGAACAATGTGGCTTTTGATTTATTTCATAGAAGGATTAATGGATCATATAAAAGGTTTACAATAAAGTTAATGTTACAGCATACATATTTAATTGAATAAAGGATAATAGGGACCTAACCCATTGATATTATTAATTAATCCACTCATCCATTAATGAAATCTAGTGGCAATTTTGATTAATTGGATGAATAGGCATATCTATATAACAATCCACTTGTGAATGGTATAATACATCTGCAATACATTGGTGATATGTATTTAGACATTAATATATCATTTTTAACAAGAAAATTAAACTTTCAATTTGGGATATTCAAGTAATGATGCTCTATTATTTGGATAATGATTGGTGACAAACAATCAGGTGATGATAGTCAATCTAAATCCACCAATTCGTCAATGATTAGACATGTAATCCAATATTTTTTATTATGGATAAAGAAATAAATAACTTGCCTCAAAATATAGATTTATGTTCATTGGTACCCCTATCAAAAGGATTTATTATATTATGTATAAACTATCATGGAAATATAAATATATTAAATAAAACATAAATATATATTGAGACCTAAAAAAATCAATGGTCGATTGATATTGGAGTAAATGACCCCATGATTATACTAGTCACTCTAGGTAAAAACTAAAATCTTATATTGAAAATATTTTTTGTTAGTACATGAATAGATTATTTACTAAAATAATTAGAAAACAATTTACCATGGGAGGATAAAAAACATATTTAGTAATAATGAATACCCTATCTATAATAGATATAAAAAAACTAATGAATTTTTTTCCATATTATGTTGTGTATCCTCATTATATAGTGATATTATTACAATTATGATTCCATTTCATAAATTTTAAATTTACAGGAGTATTATATGAATCATGAATATAAACAAAAATATTTTTAAAACAATGATATGTAAACTCTTTTTATTCAATATATTCTCAAAGACTATTTTATTTAAATACCATAGTTTCAATATCATGTTGAAGGTCAATCAAGTTAACAAAATCAACCTAAATATAACAAATATTATTTGATTAGATTATTTAACCATTACCATGCATGAATCATAATATAAATAATAATTCATAGAATATAAAAAATTAGATTCATACCACTCATTAAATACCTCAATAAAAAATTCTCTAAATGATATGGGAGATATGTTGACTTTTTAATGAATAGATTATTTCCACCCAATTGTGGCCTAGTTATTTTAACTAAGAATATATTTCTCAATTAATTTATATTTTCAAATAAATTCATGAATGAATATTTATATGAAAAAACAATTCATGAAACATCCATGATACTGATTTTTTACCAAATGAAATAACTAATATAATTACAATGTGTAGATATAGATTTTACAAATCATACATAACAAACAAATATACATTCACCATATACCAATTACAAAGAGTTGAAAATAGATTTATTAATATGTTAATCATTAATGAATTTAAATATTATTTACATCATTAGTAAATTTTTCATATAGTATCCAATAGTTTGAATGAACCACCTTTTTGAACGATCTATGTCTCTCTATAAGTTAGAAAAATCTCCGTTATTGATCATATCAGCTACACCAAAATCAAAGTTGGTTGGAATGTATTACCATATAGTACTGGGTATGAAAATAATAATAATGTGAATGTAAGAAATAAAGGTAAAACTATCGTCAAACAAAATAAAAAAATCTAAGAGAACATATTAGAAAAGATAAAATCATATGAAGAAATGAATTTACAACATAATATCACCCTCATAATTTCATGAAATTAATTGATAGAAACATGATGATATCCTTATATCATTTTAATGAGATTCCTCTAAAACCAAACCTATAACTCTCATTAATATCTAAATATTTATCATGACACATATTTATTAGGATCAAAATAAATAATTATACCAAAAAAAGACACAACCAAAATCTATTCATTCATACATGGATAATCGATTAAGTGAATATAATTTTGAAAAGTTATACAATATACTGGATATAATATATTTATCTAATATTACTCTCTCATGATGATGATAAAATATATATATTCATAAGAATGAATTAATTTTCATAAACATATTAATTTTTTAAATTAAAATAAAATATATATTTTTTCCCATAGACATATTAATCAAATGATTCAGTAATATTATGATCCAACCACATATTATTTGGAACTATACTGGTTGAGTCACCATAAAAAAATATTTTGGGTTTCACCTGCCCCACCCATATGGGACTTCCATACCACATTATGAGAAAATTAAAAATAGATGAAAATTATGAATCAATAAAAAATTAATATCTAAAAAGAAAAAAAATAATATAAATCATGTTTCACTATATTATAGTGAATTTTTATGGTATGAATTTATATGTAATTAATTCCATAATATCAAATAGAGTGTCTATAAAAAGAAATTTATATGTATATCATAAATAAATAATAATTTCTTACTAAAGAGTAGTCAACTTTAAAGTCACAATTATTTTTATATGATTCTCATAAAACTCGGTGTAGTTTTGAAATTTTAGAACAATAAAATATCCATGTTATAGTATCATACTCCAGATATTTCCATTATAAAAATTATAGGTATCTTTATTATAAATTAAAAACTATTTAATAATTGGTTAATGATAATTTTCGAAACATATATCATTCATATTTTATAAATGATTTAAATCCTAATGATGTATGGGTATAAAAAATTACTTAGGCCCCCTATAAATATCTATGAGTACCCTATGAATTTATATTAACCAATAAGAAATTAATTGAAAACAAGCCCATGAAAATCCACATCATTGTTCCTTTTTTATAAAATAATTAAAATACATCTACTAAATAAATATCATGGGTAATCAAAATTATATATAAAATAATAAGGAATTACCTATTGTCATTAAGGCCACCCACAATATATTCAAGAGAACCTAATGATTCCTAATAAAAAATTACACAATATTGGATACATAAAAAACCACTCGTGATTTTGATGGATACATTCTTTTAATCTACATGAATTACAATTGAAATTAAATATATGTAATTCTAATTTTCAAACACAACAAATGATCTGAAAAATTGTATATGGTAGATATATTTGGCTATTGAAAAACCCCTTAGATTGCAACATGGAACTATTATGTGGAATGGGGTATCCAGTTTCACATGTAGCTTCCCACACATTGAATATTTCAAGGTTCTATTATATCGTGTTCTCATCACAGACGTTTGTTGGGATTGATAATATCTAAATTCCCCACATATACATACGCATAAAAGAATATATATTTCATTGGATTGGATCTCTCATGGGATATATATTTTTCACAATTCTCCTTATTCAAATAAATCAACGTATCCACACCATTGACCCTTCATACACCAAGGCGATGTATTTTGGACTCTTATATCCTAACAGTCTAAGTAAAAAACACAACATGGGGAAACATAATGTACAGATAAATCATATTTTGATGGAATGTTCATCCAAATGGCTACAAACTATACAATCAATAAAAGGGAGAAAAATTTTGGATCTATACCATAAGTATAATATTATCATGGTGGAACCCTTATAATCATCCTCCAATAAAATCCTAATTTTTACACACTAGGTCCAATACCCACTAAACTATTAGTAGATATCTAATGATGTAATAAAATAAATTATTTTGCATTATCCACCAATCATGGAACCCTATAAATTTCCTTGATCATCATCCAATACAATCATAAGCCCTTCATCATGAAGTATCACTTATTTTTTCACCCTAAATATTGAATCATTTTCATCATATATGATTTTAACGGTCAATAGTTTCAAAAAAAAAAAATTTATCTATGTATTTAACATGATAAAAAATTATATAGGATGATTTAGTTGTTTTTTATTTCAATTCATTAGTTTTATTATCATTAAATTTTAATAAATTTATAGACTGAGATATAGCTATAGTATTCTACATCAACATTGTTGTATCTGGTATGAAGAGGGATTGTTAATTGGAGTAATTTAAAATAGAAAATATCCTTCCAAAAACATCCAATGATACGCTACTATAGAATAAATTTAAAACTAATATAACTGTTAAAAAATATTTTTCATTAATTTACACTATAGTATCAAATATTATGATTTTTTTTATCAGGAAATATGATTTTGAAATAATAAAAAATAGTAAACCTAAATGAAGCATTTAGTAGAAAATTTAATCATTTAGTTCAAAACATAAGGACCATTATAAAAATTAATTATATTGGAATCATTTCAAGGTGGATATTACCCATATATAGGGATTTAAACAATATTATTAATTTCAAAAATGGGAATTCACTTGATTCTAAAACTCAGTCATATATAATACAACTAGTAGATAAAAATATCTACCCAAGAGAAACAACATTGAAGAAATATAAACTTACATTACAAGTTGAGAGATATGAATACATTTCCTAAAATTAACACACATGTAGTCACATTTATTAAATAAATAGATATTATGTTACTCACTAATACTCATCCTCATTAGAACAATAAAAACCCTTCACATAGATGTAACAAAAATCATATTATTTTAATAAATCCCAATGAATAATAATTTTTTTATAATATCTGTTAATTTTTTATACCATCCAATTAAAAAATTGATAAAATAGATATAAAACATAATCATTATTTAATTATCAGTCAAAATAAAGTAATAGACTATTATATATAGAAAAATAAAATAGAAAAAACTATCCAAAAATAATGAGAGGATATGTTCTTCATGAATTATAATTAATATGAAATTGACTTATAGTAATAAGAGTAAAAATTATAAAACTAATTGAATAGTTTTATCATTCATAATTTGACTAATTTGAAACACAATTTGCCTATAAGATTTATTTTGGAAAACCATGAATTATTTAAATTAATCATATACCCCATTATTGTGTTATGTCATTCTCATACAAACAACATGGTAACTATATATGTTGTATCTAATATGTGTACTCTTATATATGAAAATAATTTTGTATAATATGTGATAACATATCAATTTACAATACCACCACCAATTATGTAATATATATTCCTTGTATACAGTTGACAATTTAATTTTATGTTATGATCCCAATATTAATACATTTAAAATAACTAGATGCATATAATTAATAAAATAAAAAAACAACCCAACTACATAAAATCGTCCTCTTATGAAAAAAAAAATCTAAATACCAAAATATAATATAATAAGGCTAGTAATCCTACTGCTCATTATACCATTACCAAATTTTGTTTAGAGTCTCATATGTTGGTGTAGAGTTTAGAAGTGATGTATTAAACTCTACATTTCAATAGATAAAATTAAATAACAATTCATACATAAATCTATAAAAGAAATAAACTATCATTGATATATTCCCATATTTTAACTCGTTAAATGAAAATGTAATCCAACACCATTATAAAATAAATTTCATAAGAATTTTTATCATCAGATATTATTCATTCCATATCACATTAATTATATTTTCATGAAATAAAAATTTCCATATAGATATATCCCATATAAATAAATTATCATGACTTATCATCTTGTAATGATGTAAGTGAAAGAATCATTTGATACATTATATATTGATCCATTTCTATTTAATCAGTGTATTAGTGGATTATATAATATCTCATATAAAAAATCTATCTATACTAAATCAAAAGTTATCTCATTATAAATTGAATTCATATATATGGATATATCCATACTATGAAGATATCATATATAAATTTAATTTAGATATGTTCTATTAAATATTATATTAGTACTATAATCACCCATAAGTCATAAAATGATAATACGAATTCAATTACTTAGAATCATTAGATTCCTTCATATTAAAAATGTGCGGACCTTTAGTGTGGAATATAGATGTATCTCTCTAACACTATATTTATTGTTTTGATATTATTTTATGATAAATAAAATTATTCCCTATAAAAAGTTATTCTTAGTGATCTAAAATCTCAAATTATTATTAATTTAAATATAATTTTAAAATTATATTATGATGAAAATTAATATTCCAATTATGTTAAATCCATTACACAAGTGTAATTCAAATTAAATCATAGAATTTAACAATATAACAGTATGAAATAATTAACAATAATTCTGAATGTAATCTATATGAGTATTTTATTGAGTATTACAAAAAAATTAAAAAATAAAATCCCATGAGAAAAATATTATGGAATCTTGCCTTTTATCCCATCAAATAATGTTTATGTCATAGTGAATGTCGTTGGATGTACAAGAAATTTTTTTTATAAACATCGATAACTATAATCATATAAAAATATCCATCCGATCAAAAGAAATTATAAAATAATTCCTCTTAATTTGAGATCATATTTCGGAATTCTATATTATTTCACATCTCATTTCCAAATAAATAAAATATCTAGAATTAATTAAATACATAACATGAATATAATCATTTCTTTAATCCTCCTGAATATTTGTCCATTTTTTAGAGAAACATTCATAAGAATTGGATACTCATCAAAAAATCATTTATGTGTTTCTTTATCATTAAATAATGATCTATATCGTCATTTATAATTATCCCTATTCTGAGTGATATATCTATTGTTCCTATTTCAAATGTATTTAATCATATATTGGAGACAATCTTGTGCAAAAAAACACTAACAAGACCCAATGATTTTTTATTTCAAGAAATTTCAATTTGTGAACTCAACCAATCTCATCCTATTACCCATGTATTAAATTCTGTCACGCATGTATCAAAAAAAATATTATGTTAAATCAACATTGAATAAAAAATTTGTTTCTCAATATATAATTTGATCCATAAGGGAATTTTAATGTCAGAAATGTTGAACATATATACAAATTAATAATAGAATGATTTTTAATGGTGATAAATTTAAAAATATTACCTATTGGGGGGACAATAAATTTTAAAAAACATGTTAAACATAGATTACATTACAGAAATGGAGGTTAAGGAATATTATTGGATAACTAATTAAGGATTATTAGATATTTAGAAAGGTTAATGAATAATTCATATAGAAAAATAATTCTAATATGATTCACAAAATATTATGAATGGTTAATATCTAATGTTTTTTAAATGGATTCTACGTCATATGAATGTATTCATATTACCATTATATGTTTTATGGAATAATATGATTGTTTTTAACACTTTGAAAGATTTAATATATTGTATAGTAATATAAATGACTAAAAATAATTATGAAATATCATGAATGATAATATTTTATCTTCATAATGTTTATATAACCAATTAAATAAGTTCACTTCATATTATTATCTAAATGATGATGATTTTTATACATAATTATATTTTTAGGTCTCAATTGGCTATCACCAATAGAAAATAATAAAGGAGAAATTTTAATATATAGTTTATTAGGTGTCATAATAGAGGCGTGGATTGTTATTTATCCTCTAGGACACCATATATCATTTTACTTGTGTTTAACTAAGACAATAATCACCAAAACAATTTCAAATATATATTCCATTTTATTATAAAAATGAATAGAGAAATATTCTATAATTAATTTTATAAACTAAGATTTGGATTTTTAATTTACAAATGTTGATAATGGAATGATTAAATAAATTATATCATTATTGGTTTTATCCTTCATCAAAACAGTTTTTTCATATTCAATGCCCAATATATTCTTGTATATTATAACTAATTGATAATAATTACATGATATTATTGGTTGATTTTTTCTTTTTTATATCAACCAAAATGAAATTCAAAACTATTTAAAATATTTATTTTTTCCACAACTTTCTATATTTCATTATCCTACTTGAGGACAAAAATACAATATGTATTAATGAAACCATTTTCTTCACATATATTATATACTATATAATTTTCAAAATACATACGAAAACAAAAAAAATTAATGTTAATAATAATGTATAATGTGAAAATGTAATAAAATATTTTTCATATATGTAGGTTAAAATGAGTCATTAATATCTCAAATCACATATTTACTTTAAAATTTATATCAAATAAAATCATAAAGCAATTAACTTCCCTGTAATATTTGTCATATTATACCCCTCTTTTTATATTTATGAATATATAATTATTTTTTATCTAGTGCAACAATGATAATATTTTAAAAAATATCGAACATGTTAAAATTTATCAAATCCAAAAAAATATTTTATACCATATAAATAAATCATAAAACAAGATATATTAATATATTTTCTTAATATGACTAATATATAATAAATAATTAGATATTACTATAATAATTGTGAGGGTAGATAATTTAGTAATATAATTAAAAATATCAAAAACAATTAATTTCCTGATAATCATCAATAATCATGAGGATTACATGAATATCATTGAGGGGACTTCAATATTAGAATTTTTATATTCTAGTATAAAAAATTATGCTTAAAAAATATTATAAATAAATTTTTTTATAATTAAAACCCAATTGTGTAATTATACTAATCATTCTGAAGTCATTTATTATTATAATTTATAAAATAATTATTCACCAATATATAGAAAATCTATTTCATTTCATCCCAATATTTTATGAAATATAACATTATTATTGATATAAAATATTACAGATGTACTTGTATGGAATTTAGAGATGTGATGAACCATAATCAGTAATTTAAAATTCTAGATATCATCATTCACCATGATCATCAACATTTTATATAATACATACCTTTTTAATTAAACATTATCTAATTTATTCTCACTCACATTCATATATTTAATAATTAATATTTTATTTTTCTATAATATGAGTATTACATGAAGCATACCATTTATTCAATGATAATGAGAATTTTAATTTTTCTTCATACTAAATGATCTGTGGATATAAGACTTAAACACTAAAATGATAACCAAAGATTTCATTCATATTAACATTAAATAATATATTCAGATTCCATAATTTAATGAAAAAATATTATTATAATTGATTTAATGTTTATTTTTGGTTATGTGTAATATCAAATTACTCAATGAGAATGATTTCACATCAAAATTTAAACATTCAATCTCGGACATAAAATATTGAATTTATATTTTAAAACCACTAATTTTAATAGATATACATATGTGATGACACCATTAAAGATTAATAATTCTCTATAAAGACCAAAATATCTACGCAATCGTGATAACATGTGATTACTTTATGATTAATTGAAATAAATAAAAAAACATTGAAAATATTCTATTTTAATCTCCAGATTTTATTTCAAAATCATTAATAAATGTATTAAATATATATTTTAGTATATACCTATAATGAAACAAACATTAAAAAATTTAATCTCACAAGTATAGTTATCTAATAAAAAAATTAATCTATAACATGATTTAGGTGAAAACCCTAGAAAACATTAATTATTCATTTTACATGTGATTTTAGACATCTATAATTATAGAAAATAAATATTATTTATGTTTCAATCAATTAATTATTTTAAATATAATATTTTCATAATATAAATGATTTTATAGTGTTAATACGATTAAGAAACATAATTTTATTTCATCCTAATTATATGAATATTTTGAAAATTCATATGAATAACATGATACTATAGTAATAATTTAAATTGAAAATTCATGTATATTAACTAAACATGAGAATACTTATAAGTCTCTATTACATATTTTATTTATGAAATACCAGGTGATTATAAAATAATATAATCCAGATATTCAAAAGAATTTTCATGTTTCTATATATAAAATCTAAATTATTTCTAGAAGGGCAGTGATGATGAAAGTATATTTACTCAACTCCATTATAAAATTTATCATAATTTTCCCATTGATCATGGTGTAACAATGGTTTTTGAATTATCATAAGAATATATTATTTTTATCATAGAAATATATATCACATATCATGAGTAGTAATTTCATTTTTAAAAATTAGAAGTTTTGAATGTTGAATGCTTGAAATTTGTTCTCCAATTTATAAATACATTAAATGTATTTATAAATAATTGAATAAATATTCCCATATATAAAAAATCGTTCGTTCACTGTAATGATTAATGATAATTTATCATATATCTATATTTATATTCTTCCTTTTTTCATTCTTAAATGTTTTGATTTTTACTTTTTATTTATAATTTTTAGCTAAATTGAAAGAAATAATCTGATATCATGTCTTATATACTTTTCAATATATATTTAATAATTTTTAACCTCTCTTATGCATTTCACATATAGAGGGGGGATGATACATATCTCTTATCAGTAAAATAATATTTTTTTTGAATAGTTCTATCCACTGATTACTTTTAGATTCATTATGAATAATATATCTTATTTTATGAATTGAGGTTTACCACTTAATATGTATCCTACAATATAAGGATTTCTTCTAAAATACACCATTATGGAATTAAATTAATAGAGTTTACCCATTTTTTGTTATATATTTATAAAAATATAATAGCACAATTATTGAAAAGTATAAATATATTCACTTTTCCAATTTGATGTACTCACCAATTCTATATTTGATTGGTCAAATTTTATATCACACAGATATAATTTCATTTATTATCGAGTAAAATCAAATTACAAATAATTTTAAATATGTCATGATAATAATTTATAATTTAAATACCAAAAAGTATATATTATTGTTATAAAATATCAATTCATTTAATATTATATAAAAGTATAATAGAATGAAAATATTTCGTGTGAAACCATCAATACAGATGGAATCATTTTTTGATCACCCTGTAACATATTTATCTGGATATAATGATTGTTATAATTTGAATTATATTGTCCCAATATTATAAAACATCTATATTATATTTTCATAATTTTATATAGATTTCTATTTATTATAATGTGTGATGTGAAACTACAATAAAAATTATTAGTCCTTAAACATTAGTATACGTTTAATTATTCTTTACTTGAAATTATTAATTATAATCAGGCCTATTTAAATATAATTTAAAGTTAAAAATGTTTTTTACATAACATGTTTTATTGATGATCACTACTACTATTATCTATTAATTTTTTCATAATACTAATTTATATTAAATTTTACTATACCATTTTTTAATAATGTACTTTTTGTTGGTTTTATATTTAGCTTACGTATTTTTTGGATTCTATCCACCAAGAATAATTACCAATAATTTATTTATAGGATTAGTTTTTGTTCCACCAACCATATTCTATAATACCATACACAGTAAAATAATAAAATAATATATCAAAATTATTTCTCATCATTAACTGAAACAATTTCTATTCAATGTATAAAATATTCCTTTTCACTAGTAATATATTCCTTAGAAATTTATAAATAGTGAATTTTTATGGATATCATCATCGTACTATCACTTACCTAAGGTCCAAATATCACCACAATATTTTTAATTTCAATATTTATAAATATATTGATTATATGAATTAATTTATATAATGATTTAATAACCTATTGTTAGAAAATATCTTTTTATGTTCCACTTTCATCATCCATTTCACAACTATATCCACTTAATAATATCACTAAAAATGACATTGAAATATTTCTTCATAAATTTATAAAATTTTATGGTATTTTATATCATCCAATGAAGATTTATGTTTTTCATCCAATTATTTTATAGAATCCAGGATATATAAATAATTTTTTTGAATGTTATGTATTATTTAGGAAACAAAATCATATGTGAATAGACCTCCCCCTTTTATTAAAATAAAATTGTTTTCATATTCTATGTAATGTTATTTCACATTTTTAAATTTCATAAAAATAATTAGCAAAACGTAATAATTAATATTCATAATAATTATCCATTTTAATATTTGTTATATTAATAATTTTCTATAATAAAAAATAATCCATCTATTACTTTCCTTACATATATATAATATTCATTAAATAATTTTTTTTGGGACATAATTAATATTTATTCCACATCATAATCTTCTTCATTAATAAATTAATATTTTTATTGTATTTTTGTTAATACATTTAATGTTTAATGAATATTTTTCATGATTATACTCTTACTATTCTTAATCATTTTCAATTTATTCATCATTAAATGATACATAGTTATTTTATTATAAATATATTTTTTTCCTATAGAATGTTCATTCAATGTTATATTAATGAAATTCATTCATAAGAATCTATTAGAATCTTTGATTTTTCATTGTGATAAAAATCTAGAGAGATCATCCTATTAATTATCATAGAGATAATTCTTGAAATTAACATAAATTTATTCTTCATTTTATAAATTTATTACATAAAATAGAGCTTTAAGTGAAAATTTTCATTGACAATGTAGTTGTATTTCGAGTGAATAAGGTAAAGTCACGCAAATTAACTCTACACTCACCATAAACAAAATTTTCAATATATAAATCATTTCATTGATCATCATGCATTTAATCATCTTAAAATTGGATTTGCTGATTCTTATCTCCTTAAATAATTATGTCCATATCGTCTAATGTGTAATAATTATTTTTAATATCAATTAAAAACTTATTTATGTATAGATATACAATATTATAATATGTTATATAAAGTCAAAATTATCCACTAGTATTATATATTTATCAAATAATTAATCCAATAAAATAATATATAAAAATAAATAATGTCATTTTTTAAAACTATCTTACATAATCTTGTTTTTTCATATATGAATACTGTGAAATTTCCTTGGTATTTCCTTTCCCTTTTCGGAAACATTTACCATTGAGATCATTGTCTAAAATTCTAACGGAATAATTCCATTATGAGTTAATAAATTTTTGAAAACAATTATTTAGTCCATTTATGTAATTATTTTACCAAATAAAGATAGATTACAATAACTCATTGTAATTTATGGGTAACCAATTCTTCCATTAATGGAATGAAAAATATATATCCTTCCATAAAAAATGTTTTTTCACTGATTATTGTATTAATAATAATCAAATTCATGTTAACTTTCTGTGGGGGTGAATAAGTGATAAATCTAATTACAATATGTTATAATTTACTAACTTCTATGTAAATAATAATGCTTTATTAATTTAATTAGTATATTAATAGATTTTTAATTAATAAAAAAAAGAATAAAAAAAATATGGAGGTCAATGTTTATTAATTGAATATTACTAGGTAATATATATTGGTTGGTTAATAGTTTCCAATGTCACATAAGAATTTATTATTTATGAAAAAATTGAAATTCTTTTGGAAATATCCTTATCTTTCATTGAATAATTATAGAATATTCTTGAGCCTCATTTGTCACTATAGGGTTTCTGGTATTACAGAAGTGTTTTTTTTTGTTTTTTTTAGGTGGCTGAAAATATTTGGTCTTTATAGCAGATATCTTATTGGAATTATTAAAATTTTTATTTGGCAAATTAATTTGAGTTTTTATAAAATAAATTAAAATTCATTTTATGTGTTTTCATATTTTGGAAAAAATATTAAATTCTAAATAGAAAACAATATTTTTAATCATAATAAAAAAATTTCAAATTTTATGTTCTTGCATTATTATATTATATATTTTATTTAATAAACATTATATGTTTTAGAAGTAATTTTGAAATGATAGAAATTGTATTATTTTTGAAATATAAAATAATTTTTTACCCATAAATGAATACTTCACCTCTACCTAAATGTATGATTAGATTTTTTAGGGAAACAGAAAGCGATCTTGGATAATTTTAATTAATTAATGGTACATACCAAGCCCTATAATGTTAATATATAAATCCTTAGCATCATGTAATATTATCTCTATCTAAGTGTTTATTTCATAAGGTTTATTTTTGTATTTTTTAACTTCATCTATGGAAATGTTTTATGGTACATATGGTTATAGTGATTTTTATAATGATAATTGATGCACACCTATCACAGGTAATGGAAAGAAAAAAATATATGTTTTCCTAGAATATAACATTATCAAAAAAGTTTATCTCAATTAAAGAGATTTCTCAGTTTATTCAGATACTAAATCTAAATAACCTAATAAATAATTCCTTTTATTGGTTTAATTTTTTTTTATGAAATGGAATTTAAAAAGATAAATGACATTCTATAAATTTACATATAATAGAAGGATATATTGTTATTGTTAAAGAATGAGTTTTTCCTTTGTGTTTTGGTTTGTGTGTTCCATAATGCTCTTTTTTTGTGTTTAAATTAATATTGATAATTCAAATTTTAGATCTCATTCAGGAATTACAATTATTTAATTTAGTGGTGTGATGTATTGACTTCCATTTATCAATCTAAACTCTACATCATCCTATAATCAAGGTTGACTACACACCTAAAAATAGAGTGTGACATCTCCAATAACCCAAGACCCTTATATTCCATTTTATCTACTAAATGTGTTAACTACATCATATGAATATATTGTATACCATATAAGGGAGTGAAAATATTTAATAAAATAATATAAGTGATTTTTAGATTACATTCATTGTGGATGATCACCACACCCATGAAAATCACTATTTCTCATCACAAACATAATCAAACTTAATAATTTACATGCATAATGAATAGAATTTCCACATTCTTCAACTGATCCAATACTCAGGTTTTACCCTCCTTTTAATGGTAACTTTTCATTATGTTATAATTAAAAAGATTTTATCTAGAATAGAAAATAACTAAAATTAATTGGATGCGGGTAGGAAAATTAGAAGAGAAATACACACATATAAAATTAGAAGAAAATAAAATAAGATGGAGAATAAAATAGTCTACATGAGTGGAAGAAGACACAAAAATAAAATCCATTCATTAATTTTATTCTATTTAAAAGAATCTAAACTAAATTATCATTAAATGAAAACCAATGTAAAAAATAAAAATAAAAATACAAAATAAAAATAAACACGTGAAAACACATACCCTCTAAAATATATCTCTAAAAGATTGATTCAGTTTAGAAAGCTATATGGTAAAAATTCATAAATGTTACTTCTTATAGGATACAAATAATTTTAATTTTCCTAGACAAATAAAGACATGAATTGGTCTCCAATTCAGTACCTGTGTAAATTTATTAAAACAAAAGTATTAAAATACACGCTCGAGGTGTAATGAGTTTACAAAAATCTAAAAATGATAGTGATACCAGATAAAGTTCAAAATTTGGAATAGAACAGGTCACTCAATCATCCAAAAACATCATGCCTTCATGTACGCAAATACATCAGACCAAGAGTACAGCAACTCCATGCAATCTTCAAGTTATAAAGAAATGATCCATTAGAATGCAAGAGAAATGGAAAATTAAATTAACAAAACATCAAAAGTGACAAAAATTAATAGTTAGCATAATATGTATATGTGATTACACTATCAAATAATGATAACTCCACTCAATGGAAGGTCCAACACATCTAGACAGGTTGAAAAAGAAAGCCCCAAAGCACCCAAAAGAGGAGGCCCTCATGTTGGGGCAAGCCAGGTCCCTCCCAACATCCAAGATTAGAATACAAAGGGGATGTTTGTGTATCCTGCAGGGATGAGAAGAACAAGAGGCCAGTGGCCTTCTCAAAATGTGGTGATAGATCACAAAAAACACACAAAAAGGGTAGAAGGATTTTGTCTTGGATGCTTCACACTTGGAGAGAAACTTGTTTTTCAAGGAAAATTCATCAAGTCATTCCAATACCACATCCAGAAAGAGAAAAAGAAAATAGGAACCACACTATTGCATGAGACTTCCGACCAAGCATTAATCCGAGAAGACCATACCCATGGTATTCTTTTGAATTTGATGTTTGGATTCTTCTTGTATTCATGAACAATCCATCTATGCAGTAGTTTTCTGATTTCACGGTATGTGTGATACAAAATCCGATGAAAAATATATTGTTTGTTTATAATTTTGTCTTACTCGTCCATCAATTCTAAAGAATAATCACTCACCTCATCATCCTGAGAGACCTAGTATGCATCTTTGTATGTAGGATCTTTTTTATTGTCAATATTATCCTCATTGTCAGCGATTTCAACCATTTAACTAGTTGTTTGGGAGGCTTATCATCTTTTTTAGAAGATTTAAGGGACCATGTAACTAATTTTATTCAATATTAATTGGATGTGTATAGATTATGTTATGGAATAATTAATGAGTATGAAGTATTTTTTTCTTATTCATCCTCATATATTTCTTTAATATTAAGCATTCAATTGGTTCATTAATGAGAGATTAAATCCATGAATTTTATTAATGAAACACACAGACGAGTCCTCCTAAGAATAATTACAGAATCACCTCAATTAGAGGTGTTTATCCTGAGTTATGCCTCATTTACAGAGGTGGGTTCCAATATATCTTACTAATATGTTTTCTAACATAAAAAAATTACTAACTCTTATATCACCAAATATTCTCATTGTAGGTTTGTGAAATTTGTAGCGAAAAAAAATAAGTATCATATAAAAATTTAACTAATTAAATTAGATCTATATTATAAATTTATGCATAAAATACCAATGTCAGTAAAATATATTAAAATTATTGAATTAATCAATTTTCACATTTAATTACATAACACACTCCAAATTAAAAACTAATAAAAAAACTAAAATTGGAATATTTTTATGGATAAAATCACTGAAAAAAATTTGAATTATAATATAAATATTATTTCTATAAATTTATCCACAAATAATCCCAGGTTTCCACCAACCATAAAATATCAACATTAAATTTAAAATGCCACTAATGTTTCTAAGATTCACATTCCAATGCAATAAAATAAAAAAAGCATCAATTTAAATTCAAATTTTTAAATGTGACATAAAATATCAATTCTATTCAACATATTCTAATTAAATGATAAAGTTATGTATTTTTCATTCTTCATCTAAAAATGATGGAGCAAAGTCTATCATTTATCTATGTTCCTCCATTCATTATTATTAAAGATATAAAATTATTATTTAAATTACATTTGAATATTTTCCATCATCGCTCATTATATAATTCTATTAGATTTATTATCATATCATGAGAACATACTCTGTATCCATATGCTTGTAATGGAAGCTAAATCTCTACTTTGGAAAGAAAATAAATCATATAAAATAATGTGGGCATGCAATTAATGGTCAAATGTGTATGAGTATGAAGATTGGTAGGAATTAAAAAATTAATCTCAAGGAGGAGGTTTATATCTTATGTAAAGTGTATGATATAATAAATAAAATAATAGTTAAAAATTCACGTTTAAATTATAAATCCCATTTCCCCCAAAACCCAAAATAAAAAACCATTTATATGAATATTTAATTAAAAAAATCTGGTTTCCAGGATATTTTAGAGAGACCATTTTTTGAATACAAGGAACAATTACTCACAAGTGAATGATGAAGAAATATATTATACTTAGTAGGACCTCAAATGAAGGGTTTGTGTTTTTATGATAATAGTAAATTAGATGAAAAGAGGAATAACAACATTGATCAAACCTGAATATTTGATGGAAATGGTGGATAAAATCTGACATTACATACAATGATTCACATCCAAGAAGGACATTCCATTGGTATTCCCCAATTTCACTAAGGGAATCGAATATGATAAGGCCTATAACAAAGAATGTCAACATCCCAATAATTTTAGGAACTATAATTAGGATAACCATGATGATCTATAGTGTATTTATTATGATGAAGACATTCTTACGAAGTTATGTGTGGGAGATCAAAAAGATATTGAAAAATTATGGAATAGGTTTGAGGTAGAAAATGAAATCACATGTCCATGCAATGAATAGTTTCAAGTGCCATTACATGTCACTCATTAAATTAAAGATTAATACACCACCCTTATAGTGGAATTTGAGGAACGGATGGAGGAGCTCGACCACTTACATCAATACAATGAGGCTATCTTTCAAGAAGAAATTATAAATATTAAGTAATTTAACATAAAAACATAAATATATGATCCTTTAAAAGCATATGTATTTTCTAATTTCAATTTATCATATTTGAGTATAACTCTTTGTGGTTTTGAATATTGTTATTTGGTGTATCCTTTAATTACCATATATTTAGTTGAATAATTTTCACATGAACTTATCGAGGAATACATATAGATCCCTGATATTGATGAAAATACATGTGAGGTGGAACATGAAGAATTATAGGCATCATGTATTTGCGAAATTGATATATATGATGCTCATGATGAATTGTAAAATTATGATTCTTCATGTTCATATTTTCTTACTTTAAAAACACATTCCAACTCAACTTATGAATTTAAAATTCATGCATCCCATGTTGAGAAAGTTATTGAAATGAAAGAGGTGGTTTCATGAGTAGAAACCATATAAGTGTATGACCCATATATCATCCCACTAATTCCATTCACACTATATTTAATTCTAAATGGGATGGGTATGGTGTACTCTATCAATAGATTAGCCGTCACAATAATGAAGATGTTAATACTGAGGGAATTCACATACGATAGTTCAAGTCTAAGAAGCTTAGTCTATAATAATACTTTTGATAATGACTGCAACTTCCTTGTGGAGGAAGTAAATAATTTAGGGCCCACATGGGGGGACCATACCAATTCCTATCTTTTCCAAATTTTATGGACATTAAAATTCATTTTTAGATTATCCTGACATGATTCTCACCACCTATTATATTTTCGAGAATAAATGTCAAGATCCATGTGCTTAATTGAGTTATTCTTTTTTGTATGATCATGAAAGAACAATGTAGTACCCAATGGGTGAAATAGAATAACTAAGCTTCATGGGAAATCGATTCCTTTTTTATTGTTTATATTTCAATCGCTCAGAATTTTAGTCCCAATTGCGTTTTTACTTTAAAATGAATATTTCATTCCCACACATGATTTCATGATTCACTTGAATAATCTAGAAGATAGGATTTTCATATGAATCTTATAATCCCATATTTTAGATTTATAATTTAACTATATTTAAATAGTAAAATGGAATATTGGATTATTAAAAGTGAATCCTAGATTTTAAAATGAGGAATCATGATTTTAAACAATTATTTGATTCATATAATTTTAATTTCCTATCAATTTTTCATGATTTGAATTTCAAAAATTCATGTGAGTTGATTTTTGGTTACATATCATGCCATTGAGTGAATGTCCCAAATCATATGCCCCATTCCCTATTGTATTTATTGACCAAGTACTTCATATTTATTTCGAGCATATATAATATGTGATCTAGGAAAATTTCACCTACTCGAACATGTATTAGATCTAGACCATGTTATGCCTATGAAAAAACACATTTACATAAATTAGTATTCTTTTTGTGTGTGTTAAATCATGAATTTCTTTTAGAAATATCAATTACACCAACTCCAATAATAATGGTTGATGAAACATATTATTCTAAACTTGGAAATCTCCCAGAACCCATCTCTATAGTTTTCCATTTTATATACTAAAAGTATTAACTCCATCATATGAAGATCTTGTATCCAGTAAAAGGAAGGGAAATGGATTTAATAAAATAATATAAATTCGTTTGATATTAGTTTCATGGTTTATGATAACCACACTAATTCAATCACCCTTTATCATCATAAATTTAATCTAACATAAGATATTACATACAAAATACATAGAATTTACACATACCTCCTCCTGGACAACCCATGGGTTAGATACTAATTTTTAATGGAAAGAGGTCAAATTTGTAAAATGAAAAATAATTCATGAATAAAAGAAAATATTAAAAAAATTAAAAAAATTATGGTGACAAAAAATAAGAAAAACAGACACATGAAATCTAAAACAAAAAAAATAGATGAGAAGAATATAAGATATTGAAGAAAAGAGGGTGGATCAGTTGAAGAAGTCACAAAAATTAAAACCATGAATAAGTTATAATTTATAGTTGATAAATTAATTTAAAATTTTCATTTATATAAATCTAATGTAAAAAAGTGAAAATAAAAAAAAATAAAACAAAAATAAAACAAACAGATGATGTAACTTCCCCTCTAGAATAAGTTCTTTGAAATATTTCCCTTGTTTATCACGCCATATGGTCATATCTCCCAATGGGTAATTCCTATATGATTCTAATAATTTATATTTCTATCATCCATCCAAATTTCACATTAATTGGACATGTATAGATGTGCCTATAGAAAAATTAATGAGTATGAAATTTTTTGAACAATGATTCCCCAAATATTCTTTCAATGTGTAGCATTAAATGGATAGATTGATGATTCAATTACTCGATTAAATTTAATGGTTAAATGTGTCAAACAGTCCTACATCTAAAATGTCTATAATCACTTAAATTGGATGTGTTTATCATGGGTAATGATCCATTTTAATAGTTGGGTTCTACTGTGTCTTCTTAGGAAGCTTCCAAAGTGGATTGATATTTTCGCATATTTTGATCTCTGAGATAGATATTTGTATATAAGAAAAAGACATAGCCAAAAAAAATTAGGAATATCTAACTAAAACAATACCTTAAACTGAATGTATATTATATATGATACATGTTATATACTAATAGGAAAAAAATCCATTAAAATTATTGAATCAACCATCTTTCCCATGTAAGCAAAAAACACACTATAAACCCAAATTTGATTCAAATAACTCAAATTGGTAAATATTTAGGGACTAAATCACTGAATATGTGAGGAAAAATTATGGAAATATTATTTCTTTCACCCATTTAAATGTACCACATTCTCTATAAACGGTTCATCCCATAATTTCTTATTTTTGGTATGGATTCTTTGGGTATCCTTAGGCCCCTATATTTTCTTCTTGAATTTTTAAATCAATACAAACTATTACAAGATTGATAATTATGACACACTATTTCCATTACGTAGTTTATATTTATAATGAGGTGGTAGTTTTATTTTCTTAATAAATAATAATTCCCCCCACCCTTATCAAAAATGAGTTCGTAAGATAGATTAAAAAAATAATATGCAAAGATATTTTATTAAAAAAATTTATTAATTAAAGATAAAAATATAACCAATGTAAACTGATTTTAAGATTCATAAAACAATTTCTATGATGTAAATTAATTAGATAATTTTAAATATCAATTAATGTGACATACAATATATAATGTTTTGAAATTGTTTTTTAGTATCAGTGGGTAGTCTTCTTCCCTTTTTTTAGTCTCCATAATTTTACTTTGATATAGGATGACCCAAAAATCACTACCCATAATATAATTGTCTATAGGAAATTATATGTGGATATTTATATTAGTTATTTGTAAAGTAATTTTTTTCCTCTGTCCACTATTTTTAGTGAAGTGATAATTAAACTTTTCTTCCGTGTTTGGTATTTCATTTATGAACCATTTTTGTGTGTCTATGAGATTTTAATTATATTTATTTCCATTGGTTGGATTGTATGAATTGGAATAATATAGATAATAAACATATAAGATTAAATTTATTTTTAATAGTGTGATGTTCATGTAGTAAAAGATTTTCCAGATATTTTTAACAATGATTCATGTTATATAAATTTAATAGGATTATTTGAAATAGATATAGATGAATATGATAATAACCTTAAACTGTATAAAAAATGATGTAAAATGAAAAGAATATATTATTTATGAAAATATTATTTATAACATGATTTGTGTTTTTTGTTTTCTTTTTTCATGTGAGGCTTAGTGGATTTGGTGGTCTATGTCTTGGAATCCTTGGTGTAGTGGGGACTACATGATTCATTGTTTTCTCTTGGTCGTATTTTGTGTATGTCTCATCATGGACATATATTTGATGTGTGATTTGACTTGGTGTTTTCATCATTATTATTTGGTAGAAATTTCATAAATATTTTCAAATATCTAAATATTTAATAGATAATTTTTTTAGTGTGGACATAAACAAAAATTTAAATAATTAAATTTATACAGGCTGTTTGTTAGTAAAAAAAGGAAAATGGGACTCAGTTTATTTCCCATTTTAAGGCATATGGTCGAGTATTATATAAAAGATACATTTTATTGTGTTAGTGTATTAGTAGTGACCTAATGATGGTTTTATTACCAATGGTTATGTGAACCCATTGGTGTCAAATTCTGTGAGAATACTATATAATTATATTCAATTAGTATTTTTCCATACACCCCACTCTATTTGGTATCCAAAATAATAACAAGATTCCATCCAAGGTTTTTCCCATGACATCTTGGATGTGAAAAAATAGGTGCCTCATTATACCTAGTACCTCGCACTATTATTATCATTAACATATAAATACACCACTAATTGATTTTGAGATATGCGGGGGTAATTTTTTTGTGGGCTACAGAAACATGATTTGTGTCTTATATTTTACTGATACACTATTACCCATGTTACTATATACTGGATATGTGGATGAGGGAATGAGACAATATATGTCTTCTATACAATCAATATTTTTATATAGTTGGTTCAGAAAGTGGTTGGTATGGATGAATAATATAAAATGATGTATTCTCATTTTTTGGGATCCATAAATCATTATATAATTGGTTTTAGGGAACATTTTTCTTATTTTTTATTTAATTTCATCACTACTATTTGATTTTTAATTTTGTTGATAGATCAATAGGGATTCTAAGGGGATAAATAGTTGAATTTTGTTGTTTTTGGTTAGTTTAGTTGTTAGTTCACTAGAGATTTAGTTTGTTGTTTTTATTTTTTATTGAAAACCCATTTGTATGATCATATTAGATATACAACATTGAAATAAATTAATTATATGTAAATTATTTTTATGTTTATTATAGATCTTTGTTGGTCATTCTAGTTATTACAATCATGGATATTCGCTTATAAGATTTTATACCACATGGTTCAATATTTATAAATTTTTTAAATTGGATATTGTTGTATGTGTTTTATATTCCTTCATGTGGGATATTTATTATATGATATTTTTTATTATTTATTATGGTGTATTGTTTCGTCGTTTTATATTATTGTTCCTTGACATTGAGTGTAGAAACACATATTTGATTACTTTAAACTTTCAGAGAGTGTCACCAACACTCGGCCTGTTAGACATTGTTCTTGGGAGTAACCCCCTTTATTCTCATAAAATCATGGACATGTATTAGGGTAGGGTAATGTTAATTAAAGAGTTGTATCAAGTTATTTGGTTACGAGATATAGTAAATTTTGGATATAGAAACTATATATGACAACATGCATTGGTGGGGAAACAGTGTTATTCAAACATATTATGTCATGAAAGACATGGTGAACATCTAGGATGTGGTATTTTATCCCCCCCCCCTATGATCCAACATAAATACAATAATATTTCCTAATGTTTTGGTTATTGTGAAGTTTCATGTAGTATATGGACTATGGTGAGTTAAATTGTTCATAATTGTTGGACTTTTGTTTTCAATGCGGTGATTCACAACATATATTTATTATTAATGTAAATAAATTTAAATTAATTTTCCATATACATAATTAGGTTTTCCTACATTAATTATATAGGTACTAGTTGGTCACTAAAAACATGTGGAATGAGTCAAGAGGTCTATTAGGCTGACACTATTGATCATTTGAGGATTGATCCTAATCATGAGTATTAAAATTTGATGCTGGCATTGGGCTCCATTTAGTGTTTGTATATGGAAATCAATGAGGGAAACATCTTCCATCATAAAACATGATGTGGTGTATATGAGTGAGATAAAAAAAAATTAATATATTTTACACAAAACTGATTATTGGGATCCCCTAGAGGTTATATCATTAATGGAATTATTTACAATGTGGAGGAATTTGGGCATTAGTGAGGGAAAGAAGGACAATGTTCAATGGGTCAACTTATTGTATGTTTTGAGGGAAAATTCATATCGATGTGGGTGAATGTAATGAATAATATAGATCTTATTACCATTAAATAAGGGGGAAATATCTTTCAATTGATTGGGATTAACATTTAAGAGAATATGTGAATTTCCAATGATAACATTCCAGAACCGATGTCTCAAACATGAGGCAGGGAGAACACAAAAAGAACCCATTATTTTATAGATTCCACATATTAATTTATGATATATTTTCAAGTTAAAAATTATTGGTGTTATGTAGAATGTGTATAATGGGATTTGAGAACACATAGTCTAGAGTTAGTAGGGACATCAGGATAGAATGGAATATGAAGAAGAGTTAAATATTTGGTTGAAATAAACCGTTGAAGTCGCAATGTGTTTCTTTGGGGTTTTATGATCACATATATCTTTAATTATATCCATTTATTTCAATTAGAAATTTTTTTCATGATCACAGTCATTGGATGTTTTTTAAATACCTAAAAGACTCGTTTATCTTGGGTGGTTGAGCCACATTTTATAAGTATCGATAGATTTCCCTGGTGGTAATTTAACCCACTAGGAATTACGTAATATTCCTAGTATCATGTTCAAAATTATTATTCTCATATAAGAACATATATAGTTGTAAATGTGTATCCCCATGATGACCCTAACAATTAGAGACTCATAACAATGAATGGATATGGAAGAAATTGGAAGAACTATTGAGGAGCCTTATAAGGAAAAATTCCTATGATATGGGATATATTTAAAAAAATTCATGAAGACATTTAGGTAGGTGCACATTTTTATTTATCTAGATTCAATATTATTACATTCTAGAGTGTCACGAATGTTTTTTCAGTCAGTATATTCCACACACTAGGAAAAAATATGTAGATCTTTCACACTCCCCTGGTGTTTTCATGCAAATTAGAGGTCTTTTTAGATAGCATTATGTATTCTAGGATTGAAAAAATTATGATTTATAATCATTAATCAAAAATATATTTATTTTTTATTAATATATAACCATATGAAACAATTTTAGACATGTATTATTTGTATTATATTGGTGCAGTGGATTATAATATAATTAGAAGTGTTCAGTTTTGAAATGTCGATAGATGGTGTGTGGTGTACACACATGTGTGGGGTTTTTATATGGGAATTATGAGAGTATAGACAAATAATTTCCATGATTTCAGGGTCATTATTAGATCTAATAAGATCTCATATCGTGTAAACCCACAAAATTATTTCACTATTTAATGATTTTATTACTAAAGGTGTTCTAAAAATACTTACCAGATGTGATTTATAACATATTATAATGTTTTGGTTATGTATGAAACCAATCATCATGGATCCTTATTCACTAATACACTTATAATTGATGGGGTCATGGAGAGTGTTTTTTGATCTGATGGAGGAATTTTATATTTTTACATTTATATGATTTTGTGGAGAATGAATTTTCTAATATAAATGAATATTGTATTTTAATGTTGATAAGATACCACCAATTATTAAATTATGTAATTTTCAATAATTTATTCCATATTTCTTGAATTTAATTTATCTTTAAACAGATAAGGTGCATCATTATGGGTATTATGATGAATCATTGTCCCATATATATTATATAGAGGGTGAAAGATATAGATATCTGAGTGACTAATTTTCAGTTCCGATAATGGAAAATCACATTAATATTTATGAATTTTAGTTTCACAATTGTCTAATAGTATTTCTATGGGATCATGAAATATATTAGTCAAGAGTTAAAATGATTTTCTACATTCATTTTAATAGATGAATTCTCTATAAACTCAGGATCTGAAAAGTATATTAGTGAGGGTAAGATAATGTTTTTAAGGAATCTTCGACACATCTAGTTGTATGAAAAGGTATCCAAAATTATAGTACTAATTTGATAGGTGTATTTCAATGAAATTTAGTGTTTATGAGGTTATTCTTGTTGAATATGAAAATGAGATATGGTATTAATTATTTTAATGAATTATAACCATTTCTGGGGACAAATAGATTTCAGGGAATTCGAGGTTATTATATCATAGTTTTATATTTATTCCCCATTAACATACCTTTCCTTTAATTACATGGAATTCAATTAAAATTATTTTTTCTAAGTATCATTAAAGATATTAAGTACTAAATGCTTGTTATGCATGTTAATTGGTTTCATGAAGAAGGAATGAGGTTTGATTTGGTCTATGATACATCCCTCTAGATTTTGGGATGTTTTTTGATGCATTAAAAGTTATGATATTCTCTCTTTCCATGTATTAATATACCCACAATCATAACTACAAAATCCATTATCTATATATAGTGGTATTGGTATTTTTATATAGATTTTGGGACATTACCTAAATAAAGAATATGTCAGGGTTTTTATGAATTAAAATTGAATGATGTTTTCTTTCTATTTGTGTGACAATAATCTATGATATTAGATGCAGATGGAGTGTCTCAATTAATATAAATTTATAACATCTTAAACATTGAATAATTAAAAAAAATCATGGTTGTCTTTTAGATAATTAAGTCATGTCAACCTATTTGATCCGCTATGTTTTCATGTAAGGCGATTAAGGATTTAATATCTTAACATTTAAGAGAATAGGATGTCTATGGTAGAGAATAAATATTCCAGAAAATTATAGATCCTTATTTATAGGTGTAGGTTGAATATTCTGAATGGGGAGTCTTATAGATATAGGTGACATGTGATAAGATCATTCATGATGATTCCCTTAATTTATTGTCACATGATAATGATCATGAGGATGCGTTCCATCAAAGGATGTTCATCCCAATAGACATTCCTGAGTGTTTCTATCTAGAGTTTCATATCTCACCCAAACATACACATCTTGTAATATATTTTACATATCAGTGATTTATTAATCTATTTTTGTGTCCATGGATGATGTGATTAATGCATGGGATCATGCCACAATATTAAATTTTCATGTTGGTAAAGGTTGTAAATTATGTCCATGTATTTTTTGTACCCATTATATGTATACAGGTGGATGTAGGAGGATATATCATTATATTATTTCATTTTACCATTGTATAATTGTATATATGATTCTATACTGGTGAAAATGAATTGGTAAATGAATTATTCACACATTATATTAATCGACAAGATAAGATCCATGGATGTTCTTACAAGAAAGTATGCATCCGATGTGGAAAGGAATCATGGAACTATGAAGACCGTAAATTTTTAATGAGACCCTCATATTACATTATGATTTAAGAGGATATTTGAGTATACCTTTGGTTCACATTGTCAACATAGCACTGCCTTCCACCCCAAGATAGATAAAATGACCAACGTAACCATATCAATATTGGTGGGTATATTTTGGGTCTTTGTATTTGAGTTTGATATATTATGTCAGTGGAAAATACCATAGGTTAAGTATGGAAGAAATAAATGATACCATTAATCCAACAGTATGGACCCTGTTTTGGAGTTATATAATATATTTTTTTGATCTCCATGATGGTGAAGGAATCTGTTCATGGTCCCAAAATGGCTTAAACCATAACAGTGATAATCAATTTGGTGTGGGTGATAATATTTTGGTCCGAAGACTATTACAAGGCACATGAGTATCATTGAAGGATACCTTTCATTTTCAGTTCATAGACCAGGTCTCCATGACTTTTTACTATTATCATGCATAATAGAGTATTTTTTCTAGATGAATCTCTCACACTGATTGCGTGGCCACATTGATATATTTAAATATATTTTAAAAGTTGAATATCAGTTCGAAAAATAATCATAGCTTGATCAAGATCAGAATTTCATCCACATTTCCTTGCACCATTTTTATCATCACAGAGAACAATATTTCAACAATTAGGTGGATATTTATATTGATGATGATGAAACCTTCATGGAATGACTGATTGAGATTATAGAAGATCAAGAAAATATTTTCAAATGGTATGTTATCAATTTGGTTTGAGATTAATGGAGAAGTTCTAATCTGTTAGAGGGTATATGAGATTAGGATTCATAGATGCATCTGTAGTACATGAGGTTTTATGTACCCAAATGTTCACAATATTTTTATATTTTACCATTATGATGATTTCTACATCATACTATTATGTTATAAAATACTAGTTTATTTATAGATATATTCAATATTCATGCCAAAGAGGCATCTCCGAAGGAGATTCTTCTAAGATTTATTCAATGATATTTCACGGTGGTAGTCTACGTCCATCTAGTTTGACTGTAATCAACTATATATATAAATATCCTTGATTGGTACCTTATATTTTGATAAAAAAATCCATCTTTTGACACTCTACCTTTATGTTTTGTTTTATTTATAGAATATTTTTTTAGAATTATCAAATGTAATTTCCTAAAAATATACTGAGGAAAAAAAATTCATTATGAGGTGTTTGGTTATTTAGATGGGTTTTTTCTATTTTACATGGTTATTTATATATGGTATTTTAAAAACTATATATTTACATAAAACTATAATATAAATTAATTATAAATTAGTATGGGATTTTTTAAATTAATTTAACTTTTTTGGAGTTGTTTTTAGGAGTTGGGAAGTTATGACATGTTTAACAAAATTAATATTTTATAGAAATAATTAATATTATTAAAAAATATCACTATGTTAATATTTTTATGTAGTATCATGTATTAAAATTATTATATTTATATTTGATTTAATTTTGGTTCCTTTGAAATTTCATCATTTTAGAATAAATAATTGTGACTTACACTTGTGGAAATACCACCTCTCACCATTCCTTGTAATGAAAGGATGATGTTCTTTAATGGTAATATAATGGTAGTATGGAATCTATTTGAAACATTATGGTAACTCCCTAGTTGTATATTGGTACAATTGTTATCCTTATATACATACAAATGTAACTCACTCCACTGGTTTCTTGACAAAGGGTATCCTATAAGTTTTATTATCTATTAATGATAAGAGCTTCATTATTATGATTACTAAAATATTTTTAAAGGTAATTTCAATTTACATAGAATTATACATATGGTTTACACCATAGATTACATTTTTTCATAAGTTATGTATTTTATAAAATAGGTAAGGATTGTTTAATCCAAAAAAAATTATATGCTCATGTATGTGTGTCTAACTCAATAGGGATAAAAAGGTTTTACCAATATAAATCATATTTTTCTCATTTTGGGGTAGTAGTATAATCTTAAAGATACATATTTACCCACCCAATTAGATCCATAAGAAATTTTTATCTTAAATTATAGAAATATATTTGGAAATTAATTTTTTGGAATCAATTAAGGATTGATAAAAAACATATATAGACACCAATAATTCTGGGATTCTGGAAATGATGCATATGGAGTAAATTATTTGGAAACCAATAAAATTATATATAATTATAAATTAAATATGGAGGTTTTAAATTGTTTTAATAGTTTCTCTATAGAGATATATGTGATTATTTAAAACATTTTTCATTATTTATTTTAGTCTCACTCCCTTTCAATCATATTTGGATAACCGAAAACAAACATTTGAAGTTCTATTTGTGCTTAAAAAAAATATTGGGAAATCCTAGTTTTTCTAAGATAATAAACCTCATCTTATCTCTTCTATGTGGGATGTAGTGTTAGGTATCCAACTACTCTAGGGAAGGTATTTTATTTCTAAACATTTAATGTTAATATACAAGATTAATATTATTTTTATTTTTGGGATCGATTGTATGTATAGGAATAATAATGATATAAAAGAATAATAATGAAATTGAATATGAAAAGGGTGATGCACCAAAATTTACTATTTTATATGATATAGTTAATAATATTTTATGATTAAATATTATTGGAGTACTATGTGATGTAATATTGGATTCATTGAAATACTCTTTATATTATTAAATATTTAATATTGATAAATTGAGTGAGTATGAGGATTATTGATTTTTTTGACTCACTTGATTGATTCTCCATTTTATCTTTAATTTGTATATTTAGATGGACTTGGTTTTGTATGGATGAGTGGTCATGGTCATGTGCATTATGATGGATATGGTTATTTACAACTTTATTTACATGGTTGTTTTTTGGATTTTTGGCCTTGGTTATTATGCATCATTTCAACAAGGTAGTTTATTTATATTCATTCAGTAAAAAATGAATAATAATTTTGATATATATAAATAAGGTTAATAAAATTCTAGTAATTAATATAAATTTAAACTAATAAAAAATAAGTTATTTTTATTGGATATTATTTAAATAATATAATGTAGAATTAATCTATATTCATTGCCCATTATGTGATTATTTTCGATGGAAGTTTTGTTTTAGTGGTTTTTCTTGGTTCCACATTATTAGTATTGAGAACACTATGTTTGTGGTAATGTATCTCATGTGAACACATATCTGTGGGGCAGTATGAGACTGTTAAATAATTTTATGATTTATGACTTTTCTGTACACCCACCTAGAGATCATTAACCCAACTATAATGCAGTTTACATTTTCCATAATTTATTTATCATATCAGATTGCGATGATACTGTAAAATGACTCCCCCTTTCGATCTTTATAGTGGTATCGTCTGATGATTTAGTTGGGGGTTTATGAGAGATGTGTTGGGGCCATCTTTTGTAGAGGTAGGTCATCAAGTTTATTTCATATGTGTTCGTGTTAGCCTTATTCTCTCGTTCCATAGAATATTTTATATAGGTTTTTCTTTGAGACATGAAATGGAGTTTTTATTGGGATACATGATATATTGTTATTTCCGTACATTTTAGAAATGCAATAGATCCTTAGACCCTATGTCCTATTATTTTTAGAGAGTTTAAAATTAGTTTTGAATTATTCATGGGGAAAATTTGTCTACTTTATTTTTATTTTACGTTACCATGATTGTGTCATGACCCGTCCTTGGGGCCTATGTCGTGACTACCCCAAACCCGCCTTACAGAGGCCAGGGGCTGGCGACTAGAACCAAAGGCGTAATCTAGATAAAAAGGGAAGGGATTTCCTTTAAACCTATAACACACACTGTCTGAACACAAGATATAGAAGAAACATGTACAGAACTAGAAAAGAAAAGTGTGATGAATGTATGTGGACCAGTATACAAACCCAAATGAAAAACAAGTACAAGTATAAAGGGAAAACAGCTCCTGGGTCGCCCACCGGGGAATCCAACCTAAGGGATAGGTACAGAACTCGAATAACTCATCCTTGTAGTACGTCCCATCTAGTCCAGCTCCGTGCAGCCTCGATCACTGCTGACTGTCATCTATACATAATACAACAAGGTGCGGGAAAAGCCCGTGCAGGAGTGAGTATAACAATACTCAGTAGGGGACCCCGAGACCCCCTAAGGTCTCCAATAATACTCAAAGTATAATCCACAGTAGAAAGATACAATCACGAAATATCAAATAACCCTATTTAGGTATATTCCCATACATATACTTATGTTATCAATCATAGTCTGTCTCCAACTCCTGAGCCCAAGCACAAAACATTCCACAAATGAAGTAAATTAAATCACCACGATGATAATGGTTTAAAGACATGACTCAACTCACACAGGTATACATCTTTTGTAGAGTGATAGAGATAATCAGATGTAGTGACTGATTCATCTAATCTGTCATACCCACACAGGATATAGGACCATCTAAGCTATCAGACCAACACATGATACATGACCAGCTATTCTGTTGGACCCACATAGGATACAGGAACATAAGTCAGAACTGTCGGACCCATGGAGGATCCCGGTACATTAGTCATCGATTTCAAACCCACGGAGGATTCCTGTACAGAATGCATTGCTGTCGAACACACATAGGTTTCCGGTATAGAAGTCAACCATGTCGAACCCATGTAAGATCCTGGTATAGTGTTTTCGCTGTCGAACCCACTGAGGATACTGTCATCTCAGTCACAGCTAGCCCTAGGATTCCCACACACAGCATGCTCGATTCCAGGAGGGTCCACTCCTCGAGCCAAGTGTCGATACATCAACTGTCATGAAGTACTGAGTTGATGTATCCCATAGTTCTGTCTCATCATAAGTTACCCAATGCGAAAGACGGTGCATCAATCGAACGCCCAATCTGTGAGTAATTGGCATTTCCGTCCCAGGGGCCCGGTTGGTTTTTAGGCTCAAACCAACCCAACTATGCCTCAACAGCGTCCGAACAACATGTGGAGTCATCCAAAATAATCTTCTCACTATAATATGTCTATCGTCATAGGCGGTACGTCAATCGGACACCAGTAGCCCAAAATGCGGGCTAAAAGGTGTCAACGGCCATAGCGGGTCCGGGTCCGGTCCGGCCTAGTCGGGCTGACCCGACCCATCGTGATCTGAACCGGGGTCAGACCCCGTCCGATAGACCGACCCGTTCTAAGGATTCGACCCGAGCCAATGGGATGGTCCGGCCCAAAGAGACGACCTGGCCCGACAGGCGGCCCGGCAGTGGGCGGCCTAGCCGAGGGCGGCCCGGTGGAGGGGCGGCTCGGCCTTGAGCGGCCCGACCCATGGCCTCCCAGCCAGCCTCGCAAGGGAGGGGGTTTTCGTGCCCCTCCATGGTTTTTCTAATAGAACCAGTGTGTTACACCGGTTCAGGGGCCACGAGACTCGGCTGGTCCCGCTCTCCCGAGTCCACGGCGGCCGGCCCGGCCGGCCGCCACTGCTCCACCACCGCGGTGCGACTACGTAGCGGTCCTCCTACTCTCCGCATGGTGTAGCGGCACCGTGCCTCCACCAACACAGCCCAGTTTAGTTGTGGCTCTTGGCTCCTCCATGCGGCACGACAGTGCTGTGCCTTTTTCCCATGGCCTTGCGTTACCGGTTTCCTTGTGGTCAGCCCGTCGCTGGCCGGTGATGCCCAACCACGGTTCTCTCTTCAGGTGGTGCAGTTGAGACACTGCCATTGTCAACAAATCAAGAACCAATGGAGGGACATCTGGATGTGTTTTTTTATTCCACGCCTTCCTCATTAGGTGATAATAAGTGGCCATCATCAAAACCAAATAAACGACGAGGAATAAGGGTATAATTCATTCAAAAAAATTATCAGATACCCCTACCTTGTCATCAGTGTTTTCACGGCAGAGTCGCGGGAAGACGGCGTCATCCTGTTGACATTGGGGGGAGATGACATCGTAATTGGCGACTTTCTTCGTGTGCAGAGTCTTCCCTTTATTTCCCCTATTGGAAAAGGAGAAGACGGTGTCGTCGTTCCTCGGTGGAGACAGGCGTTCTTCGTTGAGAGGATATCATTCTTCAAGAATTCCCCCAATGCTCTCCCAAATTTCCACCACCATGAATCCCCAACCAACATAATATAATGGCTACTCCATTATTTTATTGTTTCCATTCATTCCAAAAATAATTCAAACCATTTCAAATTAATTAATCAATTGGAATTAATTAATTCTTAGGTGTGTTGGCATCATAATGATGGAAGGTGGAAAGTGAGGAGGCTCCAAAAATATATGGGGAGTTCGAAGAGTTAAAAGGGTAGTTAAGGGGGTTTGATGCTCGTATGGGCCCCACCTTATAACATCATCCTAGGAGAGGTTATTTGTGGGTGGCCCCACCACCAACCTCCCCATTTAGGTTTTAACTACAAATAAAATAAAAAATATGCTACACATATTTTTTATTTAATTTTATTTAAAAACCCCAAAAATTAACTTCAACTCACTTCAGAACATAACTACGGTAAAAGTCTCCTTAAGAAATTACCAGCGTTATGAGTTCAACGGTGCCCTCAGATTTCAATTCTAAGCACTGGTTAAAAATATATAAAATATACCGCATATTTTTATTGAACGTACCTAAACAAAACATCAGAAATTGATTCCGAGCACACCGGGCCTCGAGAATCAAGCACCGTCAAGAAACGGCAGACTCCTAAAATTTCGATGTATTTTAAAAAAACCACGGAAATTTAGGGTCTTTAAATTCTACCCAGCTCATGGATTTACATCCCCGTAAGCTACAACTCACACTAAGGGAAAAAATGGGGGTAATGGGCATGCATCTGAGCCTCCCACTCCCATGTGCTCTCCTGGAGGTTCTCATGCTTCCATCAAACGCGCACCAGAGGTATCGACCGTTCATGAAGAACCTAATCTTGTAAATCCTCAATATCCATTGGAACCTCCTTGAATTTAGCCACATCATCAATTTATTGGTCCCCATGGTCGATGATGTTGGACGGATCATGCACATAACTTCTCAGCTGAGATACGTGGAAGACATTGTGCACCTGGTGCAACTGAGGTGGAAGAGCCAAGCGGTAAGCCACCTCGCCTATACTGCTGAGGACCTGAAAAGGTCTGATGAATCATGGAGATCACTTTCCACCTCGGCCAAATATCCATATCCATCGTCGACGTGAATCCTGTAGAAAGACATGGTCGCCATCCTCGAACTCCATTGGTCTTTGTCTCTTATCAAAATCGAACTTCTGCATGCTCTGTCCATTCTTCATCTACTCTTGGATGATCTGTACCTTCTCTGTCGTAGCATGATCTGTCACTATTCCTAAAAGTGCTGACTCCCCTGGGTCAGTCCAGCATATAGGAAATCTACAAGGTCAGCCGTACAGTTCCTCGTAAGGTTCCATCCTGATGGTGGAGTGGTAGATGTTGTTATACTCAAATTCTATCAAGGGTAAGTGATCATCCCAGATGAGACCGAAGTCGAGGACGCATGCACAGAGCATGTCCTATAGAGTCTGAATGGTCCTCTCAGTATTTCCATCCGTATGAGGATGGAAGGTGGTGATCAAACAAAGATGTATCCTGAAATCCTCCTCCAACCCCTTCCATATCCGGGAAGTGAAATGTGAATCTTGGTTAGAGACGATCGTCTATGGAACACCATGAAGCCATAAGATCTCCTGTATGTAGAGGCATCCTAAGGTCTCTACTGAGCCCTGCTCTCTGATCAGTAGGAAGTAGGTCGTCTTGGTCAGTCGGTCGACAATTACCCAGATAGAGTTGTGCCGTCTGGATGTACATGTAAATCCCATCCCGAAATCCATGGATATCCCATACGACTTCCACTCTGTTACATCTAAGGGTTGATCCAAGCCTGGTGGAACCTGGTGCTCTGCCTTCACTTGCTGACAAGTAAGGCATCATGACACAAACTATGCTACTAACTTCTTCATACCTAGCCACCAGTGCTATTGTCGGAGGTCCTGATACATATTCGCTACTACTGGATGTACCACTAGAGGATATGTGTGGAACTCCCACAATACATCCTCCCGAAGTGCAACTGGTACCATCGTACATCCTCTGAAAAGAATGATGTGCTCCCCACCTTCAGAAAATCCATCAAGAGCCTGCCTTGTGGATACCTGAGCACATCGCATCTCACAGTCAACATCTCCACGCTGTGCCTCCCTGACGAGCAGATTAAGTGGAGGAATGACTTTGAGAGACTACAAAATTGTTGCTCTTTCTCTCTCCACAAAGGATATATACAACGTGGCTAGTTTCTATGTAGCATATCCTAGCAGCTAAAAGGCAGATCGCCTGTTTATAGAATCTGCTACAACGTTCCCCTTCCCAGGAGTATAGAATATCTCAAAGTCATAGTCTTGGAGTAACTCGAGCTATCGTTACTGTATCAGGTTCTGGTCCTTCCATGAGAAGATGTACATGAGACTCTGGTGGTCATAGTAGACTATAAAATGCTCGCCCATCAAATAGTGTCGCCACATATTCAAGGTGAAGACCACTACTGCTACTTCTAGGTCATTGGTATTGAAGTCCTGCTCAATCCGTCTCAACTTCTGAGAGCCATACGTGATCACTTCTTGCTCCTGCATCAAGACACACCCAAGTCCGGTCCCTGATGCGTCGTAGGAAACTATGTACCCAACGCACTCCTCTGAAAGCATCAAGATGGGGGCACTAGTCAACCTCTCTGTCAACATCTGAATGCTCTGATGGCATCTCTCTGACCACACGGAGGGTCTCCTCTTTTTTTTTCAAAGCTGAAAGCGGTCCTGCAACCCTGGAGAAATCAAGAAAAAATCTCCAATAGTACCTAGCCACTCCCAAAAAACTCCGTACCTCTTTCACACTCTCGGGTGGCTCCAAATTAAGCACTGCCTCAATCATCGCTAGATCTAATGCAACTCCAGCCTCTGAGATGACGTGTCCCAAGAAGTGAACCTCTTGAATCTAGAACTGACACTTCAAGAGCTTACCATAATGCTGGTGCACTCGGAGTGTCTCCAGTACTACCCGTAAATGATAGACATGATCCTCCTCAGTAGTCGAGTAGATCAGTATTTCGTCAATGAAGACAATGACAAAGAAATAAAGGTAATTCTGGAAGATCATGTTCATGAGACTCATGAACACTTCTGGTGAATTGGTTATGCCAAAGGGAATAACCAAGAACTCATAGTTGCCATACCAACACCAGAAGGTCGTCTTCTACACATCCTCATCTCAAACTCAGAGCTGGTGATAGCCTAACCTATGGTCTATCTTCGAGAACCATCGTTCTCCCTTGAGCTGATCAAAGAGGTCGTCAATCCTCGGTAGTGGGTAATTTTTCTTCACGGTCACCTGATTCAGGCGACGATAGTCAACACAGAGTCACAAGCACCATCCACCTTCTTGGAGAACAAAATAGGAGATGCCCAGGGTGAAACATTGGGTTGGATAAATCCTTTCCCATGAAAGTCCTCCAGCTGTACCCGTAGCTCACGAATCTTTGCGGGATCCAACCGATATTCTAGAGTAGATATCGGTGACATCCTGGGGTAAAGGTCAATGTAGAAGTCCACCACTCTGTGAGGAGGTAGTCCTGGAACATCGTCAGGTAAAACATCCACATACTGGTCCACCACTAAAGGAAAACTCAGACACAACACATCAATCACTCTGAGGATGAGACTAGCCAACTGATGTGTGATCCCCTACCCCCTCCCCTATATAAGTCCATCCTATGCTGAAGAGGCTCCCTTCTTACCGGTGAAGGTGAACCAGGACCAATATTTGTTAATACACGACACTTTGTGCCTAATACAGTCAATTTGAGCATGAACTATGGATAACTAGTCCATACACAAGATTACGTCGTATGTCCTCGACGCCGCTATGAGGAGATCCCAGCCGAAGCTATCGCCTTCTACAGTAAGCTCACACTTTCGACACTAGTTTGAAATCGTCGAGTCTACTCCCATTGGTGTATATAGTTGTAAGGATCGAGACAATGGCTCTATCGGAATCTCTGAGCTCTAAATGTGGTAGTGGCAATAAAAGAATGACTTGCACCTGTCCCTATAAGTACTGCAGAAAGGGTGGAGTAGACATAGATAGTACCTCAAATCATATTAGGTGCTCCGTGTTTGTTGGCCTCGAATGCCTGGAGCTGAGCCTGCCTCGGTCTGCCATCTCCTAGTGGTCGGGGTGGACCTACTAGTGGTGGTGGTGGTAGGGCCTCAAAACGTCGTCCACTACTCACTGCTCAGCCAGCTCCTCTGCCACATCCGCCAGCTCCCGACGGACCACCACTGTCAAACCTGTTCCTCTTCCTGGGAGGTCTCTCTACTATTTTGTTGCTCATCTGCATGACAGGTCGGGAAGTCACGAGCCATGTGGCCCTACCTGCTGCATGCATAGCACTACCTGCTCCTCGTATAGCTGGCTCTGTCTCGTGTTCCCCGCACAACTGAATCTATATATTGGGGTATCTCACCTGATGGACTGGTCTACTTGGACTTCTAAGACTTCTATCTACTGTCAGCTGCAGAAGAATTCTCTATGTGTTTCCCTGTGGCGCTACTGGTGACTGCTCATCGAGAAAACTCTCCACTATATGGGCTCTCTCCAGCACCCCCGCCTACGTCGAGATGATAAGGGGGATCATCAAAGCCTTGATCTCATGCCCGAGTCCCTGCTCAAAGGTCTAGGCCTTGAAGAATGGGTCTTGTACAATATCTGTGGAGTAGCGTGAGAGGTCGGTGAACCTTGTTGAGTATTAAGATACGGTCATGCTGCGGATGAAGTAACTCCTGAATCTGCATCGCATGAAGGGTGTCTAGAACAAACTCTGAACAAAAGAGACTCTCGAAGTCTTTCCAGTGTAATGATTCCTCGTCATGCACCTATAGCATTAGGCTCCACTATCTGACTACTGCTTCTTGCAGGAGACTCATGTCAAGGTTCACCATGAAGTCGAATGGTGTCCCTACCAATATGAAAACTCTCATGATAGCCTCCAGCCAATCCTCAGCTACCTGTGGGTCTATCTCTCCCTGGAACCTAGGTTACCTCTAGTGCTGGAACTCGTGCAACGAACTCAGGCGGTGTGCAATCTCTGCTATTGGAGATGGTTGTATCGGTGGCCTAGGGGGTAGTAGTACCACTTGTACCTCCGCTGTGATGGGGCCCCTGCACCTAGGCCTCGTCGCTCGGTGGGCTACAATCTGGTACGAAACACGGAACCCTAGTTGGATGCCTTTGTGGGGCCATCCTGAAAAGAAATAGGTGCACCATGGTTAAAAAAGTATACCTGGTGAGCTGACACAAAGTAGTCATGAAGAAAACATTTTCTAAGTAAACACACATGGAATCAATGTTTTCGTGCACTAAGTTGGAGATCAGAAGTTAATATCCTAGTGTATGGATACATTGGCCCCCGCACCAACACTGGTTTACCAAAACTGATAACCACACCCAAAAGACTTAACACTATTTAAGTTAAAAGAATCAGATTCCATGTTCTGAGGTAGAACCAACTCCTCTGATACCAATTTATCACAACCCGTCCTCGGGGCCTGTGTCGTGACTACCACAAGCCCGCCTTCCATAGGCTAGGGGCTGGCGACTAGCACCAAAGGCATAATCCCTATAAAAAGGGAATGCATTGCCTTTAAACCTGTAACACATACTATCTGAACAAAAGTTATAGAAGAAATATATTCTAAAATAGAAATGAATACTGTGCGGAAAGTAAGTGGTGTAGTATAAAAACCCAACTGAAAAAAAGTACAAGTATAAAGGGAAAACAACACCTAGATCGCCCATCGGGGAATCCTACTAGATGGGTATATACAAAACTCGAAAAAATCATCCCTGTAGTATGTCCCATCTAGTCCATCTCCATGAATCCTCCTGTCTATCACCCTCATCCTCGATCAGTGCTGACCATCGTCTGCACAGAACACAACAAGATGCGGGTGAAGCATGTGCAGTGGTGAGTATAACGATACTAAGTAGGGGACACCGAGACCCCCCAAAGGTCTCCCAGAATCCACAAAGGATAAAACAAAATAGGAAGATACTATAACAAAGTATCAACCAAAAATACTTAGGTATATTCCCATACATATACCTATGTTATCAATCACAGTCTGACTCCAACTCTCGAGCCCAAGCACAAAACAATCCACAAAGGATGTAAATTAAATCACCATGATGATAATAGTTGAAATACATGACTCAACTCACACAGGTATGAATATTTTGTAGAGTGATAGAGATGATCAGATGTAGTCACTGATTCATCTAAGCTATCAGACCCACATAGGATACAAGACCATCTAAGCTATCAGACCCACATAGGACACTGGACCATCTATTCTGTCAGACCCACACAGGATAAAGGAATAGAAGATAGTACTGTCAGACACATGGAGGATCCTGGTATAGTAGTCATCGTTGTCGAACTCATGGAGTATTGTGGTAGAGAAGTCATTGCTGTCGAACCCATAGAGTATTCTAGTGCAGAATTCGTCACTTTCGAACCCATAGAAGATCCTTGTATGGTATCATCGCTGTCAAACCCACGGAGGATCCTGTTATCTCAGTCGCAGCCAGTACTAGGGTTCCTGCACACAGCACACTCAATTCCGGGAGGGTCCGCTCCTCACGACAAGTGTCAATACATCAATGATCATGATGTCCTGACTTGATGTCTCCCGTAGTTTGGTATCATCATAAGGAACCCAATGCGACAGATGGTGCATCAATTGGACGCCTGGTCTGTGAGTTGTTGGCATTTCCATCCTAGAGGGCCGGTTGGTTTTTAGACTCAAACCAACCCGACCATACCCCAACTGCATCTGAACCACATGTTTAGTATTCCAAAATAATCATCTCACTCCCATAATTACATTTCCAGAGGCAGTATGTCAATCGGACACCCATAGCCCTAAATACGGGCTAAAAGGTGTAAATGGCCATAGCGGATCCGGGCCTGGTCCGACCCAGTCGGACTGACCCGGCCCGTCCCGGTCTAAATCGGGGTCTGACCGGGTCCACGGGTCTGACCCGTTCTAAGGAAGTGACCTGAGCCGAGGATACGACAAGGCCCAAAGAGACTGCCCGGCCAAGGGGCGGCCCGTCCGAAGGCGTCCCGGCAGAGGGAGGCCCGGCCGTGGGTCGCCCGGCCCGTGGGGGCCAGGCTGGCCACACGAGGGAGGGTGGTGATTCACCCCACCCTGGTTTGTCGAACAGAACTGGCGCGCTGATCCGGTTCAGGGGACGTGGGACCCGACTGGTCCTGCTCGTCCAGCACCACGGTTGTCGGCCCGGCCGACCGCCACTGCTCCTCCACCGCGGCACGACGGGGCCGCGGTCCTCCTGCTCTTCGCGCAGCACGACAGCGCCACACCTCCACCACCGCGGCCGAGTTCGGTCGCGGCCTGTGGCTCTTACACACAGCACGACAATGCCGCGCCTTTTTTGTGGCCTTGCGCTGTCAGTTTCCTCGCAGCCAGCCCACCGCCAGCCGCCGATGCTCCGTCGTGGTTCTCTCTTCCGCTTGCACCATTGCGCCACCGTCGTCGTCAACCAACCAAGAACCAATGGAGGGACATTGGGCCGTGTTTTTTCGTCCCACACCCTCTACATTAGGTGATAACAAGTGGCTTTCTTTGAACCCAA
Source organism: Viscum album (assembly GCA_963277665.1). NCBI lineage: Eukaryota > Viridiplantae > Streptophyta > Magnoliopsida > Santalales > Viscaceae > Viscum > Viscum album. The sequence continues at coordinate 2,051,909,331 of OY728137.1, forward strand.
ATAAATTATGAGGAACGAGGGTATAATTCATACAATAAAATAATCTAATACCCCTACCTTGTAATCGGTGTCCACTCGGCGAAGTCGCGGGAAGTCGGCGTCGTTTTTTTGACGTAGTGACGAGATGACGTCGTCGTTGGCGATGTACTTCGCAGGTGGGGTCTTCCATTTCTCACCCTGGTTGGAAAGGGTGAATATGGCATCACCTTTCCTCGGTGGAGACGGGCGTTCTTCATTGAGAATATATCGTTCTTCGAGAATGTTCCCAAAGATCCACCACAAATAATCACCAACCAAAATTAAATAATGTATACTCCGTTATTTTATTGTTACCATGCATTCCAAAAAGAATTCAAACAATTTAAAATTAATTAATCAATTGTAATTAATTAATTCATAGGTGTTTTGGCATTATATTGAGGGAATGTGGAATGTGAAGAGGCTCCAATAATTTTTGGGGAGTTCCAAGAGTTAAAAGGGGGGTTAAGGGGGTTTTATGATTGTGTGGGCCCCACCTTATAACATCCTCTCAAGGAAGGTTATGTACAAGTGGCCCCACCACCATCCTCCCCTTGGAGGTTTTAACTACCACTCAAATAAAAAATATGCTACACATATTTTTTGTTTAATTTTATTTAGAAACCCCAAAAATCAACATCCACTCACAACAGAACACAACTGCGGTAAAGGTCTCCTTAAGCGATTACCAGCATTAAATGTTAAATGGTGCCCTTAGATTTAAATTATGAGCACCGGTTCAAGAGATATAAAATTCCACACGTACGTTTACTGAGCGTACCCGAACCAATCTTCAGAAATTTATTTTTGGCACACCCGGCCTCGAGAATCAGGCACTCTCGGAAACTGCGCACTCGTAAAATTCCCATGTATTTTAAAAAAATCCACTTAAATTCTGGGTCTTTACAGTTTGGATGAATTATTTGGGGATATATCCTTGGTGGTCCAATCATATGATGAAACCAGTTATCTTATTTAGGTGCTGGTAAGTTATTCTCTTTGTTCAATGGTATAGTAGTATGCAGTTTTAAAATTTCTATGAAATACCTTTGGTATGATCCAACTATTTATTATTTTTACTCACACCATATATATATAAATTTTTTCTATATGTATATTTGGGAATTATTTCTAATTTTATTTATTTATAGATCATATTGGAGCTATTTTAATCAATACAAAAGTGTGGTACCTTTAGTATTGTATTATTATTATTGATGTTTTTATATGTTATATATATATAAATGTGGTATATTTCATGTTTTAGATTTTGTTTTATTTATATTATAGAATTGGGGAATGGTTTATTGTTTTATTTTATAATCTAGGAAAATTTAGGGTATTACCCATGCCACTACTTTATACCCTTGAATGTGTTCTCCATTCGAATTCCTACAGGAGATATGACATGGGGAGTGACTCTTTCTCTTCTGTACATTACTAGTACGATAGCAAGAATGGTGTTATTGACATATATAAAAGATACAATATGCATGAAAATATGAAAATTTTTAGTTACGAATAATTGAGAATGAAAAATACTCTTCAATCTTATTCAACATCCCATAATTCATAGATAATGTGTTGACTAAGTACATTTCATAAATGAACCACTATAATATATGGAATCATCATTAGTTTATTTATTCTACTCTATAATAGTAACTACATACGATCAAATATGTATAGATAGTATCCAAGAGTATTCATTTGTGGACCATTATTTTTGTTTGACAACGCGTTCACCATAGATAATAAAATAATTGATAAAACACATTAATCTACTCCAAAAAATCATTAAACAAATCCTAAAATAATTACTATTCCTGAAATTAATACATCATAATGATCTATTACATTTTCAAATCAATTATTTATTTTCAACTAACTATATACTATTCGAAGATATTTTCATTTTGATAATGGGTGAAAATGGAAATAAATTTATTACAATGTATTTTAAAAAACAATAGAGAAGTACTTTAATCATAAAAAACAAATCAAAGTCCATAAAATAATTATATATTATAATTTATATAAATAAAATATAGTAGGTCACATAGAAAAAAATTATAAAATTATTACATTGATCCATAACTCTTGTAACTAAATCAATATATACGGCAGAAAAATAATTTAAAATTTTGTTATCTATAGAAAAATATTAAACATGATTACATGATTTCTATCATTAAATGTTAAAATAGACAGCCATTATAGTGTTTTAAAATAAATTACCATCCATAATACAAATTATGTTCATTCCCACAATCCATGAATCAATTTTATAATATAATTCCATATCTACTGAAATTATGAATGGGATAATACATAAAATTTATTAATAAATTATTGATATAAAAAATTATCATGATTATTAATGAAATTAAATCAATGTAAAACATAATAATTTCATTTCTATGATATAAACACCATGTATTTATCACCATTCGTTAATAAAAGAAATGATAACTTTATTTATTTCAGTAGAGAAAGGTAGTATGATATATTTCATTCCTTTAAAACATATATATCTATGATTTGGTAGAGAAAATAATTTGTATAGAACATAAAATTGTCTATTTAATATTCTCAGATCATTGATAATCCTTCTATTAAATATAATATCCAACGAATATAATATATAAATAATTAGTAACATATGAATATAAATAATGAAAGATATTAAATGTGATATTTATATACACACCACAATAATAAAAATTTATTGGACTGCTATAGAAATTTATCAATTATAATATTGTAAATTTATATGGAGAACCGTTCACATCGAGGGATTTTGAATCACTAAAATATATCCTTAGATAGAATGAAGGAATATTGAGAAAAATATTAGGTAATAAATTTTATATTAATTTATAAATAAAATTACCTAAATGATATAAGATATTAATTAGTTTTATTAAATATTCTTAAGTGGTCAAAAAACAGGAGAATACTATATTATTGACTCTATCGTTTATTAGTCTTTCAGACACAAAAACATTCCCCGTCTTTAGCTACATATGTCAATAATTTTTTTCATTAAACGTTCATCTGGGAAAATAGGATTGATTATTTATACTATTTATTGTAAACCTAAAATTCAACTTGACTATAATAATCCCCTACTACTTATGTGATTCATTATTTAAAAATGTGTGTGAAATGAAAATCACTTCAAGAGAAATCAAAAGATATCACAATAATATCGCCATTTATTTTTATATTAATTATAAAAATAGTATAAATGGGTCATTATTAATAATAACAATATATTATTGTAATTTTACCCAAAACATCATAAAATAACAATACACAAGATCCCCTACATAATATGATAAATAAATGGAATCATAGATCCCATAAATATTTTTCATTATATAATACATAACTTCATTCCACAAAATAATTTAATTGATTTTATAACCATTCATATTTAAAATGAATAATCAATAATTAATCGCTATTTGAGCTGACTATATATTCATAATGACTAAAAAATATAATAATATCAAATACTGATATCATGTAAGAAATTTTTTTATGGGAGACGAATCTATAAAATTACATGTGATACAAAACATTATCATGAATAATTATAAAAACACTACTAGTTTCCTCTAATAAATAATGATGTAGTAGTGATAGATGAAAATAATATTAGGAACATCATCATACACCATATTCAATATGATTAAAGTGAAAATACAGTGAACAATCTAGTGAATCAACTTCTTTCCAAAAACTCAACAGTTTCAGAAACTGGGAACCAATGAGACACTTTATAAAGGACTACTAAAATTATGTGACAATATTATGAAAAATAATAGATATAAAAATGATTCATTGTTGGAAAATTCATTTTCATTGAGAGAATATTTTTTGTTTATTCATTAGTTTAGTATGCATCAATTACTGGAAATCAGGAATCATATATAAATATAATAGTTAATGAATAAAAATACTCCATAAATAATGAATCTGCTAAATAAATCGTATATCAACATATTAACAATATTTTTTCATTCCAATATATTGGATTCCCAAATAATTATTAAAAAATTATCATAAAAAATGGAATTTTAATTTAACATCATATTCAGGTAATTTTTGTAAATTTAAATAATTTAGTATATGATTTTTTGATATATAATAAGTATTATATATGTAAAATGCATGTATAAAATAAATCATATAAGAAATGAATCAAATATGAAATAATTTTTTACTCATATTTTAACATTATAAAAATAGTGCATGAAATTCTTTATTGTCTATAAATGATGACAAAATTCCACAAATTTGAAAATAATGAAATGAAATTTTAAATAATAAAAATTATTTCTCATATTAAGAAATTTCATTTATTATTAAAACCCATGTTTATTATTGATAATAGAACAAATCCTCTACTTAGAAAGAACATTAGGAATTTATAATGCCATAGATAAAATACTAAATCAATTAAAACTAATACAATATGGGTATTAAGGTATTAAAAATAAATTAATATATATAATGTTTCATCAATAATATTTTCATCAGTTGACCAATATAAATTTTATATAGTGATTAATCATAAAAATTTCAATATAAAAATATGTATTTAAAATTTATAATGAATTTTTATATGATAAAAATGTATATAGATTCATTATAATTAATTTGAATTAGAATAAATAGGTTCTGTAATCAAATAAAAATTTACTAATATGCTATTTGAAAATAAAATATTTATAATTAAATTATTTTGATTTAATATTTCATATTAATTTACATTATCTCAATTCCAATGTATTGTACCAAAATGGTATGAGAAAATACATATAATGAATAATAGAATATCAGTATAACTTCTGCAGAATAATTATGGAATTATACGAAATATTGACTTCTTATATTATTTTCAAAGATATAAGTCATATATGAAAGAAATATTTTAATATATAATATTTTTCTATTTATAAAAATATTTTATAATTATAATATGAGGATTAAAATAATTTTTTATATTTTAACTATATATTCTGTATTCATTTGATTATTATGAATATGTATTAAATAAGAATATAATTATTTAATTATTAAAAATATATATTATAATGAATTTTTTTTGAAATTTTATTTTCAAAAACAATTAAATCACTATTATAAAATGGAATCTTCTAAATATGATTTAAAAACCAATGACATAATCAATGGAAATCATCAAGTTTGAGTTTTGATTTAAAATCCATTTTAAGTTATGTATTTTATGAACACCATTAAATGATAATTTGATATGGTATGTTAATGTTTCAAACATAGATAAGTAATCAATGAAAAATATTTTTATATTTACAATGAGAATCACCCATAAAGAGATAACTAATCCTAATCATGATCCACATTCCCCTGAGATCCTATAGTCTACTAATATCAACATTTCAATTAAAAAAAGTATTATCATATAAATTGTGTAACATTATGTCTCTAAATATTGTACTTTGGTTCTTCAAAAGGGAAATGATATAATATTTGACATCTATAATTAGAGAGTGACCTACTGAATTTCACATATATCTTCTCATTTAGTTCTATTTGTTCTTTATTTTTCCCATTCAATGTGATAAGTGAATTTTTATTTTCCAATATAGTCTTATTCTTCTTGTCAACTATGAATAAACATTTTATATATTATCTATTTTCTACACAATTACATTATCTATGTGTTCTCAACTATTATCATTCACAATAGTAGTATATGGTGAAATTTCAATTTGACATTCCAATTTATAATTTCATACTTTTTAGGGATACATGAAAAATTATCCCATTTATTTTTGTTTCATTTGTTCATCATAATACAGGTAGTTATAATAAGCATAAAAATTAATTCCAATGATTGGTTTTATTTTAGTACATTAGAGAAAAATAAAATGGATTCATTTATGATGGATAGAATAATTTAGTATAATGGAGGGATAAGATACACACACGATTATCACATTAAATTTGAAAAAAACTAACATAATATATAAATCAACCTATGAACATTATATTTAATTATATAAATATAATATTTCATTCATTGGTCTCTTATTGGTATCTTGGGGAATGGAAATCAAAATAAATAGTGTTGTCAAATACTGAGTAATGTAATGCGTACATCATAAGTTTTCATAAAATAAATAATACTAATAATATATCTAATATAATTTATAATAAAATATAACATATAAAAATACCATGAAAAGGGGGAATAAATCCATATTTAACATAATAAAATAAATAAAAACAAATATTATAATAACTAGTTTCACTATGATAGAATATTTAATGTCGAACATCAAAATTACACTATATAGTCTTTATGCCCTGAGTGTGAAAAAAAGACAAGGTTTAAGCCAGATTCCAAAAATAGTTATCCCCATGTGACATATTGATAAATATTGGGGCTAATTAAGGCTCTAAAAATCACATAAAATTTCCAATGAATTTTTCACATGAATGGGGTGAAAGATAATCAATATCATCAGTCGTATGAAAAAAAATTATACAAAATGTTATTATTTACTCGAATTAATAAATTTAAGATAATTTGAAGCCATCTGGTGTGATATGAAGAATGGTATCAAAATAATATAATAACAGTAATTTATAATATTTACCACATAATAATTTCATATATGAAAATACAGTAAAGGTATCTCATGATGATTTCTAGAGGAATAAAACATTTAAATTTTAAAATTAAATTTCAAATATTTAAAATTTTAAAAGATATTAATTAATCCTTTTATATGATAATGATAATGAAAAATATAAATAGATATGATAATTAATTTAGTATTTATGAAGGTAAAAATTTTCATTCATCCAATGTATGTAAAAAATATTATTTGTTATTTTTTCAGTATAATTCCAAAATGTACATAATTTATAATATATAATGAAGATTACTTTGAACAATATTATTGAATGAAAAACAATGGAATTTGGAATTTGAAAAATCATTCTATAATATTTAAAACTTAATTGAATTTTTTTGTGTGAAAATGTTTACATGGAAGTATAATATTCTTAATTAAGAGAAAAAAAAGTGTGTATAAAATAAAAACAATATCCATTAATTTTGTCAGTACAATAAAGAAAAAAAAGTAAATAAGAATTATAAATATCAAAAATAACTAGAATATAATAATTTATATTCAGTTTAAAATATAATAATCAAATAACTCCCATAACGATGACTTAAAAAATAATATTGAATAAGGAAATGATTGTGAGCTAAGCTAATACATTAGGTTTGACACTCGTTTCATGTAAATTCAACCATCTTTATAATAATTTTGAATTTATTAAAAATATATAAAATAAAAATATATTATTTTATAATATCATATATGATTAATTTATAACATTTCAATATGTGTTTGTTAATAAACGTTAATTAAAAAAATCATTTCAAAGAGTTGAGTATTTATTTTATGATGAAAACTTCGACTAGGTAGTTTCATTCTATTCATATTTCATCTAGTCCAATCATATACAGTGTTTTAATATGGATATATATATAATATATTGATTATATACATATCTAGAAGCATAAATAAAGGGTTGAGATTGAAAAATTAATCAACCAAATATTATATATATTCATGAAATAAATCCTAATTTTTGTCCTTGTAAATTGTAAATCAAAAACGATTTGCATCGCTTTGTAGTGGTCGTAGTATACATGTATACTCTACAGATGTTACCATTTTAAAACATCTTGGGAGGTTAGAAGGAATATATTATATTATAATACCAATATCATAAAAAATTTAATGAAAAAAATATAAGAAAATTAAACCCATCATAATAACCATCCATCATATATTGTGATGGGAAATGAATTGTATCACTTTGTGGTGATTTTATTCCACACATATGATCAAGAAATAATTTCAGATCCCATTTGATGATGTAATGACCCAGACCCTCCTAGTTCATTACTTTTTGAAATCCTGATGTTTGAGGTGTCATGGGGACCATCTATGACTCATTAATTAGTATTCCAAGTATCTTGTTTAACAAACTATGGCACTGATGGGAATCTATGACACCGATGGAAATTAGTGGCATCCATCAGCCATTGGTGATACCGATCAACATTGGTCACACCGATCGACCATGTTGGCACCGATCGACCATTATTTGACACTGACAAGTGCCAGATCATCGGTGTCATGGTGTTTGTGACTCACCCATATGTGAGTCATTTCCAGCATATCCCGAAGATTTCTGTTCCACTCCAGTGATGAATAATTTAACGTAAAAGTGTTTTAATACCCTTTTTCAAAGTTCATTAATTCATGTAAAAGATATTTTTAAATCCCCTAAGATTTGGGTGACCCTTGGCATTCCATGAAAAATGTGTGGCCTTTTTGTTAGTGTCACACCCTTTGCCGCATTGTCTAGTTTTTCATGTTTTCTCAATTTCGCCCATGTTACAAGTATTTGTCTGTTTAAAGATGATTTCCCAATATCCAACTATCCTCTAGACTATATACACCAATTTTTAGGGAAAATATTAAATATAAATTAATTCTAACATGTTAACCTACTGAGCCTCGTGGTCGAGCCACAATTCTACTTATATTTACTTATAAATGTCCTCTTTGATTTTAGGGTCTGGCCTCTTCTTAAGAAGAGACCATGTCTTCCATATTCATCTTTGTTCCCCTTAGTGTGATTTTAGACATCCTCCTAAGATGAATCATGCACACATGATATAGCCCTTCGAACTCAGTCCTAGAGTTCTTCTTACAAGACGCGTTATCCCATATTCTTGGTGCAAGAGGGAACTTCGATCGTTCATCATCTAGTTAGGGATTTCTTTTTCATCTACTTAATTATGCATCATCCGGGGTGGGTGTACAATTGATTCATCATAAAGAACATTTTTTTGTTTTTAATAAAATAATAAATAAATTTGATGTCAAGATAATTGAAAAATGACACAAATGAATTAGAATATGGGCATGGAGTGCCTTAATGTTCGATAACCAATTTTATTTGTTGTCTTTTATTCTTGTATGGATTTTTGTTTCTGTGTGCCTTCTGAAAATCAGGGTCATTAGTATTCTTTCCAAACACACAGATGATGCTCTATCTTTCTTATGGTGATATGAAAAAACGACTATAACATGAAAACTATTAAATCACATATATTTGGTTAAATAAAAGTATGAACTAAAATCAAACCTATTCTAAGATCACCCCGGATATATTATACTAGAAATTAAACAGCCCATTTTGATTATATTTGAATATGTTTTATTTGAGGGTTTTGGTTGTGCGATGTATATTCTGGTACGGGTTCTTTGGGTGTGATATGTGTGGTGGTACATGGGGTGAGTTGATTTCTCATTCTAATTTATTGATTTATTGTATAATTAATGATCTTGCGAGTTGTTTAGCTTCATTTATGTTATGTTATGGTCATGACAAAACATCGACCAGTGGTACTGCGGTGTGGTTGTGGATTTGTTATACAGTGGTATTGCATTGGTTATTGGTTTGGGTATCAGTGATGTAGGGATGGTTTGGGGAATAAGTATTGGTTGGTATTTAATATGAAGAATAATAGTAGATTTTAGTTGAGTGGGGATGTGCAGTGGGACTGCAAGTATAGTTCTTTGCTGTTGTTTTTTGTTGTTGTACAATGCGACATAGTTTGGTTTATTTGTTGCTTGGTGTGTCTTCACATGTAATTTTCATGGTAGTGTTGGAATAATATAAATCCAACACCTTAAATAAAAAATTGAAACTGATTAATAATGGGGTTGGGTTTATACTCTGGTATTGGCTATTATGTGGTGGTGCGTATAGGAATACCAACTAAGGTAGTGCTAGTGAGGGCTTGTTATTTTTTGTCTGAAACCCGTTGGTTGAGGTTGAATGTTTGATTATATTTATATATATATTATAGTTCCTTTTTATATCTATATACACCAACCCTTTTTTGAACTATGTGCCAAACACCTACATTTTATGTGGTATGGTATAATTCCCAAAAATCGATGTGAGAGGATGGATGGATAGTTACATATTTTCTTCCATGCACCCTCTTACGGAACTTACCACTCGGGTGTATCCAGGTAGGCTATAATGTATTTATTCTTACCATAGCCACAAATTTCTTGGGATATTATTTCATTGGACATGGGGCTCACGTGTTTATGGGATAGGTTTTTTTCCCATGTATATTTGGGATTACACCTAGGTGTATTCTTGCGTGACAGTGGTTGTTCTGTCCCAGATGTCTTCGGGCATGGTGGTGGTTGTTATGGACTAGTTTTCTATGGTTGTGGTTCTATGTGGTTGAGACCAATCTGTGTTTGGTTAGGAAGTGGTAGTGGTACATTGAGTGGGATGAGTGGCAGCAGGAAGATGTCAGATCGTTAGGAGTAATAATTTTACCAGTGGGAAAAGTGGTGTACGGGGTTCCCAAATATTGATATTCTTATACTATTAATTTATATGGAATTCATTATTTGGGTGTGTGTAGATTGGTGAGGTTGGTCTGGTCAGTATTTTTATGTTGGTCCTTGGTGTTCTATTGTTTTCCCACAATGGAATTAGTACGTTTCATCACTTGTACACGAGTAGCATTAGTTTTCCCTAGTGAGTACGCTTGTATGCAACCCATAAATATATGAAAATGTTTTCATGTTTTTAGTAGAACTTTAAAGACTGTGATGGACTTTACTATCTCAGTCATCTCTGTTATTTGATGTTGCTCTAGAGTCACTTTTCTTTTGGTATTTTAGATTTATTTTTTTTGTACCATGCATCAGCTTTACTTTTGAACATGCATGTGAGAATAAATTTTTCGTCTTTACTTTTACTTTTTGTAGTTGTTTTTGTATGGGTTTGTCCATCTTATCTAAACATCATGTTCCATAAAAAGGGAAATTTCTCCCATATTACATGAGATTATATACCCTTGGTACTAGTCTCCACTTCAGGTCCTATGGAAGGCATGGCTCAGGGGGTTATTATTTCTCCTTTAACGTGAAGAAGGATGGGTCTGGCAGTGTGTTGTTCCTTCCCCCATCTTCGAGAATGAAAGTCGTTATTGAATGGTATTAGAGGTGATGGTAGATATATAGTATGGGGTTCATGGTTAGGCACAGTGAGGATTGAATGGGATGGCATGGAAATAATGTTTGGAAATCTAGGAGCGTGAAGCTGGCCATGAAAGACTAACAAGGACATAAGATTTTATGGCCCACCATGATACGATATAAGGACATTGGACCTAAAAAAATATCTAGGAGAGGCTCCACTGATTACAAGGTAGAGAACCTATGAAATTTAAATTCATTATACTGACTTTTTTAATTGTTGGTCTTTATAATTTTGAGAATTAAATTTATAAATAGTTTAAACAAAATTTAATTGAAAATTTACACACTACCCAGGATTAAGAGTTTCTTTCTATATATTTTCAACTGTGGACCACACACGCTGTCCACGAGTGGTATGGGTAGTCAAGGTCTAGCTAGTTCATTCGGTTGTTTAGAAAATGGTCGATCAAGAGGAAGAGGATGAATAGTTGTAGAAGATGCTTTGTTCCTTCTAGTGGAAGACTCTGGTAAAGTATGAGGGCTGCGTCTAGGACATGGAGATGGAGATCTAGATCGAGGATCTTGTAATCACGTTCAGATTAATCTAGGCTCTAAAAAGAGTATTTTGTTCCTCTATAAGTGAGGCATATGTGTGGAGTAGCGTGGTAGTGGTGGACACTTTATCTCAGGAGATAAAGGAAACTAAGTTTTCGTGGACTGACTTTGAGAAGGAGTTCAGGGCATAATTCCTTTGTTCCCTGATGAAGGCCGAGAGGAGACATTAGCATCACTACATTTTACAGGGGAGTATGTTGGTAAGGGATATTAGGATCAAGTTCAAGGATCTCCTTAATTTTTCTCCCAACCTATTTTCTTATGAAAATTAATGGGAATGACACATATAGGAGGAACTCCAACTTTCTCTTTCGTATGTTGTTACTCCCTTCACTCTACCACCATATATAGAGGTTCAAAATAAGTATTATGGAGTGGATAGGATGAAAATACAAGGAGAAATTCTATGAGAGGCCTTGCATTAGAGTTCATCAAAGGGGAAGGCCATCAGTAGTAGGCATATTACATCATGGCCTTCTAAGTTTCAAACTATGGGGAGTTGGTCACAAAAGTTCTAGTTCTGATCTCCCACTCCTCACCAATTCTCCAAAGGTCTAGGATAATGTTTATTAATATATGGAGGCTATGGGAATATTCGGAATTAGTGACCTTTCCGAGTGCAGTACAATGGGAGTGGGCAGGTTCAGCGCCCACCTAATTAGTATTAGTTTTTAGATAGGAATTTTCATAAGCATGAGCAGTGAGATTCTTCTCCACTAAGGGTGGACAGTACAAGAGGAGGCCAACGTCAAGTTGATCCTTAGTTACCTTGACTAGTGCAAGGTGGTGGAGGTGGCCCACATCCGTGGGGTTGATGAGTTGGGCGTGGGCAGCTACACCCTGTAGAGGCAGTAGTTCTAGTAGGGAAAGAAGTATTTCGAGATACGATCAGTGTGTTTAGTACTCTTTCTTATGATTTGTTTGATTTAATAGATTCAAACTACATTTTTTCGCCCAGTATATCCCATTCCTTGGGTCTATACTTAGATAGATATTCCATGACACTACTTTTTAGTGTCCTAGCTGATGATTAGACTATCTAGTTTGATATTTTTGAGGATGCAAACTGATTATGTGACTACATCAGTCCAGTGGGGATCTTTTTATGCTAACAATGTAGTTGTAAGATATAATCCTAGGAATAAAATGGTTTTTATCAATGCACAATGTTATTGACTAGATCAATAGAAGGGTCATGGTTTTAGAAATGGGAGGCCAGTGCCAAGCCTTCGTTGGAGAGCGAGGTCGGCAGGAGGGATGCCTGCTTGTGGAGCCCCTTCTCTCCTTGTTAGCCGATCATTCATTGAAAATAGTGAACACATATATGGGGGATCCTCTGGGTATTGTTACTGAGTTCCTTTATGTCATCATTTAATAGTTTGTGACTCCACCCATTCGAAGTGATGTTGAGTTTGGGATGGAATTACTACCTGATTCCCATCTGATTTCATTGGCTCCCGATCAGATGGCACCTTCTGAGCTATGGGAGAGGAAAATCCAGGAGGATTTCCTAATCAATAAGGGTTTTATCTGACTAAAAACATCTCTATAGGGTGCTCGAGTCTTGTTCATAAATAAGGATGACAGTGGTATCAGGCTGTTCATAGACTACGAAAGACTGCATAAGGTGATGGTCAATATCTGTTACCCTATCTCAAGGATCCAAATCCTTTTTGACCAGTTTGAGGGATCAGGTTGGTTTTCTAACATGGACATCTGGTCTGGAAATGACAGGTTGTGGGTGAAAGAGGGTGACATCCCAAAGACTGCTTTCACATGAAGGTACAAACACTTTGAGTTTGTTGTCATGTCATTGAACATAAAAAACGCACCATTTGTGTTCATTGGGCTATGAAAACTAATTTTCTATGAGTATCTAGACTACGTCATGGTCATTTTCATCAATTAAATCCTGATCTACTGAAGATCATTGGAGGATCACACTGATCATATAAAGACAATTTTGGAGGTCCTCCGACAGCAGCATCTCTACGAAAATTTGTCTATGTGCATGTTTGGGACATGAGAGGTGCACTTCTTTGGACACATGGTGTCCCATCAGCGAATAAAGATGGACCGGTCGATGGTCGAAGCAGTTGTTTCATGGGAAGCACCTAGGAATGTGGAAGCGTTTTATTGTTTCCTTCGTCTAGATGATTATTACTAGAGGTATGTACCTAAATTCATTCAAGTTGCTTCTTCATTGACCACATTGTCTAGAAAAACCCAGGAATTAATATAGAGTTAGAAGTTCTAGGAATATTTTTGTTATCTAATAGGGATTCTGGTCAGTTCACAAGTGTTATGGTTTCCAGATGAATGGGTAACATTTGAAGTGTTCTATAACGCTTCTAGTATGGCCTTTGGGTGTGTACTGATATACCAGCAATGACCGATATTTTATGGGTCTCGGTAGTTAAATCCTCGTGAACATAATAATGCCACTCACGACCTCAAACTTGTAGCAGTTGGGTTCACACTAAAGTTGTGAGGCTTCAGGGGGTTCCCAAATACATCATTTCGGATTAGGATACACACTTTACTTCACAATTCTAGAATGTATTACATCAAGCTTTTGGCACGCAGCTATGAATTAACAATGATTTTCACCCTCATATTGATGGGAAGATAGATAGGACCATCCATAAAATGGTGGATAAACTGCAAACTTGTGTTATTTACTTCAGAGGATCATGGGTACAACTTTTTCCCTTTCTGAAGTATGAATAAAATAATAGCTATCACCCAAAAATTAGCATGGATCTATTTCTAAACCATGTACAGAAGACTGTGCCATTCACCTATGTGTGGGACAGAGGTTGGGGAGGACGGTGTTATTTGCCCAGAAATTGTGTAGAGCATGATGGAGAAGGTTCATCTTGTGCATGAAAGGATGATGGTAGATAAGGACCGACAGAAGTATTTTTTCAATCATAGGAGGTGACCCATGGAGTTTATGGTTGGGGAACACATGTTCCTAAAGGTATCCCCTTTTGTGGACAGCATAGGTTTGGAAAGGGGAGGATGCATTCTCCCATATTCATCAGACCCTTTGAGGTGTTGGAATGAGTCGGTGCGGTGGCATATTAGCTGGCATTACCACCGTAGTTAGAGAGGATCCATAATGTTCTTCAGGTATCTCAACTCCATCAGTATCTACAAGATGATCACATGTCTTCCACTGGGGATATTTGGATATCAATTACGACGTGACCGTCGTGGAACAATATCCTGGATCATAAGGATAAGCTGCTTCATGGATGGATCATTCCCTTAGTTCGTGTGATATAGAGGCATGGTGGAATCAAGGATTGTATCTAGTAATGTGACGCCATGTTTTGTTCCATGTTACCAGATCTTTTTTTAGATTTTCTCTATTTTTTGTCATGTTCCTCGATTATGATGTAATGATTGACCTCTCTTACTGTATATTTAGTTGTCTTCCCATTCTCTGTTTTCTGTGAAAATTATTGACTATGGGTAGGGGATAACATGATCCCTAATTAATATTCATTAATGTGGATGCGATTAAACCCATACAGACGACTTAGTTCCACAAAAAAGTGGATTCAATCTAGAAATTGAGTAAGGAGCGCCCTAATCCATGTGTCGTAATGATGTGACCTTTTTGTGTTTGTGTGGTCACTTGAGGGAGTGGGGAGATATTGTTTCTATAGTTTTTTAAGATATATATGTGTTAGATATGTCCCTCTATGTCAAGGTTTTATTCCATATTTCTAACTACTCTTGGTTGGTTTGTCCCTAAGTGGTATCTTACATGTTGTTTTTCAGACCCCTCTCTTTTCTTCAGGATTACTCTTGAATTCTCGAGTGAGAGAATATTTTGAGAGGTATCTGGTGTAATGGACCAGAACCTCTTAGTTCATTAAATTTCTAAATCCTAATGTTTGGGGTATTCCTGGATCCATTAGTGACTAATTAAGGAGTTTTCCAAATTACGGTTTGAATGAATGGTGGCACTGGTCATCCATTAGTGGAAAAGATTAGCATCAACATCAATGATTTTCCATCAGTGGAACCAATGGACATCAATGGAACCGACTAGCCATCGGTGGCACTGATCAGCATGGGTGGGATTGACCTGCCTCACTGGGATCGATTAGCATCAGTGGGACCGACCAGCATTGGTGAGGCCAATCTCCATCAGTGGGACAGATCATCATCGGTGGAACAGATTGTCCATAGGTGGCACGAATCAGCATTAGTGGTACCAATCTAAATCAGTGGCACATATCAACATTAGCAGCATTGATCAGCATGGCTGTCACAAATCGGAATCAGTGGCATGGATCAGCCATCGGTGTCACCGATCGCCATTACTGCCGCAAATCAGTAACAGTTCCACACTGACTTCTTCCAGAGCATTGATAATAGGGTGTTGGTTACTCATACATCAGTTAGTCACTTCCATCTTCTCCCAAAATATTCAATTTTACTCATGTAATGTATTTTTAACATAAAATTATTTTAATACCGATTTTCAAAATGATTTATGGCCCATAAAATATATTTTTTAATACCATAATAGTTAGGTGACCTTTGACATACCTGAAAATTACATGTTTCCTTTTTATTGGTGTCACACCCTTTTCCACATTGCCCCATTTTCTAATTTTTTCCTATTTATTCCATGTTATTTGTTTTCTCCATTTAAACTAGATTTATCAACTCATAGACATCTTCTAGACTATGTCCCCCATTTTTGGGGGGAATTATTGAATTTTAATTAATTCCAATGTGTGACACCACCGAGACATGTGGTCGAGTGACGATCTAACCGTTATGATCTTCGAAATAGTGAACTTGAATTTATGATATAGCCTTTTCATTAGATAATACCCACTCTTACTTCTTCTTATTCCATTCTCTTAGTGCTTAATGAGCCTTCCTCTCTTGTGGAATCATGCACTTGTGGTGGAGCCCTTCCCGCTCATCTTTGGATTAATTTCCGCAAGTCACATCAACCCCTTTTCTTATAGGAAGAGGTGAATTCGATCATTGATCATCCAAGTAGGGATTTATTTTGCTTCTCAATAATTGGGAATCACGCAGGGTGGGTGTACTATTAATTTCTCATGTGGAATAATAGCATGTTTTTCTTAAAACAAATAATAAATAAGAATTGAACAAAATAAAAATATTACTCTAATGAATAATATAACGGATTGGGGTCAGATTAATGTTTGATCACCTTTTTTATTTTCTATCATTGATTATTTTATGGATTGTTGTTACTTTATGAATTCTGAAAATCATGACTATTGGTGGTGTTTTCTTGCACACCAATGATGCTCTATCTTTCTTTCAGTGATTTAAAAATGGAAATAACATGAAAACGATTTGATCATGTACATTCAACTAATTAAAGATATTTCCTAGGATCAAACCTATTTTTTGATGACCCCAGTTATATAAAGGTTTAAATTAAAGAACCCAAATCAATTAAATTTTAATACGCTTGGTTTGATGGTTGTGGTTATTGGTTTTGGGTTTTGGTATGGTTTATATGGGCGTGCTATATGGAATGGCATGAGGGGGTTTTTGGTGTCTAAATCAGTGATATTGATGTAATGTGGAACATATGAACATGTAGGAATCCAAAATGCCTTTTTATTGTGTTATAGTCATAAAGCGATGTTGAGCAGTGGGATTGCAGTGTGGTTGGGGATTTGTTATGTTGTGTGACTATATTAGTGATTTTCTTTTTGGTAAGTGGGGATACAGAGATGGGTTTTGAAATAAGGAATTGGTGTAATTTAATTGAAATAATGAAAACAAATAGTAGTTGACTGGTGATGGGTAGTGGGATTGTATGTCTAGTTTGGTTCTATCATTTTGTGTTGTTGTACAGTGGGACATAGTTTGGATTGTTGGTTTCATGGTGTGGCTACAGTTGTTAGTTTCCTATAAGTGTTGGAATAATTTAAGGTGAACCCTGTAAATAATAAAATGGAAACTAACCAAGAATGGGTTTTTTTTAGGCTTTGGTAGTTGGTGTTGTGGGGTTGTGCATATAAGAGTAGTAGTGAAAGCAGTGCTGGTGTGGGCTTGTTGTCTATTGTGTGAAGCTCATAGGTCGGGTATGAGTGTTTGATGACACACATATATAGATATTTTAGTTCGTTGTTATTTATATACGCACCCCGCCCTTTTGAGAACTACATGATGAACACCTTTATTTACTGGGGAGGGTGTCTTTCCAAAACATCTTGGTGGGAGGATGGACGATCGGTTACTAATTTTCTTCCTCACACCCTCTTATGGATCTTACTACTTGGGAATATCTAAGAAGGCTATAATATCCTGAGGCATACCATTGTCCATGTTTTTTCATTAAAATGATTGTTTTGGAATGAGGGTTATGTGTTTGCAGGCCGGGTTTGTTTTCCCTAAAAACTTTTGGATGAGGCCCATGTGTCTTCAGGAATGGTGGTGCTTGTTCTGGCCAAGATGTCTTTGGGTGTAGTAGTGGTTGTTCTAGACCAGGTATCTTCATGCATGGTTGTGTCTGGTTGGTTCCCAGGTGTGGGAGGGTTTTTTGTGGTAGTGCGACTACGCGTGGGAAGAGTGGCAGCGTCAAGATGTCAGATCATTAGGATGAGTAGTGAACCAGGGGGAAAATTGGTTTGCGGGGTGACCAAATATCAATGTGATTAAACTACTACGTTACTCATCTTGAGTTATATGGGTGAGTGTTCCTTGGTGGGTTTGGGATAGTTATTATTCCTCATTAGGTGCTTGGGGATCTACTGTTTTCTCAATGGGGCATTAGTTTGTTCCCTCACTTTTCCATGGGTAGATTTATTTTTCCCTACTCATAATACATGAATGCTCACTATATGTATATAATTTTTTTTCCGTATTCGAATAGTTCTTTATGGAAGTTGATGAACATTACTAGATTATGCAAGGGGATTAGTTATTCATGCGGCTGATCTTATTTTCTTTTTTTATATTATAATGGATTTTTTTTGTACCATACATTAGTTTTGTTTTTTAACATTCATGTTGGAGAAAAGTTTTTTATTTACTTTTACATTTGGTGTTTGGTGTTGATTGTTATTTACCATCTTATCTCCTAATTTTGTTATATATAATGGGTAATTCCTTCCATATTATGTGAGATTATATACCCTTGGTGGTAGTCACCACTCTAGGTCCTATTTAAGGTGGGACTCGATGGTCATTATCTTTCATTCAAGCAGAAAAATGTAAGGGTCTGGTAGTTTTCGGTTCCTTCCCTCATCTGGGAGAAGGTAGGTCGTGACAAAAGGACAAAAAGTTGTATGAATATTTTTCAAAAATCATCAAAACAAATAAATATAATATAGATAATATTGTTATAATATTTTAATTTTTAGGATATAAATTAATGTGTTAAATTAATTAAAAAAAGAAAGAGATCATTTAAGATGATTATATTAAAATAGAGAAACCTATGTTAGATATCTTCTTATGGAAAATAAAGGTCATTATTTGGATATAAAAAAGACTATATAATTTTAATTAGGATTTTCAAGAGATATTTTTGAAGGTATTGGTTTAAATAATTTTCTCATGATGTATTATGTAGTTAAAGGCTGTGGTACCCCTTTATAAATGATGTTACTATCACTCCTCTAATTTTTTAGTGATTTAAATTATTTTTGATAGAGTGTTTTCAAAAAATGGATCAATAATGATTTATATTTTATAGTGACAATTTTATGGTTTATATAACATGAAAAATGTTGTTTAATGAAGTGTTTAGGTCATTTTATCCCTAATAATTTTATATTGACCCTACGATATATCCATTTTCCCCATAACAATGGAAAATATTGTTTGAATATTAATGGGTTATAATATTTCATATAATGTAAAAATTTTCTCATAAATGTACAGGGGATAAAAAATAAACTATATATCATCATGCATGTCCTATACATATACTTTTGATTATTTTTAAATTAATTAACAAAATATAAATTTTCAATGAATATAATTTATGTATTTCTTGAAATATTCTATTACATTGAGTTTAAAAACAAGAATATAGAAATGGAATTTTAACATAAAATCATTTAAAAATACTTTTTTATATAAATATATTAAATTTGTGGGAACGATAACTGAACTAAAATAATATCTTTTTCTATCATTATAATTGTTTACATGATTTTTGTACTGCACACACAAGTGATGTGTAAGAGTTGTGTTATCTCTTTTTACATATTTTACCCAAAAATTGAGAAAAATATTTACCATAGTAATAATTCATAATGAAAAAAATGAAGTTATATATATAAAAAAATTCATTTTCACTCTAATGATTTTATACATTATTATGATTTAATTTATATAATTAATAGAAGAAAAACTTTACATAAATTCATTATAATAAATGTAAAAAAGTTTTAAGGAAAATTTGTTTCTTAGAATAAAAAATTACATATATAAAAATCAGATTTATTTCATATTAAAATGATGTTAATAATATTATTTAAATTAAATATATTATATTTCACTAAATAAAAAATATTTTTGAACATTTAAAATTAATGTTTTAATTAAAACCAAATGATGTATTTAATAAATCAATATTTTTTATTATTCACATAAAATATTTAGATTATAAAAAATAACAATATTTTACTCAATGTTAATATTGATATGATCATTTGATGAATGTAAATGCGTTTATTAAAATAAAATATATTATATTATTTAATTTGTGTTTTATTCATATTAATGAATAAAACGACCTTTATTCTGTTATTACGTCACTCGAGTAAAAAACCTAAAATAATTCAAGCTTTGATGATACATATTTTCTAACGTAAACAAAATTCTTCTTTAATATTGTCAAAATAATTCCTCATGAAATTATATAGGTAGTTATACCTCATAACAACCACATGTTTTCATGTAAACCCTTCTATTTTATGATTTCATGAAATTATCTTTACCAGTAGAATCAATCGATTACTCATGATATGTCCCCCAGTGTTTAGAATTTGAAAAGGCTATCCGTGGAAAGATAAATCAGGTTCATATGATATTCCCTCATAGGCGAGCACAAGTGATGGATTTTGAATGTACATCAATAATTGAGAGATAAATAATACATCAATAACAATAGAGACAATAATGTTACTAGAATATCAAAAGCTCTAAAGTACCTGAGGCAAAATTTCACTTTTCACAATATATATTATGACATCCTTCCATATAGGTATATTTAAGAATAAAATTATTTCCTATATAAAATTCCAAATCATTTCTTCTTTTATCATTATTTATCTTAATTCATCATCAAGATTCTTTAATATATGTTTGAAAAATCATTATTATTGGTGTTTTCCCTCAAATTTTTATGAATAACTTCTTCTATTTATAAAAATCATCCCAATAAGATGTATTTCATTGTCAATTCCCATATAATTAATCATATGGATCCATACATGGGGCTCAAATGAATCTCAATATCAAAATACATTAGAATACACGTATAAAATAACAATTTAAATCGATGTTCATTATAAGAAAAAATATAAATGGCTACACCATGAAGACCATCAACATTAGAAATATAGATTCATCCATGATTCTAATGATGAAATTTTTTTCTGATAGTGATGAAATGATTAGATTTGGTGAGATGATCAGCAATAACACTTATGGTATTATTTCCTCCAAGAGAATTTTTTAATCTCGTGATAATGTCTATAGAAATGTACTCTCATCTCATTATAGGAATAGGTTGTGGTTTATTAAATCCATTAGGATGTTTTATAATATATTTCACCAATTAAAATTCTAAAAAACATTATAGGGAATACCAAAATTACCACTTCATATTAAATGACTAATATTATTCCTTCAAATCCCTATAAATATTGAGGCTACCATGGAAGATAGTGAAATTTGAGAAATGAAAATAATATGAAAATTAACTGTTTAGGTTAGGTATATATTGAACAATAAAAAATCAATGAATTTATGGACTCCTTATCTTATAATGAACTCAATCAATATCCCATCATTCATAGTTTTATTTTACATCTGAAAACTCTCATAATTAGTATGAGAACATTTTAACATTCAGAATATAGATTCTTTGTCTCTCTTTTTAAAAAGTATTGAAGTTTCCCCCTGCCCAGTAATTCTTATATCAAACATTACTGGGATCCTAAATTTTTAATCTTTGTTATTAATCATCTTAGTCTGAACTCCATGATCTTTCTTACTAAATGAATCACCACCCTTATTAACATCTCATAGGTTGTATAATATTGAGATATAATAATACATGTGTTTCTATAACCATCTTGATTTTTCAATGATTAACTCATTATGTAAAATGATGTATTTTAGAATCTTATAATCTATTTATGGAACATCTATTTGTCTATAGAGATAAAACCTATATATCTTAATTTAATAGTTTATGGATTCTGACTTAAGATCATGGGTTTTATTTTTTTATGTATTAGTAACTACTATGTGGAATTCACAATAAATGTATCATTGTGAATAACAATCCATCCTTATGAACTAATTGAGGTGTGATTGTGAATAAAGTATTTAATCACCTATGAATGGTATTTTTGACAATTACACTTTGATAAAAATCTTATTTAACTCATCGGAAGATTTTTTTTACATTCCTTTTCCCATCAGAACATACCCCATTTACTTGTAATCATGTTTCATATTTTTTTAACCAGTAAAACATTTGGTGAAATTACCAATAATGATTTACTAATCCCAGTAATAAACATAAATTAGTAATTATGTTTTGGTATAGGCCCTTCATTGACATTCTTTTCTATGACGTATTAGTTAAAATTCAATCCTAAGAGGCATTATAGCCAAAAAATGAGTCTTAAAGACAGAATTAAAACTTGGTAAATTTCTTATCAAACTCAATTTATCTAATAGTATAAAGAATGATATGAAATTTACTATTATAATATTACTAAATTTCATAATATTATAATATATCATAAATATGCACCGAATTGAAATTATAGAGTTTTTCCTTGATCACACATTTCGTCAGATATATAAAAATAAACGGTTCGTTATCCAATCAAATGTGTATTAATAAAATTTATTAATTTCTATAACTCCTATAAAAATTCATTTTAATACCTTCTTCAATTTCAAACAATTAATGATACTCATAATGATGATCAATTTATGAAAAAAAAATTCTCTTTGATGTTGATCATATATGTCATCAATATGAAACATAATATTCTATTTAACAAAAATAAACGAAATTATTTCCCTTAAACCAAAACACAACCTCATAGTGCCATCAATGTTTGAAAAACCTTAATAGGAGATCCCCAAGTATGAACACTTTTGAATATGAATACAGTTTCACACAAAATCATTAATTGTATATTTATCTAAAATGGATATAAATTGTTCATTATAAAGGTAGGCCTATATATAGCTTTTGTAATATAGAAAATGAATAGAAAACTCAACTTCATGCATATGTAGATGTATTACTAGTTCATAAGGGAAAACATTGATATATTCGTTCACAATAAGAACATCTTATATATCATGGTTACCATTACATAAGAAAAGATAAAATTTTTATTCTTCTCTAATAATTTCATTAATGATATCTAATTGGGTTTGATCTAGATATGATTCTGATATTATAGTATTGTTTATAATTATGAGGGATTCCATTCCTTCTTCAATATTTTTAATATCCTTATATCAATGATAAATATTACCGTTATAAAATTAAATTCAATCCATACCAAGAATAATGTAAAAAAAATCCTAGTTATAAATATAAGGTCTTCAAATGTGGAATGTTTATGTGTCATTATGGTAACTGATCAACATATTAGTGTGGTTTTATGATTTTCAATAGTAGTGTTGAAAGTCAATTCCCATATTAAGGTGACATGAAAATATTTTATTTCATAGGGAAACAGAGAATTTATAAATTATTGTGAATATCTAGATATATATAAATAATTAGATAAATTTTATGTATTGAAAAAATGTACCTAGTAATTAATCCATAAGAACATCAACCATTGTTGTAGTGACTAGATATTCTTGTTAGAACTCCCAGGACATTACATGTAGAAAATTCCCATGACTGATATCGAATTATTTCTAAAATTTCACCATGTAATTATAGAATCATAATTAGGAATTTGTAATTTATTTCATGCCCTTATGTCTATGAGCCTGATGGCCATTCTACTCACCCTTTAATAAAATAGTCATTAACAGCTCCTATGATACATATTTTTTCATTCATAATTTACTAGATGTTATAAATTACACCCATCCAGTCTTCCCTTTTGAGGCATTTAATTTCAAGTTTGAAGAACCATCATATTCATATATTTCCTTCCTTAATATTTGAATTACATATATAGTTCATTCCCTATATTGATAGCATGTGATGTGATTTCCTCATATTATGAGAAGGATTATAAGACTCGTACACATTGAAGGATTGGATTTATACAATAAATTAAAATATAAATCATACTCTTTAGATTTTATATGTATTCCCTGACATGAAATATTAAACATGTAATGTTTACATCAATCATAACCAAATTTTGTATCTTCTATTTGTCTTGGTCCAATGAATTTTATTTCCATCACCACTTCTTTCTAAAGGGGAAAATATTTTTCTATAGACTGTAATCTAAAATACTCACAATAAATGTTTTTTATTTCCTCCACAAGAATAGATTTTGGAATCAAGGATAACTATTTATCTATATCCCCCCATTAGATGATAAACTGACTTGAAAATCATTTCTATTACATTAATTCACAAATTATTAAATATTTTATCTAAGGAACATATCCATTTATCATAATAAACTTGTTTTTAGTCGCATTGAATGATGGAGGTTTTTAATGTATGATGTGGTCCATAATAATTTCACAATATTATAGATGTGAAATACAATTCATATGATAAATAATATTTGTTATAACCTTAGTAAGATACCCCAATATATTTATAAAAAATTATACTGAATCTTTAAATAAAATTCCATCTCTAGTTTCATTATTGCGAACTAGAGGGAAATATATACATATAATACATTCATTTATTCAGTTTCCATTAATTCTGATAGGAACAATTTCAAAATAATTTTTTACACTATATATGATAATAACATTATGAATCGATATAACTAATTATTAAATTAATAGTTCACAAGACTAATCATGAAATTATATTCATAGGAATTCATAAAATCATAATCTTAGTATCATGGGGAATTTTATTAAATCATAAAAATAATAAATTTATTTCAAAATGGTTTGTAATGAAAATGTGATTATTCCCATGGATATCCCTTAAGAGTGTCTAACTGGGTGTTTAGTATGGTCACACTCATTCTTCACCTAAATTATGTCTATGATACACTCAACCATATATTTTAATTGTTATTACCTCTAGATGCCTCTATTAATGAACCATAGTTTATTGTATTATATATATAGGGTTTTAATTCTATGAAAAGAACAAATTCATTACCATAAAAAAAATTAATATATTTTCATTTCATTGGAAATATCAGCAAGAATATCCATAAAGAAACATTCCATAATCAATGTTTTCTTAAATATTATTCCAATGATTTCTAAAAAAAATCACAAATATGTACTATTCTTCCATGAATCTAATAGCACATATCTAGTGATTGTTTTAATACATTGGCATTAATTATAATGGATTGCACCCCAATGGATCAAATAGTTTAGTAGTATTTTGGGAGTAAATAAAAACATGATTATAACATTATATCTGAAGAAATGAAATTTAATATAATAATTATAATGAGAAATTAATTTTTTATTCTAGTAAATATATGATTTAGTTTATATATACCCTCATGGTAATTGTGGAATGGAAAATATAACAAGGGTTCAGTTATGGTCCTCACTAATGGAAACCTTATAACATAATATATCATTAAATAAATAAATCTAGAATAATATGGTTCTGATAAATAGTAAAAAATATTACACATATCGAATACCAATAAAAGTGTAAAATCTATGACTAAAATAACTATATGAATAATAACATGGATAATAATAACTAAATTCATAATTATAGACCCCATAATGTTAAACATCATAATATTATCAATAAGAACCTATTTTTTCTATCATGTCTGGATCCTTTAATTTCATTTTTTATTCATTATCTTGGATTTAATTTTCCGACACTAAGATATCAAAAATGATTCATGGGTTTCAATGGATAGTTTAGATCTTGAAACCCTGACCGATGGAGAAAAGTACTATATAGAACAGTTTATAGAAACTATGAGAGATAGGGAACTAAATTAACATTAACCATGAAAGGAAAGAAACAGTCTAAGAATGGTTCATGAGTTACCCAAATCATTCCCCCAAGGGCCAAATTCTTGTGTGATTATCAGTGATAATTTAACCATATATAAGTTTTTACCATTGGCGCACAATTTCTCCAATTGGGTAGCCAAACCTTGTCCCATGATTTTATTAGAATAAAGACGAAAAATTACCTTAAAATAATATATTATACCCCTCTCTTAATTTACTATATAAATATATATGGATTTAACCCTTTCTTATGATTG
Source organism: Viscum album (assembly GCA_963277665.1). Classification (NCBI taxonomy): domain Eukaryota; kingdom Viridiplantae; phylum Streptophyta; class Magnoliopsida; order Santalales; family Viscaceae; genus Viscum; species Viscum album. The sequence continues at coordinate 2,051,935,711 of OY728137.1, forward strand.
ATCACCCATGTACCATATTCCATAGATCCTTTATATTGTTCCCTCAATGGGTGTTTGATCCATGCTCTGTTACTCTCATTGGATTTTTCATAGTAATCCATTCAAAACATTAGATGAATTTCAAATTTTACATTCTATCAATGATGCTAATAATATGTTGGTTGTTATTCCATATTTTTAGGAAATTGATTCATTCTTTGGGTTTCTTCTACTCCATTCAAAACTAAATGTTGATACTCAACAAGGAGAGTTTTATGAGTTTAAGGTAGCTTTTAAATGATTCATTCACTCATGTATCACAATTTTATTAACATCATTCATTGTCTGCACATTTATTTTAGTGGTAATTGACTATTTAATTCGTAATCCATGCTTATAATCATGAGGATTGTATTCTATATTCCCTTATATAGATGATCAAAATCATTGTATTTTTATCATCAATAGAAAACATCACAATTTTGGTGTTTTCTTCATGATACGCCATTTAGCTACTTGTTATGACCATCTTTTCCCATTATCAAGTTCTTGAACTGCCATAATTATGCTATGGTTTTAATTAAATGTGTGAATTGTAAATGGATAACTCATGTGTCACATAACTTGGCCATTAAATGTTATGTTTTCTAGTTAATATATGAATAAAAATTCAAAAACGAAAGTATAATATATGTATCTCTTGGACTAAGAGAATGTAATTACATAACATGGTTTCAAGTCCACACACATATATCCATGTATAATATAAGTCAGTGAATTGAACCTAATTATAGATAATGAGATTAAATTACTAAATAGTTATATATAATTCATTTAATTTCAGTTATTATGGAATTTAATATAATGAACCTATAAAATTACCAAATTGAATGAATATTACATGGATGTAGTAAAGTAATGAATAATATATGAGGTTCCTATTTTATATGGGACTTTTTATCTATGTAGGAGTGGTAAGACATGATTGATGGCTTGGATTCCCAATAGAAATTTTTTATCATTCAAATGATTCCATTAATATTCATGTTGCCAATTTCCAACAGAGATTACCACTGTGAAACATATTCTTTATCTACTAGTGGATCCCCAACATGACACGGTATGACCAATTAACTATCGTTTTTATATTAGTTTTCTTTTGATACTCTTCATAGATCCAGATTGATGTATTTTGACATGTTGTTCCATGGATTCCCCACATTGGGCCCAGCCATGATTACCCATTTTAGCTTGGATCTAATCCATAGACTTGATTAGAATATGTTATAGTGAAATTCCTAGTGTGGTTCAACATGGATTACACATTGAAACAATATAATTGGGATGCATGTTATTTTTCCTTTGGATAGACCCCTAAAGTCAAAATTTCCATAGTCATTTCTTTAGATTATCTTAATTATTATAATCATTTCAGGATTCCTTATTACACCATCGGTACATTATTATTATTATTATCATGACGCAATGTCAGTACTAGTTTACCTCACATGACTTATTTATATAAGACGACCTAAAATGAATTAAAAAATTATATGATTCCATGTTCAAAGAAAAAGAAACATATGATGAAGCTTGTATTGTGATATATACATTTCCATACTACATTACATTTTTATATATACCATCACATTTTTCAGTTTATATTTATAAATAGGATGGTATTAAATTCATTGGGGGGGGGGGTGAACGAATGAGGTTTATCTCACACTCCATCTAGGATGCCAATAGTGACCTGGAATATATGATATATGAAGTTGTTGAAAAGGGTAAGTGTCCCACATTGGACACCAAAAAATGATTTCATACATGGGATGTATCTTGATAGAATACGTATAAGGACCCGTCCTTAAAAATTTAATAATCGTAAATTAAATGAATAATTCACATTTGGGATCCTTTCACGTTTAGAGTTTTAGAGAATTAGGACATAACTATTACATTTAAAAAGATTACAAGGTAGAAATTTCTACACATATTTCCATTTTTTTCATAAAATAAAAACTCTTGAAAAAAAGGATCATGTCTAGTTCCATGTTTTAGAGAGCATGACTTTTCCTTGATCCTATCCTTGACCCTATTCATCTTTATGTCCTGTGAAAACATTTCAAAACGTTGGATGAGCATAAAAGTCCCAGTAAGTGTTATAAAATAAATAATGAAATAATTTGTTCATAAATACCTAAAAAACGTGAAATCATTTACTTACCTTGTGAAATCATAAGATTTATGAAAGATATATAGAAATCATTAATCATAAAGGTAACTCGTGGCTTCCATATCAAACATACATTTTAGCCATCATAGCTACATAAAGAGTTACACTTGGAATACTAATCACGGTATATTCCCTAAATCTCTTATGATAAACATCACGTTCACCTCTGTCATGTTACCCAATGCATTAGAGAGCTATCTCGGTCTCACCCAACCTAGGTTTATCACGAAACCACCCGTATACGTAAACAATGACCAATAACCATAAAATAGTCATAACATATAACACAAGTATAAAGTAAAGATAACATTTCCACATTCCAATATATCAAATCAAGATAATGAAATAAAAAGTGTTTAATCAAATCATTTTCAGAACCTTTTAAAAAGATATTTTTGAATAAAAGTGTCCCATGCCACTTTGAAGATTTTAAATGAATTATAATTTGAAAAAATTAATGTCCATACAGATATATCCTAATACACATTATGAAAACATGGAAATTAATAAGAAATATTTAGAATAATAAATCTTTAAAACATTTAAAACAATATTTTCGTTAAAGATACTTTTTAAAAAAAGAGAGACACTTGAATACAAATAATTGAGGAATAACATTTAATCAGAACTTTATAATATCATGATAATAATAGGATTCATGATATAATTTGTCAAAGTATATTATATACACTATATTAGAGTGAATTGGTGTATAACAACAGTGAATTCTCAATGGAAATGTAAATTGAGATGAAATCCCTTGTAAAGATGGTATCCTTAAATTAAGGATAAATCAATCACAGAATTATGTGTGACAGATATAAACACACCCAATATAAGTGGATATCAAGTGTAAAACAATCATAGGTCATTCACAAATATTCATTGGATGACATATTCAATGAGTACAAGTTGAACCCGAAGAATTGAACTTGGGTTAAGAGGTTCCCTTGTAAAAATTTGATAGCTTAATAACGTCACATTAAAATTTAGAAAATGAGTAGACGAGATAAAAAAGGAATCTCATCACCAGGATATAACTTTTAAATTAATAAGGATATAGTACAACATATCCCAACATAATAAGATGTAAATTAAAAGACATAACAAAAAGAAGTCTTTTATAAATAGGAGGGTGAATGGTTCCCTTACCAATTTGGTAATTTACAACACATATGCCACAAGAACGAAGGATCATACAATGAAGATGTAAATAATCATAAATGAAAGCATATTACATAAAGAGTACAATTATGGGCATTAAATACACCACATAAAAGTAGGTAGTGGAAAATATAGCATGAATCTCACGGGAATAAAAAGTGAGATGAAAACCCTTTACCACGTTGTAATCTACTGAGTCATATGACCAAATAGTTAATAACCACCAAATGAATCACAAAATACCATGAATATAATGAGAATAATTAGAATATATATCAAATGGAAGTACAAAAGACACCACATGCAATGAATAAGTGGCGAAGAGTGGAAATATCACGGAATTAAAAGTGAGATAAGAAAATCCCATACATCGTGTCCGACTTGACCCATTTATTATTTAATATCCTGAATAATAAAATAAAGTAAATTTTTAATTTATTAATAACCTTTTTAAAGTTTATTATTCCTTTTATATCACTCATTACCATGTTATAATCATTATGTAATCATTTAAGTTAATAATGATCATTTTGTCGATATTTGGTACTTGAGTCAAAAATGGACTTCTTATAATTACATGTTTTTCATGCGGTAAAAGATTCATTATATCCAGAATCATAATCATGATTTTGATATCATATATATCATATATATCCATCATATACATGTATTTATAATAGTACATAACATTTAAGGTTAAGAAATGAAATGCACCGTTCATGGAGATGGTAAGCCGTACGTACGCATGAACGCTACTTTCATTTCTACTTCTTATTTTAATGGAAATAAAACAAAATTATACATAGTTATATTATAATTCCAGTATAATATCATATATAATATCTTTAACTCCATCCTTTATACATCCCACATGAGGCATTAACGAATCAAATCACTTTGAGGGGGTGGTAGTCCGCACTTCCTCAAATGAGACTGTAGTATTTACCCACTATGGAAACCATAAAGGCATGATATAAATGGGAATTACATAAGCATAAGGAAATAATAAAAATAATATATATCACATATAAACACAGTTCCATCATAATGTCCACCATGAGAGGCAGTAATATGTAATTGAACAGTCATCATTTTGTGAGGCCTTAGTTTTCCATCCACAGAAACATTATGTTCTTCATCCATTAGATGGAGGTGTGTGTAAGTGTAGTTATAATCCTTGCATAACAACATCCTAGTATATTTAGGATACTGGTTTTGTTACAAAATAAAGGAAATAACAAGAGTTTAGGGGTTGGATAAGTAAAATAAAAGAAAACAATTTAACAGAAACCATTACCTTTAATTTGGGTAACTCTCATTGGTTTGAACCAAAGGACTTCTTGAAATGCCTTATTCCTAAGTTAATGCTACTAGTAGGAGGATATAGAATTTGTGAGATTAATTGGGTAGTGTTTGGAGGGGGAAAATGGCTTGAGGGGTGTGAGTAATTGGATATAAATGGTCTCGTTTTATAAGGGAGAGGAGGGGCTCTTTAAGAAAGTGTGAAAACATTATTTTATTATATAATGATATTCAGATTCTAATGGTCCAAAAATCATTAAGGTATAAGGTAAGATGAATCTTAATCGAAATAAAATCATCCAACAAGAATTGAACATGTTTTTTATAATATTTTAATCATTATAATCTTATTTATTTTAATCATTTATTAATGAGGTAAATACTGCATCATTATTGTGTCATAAATAAATTAATTTATTCGATGTCTAAAAATTATAAAAAATACTACCTTGTAGGAAATATTTTTAGATTTCCAATGAATATTCATAGTTGAAAATATGACTTATATATCACCATATAGAAATTAATTACTAAAGTATTTTTGTTAATGTAAATTTTGTATTTACATTAAATTAATTAATATAAATTGTCATTTTCACTCCACGTGGATAAATGGGGTCCCAAAATCAACCCAAAGATTCCCATGGTCGTAAATGACTCAACCAATATTGTTAGAAAAAGTGTTAAGGTAATTTTGAATTATTACAATAATCTTTTAACCTTGAATTACCCTATTTAACTTTAACTGCGGTAAATAAAAGTCAAAAGTTACTATTCACCAAAAATTATTTTCATCTTACTGAACCACATTTTACTTATTAATAACAACCATTTATGTAGGATTTCCAAAATTAAATTCACAGAAGTTTTAAAATTTCATTTAAAAGAAAATGTCAGTTTTTTTAACTACCACTAAGTGGTTTCACTATTCATCAAAAAATGGAGTTTTCCTGAAAAATACCAAAAATTTAGCCTAAGATATATTTGATATTCCGAATTCAAAATTGAGGTCTATTTTTCCAAATTAAAAAAAATAGAAGTGGCATTAATTAATTTTAAAATTAACTCTCGTTGTTAAAACAAATAGCATGTTTTTAAGAAACAATAACTATCAAAAGATTGATACTTGTTTATGTCCAATTTCAATGTGAAATAAATTCCAATGACCAACATTGAATTAAATGGTAAAAATATATTTTAATTTCACTTTAAAACCAATTAAAAATATAATCTAAACACATAAATAAAATATATTAAATGGCACTTTTGAATTAAAATACAATATTTTCACTATTCATTAAAAATGAACTTTATCAAAAAAATTCCAAAAAATTACAAACAGTAAATTTTGATGTCCCGATTTTAAAGAAGGCTTTTATTTGGTAATATAGAATGTACTAAAGTGACCAAAACTAGATTTACAAAGGGTTCGCATTAAAAGGTGATAAATTGGCCTTTTAATGTAAATTATGCTTAAAATTAGATTCATTCACATTTTAAGCCTCTATCATTTATTGGATAATTTTAAATACATTTAACAAACATGTATAATCATATTGTAGTTATTTCTATTCATTCCCACCAATAAAACATCTAAGAGATAACTACAGTTTAAAATAATAATATATTATTAGTGTGCAACGTAAGATTTCAAAGAAACCCGTTATTGCATATCGGGTATGCTATCGAACATAGAAACCCTTTTAAAGTAAAAAAAATTAAATTAAAAAATTACTAAATATGAAAATGTCATATTTTTTATTTACCTAGGATGTTACATCCTTCCCCCTTTTGGGAATTTTGTCCCTGCAATTTAAAAATTTGGGCTTAGAAACATTATTGAAAGTCCCATATCAGAAAAAAAGAGTCAGTAAAACTATCTCTTTATAAGAAGGAAAGAGAAGTACAATGGTCACCAGAGTTAACTCATACTAAGATTCCATGAAAACATGGATATGGAGGAGAAAACAAAGGGTCATGTTCTGATGGAGAGTGATAAGAAACATGATTAGGAGAAAGTTAACCTCAAGAAAATCACAAACTTATGATGTGTGTAAACGGTCATTGATTACCCAGTAGGTAAAGTAAAACAACAAAGTTTTTGTTTTATGTTCCTTTTAATAATTTTGAGGAATTAATCTTCTACATATAATAAAAACATAATGAAATATACTTACCTTCAAGTAGAGTTTCATCTTTTAATAAGTTTCTTCCAAAACTAATCATTTCTCTAAACGATGAGCATTCAAAAAGAGTTGGTCACATAAAAAGAACAATAATAATCTTATATAGAATTGCATAATCCAAAAAAGATGAACTATATATTTCCCTTGTCTTTAGATATTAACTAAAATAAAAATGTTTAGTAAATGATCAGATAATCCCCAAAAAGGATAAACTTTTACATAAAGAGAAACTACTCTTAATCTCCAAAATTTGACTTCACAAAACCCAAAGTTCAACAAAGACCATTCAATAAAAAAATTCCCTACAATTATTCAAAAGTAATCCAAACATTGATTGTTACCCAAATCGCATAAGGATTTAATTACATTGACTTACAAGATTCAACTTAACATTTATCTCCAAGTAACACCAGTTTCTCATAAAGTCTCATATTCAAAAGTAATTAACCTAATCACATATTGTCCATGATTTCATAAATATATCAAATCATCATGTGTCCATAATAAAAACATAGATTCATCCAAACTAAAATTTCAACCATTATTCCATAATTGAAATCCTATAGTATTATATCTTCTTTAGGAATATAGTGTTTCCTCAAAAGAGAGAATTTCTTCCACAACAACCTTTTATCACTTAATCGCTAAATCATTTTTCAACACTAAGTATATCCATTTGATAAAATAGACGTTCCAAAAATCATCTTATTCTTGTTCCATAAAAACATTATATTAAAATTATAAGTGATACTATCAAGGGACTTCAAGTAGGCTAGTGGTTGGCGATGCACCCTTTTCACCCTTCGGTTGTGGGTTCGATTCCTGCAGCCTTGCCGGATGCGACGGGTTGTCACCCATACTTTGGGTTGTCCTTTTTATAAAAATAAAAAATAACCCAAACATGTTTTAACTTAAAAGGTTTCCTTATACCTATCATCTTCATCCAAATTCATTATGATCTCAACATCTTAATTCTTGAAGTCTTATTTCACCACCATATGATAAAATAAAACAATCCCCAAAATGAAGAACCTAATACCTTGATCATGGTGTCCATTAGGTTTTATCATCATTTTGTTCACATAGGTAGAAGGTCCATGAATTTCAACAATGATTTATAGATCCTTCAAAAATCATTTGCTTCCTCAATCCAAATACATCTTGTAAAACATGGGTGATATGGGTGTTCATAGAAAAACAGTTATGGAAAATAATCATGTATGACATATAATTTCAAAACTTCTGATAAAACATGATTTCTATAAAATAGTCGAACCAAATTTGAGTTTAAACTTTCAATTAATTGTCCTTTTAAAATACCATAAGTATGTGTTGAGAGACTATATTTTAAAATCAAATATAAATAGTTTGCGTAATGGTCTCCTTCTTCAACACCTTTTTTAAAATCATAATATGCTTCAAAATATTGTGATAAGGTAAAATATTTGAAAATGCCTTGATAATATTTGCCTTTCTTGAAAATATGAGAATATTGTGAAAATATGATTTTTCTAAATACAAACAATGACCCATGATGATAACGAGGTATAGTGGTGGTGTTTGATATCTCAAACAACTTCTTGCAAGTGAGTTGTATGCTAGAAAAAGATTCACAATCATCCGGACATGAATTTGAAATATTATTGTAGGCATGTCATCACGAAGAGATAGGAATGTCATTTGAGATCCTCCTCCTTCTATTTGTAACTGACATTCCTTGATTTGAAAAGTTATAAAAAAGGATTTTACTGAAATAATAGATAGGGACTAAACATATGTCTAATGAAAAGTCATAATCCCTAAAGTTGTCTAAACCGACCTCGGATACCAACTATAAGGACCCAACCATAAACATTTCATAATCTTGACCTAAATGAATAATTCACATTGGGGATCTTTTCGGGTTTAGAGTTTTAGAGAATTAGGACATAACTATTATATCTCAAAAGATTACAAGGTAGACATTTCTACACAGATTTCCATTTTTTTCATAAAATAAAAACTCTTGAAAAAAATAGTCGTGTCCAGTTACATGTTTTAGACAGTATGACTTTTCCTTGATCTCATCCTTGACCCTATTCATCTCTAAGTCCTGTGAAAACATTTCAAAACATGGGATGAGCATAAAAGGATCAGTAAGTGTTATAAAACAAAGAATTAAATAATTTGTTCATAAATACATACAAAACATGAAATCTTTTACTTACCTCGTGAAATCATAAGATTTATGAAAGAAACATAGAAATCATAAATCATAAAGGTGACTTGTGGCATCCATATCAAACTTACATTTTATCAATCATAGCTACATATGGAGTTACATTTGGAATACCCATCACGGTATATTCCCTAAATCTCTTAGGAGAAACATCACGTTCACCTCCTTCACGTTACACAATGCATTGGAGAGCTATCTCAGGCTCACCCCCCCTAGGTTTATCACGGAACCACCCATATACGTAAAAAATTCACATTAACCATAAAATAATCATAACATATAACACATGTGTAAAGGAAATATAACATTTCCACATTCCAATATATCAAATCAAGATATTTAAATAAACAATGTTTAATCCAATGATTTTCAAAACCTTTTAAATAGAGATTTTTGAATCTATGTGTCCCATACCACTTTGAAGATTTTAAATGAATTATCATTTGAAAACATTAATGTCAATATAAATAAATCCTAAAAACCATTTTGAAAACATGGACATTAATGGGAAAATTTTATAATAATAAATCATTAAAACTTTTAAAACAATATTATATTTAAAGAGTTTTTTTTATCAAAAATAGTGACACATGAATACAAATAATTGAGGAATAACATTTAATCATAACTTTATAATATCATGAGAATAAAGGGATTCATGATATAATATGTCAATGTACAGTATATACACCATATATTTCACGACCCCCTTCCATTAAAGATGCCCCTCCTGGGCTGGCAATGGTAGAAGGGGGATAATGACCCCTCGAGTCCCGCCTTCAATAGGCCCTGGGGCGGCGACTAGTACCAAGGGTATGAGTTTTTACAAATATGGGAGGCATTACCCTTTTATTATTTAATATCGGGAAATAGGATGAGTCAAACACCAAAAGATAAAGGAACAATTAAATGAAAATAAAACCCAAACCAATCCCACATGCATGTTTCAACAATTTTGAACTATGGTACAAGTACAATAAAGCTCAAAAAGTGAAATACCAAAAGAAACAAGAGTACAAAAACTGCAACAACTCCAACTGTCCCAACTAGTAGGGCCCCGCACGGCCCTGGTAGTCCTATTAGAAACCTGAAAGTAAAAATAGGGTGAGCATACAAGTATAATCAGTAGAGAAACCTAAAGCTCTCATGCACAGGTGGTGAGACATCCTAATTTCCCATGAGAACAAAAAGAAGAAACCAAAACCTAGCAAGGAATTCTATCCACCCAACCTCACCAGCCACGCTCACCAAAAACACAAAACAATAGGTAGTAGTATATAAAAAAAAGTATTTGGTACCCTGCACCATTTCCCACTAGCTAGCTACTCTTCCTAACGACGAAAGTCCTGACGCTACCACACTCTTCTCGCACGCACACACATGGTCCTAAAGAACCACATATCCTGCCTGCACACACCTGGGCCTCAATAACCACTTATCCCGCCCGCACACACATGGGCCTCAAAAACCACATATCCCGCCCCCACACACTTGGGCCTCATATACCACATATCCTGACCACACCCACATGGGACTCTTCCCAAAGATTCATAGGAACAGTACACCTTCCCGAAGAGTCTTGGGTAGAAACCACCCCAATCAAAACCTACCTGAATATTCTTGGGTGTAAGGTCGCCTCAAGCCATCAAAGCCTATGGAAGGAGCGGGAAGGAGCAAGTAACTAAGGGGAAAACACCCTCTCCCATGTAATGGGAGTCTTTGGCACTAAGTGCTCAATAAGGGTGGGGTGCAAAAAAATACAAAGATACAAATATATATATATATATATATATATATACCAAACACACAGCCCAACCTATGGCGTCTAAATAGAGAAACTGAGCACGTGCCTCGGCATTGCTACTACGAATCATGCATACATCAAACAACACCAACCCCATTAATGTTTTTATGTTTCATCAGTATTAGTTTATTAGTTCCTTAATGACTGGGAAAATATCAAATCAGATCAAGCGTTTCGTAGAAGAAAATCCATGCCAACCACAAATCAAGTTAAATAAAATACAAGCAACGCAACCCAACCTTTTATCATCAATCAAACCCCATTGATTGTTCCCGTGTTTAATTCATTATCTTCCCCCGCAGTTCATTTTTCAACTTTCCACTTCTTTTAATAACACAACCCATTACTACAGCCCTGCTGCCACTATAACCTCATCTCCACCACCGTATCACAAAACAAGGCTCGTGCCACATTATCGCCCCTTTAATATCATTTACTGCAGCCTCGCTTCCCATCCAATTCATAACAACTCAGGATTCATCCCCCTTTCACACACCACGTAACCAAGCCAACAATCACATGTTCATTATTCCATTTTGTTCAACTGGGGTGATCAGACAAGGGTTCCAGATTTTAATCAGCCAACTTTACGTGATTAACCAATTTTCACATTCAACAATGTTTTCATCTACAAAACGGTCTAGAATGATAGGGAAACATTTTATTGCGCAAGAAAAGGCACTCAACGACTATGATTTTTAGTAGGTAGAAGCCTATTCAATTCATAACATATCAATAGGATAAACAAAGATAAACATAACAGTGTTCCCCATCCCCGTTCTTTAAGCTAGTTATTATCTTTATTAAAATGGTTCAACTATGTCTCGGGAAATCAAGAGGACACCCATCCTGCATGATGCACAAATAAGAGAGACGAAGGTAAAATCCCTACCTCAATAGGTTCTGATCACAATTCTCCCCCGGATCAGCTTTAGAAGACATCCGCCGGCGTACGTCACTTCTATCAAAAACTAGAAAAACCTCATTGGGTGGATGATAGGTAGGAAAGGACGAAGGTAAAGCAACAGATCCAAGCTCAGAAGTTCCGCCTCATCATTAAGATCTCATGGAATCTAAAGGATCGTAAATCAAAGCTCAGACGGAAAATTTTTGGAAGAAATGAGCTTTGTAATCTCTTGGGAAAACTCTGCTCGAGGGAAAGGGGAGGAGAGGAGTAATTTGAAAAGGAGGAGAGGCCCCCTCCTTTTATAGGCGAGAAAAACTAAAGTACACGGCGTGTGATTTCTAGTACACGGCGTGTACTCGGACATTTCACACGGTCTCCACGTGGCTTCCAACACGGCCTTCAACGCGGAACACAGTCATTGACCGGTCAACACACGATTTTAGGGTAACGCCTATGCGGGGAAGAACTACACAGAATTTAGTATGGGCTACACGACGTTTACTCATTTATTTCATGCGGCAAGGAAACGGCCTCAACACGGCATACGGCCATTTACAGGTCAACACGCGGTTTCAGGGTAACGCGTACGCAGGGAGGAACTACACGGCGTGTAGTATGGGCTACATGGCGTGTAAATATTTATTTCCCACAGCAAGGACACGACCTCAACACGGGGTATACCCAGCAAGGGGGTACACGGCGTGTACTCACACTACACGGTGCGTAGTTACAAAATTCAGAAAGGTGTGGTAAAAGTCCATTCTACCCTCCAGAACACTTCATGGCCCTCTTTTCAACAAAGTAATGGGTCAGAGAGGTCTGGGCCATTACATCAGATACCTCTTAAAACATTCTCGTCCTCGAGAATTCAGAATAAAACCCAGAGGAACCCAACAAGATACCTCTTAGGGCTCTCATTATAATTGGAACCCAACCAACAACCCTAATCATATGTGTTAGGAATTCCCTCTCCTATTTGGAGATATTATCCGCTTTAGGCGGCACTGACTCGCCTACACAGGTTTAATTGCATCCGCATTAATGTGTCTCGATTAAGAATTTGGGTCTTCACACTTCCATATATTAGGATATTTCTACTTACACTGCCCCCAACACCATAAAACCAACACACTGTCCAAACACGTGGCCTGGGGAAATTCCTTCCCCCATGTTGAGATATTATCCACTTTGGGCGGCACGGACTCGCCCGCATGGGTTCTATCGAATCTGCATTAATGCACCTCGATTAATGATCTAGTTTTCCTCTTTCCCACACGTCCGGGCATATTACACACTTCCAGAGAATAGGTAAACAAAACATCTCACAACCAACAAGCCAAGAATTCCATATATCAAAGGTGCCGAGCATAACATCAAAAAAATCTCAGGAGAACAAAGAAAAACACAAGTAAAAAAAACTCCGGGTACTGAGCGTGCAATTGAGCCTCCCGGTCCCAAGTGCACTCCTCGAGGCCACCAGGCCTACACAACACATGAACCAAGGTGATGGTTTGTCCACGGAGCACCTTATCTTTACAATCCTTGATTCTGACTGGTCGTTCCTCGAAGGTCGTGTCATCTCTCATATCTAACTCTCCCCAGTCGATAACGTGAGAGTCTTCATGTAAGTACCGACGAAGCTGGGAAACATGGAAGACTTCATGAACCTTATCCAACTGAGGTGGCATGGCCAACTAATATGCCACCTCACTGACTCAAATCGGCACCTCGAAAGGTCCGATGAACCTAGTGGAGAGCATACTCCTCTTCCCAAACCTTTGTTGCCCCCGTTGAGGGGAAACCTTCAACAACAAATGATTTCACACCTCAAACTCAAAGGGCCTCCTCCGACGATCAGTATATGACTTCTGTCAGTCCTGAGCCGTATTCAACCTCTCACGCACAGGTTGTACTTTCTCTGTCGTGCTCTGTACTACCTCTGGCCCAATAGCACCTATCTCACCAACCACTTCCCCGAAAATGGGTGAACGACATGGCCTTCCATACAAAGCCTCAAATGTCTCTTTGCCAATAGTAGAGTGGAATCTGTTGTTTTAGGAAAACTCTACTAAAGGCAAGTGTCGCACCCATGATCCTCCAAAATCTAGAATGCATGCTCGCAGCATGTCCTCTAACGGCTGGATAGTCCGCTCTATCTGCCCATCGGTCTGGGGGTGGAAAGCAGTGTTAAGGCATAGCTGGGTTCCGAAATCATGTTGTAACCCCTTCCAGACTCGTGAGGTGAACTGAGTATCCTGATATGAGATGATAGTCTTCGGAAATCCATGCAAATGCAAAAACTCATCTACGTTCCTCTACGCTAAGGTACTCACCGGGACCAACTCCTTAATTTCTTAGAAGTGAGCTGATTTCGTCAGCCAATCCACCACTACCCAGATAGCATCATAACCACCCTGAGCTCCGGGTAGTCCTGTGATGAAGTCCATTGAGATGTCATCCCATATCCACTCGGGGACATCCAAAGGATGCAACAATCCACCAGGAACATGGTGTTCGACTTTTAATTGCCGATACACTAGGCACATAGCCACAAACTCCGCCACTACCTGTTTCACCCCGGGCCACCAAAACTGTTCCCTCATGACTTGGTACATTTTTGAAACTCCCAGATGCACCGCCAAGGATGAGCTATGGAACTCATGGATAACTCCCTCACGCATCACCTCTGGAACAAAAAACCTTCCATGAAAGAGCATCTGATGTCGGCTGTCCTATGACCATCCTTCTGGAGTGTTCCCTTGATCGATATGATCCCGCATTACTTCCGCCTTGGAGTCTCCCCACTGAAACTCTTCCACCTGCTGTAGCAAGGAGGACTGCACCGTCATCTGAAACAAACATCCTCTAACACCTTCTACCCTTGCATCCAAATGCAAGGCATCCAACTCTCCAATCGCTTTCGAAGCATCAACAGATTCCTGAACCACTTACTTATGTGACTTCCTGATCAGGGCATTAGCCACAAAATTTCCCTTACATTCATTGTAAGAGATCTCGAAATCATAGTCTTGGAGAAACTTGACCCATCTCCGCTACCATAAGTTCATGACACACTGGGAGAAGATATAACGTAAGATATTGTGATCTGAGAAGACCACAAAGCGCTCCCCAAAGAGGTAATGTCGCAACAACTTCAGTGTGAACACCACTACTGCAAGCTCTAGGTCATGGGTGGCATAGTTACGCTCATGAGGGTGCAACTTCCTAGAACCATAACAGATCACACCCTTCTTCTGTACCATCACGCACCCCAAACCAAGGCCAGAATCATCACAAAACACCTCATAAAACAACCCTTCCTCTAGAAACCTTAGTGTTGGAGCACTGACCAACTTCTCCTTCAGGTAGTCGAAAGCATCCTAGCACTGCTCGCTACATAGGAAGACCTGGTTCTTCCTAGTCAAAGCTGTCAATGGAGAAGCAAATCAAGAGAAGTCTAAAATGAACCTCCGATAGTAGCCTACCAACCTCATGAAACTACGAACTTCTGCCACTCTCTTGGGTGCTTCCAAAGAAATAATTGCATCCCCCTTCGACGGGTCCACTTACACTCCATGCTAAGACATCACGTGCCCAAGGAAGTGTAATTCTTATGTCAAGAACATACACTTCGACAATTTCCCATAATGCTGGTGGTGTTGAAGGACTTCCAAGACTGCTCTGAGATGCTCAACGTGCTCCTCCTCTGATCTGGAGTAGATCAGGATGTCATCGATAAACACAACGATGAACTGGTCCAGAATCTCTCAGAAGACAAAGTTCATAAGTCCCATGAACACAGCTGGTGCATTCGTAACTCCAAATGACATCACTACAAACACAAATTTCCCATACCTACACTTGAAAGCTGTCTTCAAGATGTCACTATCTTTTAACCTTAGCTAATGATTTCTAGATCGCAGATCAATCATAGAAAACCAACCTTCTCCCCTCATTTGGTCAAAGAGATCATCTATCCATGGAAGGGGGTAATGGTTCTTGACTGTTACCTGATTCAACCATCAGTAGTCTATGTATATCCTGAGACCACCATCTGCCTTCTTCATGAAAAAAACTGGAGCACCCCATGGTGACACGCTAGGACGGAAAAAAACCCTTCTCCATCAGATTGTCAATCTGAATCTGCAACTCCCGCAACTCTGAAGGTGCCATCGATATCGGATGGGCACCAGGATATAAGTCTATCCTGAACTCAACGTCATGTTTGGGGGGGGGGGGGTAGAGTCATAACTTCCTTGGAAAAAACATAGAAGAACTCCCCAACAACCTCTGGAACATCCACCATCTCTGTATCAGTTGAAACCACTAATACCCCACCTATCAAAGAAAGGAGAGGCTTCACATGCCAGTTTCCCACCTGATAGCTCCTCTCACCAACAAAAGATAGACACTACCCATCCACATCGGAGAACACAACTCTTCTTTTGAATCAGTCGATAACGGCATTAACAGAAAATAGCCAGTTGATGCCTAGGATGACATCGTAGGGCTGCATCTGTAGAAATAGAAGATCCCCACTAGATAGATCTGGTCCAAACATCATCCCACATCCCCGGAAAACACAAGATATTTTTGTCTGACCTCCAAAACGTGTACTCACCACCAGGGGTACAGAAAGTCTCTCTACGTCTAGACTCAAATCGTGGGCTAGAATGGGTGCAACAAAGGAGTACGAAGCTCCTGAATCGAACAGAGCAAAAATGAGAGTGCTGAACAAACAAATCGTACCTCGCACAACCTCTGGTCCTGCTGGAGCTGCTAACTCTGCTGCGTGCAACTATCCACGCCCAGCTTCTCTGCCTCTCTCCTCTCCCCGAGGTACAGCGTCCACCACTGGCGTGCCGCACCTCTCAGCTGACTGACTTCTAGGGGAACCCAGTACTCCCTCGGAGTACGGATCAAAGTAAAAGTGATCCCTAGCTCCTCAATCCACCCCTCTGTCTCCATATCCGATGTACTTCCCTCGTAATTCTTGAGGGTTTGTCACTGGAAAGAACGGAGATTCTTCTGCCACTGGCTATCTTCCTCCCCTCGGTCAATACTTAACTAATCGACCACCTTAATCTGTTGGGCCTTGGCTCTCTGAGCCACCCGAGGATGACGTCCAGGTTCCATAGCTGTACAGTAAACAATGATCGCCTATGCCAAAGTAGTAAGGAAATTTCTCAAGGTTTCATTTTATCACATTATTTCTTTCCCAGAACACCCAAATCAAGTACAACACACTCATGATGATGCATGTACCTTCCCTATGGTCTCTACCCTGTGATCATTGTAGTTTCACTTGGTCATTCGGTAGGCTCAGAGTCCTTTCATCAAATCATGGTGTTGAGTCAATAAGGTTTTCCTTATGACTTTTCCTTTCCTTCTTGTTTTGAAAATCACAAACACCTTATACTTAAGCAAATATTATTTTTACCCCCATAAGGAAAATTTTCTTCTTTAAGGAAATTTACCTTAACCTAGATTTTCTTATACATAACAATATTATTCTTAAATTCAAAAACTGAATTCATACCCAAAATCCCGGATCCATATAATGAAAATATTTGGAGCATTCTATTTTTAGGATCCCAATTCTGGATGTGATCTGTAATGTAGTTCTAATCCGAATTCTAGACTTCGAACATTCATGAGTTCGACTCAGAACTCTGAAGCACCTCGACTCCGAACTCTCAAGTAGTTAGACTCCAAAATCTCAAGTAGTTTGACTCTGATCTCTTAAGTAGTTCGACTCCGAACTCATAAGTAGTTCGACTCTGAAATCTGAAGAAGTTCGACTCAGAACTCTTAAACAGTTCGACTCCGAACTCTTATGTAGTTCGACTCCGAAATCTTAAGCAGTTCGACTCCGAACTTTTAAGCAGTTTGACTCCGAACTCTTAATTAGTTCGACTCCAAACTTTTAAGCATTTCGACTCTGAACTCTTAAGTAGTTCGACTCCAAACTCTACATGTTCATATTCTGATCTCTGATGAAACCAGACTCCGAATTTGTATAAAACAGAATCCGAATATTTATTAACATAGACTCTGAACATCATTTTGGGAAGACTCCTAACTTTTGACATTCTTACACTCCAAAATATTGTTTAGATTTTACTTACATATGCATCATTTCAAAACGATGTTGTGCATTCAGTTATACATGGTTTGTTATAAAACGATGTCGTCTATTCTGTTTCTAATTATTTGTAGGTTGAGTTACACGTGTACAGGTCCCTCCGAATTTCATGGAAAATATGATCGTTGGAGGAGGGAGCCGACCGTTGGAAATTTTCCTATAAATGGGAGCTCATTTGAAAGAGCTCAATAATCAATGAATGAAACCAGTTGATCGATCTAGAGAACACACGATGTTAAGGTGATTTCATGAGAGAGAAGATTTTCATGCCTTGTGCGTACTGAACTGCTCGTTCAGATTGCTTTGTGCGACTCCGGATATTGGTGATTACATTTGAGGACATCCGGGGATAGGAAGACAGAGGTGTCGACTACCTTGAAGTTGGAGGGCTTCCTTGCTGAGGAAGACAGAGGTTCCGACTACCTTGAAGTTGAGGGATTGTGGGGATAACAAGACAGAGATTCTGATCTTCGTATCAGGGGTTTATCCCGGTGTGGGTAAGATAGACTTGCGTGAAAGTATAAATCAAGGGACCTTTATCCAAGGTTGTTGGATACCCTTCTCTTTCGGTTAAAAGAGTTATTGTTTGTTACTTGTAGTTTTACTAGTTGTTTGTTTCCACTGCATATTGTATTGTAAGGAAAGTCTTGTATTTCCTTACACTTGTACTCTGATTAGTTTAAGATTCTATACGATTTAAGGTAGAATCTTATATTGTAAACCATGGTTCCAATTATCCAGTTGGGGATTAGAGGTGTTGTGAATTTTCTTAGTTTAACTTTGTTAAACTCCTTGTCTAAGGAAAACATAGTTATCCATAACCAACTTTAAAGGTTCCAAAGGAATTTTTAAAGTGTACAATTCACCCCCCCCCCCTCTTGTATATTAAGCATCTACATTGTTATTTCGATCCTACACACAGGGGGCCCTACAATCCCGTGTCCTAGCGGGTCTTCCCTGGCCTATGTCATGCACCAAGATCATCCAGAACTTTGGCCCTACCATCCCATGCAATCTTTACAATGCCTAACTCCAGACTCCATCATATCTCTTAACCATAAGCTCTGATACCATTCTGTCATGACCCCCTTCCATTAAAGATGCATCTCCTAGGTTGGAAATGGTGAAAGGGGGATAATGACCCCTGAGTCCCGCCTCCAGTAGGCCTCGGGGTGGCGACTAGCACTAAGGGTATGAGTTTTCACAAATATAGGAGGCATTACCCTTTTATTATTTAAGATCGGGAAATAAGATGAGTCAAACGCCAAAATAAAAAGGAACAAGTAAAATAAAATAAAACACAAACCAATCCCACATGCATGTTTAAACAATTTTGATCTAAGGTAAAAGTACAAGAAAGTTCAAAAAGTACAATACCAAAAGAAACAAGAGTACAACAATTGCAACAACTCCAATTGTCCCGACTAGTAGGGTCCTGCACGGCCCTGGTAGTCCTCCTAGAAACCTGAAAGTAAACATAGGGTGAGAATACAGGTATACTTAGTAGGGAAACCAAAATCTCTCATGCACAGGTGGGGAGACATCCTAATGTCCTGTGAGAACAACATAAGAAACCAAAACCTAGCAAGTAATTCTATCCACCCTACCTCACCAGCCATGCTCACCAAAAACACAAAACAATAGGTAGTAGTATATAAGATCAAGTATTGGGTACCCCGCACCATTTCTCACTAACTACTTGCTCTTCCTAACGGAGAACGTCCTGACACTACCACATTCTTCCCACCCCCACACACTTGGGCCTCAAGAACCACATATCACGCCCGCACACACCTAGGCCACAAGAACCACATATCTCACCCGCACACACCTGGGCCTCACAAACCACATATCCCACCCACACACACATGGTTCTCACAAACCACATATCCTGCCCACACACACCTTGGCCTAATCCCAAATATTCATGGGAACAGTACACCTGCACGAAGAGCCTTGGGCTGAAACCACCCCAATTAAAACCTACCTGAAGTGTCTTGGGTGTAAGGTCGCCTCAAGCCATCACAGCCTATGGAAGGACGAACAGGAAGGAGCTAGTAACTAAGGGGAAAACACCCTCTCCCATGAAATTGGAGTGTTCAACACTACGTGATCAACATGGGTGGGGTGCGACAAAACACAAAGATACATATATATATATATATATATATACCAAACACACAGCCTAACCAATGGATTCTAAAAATAGAAACTAAGCACGTGCCTCGACACTACTACTATGAATCATGCATACATAAAACAACCCCAACCCCATTTATGTTTTTAAGTTTCATCAGTAATAGTTTATTAGTTCCATAACTACTAGGAAACTATCAAACCAGATCAAGCGTTTCGTAGAACAAAATCCCTTCCAACCACAAAACAAGTTATATACAATACAAGCAACACAACCCAACCTTTTATCATCAATCAAACCCCATTGATTATTCCTGCGTTTAATTCATTACCTTTACCCACATTCCATTTATCAACTTTACACTTATTTTAATAACACGACCCATTACTGTATCTATGCTGCCACTATAACCACATCTCCACCACCGTATCACAAAACAAGGCTTGTGCCACATCATCGCCCCTTTAATATCATCTACCGCAGCCCCATGCCCATCCTATTCGTAACAACTCATGATTAACCCCCCTTTTACACACCACGTAACCAAGCTAACACCCACATGTTCATTAGACCATTTTGTTCAACCGGGGTGATCACATAAGGGTTCCTGATTTTAATCAGCCAACATTAAATGATTAACCAATTTCTACATTCCACAATGTTTTCATCCACAAAACGGTCTAGAAAGATAGGGAAACATTTAATTGCGCAAGCAAAGGCCACCAATGACTGTGATTTTTAGTAGGCAGAAGCTTATTCAATTCATAACATATCAATAGGATATACAAACATAAACACAACAACATTCCCCATCCCCGTTCTTTAAGCCAGTTGTTATCTTTACTAAACTGGTTCAACTATTTCTCGTGAAAGCAAGAGGACACCCATCCCACATGATGCACAAATAAGAGAGACGAAGGTAAAATCCCTACCTCAATAGGTTATGATCACAACATTCCCCCGGATCAGCTTTAGAAGACGTCCGTCAGCGTCCATCACTTCTGTCAAAACCCGGCAAAACCTACTCGATTGGAAGCTAGGAAGTAAAGGCTGAAGGTAAAGAAACAGATCCAAGCTTAGAAGTTCCTCCTCATTGTTACGATGTCGTGGCTGCTGATGGGTCATAAATCAGAGCTTAGAGGGAAAGTTTGTGGATGAAATGAGTTTTGGATTCTCTTGGGAGAACTCTGCTCGAGGGAAAGGGGAGGAGAGGAGTGATTTGAAAAGAAGGAGAGGCCCCCTCCTTTTATATGCGAGAAAGACTAAAGTACACGACATATACATTCTAGTACACGGCGTGTACTTTCTATTACACGGCGTGTACTCGGCCATTTCACACGGTCTCCATGCGGCTTCCAATGCGGACTTCAACGTGGCACACGGTCATTGACTGGTCAACACATGGTTTGAGGGTAACGCATACTCGGAGAGGAACTACACGGCATGTAGTATGGGCTACACGGCATGTACTCATTTGTTTCATGTGGCAATGACACATCCTCAACACGGAACATGACCGTTGACTAGTCAACACACGGTTTGAGGGTAATGTGTATGCGGGGAGGAACAACACGACGTATATTATGGGATACACAGCATGTACTCATTTATTTCACACGACAAGGACACTACCTCAACATGGGGTATACCCAGCAAGGTGGTACAAGGCGTGTACTCACACTACACGGCGTGTAGCTACAAAATTCAGAAAGGTGTGGGAAAAGTCCATTCTACCCTCCAGAACACATCATGACCATGTTTTCGACAAAAGAATGGGCCAGAGAGGTCCGGTCCATTACAATATAAGAGTGAATTGGTGCATAACAACAGTGAAGTCTCAATGGAAATGTAAATTGAGATGAAATCCCTTATAAAGATGGTATCCTTAAATTAAGGATAAATCAATCAAAAAATTATTTGTGAAAAATATAAACACACCAAATATAAGTGGATATTATGTTTAAAACAATCATAGGTCATTGAAACATATTCATTAGATGACATATTCAATGAGTACAAGTTGAACCCGAAGAATTGAAACTAGGTTAAGAGGTTCCCTTGTAAAAATTCGATAGCCTAACGACGTCACTTTAAAATTCAGAAAATGAGTTGATGAGAAAAAAAAATAAATCTCATCACCTGGATATAAATTTTATATCAATAAGGATATAGTAGAACATATCCCAACATAATAATATGTAAATTAAAAGACATAACAAAAAGAAGTCTTTTATAAAGAGGATGGTGAATGGTTCCCTTACCGATTTGGTAATTTACAATACATATGCCACATGAAAGAAGGATCATAAAATGAAGATGTAAATACTCATAAATAAATTTATATTACATAAATATTACAATCATGGGTAGTACATACACCAAACAAAAAGAAGAAGTGGAAAATATAGCATGAATATCACGGGAATAAAAAGTGAGATGAAAACCCTTTACCACGTTGTAATCTACTGAGTCATATGACCAAATAGTTAATAACCACCAAATGACTCACAAAATACCATGAAAATAATGAGAATAATGATAATATATATCAAATGGAAGTACAAAATACACCACATGCAATGAATAAGTGGCGAACAATGGAAATCTCACGAAATTAAAAGTGAGATAAGAAAATCCCCTACCTCATGTCCGAATTGACCTGTTCGTTCTTTAATATCATGAATAATAAACTAAAGTTAATTTTTACTTTCTTAAGAACCTTTTTAAAGTTTATTATTCCTTTTATATCACTCATTATCATGTTATAAACATTATGTAATCATTTAAGTTAATAATGTTCGTTTTGACGATATTTGGTACTTGAGTCAAAAATGGACTCCTTATAATTACATGTTGTTCATGAGGTCAAAGTTTCATTATATCCAGAATCATAATATTGATTTGGATATCTTATATATCATATATATCCAGAATATAAATGTATTTATAATAGTACATATCATTTACAGGTAAGAAATGAAATGCACCGTTCATGGAGACGGTAAGCCGTACGTATGCATGAACGCTACTTTCATTTCTATTTCTTATTTTAATAGAAATAAAACATAATGATACATCGGTATATTATAATTCTAGAATCATATTATATATAATATTTATAACTACATCCTTTATAAATCCCACATAAGGCATTAACGAATCAAATCACTTTGAGGGGGCGGTAGTCCGCACTTCCTCAAATGAGATTATCTTATTTACCCACTATGGAAACAATAAATGCATGATATAAATGGGAAGTACAGATGCATAAGGAAATCATAAAAATAATACATATCATATATAAATACATTTCCATCATAATGGCCACCATGAGAGGCGGTAAGATGTAATTGAATAATCATCATTTCGTGAGGCCTTAGTTTTCCATCCACAGAAACATTATGTTCTTCATCCATTAGATGGAGGTGTGTGTAATTGTAGTTTGAATACTTCTCATAAAAACATACTAGTATATTTAGGATACTATTTTTGTTACAAAATAAAGGAAATTAAAAGAGATTAGTGGTTGGAGAAGTAAAATAATAGAAAACAATTTAAGAGAAACTGTTACATTTAATTTGGTTAACTCTATTTGGTTTGTACCAAAGGACTTCTTGAAATGCATTCTGCCTAAGTTAAGGCTTCTAGTAGGAGGAGAGGGATGTAGGGAGTTTAATTGAAAATATTTTGGAAGAGCCAAATAGCTTGAGCGGTGGGAGGAATTGGATATAAATTATCTCTTTTTATAAGGGAGAGAAGTGGCTCTTTAGGAAAGTGTGAAAACAATATTTTATTATATAATGATATTCGGTTTCTAATGGTCCGAAAATCATTACAATCGAAGATAAGATGACTCATAATCGAAATAAAGTTATCAAATTAGAATTGGACATGTTTTGGAAAATATTATAATCATTATAATCTTATTTGTTTTAATCATTTATTAATGAGGTAAATACTACATCATTATTGTGTCATAAATAAATTAATTAATTCGATGTATAAAAATTATAAAACAAATACTATATTGAAGGAAATATTTTTATCTTTCCAATGAATATTTATAGTCGAAAATAGGATTTATATATCACTATACAAAAATTAATTACGAAAATATTTTTGTTAATGTCAATTTTGTCTTTACATTAAATTAATTAATCTAAATTGTCATTTTCACTCCCAAGTGGATCAATGGGTTCCCAAAATCAACCCAAAGATGACCATAGTCGTAAATGACTCAACCAATAAGGTTAGGACATGTGTTAAGGTAATTGTTTATTATTATAATAATCTTTTAACCTTGAATTACCCTATTTACCTTTAACCGCGATAAATATAATTCAAAAGTTACTATTCACAAAATATTATTTTCATCTTATTGAACCACATTTTACATCTTAATAACAACCATTTCTGTCATATTTTCAAGATTTAATTCATAGAAGTTGTAAAATTTCATTTAAATGAAAATGTCAGTTTTTTTAACTACCACTAAGTGGTTTCACTATTCATTAAAATTTGATGTTTTTCTGAAAAATACCAAAAATTCAGCGTAAGCTATATTTGATATTATGAATTAAAAATTGATGTCTATTTTTCCAAATTAAAAACATTGATGTGTCATTAATTATTTTAAAAATTAATTCTTGTTATTTAAACAAATATTGTGTTTTTAAGAAATAATAACTATCAAAAGATTAATACTTTTTTATGTCCAATTTCAAAGTGAAATTAATTCCAATGACCAACATTGGATTAAATGGTAAGAATTTATTTTAATTTCACTTTAAAATCAATTTAAAAGATAATCTAAACATATAAATAAATTAGATTAAAAGAAACTTTTGAATTAAAATACAATATTTTTCACTATTCATTAAAAAATGAAGTTTATCAGAAAAATTCCAAAAATTTACACAAAGTAAATTTTGATGTCCCCATTATAAAGAAGGATTTTATTTGTTCATATATAATGTATTAAATTTTCCAAAACTAGATTTAAAAAGGGTTCACCATTAAAAGGTGATAAATCGGCCTTTTAATGTAAATTATGCTTAAAATTAGATTCATTCACATGTTAAGCCTCTAAATTTTATTGGATAAAGGTAAATACATTTAACAAACATGTATAGTCATATTGTAGTTATTTTAGTTCATTCCCGCCTATACAACAGCTAAGATATATCTATCGTTTAAAATAATAATATATTATTAGTGTGCAACGTAAGATTTCAAAGAATCTCGTTGTTACGTATCGGGTATGCTATCGAACATAGAAACCCTTTTAAAGTAAAAAAATATATTTAATACAAAAATTAATAAATATGAAAAAGTCATATTCATTTTTTACCAAGGATGTTACAATATGGTCGGTCATGTTCTCTAGTTTGAAGATAGTTTTTGTTTTATTATTCTATATATAACATGAATTTCCTGATGTCCTGTATAGCTATTTTTCGATTTTATTGAGATATGACAAACATTATCATAATCTTCTTCTTATTATTATGATCATATTATATTATTTTTTTTAGTTATGTGTCAGTTCACTATGTAGGGTTACATGTATGGCCATTATATTGTTCATTTTTTGATGTACCATTTGTTAGAAAATGCTTTCGCTATTTACATGTTGTTAATTATCCAATGTGATCCCCTCTGGTTACGAGGTAATATACTCCCCATAAAAACACCCTAGACCCTCAATTATAATTTACATCATTTGTTATACGGGGAGGCACAATTCCGGCCATGTGGCCCATTGGATTTGGGTAACCTTTGAACTAAGATCGTGTAGAGACCCAAAGCTTGACGTACATGGACAATACATTACTTTTTCGGAATACATAATACATATCAAAAACCAATACTCAAGGACCGTAATAGTTTAGTGTATTTGGAAACTTGGAATTTAAACATCTAATCATGTTGAAAGATCTTCAACAACTCCCCTAAATATCTTCCCCTTTTTGCTTCCTTACCTGAAACCTTTCTTTATTTCCTGGGGAAAATAAAACATGTAAAGGGTGAGCTCAAATGATCAGTAAGGGAAAACATAGAGAACATAAAACAATCCATAAACATTTGAAAGAAAAAACTGGAACATGAAATATAAACATTAAAACCTTGAGAAAAGACATAAATCTTGGAAGTACATAAGGCATATATCATAATGAATCATTAGGCATGATAAAATAGCATGGGAGTAAAATATGTAATTGTGGCAACCATTCATCACATGTCATGATTTCCATAGTATCCAAGGCATTGCTGCCAAGACCATCTTAGTGGACAAAGTCTCTTTCTGAATTGAGTTCACTCCTCATTTAAGTCCTGTAACACTGAACCAGATTAACTCACCATTCCATCCATGTCTATCTCATGAGATATAAATATTTACCCAATGCATTGGAGGGAGATATAGGTCCCACCCATCTCATAATGAAATCATTCTCACTTGTGCCATAAAATAAACATACATCATTCATAATAACCCAATAAATAAAATGGGTTTTATAAAAATCATCCCATAATCACATAATCCATATAAAAGAAATGGATATCATTTCATAATAAGGAAAGTGAAACCATGTAAATCATAGAGACAGTATACTTGAAACATACACATATGAAATAATTTCATCTTAGATGAAAAATGATTTTGATAAAACACTTGAAATGAATTCTTGAGGAAAACATCCTTTCTTATTCAAAATCATTTTCTTTTCACAAAATGTCTTTAAATTATAAAAGAAAAGTATTTTTTTGAAAATAGTCATTAAATATTCTGTAGGAGGCATCATGAAAATAAGGCTTTTTAAAACCGTAAAAATCCTTTTATGCCGTATACGTTAAAAAACATTCTTCTCATACTTTTGTCGGAAAAGTCAAAAAAGTACCTTGTAGGGTAAATAAAAGAAAGATTCCTTCCATACCAAGAGGTAAAAGTCCAAATGGGTAAAAATTACTTTAAACATACATGAATACATTTTTATAAAACATGGAACTGGATGATAGAAATAACCCCAGTAAATACTTACGAATAAGCAATCTCAGATAAAAATGAGACTTGCCAAATTATCCCTTACCTTAGGTCCGATATGATTCGTACGTATCCAAACCTCATGTATAATGATTTAAATAATGTCAATGACTTATTAAAAAATCATATTCATTGTTATTATATCATATATGCTTCACTTATGACTATATATTACCCGTTCTTTTGTAAATTCATGTTAAAGTAACGTTTTGGGTAAAATCGTTTCATTTGTCGTTCGTGTTTTCACTTGTAATTATTAATATGATTACTTAGATCATGATTAATTACATCTATAATGTAAAACATGATTTATATATAATATATATTCAGAATATACATATATTTAATAGATCGATAAATAGAAAGAAATACACCGTTCATGGAGACGGTAGGTCGTACGTACGCATGGACGTTGTTTTCATTTCCTTATTGAATTGAATGGAATTAAGTATATGAAATAAATATATATGTACATAAATCCAGTATCATTGTTATTTCATATATATCATTATTACTTATTATATATACTTTATAATCATTCTTTAATTTTTAACATGGAAAATGAATCTCATCGCATCGTGGAGACGGTAATCCGTACGTACGCACGAGCGATGATATCGTTCCCATGGAATTAAATTGGGTTGTATGTATAATATTTCAGAATCAATATCACTTTACAATAATCATATATAGTCATTATTTACACCATTATACCCATCCAAGTAATGTGGTGGTGGAAAATAGATTACACCATGGCGTGGAGACGGTATTCCGTACGTATGCACGCGCGGTGATTTCATTTTTCGTAGGATGGATAGATGGTGAAATATCGTTGTTTCATAAATCTAATAACATATCAGTATATGAGTGATACTGATGTTGTTGCTTCACAATGAAACAACTAAAGAAGAAGAAGTGGAAGAAGAAATAAAGTCGAAATAATCGGTAACGGGCATTACCTCTTCTTTGAAGCGCCTCTTTGAGACCTCCTCTTAGGGCACTAAAATTGGTCTTTGAAGACGACCAGGACCTCTAGGATGTTTCTAGGGAAGTGGGTAAGTTAAATGGGCAGGGTTTGGCCGAGCATGGAGGCTCAAATTGGTGTGAGGTGGAGAGGGAGGAGGTGCCCTTTTATAAGGGAGGAGAGGGGCACATTTGGAAATCATAAAAATATTAATTTATAATAAATCTAACCCCACTTAAAAACCTCCAAAAATGACTCATATTAGAATATTATATTATATATGGTTGTAATCCCATCAAACAATAAAATTTAGACATGTTAGGAAATTATTTTAAACATTATCAAAATGATTTATCAATTTAATTTTATTTGTGGTAATAATATTCTATATTATAAATTATAACAAATAATTACTGATTTGTTGTGAATTGTCAATAATTTGATACTTTATAACATTTTAGACCATATAAATTTTAATTTATAATATTTATATATTTTTGTGATTTTTAAACAGTTCTATAATATGTTATTTTTATAAAATAACAATATTGTCAATTTTGACACTATTCATTTATTTGAATTTAGATAAAATATATAAAGAAGATATGTTCGAAATAAAAGCTTTAATATATTCATAAAAGGTCATATGTATCTAGAAAATAAGTGGAGTACATTAAATAGTTAATATAATATTTATTTTATTATTTTTAAAACCATTTATTTGGTTTATCTCTTAATAAAATAATTACTACAACATTTTTGTATAATTATTTAATATACATATTTGTGGCATAAAAATTAAAAAAAAATAATATAATGAATCTAAACCTATTAAATTTCACAATAATACTTTTACTCGAATTTAACATCTTAAAATCACACTATTTAAATTGTTATATTTATTAAATTATGAAGGTGACAACTTTGGCATCATTTACAATAAAATAATATAAGTGTCATAATCACTTTTATAAGACTTAAAACGGTTATATATTAGGTAATTGGATGATTATGGTGTTTATATACACTACCAATAAGTTTTGGTCAGGTTTTTGGGTCTTTTAAGGGGTATTATTATCTCAATAAAAACTATATTACTGATTTTTCACTGAATAAATAATTTCTGCATCATTAATGTATCACAATTAATGACATTTATTTAATCCTTAAAAATTATAAATAAATAATCATTATTAAAATAATTTTATTAGATTTCTGGAAACTATTCATGTTCTAATTTTTATGATGTTTATCACTAAATTAAAATTATTATACTTATAAGATTTAAGAGAGTGACATGTTGTCACTTTCTTTGGTTTTAATAATAATTAAATTATTTTCATGGTCAAAAGTCCATAAAATGAATCTAATCCGACCCTTAGGTGACATGTTTACACTTTTAGCCATCAAATAGAATTTTGGCATGTGTTAGTGTAATTGTATAATATTATATTTACCCTTATTTACCCGATTTATCTTTAACTATGGTAAATAAAATTTATCGTAGTTACTATTCATAATTCCCAAAAATAAAAAGTAGCCTATTAACATAATTAGGACCCACTGATTCCAAATATGGAATCCATTTTTTCAAATTCAATACACAGAAGTTTCAGAAATTAAATTAAAATTAATCCCATTGTCGAATGAAAACAGGTTTTTGTTTAAAACATTGCAAAAGATTGAATTGATTTAACCTACAAATTCAATGTAAAATAAATTCTAATGACATAAATTATATTAAATTGTAAAAATATATTCTATTTATAATTTAAAACCATTAAATATGATAATTTAAAAATATAAATTATTACGATGAAAAAACTTATTTTTAATTAAAATATAGCGTCTTTTTACTATTCATTAAAATATGAAAGTTATTAGAAAAATATCAAAACATTATCCAATGTAAATTTTTATATCCTCATTCAAATGAAGAATTTTATTTTGTCAAATTGAACTTATAAACATGTCAAAAACTAGATTTAAAGTGGGTGCGCCATCAAAAGGCGAAAAAACTGCATTTTTGAAAAATACTTATTTTACCTGAAAAATTTATTTTGTTCTTATACCATGTTCTAGAAAATGTGTAAGATGAATAATAATGTTATAAAATTCCAAATTTAGTTAATACTATTCATAACAGCTAGTTCATAATAATATTATAATAATATATCGTTGTTTAGTAAAACCCGGTATTGCGTACAACACACGCTATCAAGGAAGGCCGTGATTGTGGGTAATGCAAGCCAAGTTAGGGTTGCGTGTTGTGAAAGACTCCTTTGTTGTTTCATATAACAGAATCCAACCTTTTTTCATTTATACATTGAATATATATATATATATACACACTCAATGTTGCATAGAATGACTACTATCAAACGAACATGAAATTGTGTGTAACACAATCTAAGAATAGTGTTGCGTATACTGCAAGCTAATACGGTGTTGCGTATAGCACAAGACAATATTTTTTAGCTTAAAACACAAATCATCAATGAAATTAAAAGAATATTTTTCATAAAATCCCGGGGTGTTACATTCTACCCCCTTTAAAATGAATTTCTCCCTCGAAATTCGTCGGGGTTATAAATCGTTTACTATTTATAAAAACCCACATCGTAAAAAGGAATACTAAAACATATTTTTAAAAACTAAAGTATGAAATGTAACGATTACCCAAAGTAACTCATCACTGGGTTTCCATATAGGAGAACATAAGTAAAAATATGGATATGGAAGAAAAATATATCCATCAAGTTATGATGGAGAGTGGTAGAGAACATGGCTATGAAAATGACATCAAACACAAAGCCATAGATTTGTGATGATCTAAGGTACCATCTGATCCATCAGATATAAGGGCACTAGGACAACATTTTTTGTTTTCAAGATCATTTCCCTAAATTTGATGAAATTGTAATTAGAAGAAATACTTTTGTGATTTTGGTACCGTCTCACCGTTGGTCGTTCTTTGGACAATTTCCACTTCATCTCTTAAAGAAATGATGTTGGATTTGTCATTCGTGAAGTGTTAGAAGATCATGTGATAGGATTATGGGTCATTCCATCTGTCTCAAACAAGAGGTTAGAAAAGTTATCAAAAATACATAAGTCCATCTATGGTGAGGTTAATCGTATACGATTCCAAAAATGAACTTATACTTCATATATCATAGTGCGTAATAAAATAAATCTAGTTTCTACTAACCAAGGACTTCCTGTAGGCCAGTGGTAGGTGATAAAGGCCAGTCACACTTCGGTTGTGGGTTAGATTCATACAGCCTTGTCTGACACGATGGGTTGTCGCCCATCCTGCAGGTTGCCCTTTTTCTAAAACTACATTACTATAACATCCCATCAATAATATCGAAAAAAACATCTGTCCTTAAACAATTCTATCTTATGTCCAACATAATCCATTCCAATATTTATCTAAAATACTTTGGTTCATGATCATAGTATAAAGAAAACGATTACTTGAAATGTCATCAACCAACCATCATTTATCCCCCATTATCATGTTGGTCACATTCCAATCATGTGAATACTTTAATCATGTATTCTCTTGAAAAATGAATGTCCATTTAACCTTAGTGAAAACATGAATTCTCTCAGAAGTTAAACCTTTCCACATACCAAAATCTAAAAATTCTATATACTCAAACCATGATATAACCTTCTCCTTATATCAGTCATGAGGTCATGAATACTATCAAAAAATTAATTTTCTCCTTATCCCTTCATTATGCGCATATCATCTACTTTCCAAAAATACCGGTACCATTCAGCACACACTTTCAAAACACAAGGAAATACAATAGTGTAAAAATCCTTAGATGTCTCTTTCTTCCATAGTACCATGATATTACTTATACAACATTATACTTGATAAACATGTAATCATTGCACTAACTTCTTAAACAATTGACCGAGCTTCAACAATTCTTTCATCTCACATATCATTTGTAGTCTCTTCATCATCATCAACATAAATATTACCCATATGACCATACTGATTCTCTTCATGAGACTTTCCCTTAGGGCATTGGTTTTTATAATGCCCATACATTCCACATTTAAAACATTTAACCACTGTTGATGTCGTAGCAATACCATTATCCTCATCCATGGTGTTAACTAAACCTTTTAATTTTCACTTACTGTCTTTATTTCCTTCTTTTCTACACCCAAAAAATCTTCCAGTTCCTTTGAAACATTCTCCTTGATTCCTCTTTAAAAATGATTTACATAGAGGAAATTGTACTTTGTTTCCTCTATGATCATCATGAAACTCCCTTTTTCTCTTATTAGGTGAGTTAGGAAACTTACCAAATTTGATTTTATTGATCATATTATGAGATTGATGATTCGGCATAATAATGATGTTTGGACTTCCAAATACCATTTCATTTGGTTTCTCATGAATAATATCTTTCCATTGTCCATCATATCCTCCATTATCGTGATTCATCTTGTTTCCAGCCATTTTCTAAAACCCAAAAAGAATAATGTGAGAGGAAAAAATCATAATAAAGGGGGAGTAACTTCAATATCTAACATCTTAGGTTTAATCTAATATCATTTACATAATTCTAGGACTATAACCTATACTTATACTTAACCTTAGGGACATCCCCAGACATATCTTAGAAATATCTCTAAGGATCTCACAAACGTTTTAGCATCCTAGTTTCCAAAGGTTAACTAAACCTTCCTCTGATACCAACTGTAGAGACCCGAAGCTTGACGTACATGGACAATACATTACTTTTGCGGAATACTTAATATATAACAAAAACCAAAACTCAAGGACCGTAATAGTTTAGTGTCGTTGGAAACTTGGAATATAAACTTCTAATCATGCTGAAAGATCTTCAACAACTCCCATAATGATCTTCCCCTTTTTGCTTCCTTACCTAAAACCTTTCTTTATTTTCTGTGGAAAATAAAACATATAAAGGGTGACCTCAAATTCTCAGTAAGGGTAAACATAGAAAACATAAAACAATGCATAACCATTTGAAAGAAAAAACGTGAACATGAAATATAAACATTAAAACCTTGAGCAAAGACATATATCTTTGAGGTACGTAAGAAATATATCATAAAGAAACATTAAGCATGATAAAATAGCATGGGAGTAAAAAATTTAATTATGGCAACCATTCAGCACATGTCATGATTTCCATAGTAGCCAAGGTATTGCTGCCAAGACCATCTTAGTGGACAAAGTCCCTTTCTGAATTGAGTTCACTCCTCGTTTCAATTTTGTAACACTGAACCGGATTAAATCACCGTTCCAGCCATGTCTATCTCATGAGATATAAATCTTTTATCCAATGCATTGGAGGGAGATATAGGTCCCACCCATCTCATATTGAAATCATTCTTACTTTTTCCAAAAAAATAAACATACATCATTCATAATAACCCAATAAATAAAATGGGTTTCATAAACATCATCCCATCATCACATAATCCATATAAAAGAAATGGATATCATTTCATAATAAGGAAATTTAAACCATGTAAATCATAGAGACAGTATACTTGAAACATACACATATGAAATAATTTCATCTTAGATGAAAAATGGTTTTCATAAAACACTTGAAATTAATTCTTGAGGAAAATATCCTTTCTTCTTCAAAATCATTTTCTTTTCACAAAATGTCATGAAATTATAAAAGAAAATGGTTTTGTTGAAAATAGTCATGAAATATTTTGGAGGAAGCTTCATGAAATAAGGCTTTATAAAACCTTAAAAATCCATTCATGCAGTATATGATAAAAAACATTGTTCTTGTACTTTTGTTGGAAAATTCAAAAAAGTACCTTGGAGGGTAAATAAAAGAAAGATTCCTTCCATACCACGGGGTAAAAGTAAAAATGGGTAAAAAGGACTATAAACATACATGAATAATGTTTTATAAAACATGGACATTGATGATAGCAATAACCCCAGTAAATACTTACGAATAAGAAATCTCGGAGAAAAATGAGATTTGCAAAATTATACCTTACCTTAGGTCCGATTTGCATCGTATTTATCCAAACATCCTGTATAATGATTTAAATAATTTCATTGACTTATTACAGAATCATAATCATTTTTATTATATCCTATATGGTTCACTTATGACTTTATATTACATGTTATTTTGTAAATTCATGATAAAGTAGCATTTCGGGTAAAATCATTTCATTTGTTGTTCGTGTTTTAACTTGTCATTATTCATATAATTACTTAGATCATGATTAATTACATCCCTAATTTAAAACATGATTTATATATATTATATATTCAGAATATACATATATATAATAGATCGATAAATGGAATGAAATACACCGTACATGGAGACGGTAGGTCGTACGTACGCATGGACGCAGTTTTCATTTCCTTATTGAATTGAATGGAATTATGTATATGACATACATATATATGTACATAAACCCAGTAGAATTATTATGTCATATATTTCATTATTACTTATTATATATACTTTATAATCATTCTTTAATTTTTAACATGGAAAATGAATCTCATCGCGTCGTGGAGACGGTAATCCGTACGTACGCACGAGCGATGATATCATTCCCATGGAATTGTATTGGATTGTATGTGTAACATCCCAAGTAAGTAATTAATAATAGATATTTTTATCTATGTCTATTAATGATTAAGATAGTGTTATAGAGGCTTAAAATGAAAATAAATACAATCTTATGCATGGAATACACTAATATTCTTAAAAGATTGTTTTAGTGCCTTTTGATGGAAAACCATTTTTGAATCTATATTTTGACAATTTTATAAACTATGTTTGTCAAAATAAACTTATTCTTTCTGATTGGGACATCAAAATTTACCTTTTGTGAATTTTTGGTATTTTTCTGACAATGTTCATTTTTTAATGAATAGTGAAAAATACTGCATTTTACATCAAAACTTCTTTTTAATATAATTTATTTATATGATTATATTATGTTTTGAATTGGTTTTGAAGTGAAATTAGAATATATTTTTACCATTTTATCCAATGGTGGTCATTGGAATCAATTTCACTTTGAAATTAGACTTAAACTGGTGTCAATCTTTTGATACTTATTGTTTTGTAAAAACACGCTTTTTGCTCTGGCAGCGGGAATTAATAATTAAATTAATTAATGTGACTTATATGATTTTAATTTTGTAAAATAGAATTCATTTTTGAATTCGGAATATCAAATATACCTTAGGGTGATTTTTTGGTAATTTTCTAAAAAACTTCAATTTTTGATGAATAGTGAAACCACTAAGTGGTAATCAAGAAAACTGATTTTTAGTTAAATGAAAGTTTACCACTAATGTGTATTGAATTTTTAAAATCCGACATACATGGTTTTCATTAAGAAGTAAAATGTGGTTCAATGAGATTAAAATAATTTTTTTTTGAATAGTAACTTATTAAGTTTTTAATCGCGATTAGTGGTAATTAGTGTAGTTTAAGGTATAAATAATGCTTTAATAATATGAAATGACCTAGACACATGTCCCAAACTTATTGGTTGTGTCATGGACGACCAAGAAAAGCCATGGGTCAACTTGGGGACCCCATGGAGACATTTTGGTTGGGAAATGACATAAATAACTTTTTATTTAATGTAAAAGTAAAAATGACAAAAACATAATATGTTTTATAAAAACAATTTTTACATGGAGTTATAAAGATCAGATATTTGATTATAAATAGTCATTGGAAAGATAAAAATATTTCCTACATCATAGTATTTTTTTTATGATTTTTAGACATTAAATAAATTAAATTATTTATGACATAATAATGATGCAGCGATGACATCATTATTTGACGATTTAAATAAAATGGAAAGATAATGTAAAATCTATGAACTACACCTGGCCAAAACTAATTGAATGAGTGGATTTAGAACCCTTATCACCTTATCCACGAATTCTATCAATGTGGGACCTTTTAAAACCGAAATGTTTTTTCAAATAAAGCAATATTTCTTTACTTTCCAAAAGTGCCCCTCCTCTCCTCTTATAAAAGGCCCCCACCTCTACCTCATTTCACACACTCCTCAAGCCTTTGTCTCGGCCAAACCCTGCCAATTTACTCTCTCCACATCCCTCTCCTCATCCTAGAGGATTCCCTTTGGGCAGAATATTTTCAAAGGAAGCCTTTAGGCTCAAATCAAAAGGAGCTACACTTTTTAAGGTAATTCATTCTCTCAAGTTCATTTGTTTTATTTTGCTTCTCCAACCCCCTAAACTCTTTTTATTTACTTATTTTGTAACAACACCAGTATCTTCAATATACTAGGATGTTGTTATAATATTTATTTGAGCTACACTCTCACACAACTACATCAAATGGTTAAAGAACATATGGTTTTCGTGGATGGCGAAATTCTGCCTCCCGAAACGATAATTGTTCAATACTCATTTAACACCTTCAAAGGTGGCCATTATGATGTCACTATTTTTATATATGATATATAATATGTTTATGTTTTCCTTAAACTTCTGTTTTTTTCATTTTGGGCATACCTTTATGGTTTCCATTATGGGTAAACACGATATCTTCATTTTAGGAAGTGCGGACTACCGCCCCCTGAAAGTGATTTGATTCGTTAATACCATATGTGGGATGTGTAAAGGATAAAGTTAATGATATTATATATGTTATTATACTGGAATTATAATATACTCTTATATCATTATGATTCCATTCCAGAAAATATGAAATAGAAATGGAAGTAGTGTTCATGTGTACGTACGGCTTACCGTCTCCATGAACGGTGCATTTCATTTCTTACCTATAAATGTGATGTAATATTATAAATACATGTATATGATGAATATATATGATATATATGTTATACAAATCATTAATATCATTCTGGATATAATGAACCTTTGACCAAATTAACAACATGTAAGTGTAAGAAGTCTTTTTTTGACTTAAGAACCAAATACCGACAAAATGAACATTATTAACTTAACTGATTACATGATGTTCATAACATGGTATAAAAGGAATAATGAACATGAAAAAGATTCATAAGCAAGTAGAGATTAACTCAAGTTTATTATTACGGAGATTAAAGAACGGTCGGGTCAAGTCGGATATGAGGTATGGGACTTCGTCTCAATCTCCTTTCATTGAGGCATATTTTATTTTATACACAACATTCTTTTATACGGTGTATAAACCCCGTTGACTTTTACGTTTATTAAAAAGGAATATTTTTATACGAAGTGTTTACTAAATGACAAAAGGGAATGTTTTTGTCGTACGTATGCGGTGACAACGACTTCTCCGTTGTCGTGACCGTTATTTGAGTTTCGGCTTCCTCTACAAGCCATACCTTTTTTTAAAAATGAAAAATAAATACCATGTTTTACTTTGGTATTGAAAATGGTTTTCATAATGTTTTTATTATATCAATGTGATGTATTGGTATCTCGTGATTGAAATGTGTAAATGTTATGTTTCCTTTATGCATGTTTTATGTGATATGATTATGTTATGGTTCTTGGGCATTATTATGAAGACGGGTGGTTCCGTGATAAACTAAGGGCGGGTGAGCCCGTTATAGCTCTCCAATGCATTGGGTAACGCGAAGGAGTGAAAAGTTAAGGTTTCTCCGAAGATATTTTAGGGAAT
Source organism: Viscum album (assembly GCA_963277665.1). Lineage (NCBI taxonomy): Eukaryota > Viridiplantae > Streptophyta > Magnoliopsida > Santalales > Viscaceae > Viscum > Viscum album. The sequence continues at coordinate 2,051,973,472 of OY728137.1, forward strand.
ATACTTTGATGGGTATTCCAAACGTAACCAAGAGGGTTACTCCCTACGTAAGAATGTTATGAATGCCTCAAGTTACCTTTATGTCTTATGATTTCTATGATTTATTCATGATTTTATGAGGTATGTTAAAGTGCCTATGTTTTATGGGTAAAGTATGATTTCATTCTTATGTATATATGTACTCATGTTTCCTTTCCATGTTTTTTTATAACCTATACTGAGTTTTTATGCTCATCCCAAGTTTTTGAAATGTTTTTCACAGGTCAAGGGAAAGGTACATGATAAGACGATAGAGTCAAGGATGTGTCAAGAAATAATCCATGTTTTATTTTAAATGTGTTTCCATTGATGGGAATGAAGAATACTATCTTTGTGTAACCACTTTGATTATATGTGGAATGTAATGAAAGTTTTATGATCTAATTCTCTAAAACTCTAAACCCGAAAAGATCCTCAATGTGTAATCTTGTAACAACTCAAGATTAAGTAAGGTTTAAGGATGGGGCCTTATAGTTGGTATCAGAGGTCGGTTTAGATAACTTTAGGAGTTAGAATTCTATTAAGTGATTATCCAAAAATATTTTTTTTCTAAATGATATAGCATTTAAAGATTACCATGTTGCTTCATCTAAGATATGATTGTTCAGAATGGTTTTCCGCAGAGGAAACATTGAAGCAGTTCTAGGAAGGCATGCAGAAGGAAATAACCTTCCGAATCAGCATCCAGAAATGGTCGGAATTGGAACTGAACAGTTTGTTGCAGTAATGGCGCAGTTGACTCAGGAAATAAATGGCGGTGGTATCCATGCATGAGATTAGCCAGAACAACCGCAGAGGAACATGTCAGTGGTGGAACATTTCATGAGGCAACATCCACCATCATTCAGAGGATCATCTGACCATGTTCTAGCTGAAAGGTGGATTAAAGAAATGGAGAAGATTTTTCATGTCATGGGGTGTTCAGACAATCAAAAGGTTAGTCTTTCTATTTAACGTTTGGAGGGTGAAGCAGATCAGTGGTGGTCTATGGTTAAAAATATCAGGGACGCCGATGAGATTGATGCTCTTGATTGGGATGAATTCAAAGGTATGTTTCTTGAGAAGTATTTTCCTAAGGCTGTTCGGCTTAGGATGGAAAATCAATTCTGGGAATTGAGGCAAGAGGAAGACTCAGTGGCTGTCTATGAAGAAAGGTTCACTCGATTGTCAAGGTATGCTCCAAATTTTATCCGGGACCTTGATAGTAAAATCAATCGTTTTTACTCAGGATTAAAGCCAAAATATCGAAGGGAATTAGCTTCTCGTGAGTTTAAAAGTTATGAAAAGCTTGTTCGATGTGCTGAGAAGGTGGAAATGGAGTTTGTCGATGACCAAGTTTTCTATAACAACCAGTAGAAGAAGAGACCGAGGTGGCAGGAGAAAGGTGAGAATTCTTCAAAAAAGTCTGATGGTAAGAGAACTAAGTTTCCAGTTTGTGATAAATGTGGCAAAAGGCATGCTGGGGAATGTCTTCTGAATTCTGGGAAGTGCTACCGATGTGGTAAGATGGGACATAAGGCTCGTGATTGCACTGAAAAGGATCAAGATGAAGGTAAGAACAAATTTGATTTGCAGTTAGTTAAATGTTATAAGTGCAATGAGATGGGTCACTATGCAAACGAGTGTCCGACAAGGAGCTTGAGTGATGGGAAGCAGTTAGACTACAAGCAGAAAGGGGTGGTGAAATCCTTTTCAACTACTTCAGTAGATGTCGGGCCATCAAATGAAGTTGTATCAGCTCCAGGGAGCTCAGTTTTTTTCAAAGATTGACCTGAGATCGGGGTACCATCAGCTGAAGGTAAAGGAGGCAGATATTCCGAAGACCGCGTTCCGTACGATATATAGCCATTATGAATTTGTAGTAATGCCTTTTGGGCTAACCAATCCACCTGCTGTATTCATGGACTTAATGAATAGAATTTTCCATGAGTTCTTGGATAAGTTTGTGGTGGTTTTCGTTGATGATATTTTGGTGTTTTCTAAAAGTAAAGAGGAGCATGAAAAAAATTTAAGGGTTATCTTGCAAACCTTAAAAGAAAAGAAACTGTATGGGAAATTCAGCATGTGTGAGTTTTGGTTGCAACAAATTTCTTTCCATGGTCACATTGTTTCTAAAGATGGAATAACTGTTGATCCTGCAAAAACAAAAGTTGTGGAAGAATGGCCAAGACCCACAAATGTAACCGAGATTCGTAGCTTCCTTGGTTTGGCGGGCTATTACCGAAGGTTTGTTAGAAATTTTTCACGGCTATCTAGTCCAATGACTAAGCTAACTCGGAAGGGTGTTAAGTTTATCTGGACAAAAGAATGTGATGATTGTTTTCAGGAATTGAAAAGAAGATTGGTGAATGCTCCAGTTTTGGCACTAACTTCCAGTAATGGTGAGTTTGTTATATACAGTGATGCTTCTTTGAAAGGACTTGGTTGCGTCCTAATGCAGAATGATCAGGTAATTGCTTATGCTTCACGACAGTTGAAAACTCATGAGGTAAGTTACCCTACACATGATTTGGAATTAGCTGCGGTTGTTTTTGCTTTAAAAATTTGGAGGCATCATTTGTATGGAGTAAAGTGTGAAATATATACCGATCACAAAAGATTAAAGTATATATTCACTCAGAAAGAGTTAAACATGAGACAAAGGAGATGGCTAGAATTAATCAAGGATTATGATTGTACAATTCATTACCATCCGGGAAAAGAAAATAAAGTGGCTGATGCTTTGAGTCGAAAAAGTAATGCTTCATTAACAATGTTGCGTTAGGAACGTGATCCTTTTTTTAACGATTTGATGAACTTTGGCATAGAATTTGATGGTGCAGGAATTCCTTCTGTTTTGTTTCAGGTATCAGTGAGATCATCTCTATCAGATAGAATCAAGAAAACACAGAAGCAAGACAGTGAGATGCAGAAAAGGGTAGAGCTGGTTCAGAAAGGTAAGTTGCCTGAATTCAACATTGATAATGATTGTGTTTTGAGATTTGGGAAGAGATTGTGTGTGCCTTGTGATTCACAGTTAAAGAGAGAGTTGTTATGTGAAGCTCATAGTTCTCTGTTTTCAGTTCATCCGGGCGGTACTAAGATGTATAGAGATCTGCGGGAGTATTACTGGTGGGATGGAATGAAAAGAGATATTGCTGATTTTACTGTGAAGTGTTTGACTTGTCAGTAGGTTAAAGCAGAGCGGCAGTTACCGAAAGGGATGCTTCAGCCTTTACCAGTTCCAGAGTGGAAATGGGAGAATATATCCATGGACTTTGTTGTTGGATTACCGAAGACATCTCGAGGTAATAATGTAATCTGGGTTATTGTTGATCGCTTGACCAAATCTGCTCATTTCTTTCCTATACGAGATACATTCTCTCTTGATCAACTTTCCCGTTTGTATCTTAAAGAGATTGTCAGGTTACATGGAGTTCCTCTCTCCATTGTATCGGATCATGATCTCAGGTTTACTTCTAACTTTTTGAAAGGCCTTCAGAAGTCGTTGGGTACTGAATTAAATTTTAGTACAGCTTTTCATCCTCAATCAGATGGGCAGTCAGAATGAACAATTCAGACATTGGAGGATATGGTACGAGATTTTTCTATGGATTATCAGGGAATTTGGGACCAACATCTTTCTTTGGTTGAGTTTTTATATAATAACAGTTTTCATTCCAGTATACAGATGGCACCATTTCAGGAATTATATGGGAAGCGGTGTCGAACTCCAGATTTCTGGGATGAAGTGGGTGAAAGAAAGTTGATGGGACCATAATTGTTAGAAGAGATGACAGAAAAAGTTCAGCTGATTTAGAAACACATGAGAATAGCTCAAAGCAGGCAGAAGAGTTATGCGGATAACCGGAGGAAGGATCTATCTTTCGAGGTAGGTGATCATGTTTTTCTCAAGGTTTCTCCTTGGAAAAGTGTGATGAGATTTGGTAAGAAATGAAATTTGAGTCCAAGGTTTGTTGGACCATACGAAATTCTGGAGAGAGTTGGATCAGTTGCATACCGAGTGGCTTTACCTCCGAGTTTATCTCAGGTACACAATGTTTTTCACATTTCGATGTTGAGAAAATATATGCCAAGTCCATCTAATGTTTTGAGTCCAGAGGTAGTTCAGCTGGAAGAGAACCTATCTTATGAGGAACAACCGGTCCAGATTCTTGACCACAGGGAGCAAGGGTTACGGAATAAGGTGATTCATCAGGTAAAGGTTTTGTGGAAAAACCACATGATTGAAGAGGCAACATGGGAATCTGAAAATGCAATGAGGGATAAGTACCCCCATTTATTCGATAAGTAAATAAATTGTGGGGACGAAATTTTCTAAAGTGGGGAAGGATGTGACATCCCAAGTAAGTAATGAATAATAGATATTTTTATCTATTTCTATTAATGATTAAGATAGTGTTATAGAGGCTTAAAATGAAAATAAATACAATCTTATGCATGGAATACACTAATATTCTTAAAAGATTGTTTTAGTGCCTTTTGATGGAAAACCATTTTTGAATCTATATTTTGACAATATTATAAACTATTTTTGTCAAAATAAACTTATTCTTTATGATTGGGACATCAAAATTTACCATGTGTGAATTTTTGGTATTTTTCTGACAATGTTCATTTTTTAATGAATAGTGAAAAATACTACATTTTACATCAAAACTTCTTTTTAATATAATTTATTTATATGATTATATTATGTTTTGAATTGGTTTTGAAGTGAAATTAGAATATATTTTTACCATTTTATCCAATGGTGGTCATTGGAATCAATTTCACTTTGAAATTAGACTTAAACTGGTGTCAATCTTTTGATACTTATTGTTTTGTAAAAACACGCTTTTTGCTCTGGCAGTGGGAATTAATTATTAAATTAATTAATGTGACTTATATGATTTTAATTTTGTAAAATAGGCTTCATTTTTGAATTCGGAATATCAAATATAGCTTAGGGTGATTTTTTGGTAATTTTCTGAAAAACATCAATTTTTGATGAATAGTGAAACCACTAAGTGGTAATCAAGCAAACTGATTTTTCAGTTAAATGAAATTTTACCACTAATATGTATTGAATTTTAAAAATCCAACATACATGGTTGTCATTAAGAAGTAAAATGTGGTTCAATGAGATTAAAATAATTTTTTTTGTGAATAGTAACTTATTAAGTTTTTAATCGCGATTAGTGGTAATTAGTGTAGTTTAAGGTATAAATAATGCTTTAATAATATTAAATGACCTAGAAACATGTCCCAAACTTATTTTTTGTGTCATGGACGACCAAGACAAGCCATGGGTCAACTTGGGGACCCCATGGAGACATTTTGGTTGGGAAATGACATAAATAACTTTTTATTTAATGTAAAAGTAAAAATGACACAAACATAATATGTTTTATGAAAACAATTCTTAAATGGAGGTATAAAGATCAGATATTTGATTATAAATAGTAATTGGAAAGCTAAAAAGACTTCCTACATCATAGTATTTTTTTTATGATTTTTAGACATTAAATAAATTAAATTATTTATGACATAATAATGATGCAGCGATGACATCATTATTTGACGATTTAAATAAAATGGTATGATAATGTAAAATCTATGAACTACACCTGGCCAAAACCAATTGTATGAGTGTATTTAGAACCCTTATCACCTTATCCACGAATTATATCAATGTGGGACCTTTTAAAACCGAAAAACATTTTCAAATAAAGTAATATTTCTTTACTTTCCAAAAGTGCCCCTCCTCTCCTCTTATAAAAGGCCCCCACCTCTACCTCATTTCACACACTCCTCAAGCCTTTGGCTCGGCCAAACCCTGCCCATTTACTCTTTCCGCATCCCTCTACTCATCCTAGAGGATTCCCTTTGGGCAGAATCCTTTCAAAGGAAGCCTTTAGGCTCAAATCAAAAGTAGTTACACTTTTTAAGGTAATTCATTCTCTCATGTTCATTTGTTTTATTTTGCTTCTCCAACCCCCTAAACTCTTTTTATTTACTTCTTTTGTAACAACACCAGTATCTTCAATATACTAGGATGTTGTTATAATATTTATTCGAGCTACACTCTCACACAACTACATCAAATGGTTAAATAACATACGGTTTCTGTGGATGGCGAAATTCTGCCTCCCGAAACGATGATTGTTCAATACTCATTTAACACCTTCAAAGGTGGCAATTATGATGTCACTATTTTTATATATGATATATAATATGTTTATGTTTTCCTTAAGCTTCTGTTTTTTTCATTTTGGGCATACCTTTATGGTTTCCATTATGGGTAAACACGATATCTTCATTTTAGGAAGTGCGGACTACCGCCCCCTGAAAGTGATTTGATTCGTTAGTACCATATGTGGTATGTGTAAAGTATAAAGTTAATTATATTATATATTTTATTATACTGTAATTATAATATACTCTTATATCATTATGATTCCATTCCAGAAAATATGAAATAGAAATGGAAGTTGTGTTCATGCGTACGTACGGCTTACCGTCTCCATGAACGGTGCATTTCATTTCTTACCTCTAAATGTGATGTAATATTATAAATACATGTATATGATGAATATATATGATATATATTTTATCCAAATCATTAATATCATTCTGGATATAATGAACCTTTGACCAAATTAACAACATGTAAGTGTAAGAAGTCTATTTTTGACTTAAGAACCAAATACCGACAAAATGAACATTATTAACTTAACTGATTACATGATGTTCATAACATGGTATAAAAGGAATAATTAACTTGAAAAAGATTCATAAGCAAGTAGATATTAACTCAAGTTTATTATTCCGGAGATTAAAGAACGGTCGGGTCATGTCGGATACGAGGTATGGGACTTCGTCTCAATCTCCTTTCATTGAGGCATATTTTATTTTATACACAACTTTCTTTTATACGGTGTATAAACCCCTTTGACTTTTATGTTTATTCAAAAGGAATCTTTTTTATATGAAGCATTTAATAAACGACAAAAGGGAATGTTTTTGTCGTACGTATGCAGCGACAACGACTTCTCCGCCGTCGTGACCATTATTTGAGTTTCGGCTTCCTCTACAAGCCATACCTTTTTTTTAAAACGAAAAATAAATACCATGTTTTACTTTGGTATTGAAAATGGTTTTCATAATGTTTTTATTATATCAATGTGATGTATTGATATCTCGTTATTGAAATGTGTAAATGTTATGTTTCCTTTATGCATGTTTTATGTGATATTATTATGTTATGGTTCTTGGGCATTATTATGAAGACGGGTGGTTCCGTGATAAACTAAGGGCGGGTGAGCCCGTTATAGCTCTCCAATGCATTGGGTAACGCGAAGGAGTGAAACGTTAAGGTTTCTCCGAAGAGATTTTAGGGAATATACTTTGATGGGTATTCCAAACGTAACCAAGAGGGTTACTCCCTACGTAAGAATGTTATGAATGCCTCAAGTTACCTTTATGTCTTATGATTTCTATGATTTATTCATGATTTTATGAGGTATGTTAAAGTGCCTATGTTTTATGGGTAAAGTATGATTTCATTATTATGTATATATGTACTCATGTTTCCTTTCCATGTTTTTTTTATAACCTATACTGAGTTTTTATGCTCATCCCAAGTTTTTGAAATGTTTTTCTCAGGTCAAGGGAAAGGTACATGATAAGATGATAGAGTCAAGGATGTGTCAAGAAATAATCCATGTTTTATTTTAAATGTGTTTCAATTGATGGGAATGAAGAATACTATCTTTATGTAACCACTTTGTTTATATGTGGAATGTAATGCAAGTTTTATGATCTAATTCTCTAAAACTCTAAACCCGAAAATATCCTCAATGTGTAATCTTGTAACAACTCAAGATTAAGTAAGGTTTAAGGCTGGGGCCTTATAGTATGTATACTATTTCATAATAAATATCACTTTAAAATAATCATATATAGTCATTATTTACACCATTATACCCATCCAAGTAATGTGGTGGTGGAAAATAGATTACACCACGGCGTGGAGACGGTATTCCGAACGTACGCACGCGCGGTGATATAGTTTTCCGTAGGATGGATAGATGGTGAAATATGGTTATTTCAGACTTATAATAACATATCAGTATATTAGTGATACTGATGTTGTTAATTCATAATGAAACAAATAAATAATAAGAAGTGGAAGAAGAAATAAAGTTGAAAGAATCAGTAACGGACATTACCTCTTCTTTGAAGCGCCTCTTTGAGACCTCCTCTTAGGGAACTAAAATTGGTCATTAAAGAAGCCCAGGACCTCTAGGATGTTTCTAGGGAAGTGAGTAAGTTCAATGGGACTTTTTTGGCCGATGTTGAAGGCTCAAATTGGTGTGAGGGGGAGAGGGAGGAGGTACCCTTTTATAAGGGAAGAGATGGTCACCTTTGGAAATCTTAAAAATACAAATTTATAATAAATAAAAACTCCTTAAAACCTCCAAAAATGACTCATATTAGAATATTAGATGATATAGGGTTGTAATCTCATCAACAAATAAAATTTATACATGTTAGGAAATTATTTTAAACATTATCAACATGATTTATCAATTTAATTTTATTTGTGGTAATAACGTTCTAAATTTGAAATTATAACAAATAATAACTTATTTGTTGTGAATTTTCCATTATTGGATACTTTATAACATTTTAGACCATATAAATTTAATTTTATAATTTTTATATATTTTTGTTATTTTTAAACATTTTTAAAATATGTTATTTTTATAAAATAACAATAGTGTCAATTTTGACACTATTCATTTATTTGAATTTAAATAAAATATATACAAAATATATGATCGAAATAAAAGATTTAATAGATTACTAAAAGGTAATTTGTATCTAGAAAATTAGTGGAGTATATTAAATAGTTGATATAATATTTATTTTATTATTTTTAAAACCATTAATTTGGTTTATCTCTTAATAAAATAATTACTACAACGTTTTTTTATAATTATTAAATATACATATTTTTTGCATAAAAATTAAAAATAAAATCCTATGATGAATATAAATCTATTAAATTTCACAATAATACTTTTACTTAAATTTATCATCTTAAAATCACAATATTTAAATTGTTATATTTATTAAATTATGAAGGTGACAACTTTGGCATCATTTAAAATAAAATAATATAAGTGTCATAATCACTTTTATAAGACTCCAAACGGTTATATATTAAGTAATTGGATGATTATGGTGTAGATATATACTACCAACAAGTTTTCGTCAGGTTTTTGGGTCTTTTAATAGGTATTATTATTTCAATAAAAACAATATTACTGATTTTTCACTTAATAAATAATTTCTGCATCATTAATGTATCACCATTAATGACAATTATATAATCCCTAAAAATTCTAAATAAATTATCATTATTTATAAAATTTTATTAGCTTTCTGTTGACTATTCATGTTCACAGTTTTATGATGTTTATCACTAAATTAAAATTATTATACTTATAAGATTTAAGAGAGTGACATGTTGTCACTTTCTTTGGTTTTAATAATAGTTAAATTATTTTCATGGTCAAAAGTCCATAAAATGAATCTAATCCGACCCTTAGGTGATATGGGTATACTTTTAGCCATCCAATAGAATTTTGGCATGTGTTAGAGTAATTTTATAATATTATATTTACCCTTAATTACCCGATTTACCGTATTTACTATTCATAATTCCCAAAAATAAAAAGTAGCCTATTAACATAATTTGGACACACTAATTACAAATATGGAATCAATTTATTAAAATTAAATACACAGAAGTTGCAGAAATTAAATTAAAATTAATCTCGTTGTCGAATGAAAACGGGTTTTTGTTTAAAACATTACAAAAGATTGAATTGATTTAACCTACGAATTCAATGTAAAATCAATGCTAATTACATACATTATATTAAATGGTAAAAATATATTCTATTTATACTTTAAAACCATTCAATATTATAATTTAACCATATAAATTATTTCGATGAACAAAGTTGTTTTTAATTAAAATATAGCATGTTTTTACTATTCATTAAAATATGAATGTTATTAGAAAAATATCAAAACATTATCCAGTGTAAATTTTTATATCCATATTAAAAAGAAAAATTTTATTTTTTGAAATTGAACTTATAAACCTGACAAAAACTAGATTTAAAGTGGGTGCACCATCAAAAGGCGGCAAAACTGCATTTTTTAAAAATACATATTTTACCAGAAAAAATTATTTTGTTCTTATACCATGTTCTAGAAAATGTGTAAGATTAATAATAATGTTATAAAATTCAAAAATTAGTTAATACTATTCATAATGGCTAGTTCATAATAATATTATAATAATATATCATTGTTTAGTAAAACCCAATATTGCGTACAACACACACTATCGAGGAAGGTCGCGATTGCGTGTAATGCAAGCCAAGTTAGGGTTGCGTGTTGTGCTAGACTATTTTGTTGTTTCATATAACATAATCCAACCATTTTTCTTTTATAAATTGAATATATATATATATATATATACACTCAATGTTGTGTAGAATGACTACTATTAAATGAACATGAAATTGTGTGTAACACAATCTAAGAATAGTGTTATGTATAATGCAAGCTAATGCGGTGTTGCGTATAGCACAAGATAATCTTGTTGTAGCATACAACACAAGACATCAATCAAATTGAAAGAATATTTTTCATAAAATCTTGGGGTGTTACAGATCAGGCCATGATGTTATAAATTTCAAACAAGGATTTATTTTTTTCTTTAATATTTATAAAATATAAAAAAGATACTAGGAATTCCTTGGATCAGGAATATGATCCCTTATTTGGTATAGCTAATCAACGTTTTTGGTGAATATTATATTTACTAATGTAATATTTTTTTATACTTTTTTCTTATTAAAATTTATATCATTTTACCATTTTTTATTGACATGCTATGTGATGGTAATTAATATATGTATTAATTAAAATTGTGTTTTATCAATGGATAAATGAGATGAAGTCAAGGATCATTGTCACATTCATTGTTACAGGAATCTAGAATTACCATGTCATTCATTTTCTATGCCATATAGGTGAATTTTACTAGTTGCATTGCATGTGTTTCCTATTATTATTACGCGAGCTATGGTGGTTATATTTTCATGTGTTACTTACATATTACATCGGCTTGTAGGATATTCTCTTAAGATGTGATTGAGTGATTTCTAGTTCAATTCATGAGGTGTATAGTTTATTAAGGGATCGAATGGGTAATATACTTATTCAATTCATTCTATATAACATGTTAAATTCAGAGACAAGATATATATGAGGTTAAATAAAAATCTCAACGGTGTCTATTTTAGTGATATGGTGTATATGTCATTATTAACTAGAAATGATTACCTTTTTTAGTTGTACCTTGACACATGTATATAATAAAATGAAAATGTAAATTGTATAAAATGGATTGCCAAATAATGGGATTCCGGTGAACAAAGTGGGAAAATGTAGTAGACACTTCAACTAATGGAACTCTTATAAATTAATCTATATCACTTACCAGTACCCTATCCTACTAAGTAGAATTTTGGATTAGAAAATTGGGTAGTGATCCCTTATCATTTTATCTCTAGTTATTCAATCTATCCAAAAAATAATTACATTATACATGTTCTTGGAAGTTGTAGATATATGGGACTAAGGCATGCTCATTTCATGGACTACTATCATGGCCATGAAAAACCTCTAGATATGGTGTATCATGATCCTATGGTCTTGTTTGGAGGTTTTCCAGATAAGGAATCAACTGTTGTACTAAAACAAGGCACTAAATATCAATATCGAGACTATTTTCTATGTTTAATGTAGTCCATATATGAGGCTACCCAACAATAAAATACAATGGATGACCTACAACATGATTTCTAGGATCATCATCCACCCATATTCTTGGGTGATGGTGTTCCACATGTTATTGACTCTTGGTTGGAGGCTGCTCTTTCTATCATCAAACATATTGTGATGGCTCCAGAGAGGAGGGCCAAAATTTCAACCTATATTCATCATGATTCACCAATAGTCGGTTGGATTTCATTACTCAGGATGTTCTTCCTCATGGAATGGTTTAAGAGTAATTCTATAATTTCATAAATTATCACTTATTTCCTCTAACACTTAGATTTGAATGAACCAGAGAGTTATTACACCTAGAACATGGTGTTATGTCAGTGATGAAGTGTTGTGAATGTAGCCATATGGGGAATCATCAAAGATAATATTTGAAATTTCATTATATTTCTAGTGGAATAGGCTCCACAGTAGATCCACTATCATGGGAATGTTCTTTTATGATACGTTAGAAGGTAATTATATTTTTATTAGTGGGGCATGGTTAGGATCAGGCTATTACTGTGGTAGACTGACTTATAATTACCAGCGCTTATAGAGAGGAGCTTCTCAGTGTATTTCATCTATAGCACATGACCATGGATCAGTTAATTTCCATACTTCATGGATGATACCCAAGGATTATAGTGATATACAATCAATAGTATGTGGTACTATTCTAGTAGACTCCATTGTTTTAGTTATTCAATTCAAGAATGGTTCTTCAAACTCCATATATCTCTATTGACAACGTAATGTATTAGCTTGGGAAATCAATATAATTATGTGGTTGATGACCTTGGTAAAAAAAAATTGAGTACGGTGAAAGGTACTAATCCAATGTAGGGGTTTTCCACATATAACGGGAAATAATAGCTTTTTATAGGGACTCTTCATCATTTAGATTCTGGGTCTTTTATTATTCTTGGAAGGTAGTGGTTGGTTTCCAATCAGACCATCATGAATTTATTTTGATGTAGGGTGGTGTTTACATCACTATAAGCTAGAGTTTATCAACATAAGTGTTATTGAAATTTCTAGGACGTGGGGGATGGACTAGAGCATCATGGTCTAGGAGGAGTGATATAAATGATTGCTAGTGTTTTCATGGTGGATCAAGGCGTACACCTAACCTATTTTCCACCCTATATTGATCATTTCCAGAACGACTTTCATAATGAATATTCTAGATTACCTCATGAGAGATAGTTTTAGTTTATAACAGATATTTTCCTAGGATCATGTCTTTTTTCAATTCCTCCATATAGGACATCACCTATTGCATTCGTGGAGATCATAAAATAGTTGGAGGACGTGGAGTCTAAAGGATTAATCTGACCCAATACTTCTTCTTAGGGTTAACATATTCTTTTCCTAATAAAGGAGGATGTGTCCTTTAGGATATGATTATATTACCGACTATTGAAATAGATTAAATTTGTGAATGAGCATCCACATCTTGAATATTTGATCTCTTTTACTAGCTTGGTGGATCTATGGTTTACTCAAAGGTATACCTAAAATATGGATATCATAAAGTTAGAGATAGATATTTAGACATACATAATTCAATATTTAAAAAAATTAATGTATTTTATGAGTTTCTCATTATACTATTCGGTATTACAAACACAAATGATGTTTTCATGGATTTGATGAATTGAGTTTTCTTTTTCTATCAAGAATTGTTTTTCATGGTCTTTTTGGATAATATCTTAATGTATTCTCATAATTGTGAAGACCATTCGATACACCTTGACATATTTTTTAGTACACTTGGATAAAATCCAAAATATTATAAACATGATATGTTCCACTTATAGATTAAAAGATTAACATATTTGGTCATATTATTTAAGAATTTTGAGTATTTTTGACCCATAGAAGTAGAGTGATGTGGTTTCTTTGGAGTTTCCTTAGAACTTTTCCAATATATTGAGTTTCTTGGGGCTAGTTGTATATTACAAACATTGGATACATGACCACTCAAAACATAATAGACCTCTTACTGGTCTGAAAAATAATGGTGAAAGGATTATGTGGTAATAAGTGTGTGAGGGTTCCTTACTTATAATGAAAGAAATGATTGTTTCAAAAACTATTAATGTTCTTCTAGATCCTAGAAAAGGTTATAAAATGTTCTTTTATTCATTTGAAATAAATCTGTGAGTAGTTCTAAGGTGTTTGGATAGAGTTGTTTCATTATTTTCATGAATGTTGAGGCCACCTGGATTTGAATTACCCATCCCATGACCTCTAACTGAAAGCATCCTTCATTCCTTACAGTGATGGATACAATATCCCATGGGTGAGAGATTTATGTTGTATATGGACCATAAGAGACTCAAATATATATTTATAAATATTGAAATAAATTTCAGACACAAATATGGGTCATATATCATTAGTTTTTCATGCATTCCTATACATATGGAAATGGATATGTGGTAGTAGATGTACTGATTCATAAAACTCATGCACATTCCATATTAGATGCTAGTGATGAATGGAAATTGATGGACCTATTTTTAAAGAGATCATTGGAGTTTCATGAGAGTCTCAATCAATCCTCTCTTATATCCTTGACATTTACCTATTCCATCATTAGTAAGGTAAATATAAGGTCATTCTCAGATCCTGAAGGATTAGTTATCCAAGAGAGTATATTTATGAGGACCCACCACTATATTGGTATGATGACTACGATCACATCCTATATATTTAAGGGTGTTTTTGTGTTACTATACATATGAGAGACGAATTGATGCAAGATTTTAATGCATCAATGTGGGATGTAATAAAAGAATCTCCATAATTTATTCTGATATAACTTTCTAGTATTGGATAACTAGGATGAAATATTAGATTACATGTTTTATCACTAGGTGTACCACCTATTAGTTGGTGAAATAAGAACACGGGTGAGTTGAATAATTTTAACACCCATAAGTATTCCCAAAATAAAAATTGTACGATGATTGGATGGATATTTTAGTCATATAAAGACATAAATTAGAAGTTGTGTAATTTTTTGGTATATCATGGATTGATGGACTAAGGAATCACACTACATTCTTTAGTAAGAGAAATTATTACTTGATGAGCTGGGAATATTGCATGTCAGTTATATGATATGGCTAAATGAGGTCCCTTTTAATTTCATTTCAGATTGGGTCACACATTTCAAATATATTTTTTATAAGGGGTTACATAAGGCTATGGGTACAAAGGTAATTTAAATCACCACTTTTCAACCCTTTGACTGATAGATACATGGAATAGAAATTACATGTCATAGAGAACATTCTTTGAGAATGGGTCTTTGATTTTGGTAGTCTATTGGAGAAGAATATAGTGATCATTGAGTTAGCCAATAATAATAGCTTCTTAGTGATGATTATAAGGCATCCCAATGAGGGCTTGTGTGGTAGTTAGTGCTTCTCACATCAGTGCAATTCAGATGAAATTGTGGAAGTACTACTAGGTCCAAGTCTCATGGAAGAGATATCCAAGTAGATTCAACTTCTCTTGAAGTGGATGTCGACTTCCCAGTCTACAAATATATATTATTCCGACCTACACTGATGAAACTCATCGTTGGAAGTTGGGGGTCATTTATTTCTATGGATATCTCCTAGAATAGGTCATAGATGGATATATATGCAATGATAGATGTCGTCATGATTTTTCAAGTCGTTTGAGATTTTGGATAGTGATAGGCCAGTAGCATATCAATTTCAACTATTATAGTGGTACCATTCAATGAAAAACTTATTTCATGTTTAATTGCTTAACCATCATCATGCAGACCCATCTCATAACTTTGACCTCACAATGGTCGAATTAGATGACAATTCTTCATTTGTGTATTATCTCATACGCCTCAATGACCAGATCATCAAAGATCATCAGGGATGGTATAAAAATTTAGTATGTATTATATAGAATCACATCCATATATAGAACAATACATGAGAGTTAGAGGTTGTAGGATGTTCGTAGGGTTTATAATAGTTCTCATACAGTGTTTCACTACCCTTTGATGGTGAACTCGAGGTTGAGTTCCTTTGAGGGGGATGACTTTAAGAATATGGATTTTCAATCACATGTGGATCCAATAATTTTTCATCTATATTTTCATATTGGACCTAATATAGATTTCCATTGTTGTTTGAATTGTTCTTGGGTTGCTTGGGGACTGTTCATATCTCTAAACCCTAGTCGGTGGAGAAGATGACTGGTTTATATAGTTAGTAGAAACCATGCAGGCCAACTCGTATGGTTACTTCTAACTATGTGGGGATAGATTGAAGTCCAATTAGGGATCATAGTTTTTCCATGAAATGCACCCTAGGACATAATACCATGTGAGTATCTCAAAAAATGTATTAGTGGTGACTTCTAGGGTTACAACACAGTTTCACTAATCTTGTTCCCTAATAGTATGGGGTCCCTCTATGGATATTGATATACAACCAAATCTAGGATGGTTTCCCGAAACCATGTGGCCAACTTGTGCACCCCATTTTTTATATGGAAAAAATACCAAAATTACATTAAAAATATAGTATCTCACCCTCTCATTATTTCTCCAATATTATGTGATTTAAGCTCACCATTCTCAAAATGGATCTCTCATGTTACCTCTTCCATTATATTTTATATTGTTTATTCATATGGTGTCCTATTGATGCTCTGTTTATCTAATTAGATTATTCATTATAATCCCTTTAATCCATTATCTTGTATTTTTCTTTATCCCAATAACACTATTTAGATAGGGGATCTTATAGACTATTTTCATTGTTTTGATATGTTCGTTCATTTTTTTCCAATCTAGGACAAACTAAAGGATGATACTAGATGAGAAGAGTTGTATGAGATTAAAGTAGGATGTTTATAAATCATTCCTTCAAGTCTTCCATTTTTTAAACTTATGTTTTTATGAACATTATGATTTCATTGGGAATTTCCTACTATTCCATTATTATAATAATTGTGATCGTACTCTAGAGCCCCTTCTATATATTTTCATCATCTTTTGATGTTGTTTCATAAATTTCAACCACCCCAAGTTTGGTGTTTTTCATATGTTAATTCTTTAGTGTTTTTTAGGATCATATGAACTACTATTTTGGTTTTCCAAACTATGACACACTAAAAGAAAAATGATAAAATAAATGAATGATGTGTAAATAGATAACACATGTGTAACATCACATGACCCTTATAATGAGTGTTCTATAATTAATAAAATAATCACAATTCTAAATGGAATGTATAATATATATATATCGCTTGGCCTAATATAATGTAATTAAAAATCATGGTTGCATGTCCATAGCACATCATTCCATTCTTAATGGATGGGAAATGAGTTAAAATTGTTAATTATTTTTTAATTTAGGTACTCAATGGTTGCATGTCCTTACTAGACTTTACAAATAGTATAGAAGATAACATAATGAACCTATTAAATTATAAAATGGAATTATTACTTCATGGAATTACATAAATACTGAATTCCATATATGGTGTCTATTTTATATGGATGTTTTCGTCATTATAGAAGGGTTTAAACATGAGATATTCCATGGATTCCTGAGATATTTCCTTAAAAAAAGGAATCCATCATGATTCATGTAGTTTGTTTCAATGTGAGATTCCCACATTGGAACATGGTACTTGTCTACATGAAGATTACTGACATGACTCCATCATACGCTTTCACTATCATCCGAATATGACGATGCCTTGGATGCATTCCTCCAATCCAGCATGATGTTTTTAGACATGTGGCAACATGGGTTCACCACATTGAGCATATTCATTCTTACAAGTCTTACCTTGGATGAGATCCATGGAATTTATTATAATATATAATAGTGGAATTCCATCGGTTAAACCCTTTGATTACACTCAAAAAATTTATATACAGTATGCAGGTTATTACTGAGTTTCCTTGAAACATGAGTTCAATGATGACTTGGTTTTTTTCATGGGTCATCATCATTATAATAATAATTTTAGGATTACTTATTATAGATATGGTACATTATTATTATCTTGAACATTATATAATGCTTATTTGGTTTTAACATACATCATTTATTAATCTAACATGAATTCAAATTAATTTATAATTAATTAAATAATTTAATGTTCAGAGGAAGGCCAGATGAGGTTGAACTAGGTATTGAGATAGTAAAATTACAATAATACTTTCCATTAATATATTTACCTTTCTTCTATTCATGCTATATTCATATATATGATGGTATATACACCATTGGTGGTGTCCTAATAAGATTTTGTCACTCCCTATCTGGGAACCCGATGGTACCCAATAATATATTATTTATGTAGTTGTTGACAAGGGTAAGTGTCCCACTTTGGACACCAGATCAGAATTTAATAACTAAGATGGATATTGGTATTAGATGATTGAGCTAGGGTACATAATGGTAGATTGTTTTAATCTTTTTCTTTTGATTCTTTGTATAGCATGCATTGCCTGCTGCCATGTATACCTGTATTCTTGTTTTGTAGAGACATGACATACATTATCATTATCTTTTTTTTATCAATTTTATTGGGTTGCTTATTTTTTAAGTCTACTTCTTCTATTATTGGTTTATGTTCATTTAATTATATTTTCTATTTCATATATATCATTTTTTTACATATGATTTATTTATTTACATATTATTAATTATTTGTTGTGCCCGACTATAATTATGATAGTATATTTTCAACATGAATGCACCATTTGTCCTCACAATCAGTTTTAATCCCTTGTCATATGGGGAGGAATACTGAAAGCTAGGTTTCTAACTATCTTTAGAGAACCATTGAGTGGAAATCGGGGTGGGACATCTCATTATCAACATAATTTTTATCTTTTAAAACACACCTAATTTTTTATGTCGTATAAAAAGTTCTAGAACTACTATGTCTCAGGAGAACAGAATATGCATATAGGGGTTATAACATTCACCACTCATTAAATACTATGTCCAATGCATTCATCATTTCAAAGGGGTGAAACATAATCAATGCAAAATTTCATATTGAAAAACTAGCATATGAAATATTAATATTATCGATTATTAATAATTATAACATAATAATAATTCATAAAAATTAATATTTCAATCATATCAAAAAACTAAATACCAAAAAAATAAAATATTCATTGAATAATGAAGATATATAATAAAATACTTTAAAATGATCATGGTGGAATGTATTGAAGAATGTACTATTATCATTTTCTATCCATATATAAAAAATAAAAAAATATGAAAAATATTTGTTAATTTTTTTCATGTTATGTAATATATAAAAATTTAATTTACGATTCATATCATTGATTGGTAATGAAACCATGAAATTTCATTCATAAAGGGTATGTAAAAACATAGATTCTTTCACATTTTTAGTAAAAAGTAATAATATAAATAGTTTTAGAGATTAAAAGAATATTCATTTGATATTTTTTATAGAATTATAACATGTGTAATAATTTATTTAAGATAGAGATACTTTAATAGTAAAAAAATTCTTCATATCAATATAATGATAATATGGTCCTAGAATAATAATATTTCTAACCGATTTGAAAAGTAATTATATATTCCATAAGAAAATATATACTATATATTGAGTAGATAAAATAGGAAAATGAATAGGATACAGATATAGTTGATAAAAAAATTATAATATAATATATTAGGTTTATGGTATTATTATTCTCTAATGCAACCAATATAACCTTGAAATAAATATATTCATGTATAATTAATTGTGAAATAGACCCTTTCCTCAGGTCTAACATGCTTAGTATGTAATTTTATCCTCGTGTATAATAATTTTAAATTTATCATAATTTTACAAAAACCAATATAGAAACTTATAATATCCTTTATGATCCACATATTGTATTTCAATTCCTAGTTATTAATCATTTTATAAATAGAAAATTCTTAGTCTTATTTGTTTCATTTTTATTGTATGTTTTGGAAATAATGTTTCAATACCAACAATTTATTATTATAATATAATCTATTGACTGTTCATAGTGATATAAATATCATATATTTTAAAAATAATTAAAAAATGAATTATATTTGAATTTTAGATTTATAAAATTATATTACAACATTTGTGGTGACGAATGTTCTATGTAAACAAGAAGGATGATTTCACATTTTGATGGATGGAATAAAAAACTTTAAAAAAATTAAAACATATAAAATTATTATTATATCACAAATTTTCAACCCAGTTATGTTAAAATATTAACATCATATTCGATTTCATGTATGACATACAACACCAATATTAGAAGAAAATATAACTCCCCGTGAAATTGTGATATGTTAAATAATTTGTAGGAAAATTTAATATATTAAAATATTTAATTCCTTGATATATATAGTTTAAAATTCATTACAAAAATCACATATTTTATCATTCATTACATGCAACACTTAGTTTGTGTTGTGTGAAATGAAACTTTAATTTTTTTTATTACACACAATTCCAAGTTGCAATAGTATGATACATATTATCAAAATATTATTTTCTAATATGATATTTTTTTCATAACCATTTAAATTTTGTGATATTTATAGTAATAAAAAAATTATAGAAATTATGGTTAATTTTATTATTATAAATATGCATGGATCATTTAAAAAAAAGAATTATTTTCTGAAATAACTTATTTTTTCTAAAGGTCGGTTTGGTCATTCTTTCCGCACATAATTTAACATTATTTATATACATGAAGATATTTTATTTTATGACATAAACATATGTTTTAAATTATTTTGTAATTTTTTTAGTTTGGTGATTTTTTTGGGATTTTTATGGGATGATTCATTTTTTGGATGAAAAGTAAAAAATAATAAATTTTACTAGGAAACATATTTGTTTTCAAAGTATTTATATTGTTAAATTATATATATAAATTGTTTTAAAGTAAAATTAGATTAATTTAATTTATTTATATCTAATTTATGTGATTTCAATATCTTTTATACTGAAATTTTTCATAAACCATTTATAGACCATTGAACAATTTCACTTTAAAACCTGATTCCTCACCGTGTCTGCGTGATTAAATTTAAAATTAATATTTAAATTTTTGATAATTGAATTTAGAAAAATTGATATTAGTTTTTTAACTAAAATAATTTATTATTTATAACATTCTGAACATAATGTTTTTATGGAAACAAATTTTGAAAATGAGAAAAATCAATTAACGTGGTTAAGGTATAAGTTGATTTACAACGATTTTATCTAAGTGGATAAGGGTTATAAATTACCTAGAAACTTGTACAAAAAAAAATTACTAGGAATATTTGGATATAATGGATTCTATATTTTTAATGGCCGTTTTTTTAATATTTTTTCATCATAAAATAATCATTATGTTTGAATAATTTTTAAAAATTATAAGTGCTCCACTCACCACACTAATAAAAGGACACTCTCTCTCCTCTGTCATTCACACCGTAAATTCTTAGAACCTCATCAGATAACTGACCAAATAACAACCTCACTCACATAATATAATAATATATTCATTATTTTTTATTAAATATTTCATATAGTGGATTTTTTGAAAAGAAATGGATGATACCCAAAAAAGAGTTAATGTTCTCCTATGACGGTTTTTTATTTTATTTATTCCTCCCCATCCTTCAATTGTTATTAAAACACATTGATATAACAACATCAGTATATTTTGTATAATAATATGATTTAATATTTTCTTCTTTACCTTCAACCACCTCCACATCTATCAAATGGGTTCTGAAATAGTGATTCACATGTACGGTGGACTTCGGCCTGACGAACTGATGTCATTAGTTGTTCCATTTTTACTTCTCATGATTTCATGTGATGATTTATCTAAAGTATATATATTTATATTATAATTTAGATATAATTATACTTACGGGTAGTCATATATTATAAACCTTTTTATGTTCCATTTTGTAGGGGATAAGATAACGCCACTCATGTTCATGATCACCTACAGGCATGTTAAGCGTTGTGATTCATCTTTCCTAACTATTTACATGGAAAGAGATAGTTATAATTTTAAGAATTATATGTTATATAAGTGATATATATATAATTTTCTTGATATATTTATCATTAATTAAATATTATATATAATTTTATTTATTTCACATTCACTCAAATGAAGATGCTAATATTGGTTGTGTAGTTCGGGACTACCGCATTCATGAATTGATGTGACTATCATTTCATTACCACATCACATGGATGTTATATATAATTATATAAAATGTTTCTTGTTATATTATTATCATTATATAAATATAAATAATTATATATCACCTATACATAATGACTAGTTAATAATAGAAATGTTACTCATGCGTTTATTTGGTTTATAGTCTCCATGATCGTAAAATACTTCATTTATCCCAACAACTATTTCGAGAATAATTTTGAAATTATAAATTATGTGTAAATATAATAATTATTTAATTATTATTATTTTATAGAAGATGTAGCATTATAATATGAAAACTAACCAAAACATTCATTATAATGGACTAATGAAAAAACAAGGAAATTAACACAATAAATAATGAAAATAATGAAAGACAACAAAAATTAATAATAAGATATTATAAATGGATCATATATGATATTATAAATATTAATATAGTTCTCTTATAAGGTAAATACATGCTTAAATGAACTATATGAGGGATTAATGAATGATCTACCAAAAGGAAGTCTGAGGTAATGGTTTTCATCTGAATTTACATTCTGTAGAGATATATTTATTATTATACACAAATTCACATTTATATAGTGTTATACATCCCCAATGATATGTAATTTAATTATACAATCAAACAAAAGGGTTTTTTATTTTTTTATTTTTAATCAATTAATCCAAGGATATTTGACAGCAAAATTATCATGTGGTAAAATTTATTGTATCCTTTCACTTTCTTTCGAGATTGTTAAAATTATCCAAAATAAATTTATTTCTTTTGATAAATTTTCATTAGTAATTACATTTAAATTAAATATACATAATCTTGTATAATGTACATGATTAATTCCTAAGCTGAATACCATTTTATATAGATCAATTACTTTTACATTTTCTGATTAATAAGGGAAATATAGATTTGTCTGTATCCTTTACTCATTAAGGATATCTGGTGATACATAATATTTTTCATTAATTAAATCTATTATTGAATATATTATGATATTTTTTGACGAGCATAAATGTGTGGGGACCATTAATATATATCCCCTCGATGCATATCTATGTCTCATGTGGAAAAATAGAGAACCAAATTAAATAGGTTCCTACCTTTTGTTTTAATCCATCAAGTGAATGGTTCTGATGGTAATAGTATCATTTACCTAAGACAAGACATCTCAAAATTTATTATTTCCATAATTCATAATTTAGTTATAATTATTATCCATGGACGTTTATCCATGATTTAGTCTATGTATGCATCAGATTATCATTTCATTGATTAAATGGAATGTGTTTTCAATTATTTACTTCACCATATCGATTCAGGCATTTGTTACCACGATATTGTGTTCATTTAAATTGAATGTGGGTTTTGTTATTTTAAATTCCTTGAATTTTATTCTTAATGATTCATAATATAATTCATTGTATTTAACCATAAGAATAATTTGACGTTACCCATATTTTTATTTATTTCCTAGGATATGATGAAGTGATCATCGAATGTTTATCAAGGATACATGTCATTTAATTATGCTATGTCTTATATCTTTTATTATTTTACTAATGTAAAATGGGTATCACGTATGTATGTGGTTCTCTAAAACTACTAAACTGATCAATCATTTTGGATTTTAAAATTTTTGTATATGATAATGTAATGAAAAAAATGACTCTGAGATACTACGGTTGGGCTTGTTATAGATGGTATTAGATAAAGTTATGGGAAAACCATAGAAACATGATTTAGGAAAATATAGATTAGGGAACCTAACCCTATGATAGACATTGATGATATGTATAGAGTAACATAGTAATGTTTTTTAAGGGAGTTATTATTTGGTTTTTCCAGTAATACATCATTTTATATATATTACAAGTTTTCATGGTTCTAGAATAGATGAATGTTGGGTTGATAACTTTGAAAAAAATTCATTGGGCCTAACCTTATTAACACATTTAGCATGAAAAAATGACTTAATATACACATAGTTTGACACAACATTAGGATGCGGTTATTTTAATTCTCATTTTCTTTACAAACCATTATGATGGATTTTAAAATAATGATATCCCCTTTGAAAAAATGTTTATAATTCTGAGATTAAAAATCCATAAATTATAATTTTTTCTATGTGTTAAATCATATTTGGAATTATACATCAATATTTTTTGTTACTAATTTTATGAGGAAATATAGTATATTACGCTTTTTAGAAGTGAAACCTAGAAGGAAGAAGGACATCAATACTCATGAATAAAAAATATATATTTCATACCAAGGAAGAAAATATAGCTATTGTCAAAACTGATCAAATTATTGTTATATTAGATAATCATAATCATGTTATGACAAATAAAATTTCATAGATGTAAAAACCTCTTCAAAAATGAGATTATCATATGTTGGATCACTTTATCCAACTTAGTCTTCCATTATTTAGTGGCACTACTAATACAAAGGTAGCCAAAGAATTGATTAAATGTCAGGAGAATATATTTATGGTATTATGATGTAGTTAAAATTAAAGTGTTAAAGTTGTATTATATTTTATGAAAGGTTATGTTGATCAATTGAAGTCATTGATCCAAAAAACAATGTTTTAACATGAAATAGAACTCATTTAATGGAAATTCATTAAGTATACACGGTTCAACAATAAAATCACTCATAATAAATAATCTGATTAATGGAATGTTAATTATATTATAAAAAGAGGACGAACATTGAATCATGGATTATGATGTTAAAAACACCCTGATTCCTTGAAATATTATAGATTAAATATGATATACAGATTGTCATATTGACCATTTTACTAATGAGATTAAACAATGTATTCAATTGGAGATGGTCTATCAACAATTTTAATTTTATTATGAAATAATATTTTTTTCTCTCAAGTTAGAGAGAGTTATAAATTCCTTATGTATTGAATTATAATAAAAAAAATAGAGGAAAGATGAGAAAAAACAAATATTGGTATGAAGGGAATGAAAGATTTTCTCACATATGGTAACTTTTTAAGGGAACATCCTTGTACTAGAGTACAGGTAATGGAATTTTACAACTAGTTTGGAGAGTAAGGACATCATGACCTTGATTGTATGGAAAAAAATATATTTCCAATGTTTAATTGTTCCAATATAAAGAGACGAGGCACAATGAAAATGACTTCCCTATGCATCAACGGATTATTCCTTAGAGGACACTAAGATACCAAGGTCTAGCATTTACTATTGACATAATTGAAGAGTAATTAATAATATTATTTTTTATTTGGATGAAAATATATTCTATAAAGGTATTTTATTGATGATATTATCATTATAAAAATTATAAAATGAGAAATATTACACTACGACACCTTTTTAAGCACTTGATCGCCTAGGATGAATGGTATCAATGAACAAGAAAAATGATTTCGTAGAATGTTTAACACATTTTAATACAAATAATTTACTAGAAGATAAATTTTAATATTTTATTAATATTGATATAAATATGACGTGATAAAGATATAATCTTAATGGATATAGTAAAATGGATAGCACTGAAATGCCTTGTAAATAATTAAAATGTTGGTGAAAAAGACCATTGTATTACCCTTTGTGGAGATTAAATATTTTTTGGATTTAACGAACTTATTCAATAATAAATGTTTTATTTAAGGAATAGCAAGTAATGGTTGATTTTTATATGGTTTTAGGGAAATTTTGGTTATTGATTTATTGTAAGATAACACCAGATTAAGATATTAAAGCTATTGGAATGTGGAGATTAAGAGATATTCTATGTTGTATAGTGGATTATGTTTAAGTGACATTGTTTATAAATTATCTGATCTTAATATTTTTAATGTTTCATAAGGGTTACTATTTATGAAATCGTTTTTGTTGACATTTGGTTGAGGTTTTAATGATTAATTTATTAATTATCCATATAGAGATTTTGGTATATTGTATTACATATGATATCAATTTTATAATAATAATAATAATATATTAAAATATTTTTTTTATGAATCAATTATTTATATTATACAATGATAAAATTTAATTTTAGTGCTTCACATCTAAAAAATATTATTTTTGGATATTATGTTTTTATAGTTAAATATGAATTGGAAATTAAATAAAGAACAACCAAATTATTATATTATGAATATAAAATAATGTAATTATAATTTCATATATTATTAAATAGTTAATTGTTCTCTCAATATTACAAATGGACCCCAAATTTCTTTCCCTATTATCATCTTTTTTATAATATAAATTCTTTTTTTCACACCTCCTATTAATAGAATTTTGGTTATTAACATCCTCCTGACCATTTTCTCTATCATTTTCTATCCTTAATTTCGTGTTAGTATTTTATTTTATGTCCATTTTTCACTTCCCACATAATAGTTTTTTCAAAATTATTATGTTCTTTTTTGTATCACTGTTGTACTTCCCTTTAACTCTTACTAATAATATGTTTTGTTAACACTTTTTATGATATTGGTTTTCAATAATTGTATTTTCAAATACCAATCCCTTTAATAATAAGATAAATATTTTATTGCGAGTACCCTGTTTATTTATGGTGGGAATAATGTACCCCCCCCCTTTATTTTAAAATATAAACATCATATTTGATAGCATGTATGACACCAAACACCAAACATAGAAGAAAATATATCACCTTAATAATTTAACATATATTTATTTTTTAACATAAATTCAATCTATAAAATATAATTTATTACATATAACCCCAACATTACTAACCACTACATGATACACTGTGTTTACCTTGCATTACAAGAAACACAGATTTTATCTTCCATTACTTGTAGCCAAAGGTTTAGATTTCTCTACTTTTGATATCATGTTTAAGATTAATGTAACATATAATTAAAATATTTTTACTTAATGTGGTTGTTATCACATTACTATTGGAATAAGTGGGTATGAATAGTTATGAATAAAATTTTGAGATTATGGGTAACTATATACTATAAATAATATATGAATTATTTAAAAAATATATTTTTTGAAAAACTATATTTTTTCTACACGATGGGTTAATCATGAATAATTCAAATAACCTTAATTTATTTTTTAGAAATCAACTAATTATTATTTGAAAAAGAAACAATTTGTATTAAAATTGGAATGTCAAAATGATCTGAAGGTGAATTTTTGGATTTTTTTTAAATGTTTCATTTTTCTTTGAATACTAAAAAATATTTAATTTTAATTAAAAAACCCTTTAGTTTATGTAATTTATAATGCTAAATTATTTTTTGAATAATTATTTAATTTAAAATTATATTAATTTTTTATCGATTAATTCAATTAAGGTCATTGTAACAATTTTAATTTTTAATTTTAATATGAAAACCTTGTAAAAATCTGAACAGTTTTTCATTATTAACCAACATTCTTATCACTATAGTAGGAGTAATTTTAAATTAACATTATATACTTTTAATAACCAAAATATATAAAATATTATAATGTAAATCTAATTTTTCAACCAAAATAATATGGAAAATAATTAAAATTAATTACTATAGTTGTGAAAAAAAACAAAATTAACATCCATTAATCTAAGACGGTAATTATTAAAAATGTACTACCAACTTTTTAAACACTCTTCGTATTTCATTATTTTGACCTCATCACATATAAGTTCATGAATGACCCATTTTTATGGTTTTGTCTTGATAAAAACGAGGGTATGTTTGAGTCTTACCAAAAAATTACAATATTTCTAATAACATCACATATAAAAGTCTATGACATATCCTATATTTTTTACACCTTAAAATCATAGTAGGTCAGCCAATACCAACCAAAATCACATCCTAACTCCCCTAATGTCATTATAGAAGCATAATATTGGTAAAAAGTCTAATCTCGGAAGGAATTTTAAATTTTCTAAGGAGGATACCACCTAAGAGGTTACATTCTTCGATACGTATTTTTATAATATTTCGTCATCCACTCCTTAATATCATATTAAAAATGATTACATAATAACCACAGTATTTCCAATATACATATATGTTTTTATGCTATTTCTATATCAAAATTCCCCCTCAACATCCAATAAATGGGTTACAAAATCATCATTAATGGGTATGACGAACTACTACCTCATGAACTGAGGTCCTTCATTTTTTCATTACAACCTCTCCCAGATGTGTACGATAATGCATATATTTTATATGTATGATATTTATAAAATAATAATATTAATGTAGAAATTGTATCTTATATACAACTTAAAATCTATTTTTAGGGGATATGATAATGGTTCTTGTGTGTACGGTGGACTTCCATCTCACGAAACAATGTGACTCGTCTATCACTAAAGCTTCAATTGGAAAGTGATAGGGATGATGTTAATGATTATATATGACATTAATGAAATAATTATGATATTTAGGATATATTTATCAATATATAATGATAATATATCATTATATTTCTTACTTCTTCACTCTGTTAAAGTTGATAACATCGTTCATGTATGTTTGGACTACCACATTCACCAAGCTATGAGACTCTCATTTAATTACCAAAACTTATGGATGATATATGTATTAATGTAATATAAAAAATATGAAACTATGATCATTATATAGGAATAAAATATTATATATCACCATTCCATAATGATCTGTGAAAAATTAAAATGTTATACGTGCGTACGAACAACGTACCTTCTCCATGATCGTTACATAATTCATTTTTCATAACCTTATTTAAAAATGGTTTCAAAGGTATTATTAATAAATGAGAATGATAATTATTTGGTATTTTTTAATCTGGATATGACGATAACATATAATACACCCAAGGACTGGAACATTCACAATAACGAACATATGGGCAAACACAGAAATTAACACTTGAAACTAAAAAAATATTGACAGATTATTAACAATACAAATATAAGATATTATAAAATGATTATATAAGATAGAAAAAATACTAATATAGTTCTGGTATAAGTTAAGTTTTTTAAAATGTTTGTAAATAAGTTTGAATAAGTTTTTTTCCAAATGAAATCACATGGTAATTGATTACATCTCAATTTACATTCGAGAGGGAATTTTTTGTTTTTATGCACAAATTCACATCTATGACGTTTATATACTACCCCTTGGACGTGTAATATCCTTATTAATTCATAAATCAATGTATATTATTTTTCACTTTTAACCAGTTCATCCAAGGAAATATGAATTGAAATTTACCATGTCGTAAACGTTATTTTACATTATCACATTATTTTGAGATTATTAACATTCTATTAAAACGATCACATTCTTGTGCAAACTCATTTGGTTATTATATTTCAATAAATTGTATATATTCATGTATAGTAAATATGACTTTTTCCGAAACCATATATCAATTTTAAATATGGTTTTTACATTGACTATTATTGAATAACACGACAAATATTAATTAATAAATATCCTTTACTCAATACAAATATTTGATGATAATACACATTGTTAATTAATTAAATTGATTATTTTATATATTTGGATAGATTTTAAAATATATATATAGGTGGGGCCTCATTATATATAGCTCTCAATGAATTGACAGGTCAGATGATACAAAACAGTTGGCTAAATTAAATAGGCTTAAACTTGTGGTTACCTACCATGTGAAAAGTTTTGATGTTAGATTTTTCATATTCCTGATAAAAAACATCTAATAATTTATAGTTTCCTTTATTTAAAATTAATATATTATTAATATAAATGATATTTTCATTATTCTATTATTTATTGATTGATTTCAATCACAGTTTATTGATTAAATGTAGTGTTTTCCTGTTATTTACCATTACATATTGATTATTCTTTATAATATCATGATAGTTAGGGTATTTAAATAGAATTTTGGTTTAGTTATTTACATTTGAATGTTTTTTATTCTTATTGGGTCTTGATTTATCCTACTATACAAAAAACATTCTGAGAATTTGACCACTATTTTTTTCATTCCCTGGAATATGAATATTATATAATTGAATGAGTTTTTAAGGATGTGTTTTATTTTCTTGTGTTATATTTTTTCATTATTTAATATTATAAATTTAATATTTGTATTAAGTATATATAATTTTCATCGAAACTGCTAATCTAATTAGTCCTATGGTATTTGAATAATTTTATAAATTCAAGTGTAATAAAATAAACACCAACTCTAGACTACTAGGTTTGGTTCTACTATATTGCATATAATATATTTCAATTAAATTTTACAATATTAATATTCATATAAAGAGTAAATTAAAAACTAATCACATCACTTCATTTAAGTGGTATTCCCCACAGACATTGGAGCGAAGTCCTCTTTTTTGAACAGATTAAGAGGTAATAATGTAGATATGATATTATAATTATAGAATCATAATTATCTTATCAAAATAATAATTAAACCTTAAATCCATTATAATAACCATATATAAAATTTTTTAATGCAAAATGAATTTTATAACAATGTGGATGTCTTAGTCCACACATATTTATGATAAATACATTTAGTTCCCAATCGATGGTAATGCATATAGAAAAAATTTTATTTAATCCAAATAATAACTTTTAATTTTATTTTTTATAATATTTTTATTTTATTGGAATTGTTATGAAATAACTGATATATCAAAAGAGGATGTATAAATAAATAGGTTTGTTATGATAACTATGTTCAATTAGAGAATCACCAAAGAGAAATCTAATTTTGGATGAAATAAATGAAATTTTGGAGGGGGAAGAACATCATAAAAATGGAGAAGGGCATTTGGGAGGGATTATTTCAGGGATATGTCAATATATATGGCTCAAAATGTGTGAAACAAAGTTAGGGGATGAGGTTCCCTTTTATAATTGAGTTGAGTGGCTGACCAATAATTATTCATTTTTTTAAAATATTATTAACTTGTATTCTTAGTCAAAATGTATCCAAAATGAATCATATTAAATAGTGACAAGGGTATGGTATAAAATTATCCGACCATATATTTTGAAGTATATGTTCAAGTAATTTTAATCCTTACCATTTAGGTTGACACATTGTTACAATGGTTTTGACCATAACAACATTAAATTATTTTAAAATAATTAAGGGTTATAATTTTATATATATAATAGAAATTCACATAAAATGGAAATGTGATGGAATTGAAAAAAATTTATCGTAGTTATTTTCAACTTGAAATAATTTTCTTATTTAAAAAAATATAATTAAATAATTATTTTCAAAAAATATCATTTTTTTCGAAACTACTCAATTATTTGAACTATTATTTATTAGGATTTAAAATGAAATAGAATATAAAACTTTAATAAATCCATAACTATAGATAATACATGGAATAGTGACCCGCATAGATATTTCTAGGCTCCTACTAATATTTAGGACCTAATGAATCTATTAGGGATTATTATAGATCATAATTTCAAAAATTAAATATATTCAAAATAAATTACCAATGATATGACCATTTAAAAATGAAACTGTTTATTTTTTTATTTATGTGTTCTTCATCACACCACATCATATTTTTCATAAGACTAAAAATATGTGATTATTTTTTAAATTGATTAAATCATAAATATCAATTTTTTCAAAGTATGATATTTTAAAATTCTAGATCATATCTATGACTATTTTAGAATCTATTCATGGTTCTATGATATCATTTTAACTTGAAAAACATTCAAAATATATTGTTTAACTTCATAACTACATCAATGAATATATAATTTTTCCAATATCATAAAAATAATTCCATATCAAGTGAAACAAAACGAATCACCTGACCATGATAAATATTAGTGTGTTTCCAATAAATGAAAACGTAATAATCATATTAAATATAACACTTATACATTTTTCATATAGATTTAAATGAATTAAAAATCCTAAAAAAATATACTAGACACAAAAATCATCTCATTAGTAAATTAATTGAATCCATGGAATCAATATAATATTCAATGACATGACACATTTAAATGAATTTTTATCGACATATTTCATACTTATTTGGGATAAATATTTTTAGTTAACACATACATTGAGAAACTATATATATGTGATGAAGAAATTGATATTTTATTCAATTCTATAGATCCCCTGAAACCTATTAAAACCAATGTAACAATAATATCTCTCTAGTAAATAATTAAACATCCTGATATAAACTAAAATTCAATTGAAAAAAATTAATTATAAAATGTAACCCAAATTATACATTATAAAAACTAATCATATAATTTGTAAATATAAGTTAGTCTAATCATTCTCACCAAGTCTATAATAACATTTCACACAATATAGATATCTTACATGCACATGTGACAACATAGAATTACAATTTAAATAAATTTCTCTAAAAAAATATCTAAAAATATGATATCTCCCCCCATTTGGTATAACAAAAATCAATGGATAAAAACTAAAGTATTTCTATTGTCAACTTTTAATGAAATTAGTGTAAAAACATTATTGAAAATTTATTTTTTTATTTTCATACCAATTTATCATAAATATCAAATACAGTTAGATGTGAATCCACTATAACATTTCCTTGGAAAGAATGAGGATGTTTTTCAGTCATCATCATTAATTGTTGAATGTATCTTAAGGAAATTGTTTATTGAAAAAACCAAATTCTTTTTACTTTTCCTGGAAGATGTCAAACTTCATCACAGACCTCTCAGATATTAATTATTTAATTGATATTTTATAAAAATGAATTGGTCATGTTTTTTTAAGAATATTAAATTATATGATGATAACATATGATTTATTGAAGCCATAAATCTGGGGATACTCTAATTTGACCTAAACAAATCATATATTTTCTTATGAATATCAATTGAGTAATCAGTTTATTTGCATAAATTATTATTTTTTAGTAGAGATCAAGGTCACAATGAATTTCCCATTCTGTTCCAATATACGCAACATTATCCTAGAAATAATGAACCACTTGATATGGATAAAATATAATCATCATTTCCTATCCAATGTTAATTTTTATATCTAAATGGATTAGGAATTAATTTAATAATATAACCCTACAAAAAATATTCATTCTTTTTATATACCTAATAATATAATATATACCCTTAAAATGATATTTTTATGTGTATATTAATGATAAGTTAAAAAAATTGGAATGAAAAAATTCCTCATATAATTTTTTGGGAATAAAAACAATCAAATCATACTTTTAATTCATTTTGATTAACAATATTGTATTTATCAATATGATATAATATTGTTAGGATTGAAATTTATTTAGAAACATGGCCCCAATCTTATATTCCAAACATTATTTTATGTTTAAGAAGAATATGTTTTTAGAAATAATTATTCAAAAAACCTGTTGAGATATTTTTATTCATAGAAGATATTATATTTTGCCTAATCATGGACATTTCAACGAACTTATTCATTGACAAGTAAAATTTTTCTAATGGTCCTTTATCATTTCTATTCTATATAATATTATCTATAAATAGAAAAATAAATTATAACATGTCATGAAGATTGATATAGATTGTTTTTTTCATTTTATAAAAAAAAATTTAATCAATATCAAAAAAATATATAAATTTGTAGAAAATTCACCCGCGGATTACTTAAACCTATATTTATTCTTCTTTTACATAAAAAAACACTTCTAATATTTCTATGTAATTTTCAATTTAAACCTCCTCCTTTAATTCCACATTGATAATTGATGACTTCACATCCATTTAAAAAATCATATATAGCCTCAATATTATAATATAAATAATTTTAACTATTGACAATAGTCTACAAACTAGGGAAACAATCCTATAAAAGTCAGTTCCTTCATGCTATGAATGGACAGAGCACAATATTTTATTAGTTAAAACATATCACTCTAAATTAATGTTGTATCTAAACATACAAATTCTCTTAATAAAATTATTACTATTTAGATAAGGTCATTACTAAAATATTTTTTTTTACTCTACCTAGTCCAATTATTAATTAATATAATCAAACGACTATTTATACTTTAAACATTGAATCACATATCCTAGATCATGAACTGAAAAAGATGAAAAAAAATTTAATCAATGATATAATTTTCTAACCCAATTATAATTTATCAATAGTTATTTTTTTAACCCTTGATGATATTATAACTTTAGATGAGAAATAATGGTATATTTTCATCACACAGTTTTTTAAATTAACATTTACAATCGAATATAATTCTAAATTTTATTCATTCGGAAAAAAATTTATCAAAATAAATAACAAGAAAAATATTCAGCATATAATCTATGACATGATATATGATATTTATATTCATTCAATAAATACTATAGAAGAATTATATCCATAATATATGGATATTAAATTACAATTATGTTTTAAAAATGGAATCCTTTACCATTTAGAGATAAACATTGAAGATATTATCTACTAATATATTCTCAAATATCCCTTGATTTTCACTAAAAATAATTGGTAATTAATGAGATTCCAAACCTGATTTAGTAATTCCTAATTATTGACCTATTGTGTTATATATTTAAAATTTTCAAATATTAATTTCTTCTTCGTAAGGTATTATTTAAATGAGAAACACTAAAGTAATAACATTTTAGTATATATACCATAAAATGTCATGAAAAATATAAACACTCTAAGACATCACAACAATTATTTTATCCATACATTATAAAACATTATTTCACAATGCTTTATATTATGAGAAAATTTATATTTCAAATACCGTTATTTAATGATATGATTCAAATATTATATTAACTTATTCAAAATTATTGTATTTTCATATTTTCATTTACAAGAAACCACAGTAATTTTCATTTTTTCATATAAAAATATTAATCAACTTTAGTTCCATTAATTTATGTTTAATAAAAACTATATATTTAAAAAATATAATTTAGTTAAATAAGGGAAAAAATAATGATATTTTTTTCCTTATGTTCCAACAATTTCTATAATTTGTGATCTCTAATTATAATGTATATTAAATTTCAAAAATTTTATAAGGAGTTAACAATAATCCATAGTTATTATGTTGAAAATAATTGTCCTACAGTATTATTGATGAAAATTCATACTTATACAAACACATACATTATCATTTTCACACATATTGTTTGATAATTGTTGGGAAATCAACAGACAACCTTATTAGATACAAACACATGATTTACATGTATTTATCATTACATTTATCCAATATCCTTTAAGGTGATTGTTTTGAAAATTTTCATTTTTATGCTCCCATTCATCCTACATAATTATTTAATGAACATGTTTATCCTCTATCTCCTTTTCTTTCAGCCATTATTTAATATATGGTTTTTATTATATTACCAAGGAAGTCCCACATTTTAATATTAGAATTATATTTAACCAAATATATTTATTTCATCAATATATATAGGTTTTTGGGTGGATGATTAATTTTATTATATTTTTATATTCATCTAAACATTTTCTAAAATTATAATAATATAATGAAACTCTTTTATTTATATAAACAACATATATATGTATTCATGACTCTAAGTAACACTACTTCTAAAACATATCAATTCATCATCATTCACATTAACAATAAGTATTTTTTTCATTAATATATGTTTAGGTACCAACATCTTTTGCATTAATATAGTACTTAATAGATTCCAATATCATTAATAAATTTATATTTACGAATATCTTAAAACATTTTCCACTCACTTTAAAATAATATAGAGACTTATTATATGTTAACTATTTCTTCAAGGTGGATTTTATTATTGATATTGAATCAACTTCACTAGATTCTTAATAATTAAATCAAATAATTTTTTAATTACACAATCAATAACTCCAGATTTTAAAATTTTTACTATAATAACCGTATGAAAATTCACATGAATATTATAAAATATTATATCATATGATGAAAAATATTATCAAATATATGATACATAGGTTCTCATTAATCTATATAACATAAATAGTCTACATGAACATAATTTTTAGACCACTCATGACATGGTGAATTAAATGTTATTTATTTTATAGATAATCACTTATTCTGGAATAAAAATATCATCCTCATCACACTATCTTTGTGAATAATATGAAAATAATCAGTATAAAGGATATCGGGTTCACAATCATTATGTGTAGAGATATTAATGTCAAATATATCTTTAAAAATGAATAAAATTTTCAAAACAACTATTAAACCATACAAATTCTCACCATGATTAAAAACTATGATAACTGCTCCATTAACCCATTAAATGGAGTCCTATATAATTTCATCATAATGAATTATATTTCAATTTTTATTCCAACTCAATTATTTTTTGAGTTATAATTATTCCCATGAAATTAAATTCATAAATATATTAACGTTTATACATTTTAACATTAGTAGTATTAGTCAGCTAATGATTTTGAGACATTTTATTTGATAAATACGGTACTATATAATTTATTGAAAAAAAATGTTTATCTTAGTTTGTTTTTGGATACTAGTGCCACATCAATTTTCTAATATGGGGGTAGACATCAAATATGTGTGATAAAAAAACATCAATACAAATAATTAATAGATAGGGATGAAACAAATCACCATAAATTCACTCTTTGTTCCCATAAAAATTTATATCCATTTTTAATTCACTTAATTTTAAATATTCATTATATTTTACCTTAAATTCAATGTCATATTATTTATATAGATTAAATATATATTTTTATCAAAATTCAATGAATAGAACAATTTTTTGTGAAATAAGAAATTACATATGCTTAAAATATCATATTGGTTATGTAAAACTCATACCAAGGATTATTTATTAATAAATTTTAAAATTCAGTTATTTATTTGATAAATAAACTGGAAAATATTTTAAGTGGTAAAAATGATTGTGTTCATTAAAAAAAAGACAGAAAATAAAGTCACATTAAACATATAATATTTTCCATTATTAATGATATGGTTAATCCCTATAAATATTTTAATACCCTTGATATTGTATGATCATCCATTAATAAAATGTGTAATGCAAGAGACAAGTAATATCAGTGAAGTCGGGTTACAAAATGTATACATATTGTGTAATTACATCCCAAATAGTTAACATAATATATTATTAATTCATTTAATGTGAGTTTCATCCACTAATATATACATCATTAATTGTGGTTTATTCCATACAATCTTCCTCTTCATCCATTTCTTTTTAAAAAGACCCTTAATCTAATTCTCTATATTCATTATCATTTTTTATTCTCTTGATTCTTATAGTACAATTTTTTTCTATTTTCCATTCTTATCAATTCTCAAAATAGTATCAATAAATATTT
This sequence comes from Viscum album, assembly GCA_963277665.1. Taxonomy (NCBI): domain Eukaryota; kingdom Viridiplantae; phylum Streptophyta; class Magnoliopsida; order Santalales; family Viscaceae; genus Viscum; species Viscum album. Next base: position 2,052,011,096 of record OY728137.1, read on the forward strand.
TTAAAAATATTAGTATATGGTAAAATTCGTATATATAATTTTAATTTAAAATTTTACCCTTCATTCAAATACCAAAAACTTCTCTAATTATTTCTTGAGTACATTGAACATATGTTACATTTTATTCATCCTTTATGATATATAGGGACCTTAGATATTAAGTATTGTATCCCTTTAGATCATCCAATATCTCAATAACCAGATCAAATCATTTTTTAATATTCAAATAACCTTGACCCTAATGAAGTAATGTTTTGTGAAATTTTGTATACTTGTTCTTACAACAACCATCACCATGGTATGTATTATTGTATTGAAATATATTTTCAATAAAATACATTAATAAAACTCATGAAAATGATATGCATTGTGGAATTTTATCCACTTTCAATACTATAGTTAAAAATACAATATTACCTGGCATTATTGATGAATTTTGAATTTTTCTTTTTTCTTATAAAAAATTATTTATATTTTTTCTTATAGAAAATATAACTATAATATAAATTTGAAATATTCAGAAAATAATCGTTACATATACATTGTAGTGTGGTGATCCTTTTTTCAATTTATAGATATCCATTTCTAATTTAGAACATGATAATCATAGAAAATATATACGATCTCTTTAACTCAAATATTTACTATTTTCAAATGAAGCATTGATGAAATATGTGTTTAAAAATTTGTCTTTCAGTTTTGAAATTGAGTGATGTTCTTCATCCCAAATACACATATTCATTATTTTCCCATGGAATATGATGGACTTAATTATAATATGTTGTTATAGAAAAATCATTCTATATATCCACTAATGTTTTCCTACCATTCCAGATAATTTGTAAATTGTTATTAAAATCGTAACATGGAATCTCAATATAGAACCTCAAATTTATTTTCCACATGAATTGTTCTGTGGGATGATATGACATGGGGCCTTCCATGCGCCACCTTTTATGAAAAAGTATTGTGACTAGAAACACTATTGTATGAAAGGAATAATGGGGAGACTAAATCATCATTTGAAAATGATAATAGTGGTATAAATAATGATATGAAACAGAAATAAATTCTATAAGAAGATGAAAATAGTAACCCTCCATAGTGGAAGAAGTCACATGAAATAACTAATGAATAAAAAATAGAAACTACTGAATAATAAATTCCAAAAATAAATTTATTAGAATAAACATAACAATATATAATTTTAAGAATCAAATAAATATTTCCATGTCATATAATGTAATTCATGACAATAATAAGAGAAGTGTCACTCAGGGTTGTCCATCCATACATATTTATATAAACATGACATTACGAATGGAATGAATCAAAAATGTAACTCCATATAATGTTGGATCCTCAAGTTACATTCCATAAATCCCATGTTAAATAGTCCTACATGATCACTACGGTCTATCTCCTAAGCATAAAATATTACCTGGTCACATAAGCATAAAGCCTACACGCATTGTGATGGGCCCATGTATGGTGTGATAATAAATCTCAGTAGGCCTCTACCAACGTTTCCCTAACTTATAACTATTATAAATGAGAAATTGTTAATATAAAAAAATAGTACATGTACTTCAAAAAAGTTATAATTCCCTAGTAATGAACATCAACAAAGAAGCAATCATCTGCTTCGGCAATCACTTATATAATGGTAGTAGAAATGATATTACACATATAGCCTAAGCCATCCTCTATTGAAAATATTCTGAGGTGAGCCCTTGGGCTCCGCCTTAAATTATCATAGAGAATTTTGTGATTAATAACAACTCATTTCATAATAAATTATCAACATCCTAATGTAAGTCCCAATCAAGTACTTAGTTATACAGATCTCATAAAAATTATTTCCTTTTTCGGCTAGAAGCTCAATTTTAGAGGCACATAAATGTCTTAACTATAAATAATAATCACCAAAAGTTTAAAATATAATTTTATATAGATTTATGGTATTAATCATCCAACATAGTATCAACCCATGAATTGAAAATATGATGAGCCTTATCCCCCAATTAATAGTCTCAACACTGTTAACTGATGGCTCCTCACATTCCACATGCCTTCTAAATAAATCATCTCCAAATATCCTAAATGGTTAACACCAATATAAGACAAATGTAAAAGAGGTATCTTCCCACAAGACTGGTCAAGTCAACAACATCATCTGATCCCTATTTATGTGGTCATGACTCTAACAACATGTTTGAAAATAATAGTGACTAGAAATCAAAAACAAAGTACCTAACTGAAATCATTATTGAATCATACACCCATATGACCATGTCTATCAATTTGATTATCAACATCTTCCAATATCTATTTATCAATTCCCATAACCTAATGATATCATCACCTTAATCTATCTACCATGAAGAGCAATGGGTTATCAAAATCATGCTACGTGTCCAGGCTAGTCTCAACCAAGAAAAAATTGTCACCTCAATATAGATGGTGTGAACCAATCTCAATCCTCAGGAATATCCTATCACATTCCTATGTAACCACCATAAGAAATAACATATGATAAATTTATTTTTACAAAAAAAACAACTCTTCGATATCATCACATGGTCCAAAGCCTCTCACCATGAAAATATCAATTGTAGAAGAGGGAAAACATTACCACATGTTTCCCTTCTAATCAAATATTTTTTGATGGATATGTCATTAATAAAATAGGGTCTCAATTGGTTTATCCAATAGAGTGTTCAAGGGAACACCCCCTTAACAGAAGCAAATCAAATGTTAATACTATATAACACCTTCCTCTTATTTTTAGATGCTTTACCACCTGATCATAGTATCTTACTATAAATGATTCAAATGCAATCAGCATTTGAGATGAATGGAAAAAAATAGACTAAATTGGGTCACATAGATTTAGATCTCTATTTCGAAAGAGAACATAATATTGGATGAAAAAGGATCAATGTACCCACTAATATGCTTAAATGAACTTGAATACATGGATAATATAGATCAGAAGAATTTATGAGATCAATATTTAGGATTAGTTGGATTAGAGGAGCTTTGTGGTTCTTAATGGAGAATGTTTCATGAGGGAGGAAATACATAGAAAGGAAGAAATACGAGGTGAAGGGATAATATGTAGTTAACCACAATTTTTGTGGACCTCACTACTAGATTACATGGTTTGGAAACCAGTGTCCAACACATGTAGTAGACTAACCCCATGGGTCCACCGCAGATGATTATTCATCACAATTTACTAAACCATGTACCGACTGTGAGATTCCCCTATGATAAAAATTACAGTGGATTCACACGGCGGTCGAACTCATCTATCAAAATTTGAAATAATATGTATAGTAGACCTGGAGAACCTCATTTTTACCCTTATAAGGATTCACTATATTTCCAAATAATGATCCATAGTTATCATACCTAGGAAATGGGGGTGTTCGGCCAGTGACACACCTGAAACATAACCCAAACCCTGGTGGACATCATGATCCACTACTATAAGGTCCCAGCCTTAAACATTTCTAAATCATGAATTTTTTTAATAATTCACATTGAGGATCTTTTCCAGTTTAGAGATTAATGGAATTAGGCCATAACTATTATATTACATCTCAATTGTTACAAATTAGATACTTATACTTAGTATCAATTTTTTATAAAATAAAAACTCTTAAAAGAAATCAATAATTATTTTATTGATAAAAATATTCTTGAATTATTCCTTCCACTTACCATTCCTTATATCCTATGAAAAACATTTTAAAATCCTGGGATGAGCATAAAAAATCTCAGTAAGGGTTATAAAACAAAAAAAGAAAACATTAGACCAACAATACAAACATATTTATGAAATCGTAATTTTCAATAGTTGAATTACCACCCAAAATCATAAGATTTAGGAATATCAAATAAAAAACCTAAATGATAGAGTTAAAATGTGGAATCCATAACATACTTACGTTGTATCTTTCACAGCTACGTAGGGAGTTACATTTGGAATACCCCGCATAATATATTTCCTAAATATCTTAGGAGAAAAATAAATTTTTACCACCGTCACATTAAAAAAATTGCATTAGAGAGCTCTCTCGAGCTCACATGTCCTAGGTTAATCACAGAACCACACATATAAGTAATGAATGCCCAATAACCATAACGTATTGATAACTCATATAACAAACATAAAGAAAATATAACTTTTCCACATTTAAATAACACTATATCATTTAAATATATTTACATAACAAATAAATTATCAAAACAATTTTCAAAAAAAAATGTAAAAGAGTATATGGTATTTATTTCCATTTTAAAAAACAATAGAGCTTGTTAAGGAAGCCAAATATCAAATAATTCTCATGGCGGCGTAGAGGTCATTGTCATCATGGATGTTAAAAAAACACGCCCTTTGTATTTTAGTAAAACTCTACGTATAAAAATATTAAATTTTAATGAAATGAAAAGTAAAAAAGGGTTTATACACTGTATACAATAAAGTCGTGTCTAAATCATAATATTCCTTAATGAAAATAGATTGAGACGATGTGCCTTACCTCATGTTTGACATGACTCATTCATTATTTAATATCATGAATGATAATAAAAAAGTTAATTTCAACATTCATAATAACCTTTTTCATGTTTATTATTTTTTTATATTACTTATTACCACTTTAAAAAAATTACATTATAATTTATGTTATTAATGTTCGTTTTATTGATATTTTGTTTTTGAGTAAAAAATGAACACCTTATAATTAGAAGTTTCCATGTAGTTAAAATTACATTATCTCCATAATGATATTCATGATTTATATGTCATATATGTTATATATATCCAGTACATATATTTATTTATAATAGTAAATAACATTTAGAGATAAGAAATGAAATGCACTGTTCCTGGAGACGGTAAGTTGTACGTACACATGAATGAAACTATCATTTCTATTTCGTATTTAATGGAAGGAAAACATAATGATAAATAGGTATATTAAAATTATAGTATAATATAATATATAATTTCAGTAACGTCATCATTTATAGGTTCATCATATAGAATGAAAGAGTCATATCACTTTGAGGGGGTGGTAGTACACATTTCCTCAAATTAAATTATCGTAATTTCCCATTATTGAAACCATAAAGGTATGTTATAAATGAAAAATACTGAAGAATAGAGACAACATAGATATAATATATATCACATATAAATATAGTACCATCATATTGTCCACCAAGAGAGTCAGTAGGATATAATCAAATGGTCATTGTTTCGTGGGGTTGCAATTCTCCGTACACATAAACATCATATTAGAATCCATTAGATGCTGGTGTGTGTAATTATTGTTTGAAAACTTATTATAACAAAAATATTTTATATATATGATACTGGTGTTTTTATGTAAACCAATAATAATAAGAGCATAGGGAGTGAAAAAGTAAAATAAAAGAAGATAACTTGAGGGAAGACGTTACCATTAAATAGTGTAACTCCCTTTAGTTTGAACCAAAAGGCTTCCATGAAGTGCCTTCTACCTAAGGTAAGGATATAAGGGGGATAGAGGGATACTAAGAAGTTATTTTGGTAGTGTATGGATGATCCCGAGTGCATTGGAGGTGTGTTTAATGTGTTAGAGGTGATGGCCTCTTATAAGGAATAGGAGGGGTCTTTAGGAATGTATGAAAATATTATTTTATTATAAAATGATTTTCGGATTCAAAAGGTCCAAAACATAATTAATTGAAATATAATGTGAAAATAAGTCGAAATAGAATCATTCAATAATAAATGGACAGGTTTTTGATAATTTTTAATCCTTATCTTTCTTATTTAACCATTTGATAACTTATTTAACATTTACCATGTCCTCTTAAATATTCATACTATTGGGTTAATTTATTTACTATAAATATCATGTGACCCAAAATGGATCATTAATGAAATTTTAAACATCATATATGTAATTTGGATGAATATTAGATATTTTGGACTATTTTATCTTTTAATAAAATATAGATTTATTTAAAAACAATTTTATAAAAATTTTATTACTGTTCATACCATGAAATTTTTTAAAATATAAACCAAATAGATTCTTTTGAAAACCGTCATTAATTAAAAAATAACAATTCATCTTAATATATAAATTTTCTGGATGGAATTAAAAGGTTCAAAATAAATTTATTTTTATATTTATAATATCATTTATTTGAATCCTTTATTAATGAAAAAATTACTGCATCACCATTATGTCATAATTAAATTTATTTAATGTCTAAAAATAATAAATAAAATACCATGTAATAGGAAATATTATTATATTTATAATTAATATTTATAGTATAATATACCAATTATATATTCCCACATTAAAATTGTTTTTGAAAAATAATAGATGTTTATGATATTTTTTTTACTTTAAATAAAAATTTATTATTATAGTTATCTTTCCCAAATAGTTTTCATAGGAAAAAAGTCAAAACCATGGATTTTTAGGTTGGCCATTACTCATCCAATAAGATTAGGAAAAGTTTTATAGTAATTTTATATTATTATAATATTATTTTTTAACATGAATTACCTTATTTACCCTTAAACGCGGTAATTAAAAATCAGCGGTTACTATTAACCCAAAATTATTTTCATCTTATTGAACCACATTTTATTTACTGATTACAACCATGTCTATTGTATTTTTAAAATTCAATTCACTGAAGGGGTAAAATTTTGTTTAAATGAAGAATTCAGTTTTTAACGACTATGTAGTGTATTTTCACTATTCATCAAAAAATTGAACGTTTTTAGAAAAATACAAAAAAATCACCCAGAAGCTAATTTTGATATTCTAAATTCATAAATGATATCTATTTTAATAAATTCAAAACATATATGTTTCATTAATCAATTTAAAATCAATTTTCATTGTCAAAACCAAAAAGATGCGTTTTTAAGAAATAATAACATTTAAAAGATTAACTCTTGTTTATGTCCAATTTCAATGTGAAATTATATCCAATAACCTATATTGGATTAAATAGTAAAAATACTATCCAATTAAACATTAAAAAAATCAAAAGAACAATATAAAAATATAAATAATTTTTTTAAAGGCACTATTGAATTATAATGTAGTATTTTCACTATTAATTAAAAATTAAATTTATCAAAAAAATACCAAAATTTAATCCAATGTAAATTATGATGTCTATATTCTAAAGAAGAAATTTATATTTTCAAATAGAACATATAAAAGTGAAAAAACCTATATTTTAAATGGGTTTTCCATTAAAATATGGTAAATCGTCGTTTTAAAGAATATTTCAATGTTTATGATTAAAATTAGATTCATTCACATTTCAATCGTAAAACTTGTATTGGATTAATGTAAAAACATTAAACAAACATGTATAATCATTTTGTAGTTAGTTTTTTTGATTCTTTATAATACAAAGTCTAGGTGTTAACTACAATTTAACACAATATTATATTATTATTTTTCAGTATTACACAGCCTTCTATGCAACATGAGATTCCGGAGAAACCCATTGTTTCATATCGGTTACGACATCAAACATGGCATCCCCATTAATGTAAAATTAATATTTAATTCACAAATATATATAAATATGAAAATTTATTACTCTTTAATTACTTGGTATGTTACATCCATCACCATTTTGGAAATTGTATCCTTACAATTTAATTCACATATCAAATAAATTGGGGTATTTATTCCTCATAGCATTTTCAGATTAAACGTTGCTTATTCAACCGTGAGGGGTTTTCACAAAACATTTACCTGACGAATTACATTATTTTGTAGCACTTTCTCTCTATGGAACATAATCTGGACTGGTTGTTCCTCATAAAAGAGATTCTATTCTAACTGAACTACCTCTAGACTCAAAAAATGCGATGAATATGACATATTCTTTCTCAACATTGAAATGTAAAAAATATTGTGTACCTTGGATATACATGGAGGCAAAGACACTATGTAGGAAACTAATCCAACTTTATCTAGGATCTTATAGGGTCCAATGAACCTCAAACTCAACTTTACCATTTTGACAATAAAATATCACACTTTTCCATGGAGAAACATTGAGAAAGACACAATAACCTACCTCAAAAGAATGATCATTCCTCCAGTTATCCACATAAATTTTCTTTCTAGTCTGACCTGTTCTCATTTTCTTCTGAATCAACTGACCATTATCTGCAATCTCTTCTACCAATTCTGGTCTCATCAGTTTTTTTCACCAACTTCATCCCAAAAAGCTAGAGATTTACATCTCTTTACATTAAATTCCGGAAATGGTTCCATCTATATACTGGAATGAAAAATGTTATTATAAAAAAATTCAACCAAAAAATGATGTTGGTCCCAACATCCCTGGTAATCCATTGAGGAAGCACATAGAATATCATACAATGTACGAATTGATTGTTCCGACTTCCCATTTGATTAAGGATGAAAAAATGTACGAAAATTTAATCAGCACCCAAAGACATCTAAATGCCTTTCCAAAAGATAGATGTGAACGTGAGATCATGATCAGATATAATGATGAGGGGAAATCTATGAAATTCAAAATTCTCTTTATCATACAACCGAGAATGTTGATCTAGAGACAATGTGTCTCGAATTGGAAGGAAATGGTAAGATTTTTTCAATCGATCAACAATAACTCAAATTGAATTATTACCATGAGATGTGTTCGGTAATCCCACAATTAAGTACATGGATATATTTTTCCATCTCCACTCTGGCCCTAGTAACGGAAGAAGCATCTGTTTCGGTAACATCCGCTCTACTTAACCTATTGACAGGTCAAACACATCTTAATAAAGTTAGAAATATCTCTTTTCATTCCATCCCATTCGTAATACTCCTAATGATCTATGTACATAATAGTACATCTAAGATAAACTGAAAATGGAGAACTATGATCTCCACATAATTAGTCATTTATAAACTATGATTCACAGGGAACACATAATATATTACCAAATCTCAAAATACAATCATTATCAATGTTATAATCAGGAAACATACCCTTTTTAAGCAACTCTACATTTTTCTATAACTCACCATCTTCCTTTTTTGATTGCTCAATTTTTTCTGATATAGATGATTTCACTGACCCTTGAAACAAAACAGAGGGATATCATGCACCAAGAACATATATGATAATGTTCATCAAATAATTAATCAATGTATCTTGTTCCAAATGTTTCATGGTTAACGTAGCTTTACATTTTTGACTAAAAGCATCAACCACATTATTTGCTTTTCCCAGATGGTAATGGATTGTGGAATCATAATACTTGATTAATTATAGCCATATAATATGTATCATGTTCAAATCATTCTATGTGAATATATTCTTCAAAAAAAATTTGTCAGTATATATTTCACATTTAACTCCATTTATATGATTCCTCCACAATTTTAAAGCAAACACAACAGTAGCTATTTCCATATAATTTGTAGCATAATATAACTAATGAGGTTTCAACTAACGTGAATAATAAAAAATTACCTAATCATTATCCATTAGTAATCAACCAAGTCCTTTCAATAAAGTATCAATGTAGATTACAAATTCACCATCTATGGAAGGCAGTGCTAAAACTGGAGCATTCACCAATCATATATTCAATTCCTAAAAACAATCATCGCATTCTTTTTTCCAAATTAACTTAAAACCATTTCGAGTTAACATAGTCATTGGTCTAGATAAACATGAAAAAATTCAACAAAACTCTGCTAATAAACTGCTAAACCAAGAAACCACCGAATATATATGATATTTTTAGGTCATGGCATTTCTTCAACAACTATTGTTTTAGTAGGATCAAAAATTATTAATTTTTTTGAAACAATGTGTCCTTGGAAATAAAAAATTGTTAACAAAACTCATACTTTCTGAATTTCCAATATAGTTTCATTTCTTTTAAGGTTTGTAAGATAACCCTAAAATGACATTAATATTCCAAATTACATTTTGAATAAACCAACATATCATAAATTAACACAACTGAAAACATATCCATGAACTCAAAAAAATTCTATAAATATGATCCAAGAATACAGTAGGTGCATTGGATTTCCCAAAATAAATAACTACAAATTAATCATGGAATTATCTAGTACAAAACACAATCATTAGAATGTCTGATTCCTTTACTTTCAACTGATAGTACCCTATCTTTATGTCATTATTTGAAAAATTTTGAGCTCCATGGAGCTGATCAAACAAATAATTTATATGAGGAAAATGATAATTATTCATAACTATGATGGTATTCAATTCTCTATAATCAATTCAAAGTCTCATTGAACCATCTTTCTTTTGAAAAAACAAGATAGGAGAACCTCATGGTGATGTGCTATGTCGAAGGAATCATTTATCTAATAAATTATTCAATCACATATTTAATTCTAAAAGTCCAATTTTAGCCATTTGATACAGGGGTTTTGTAATTGGTTGTGCATCATAAACTAAGTCAATAGTAAACTCAACATCCCGATCGGGTATTATACCAGGAAAATATTCAAGAAAAACATCAAGATACTCATTTATAACTAGAACATCATTACTCTAAATAGTTCTTTTGTTTTCAACAATATATTCAAGGTAACATTCATTTCCACCTTTTACTATTTTATCATCTTCCTGATATGTTATCAAAAGTAACGGTTCATTCTTTTTCAGAAACAAAAAATATTTCTAAAAAGACACCTCTTTATCTCTATAGTGAATCTTAGAATCATTAATGGAAAGCCAATCCATACCAAAAATAACATCAAACGATGATAGAGGCAAAAGAATAAGGTTTTCAGGTAGATTCTTTCACCAAACAAGTACATCAAGGTTTTTATTATTTATTTTGTCTCAACATTTCCTCCAATTGTTTTTATCATAATATTAGGATTCTCATCTTCAGATGGAATTCCCAATTTAATAGAAAACTTATCAAAATTGAAATAATTTCTAGACCTTGAATCAAACAACACATTGGAATAATATGAATAAACAAATAGTATACCTAATACTACCTAATTCGATGGCCCAATATCACATGAAGTAGTTACAAAAGATTTCACCACCCATTTCTGCTTGCAGTCTGACTGATTTCCTTTAGTTGAGTTTTTTATTAGACAGTAATTTTCATATTCAACCTTTTCATTGCACTTAAAACATTTTACTGACTATAAATAAGATTTTATCTTACCATTACCCTAGTATTTTTTAGTGAAATTAGAAGCCTTTGTCCCATTTGACCAAATTAGTAGCATTGACTAGAATTCTAAAGACATTACCCATCATGCTTTTTACCACATTTTCCAAAATCATTTAACTTTTGTTTCTTACCATCAGGATTTTTTGTAGATTTCAATCCTTTTTTCTGCCACCTCTACCACTTATTCTGTTATTTTTCAAAGAACAACTTATCATCAGAAAACTCTATTTCCACCATCTACGCATATCAGACCTGTTTTTCCTAACCATTAAACTCATGAAAAGCTAAATCTAATTGATACTTTTTCTTTAATCTTAAGTAAAAATTATTGATTTTACTATCAATATCTTTTATGAAATTTGTAACATAACTTTCCATTTGAGTGAATTATTTTTCATAAGCATCCACTGAGTTATCTTCATGCCACAATTCCAAGAATTGTTTTTCAATCCTAGGAAAATCTACCAGAGGAAATTTTTCTCCAGAAACATAACTTTGAATTCATCCCAATATAGAGCATCAATCTCCACACTATCACTGATATTTTTCACCATCAACCACCGTTGATCGGCTTCACCTTCAAAATGGTAAACATCAAGACTAACCTTTTAATGTTTTGAACACCCCAAGACATCAAAAATATATTCCAGTTCGTTTGTCCACCCTTCACCTAGAACAAGGGTATATGATCCTGTTAATGATGGGGGAATCTGCTTCATAAAATGCTTCACTACGGATATAATACTCTATCGTTAATCTGGATGATCAGGAGCATGGATACAACAACCATTTAAAGCATGATTCAACTATACCATCACAAAAATAAACTATAGATTTCCGATTCTAACCATCTCATTTCTTTGATTTGGAAGACTTTCTTCCTCCTAATGTCATCCAATCATAGCTTTCAGATTTCCTCTATTGAAAACCATTCTGAACAAGGAAATATTTATGGCGAAGCAACATGGTAATCATTAAATGATATATCATTTTAATCTTAAAATAAATTAATTTGTGGATATTAATTTAACAATTTCATAACTCCTAAAATTATATAAACCAACCTCTGATACCAACTATTAGGAATCGACATTATACATTTTTTAATCTTGAATTGAGATAATAATTCATGTTGATGATCTTTTTAGTTTTAGATTATTAGAGAATTAGGCCATAACAATTACATTACATCTAAATTGATACAAAGTAGACACTTCTACTCATTCATTAATTTTTTTTAAAAAATAATAACTCCTAAAAGAAAATAATTTTTTTCTTCTTGATAAAAATATTCTGGAATTTTTCCTTTCTCTTACCCTTCCTTATGTCCTATGGAAAGACATCTCAAAAACTAGGGATGAGCATAAAATTCTCATAAATGGTTATGAAATAAAAAAAGAAAACATTTGTCCACATATATATACAAATAAATGAAATCATAATTTTTAATCATTAACATACAACACAAAATCATAAGATTTATGAATAACGAGTGGAAATCATAAATCATAAAGCTAACTTGTGGCATCCGTAACATACTAGCGTTTTATCTTTTACAACTACATAGGGAGTTACATTTGTATTACCCATCATAGTATATTGATTAAATCTATTAGGGTAGACATTAATGTTTACCTTCGTCACATTACCCAATGCATTGAATAACTACTTTAGGCTCACCCACCCAAGGTTTATCACGGAACCACCCGTATATGTAAATAATTACCAAGAACCATAACATTTTCATAACACATAAAACATATATAATGGAAAGATAACATTTTCATATTTGATTCACTATATATTATTTAAATATATAGACATAACCAATCAATTATTGAAAACATTTTCTATACCAAAATATGTAAAAGAGTAGAAGGTATTTATATTCCTTTTAAAAACATTACAACTTTTTAAGGAAGAAAAATATCAAATAACGCTCGCGGTGGCGGAAAGTACGTTTTCACTATGGACGTAAAGAAGAAACATTCTCATTGATGTTTAGTAAAATGCTACCTAGAAATTGATTCCATTTTAATGAAATGAAAATTCAATGGGGTTTTATACACTATATTAAATAATTTCGTGTATAAATCAAAATATGCCTCAATGAAAGGAAATTGAGACGATGTCCCTTACCTCATGCCCGACATGACTTATTTGTTCTTTAATCTCCTAAACAATAATACTAATGTTAATTATTACTTGCATAAGAACCTTTTCTGGTTTATTATTCCATTTATATTACTTATTACTATGTTATGGAAATTACAGAAACATTTATGTTTATTACGGTCGTTTGGTCGATATTTGGTATTCAAGTCAAAAATGAACTACTTATAATTAATATTTTTCCATGTGGTCAAAATTCTCTTTTCTCAAGAATTATATTCATGATTTAGATATAATATATTTAATATATATCCATTATATATATGTATTGATAATAGTACATAACATTTGGATATAATAAATGAAATGCACCATTCATGGAGACGGTAACCCATACGTACGCAAGAATGGTACTTTCATTTCTATTTTGTTTTTAATGGAATTAAAACATAATGATACATTGTTATCTTATAAATCCAGAATAATAACATATATAATTTTCATAACTCCATCCTTTATACATTCCATGTATGTCATGAACAAGTCATATCACATCAAGGGGGCAGTAGTTTTCACTTCCTTAAATGATATTATCGTATTTACCCATTATGAAAACCATAATGATTTGATATAAATGAAAAAAAAATAGAAGCATAGAGGAAATATAAATATAATATATATCACATATAAATACAGTTCCGTAATAATGTCTACTATGAGAGGTAGTATGAAATAATTGAACAATCATCGTTTCGTAAGGCAGCAGTTCACCGTACACAGAAACTGTATGTTCGTGTCCATTATATGGAGGTGTGTGTAAGTATAATTTTAATACTTCTCATAAAACATAAAATTATATTTAGGATAGTAGTTTTTTATGTAAAAAAAGAATAATAAGATCATAGGGAGTGGATATATAAAATAAATGAAAAGAACTTGATGGAAGACGTTACCATAAAATCTGGTAACTCCCTTTGAATTGAAATAATAGGCTTCCTTTAAGTGCATTATACCTAATGTGTGACTTCTAGAAGGAATGGACGGATACTGACAGCTTATTTTTTCTTGTGGTTGGACGATTGAAGGGGCTTGATAGGTGTGTTTAGTGGGATAGAGTGATTACCTTTTTTAAGGGAGAAGAGGGGATCTTTAGGAATGCTTGAAAGTAATATATTATTATAAGATGAATTTAGGTTTTAAAAGGTCCAAAACATATTTAATTAAAATATAAGGTTCATATAATATTATATAAAATCATAAAATAATAATTGGATAGCTTTTTGATATTTTTTAATCCTTATATTTCTTATTTAACCCTTTGTTGTATTATATAACTATTACCGTGTCCTCTAATATATTATAACATATGGTTAAAAGATTTATATAAAATGAAAAGTGACCCAAATGAGTCATTAAAGACATTTTAACATCATATATGTCATTTGGACGAATCGTAGATTTTTATTGATGTTACACTGGAACCATGGGACCCAATCTTCTTAACTCAATATTTTTCTTCATTTTCCCCCATAATGATCTTCACTTTAATAAACATCACAAAAATACCCTTCAAAAAACATTATTTATGATATGGGTAATGGAAAAATAATAAAGTGTTAGATCAGATGATTATTAATGGAAAATAAGGGAGATAATTTAGTTTAACATGAGCATAAAAATTTTAAAACCACACCCCACTTATCAAAGAAAATTATATTGAGTCCAGAAATAATGATAGAATGTTTTCAAGATAAAAATCATAATAGAATGAGGGAAAATGAGCCACTATAACATAATAATTGAATTATACATATATTATTATCATAATCCTTATTTAATAACCATATAAACATGTTTAAATATAAATTGGTTCACCTATTAATTTACAGTCATTAAATTAAGACCTCACATAATATTATAGATATGGAACTAGGTCTATGCATAACATTTGTAACATGGAATATAATTAAATAAAATAATTTTGGCAAATTTAATTATGTTCCCTCATAAAACTGTGAACATATAATCAGGTTCACGCATAAAATATATATTCTCAATATTTTATCTTATCCCATGAATTTTAAAGAGATATAGGTCCTAGTCATCTCAGCTAAAAACAATATTTATGGGATCAAAGAGATCTAAAATGATTAATCATATCAAAACCCATTAAATTGTATTGGTTTCATAAATGTTTCATTATATAATAATCTTTGGAAATGTGATAGGTCCCATATTCATTTTTTCAACTCATCAAAGCATAACCTATGGAAAAAGAAACATGTTGTAAAAGAATATTTTAATGGTATATCTTATGGAAGAGAAATGTGGATCATAAAACAATTTAATCATAAATCATTCAATGGAATAATATATATTATATCCATGGATGAAATCCTAGTAATGAAATGGTATCCTCAAAAGGTTTCATCTAATATGGTAAATATTTTTGAAATAATGTATAAAATATTTATTGAGGAAAATATCCTTTCTAATTTGCATATGATATTCTAAAAAATAAAATATTTTGAAAATAAGTTTTTATTAAATCTACTCAAAAATTATAATGTAAGATTTATATAAAGTTATGGTTATGATGCTGAGATTTTTCATTTAAGACATACTTGTTAAAATAAATATTAATTTCACATTTCTTATAAAATAAAAACTATCACTATTTTTCAAAATGACATGATGATTCCATTCCATATATTTTTTAAACTAATTTAAAAAATTGGTCAAAATTTATTTTATAATTCATAAGACAATATTAAAACATTTTCTAGAACCATTTTCATAAAATGTTTCCTTGAAAGAAAACTTATTTCTGAACAATGTAATAAATAAAGTGGAATTTTATTATTAACATTTTACCTATTATTTTATTTACCATTGATTTGAAAATAGTTATTTTACATGAAAATTTCATGAATAAATAGAGTGTACAATAATTCATGAGTTTCATGTGAGGTGGATAATATGATTTTATCTTTATAAACCTAATAAAAACAATCCTAATAAATGATGATATTATAACAAAATTTCATTATTGTTTTGTTAAATTATAATGGTAATACCCATGAATTAATGAAATTATATTAAATATATAATGTCAAAAATATAAATAAATTTATGATATTACATTTTCAAGGGGCTTTATATAAAACACTGATAAATATTACTACATAATTTTACTTAGGTATTAATGAATTAAAATTAAGAAAACATTCTTGTACTGCATTGGTAATGTTTTAGACATAAAACCCATCGAGGAGATATCCTAAAATGGGCCTATAAATCCAAAAAAAACATACAATAATAGTATTAATATTAATTCATTGTAAATATTAACACCACATAAAATAAATTGGTGTTGAACAAGGCACGTGGCTCTGGGAAGTAAAAAAGTGAGGCAGAAATCTCTTAGCTTATGACTTGAATTCCTTCACAACAATGTGATACTCCGTTATAAAAAATATAAATTGTATGCCTCAATTAATGGTCCATAATTAAATAAATAATTCCACATATGACTCACTTATTCAAATTTAATACCACTTAATGACAGTTTAATTTTAAAGCCATGTTACGTGTAGTAACTTCTTTTATATATATATTTTGTTTTTTTCATTCATTTTATCTTTATCATGGATCAATTATTTCAAAAATAGTAATCATTACATAATTATCATATCTATTAATATAAAATATTATTTATACAAATAATTAATGTTGTTTTTGAAAAATTAAGTACATTATGATCATAGATGTAGTGGGTCATATATATGAACGAGAAGCATTTCCATTTCCCAAATATCGTTATTGACAGAAGGTAAGTAAAATATTATAATACTATAACGATACTAGACATAAAAATAAAAAATTAATTCTTTAAATATTATTATACATATCATCCATGTGGTGTGGTGATTATAATGTAGAGTCGTGTAACATCATGATGGAGGTAGTCCACATGCACATGAATGATGTTCAGTGAGTTAAAAGTTAAGAAAAAAAATTATATATTATCATCAAAAAATGATATATACATCATGAATATAATAATTATTTCATGTATATCACATATATTTATCCTTATTATTTTCATTGTGAATCGTTAATGAAAACGAATGACATCACTTCGTGAGGCTGTAGTCAACCATACACACGAATGAACTTATAACATATATTATAGAATATAATGTAAAATAGTTATATATGATAAAATGTAAATAGAACCATAATAATTAAATTTATATATTCTTTATATCCATCATCATAAAAAATTCATGAGAGGTTGTAATGGAAAAAAGAATAACATCGGTTTGTGAGGCGGTAGTTCGCCATACCCACGACAGATGATTTCATAAAACATTTTCTGTATGTGGTGATGGTTTTAGGTTATTAACATAAATTAAAAAATATAATTATATTTATTGTTCTACATTTCTATATAAAATAATTAAAATAATAATTAAAATAGGTGGAGGATTAAATAAAATAAAAATTCTAATAGATGAACACACATTATTCGTCATGTTTCATCATTAGTCTTGAACCAATGGCCTCCATTTTTTGGAAATTATGACAAAAAATATGGATTATAGGATGATTTTATGTATTTTTATAATTTATTTGGGTATGGGTTTCATAATAGAAAATTTACTAAGGTGTGAAGAAGATAGGATATCGATGTTTTTATCATAAAAAAGAATAAAAAATAGACGATTATCAAAACCTATCATATAAAAGGTCGAAATATGACGAGAGAATTGGTTATTGACATGGTGGTAGGTAATTCGTAACCACTGTATTCTTTGTTTAATCCCTCGGTAAATATGTTTTTACCTTAGGCGTGGTTGTTAATCTTAAAGGTTTCACTATTCATTTTTGTGAAAAAAAATTTCAAAAAATTTAGAAATTATATATTATGATTATTTAATATATGGAATCCATTTTTAAAAAATTCAATTCAAAATTGCAGAAAAAATTAATTTAATATGAATCCCAAAGAAGTGTGTAGATTTGGGGTTTTAAGGACAAAATGTTGAAATGTTTAAAATCTTTCAATATGAAAATTCAACTTGAAAATTATTTCAATGACCAAATTTGGAAAAATAGATTAATAATTTAAAATTTTTTAATTGCAAATAAATTTAAAATATAATTTTTAATAATAAATAATTTAAATCAAAATGATGTTTTAATTCAAATTAAATATTTTTCATTATTCATTAAATAAAATTTATTTCCAAAAATATATCGAAATTTTAACATAAATTAATTTTAATATTATGATTTGAAATATTATTATAATTTTATGTAATAAATTTTTTAAATTTTTTAAAACATTTTTTTATGATGTGTGAAAAATAGAACAAAACATCTTTCAATAAATATATATTTCTGAATTATAAAATTGGTTTTATTATTTTTTTAGAATACATATAAGATAAAATTTAAAAATTTTATTTGAATATATAAAATATATGTTTAAATAAAATAATTCAACAAAAGATTATTTTATTAATTTATTTAGGTAAAAAATGTTTGTTAACATGAAAATAGTTTTTATGAAAAAGAAGTCCTTTTTTCATATTGTTCTAATTTTTGTTTCTGATTAATTGTTAAAAAATAATTCATCTTATATCCTTGTGCAAAATGTATTTTCACAGATTAGATTATATTATTCATACATTTCATTTCAATAGCTAGGTGATAGCTATCATATAAAATATATCTAATTTAAAAACGAATCATGTTTTGTTTAAAATTGGTGTGGCATGTAACATAAGGTAAAAACGTTGTTGTGTATAATGAATTTTATCAAAATATTTGAAATAATAAAAAATAAAAATATTTCATAAAATCTAAAGATGTGACATTCTTCCACCTTAAAAATATATCCCTAAAAATAAACAGATTGGTACCAACAATAGAGCATACTTATACTTCATTATATTCTCATAATCCCACACATATTCCTCAAGATGGTGATTTATACAAAAAAGTTATCCATGTGAGTTTTCATATATTATAACACAATATAATTTTAATCCAAAATCTCTTTTGGGTTTTTCTCATAAGAATTATCATTCTCTAGCAGTACAACATATGAGTTTAGTATATGTTATCAATTATGTATGTACTTCTTGAGGAGAGAGGCATGGAACACATCATGAATCCATGAGAGGTTTAGAGGAAACCCATGAGATAATACATGGTCTCAATATGATAAATATTTTTATTGAGACATATATAACATAGTATTTTTATATTTTTTTATATCTTCTATTTCATAAAATTTGATAGTACCAAATAATACTCGTTCTACAACGTTTTTGTAGTTCATTAGTGTTCCACACTTATTTTAACAATAGGATTCGTATGGATTCATCATCATGCTCAAGAGAAAGACATTATTTCATGATAACTCTACATTGAAGAAGATGTTGATACGAAACAAATTTTAAATCCATATAATATCATAATAGTGTGTCCTCTATGTTTTTAATTTTTCTCTATTATTTACCATATATCCAAGGATGATACACATTCCGAAAGCAGAACTCTCTTTCATGATCATCTAGAATATTGTATCCAATCATCAATATAGACTTTGAATATTGGCATGATAAAATTGATTTTATTAGACCATGTTACCTTAACACTCCATTAACTTATATTCTATAAAGGGGGTCCATAGAGAAATATTATCTAATTGTGATGAAGTGAATTGAATTTTTATGGTGATCGACAATAACCTATAATTACCTCCACATTGGGACAATATTAACCTTCAAATTTACCAATACCATTATTTATAAGTCAAGAACGTTTAAAAACATTGTCATTAAATCATATACAAAACAAAAAGGTTTTGTGAGGATTAATATAGATTAAAATATATTTTACTCTGATAAAATCACATGACATGAAACCTCAAAAGGGGTTTCAATGGATTTGAACTTATGATCAACCCTAAACTCATAAACTGAGAATGGTATCAATTTCTATTATGTCAATATTAAATGGACACAAATAAAATTCCAAAAGATAATTCTCCCTTTATACCTTATATATTATCTAATATTATACACATATATTTTCATTGGCGGTTTATGTTAATCCATGTATGAATATAATATCATTTGTGATTCCATTAACCCAAAAAAATATAGAGGGAGATAATCACATAAAATATCACAATTTAATTTTTAAGGCCAGTTAATACAAATTCGAACATGAAATTATGATATAAGGATTTGAAGCATAATTTTTCCATTAATTATATTTATTCTCTTCATCCATTATGATTTCAAACGCTTTTCCTTTTTTACTATTTCATTAGAGGTTATAGTGTATTATTATCTATATTTTATATATATATTGGTGAATTGATTTTAATAATGCACAATCACCATTCACGTGAAATAGTGGTGTTTGGGAAATATAATAATTAGGATAATTAAACAATAATTTCATTGAATATCCTCTTCAATTTACTTCAACATTATTCTTCTCAAAGGACTGCATTCCTATATATGAAACGACATCTTATTCCATTCAGGTTCTCACCTATGATCTCTTTCCCAACATTTTGGAATGTAAGAGTTTGAATATTTTTCATTACTCTATGTGGCATACAACCTGAATTTAAATAGAACCCCATCATCAATTTCATATCCCCAGAACCCTGAGGGGTTTCAACATCCGCTAATTCTTTTATTTCAGAAAAATTTATTTCTTCGTATCATCCAATGTATCTTATGAATAATGACCTTTCAATATTTGGGTTTATGCCAATGAATAATTGAAAACCCATACATTCATTATGAATGAAAATAGCTAACGAGTACATCACAAGTCTTTTACATTTTTTTCAAAGGTAATAGAAGATTCATCATCCTTTTCCCTAATCTCATGGAATTTTTTCTCAATTTTTATACAGATAGTATAAGGAACATATATATGAAAATATTGACTTTTAATATCATGAATCATTATAGAGTCAATTTGATCTTAGTTCATTCTATTCAAAATAAAATTCCTCCATTGATCATCTTAAACATCCAAACAATAGAGAAGAAAAATGATATTTTCTTTCTCTGATCACTATATAAAGGAAAATATATTTTTATTATTACTGATCCATTTCTCAGCAAATAGTGGATTATTTTAACCGTATAAATAAAGTGGGAGTCACCTTATAAAGGAATCAATAGATACATTTACATCATGGAACATTAGTAACTTTGGAAAGATGCATATATGGATGAAGTTGTGTGAGAATTACAATAGTGTTTTTAATTGCATCTTCTATAAAATTCATTTCATCTGGTGAGACATTATTACATTGAAAGTTCCATTAATCATTAACATTGTTTCTTATGGTTCCATACATTTAATGAAAAAGAATAAATTAAAAATATTCATTGTGGATAACCAAATAATCAGGTAAAATCAATCATAGGATATGTAAATTAGGACACCTAATTTTTAATATATGAAAAATTCAGATAATCCTAGGAAATTCATTTTCATCATCTATTTAAAACCATAATGGTGGTTCAAAATGAGTTTATGAATTTTCAATGTGCATCACCTGATTATCAAATTAGGTGTGCATAATGGCCCATTTTCATGCATTTGGTGATGATCATGTCCATCTCAAGGCACCCTTTTCGGATAAATTACCCAATTTTACCACTATGAAAGTACGACATTGAGTCGTATTATCTAGAATTTGATGTAATTGATTAAAACCACTCACTATATCCTTAAACAAAATTCCAATGAATTTTCATATAATTGGACTCATCCATAGAATTATATCAATCTATATCACTACAAATAGAATTATAAATATCCTAATGGATTCTACTCATGATTTCTTATCCTATTTTCCAAAGGAAAACTAAATAATTCCTATGAAAACAACTAAAGTGACCAATGATTTTATATATAGATATTAAATATTTTTAGATTAATATTTATTAAAATAAAAAAACACAATCCCTAAGACTATAATTTTTTTCTTTTGGAAACATAGAACACATTCCTATAAACTCATAAATGAACTACAATGTATCATATAATGAGATTTCGCTTTACTACTTTTCAAAAACATACCCAACCAAAACCCTTCATCCAAAACTCTAGAAAGGAAACATAAGAATAGGTGATATTATTTTCTTTATATGGGTAATAGAAGATGATAAGTATGTATTGAATGAGAATAAGGGTATGGGAACATGAGAATAACATTTGAAAACTAATCCTTTATTATGAAATATTTATCAAGTGTCATGAAATACAAATTTATTATTTAAAATACAATATTCATCAAGGAATAAATGAATTTACCTATGAGATAATAACATCATAATAATACATAGATTTTTTATATAAAAATCAACTTATAATGCTGTGAATAGGTGAAAATAAAAAGATAATCACACATTAAGTTAAAGACATGAAATATGGCTCCCAAACAAGTTATAGGAATAGAATCATGTCAACTCATAACATTATAGACATGGATGATGGTTACACACATAAAACTATGAACCTATATTCATGTTCATACATAACATTGTGAATAGGTGATTTGGTTTAAGAAAAACATATTTACTCAAGAGTTGCAAATACTTTCCCAATGCATTAGAGGGAGATATATGTCAAACCCATCACTAGAGAAAAATTTTATTTATGTCTTCCACAAGTTCATAAATCATTTATCATAAAATAATAAATGAAATATAATTTATTTAATAAAAATATCATCACATCATAACCTATGGAAAAGATATATATTTTATAATCACATCAAAATATTATCAATTCAATACTCATGGAAAATGAATTTATTTTTGTAATAACTATTTCTTGTTATAAACTGGGGACAAGAAACATGATTCATAAACATATTTTCCTAAGAAACCATTCAAATAAAAGATAAGAGTGAAATACTATTACCTTTTCCTAGTAAATAATATGTAATATCAATTGATATCATCACAGATCAAAAATAATTTATAGAGTCCATATAAAATATTTAATGAAAGAAATTTATACTTACACCTTTAATAACAACTTTTTAAAAATAAAAAATATTCAAAATACATTTATTTGAAGATAAGACTAAATAATTTTAAGTTAATTTTAAAATAAAATATTTAACATGTGATGGGATGTTTCATTCTTCTTTTGATGTTAAAATGGATATTTCACTCAGATTATTAAATAAAAAATATAATTATTCTTAAAAATGAAATGAAAATTCAACTACCATGATTTGTCAAGATATACATGGGAAAAATTTTTATTCAAAAATTAGTGTGTATAAGTAAAATAAAATATTAATTTCTTTTATTACAAATCGGTGTGAAAGAAAATCTCTTTCCAACCTAAGTGAGACAAAAATATAGATTTTATTAAAACCCGTTAATAAATTATATAAATATCTAGGGAGTGGAAATATGTTACTTTTACATTAATAATATGATAAATAATATGTTTATATGAAAATTAATGAGTTTCTTGACTGATAGATTCAATATTTTATCATTATAAACATACTCATAATCAATCATGATTAACGATGATATTGTGACATAAAATCCTTACCAAAATGATAACATTGAATATTATACCCCAAGAATGAATAAAAATAAATGAATCATAAATTATCATCAGGATAAATAAATTTATGATATTTTATACTATAGGTTATTTATGAAAATTTCTTAAAATAATATATATGCATAACATAATATATGTCTCAATGATTTACAATTGAGATAAAATACACTATCTCTTTGGTAACATTTTAACAGTAGACCCCTTAAAAGATAAGTCCAAAAATGATATATAAATTCTAATAATTCCTATATTTATCATAAAAATTACTAATTTTATGTAAACACATCACATTGATGGAATATTTGGTGAATATGCCATGTGTCTAACAAATGTAAATATTGAAATAAATATCTCAACCAATATGTTTTGACTTCCTTATACATGTCTGATCCAACTATATAATAAATATATGTTTCCTATAAATCTATTAAATTATCATTAAAATATATATATTTTTATCACAATATATTATTTACATCTATCCTTGTTTTTCCAATTTATTAAAAAATCTTTTTAAATGTCACATTATGGTTAGAAAGATAATTGAATTTCATATGTGTATTGATTTTTAATATTGGGTCCTCCATATCATTGTTCCACTATCTATAGGATAATAATCATGAAATATTTGTCATATTTATACATTTACTATACTCTTAATACCAATCCGGATAGATGGTCTTGAGAAAATGAAGTGCGTTATGATAGTAGAGATTGTAGGTCGTATATAGGCATGAGTAACATTTCCATTTATCCATGATTATTGTGGAAACATGGTAAGTAATATATTATAATTATATATTTTTAAATAATATTTAAAACCATATAATTTTTTAAATTTTTCTAAACATATCATCTTTTTTGTGTGGAAATTAAAATATAGTGTCACAACACTTCGAAAAAGCAGTAGTCCAAATGTACAAGATACATGTTATCATTATTTAGTGAGTGAAGTGTTAAGAAAAAAATTATATATTAAAATATTATAATTTTCATAATTTTATTAATACAATAATTAAATAATTTATAACAAAAAAATATTTGAATATTATCGTCCATGTATTGTGTTAATGAAAACCAATCACATTCCTTCATAAGGCATTAGTCTATTATAAACATGAATGATGTTATCATATCACATTTGGAATGAAATATATAAAAAGGAATATATGATAAACTCACAAAATAGTTGTAATAATGTTATGAATATAGTGTATATACTTTATATCGATCATTGTACCCACCTAGGTGGTAATGGAAAAAATGAATGACATCGCTTTACAAAGAACTAGTCATTTGTACACACGAAAGATGATTTAATAACAAATTTGATGGAAGTGAAGATGGTTGTAAATAGGTATATTGAAATAAACATATCTTAATATATTTATTATACATATCCTAGTGTATTATCAATTATAATAATAATTGATGGTGTTTGAAGATGAAATAAAAAAAATTCTCGTTGATTAACGTTACCTCTTCTTCGGGTATCCTCTATAGGTTAACACCAAATCCATTCCTGGCTTAATTTTTTACAAAATAATGCCTCTAAAAAGAGAGAATGTATGGTATTAGGTTGTTTTTTAAGGAGGGGAAGAACCTAAATGGTTTTATTATTTAAATAAATGAGTATAATGGATGACTTTTTATAAACAATGTCAGTGTCACAACTATAATGTTTTTAAAAGAGATTCAATTATACTCACATTTTTATCATTATAGAAGCCTAAAAAATGTGCCATTCTCAATACAAGAAAATAAAAGTTAGAAAAATTAACTTTGAAATGATTTTTAAAAAAAAATTAGGTCATATTTAATCCTTAAATTCATATTTTAACACCTCGTTAAATCATTTTTATCTTAACTGCGATTACAATTTTTTACTATTTACAATATTAAATTGTTGAAAAATTAAGATGACCATATTGAAAAATATAAATTTATCTGAATAATATTATAGAATCATTATTTCAAATATCATATCAAATAATTGGAATTATTTTTTCAAATATTAATCAATCTATTGGGATGGGAAATAAGTTTTTTAATGGAAAAATGTTGACAAATTTACGCCGTTTTAATATCACAATTCGAAATGAGTGTTAATTTAATTACCTAAATTCTATTAGTTTATATAATATTGATATACATTTAAATTTAAAAAATAAAACAAAATTTAAAGTTATATTAAATTTTAACTAAAATACATTTTTCTATTTAAATTAGAATTATTTATCAAAACATTTAGAATTTAATAAAATTTTCCAATATTCACCCTAAGATAATTTTGATGTTTCGATTTCGAATTTTTTTTTTATTTTAAAAAATCTATTTTCTAAAATTTAATAAAACTAATTTTAAAATTATTGTGCATTTTCCAACAAAACATATTTTTTTAGAAAAGTATAGTTTTTATAAAATAAAATAGGATTTATTTTTATTTTTTGTCTAAAAAAATAAGATGAGTGATAAAAATTTGATTAAATATATAATTAATAATTTTTAATTAATATATTTCATCAAAAGATACTTTTTTAATATATTTTAGTAAAACATGTTTTTTCAAAGGAATGTAGTTTTTGATAAAAGAATCATTATTTTTAAATGGTTTTATTATTTATTTATATTTAATTAAACCTTAGAATATTCATTTTAGATAAATTTGAAATCCATATTTTCATTTTTTTTAATAGTAAAATTTATAATTTTATTTCCTAGGGATAGCTGGTAACATTAATATTAAATTACATTTTTATTATAATATATGATGTTTTTTAAAGTCATTGTGTCCTATAATGTCGGTTAAGATCAATGTTTGCCAAAAATTTATATTAATTTGAAAAAAACCTTTTCACCAAATCTATAGATTTTAAAATAATGTCGATTCAAAAGAATCTATGTGTATTGAGTAATAAAGAAAATACTTATTTTATATAAAATCACAATCAAAACATAATAATAATTTTAAATTTCATAACAGATTGAGAAGAAATGATATTTTTTTAAAAAAATAGTATTCATCAATATTAACTAAGAGATATATATTTTCAAAAATATACCAAAAATTTACCAATTGAAAATTATATTTTTTTATTTCTAAAATAATGTTTATTTAACATATAATATTTCTACAATGTTCAAAAATTAATTATAATATTTTTTCATAAAAGGAAATAATAACCATTTTTGATGAAAATGTATTTTTATAAAGTAAAATTTATAAAATAAAATGTTGATTGATTATTCACTAAAAGATATTTAATAATTTAAACTAAGTAATATATATATATATATATCATAAATTTGTTAATATTATTTGTACATACCGATTTCAAAGCTATGTTATAATATATATATATACATATATATATAACATGTTATTTAAGCTCTATGTTTCTTGTCAAATATGATATAAAATATATATTTTTTATTTTTTAATCATATAGGATTGATACATAAATATACAAATGTAACCTGCTAGACATAACCTCAACAAATAAACCATTGGTAGTTTCTCTTAGTCTCTCGACATTGTTTCGTCGTCATCCAATAATGTATGAACCACCCGTAACAGAAATCAATTTATTTATAGAAACACCCCCTAATGATAGACATTTTTCATTGGGAAATTTTATATAGCCATGTTGATAAAATTACCCATCAATAATTCACAATTACATTAGGATATCATGGAATTATCATCTGATTTGCCAATTGTGATCATGAAAAAAGAAAATCATCGGCCATGATCTCATGAAAGAAGATAATTTAAGGAGGACTAAACTTCAAAAGGATCTCAAGAATTAATAATTGTCCAATGAGTTCTACCATGATTAATGGTATAACTATCCAATATCATAAGAGGAAAATAATGCAATTTTTTAAGGAATATCAATAGATCATACCCAAATATTCAGTTAGATCACAAAAAGATTATCCATAGATCAAGAGGTGATCAAAAGGGATATATGGAGGCTTTTTTAATGAGCCTCTAAAAAATGAGAAAACCATAATAAAATCAATGAGGATTTAGTGGTTAAAAAAATAAAAGTACCCTAACATAAATGAAACCCTACACACAAAATAGTTGAACTAATTGTGGTGGGCCACTAGCAGGTCGGTGAGATAGACTGTGTAGATGGATTATTACCTTCCCCGCTACATGGTTGGAACATTTGGTCTTGATGTCTGGTGTTACTTAATAGGATTTTGGGACACCACAATACCAACTAGAGCACCAGTCATATTACTGAAATGTGACTGGCACTGTCAAGACTCTGACATTTTTTGATTTATGTGTCCCCCACCATGATTCAATTAGAGTCTAAAAAATCCCCATTAGTATTTTTAGGCTATAATCATTTAATTTCGACACCCATTTATCTCAAAAATCTATCAACCAAATTAAAATGTCAAATTATCTCCAAAATCACAAAAATATCATAAAGCACCTTACAAATAATAAAATAATCAATCAATGATATATATATATATATGAATGTCAACATAAAATATCGTGTTCTATTATAAAACATATTTAATTAATGAGGACTGATCCAAACCTAGATTAAGAAGTTAATTACTATAAAAAGTCTCATGAGAAGATAACCCACCTGAACTAGCATCAACACATACCCCCTCAGTGTGGTTGAACACACTCTAACGGTATAAAAAAATCAATGTTCTATAAATTTACTAATTTATACATAAGATGCAATACAATAGTGGATAAATGTTCACATGATCTCCATGATGTATGTGAGAATAAATAAATTGTGTAGAATCTGTAGTGGTATCATAAAATATATAAGGATGATGTATGTATATAAATATGAACATTGACAATTTTATATAGATTTAAAAAACAGTATAACATGTATTATTAATTATTTTCATTAATTATTAGATAGTTTTATTTATTTTCCATTATGATTTTTGGAATTAATGTAAATTTTTTCAAACCATAATTAAAATATCTTGCCACACTGACCACTAATAATTTTTAGTGGCATCACACTGACCGGTATAGAGCAGTGTATAAAATGCATTCTTTTAACCGAAAAATCAAAAGATGAAAATATTCTATGTATTTATGACCAAAAACATCTATAGTTATATTTATTGTACACAAACATAAATATTAATATATATATATATATATATAATCACATACTTAGATAGGATACTATCACTGCATGGGGAGGAACTGTACATGTATATCATTTTTTTCTACCATAATATGGAAAATTATAATCTAATAGAGGAACACACACACAGAGATATATATATATATATATATGCACATAAATTTCTCAATATGAGGCTTGTCACATTATTTGGTAGTTTTTATTGTTAATATATATAAAAAAATATCTTAGTGCGGGTACTATAATTTTCTGATTTATAAACACGAAAAATGTTCCCCAATTAAAAACATATGTAATACCTTGAATAATTAAACTTTAACATAATTATCTATATAATGTAATAATTTAGGCATGATAATAATGAAATTATTATTTTATGATAACATAACAAAACTTTTAAATATTATAGGGAATAACTATCTCTACATCATGTCTATAATCATGGTCTAGATCGTATATTATATATTTATTATATCAATAGATTATGTTATCCACAAATAATAAATTGATGTTTTCTATATTACAATTTTATTGAGGAGAACCAAACTATTATATATGTAAATTATAATTAGTTATTTTAAAATATCATTAGAATCCAAACATAGAACATTGTCTAGTATATAATTTTTTTTACTATACTTATTTAGTATTTAATCATGATTAAATAATAAAATAAATTTATATAATAAAAAATATTAATGTATAATTTTTTTTATTTATAAGATCTTGGTAAACACATGTTAATATAATAATAATTACATGATAAATCACAACTAAAATGTTTTTAATAACTATATGAAATGGTGAATTTTTTGAACATATAAACCCATTCTCTTAATGACCATAATATATTTTCAAATCCAATAAAATGTTACCAATTTATGAAAATAAGTGTAGTTTATACCTATAAAATATAAAATTAACTATTATTATATGGATTAGTTTTTATTATTTTCATTATTAATCATATTTATATAGAATTAATTTTTAAAATATCTTTTTTCAAACCATATATAGTAACTATTAATAATGATTATCATTGTTTTAGAAATTGATAATAATTTTATTTTATATCCTAGTAAAAAATCATTTGAAGCATAATATCAAAAAATATTTAAAAGGGATGATATTTATTTCATTTAAATTACATAATTAATTAACATGGCCCTAAGTTGTGGGTTTTTGTATAATGATTAAATTTCTCAGTGAATGTGTTTGTATTTAAAAATATCACAATTGTGTGTTTATATATATCCCAATTTATAGTGAATGTTTAATTTTAAAAATAACTTTATTAACATTCATTAATAGTAATTTTTAAATTTAAAATTGAATATATTCATTATATGATAATATTACATCACATATTTATCATTCTAATCTATCATGACCAATAAAATCAATGAATAGGAGGAAATGTTTAATTATTTGACTTATAATTCAATCATTTTTAATTGTTGAAATTGGACACAATTTTAGGACACATCAAAATGTCCTAATTAATATTATTAATGAAAAATAAAATAAAAACATAGTAGATTATATCATAATTGAGTCACATTCTCACAAAAATCCTATGAAAATTCATTTTAATAGATATAATCAACCATTTGTAATTATACTGATGTTGAACCATACACTATTGAGTTAGTAAATAGTATAAATTTCATCAAATTTTGGGTCATAATGTTTCAACCATTAATATAATAATAACATATAAAAAATCCGGATTAAACTATTGTCACACATTGTCCTCATCAAAAAACAATTCCATGAATATCTATTATAATTAAATACCACAGGAATATCACTCAATTATATATTTTCAATACATTGGTTAATATAATTTATGATTTGAATATGGAATTCATATCACAAATATAACAAGATAATAACTTGAATGGTTTAAACCACATACCAATATTTTTTGGTGAGTATTATAAAATTTTAAAAATTAATAGGAAAAAACTACAAACACCCAAATAAAATATTATATCATTGGATCCCAAATCACCTGAAATATATTTTTTAAATATGTATACATTAGATGGATTATAAGTTAAATGACTCATTTGTTATATCTTATATCATAAATTCCAATATCAGCAATCAATTCTGACATAACAACCTATAATTTCTTTAAAGAACAACGGTGTCCCTAATATAGTAAATATCTAAATATCCATTCATAAATTTTGTGATAAGTACTGAAAAAAATAAATATGATATTATTTAATAATTTCATTGATTGTTACCTAATCTAAATGGTTTTTTCACCATGCTTGTGTGAAATCACAACGTTGAAACCCTAAATGAGTGTAAGGGAATATAGTGTAAAATGTGAAACAAGATATAAAAGGGGAGTGATAGAGTTCCAACATGGAGATTATAGAAAAAGATAAATCCAATTATTGATTATCTAAGTGAAAAAATATGTGAATAATGATTAAATGTGTAATATTATTGTAATTAACATGGTGCTAGAGAAATTATTAAACTATTGACTCACTAGGGGCCTAAAAAATGTATGGAAATCTTTTTAATTTACATTTAAAAAATGATTCTATAACAATCCATAAGTCCATTATGATATTACAGTACCGAAGTAATAGTTATATGTGGTACTAGAATTCCCAAAATAATTATCTTAATGTCCATAAGATATTTGGGTACATACTATTACCACCCCCAACTTATATTCAAAAATGAAAAATAGTAAATATTGAGAGTGGTTCCCAAACCAAAAAAAATAAATAATTGTTTATATAAAAACATATATTAATTCATCCAAAATAATAAGAAAATTTATTCTAAATAAAAAATTCACAAATTTATATATCTTATAAATTAAAATTTTAAAACATTTCTAGGTATTCATGACCATAAATTATATAGATATATTAAAATACTTCATAAAATTCTTGATAGAAATTACTTGTTACATACTCTATACCACATGACCTCTCATATCTAAGAATATTATGAAGATTCTAATGATGATAATGAACACATCTTTAAATCCCCAAGTCATATCTATTTTACCATAATAAACATGAATAATAAACCTCATAATATTTTAAAGCTACCCAATACTAACCAATATAAATAACTCCATATGATTATAAAATCCACACCATAAACTGATTCGAAATGAAATTATGAGTATCCCTAATATAACCACACCTCTATAATGTGACTTAGAATAAACTAGAAATAACCAGTAACTATTCAATGAGAAAATATTGTGACACATGAGTATCACCCTAATTACAGAAAAACCATTATTCAATCAGATTAACCAAATGAAATTATGTTCCCCACAATACGATTTTTCATGGTTAGTTTATGACTATTTTATCTCAAATTTTTAAAATAATTGAAAAAAAAATCCCATTAGGTTTCCTTAAAAAATGACTTCATTTCATAAATAATCTTTTAACATGTTTTCTAAAATAGAAATGTTCCGAAAACTCAATTATAAATAAATATGACAATTATATTTCCATTTCATATTTTTTATAAGATACAAATTTCACTAATACCTAATTACCTCATATCAATATTATATTTCACATATATAATGACCAAATATTTTTGACCCATCATTTCTAGTGAATTTTATTTTCCCAATGATGTAAATTTTCACTAAATAATATGTTTTCTTGATATTTCATGTGATGTTAAATTTCAAAGAGGTCATGTTTTATTTTATTTTGATGAGGTGTCTTAGGTTCTTACAGATGAAATATCATCACTCAAATTCCCCTTGTGATTTTTTGTTCATTATTTTTTTGATAAATATATATTTCAAAAACATAGTGGAATATGCGATTAACATTCACAGATAAAAAAATAAATGTACGTTGAAAGAGGATATGACATGGTTGTATTGTATTATATAATTGATATGTGTTGCATCGAGTTATAATTAATAAGTACGTTTTTGTTTTTGATCTGATTGATGTAATGTAAAAAATAAGTATTCTTAATATATTGTAAAGAAATATAATGTTAATTAAATAGTATATTTTATCAATGGGTGTTATTTGAAAATCTAGTTTTGTTCCAGAGTTGAAAAATGAATTTATCTATACTATAAGAAATCTATAGAAGCGAGTTATAACTATTATAAATCTACCTAATCATTCCACATGGTGTAATGTTTTTTATGGCATGAAAAGAAAAATTATTTTAATTATCACATATTATGTTATTAATTTATGTAAACAAATTATTTAAAAATTTCAATATATAAAGGGTTAGTGAAATTGAATATATATTCGATAGAACATGTGGGAATATTATTATTATGTTTTAATAACTAATACATATGAGTCTAATGTTTCTGATTAAATAGTGTATTAGATTCTCTATGATATATAATTAATAACCTATGGGATACATAATTGTAACTATGAGGTTCCATTCATATAAAGGTAGTAATACTTTTAGACTGGTCTATGTGATATGTAGAAGCATTTACTACGATTCATAATGTTTCATAAAACATATAATACTATTGAAACGGTTAGATATGATTTTCCAGAACATTTGTATGAGATATTCAAAAAGATATAAATTTCTTCTAAAATATGACCTTATTAAAAACTAGTTGATTTGGATATTCAAAATGATAATATAATTATGCAGAAATAAAAATGTAAAAATTTTAAACTGAAAGTTTTGATAATTGATAAAGTGTTTTAGTTTTCTTGTGGTAGGTAAATATATTATGGGATGATAGGTAATGTTTAATTCACACATAAGACTCATATACAACGGTCATATGTTTTCAAGAATTTTTAATAGTTTCATAAAATTATTATTAATTGATAAAATGAAGGGATGGAGAATTATCATAAAAAACAACATGTGTTATTCAAAGACACCACACTTGTACTGGTTTTCATCCACAATAGATATGTTCCCATATAATTGTTGAATCATTGAACCACCAATAATTGAGGAATCCCAGGATAATGATGACAACCAATAGGCATTAACTTTTTATATCACACACGATTTTTTATATCCAATCCCTTACGCCCAAATTTATAGTTTTTTAAATATTTTTTTATATCATTCAAATTATATCATATCCACAAAATATTTTTTTTAGTGGAACTATGTTATCTGCAATAATGATAATTATCATTGATATTTTGGAGTACCACTATGATTTTGTGATTTTAAAATAATATTCAATTAAAATCATTATTTTTTGAATACTTCATGATATCATTAATATCATCCCATAGATTTAGATAATCTCATGCTGTCATGGTATTCAAATAAGACGGTATAGTTCGAAAATGATTTGATTGTGGTGAACTAGTATAATGAGTTTTGATTTCAATCTTTATAAATATTTTTGTAATGTATGATAGGGTTTCCTAATTTTTGTGTACATTTATATTGTATATAAAAAAAGTATTCAATGATTGAGAAACAATACATATTAAAATTATTTAATTTATAATTTCTATTAATTTTTAGGTTTATCTATTTTTTTAGGAAGAATGAAATATTAATGTAGTATATCTAAATAAAAATTCAATAATAATTAAATAAATTCTATTTAAGTATTTGAAATAATTTTTCATAACTATGGTAGATCATATTTCAAGGGTTTATATCTTGGTGGTTTTTATTGATGGCTTATGTGCTTATTATCAAACATGGTGCCATTTCATAAAATTGATGGATAATATTGAGTTGGATGTTAATATAATACTTTTATCACTTGATTGAGATACGTTTTTCCACAATATAAAATCCCCTAATATAATAAAGTTTGTATGGTTTATGAATTTTTTTTTGATATCTTAGTTTTTTAGTCTTGCATTAAAATGATAATGTTTTTTATAATAATCCAACATCACATTTTCAAACATATTTTATGTTAGTATTAATTTATACACTAAAAGGCTCATGATATTACACAATATAGTTCCGTTTTAAGTTTAAAAGATGATGGTATAAACAAAATCCTTGAAAT
This sequence comes from Viscum album, assembly GCA_963277665.1. Classification (NCBI taxonomy): domain Eukaryota; kingdom Viridiplantae; phylum Streptophyta; class Magnoliopsida; order Santalales; family Viscaceae; genus Viscum; species Viscum album. The sequence goes on from OY728137.1 coordinate 2,052,046,251, forward strand.
TAACCCCCATAGAGGGTAGAGATGGGTAATGTTTCTTTTGTATAATTGAGCTAACCTATGTTCATATAAGTGTAATAAAGATATACACTATGTAGTTTTGGTCAAATAAAATATTTTTTGGGATTCATCAAGTATTATATGGAATAGAGATGTAGAAATATACTATAGATATTATACCCTTTAATTATAATTTTTTTTGGGAAAAAATAGTAAATGTTAGCATGCACATGGGATTTGTAAGGTAGAAACCAAGGGTCTCCTTTTTAATATAGTAATTTTTAAAATTTGATATTTTGATATTGATGAGTTTTTCTGATTCTATTTTAGATATATTTTTTCTATGTTACATGAAAACTAATATTTCACCAGTATTGATTAAAAAATATTAATGGGGTAATAATGTGTGACCTCCCCTACGTGAGATGGTTTTGTTTTCTAACTAATTTATCTCCTACATTGAATTAATGAGTTTTTTTGGAATTATTTTGTAACATCTACTAGATCAATGGGGATATATTGAGAACTATTTTATATCCTAGCCCAAATAAGATATAATGGCTAATGATATTGAAGTGTGACCAATCCTAATGAATAGATGATGGTCTGGGAACATGATTGGTGACATTCCCTATGTGAGAAAGGATTGGTTTGTGAATATATTGTGGGAATAATGTCATTCCTTCTTTTCGTGAGTGGGGAAGGTTGGATACATTGATATGGTTCATGATTTGAATCAATTAAATCAAATATAATTAAATGTAAATAGTATATGTTTTTTAGATAATATAACTCCCTTAATTACATAATATTGTGATGTATATGGGAATTGGTTTCATAGTGAGATAATTGAAAATTATGAAAATATTATTACTCCTTTTTTGTAAATTTTTTAATGTTTTTTGGTTTCTGAATCGTAATAGAATGGAATTTTCTTTTATAATCATTAAAATATAAATTTTAATAGAATAATTCAATATATTATGGAACATAGAAGACATTTTTATGAGTGTAATTTCAGAATACTTATGTAAATGGATTCCATAAGGACAAGGACACTAACATTACTTATTAAGTGGAATTAAAATATAATTCATCTTCATAAATTTCAAAGTAATTTTAGGATTCATGGATTTCAGGGTTTGTTCGTAACATCTAAAAAGCAAACACTTTTGTATATAATAGGTGGAAATTCTATGTAGTGACCATTTTAACAATAATATAAATCATTTATAATGAAAATCATTTTCATTATATGTCTTTTATTCATAAAAACAACATGACTTATTCATTTATATTACCCATCCTTATATCATATGAAAAAGCATTTTTAAACATGGAATTTATATAGGAACTCCAGATAATATATATGATCCATCATGGTCCTCGAACATCCATCCCATGAAAAGAAACATAACAAAATAAATATCATTTATCTCCCAAGCTTAATGGAATACCTGACCAGAGATAAAAAAAGAATACATGAATCCTGAAGGACTTATATTTTGTGTGAGAAAAATATCAGTAGGCCACTAGATATGTGTTCTATTTTTAAACCAATAATTATTAATGGTTATTCCAAATATAACACAATGTAAAAACATATACTTTAATAAATAAAATGCATTCCTTAATCTTAGAATCAACCAGGAATAAATCATGTGATTTAGTCATCACTAAAAATCTTTGAATATATGTCCCCAGTTATATATATGGAATGCAAGACCTTTTTGTATATATAAAATTTCATTGGTAAGGATGTATATAACCTTAGATAAGTCTTCCCATGACGAATATTATACTAGGAGGGCCAGTATGTTCCCACTATAATCATGTCATTAGAACATCATTCAATACTTTATGAAACTAGTTTTCAATGGAATGCCCAATTAAGTCCCTAGTCCCTCAAACCATAGCATAGAAATTCACCATCATTTCGATGCATATTGTTCTGATGCACAATAATGTATGTACCCCAAGTAATATTCACCACAATATAGAATGGAAATGTACCATGTTATAGTCATATCATTCCTCCCAATATCCTGGAACATGACCTCGAGTATCACTGGAAACCTCATCCCCAAACAAACTATCTCACAACCATATATCAATAGTACATTGTCTTTCATGAGGATTTTTATGGCGAGAACCCCCAATTAATTAGTTGTTGAACACTATCACCTAAGATTTATTGTCTTTAGGGAACCCAAACACCATGAGTGGTCAATACTACCTCGACCGAATCCAATCTCTGTGCACATGACCCCAACAACATGACAGGCAATGATGGATATTTGAAATTACCACAAACCCTAATACACATCATATGAAACATCATTCCCCAAGGGCCGTGTCTCTAATCTTCAAATATTCAACACCATCTAATGTCCCAAGAGTTGATACTTCATCCGAATGACCTCGCCACCTCAATATTAAAACCATGTCTCATATCCTAGTGATCCTCATCACTGTGAACATCTGGGCCATGTTGAGCCTGAAAACCCATATTGCCTAAATCCAGTAGATCCAAATAACCTAAATCCTTGGCTCAATCCCATATTGTTTCCACATAACTAATCATCATTATTAAAATTGAATTAAATAATTTAAAATCCCCCAGCCTACCCTTAACAGGTTGATATAATCTCTTTACTCAAATTGAATATTTTTATAAAGGCCAGAGCTTGCATTAATAAATTTAATCTCATCAATTTTAAAATTTAAAAAATAATTTAATTCTTTGGTATATCTATTTGACTACCATCATTTATTATTTTCTATCGACAACCAAAAAATACAAATAAATGTTAAATATCAGAACCACATACCATGTACTAGTTGGTGTTATCTCGCCTAATATCAGCCTCTACAATGATCTTAATGATATTATAATTGTGTTTTAAATAAATTCCATTAACATATGGTATACTAGCTCACTTGAATTTATTACTTTCTATGGAGAGATAGTGGAAAAATAAGATGTAATAGATTGAAAATATTTCTGTGATTAATATGTTTCCCCCAAAAGGTAAAATAGTAGAAACTGAAAAGAGGAGTTGGCTCAAATACTAGGGGATACAAAGGTGAGTTAAAACCTTGTACGTGCGGTGGAAGGAGTTAGAAGTAATGTATAAATAAAGAAACACGGGACATGAGAAGAAATTTAATTTCAAATTTTTATTTGGGGGTGATTGTTTGGATACAAGAATTGGCTTACTATGTTCCAGCGGCAAATTTCCCACTATCAAAATAGTAGACGCATACATGCTAGGATAATGGTTTTCAAAGTCATGCACAGACTATGAAAAATTACACTATTAAATTTTTCATTTGACTTTCATGTCCACGTTCCCCCATATACATGTTTTTCCAAACACTGTCAGGTGCTATAGGAGGGGTGCACAATTACTCCTAGGAGGCAACATTGTTTGTAGAAACCATTCACCCAAGACTTCCCATTCCCAAAACTGTGATTCAAGTACCCTACATACCTAATACTCAATTGAGACACTAATCAACCTTCAAAAAATTAAAAAACCATCTAAAAACAAGGCATTGGGTCATTCAGACTCCCATATCTAGGTATTCAAGATCAAAAAGAATATTAGAGGTATATCCTAAAATAAATATTAAATAATTATAAATATTTTCATCCCACACAAATCCCCATGGGGATAAATATTATTCATTTTATTTTTTCTCATACCATGATAAATTTCATTATTTATTAAATTAAATTCATGTTAGAAGTTTTGATGATATTCACTTTATATGCCTTAAATGACATCGATACATTGACTATGGTCAATGTGGTAATTATTTATCATATCTATAATAATAATCATAAAAAAATTCATTTTTATAAATAATTTACACTATTAACTACATCTATAAAATATGGTTACAAAAAATAATCAAAGTTACAATCTTGGAGATTGTAGGATGTACATATTCATAAGTAATGTTATCATTTATTAACTCACATTATGTTAAGAATATAAGTATTAAATAATCATTAAATACGGAAAATAATAGCCTAAATATAATATTAATTCTTGAAACATATTTATATAAATTATCCAACTAACATGATGATGAAAAACAAATCACTTTTATTTGTCGAGGTGATAGTCCACAAATATGTATGAAAGATAATATCTTATTTTAGTGAATGGAAGCACAAGAAGACATATTATTTTTTTATATTTCCATAATTATAATTTTTCAATTAATATCATATGTAAATTTTAATTCCATTATTTTTATCTAAATAATATTTAATGTGATGGAAAAACATTACATCGGTTGATGAGGTTGTAGTCCATAGCACAGAGGAATAATGGTATCATTTCCAACAATATTGAATTGGAAATTGATGTCAGAAAAGGATTTTATATAATAACATATATTTGTAAATATTATACTAGTTTTTAATTTATCGGTGTTTAATTATATTTCTAGGGAGTGGGAGAAAAAGAAACTATACATTGTGGTTAATTTCAATAACACAAATTTTAAATGTCTACTTTTATTAACACCTTCCTCCAAAAAAGTATGATATTATTATTAAACCAGGACATCTAGAGTTGGGTGAGGTATTAAATTATGGTATTTGGATAGGTTTTGACTAAACCAACTTAGTTTTTATTTTTTATGAAATTAGAATAAACTGTTAAAATCAATAAGAGAGGGGATGATTACTTTTGGAACTCTAAAATTATGAAATTAATATTAATTTATTTTTAATTATAAATGACTAAAACATAAATATTTAAATATATAATTTAGGTATGAGTCAAAATCATATCATACAGTCAAATTTGGTAATTTTTGGAATATGTTTTTATCCTTATCATTTTATTTTAACACATCATTATTTCGTTTTAGAACTACCATAATATGAATGTTTTATTCCATTAAAGTGTTAATAATATTTCTACAACATAAAAAAATACCCATAGATGGACCATGGATGATTCCATTAACCATATCCAATTAATTTTTAAATAAAATTTTTTATTAGTTATTTATCATTTTGTAAATTAATGTTTTCATAAAATATTAATAATTTCAATTGATTTCTGTTCCCTTAATTTATAAATAATATCAAAACAACTGAGTTATTAGAATATAATAAATGAAAATATCTACTAGATTATATAATTTTTGTTGAGATTCATTTATCACATTAATTATTTTAAATTATATTACTTCTAATATTTCAAATATCATTTATTTTTTCCCATGAATTGAATATTTAGTGTGTCTATATTTTGTAATAATATGAGGAAAATGTTTCTTCACAAAAATTTAAAAATAAATTAACATGCTCGAGGTAAATATTTTTTTTTAAATTAATATTTATAAATTAATAAATATTCTCATTTATAATAATGATTAGAATATTATTTTTATAAACAATAGTAGAGTGGCATTTTTAACTTATCACTAAATAATAAAATGGTACTGTTTATAATTAAAAGTAAATGGAATCATAAATACTTATAAAAAAATATTGAATGGGTATATATAAAATTGAATAATCTAATAAAATTAAGGATCATGTTATTGGGAAGCCTTGATTTTTCACAAATTATAATTTAATTTAATATTTTAAAATAAAAATTTATTTGATAGCATGTGTAACATCCAAAACCAAGTTTTAAAAAACAATGATATATTATTATTTTAATATGACTTGTATAACCTAGCCATTAAAAATATAAATGTGAATATTAAAGATTACTTTTTTAAAAATAAGATATAAATATTTTATATAAAAATACAAATTGTTATAATGTACTACAATTTTAAAAAAGTTATTATATGTTTAAAAAATACTAATTTATAATAAAAAATGTTTTATTACTATTATAATTTTTTGAAAATAACAGAATAATATTTTGAAGATATTATAAAGTTAATTTTATAAAATAATTTAAAACTTTTTAATCATAATTTCAAAACTATTTTATGTATCATTTTGAAATTATTGTAAAAGTTTATTTTTTCAATGAATAGTAAAAAAGTAATGGTTTTTATCTCAATGTTCGTTAATTATTGAAGAAAAAACATGATATTGTTTTTCAAAATGGGTATTAATGTAAAATTAATTGAGTAATATATCATTTAATCCAAATTATGTCACTGTAATCAATTTAATATTTAATTTTAATATAATAATGTTTTTATTTTTTGAACATTTTCTATTTAGGAAACCACTTTTCCATCACATTTCCAGGTTAAATTTTGTATTATAATTTTTTTTGTTAAATGGATTTAGAAAAATTGAATTTATATTTTAAATCATCATAATTTATATTATATAATATGTGGAATATAATTTTTTACTATATTCAAAATTAAAACAGTAAAAATTATTTATTATAGTTAAGGAAGTCATCAAATTACCACGGGTTAAACAAAAAATATAATAGTCAAAATTGAACATAACCCAGTAACAAAAAACATTTACTAGAAATATTTTGATGATATCATTTCTGGATCACGAATGGTCCATTTTATAGCATTTTTTAATTTCAAAAATAGTGGTACACTATTTTATTTTCAAAAAACACTTGTGTGCCACTCACCTCGCTTAATAAAAGACCGCTCTTTTCCTATCATCTTCACACATGAACAAACACTAATTTTATCCATGGAAGGACCAAATAACTTATGTACACCACTGATCAAATAATAAAAAACATATTTTGGTTACAAATCCATTCTAATAATCATTTTGTTGAAACGCTAAAAATGATGTCCAAAGAAGATGCAACACTCCTCAATCATAGTCTTATATTATTTATTCATCCACCTTATTAAATTAATATAACACCATTATGATATATTAACCATATTAAAATATATAAAATTATTTATTTTTTATTTTATTAGAATGAACTAATACCATCTCTTCTATTATTGAATGGGATACGATGTAATCCAACATGTGTATAATGAACTATAGCCTCATGAACTGATGTTATACTTCTTCCATCACCACCTCTCACAGATGTACGTGATGATGAATTAAATATTTTTCTATGATATTTTTGAAATAATGGGTTTATATAATTATAATATCTCATATAAAATTATACCATTTATTCTATGGGAATATGATAATGTCACTCAAGTGTACGATGAACCACCACCTCGAGAAATTTTCTGATTCATTAATGTATTAAATGGGATAAAATAAAGGTTTTTTTAAGAAATATGTGATATATATGTCATTAAATTTATTATTTAATTCCATGATATTATTTATCTTTTTTTCGTTCAATACATGGGGATATAAAGTCAACATTCATGGATACATACGAATTATTATCTCCCTGAACGATGCCTTAAATTATATATCTCTAAATAATATTGATTACAAAAAACATATATAATAAATATATATGATATATATATCCCAGATAAAAATCTTGAGATTATATAACAAATATATATTAATGAGTACCAAAAATAAAAAATCAAAACATAAATGAAAAAACCATTTTTCCTGAAACATGACATTAATATGGAAATATTAATTAACATGTAATACAAGTCATAAGAAAATCATATATAGTATGATATATATATATATGTATGTATATGTTTTTTTACATGTAAAATAATATTATATTTATTATACATGAGGTTTTACTATTAATGAGAGATGTTGAAACATACTGAAAGGGATTTGTTGTCTCTCATATATTGGGGAGTGATATCCAAATCAACCGATAATTTAGTTTTTATTATTAATATAATACCCATTTGACATGTTATATAATGAATCTCATTATTTTTATGATTTTAAAATTTTCATTTGATGTTATTATTTATTGGGTTGTATGATTCAAATGATTACTAAGACGGTAAGGGTTATTACATATAAATTTATATTTATTTGATACATGCAATATTCACAACTTGTTTCTTATATGTCTCGAATGTAATACAAATAAACACATTGTATATTTATTATCATTAAAATTTTTAGGAATTATATATTTATTTAAGGATATATTCTTCTCCAAAATTATAGTTTGAAATAAACACAAGTGGTACATGATATTTTTTTCAATATTATTTCTTTTGAGTCATCTTTCATCTTATGAACTTTTCTATTTTTATAAGGTGTATATACAGACCGATTTATAACTATCATTCTCTTGGTTACACCTCAATAATTGATTTATTACATAATATTACCTATAACACAAACCAAAATATTGAAAAGTATAGTGTTTTGTAGAATTAGTAACATTAAATAAAAATATAAAATAGGATTAAATCATCATTGTTGAAAAATATTTGAACATGATTGTACTTAAAATTTTATGGGATGATCTGGGGACATAATTATGAAATTTTTGATCTATAAATACTTGTAATGGAATGAACAAGTAATAACACGAATATAATAGTACATGTTTGAAACGTTTTATATAATTAGGGCATAAAGGGAGTAATAATCATAGTTATTAACAATGAGACATGATATAGCATGATAATCATAAAGGAAACATTGGTAATGTCGAAAAAATATAAAACACTACATCATACATTTATGTCAAGGAAAAATACTAAGAAATAATTATGGGAAATGTCTCATAAAGAAAATATGTTTAATCCATGTCCCAACTTTACGTCTCATTAGACTAATCATTACCTAATGCATTTGAACACTATAAAATATCAGGTGCACCACCACTACCATTTCATTCTCATGCCTAAGAGTTCCATGTAGATAACAAAACATTGATCCATTCACCATGATATAATTTTCAATGATTAAGTAGGGTGGAAAAAATAATTATAGGTCCCTAATTAATAAATATATAATCATAAGTCTGAACTAAATTGGATGGGAATTGGTATGGTATTCACTACACAATTGTTTTGGAATGGAAAATCCTCGTTAGATTTTGATAGCATAATGAAGTCACATAATTATTCCTAAAATTAGATAATTAGTTACAAAGGGATCTATCACTATTTTACCTTAAAATAAAATCTATTTGGTAAATGTAGAAATAGTTACTAATAATAAGAATTGTAAATATATGACGTAAATAATGGACAATCATCAATAAATACGATAATAAAAAGAAATATTATTTTAGTGTGTGACTCCAAATGATTGGGAGTAGGTTCTTGAGTGATTTTGGGAAGATTATGAGGATTCCAAAGGGGAGAGGTATGAGTAAGTATTTGATAAATAGATTTTCAGTGGCGCTAAATAGAATCTTTTGTGCGTTATATTGGCAATTAGGCGGGATTTCATTCTTATTTATCAAATAGAGGTTTTTGAATTTATATAATAAAATAACAAAAATAACCTTCATATTGTTTATCCCATGGATTATTTGAAATGATTTTGACTTTAATTATTTTATGAGGCTAATGGATGGAAAAAAATATAATTTCATTGATGATGTGAAGGTGAGTCATTATATGAAACATGTGGTTTTAAAACCGTAAAATATATAAATTGATTCAACGGATTCAAAAAAGATATATAAAATTATTAAAATAAACATAAAATATAATTATTTTAGAGATAAAACATTAATTTTGATTTTAATACCATTTTTTGTATTTATTCCCTCATTATGGGTCATTATGATGTCATAACACACAGCATATATTTATATAGAATTTTATATTTACCTAAAAATTTGGCTATTTGATAAAATGATAAAAAAATAATTATTGGAATATTTCAATGATATGATTGTAATATGTATATTAAAATTTACAAAACATTTTTCTAAATATCTTAATAGTCAATTTTAAATTAATAACTGACATTTATAGATAAATATTATGTTTTTGACAATTATTGTTTTCAAACCCTTATATAAATTCTATTTCAATTCATAAAAATTACATGATCAACAAAATTACATAATATAAATTTAAAAATAATAGCTTATTAAAATATTATTTATTTCAAAATTCCTTTAATTTATGAAAATAAATTTCAAAATTGAAATTAAATCATAGATAAAAAATAAAATTTCTCTTATATTGTTTAATAATCAAAATCATTTACAAAGTAATGATAAGAATAAAATATGAAAGTTATTCAATTGAAAATAAAATATACATATTATAATTATTATGGTATTGTTACATATCAATTTAATACACCAAAAAAATCTCTATGGGTAAATTGTGTGATGGTGACAATTTCATGGGGTGGTTCCAGATTTGTGGGTTAGACCATGACCTCGAGTGTAATGAACATATCTCATAATGAATTTTGCTAAAGATAAAATTGTTGGGTCTCAAATTGGTCTTGGTTAGTGAAAAATTCCAATGATTCCATGTTTCTCGTATTCTCCAATAAATGGTCGTCAATAGGTAAGATACATCTCATTGAGTTCATCACTTACTTTGTCTCATTCAATTGGGTTTTTAAAAAATAATATTTATACTAATCATATTATCACTATTCAAATATTATATTATCAATGATAATAATTCATATTATTCTATTAAATATTATAGGATAAAATAAAACTGAAGAATTGAAGGTGTTTTCTATAACCATATAAAATATTAATACATTTAATTATATCATAAGAAGGATATTATTTATAAATGATATAGTCATTAAAATATTCCCCTTTACATATTTTTTTGTTCGGTTTTTTATTATCCCACACTAATATAGACAAGGGTTGTACTTTTTAATCACATACTACAGTTCCCATGTAACTTTGTCGATCAATTGGGTTCTCCATGACACTTTGACCAGGCGCATTGTCTTATTTTGAAGACCATCTTCATTATGTTCTATGATTTTCTCTAGCTAATCTTCTTAGGAAATATCACTATCCAGTAGAACCAGATCTATATTGGGAACATGTGTGGGATATAGTATGTTCCTCCAAAAGAGGGATAACTAGAATACATAAGTTTCATGAGATTGGTTAGGTGAGAGTTGTAGTCAATAGGCCACCACTCCAATATGATCATTCATCTTAGAGGGACCAATTTTTCTTAGAATAAGATTTCCATTATTCCCAAATATAATGACATTATTCCATGGATATATGTGGAGAAATAACATGTGTCCATCATAAAAAAATGCACATCATCAATGATTTTCATTATTTCCCTTCTTTCGACTCTGATTAGCCTTGATGTGTTATAAAACAGTCATAAACTTTTCAACTATTTACTCGACCATTTTAATACCTGGATGTTTTTATTCCCCAACATCATCACAACATGATGGTGTTCTGTAACTCAATTCATAAATGGATTCATATGTTTCCATTTAGACTATTGATTGAAAACATTTATTGTATGAGTACTGGACCGTTTAATTTTTTTTATCCCACCCCCCATTGATGTTAATTGTGAATGCTCCTAAAATGTTCTTGATTGTCTAGATAGTCTGATCAGATTGGACATTAGTTTTTTGGTGATAACCTATAATTAATTTCAACTTAGTAATTATTTAATTTTTTAGGATATTCCAGAAATAAGTGGTAGTCCTTCGATCTTGATTTGATACAATAGATAGTGGTGTTCCTTACATCATCACCACATTTCAAATGTATATCCTTTCATATTCATAGAGTGATAAGTACTCTCAAATCCCATTGAAGTGTACAGTTTTTGATAGAGGATCTACCACAACCTAGATAGCATTATTTCCACTTGATTTCTATAAAATACCACTGAAAATTCCTAGGTGATGTTCTACCATTTCCATGTAGGTATGTGAAATGGTTACATTTTTACCTTGGATTTCTCCTTTTAAGAAATCACTTTTCGATATACAATACATCTTGATGTATATTACATTATATCTATCTTCATATTATCCCAAAAATAGTTATAGATGGTTGATACATATGTATCATTCAATTAATCTTCCATTAAATATTTTTTAATGGTGCACCTAGTCATGGCCCAAATATCACAAAACCCACTTCATTAAAAATTAAATCCAAGGATTTAAATTTTCATATAGATTCAAATTTCTTCTAAATTCCCACATCATGTCTTTTGGAATCCTTTATCCACTCCATAAGGGATTATTGAGCAATCACATGTGAAATGACTGATGGTGATCATTCCATTATGATTCCCATGTCCTTCCATTTCAAATATATGAACATAATATCAAAATAAAGTCTCATAAATGATATAATTGATGGGTCTTTACTATATAGATCATCTTACACATTATTCGCTTTCCCAAGATAGTAGTGAATAAAGAATTTATAATCTAAAATCTTTTTTATACATATTTGTTGGATCATATTCATCTCATTCTATTTCAATATATACTATAGGAATTTGTGTTATATATATATTTCAAACATATCCATAAATAGTTTTTTGTTACATTTTTTCAAAAGGATTTAAACGAGAAAGAATTTATATCATGAGTTTTGTATTTCTGTTCATGAATTTTCATATACCTTTAAGGAATGGGTATAACTTTTTGATTTTCATTTAACAGAAAACATAATCCCATATTCGAATCATCAATGAGTACCATGATATGTTTTCTACTTCTAGTTAGTGTAATTGCAAGTGCATTGATAAAACTCATTTTAAACTCTTTTAATATCTATTTACATTCATCATTAAAGAAATCTTGACTCACTTATTTGTTATATTGGATAGATGATTTAAAAATAGCATAAAATTTCTCATATATAAACTATAATACACATTTAATCCAAGGAAACTATGGTAATATGTCATAAAATTTATACTTATCAATCCTTTACATTTTTTATCCATTAAAGGGTCCACATATATCTCATTTATCCTATAGTATTTCCCATGAATGAGTCTTACTTAAACTAGAACTCACATTTTAGTAATTTTTATAATGGATTTTCATTTTATAGGGAAATTATAACTATGCTCATATTAGTCTCTTGATTCACCATTATTTTGTAGTATATTCGAATACAATCTATAGAGGATACCAAGTATTTTTCATAGTAATATACATAGACTTTTATCATCATGTCCATGAATATATTTGGAGCATTAGTGACTTTGAATGATATTATAATGAACTCAGAGTGTTTGTACATTTCCAAAAAAGTAGTCATGGGGATATCTTCATTCTTCACCCAAACATGGTAATATCATGACCTCAGATCGACATTGGAGAAGTATTGTTCTCCAGATAGCTGACCAAACAAGTCATCAATAAATGTAAGAGGATATTTATTATTTATCGTGTTCTTCTTGAGATGATGATAATCAATGAAAAGTCAGATTGACCAATCCTTATACTTAACAAAGTAGATTGGTGCACCCCTTGGTGAAGGACATGGGTATATTAACCCTGTATCTAGATTCTACCATAGTTGTTTCTTCATCTTTCCATGATCCACAACATTCATTATATACCGAGTCTTGGATAATGGTGACCACCAAGATATAAGCTCGATTGATAATTCAACCACTCTTTTTAGATGAAGACCAGTAAATTATTTAGAAAAATCATAAACATGTTTCCTCAAAATGGTAATGTCATCATTGAGGATCATTTCCATAAAATAAATAATTTGAGATAGATATTTATACTTATAGGGAAATTATATCCACTAATGGTATGTTTTTTTAATAAATATTTAACTTTCTCCTTGCAATTATATAGAATCAAAGGTTAAATCATGATTCAAATAGATATTTCATAGTCACTTAAAATTGTGTTAGATATATATAGGTAAATTCAATCCATTTGCAGAGATTAATCAAATTCCAAAAATCAAAGTATGATAAGGATTTATGGGATATTAATCCCAAAACTTTTGATAGGGGATGAGCTATAAAATCCCGATGTAAAAAATTATCTATTTTATGTATTCAATGATAGGTTTATTTCTGTGCTTTGTTGTGGTGTTTGAATACTTCTTGTAAATATTTTTGAAATTAAGGAATTCGTAGAACTAGAATCAAAAATCACATTCACTATTCTTGAATAAATAACATTCATTCCATTCGACACATGATTTTCTAGTTCCCCCTTGTTGGATTTTATGGCTAAATATGACCTTTGAATCCTTGTAGGTTGTTGGTTGTATCAGAAAAACCATTGAATAGTTCATTTATTTGAAAATTTACCGAGATAATGAAGATATATAAAAATATAATGGGTTTAGGGTTTATTGGTTCAATCCTTTCCCCCATTACATTGGTAGGTTTCTCATGATAGAAATCCCAACATATGTTCCATTACCACCCACACATATTGCATTTCCTCATCAGCCTTAAGTAATTTATAAGTTGATTCGTTCAACACCTTCGAGTAATGGGATGATAAAATTTCATAGCACTGTTATATTTATCATTCGAACAACTATAATTAAACTATACATTCATCTTTTTATCCAAGTGACACCTTTGTAATTTTATAATCTCCATGTCCACTTTGCGGGAATATCAGCCCATATTTTCATAGATGTCAATGTATCAAATCACTGGGGATTTTTTTAGAATAGGCTTTATCCCACTGATGAAGTGGCCAAAAATGAATTCAGTGGTAAAAATAGGCCATGAGTTTTATCATGCAATAAAATTTACATTTTCATCATATACAATGATAGATTTATCATCTTTTTTCTGAGGGAGAATAAATATATTTCCATTTTATGTCAGAGTGTGGGATAATGTTTTCTGGAATTCGGTCCACCACATCACATTGATCCATTAATTACGATTCATATTCTTGATAAAAATCCACCATTGGTAATCTTGTCCACCCATTCGATAAACCTTTATTTGAAACATATCTTACTCTCAACATTGAAGGATAGAGAAGGTCATATCAATGGTCAAGGTCCATTATTTAGTGACTATGGGATCAAATAATCTATTGAATTTCATAGGTCATTGTCACATAAATCACTCAATTATAGATTTTTCATTATAAAGTGGATATGGGAACTCCTTTGGATGTTGGTTTATTTTTAAAACCTGATTTAGCTGAGAGGTTATCATCACAATGATCCGGATTATTTCTCCCACATGGTTGGGAATTTCATTGTTTAAGTCATAACTTTTCCCATCACATTGTATGTTAACCTAATTCACCTTTTTTACACCCATTGGATAGAAATGTGGGAAAATTATGGATTTGTGCTTTAAATTTTTAAACACATAATTTAGAATCGAATGACATTAAAGATACAACTTATAAATCAGATATATTTTCTTAACCTATGAATGTATATACATTAATAAACGTTATTCTTGATATATTTCCTAAAAAATATTATTAATGTTATTTGTCATTCACTTAATAATTGTTCATAGTTAGTTTATGAATATACTATATCAAATCTTCCGTGATGGTCAAACCAATTTTGCAACAAGGCTTGTTTTCGTGTACTAGTTCACGACGTAGTCTTGTACAAGGCAGTTCTTTTGGGATTTAACAATATGTACAAATATTTTAAAGACACATCAAAATATAAAATCCATACATAGATGTATTTAATATATAAACCAATTAAAATATACATAAATATAATTATGTATTTTTTTCCTATGCATAGTTTTAATCCTAATTCTTTCAATATAGTTTTGTAATCATAATCCCAAAGTAACTGAACTTTTCCTTTGATACCAAATATATCTACCATGAATATTATTACACATTAATTCATGATATATTAAATATTATTACACATAATACTACCCAGAATATTGAGAAGTATTCTATCATGGGGAATTAGGAATATTACATAACTACATAAAAATTGAAATACATCATGATTATTGAAAACATCCTTAACATTCACATACGTTAAAATGTATTTGATAACCTGGTGACACATGTAAGAAAAGGTTGAGTTATAAATACACATAAGGGAATAAATATGGAATAACATGAATATAATAATACATGTTAAGAAATATGTATATCCATGGGTAATAAAAGGAGTAATAATCATAAACATGAACAATGAGACATGTTATAACATGATAATTATAAAGGCAACATGCGAATTGTGGAAAGAACATAAAACATTGCATCATAAAATCCAGTCAATGGTAAATACCAAGATATCATGGTGGAATAATAAAAATAAAGTTACCATGTTTACTATCTATCCAAAATGATGTCTCATAAGACTAAAAATACAATATGCATTGGAGCACTATATAATTCTAGGATGACTTGTCACTTCGAAAACATTCTCATGCTTAGTGTTCCATAAAGATTATAAAACATGGATTCATTAATTATAATATTTATTAGAAAATAATGGAGTGAGAATTAAATACATGTACTTCTCCAATGAAAATGTATTAGTGCATAAATATCAACAACCCTGATAATAAATGGTTATGGTATTCACTTAATAAAATTAATTAGCATAGAAAATCATTGTCAAATTATGACAGCCTAACAGAATCACATAATGCTCAATAAAATTTGTTGATGAGAGAGACTGTTGTTTCGGTGCGGATGTGCGTCGGGTTACGCTGTTCCGCCAGGACGCGTTCGCGCGTGCACCCGTCAACCCGAGGGGATGGGCGCGCGGCTTGTGGTCCCGCAGTCCCGCTTTCCAAGGGCGGGCGGCATTCGTCCCTTATTCAGGGGCGTCTGCTCCTTGATCGAAACCGGGATGATGGGATGTCGGCTCCTCCTTCCTTGGACGTCTCCTCGGAACTTGTCGCCTAATCCGGGTCTCCCTCATAGACTTAAGAATGTTCGTGAATCTCGTTCCCGGCGCCATATCTTCATGGACACCGGTTAATTACGCTGCTTCCGCCCGGACGTTCCAAGGAGTCTGGGCGGGGCAGCAACCTGCGGTGAGAAGGCCGGGTGGCTCTGGGTGCTGGGGGCGTGTCGTAACACTGCGGCTCTGCACATCTGTCTTCCGTCCCTAATAGGGCTTCTCGAAGGCATGATGGCCTGAGGCATCCCGTACTAGGTGCGGGGAACTGTGTCACCTGAGGTTTTCCTCAGCTTCCCGTGTTTAACACGGGGTATGCCGCGAGTTTAACGTCCAGCGGGGACGGCATCGGACCGATCAACACGAAAAGTGGATCAGATGACAGAACCCCTTGCGGGGAACCTCCGACGCTGGGGCCAGCACATGGGCGGCTTCCCGAGTAACGTGGAGTGGAGTGAAGTGGCATGACCCCATCGGGATGTGGCGGCCCGGGTAAGGATCAGGATGGATGATGGAGTGGAGAGCTTGGACCCCAGAGGGGCTTCCTACGTACCGCGCGTTAACACGGATCAAAGTCAACGTAGTTCGGGCATACAGTTTAACATCATGCTGGACGTCGGCAAGCCGACTCACGAAGAGGTCGAGGCCGCCGGGCGGAGGATTGAACCGAACCACCTCGCACAGAGGGGGATGGAACGGCCGGGTGGATCACAGTTTCACGTCATGCTGGACGATAAAAGGAGAAATGGAAAAGGGGGGCTGTGGGGAGGCACCGTGGAGATACACACGGGCAGTCTCCCACAGGGGCGGATTCAAAGGTGAATCAACGCAAGCGTGAACCCTGGAGGGGTCCACTGATGGACGAACCGACGTAAATACGACCGGGACGACCAGGTGGTGGGCTTGGACCTCAGGGAGGCTTCCTACGTACCCTGTATAGAAGACAGGGATCAAAGTCCACGTAGTTCATTCTGTCAGGACTTACGCACTTGGGGCAGCCCGGATGCTGCAAAACTCAGTTGGAAGGGACTTGGACCGAAAGCGGAAGACACCTCGATCCCAGTCAGACCCTCTACTGGCTTCGGCAGTGGGGAGGCGCAATGGAGATACACATGTGCAGCCTCCCACGAGAAACTAGGGGTTTGTAATACCCTGCCCCCGTAGGGAAAAGCCACTCCCATTAAATCGTCCCAAAAAGGGGAACAATCCCGACATCCCTGCAGAGACGAGCGGGTGGGGGCCACGTCCAAACCGGGGGAGACCCTGCGTGCGGAGCACGGGATCAGGTTTCGGACGGTTTAGCGTCTTGCCAGACGAAGTACAGTTTAACGTCATGTGTTGAGGACGAAGCGGACGGTTTAACGTCTTGCCGGACGAAGTACAGTTTAACGTCATGTGTTGAGGACGAAGCACTTGGCAGTTTAACGTCTTGCAGCGCGGACGATGGGGGCTAGGCAGTTTAACGTCATGCAGCTTGGACGGATGTGCGGTTTAACGTCATGCTGGACGAATGTGCAGTTTAACGTCATGCTGGACGTATGCGCAGTTTAACGTCATGCGGGACGAATGCGCAGTTTAACGTCATGCTGGGCATAGGTTGCCGGACGAAGCACTTGGCAGTTTAACGTCTTGCAGCGCGGACGATGTGCAGTTTAACGTCGTGCAGGACGTATATGCAGTTTAACGTCATGCTGGACGAATGCACAGTTTAACGTCATGCTGGACGAATGCACAGTTTAACGTCATGCTGGACGAATGCACAGTTTAACGTCATGCTGGACGAATGCACAGTTTAACGTCATGCTGGACGAATGCACAGTTTAACGTCATGCGGGACGAATGCACAGTTTAACGTCATGCTGGACGAATGCACAGTTTAACGTCATGCTGGACGATGATTGCCGCCGATGGGTCCGCGTCACTTCGCACGAGCCTGGAAGGCTGCACGGGAAGACAACGCATGGTGCGGGCACCCGGGATGGAGACCATCGGGCGCCACGCAGGCGGGTACCCTCAGGGGGTCAACGGGAACGACCCTGGCAGATTGCGCGCAAAAGAGGAGATTTGCGCGCAAAACCACGGGTCGGCGCGCAAAAATGGCGGGCTGGCGCGCAATTGGGCCAGCCCTTTGCGCGCGGAAGGTGGGGATTGCGCGCACCGGGCTTCGGATAGCGCGCGGGGGCAACGGCTCATTCTTTATCGAATGGCCACTTGAAAGAAGGGGGGGTGCGCGCAATCAGGCCGGATTGCGCGCACCCCGGGGGCAATTGCGCGCAAGCGGGTTCTTTTGCGCGCAAAGGCCTTAGGGTGAGTTTTTATTCAAATGAAAGGAGCCAGCGGGGATTGCGCGCGAAGGCGGACCCCGAGGCTTTCTTGCGCGAAAGAAAGGCGGTTACCTGAAGTTCGTCATTGCGCACGGAAGGGGTTGAATTGCGCGCACGGGAGACGTTTCGACTTCCAGCAACCTTTGAAATGTTGGGGGTCGCCTTATATTTATAGGCAACCCCGGGCGCGGAATCCAGGGTGCGAGCGCGAAATTCTTCTCGCGGGTGCGGAATCGGGCGCGGCGCGCGCAAGGGAGTCGCGCGGACCCGCGGCGCGCAAAATTGCGCGCCGGACCGGCGCATTGCGCGCATCCCGGGGGGTTTGCGCGCGGAACATCACCTTTGCGCGCGGGCCTCTGAAATTCCGCGCAAGGCCTCCGGGCCCTCCGAAACGTTCTTCCGACTCCAAATATCACTTCGCTTTCCGCATCCGGAGCTTCGTTTGGGAACAACGGACTTTTCCGGCGTCTACAAAAGCCCCCCCTCGGAATCTGATCGGCGAGAGGTCGCAACGATCGGGTTCCGAGGGAGACGCCGGAATGCCGAAGTCCTGGGCGGCGCGGGACTTAGGCGCGCAAAAAGGGGCGCCGGTCGCGAAATTCGCCGCTGCGGTCGCGCAAAGCGCTTTCCGCGCAGCGCGGACCCGGCCTCGCCTATAAATAGGGGCGCTGGGTCCCGCGTTCCGTACTCTGGCCTTCCGCGCGATAAGCTCCAAAGCTCTCGTGCGCGAAATTGCCTCTTCCGGTCGCGAAATTCGCCCGATCGGCGCGCAAAACCGTCCGGATTTCGCCTGTTTTTGCGCGAAAACCCGGAACTTTGCGCGACAGTCTTCCCAATTGCGCGCCGTCCACTTGGATTGCGCGCCGCCTCTCAAACTTTTCCACCAGCCTCGTCCGATCCCGCAGCTTCATCCCTTAACCCGCACGACTCCCGAATCTTCCGAGATGGCCGCGCACAGAGGAAATGAAGGGGATGCCGCCACTCGCAGAGCCGAGATGGCGACGAACGAGGAGGTTTACGGAGCCAAGGAGATTGTTTCTAACAATCAATCCTTGTTCGACTTACTAACGCCGGCCCAGAAGACATATCCACTGTCGGACAACCTGCCGCTCTGGAACTTTGGCCTCCTGGATGAGGTTCCAGTGCCAGGGTTCGAGGTTGATGCGCCGCGAACCTGGGTGACTCGGGAGGACGAGCTTCACCGCTATAACATCACCAACAATGGGCATCCTGCCAGGGAAACCAGGCACTTGGATGTCTACGTCCTGAACCCGAGGACGCGAACCATTGATGGGGGTGAGCCTACAGCGGAGAATTCTCCAGCCCTCTACTCGAGCACATACCGTCAGAGTGTCACTGACGACACCAAGGGCTGGCTGAAGGACTGGGACTTGCGATCCGGGGGCAACTTCACCAGTGAATGGGCCTGGGCGTTCTGGGTACGCCACACTTACGATCACTTCGCAGAGGAGCTGCGGTACATCGGCCTGTTCGAGGCGGTGTGGACGTCGCAGTTCCACTTCTACCAGCAGTCTGAGCTCGGGCCGGAGCTGTTCACTCGCTGGTCCCCGGATACCAACACCTTCCATCTTCACCATGGGGAGGTCGGCATCGGTCTCTGGGACATCCACTGCATCGGAGGTATCCCGCTGGAGGGCTACCAGTACGATGAGTTCCTGCCACCGAAGAACATCTGGGAGGACAGGTCACGGACTCCCATTCTGACCTGGCATCTTCTTGACCTGACTTCGCAGCGGCTCGGGATCCAAGACTTCCAGAAGGACATAGCCTACAAGGATTGGTTTGGCCAGTTCCTGGAGCATGACCCGGCGGTCAAGATGCCAGGCAGGGGGAAGCGATGCCCGACCGCAGCTCAGAGGAGCCGGAACGGGTCGTACTGGCGGGTCCTGGAGACGGGCGATTACCGCTCATGGGGGTACCGCGTCATCGAGGCCCGGGACCCGAACGTCCGGTATGCGGCGTTCCTGGCCGCCTTTCTGAGCGGGTGGCTCCTGCCAGTGCGGGATGCGAGGATGGGCGTCCGCCCGGCGACACTGGCGATGGCGGGCGCCATGGCTGCCAACAAGAGATACAACCTCGGGGTCCCAGTACTGGCGAGGCTGTATGCCATTCTGGGACGCATCTCACGAGGGGGGTCGCCACGAAGGATCTGTGGGCCCTTTCAGTTCTTCCACGGCTGGGTGGCTGCTCACCTTGGTGGGTATACGTTCCCAAATGCCATCAGTCCTCCGGGCAACGGCCTGCGACCCTCCCTGCTGAACATTGCGGGGGTCGCTCCGATGACCCTCAGTGAGGAGGGAGTGAGGGTTCGGATTGGCAATCATGCCAATTTCAACTTCAGCCCGTTCCCCACTCCCGTCGGCCAGATGATCGACAACGGACAGGGCCCGCTGGAGCAGCATGAATACTTCCTGAACATGCGGGGCGGGGTGCTCGCGACTCGGATCGACGGGAAGGTGATCTGCGAGCCTTACGTGCCGACCCGGTTCGCCAGGCAGTTCGGGTGCCTTCAGCGGATGCCGAAGAGGGTATTCACCGCTGTCCGGGAGGAGACGAACCCTTGCGTCCTTCGCCAGATGTGGCTGATGTTCGTCGCCTTCGGCTCTGGCGACGTCATCACTCTCCCTCCTACCGGGATCGACGCAGGCTTGGCAACTGAGTATGCCGAACACTGGGCCATCGCGTACCCTGAGGGGCTTCTACGGAAGCCAGTTCGGCGGCTCGAGGTCACCCGTGCGGAGACCGGGCGTCAAGGGAGGAGGCGAGGCGCCGCCACACGGGGGAGAACGGAGGCGCGCCAAGCAGCGGGGCCGGCGCGAGCAGGGACTTCGGCGGCGGGCGCATCGCAGGCTGCCGCCACGACCTCGGCGCCCAGAGAGGGGGCGCATGCGGCGGTCGAGGAGCGGCCCGGGAAGCAGGTGAGGCGTCTGCTCGAACCCTCCCACGATGCGGTCTTCCCGGCGCTGTGGTCGGCCTGGATGACCCTGCGGCAGTCACTGGGGACCGACGTCATCTGGCGAAAAATACTCAGAGAAGGAATCTATCTGCCAGAGGTCGGGCGCCTCCAGATCACCGACAGGGTGGACTTCAACCGGCAATATGCATATCTGACGGCCATGGACGAGTACGCGCGCCAACGTGGTCAGCGTGCGGAGCCATCCCTTCTGGTGAAGGTGATGCTCGGTCTCGAGCCCGCTCCAGAACAGATGCCGCCGGGAGAAGATGACAGTAGCGACTCCGAGGAGGAGGAGGAGACGGGGGAGGATGAAGGCTCCGAGGGAAGGTCCCATCGGGGGAGCCCACGGGAGAGTGGCGAGGTGGCCGGCTCTGACAACGTTGATGTCACTGAGCTCCTCGAGGTCCGCTTCTATCCCTACTCAACCTGCTTCATCCATTCTCTTATGCAGCTTCTAACCCGTTTCTCCATCCTTCTCAGGAGCACACGGATGTCGGTCAGGCGTCCTCAACAGGAGTAGGAGAGGCGCCAGCAGGACAAGGCGGGGGCCAGGCACCCATTATCGAACTGTCAAGCGCTAAGGGATCCCCTGCTGCAACTGTTCCTGCGGCGACCGGGGTAGCGGAAGATGACGCTCCGAACTCCCGTAAGTCTCCCTACTTTACTGCTGGTGCTTGCCATTGACGATCCGTGACTAACCATGGCATGCCCCGCGCAGTGATCTCAACATCGGAGGCTCGTCGGGTTGCCGAACCCGGGCCATCTACGAGTGGACCAGTGGTGGACATGCCGCCTGCTCCGGAACAGACCTTCCAAACCGAGCCGGCCCCACCAACTGCTGATCAAGGGGCTCCGGACATCGGCGGTGCTGACATCGGAGAGAGGTTGGGGGCTGACGAGGGTGTCAGCGCCGCTGGGGCGAGAGAAGAAGGTCGCCCAGGTGTTGGGGAACCTATCTCCCATGAGGACATCCCAGGGGCGGACCCTGCAGCAGACCTGCTGGCTGCCTTCCCTGCTTACCGGCCTACCGACCCCGAGGAGATGGATGACTCGGACGCGGAGGCGGTCGAGGATAGCCGGGTAACGCGACGCAGGGGGTGGAAGTGCATCCAGCGCTTCCTCAAGCGAGACCCATCGGAATGGCTGGGGCGCATGGGATCACTTCAGACCTGGCTGCGCTTCCTGTGTGCCGGGGGAGCTGATGCTCAACGCCTCCATCTGACGGTCCGTGATTTCATGGCCGAGAAGATGCGCGAGAGCCGCCGGCGTGCCGACGTCGCACAAAGTCGGGACATGTCGGAGAGCACGCAGGCGCTCATCGCGGCAGAGCAGGAAGTCCGGCGCCTCGAAGGGCAGGCGGCAGAGAAGGAGGCCTTTGTCGCAGCATGTACCGAGCTTGTGGAGCAACTATCGGCACAACTGATCGACGCTCAGGTACAGCTGACGGAGGCGGGCCAACAGATGGTCACACTCCAAGTCGAGCGGGAGCGCGCACAGGCCAGGATTGACGAACTGCGTGCTGCGACCGCCGACGAGGAGAGGGCACGCAGAGAACGAGAAGCAGCCCTGGAGGCCGCCAGCCAAAGGGTAGCGGCATTAGAAAGACTTATCCAGCACGCTAATCCCTAGGGGCTTTGTTTTTTGCCATTCCTAGAACATTTTGCTTCCGTTATTCAGTATTTCGATCCATTTGTATGAATCGATATATTTATCTGCGTCTTTCGGTTTAACATGCTCAACCACAATTCGTTGTCTTGCGGGAGTGTTAACCAAGCATCAGGCATCCACAATTGGGCCTGGATTCCTGGAGAAAAGAGGGAGGTCATTCCTAGGAAAGGAGACCTCAGACCTAACCAATGTATCATCCCCCAACTTGTTCCAACACACGAGCGGGACAACGCTAGGGGCGTTGAGATTTTATCCGAACATAGGGAAATGAGAAAGGGTGAATCGCGTGTCCCGAATCCAGACATCCACAACGGTCGGCCTTCCAGGAAATGCCCAAGACGGTAGGCGGACAGTGGATCGACCATAACAACTGCAATAGACGGACCGAAAAAGGCCATCATTCATATTGCAGGAGGCGGACCACATGTCATCATGAATACCGCTTTGGGGTTCCTTCAGACACAAGGGTGGAAACTCCAGATCAACAGGGCATGCGAAGCGTGGGGCGAAGTGACGATTTGTTCGGACAGAATCCAACGCTCTCAAAATTGCGCCACCGCGGGGAAAACGTATTCGGCGGATGCACTAATCTGGCCGTGAGTCACCTCAATTCTCAGACAGCACCTCTCTGACGAGGAAACTGTCGCTTCCCATCCTTGCGATGGGGCATCCCGAGCTGAATCGGGGAGAATATCACAACTGCACCACTCTACCCGAAGTCAGGCCAGACGGCCGGCGGCGAGGAGGGGCGGGACTTAGCGATCCCTGAGGCTGGACCCGAGTCGAAATGCCCGGGCGTTCCTACGTACTCCATCAAGATGGAGATCAAGCCACACGTAGTTCTGAGAGTGCAGTTTAACGTCATGCAGGACGTAGGACCCCATTTGGGGTAGATCTTAGTTTAGGGTCTTAGAGCTCGGACCATAAGGGCTGGATCTTAGTTTAAGGTCTTAGAGCTCGGACCATAAAGGTGGAGGATCTTAGTTTAAGGTCTTAGAGCTCGGACCATAGGGCTAGAGGATCTTAGTTTAAGGTCTTAGAGCTCGGACCATAAGGGCTAGATCTTAGTTTAAGGTCTTAGAGCTCGGACCATAAGGAGGGATCTTAGTTTAAGGTCTTAGAGCTCGGACCATAAGGGGAGATCTTAGTTTAAGGTCTTAGAGCTCGGACCATAAAGGGGGGATCTTAGTTTAAGGTCTTAGAGCTCGGACCATAAAGGGGGGATCTTAGTTTAAGGTCTTAGAGCTCGGACCATAAAGGGGGGATCTTAGTTTAAGGTCTTAGAGCTCGGACCATAAGGAGAGATCTTAGTTTAAGGTCTTAGAGCTCGAACCATAAGAGGAGATCTTAGTTTAAGGTCTTAGAGCTCGGACCATAAAGGGGGGATCTTAGTTTAAGGTCTTAGAGCTCGGACCATAAAGGGGGGATCTTAGTTTAAGGTCTTAGAGCTCGGACCATAAAGGGGGGATCTTAGTTTAAGGTCTTAGAGCTCGGACCATAAGGAGAGATCTTAGTTTAAGGTCTTAGAGCTCGGACCATAAGGGGAGATCTTAGTTTAAGGTCTTAGAGCTCGGACCATAAGGGGAGATCTTAGTTTAAGGTCTTAGAGCTCGGACCATAAGGGCTCAAAGCACGCCACATCGTGGTCATATCCCCTGGATATGCGAAGATGCACTGAGGGATAGTGTCAAGAGTGTCGAGGTTTCGCCTGGTCAGAATGGGAGGTGGAAAATGTGAATCATGCGGCCATTCACTCAAGGACTGGGGGCACCGGTGTAACGATATGGGAGTAATGCCGACCGTAGCGGAAAAGCAGCATCAATATCGCACTAACCGTTGGTGGAATGAGGCAGCAAACGAGCATCGACCGCTCAATCGCAGGATTCATATCGATTTGCTGCCCGAGGCCATTGGGGGTACCGGCCCGAGTCGGTGGGAGAGCACTGAGGCATTGTGTCCGAACCGTTCACGGGGGCTCCACCCAGGGCGTAGACGATGGGTCTGAATGAAAGGGAGCACGAAGCCTGAAAAGTGGAGGAAACCTGACCAAGCGGATCCTGACCCTCCTGGCAATAAACCAGAGTACTCTTGACACCGGTGGACCACGGCAAGGGGTCGGGGAACACGCCTTGAGGGTGACCTGAAGGCGGCGGATTTCCCAGAGAAGGGGGAATCTCTAAGAGGTGGGGGGCTGGACCCGAAGTTTCAAACATTCGGGCATTCCTACATATCCCATAAGGATGGGAATCAAGCCGCACGTAGTTCTTGAAGCGCGGTGCAACACAATCGGGCACCAGCGCGGGGAAGAGTGCGGGTCTGACCCTCGCACACAAAAGGAGCGGCATTTGATATTTCTTGTTTGTCCTTAAAGATGAATGGTTTTTCTTTGTGCGGCGACATGCCCGTGATTGAGAAATCTCTGGCGTCGCCGCAATAATCAAGCCACGGAAGGCATTGATGAATGGCGTGGTCATTAACCAGCGCCCAACATGAGTGTCCCCTGAGGGGAACATCACGATGCAGTGCCGTTTTCTCGTCGGGCGGCCAAGACGATCACAGTTTACGGTCGTGTGGTAGGACCAGACAACACAGTTTAAGGTCGTGTGGTTCGGACCATGGAGGAATCCGCTTATTGCGGTACGGCGGACACGGCGGGGGTGGGAACATACCCAGCCCTGCGGTCACGCACGATTCCAGGAGAAGAGTCTTGGGATAGGGGTCTGCATATGTCCATCACCCGAGGGGCAGAGATGCTAGCCTCCAGATATACTGGGCCCAGAACGCAATTGTTCGGGCGACTCCCTCCTCCTTATGGGGACGAGGGTCCAGCTACGCATGGCCCTTAGGGAGGATATCTGCATATATCCTTGGTGCTCAGATCATGGGAGCCTCGAACGACATCATTACCCTGGTTGGTCTGCCTAACGTGTAGAGGCGTACCAGAGGTCAGTATGAAGAGAGTGTCAAGATTCCACTACAACGCACAAAGGCGGAGTGTGATGAGGACTGCGCAACCAATGTTCAGAGCCTGAGAGAGCTGACATGGCGATCAAGGACGTTGCTGACGCATTCGCAACACAACATCCGATCGCGTCAGCCTAAGACGGGGCAAGCAAACGAGCATCAACCGCTCAATCGCAGGATTCATATCGATTTGCGGCCCAAGACCCACCGGTAAATCGACCCGGAGCGGTGGGAGAGCACTGAGGCATCGTACCCAAACCGCTAACGAGGATCCCTTTGAGTGAAGGCTCGAACAAGAGGAAGCGCGGGGCCTGACAAGCAACACAGGACTTGTCGGGATTGAATCTGACACTACGAGTCATAGACCGAAGCACCCAAAACATGTTAACAGATCTCCGGAAAGGGTTGGAGGACTCACCCTGAGAGCAACTGAAGGGGGGCAGATCCCCGTGATCAACCAAGAGACGGGGCTGGACCTGAGACACAAGCGTCCAGGCGGTCCTACGTATCCCATAAGGATGGGAATCAAGCCATACGTAGTTCTGGAAAGGCAGTTTAACGTCATGCAGGACGATGAGGGGTGTGAGGTAGTCCCACACACGGGGGAGGCGTACGGCGCGGCCAGTAGACCGACGTGAATGAGGACATAATCCCCCGCTCACGCGATACGCCTCGCACAAAAAGGAGGGGAACTGGGGCCAGAGGCCCAACGCGGGATAGGGATTCCCGGGAAATGGGGCTGGGCCTGAAACATGAATGTCCAGGAGGTCCTACGTATCCCATAAGGATGGGAATCAAGCCATACGTAGTTCTTGAAGTGCAGTTTAACGTCATGCAGGACGATGAGGAAAAAAGAAGGGGGGAGCAGAAGGCATCCCCAAACGTGGGGGGGCGTACAGCGTGACGAGCAAACCGACGTGAATGAGGGCATAGCCCCGCACTCACACCATACGCCGCACACCCGGGGGCAACTGGGCCAAGGGCCCGAGATGGGATGGAAATTCCCGAAGGATGGGGCTGGGCCTGAAACACGAGGGTTCAGGCGGTCCTACGTATCCCATAAGGATGGGAATCAAGCCGCACGTAGTTCTTAAGTGGCAGTTTTACGTCATGCAGGACGAATGCTGAACAGTTTAACGTCTTGTAGCTCGGACGTAGTGCAGTTTAACGTCGTGCAGGACGTGGTGCAGTTTAGCGTCATGCAGGACGAAGTGCAGTTTAGCGTCATGCAGGACGAAATGCAGTTTAGCGTCATGCAGGACGAAATGCAGTTTAGCGTCATGCAGGACGAAGTGCAGTTTAGCGTCATGCAGGACGAAGCGCAGTTTAGCGTCATGCAGGACGAAGCGCAGTTTAGCGTCATGCAGGACGAAGCGCAGTTTAGCGTCATGCAGGACGAAGCGCAGTTTAGCGTCATGCAGGACGAAGCGCAGTTTAGCGTCATGCAGGACGAAGCGCAGTTTAGCGTCATGCAGGACGAAGCGCAGTTTAGCATCATGCAGGACGAACGGACACTCAGGCAAAGTATTGCTTGAGGAACCTAGCGTTGGTGGGAGGAGTGACACGCTCACCATCCATAGTCGCTAGGGAGTACGCGCCATTGGGATAGACCTTGGGGACAACAAAAGGTCCCTCCCACTTGGGCTCCAACTTGGGCGGCTTCCTGCCGGGGATCATCGGTGCTCTTAGGGCTAGCACTAGATCACCCTGCAGGAAGGAGCGGAGGCGAACCTTCTTATTGAAAGCTCGAGCCATTCTGCTTTGATGCCTCTCCAAGTTGTGCAAAGCGCGAAGTCTATTCTCATCCAGTGCTTCCAACTCGACTAGACGGGCTTCAGCAACTCTGTCCGGCGCTTGCTGGTCGTAGACCGCAGTGCGCAAGGACGGTAACTGGATCTCGATGGGCAGGACGGCCTCAGCTCCATACACCAGGGAATAAGGGGTCATCTGGGTGGAATTGCGAGTCGTCGTCCGATAAGCCCAGAGGGCGTTGGGGAGCTTGTCCGGCCAACTCTTCTTGTTCTGACCAACCATCTTTTGCAGAATGTTAGAGAGGGTTTTGTTAAACGCCTCGATCTGTCCATTCGCCTGCGCATGATAGCGAGATGTATGGTTCGAGCGAATGTTATACTTGGCGTACAACTTCTTCAACTCGGCTGCTCGGAAATTGGTTCCGTTATCCGTGAGGATAGCGTGAGGCACTCCAAATCGATAGATGATGTTGGAGGTCACGAAGTCAGCGATCGAACAGGATTTGACCTCTCTGAGCGGAATCGCTTCTGCCCATTTGGAGAAGAAGTCCGTGGCGGTCAGAATGAACCGGCACTGGCGAGCTGTCGCCGGCGGGTAAGGTCCCACAACGTCCAGTCCCCAGACTGCAAAGGGCCAGGAATACCTTGTGGTATGGAGAGGCTCCGGCGGCCGATGCACAAAGTTCGCATGAACCTGGCACGCATGGCACCTCCTGGCGTACTCGATGCAGTCATGGATCATAGAGGGCCAGAAGTATCCCAACCTCCGAATCTGGTGGGACAGCTTCGGCCCAGTCTGGTGGGCGCCACATGAACCAGCATGAACCTCTTGCATGACTCGTGGGATCTCGACTCCCTGAAGACAACGGAGGAGAACACCATCAAACCCGCGCTTGTAGAGGATCTGCTCCAGGCCGGGACTGCTCTGGAGGACAAACTGCGATGCGCGGCGTCGAACTCGCTCGCGCTCGGCCCGATCTGACGGAAGAATGCCATGTTGGAGGTACTCAACCAAAGGCGTCCTCCAATCAGGGGCTGATCCGACTGTTATATCTGGGGTACTCGGGGCTCCGGGCATAGGGGCAACCGTGGTGAGGTTACTTACCAACGGGCCGCGATCTTCTTCCGGGATAACGGGAGTGATGAGCCTGCGGCGCGTCACGCGGAAGATCAGGTTGTCCTGTTCAGGTTCCGCAAGTGACGCAGCCAGGCTGGCCAAAGCATCTGCTCGACCGTTCTGCGACCGGGGAATATGGACAATTTCCGGCCGAGAAGGGAACCGGGCCATCAGAAGAAGGGTGCACTCCAACAATGGCACAAGTTCCGGCTTCCTGACAACGTAGTCGCCATTGATCTTCTTAACGACCAGCTCGGAGTCCCCTTTCACACACAGATGGGGCACGTCGATCTCGAGAGCTAACTCGAGGCCGGTGATGAGGGCATGGTATTCCGCCTCATTGTTGGTACAGCCCTCTGACAACAGGAAAGAGTATGGCAGCACGGCTCGCTCCGGGGTAATGAAGACGATGCCCAAGCCCACTCTATTGAGCTTAGGATTATCGAGTCTTCTACCGGTGGGGCTCCGGGAGGCACCGTCAAAGTGCATCTGCCAGCATGGATCGGCTCGATCAACCGAGAGAATGGTCTCATCAGGAAAGCCTAGATCCAGCGGCTGATCCGCGGAGGTCGGGTGAGCGGCCAGAAAGTCTGCCAACGCTTGCCCTTTGATGGCCTTCTGAGACACATACCTGATGTCGAACTGCTGGAGAATCACAGCCCACCACGCTAGACGGCCAGTCAACATAGGTCGGCTCAGGATATATTTCAACGGGTCTACCCGAGAAACCAACTGTACCTCATGGTGCTGCAAGTAGTGCCGTAATTTCTGTACGGCAAATACGAGCGCCAGACAGCTCTTCTCGATGGGGGAATACCTAACCTCCGCATCGAGGAGCATGCGACTGAGGTAATAGAGGCTATTCTCTGTTCCCTCGTTGTTCTTCTGGGCGAGAAGGGCACCCAGGGACCGTTCCAGGGCGGTCACATAAAGGACCAGCGGCTTTCCGGATACGGGCGGCATCAGGACCGGAGGTTGAAGCAGGTACTGCTTGATTTCCTCGAAAGCGGTCTGACACTCTTTATCCCATACATAGGTGGCACCTTTCTTCATAAGCCGAGGAAAGGGCTTACACTTGCCGGCCAGATTCGCGATGAATCGGCGTATATAGGCTAAGTGGCCTTGGAACCCTTGCAGTTCCCGGACGGTACCCGGGGGAGGCATCTGGCTAATCGCCCTGATTTTCTCTGGGTCGATCTCAATACCCCGGTATCTTACCACAAATCCAAGGAACTTTCCGGAGGTGACCCCAAAGGCACACTTCAACGGGTTCATCTTCAGGCAGCGAGACCGGAGGAAGCTGAACACTTTCTCAAGATCTTTGAGATGGTCCTGACGCTGGCGCGATTTGACAACCAAGTCGTCGACGTAGCATTCCACCAGTGTGCCGAGGATTGGCTTGAATATGCGGTGCATCGCCCGTTGATAGGTGGCACCTGCATTCTTCAGGCCGAAAGGCATGACCCGGTAGCAAAAGGTACCTTGGGGGGCCCTGAAGGCAGTGAACTCCTCATCCTCAGGGGCCATCCGAATTTGGTTGTATCCGGAGTATCCATCCATGAAGGAGAGGGCTTGGAACCCTGCCGTGGCATCAATCAACAGCTCTGTCACTGGAAGGGGAAAATCATCCTTCGGACAGTGGCGGTTGAGATCGCGGAAGTCGATGCAGACTCTAATCTGCCCGTTCTTCTTCCTGACCGGCACAATGTTGGCCAGCCATTTGGGGTACTGAACTTCCCTCACGAAGTTGGCTTTGATAAGCTTGTCAACTTCGGCCTCAACCATGGCACCATGGGATGGGTGCATCTTCCTGGGAGGCTGCTTGAACCCGCGATGGTTCGCCGGGAGACCAAGGCGGTGGACGGCTACCTGAGGATCTAGCCCCGGCATCTCATCATAGCCCCAAGCGAACACATCACGGTGCTGCCTGAGAAAGTCCACGTACTGATGCCGCTCCTCAGAGGGCATGGCGGCACTAACCAACGTGGGTCTTGGATTGGCCTCGGTTCCAAGGTTCACCTGTATTAACTCATCGACCGTGGCGGGGACGCCCTCCTCAAAGGCTGGGGGTGCATCTTCCACGTCCTCTCCACTCGGGGAGGGATCATCCACGGGAGAGACTGCGTTGGAAACTGCATTGGGGCTACCAGGTCCTGCTGGGCCACTGGTGCTGGCGCGGGCGGTCGCGGCCGTCTCATCAGGAGACTCGCGGACCGTCAAGACCATGGCGACGTCCAACCGGTGAATCGGGAGGACGTAAGCGTCATCCAGACTTGCCCAGGGATCACTTGCAACAGCGACAGGCTCAACCTCACCTGCCAGGATCTGCTTATCCTTGCTCTTGTAATAGTCCGCGTCCAGATAGCGGGCTTCACATGAGGCAAAAGGAGAGGCATCTCCTTGAAGCACGCCTACTCGACCATTAAGGGAGTATTTGAGGCATTGGTGGTATGACGAGGGAACCGCCGCGTGAAGGTGGAGCCATGGCCTGCCCATCAATGCGTTATACGCAGTGTCCTGAGAGACTACCATGAATTCGGTGTTGGCAACCAAGTCACCGAACTGGGTCTTCAAACGTATCTTGCCGACCGGGGTTTGCTCGGTGCGGTCGTACCCCTGGATCCTGAGGTCGGAGGGAATCAAGTCATCCTCAGACAACCCCAATCTCCGGAGCGTCCGAGTTGGAATCAGGTTAATCCCGGACCCCGTGTCGACAAGACAACGCCGGAATTCAAGGCCATTGAACTGGCCAGTGACATACATCGGACGAATGTGTCCCTGTATAGGAGGGTCTTCATCCTTACCAGAGAACGAGATAACTGCCTGACATTCGGCGTCCTCGATCGTTTCGGCGTGAAAGGCCTCTGCAGCCGCAACCTCTGTCTCAAACTGGAGGGGGCTCTTCAGGGCTTCAGCGAGTGCCTCGCGCATCTCAGATGACATGCGCAGAGCCTCAAGGATGGAGAGCCTTGCTGGGATGTCGGCCAAGTGCTTCAGGACATCATACTTCTTGGCCAAGCGCGAGCTCCTGGTTGCAGGAGGTTGCTCTGCGGTTGGTGGCATGACGGGCCTTACCGGTTGGATCGGCGACCGACTGGTACATGGCGCATCTCGCTGTTCACTGGTCGCAGTCCGGGAAATGGTCACCGTACTGGAGTCAGGAGGCCGGGATGGACTTGTGGCAGGGCGGAGCTGGTCGCGACGCGGCTGAGGCGGTTCTGCCTGGTCCCACACCACAAACAGTGGCGGAGGCGAATCCGTCATCCCCGGATGGGGAGCCTGCGCACGTTGAGCTCGATCTTGAGCCTGCCGCCTAGTCTCAGTGGCGTGCACGGCCTGGCCGGAGGTACCGACGGCTGTGCCCCGGCGACTCCTGCTGCTGCGGTTCTTCCGACGGTGGCGACGACCGGGGACACTAGGGAGGTCCACCTGGTGTTCTTCAACGTCGGGAACCGAAAAGGGATTTACCAGCTCGACGGTGTTAACCGAAGCGTACCCAATACCGTCATCGGACGAGTCATCCATCACCGGGCGGATCCGAGGAGGGACCCCCATCTCCGGGGGCATGAAATCGCCGAGAGTACGGGATAGTGGCGGAACTGGCGGGGCGCGCTCTTCCTTCTTGCGCTGCCGCCGTTTGCTCCTCTTGGAGGAGGCAGGCTGGGACGACGATGCCGAAGCCGCACCCGCAGGTTCTGGGGGCTCAGGCTGATTCAAGCGCGCACGGATGATTCCCTGGGCGCGAATGGTCGTCTTGCGGGCCATCCAGTTATTGTACTTCTGGGATCCGTGGTTGGAGACCAGCTGCCATTCGTCCTCGTTGCCACTATCGTCATCTGATCCCACGAATACGCCCGCTACCTGTGCCGGAGCTGGGCCCAACCTGATTACATTGTTGTTAATCTGGTCTTGGAGCCAGTCCTTAAACACATAGCACCGCTGGATGGTGTGCCCCAGGGCCCGATGGTAGGGGCAGTAGCGGGGGTTATCTGTGAGATGTGCCTCCTCTGGCTTCCAACACTCAGGCAGTCGCACAATCCTCTGCTCCAGGGCGCTCCGGAAATAACCGGGGACCTGATCCTCATGGAATGAGTACGTCAGGTGTCGCGGGCCCCTGGGAGCGCGGTCTTGACGAGGGGCTGGAGGGGCCTGCCGAGGAGGTGGACCCTGATTATCTCGCCTAGGTTGTGGCGGTACATTACGCGGAGGGGCCGGCCGGTTCTGAGGCTGCCGTTGCTGGGCCGGGAACTGAGCCCGTGGAGGCGGATTCCTGTGAGGCTGCGGAGCTGGCCTCACCGGCAGCAGCTCCAATGGCCTGGGAGCCTCTATCTGGGCCACAGCAGCGGGCTCAGCCCTGCTGGCTCTCCTTGCAGGAATCATAGGAGGCAGCGGGTGTGCCTGGCTGGCCTGTTGCAGGGCTTCCTCAAGACGTTGAGCTTTGTCTGAGAAGTCCCTGAACCCTCCGGGGTAATTCTGAGTGATCAGGGAAGGGACCAGCTCGGTCTTGACGTTCCCGACGCACATTGTCAGCAACTGCTCCTGAGTCAATGGCATGTCAAGGGAATACGTGAGACCCTTCCATCGGGCGACGAAGTCCGCGACTCGCTCATCAGGCCTCTGCTTGCACTTGAAGAGGTCTGCGATACTCGTCTTCCGGGTCGTGGAACTGAACTGGTAGAGGAACTGTCTACGGAGGTCCTCCCAGCTGGTTACCGACCCGACGGGGAGCTGGCTGTACCAGACAAATGCTGGCCCTTCCAGTGTCTGAACAAAGCAGCGAAGCTTAGCGGCCTCCTGCTGCGCCGGAGTCCCCAACATAGGCCCGCACCTCGAGTTGAAGTGGGCTAAATGCTGTGGCGGATCTCCAGTCCCGTTGAAGGGGGCGAAAGTGGGATTCCCGAATCCCGGAGGCGCCGGCATGTCATCCACCCATGCTGGGTAGGGCTTGCCGTCCGGTGGGATCGCCACCTGCCGAGTCTCCAAGGCTTCCAAGCGGGCAATGAGTGCCGCCATCGGATCGTCCGGACATGGGTTCCAGTCCTGGCGAGGATCTCTAACCACGAGCGCATTGCATGGCCCTTCAATCGGGTCGTCGACCGGGTCGTCGAACTCGGCAGCTCGTGGGATGGCGGGCGGAGCGGCCCTTGGGGCAGCGGGAGGAATCCGAGCGGGATCTCTCAGGTAGTCACGCCGCTCGGGAGGGTGTGGCGAAACATACCGCGCCCTCTTGCCGTAGGCAATGGCCTCTCTCCTGTCGGCGAACACGGCGTAATCACGGTTGCCCGGGAGAGTCTCATCGAGGGGTGGTTGTTCCGGTCCCTGCTGTCCTGGCCTGGGATCACCATAGTCAGGCCGCCGTTCTGCAGCGCGCTCGGCGAGGAGCTGGTCAACCAGCCTCTTCTGTTCGGCGAGCTGCTGACGTAGCGTAGCCTTCTCGGGATCCTCCTCTGCCCTCCGCATGGAGGCAGATGGGTCGGCGGGCCTTATAGCCTCGCTGTGCTCTTTTCCTTTGCTGACGTTTCGGCTCAACGTCAGTGCTTCAGTGGGTGCGGGGAGCCCCAGGAGGTTCCTCTGATGACGAGTAACTCTCACTGATGGGTCTGACGACGGCTTGTCTTCGGGGGGGAAGCCCCCGTCGAGAAGTTCCAAGTCGTTCCCCTCTCCCGACAGGTCAGCCATATTGACCGTTCCTGTCCCTGGGGATATACCCTCAGGGCCACCCAGCGAATCAGGCTGTCGGCGGATCACACTGAAGCGTAGGGCAGCGTACTGCCCCCATCCACGGATATACACGTGGGGAGTGGCTTCCTCGATAACTTTGCGGAGTGCTTGAAAACACTCGACGCATCGTTGTTGGAGGGCCTCGTGGTGCCCAAATGACCCGGGGTGCCGAACCGCGGGGAGCATGGCCAGGTCAATTTGACGGCACTGCTCACCAATATCCTCCAGGTGCGCTTGACTCCCGGGGTATGGCATTTGTAGGCAGTGAAGACGGGAGTGGGTCTCCCGGAGAGTTCGGCGGAAGCATTCGAACTCATCCGGGGTGAGCGATTCGGGTGCATCAAAGCCCGGTCCTGCGACTGGCCAAAACTTCTCAGGGAAGTGGCCCTCTGCAAGGACGGTCCAGAAGCTCCACGATTCAAACTCGGGACCCAGATCTCCTTGGTCCTCTTCCATGGCTGGGAACGGACGGGGAACCGGCAGTGGTGCCGAGGCGGGCCGTCGGGCCGACGGGCTGGCCGGCGGCGAATACGGCGAGCAGGCCGATTGGCCTCCATATCCCGGGCCTCCCCCTGAGGGTGGCGGTGCCCCAGCTACCACATCACGATAGGACGGGCCGGCGAGCGAACATCCTGCCGTAGCATCGGTGCTCGCCGAGGGTGCACCAGATCGTGGTTCGACCGTCGATCCCCAGAAAAAGTCTCCGGCTTCTCCGATCGAGGCGGAAGGCACTTCCGGAGGGGCCGGTACCAACCGCAAGCTTGATCCCTGGGGGTCTACCAGGCCCTCGTTACTCCGGATATACCTTCGGAGAGACGCGGGGATCACATCGATCTCGCTCTCGGGGAGCACGAGGCTGACGTGCCGCATTCCTACCCCTGTCCTTGACTGGCGGGATTGGGGAAGGGGCTCTGTCTCCGAATCGTACTCCGCCTCTGAGTCAGAGAAGCAAACCGGTCGGATCTCTGTCCGGAATTCCGTAACATTCTTCCCTCGGCGTCGACGCCTTGCCTTCCTGCCCCTGGGTGGTTCTTCGGGGCAGGGCTGATCTCTGTCCTGGCGTCCTCCGGCCGCACTGGTGCTGGGGCCGAGAGGACTGGGAACCGAGGTGCGAGGGGCACCGGGACAGATATCAAAGGGGACGCTGGGAGAGATGATTCCGGGCAGACCTCCGGGCCGGGATCGGAAGGTGGGATGACCCATGCCTCCTGGATCGACCACACAGAGTAGATCCTGCCGGTGAATAGCGCTACCGCGAGGTGGTCCGCGGTGGCTACTGCCAGTGCCAGCAACCGGGAGAGTCAACCCAACCTGCCTTTGGGGCGGTCGGGGCCTCGATCCGGGTCGGGCATAGGAGTTCCCCCGCTCAGGATGCACAGAGGCCTGGCGACTGGAGCCAGCAGTGGCTTGGGCCAATGCGGCCGCTGTTGCTAGAGCCCCAAGGTGGGCATCCTCTTCCGCTCGTGCCCGACGTTGGCGTCGGGACAGACGAGTCGGAATGAGCGTCGCGGGCAGGTGGAGAGCCTGTTCCTCGACTTGAGGGGCCTGGCGGCGATGTCGCCGTGGCCTGGCGGGAGCCCTTATCGTGGATCCCTGGAGCGGACCTCGGATAGGGTGATCCCGGGCATCTCCCACCTCATCCGCGTAGGGAAGGGAACTGTCAGAGCGCTCCGGGGATAAGCTCCCGAAGCGGTTGGACGTTGAGGTAGGCAGCGGTGCCTCCCCGCGCGGCCCTCGGGGGCGGCGGTGGTGGCGAGGCGCAGCCTCCTCAAGGTCCAGGCGAGCCATTTCCCTAGTGGGGATGACTCCCTCTTCCTCGTATCTCCGCACCAGGGTGTTGATCACCCTTCTCTGGATGACCTCCGAGGGGGAGAGAGGGCGTGGTCGTCCCGCAATTGCGGCTGCTGGGACGGCTGCGGAACGGGCGGGACCGCGCGGAGTAGCCGCGTCGGTGTTTCCCCTGTCCCTGCGCCAGTGGGCGGGTGGCGATCGGGCACTAGATCGGGCGACCTGATTTCTGAAAGCAGGGAGAAAGACCCATTAACACTGACAGGAAAAAAGGAATCGACAACCAACCATTAGCGCCACGACGCCTTCCGTGGGGGGAACCCAGGCCCTCGACGTTGCGAGACGGAGTGCCCGATTTCACTTCCCCAGCCCCTGGCGGGTAAGACTGAATGCTTGGCCGGGCAACATGCCGGTCTTCCAACACCTCTGAAAGTCATCGGTCTTCGTATCGAGGAGAAGAGATTCACGTCGGGTTCACCATTTTTCTGTTTCGGTGCGGATGTGCATCGGGTTACGCTGTTCCGCCAGGACGCGTTCGCGCGTGCACCCGTCAACCCGAGGGGATGGGCGCGCGGCTTGTGGTCCCGCAGTCCCGCTTTCCAAGGGTGGGCGGCATCCGTCCCTTATTCAGGGGCGTCTGCTCCTTGATCGAAACCGGGATGATGGGATGTCGGCTCCTCCTTCCTTGGACGTCTCCTCGGAACTTGTCGCCTAATCCGGGTCTCCCTCATAGACTTAAGAATGTTCGTGAATCTCGTTCCCGGCGCCATATCTTCATGGACACCGGTTAATTACGCTGCTTCCGCCCGGACGTTCCAAGGAGTCTGGGCGGGGCAGCAACCTGCGGTGAGAAGGCCGGGTGGCTCTGGGTGCTGGGGGCGTGTCGTAACACTGCGGCTCTGCACATCTGTCTTCCGTCCCTAATAGGGCTTCTCGAAGGCATGATGGCCTGAGGCATCCCGTACTAGGTGCGGGGAACTGTGTCACCTGAGGTTTTCCTCAGCTTCCCGTGTTTAACACGGG
The DNA here is from genome assembly GCA_963277665.1 of Viscum album. Taxonomy (NCBI): domain Eukaryota; kingdom Viridiplantae; phylum Streptophyta; class Magnoliopsida; order Santalales; family Viscaceae; genus Viscum; species Viscum album. Next base: position 2,052,084,263 of record OY728137.1, read on the forward strand.
GTATGCCGCGAGTTTAACGTCCAGCGGGGACGGCATCGGACCGATCAACACGAAAATTGGATCAGATGACAGAACCCCTTGCGGGGAACCTCCGACCCTGGGGCCAGCACATGGGCGGCTTCCCGAGTAACGTGGAGTGGAGTGAAGTGGCATGACCCCACCGGGATGTGGCGGCCCGGGTAAGGATCAGGATGGATGATGGAGTGGAGAGCTTGGACCCCAGAGGGGCTTCCTACGTACCGCGCGTTAACACGGATCAAAGTCAACGTAGTTCGGGCATACAGTTTAACGTCATGCTGGACGTCGGCAAGCCGACTCACGAAGAGGTCGAGGCCGCCGGGCGGAGGATTGAACCGAACCACCTCGCGCAGAGGGGGATGGAACGGCCGGGTGGATCACAGTTTCACGTCATGCTGGACGATAAAAGGAGAAATGGAAAAGGGGGGCTGTGGGGAGGCACCGTGGAGATACACACGGGCAGTCTCCCACAGGGGCGGATTCAAAGGTGAATCAACGCAAGCGTGAACCCTGGAGGGGTCCACTGATGGACGAACCGACGTAAATACGACCGGGACGACCAGGTGGTGGGCTTGGACCTCAGGGAGGCTTCCTACGTACCCTGTATAGAAGACAGGGATCAAAGTCCACGTAGTTCATTCTGTCAGGACTTACGCACTTGGGGCAGCCCGGATGCTGCAAAACTCAGTTGGAAGGGACTTGGACCGAAAGCGGAAGACACCTCGATCCCAGTCAGACCCTCTACTGGCTTCGGCAGTGGGGAGGCGCAATGGAGATACACATGTGCAGCCTCCCACGAGAAACTAGGGGTTTGTAATACCCTGCCCCCGTAGGGAAAAGCCACTCCCATTAAATCGTCCCAAAAAGGGGAACAATCCCGACATTCCTGCAGAGACGAGCGGGTGGGGGCCACGTCCAAACCGGGGGAGACCCTGCGTGCGGAGCACGGGATCAGGTTGCAGACGGTTTAGCGTCTTGCCAGACGAAGTACAGTTTAACGTCATGTGTTGAGGACGAAGCGGACGGTTTAACGTCTTGCCGGACGAAGTACAGTTTAACGTCATGTGTTGAGGACGAAGCACTTGGCAGTTTAACGTCTTGCAGCACGGACGATGGGGGCTAGGCAGTTTAACGTCATGCAGCTTGGACGGATGTGCGGTTTAACGTCATGCTGGACGAATGTGCAGTTTAACGTCATGCTGGACGTATGCGCAGTTTAACGTCATGCGGGACGAATGCGCAGTTTAACGTCATGCTGGGCATAGGTTGCCGGACGAAGCACTTGGCAGTTTAACGTCTTGCAGCGCGGACGATGTGCAGTTTAACGTCGTGCAGGACGTATATGCAGTTTAACGTCATGCTGGACGAATGCACAGTTTAACGTCATGCTGGACGAATGCACAGTTTAACGTCATGCTGGACGAATGCACAGTTTAACGTCATGCTGGACGAATGCACAGTTTAACGTCATGCTGGACGAATGCACAGTTTAACGTCATGCTGGACGAATGCACAGTTTAACGTCATGCTGGACGAATGCACAGTTTAACGTCATGCTGGACGATGATTGCCGCCGATGGGTCCGCGTCACTTCGCACGAGCCTGGAAGGCTGCACGGGAAGACAGCGCACGGTGCGGGCACCCGGGATGGAGACCATCGGGCGCCACGCAGGCGGGTACCCTCAGGGGGTCAACGGGAACGACCCTGGCAGATTGCGCGCAAAAGAGGAGATTTGCGCGCAAAACCGCGGGTCGGCGCGCAAAAATGGCGGGCTGGCGCGCAATTGGGCCAGCCCTTTGCGCGCGGAAGGTGGGGATTGCGCGCACCGGGCTTCGGATAGCGCGCGGGGGCAACGGCTCATTCTTTATCGAATGGCCACTTGAAAGAAGGGGGGGTGCGCGCAATCAGGCCGGATTGCGCGCACCCCGGGGGCAATTGCGCGCAAGCGGGTTCTTTTGCGCGCAAAGGCCTTAGGGTGAGTTTTTATTCAAATGAAAGGAGCCAGCGGGGATTGCGCGCGAAGGCGGACCCCGAGGCTTTCTTGCGCGAAAGAAAGGCGGTTACCTGAAGTTCGTCATTGCGCGCGGAAGGGGTTGAATTGCGCGCACGGGAGACGTTTCGACTTCCAGCAACCTTTGAAATGTTGGGGGTCGCCTTATATTTATAGGCAACCCCGGGCGCGGAATCCAGGGTGCGAGCGCGAAATTCTTCTCGCGGGCGCGGAATCGGGCGCGGCGCGCGCAAGGGAGTCGCGCGGACCCGCGGCGCGCAAAATTGCGCGCCGGACCGGCGCATTGCGCGCATCCCGGGGGGTTTGCGCGCGGAACATCACCTTTGCGCGCGGGCCTCTGAAATTCCGCGCAAGGCCTCCGGGCCCTCCGAAACGTTCTTCCGACTCCAAATATCACTTCGCTTTCCGCATCCGGAGCTTCGTTTGGGAACAACGGACTTTTCCGGCGTCTACAACTGTAACATATCATAATTTGAAAATAAAATGGATTGTAATTGGGATATTAAAAAACATTTACCAAAAATATGAATTTTAAATATAAGGCATAAGATAATGATAAAACATGAATAAATATGGGATGGAAAAGAACCCTTGAGTGTTTGTCCCCAAATGCTTGGTAGGAAGTTTTTGAGAACATTAGAGAACCTTGGGAGGAGTCTTGATAGGTGATATAAGAGTAAGGAAATGATAAAAATATTCTTAATGAATATAAATGTGATATCAGTTTGGTTTATATAGTAAATGACTGTGGAATTTTTTATTATTTCTCAAATATCTTTTTTGGAGTCTATATAATAATCTAACAAAAACCACAGACATTATGAGTGTTTTTCCTATGAATTCAACTAAAATAGAGAGGTTTTAATTATTTTATGAGGATAATGAACTATAATAATATAATAATACACTTGATAATGATGAATTGGGTCATAATATTAAGGAAATTATTTGAAAACCGTAATAAATATTGATCATTTTAGTGGATTCAAAATGGATTTATTAAATTCCTTCGATAAAATATAAAATAAAAAAATTTTAAACGTAAATAATTTATTCAGATGTGGATATAATTTATATTATTTTTTAAATAATATTTTTTCATTATGATTTCATAATAAACTCTGAATATTTATACCATATTTAATTTTTACCCAAAAATTAAAATCTTTTATAAAAACTTCAAAAAATGACCATTAGATTTTATTGAAGTTATAACTCCAAAAATATAATTAATTTTTCCAAAATATTTATCAAAATATTTTTATTTTCAATTTTTGGATAATAATCAACATTTATTGAGAAATTTAGGGTTTTTGACAATAATAGTTTTTTAATCATTATAAAAGTTCTATTTAATGTAGTAAAAATTATATGATCATTTATATATAATTAAATTTATATAATAGTCATATTTTTATAAAAATATTTTTTTTTCAAAAATATATAAATTCACCAAAATAAAATACATAATTTAATTTTCACAATAATTATTTAAATTTGAGTTTTAATATGTAGATATAAAAATTATTTATAAAGTAATAACAAGATGAAATTATACAAAATATTATATTTAATATAAAAGATACATATTCAAATAATTATGGTCATGACACATATTCTAATAATACATCAACAAACATTCTAAGGGTAAGGTGCTCAAAATGGAGACATTCATGGGGAAATTTAGCTTATATAGACTAGGTCTTGATATCGATAGCATCGACTTCTCTTGTAAATTGTTTCTATCATGGAAAAGATGTTTATCGCAACTTCTTCTTGGTCATGTGGGGATCCTAGTGAGTCTATCTCTATAAATCCCTCTAATAAATATGAATCATAGGGTGTGATCTGGTTGGTTGAGGCCATTACTTCGTTTTTTTGTGTCATTTGGATTTATCAAAAAACAATTTCTATAATATTCATATGATCATTTATAAATTTTTATTTTATAAATGGTAATGATAATTATTTTTTTCTTTATTAAGATATAATATAATAAAACGAAACAAGTGCATGTTTTTTCTGAATACAAATTACATAATAAGATATTTAATTGAATCATAAGTGGATTTTATTTTTAAATTTCTGGTCCATAAACCATTGACATGTAATATCATGATTTTATTATTCTTATGATATTTTATATTTCAATTATTTTTATTCTTTAAAAGGGATGCTGATGAAATGTCTCCAATGTTGTACTTGATATATGATACAATCTAATCATTAATTGGTATTATTTATGAATAAGTTTCTAATGATGAAATCTTATAAAATATCTCTCATTAAACTGATGAATATTCCTATCATGTAGTTATGTCATGATAATAAATATATCTAATTAATACTTTTCTCTTCTTATTTATTTAACTATAAAAGTGAATATTGTTTTAAATAAACCCAAATCACTCTCTCTTTAGTTGAAAAAACATTTTTTCCTTCCAAAATTATGTCTTCTATAAGAAATTTCAATATTATTATCATTATAAAAATGATTTTAATATTTCATATTTAGTCATTTTTTTCATGTTTGTAAAATGTTTTTAAAATAAAAAACCATCTCATTTTCAAACTAATTCCAATTTTTATTTTACAAAAAAATTGGAAGGAATCAATATTTTAACATAAACAACATGAAGATAATTTCCTAAAAGAATTACTATTATAGTTTTAAATGACTAATTAATAAGTTTTAATGGTTATTTTTAATGGAAATTAATAAACAAAATTAATTAATTTGTTCCTTTATTGAAAGGTTATATTCCTCAATAATATATTTAAATTATTTTAAATGCTTAATTTATATGTTTTTACTATTTTTTCAATGAATATTATTTTGAAAATTTATTAGTTTTAAAATTATATTCCTAAAGGAATTTTATCTTCCTCCTGAAATTATTTTAATTATATCTAAAAATACTTTTACCTCTTACATGGAATTTGTTTATGTTACCTATTCCTTTATTAGGGATATGATTACAGATAGAATTCCAATTATTTTTCTAAATGTTTTCTTTTAAATATTCCATGATGTTTATGTAACTCTGTTCCCTCCCATGAGTTATATAATAAAGAAAATTCTAATAAAACCTTATTATTTTCATGGTTTACGTTACGATGTAATTATTAATTGATTATAAAATCATTTACTTTTCTATAGGTTAAATTATGGTAAAATTGGTATTAAAACCAATTCATTTCATCTGTTATGATATGATAAATTCATTATAATCTCAAATAACGCATATATATGATTTTAATTATGTTATGGTTTGGGTCTAGAACTAAATATAATAAAAGAGGTAACTATTTATTTATCCTCACATAGATAGGGAAAAAATAGGGACATAACATGTTTTATTAAGGGCATGTGGCTGCAATGATGGTCTTGGGCATAATCCATGAATACTATAATGGTGTGGGATGTAAACCCATTACACCAAGATAGCTTTGGTAGTATATATTGACTACCATGAAAAATATTTTCTATTATTATTTTTATTCCACCATTAATGTATTATTAAAATATAATTATCCTATAGATCATATTCTTTGATTTCATTATGATTCAATTTTTATGATCATCCAATAATTATGCCAAGACTAAAGATTATGATGCTTGATTTTATGGGTATAGTTTTAAAATATTATTCCCCATATCTCATACTATTATTCTCATTTTATGCATATGTACGTCCATTGATCGCCCTTACAGAGCATTTATGCTCACTCTATCTTATGTATCCTTTAACAATCTTATGAAGAAATCTCTTATTTTGGTTTTTTCTTATAAGGGAACATGTTATGATAAATATAATGGGAGATAATGTGGATCATATATGAACCAGTTGACTATGATTCCATGTTTTTAAAGTCATTTTACCATTAAAATCACCATGTGTGTGCTTATAAAATGTAATGAATGTTCCTCACATAATGATGTAATATCTTTCTATGAAAATAAAAGGTCCTTATAGTTTTTATTAGATGATAGGTTAATTTATCCTTGTGAAATGGGGATAAAAACATTAGTGACATCATTATGTAAATGTCTATGGATATGTCTATGTTTGAGAAAAAGTATAGTAAATATCGTAGAATTGTGGTAAAGGATAGAAAGTGTGTTTTATATGAAATTTCATCCATATATAAATACATAATGTGGATTTGTACATGGAAGAGAGGTACTTAGGTTAAATAACTCTAACAAGAGTAGAGTTACTAGGATATTTTCATCATAAGTTCCATGATAATTATCCTTACTACACCTCATAGTGGATATGAATTGGAAATTAAAAAACACTTTCAGAGATGTCTGACAACATTTAAATAGTTAATGAATTTTAATGTCCATGGATACACCTAATGAGTCTTAGATAAAAAATGAAATTACTATTTGGATACCCTATAAGTGATTTTCTCTAAATATGTGGCTCCCTGCTATGATTATTGTGTCTTAAATAATATTTTTCCGGTTTTATATATGGATGGATCCTCATCAAACCACATAAATGATATGTCTGATTGAAAATGAAATTATATTATTCATGAGTATCCAAATGTTATGGGATATGTAATGATAAGTCATGTTTCTATAATCACACAACATTCACAATCTATGAATCTTTCTTAAAATCTAGAGTTAAAAAGTAGGAAAGAACTTTTTTTTGAGTCCAACATGTGGAAACATCCATATTACTTCAGTCGATCTGTTTATCCATTAGTGGGAAATTAATTCACAGTACTACTAAATAGATATTTTCTATTCCCTTGTGATCAAAACATTAAAAAGGATGTTTGGTTGTCTATCATTTGGAAGGGGAAGATGATCATTTATGTAATGTCATCATGAATATATGGTAACCTAATTTAATTGATTTCCTATAATGGGATTATTTTAATAACTTATTTTTGAAAAACTATATTTAATATATTTTTTATATCATATGGTGAAGGATATCTATGAGGTAAAGAAAAATTATAATGAATATTTTGGAACGTAAGTGGATAATTTTACAAGACATAAAATGTCCACTTCTCATATTATCACCCAACCTAAAAGTATGATTTATAAATTCTACAATGTAATAATAAAAATTCACTCTAAATGGAATTATCCGTAAGATAATTTTGTTGCGATGGAGATATTGTATGATTTTCATTCATGGAAGAAATGGATGTTATATTTATATATCATTTTCATGGTTTTGATAAAAAGGGAAAATTGGAATTAAATTGAAAATATAAAAACCATAGAGAGAAGAATATTAGGTTTTCTTTATTCTTAATGTGTGGGAATAAACATTGGGAATTTTTTCTATGAGAACTAGTAAATGTATTATGTCTAGAAGGGAAGGTCATAGGGTAATTAAATTCTGATGTCATGGGAGACATTAACTAATGATGAAAACATAAAGAATGATTCACAATATGATCCACCAACACATTAGTGATTAAAAAAAAAATTATTATGTTCTTTATTATATATAGTTTGAAAATTAAAATGTTACAAATGATAAATGACTTAAGAAACCTCTTAATCCAAGATGCAAAGGTAAAACTCATACAATCACTGCTTCCAGTGAGGGGTGTGATGACAACATGGTTAATGGTATAAATATCTTCCACTCTAGAAATTGTTAGGTATTATTTTACCCATGTTCTACCCATTCATTAAAATATGAATAATTTTATACACTTATCAAGATTACCCCCAAAATATTATATTTACAATTATTAGTGAAATCCATAATTTTACATTGACCGCCACACAAGTATGTGATTCTTCTTCAGATGAATTTTGTGAGAAAATTCTTCATCCAAATATTTTTATTATTCCAATTTCTGGATTTAATGTTTTAATATTAATTTTTAGGGTTTCACTAAATATATCCCACATAAATTTCCATGGAATGGAATTCACATTTTATATTCAATTCTGACCTATGATAGTCTACCCATTTGATAATGAATGTGAATTTTGGATAGAAAACACATACATTGAATGGGTTTTGTTTTCTATTCTAGGGAGGACATTATCTCAGATGATTGAGTATGTGATAGAAAATGATAATACCCAAATTATATGATTTTTTTAATGTCTTTATAGAATTCATTCCTATTTTACCCCCACAACATAAAGTCGAGTTCTCAATATAACTCATATCAGGTCCCAATAAATGTAAAGGACTCCTAATTGAATTTCTTTGAGTGAGTTTAATGAATTAAATAAGAAATTATAGGGGAACTATAACAAGGTAATCATTCATCCTTTTGTGTCACCTTGGGGTTCACATGTTCATTTTATTAAAAAAATGATCATTGTGACTCTGTATTGATTATTGGGAGATAAAAAGGATCAGAATCAAGAACAAGTATCATCTACCACATATCGATAAATAATTTGATCATCAATGAGGATATAAAAACATATAAAAGATTATAAATCATTATTGATATTCTCAAATTCAGGTTCTAGATTGAGGATATACACAAGGCCACATTCCATACAAGGTAAGGAAACTAAGAATATATGTTGATGCGATCTGGTATTACTAATTCATGCAACTAAAATTTATATTATTTAGAGATTACATTGGCGATACTATGATAGAACTTTTATATTATATACTAATATCTTTAATGGAGATGGATGAACAAGAATATGAGTTGAGAATTATAGTAAATACCATAAGGGAGGATAAGCTCTATGAAAAATATAGAAGGTTTTTTTTACTATAAACATATTCACTTTGGGTAAAATATTCTCAGGGGATGGTATATATGTATTCTCATTAATGACTGAGGCTACTAAATATTTGCCCATACCATCCAAATGATTGATATCCATAGTTTTATTTTTTTTTTATAATGAAATTAGTGATAGTTTATGGAGAATTTATCCTGAATGTCTTATCCACTAACCAATTTAAATTAGAATGGTGATAAATTACTCTATATAAATCATTGTGAGGAATATATCGAGGAACTGAATAAGGTATTAGTTAGTGAACCTGTAATTATAATACCCTAATGTGTAGAAGGGACTAAAATATACATTGATGCATCCATGAAGGTATTATGATGTGTACCTATAGAGAATGACATGGTTATATCTTATGCTACCTTATAATTAATGGTCCATGAGAAAAATTACTGATATCATGGTTTGGAGATAGCTATAGAAATTTTTTTCATTCATGATATGGGGGAATTATTTTTATTGAGAAAAGTTTAAAATATATACCCGTCATAGATGTATAATGTATATATTCTGACAATAGGAGTTGAATATGATATACGGAATATGGTTAGAGATGACTGAATATTACAACTACTAAATAATGTACTAATATGGAAAAGAAAACTAGGAGGCCAATTATTTATGTTTATATGATCATTCTTGATTATTCATGATGATTATAAACAAATATCAAATATTTTAATATTTCAAAGGATAGATCTTGAGATATTGATGGAATGGGAGGAATTTTATCATTCTCAATTTAAAATAAAACAATCTATTCAGGTTAATATTAAATACGAGTATGTGGAAAATGTAGGTCTGCAAAATTATGATAAAAATGTTATTGTGTTTAAGCATGGAATTAATGGGGTGATAATGATTAGGAACTCTGTATGTATTCTATATACACCAAAGTACATGAATTATTCAGTAGATGAATCTATTAGTTATTCATTCTCTATTAATTCATTATATATAATGATTTTCAGATATTTGATAGAAAAATTCAGGAATGATTGAATGAAGAGAGATAACATAGGGTTTGTATCTCAGATCATGTTATATCATCAAGTTACATATGAGAGAAAAAAATCATAAGGTATGTTACATCCATTACCCATAAACTAATTTAGATAATAAAACATCACCATGCATTTTTATGTTGGGATCACTAAAATGTCAAAAGTCCATTATTCTATATGGTTTTTAGTAAATATCCATAAAAAGTTAGCATATATTATTAATATTAGAGAATATGCCTCTCTATATCATAATTCCTAGATATATATTATGATAGAACCCTACCAAAATATATTGATACAATAAGATAACTAAGGGATTGAATATGTATATCATGGAGTACCACATAATACAATATATTATTAGGATCAATGGATTACCACAATTTTATATAAAAGCTTCCAAAAATATATTTATATAGTGTTTTCAACTAAATATCTTCCTTATAATTAGGTGTATAATAAGATAACTATTCAATGAATTTAGTTTATAATGAGATATTTTTAGATGGATTTCGATGGTTTTTTTATCAACCCCTACCTCTAGAAGAGTTTAACTAAAAAATTAGCATATAGTCAAATATTTAGATGGATGCTTATGATTCCCTCTACAAAAATAATTGAATAACTCCAATGTGAAAGAAAGAAGTTAAAAAAAAAAAATTAATTAGAAATTAATATTTTTTAGGAAATATTATAGAATTTTAGAGAAATTCATAAACAAATATTGGTATCTCAAAGTTGGAAAAATGTTATCCTTAAAATAATCATTGTAATTGAGAATTTTTGTTTCTGATAATATTAATTTAAAATTATCTCTATGGAACGTGGTAGTCAGATTTTGAAGGAATGAAAGGCCAATACCTAGGAATATCCCTCCCTTTTTTATTTTATCATCTTATAGAGATGGGTTCCTTTCAGTTGGGGCTTCCACCATAGTTCTCTCACATATATAAATTGTTCCACATATCATTCTAATTAATGATAATACTTGATCATGTATATGTTCTCAACTAAGAGGTCATTACATTGTTAGAGGATATTTTTTATGAGGAAATAACAATAAGATTTTAGATTATATAATTAATTTTTTATGAAATCAGATCACTCTCATGATTATTATCTAGTGTCCAAAAAACCATTTTAGTGAAGCTTTGCGGGAACATGAGGAAATGATGAGGCAAAAGTGTTTCTAATTGTTTATGTAAAGGTGACTAATTTCAAGTGAGAAATTAATTTTAATGGGGGAACAATTTTACACCATGAATACATAAGAATTAAATGATATTTTTTAGAATAAATTAAATTTTATTGATAGCTTGCATTATAGGAAACACTAATTTCTAATGAACAACATTATATTATAAATATAATTATTAAAATGTGATGGTTGTTATCTATAAATTTATATTAATGGTATAAATATAAATAAATAATATTTAAATATTATGTATAATTTTATTATATAAAGAAAACATATTGATAAAAAATTACTTAATTTTTAGAAAATTCATAATGGTTTGAAAATACTATGTACTCAAAAAAATTTGTATTTATTAAATATTTATGAAAAAATTATAAAATTATATTTTGAAAATATTTGATATTTTATTTGATATAATAATTTTTTTAGGAATGATCTTTTAAAAATTATAAGGGGATTAATTTTTTTAGATTTTTTTAAAATGATAATTTTTTCATTGAATAGTAAAATAATTTTTTTAATTGAAAATTTCTTTTTTATTTATAGAATAAATATGGTTATATTTTCATTTATAAACGGTTGAAATTTATAATTTATTAAATTATATAAATATTAATCCAATTTAATTGATCTTAATAATTATCATATGTAATTTTTATATATCAATTTTTTTATTTTTGATTATACTTTCTTGGGAAAAATGGTTTACCGTCACGTATACATGATAAATTTTTTAAAAAAATTACAATACAGGTAATAGTAATTGGAGAAGTTGATTAAATATTTTTTGTTAACATAATTTATTATTTCTTATCATTTCAATCTATTTTTTTATCATAATGAATAATAATACCAATAAAAATTATTTACAACAGTAGGGGTAAAAATTGGTATGTTGGCGGTTAATGAAAGTATAAGGGTTCAAAATGATCCAAAACATGTTCATGACACATTATATGGCCTTATATTGACCGTATATTTTCAATGATCTGTAAATTTTCATTTTTGGGGCCTTTTTTATGATACAAACATGGGTACATATTTTTCTTTTTAAAAATATTATAAGTGTGCTACTCACCACACTTATTAAAGGACACCCCTTCCCCTATCTCTTGAACACTTCTATGACCACTTATATTGGTCAATACCTACTAAAATAACATTCTTAAATCATATAACCAATCCTATTATCTTAATTACATTTCAAAATCGATCCTAGATACTCTTTTGCTGCAAAACAAAAGATTCTTGTGTGAAGAAGAGGTAACTCCCCTAATTGATAATTTGATTTTACTTTATTATCCACCATATTAAATTATTATTAAAACATTATGATAAAATAACAAAAAATAATTACATATAATAACAAGTTTTTTATAAATATTTCATGAACTACAATCATATATTCCTCTATAGAATGGGATATCAAATCAATATTCTTTTGTATGATAGACTACCTCATCATGAACTGATGTTTCATTTTTCCATAACCAACTCACATATGAATATAATGATGTATTAAATGGTATTTTATATTATATTTGATAAATTATTATCCTTATTTAATTATTATATCACGTATACCTTCATCAATTCAATTATCTGTGAATATTATAAGATAGCCCATGTATACGCCAGATTATCTCTACTTAAAGCGATTTGATTCGTTCAAATAATAAATATAAGCTAATAAATATTGGTTTATCGAATGCATGTGACATATATAAAATAAAAATTATAACGGAATGGATATATATTATTCAGAATTATTTCAAATAATCTATCGATAACATGGAAACAACATTCATGGATACATACGACAAATTGTCTACATGAATAGGGTATTTATGAATCAATATCTAAATATTATTATTTTATAAAAATATATATATAATGAATATATATGATATTGAAGTAATTTTTCAATTATTTATTTGATGTAACCATGATAAATTTTGGAGGAAAAAAATAACAAATCATACAAAACATGAAAATAAAAGTAGTTATTTCTAGAAAACTGACATTTATATTGAATTTATAATAAACTGATAATAATTTCCCAATTAAAAAAAATATATGATATTTTATTTATAATTATGGTTCAAGAATATGTTTATAATTAAATTATATTTATATAGGGGATTTTGGTATATGTCTATATGAATTAAAGACATATGGTAAACGATTTCGGGTCTATCTTTTATTTCTGGGAGATATATGAAAATTCACCGATCATTTATTTTTGGAGGCTTTTATCTCCATTGTTCACAATTAATTACCTGAATATAAATGACTTAATTTTATTAATTTTATTTTATTTTATATTCATATTTATTTGTGATTATATATCAAAATGTTACAAAAGTGTTTTTTTATTTATCATCTCACATTAAAATCGGTAAGATACATTCCATATTCACTACTTATTTAATATATGTAGTTTATATAATGTCCTTGAATGATTTATTTAATGATTATAATGAAAATTATCAGGATTTACATATACATTTTGGGATCTATCTATTATAGGGTTCGTGGTTGAAATGATACCCAAATAGTAAGGTGTTTTTGTCCCAATTTTCATCCTTTGAGAAATAGGTCTTGTTATGCACCGATCTTCATTTATGATAAGATTATACATACACATTAACCAATAATATAATGATTTCTCTTCTAAAGATATTTTATATATCATTTAATTTTATTCTCTCACATGTAATATGATTAGATTTTACTAAAATGGTATGATTGTTATGATACAATCTCACTATTTATCACAGTTGTTTATAATTAGTTTTCTGATAATGAAATAAGATATTCCATTACTCATGAAACTTATGAATTTTATTGTCATCTTGTAATGTTAAGAGATTTAATTTTTACGCCGTATTTTCCTCTCTTTATATACCCATGACTAAAAATAACATTTTTAAATAAAACTAACATTATTTCCCTCTTCTATCAAGAAACCATTTTTGTTTTAAAACTATTTTTTTTAAAATGTTTTCAAAAATGTTTTGGATAGTATCCAAAAAATCTATTCTTGAAATAATTATGCATTAATGATTTTTTTTTAAAAAAAACTGACAGGAATATTCCTTTATTGTCAAAAATAATTTTTTTTTAGTTTTATCAATAACATGAAATAAAAAAAATAGTGTATGGCATGATCATAATTCATGGGGTCATGACAATTATAATTTTTGATAAATCCATTATCAGTATTTTTGGTTGTTTTAAATGTAAATAAATTTTAAAGTGTTATCTAATATAAATTTTTTTTAATGTCTAAATTATATATTCCTGAACATATTAAAGCTTTCTCTTAAAACCAAAAATATATGTATTCATATGATATTATTAACCAAATGAACATTTTATTTTATTTCATTATAATTAATGCATTATGTAATGGGAATCCATATTCCAGAATCATGATTTTTATTTTTTAGATACAGGTTATGGTTTTAAAATGTTATTCTCATATTCACACACCATAATTCTCATGTTATTAATATGTATCGGCCTTATTTACCCTTACAGAGCATCTGAGATAACAATTTCATGTTTTTTATGTTCCTCATGTTCTGAATAAGATTATTATTTACAGTAATCATATGAAGGGTGCTTGTTATTAATAATTTTGTGGGAGATGTTAGAGTTCATATATGAAGCAGTTATTTATGTTTGAATGCTTGCAAAGGCACTATGCCATTACAATCCTCTGGTGTGTGTTTTAATTATGTAATGAATTATTATCAAAACAATTATTTCATATCTATGTATGAAAAGATAAAGTCTCATAAATTATGATCATTTTATAGACCATATGATTTTTTTTGGAGTTAATTACCCTATATACCCTTTACCATGATAAGAAAAATTACTAAGGTTAAAATTAATATTAAGAAATTAAAATATTAGGGAGTATTCATAATATTAAAACCAATGATACCAAATAAGTTATACTTAAAAACACAAATCATATAAGTGGACTAATTTAATTTAAAATTAAACAAGAAAAACACAACCAAACTTCTTAATTTCAAATAAATTTCCGTTTTAAATATAAATTTTTATTCTATATTTCATTATAAAATTCATTTAGAAAAAATAATTTTATAATTTTAAATAAAAATTAACGAATATAACTTTAAACAAATCCAAATTAAAAAAAATCATTATAAAAAATATGAATAGTAATTAAGTTTTAAATAAATATATATATATTTCACTATTCAATGATAAATTCATCTTTTTATAAAATACCAAAAATTTATCCAAAGGTTGCTTTGGAATGATGAATTAAGAAAAAAGAAATTATTTTTTTAACATAACTAAAATTATGTAATTTGAAAATTAAACATTAATATAAAACCAAATAATAAAAGAGATTGATGAAATTACTTCCATTTTTATTTAATAAAAATTTATATTGAATATAAATATATTTATGCGTTATTATAAAAAAATGAAAAATTATTTACTATATCATTACCTAGGTGGTTAAATTTTCCCCCTATTTTGAAATTTCATTCCCATAATTTTACGAACATATTAAATAATTGGGGTACTTTTCCCCCACATCAATTTCAGACTCCCATGCCCCTAATCAAACTACATGGTTCTTCTAAAACCATAACTTAGTGAATTACCTTGTTCCACAATAAATTATCTATATGGTTAGGAATACGAATAAGAAATTACTTATAATAATGGTACTCTCCCGACTTAACTACATCTATTATAAAAACATCAGTAATATACTTTCATTATATAGAATCATGAAAACCGTTGTGTACATACGGTAATCATAGAGAAAAGGATAGTTAGTTGACAATTGGTCTAACTTTATCTAAGATTAACTATGTTCCATTGTAATGTGGGATCATTGTTTCCATATTTCCAGAACATATATAACCTTTCCATAGAGATTTTCTAAGAAATTCTTTTTCAACTAACTCAAATAAAATATCTTTTGTCTTGTTATAGAAAACAATTTCTACATGGACTGTGATCTTAGAATATATTGATGAATTACATTCAAATTATAAAATATTTATTTTCAAAATTATGGTGAAAACAATATATACACACATACTTCAAACAGAAAGTTCGAGTATGACATTGCTTTCTATATAGTATATCATAAGGTGAAATATTCATTTAGAATTGAAAACTGTTATTATAAGAAATCTAATCTAAATAAGTATGATTATTCCCACTTCCATAAAAATATATTAATCAAGAAAAAAGAAAGACTTATAATTTTTGTATTGTTAACACATGTTTTTCATCAGATTGATTATGAAAATCAAAAATGATAATTAATTTAGTATCCAAAAAATTCTGAAGTTAGTTCAAAAAAATTGAAGTGACATGGGATTTTAGTCAGAAAAAAATAGAGAGAAGAGATAAATGGAACCTGAAAATATCATTATGATATTTTGAATAATTTAAATCTTAATAGATATCATTTATAATGGAAATTAAATATGAATATTTCAATAATAAATCATAAAAAATTAAAATCACAATCTTTTCTCCGGATGTATTTGGAAATCCGACTATTAAATATTACGATATAATTCCTATATCATATACAACATAAAAAAATGACGAATATGCCAATTTTTTTATAACATAACTTATTTAAAATGTTTAAAATTCAAAAATTCCACTATATAGTTAAAAATATCAATTTTCATTCCAACACGCCTGTAATACTCTTGAATGTCATTGAACAACATAGTACTACTATGATAAATAAATTATGGGGATATATGAGATTCAAAAAAAAATTAACTATTCAATTGGGAATCATAAAGTACATATAATCTATTTAAAAATATCAAAACCCCATATTTATCGATGATAAATTCTATAAACAATCCCTTAATAAAGATTTATATATTTTCTAACAAGTCACTATTTTACAAGTATGCTTTCATTGATCATTCTGATATATATGATTGTAATATAACCTAATATAATATAGTTATAGTTCCTATATCATCAATTTATAATCCAAAATTCATAATATCAATAACAAAATGCCCATGTTTTAAATATATCATAGATAGGGGAGAAAGTTTTTTTCCAACTTGGAGCATCATCGACCTTGTTTTCATTTCCATTTTGGTAATGAATTATTTCATAACAATACATTACCTACTACATCCACCTTCACCATATCATGTTCAAATTATTCTAATTTAGTATATAATTCAAAATTTTCCAGTAAATATATATCTCAATTTTTTTATAATATAAATGTTGTCTCCAAATTTATAAAGACAAAACCAAAAAAATAAATTTTTTATATTCTGAATGATAGTTTATCTCACGAGGTTTCAGTTTCCATGACGCTTAAAAAATCACCTAATCCTATTTCATCACGATATAACAAATACCCTCTCTTAAAGAATTGATATAGATTAAAACTCACCATTTATAGAGGTAAGGGCTAAACTGGAGTGTTAACAAATCTTATATTAAGATTCTTAAATAAATCATGATATTATTTTGTCTAGATGAATTTAAAAATATTTGTAGTTATCTTTGTTAGTGGGCCTGCTAACTGTTCGTATTTTCAACAAATCTCTAATAATATCATGTTAACCAAATAATACTAAGAGTCTAAATAACATTTTAAGTCATAGTTATTAATCAAGAACATTATTTTTAGTGGGATAAACAGTTATTTCATATGTATTAATGGTGTTCCAAAGGAATGAAATTTTTTGTAACCAAAAACGCATTTTGAAAAAAAAATTATATAATTTATTTTATTTATGGGTCTATAAAAAAATATTAGGATTTTGTTCTTCATGAAGATAATTGTTTGATTACATTAATATATCGTTAATAAATATGTCCACAAACTAGTCCAAATATTCATGGATGAATATATTCATATGATATATAAATATAGAAGGAAAAATTGTAAACCCTATATAAAAACCCACAAACACATACTGCTCATATCTATCTCAAAAAATAAATTAGAATGAAATCCTCATTCTCTATCACCTAATAAATCATAATCTATAGGTTAAACTTTAAAAAATTCCAATATCCTCAGATTTGGTCAAACAAATAATTGATATTTACCAAATGATACTTTTTATTAACATTTTTGTTATAGAATGAGTATAATAAATGAAACAAATTGTTGAAACATGTGTTTTTTTCAAAATATAGGAGCACCTCATAATGAAATTCTTCGAAGAATGAATCCATTTTCATGATACTCATAAAAAAACTGTTTCAATTCCGTATATTCTACATGATACATTCCATAACAGGTTTTTCAAATTGACTAAATTTCAAGAACTAATAAATAGAAAATACAATATCAATTCCCGGTATAACATTAGTAAACGAAATAAGAAAATTAACAAGGTATTAATTTTTACTATCCTTTCACCAATAATTTGAATAGTTAATTTATTTTATATAATGTAAATTTTATTTTCATATTTTAATATTTCCACTTAATATTTTTATTTTATTAGTAGAATAGGTTCATTCTTTTATATAAGCTGAAACAATTTCTAAAAAAATATTTGTTATTTCAATAAAACATGAAAATCATACTAAGATCCATTCTATACGAAAATTAACATCAAACCATAGTAGGGGAGAGATAAAAAGTTTTTCATGTAATTTAATTCCAAAAATAATTATTGGAAGATTCGTATAATTACTTATTTCCTATAATAAATTCCAATATTTGTATACCATAATTTATAGATTCATTTTTAATGGTGGAATTTCTAAATTACAAGAAAATTTCTCTAAAAATAATGAATTTTTAGATCCATAATCAATAATTAAATTATAATAATCAAAATAAAATGATATATATGAAATATTTTGTCAGTTGTAGAGAAACATTTTATAAAAAAGTTTCGAAGGATTTCAACACACATTTCTCTTCATAGTATGGTTTCTTCCCATTATTTATGTTCATCTTTAGAGACTCATGTGAATAATGAACAACATTATTACATTTTGATCATTTCATTTCCATATATAACTGAATTATTTTTACCACTACCATAATAATTTTAACTGAAATTACATGCAATATCCCAATATTACCACATCATAAGATGTCATTGGATTTCATATGGCATTTTTTATTGGTATTTTAAACATAACTATCACAAACAAAAAGAATAATTTTCCTTCCATTATATTTTATTAATCCATTTTCAGTATTTTTTTACACCAAGAACCTTTTTTATACTAACTATTTATGTATATGTGATAATAAAAAACTCTATTTATACCAAGTCAAAAAAACATATGTTTATCAAAAAATTATAATTCATATGAATCCAATTGAATTCATTACACTGGATTAATATTGAGTAAAGAAAATTAATCTTATTATTAATAACTAGGATAATTTTAATATGGACAATGCTAATTGGGTGATTTTTTCTTTGTATGCGGCCACTAAATATTCCCACATTTGAATTATTTTAATGAATTTATCTTCCATTAGATCTAAAATGGATTTAAGAAAATATTTCTCGAGGAACGTATTATGAAAATCATCCAACTCCAAGATATTAATATTTTCACTTTGATTATTATTTTATCCATTTTCCAAAATTGATCATCTTCTACATCAAAAATTGTAAATATAAATAAAATTATTTTTTTATATAAACATCCCATGCAATCAAATATTATCTCTATGGATTTATTCCATCCATCATCCGCTAAGGGATCAAAAAATTGAGTGAATTCATGAGGGTGTTTCTCCATAAAATGTTCCAATATCAATATTTTACTTTGTTTTTAATCTATTTGATCTATGTCATTGATAAAATGACCTTTAATTGATTGCAATAATACAACAATAAAAGAATCCAATTACTCTAAACCAAATTCTAAACATTCCACATTTCTAATTCAAAAAGATATCAATTCATCAGCTCCTTCCTCATTTTCCTTCCATGATTCCTCAACATGAAACCATTCTAAATATACGTAGTTGGCTGATGAAATATTGTAATCATTAAATTATAGATCCTTTAAAAGTGACCATGACATAAAATATTTTAAGGGTAATATATTAACATTATCCTAACAATTAAATTTATTTATAACTTTTTTATAAACCCACTATAGGGCCCTAACATTTACTATTATATATTTCAGTGTAATTTAAGTAGAATCCACATTATTACAATCCAAAATCAATTGTGGATTATATTTTTAGGGTTAGGTCATACCACATTAGAAACCCATATATATATATATATAATTTTGACACTTCAAATTGGTATCTCTGTATCCCACATTATAAATTTCTTAAAATTAACATGTTTTCATTTCATCAAAATTCTTCTTGTATATCATCTGGATTTATTTATTTCTATTTCTCATCCTTAAATCCTATGGAAATTATTTTAATACATTGGTTGATCATGATAAAAATAGTATGGGACAGTAAAATATATGATGAAACGGTCAGTCCATGAATACTTATATGAATAATTATTTTTCCAAAAAAATAGTCTCATAAAAATAAAAATATTCATACCCATCAAATACACATCTCTTAAAAAATATTTTCAAAAAACAAATAATAAAATTTCTTACCATAAATAATTAAAATATTTTTTTAAAATATGAATATAATAATATTTGTTTTTATAATATTAAACTTCTCAACCATAAAAAGTACTATATATATTCTATTACCTTGTGAAATCATATGATATCTATAGAAACCAATTGATAGAAAATATAGATCATGTATATAACATGAATCCTAATTTTTTTATAATGAATAAATAAAAATATAATAAGAATAATTTTTATACTTTAAGATACCATTTTGGTGAAAATTTAAATAACCATCATGGTTATATTTGGAATAATCATCATAGAATATTCATATAATATAACTAGAGAAAAATAATCAGTTAAATACATTACATTAACCAATTTTTTGAGAGATGTAATCCCCATACCGTATCATTTTTTATTAACTAACCCCTAGTTATCATAGAAACTTCCTAATAATCATATTATAATCATAAAAAATCATGGACTATAAAAACATTTTTTGTATCAAGAAGTAATCATTATTTTATATTAATATATTTCATTCCATTATAAACAATTTTGGAAAACTAAAATTCATAGAATAAAATTAAATAGATTTTATATTTTTATAAAACATGGAATATTATAATGATAACCAAAATATAAAATAACAGTTTCTCTAGTGGGTGAACTCATTGTCTCTGTATACATTAAGATATATTTTTTTTATTTTTTAAATTAATTAAAAATAGTCCATAAAAGATTAATTTTGAAATCCATAGAATGGAATCCAAAAGATAAATTAAAATTACTTTGTAAATATTTTATGTCTATATATAAACATTCATAACTCTTAAAATTTGGATATGGAAGAAAATTTGAGTTTTGAGGGAAACATTAAAAGATTATATTTAAAATAAATTTCATTACCTTTAATCAGACTCGTCACATGGATTCTTTATCATCTTGAATAAGGAAATAATATTAATTAATTAATTTCATAAGAACTATTTTTTTTATTCATTTAGGTTTATCTATTACTATAATATATTTAATAATTTAGTTAAGTAAATTTGAATGGGATGTTTTGAAGATATTATTTTTGTAAGTCTAAAATTAATTCTGTAGGTTGAAAATGGTCAAAGAAGTAATTAAATCATATTATAAAGAATAATATTAATAATTATATATTTATAATTTTAAAAAATATATTATAATTTTATTTGGAAGCATTAATCATGGTTATTAACAATTTGTAGTGTTAAAATCATAGAGATGGTAAGTCATATGTAAGATGAGGAAAAACACCATTTATTCAATGATCAGTAAGGAAAATATGGTAGGTATTATTATATTTTTATAGAATTGAAAAATATAATAGATATAAATTTAACTATTAAATTTTAATGATAAAAATCTTTCACGTTATGTGGAAATGAAAAAGCACATCGCATCGTGGTGGTGGTAGTCAACATATTTAGGCAGACAACATTATTAATTTTTAGTGGATTGAAAGGTAATTGAATAACTAAAATATTAACATCTAGTAGTGATAAATATTTCATGAATATAATATATATAAATATTAGTTCTATAATTATAATACATCCAATGGATATAGTGATGAAAAATTAATTACATCAGTTCACATGGTCGTAGTCCACCATACCCATGAACAATGTTTTCAATTCCCATTGGATGTAAGATGATATCGTTATTAGAATTAAAATATAAATAATTAAAAATAATTATATTTTGTTATTTATTTTTATTATTTTATCAGGGTTTAGGATGTTTTTATGGAAGTGGAAGAAGAAATAAATCTAAATCATGTGGTTTGAAAGTATATATTTTATATTGAAAGTATCTATTTATTAACACCATAATACAAAAAAAATATAGTTATTCATCCTAAAAAGACATCTATAATTAGGGGAGTGATTTTACTTGGGTATTTGGGTATGTATTAGATGATCCAAATGGTTTTTGATGTGTCAAGTATTGAGAATACATGGTTATATTTTACAAGAGATGAGAGTGCCACGTTCCAAACTATAAAACCATTAAACAAATATAAATTATATATAATTTCAAAATAAAAAATATTGTTAATGTTATAATATAATATAAAGATAAGTTTGAATAATCTTATATAATAATTTTTTATATGTTTAGATAATAATTTTTCACTTATATTTTGGATTTTACCCTTCGTTAATCATTTACAAAGCTACAACAATATTAAAAATTTATACACATTACTGATTAATAATGTTACTATAAAATGGTAAATGACCTATAAATATACCATAGATGATAGAATTAAACATATTTTTTTAATATATTATTTTGTTTAGTCAATAAATATTTCTTATTACTTTTTCATCTCTCTATGTTTTGAAAATCAAAAACACTTTATCATAATGAATATTACAATTCTATATCAATTATTTTGTTATGAAAAATTTCCAATGTCTATGGAAAATTTTATCCTTACTCAGGTTTTCATTGTCTCATTTTATGTTCTATAAAAATCTAGTTCATTTTATTACAATGAAAAATATTAGGATCCTTATGTAAATCCACAAAACATTATATTTCCTTGGATAGCGAGTATTTTGTTTCAATAATTCAAATTATCTGAAATTTAGATTCTGAATTCCTCTGAATCCAGACACCGAATACACTGCAATTTGGAATCTGAATTTCTCAGAATTCGGACTATGAATTCTTCAGAATATAGAATCTGAATTCCTCATAATTCATAGTCTGAGTTCCTCAAAATTTAGACTCATATTTCTTCCAAATTAAGACTCTGAATTCCATATAATTCAGACTCTAAAGTCCATTGAATTTGGAATCCTAATTCCATAGAATTCTTACATCGAATTCAAGCTCTAAATTCGTTTACAAATAGAATATGAATATCCACGTTTCCTATATACATTTTTTTATATTTAAACTCCAAATTATATTCCTCTATGTATTCCGGATATTTATATTTACATAAACTATTCCATTATACATTTACATGCATTTATATGTATAAAATGATGATGTACTATTTGTTTCTAACTAATAGTTGATTGAGTGACATGTGTACAGGTCCCTCTGAAATTAATGGAAAACATGACCATTGGTTGAGGGAATCGAATGTTGATGTTTTTTTATAAATAGGATCTAATTTGAATCTTCTCATTATCTATCTAGAGATTACAAGTGGTGTGGCTATGAGGTTATTTCTAGAGAGATACACCCATGCTTTTTTTGTTAAATAAACATCTTGTTCAATTGTGAATAACTTATTCACCTTTCTTACTGCGTGACTCAGTTTGTTGATGAGAACAATCGTGTGATCCTAGGGATCGAATGATAGAGGTGCACACTTCCTTAAAGATTGAGGTCTTGCAGGGATAACAAGATTGATTTTGATATTCCTATCGAGGGCTTACCTTGGTGTGGGTAAGACATACTTTCTTGAAAGTATAATTCTAGGGAACATTATACAAGGTTGTTGGATACCCTATTCTTTTGGGTAAAATATTTCTTACTTGTTACTAGTTCTTGGTTCATGTTTTATTTTTGAGGTATTTTTTTAATGAAAGAAAGTATAACATTATTATTTATTATTTTATTTTTACTTACTATAATAATTTATATTATATATGTTTTTAAAAATCCATATTTCTCTAAGAAAATTATTCTTAACTCTCTTTTTTGGAATCATATATTTGTATCTTAAGTAACTTTGTTTAATAGTTATGAACTAAATGAGGGTTTGTGAATTGACCAGGTTTAACATTTTCAAACATTGTTTTCCTTAAGGTTAAAAATGAATGTTTTTAAAAATAAAATTAACCCCCCCCCCTCTTGTAATTGAGCATCTATATATACTATTTCGATCCAGCAATTCATATAAAACGAAGGACTCTGAAACACTTATACTCAAATTTATGTTTTATTTCTCAATTATTCTTTTTTATAAATTCATCTTGCTTAAAAGTTCATGTTCATGTTATAATTATATATTTTTATCATTGTTTATATATTTATTCTATTAAAATATATTTTGGAAATTTACTTTCTTATAGAATGCATTTTATGAATATTGGATCCCTTGAAAACCTTAACCCAACCAGACCAACAATTTTTTATGGTATGGATTGTGATTACTAAAAAGATAAGATGATAAATTTTTTCATTAATAGTATAGTAGAAAAATTTTTAATGCTCACTAGAGACTAAAAAATTCCAAAAAAAAACTCAAAATTATCATCAATCTAGGAAAATAAGAATATCAACTAAATTACAAAGTACACAGTAATTTTTTCTCTTCTATGTGCAGGAAAATATATAGTTTAATATATTTTTATAAAGATTCCAATTTCAACTGAGGGAAACAAGAATTTAAACATTTTTGGAGGTTTAAAGTCTTATAAACTATATTATCTATGTTAAGATCTTAACATAATTGATTATTATTCCCTTATAGAGTTCTTTTTTTCAATATACAACAATTATTTATAATGATTATCAACAGTCTTCAATATATTGGAGAGAATAGTATTTATGATGAAGTTATTGTGAATAAAATAACTGATATTATGCCTAATGAGTGGGAATAAAAATTTATAGCTATTGAGGATAATAGAAAAGTATCTAACATTACCCTTGATGAGTTATTTGTAACTCTTGTTTATCATAAAACCAGGATAAAGAGAGATGCTGATATTCCCAAAAAAAGGAATAGAAATAGAACTGTAGCTTTTACTAATACATCTAAAATCTTGACTTTGTTAAGGGTTACTATATCTAATGATATGAAAGCTATTTTTATATATAAATCAATTGAAAGGGATCACTTAGAAAATAAATGAGCCAATAATTCCCAATGGATGAACAATATTGTCCGAATAAATGAATTTTATTATAGATAGAAGAAGAATGAGAGAAAGAACATGAAAGATTCTAAGTTGAACTATTATAAATATAAAATGGATAGATATATCCGACCTGATTTTCCTTTGCTTAAAGGAAAATACAAGCTGAAAAACATTTTAAAAGAAATTGAAAGAAGTATTAAATATATATGGCAAAGAAAGTCTTGAATGTAATTGATTTTTAGAGTGCTAGTGGTGGTGATCATTCATATAAATCATCATATCAGGAATCTTATGGTCAGAATAATATTTGTCTTATATCCAGATTACCTATTTATAATCATTTCCCTTTGGATAAGGTACTCAATGTTGAAGCCTTAACCAATATTTCATTAAATGATAATTTTCCAAATAAATAATATTATGAATATTCAGATGATGATTCTTCATCATCAGAAGATAATACCTTACCTCTATTTGAATAATTTTCTAGATTTTTTAAACTACTTGAAAACAAAAAATGTAATACAATATTAAAATTAGAGAAATAAAATTATAGAATTTATTATTTAAATAAAGAAGGATTAGATAATTCTAGGGATCTTTATTATAAAGCAGTTGGGTTTGAATGTGTTTCTAAAAAACATATGAAAGTTAATCATGAGAAGGATAAACATTATAATGATCTTGAAAATGTAATTTATAAGAAAAATATGTGTACTGGATAATTTCATTATAATTCCCTGACCCCAGTTACCCAGATTCGGTGCTTTATTACAAAATATTAGCATGGTTACAACGATTCAAGTCCCGAA
Organism: Viscum album; assembly: GCA_963277665.1. Taxonomy (NCBI): domain Eukaryota; kingdom Viridiplantae; phylum Streptophyta; class Magnoliopsida; order Santalales; family Viscaceae; genus Viscum; species Viscum album. The sequence goes on from OY728137.1 coordinate 2,052,110,526, forward strand.
GGACCGATCGGTTTATCATTCTTGGAAAATAGATTCCATACATGATCATTACATTACACATTAGAAAAACAAAATACAACATAAATGATCCTTTGAGAACAACATTAATCCCCTAGCTTAACCCTAAATATCAATCATAATAATCTTCTTGGAATCCAGGGAAAATAAAAAATATGAAAGGGGTGAGCTCAAACACTCAGTAAGGGTAAGCAATACAGAGGAAGATAACATAAACATTAGTCATAGTAAAAAATTGAAAACTCATGCCTTAATAAATAATACACATGAATAATTTATAGTAGGAATATGAGATGAGTATATAATTCCATAATAAAACATATCCATTGGAATTATATTAGTCTAATAACCACATGAACCATCAATATTATTTTCATAATGAGGGAATGTATAACACTGGACATTATGAAAGATTTTTTTAAGGCCTCTTCCAAGATGTCTAAAAATGATTAAGGCCTCATCCAAAACCATATATCAAAAATTGAGAAATTTCTCAGCCAATTCCACATCTAATTGCCTCATGAGACCTATAAATTTACCTAGGAGCTATAGAAGGATCCTCCAGTCAGATACTAAGTCCAATACATTCCTTATATGAAAAGGTTGAAACATAACATAAACGTTCGAATTAAAAATGGGATACGAAATGTCAATACATTAACCCTAAACCAAAAATGGTATAAAAATAACACATCCACAGTCAAATTTATCACAATACCTTCAATAAAATATGGAGGATTTGTATCATAATAAATCATCATCAAACAAGTTTAAAATCCATCAAAATGATGTAGATATAGATGAAAATTATTTGTAAATGTCTTTGAGAGAAATATCCCTTTTTCATGAAAAAATTTAAAAGTCACACAATTTATAAAGGAATAAATTTAAGGAAATTTTTTAATCAATTTTTCCCATACCAATTTGATACTTATTGAAAGGAATTAACATTTTAAAACATTCATGTCCATATAAATAAATCCTTAAAGCTTTTTGAAAACATGGACATTAATGAGAAAAATTTGTAATAATAAATCATTAAAACATTTAAAATGATGTTTTAGTAAAAGAGCCCCTTAAAAATAATCCCTTTGAATAAAATTTTATGAAACATGTACATGGAAAATAATTATTTCCAAGAAGATACTTACGTAAAAACTACATCGGATAACCAAAAGATTGTGAAATTAACTCTTGCCATGAACTTTCCTTTGGTTAAGGGTACCTTTAACCACATGTATATTGACCGTAGTATGTTATTAAATCATTTTAGAACCATATTTATATTTATTATATCATAAATTATTCATTTATGACTTTATACTGCCCATTTAATAATTATTTCCATGTAAAATTAACATTTTTGGTAATAATCGCTTTTTTTATCGTATGTGTTTTAACTTTTTATTCTTGATCGTATCATTTAGATCATGATTTAAATACTTCTAGAATATAAAACATGATTTACATGTCAAATATATAAATAAAATAAATATTTATAATAGATATATATATGAAATGGAAGGAATCGTTTATGGAGATGGTGGGTCATATGTACGCATAAATGTTTTTTCCGTTTTCATATCGTATAGAACGGAAGTAAGTTGTAAGTTATATTTATGTACATACATTCATATATATATATATATAGTAGGATTATTATGTCATATATTACATATGTATCAATAATATATATTTTTACAATCATCATTGAATGGTGAACGTGGTAATAAATCTCATCGCGTCGTGGAGATGGAAATCCGTACGTACGCAAGAGCGACAATGTCATTATTGATAATGAAATAGTTTGTAATTGAATTCTATATCATATATACATAATAATTAACATGTTATATATATTATTTACATCAGTATACTCATTATTATACCCATCCAAATAATGATGTTTTTGAATACCAAACTACACCACGACGTGGAGACTGTAAGACGTAAGTAAGAAAGTATGGGGTCATTTCCAGTTATAGGATGGATATTGTACCATATTTATAATCACATAACAGATTTTTGGAGGTACTAGATTTTATATTTTTGTATGGAAATAACAATGAAAGAGTAATTGGATGAAGAAATGAACTTGAAAGAGGGTGGTGAAATTATTACCTCTTTTTCAGGTGTTTCCTTTTCAGTTGATCAAAAGTGCTCCTTAGGTTGGCTTTCTGATCAAAATAATGACTCTAGGTTGATGTGAAGAAATTTGGGAGGATATTTGAGTAGGTTTTTTCCGAGCCAAATTCCATTGGAGGGGTGATTTTGAGATAAGGTTAAGTACTCTTTTATATGAGGGGTGAGGGTCACTTAATGAAAAGATTAAAATATTAGTTTATTATACCATCATATTCAGTTTCTAATGGCTCAAAATTAATTTATTTAGATCCTTAGGTGGTTATGGGTCGAAATCCTCAAAACCAATAGGTTTTAGACATTTTCAGGTTACCATTTTAACCTTATCTTTTAGATTTAACACTTTCTTAAATAGTTTATCATTTACCACGTCTCTTTGTATTTTTAAATTAAATGGTTAATAAACCTACAATAACCAGCCAAGGGAACCCCATGTGGTTCCTTATTAATATTTATAACCTTATATAAGTCTTTTGGCAGATCCTTAGATACTTATGACAATTATATAATTTCATAATATAATATTTGTTTTAGAAACTCATTTATGTCAATTTCGACACTATTTAATATTTGGCCTTTTGTGAAAGTCATCACAACTTGATTACTTAGAACCACATAAATTATATCAACCCTAACATGTGATATAGACCTATAAATTTCGTGTTTTCATAAAAACATTGAAATTATATTTTTTAAAAATATTTATAATACCATTTATTTGATTCTTTCATTAATAAGTAAATTACAGCATAATTATTGTGTCATAAATAAATAAATTTATTTTATGTCTAAAAATTATAGATAAAATATAATCATATATAAAATACATTTATCTCTCAAATTAATATTTATAATCTAATATATCAATTATATAACCCCATATAGAAATTTTTTAGTACAAGATACATGCTTTTGTGATTTTTGTCTTCACATTAGATTAATTAATATAAAATGTCATTATCACTCACAAGTGACTCCTTGTGGTCCCTAAATCGTCCCAAGGATTCCCATGGTCAGACACTTATCAGAAAAAATGAATATAATACATTTTATGGTAATTTAATATTATTATAATTGTATTTTGTTTAACCTTTATTTACCAGATTAACCCTTTAACCATGGTAAATAAAATATTTACTGAAATAAATATTCAAAATTTCTAAAAATAAAATTTATCTACTTACACAATTTGGTTCTCCTGATTCCAAATATTCAATCAAATTTTCCAAATTCAAAAAATATAAGTGGCATAAATAAATGTAAAATTAATTCTCGTTGTCAAAATAAAAAAGCTTCTTTTTTGGAAATAATAACTATCGAAAGATTGACATTTATTTGTGTCCAATTTAAATTTGAAATTACATCTACTGACCTAAATTATGTTAAATTTAAAAAAAATATAGTCTAATTATACTTTAAAACCATGAAAACTTATAATTTCACACTATAAATAATTTCGATTAAAAAAGTTGTTTTCAATTAAAAATTAGTATTTTTCTATATTAATCAAAATATGAAAGTTATCAAAAAAGTACCAAAATTTTATTTGAACTAAATTTATATGTCCTGATTATAATGAATAATATAATTTAATAAAACTAAATATATAAAAGTGTAAAATATTGTTTTTAGAAATGGTTCTTCATTAAAAGGCGTTAAAATTGAATTTGTTTTAAAATAATTATTTTTTCTGAAAAATATTAATTTGTTCTTATATTATGTCTATTAAACAAATAATATGGATTTTAAAATTATATGGAGTATATAAAATTCAAATTTTAGTTAATAATATTCATACCTGCTTTTTGAAAGGCTTGTTTGGTAAATCATGGTGTGCTCGAACTCGGTGTTGCATGTAGTGCAAGTTATTTAATATCTTGGAAGAGATAATGTAATATGAAATCTTGGGGTGTTACATTCTCCCCTCCTTAAATAGTTTGTGTCACCAAAATTTGAAAAAAAAATTCAAAATAAATGGTTAAAAATAGAAAAATATCATTGTGGAAAACTGACATCGGAAATTGGGTTAATGAAATTTACTCTTAATAAGAGGGAAAGGGAAATGAAAAAGTCACAATCAAATTCTAATATAATTTATGAAAAACGTGATGGAAATTAGAGACTCATAATTGGAGGAAAACGTAAATATTTATAGGAAGTGATTCAGATCATCATTCAAAAACATGTGTAAAATTGAGGGCCTCAATGCAATAAATTTATTATGATTTAAAATATCATCATCTCAGCAAAACATAAGGTATTGGGATAACACATTTTTGGTTTTAATATTGCATCCCTAATGTTTAAGAATTTATTTATTCATGTAAAAAGAGTGAAAAATATATACATGACAAGTAGAGTATCATCTTTCAAATAATTCCTACCACAAACTCAACTTTCACTCCAAAAGATAATCGAAATCAAAAATATTATATTTATCCTAATCGTATAGGGTTCCAAAATAAAATGAATTTATTATTAATTTTTCTGACTATATATAAAAAACTATATAATTCAATCCAGGACATCACATATACTGGTGGTAGGTGATCCACCCTTGTCTTCCTTAGGATGCGGATTCAAGTCTGACAACCTTGACGGACGCGATGGGTTGTCGCCCAACCTCCGGGTTGTACTTTTTATAACAGTACAAAAATAATATTAATAAATTATTTTCCCTTAATAACAGTATCTAACATCAAACATAATCCATTCCAACCATTAGACTTATCCAAATTACATCAGTCCAAACTCACAGTCCGAAATTTAAAAATAAGGTAAACACAATGAAGTTTCTTTTTTCCAAGTAATATCATGTGAATACCTTCATCATGTATTCTTTTAAAACACTGTAACACCCTGAATTACCATAAATCCTTATTGATTACATTCATCCTCCCTTATTCTTTATAGAATACAGGATATAATCCTTTTGTCCAAAAATATCGTAAAATCCACTACTGGTGGACTATACAAAGGATTAATATGTTTCATGGTAGTCAATAATCACCAATAAATTTTTTCCAAATCAATATTATATTATTAAAAAATAACTACACGAGTACCAGAACCATATTACTTTTTATCTTTCTCTCAACCATATATTTTCCAAAAACAATTACTTGATATTGAGTCAATTTTCACGATTCCACACAATCTCAAGTCATTAATGAAATAGTACTATAGTACAATCCTTATATACTTTATAATTATTAAAACATTTTCATCATCAATAAAATACTCAAATGACACAGTACATTAACAAAAGAAGAACTCTAATCATTTCTCTTCATCTCTGGTAGTATCATAACTCGGTTACTATCCAATATTAGCATTTGAGGTATACTATGATGATTTGGTTATTGATTCACCTAGGGTCCCGACTCCTTGCAGATAAAGAATTATACATTTGAAACCTTTTTTTACTCTTACAATCACATATTGGGAGTCCTTTTTCTCAACACTTATATCAAACTTCCATTTCCATCATGAATTTACCAAGGTGATTCTATCCATAGTTATCAAAAATGGGAAAATCCTTCATTCACCTCTTCCATTTATCCTCCATTCTCTCTACCATTCTTTTCTCCTCTTGATTCCCTTCAAAGCCACAAGACTCAATGAATTCGTTAATTATCTTATTAAAATAAGATATTATTTCATTATTTATGAGAATACATGGGATAATATATCACTTTTAAATGTTGGCTTAATACAATAAAAGATATGATCCTTTTTAATCATTAGATATTTCATATTGCTAGAATTATTATTCCTTCTACTATATGTCATTTATATATAGTGGTATACACGAGGTTAGTTTATGAATCACAATGCCTAATTCCAAACTTTTAAAATACCTAATGTAAATCGAGAATATTATACATATAATCTATAATCAATAAATATTTTCTCTGAAGAAGTAATTACTTCTAAATTCTTCATAATGTCTTTCAATGAAAATGTCAATTATCCTAAGCATATCTCCCTGGAGTGTCGTAACCAAGAGTGAAACAATGCATGTTGTCGTGTAACAGGATACCCTAGGGCAAGCCCAAAACTCCTTATCAGAGTTTTAACACATATGAACATCTGTTCCAGAGCCTCCTCTACCTGATCGTATCCAAAAAGGGATGTATTTCATATAAAATGCACAAAATATCTACATTACCAAAATTCTAGGATATTCTTCTATTCTAATCCTCAATGTCTATCTTAAGATAATGTTCTCTAATTAGATTTTTTTCATAATCTAGTTTTGAAGGATATTTCTAAAATTCTTCTGATACCAACTGTATTACCCCAACCCCAATTACCAAGAGTCGGTGATTTATTACATAACATTGGCATGATTACAAGTAATCATGTCCTGAAGAAATGATCATTTTAGCGGTCTCAGAAAATATATTACATATATGAATGTTGAATTACAAATTAGAAAAATAAAACAAAACATAAATGATCCTTTGAAAATTCCATTAATCCTATAGCTTAACCCTGATTCTCAATCATAATACACATCTTGGAATCCTGGGAACACAAAACATAGGAAAGGGGTGAGCTCAAACACTCTGATCTGAAAATTGAGGTCATGGTTGATTCTGGACCGTGTCGTTTACCCGAGGAAGGGTATATGTTTTGTGGCCGTAGGTTTTCCATTGAAAACTTTATTGAGGGAATTCCAATAAATATATTTTTATTTATTTATTTTGGATGTCAGACCAAGTAACTCTTGAATGGAGTCCCAAAACAAATTTAGGAAACCACAGTTGAGATTAGAATGTGGTGTTTATCCTAGGCACGACATAAATTTTTTCAGAACTAGGTGTCAGGTCAAAGGAGTGTCAGGATCCATGTTATGAATTAGATATTTTTTCATTAAAAATCTTGTCATTTCCATCCCCTTTGTTGTGCACAGTATTAGACCCATTTCTCTTCCTTTGGTGATAAATAAACCAACCATATCGACGAAACGAAGCCTCATCAATCTATTATCTTGAAGGTGATTATTCCTGAATCATACAGTAACAATTAAGGAGCATGGATCTTACCTCTATGTTTTGGTGTGTCACCCTATGGTAGGTAGTTTTCAATTTAAATATTTTCCCCATTGTTTATGCATCATTTTGTTCGAATTGTCAATGAATCTTCAAGAAGATACTGATTTATTATAGATTAGATCCTGAGGATCTCAGATCTAGACTCATGTTATTATTCCAACAACCAGATTTTTCCTGATGGTCCTTGGAAGGTGGTGGTCTTGCAGCTCTGGTCAGGCGGTATCACGACATGTGCTGGATGTGCGGCCAGCGTGCATCGCCTATGGGCTGGTCCAGCCACAATAGGTAGAGGGGTATTAAACCCCCGTATCTCCCAAGCCGGATGCCTGATTCCCATGTCGTCTATGGAAAAAAGACCATTTCTTCAAAGAAGTCATTTTGAATCAAATTTTAGAATATTAATCTTGAACATGAGGCTTAGGGTCGTGAAGCATCTCATTAAAATATTATTATTATTATTATTAGGAAATTATTGGGTCAGATATATATCAAATGTTTTAATGTCTGATTATCATGTCGTCATAGGCATTGGAACCATAAATCTAATGCATAAATTTCAAGTCCAATTATGTGTTTTAAAACGTAATCGAAGTGTGGTTCCCACAAGTCCCGTTATCACGAGTTTGTTGTGAAAAGTGACTTTTTCATAGGGTGTCTGTTTTGGACATGTAAATAGCCTATTCTGAATATTATTTTTGCATATAACATGATTGTCAAATAGTTATGGTATAAGATGCATACTGTGCTAGAGATGTTGTGTGAGTCTCTTTTTTAGTGATTCTTTGAATAGAAGGGTCGATTGTGTCCCCTTGGTCATTACTTATGTGATTTTTCAATATTACATCCTCAATATAGGATTGAGATACCCTAGAAAGGATGATCTTAGATGGAGTTGTAGAATCCATCTAATGAGTCCAGGGTGGGATCCTCTAGATTATCATTTCTCTATACTATGTTGTTGGTATAACTTTGACAAACATTATATGGGCATCGATCCCCCATATAGCCAGATAACTCTATAGGGTTTTGTGGAATATTTTGGTATAAGATCTCATATGCAGTGGTCAATTATAGTAGGGTTGTAGTATCATCAGTTATTGGATCCCATATACATTATGTGGTTTCTATAGGGTTTGTGGAATCATTGGTATGATCTCATATTTCGTGAGTTGTACGGGATTAGGTTTTTTGTATCGTCATGACCAGCTTTACAATAGAGATGGTCTTCTATATGAGTGATGTGATCTATTGAATGTATGATTGGTTTATAGTATCCCCCAGTGGGTCAAATGAGTGATATTATAACTAAGATATCTTTGAGATTCCAAATTATGTTCTAGTATCCCCTAACGGCATCTAAGAGTGATCCCCTATCCATGTGGTTTTGTGATTCCGTTGAGTTTCTGCATGAGATTCTTAGCAGTAATATCTGATGATCATATTCTATCAGAAGGGCTATATGGGATTGAGGTTTGAGACCCGATGGAATGTATCTCATGAATGAGTGTCATTTAGGATGATAGTGCTAACAAAGTGTGTTCACATTGTTATGTATTGGCTTAGATCCTCGGGAAAGGAATTTCTCTAGCAATGAGGTTGAAATGTATGGAGGCATAGTTCCTGGGTCAAATATGTATGGTGTTTTCTGAGTATCCATTTGTATATTTTACTTCTGGGTTGACTCACACTATGGTTGAGCTGACTAGTTTTGTTTAGAAGAGGATGGTCTCGATATGGGGTTTCTCTCTCATTTTAGTTCTTCATGTCTTGGATTAGCGGAATGTTTCCATTGAGTTTCCCTTTTTGTATGATTTTTGGTGCACCTGCTATGTATATTTATATGGATCCCTCCAGAGGATTTTCCTACCCATATTTTCTGTCTTGCGTAGACCACATTCATTTTGATGGGATTCCAAGAGGATGCAGAGTATGTAGAGCATAGTGAGCTAGACTAACAAGAGTTTTTAATAGAGGAGGGTGAGGATAATTCTGATGGGTGATTTTGAATGTGATTCCCACCTTAAGAGAAGGTTGGCATATTTTTCATTTTTAGTTTGGTGGGCCTGATATTTTCACTTTTGGTACATTTTTATACTCTTATTGGGTTAAATTTATGCATGAATTACTTCTCAGTTTTTATATATCTCTGCATTTTTTCATGGATGTTTATATGGGTGTGTGTTTGTAGGTATGATAGTTTAATGCTTCCCATGTGTGTGATAGCCTACTTAGTGCTAGTCTTCAACCACTGGCCTATTGGAGGTGGGCACGGGGAGTCAATCTCAAAACCAATTAGGCTAGGTCATGACACTAATCTGGTCCATGATATATGTTGTAACGCATATACAATGACCTAGTACCAGATACATGCAGTTATGATCAATCACTAGGTGTGTACCTGATTTATCATTGAAATATTTATATTAATGAAATTAATATAGTTTTGTGAGATTTATACATTTCATATTCAGATATATAATAGTTACACATTTTCAAATACATATTGTCACGGTACTGAATATGGTTATGTGTTACCGTGGTTATATGATTATGGTTGGAATGGTCATGATACAAGTTCATAGATATTCTAGCATGGTGGAGAATCATGATGATGTTGTCATAATTTAATTGTTCAATTAATTAATACACATGTTTTTTGAATTATTACATGATCTCTTTATAATAATGTTTATGATTTTACATAAAGGATTAGACCTACTAAGTCATACTCACACTCTATATGGTAATCTATTTGGTACCATATAATATTACATCGATGTGGGTTTAGACAAGGAAAAATGGCCTTTCAATTGATTGTTGTTGTTGGATGGGAAGAAGATTAATCAAAGGACTGACACGGTACTTGAGAACAGTTACATTTGAATATATACATGAGTCTGGTATAATTTTATTGTGTAACATATTCCAAGACATTTAGTAACATTTAATCTTATTATTTTATTATTTAAATATTATTTATAAGATTATTCAGTAAGTTATTATTTTTTTGTTTAGCCTTATATTTCCTATAGTTATGAGTTATTGGTTCAAATTATATATTAATGTGATCATTTAAATTTCATTTTTAGTTTCTTCAACTATTTTACTACTACCATGAATTATATTCTCCCCAATATACTGATAAAACCCTCACTACTAGTTAACAGCCTATATTATTCGGGGAGGCTCGTGTGGGTTCTGTATCTTACCCATTAAGTCGATATGAGATACTGATTGATTTTTGAATGCTACAAAGTGGTATCAAAGGAATAATATATTTATTTTATATTATATTATGATTTTTCAAAGTTATAAAGGATATAGGATGTGTTTGTAATTATTTATAGTCATTTTCATGGGAGGTAATACCCCTTATATGAGGGGAAATTTGAGTTCCTAGGGATGGTATTTTCGTTTATGTCATTCAAATGTTATATTTGATGTCGTCTCACCATGAGTGATTTACATGTTGTGTGGTGTTATTATTTATTGAGACTTATACTCATGTTCCAGTGTGGCATAATATGTGTATTCTTGCATTATTGATAAGTACATGGAGATATAATGACATGATTCATTCCTAATAGGAATATATTTACTGAATTTGACATATACATTAATATTTGAACTGTGATATAATACACCTATTATATCTAATAAATGGAACAAAATGAACAGTTATTTCATGCTAAAACACATGTTATCCATGTTTAGATAGATATAGTGTATTAGAAATGCATTGTTTTTTTTATATTGATGTTAAACATGTTGTTATAGATTGTTTTATAAGGATTTGGGTTTAATTATAGATTATATTCTTTCTATCCATCTTTGAGATTAGTATCATGTGATTGTAAATAACAATGGATCTAAATAATCTATGTTGGAGTTTTTTATATCTCATGAAAATTAGATGGATATTCAGATTCAAGAAAACAACATGAGGTTCATTTGATCAAAGGAATGAGAGACCATTCAAACCATTCAATCAAGTTCACGGATTTTTAAAGAGTTCTAGTTGTAGAATCTTCCTATGTTAACTTTGGAGGTCAGATCCATGGTTGACGATTTTTGGATCGATTTAGTAAAGATGGTTGTTATGCCTCTCGAGACACCTAAAAATAAGTGGGTGAATATTTTTTTATTTATAATTCTTGTACATGCTGATCATTAATGAGATATTATATAAAAACATGTGTAGTTGAATGAAATATCTTAGAATATCTTTAAGATAATGATCCTGATAGATTTTTATCTAGAGAAGACAAGGGATGTGAATTATCATGAGTTCATTCACAAGACTGATATGGTCATGTCAGTGCTTGACTAAGTCTAATGTTTTACTGATATATAAGTCTTTGTTCCTTCTTTAAAATTTGATGAAATATCCAGGGTGAGATGTTTTCATGATGGTATTATCTATGATATCTGGACATACGAAAACATGCTCTTCCTGGGCTATTTTATGGGTCTATTGAATCGTGCACTCATTAATGTAGGGAATAAGATATAGGGCTTGAGGAGTGGCTGGACTATTTCGACTAGGTGAACTATATTCCCTTATTCTAATATTAATAATAAATTCCTAGACATTTTCACCAAGTTAATAGTGGGATGATCAATTAGGGACGTAAAAAAGACATCATAAGTTCATGTTTTGTAGTATTTTTATCATTATGTCATGATGGGTCAAAAAATCCTTAGGGTCTATACCCCTCTTTGGAGTCTCATGATTATAGAAGGATGGGACAACCATAGAGGATATTAGGGGAATACAACTATAGAACAGTGGAAGGGGACTGGGACAATCACTAGTTTATGTGATCGTATGAGATACTCATCAAAAGATAGGTAGCTAGAGTTCCATAGTAATTTTATGTCGAGGTAGTAGATGTGGAACCTCAATGAAGGAATGAGAGTAATAGGTAGATGGAATTTTATAGGGGAGTTGGGCTAGATCCCATGGAATAAGTTCTAGCCATCTACATATTATATAGACTAATCCAACTACTGTGAATTCATGTCCTGATACTGTTAGCGGTATGATTCTTGTATCATATACCATTTATTTTGTATTTTTTTATATGTGAAACGCCTTCTTTTATATGTAATATTTTTTAAAATGGTCTAGTATTGTGTGTTGAAATTATGGAGTGTGTTTTATACATTTATACATTTTTATGATTGTGGTCAAAGAATAAAAAATGTTTCATGGTGAGTTATCTAGAGATTGGTGGTGACAATTTTATTTGGGAACCATTTTTTATGGATATCATTGTATTTGATTTGATTTTTCGTATTTATTTTCCTTTTCTTTTCTGATAACATATCTACTATGATAGGAGGAGAGTTTCCATTCAATATCTTAATGAGAAATATATTATAATTGAGGTGAGTGGGATATTAATAATTTTCATATAAGACCAGTTAAATGTTTATATGATTATATCGAATATCAAATAGTCTTTCCTGATTTAGATGACGGTTGAATGAAGCAAGATTCATTACCTATAGTAATATACCAATTTACAGATTTTTTTTCTAATGAGTTTTACGGATTACCAACTGAGATAGAGGTTGAATTTATGATTGATTTTTCTTTGGGAGAAGAGATAATTTCTAACTATCCCTTCCTAATAGTACCAGCAAATCCTTGGGAGTAGGTAGTTTAGTTGTTTGATATAGATTATAATGGAATAATATGTTCTTTTACATATTCAGGGGGTTCTATAGTTTTTTTTTGAATAATTCTATAAGGCCTTTTAAATTATATGTGTATTATTAAATATCTAACCAAAAAACTATCAAGAACCAGTATTGTCATCCATGAATTGATGATCTCTCTGATTAGCTGATAGGTGTTAATATCTTCTCTATGATACATTTGAGATCATGATACCATCAGTTGTGGCTTAGACCATCAGTTATACCTCAGAAAATATTAATGAGAATTCTGGATTTTAGGAGTATGTAGTGAGTGATTTTGGTTTGACTAATGCACCGATGATATTCATGGTCTTGAAGAATATGATCATTCACCCTTTATAGGATCGGTTTGTGGTGTTTTTTAATGAAATCTTAGTGTTACCCCAATTAGAAGACGATCATGCCCAAAATAATGAATTCATCGTGGATACATTGAAGAAGAATCATCTATACACAAAGCTAACAAAATTTTTTATTTTCATTTATAATGTGCACTTCATGGGAATTTTTTCCAAAAGATATGAGTTTTAGTTGACATAGTAAAAAATGGATCCATGGTATCAGGGATGCTTCCCAAGAATGTATTCAAGATATGGAGTTCAATTGGTTTAGCTGGTTATTATCATCTCATTATCCTACAACGTTCCCATTTGGAAGCACTGATGTCAAGCCTGACTGGGAATAGTGGGATATTTCTTTGGTTGGATTTTTGTGAGGTAGTTTTTTCATATTTGAAAGGTAAGATAACCAGATCACTTATCATCAAATTACCCATAATGGGTAAGGAATATAAGGTGTGAGATGATCCATCCAATGTTTAACATTGAGTATTTCTAATGTTATAGGATTGAGTTGTTACTTATAACTCCACACATCTGAGAGAACATGAGATTACATACCCTAATCAATATTTTAAGTGAATAGTCATGTTATATTCCAAGAGATTCATGATTCATTATCTCATGTGTTACAGGTTTTTAGTATACATGGACTACATGATCCTCATGTATATCTTTTCTCATTGGGTCATAAATATTCCAGAGAGTAGTTGAATTTAATATCCATAAAATTTTGATATTAAGTTTTCTTATAACTCAGGAATTGGAAATTTCATTGTTGAATCACTGATCCGAATTTTTCCAACATATGAAGTGAGGGAGTATTTCAACGAGTGGATTAATATGGATCTCTTTTCATACTTGAACCGGGGTGTCTAGGAGTCTCATAATAAATTAACTGAGACACTGATCTCTATTATACCCATGATTTTAGACCAGATCAAGACCAAGTTTTAATCATATCTATAAATATTAATTTTGAGAGAATTTTTATATGGGGAGACACCATTAGGATGGTCTATTGGATGTATAAATTCAATTATTTTTGTGGCCAATAATGGGATCCTATATACATGCATGTGTAAATGATGAGTTATTTTCATTTATCTAGATAATAAGTTCATATTGGAATGAAAATATGTAAACAATCACTATAGATAGTATTGGTGGACGTGAATTATCAATAAGGAACCATGATATGTGTATATATCATTCCCTTTCCAATAGATGAAGGATAAAAATTATAGGTTAGATGGGGTTTTGGACCCATTTCCCAGTATTGAGTTGAAATCGGATGATGTCATTATGGATTTTCTTAGAAGATTAATATTGATAAACATAATGAATGATGTAGTGTGGGTTACCATGGATCAATTCAATAATCTATCCCACTAATTTCTTATTAGAGGAAACTTAACAATTTATAAGATATATATTCTATACATGGATTCGGTAGTTTCTTTACAGTGTTTCTAGTATTATAATTTCAAATAGAGATCTTCCATTAACTTCAAAATTAATGAACTGTATTTAGAAGGTTCTACGATCTAGTGTTCTTTTAAGTATAGTCTATTATCCATTGACTAATTGGAAAGGTGTTCAATTCATGATCAAAGGGATATGTTATAAGATTTTTTAAATTTGGGTGATTTTTGGGATAATCATATATAACTCATGGAGTTTTCATATAATAATATTATCAATTGATCTGGATGTAATGTTTTCAGGAATTATATGGATGGCCTTGTTATTATCCTCTTTATTGGGTAGAGGTAGGTGTGTCAACACTTGATTGGAATAGACTCATGTAGAAGGTATTTGAGTAGGTTCAGATCATCAAGATGTATTTTTGGATCCCAATGACCCTGAATTAATCGCATATTGATCATCAAAAACGGCAAGTAGAGTTTGAGTTTGGTCCTCAAGTTTTCCTTCTAGTGTTTCCTAGGATGGGGAAACACAATTCTAGTAAGTAGGGAAAGATAGCTCTAAGGTTTTTTGGGTGATTGATATAGTGGTTAGATCTAGACTAGTGGAATACCAATTAACCCATCTAGAACATTAAAATTTTATTCATGAGGTGGTTTAGAATTCAATGATTCATATATAATATGAAGACAATTCTCATGTATTATGCATCGAGGTCATCGAGATCTATGATTATTTTTCCATTGTAGATAATCTGATATGAATTTTGGATGGTAGTAATAAGTATATATAGGGTTGGTAAAATTCCTTTTTTACAAGTGTTATGGAATAATGGGCACATTAATGTTGATACAAAAGATAGATATTCTAAGATGTAAGCCCAATGGCCATCCATGATTTCTAAGACCCTATAGGGTTTCCTAGATTATCTCAGGGAGGATCATTTATGTGGTTTAGATATATTAAGCTCTCGTAATTTACATGTAATCACTCCTTTTATTTTTTCATTTTCTATGTGGTGTCTAAGTCTGGATCATAGATGAGGAGTGTATTTTTTTTGGAAAATTATATAATGATTAGGCATATCTGTTTTTTTAATTAATTATATCCTTATATAAATGTGTTAGTTTGGTTTATAAGGGGTTTTCATGATATGGAATAATTTGGAGGTGGTTCGGATCCTTTTATAGAATATTGAACAAAAATACTTCTATAGTGGATTTAGACACAGTGTAATGGTATTAAATGACATATAAAGTCTATTAGACAAATGTTGTAAACCCATAGATTGTGTGAAAGAGTTATACATAATGTAAGACATTCACATCATGGAGTAGTTGAGTGGGAAAATTATTTATCTATGGAGAATTTTATTTCAACATATCCCACTAATAAACTATAAGGTCCTTTAAAATAGTTACGTGGAATATAATTTACAGAATAAGAGTTTTAAAAGTGATTTTGTATGATAATTTTTCATTCAATATACTGCAGACTTTCTCTACTCGATCATATGGAATTTACCAAGTAATTTGGGAGTTATGTTCCCCTTTCTGGACATCTCATTTGTGTGTCAAATCCCTTTAAATTCATTGATTTTTTTCCCATTCATGTTATGAAATTATACATTTAAGTATTTGAACCTTCGGAAAATGTTTGGATTTGATGTTAATCGTTATTAGATATAATCTTCGTTTCATCCTAAAACCATCTATATCATTATTTCTATTGGAATTACCCATTTAATGAAATATTTTATTCACCAATTTATGTTATGGAGTCTAAAACATAACCCTATTGTCATTTAATTTAGTATTTTGGTCATTATTGAATTTGTGAAATCCTAAAATTCTCTTAAATTAATTAAATTGAAAATTTGATTAATTCTGTAGAATCCATCTAGATCTAATTTTTATTTAACCAAGATTATTTCTAATGTTTAGGTGAGTGAACCATTTATTTCAAAGGAATTGATTAACAGTTTTATTTTTCTTGAGCATTGAATAGTTTTCTGGTGATTTCATGATACAGTTTCAACATGTATTGGATTAATTATGGAAATGAATGGAATTATATTGATTATAGAACACATGATAAATACATTGTTTAATGGAATGATTAATGGTAAATTTCATAAATATATATTTACCCTTATGTTGTGATATTTTGGGGTCCATGATTCTATGTTTAGTGATACCTATTGTAATGAATATATAGTGGGTTATGCCTAGGGACTCATGTTGAAATGCTTATATATTAGGACTGACCTAAACCAGAGATGAAGTTATTATATACCGAGCTTGGAAATAATTCTTGATTTAATGATTATATACAAATAATGGCTGGGATTCATGTTGTAATGATTATAAACTAGGATCCTCCAAAATACATGTTGTAATGCATATACATTGTACTCATTCTTGATAAATGATGAAAGACTTATACACTGGGATAGGACATGATTTAATTATGTGATGGTTATACAAAGGGATTGACCGAGTTTTGCATGAGTTATACCATAGATACATTGTTATGGTTGGAATGGTTGTTATACATTCTTAAAGACATTCTGTCGTGGTTCCAAATCGAGTTATGATTACCATGGTTATATGTTCATGGTTAGAATGGTCATGATTCAAGATATGAGATATTCTAACATGGTTTCATTTTAGGTTATTGTGATATTAATTTAATTATTTTATTAATTAATACACATGTTTATTTTATTATTTCATGCACTAATTATCAGACTAGTTATGTTTTTAAATGGTGGATTTGACCTACCTAGTTATACACAAACACTATTTGGGATACCATTTGGTACCAATAAAGATTTAATAAATACATTATTGGTTTAGGGAAACGGACCATCTTGTTGATTTTTGTTTCTAGATATTATATATTCTAGAGATAGAATCGACATTGGGCATGAGACCACTGACTTTTTCCTATTTGTTTTAGTCTTATAGTCTTCTATTTTTATTACTTCTAGCATGAAATTTAGATACGTTTAATCCTATAATTACATTATTACATTATTACTTAATGGAATATTCTTATGTCACATATTTTATGGTATATTTCACCATCCTTGTATTTCCCAATGGTTTGAGGTATTTTTTTTCTTGTCTATTACTCTGATTATGCAACATATATTTTATAATAATTCTTTTATGTAACTCCATAAAAGGGGGTATAGTCTCCCCACTATACATATAAAATGACCTATTCAAGTCGACATCCTCTTGAATAGAGGGAGGCTTGATTAAGGTTTCATATCTAATCATTTATGGCCATGTGGGAGGGTTCCAGATCAGGGATGTTACATTAGGGTTATTTTTCAGTCAATATAATTTTTTTATTGACATTAATTATCTGATTTACACTTTATAATGGTATCAAAATATAATAATGTTATTGTTAAAATTAAAAAAAATGGGTCCTCTTTTCAAAATTTAGATCCATTTATTCATAATATGGAATCGAAATTTCAAAATTCAAAATAGAGAAGTGAAATAATTTATTTTTAATTTATATATGAAAAAACTCTACCAAAAAAAGATTTGTTTCATATAAATTTATTTTTAAATATATATTTATTTATTGTAAAATAAAATATAAAAAACATTAAAAATTAATTGATAAATTTTAATAAAAAAGAAAAAATATAATTTTTAAACTTATCAAAAATGAAATTTTTATTTTTGAATACGTTAAACAAAAATACATTTTTCTAATAAAAATCATTATATTTCACAATTCATTGAAAAATCACAGTTTTCCGGAAGTACTAAAAATATTATCCAATGATAATTTTTAAATAATTAATAAAAATAAAATTCAATGTTTCTAAATTATATACTATAATTTTTAAATTACATGTTTAATTAAACTCATATAAAAAATATTTAAATAAACATGTTTCCATTTTGACATTAAGAAAAAATTATAATGAATATAAATATATATCTCATGAATACTAATACATATGAAAATGATTTATTTTATAATAAAATTGGTTTTTATAGAATGGGTATTGATTTATATTTTTAGAAAATTATATTTTTTGTTATGTAAAGAAATATATTTGTGATATAATTGTGTGATGGGTCTAAATGGTTTTGGAGAATAAATACTTAAAAGTGTTGTTTTTATTGTTTACCTAATTCATAGCTTATTAATTTATCAATTATTTTTCATGTAATTTTCTATAAAGTACATTATTATTTATATTTATTATATGATGAAAAATATATAATGATTTTTAAAAAAAATTGTCTATTAATTCGTGATGAAACATACAAATTACTAAAATAAATCTATTTGAGATAATAGGTGTCTTATTTTCTCCCTATTTCTTATTCCTGGTATTTTTTTATTTATATTATAAAAGGAGTAATTTGATTTTTATTATATACATAACTCTTACCATCAAGATTAATTATAACTATAATTATATCCCAAATAATATTTTTAGTCCTCAAAAACTGTTAGAGGGTTTTGAAAAATAGGGAGTTGTGACTGAGGAATATCATCATCTTGACATGAATATAGATTGGGGGACCTTGTTTAGGGAATTTTAAATTATCACTTGATCTTGATTTATGATGTTATTGTATATATTAGAAGAGGATTATTGTTTTTTAGACTTTTGAGGAAATGTGTGAAAATTAGTTGACAAAATTGATTCCATAAAAACCTATGTTTATATTGGATGTTCGGAGTTTTTAATATGAATATCATTATGATTTATTGGAAATATTTGGTTTGTAATTTCAATTTTAAATGGAGGAGATACAATATATGTCTTTGAGATTATCTTGGAGTGTGTAACTTGATAGTTCATCATGGTATTTTAATGTTTACTGTATTATTCACGTGAAAATTAGAAACGATTTCTATGATCTTTGATCATTATGTTCTTTAATTAATTAAATTAAAATATTATATACTAAATGATATATCGAATATATTATATGTTTTGGATATATTAATAATTAGGGAACATGTTTGATTAATTCCTGTTTTTCTATTTTTTAGCATCTATAATGGAATTATTATTGGGATTTGTTTTTATTTATGACAAAATATTTAAATAAAAATTTATATGTTATCCATGGTACACCTAAAAATGGGTTATAATTTTGTTTCATAATAAAGGGATAACATAGATTCCACTACTGAAATTATTTATAATTTTATGGTCTAAAATTTTATTATTTATTTTTATTGCAAATATTATTTAAAAGGTGTTTTAAAACATTTTCAATACTTATGTGAACATGAATAGTCAAATTTTATTGATTTGTATGAAATATATTGGATTGAGAAATTTCATTCTTTTATAGTATTCCATAATATAAGAAATACTCAAGGATGTCAATTGGTGTTGGATTATTTGGTTTCATGTTTAGAAAAGTCAATTGAGCCCTATATATGCTGAGTTTTACTAATTTTAAAGAGTAGACCATGGGTCACCTACGTGGTTATTATTAAATACTTATTAATTACGTTGATGTTATTGAAATCCATGAGTGAAAGAATATCAATCATATAGGGACATATGGATCATGTTTTGGGATATATGAATTTTACTCCCTTATTTCCAACTGATTAATTTGGGACTATGTAGCTAGGTCTTGTAGTGGGAGGGATTTTAGAAAAAATAGGAATTTATAAGGGGAGACCATTGGTTTTGATAATAATTATCCAAGATATCTCTATTTAATTAAAAATTTAGATTCCAAGGATTGGTCAATTAATTTTTAAACTATATTTGTGCTCTACTGTTGGTTAAGAGTGGAGTCCATTACAAAATGGAAGTGGTTAATAAGTGACGTGAAATTATAAAGAGGTACCTTATTGAAAATGTTAGAGTACCATAGTATACTAAATTAGAGTTTAATCAATTGTAGGGGTTGTTAGGGTTATGATGAGTGCAGCTCATGAAAATAAACAAACATACAACAATGGAACCAATTGTGAAGTGTTATTATGGAGTAGTGTGAGGTATAAAATATAGAGTGAAGAATAACCATATTTATTTAAGGGTTTGACCCTTTTTAATGGTTATCTTTTGTAATTATTATAAAATAAGTTACATATTGATGGGGAATGGTTAATGTTTTTTTGTTCCATATATAAACATTTCTATTAGTGTGTTGGATACAACCGTTTATTAGATTTTATAATTAATGCAATTAGAACTATAGTGATTGGGTGTTTAATTTTGGATTAATGATGATTAGTAAATTAATATAATGTGGAGAATAAATTCATTCATATATGTAATCCACATCCATTGGAATAATAATTGATGAAATGAAACAAATTTTCTTTTGATTAGGATTGCAATAGGATGATTATGAGTCAATAGTTATAATTCACTAGTTTTTATAAAGAATATAAGATTTGGTATTCCAATTTTGTTATGTGTTGTAGAGACAAGAAGCTTGATGTACATGGATATTACATTACTTTTCCGGAATACTTAATACATAACAAAAACAAACACACAAGGATCGTAATATTTTAGTGTCTTTGGAAACATGGAATGTAATCTTCTAATCGTGGTGAAAGATCTTGAACATCTCCCATAAAAATCTTCCACTTTTTGTTTCCTTCCCTAAAACCATTATTTTAATCCTGGGCGAAAATAAAACATAAAAAGGGTGATCTCAAATGCTCAGTAAGGGTAAGCATGGATAAAATAAAACATGTCATATAAATTTGAACTTAAAAACATGAACATAATGTTTAAACATCAAAATCTTGAGCAAATACATAAATCGTGGAAGTACATAAGGCATAGATCATAATGGAACATAAATCATGATAAAATAGAATGGGAATAAAACATGTAATTGTGTAATCCATTAAGCACATGTAATTATTTCTATAGTAGCCAAGGCATTGCTGCCAAGACCATCTTAGTGGACAAAGTCTCTTTTTGAATCGAGTTCACTCCTCGTTCCAGTCCTGTAATACTGAACCGGATTAACTTACTGTTCTATACATGTCTATCTCATGAGATATAAATCTTTACCCAATGCATTTGAGGGAGATATATGTCCCACCCATCTCATAATGAAATCATTCTTACTTGTGCCACAAAATAAACATACATCATTCATAAAAACCCAATAAATAAAATGGGTTTCATAAACATCATCCCATCATCACATAATCCATATAAAAGAAATGGATATCATTTCACAATAAGAAAATTGAAACCATGTAAATCCTAGAGACATTATACTTCAAACATACACATATGAAATAATGTTATCTTAGATGAAAAAATGGTTTTGTAAAAACACTTAAAATGAATTTTTGAGGAAAATATCATTTCTTCTTTGAAATCAATATCTTTTCACAAAACGTCATGAAATTTTAAAAGAAAGAGATTTTTATGAAAATAGTCATTAAATATTTTGGAGGAAGATTCATGAAAATAAGGCTTTATAAAACCGTAAAAATCCTTTCATTCAGTATAAGTTAAAAAACATTCTTCTCGTACTTTTACCGGAAAAGTCAAAAAAGTACCACATAGGGTAAACAAAAGAAAAATTCCTTCCATAACATGGGGTAAAATTAAAAATGGGTAGAAAATAAATTTAAACATAAATTAAAACACTTTTATAAAACATGGAAAAGGATGATAACAATAACCCCAGTAAATACTTACGAATAAGTAATCTCGGATAAAAATAAGATTTGCAAATTTATCCCTTACCTTAGGTCCGATATACATCGTACGTATCTGAACCTCTTCTATAATGATTTAAATAATGTCATTTACTCATTACATAATCATATTCATTGTTATGATATTATATATGTTTCTCTTATGACTTTATATTACCCGTTCTTTTGTAAATTCCATGTTAAAGCAGCGTTTTGGGTAAAATCATTTCATTTATCGTATGTGTTTCGACTTGTCATTCTTGATATTATTACTCATATCCTGATTTAAATAATTACATAATGTAAAACATGATTTATATATAATATATATTTATCATATTAATATATATTATAGATCGATAAAAGGAATGAAATACACCGTTCATGGAGACGGTAGGTCGTACGAACGCATGAACGCTGTTTTTGTTTCCTTATTGAATTGAATGAAACTAAAAATATCACATACATATATATATAAATACGGTATCTTTATAATTTCATATATTTCATTATTATTTCTTATATATACTTTATAATCATTCTTAAATGGTTAACATGGAGAATAAATCTCATCGCGTCGTGGAGATGGTAGTCCGTACGTACACGAGCGATGATATCGTTCCCATAATTATAGAATTGCAGTGGATGATATAATATATCATAATAATTATGATGTCATAATAACCATATATAGTTATTCATTACACCATTATACCCATCCATGTATGGTGTTGGTGGAAAAACAGATTACACCACGTCGTGGAGACGGTATTCCGTACGTACGCACGCGCGGTGATTTTGTTTTTTGTAGGATGGATAGAAGGTGAAATAGGGTTGTTTCATATTTATAATAACATATAATTATATTATTTATACTTATGTTATTACTTCATAATTAAACAACTACATAAGAATAAGTGGAAGAAGAAATAATGTTGAAAGAATCGGTAACATACATTACCTCTTCTTTGAAGCGCCTCTTTGAGACCTCCTATTAGGGCATTAAAATGGTATTTGAAGAAGAAAAGGACCTCTAGGATGTTTCTAGAGATGTGGGGACGTTAAATGGGCAGATTTTGGCTGAGCTTCAAGGCTCAAAATGGTGGGAGGAAGAGAAAGAGGAGGTTCCCTTTTATAAGGGAGGAGAGGGGCACCTTTGGAAATATAAGAAATATTAGTTTACATTAAATCCCAACCCCACATAAAAACTTCTAAAATGACTCATATCAGAATATTAGATGAGATAGGGTTGTAATAGCATCAACCAATAAAATTTTGACATGTTAGGAATTTATTTTAAACATTATAAACATGATTTATCCTTATTTATCAATTTAATTTTATTTGTTGTAATAATATTATAAATTCTAAATTTTTACAAATTATTATATATGTGTTGTGAATTTTCCATAATTTGAAACTTTATGACATTTTAGACCATAAAACGTTTAATTTATAATTTTTAAATTTTTTTGTTATTTTTAAACAATTTTATAATCTGATATTTTTATAAAATAACAATAGTGTCAATTTTGACACTATTCATTTATTTGAATTTAAATAAAATATATGCAGATGATATGTTCTAACTAAAAGCTTTAATAGATTCATAAAATGTCATATTTATCTATAAAATTTGTGCAGAACATTAAATAGTTTATATAATATTTATTTTAATATTTTTAAAACCATTTATTTGATATTTTAATTAATAAAATAATTTCAACATCACAATTGTGTCATAATTAATGATAATTATTTAATCCCTAAAAATTCTAAATAAATTCCTATGATGTAGATAATTGTATTAGCTTTCTAGAGACTATTCATGTTCTAAGTTTCATTAAGTTTATCACTAATGTAAAATTATTATACTTATAAGATTTAAGAAAGTGACATGTTGTCACTTTCTTTGGTTTTAATAATAATTAAATTAATTTCATGGAAAAAGTCCATTAAATGAATCTAATATGACTCTTAGGTGATATGGGTCGACTTTTAGTCATCCAATAGGATTTTAGTAGGTCTTAGGTTAATTTTATAATCTTATATTTACCCTTAATTACCCGATTTACCTTTAACTATGGTAAATAAAATTTACCGTAGTTACTATTCATAAAGCACAAAAATAAAAAGTAGCTTATTAACATAATTTTGACCCACTTATTACAAATATGGAATCCATTTTTCCAAATTCAATACAAAAAAGTTGCAGAAATTAAATTAAAATTAATCCCATTGTTGAAAGAAAACAGGTTTTTGTTTAAAACATTGCAAAAGATTGAATTGATTTACCCTACAAATTCAAGGTAAAATTAATACTAATGACATAAATTTTATTAAATAGTAAAAATATATTCTATTTATACTTGAAATCCATTAAATATTATAATTTGACCACATAAATTATTACGATGAAAAAAGTTGTTTTTAATTAAAATATAACGTGTTTTTACTATTCATTAAAATATGAAAGTTATCAGAATAATATGAAAATTTTATCCAAGGTAAAATTTTATATCTTTATTCCAAAGAATAATTTAATTTTTTAAAGTTGAACTTATAAACATTTCAAAACTAAATTTAAAGTGGGTGCGCCCTCAAAAGGCGGCAAAACTGCATTTTTTAAAAATACTTATTTTACCAGAAAAATTTATTTTGTTATTATACCATGTTCAAGAAAATTTGTAAGATAAATAATACTATTATAAAATTAAAAATTTATTTAATACTATTCATAATGGAAAGTTCATAATAATATTATAATAATAAGTCGTTTTTTAGTAAAACCGGGTATTGCGTATATCACACGCTATCGAGGAAGGTCATGATTGCATGTAATGCAAGCCAAGTTAGGGTTGCGTGTTATGAAAGAATCCTTTATTATTTCATATAACAGAATCCAACCATATTTCATTTATACATTGAATATATATATATATATACACTCAATGTTGCGTAGAATTACAATTATCAAACGAACTTGAAAACGTGTGTAACACAATATAAGAATAGTGTTGCCTATACTGCAAACTAATACGGTGTTGTGTATAGAACAAGATAATTTTTTTGTAGCATAAAGAACATGACATAAAATAAATTAAAAAGAATACTTATCATAAAATATTGGGTTGTTACATGTGTAGTGACAATGCATCACAATCTAGAAGAGGAAAAAAATTCATTAGTTCATATTGTGGTGTAGATTATAAATGCATTAGTAACCATGAAAGGAGTAAAACATTGTATTATTTAATTCATGGTTCCAAAAATGGAATTAAATTTAATATCGGGTTCTACCATTTTTATCAGTATTTAAATGGTGAAATCGTAACTGTTGGATTTATTTCATCTTGATCAGGAGATGTATTACAATGTCTATTTCTGAAGTTTGAATTTTTAAAGGAATGTGTACCATAGATGGATAAAATGGATTTTTATATGGGTTATACTATATAGTGAGGTGAAAAAGTATTGAGGGAATCCTATGATATATATCTGACTTGTTTTGGTGTCATACATGGTATTTCATGGTAATTATTTTTTATACTGGTTTAATTAATTAAAATATGAGATTCTCCCTTTCTTGTTCGGAAATGAAAAATTATGTTGTTTTCAAATATTCATGTATGGATTATATGGTGAGTAATGTTATTGGTTTCCTATCATGGTTGAAAAATATTTGATATGGAGTATTTAAGGGATTTAAAATTTATTATCTATTGGATTCTAGTGAAAATTGAGAATTTCAAAATGTGTCGTTTATTTTAATAAAACATGGGTTCCTCTCAAGATTTCATGTGGGTTTCTAGAGAAGTATTTTTTAATCTAGACAATACATATATATTTATGGTATTGTTTGTGATTTTTTGACTAAAATTTAGATAATTTTAAGAAATAATATTTTCATGATGTAATAAATTATTTCTAGATATTCATGAAATTTGGATACGTAGCCATATGAAATGACATGGGTGTATAACTGGATAAAATTGATTTAGGTGTTTTTTAATATCTTATGAATTAAGAATGTTATGATTTCCAAACAATGTGTCAATGTGAAAAAAATCAATTTTAAATGGACAAAACCACTAATATAAGAGAATAAATAATTTTAACGGGTGATTACAGTCTATATTTGTGTGTATCTTATAGTAGTGTCTTATATTAGATCACAATGAATTAAATTTACTAAATACAATCAATTAGAATTATATTTTTTATATACAATCAATCAAATATTATGATTTGTAGTATTAGTTAAATATTGTGTTACGTGTTGGAAACCATTTGGGATGTATAAAAGATATTTATTAAATCTTAGAATTGACCATCTGAATAATTGGGGGGGAAATTATATGTGTGTGAATCCATATAAAATTAAGGAGTTACCCTTCATGATGTTTAATTGTGACTTTTATTGAACATATCAGGTGAAATTTGGAACTCATGGAGTTTTACCTATAATACATAAAATTATGTTATGAAATATAAAATTGTTGTAGAAGTTTTTTATATTATTGAAGTCGAAAAAAGGTCATTACCAAAATACAGGTTTTATTATGTTAGGAATATATAATGGTTATTCTTAAATATTATTTATGGAATAAATTTTATAAAAGGATTTTCAAAAAGATGATTTCACAATGGAGAAGTTGTAACAATGATATCTAAAACCAATATTAGTCGAAAATATTTTATACCAGTAGTTAACTTATATTATTTAATAATCACGTGGTATGGAATAAAATTGTAACACAAAACTAATGATAAATAAATAAGTTTCGAAAAGTTTCAAATAAATCATAATATTTGATAATTTTAATTATTTTTCTATAATGTAAATAAAATATTAAAATTAATATAATTGTTGGGTTGGGAAATCATTACCCATAATATAGTAATTTTTTACTATGCCAAAGTATTTTTAAACACATAATTAATAAGGAATATATTCATTATCTTTTATATATTTGGAAAATCTCATGGAATTGATAATCATGTGTAAAAAAAACTACTCATCATAAATCAAATTATACATCACCCAACATTTAATATTTTCTTATCTTATGCTCCCAAATTTAGATATTTTAAAATAATTTTAGGTTTTTTTAATAATAATGAATTACATGTATTATTTTCTGGGAAAATAGAATCATTTTTTACTTTGACTATGTTTTTTTGACATTGTCGTCATTAATATAATCTACTTCATGTAATTTTAGTTTCATATGATTTCAATATGATTATTATTATATAGTTTTATTAAATATGATATAACATCCATAAATGGGGATTTTATTATATCATCTTAAAAGTAAAAATAAATAAATTATTATTGATTCCATTGGTAGTTCCTTGGTTCAACATATACCAATATCCTTATTTAATGGTTGTTTATGGAGTGAATTGTATTTTATTTGTTATTTTATTTTAAATTTTTAATGAAAAATTATTAATGTGTCTTTGATATAAAATTGATTTATATAGAAAATTATTTAAGATATGTTTCCATTTAAAAAAAATTAATAGGTTCTAAGGATGAATAAACCATAACTAATTTGGTTTAAAATAAATTTTGACTACAAATTTTATGATTTAAATGTAATTTTTTCAATTGTAAAAATGATTATAAATATTTAATATGATTCATTTTCTAAAATAATTATAAATGGGATTTATAAATTTTTTTAATGTTTTGTTAAACGTTTGTGTTTGAATATGTTTCTGGATATATTGGATCTTATTACAAATCATCACTATTTTATTAAGATTAACAATTTATTGGTCTTAATGATAATAATTTATTATTTTTTATTATTATTATATGATTATTCATTATTTATTTAAATCATATTTTCTTGCAATGCATTTTTTTCATAGTTTGTACTATGATGTATATAGGTACATCAACTGAACAACATAAATTTTTAATTTAATGTAATTTTATATATTTTAGTAGTAATTGATGTTATTGACCCCTCATAATGGTAAATATCAGAAAAAATATCATTGGACTAATTTATCCATGCCAGTTTCCTTCAAGGGACTTAAGACTAACATATTTTCTTAATATGTTGAAGAGTTTGTTGATTGGGTATGATTTAGAATATAATATCCAATCATTCTAACACATAGTTTTGGATAATAAATACATATGTAATTAATTTATTAACTCCATTAAATTTTTTATTTGAGTCATGAAGAGAGAATGTAGATGTAGAAATCATGGGATATCCCTATTCTAGTCTTATGACTAGAATAGATTGTTGAAACAATGACTGATTTTTAGGATAATATAAAATTTTTCATATTACTATGTCAATTTGGACTTTATTATCTACCACCCATGAGTAAGGGGGTTTCAAAGAACTATTATGTGAATTATTTATGTAATAGGGGATGGTCTGAGAACTAATTTTTGTCCTACCACATGAAAAATGGTATGAGTTGTTAACTAAATTATCATGTCTAAGGAATATGATAGGGAAAAATATGACATAATTTTCAATATCATTATTTAGTTGGTGATGTTATAGGTACATTAATTTTAGAACATGAATTATTTCAACCAAAATAATAAAATTAGGTGAATATAGTTTCATTTTGTACTACTGAATGGAAAGTGAGAGGGAGTCCCTTACTTCATACTGCTTTTGGGTTGAATATATTTTAAAATACAATATAACAAGATTAATCATCTTATTAATTATTTAAATAATCATATTTTCATTTATAATATCATATATGACCATATTATGAAAACTTATCAATGGTTTGTTTCTAATATTTCATTATTTTTTGTTTTGTTTTGGGAGTTAATTTCATTGTTTTCACATAAGTGTTTTTAGAGGAATGTTCTTTTTATTCTTGTATGATATAGATCCATCACCCCCATAAATATATAAATGGTGTAAATATATTATTAACTCATTATACTCATTTTATATTCATTCTTGATAGTTTTGTATGGAAAATTAATCACATCACTTTGTGGAGACGGTTGGTCAAACAAACTAATGAACGATGACACCATTCTATTAATGACTTAAAGGATAAAAACTTTTAAGAAGTATATATATTAAATAACAAATATAATTTAATATAAACAATATTTATTAAATAGAATTTTCCTTATTACTTTCCTTGTATAGTGTAAGTTAAAAAAAGTCACTTTTCTTCATTATGTGGTGGTTAGGGGTACACACTAGTGACATTATTATATATTAAATGTCATGTAATGTAAGATGATATATATTATATTATAAATAATAAATAATACTAATATAATAAATATCATATAAATGTGTTAAATAAATCATTATTTCTATCCATGAATTTTGTTCATGGAAAAAAATTAAATTGGTTCACGAGGTGGTAGTCCACCGTACACATGATCGATAGTGTCTTTTCCCATTTGATGTAACTAGAGACAGATATAGGTCATTAACATTACATAATATATTTTAAAAATATTTAATATACTAGGAATATAAAATAATAATTTATTAATAATATTTTAAGTGGGTTTAAGAGGAGAAAAAAATAAAAACTCCTATTTATGAAAGTTATCTCTTCGTTAGGAAACTTCTTTTTGTTTGCACAAAAACAATTCCAATGATGGATTAATAATAAAACCTTGAAATCTTCAATTATTTTAGTGTATTATGAAAGAGATTTTAGTATGTATTTAACACTATAGTTTTCATTGTATTTGTGGAGAGGGGAGGAGATGGGGTATCCTTTTATAACTGAAGAGTGGACACACTTGTAATTTTTTAAAAGAGTATATTACGTCCACATTGTTCCATGAAAAAAACATAAAAAACATGTCAATATAGTAAATTAAATATTATAGTTTATCAATATTTCTTTAAAATTGGTATTTTAAATGTTGGTAGGTAATTCTAATACATATATCTATAGTTTACACCCCCTATAAACGAGTTTTTTCCATAACCATGGTAATTAATTTTTATAGTTTTCATGATTAAATATGATAAAAAAATAAAATGGCCTTATTAAATAATATAAATTACACTGATTAAAAGTATGGAATATAATTTCTGAAATTCAATTTTTTGAAGGGGTATAATATAATTTAAAATTATACCCACAGACACGATGAAAAATTAGGTTTCTTGAAAGAAAATTATCATAAGTATATAAGGTTTTCATATCAAAATTCAATATTAATTTGAATAAAATGGCCTAATTCAGTTAAATGTTAATATAATTGAACTAAATTTAATTTTAATAATTATCAATTAAAATTTTATCTATAAATAATATTAATGACATAGTTTTCTTGCATGGTTTTTTTCACTATTCATATAAAAATGAAATATTTCCAAAAAGATTCAGTAATTTATTCAAATATGTTTTAATATGATAATTAAAAAAATTATGTTATATTTTTAAATTAATTTATATTAAACTGGTAAATATTAATTTTAAGTCAAGTGTGTTAATCATGATTATGCCGTCATTTAGTAAAATTTTGTTTTCTGAAAGCATTACATTTAATTTCAAATAATTCTAAATTTTTTTTCCTAGCCCATAGATCTCCTATAAATTGGTTTATAAATGTGTCAAAAATAAATTTATTAAAATTTATTTTTAAGTATTCATACATTCATATTTAAATAAGTAGGATATAATGGTATACTAAATTACTTTTCATTAAAACTCAGGGTTGTGTTTCCCACAAGTTATTGAAGATATGAAATTTATTTAATAAGAAACATATAATAACGACTCATAGAGTTGAATTATGATCTATGATTAGTGTAGTGTGTGATATAATTTATCAAACACATTTTTTCTCTCTTAAAATACACCAGTGGTTCATAAATAATTTTATTATTAAATCTATGCAATGTTTATAATTTTAATAGAATACGATTCATGTTTGTCTTTATAAAATTTAAAATTTATTGATATATATTTCATTTTATTCACTAAATTTATTTTATATAGTGTATATTAGGAGTCATAAATATATTATGTGAGTAATATATCATTATTTATAGTATTTAACTTTATATTTCTTATTTTATGCACAATATTTATTTGGTTCAAAATATATCAATGTCATAAAGGTTTGACATCTCAAACTTCATCTTTTATGACATGTTCACATAATGCATTTCTATTAATTTATTTATTGGATATAAATCCTCATTAGAAGCATAAATAATGTTTGGATTTTATTTATGGTATTTAAATTTATATAACACGATCATTAATGAAATTGATAATTATTTAAAATCCTTACAGGGATTTATCTTTTAATCGTTATTTTAAATGATTTAATGTTTTCTATTTATGTCATTTCCTCCATTCACATAATTAATAAAGAACGGGGTTTTTCAATAATTTAATGTCAATTAAATTTTAAGTTTATATTTTATTAATCATTCTTCAAAAATATTTAATAATGGAATCCTATATCATTTTCTATCAGAGAGATTTGATTACACTCTCTATAATGGTGTAAGAACATAATAAATAAAACTTTTTTTAATGATCGTCTATTATCATCATATTATCCATTTTTCATTATGATGATTCTTTTACCAAATTCCATTTTTCTAATGTATATAGATTTATGATTTCTATATTATTATTTTTTAATTTTTTAATGAAAATTGGATTTATTTTTATTCTTCCATGATTCATATGAATATTTTTTTATCAATGCACTATTTTTTCTCCTATATTCATATTAAATATTATTGAAATCACAGATAATGTTGTTTCAAACATAAATGTTTCCCTCTTATTCATTGGGTAATAACTTATTCTATATAAAAACTATGTTTATATTAATTCATTATATTCTATAATATTTTCAGTGAATTTAAATTAATATGGTTGATGAATAAAATATCCAAGAATTATTAAATAGATACATTATAGTTTGTAGTTATTTTAGTTATTTTATGGTTTTTACTAACAGTAAAATGTTTTGATATTATATTGGTTGAGTGATAGTTTTCCTGGAAAATGTTTTCATGTGTCCTCTTGGTTTTTCTGGGTGACCATCATGATAATGCATTGTCCTTCATTCTTTAGAATTATATTATTATATGAGTTTTTTGATATAAAAATTTGAATCATTTTAGTGTTTTCCTTTCTTGGATTATTATTCATGAATAATTATCTGAAACATTATTTATTAATGTCGAAAGCCATGATATATGGTATGTATCATGATTTATTTTCAGTGTTACATTTTATAACGTCATATTACCTTCATTAATTAATTTCTTGCCCCTTTTTTTATTAATGTTTAATTGGGTCTTGTGTTGGTGAAAATCTTGTATTTATTTCAAAATTTTGGAAGACCATGGTATTGTACACAATTACTTCATGGTTAGGAAAAAAATTTGGTTTGGACCATCAAGCCATGTTATAGGTGATGGTCCTCTAGATGGAGGGTGGGGAATAGTTACATTAAACTATGTGGACTCCCCATAAATATTTACAATCAATTTAGGTAAGTTTTATTATGGTTTTCCATTTTTTAGTTTAATTATTTGGACACAGAATTCACCCCAACTAAAAGTCTGGAATCAGAGAATGAGTAAGAAACATGGTTATTTGTTACAATGCAGTATCCCTATAAATTATATGGGCATGTTTTTAATCCCCCAAAAATAGTTTTAAATTTACATTGATGATATTTTAATTTTCTTAAGAAGAAAAATCTGACCTAAATGAGTTTTACGTACTTTTGGAGGCTCTCTAGGGAAATCCATGGCTCTGTAAACTTCTAATCATTTGAATAAATGTTCTTATGAATGATCTGCATTCCAAAATAGTATGTGAATATCTTCTCCTTTGGTTTCTTATGCTTTTATTTTTTATCACTATTACAGAGTAATAATTAATATTTTTTTGATGGATTTATTGGTTATTTTGAGGTATCATTATTCTATGTATGATATCATGATCTCTTACGAATTTTTTTTCATTGTAGTATCATGTGAAAGGTGTGGTATTTTTTATTATTTGATTAATGTTAGGTGGTTTCATATTTCATTTCATATAATTAAAACCCAAAATAGAATGATTTATTTGAAATGTTTTTTAAAAACATTTAACACCTAGATTTTATATGTTTAATATTGGAATTTGAAATGGGCATGGAAATTTCACAAATGTCTAATTTTATTGACATTGAAATTATGTGGTGGATTTTGAAAAATTAAAGGAATGATTTGGAAATTGATTTGATTTGATGATTTAATATTGATAATTGAGAAATATTCTTTATTTTGAAAATGGATTTTAAAGGGGAATAAATTAATAAAAACCTGTAATATATTTTAGAAGGGAAACACCATGTTTAAGACTAATTTTGAATAATTGAATTGGGAATGAATAATTTATTTGTAATGGATAATGTACCCGAGAATGATTTATTTGCTGATTTATTCACATATACGAGTGATTAGTTGGTGGTTATTATGATAAAAAAACATGTACTATGAATCCCTATCCATTGATTGACCATGAAAACAATAATTAAAACATGTTTTTTATTGTTTCTCAATGTTGTTTCTCTTTTGATGTGTTAAATGATATTCCAAAAAGGATCTCGTATCAGGTTGTAGATTTCTGTATACACACATATATTGATCTGTGTGGATATATGAGAAACCTTAGTATACTATATCGAGAAAATAAAGTACTTCAAGTATTATTATCCTTGATCAGTAGTATATATATATTTAACAATGACATGTGATTTCTTTTAAAACAATTTTATTCAAGAAAATTAATTTAAATAAAAAATTTATGTTAAATTTCTATTCAATATTGTTTTGATATATCAATAATTTGTTTGATATTATTATTTTTAAAATATTTTAGTTTCTTTTCATGCCATGGTAACATATATTTAATTAATTTATGGATTAATTGTAATTTCATTTATTATGGAAGACATGGTGAGACCCTACTAGGATTTATAACTGACATGTTTCCTTTTTTAATGGGAATTTATAGATTATTTTATGACAGGTCCTTGTAAAGTAAAACCATCTCATGGATGAGGAATGTGAACATGATTTGTGAGACCTAAAGTAATAGAGGTGACCAATAGAGATTTTATCCATATATTATGTGGTATTTTTTTGCAATATCTCATTAGAAATTGTTTTCCTTTATGATGTACTATTTGGTTCTATTTTAACTATTTGATTCTAATACATTCACCTTGACAAGTGCCGATCATAGGAAAATGAATCAAATTTATTCCATCTCGTTTATGGAAAAATCAAGAAATTTTGTTTTTTGTATTGTTCTTGGTTTTATTTGACTGAATATTGTGATCGAGAATGGACTTTTGGCTACGATAGAGACATATATGATACCATTTTATCATGTACCATAATATATTTCCTACACCATTACAAGTATTTGGTGAATCTAGCTTTAATTGGTGATAAATTTATCCTAGATGATGTTTTAGTGTTTTATATTGATATTTATATCATTATTCCCTTGATAAGATATTTTTATAGTCCATGGGAGGAACCTATTGGTAAACAATGGTATGAAAATACTCTAGTGAACCAGAATCTTGATGGGACAATGTTGTGTACTAATAATTCTTTAGGATAGGTATACAATCCTATTCGAGTTCAGGATCCGGTAGTGAAACCACCAATGTAGGAATCTCAAAATAAATCTCAGGGGGTTTTTTACCAAATTTAACAAGAATACCAAGGATGAAATGATAATCAAGATGTAGAAGATTATTTTTAAAATATAGGCCTTCTTTAATTGTTCAATAAAATTCTTAATTTGATTATTTAGATATTTGATTCTATCAATCTTGAGGGACCACTTAATAGATAATGGTATTCGATTGTGATGGTTATAAATCATTAAGGATAGGAGTTTAAAAGAGTTATTATCCTTTTTAATGTCCAGTTATATCTAGAGCCAACATTTTTTGTGAAAACGGTCAACATTCATAACCCCCATAATAGTGACAAGACCGAGACATAGTATAAAAACCTATTTCCTCATATAGTTCAGAATTCTCATGGGGTTTCATTGAATGAGAATATATGGGATCAATGAATTGATGTGAGTCTATATTTTGAAATCCAATAACATTTTTACATTTTTTGATCATATATTATATGAGTTTTCTAGATAGATACATGATGACTATTATTGACCTAGCTAGTATGTCATAGAAAATGGTAGTTCCTTTTTTAAGAGGGGTTGTTCTATGAGTTGCAATAAATAAAAGTAAATTTATAAAGAGTTTTATGTTTTATTTCAATAGAATGAGTTATCCCAACCTCATGATCTAACATTAATATGAATTGTGAAATTAATTCACTATGTCATTGTTTGGCATTCAAAAAGGGTTTTCACCGAGGAAACCATGATCTGTAGTATATGTTTACACATATTACCCTTACATATGCTTTTAGTGTACTTTCTACTGAATGTAATTGAACATGATCATCATTACAAATATATATTATGACATTTTTATATGCATTTAGAACATTGGGGTTCCACCCACAAGAATCCAAGGTGAATCATTTTTAATTTAGGCAAATATTTTATAAAGGATACCGATGTGGGTCACATGGCTATGAGAGGTAGTATAATTATTAACTAATTTTTAGTGAATAAATTATTTAAAACTAGTGCTTATCACTCATTTATATTGATATGTATTATATACATGTAATATCTTCGCGTTTTGGTTTTTTATTATGTGATTGGTATTTAAATTCCCCTCAAAAAAATGAAACAGGAGGGTCTCTGATTCCACACTTATGTTTTACCTCGATAGTGTTTTATCATACCATTAATTTTATACATACCATCATTATTATAGTTAATTAAATATTTAGTATAGACTAGATGATTTCTCATAAGGTCCATATTATCTTTTATCTTCATCTGGTATCATATACAGCACCTGATGGAGTGTTACAGGTTTTTAATTGAAAATGGTTCCTAATATTATATTGATATGGAAATTATTTTCTTAAGTTGAGATAGTTAATACCTCAGTTTTATTTTTTAAAATATATTGTGATTCCTTTAGTGGTTATCTAACTATAGTTATTATCATATTTCCCAATATCATTAAATTTCAATTTTTATGGTCTTTAAAATTTAATTAGGTAGAGTATTCAATTGATTTAGTTATTGGTACTCTTCCACTGTCTATTTCATCAAATAATAATGTACCCACTAAATAAAAAGAGTTGATGAATCAGTGGTATAATCTTATAAATAATTATTTCTACTACCTAGTGTGTCAAAATCAGTTGTAACTATTCAATTCCTAATAATGATGATAAAATAGTTACCATTTTTCATTATTAGTGAAATATTAATCGATTTATAGAAACTAAAATTATCACATTTAATATATTTATGATCGTTGTGACTTGTTGACAGAAGACAAGAATTTCATATATATGGATTTTTGTTTTGG
Source organism: Viscum album (assembly GCA_963277665.1). NCBI lineage: Eukaryota > Viridiplantae > Streptophyta > Magnoliopsida > Santalales > Viscaceae > Viscum > Viscum album. The sequence goes on from OY728137.1 coordinate 2,052,147,389, forward strand.
TTATCACTAGTTGAGAAATAATGAACATAACCATTCTATGACCTCGTTAAGAAGTGTGTATAGAAATTTTGATTATGTAATCCCTACCATTTTCCCAAACAATGCTCTTGATGTTTTAATGGAGTTGAAAAATAGAATTTTCCATGATTAAATTATTATTTCATGGGTTGTCTTTGTGGATGATATGTTAGTTTTCATTAAATCCAATGAGGTCCATATTCATCATTGGATAATATTTCTATAAATTTTTAAAAATCTTCCAACATATGCAGAACATTCAAAATGTATGTGAGGATTTAGGATGTCATATTCATGGGACATGTGGTCTCAAAATATTTTTAAATAGTTTATGCTAAGCATGTGAAGGTTTTTATAACAAGGGAGATATCACATAATGATTTTCAGATATTGAGCGTCTTATTATTTTAGGGATATAATCAAAGGTTTTATAAAAATATATCGATGTTTGGCATTCCAATGATCCTAATAACATATATTTTAGTATCAATCATTTGGATTTGAAATTAAAGTGTTATTTTGGTGATTTGAAATGTATTTTTATGTCTATAGTAGTTTTGAACATTCAGGAGGCTGTTTAATACAATGTTGTCTTTTTTTATTCATCCAACTTATGTTTTTGTAGTGTTATTATTCCTGGAGACCACATAGAAGTGCATGGTTCTAGATATCATAGGACACCAATAAAAAACTATCTAACCCATGATATTGAACTCGTAGATATGATGTATGGTCATATGAGTTGTTGGTAATACCCTTTTAGATAAAACATTAGTATTTATACTAAAAAACATTAATGAGTTATATTATCACTGAATAGGATTTTAATCATTGTAAGACACATTGGGTGGAGTCCCTATAGACCTTTTATTTGGATATTTCATTCACCGAGTGTAAGAGAAATTTCATTCTCTAATTTTTAAGTATGAAAAAACCCAACCAAGACCATTAAAGATTCATTAAAATTGTCTAATTTTATAGAACCCTTTCATCGGTTTTATTTTTTGAATTCTGAATAATGTGACCAAGATTTTTTAAAAATAATTAGTTGTCAAGCGCTCTTCTCGATATGATCTCTCGAGTGTATGAGCATGAATCTAAATTATATGGAATTTGGTAATCTCTTTATGTTTTAGAGACCATTAATGATTTTTTCATCCTTATAAGATTCTTTTTTTAAAACCTATATGTTTTAAAATAACACATGTATGATATCATATATAACATGCACAACTAAAATTAAACTAACCATGATGCATTATTGAAATATTTTTATTTTAAATTGAACGTTTAATCATTCTATTATGATTGGTGGTAAAAATATAGATCAATATATAATTAAAAATATCTCAAAAATATTTCTATAATATTTAAGTTTTTTAACTCATAATAAATTATTAAACATTAGTTATTTCATTTTATAAATGAAAATGGTTCTCCTCAAAAAGATTTTATTTATTTTTCTGAGAAAATATTATAATTAATTTGTTAAAATATTATATTTATTATTTTTTAAAAAATTTACTTTTTTTAAATATACAAATAAATATTTTATTAGGGTTATATTTTGGAATTTTTATGCAAAATATTGATTATTTAGTAAATACTAAAAAATATTTATTTTTCTATAAATTTAAAAAAAATTGTCACCTATTTATATTAAATTAAACTCTTTAAATTAAATTAATTGAATCTGATAATATTTACTCCATAATTATAATTAAAATAATTAAAATTATATGATATTTTCAACCTAATTTTTGTTCATTATAAGTACTAAAACCCATACAAACCATTACCACAATTATTGCTAAAACTAGTTTACTCTTGGAGTAAAACTAAAATGGTAAATGGAATAACATGTTTAAAAAAGGTCCATATTTAAAAGTGGAGGTTTGAATATTCCATATAACCCCTATAATAAATTATTTAAAAATATTGGAGAGAATATGATTGAGAGTGAATTCACATTGTTTAATTATTTTGATTATTTTCAAAAATGCCACTCTTTCTTCATTTTGAAAGGACACCAACTATCCTATCATTTTGAAACATAAAAACAATATTGTATTGATAAAAAAATAACATAATCTTTTATTAAAATCTATAGACACATTACAGTGCTTATGGTATCCCTAATTACCATCCTTAGGGTCGTCAATAAATGATAAAATGGAGAATATTCTATGAAAAGATAATTGTCTTCACCAAGCTAATTATTCTTAATTAATCCTTACCACATTAATTTGGTATTATAAATTCCAATATAAAAATAGTGGTATATCAGTTATAATGATATGGTATTTTTTCCTAGAATAATATTAGTTCATCTAATCTTCAGCCAAAAGTGAAATCAAACCATCATTTGAGTGTATGGAGGACTACCACCTCATGAATAAATGAAATCAGTTTTCCATCATAACACCTCAATGATATTAATGATAATGGATTTAATATTTAAATATATTTTCCATGGAAATTTTATAGTTATTTAAGTTGGATATATCATATAATTTCATACCATACCATCCATGGAATAATGATTACATCATTCATGCCTAGGACAGACTATCCTCTCATGAAGCGATGTGATTCTTTTTTTAATTACCTCATCACATGGATGTTATATTTAAGTGAATTTAATGAAATAATATTAAATTTATAATATTATTATCATTATCTAATTATAAAATTTCAAATAAATTATATCATTATGATCATTGGAAATTGAAATTTGTACACATTCGTATGTTCCACCAATAGTCTCGAAGATTGTAACGTAAATATTTTTTTTGTAAACAAAACATATAGATGATAAAAAAATTATATGTTTCATACAAAAATTATAATAAATTATTTATATATGTTATAGTGACGATGGATCAATTATGCCTTTTATTATGGTCAGAACATCGATGTTGTTTTGAAATTATGAACAAACCATTATCAAAACACCGGATATGGACATTACCTAAAAAGAAATTAAAATTATAATAATTTTATAATAATTTTATTTCAGAATATAGTAGGTATTAGACCAATAAATTGTTCATAAGAATAAAAATAACAAATAAATCATTATTATACTTGAAATAAAATAAATACATGAAACAATATGGACTCCAGGTAAGGGTTTTATATCAATACATCCTTCTTTGAGACACATGGTATTTTAAGCAAGAATTTTCATTTAAATGGTGAATATAATAACCATTTATATATTGTGTCACTAATCATTCAGATGTAATGTTATTTTACATTAGAATTATTTTACATAAATAACGGGTGTTATGATTAAAAAATTTCCATGGTGATAAGGTTTTATATTTCAATGTCATTTTAATTGACATTATATATGATTAAATTTCAGTTGTTGGAAATTATTTAATAATTATATAATATAAAATTTAAATTTTTTATCCTATGGATAGTGGTAAAGTATTCATGTAATATTTCAATGTTCATAATCATGGTTTTTCAAATGATTGAATAGTTTTTCATTAAAATATCACTTTATTTCTCTTTTGGGTTAAAGATGGTATTCTATTCATATCCATTTTTTATAAAATTAAATTCAATTTTTTTTAAAAAATGTCAAAATTATTTTATGATGAAATTTTTATCCAATCAATTCATCACAAAAAAAAGTTTGAAATGGAAAATACCTATATTTATCCATGTGATTTTCTTTATAAATATTTTGAAATATTTTGAAAGGAATGATTTTTAAATTTTACATCATTTATTAAATTACCCACCATCATTACCACGCAATTATTTGATGCATCTTCTATAATCACCCATGTTTATTTTTAAATAACGTATTTAATATAAAACATTATAACTTTTTTAGATTTCAAAATTATTCTTTCAAATTTAATACTATAATTTTCTCATGAAGTATAAAATATATGATTTTTAAGGAATTTTAATTAAAAACAACACTCTTTTATTTTATATATTTCTTAAAAATAATTTTAATATGCCTCATACATATATACCTAACTTACTATCCAATAATTTTACGGGGAAATACATGCCTTAAGTTTATCCCTCCAAGTTTTTCATTAATAATATTTTATATACTATAAAATAATAATGTATTATTCAAACGATTTTATTTTAATTGATTATTATTATGTTTATATATTATTGATGATTTAATTTTCTTATAATAGAAAAATCATGACCATATTGTGATAGGTTTACCCAGATTATAGTCTAATGAATTCGGAATTGTATATAGTTTTATGGGACTCATTTAATGAGATTAGGGAGTGAACCTAATCCATATGGGATGTTTCCATAATGTCATTTTTATGTAGTTTTATTATAATAATGTTTATTTCTTTTCATATATTACAGCCGTATTTCCAATGATTCTTTGAACCATGTTATTTTATTGATCATGTTAATTACATTACTGGGCTTTTTAGATCACCCGTTCTATCTCTATATTCCCTAGGAAATACTCTATAGTTTTAGTAGGTTTTCTTTATTATGAAATTCCTTATGGATAAAAAATAAAAATATATTAGTCTCTCTTTATAATAATATGATCCTAGTATTCTGATGACACTATCCCTCATGATCATTGAGTCAACTAAAGGAATATTTATGTTAAAATATCATGTTATAAAATGTGTAAAATATCACATCTATAAAGTTAATATAAATGTAACATCATGTTATTTATATATATTAGGATTGAAACTAATTAGTGAGAAACCTAGTTCTAATTATATGTTATTGAAAATCTCTTATATTTTTTTATTTATAGATTTAGTGGGTTCCATGATAATAAATCCTTGTATAGATAATACAAGTTGATGTGGCTTTATCAATGTTTTACAAAGTGGAAATGACCATTATTATGTCACATTGATGTAAGATAAATTTTCACCTTCTTCAAGAGAATTTTCCATGCTACACACCTAATTAGACACTCCTTGGTTCATTCTTTCAAAATTTAATAACCCACTACAATCAAATATTAAGGACAAGAATAAAATTAGTATTTATAACATAAAATGAAATAATACCATGAATAATCTTGATTTAATCCTAGAGACTCTTAATTTATATAAATTCCATTTATAGAGTATTCCTTATAGGTTTATAAGTTCCAATTTTTATGTCAATTATTTCTAATCATGTTTATTTTATATATTTTAGTCAATGGTGAGAAATAAAAGAGATCATGACAACAACCTATATGATGGGAAATGTTATTATGTACCTAACTTTACTCCTTAATTATCAAAATTATTTCTAGAAATATTAAATTCATTCCAAATGGCCAATATTTAATCATGATTAACAACAAAAATGTAGTTGAATTTCGAAACACATCAGTGAGGATAATGATAATTTCTAATGAATATTTATGTGTTAATGTAAATATTTAAATGATGATTAAATTTTTTAAATATCAAAAATGCCAGAAGAGGAATTATAAAAAACTTTATAAACGAATTCTAATTTTCTTTATATGTGGTAATGGAGGCCAAAAAAGATACTTTTCAAAGAAAAATGAAGTATTTTGTTAACAAGACATTGTGAAATAAAGTTCATCTAAAGGAAAAAAACTATTCAATGTCATAGATGTGGGGAACATGGTATTTATACATGTAAATTAAATAAAAAAATATTTAATAAGGTAATCTATTTTGAAATTCAATATAGTGTAATATTTGATTTATTTATGTGTTCGAAGTTAATAATCATGTTGCTCAAGTATTTTTAATAATTGTATGATGGATATAAGAATCATGAAACTTCAATGGGTTTTTTTCATTAATTATTAATTTAGTATTTTAAAGAATATGTTGAAGGATAATATTTGAAATCAATGGTGATTAAATGGTATGGTTTAATTTTATAAAGAATCACAAGATCGAGGAAAATAAAATAATCATAATGTATTTTATTTTTATGTAATTATAGTAAACTATATTTATTTCAATATAAGTAAAATTATGATGTAAATAAGATTTTATTGGTTAGAAATTGACATTATGATTAATGTTGAAATTATTATATTCATCATATGTTTTCTAAAACTTTTGGAATAATATTAATATGGTTTAAAAAAGGGTAAAATGACTACCAGGAGACAGCCCGTTTTATTTAGTAAGGCCCTAAGGCTACAAACCATGACTTATGGGAAATAAGGAAGAATTTCCTACTATTTTCCTACATGATGTATTAGTTAATTAGACATTTATTCTAATTAATTGATTTGATGAGTGAATATTATCCCATTTTTTGGAAACACATATTAGGATAAAATATTTTTGAATTTTAGGGAATTTATGTTACACATGAAATTTTTGGAAATGTTTCTTTTGGTTGAGGTATATGTAACCATTTGGTATAACATATTTGTAACATAAAAAATTATTTCCTTGATGTTTTAGGTATTTTGGGATATCGGGATACTTAGTTGAAGAATGATCTATGTTGGGCATTGGGTTTATAGGCTAAAATGAAGGTTTATTCATTCTAGATATTGGTTTCCCTTGTTATAACTATATAAGTGTTTGTAATGTTTAAATAAATGAGTGTTATCATTTTATAAATTTTTGGAATTGCGTAATCCATTAAAAAAGATAATTTTAGTTCTTTATTAATTAAAAAAATCATATTGAATACTAATTTTTTAGTGAAATAGATGATAATAAGGTAAAAAATAAAAAAAGGAAGAAATTTTATTTATTATGAAATTATATTTTTTAATATTCATATTATATATGGTAAAAGGTCCCTAAACATTAAAAAAATGATCTTCAAATAATAATGATGTCCATTTTTGGTAAATCTATGTAATATTCTCTATAATAAAGGGTATAATAGTACCTCTGAAATAGATATTCTTTTTAAATCCATTGATTCAATTATATCCCAATTTTTTTATGTGTAAACTTAGTTATTTATTATTCCAGTTAAATACAATATTTCTCCTTTCCTCTTTATAGAGGATTTTTTATTGTCCATTTTTAAAATGTAAGTTTTGCACAACCTTGTTTTCAAATTTCTAAATGATAAAAGGATCAAATTGAAAGGGAAATATTTATTTAAAGGGGGTTGAATATAACACATAACGTTTTTAAAATGAATATATTTTTGAAATAATTTACCTCTAGAGACATTGAGATTAAAAAAGCTATGATGTACTGTTAAAATATTATTACATAAACATGATTCTTACAACCTATCCAGTAAAATTGGATGTATGAATTGGAATATACATATTTTTTATAATATATATGAATGTTTTATGATATAAACAAGTATTTATTTATTCACAATAAAATTTACCCTTATTTTTCCAAATTTATTTTATTCTTAGAATCATTTTGTTCAAAATATTGTTTGTATTAATTTTACTGGGAAATGATCAAAATTATTTTATAGAAAGATTAAATATTTTATTTTATAAATTAATATTGTTCGTGAAATCAGAATATAAAAATTGACTTATGGTAAAATTATAGTATTTTTTCATAAAAGTATTGATTTTCAGTAAATAATGAAATGTAATGATTTTTAAAAAACGTTCATTTTTTTTATAAAAAATAATTAAATTTAAAAGTCTAGTTGTTTATTAATTTTAATTAAAATTTCATAATAAATTTATATTTTTTATTTAATAAAATTTATTACATTTATATCATCATCATTATATATTTTTGGATACGTATATTTTTCTAGCTAAAACGTATATTTCTGAAAACCTTTTTATTATGAATAATATGTATCCATAATAATTACATAAAATAACCATTAATTATATATGATTTAAATGAAATTTATATTATAAATAAATATTAATATAAATATAAATTAATTTTATCATTTTATAGGATATATAGTTAATAAAATATAATTCATTAAGTGAAAAATTCATATCCCAAAATATTTCTATTCTAAACATTTAATAGGTTTATTTATAAATTTAATACTACCACAGCATTGAATTTTATTAGATTAAATAATTTCCTTATTTTATATTTGAATTATAAATATTATCTAACAGGTTGAACATAATTTTATTTGAATATATAATATTTTTTTAAAATTAGTAATGTTAAAACTAGTTTATCAAATGGGGGAATTAAAAAGAGATAAATGGAATAAGATGTCTATAAATTATTTCAATTTCAATTTTGGATGTTTCTATTTTCCATATCACCCCACTGCAAAATTATTTAATATTTTTGGAGTCACATGGATTTAAAGAAACTACCCATTTTGAATAGTTTTGGTATTTTCAAAAATACCACTCCACCCCCAATATAGATGGTTATCCACTCTCTACTATTTTACTCACATTGAAATCCATTCGTATCAACCAAAATTTTAAAAATCTCTCCCTAACAGCTATATCCATATTCTAGAGCTTTTTGTATTTCTAATAGTCGTAGCATATTTCCTTTAATAAGAGATCCCATCGACGTTCTTGTAAGAAAATCTAATAGCCATCACCCAAATCCTTCTTCTTACATCTCATTTTTCTAACATTAGTTGCATCTTAAAAATTATAAAATAATAACAACATTATTTGTGATAAACTTATATTTTATTATTATTATGGTATAATTTTTATCAATCTCATCTTTAATAAAATTTAAAAAAAACAACCCTCATGTGTATGATGTACTACCACCTCTTGAACCAATGTAATTTTTTTCCATCATATCATCTGATGGGTTTTCATGATGATGAATTTTTTATTTCTATAAAATATTGATGAAATATTAAAAATCATAAAAATTATTAAATGACATAAAATGATTGATTTATGTATGTGAATAAAAATAAGAGACAAGATATTAATGATATGACAATAATTATGGAAAAATAAAATAACACTTACCTTCATTTCAATATGATTGTTGAAAAATTGAAATGTTATGCATATGTACGTACAACCTACCACATCCATGATTGAAACAAAATTCATTTTTTTGTAATGATAAGTCAAGGTTATTATTATAATTATAATTTTCAAATATATACATATATATATATATATATATGAAAACTATTTCATTGTTGTTATTCATTAGATTATGGAGTAGTGACACCACTAAACATAGCCAACACATCATTGCTCAATTCAAATTAAATCCAGGAATCCTCAAAACACCTAATATAGATATAACTAAATTAGTAAATAAATATTTCATTATAATAAATGGTTAACATTATTTATATATAAAATGGATAATCCATTTTATTCATCTTATAAAAAGAAATAAGTTTTTAGTCATATCATATGGTAGATAAAATATTTTCCTGACATTGTCTAGAACCTAGGTTAGGGTTCCATCTAAAGATATATTCTCTAAGATATATTTTGTTTTATGCATCTAATTTATTATAAATTTTTTGTATAATTCCCCATTTAATATTATTTCATCAGACCAAAAAATATATATTATAATTTATAATTAATTAACCTCTGTTAATGGAGTTTATGATTAAAAAATAACCAAATTTGAAAGGGTTTAGTTTTCAGTACCATTATAGAAATGTTTTTTATCCATGAATTTCAATTATAAGAAATTAATTTATAATTTTATAACCAAAACCATTAATTTTTTAATTGTTTAATTATTCTTGAAATTTTTTTTAGATTTGTTTTCCACTATTTGGTACATATTATGATTGAGAAAATATTCATAAGATAATCCAACATTATTTCGCTCTTCGGTCAAATATTCTATTTTATCAATATTAATGTTTTCTAAAAATATTCCTAAAAACTTTGTTCAATTTATCCAAATTAGTTAATAATGACATTTATACACATATTTTTACATTAAGAAAATTAATGGAATATTTAAATTTTCTGAATGTGGATGATTTTAATGATTTTACAATTGTGTAGAAGGTATGATTTTTTTGTTGTAAAATTTTGGATTTACATAACATCAAGGATAATCAATTATTTCAATCTTACATAAAAAATGATCCAATTTTTAATGAATTATTTTTCATTTTTATTTTTTAATCTTTATATTTTTTACAATTTATTTCAATGATACACGGTAATTTTTCCCTGAAATATTCCATGTAGTATTTTAAAGACATCATTATCTCGAATGTAAATACTAGATTTTATATATTACTTATTAATTATGTATTTATTTCTCCAACATATATTCCAATCTTATTCTCCCTTAATTCAATGGGGTAATACATGCCTTAATCTCATCTCTCAAAATCCTTCATTAATTAATTTTCTTGCATTATGATACGAGAAATGATAATTCCACCCATTTTCAATTCATGGGATACTTTTTTATTATGCTTTATGATAGATTCCATTTTATGGAAAAGATAAATCATGAACATATTATGATGGGAAACCCAAGAAAACACATGAATTCTTTAGGTAATAATTTTAGTCTCAGGAGACATTATGTATGGTATTTGGGAGTAAAGATAATCCATTATATGGATTTTTCGTTTATGTGACATGTTCTAGTCTTTTATTTTTTACTCATGTTTTTGTATTATTGTATATTTCTTCCAAGTATCTTATGTTTCCATTATCATATGATACAATTTTTTAATGTTATGCTTCCATGTGACTAATCATCAACCATAAATTGTATGATATATTAATTTTACTTTGAGTCACATGTAATATTTAATTTTCAAATATATTACCAAAATTGAATTTTAAATAACCCCATTTATTATGTATTATGTGGGTTATCCCATTCACTATTAGGAGAACAAGATGATTTATGAGGTCATTATAGAGAATAAAAAAATTATTTCAGTGTCACATTGATGTATTAAGAATATATAGTTCAAAATAAACTAGGAATCATGGCCTTTGGGTATCAAATATTTTAGATTTATGTTAAAAACATGTAATAATATTGGTAAACAGTTGGGTGTCTATTGTGTCCTATGTTTTCAAAATTAGAAAGTTATGAATTTGATTGTGTTAATTGATATGATGGTGGATTTCAATAATTACTATTTTGGGAACACCCTAAAACCATAAAGAGGTTCTATAGAATGAAATGATGATTTTAGTGGCCAATTATGAGATGAGAAATTACTTACATGGCCCCTAATTATAATACCTACCAAAAGGCTAAATATAAGGACCATCGAACTTTGGGGATTCTTAAACCACATATAGAGATGGCATGGATGTAGAATGATATTTTTTTGGAAATATCGGTTGGGATTACTTGTACCACATATAAGAAGAATGTGATGTTGTTTTTTATCAACCAAATAAAAAAATAATCTCACATTATACCCATTCGATATATAAATATTGTTGTGGATGTTCAAAATTTCTATGTGAATGATATTTTTTTTCATCGAATATACTACTATATTGTCTCTGATAGGGATCTATGTTTCACATCTCAATTTTCAAGAATCCAACAAGAGGATATTAGATCAAATTTTTTATTGAGTATAAAATATCAACCGAAAATGGAAGGATAGATTTAATGAGATATAATGATTATATATGAAATAATATGTCCAATTGTTATTTTTTTGTAGAAATTCAGATAAACATTTTTTAATAAAAATAATAATTTTGGTCATAGCACTATGGATACATGGTTATTATTCTTATGATAATTTATATCATGATAGAATAATGAGTGGTAAGTGGCCTGACCAATTTTATAGGGAATATTTTTCATAGATTTTCTTGGGAATATCATGTTATTTTGGTGGAGGTTATATCATCTTATCACCTTCTTTTATATATATATCTCATACCATTTATCATTCATTGATTGGTTTTTTTAGGTCATTTTTAGATGTTTTATGAGAAATTTGGAATATTATGGTGTTGTGCATAGTTACCGTGTTGTTTTGGTAACCCAAGTGTTTTATCCCATCAAACTATGTGAGAAGATATAATGCACTGGATGTCAGGGGGTAATTGTTAGTGCATATTGTGAGGCATATCCATCAAACAATTAATCCATGGAATATGTGGATTTTAGTATTTGGAATGTTATTAATTTAAAAGTGTAGAAAAATCATACACCCTATACCGAAGTCTTGTAAAGGCGTAAGGTTACTACTATCTGTTTGGACATTGTAGAAAACCATTCATACAAGTTTTCAATCCATAAAAAATTTAATTAAAATTATAAGACCACCATTTAATATATCAGGTTATTTTGACATTGATTATAACATGTAAAAAAATTTATAGAACATATTATGTATTATAAGTAATTTTAAATATATTTTCATTATATTCTACCATAATAAATAAATTTCATCGACACAATAATAATTATTTCTCATTGTTTTAATTATATTATAGTATTATTAACATTTAAATTACTCAATAAATAATTTCTAACTGGACATCTAAATCACTATCTTAAGCATGATAAATATACATATCATTCTTAAAAAAGTTTTATTTTTCATACGATATTTATATATTTTATTTTCAATAACATCTCTAAAACTATCGTTGTCTACATGTTATTAAATGATAATTAAATTACATATTATTTAATGAAATAATTATATTTTTATTAATAATATGTTATTATACACTAGTTCACAAGATTACACACTATAAAATAATAAACTAATAAAAATTGAAATAAAAATTATTAAAAATGTATTCTCATAAATCCCAATGATATCTACAATATATATTATAAATGTTGAAAACTAGCTAATGTGAAATTGTATCGATATTTTGGATGTACTAAATATAATACATATCCATAACTTAAAAAAAATTCAGTAATTGTTACATATAAATAAAATCATTCCATGAAGTCATTTATCAATGTTATTTATACCATTACATATATTATTTCAAACCAATAATGAAAATGTACTGAATACAGTTAATTATATATTCTAAGAAATACTCTTTAATAGTTTGAACATTCCAAAATATCATATATATATATACATATATATATCATTTACTAATTGAAATACATATAATCATCTTAATATAATTAAAATTAGGATATCGAACTATTTACTTTTGTTTATACTTGAATACAAATTTTGTTATCATAACATGCATATACTATGAATCACTGTTTATGTATTCTCCCCCATTTGGTTATTGGACATAATAGGTTTGGATTTAATACCTTTCACAACATCATCTTCATAATACAGTTTCAACTAAATAATAAATTCAAATTTCATACAATAATATCCTATATAATCATAGTATTTGAATATGAATTCTTAATCCTACGATTTCATCTATAACAAAAAGTTTATTTAAAATTAGGATTAAATCATTTCAACTGTGAAATACTTGGTCGCCCTAATGACTCTCATTTTTTTACCTATTATATAATAATTTATTTCTCTAAATATTATTAACCTAGTCCATTAATATATTTATATAAAAAATCCTACATAATGGTCTCCAACATGTACAAAATCAACCAAAGTATACCCCACCAGATTTTATTGTTATTTGTGTAGTATTTGGCCTAATCTTCATTAATCATAGTGATGATTGAATCAATGCTCAACCAACCCTTTTTTAGTTGATTAACCAACAATCCATCTGTGACGCATCGACAACTACTCTCCACTATCAAAACATAGATTTATTTCTTTGAATACAACAAAATTAGGAAAATACCATTATTACATGATATCATCAAATATCTAGACTCATATATTAGGTTATCACATAGGTTCTCTATACTAGTATCTAAATATAATTACACAAATATATAAAAATTAATTATTCTTGTTCTGAAACCTTCTCAAGAAGCCCATGCTGAACATGACAGGAATAATAAATCTCATAAACTATTTCTCAACCAATATAAATACTTTTATAGTGTCTTGGTAATATCATCATAAATAATTTATTTTCAAACACTTTAAATCATTTATCAATAGTCAATATATTATATACCAATTCAACAAATCTGAATTAATACAATCATTATCATATAAGGGGGATGAGAAAAACAAGATACGGGTCGGCTAAAATGTTTAGTAAGGGAAATGAAATGTCATGTATGATTTGAACATAAATATGAAAAAGAATATGAACAAGATAAAAACATTATAATTAAAACATTGAAATATCATTGATAATAATATTGAATATTTATAATGAAACATACTATCATAAGTACATCATTATGGAACCATAAAAAATGAATTTCCTTGATAAAATAACAATAATAAAAAATATTGAGAGCATGATATTGAAGTTTCAAATTATATAAAAATAAAAAATAGTCAAGAAAAAACTGAATTAAAGGATAATGATCATGGAAAGTTAGAACAATATAATAAATTCTATTTTATAACATTTCTTATATGGATACTCCCCAAAATATTCACATTGAAAATTTTAAGTAAAGAATTAGGCCTTCACCATCTCCCTTTGAAAACCTAGTGACATGCTACCCATTTCAAATGTAATTTTTTGAGTAAAACATTACTACATAACACTCAAAATTTGTAAACCAGGATATTTCAAAACATGTAAACATAAAATAATTAAAATATATTAATTCTACTAAATTCAAATTTTGCATACCTTGTGTCTTTCTAACATGAGAACATGTAAAATTATGAGTATGTCTCAACTTCTTCACAATATACCATTGTGAACCTTTTTTATTTAAAAAATATTCAATGAAAATAATTATATGAAGAGACATAATAATTAATTAATGTATTAGAAAGAGAAATTGGTTATGACTATGTAATAATTCATACATTTATTCGATGAAGGGAATCAAAAATAATATTATGAAAGAATCCATTGAATTTAAATGTGTTTCATGAAATTTACGAATAATCACATAAATAACCCATTGACATATTATATATTTCATAAAATTCTTAAATAAGATCATAAATTAAATTCCATGAAACAGAAAACATCATCACCAAAAAAAATAACATAATTGAAGAATAATATAGGATTAATCCTTAATCCTATATCCGTTGGAGATAAATAATTTAAAAATAGTGATAAAAATCATAAACATAACATTTTTGAATCGTTTCTAAACATACATTCTAAAATTATTCAAATTGAGTATCATTTCGAATAACATCCTATGACATCATAGATAATGAAAATCAAAACATTCATGGATAAGGTAATGGTTTATAAACTCTTTTTCCCTATATATAAAAAAGAACCATTACAAAGGTAACCCCATATAAAATAAATATTCAAAAAAAAATTTTATAACATAAATAATTGAGTTCGAGTAACATAGTCCATGAATGATGACATAAATTATGAAAAATGGAAAAGATGTTACTTTTGAAAACCTTATTTTATCTAGTTCAAAATTAAATTCCCGTGTATACCCTAATGGTTTATAAATATCCAATTTATATTATTTACAAAAAACAAAATATTAAATGAATACATATATATTTTTCAAAATCGTGGATATAATAACACTTTAAAATCATATAAATTTAAAATTAAACAAAAGTAATGGAACAAATTGTATGAGTTGTCAAAAGATAATTTATAAGGAATGGACAAACATATTATTTTAAATGTTTAGAATGTACATTCATGTAAATTGAAATAAAAATATTTAAACCCCATATCATTAAATGTGTATTAAATTTTAATTGGATATGTGATTAAGAATTATTAAAATATTATAAAATATTTAATTTTTTCTTTTGAAAAATAGTAGAGATCGTTAGGGAGAAGGGAAATATTGACATGAAAAAAATCATCCATTGGTAATAATGGTATTTATTCTTCTAAATGGTACACTATTATTTTCAATTTTTTAAATAAGATTTTATATTGACAAAGGGAATTAATTTCGAGATATCAGTATTTATGATAATAACCTAACATCATAATATATTATAAATGATGTATTAAAATTTTTATATTAAATGAAGAGTTATAATGATCTATATAAATTATTCACACCAAAAAACCCCATATTAATAGTGAATAATTTGAATAAAAAATTAGCAGAAGACACAAAAATAAAATATTGAATGTCATGAAATATAAGAGAATCGGGAAACAACATAAAAATATTCAATTATTTAAACCACTTAAAGGTAATTATGCTTATTTTCATAAATGTATCATATTTTATAATTATTTGAGACATAAGAACCATTACAACATTGCAATTGAATGTATTTAATGAATATGTAAGAGTTATTGTGAAACTAATATTTATATGTCATTTTGATTAGTGAATTATGATGATGTAATTAAATTATATATTAGATAAAACATCAAATCCAAATAGGTGAAAATCTTGGAATCATTAATATTGGATTTGTTATCATCATAAAATAAAACTTTCTATTTATTTTCCTTTCTTAGTTTATAACAATATAAACTCATCTAAGACTTGATTTTACTATTGTAGTCTCTTTAACTTTTATTGATAAGGATAACTATGATTGAAAATGAGATTATTTATATAATATTTGGTTCAAGGGAGTGTACTAGGATAGGGTTTCAATAGAAATTTTAATGGGAGGATTGTGAATTAATGTGTTCCAATGATACACTATAATAGGAGATAAATAGTGTCCTTTTGGAAACCCCCCTTATATTTTAATACTACGACGACACTATTAAGAGGAAAATGTATAAAAATATTAAATATAAATGATTATAAGGTTTATTTTGGTTTAAAAATACTCAATAATGATTTCCCATATATGTTATAAATTAGTTATATGGATTTTTCCATTATTTTTTCACATTTTACTCTATTTCTTTTAATCAATGATCATAGTTTTTAACATTGTGATTTATTGATAAAAATATAAAATTATTCATATAACCCAATTCCAATATAACAGAAATAAATATAATATCTATTTAATCCAATTGAATTTAAATATTTTATAATTAACTATTAAATAAAAAATATTTTAAACAAGTCTGTACAGAAGGTAAACATATGAAAATTTATTAAAAAACATAAAGAGACAGGTGGGGTCAGACAAAAGTATGTTCATGTATCTATCAAATAGATAGTTAAATATCATAATTGGAAATATAATTTCTATTACCAGAGTCATCAAAAGTATCCCACTCACATTTGGACTCACCTTGGATGAAGACCATAAGAATTTCTACATTTATGAAGTTAAAAATCATAAATGTAGATTCAATAGACACTATTTGTTTTATGGATGAATATTCCTTCATTGGAAATCTCTTAAAAAGTGTATGAATGTTGCCCTCACTGTCATCCACCTTTCTTTTTGCGGTTATAAGTTCATCCTTAAAAGAGGCATGACCATAACTGTTCATTGACATGGGGGGTACAGTCATTCAACCATTCATAGTAATAGATGTTCCCCACATCTCACATATTCTAAAGGAATCAATGATTTCATGTATCTCTTAATGAAAATCAACGTGTTTATGAGAATAATTAGGATTTAACCTATCACACTATAGGTATAAAAGATTAAATTCCACAAGCTGGATGCATCATTAACCATAACGAGACTCTGTAGAGAGATCCTCTTAGGCCCCTAAAGGTTATAGGAAAATTGTATTCCATCACCACCTAGATTAGTAACAAATGTGTACACCTACACATTTCCATCCAATTTAGGAGTTTTACCTTCCTATTATAATATCCTACTAACATGAGACTCAAGAATAGGCATGTTCGTCGAGGAAAATGCCTACCCCTTCAAAACATCAGCCGCATCCCCATATAAAAGGCTTATACATGATTCATGCCTACATTCAAGGTAATTGTTTTCCACTAGTTGCCTCTTCAATTTTATCGTACAATGTACTTCAGGAAACCCTTTTAGATAGGAAAATTAACAAACCAAATTGTTACGACATGGTTCATTAACCAAACAAATTGTTTGATAGTCGGAACAAAATGAAATTGTGACTATTATATATTCTAAATCTTATTTACTATTCAAAACCAATAAAATCAGTGTTGATAAATTTTTTTTTTCATGAATCGTGTTATATTTCATGTTTATATGATTTTAATTTAATTTAGTCTATATAAAAACCTTGATATTAGTAAAATAGATATTTAATACAAATTTTTCTCAATTACTGTAGTAAGTAGTATTAAATCAGAATATATTAATTTTATACATAAATATGAAATTTTTAATATTAAATAGTATGAAATATATTTTTTAAAATAATTATAGTAATTTCATGGAATTATAGTTCCATATATGGAAAAATAAATCTTAATTGTACGACATTGAATGTTTTTAATCTAGTTTTTTTTTTAGATATTTTTGAAATAAAAATATTTAGTATTTGTATGAGGTTATAAATTATGTTGATTTCAATGAACACAAATGTACAATAATATTAAAAAGGTTTGATATCAAATTCTTTTTAAGGGGATGCATATAGTTTATTTCAAATAAAATGAAATTAATATTTAAGGAATAAATAATGATCATTTAATTACATATAGATAATCGGATGAGGTATAATCATATCCATGGATATCATAACAACCAAAATAATTGCATATATGTTACTAAATTGATTCAAAATGATATAATTCATGATTAAATAAATCTAAAACACAACTTCATGGCCACGAAAGAAATATTAAAAAATATTACAGAGGCCATATGGCATGAAATCCATAGATTTGGGTAAGGCCTTAACAAAAACCCAATCTAGTTTGTCTATTGAGACACACTAATGCATTAAAGGGACTTCTAATTTTTGGCCCCACAAAGAACATAATAAATCAAATTCATTAATTAGATGAAAAAACAAGACATATTAATCAACAATCCGTAATGAACAAAAATCTGTATTGAATGAATTTGAAAAAATATATTAAAAACTATCCCAGTCAAACAGATCATACACGAACAAATAATTAATAATATTGGTATCAATTAAAAATTTAAACATGTGTCGTAAATAAAATAAATATTTTATATAACTGATGAAGAGATATACTATTAAATAATTTTCAAAAAACCATGAGGAAAATAACCTTATGATTTTAAAAAATAACATTAAAAAAATAAAAAAAAATTAAATTTTAAGGAAATAATTATTCCTGAAATAAAAATTATTAAAAATGTATTCTCATAAATCCCAATGATATCTATAAAATATATAAACTAATAAAAATTGAAATAAGAATTATTAAAAATGTATTCTCATAAATCACAAGGATATCTATAATATATATTATAAATTTTGAAAACTAGCTAATGTGAAATTATATCGATATTTTGGATGTACTAAATATAATAAATATCCATCACTTAAAAAAAATTTCAGTAATTGTTACATATAAATAAAATCATTCCATGAAGTCATTTATCAATGTTATTTATACCATTAATATATTATTTCAAACCAATAATGAAAATGTACTGAATACAATTAATTATATGTTCTAAGAAATACTCTTTAATAGTTCGAACATTCCAAAATACCATATATATATATATATAATTTACTAATTGAAATACATATAATCATCTAAATATAATTACAATTAGGATATCAATCTCTTTAATTTTGTTAATACTTGAAAACAAATTTTGTTATCATAACATGCATATACTATGAATCACTGTTTATGTATTCTCCCCCATTTGGTTATTGGACATAATAGGTTTGGATTTAATACCTTTCACAACATCATCTTCATAATATAGTTTCAACTAAATAATAAATCCAAAATTTGTACAATAATATCATATATAATCATAGTATTTGAATATGAATTCTTAATCTTACGATTTCATCTCTAACAAAAAGTTTATTTAAAATTAGGATTAAATCATTTCAACTGTGAAATACTTGGTTTCCCTAATGACTCTCATTTTTCTACCTAGGTTATAATAATTTATTTCTATAAATATTATTAACCTAGTCCATTAATATATTTATATAAAAAATCCTACATAATGGTCTCTAACATGTACGAAATCAACCAAAGTATACCCCACCAGATTTTATTGTTATTTGTGTAGTATTTGGCCTAATCATCATTAATGATAGTGATGATTGAATCAATGCTCAACCAACCCTTTTTAGTTGATTAACCAACAATCCATCTGTGACGCATTGAAAACTACTCTCCACTATCAAAACATGGATTTATTTCTTTGAATACAACAAAATTAGGAAAATACCATTATTACATTATTTCATCAAATATCTAGACTCATATATTAGGTTATCACATAGGTACTCTATACTAGTATCTAAATGTAATTACACAAATCTATAAAAATTAATTATTCTTGGTCTGAAACCTTCTCAAGAAGCCCATGCTGAACATGACAGGAATAATAAATCTCATAAACTTTTTCTCAACCAATATAAATACTTTTATAGTGTCTTGGTAATATCATTGTAAATAATTTATTTTAAAACACTTTAAATCATTTATCAATAGTCAATATATTATATACCCTTTCAAAAAATCTTAATTAATACAATCATTATCATATTAGGGGTATGAGAAACACAAGATACGTGTCGGCTAAAATGTTTAGTAAGGGAAATGAAATGTCATGTATGATTTGAACATAAATATGAAAAATAATATGAACAAGATAAAAACATTATAATAGAAACAAAGAAATACCATTGATAATACTATTGGATATTTATAATGAAACATACTATCATAAGGACATCATTATGGAACCATAAAAAATTAATTGCCTTGATAAAATAACAATAATAAAAAATATTGAGAGCATGATATTGAAGTGTCAAATTATATAAAAATAAAAAATAGTCAAGAAAAACTGAATTAAAGGATAATGATCATGGAAAGTCAGAATAATAAAATAAATTCTATTTTATAACATTCCTCATTTGAATACTCCACAAAATATTCACATTGAAAATTGTAAGTAAATAATTAGACCTTCACCATCTCCCTTTGAAAACCTAGTGACATGCTACCCATTTCAAATATAATTTTTTGAGTAAAACTTTACTACATAAAACTCACCATTTGTAAACCAAGATATTTCAAAACATATCACCATAAAATAATTATAATATATTAATTCTACTAAATTCATATTTTGTGAACCTAGTGTCTTTCTAACATGAGAACATGTAAAATTATGAGTATGTCTCAACTCCTTCAAAATATACCATTGTGAACCTTTTTTATTTAAAAAATTTTCAATGAACATAATTATATAAAGAGACATAATAATTAACTAATGTATTAGAAATAAATATTGGTTATGACTATGTAAAAATTAATACATTTATTTGATGAATGGAATCTAATATAACATTATGAAAGAATCCATTGAATTGAAATGTGTTTCATGAAATTTACAAATAATCACATAAATAACCCATTGACATATTATAGATTTCATAAAATTTCTAAATAAGGTCATAAATTAAATTCAATGAAACGGAAAACATCATCACTAAAAACAATAACATAATTGAAGAATAATATAGGATTAATCCTTAATCCAATATCCGTTGGAGATAAATAATTTAAAAATAATGATAAAAATCATAAACAGAACATTTTGGAATCGTTTCTTAACATACATTCTAAAATTATTCAAATTGAGTATTATTTAGAATAACATCCTATGACATCATAGATAATGAAAATAAAAACATTCACGGAAAATTTAATGGTTTATAAACTCTTTTTCCCTATATATAAAGATGAATCATTACAAAGGTAACCCCATATAAAATAAATATTCAAAAAAATGTTTTATAACATAAATAATTGAGTTCGAGTAACATGGTCCATGAATGATGACATAAATTATGAAAAATGGAAATGATGTGACTTTGGAAAACATTATTTTATGTAGTTCAAAATTAAATTACCTTGTATACCCTAATCGCACTCCTTTGTTACACCCAGTCTAGACCGTGCCTTGGGTTTAGATGCAGAGAGACTTATAGTGCCCCTGGTATTGAGCACACCAGTCGGTGGTCAGACCAACTGGTTGTTTGTTTTTCGGGGATGTAGACTGATGATAGGGCCACATCAGTCGGTTAGGGATCTTCTTCTGCTACAGATTCATCCATACGATGTCATCCTAGGCATCGACTGGCTATTCTCTGTGTGTGCCGTCATCGACTGTTTCCGAAGAAGGGTGGTGTTCTCGGACATGGATGGCCGGCGTGTTACCTTCACCGGTGAGCGGAGCAGTCCAAAGGGAAACAGGCAAGAGGAACCCCTCCTCTCCTTATTGACCGAGCTGACAGTGGAATAAGTAAATGCTGAAATGGTGGAAGTGCCAGAGATCGTCCGTGAGTTTATGGACGTCTTCCCTGAGGAGGTGACGACTCTACCCCGTCAGCGTGATATCGAGTTTGGGATAGACCTGCAGCCTGGAGCTCGACCAGTCTCAATGGCTCCTTACCGGATGGCGCCTTCAGAGCTACGAGAGTTGTGGATCCAGATTGATGATCTGATAAAGAGGGGTTATGTTCGCCCGAGTGCGTCACCGTGGGGTGCTCCAATTTTGTTCTCAAAGAAGGCAGATGGTGGCCTTAGGTTTTGCATAGACTACTGGAGGCTGAATCAGGTGACGATCAAGAATCGCTAACCTCTTCCGAGGATAGACGATCTTTTCGACCAGCTAAAAGGGGCATCATGGTTCTCGAAGATTGACTTGCGGTCTGGGTACCACTAGTTGAGAGTGAAGAAGAGCGACATCCCGAAGACGGCCTTCAAGTGCAGGTATGGACACTTCGAGTTCGTAGTCATGCCCTTCGGTGTTACGAACGCCCCGGCTGTGTTCATGGGGCTTATGAACTCCATCTTCCTGGAATACCTGGATCAGTTCGTGGTCGTATTCATTGATGACATCCTAGTCTACTCAAGATCAGAGGAGGACCATGCGGAGAACCTGAGGACAGTTTTGTAGGTCCTCCGACAACACCAGCTCTATGGGAAGTTGTCTAAATGCAAGTTCTGGACACGAGAAGTGCACTTCCTCAGGCACGTGGTGTCCGAGCAGGGGTTAGAGGTGGACCCATCAAAAGTTAAGGCGGTTGTTTCTTGGGCAGCACCCAAGAATGTGGCATAGGTTCGTAGTTTACTTGGGCTGGCAGGTTACTATCGGAGGTCCGTACCCAACTTCCCTTGAGTTGCGGCCCCTTTGACAGCCCTGACCAAGAAAGACCACGTTTTCGTGTGGAGCGAGTAGTGCGAGTCAGCCTTCAGCTATCTAAAATAGAAGTTGGTTAGTGCCCCAGTGCTGAGATTACTAGAAGAAGGGGTGGCCTATGAGGTATTCTGTGATGCTTCGGGATAGGGCCTGGGATGCGTGTTGATGCAGTGACAAGGAGTGATCTCTTATGGGTCCAGGAAGCTACGCCCCCATGAGCGTAATTACGCCACCCATGACCTAAAGCTTGCAGCAGTCGTTTTTGCACTAAAGTTATGGCGGCACTACCTCATCGGGGAACGCTTTGTGGTCTTCACGGATCACAAACGTTTGAGGTATATCTTCTCCCAGCGGGACCTAAACTTGCGACAGCGGAGATGGGTGGAGTTCCTTTAGGATTACGACTTTGAGATCTCTTATGTTGAGGTCTAGGGAAATATGGTGGCCGATGCCTTGAGCAGGAGGACGCAAAAGGATGTGGTCCGAGATTCGGCAGACGCCTGGAAGAAAATGGAGGAGTTAGCTTCCTTACACCTAGATGCGAAGATGGATAGTGGTAGAGACTGCCTATATCAGATGATAGTGTAGTCATCTCTGTTTCGACATGCGGAGGAGTCTCAGTGGGGAGACCCGGAGTGCGAAGTGATGTGTGGCCGAGTTGACCAGAGAAATGCTCCAAAAGGATGGACAGAGGATGGTCAAAACCGAATGCTTTTCCAGAAAATGTTGTTTTTGCCAGGAGTGATGTGCGGAAAGGTTCTCAGTGAATTCCACAACTCACCCCTGGCGGTACACCCAGGAGTTTCCAAGATGTACCAGGGACTGAAGAGGCAGTTCTGGTGGCCCGGATTTAAGCGAGCGGTGGAAGATTTTGTGGCCAAGTGATTAGTGTGTCAGCAAGTGAAGGTTGAACACCAAGTTCTGGGTAGCCTACTACAGCCCCTATATGTCCCCGAGTAGAAGTGGGATGACATCTCGATGGATTTCATGACGGGACTACCCAAGGTCCAATGGGGATACGACTCCATCTGGGTGGTAGTGGACAAGTTGACGAAATCGTCTCACTTTCTGGCAATCAGGGAGTCGAGTACTATGGATTCTTTGGCATGAAAGTACATGGATGAGGTGGTGTGGTTGCATGGAGTTACAAGTTCTATAGTCTCAGATAGGGATGCACGGTATACCTCGCGAGTCTGGAGAGTATTGCAGCATGCGTTTGGCACCCGGTTATGCCTTAGCCCTGCTTTCCATCCCCAGACAGATGGACAAACATAGTGCACCATCCAGACCTTGGAGGATATGCTACGGGCATGTGTTTTGGACTCCGGAGGATCATGGGTGCGACACATTCCCCTTGTATAGTTCGCCTGCAATAATAGTTATAACTCTACCATCGGTATGGCCCCGTTTGAAGCCTTGTACAGGAGGCCATTTCGTTCACCTATGTGTTGGGCCGAAGTAGGAGAGGCAGGCATCCTTGGCCCGGAGGTGGTGCAGAACACAACAGAGAAGGTTCAGCTCATACGGGAAAGGATGAAGGCGGCCCAGGACCGACCGAAGTCGTATGCTGATACCAGGAGGAGGCCCTTGGAGTTTGAGGTTGGGGACCATGTGTTCTTGAAAGTCTCCCCTCGTCGTGGGGAGCAGAGGTTCAGCAAGGGGAGTAAGCTTTCCCCCAGGTTCATCGGACCCTTCGAAGTTTTGCGGTGGGTCGGCGAGGTGGCTTATCAGCTAGCATTGCCACCGCCACTCTGAGGATACATGGTGTCTTCCATGTGTCCCAGCTCCATCGGTATCTGCACGAAGATTAACACGTCCTTGATTGAGGTGAGCTGGACATCGTGGACGACGAGACCTTTGTGGAAAGACCAGTGATGATCGAGGATCGCAAGGAGAAGGTACTTCGTGGGAGAACCATCCCCTTGGTTCGTGTGTTGTGGAGACATGGTGGGATTGAGGAGGGTCCTTGAAAGAGGGAAGCACAGATGCGTACCTAGTACCCAGAGTTGTTTTGATTTTGTTCCTCGTTGTACCTGTTGTGGTAGAACGTTTTGTCTTTTGGCTATGAAATGTACTGGTTTTTCTTCCTCTGGATGCGTGTGAAAAGCCCTGGCTATGGGGAGGAGAGAACCCGAACCCTGATCAATACGCATTAATGTGGATGCAATTGAACCCATGTGGGAGAGTCAGTGCCGCCCAAAGCAGATAATATTTTGACATGGGGTAGGATACTCCCCAACCCACATTCCTGGGCATTTTGGCATGGTATGTTGCTTGGCTCTTGACAGAGAAGTGTTTTTGTTTAGCATGGGTTCACTTCTAAGTGGTATATTTTGAGGTGGTTGTTCGGACCCTCTCTTTCCTTCTTCGTTTGTTTTGATTCTCGAGGAATAGAATCGTTTAAGAGGTATCTAATGTAATGGCCCGGACCCTCCTAGCCCATTACTTTTCCAAAAGTGAGGTTCCACCAAAACAGTGGCACCGTGAAGGTCACACCGTGACGGTGGAACTGTGACGGTGGCACCGTGAGGGTGACACCGTGTCCCCTCGCCGAGACTTTCGTTCTTCTTCCAGTACCTGACTTTTCCGCTCCCATAACGTATGTTTTGACGTAAATTAATTCTTTTACTCCTTTTAATGCCATTTAATGCCAATAATTAATTCCTAAAAATCCCAAGAGACCTCCGTGTGTAACTGCCCAGCCGCGTGGTCAACCCATGACCCCCGCGCCTTACGCGGTTACACGTTCTCACCTCAACCGTCCGCGGCTCTTATAATCTAAGGGTTAGCCGTGTTTTCTCCTTTCCTCGATTGTGGGTTTTCATAAATAGATTCTGGTTCATCAGGCGCACCGCATCGTTATCCGTAAACTTCCATGTCCGGACTAAGCGTCGATCATCTATCAACATGTATTGAATTTCTCCTTCGCCTCTCTATTTTGAGTATCATGCGGGGTGGGCGTGTTTCTGTTATGTATAATTGGACAAACAAGACCTAAATGAAGATAATGAACTGGGTTCTATAAAGAAAGGGGGGTTGTGATCGTTGATGTCGTTTTACATTGTGATCTTCTTTCTGAGTTGTGTTGGCTTATGCCTTCTGAAAATCGAGGCCATTGGTGGTCGTTGTTTGTGCACTAATGAACCCCTGCTGATGTTTTAAATGGCCTGTTTGTGGTTGTGAACTCCTGTTGTTAAGAAGGATAGTGGTTAATCACGTACACCCGGCTGAATAAACTGAAAGCACTAGGATCAACCATTTTGTGATAACACCGGTTAAAACACACAAAAATTGAAATCATGGAGTGTGTTAAGTCGTTTAAATCTGAAAATACTGGCACAACCCTGACTTTTGTTGATGGTGGTAGTTGTTTGTTTTCTTTTCGGGCCGGTTGCTGGAAATGTGGGAGGGGATGGGATCCCATGTCCTATACTCTTGGTGGTTGTGTGAATTTGGGGATGGGATCCCCTGTTGGTATGGATTCGGTGGTTGTGAGTTTTAAGAATGGGTGGGTACTTGTTTATATCACGAATTGCAGTGGGATCCTCTGTTGTTGAGAACTGGGTGTGGGAGTTATGGTTGATGCTTGACTGTTTACTTTCCTGGACTTGTGCTATGCTTGCTCGTTTCCCAGTAGTTCTTAAACTTAATTAAACATTATCACTGAACTTGATACAAGAATGGGACAAATGGGTTTTGTTGGCGAGAGTCGTGACTTGTGACTTGGACGTAGTGGTGTTGTGTTCTGTAGGCTGGTTAGAAAAACCTAAGATTTGGGTGAGTCCTTGTTACCTATATCTATACTTGTAATTTTCTGTTTCTTATTCGTGCCCCACCCAAGTTGAGAACTTAGTGCTGAACACCCCCATTTCATGGGGGAGGGTGTTTTTCCCAACACTATTCTTAGTGGCTGGTTATTAGCTCCTTTTCTGCTCCCTTTCCCAGATAGCCCAAGTATCTTCGGGCAGGCTGTGATGGCCTGAGGTCCGTTATTAGCCCAAGAACCATCGGGCGGGGCAGTGCGGTGGTTGGCCAGGTGTGTGCGTCAGGTGGTTTCCCATGTGTCTTCAGGATGGGGCCCAAGTGTCTTCGGGCATGGTAGAGGATCCTTTAGCCCAGGTGTCTTCCGGCGTGGTGGTGGTTGTTCTTGCCTAGGTGTTTGCAGGCATGGTTACGTCTGACAGTTGTGGCCCAGGTGTGTGCGGGAGGGATTCAGTAGTGGGACTGCGTGCGGTTGTGGCCCAGGTGTGTGCGGGTGGGTGTGGCAGTGGGACTGCGGTGATAATGGCGGGATTGGTCCGATGCATAGGATGTCTCAATAACCAGTGGGAAAGTGGCGCGGGGTACCCAAACACGGATGTTCTATTATATTATATTACTTGACTTGAGTTATTTGGGGAGTGTGCCTTGGTGAGGCTTGGGTGGATAGTTTACCTTGTTAGGTGTTTGGTTTACTTCTTTTCTCATGAGACTTTAGCATGTTCCCCCACTTGTGCACGATAGTCTTTGGTTTTTTCTACTGAGTGTACTTGTATGCTCACCCTACGTATATACAACTGCTTTCAAGTTTCCAGGAGGACTTTGTGGATCGCGCAGGACCTTACTAGCTCGGATCCTTGGAGTAGTTGCAGTTGTCGTTTCTTTTTTCTTTCTTTGGTACATACTCTTGTAGTCACCTTTTTTCACTTCGTGGATTTTTCTTTTGAAACATGCATGTGGGAATGGTTTATTTTTTTTCTTTACTTTTCTTTCTAACTTGGTGTTGTTGTGTTTTCTACTTCTTATCTCTTGATCCTATAAAATAAAAAGGGTAATGCCTTCCATTTTTGTGACATTTCAATACCCTTGGTGCTAGTCGCCACCCCGGGACCTATTGAAGGCGGGTTTCGGGGGTCATTATCTCTCCTTCAACTTAAAGAAGGAAGGGCCTAGAAATCTACTGACCCTTCCCTCCTTTTGGTGAAGGCGGGTTGTGACAATAATTGTTTTAATAATTTTCATTCCTGGCAGTCGAATGAATATGTGATAACCCCAAATTTAAATAATAATATTTAGATATTCATTTAGGTTTGATGTGGAATGTCATTTATGTTATCAAAAATGTGGTGTTATTTTAAAATCATGAGGTTTTACACCTCATTTTAACAAACCTCAACATCATAATTAGAACGTAGGATAAATACAAGGGGTTTAATTTTCAATGCATCTTTCATCAAATCCCACATCGAAAGAATGAAAAATGAAACTTCAACATTAAAATAAATAAATTAAAGTATGAATGGAACCTAAGATAACACATTCTAGGGTTACATATAGGAAAACTAGGATAAGGAAGATCAAGCATTAAATTAAGATTCGATGAAGAGTAATAGAGAACACGGTCCTCAAAATGTTATCCATAAAAAACTATATATCTATTATAGGATAAAATTTCATTCACTACGTAGTCAAGAAAAGTAAATGGATAATTTTTTATGATCCTTTTTTACTTAGTTGAGGTATTCTAATAATACTCTGACTACTAACATATGGAATGATAGTTACTTTAAAATTTCAGTTTCATCTGTGAATAAATTTCCACAAAAAAACTCATTTTATTCCATAAATAATGAGTTTTTACGATGAATTTGTCATGTTTGATGCACTATAATCAACTTATAGAGAATAATTTAATCTAAAAAATAATAAATATATTTTCCTCCAACATTTATCAATTATGATTAACCAAAATATTTAGTAAACGTTATGATAATTAATCAAAATGAATATAATTATATGGTAAAAAATAGATCTATCTAAAAAATTATATAGTATTACCCATAGTTCAATAGTGAATATTTCATAAATAAATTTACATAAAATTAATCAAAATAATATAATAAAATATTGAAAACTATGATTTAGAATAATTTGATAACATAGTATTCCATGATAAATTTGGGCATTTATCTCTTGATAAAATCGGCCACACATAATATCTTATAGAAAAAATCTAATTTCCCAAATCAAATTTTATACAAGATATGTTAATTATTTATATAAATAACCTTAATAACCATTAAATCTTATTTTATTCTAAAATAAAATTTTACATTTAACTCTCTAATGAAATCCCACATTATTATATTGACCTTCATCATGTACAGTTTCTTAAATAGTGAAGATCATCACAAATAAAATTTATCTCATAATATCAATTTTTTTGAAACCTAGTGGATATTTATTTGAATAATGATATATTATGAAAATAAAATTATAATTCAACTATATATTAATCTGGAAATAAATAAAATTCATACTAACTTGGATATTATTTTCGGTAGTGGTAAGTGATATACTATTGTTACACTTCGATTGTGGGTTTGATTCATGTGGCCTTGATAGATGTGATAAGTTGTCACCCATACTATAATTTTTATTTTTTCTAAATCTATTTAATTCCCAAAATTTGAAATTTAAAAAAAAATAACTGTAATATTTAATATCCTTAATGTTTATCTCATACTTTTCTAATTTTCTTCCCAAAATGTAATTTCCCATAATTAATAATAAAATCATTGTCTCTGAAAATATTCTTAATCTCCTAAAATTTTCATAAAGTAAATATTAAAAAGTGTTTTCTAATACATTTATATTATGATATAAATTAAAATTACAAAATCATTATGATATCCATAACTCGTAAAAAACATAATAATCTCCAAAGTATTCTAAACCATCCTTCGATAGCAATTTTATTAAACTGAACTTAAATATAACTTATTCTACAGTTTTAGAATTATAATTAAAATTTTAAGATATTTTACATTTATAGATATATAGAATTTATAAGAATGTGTACAAATAAAACCATATTTCTCGTGAAAACCCAAAAAATCCATTAAGAACAATTTTTAACCCGAATATCGTATCATCATTTCAAATAAGAAAATGTCTTATCATTTTAGAATCAAATGTTTTCCATGAAAACTCATAATAAATAATCTAATATATATGTTGGTTACATGGGACTTTATTATACTAAAAATTAACAACTGTAAAATCTACATCAAAACTTTTCAGTCTTACAAATGGAATAACCATACAACTGACAACAATACATGTCACTCTTACAAATTGAATATCCATATGGATTACATACATACCAAATGAATTGGAGGTTGTAATGTGAACATGTATAATTTTTTTCTTATAACTACATATATAATTTTAATGTAGCTTTATGTAATCATAGCACATAATATATTTTAATTTTTAAAATCTCACCCATAAAATTTCATTTTTCACAAATCAGAAAACCTTTCCAGTTATTAAAATAACCAATCATTTTTTTCAAACCAATTTAATTCATAAAAAATCATATTTTGATTCAATGTTTCCTATAATACTTTTAATCATTTTAGTGAAATTATAAAATTATCAATTTAAAACAATAATGTTCACAGAAGTTCATTCCAAAAAAACATTTACAAAACAATTACATGATATAGAAATATTCAGAATAATAAATCATTAAAACAGTTAAAAAGATGATTTAGTTAATGAGTACATTACCTAAAAACATAAAAATATTCGATTTGAAAACATTTGAATGATATTGATAATAAAAATAAAATATCATTTATCATTTATTTATATCCATGTAAACAAATATGTAAAATAATATTAACAATATTGAAATTTATAAAGGATTAATTCATTAAACATTCAAACCATCTCTGGCCACATTGAATATTTATATCATAAACCAAATGAAATAGTATTATTTTTAAAAAAACAATAATATGATAATAAATATATTATTTATATGATAATTCAAAAGGTATTTATATTCACCTCATAAAATAATGTGGGTGTATAGCATCATTCTATGTATCAACGAATGTTGATCGTGGATAACTCCCTCACATTGTGTATGAATTTTCACATAAAATCATTATATTATGGAATAATATTCATAGATTAATTATTTAAAGTCTTTAGAACCCTATTAATGTATATATTTCCTTTTAAATCACTTATTATCTTTTATAACAGTTACTTAATTATTTATGTTTATATCGAATGTTTGTATGATATTCAATACATAAGATAAAAACGACATTAGTATGATTTATATAGTAAAAATTTGTCATCATTACTTCATCTATAAAATAATATTAATGAAATAATAATATAATTTATACATAAATTTTAAATTAAATCAAAAAAATAAATTTGGATATGAAAAATGAAATCTCTTACAATTATTGAGAAAGTATGTCATACAGACACATGAGTAAGATTTACATTTTTCACTGATCATTATGGACAGAAATTAATAAATATTTTATCATTAAATAATTATAATAAAATCATTAAAATCACATTAATAGTTTTAATTTACAAATATATATTATTCATGAGATGTGGTGATTATGAATAAATCATATCACGTTGTGGAGGTGATAGTTTAAACGTACACACAAATAATGATATCATTTTTATGTTCTCAAATTTCAGAAATTAATATATATATTATAATCATATGATGATAAATATGTCATTAATATAATATTTAAACATTAATTATATCATATTATCCATTTTTTGGAGATGATAATGGATTAAAATTTCTATCTATTTGTGGAGGTGATAGTTCACACGTACGCGGAAACGATTAATTCATATGAAATTTGATGGTATCAAAAATGAATTGAGGTGTTATAATTAACCAAATAATATATAAATATATGAGGGATACTGTATTTATTATATAATCATGGTTGGAGGATATTTTATATATGTGGAAGTAGAAATAAAACAAAAACACTTAATTAAAAATGACACATCTTCTTCGAATGATCAACAATGAATGACACCTTGAAAAATCTAAAGAGAGTGTCATACCTCACCCAAGGCCTGAGAAATGTGGGAAGGGATTCTCAAAAGGTATTTGAGTATTTATTTTTTGATCCAAACTGGTTTTTATGAGTGTTGAAAGGAGAAGAATGTGATCCTTTTTATAGGGGATAGAATGTGCATTCATGGAAATCATTGGTGTATTAAAATATAATAAATTTATTCTAGATCCAAATACTTAAAAAGTAACTATAAATGAAAATTAGATGAAAATTTAAACCATATCCTACCCCTTTTGATTATTTAACTGGGTTGGGATTTTCAAATAATTTAATCATAATTTATTTCAATAATATTTCTTTATTGTCATATTTAGTACTATTCATTTAATTTGATATCAAATAAATAAAAAAAGAAAAAAATTGATTCTAATGATTTAAAAAATCTATAATATATCTTTGAGATTCATGAAATTAGTTAGAAAATATTATTCATAATAAATATATCAAAATATTCTATTTAATGACTCTAATTATTTTCTTTTAATTAAATGAATACTTTTTAGCGTTCGCGAATAATTTAAGGTAATTATATATATTTTAAATATTAAAAATAAAATTAGAAAACAATACTAATTTCATTATGATCAATAAATACATTTATATTAGTTCATATATTCATTTTTTCTTTATGCGGACATGTAAAAGATATTAAATAGAAAGATTGTGATATTTTATATCAATCATTGATTAAAATAATAGAAATTATATTTTAATCAAATAGTTTCCATTAAACATCTCAAAATTGATCATCTTGTGATAAGGGTCGATTCTTCTTCTTCCAATAATTATTTATAGGTTTTTAATATTTTTATCCCTTATTTATCTATTTAAACTCCTAATGTGTTATTATCTTATTACACATTGAAGGTTAGTATAAATAGTATAACCAAGAAAATGACCAATAAAGAGTAATTTATATAATTTTAGTACATTTAACAAATTTTGGCCTAAAAGATAGTTATTTTTAATTTAATATCATTTAATAAAACTTTATATATTTTCAAATATAAATTATGTTACTTTTGACACATCACATTACATGAACTTTTAAAAATATCACTACAACATGATATATTCTAAAAACCTCCATTAATTGATTCGTAAAATTTTAATTTAATGCATAAAATTCATTGATGAAATAAATTATATAAATTTATATTTATTGTGATATTTTAATATGATTTACTTAATTCTTCCATTAATATAGAAATTAATGCATCATAATTGTGCAGCAATTTAATTTAGTAATTTATTATTAAAAATTATAAATAAATTACCATGATTTAGGTAATAATTTTTTAATTCTATACACTATTTATAGGTATATATATCAATTATATAACCCCATATTAAATATATTTTACTTGCTAAAAATAATATTGTGACAAAATATTATTTTCTTTGAATAAAATAATATAAATTTCCTAAAGTCATCCAAGTGGCTTCTAATGGATATATTGTTGGCCAAATGATTAAATAAAATAAACTCATCAAATGAAATTAAAAAAAATTACCAATATTTTATAATATTATTTTTACTATTATTTACTATATTTTTCCTTAATTATGGTAATAAAAAAACTACAAATGTTACTATTCAAATTATTTCAAAAATTATGTTCATCCTATTAGATCATAAATATCATACTGGTTAGAAATATTTATTCCGGTTTTTGAAAATTCAATAAATAAATTTGTATAAAATTAATATAAGATTATTATCGTAAGGGATCAATAAAACATTGTTTTAAAGTAAAAATGTTCAAAAGTTCACTATATTTTTATTTACAATTTGATTGTGAAATTTATTACAATTACCATAATAATATAAAATGAGATAGAAATATTTAATTATAATTTAAAACTAACTAAAAATATAATTTTTCTATATAAATTAGTATTTTGAAAAATTATTTTTGAACTCATAATTTGTATTATTAAATATTCATCAAAATACGAATGTTGTGAAAAAAAATATAAATAATTCAACCAATGTAAATTTTGATAATCTGATTGAAAATAAGATGTTTATTTTTTCTAATATAATTTACAAATGTAAAAATTAAATTTTTGGAAAATACTAAATTTTTTATTATATAATATCTAGAAAAAACATAATATGAATTATAAATATTAAATTATATGTATTATATATATATATATATATTTCATTAATATAGTACAACAATATTAATTTGTGAATTTTTTGTTATAAAATAGATTTTTCCAAATTTAAATAGTTCTTCTAAAAGGAATTTCCTTTTAAAAAATGTTTCTATAGTCATTTATAATTAATTGGTTACCATTTAATTAATTATATATATTTTAAAACCATATATTCATAATTAATTTAATTATGTGCATTCCCTCCTCTATAATTAATATATGATAACTATCATATTAAATAATCATATTTAGTTGTTCGTTTAAGCATTATGTGGTGTATCATGTACACAATCGAGCATCTTGTTTTATTTTAAAAACTATAGGTTGTTACATGAAGTAAAAACATGATCGTTTTGTGATTTATCATATGGATATACTTATGGAGAAGGCGTGGTAGTTTATGGACTTTGGTGATATCTTTTTTTGGAAGGATTATTATGCTGGAAAGATGTTGTTCTTAAAGGGGATCCCAACAGTATAATCATCAATCACAGAATCCAAAAAATAATTATATTATTAATTTTTTTCATAATGATGAAGAGAACGTGTTTAGGGGGACATTTCATTTACAAATGAAATTTATATTTGTTTATTTTTGGGGTTAGAGGATCAGAGATTTAAACCGCCCAGATTATTGTACAAGGGAACTTGAGACATTGTGTGTGATGATAAAGTGATAATTATTTTTTGTATAGAGAAAATTGAAAAATATATATCCCTAGTTTGGAGTTTGGGAAATATGGATATACAAATAAATAAACATTCATAAGGGAAGGGTATATATTTAGTCTCTTGTTACATCATGCATGAGGTCCCATGTTTCGAATTACTGTAAAAACATAACATTAATGGAAAATGGGTAACAAATTTGTGATTTTACCAACCGACGCATAGGGTATTTGGTGAGTGGAGATTTCTTGTTGGATTTCATTGAATGTTGGATTTATTGTTAAGGTAATAATGGTAATTAAATTTATTTTCTTTGTATTTGTTTTCTCTACAGTGTGTTTAGTGCTATTGAATCCATGAAAAAAGATAGAGAATGTGGGAATTATTATCACCTCCATATTCTAATTTGGTTAGGACTCCTTTATATAACCTTGAATCTCTTATTTATGTTTGGGTATATTCCATGTAACACAATGGTATTTTTCAATATATGATGTGTCCTGATGAGACAACATTTAATAGAAACATATTGAATTGGGTTCGATGGAACCCACACATTAGACACCTGAAGATAAATATTGATTGCTCAAGAATCTTGGGAGAGAGGTGAAGAGGTGTTTTGGTGTAGGATTAATGTGGTTCAATTATTTATTTTATTAATATATATTATGGGCAGACCAAATCTATTAGGTTGAACACTTATGCTGTCTTTAGTGGACTTATATTTTGAAATTTACACATTATTAATCTTTCTATGGTGGAATATAACTCCCTAATTGTGACTGATAATCTTCGTGAAAAACATGAAAGACCTAAGATATAACATACATTACCAGTAATTGTTGTATACTCTTTGACAATATTGTTTTGGTGAGCCATACATGGATTGAAGTGAACATTTCTGTTGTCAAATTAGCCTATAATGGGAGAGCTTTTAATATAACCATTCTATATAAATGTATCATGTATTTACCATAAATTATTAATTTCATTATAAGTGGTGATACACTTGTAATTAATAATTTTATTTAATGATAACTCTTATTTTCAACCATTTGTAATGGAAAAAATTTTATTTTTCAGTGAGTGAATATGTATATATCTCACATAAGTAATGGTTTTCATAGTAATTATATTGCCTCAGCTGTTATATTTAGACATATTTCATAGAACCTCATATATAATTAATATGGATTTATTATATTGGTTACCTAGAACAATAATAATATCTATCAAGCCATTTATAATTTAGTTATGACATATGATTACACATTTATTAATAATTTTTTTATTGAAATCAATGTTTCGGGTGAGAAATGCATTATTTTTAAATGTTATTTTATATTAGAAGTCCCAATAATTTTAGACAAGTCATGGTTCTATCATCTGCATGATATTATTCAAGATATAGATATCTTTAATTTTCATTAAATATATTTTTCAATCATTTGTAAATGGTATATCTATAAATAATAATTAAACCATTCATGGATATGGTTGGTTGTGCATACACCAAAACATTGATTCCTATGTCGGACAGATGGAATGAAAGAAAGTTAAAATTAAATTAAAATTAATTTATTCATTATTATATAAAATATATCATATATATTCATTAAATATTTCTTTATCGTTATCCTTGTAATGTCTAAAGTTAAAACAAATCAATTCTCTCAATGAACGTGGAATTCCACACAAATGCATGAGCGAAACTATCATATCCTGATAAATTACAGGACTATATGTAAGATAATATATTATAATTAAATATGTTTATTTTTTTGATAAATATCATATATATAATTTAAGTCATTTATAATAAACATCCATCAAATATGGGGTTGTAAAATGAATTGGATCGCTACGTGGCGACTATAAGTCATACATAACCACATGTGAATCATTTAGTTTCCAACTGAATAGAAAGATGATGGATAATTATTTTAACATAATAATAAAAACTTTTCAGTATTTTGAGAATAAATATGTTGTTATATTATTATTAATAACTTGTCATTATAGGAGGATAAAGAAGAAGTATAATGAAAGTGATCGGGTATAATGATTACCACTTTTTTGAAATAACTCTTATAGATTACCTCATAATGAACTAAGGTTATTTTTCGGGGGAGACCCTCATATGCTAATGATGGATATAGAAGTATAAAATTGAAATTTATTGGATTTGGTCCGAAGAGAATAATCATGGTTATGCAAAGAAGGCAATTGTGGGGTGTTCTTTTATAAGGGATGGATATGAAAAACGTGTAATTTAATTAAAGAGTAAAATATAATATAGTAATTATTGATTAAATTGATTAAAATATAAATTAATTTGGATATAAATAACTTAGGATAAAAATAATATATCTTGATGAATTTTTGATAGATTTTGGTTTCGTTTTATGTAAAATTATTTTTAATACCCCTTTGGTCAACCATTTTTTAAAGCAACCATTTGAATAACTATTTCAATGTTAAGAGCATAAATATGTTACCATAATAGGTCCATGGTTAATATTTTCAACCATATTATACTAAAACATGTTATGATAAGCATTTAATGAATTTTATATAACTTAATAAATTACTATTTAATGACAATTTTGGAACTATTTCATTTAAATTTACTTTAATTGAATCAAGATAAATATGAAATAATAATAAAATATTTTCAAAAACCACTAACATTTCATAAATATCTAAAAATGTCACTAAAATCAATGATTCATAAAAATGTATTTTTATTTTTAAAAAACTCAATTTTTTTAATTAATTGGATAAATAATTTGTTGATATATCTTAAAATTTTTGAAAAATTATTCAATCACAAAAAATTAGAAATAAATTATTTTGATAATATAAATTAATTAATAATTCATATATAATTTAAAACTATATATATACAAATTTAAATTTTCTGAATAAATATTATAGATATTAAATTCAATAAAATTCCATGTTTGCATAGCCAATGTAATATAGAGGTAAGTATCACAGAGAAATGGAACTAAAATGTAATATATTATTAATTATGATCAATAGGGTAGAATTTAGACCCTAAAATAAAATTAGGTAATGTGTTGATTAAATTAAGAGAACATATCAAATTATTTTTAACAACAATTAATAAATTTTATATTTTCATTGTTAATTAAAATTTACTATGGTTATTATAAGAATTGAGAAAAAAATTGAAAATATTTACTAAATATGGGCCTCATGATTTCATAAATGGAATTGATTTTTAATGGTTAAATTTCATGAAATGGATGAATTTAATTTTTCATATGAACACAAAATGAAATAATTTTTTTAGGAAAATACCTTTATAAGTGTAAAAATACTTTTATTGAAAATTATTACATAAATCGATTATAAGGAATTTTTTAGATTATATATAATATAATGGAATTAAATTTACCTTAAACCATTTTTATACAAAATAGTTCATTCGAAATTCATGAAATAATTATATAGTTTTGAATAAAAATAACTATTTTTTATATTTCTCAAAAAACCATTATTTTAAAAATATTTAAAAAATGACTCAAGGATAATTCCAACATGTTGATATTAAAGTGGAAATTAATTCAATAAATTATATTTTACAAAAATATCAACATTTAAATATAATAATTCCTCACAAAAAAAATATTGAATTATTTAGGGAGGAAATCAAGTTATTATGAATAATTTAACATTAGGAAAAATATAATACATACTTCTTAAACATTAATGAGATTTTTTTATTGTGTAAGGTTATTTTAAAAATATGTTTTATAATTTTGTTATTATTATTCATACACTCAAATTCAATTAATAGGTAAAGACATCCCAATTTAGATAATAATATTCACTGGTTCTTTTAATCTCAATATTGTGTGTCATATATGCTATAAAATATAATGTTCGTTTTCTATAATTGTAGGTTGTTATAAAATGTTATAAATATTGGTTTTATACCATCCATGTTTTTATTATAGAATAATTAATAATTTATTCTTATATTTTGTATAATTTATACATTAGGTGAATGATATGACACATGTTATAGATCATATTAGGTATTTTAATGTCCATAAAATATCATGCAGTTACTATTCCTGTTATATTGATAATAAGTAGTATAACTATAGGATTAATATATATATATATATGTGTGTGTGTGTGTAAAAAATACATAAAAATAAATTTTTTGGGATATAAAGACACAAAATCATTACATGAAATATGGTGTATCATTGGACACATAAACACATACAAAAATGTAATATAAAGAGATGCCTTATGATCCACAAAATAAAACATAGATTCATACAAGAATGTCATATAATGATCTGTGTCAGAAGTCTCAAAAATAGAGGGACTAGAATCTCTAATCAATAGAGGTCCCATGGTCTAGACACACAAAACAAATCCTGTCATATCAATAGTCATTTCATGATACACACACATACATATAATTGAATAAAATTTTATAAAATTTTGGTAAATTGTCATAAAAAATCATCAATTTGGAATATTGATACGGAATGTCAAATTTTAACAAGAAAGTCATGATCACTCACCAATGATAACTAGAACCATCCCTAATTTCAACTTGAGTTCTAACATCATGCCCAAACCATTGTATTGGAAAGGTGGTAGTAAAATAATAGGACATATGTGACATCCCCTAGACATCAATGTATTGAAATAAATTCAACGGGATTTATAAAAAGTTCAGTGATGATTTTATCTTTTAATGTAACACATCCAATCCCTAAATACCATAATGAAACATCCGCTATATGATTCCTAAGAAAATTGTAATACAACTCCACGTAATTCTAGAAGACATCAATAATAAACAACAAAGATAAACTATATCGGAGTCCAAAGTTGAAACAAAAACAAATAAAATCCCATATGGAAAATACATGAACTCAATGGATCCAAACATGTTCAAATATCCCACTCTACAATCCATTATTAATATATCATAATGCATCACTAATAAAATGAGATACATTTCCTTTACTTGTTTCCTAATATAAGTTATCTTCAAATGTACTAAATTTTCCCTGTAGGGGGTGTGTATAAATCATATTAAGATTTTCCCAAAACTTTTCCATAGACATTCTACATTGATGGAAAATTAAAAAAAATTATATTACAAATTATTAATATTTGGGTCAAATCCAAAACCATTTCTATTTAAAATAGTTTTCAAACCAAAATAGTTTCCAATCCAAAAACATTTTCATTTCCTTTTAGAATAATTGATTCCCATCCACACATCCACACATGCATGCCTAAGTGACTATTATATTATAATGATAAGTCTCTCACAGATTTAACATGTCATCACAAGGTTACTATATACCAAGTTCCATAATGGCACATGCCACTTTCAAATGGCAACATTAATACAAATGAACACAAGCCCACTTTTATGCCAAAACCATTCCAGATGAACGATTCCATGACATTTCAATGAAAAATATCTTCTATTAAAAATAATTGTAATACTATTTCGATGAATCAATAAAAATATATCTTTAAAATCATCATTTTAAATCATTGATCAATGAATTTTCAGAAAAACTAATTTACATAATTTTAAATGTTATTACTATTTTTTTTAAAAGCCTTCCCTATAAATTTAATAATATATTTAATGAAATTCCTACTATTTTGAATGATATCCTTCATGTTCTAATAAGATAATTATAGATTTCATTAATCTACCATGTAAAATAATTGGAAAATAATGAAAATAAAAAATTATTCTACAAAGCAAGATTGAAGAAACAAATACATAACATAGATCATTTTCCCTATCAACGAAAACATAAAATTTCAACATTAGTTTCATCATCTAAAATATATCTATCCCCAATAGAGGATATCTATTAATAAATGATACGGAATAATAATAAACTATGTACAAACCACTATGAATGGATACATACGAGGAATACATTCCTCTATTGAAAAAAACAAACAACGGAATGCTCATGGATGAATGAGAAGGTTCTCTAACGCCTTTAAGAGGAGTGGAAAATGTGTTAGGGTTTATTTAAGAAAAATGTGCCATTAAGTGGTTAATATGAATTAGGTCCATATATTTTGTATCTTGTTTTTAACGGTGCTTGGTTAGGATGAAATGTTATGAAAACTATGAACCATCCATTACCATTAAACACCCCTAACATGATTGGATCCCACAGTTAAAGAAACAATGTTCCAACCATGCTAAAACCCATTGTTCCAGAATTCATTAATACGCTTATGTGGCCACAAGGTTTTCTAAAATGTTCACCTATATATTTTCTATCCCAGATCCCACTATCTCCCCTTTCATGGTTTTCTATTGGTGCTCCACGGTTTCTAGTAACGGTTATCAAATTCAAAAACTCCATAAAATCCATTATATCTTTTTAAAACTATAAACCATCCAAAAAATAACCCACTTAATTTATATACATAAACAGTAAAGGGTTAATTATCTGAAATAAGGTGTTTAAATTCTCCCTACAATCGGTCTTCCCATTCCCAAAAATAAGAAAACAAACATTATAATAAAAGAGTTTGTGTCGGTGCTCAATCATTTTATGTTCACATCCCACGTCTCTTCCAAAATGCGACTATGTTTCCATAAAACCACCAATAGTGTTATGATTCCACAATGAAATACTTTATATTTTCTATCCATAATATTCCTTAGAAAATTGAATAGCATAGAATATGACTATAGGTCAATGTGATCACAACTAATCACAAGTTCTATATTTGGTTGATACTTATTTAACTGAGATAATTAAAAAAACTATGAACTGAAATGAACTATAGTGGAAAATACAATTGATATTCCACCTCACAAAACTATTAATGAATCTATAAATGGCATATGAATCGAATAAATAACATTCATTTCTTCCCAAAATGGAAATTCTCAATACTCGTAGAGTTTCTGAAGAACACATGCTTATACCCCTAGAAATAAAATGGTCATCAATGACGATCTAGATAAAATTTATGATGATTCTAAAATGTATCCATCATCATTGTATTCAAATAAAGTTTCTCTCTTTTCTCTTACATAATTCATCATCCAACCATTGTAGTTCGACTTGTTTCTTCCCAAAAAAGTGTATAATTATAACGATTCCATACAATGATTCAAAGTGATCAATATATATCGAGGCAGGATAAATATTGTCATAAAAGAACTCCACTAATAATTAGTCCTCCTCCATGGCACAAAAAAATCCATTAAAAAATATAGAATAATCTTTTCCAACATTTTTTTTGTCCATTCATATTTTCAATACATATGGGATGAAACACCATCTTAATTATCAATAGATTGACCAGGGAATAATTTATAGATTTCTACAAATGATATGTAAACCTTCAAGTTTGATCTTCTACTATCAAAACCAATATTCCATGCCTCCATAACACTTCTCTAATATATATTATTGATAATTAAACCACCATTTTAGATTCACAAATAGGGATGAAATAGGATTACATTGTGTGCTAATCCCCTATCAGTTGTATTGAATCATGTTTCCAAACCATCCTTGACATACCAGTCCAAAAATATTTATCTATCTTCTCCCATTTCCCCAAAAGAATAAGTAAATAATAAAAAATAATCATCTGATACATATTATTTATATTAAAATAATCATAGGTGAGTTATCTCATTAAAAACTCATCCACTTTTCATTTTATATCAACAGAAAAAAAATTTGATTTCAATTGATTAAACATCTTTTGTATACCAAGACAAAAAAACCCATCTCAAATGTTGGTAAACAAGAATAATTTGTTCCAAAAAATATGTAGGTATTCTCATCCAATCATGAAATGACAAAAATCTAAACTAATCCTAGTTCTATCCTACAATAGTCTACTCACCATTGATTTTTTGACCTCATCCCAAAACATTCAGAATCAGATTTCTTATTATCGCAAAACATCCAGAGTTAGATTTATGGTCCCCTTTAGCTATATTAACTAAATGAGGAACAATGAAAACCTAATAAAATAAAATACCATCTCATTCATCATAATCCATGTGTGTGTTGATTATCATTGCCATTTTATGTTGTTGATTTGAAGCCTCTTTTTATAGTTGACTGTACGAAATTATACTTAATGAATCTTCCACTGAATTGAATTTACAAGGTTTATAAAGCTGGTTAATGTTTATCCTTTGGATATAATCCATCCATATTATTTTTATTGGTTTAAAGTATATTTTTTATAATTTTTTTAAGACTTAAATGTTCCATACACGCCATAAAATTAGCACCAAATGGGTAATAAAAACAAGTATTCAATGAATTGACTACTATAGCTAAAACTAATTCCTATGTTGGGTAGTGATTATTAGGAAATCATAACTACCATGATCTATAAAATATAACATGATATCCTTCTATGAGAACACATACAAAAAGAAATCATGAAGCAAAAAAATACACAACATAATTGTGTCCTGATTCCATCAATATCACGATCAGTTGATGATTTAATTAAATCATTAATTTCTTGAAAACACTTATAACATAACAGATTCTATTACAATGGATAACCATTCCTAATAAAATATTACATTAGTGATCCTAGTATTGAAATTTTTTAAGAAAAAAATCAGTAATAACCGTCAAATCCTAGGATGTTTCTAATCTCAAAGACATTCTTTGGTAGTTTCAAAGAGATCACATACTCAATATTTCATGAATCCACTAAACAACCATTTTAATATATTTCATGGACATGGAAACATTTCTCTTATATAAAAATTCACACACTGGAAAAATTATATACAAATGATAATCCCACAAGATAACGAACATCATGGACAAATTTTTCTTGTGTATGTCTTTTTTCCATGAATACTCTATTATGTCTTTAAAAAATTACACAACAAAGGAATCCAAGTACCTTTGAATTATCTAGTTCATCAATTAAATAAAGACTATTTGTTCATTTATATGACCCAGAGACAGAATCGCATACTCTTAATTCCCATTTATACTTCTAGAAGCTGACATTAGAATATTCTCATTCTAAACGTGCAATTAGGGATACCTTAAACACATGTCAATTTTATAGAACCATTATGATCCCACAAAATGATCGAACATATAATCAATATGTATAAGTGGGTACTGAATCATTTTCCTAATTGTATTATATTATGATAATCCACCCTCAACCAATGTGTTTTCTATGCCTTTTCCACAAACATGATAGATTCTACTATGAAGATTTACTAGGCTGAATGAACCCTTTTTTTTACAACTCATTCAACTGGGATTTCAATTCCCTTTATTCAATTAGATATATCTGATATGATGGAAGTGAGATGGGTTTGGTCCCTGAAAATTGATCAGTCAGATACTCCTCTTCTATTATGGATGGAAACCATGAGAAATTGTTAAGAAAACATCCAGAACCTGATCAATAAAAACTAAAAAAACACTATCCCTAATCTCATCCACTAATAAAATGTATAACACATCCAAATGTAATGAGATCATTCCAAATACTAGTACTAAAAATCCCACTGCACCTACCTTTACATTCATCCATCTTCTAATGAGATTCTGAACATCATCATCAACTGAAAAAACTAATCATTT
The DNA here is from genome assembly GCA_963277665.1 of Viscum album. Classification (NCBI taxonomy): domain Eukaryota; kingdom Viridiplantae; phylum Streptophyta; class Magnoliopsida; order Santalales; family Viscaceae; genus Viscum; species Viscum album. Next base: position 2,052,191,928 of record OY728137.1, read on the forward strand.
TTTTATAAAATTGTAATTGAACATTGAACAATTTCTAAAAAATATATACCTAGGATTATGTCATAGACATACATCTCAATCATAGATAAATATCTACATATTTAAATTCCATCAATAGTTATTCAATACACTTTTAGCATTAAGGATCTAAATTATCATTGATTGAAATATCATTGTTGATTCAAATTAGAATGCATCATATGATTACAAAAACAAAAAGAATAAATAGCATAGGATGTAATAAATAAATGGGATGCACCCATATCAAAAAAATAGGCATAAATGTAAAATTTGATTGAATTGAACCTCGCAAAATTGACTTCCTATAATGATCATACAAAACAACTTTCCTATCCTCTTACAATTAATTACTCACTACACATTGGTATTTATTATAGAGTTATGATTTCAAATATTTAAGATTAATGGTATTCCACGAATTACTGTGGCTAAAAAAGGTTAGATAATGATATATACTCTTCTTGCCTTATCCCATCGATGGATATGGTTTCTTCAAAACATGATATGTGTCCCAGACACCCAACATTAGGGAAATATGAAAATAACACTGATAATGTCCAATATACATGAAATTGTGGAAATGTATAACTTGTTTTATACAACCTCACTTGATGGGATCAAAAGAACAATATCGAAGAAAAACAAAAATATTCTTAGGATTTGAAGGAAGATTCACAGGTACAACTATCAAATACTGAGTCAATCTTTAACCTTGTTAATAGTTTCCCCCATTGGCATATTCATAAAATTATATTTCCCACTATTTCATATAGTTATCAATATGGTTCCTCAACCCATAGTTCTGTAAATGTATCATTATTCCAACATTTCACTATTAAAAATTACTATAAAATCCATTATAAAAATCCTGGAAATATATATTCAAATCTCTATTCTCAACCTCATTTAAAAAATGTGATCCTTCATGAATGTCCCTATAGATAAATCTATTGAAAAGTGATTAAAACTCATGAATAGATCATCACACTATGTCAATATGAGGATCTCTTTCTTCAAACTAAAAATACATGTAGTTCTAGAAATCCTAACCATAAGGATAGAATGGTTTGTCGAAAATATCATCAAAATCCTCCAATAAAATTCCTTGGTAAAAATTTATCTTAAAATAAAAAATCTCACCAATGGAAATCTTAATCCTCTATCATGTACAATGCCAACATGTCTTTTAGCTCAGATGGTGTGCCCATGTATCAGAGATTCGATTCATGTTATTCAAACACAAGTATTATTTCTCTATTTCTATATCACCCTAAAAGATGGGTGGATTCTACTTTTGGAACAGAATGGAATGATACACATTCATTATTTCATAACTCATGTTACCTTTATCCATGGATAGAAAATCCAGGAAAATATCATGAACCAACTATTGGATCTCTTGTGGCTCAGTTGTAACCACATTCTAATAATCCACATTCAGTTGGTTTCTTCTACACCTATGTGGTATCATTTTCTATAACCTAAAACACCATATTCCAACTCTCTAGAAAATAATGGCTTATAAATTTCAGATTTACCATAACTTTTATATCACTATAAGACAGCCCAATTCATTATTTTCCTCCTTTAAAGAATTTTTTAAAAAACCCATAATCCACTTCGAAAATCAACCCATTTTTCAAATTCCAATAACATTTCTTTTAAAAATCACATTTTATAGTATTTTTGTACACATTTAAAAAATCAGTAGAAATTATAATATCATAAATAATTACTCAAAATGAAATATTCACTACTATTTGGAATTCATTCTAATAAATGAATGTATCTCTCTTATCATATGCTAAACTAATGATGATAAGGTTATAATTCATATAAGTGTCTCAAAAAAATGTACCCAAATACCTTGTAACTTAATTCTCAACATAAATAGGATAGGTGCACATTTTATGATATCTATTTTATATTAAAATGATCCAAAACCTTGATACCATCACAAATTATGAACCAATCAATAATGGTAATCCATATCCATGAAAAAAAATACCAATACAATTTTTCCATAGAATGAATCATGGATCAAAAAATATAGAATCTATTTTTAACACCTCGTGCCTCCACATTGTATTGGAAAGAGGGTAAGACATTTTTAGGAATTAGGTTTCATCCAAAAAAACATTAATAGATGGAAATAATTGTAAAGTGATTCGTAACTAGTTCATTAATGATTTCTATTTGAAAATAAAAATCAAACCAAGGACTCAATAACCAAACAAATACTATAAGATGGATGGAAACAATTTAATAATACTCCATGTAATGCCAGATAACAAAAATACCATACAAAAACTATAAATTGTATCAGAGTACAATGTGGAAACTAAAATCAACAAAACTAAATGATTACCATGAAATGAACTCCAAATCTCCCATCATACATTAAAATCCTACTATATAATCCACAATCAATGTATCATAATGATTCGCAATTAAATGAAATGGTTTTCCTATACATGTGTCATAATATACAATATCTATAAATGTACCAAAGTTATAAAGAATTGGTTGCGTACAAAATTCATTAGGTTTACCCAAAATTTATTATATAATCACAAAACTTGGATAGAACATGTTATCAAATTTATATAATTCAATTTATAAAACATAATTATAAATATTTAATGTCAAATCCAAAACCAATTAAAATAAAAACTATTTTCAAAACAATATAATTTCCAAACCAAAATCATTTCCATTTCTATTTGGTATAACCAATTACATTCCTCAAATATACACATCCATAGAATAATTATGACGTTCATGTTCCTTACTCATCAATACTCTCTTGTCGATTTAACATGATTTCAAAAGGTAACTGTATACAAATTCCCAAAGGCCCAAATCCCTTAAAAACGGTAATAGTAATGAAAATGAACACATTCCAACCATTTTTCCAAAACCATTATAAACTAAAAATTCCAATACATTTAAATAAACATATATTTTATTGAAAACCAATATATCAACCCATTTAAATGAATCAGAAAGAGATAAATTTTAATATCATAATTTTAGAACATGGAACAATTAACTTTTCAAAACAACCAATTTTCATAATTTCATTAACCATCAACATATGAAGTATCAACCAAGACATTAATATAGATTTTACAATACATTTCAAGAAATTGAAATAATTTGAAAGTATGATGTCATTTTAAAACATGTTGAGTCAAGTGTGACGCCACCTACCATGAATAAAATTTCTAAAATGAAGAATGAAATTTAGTTTTCAAATAATCAGATTGAAACCCTAAAAACTCACCTTGGCTCATGTTCCTATCAACCAAAAAAATGAAATATTACATTATTGACATCAAACTATGAAGATCTATAACCAAAAGGTGTTATAAATGAATCTAAGAGATGGAAGAAGAATAAAGTAATGAGAAACCTCCATGAATGAAGACAAACTAAGGAATCTAGCCCTTCCATGCATAAATACCCACAAACAGATTGCTCCCTGATCACAGGGATGCGTCGAAAAAGCATTTCTGAAGAGATAAAACATTTTTGGGTTATTTTAGGTGATAAAAAATCCTTTTAGGAGAAAATTAAATTTAGAAAAAACAAATTACATATTTCTTAAAATGTTTTATGGTATGGGAGCACATTTAGGAAAATTATGTGCCATCAAATACTTGTAAACGCCCGTCACATTCTTAGAAAAAACTATGAACCCACCATGATAAACCCCTATATTCGGTATTTCATGGTTATTGATGGGTGGCCTCACAGTCTGGGAAAATGATTCACCTAACCATGCACATTTATAGAGCTCATTGTCTCCCCATGAATGATTTCACGGTGTTTTTTTACAATTTATACTAAACATGATCAATCCATGAACCTCAAAAAAAGCATCAAAAAAATTTAAAAACTCATTTAAACCATCCCAAAAAAACCCATGTACAATATATATTTGAAATAAATAAATAGAGTATTAATTACATGAAATCAAGGGTGATACATATGTATATAAATGAAATATTCCAATAGGATATACATATTAGGTTTGAGGATGAATTTATAATTAATAAGTGAGATCTAATGTAATGATTAAATGTGGACGATTACAATAATTATCAACTCAATATTGGTTTCTGAGAATTCATTATATTGATAATTTAAATGGAATCACATTTTTACATGGATAAATTCCAAGACCCATCCATGAATTCATAGGTATTGGGGCTTAGACAATGATAGATGGATTTTCTGTAATTAACAAGAAGAGTTGATGTGAATCTAACACATACCGTTAAATCTAGAATATGGACATTTATAGAACCATGGGAATTTAACTCAAAGTGAATAATTTTTCCAAATATAGCTATTGGAGACTCTAAGATCAATATCCTTTTATGTAGGTGGATAAATTATTGTATTTTTGAGTTTTGGAATCAAAATAACAATTTTTGGATCATTTAATACCACTCATAATAGTTAGTAACCTAATTTAAAAAAACTATACAAACTATGTCAGACTCACTCCTTCATCAAGGATCCTGCATGGTTTGGAAACAAGTTTTTTTTTTAATTTATTGAAACCATACATTAGAATATATTCTTTGTAACATGTTCTCTAATTTAATATCTAACATTTCTTCAATGTATTCTCCAATAATTAACGTCATAGTACACATCTCTAACATGCCACTCATTTACTTGAGGATAATTGTATGGTTACCTCTATCCATGGAAATACAGAGAACCACCATAATCACATATAGAAAAATCTAAAAGCTGTAATATGATACTTGATACCTCACCAAAATAAATCATAAATTAAAACCATTTTATATAAAGGATTAAAGTAAGGAATAAAACACTTCGAATGTGTGATTCTTTTACAATCCCCCACAATATAAACTTATTGTCCACTATAAGTGTCTCCTATAGTCCATTTGAAATGACTTTTTCCCCCAAACATCTATATTTTTTTCTGATTATTTATTTCCATTCATCATAAATCTATCCAAGAAAACACTCATCAGGGAGGTTATACATATTATTATGTACCAATCATTATTTCGATCATCAATAGATTTTATATTCTCTATAAACTAAGATACATCCTATAACACATTATTTATTCTAATGATTCTTCATTATGATTTTTCATATTATTCTTCCCATGAATAAATTAATGAATGATATTAGATTCCATCTTTAAGAATTCCAAATAACCAAATTATAACTATATAGTTCAAAATCACATGTTCATTTTGGATCATCTCTAACTAAAACCCATTCTTATGTATCTTTCCTTACTGACATAATTTCTCCACATATGCACAAAAAAAATTAAAAGGCCCCATCTAATGGGTAGGTTCCCCAACTAGAGACTCCTTACATTCACTATGAAATTCAATAACCACTAATACATAAAAACAAAAATATCCAATTTTAACCAGGGCTCAATCTCCCCGATGCATTCCCAAAAATAATTGGATATTCCCACATCACTAAAAAAATGAAATAAATCAAGGACTCCATCCACTCATGTGTACATAAATTGATCAATCTATATTACAATAACATCTCATGGTATTATCAATAACTAACAAAAAATAATATTTTTATACGTCATAACTAATCCATAACTTAATTCATAAAACATCATGTTGGGCTCACAATAAACAATGTATTCATAAAAAAGGTCCCCTACCATATTCCATAGCCATTGACATATAAAGTTTTACTTAATAGATGAAATTATCATCCATTATATATTAAATTATCATCTCATTGGGTATCGGTCATACCCTGACACTTGGGTCTTGTAATTCATACCTCATACAGTAGCCGCATATCGAACATCATCATTAAAAACTCAATTCCAAAGTCTTCCCCTTTATTTAAAATTACCCCACCATCAAAGAGACTTTTGTTCAGTAAAAATAATACAAATATTTTTTAAATATTACTCATAATATTATTAATAACTTCTCCTAGGTTCACCTAAATATTTCTTTTTATAGTAACATTTTATCCTCATCCAATGGAATTATATTCCATGTATCCTGACTCTAATGGATCAACATCCATTTCAAGTGGAATAAAAAAATCACAAAAGGTGGAAAAGGTAATTGATTTATCAATAACCAACTACTGAACCTCCCAACCCATTTATTCATAGTGTAACACCATAGTTCACCCATATAGTGAAAAATATATATATCCACATCCTTTACTATTTCAATTTAGATCTTATACACAACCAAATATTAACCAATGAAATGTTGGAAAATTAATTCTTTATAATGATCTTTCTAAGATCCACTATTTATTATCCCCTTTATCTTAGTAGAATTTGGAAACCGCGTATATCTCAATAAATATCATGGGATCCCTACACATCCTACGTAATTATGCACATGATCAATAGAAACCCCATGTTTTTCTTTTTAATTTTCTGTTCACAAACACACTAATAAGATTTTCAGAAATTCAACACACATTATCTAAAATGTAGTTTGCAATGTCATAAACCATTATTTTAAAATTTATACACACATGGAACTCTCAATAAAAACATCAAACAATATTTATCATAGCTGTCAATAAGATCAGTTAAATTATAGTATTCAATAAATTTTATGAAAATAAATGCTCACTATAACCTCATAAATCAATAACCCAAAAGAATCTCAACATGATCTTATAGTATGACACGTTCTATTCGGATCCCTAACCAAAATGAATCAAACAGTTTTAAACACTCTAAGGAATAGAAAATGTCATTCTCTCACTCGATGTACCAATATTGGTTTCAATGATGAAACAATATTCTAAAACATCAATGTTACTTTATACTAATTTTCATGTAAATTAACATTGAATCTCATTCTTGTCTAGAAAAATTAATTCCAATAGTAATACAGTACAAGTTTTAGAATTTTAGATTTTTTTATAATCATATTATTTCCAAAATTATCATGAGGAAACCTTAATGAGCTCTGGCATATTACAGGGATCACATTTTATAACTGATACATTTCATAAAAAATCAAAATTCTATGTCATATATTGATTATGAATTATCTCTAAATATCATTATGTATATTTCCCCAAAACAATTATCTCAAATCCACATAAACTCGCTCTTTCTTGATTCTTAGGTCCTAGAGAATAACTTATTAACAACCCTCACAAGGCCTGTAAAAAAAGGTCATCCCACTAACCTGAATAGTACTAATGTATTCTGAGAGGGACTATAGACCTTATATGGAAAAAAACCATGATATCACACATAGATACAAATATCTATTTTCTATTGAGACATTGAACATAAATCCATCTAAAACATGGGTCTAAAATAAAAAAAATACCCCAATAGCTCAACCACTAAATGTGTTTTCAACTCAAAAAATTATAAACAAATACACATTGTATGAAGACCCAACCACCTATGATACTACATAGATTTTTGAGAGATAATCCCTCCCATGCCAAGCCCAATGTAGGCCCCATGATGGAGACTGTCACTGATGATACAAAAATATCACGTATGAAAGGCATTACCCTCTGTGAATAAAATATGATCCGGAGACACGATGAATCAAAAAATAAGAAAAACCATGAAATAGTGTAATAAAATACCAATACCATCCCACAATTCTTGAATAATCTTAATAGATGAATTTTTTTTGAAAATGAAATGACACAAAAATGGTCCACATAATCCTCTTGGAAATTTGTAAATAATTTCATATAAGTTGGGTGATCATACATGTATAAACATATGTATAAAAAAAATATCTCATCGACATGTGAAGGATGCATACTGTTGAAAATTTGAGAAAACATAAGAACCAACAATACCTAAATGTACCAAATATCCCCCCACAACCTCTCCAAGGTATTATCACTAAATAATAAAAAACTAGTGTAATAAAATAATAAGTCACACATATATAAATGGAATCCAACACTACTTTACCAAAAATTTTCCACCATCACTCACCAATATTTTACATTATATCAGTCCCCTGTCATCCATATAAAATTTACCAATACCACAGGGCATAGTCATATCACATAATGAAGGTAGATACATGGGCCACCACCCCAAAACATGGTCACATATCATCCTTCCGGATGAAACCAAGTAAATCACATCACAAAAATTTCCATTTTAGAAGGGTATATGAACATGAATTAAGTCTACCTTATTAAAGACTCTTATTGGTACAAACCCTACAATAAACCAACCTGCAACATGGTCATATCATGTCTCACCCGTAGAAACCTATAGCATGTCTTATCATGCACAAAGACATATGACCTCAATGAGTTCTATATCTATCCTCCTTTATTATCATGTACATATATACTATCCTAGAAGAGTGTAATAATGAGCTAGTTACTAGCCATCCATCCTCACCCCAATGAAGTTACAATAAAACTTCAACTGTAAATTTTTATATATGTATATCATGGATCATGGTTATCGATATGGGTGGGGGAACACATGGATGTCCAATGGAGTTTAAAAAGTTCATATATACATAGGCTTAGACATGGTCATAAAATGGGTTCACGATAAGGTATTAAACAACTTACAATATCTCCACATTCAATGTCTCAACTAAATATATATAACCATTTAAAAAATAAATGACCCAAGATAATGTCCACTTTTCACTACAACAAAAACCAATTTCATTCAAACAACACATTCATTTCATTATAAACCATCTTCTAGTTTTAACCAGAATTCCAAATTTAATTCATTCATTACACATTTCAATCTATTTGACCAAAGAATCCTATAAACATCAATTTCTATATTCCATTTAATTTCATTACAAATAAGCTGCTAGTATAACTCATGAAACCTGTAACATGATGACCACATCTCGACCATACATCACTATATCACAACATAAACAACCATCACTAATCCAAAGAATATCACCTCAAAACATTAATATTCCCCATCAATAAAATACCTAAAACGGTATCACATAACAACCCCATAAAATGCCAAAAAAACTAATCACATCATCTCCATATAACACGTCATCTGAAACCCATCACATCGCCTCCCCATTATAGGACCTTACAAACCCATTACATAATCACCCAATATCACGACCTCACAAACCTATAATCACTAAATAACACAACCACACATCACCTCCACACAACATAATCCCACATCAAAACATAACACAGAACAATAAATATATACATACTATATTTTTTCCAATTTTAAATACATAATTAATGCAATTATCACACAATACATAAGTCCATAGGCAACCATTTCATAAGACAAATAATATTGTTAATCCAAATTCAATTGTAGTGGGATGTAAAAAATTCGAAACACTCAATGATTCACCAAATTATTAACTGACGTGAATAAAATCCCCCAAAAGACATTATTTTCAATGGGGAATCTATACTGTACAATGGAAATATAATGATAATATCATGGTTGTAAAAACCTTATATTTTACATCCAAATCCCATTAAATTTTATTGATCCTTTTAATTATATTTATTAGTATACCACAAACCATCCCCCATTTCTAAACATGACTAATCATCTCCCATATGATACAAAAAATTTAAGAAAAAAACATGTTTCCGCTGCTAAGAGAATAATTTATAACTCTTTATGAAACATAGGGAAATGAATAAACACATGAAAACCAAAACATAAAATGAGAAACAATAGATGAACTTATAAAACAACTAGGGATCATAAACACATATACTAAATCAACCCTAATACAACTACAAAGACAAATTTGATCTCTCTGTTTATAATGAGGGGAAAAACCAATAAGGGGTTAAAGGAGTACCACCGATCCTTGATGTGTAGCGACTAAAACCAACATATCAAGGGGAGGGAATATAGGGTTAGAATGAACAAAAAATATTCCTAGGGAACTATCCAATGTGATGTTAATTAATGTAGTATCCATAAATAACGATCATCTGAGTATGAGATATAAAAATCTAGAACTAGTGGATTTCACGTAGGGAATTCCATTAATGAAATGAATTTTGATGGACATATCATTTAAGTGACATAAACCATGTAGAATACATAAAACCTCCATATTTTTGGTTTCCATTGAATATTAAATTTAATTGGCTTCAATATAATACAAATCACAGACTCAACATGGATGACTTGAACTTATTTCAAAGACTCGTCATTATCCCGTATACAATTTGTGAAACATAGTGGAAACACAATGCATGAACTTTTGAATCAAGACATAAATCTGACTCACATCATGATATTATATCTATAACACTCCAACAACTCTAATCTCCACCAAACCCTCTAGAAAATAATGAAAATTATCTCAGTAAACCAAAACTATCAACATAATGGGACCAAAAGGCATGGGACCCTATATCAGATGCCTCTTAAATGATACATGTCCAATATAATAAATAAAATAATTGAAAAATAAGGGACCATGGGAAACCACCCAATGTGATAATTATAATTGTTCTTTTTACAAAATAAAAAATCCAAAAATCCAAAAAAATAGAATACCCACAAAACCCTTATCTATCCATAACACTACATCTCACAAGGAACTACATCATATCATCTGATAAAAACCAAAAAGTGTTACAACACCACACACCCAATGTAAAAACTCCTCAACCTCCATAAATTATAATCCAACAACTACTACTACCAAAACAGAAAAGAAGAGTAAAAGTCAAAAAATAAGTGAATGATCCATACTCAGACCACCTTCTTCCAAAAATCCTAGAACAATATTGTCCACACCAAGAATTTCAAAATTCCCCTGATATCTAATAGTTCCTTATCATCAACATGTGATTCATAGAGAATATACTAATGAAGATGAGATATGTGGATGATATCGAGGATCCAATCTAGCATAAGAGGTAATTCCAATAGATATGACCCCTATCCAACTCACCCCAACACCTTAATGGGACCAACAAAACTAGGATAAAACATACACCCCCTTACAGACAAACACTTCCCCCTCAAGGAGAGACTCATAAGAAAAAAAATTATCCAACTTTGAAATCCAAGGGCCTTGTCATATAATTTCTATAATATTTTTTCTTTTCCATCCATATGGTCGTCGTCTCACAAAAAATATAAACATTATATGTTATTATTTTCATTATCAGAAGACCAGTAACTACAGACTCCAAAATCCCTATCCAACGTAGCATAGAATCAAATGACCTCCCAAAAATGACTTAATTTGAGTAATTATAATTATTGAGTGATAGTTGTAATTATAATAAAATAAAACAATATGAATGTTCAATGATCATGACTCAAAAATGCCAAAGGTGTGCTCCCAGAACATATCATCTTTCTTTAGGAAAGTCTAATCAATCTGACCATCCATCTGAATGTGGAATATAACAATAAGGTATAATTGAGTTCAATTAGACTATTGTAATCCCATTAAAACTCATGAGGAAATAAATATATAACAATCCCATAAAATATTCCTTTAGAACCTATGAAACATCCAGCTTCATTCCCATACAATATCTCTAATACATCCCTATTACTCACATCATAGATTAATAAAAAAAGAGAATTTTTTTTAAATTGTTCCATAATTACATTGATAATTTACATCATCCTGGATATAAGAATACCCCTATAAATAAATAAATTAATATGTAATCCCATTTACACTAGGAAATATCCAAAGGTTTTTACAAACATCCAATAAAATGATTCTTATCTTTTACCTGGTGGAAAAAGAAATACTAATCCATAAACTATACCACTTGTAGTTTCATCCCGATCAAACAATATAGCATCCTCAATTCATGATATGTTATAAGAACACATGTGTGTACCTCAAATAGTGATTCTTAAAATATATGAATGAATCCATTCGGAATTTTCACTATAAAAAATATCGTAACCTAAAAAAATTCTGTTTTGGCAATCCATCAACCATCCCTCTAGAGAATCACTAAATTTAAGAAGATCTGACATCATATCTACCTATGATCCTCCAAATATTGAATCATACTATTACTATAACATGGATGGATAAACATTATTCTAATAAAGTGACCATTATCCACTATAATCCAAATTCTTAGAGATATCACTACAAGCTCCTTTATCTGTTTCTATAATTAATCAAACTCTCGAACCACATAATCTCGTGACTTCTTGCTCAATATATTGTACATAACATATCAATTTATTATTGTTTATGAGATAAAAATAATAATCCTAGTGACACTAAATAAACCTACACTTCTGAAGATTTAGAACAAGAAAATAACAGACATTTATCAAACTCATGTGGTTCGTGGAGAAGACAGAGCCCACCTTGATGAGGTAATTTCCATATAACATCGTTAAAACACAACTGTTGTGAGATGCAGGTAATGGGTGTGATATTTACCCTCATGGGGGTATAAAATTATTGAACCATAATAGATAACCACTATCTAATTCATTAATAAAATCATAATCTTAAATGATAATCTACCTAAAAATCATTAATTTTCCCCATTCCTCTATAACAATTGGAAATAAATCACTAAAAAAGTTATATTTTAGATAACAGAATATTTTATAACACTATTGAAAATATTAATATGTTTTTTCTTATTGGTCAAAGATATATGTGGTCTAACAACATGAGTTAAATCAGATACAAACTTCTAAAAATATCTTGATAGACCATCGTAACTAAAAAAATATACCAAATTATTTTGTACATCATATGAAATAGTTTCCTCAAACAATGATGAGTTCAACTAAGACACGATACTGATAAACCAAATTCCCAAGGAAATTAAACTTTTATGACCATAACATACACATAAAAAATGATCAATAAATATGGTGTTATTGAAAAATCTTCAAGACATATCCGAGAAGATTGACATGATCCTCCTATGACCTTGAATTGATCAATATATCCACGGTTAATATAACTATGAAATGATATTGGATTTTTATCAAAAATATAGTTTAGGAGTCCCATGAATACTACTCTTGAATTTTTGAATCTGAACATCATGAAAATGAACATGATATTCATATACCTACATCTCGTGGAAGTTAATTGGATATCGCCTTCTTTTACACTCAACGGGTGATACCCTAAACCATATATCGATCATAAATAACAAACTAGTCCTAATAAATATGTTAATAATATTATCCGTCATCATTTATGGATAATTATTCTTAATATCTACCTTATTTGGTATCATATAGTTCATACAAACCATCAAAATACCATAAATATTCTTGAAAAAATACTAGACAACCCCATATTGACATATTGTGAATGATGATACCTTTATTAATCATATTTTAAATAAAACCATTGACTCCCACAACTCATAAGGTTGAATATTATAGGGATCCACTGATTTCGAAGGATCGCCATGGTGTTATTATAAACTAAATTCAACATCGTACCAAGAATGTAGTGGGAAAAAACCATTGGGAAACCATCAAAAAACTCCCCAATGATCCTCAAAAACTATACCCTTTTATCCTCCAAAAATTCCCTATAAATATTATTTATAAAAAATAATGGGATCCAAACACCAAATACATACATAAAAAGTACACTCTCTAATAAAAACTACATGATGTCCATCCACATATGATAATACAACTCTTCTATAGAAGCGGTCGATAACAAAACACATAGAAAATGAACAGACAATGATAATGATGATATAATACAGATACTTCTTGAAAATGAAAGGATAACTAATATACAAGTATTGACCCATCATCAGTCTATAACCCCAACCCACATCATACAATATGTTCTAGCCTCCAACAGGTGTTCTTGACACTAGGGTAATGAAATTCCAATCTATGTATACTCCCAATGAATAGACTAGCATGGTTGAAATGAAGGACTTTGATGTTATTAAAACAAAAATAGAATAATCAAAAGTATATGGATTGTTTAGTGTACCTTACTCAATAACGATCCCTTCTAGAAAGAATACCTCTACTACCTTCTACATAGCACACATAATTACCTAAAACCTATAATGATGAGAAAATAAATGAAAATTTTCATTCTCAGGTCCCTGAAATCTAGGGACATTCTAAGGCCATCACCTACTTACTGCATGTATTCTTTGTGGAAAATCAGCCTACTACACCTTTAAATGAGAAATAATTTAAATCAAATACTATTGAAGACAGTTTTATTAATTCCTTCCTCCACAAAACAAAGTTCAAGATCCAAATATCATATGATCTTATAATGGACACAAAAACAACATAAAAACACTTTGGCCCATTACCACTAGGAAAATATCACAAACTGATGCCCTACAATGACATAAGTAATGATACTGAGTTCGACACCCCACTAATCCAAATTTTTAAGACCATGGTGTTTATGAGATACCATTGGGAACTATTCTCTTTTAGTTACCCTACTAACTTCCTTATCCTAGTAGACCTCGTCACGAGTTCATATTCTTGATAAAATTAACATTCTTTAAATCCACTAGGTACTATGTCAACATAAAAGGAGTAACATCATTCTGAGTAAATGGATGTAGTGCATCCCCAAGACGTTTCACATGTGAATCCTCATTTTTAGAAATATCCATGGAAAGAATAGAAAGGACTATAAAAATAATTTCAAAATTAAACACTAACATACACCCCTATTGAATGGATAATAAATACTTCCACTTTATTACCTTAAATGCAAATGAAAGTAAATCTTTAAAAAAAATAAATCATGTTAACTAATGAATCATTTTCCACCTTTTACTCACTTAGATATATCCTTAACTAGTGATATGAATCTCCCCACATAAGACTGACTACCAAGGTGACTCCGTACTCAACTATGTCCTACATAAAACTTAAGGTGATTCCATTTTCCTCTAACCATCCCTCTATCTATATATAACAAATAATTCATTCATAATTTAACAATGTATCACAATAAAAGTGAAAAAAATCCTCTACCACTAGTCATACACCTCATCTGGATATACCCTCCACGGTTTAACATAATCACTATGTTGATCCTCTACTACCTGAACCATTCGTAGCTAAATAACAAGACACGTAGATGAAAAGGAATAAATTTTCTCATTGTTCCTTTAGTAATTAATTTTATTAATATTTATTTAATTTAATTTAACATATTTAAATTATCATAGAATTAAAAAAACCTAATTAACACTACAACAGAAGTCAAAATGATGCAAGAACCTATCATAGATATATAAATTTCAAATAGTTCCATATTAATTTGATATTAAATTAGCTTAGATTCTATGCATTAGGTCACATGGGGGGACTAAAATATTGTGAACAACTTCTCTACCTTTCATATGTCAGAAACCAAGTGCAACTGTTACTATTACAAATTTTACATGTGAAATCCTTATTGTTCCTAACTCCAATATTTACCCAGCCTATAAACCATTAGACTTTAATAGAACTCCTTCTTTTCCACTTCTAAATAATGATATTTTAATGATTGAATTGAGATAATGATACCTGGTATCCAACCACCAGTAGGCATCACGTAAGTGAATAGAAATGAGGGAATAAAAATATAACATATGGGAGGAATTACTCGATAAATAATATAAGAATATGATAAATTATGAAAAAACTAAAACAAATTATCCAAAATAATATTATATTATACCAAAAAGACTATGTAAAGTTTATATAAAATGAAAATAAATAGATAAAAATATTGAAATTAAAAAAAATACATAAAATACTATGGATGAGTCACAACGAAAATCAACGGTCGAGATAGTAATTTCCATCACATTCCACATAATCATCCTAGTGTCCTATAAAACTATATATATTCATAGGGTGTTACTACATGTATAATTTTTATACAAACCATATTCTCTTATTAATATATGAAATAATCATACTAATTCCCCTATGAAAAAATAATATTACCCAAAACACATAAACAGATCAACTATCCCAAAAAAACTCCCCAAGAAATGTAAACCAAATAACATAACAAAATATAGTTTTAGAAAAGAAACAATATCAATAAAGGGTATCCTGCCCTGCTATCCCACTTATTTTCACCCCTCACAACCTATAATCATATCCCATTGTTCTACTACATATTTTGAATAACATATTGAACTTCTCCACAACAAAGTCACCTCACATAACACATAAAGACACATATGCCACCTCCCCACAACATGGTTAAATCTCATCTCAATCGAGGAAACATAATCCATCATATAAAACCCATAAGCAGTGTAGTAGGATACCAGGAACATGAAGGAAATAAACCTCCTCTTCACCTTTTACAATGAATGACTCTTAATATACGCAACCCCACAATGCAGTCACACTGTATCTCACTTGTAGATACATGGGCCATTGCCTATCACCTATAGACACATAGGTGATCACCTAGTGAACATGAATAACACCATCCATCACAACATGTGAATATCTACTCTATTATAGGAGAGAGTGGGTATGATCGGGTAATCATCCAAAAATCATCACCATAGAGATATTTGTAATAAAATCCCCTTATATATAGACAAACACACATGGGTGTCGAAATATGGTGCTCGACATTAGTGGGAACATATAAAAATCATAATTAGTATACAATCTATAGATAAATATATCCAAACACCAGACCATCTAATGGGTTCACACTAATTTTTTGAACATCTCACATCATAAGCACATTCGCTTCTACCACATAATGAAAAAAACATAATAAATATAATTCACAACACATTCTCCACATTTAATTATATGAAAAACCAATTTCATTCAACAAACTCATTCATTTAATTGTTTATCAGTAACTACATTAGACCAAAAAAAATATTTTAATTCATTCATTATTAATTTCAAACTAATTAACTAATCAAACCAATATTTGTTGGATTAAAAACTTTCAATAAATTCAAATACCAACCAATAATCTAGAATAACACAAATAATCTTCTGGATACTAACTAAATATAGACAAAAAAATACCATCCTTCATTACAGCCACACATAACCATCCAATAGAACTGCCTAAAAAACCATCAAATCTCCACCCCACCACACGTGATCACAATCACATCATTTATCCACCCCACAGAAATTCCTCACAAACCCATCAACCACAAATTTCAAAACCACACATTACATCCCCATTGAATGGAAACATATAAAAACACACTACAAGATATTTTAATTATTTTTAAAGAGTATATTAATAAAATTTACTAATTTATTTAACAGAAATACCACTAAATTCATAAGGCATAGGGAAACCATTTTATTAACAATATATATTTTGATATCAATTTTTTTAGGGAGATTATAAAAAATTCAAACAATACTACTATTCTAATACTAATTAACTGCATCCCTAATGAATCCAAAAAGAACCACAATTTTCATCAGTTAATCAATCCCATACAATCACAATATCATGATAACATCAATGCTATAAATTCACATCTATTCATTTAATCTTTCATAAAATTTAAATTATCATTTTAATTATCTTGATTACTTTAATGAAAACCATCACCCATTGAAGAAGATGTAATCCCCTCAAGCATGATATAGAAACTGAAAAACAAGGGCTGACAAACATCATTGATTCTTTGAAAACTAATTGTGTGTTATAAGGAAAATATGAAATGCATGGAATCAAAAATCGCACCTCGGAAACCAAAAATCAACCAAAAAATCACCCAATAATAATAAAAACACATCCCAACTAATATAGAACACATAACCACGCCCCTGTTGGGGATATTCAATATAATTAATAGAGAAAACATACCAGGAAAGAGATATTTGAGTACCAAAAAATCTAAAATTATACTCCACTTGAATCAATAGATTGTTTCAATGGAAATTGGGTTTGGAAAACCTTGTATGATTCCATAGGATCTACCAAAAAATATGACTAATGGAAGGAAATTGAATTAAAATAGATAAAAGATGTGATATATAAAAACAAATATTCTTTGTGATTCATGTTGAGTCTTCGATTCCGGATGTGAATTTCATTGGACCCGATGATTACAATCCATGTACCTAGATAATGGCTTCAAATTCCCACATATTTGGGTTCATCTGAAAACACAGTCACCTCATAATCAAGTTAATACACTTCACGAATGCATTATTCATGATGTGAATCTATTTCCAGAACACGTCTTTGGATAGCATACAAGACGTAAAACCAAAAAACCAGACATATACGAACATAAAACTCATGACATGAATCCAGTTCATGTCTTGATCCACCTTCTACAGCAGTACTATAGTTAAAACATCCACTTAACCCCTCTAGGACTTCCCCCAACCACTCTCCAACTACCATTAGTATCATATTAATGGGTTGGGAAGGTATTACACATTATGTCACCACTACTCATATCCCCTTTATTCAATCATAATATATATCCATTCTA
The DNA here is from genome assembly GCA_963277665.1 of Viscum album. NCBI lineage: Eukaryota > Viridiplantae > Streptophyta > Magnoliopsida > Santalales > Viscaceae > Viscum > Viscum album. The sequence goes on from OY728137.1 coordinate 2,052,210,411, forward strand.
CTGTTAAAAGGAATCAACAAAAGGAAACCTACGCCTTTCAAAATGTCCACTTCAAGTGTAATATCCCTGACAAATTGGGAAACATCATTAAATAACACCCCTTAAAGGGAAGATATTCACCAAACCAAAAATACAAAAAATCTCCCCTTGAAAAAATATCCAAAAACAAAAAAATTCCCTTTCATTATACTTCACCTTAAACAAAATAAACAATATTCATTATATAGTGTCTCTTATTCTCAGCACTATAATGTAGTCTATAATTCTAAAATATAACTATTAAAATCATTTATCCTTGATAAATAACATTTGAACAATTTTCAAATTCAATTTCAAACAACATATTAAACCATAATAAATTACAAACCACATTTAATCCATATGATTCGACTAAAATACCACATAACATTTCATTAACATTTATTTAATATACTGATATGTACTTTTATTTTGAATTTATTTCATAAAAATAAAAAAATAACATGATTCATTGGCCAAAAAAGGAAATATTTATTTTAAAATACAATGATTCATTTCAAGAATTCCTTCAAAAACAATCCCACAACCACATGGAATTCCTAAATCCATCTCTCTGCAAATACCTTTTAAAAATACCTCTAAATAAATTATTTGTAAAATCTTGTAAAATCTTTTCTTCCAAAATAATTTGCTTTATTATAAATAAAATTATTGAAAAAAAATGTGCATTTATAATCCTTCCATAGAAGAAATCACATGAAAATAAATACCCACCTTCATATGGGATCATTTCCATGTTGTTAATAAATTACCAAGAGTCATTATATTATAAACAAAAATTTTACATATTCCTAAAATATTAATTTAGTGTCACCATCAAAATTATTTTCTGAAACAGTAGTAATATAATGACACTCATTTAGTAAGTTAAATATTTTTCAGGAATAAGAAAAATTACACATGAAATATAAACCTATATTCAAATCAATGATACATGAACTCACCAGAAATTTCCAAAATTCCCTAAAAAAATAAAATAAATCAACACATAAAAATCTAGTGTATCACTCCATGAGAAGTACATCCACCATAAAAGGGAATCCAAAAAGATTAATCCAAAAATTGAAAATATGGAATTTTATTATATGTAGTTCAGTTAATCACATTAAAAATGTTCATAATAATTCATGTCAACATTCAACCAATATATACCATGAGAAATAAATGAACTGAATCCCTCGATAACATTTTTTTTCACCCCAAACTATATCACTAATGTTTAATTATAGTGTCATATGAACTCTTCTGCACCACCCCATATTCTTGGGGCATCCAATTATATGAATAATCTTAAGATTCCTGATAAGGTGTATATGTTATTGTTAACATATAAATAATAATCGAACTCAATAGTTGAGAAAATATTTTTTATAACAAATAAATGAATACAATATGTAATTAACACAAGGAAATTATAATATCCCATGCCGTAAGGATATACATACAAAAAAATGAATAACTATTCATGGTGTAATCCACGCACGTGGTAGGTCTATATATAATAATTAGGAAAAAAATAAAATGGAATCTACAAAATGTTTCCTAATATCTTCATAGAAATCACTTTCAATAACCAACACCTTTGGTAAAAATTCCCTAAATTAGGATACAAACCTATTATAAAATCCTTTTGGTCAGAGTATACTTTCACATTGAGATTATAATGTCGAGTTTTTATATTAAACCTACTGGGAAACCACAAATGTGATAATTACAAAATAAAACCCATTATATAATTTTTTTAATTATTATAACTAAAATAAAGAATTAATCAACTAAATTATTAAGCCTCATTAACGAACCAGCAACCAAAATCTACTTCCAAATATATAAACACGACATGCTGGATGAGTAATTAGTTATGTTTTTCTTAAATCGTATAACACCTTAATAGAATACCATAAGTCCCAAATATGGGCACATGGCCACAATCTGATTATTAATTCCATAAGACCATCAAACTATGCCATTTTTTATATGTCAAGAATTGATTCCCTATCCCACTACTAATATCATGGAATTTCATTATGTCATCATAATTGTCCATCTATCATTATTGACCCCACTATAATAATAATTTTTCAAATCAGACACACACCCACTCCTTGAGATAAAAATATCCATTAACGATTCACCAATAGCATTAATGAAATAGAACATATATTTCTATAAAATTCACATAAATAAATATAAAATTTAAAAAAATATTTTCATTATATATACACATTTTCAAATATGATATATCAAGAGATATCTCATGGTTAACCTATAAAAATGAAAAATAATTTCATATCATTATAGGTTTCATGGGTTATAAACTCAGACATTCACAAGCATATTATTAGATAGAGGTCTCACACACCACCAAAACACACTTTCACATGAATATAATATCATGGAAGTTCTGACTAGACACATATACATGCACAAGAATGTTATGAAAGACACTTTTATAAATTTTTTGTATCATGGTAAGAAATACTCTATAGGCATATCAAATCACAACATCACGGCTTAATAATAAAAATAATGAAACACCTAAATGATCAAGATAACAATCCTAGGATCAACACATGAAGATTCATGATCAATTATTCACAAAAAAATTATTTTAATGAATCGATATAAACATACTAACTGAGACCCCACAACCTGAATTTTTCTAAAAAATCATTAAATTATCAATAAAAGAACTAAATTCAATATTTTATTTAAAACATATTCCAATAAAATCCCAAAAAATCCATGATTCAGTTACTTATACCATTAAATTGTCATTATATTGAAGGAAACACATCGCAGAAGACAAAATTGTTTAGTAGTATTGGTAAACTAGATAAATAAATAAACATTACATTAAATTTGAAAACAAAAATTACAATATATTTTTTGATGGATTAATTTATTTGATATAGATTTACTATAAATATCAGTAATAGTAAAATTCATGGAATAATGAGAAATAAAGAAAAATGACAGTGAGATAATATTCTTTTTTAGGGATAAGTACGGAAGATTGTATCATGAATCTACAAGTACAATCAATATGGAATGGTAAAAAAGTAAACACAAATTCCATTTAAATAACATGAATACCCTATTAAGATAAGGAATAATCAATATTTCAATGTAAATAACTAAACACATATTTCATTTAAATCAATTATTAGAGTATAAAATACAATCATAGATTATAACATAGATATCATTTAATGGATACTGAAAAATTAATCTGAATGATTGCAATGCTTAATAATAATATAATAATACTATAATAATGGTGGGACGACACTATATCCATAATCAACAAATAATAATAATGAATCAAAAAACCTTCTCCTTCTATAACCCCATGAAAACCATCATTTATTATTATTGATAATTTAATTATTAATTTGTAATTAGATAATTGTTTACCACATGCACAAAGAACATCCTCCTCTACATACATGGTTGCGCCACACAATATTCCCCTCCTCTCACTGGGTTTCTATTATTTTTTTTATTTTTTTAATTAAATTATCATAATCAATAATGGAAAAAACTCATCTTTATGTGTGGAAACCAATAGAATCCTTATTCTCTTTTAGAAATACTTGTTACATTTTTATTCCTCTATAATTATTATCATTAATAATAAAATGCATCCTCATTATTATTATTATTATTAACTATAAAAATAATAAAATCAATTGAAAACCCATGTTATACTACCCTATAGGAGGTCCATATACATCAACCAGCATTGCCACTCTAAACATCCTCTTACATGATACCTCACACAAGGCCTTTGATTCTAACTAATCTCGTCACACCAAACCCCACCATCGTGTGTCAACCAGGAAAATGGGGATCACTGCTCTGGAAAGAACAACCTCTAATAAACAAAACACACGAATAGTATAAATAATATATACTAAAATATAACCCTCCAAATCTTCAATCATTCCACAATCAATCAATCCATGCATCATTCGTCCTACCGAAATGAATCAAGTAGTACGATCGTGCTTGAAAACACCTTGGAAAAGTTGAACTGTGGCCCCATTAGAAAATGGTGAATAACATTATGAATAGAGAGGTGAAAATTAGTATAGAAAATTGAATCACCACTTTCCAATAGATCAGGGATAAAAAATATATAAATTGGATGAAAACATGAGCAACAAGGGAATAATTATACGAGATCAATTTAATCCCTCAAATTGTGGGTCTTGTGAAAAAAATAAACAATCATAGAATCAAATATAGATAATAATCCCTGATCCAGTAATTTAATCACTATGAGAGAAAACCAAAATTGATGTGTCATATATCAATAATGGATTGATAATTGGTGATGATTTCATATGATAGTGATGAATGTGAGGACCCCATTATGTACATAATTTGTCGCATGATCATCCTTAATCTTATTTTCATTTGTCATTCGATGTTGATCCAAAAACAAAGAATTTCTCCTCCTAAATTAATTTAATGGAAGGGTTATGGATATTAAACTCCTTAATCCATAATAAGATTATATTTATAGATGATAACAAATAGGCCATTTAATAAGAAAACAAAAAAACTTCTTAATTTTTTTAATTATACTTACCCGCCAACAACTGCCTCATCCAATCATCCAGTTCCGACAATAATTAGGTCATGCCTAGGATAAAAACCATGTTATAGACTCATACATGGGATTTATTTCTAAATCAAGATTATATTTTTGAGGTTTTCCAATTTTCCATCATAACTTTGTGTGCGTTATATAAACTATATTTAATTATTTTATAAAATGAATTATGGGCTCACCAGGCCTCAGAATCCCGCACAGTCTTGGATCCAGACACCCAAAATATTCTAATAAATATTCCAAACTATTATAAGTAAAATACAGTGTTTAAAACAACGCAATTTTACCTTTACCGTTATATAGTCACTGTAAAAATTGAAATTGTAAAATGAAAACCATCCAATAATTTTGACATGCTTAATAATTGAACTATCCTCAAGTATAATAAATTTAAATTTACTATATATCTATAATATAACATATTTATAAATTATGATTCTATATATTTTTTACTTATATCATCAATCCTCTCTTTCGTTATAAATTCAACATTCAAATAATTGTTCTTTATGAAAACTATTGTGTTTATCAAATATGTGTCAATTCGGCAAATATAGTTCATGCATAATTATCATAGAAATATTCTCAATATAATATGATTAATGATATAAATATCATAGAATATATATATATATATTTATTGTCATATAAAATTGTTGAGGTTGAAAAAATATTTTAAATTTTCTTGGAGACAATTGTATATACACACATTAGAATGCTATTAACATTTTCTTAAAATATTGAAAGAATAATCATTAATATTTTTTTAAAATGTAATATAATAAATATCATGTCTGTATATATAGTAAATGAATCCATATAATGAGGCGTTATATGTGGTGCTGGAAAATTATTCATTTCACTGTGTGGATATACTAGTACACCAACACACACAAGTGATACATTAATTTCCCATTTAATAGAAATTTAGATAAAAATTGTTAATCAATCATGTTAAAAACATCTATTCATATTTATTGATAATGAGACATAATTTTATGACCTATAAAATCTGTTTATTGAATATTAATAAATAATTGAAATTCAATGAGATCAGATAATAGTTATATAACTTATTTGAGAGTAATCTAGAAGTAGATAACATATTCATTGAATCATTCATCTTAGTAGATGATTAGAGAACTGGAAAAAATAAATGAAATATATGATAGCTTTGGATAAATTATTTTCTATGCAATATTCCAAAAAAAATTAATCATGTATGATTGGAGGTGACCTTTAATAAGTGAGAGAGATGACACACCTTGAATTACATAAAATATTTAAATAATATTAATTTATTTTCTCATGAGAATTGATAAATTGGAAAAGGATTATATATTAACATAATATTGGTAATAAATCAATATAAAACAATAATAAATAATAATGTTTATATCATATCCATGCCCTTATCTTTTAGTTTAACAAACTAAATAAATCTAGTTATATAGAAACAATAGTAACAAAATTTTCTATTTTTAATATTCATTAAAAAAATTCTGATTCAATGTTCATGAATTTTTCAACATTAATATCAAATAAATAATCAATTTAACTATATGAAATTTATATTATTTTAAAAAATTAGTTTTTAAATTCAATTAAGAGTTCAGAAAATATACTGAAATGTTTTGGGGATAAATTTTAACTATCATGTGTGATTCTGGATTTATTATCAGCTTTTGAATTTTTGTAAGTCAAAATTTAAACTATATACAATAAATATTAGTGTTTTTCAACACATACCACATGAGAATCTCATATTTTTTGGACCATATTCCCTCGTATACAATACGTTCCTAGTCATTTTTCATACTTCCAGTCAATTCTTTGTTGTCCGATCATTAAACTCTTTTAGAAATTTATAAAATTCAGGATGATCAAATTTCAAATATGGAATTCATTAATGAAATATTTATTGAAATGATTTTATTTATTAAAACTGGTTATATATTTATGTGAATTAACAAGTTTCATGTGTTTGAAAAATATTTTGTGGATAATGAATATTTCGATATTAACTATTCATATATAATGAAGGAGTTATATTCTGTTGTTTTTTTAGATGAGAATTTTATTTAGAGGTAATAATAATTAATAATTTTAATGGTATCCTCTAGAATAAAACTAAAAAAGTGATTTATCTAATAAAAGTTCCATTAAAATGTGAATCAGTTTAGTTCCACATATGATTCTATATATGATTGGTTATTTTGAGAAGGCAAATATTGGGACTTCATTATTTCCAAATTATGAGAAGATAATGAATGTTTCACATCTAAAACCTAATGATAATATTTTATCATTATAAATTCATGGATATATCATTTTAAGGAAATGGGATATAGATACATTGATGGAAATGGATATATTATTTTTTGATTTCATTATGAATATGTTGACGTTCAATTTATTAATGTTTTTTCTATATAATTTAATGTTTTTATAGGGAGATCAAACAATTTTACAATTCATGGTTTCCTTATTTAATAAACAAAATGATGGTAAGATTTTTAATATAATGAACATTAATGATGAATCATTTTATATAATAGATAATTTGACTTTTATTAAAAAAAACACAGTATTGTGAATTGAGTTTTTCCTTGTTATAAATATGTAAAATTTTTGTAGAAAAATAAAAAATTATAAATTAGATCTTGATGACTTAAAATTAAGGACGAATAATCAATGGAGGTGTATATATAGTTATTTTATTAATATTACAAATGATAATGTCAAATTAATATCTATTTATGTTTATAATAAATTGATTAAACTAGAATATGAGAAGATACATGGTTATATGTTGATAGGTCTTGTTAAGGCTATGTCCTTAACATTGTAAGATAAAACTGAATATGTATTGAAGGATATTGAAAAAAATAAGTATAAAATGAAATTTGTTAATGAAATAATAATTGTTGAATGTCTTATAAAATGGGTATATCAAGTTCAAGTATACTCCCAAAATACATTTGATGAAGGATAATTTTTTATTTCTACATTTTCTATCCTACAATTAATTCATCCTATAACATGTATAACTAAAACAAATTTACCAGAACTAGTGATTTTTGCAACAGAAAAAAATCCATTATCAATTGAAAAATTCAAATTTAATGTTATGAAAGATAATGTAATTAGCACGAAAGAGGAAAATATTATCTTAGTACAGATAAGTAGTTGAAAATAAAATAAAAATATAGATAAAATAAGAATAAAATGAATCAACTATATTATAATAAGAGGAATAATTAGAAGAATTAGTGGATTGTTCTTATAAGACCTTATCCTCTAGTAATTGATTCGAAAATGATATAGAGTTGGTAGTTTCTGAATAGTGGGAATATTCATGGAATGAAATAGAAAACCATAAATCCCATATTATGTTATCATACAAGACTTAATATGATACAACTGATAATGTACTTGATATATAATATTATGGTAAAGATAAATAGAATGAAAAATACATAGAAAATTATATTTTGGTTCTTCTAGTAGACGTGTTTATGATGATTCATTACGTTGAAAAAATTCACTATCCAATCAATCAAAACAACAAGTTAGATAATGTTTTAATTATATCATTAAATCATTGAAGAAACATGATTATGAAATTAAATTTCTACCAATTATTGAATACCTCTATAATTATATTTTTTGAAATATTAATGTTTTCAATCTATTATATTATTTGAATAATTTAGGAAAAATAGTTTCATATAATAATTATGATTTAAATTAAATCACAGCGGATTAGAAATAAGAAAGGAGAATATTGAAGCATATTGTATGATTTTTGAATGATATAGAATGAGGCTTAATTTCTCATGATTATAAAATTTTAGTCGGAAAAATAGTATATTAGATATTTATAATTAATTAAGAAAATTTTCTTTTGATGATTATAAAAAGATTATACATTTATATTACTTTAATGGTTTGTTTGAAGAACATGTTCAAGATATATAAAACCCAAGAAAAAATAATATCATTATCAAAGAATAATTTGTGATTTCGACAACATAGAATTTGGAGATCTTGTTTCTTGAGGAAGATGTTTTCAATTTAAAGAAACAAGATTGATGATTTATTTTTCTATAAGAGATTTCTTAAAAGTAGGAGTCATAGGTAATAGAGACTAAATATTCATGATGATTTTATTAATATTAATGTTATTGTAAATTAATTGGAATTAATGATTGATTTTTTATTAAAACTAAATTATTTTAAAATGAAATATTTCAATTATTATTTTCATGAATGATTTATTCATCGTATATTTTGTATCAATTTTTATCAAATAAAATTTTGTTAAATTTATTTTCTATATTATTAGATGAATTTTTCGTTAAAAATATGTTTTCTGAATATTTTCTTATTAAAATATTTTTACCTTCATACTTCCCATATTATTTTTGAAAATAAAATGTTAGAGAATTTATTATAGTTGTTTTCATTTGGTGGAATTAATGTTAATAAGGTTATTTTAGATAATTATTTTCTAAAAAATTATTATCATATTAGTGCTCTCTGAATCACTCCAAAAAAATTTGATTGAAAAAATGAATTAAAATTTTATAGGGATCAATGAATTAAAGGGGAGTAAAATATCTAACATGAAATGAATTTTTTTAAACAATTAAATGTTAGGTTTGTCTTATTGTGTAATTGTTGTTTTTTAAATTTATTTGATTTGTTCTTTTCAAACAAGGGGATATTTTTGTGTCTAATATTTTACTTTAAACAATTCTATCATTATTGTTATATTTAAGAACACTAATTAATTAAAATAATATTTTACTAACATTATATATCCCAATTATTTCAGAATGTTTTTATAGAAAACCATATACTCCTACACATAGAATTATTTATTTGCAGGTGACTATTATATTTTCACTATATATTAGAGACCATAAGACTATCCAATGGATCATTTTTTAGTATGAAAAATCTAGTCCATCAGAATGATTATGTTTTGTCAATCCGCATAACTATGTCTATATTATCATTGTGACTCTATTTTTCTAATCCTAGTGACAAAATTTATTCAACGTTTGTGAATGAGTTTAGTTTATCAAAGTGAATTATATTATTATATTGTTATAGATATTTTTATTTTTCATTATAACAATTTTTTTGATTGATTTAACTAAAAATAATTTACTTTATAAGAAAATAATTTTTATATTGTATATTTATAATCTTTTCATCTGGATGTAATACATTAATAACATTATTATGATCATGTCAAAATGACAATAGATGAAGATCTACAGGTTAGTCTAATCTATCAAGATGGATATCATTCAATTTCATTTAAACCAACTCTATGAATCATAGAATATGACTATTAGAGGAATGCTAATAAATAGAAGTGCATTTTAGGAGTTGGTAGCTGGTTCATTTTCAACACAGCTTGTTTAAATATTTCAATGATATCAAATCTTGTTACTATGGATATGAAAATTTTTTGAGAGTTATTATTATAAGTAATTAGAGTAACGATTATAAATTCCATCAAATATTTTTTAATTTTATTCACTATATCTATTATGGTTTTAGGTATTGTGCTCTGGGGGAAATGAAGTCACCTACTTCTGATCAGAATAATTGAGGGATTTTTGGGATATGAAGAAAGAGTGGACTTATATAGTAATATTTAGGGTCTTCTGGAATAAAAATACAAACCTTCTAGCATGTTTAATAATTAGGGATACTACAAGTCAATGTTTTGGAATCCATAACTCAAATGATTAATGATTAAAAAAGAATAATTATCCTTGTAAGCTCTTCATACATTTAAATATTAAAGATTAATTGTTTATTGTATTTTAAAATTGTCCGTATTAAATTATATTCAAATTATATTTTACTAAACTTTTATATTAATTGATTTTCTGGATGTACTCTATGTTTGAAAATCAATCTCAGATCAACAAATGATTTTTTATTCCAATAAATAATAATTAATAGGTATAGGGTTTGAACTAATTAATTTTATTAAATAATAACTCACCCTACTCTTTTTTCCATTATATACAATTATACCTACTAATTCGTACTAGAGGTGGTTCTACATCTATAAATTGAGAACTATTTAATTTTTAATAAAAAGAAATTTTTCACGATAATATTATTTTTAACAATAATTATATTAAATTCCATTGTGTTGAATATGTTTTTTGCTTTATCTAACACATTGAATTATTGCTGTATCTTACAAAAATATAAATTCTAGTCATCCACCATATATTTATAATGATGTCTATGATTATTGGATAGATATATTGATGTCTTATTTTATTGATTTTGGATTCAATAACACTATAATGGTTGTTGTATTTTATAAAACTCTTTTATAAGAAGATTATAAATTTACCAATCATGAGAACCCATTATATTTACTGAATTACAATGTGAGGAATAATTTGTTTTTTATTGATACGAAATATATATAGAAACATATATTCTTGTGAATTTGTAAAAAATTATCTACGATGTTGGGAATTACTCATTTTTGAACATTTAAATGGATTGATACTTAAAGAGACATCCTTTAAGCTGTATATCTAGTATTCAATTTTCTTCATAGTGAAAATATATCTAAGATGAATTCGATTTTTTTGATGACTGAAAATTGATTAATATATATTGGGTATAATTTTTCAATTATATTTTATTTGAAATTATCATAGAACTTATAATTGGAGAATGGGAGACTAAAAGGAAATTTTAAATGATAGATTGAGAATTAAAGTTATGAGTTTTGATGATATTATAGGTATTCTTATGATGTTTCAGGGTATAATGAGGAGAGATACTATGTAAATGTGTATAAAGAATGGTAGAGTTTATTTTCTTTCAATAACAGGTATTGTTCAAAAATTCAAATTAGATGGGAATTTTTTCAAACCATTTATGAAAAAGTATCGTGGTTTTGAGATGAAAATAGTTCATCTGGTGAAAATCAGAATGAACATGCTCAATTATCTTGATGGATGGATAATATTATTCATAATAAGTAATTTTTACATGTACAAGAAGAAGAATAAGGATAAAAAATAAAAAAATATCCCATTTGAAGTGATTTTGTTATATATGAGAGAAGGGTGGTAATATAAGACCACATTTTCTCAAGCATCCGGGAAAATAAAATAAAGATAGGATTTTAGAGAATAATTATATGAAATTTCAAATACATTATAATAAAATAGAATAAAATAATATTACCCATGGATTAATAGTATAGGTGATATTTATTTAGATAACATTTCATATAATTATAGCGAGGATCAATAGAATATTGGATAGCTTGTTGAAATAACAATTAATTATTTTATGGATAAGGTATCTTTTGAATCATTCATTAATGTTATATTAAATTACAATGATCCTGAAATGAAAAATGAAAATAATTCTATATTGTCCAATAAACAATCTATATCTTTAGATGAAAAGAGTACATTACCCAATTTTGAGGAAGTATTATGATTTTATAAACAATTAGAAAACCAAAATTGAAATGTTTTTTTAATATACTACTAAAGGAAAACATGATCAAACTTATGAAAAAATATATTATCATAATATTGAAATATTTAAAATTTAAAATTTATTATAGGAATATAATATTTAGATAAATAATAATTCAAAAGAGTAAAGTAAAATTAATTTTTAGAACACCAATTTTTAAAATTAATTATAGAAACATAATTCTAGTACATCTTCTTTTGAGGATAAAAAATTTATCTATAAAACTAAATATGAAATGTTTAATTTTTAAAAAAATAAATAGTTAATGGTTAATATTGGTAAATAAGACAATTATTATTTTTAAATATAGATAAATCCTCATATGAATGAGTCTGTAATGGGTTTTACTGATTGTTTTAAAAAACAAGGATTTTGTTCCAAATGTTGTCTCATTCAATAAAAAATTTAAAATTTAGGGACAATGGAATATTATATATACCTTAAATGTTTTATAATCAACAGGATTTCAAAAAGAATATTTTTATAAATAATTATCAAATCTTAATAAAGTAAAGATAGATATATGTGTAATTCAATTAAATAATTTCTCAATAATGATGAACCCATATTGATTTTGGTTCCAGAATAATAATCTTTTAGTTACAATGAATTAGTAATTATACCAAAAATAATATATGGTTCATGGATTTTGGGTTTTCAAGGAATATTACTATGAAAAATGATCTCATCAATATTATTATTAAAATTAATTATTTTAATGTGACATTCATGGAAAGTGGTTAAGGTGAAATTATTGGACTATGTAAAATTATTATTACTGGTATGAAATTTATTTCAAATATTTTATTTATTTTGGTCATAAAAAAATTTATTACCATAATTTCATTATGTCAAGACATTTACCTTATAAATTTTGGGAATGATAAAATCAATATTGATAGTGGAAAGGAATAATTTATTTTTTATACTAAAAGAAATAAAAATTATTATTCAATTTAAATATAATACATTAGAATGTAAAATATGTAATTTCATAGTGAGATGTATTACTAATAATGGTTATGATACAAAATATAAAGACACAATAATGTTTTAACTTTAGAATAACTCTATATAAATAGACTTGTTATTGATATACTATATATTATTTTTTATTACTCTAATTTTTTTATCCTTATCAACTCATAAAGAAACATAATTCCATTTTTAAATCATTTAGTGAACCTCAAAATTAAGTGGATTTAAATTTTATTCCCACTAATTTATTTGTTCCGAAAAAATGGATGTATCAATGGAAAATACTATGTGTATGTTTTTGTTGATGATTAAACTATATATACATGTGTGTGTATTCTATGAAAAATAAAAGAAGGCATTTCAATTTGAAACAATTTATTACCATGTTAAAAATTATTAAAATATATCATTGATTACTATTAATAGTAAACATGCTGTAAAATTTGTAAATTCTACTTTTTATAATCTTTTAGTAAAAAGGGTAAAATACATAAAATTTAAATTCCAATAATGTCACTAAAAAATTTAGTACCAGAAAGAAGAAATATGATTTAATGATTATTACAAGAACCATTATAGGTGAATACTCTATTTCTAATCATTTTTGGTCCAATGTAGTTAGTACTTCCTTATAAACTATAAATTGATTTTTAAATAAATTTTTACTAATACGATTTTTCATGGTTCGGGGACTATATGAATTCCAATAAATTACTATATATATTTTTTTGGATGCAATGTTATCATCATGAATATAAAAGAATATATAGATAAATTTGATCCAATATATGAAGAAAGAATATTTATAGTCTATTCTATAAATAGTATGTTATATATAGTATTTTATAAAATATCAATTAATGTTTTGGAAATAGGGGGTGTTATATTTGATGGCAATGATCCTTTTAAATTCAAACAAAATCAATTTAAATCATTATATTTTATATAAAAAAATATTCAACCCTTATTATAATGTTATTATTATGAGATGGAAAAAAATTAATTCATTCTGATGATCTTCCTCTTGATTAATTTGAATATTAAATTTAAAAACATATTATTATAAACCCAAGGAAGATGCTGGTGTTAGAAATCATCCTAGTTATAATATCATTAGTGATGTTGATCAACCTTTTACAACTAGAAGTTACTTACTAAATGAAGTTTAATATTCTATTTTTATCAAAATTTATGCCAAAGACTCATAATGAGTCTTCAGGTGGTAAAAAATATTATCATAGATATAACTTATGGATTCCATGAATTTGAAATGAAGCTCATTTGGATTTTTGTTAATTTTTTTAATGATACATTTGTAATTTGAGTAAAATGGGTTTTTCAAAATAAATGTGGCGAAAGTGGAATTATATTTATAAATAAATCCATACATGTTTCCAATGGTTACAACAAACTAGAGGGGAATGATTATAAATAATAATATGCTCATGTATCGTGAATTGAAACTATTCATATTCTTCTAGTATATGCACTATATATGAATTTAAAAAAAAGTAATATGGATTTGAAATATTATTTTATTAATGGAAATTTATAGGAGAAAATTTATTTAGAATATAGTAGTTTATTTTCAGATAAATTTACTATAGACCATTTATTTTTACATATTAAAGAACATTATAGACTTAATCAAGCCCGTAGATCTTGTTATGATTTCTTAACTGGAATTTTATTAAAAAATATTTCTTTAATGGATCTAGAGATAAAAAAATTTATAAAAATAATTATAAAAACAATCTCATTGTTAAAATTTATGTCGATGACATTATACATTTATCAACATATAAATATAATAAAAATTCTATTTGGGATATATTGAAATCTGAGTTTTAAATGTGCATTATGTGTGAAATTATTTTTTTTCTTTTTTTAAAAAAAAATATTAACAAAAACCATATGGAATATTTATATTTAAATATTATTTTATAAAATTTATTTTTAAAGATTTAAAAATGAAAATTAAAATTGTACTTATAATCTTAACGAATCCTTAAAAACATTAGTTGTTGATTAATATGGAAAACCATCTGATCAAAAGATCATTAGAGAGAAAATTGGTAGTTTAGTATAAATAAATTAAAATCATATGGATATAATGTTTTTTGTATTCTTGTGTGAAATATATCAATAAATATAAAATAGAATTATCTTCATGTCTTAGGAAAAAATCTTCACTATCATATACCCCCGATGGATGTAGACCAAATTTATTCTTTTGGAAATTATTTTTCACTTATTTTTTGTATGTTTATAGTAGTAGATTTAAAATAGGTAGAAAATATAAAAATGTAACTTTACACTTATTTGGATAAGATTACATTTTATGGGATTATAAAAAAAATATGTAAATCACATTCATCTTTTGAAGTAAAATATCTGGTTTTAAGATGTTATTGTGCTGAAGAGTTTTGGATTCAACAAACACTCAATGACATTAGATTAGTTTTTTTCAAAATCCATATTTTTTTCGATAAAACAATTTCTAATTAATTATTTAATAAACCATAAAATAAATAGTGATAAAACCAAATTCATATAGTTATACATTTCCATATGGACCAAATAGAAAAAAGATATATTATTTTACAATTAAACATATAGAATGATGAAATTCATTATATATTTACTAAACACCATATGTATGATAGTTTTAAATATATTAAATATAATCTATGAATGGTAAATACAATTTTATCTTTTATAATTACTTCCTTTTTACAATATACATAGATTAATGAACTCCATATCAATGTGGGAGAACTTATTTCAACGTATTTCAAAGAAATTAGTATTTTTAAAAATAGTTCTTTTCATGAAACTTTTATTTTGTATGAAATCATGCATATTATGAAACATATAATCTTTATAAAAACATTGTGTTTCTTGAAGATATTTTTATTTTTAATTTTCTATTGTTTTTATTAAAATTTTGGATTTTGTTAAATGCTTTGGATTATCACAAATTATTTTTTATAAAAAACAAGATAAAACGTTAAGGAATAGACATTCTCAATGAAAGTTAATTTTTTACACAGATATGTAATATTTTTTCATTAGTATTAGATATTTTAGTTATTATTTGACTTATTTTAGATTACAAATAACTGTTTTTTATTTTTTAAAATATATTTTTTAACAATATTTTTTAAATAATAATTAATATAAAACCCCATTAGTAGTTTTGATTATATATTTTAATCATTAGAGGTTATAAATCAATCCTTAGTTCATCATTGCAGTTTATTTTGAGAAATTATATTTATAATTCAAAAGGACTCCCTCAAGATGATAAATAAAAATGTGGTCCACCACATCCCACATCGAACTCTCATATTATTCTTAAAACTTTGCCCTAAAATTCCTCTGATCAATTATTCTGCATCTTATCAGTTGTGTTTTTCATATTTAACATATTTAATTACTTTTAAGAAATTAAAAAAAAGAGAATTCATGATGTAAATATTGGTTTAAATGTATTGGATAGAATAGAAAAATTCTATGTAAAAGGATATCATCATGTTTCAAGGATGAGAAAAAATATTTTTAAGAAAGAAAATTTTAATATTTTCTATCCTGTAATATAGAAGGAGCTATATTATTTAGTTTTTTTGGCTTTAATGATGGTATATAGGTAATCACATTGATTCATTTTGGTTAAATCAACTATATTATAATATGATAAATATAAAATTTGGTAAAAATTCTAGTAGTAGGTAAATCATATATAGTTACCTATATGATTCTAGATAATCTTGGTTCTTTTGAGAAGTCTAAGGCTGAAAATTATTTTTTACCACATAAAATAGCATAAGGAAATAGTTTCATATATAAGTGGATACAAGTGTTAAATCGTTATGTATGAAAGGATATATCATTCTGATGTTAGGGGATATGAAATACATTAATGTGTTTTATATATTTTGGTTTTATTTCTTATTGAAATTGACGATGATATATTATGATAAATAAAATTTCTATTGACCAATGTTGTTTAAAAGAGTTCAATGAAATTGAAAATTCAATTTTCTCCATGTTGCTTTTAAAATATATAGGTGAATTCTATGATATTGATGAAAATTAATATTTATGAATATTATATATGATATAAAGTCTCTTTTATGATTAATAAAACCTTATCTAAATTTATGTTTGTCTTTATGTCAGAGATTAAAATGTTTTTAGACAAATAAAATAAAGATTAATTCGATGGTGAATTCTTAAAACTAATTGAAAATATTCAATAGAAAATTAAACATGGTTCTTTTACAATGATGGTGAAAAAAACTTATTGGGAATTTCTATTGAATCAAATAATGAATTCATGAAATGTGAATATGGGAGGAAACTACGATATCTTTTGTCTGGTCTTGATAGAGTTAATTCATTATCATGGAAATAAAAAACTCAATATGTTTGTAAAGATAAATAATAGAAGAATAAAAATAAGACTAATATTTATGTGTGAAAAAAATTTCGATGTATTATAAATTTTGTATTATAAGATCATAAATATTCTCATATTTCATTTGAGATAGAAAGGCATTTTATTTCTTTATTTTTAGTTATTCAAAAAATACATCCTCTAAAAAAAGTTTCTTAACCTTATCTATGATATGAAAAATATTTATTAACAAAAAACTGATGGTTTCTTGTGTAGTGGAAGCATGAGGATGTGGGTGATATATTCAAATTTAATTTATTAATCATTTCCTAAAACCAAGAGCAAGTATCAGGTACATCAAATTTATAATTAATTTATTTAATATTTGATGAAATAAACACATGGGATTTTGATTTTTCATCAATAGTGAATTTTGATCATCCAAAAAGACCATTTTTGATTACCTTCAGTTTGTTGTGTAGATGTGTGGATTGATTCCCTAAAGAGATGATCCATATAGGATCTAATGATATTGGAGAAACACCACTTAATCTTATGTGATAATATTGCAATTTAAATTTCTTATGTTGTTTGTTAGTCATCTTTCATTATTTGGAAATGCGGAAATATCTCTTTCACTTCTAATTATTTAGAGGGATAGATAATGATTAGTTGATAGAGAATTCATTGGGAACAACCATTCTCTATTATCAATTTTTTATACTCTAAACAATAGACCAAACCATCTATTTATAGAGTTTGGATTTTTGTTAAAATTTTATTTAATTTCACACAGGCCATTATATAAAATTTATTACATTTAATAAACCCCATTCCACATAATAATAATTATAAAGTTATTATTTTGTGGTGCGTTCCAACTTGTTCAATAACAAATATTATGGAACCATCTTGTTATTTATTATTTTTCACTAGACTAACTCACGGTATGTTCAATATTCTCTATCATTTATTAAAAAACCATATAAATATTGTATTCATAAATAAATATTATATTGAAAATATAGAAAATAATTATTTAATAAAATATTCATTAAATAAAATAAATAATTTATCAAAAAATCGATGAATAAATGTTAATTTAACTTATCTAATCAATATAACATGAATAAAATGAGTCCTTGGACATGAGAATAAAACATACTCCATTAGTTAAACTCAAATTTAATTTAATGGATATGAACTGAAAGATATAGTGTTTTACCATCTAGGATTATTTTTCATTGGAATTTGGTGATATTTCCAAAATTCCAAGATTACATTATAGAAAGGAATTAAAGAACCCATCAAAAATAACATAATATCACAACATCAAAAATCACTTAAGAAATTTTATTATGTAATATAATTCTTTTTTTACAATATCTCATAAAGCTAGTTGCATAATCGTGTCACATACCAATATTCTTGATATTTCATTATTTGACTATTTGAAATTAAAATTTAATTACACCATTTATATGGAATTTAATGTAATAGTTCTAATATAATCAAAGGTTATAGATTTTAGGTTCCATTAATATTGATGTAAAAATCCTTCCTCAGCATGTTACTTAAGGAAATGATTGTCATGATTCACCAAATTTATCTATCATTTCCATTAGATAGTCACATCAAGGTTTATGAAATATGTCTATGTACCCAAGTTATTACATGCAATAATAATAGTAATATTAATGTCTAATTACCATCACATAAACTCGTAACAAGGAATATCTGAGGAAAACAAAACATGAAGAATTTTTACGATCGGGTCTATTTTCCGTATATCTCATCTTAGAGATTACCATGTAAGAACATATTGAGAAGAATCATTATATACTTATGAGTATTTTCACCTGTAATTCTATGTACTATATGTCTTATCATTGTATGTTATCCAAAAGAATACATTATTTGAAAATATCATTATAGTTCATAAATGTTTTTATCATTACAGGAAACAACTATTACCTTACCATTGTGATGTAAAATCAATGGAACTATAACATTTTATCCATGTAAACTAATAGAAAATATATAATCAGAAGTTTTATTAATATTCAACAAACAAAATATTCTAGTAATTAATGTAAAAAATAGTCATTCCTAGGACAAAAACTCCAAAAAAAAACTCCCACATTGATTAGTGCTGAATACATACACCCTTTAGTCCAATAAACATCACATGATACTCGTGTTTCTTCTAATTGAAGGATCCAGTCATGGGGTACACCACATTGTCTCCTGGGGGAATACTTCTCATTGTAACTTCACCTCTCTGAGAAAATTACCTCATGAGATTATACATATGAAGTTTGTAATTCATCCACTAATATGATAATGGACCTTTCGAAAGACCCATTTGTCACGACCCGTCCTCGGGGCCCTTGCCGTGACTACCCCAAGCCCGCCTTCCATAGGCCAGGGGATGGCGACTAGCACCAAAGGCATAAAATCCCGATAACTGGGAAGGCATTGCCTTTATAAAAGAAAACAAGCACCACAGAGTACAAGCGGAAGCAAAACTCTATGTACAAAAGAAATGCTGAAAAGTAAATGGGCCAGAATACAAACCCAAAAGAAAGTACGACTATAACTGAACAAGGTACAACAGCAAAAAGACAAACAGCTGGAAGAAGGAAGCAGCTCATGGGTCGTCCTCCTCGGATCCTACCTGAAGGGTAGGTACAGATATCGCAGCTCCTGGTCGTCCACCATGGATCCTACCTGAAGGGTAGGTATAGATAGCCTCCTCCACGCTCTCTTCCGTCAACCTCCTCTGTGAGTCGTCACGTCGTGTAGTCCACCTCCGGGTACTGGCTCGTCGTGTAGTCCACCTCCGGGTATCGTCCAATCCTCGAACACCAGGCCTCCGTCAGCACTGCCCGTCGTCTGTAACCAACACAATGAGGTGCGGGCATAGCCCGTGCAGGGGTGAGTATAACGATACTCAGTAGGGACCCCAAGACCCTCAAGGTCTCACTAAAACCAACAAGGATAACCACAAAGGAGATCTCAATAGAAAACCTCTACTTAGGTATAAGCCCATACACATACCTAAGTTGTCAAGTAACCCATCTCAATCATGAGGAAACACAAGGATTATGAAATCAACGGATAACCACTACCCAGGTATATGCCAATACATATACCTAAGTTATCAAGTGACCCATCTCAATCATGAGGTATATACAAAGGTCAAAAGTCTCAGCTCAAAATAGGATTTTCATTATAAAAACCGTAACTGCTGAAGAGCTCCGTCTCTGGAGTGTACAGTGGTCCTGTCACGACTCCGAGGTACTGCTCACTAACCTAAGACTGCTGAAGTACTCCTCCTGTTGAGTACCGCGGGTCAGCCACCCAGACACAGTAGTGCTTCCCGCCGAGGTATGTCACCCAAACACAGTAGTGCACACCCCCTAGTAGTCTGCTGATGTACTCTCCGGACGAGTACCGCGGGTCTGCACTGTCACACAGGTAGTGCTCCGTCCGCCATGGGTCTGCACCTCAGAAATTAGTGCTCCGTCCACTGGGCTAGTCGACTCACTCCAAGTCGAGTCGGTCAAGTAGTCGTCAGGTCTCAGCCAGTTACACGGTCTCCGTACTCCGCACGCTCGTCACTGGGAGGGTCAGCTTCACGAGCTACAGGTAGATACTCCAAGTATCTCAAGTTCCCACGAAGAAGTATCTCAAAGGACCGCCTCGTCATAGGGGTCTCAACCCAACAGACGGCGCGTCAATCGGACGCCCGGTCTGTGAGTTATTAGCCTTTTTGTCCCAGGGGCCCGGTTGGTTTCATGAGCGAACCAAACCCGGCCGTATCTCAACTGTACCCCGAACTCTCATAGGGTATACTCATAGGGACCATTTCTCAACGAGATCACCAACGCCGCTGACGGTTCGTCAAACGGACGTTCTGTCAGAAAGGTATCAGCTTTTCCGTTCTAGGGGCCCGGTTGGATTTCTGTGCGATCCAAACCGGCCATTATCCATCTGCATCCAAATCTCAGGCGGAGAATGCCAAAAGTTCCGTATTGTCAACAGAAACTCAATGCAACAGACGGCACGTCAATCGGATGCCTGGTCTGAGAGTTATTGGCTTTTTCGTTCCAGGGGCCCGGTTGGTTTTAAGGCAAAACCAACCCGGTTGTACTCCACCTGCGTCCAAACCTCGGGCGGAGTATGCCAAAAGATCTTTCTCATCAAGAGGAATTCAACGAAACAGACGACGCGTAAATCGGACACCCGGTCTGTTAGTTATTGGCCTTTCCGTCTCACACCCACCCTGGGAATCTTCCCAGGAGGTCACTCATCCTGATCACTACTCTAGGCCAAGCACGCTTAACTATGGAGTTTTAACCACGTAGGCTCCCGAAAAGAAGGTGCACCTTGATTATAGTATACTGAAATGACCGTCTCGATCCAAAGATCACGTTGCCGCTGACGGCGAGTCGTTTGGAGGCCCGTAGCCCAAGATACGGGCATTTGACCAAAAGTGGTCCGAAACTGGGGGTCTGGGCCCGGCCCGACCCCCCCCCCCCCCCTGGGTCGGACGAACCGGGTCGACCCGGCCTGGGCGGTGACCCGGCCCGGCTCGGAAATTCGGCCCGGCCGGCGGCGCGGTCCGGCGCGGCGGCGCTGGCCGGTGCGGCGGCGCGGTCCGGCGCGGCGACGGGGACCGGCGCGGCGGCGCGGCCTGGGCGCCGTTCGTGTGCCGCGCGCGGGGGGCAAAGCTTCCCCCCCACCTTTGAGAACCGTGACCCCTTAATTGGGGCCGCTTTTGAGACCCGGCCGGGGGAAATTAATTCCCCCGGTCTCCACTGCCCGGCCGGCCCGCACTGGCCGGCCGGTTTCGCCAGCAAGGACCGGCGACGGCCGGTCCTTCTTTCACCGACACCGGCGGCCCGGTGACGGCCGCCGGTCATCTTGCTCCACCGCGGCCCGGAACCGGCCGCGGCCTATGTCGTTTGGCGCGATGCGACGACATCGCTTCCATCCGCCGCGGCCCCGCTCCGGCCGCGGCGCCTTTGACTTTCTTCGACGCGACGCGACGGCGTCGCGTTCTTGGATTTCTTTCCACGGCGTGGCGTGACGGTGCCGCGCGTATCTTCCGCAATAAATCGCGTGGTGCAACAGCACCACGTTTTCTAGTATCATCCTCAAGAAACTATCACGAAAAACAGAGGTGGGTCGGCCGTGTTTGTGCGGTCCGACCCCCTCGCGTTATTCGATAACAAAAAGGGTTTTAATCCACGATCATCACCAAGTTTGTATTCACGAACAATTAAATAAATAAAAACCCTCAATCATCAACCGCTTGATCGGACGATCCGCGGATCTACCCGGTATTGGTTGGTCTGCGCTCGTCGTTCTTTTCCCAAAAGATAAGATAATTCCAAAATAAATTCCCCTACCTCGGCTTCAAGAACGGAGTTCTTCAACGACCCGCGGAAGACAAGCGTCGCGGAGGTCGGGAGTCGTTCCGTCTAGGTTGGTGGGAGAAGAGCTCAGTGAAGTCGAGCTGAGATGTCACCCTCTGTTTACTTAGTAGGCGGCAGTGCTTCCCTTCCTTACTCCGGTTGAAGATGGTCGGAGGTGTTGCTTCACATTCTTCGGAAACGTGGAACGTTCTTCCTCGAGAGGATGGTGATCTTCCAAGAGATCTTCTCCTCTCCTTAGTTCTCCCCACAAGGTTTATGCCAACCCAAAAAGAAGAATATAATCTCTCTTTTTAATGTTGGAAAAATGAATTCAAAAGAATTCAAACACTCAAAATAATTAATTAAGTTGGTTTAATTAATTAATTGCAAAGTGTTGGCAAGAATTTCAAAAGATTGAAATTCAAATAAACCATACTTAACTCACCTCATTAATTAATCAAGTTGTCAAATATTAAAGAATGTGAGTTAATGGGGAGTTGGAATGAGAGGGGTTAATAGGGTTAGGGAGTTTAAGGAATTTGAAAAGGTGGGGGGGTTCGTGTGGGCCCCACCCTTTCAAATATCCACACATGGGAAGTTGGATGGATGTGGGCCCACCACCAACTTCCCATGGGAGAAGTTAACCACTTAACATTGTTAAAATTTGATTTAACAATTTATTCACTTTTTTAAATAAACCCCAAAAATTAACTTCTCCTCCCGAACAAACGCAACTACGGTAAAGGTTCTCTTAAGCGATTACCGGCGTTGCGATTTCATCGGTGCAATAGGATTTCAATTCCGAGCACCGGTTCAAAAGATAGAAATTCTCGCTCGCTCGTTCACTGAACGTACCCGAGCCAAACATCGGAAATTAATTCTGGGCACACCGGGCCTCGGAATCAGGCGCCGTCAGAAACTACGTTCTTGTAAAATTCCAAAGAAAATTAAAAAAACAATTTCCCTTGAAATTTCCAGGTCATTACATTACTCCCACCTCAGGGCTTTACATCCCCGTAAAGCTTCAACACATACTAGGGTCAGAAAAGCGGTACAGAGCACGCATCTGAGCCTTCCGCTCCAATGTGCTTACCTGGAGGTTCCGTACTGCCAAAGAAAGTGCACCCGAGGAATCGATCATCCTCGTAGGATCTGCTCCTGTCAATCCTCGATCCCCACTGGAACCTCTGTGAAAGACACCCCATCGCCATCGTCCAGCTCCTCATGGTCGATGGTATGCGAAGGGTCGAGCACGTATCTCCTCAGTTGAGATACGTGGAAGTCATCGTGCACCTGGTGCAACTGCGGTGAATGGGTCAAGCGGTAAACCACCCCGCCTACCCAGCTGGGGACCTAAGAAGGTCCGCTGAACCTTGGAGATAACTTGTCGCCTTGTCCACATCTCTGTAAACCTCATCGAGGTGAGACCCGTATAAGAACGTGGTCGCCATCCTCAAACTCCAGAGGTTTCCAATTCCTGTTAGAACTGGAACTCAAACGACTGCTTCCACGAGGGTAAGGTTGGCCGATTCAAGAGTGATCGGTCGCACCCTCTCGTGAAAGAGTTTATCCCGTGCTTCCTGGGGTTTCCTTTTCTCCGACCAAGGAAAATCCATCCCGACGTTTTCCTAAAACCGTCAATTTGAGTATGAACAGTTATTGCCCATTCCATTCTCAAACTAACGTTGTAAGGCCTCAACGCTGTCACCAAGAGATTCCAACCGAAACTCTCGCCTCGAGGGTCTGACCACACCGTTGGCGTAAGGGTGATTATCGAGTCTCCTCCAAAGGTATCTCCAGACGTGAGGGTCAAGTCCACGGCTTACCGGAAACTATAGGTCTGGAACAAGATTTGTGAAAGCAAGAAATGATTCACATCGACGTTCGTTACTACAACAGCTAGTAGTGGACACAGACTGTCCCTTGAATCATTTCTAGAGCCATTGGGTCACACTCTTTGACCGCATGCAGCCGCAGTCTTCCTCCTCCCTCCAGCTCCCCGAGCCTGGCAGGAATAACTAAGGCGGGTGGTTGTACCATGATAGGATGTACACCACCTCATGCTGCTCTCCTATCTCTGCCTCCACGTCTGCTGCTTCGTAGACTCATCTCTCCTTTAAGCTTCCTCTTCTTTAACATTTAACAAGCCCAAGTATCTAAGACTGGCACCTGTTTCCTCTTTCTTACTGCACTGTGCAGTCTTCATCCTCTCCTGGATGTCCTGGACCTCCTTTAGTCTCACAAGAGCTGCTATGATTTCTTCTTTGCTGATAAGAGAAACCTGGTCACATCCCCTGCATGAAACACATTCTTTGCCTAATATAGTCAATCCTAACATGAATGATGCATTCATGCCATGGATGACTTCGTAAGGCCTCGATGTAACTACTAAAAGATCCAACTGTCACTCTCGCCTCCAAGGGTCGAGTCACACTGTCGGCATTAGTGTGAGGTCACTGGGTCCCCTCCAGTAGAAATCTCGAAAGTGAGGGTCAAGTCAAAAGTTTAACCGGGACCACTCAGTATCAACCAAACAAAAGGACAGGAAAGAAAACATCTCAAAGATAACTGTCTTTTTATTATTGCAGCTCATAGTACAAGACACGAATACAACACCCAAATGGAACTAGAAGTACAAGGTACGTATCCACTAGTTCCTCTCCTATCCACCTGTTCCCGGAGATCTACTGCCTTGTCCACTGCTCGGCTGTTGCTCAAGCACCAGCCGCTGCTTCTGTCTCGGTGGCTCCTCCAACACCCGCTGATCAACCTTACGAGGAGTCAGACAGTCACGTGCCAGGTGACCCTTCCCGCCGCAGAAGTAACTTTGTCCGTTTCTGGAACGCCTGGCTCTTACCCCACCTCAGGTGCCTCGCACCACCGTTCCTAAAACCCGAGACCGTCCAACTGCTAGTCTGGTCCTCCTGGACCTCTGCATCATCTGTCTACTGCCCACAGATGACTCGGCTAATGATCTAAAAACGTGGGGCAAAGGCAGAAGCTCCTCTACACGCTCAGGGTGTAGAGCTACTGGCACAAACTCCACCCGGAAGAAGGTCTCGAATTCTTACCATGTGAAGGTCAACCCATCGCAAAACTGAAACAAGTGGCTCCACCACCTGCCTGCTGCTTCCTGAAAGAGGCTGGCAGCAAAGATCACCATGAAGTCTGCCGGCGTCCCAACTAGCCTGAAGACTCTCACCACAGCCTCCAGCCAAACCTCATCCGCCTGCGGGTCCGTCTCTCCCTGGAACCTGGGTGGCCTCTAGCGCTGGAACTCATGCATCGCACTCAAGCATCGTGCATCGCCTACTGCTGGGGCTGGTGGCATCGGTGGCCCAACATATGGTAGTACCGTTGCTACCTCTGCTGGTGCCTAAACTGCAAGAGGGCCCTGCACCGAAGCCTCGTCGCTCGACAGGCTGTCAGCACACACATCCCTCTGGGCTCTAGTTGGTCGTTCGTGAAAAGGCATCCTGAAAGAAACATCGTGATACGGCCAAACGTTTATACCTGGTGAGATGACCTGGTTTGAGCTGTTTTAAGGGAAAACCTTTGAAAACACACACGCAATCAGTGTTTTCGTGCACAAAGTCAGAAATAAGTTTTCAGGGTCCTGGTGTATGGATACGTCGGCCGCCCACACCAACACTGGACTCCCTGAACTGAAATCCACACTCGGTACTCTTAACACTATTACTTCACAGAAAGAAAAAGTCAGAGTCATAAGTTCTGCGGTAGAACCGAACTCCATTGATACCAATTTGTCACGACCAGTCCTCGGGGCCCGTGCCGTGACTACCCCAAACCCGCCTTCCATAGGCCAGGGGCTGGCGACTAGCACCAAAGGCGTAAAATCCAGATAACTGGGAATTCATTGCCTTTATAAAAGAAAACAAGCACCACAGAGTACAAGCGGAAGCAAAACTCTAAGTACAAAAGAAATGCTGAAAAGTAAATGGGCCAGAATACAAACCCAAA
Organism: Viscum album; assembly: GCA_963277665.1. Taxonomy (NCBI): domain Eukaryota; kingdom Viridiplantae; phylum Streptophyta; class Magnoliopsida; order Santalales; family Viscaceae; genus Viscum; species Viscum album. The sequence goes on from OY728137.1 coordinate 2,052,237,400, forward strand.
AGAAATTAAGACTACAACTGAACAAGGTAAAACAGCAAAAATACAAACAACTGGAAGAAGGAAGTAGCTCCTGGGTTGTCCTCCTCGGATCCTACCTGAAGGGTAGGTACAGATATCGTAGCTCCTGGTCATCCACCACGGATCCTACCTGAAGGGTAGGTACAGATAGCCTCCTCCACGCTCTTGTCCATCAACCTCCTCTGTGAGTCGTCACGTCGTGTAGTCCACCTCCGGGTACTGGCTCGTCATGTAGTCCACCTCCGGGTACCGTCCAGTCCTCGAACACTTGGCCTCCGTTAGCACTGCCTGTCGTCTGCAACCAACACAACGAGGTGCGGGCATAGCCCGTGTATGGGTGAGTATAATGATACTTAGTAGGGACCCCAAGACCCTTAAGGTATCACTAAAACCAACAAGGATAGCCACAAAGAAGATCTCAACAGATAACCTCTACTTAGGTATATGCCCATACATATACCTAAGTTATCAAGTAACCCATCTCAATCATGAGGAAACACAAGGATTGTGAAATCAACGGATAACCACTACCCAGGTATATTCCCATACATATACCTAAGTTATCAAGTGACCCATCTCAATCATGAGGTATACACAAAGGTCAAAAGTCTCAGCTCAAACCAGGATTTTCATTATTGAAACCGTAACTGCTGAAGAGCTCCGTCTCTGGAGTGTACAGTGATCCTATCACGACTCCGAGGTACTGCTCACTAACCTAAGACTGCTGGAGTACTCCTCCTGTCGAGTACAGCGGGTCAGCCACCCAGACACAGTAGTGCTTCCCGCTGAGGTATGTCACCCAAACACAGTAGTGCACACCCCCTAGTAGCCTACTGAGGTACTCTTCGGACGAGTACCGCGGGTCTGCACTGTCACACAGGTAGTGCTCCGTCCGCCATGGGTCTGCACCTCAGAAAGTAGTGCTCCGTCCACTGGGCTGGTCGACTCACTCCAAGTCGAGTCGGTCAAGAAGTCGTCAGGTCTCATCCAGTTACACGGTCTCCGTACTCCACACGCTCGTCACTGGGAGGGTCCGCTCCACAAGCTACAGGTAGATACTCCAAGTATCTAAAAGTCCCACGAAGAAGTATCTCAAAGGACCGCCTCGTCATAGGGGTCTCAACCCAACAGACGGCGCATCAATCGGACGCCCGGTCTGTGAGTTATTAGCCTTTTCATCCTAGGGGCCCGGTTGGTTTCGTGAGCGAACCAAACCCGGCCGTATCTCAACTGTACCCTGAAAATTCATATGGTATACTCATAGGGACCATTTCTCAACGAGATCACCAACGCCACTGACGGTTCGTCAAACGGACGTTCTGTCAGAAAGGTATCAGCTTTTCCGTTCCTGGGGCCCGGTTAGATTTCTGTGCGATCCAACCCGACCATAATCCATCTGCATCCAAATCTCAGGCAGAGAATTCCAAAAGTTGTGTATCGTCAACAGGAACTCAATGCAATAGACGGCGCGTCAATCGGACGCCCGGTCTGAGAGTTATTGGCTTTTTCGTTCAAGGGGTCCGGATGGTTTTTAAGGAAAAACCAACACGACCGTACTCCACCTGCGTCCAAACCTCGGGCGGAGTATCCCAAAAGATCCGTCTCATCAAGAGGAATTCAACGAAATAGACGGAACGTAAATCGGACGGCCGGTCTGTTAGTTATTGGCCTTTCCGTCTCACACCCACCCTGGGAAACTTCCCAAGAGGTCACTCATCCCGATCACTACTCTAGGTCAAGCACGCTTAACTATGGAGTTTTAACCACGTAGGCTCCCGAAAAGGAAGGTGCACCTTGAGTATAGTATACTGAAACGACCGTCTCGATCCAAGGATCGTGTTGCCGCTGACGGCGAGTCGTTTGGAGGTCCGTAGCCCAAGATACGGGCATTTGACCAAAAGTGGTCCGAAACTGGGGGTCTGGGCCCGGGCCGACCCAGCCCGACCCCCCCCCCCCCCTGGGTCGGCCGAACCGGGTCGATCCGGCCCGGGCAGCGACCCAGCCCGGCTAGGAAATCCGGCCCGGCCGGCGGCGCGGGCCGGTGCGGCGACGCGGTCCGGCGCGGCGGCGCGGACCGGCGTGGCGGTGCGGCCTGGGCGTCGTTCGTGTGCCGCGCGCGGGGGGCAAAGCCCCCCCCCCCCCCCTTGAGAACCGCGGCCCCTTAATTGGGGCCGCTTTTGAGACCCGGCCGGGGGAAATTAATTCCCCCGGTCTCCACTGCCCGGTCGGCCCGCACTGGCCGACCGGTTTCGCCAGCAAGGACCGGCGATGGCCGGTCCTTCCTTCGCCGACACCGGCGGCCCGGTGCCGGCCGCCGGTCATCTTGCTCCGCCGCGGCCCGCAACCGGCCGCGGCCTATGCTGTTCGGCACGATGCGACGACATCGCTTCCCTCCGCCGCGGCCCCGCTCCGGCCGCGGTGCCTTTGACTTTCTTCAACGCGACGCAACAGCGTCGCGTTCTTGGATTTCGTTCCACGGCGCGGCGCGACGGCGCCGCGCGTATCTTCCGTAATAAATCGCGTGGTGCGACGGCACCACATTTTCTCGTATCATCCTCAAGAAACCATCACGAAAAACAAATGAGGAGGGTCGGCCGTGTTTGTGCGGTCCGACCCCCTCGCGTTATTCGATAACAAAAAGGTTTTTAATCCACGATCATCACCAAGTTTGTATTCACAAACAATTAAATAAATAAAACCCTCCATCATCAACTGCTTGATCGGAAGATCCGCGGATCAACCCGGTATTGGTTGGTCTGCGCTCGTCGTTCTTTTCTCAAAAGATAAGAGAATTCCAAAATAAATTCCCCTACCTCGGCTTCAAGAACGGAGTTCTTCAACGACCCGCGGAAGACAAGCGTCGCGGAGGTCGAGCATCGTTCCGTCTAGGTTGGTGGGAGAAGAGCTCGGTGAAGTCGAGCCGAGACGTCACCCTCTGTATACTTAGTAGGCGGCGGTGCTTCCCTTCCTTACTCTGGTTGAAGATGGTCGGAGGTGTTGCTTCACGTTCTTTGGAAACGTGGAACGTTCTTCCTCGAGAGGTTGGTGATCTTCCAAGAGTTCTTCTCCTCTCCATAGTTCTCCCCACAAGGTTTATGCCAACCCAAAAAGAAGAATATAATCTCTCTTTTTAATGTTGGAAAAATGAATTCAAAAGAATTCAAACACTCAAAATAATTAATTAAGTTGGTTTAATTAATTAATTGCAAAGTGTTGGCAAGAATTTCAAAAGATTGAAATTCAAATAAACCATACTTAACTCACCTCGTTAATTAATCAAGTTGTCAAATATTAAAGAATGTGAGTTAATTGGGAGTTGGAATGAGTGGGGTTAAGAGGGTTAGGGAGTTTAAGGAATTTGAAAAGGTGGGGGGGTTCGTGTGGGCCCCACCCTTTCAAATATCCACACATGGGAAGTTGGATGGATGTGGGCCCACCACCAACTCCTCATGGGAGAAGTTAACCACTTAACATTGTTAAAATTTGATTTAACAATTTATTCACTTTTTTAAATAAACCCCAAAAATTAACTTCTCCTCCCGCACAAACGCAACTACGGTAAAGGTTCTCTTAAGCGATTACCGGCGTTGCGAGTTCATCGGTGTAATAGGATTTCAATTCCGAGCACCGGTTAAAAAGATACAAATTCCTGCTCGCTCGTTCACTGAACATACCCGAGCCAAACTTCGGAAATTAATTCCGGGCACACCGGGCCTCAGAATCAGGTGCCGTCAGAAACTGCGTTCTTGTAAAATTCCAAAGAAAATTAAGTAAAAAGTTTCCTTGAAATTTCCGAGTCGTTACACCACTACTGTTGTATTATAATAATTAGTGTAATAAAATCATTAATTTTAGGTACTACATAATGAAATTGGATGAAGTATTGAATACATAATAATTCTTTATCTAATTCATAAGCTTCATCATACACATATTGTTTTGTAAAATCTGTAACCATAGCCTGAATTGATCTATTCAGATCACCACACCTCCCTATCAAGTGAAGATGTATACTATTTGTGACTTCATGTCATCTAGACTATTTTGAAGAAAGAATATTCATATCATTGTAGGATAGAAATAAGAATTTAGATTCGGAATTTCAAGAGGGGTGAATTGAAAATTTAAAATCGTTCAATTTTAAACTTAAGGAAAACTATGTTTTACAATGTTTGACAAGGTAAATTTAAAAAACATAAATACAGTTGTATGAAAAAAACATGATTTGGTTCTGAAAATATGGTTCTGGAAATGTAACGTAAGGAAATTTTACAATGAAACGATTCTACATTAAAGCGTATAGAGTCTTAATTAACGGTGTATGAAAAAGTTCAAAAAGTATATAAAAGTTATACTTTCTTTCTTTATCAAAATTAATAGTAAATAAATATTAAAGCAAATCAAGTATAAATTAAAAAATATTTTATCCCAATGAGGAGGGTATCCAACATCTTTCGATAAATGTCCCTCTATTTATAAATTCATGAATGTCTGTCTTACCGAAACTAGTGTAAGCCCTCAATAGAAATATATAAATATGTCATGTAATCCCAATAAACCCTCGAACATTAAGATACTCGACACCTCTGTCTTCATGTCCCCGAAACCCCTCGACTATACATCGAAACAATCGAAGTCGCGCAATTAAATCTAAACAAGATGTTCAGACCACACAAATCATTATGGACTCCCTCTCTCTAGAAATCACTTAACTACATGTAATCTCTAGATTTATGGAACGGTATTCAGCTCTTTCAAATGAGATCTTATTTATAGGAACATCTAAAATGGTTGGCTCCCTCCTACAATGGTCATATTTTTCCTTGAGTTTTGGAGGGATCTATTATTATGTCACTCAACCAATGGTTAGTTAGAAATATATTATACGACATCATTTCATAGTTTGTGTATGTAAAATGAAATTACATAACCAAATCAATTTTTTTCGGTCTAAGGAAAAATATATTTCGAGGTCAATCCAAATAAATATCCTTAATCTATAAGACATAGATATTTATATTTTTTTATAAAGAATTCAAAATTTGAAATATAAAGATTTTAAAGTCTTAATTCCAATTAATTCAAAGCCTGAATTCTAAGGAATTTGAAGTCTGAATTCTGAGGAATTCAGAGTTTTAATTATGATTAAATGATGTATGAATTCTAAGGAATTCAATATGTGAATTATAACTAATTATGGGTCAAAATTGTGGGTAATTCAGAGTCTAAATTCTGTGGAAATATGAATCCTAATTTCAATGAATTCGGTGTCTGAATTTCGAAGAATTAAGACACTAAATTTCAGAAAATTCAGACTCTACATTTCAGAGAATTCAGAATCTAAATTTTAGAGAATTTGGAATTTGAATTTTAGAGAATTTGGAATCTGAAAACAAAAGACATTATATCCAAAAATTTATAACTTTATAAGGTTTTACATAAGGATTGAAATTTTAGACATATTAATAATATGAGTTTGATTTAGGGATATTATAAAATTAAATAATAAAAATATAGTTAAGGGTAAAAATTTCCATTGAGAAGGGGAGATATTATTTTGAAAATAATCCTTAGGGAAAAAAAATTTCCTTAAGATAATGTATTCGTGATTTTCAAAACATAGAGGAATAGAAAAGTCATAAAGTAAACATATTTACTTAACAATCTCCCCCTTTTCTGAACGCACAATGAACCTCACAAAAATGAATATAAGGACTAATAATATGAAATTATGAACTTAAAAGAAAAACATATCTCCATTTAATTATGAAACATAGTGAATACGACTAAATCCCCCTTAGGTTTTGAAATACCTATGGAAATTGTTCTTGACTACCTTAAAGAGATTTTACTTTTTCTTATATATTGAAATATTCATTTAGGAAACTCCCCTTTAGAGAGACTCCCCCTTACTCAAGGACTTCACTTTATTATTTATTATTCTTTTATGTCAATCCTTTCTCCACCTTTTTGATTTACAAAAAAAATAGAGAGAATGGAAAAACTTTACGACACCTGAAAGATTAAAACTATATACAACTACCAAAATGAAACAAAACACAGAATTTCATTATGATTGGAAATATTTATATGAGGAAGGTATAAAACAATGATATTATTTTAAATTTAAAATATTCATCCATCTTTTTTTTGGGCTGAAAAATCAATACAATCGTCTTCAGCTTCTTAATCCCCTTTTGATCATCTTCAAAGTACCTGAGCAGTTATTCCTGATCATCATTTTTCTTCTCCATAGATTTGATCTTTTCATCCTGAGACTTTAGGATATCTGAATAAGACATCAAAATCAGTTCTTTCTTACTAAACATCTATTCGAACCCGATTCTGAGATCTCATTTCCTTTCTAAATTCATATAAAATGAATTCAGTTTCCCATTCATATATTTTACATCTTGCTTCTAGGATTCTTTTTCTAGGTTCAAATTTTCTTAAAAAACATTTCATAATATCTTTTATCCTCACACCTACTCTATTAAAAGAATTGTTCCCAGAGTCTTGAAAGTCATCATGAATTATGAGATCTTCAATCATCTTCTCTGACCACTTAGTGATTTTCATAAAATATCTTCTATGAGAATCATATTTGATATAGAAATTTTGTAAATCCACCTCATGATTAATGAATTTTCCCATAAGCATGCTAACATATTCGATTTCTGATCGAATGAATGAAAATGAATTTGACACCTCAAGTCAATACTAGGAATCAATGGAATGGTATCAACAAATTTCTTTTACAATTGAACCATAACGTCCTAACCTAAGGAGGATGATTCTGAATTAGATTCCCTTGTTGGTGATGATTATTTCTCTATCTCAATAGCCTTTCTTTTTGAAGAACCACCAAAAAATTTCTTAACTACCCCAAATTTTTTATGTGTATCCACTATCACCTGGTTTTCTTTTTTAGATTTAGAAATGGTCACCAAAGATTTTGGGGATTCATGTTCACTATCTGATACTTGAAATTTTTTTCCTCATCAACCATTTCCTTCATAGAATATTCCACACGATCATCTGGTAGAACATTATCATCATTACTACTTTCATCATCACATGGTTTATTTACTTATTTTTTACCATCATCACATTTTATTGATGCAGAAAGTTATTTTGATTCATCCTGAGAAGTGTGGATCGAAAAAAATTAGAAGGGATTTCCTTCTTAGGATATTGTTAAAAATTCCATATCTAATCATTGGTGTAATCAATTCCTTCCTCATATTCTTATTCCACTTCCTTTTTATAGACAATATATTCCTCTTATTCTTGTTTTTCGAATTACAATATTCTTTCATAGAGTCATAGGTGCGGATTCTTATATAAAGGATTCATGGTATTACGATTTTTTTGGAATCATTCTCTATATCTTTTCATAGAGCTTAAACTATCTCATCTTCAGATATTTTCTTCTTCTTATTCCTCTTCTCTTCTTATATTTCATACTCTTATGTAGCCTTAATATTCAATGATATTGCCTTAGTAGGATCCAAGACAATGTAAGGATCTATTTTCTTCCTATTATTTTTCTTTTATCTCCATATATATACTACTTCATCCGGGTATGTTTTTTGCTTCTAATATATTGTGGGTGCTTATTGAGTTTCCTAAACTATAGTAGTTTTTCTTTTGACTTCTAGTTCAATATTCTTTCTCTTATTCATACCCTTCATTGAAATCTTAGCTACATCTAGCTTCTTGGAAAATGCTTCTATTTCTCATTCATATAATTCATAGAATTCTTCAGATTTTCTATTAAATCCAACCTTAATCGTCATCATGGTGTCATCACTCAGACAAAAAATCTTGAATGTCCTTCAATTATAACTTCAAGGGATTTTGAACGAATCATGGAAATAGACTATAATATTATATTGAATTATAGTATACATGATAATTTATATTTGAGAGTCACATTCATGATGTATAAAATAGTCAACATGATATACTGTATCAAATTTATCTTCATCAAGTTCACCAGAAAATCCATACCATTGATATCACATTTCTTTGTGGTGATCTTATCAACATTTCTTGGAATGATAAATACAAAAACCTATTACTCCAGGATCATGAGATCCATCAAAATATGGTTAATTTTTGTTTTCCTCACTTCTATAAAACCAATACACTCAATTTTCTTCTCCCTCTGAAAACAACCAGATTCATTTTGAAATTTATGGATACAGAAAATAGCTTCACCCTCATACGAAATTTTGATGATGCGTGAAACCTTACAATGGGAAAGGTAATATGTTTTCCCATAACATTTGAAAGAAAACTTATTCATGCTATATTACTTCAATTGACTAACTGTTTCATAAAACCCAACTAGAAATTCTGGGTAAACCAGATCTTTCCCTTTTGGATTAGCCATGTGGAGACTTTCTCATCCATTCAACTAGATATTTTCTATATTTAGAGAATCATACTGGAAAAGAACATGGGATCTACTAACCTTACTCTATATATTATACATTCTATAATGTGTTTCACTGATGACATTTTCTTCTAATGATACCCTTTCAAAGACATTTGGAGTTAAGAAAACTGGATTTGTGGAATGACCCTTATGTATAAGGGCAGAGCATCTGCATGAAAATTCTTGAAAATCGATGTGGGACAAAGAATATGGGGGATTTTATATAGGCCTTGAAGCGATGGTTAATATTCCTAGATTAATCCCATATTTTAAATAAGCTAGATATGATCAGAATGTTTTGATGAAAGCCGAAGAAGGATTTTGGTAGGTTCCAATATTTTACGGTTTTGAAGATAAAAATTCAGATTTAATAAAATTTCATGAGAAATACTTTCTTAAAAAATAATTAAAATACAAACATGTAAAAATTTTAATTAAAAATTTATATATAAGGAATAATATCATGCATATTTCAAGGAAAATTTTCAGTAATGAGGATAATTTTCCGTGAAGAACATTAGATTCTGAAAACGTTTTTTTATGAAATAAAAAAAAATTAAACTAGAAATATAGGTAGTGGGTGAAAAAAATAATTGTCTGGAATTTTGGGTTCTGAAAATTTTGGTTACCAAAGAAAATTTTACTAATAATAAATTTGAAAAAAATATTATAACTAATTCTGGAAATGAAAATTTTTTATTAGGAAATAAATTTGATTGTGAAATATTTGGTTAACAATGAAAATGCACTACCATTATGAAAAAAGTGATTTTTAATTTAAGTAGTTAGGTTTCAACAAAAAAATTTATATGGAATATTACCATATAGTGATCATTCCTAAATTTTGTTTAAAGTATTAAAATCTATCAGAGGGTATGGATTTTGTAAAAATATCATCATGTTTTAATGCGTTCTGATCAACTGAAGAATGCTATCTTCGTTAAGTGTGTGAACCCTAAGAAATTAATTCCTAATATCTATGTGTTTTTCACAGGTGTGATGTGAATTGTTTTTTCTTATGGAAATGTAACTATTATTGTCACATAATAACTGTGTTTTGGTAAAAACACATTCTATAGTCTGTGAGTGTGTGTTGCATCCACAAAACATGAGCACAGCAACTTCCAGTATATACATATTCAACTTCAGTAGTGAAGAGTGATACTAAGGGTTGATTTTTTGCATGAACCAGAAACTAATGAATCTCATAATAAATGAAAGGTTCGGGATGTAAATTTTTTACCAATTCTACATCCACCAAAATCAGCATCCAAAAATATTTTTTTAAAAATATTATTTCTAGAATTATAGAAAAGTCATAAATCCATGGTTCCCTTTAAATAATGAAAAATTATTTTTAATGCTTTAAAATGAGATTCTTTTGGATAATGTTGATAACTATCATATAAGGATACTAAGAACATTAAGTTTGGATGGCTATCTATCATGTATAATAATATTCATATCATAACTATAAAAGATGTTTAATCTACTCATTTCAAAACTTCATCTTGATCAAGAGAATTTGAGGTACCATTTGGGGTGACTATAGATTTAGTGTTGTCAAATACATTCTTTTTTATAAGATCATTAATATACATATGTTGAGATATATATGTTCCTTCTCCGGCAGGATCATCACTGGTGTAGTGGCGACATCAGGGGGCACGACTCTATGCCCCCCACAGCTCGAGATTACACGACCTAAGGATGTCATTCACAGATCTGCCTTTTGAATTCCAAATTTCATTAATCGGTTTTGTTGTATGGTTTTTCTATTTCATGGTATTTGGATTTTTTTTGGAGGTTTGGTTTGAACTGGTTGGATGTTTCATGTGAGTTTCTAACCACCTTAAAGTGGTTTCTAAAAATACAAAAATGGATTTGGATGATGATGAAACCGAATTAGTTAATTATTTATGTGTTAAACAAAATATAATGTTATCAACATATATTTGAATAATCAAAAAAAATTTCTTATCTTTCATTATAAAAAAGAGTTGGATTAGAAGTTCCATTAACATGATTGTTTTTTAGAAAAAATCATTTAAGTCTATCACACCAGGAACTTGGGGCTTGTTTAAGTCCATATAAAGCATTGTAATGTTTGAAAACGCTTTCCTGATGTTTTGTTCCTTCAAATCCAAGAGGATGGTCAAAATAAACTACCTCTTGAACATATCCATTTTTTGAAAAAACATTTAACATCCATTTGAAAATGTTTAAAATTAAAGAATGCTTCAAAGGCATATAGAATGCGAATAGATTCTTGTCTAGCTACTAGAGCATAGGTTTCTTCATCATCTGTCCTTTCTTGTTTATTATAGCATTTAGCATATAATCTCTCTATATTCTTTACTATGATTCCATTTTCATCACAATTATTTTTTAAAAAAAAAAATTACTCCAATTACAGAACATTCCTTAGGACTTTCAACCTAGGTCCACACTTTATTTCTTTCAATTTTATTTAGTTTATCTTGCATGGATTTAAACAAATCATCATCACCTAAAGCTTCATCAGTAATTTTTTGTTCTAATTGGTAAAAGAATTCTAGATTCTCTACTTCATTTGTTAAAGTTCCTATAGTCCATAATGGTTTATTTACAACACCAATGATACTATCATTGGGATGATTCCTAAGAAACAGCTGATTGTGGATTTATAGAACCCATTCATGAATATATGGTATGAAATATTCGGGGGTTAATGCTTTAGAAAAAATTTCTTAAACAGATTCTTGACAATAATGATCTTCTATCATGGGAATAAAATCATTTTTTAAAAACACATACATAAATGTAAGTTGGGGTTGTTTAATGAAAGAAGGATCAATTTCATTAAATTAAACCTGAACTGTTTCCTAACTAATACAAGGGTTTTTTTAAAGTCTATATAAACCATTGATGTTGTGGAGTGTCCTAGAAAACGTTTCTTCATCATATTTGGGTGAAAATATATGTATTATATCATTAGTAATTAGGATTAATACTTTGAAACCAAATACTTTGAAGTAATAAAGTCTAGGTTTTCTATTATTCCACATATCAGAAGTTGTTTTTATTATGAAAAGGTGTGATTAAAACATGATTTATAATATAAAAATATGTTCTAACAACTTCATCCCAAAATTTCTTAGTAATTGAATATTCTAGGAACATGATTCTACTTATCTCTTTAAGAATTCAATTTCTTCTATCTAAAACACCATTCGGTTGAGGATTTATTGGGGCTGAGAAGTTATTCGTACTGCATTTAATACTACAAAAAGTTTCAAAATCTGAATCTTGAAATTCTCCTCCATGACCACGATGAATATTTATAAATGGAAGGGTTTTCTCATTTTTATCTTGGGATCAAAATGTTTTGAAATAAGAAAAATATTCAAATTTTATTGCTCGAAAATAGACCCATGTAAATCCAGTGTGATCATCAACTATGAAAAATATATAATATTTACCTCCAATACATCCAGTTCTTATTGGTCCAAAAAAATCCATATGCCCTAACTATAATGCCTCATAAGTGGAGAATTCACTAATTTATTTCAAACATGATTTATGTTTCTTTCCAAATTGATAAGGATCACAAACATTTGGAGAATCAAATCTAAGCACTGGTAGATCTTTAAAAAATCTTATTATCAAGAGTTTTCATAGGTTTATAAGGTTAAAATATCCAAGTATTCTATGACCTAACCAATATTAATTTCTTATTTCACTGTTAAAAGGTAGATCTTGGCTTCTATTGTCTTCTATTCTTAGTGTGTATACATTCTCTTTCCTATTGGTAGAAAGAATAAACTCTTTTTTAGATTTGTGTACTATGCATTTATCATTCATAAAATTTATAAGGTAACCATTATCACAAAATTAAATTATGCTAAAGAGGTTGTGCTTAAGACCCTTAAATATAAAACATTTGAAATCAATGGTTTTCCAATAAGTACAATGTCACCTTTGGAAAAAATTTCTCCTTGTCCATTATCTATTTATGTTACCTTTCCTTATTTTTTCTTGATAATATTTTCAAAGAAATTCCGGTTACCAGTCATATGCTAGGAAAATATACTATCCATGTACAATGTATTTTTTTGGGTACTATCTTTATTTTTTGGAAAATAAAGCTTTTATACATTTAGAATGAAATCTTTCTTGGATCTGGAAAATTAAGAAATAAAATTTTAGGAATCCACATATTTGGAGATAAATAATCTTTATGATATCCAAAAGATTTGGTTTTCTTGAAGAAAAATATTCCCCCAATATCTCCTACATTGGAATTCAGTGAAAATAAACCATTTTGGGGATCAAAATAGTTATTACTAAAAACCAGATTTGAATATATATAACCAAATCAAGAATGATCCCTTAAAAGATCAATTTGGGAATAAATCTTGTCAATGTATTCCTTAATAGAGGTAATGTTTGATATACTTATCCTTAAGGAAAATATTTCATAATATATTTTAATAACCAAATTTTTACCCTTAAAGGATTATTTTTATGACTATTATTGCCCTCTAAAATATTTTTCTTATAAATTTAATTTTGAATAAACTTAGAATGATTCTCCTTCTCATAATAAACTTCCTTAATGTTTTTAGAAAAAATTTCTAAAACAATTTGGATTGAGATCATTAGAATGATCTGATACTTCTTTAGTTAAAACTGAAATTCTTGAATTTTCTTTCTCAAACTTAATAGTTATCTTATAATTTTCATTTTTAAAGTTTTTAAAAAATATATAAAGATCTTAATTAGAGGGTATTGTGTAATCTTCATCAGAAGATGATTCTTCATCTGAAGACTTACAGTATTTATCATCTGTATCATTTTCATATAATGATACATTAGTTATAGATTTGGAAATGTGTACCTTAACCATAAGACAATGATTTTCACTAGTTACTTTGGCTAGTAGACTATGATTATTCTGACTAGAATATTCGAACTCGGAGGATTCATTATTTGAGTAACCAGCATTGGCACTCCAGGTGTCATTTTCATTCAAAACTTTTTTATCCTTACACTTGAAACACTTATTTATGTTTCTCTCAAAATGATTTTCCAATTTACCTTTTTCTTTTAAGGTTTGGAAAATCTAGCCTCATGTATCCATCCCTTTTACATTCATAACAATTTACATATGAGTCATTATTTTATTTTTATTCTTTCTTATAATATCTATATTGAAATTATTATTTCACACTATTTGGATCATCCCTCAAGAAATATTAGCTCGCACATTTTCAGAATGTTCACATACACATGATTCAGATATAATAGTGACTTTCTATGGCTTAGATCTTTTAACCCTTTCCAGAGTCGTGGATTTAATTTTTGTAAAGGATACACTTCAACTTCCATTTTCCTTTTTATTAATATCATCCTCTATTTTCATTCATGACTCATGATAAAGAAGAGTTCCAAAAAGCTCATCCCAAGTAATTTGAGATATGTACATATTATCATCAATAGATGTCTTGTTTTATTCCCACTCTTTTGGCATGATGTCAATTATCTTTTCCACAAGATCTTCATCACTAAGATATTTCTCTCCCATATATTTTAGACTGTTGAAAATATCCATAAATCTTTATGGCACTTTGAAAATAGGTTCTCCATAAAGAAATAGATATCCCAGATATTCTACTCTAATAATAGCTCTTATAGTCCCTATAACTTTTGAAGTCCAAAAATTATTAACCTTGAGTTTCTTCTAGATGCTGTTAGATGCTTCCCAAGAATAAATTTGACTATATATATTCCTGGCCAAAGAAAAAAACAATGTATTTCATACCTTGTAATTTAGTTGATATTCTGACTTTTCTTAATTAGTTATGGTTTTGACCTCCTAGTCATGAATTTTGTAATCTCTAGTAAGCATTACAAAATTGTATACTCCAGTGATAATTAAAAAAGTCTTCATAAGATATCTCTAGTACTCATAATAATTATATAAAAGTAGTTGGTTTAGTAGAATTTAGATATTCATTAGAACCAATAATCATTCTTGCCATTCTATATGAAAATGTATTTCCAAAGACATGTTAATAGAAATGGTTTATAAACAAAGATAAAAATCACTAAGCAAAACATAAGAAAGAAAAGTTATGTAATAAAATTTATAATACAGAAAATTTGATCATGAAAACATATATGTGAATATAATTATTTCAGATACCTCATCTGATACCCATTGTAGGATCGAAATATGAATGTAGATGGTCAATTACAGGTGTGAGTGTTCATTATATGTTTAAAAACATTCTTTTTTAACCTTAAGGAAAATATTATTAATAATGTTAAATATGGTAAATTCAAAATTACTAAAAATAATTCTATGAAACAAACCTGTATAGGTTCCAAAAATATGGTTCCAGAAATGAAACAAAAGGAATTATTATAAAGAAAATATTGTACCTTAAACTATATATAATTCTTACTTATCAGTTTATGAAAAATTAAAAGAATTTATGTGAATTTTATATATTCTTCCATTATCAAAATATAGCAGATATATCACTTGAAACCAAACAAGATAAATGTTAAAAATCTTTTAACCCAAAGATTAGTGTATCTATCAAACTTGGATAATGGTCCCTGGATTTATACACTCAAGAAAGTCTGTCTTACATACACAAGGGTAAGCCTTCATTAGAAATATTGGAATCTGTCTTTCAATCCTTGCAATCCCTAGATCATTAAGGTATTCAGCACCTCTGTTTGCCTGTCCTTTTAATCCCATCATTGTACTCTGCAATAATCGGAGTCACATGAAGCATGCTAAAAATATTGTTTAGAGCGCTTAAAGCATGAGAGACTCTCTCTCTCTAGAAATCACATCACATCATGTAATCTCAAAATTGTTTGAATCGTGTTGAGCTATTTCAAATGAGCTCTTATATATAGGCACAACTCCAATAGTAGGCTCCCTCATACCATGGTCATATTTTTCCTTTAATTTTGAAGGGACCTATACATTTGTCAGTCACCCAATGCTTAGTTAGAAACAAATTGTACAAAATTGTTTCATAGTATGTAAAAGATAAATGAAATTACATAACAAAATCTATTTTTCGGAGTCTAAGGAAAAATATAATTCAGAGTCTAACCATATGAACATTCAGAATCTATAAATATTGATATTCAAATTTTTTTCTACAAACAATTCAGAATCTAAAATCTAATGATTCTGAAGTCTGAATTCCAAATAATTCGGAGTCTGAATTGTGATGAAATCGGAGTCCAAATTCAGATGAATTAAAATTAATAATTCTAATGATTTTTGATGCCGAATTATGAGGAATTACGAGTCCGAATTATAAGGAATTTAGAGTCACAATTACGAGGAATTTAGAGTCCGAATTCTGAGGAATTCATAATCTAAATTATAGATAATTCGGAGATGAATTTCAAAGAATTCTGAATCCGGAATTTAGATTATTTAGAGTCTTAATTTCAAAGAATTATGGATATTAATTTCAGATAATTCATAGTCGAAATTTCATATAATTATGAATCAAAAATTTATAGAATTCAAAATCAGAATTTCATAGCATTAATAATCTGAATTTCAAAAAAAATGGAATCTAAAAACAGAACAATCTATATCCAAGGATTTATAAGATTTTGAGGTTTTACATAAGAATCCAAATTTTGGACATAGTAATAAAATGATTTTTAATTATAAATATTATAAAATTAAATAATTAAAATAGTGTTATGCATACAAATTTCCATAGAGATGATAATTTCTTATTGTGAAAAAAATCCATAGGGAAAAACAATTTTCCTAAAATAATGTGTTTGTGATTTTAAAGACATAGAGGAATGGAAAAGTCATAGAGAAGCCTTATTGACTTAAAAATCATCTGATTACTAGTTACTCATATCCCCTATGGAATAAGAACATATACTTAGTATAACTCAGATTCTTAGGATAGACTTGACTTCCATCCAATGGTAGTCACCTATATTAGATTGATATCTTCCTACCACACTTAATGCATCTGCGAAATCAAGCCTGGTACATATAAAAACATACATGACTCACCCAATCACTGGTGGATTGGGAATCCTTGTAATTCAATTTCTTCCCTCATGTGATTGGGGACACATTTTCTTTGAATGATGAATGCCATGTGACACTGGAAACAATATTATGTTGTATTTTTTCATACATAATATATTTCATATCTTGAAAATTTATATAATTTGGATTCGTCCAAGAAACCTCGTAGATAAATTATGGTGGATATTTATCCCATGAATATAAGATTCCTTGCTGAATTCATTCATATAGAAGTATTTATTCCACCATTACATAACAAACTATAAGACTGGTATTTCAAATCTAATGTTCAATTTTTCATCATCAAAGAATATTAAAAAATTTATTTCACCACCACAAAACCATTTATTGGAACATGAATCGCATTATATATTTATGTAACCAACTTTTTTATGGTCTCATTAAATTAATTTTCCATGATGTGGATGCTTGATTTAATACCAAAATGGATCTTTACAAATTACTAACCATTGGGAATCCTATGGAGTCACAATCCATTTGGGTTGGTCATATAGACATGTTCATGATGGTTAATATTAAGGAAGTATTTATTGAAATCTATTTTCCAAATCTCATAATCATCTAAAGATATAATGGAATGTATAATTTTGATGTATTTACGCATTGAAACTGGATAAAAGGTTTCTTGGTATTCTATACCTAGAATTTGTTCAAAACCATCAACAACCAATCAAAATTATATTTATAGACTTTTCATTCCATGTCCAGTTTCATCATGAATACCCATTTTCAGAAAAAGTGATTTACTTCTACTAGAGGATCTACAAAAATACAGACTTATTTTTGGTACATGGATTCCATATCAGAATTCATGGCTTCATGCCACTTGGAAACATCTATTTCTACTTACTACATTCTTTTAGGTTAGAGGATCATTATTATCAAATAATAATGAGACACCATCCTAGGTGACATGAAAACCATATGGTTGTGGTTACATAACCTATATATTACTACTATGTATTAATTGTGTCTTTGGAATAAATATTTTCTTCCATGGGGTTTTGTGGAATTTTTCACGTTCCAAATCTTCTGTATATTTATCTTTATCTTCCTCGAAATATATCCCTCCCTCACTATATCTTTCAGAGATAATACCAACCTCATGAAATTTTGGACATTTGTCTACCATAATCTTTTTGTCTAAATGGTTGTATTATTATCATCCCATTGTTTATTTGGGGTATCCTTTAAAGAAACACTTCGTTCCTTTGTGTGAACAAATGATACCTGAATATGACATAAAAATGCTTCACAACCCCACACATATATATAACACAACACATGTTTCTATCCATTCCATAATTGGTATGGTATACCAAGACTTTATTTAGTCGACACTAATTATTATACATATGATTATATCTATAAAATGTACCAATAAAATGATAATGGAAGACTTGCATGACTCATCATTGATCTCACCATGTCCAAAAAGGTCTAATTCCTCCTTTCACATATACAATTGCACTGATTTGTGTAAGGAGGTGTCAGTTGTGATAAAATTCTAAACTCCTATATATAATCAATGATTACTTGATTAAGATATTCTCTGCTATTGTCTGAGTGATGTTTGTTATTCTTCATACTATGATTGATATCAACTGCATTCATGTAATCCTTGAAATATTTGAGGTAATCTAATCTTATACCTCATTATGAAGGCATATACATATATACTAAAATCATTAGTAAATGTTATGAAGAATGTGTAAAACCCATTGATTCAACTAGAAATGGTGCCCATGAATCGGTGTGAACTAATTAAAGAAGTCATTTGGCCCTTTCACATGTTCCACTAAATGGGGATTTGTTTTTTTTTCTTGTAAACATTTGTGACATACTTCAATTTCTTTTAGTTTTAATGAATTTAAATTTCCACCTTGATGTAATTTAGTTAAATAAATTTCATTTACATAACCTATCCAGTTATTAAAAAGATAGGTGAGGTATGAGTCCTATGAAATAAATTCATTATCTATTTTTATTATTTGGATAGGGTAATCCAACACATAAAGAATAGTATTTAAATTTGGATTACCATAAAAATTTTATCATTACAATAAAAGAAATATTACTTCCTAAATTAGAAAATAAATCAATTAATGGCATGTCTTGATACAAAAATATAAGTTTTGTAACTGAAAGAACAAAATAGAAATCCTTTAAAACAAATATCATTTTAGTTGGAAATGCGATGTGGTAGTACTCAATAGTTAGAACATCATGTTTATATGTTTTTGATACTCGAAGATCGAAAACTCATCGATCAATAATTCAAAATCTATATGGTTTCTGTATTGGAAAACATATATTTAAATCACATGTTGTATCTAATACTAAATTTGTAGAAATATATAAATATCATATGATGAAAAATGCCCCTAAACGTTCTCCTTGAATCTTTGGATGGGTTAAATTTTTCTTCCCAGGGACATTCTTGTGACATTCAATATTGACATCATATTATTACCATACCTTTCAATTGATCATCATATTCATGGATGGAGTGAAGAATATTTGGGCTTATATCTCTTCACATTCACATTACATTTTTTCACCATAAGGATGGATGTTTTTCATAACTCATAACTATATCTACATGGTATTTAAGAGTAAAAATATTAGGTAATGACTTTCCATTGATAGTAATATTAAAATTCACAACAAAACTGGATAAGATGAGGGGAGTGATGCTAGAATGTGATCAGTTCCTAGTTCATTATGTTTTTTAAACCTTACAGCCTCTAATGGATCAACGTAGCCAATGATCTTGACTATGTGAGGCCCATCTGGGGAATCCTTTCAATGTATTCTCTAAAATAGAATCTTTGAAATATTAAACAATTCAAATCATTCTATCTTTTAGTAAAGATCATGGTGGTTCTCATGCATTCTATATGAATCCATATTTTCATGAGACTAAAATAGTTCAGTAGAAAAAAATAAATGCGTAAACCATTGAACATAGACCACATATTATAAAAAATTTTCATTGTTAAGTTAATCTTCATCACTCAAATCTTTATCAAGTGGATCAGGCATTGTAGTTTCACGAACATATGATTTTTGTTCACAGTGTTGCCCAATTTGAGGACATCTTAACCACTCTTGGATGATACTACTAGTATTGAAGTTATAAATTTCCAATAATAATCACAAGGATAGTGTGGATTATAAACATTTAATTGTA
Organism: Viscum album; assembly: GCA_963277665.1. Taxonomy (NCBI): domain Eukaryota; kingdom Viridiplantae; phylum Streptophyta; class Magnoliopsida; order Santalales; family Viscaceae; genus Viscum; species Viscum album. The sequence goes on from OY728137.1 coordinate 2,052,257,152, forward strand.
TACTAAAATTAAATGCATCATAAGTACTTTTCTTGATTACAAAATATGTGATATATAATGAATTAATGTTATTTATTTATTTATTAAATCTCACACTATTTTTATGGTCTCAATAACACTCATCATTGAACATGGAATGTCTAGTTTCATTATAATTATAGTGTCAGTGATCCACATTATTTTTCATAATGATTCAGAAATTATCCATAAAAAAATTATAATGTAATTTTGTAAGTGGTCTTTCCCACTAAGGAATTATATCTCCTAGATCCATTGAGTTGGTTTCCCTATCGTAAAATTGTGACATGGATTTATGAAACACACTACTCCAAAATTATTATAGAATAGAAATTTACTTTGAAAATCAATATAATCTCAATTATGTCAACCCATAAGTCTCGTAAGAACTCCATTATAAATTTAAATGTCCAGACTTTGGCAATGTACGGCCCTTAGTTCTATAGTTACATTTCCAATGATGTAAAGTGAGGATTATTTTGATATAATTTTATATTGAGGGTTTTAATTAATTATTCATAAAATTTTATATTATTTTTATCCTTTACACATCCTATTAATGTAACACCCCAGGTAAATAAAGAAAATTACATCTTTATATTTATCCATATTTGTGAATCAAATATTAATATTACTTTAAAGGGGATGCTATGCTCAATTGCGTACCCAATACGCAACAACGAGTTTCTTGGGAATCTTACGTTGCACTCTAATAATGAAATAATATTATTTTAAATGGTAGTTAACGCCTAGACATTGTAATGGCGGGAATGAACAGAACTAACTACCAAATGATTATATATGTTTGTCAAATATTTTTACTTTTTACAATAAATGTTAGAGGATTAAAAATGCGAATGAATCCAATTTTAAGCGTAAACATTCTAATATTCTTTAAAAGTTCGATTAACCACCTTTTGATGGAGAACCTCTTTTAAATCCACTTTTTGACAATTTTATGTGTTATATTTGACAAAATAAAATTCTTCTTTAGAATCGGGGCATCAAAATTTACTTTGTGTAAAGTTTTGGTATTTTTCCGAAAAAGTTCAATTTTTAATGAATAGTGAAAAATGTTGTATTCAAAACCTCTTTTTAATATAATTTATTTATATGATTAGATTATCTTTTTAATTGGTTTTAAAGTGAAATAAGAATATATTTTTACCATTTAATCCAATAGTGGTGGATGGAATTAATTTCACTTTGAAATCGGACTTAAACTAGTGTCAATCTTTTGATACATTTTGTTTCATAAAAACACGCTATTTGTTTTGACAGCGGGAATTAATTATTAAATTAATTAATGAAACTTATATGTTTTAAATTTTTTAAAATAGACATCATTTTTGAATTCGGAATATCAAATATATCTTAGGGTGAATTTTTGGTAATTTTCTGAAAAACTTCAATTCTTGATGAATAGTGAAACCACTAAGTGGTACTTATAAAAACTGATTTTCCGTTTAAATGAAATTTTTCAACCTTTGTGTTTTTAATTTCAAAAATCTGACATACATGGTTGTCATTATGAAGTAAAATGTGGTTCAATGGGATTAAAATAATTTTTTGGTGAATAGTAACTTATTAAGTTTTTAATCGTGATTAGAGGTAATTAGTGTAGTTTAAGGTTAGAATAATATTTTAATAAACTGAAATGAACTAGAAACATGTCATAACATCATTGGATGTGTCATGGCCGACCAAGAAAATCCATGGGTCAACTAGGGGACCCCATGGAGCCACTTTGGTTGGAAAATGACATAAATACCTTTTTATTTAATGATAAAGTAAAAATGACACAAACATGAGATGTTTTACTAAAAAAAATTTTACATGGGGTTATACAAGTCATATTTTTGACTATAAATATTCATTGGAAAGATAAAAATATTTCCAACATCATAGTATTTTTTTATAATTTTTAGACATTAAATAAATTAAATTATTTATGACATCATGATGATGCAGTGATGACCTCATTATTTAACGATTTAAATAAAATGGAAAAATAATGTAATATATAAGACCTACACATGTCAAAAACCTATTGGATGGGTGTATTTAGAACCATTATCTTTTTATCCACGAATTATATCAATTTGGGAACTTTTAAATCCGAAACTCATTTTCAAATAAAGTAACATTTGCTTACTTTCCAAGAGTGCCCCTCCTCTCCTCTTATAAAAGGCCCCCACCTCTACCTCCTTACCCACACTCACAAAGCCTTTGGCTCGGCCAAACCCTGCCCATTGTGTCTCTCCACATCCCTATATTACTCCTTGAAGCCTCACATTGGGCAGAAGTCTTCCCAAGGAAGCTTTTGAGCTCAAATCTAAGAGAGTTACCCGATTTTAAGGTAATGTCTTCACTTGAGTACTTTTGTTTTATTTTGCTTCTCCAACCCCCTAAACTCTTTTTATTCATTTCTTTTGTAACAAATACAGTATCTTAAATATACTAGGATGTTGTTATAAGAAGTATTCGAGCTACACTTACACACACCTACATCTAATGGTTAAAGAACATACTGTTTCCGTGGATGGCGAATTTCTGCCTCCCGAAACGATGATTGTTCAACATTCTTTTAACACCTTCAATGGTGGCCATTAAGATGACACTATACTTATATATGATATATAATATGATTATTTTTTACTTAATCTTCTGTATTTTTCATTTATGGAATACCTTTATGGTTTCCATTATGGGTAAACGCGATATCTTCATTTAAGGAAGTGCGGACTACCGCCCCCTCAAAGTGATGTGATTCGTTAATGCCATATGTAGGACATATAAAGGATGGATTTAAAGTTATTATATATGATGTTATACTGGAATTATAATATACCTTTATATTATTATTATTTTCATTCCATTAAAGTATTATATAGAAATGAAAGTAGCGTTCATGCGTACGTACGGCTTACCGTCTCCATGAACGGTGCATTTCATTTCTTATCCCCAATTGTAATGTATTATTATGAGTACATATATATAATGGATATATATGATGTATGTTACATCTAAATGATTAATATAATCTGGAATTAAAATATACATACCTCTCATATAGTTTTAATTCCATTAATATGACATAGAAATGAAAGTAGCGTTCATGCGTACGTACGGCTTACTGTCTCCATGAACGGTGCATTTCATTTCTTTCCTCTAAACGATTATGTGATGTTATAAATACATGTATATTATGGATATATATGATATATATGATAACAAAATCAGGAATTTCATTATGGATATAAAGAACCTTTGACCACACGAACAATATGTAATTGTAAGAAGTCCACTTTCAACTTAAGAACCAAATATCGACAAAACAAACATTATTATCTTAATGATTACATAATGTTTATAACATAGAAATAAGTGATATAAAAGGAGTAATAAACTTTAAAATGGTTCTTAGTAAAGTATAAATTAACCCAATTTTATTATTCAGGACGTTAAAGAACGATCGAATCAAGTCGGACCTGAGGTAAGGGATCCTACTTCTCTCTTTCTTTTTTAGTACGCTCTTTTACGTCATTCCTTATAATCTCATATTTATTGTGATTGGGATGTTATTTTATATTAATCTTACTGTAATTTTTATGTTCATATAATGAGAGACCCTATTCTCTCTCATCAATCCATTTTGGAAGTTTTGAGTGGCGCCGTTAGGCTGCCAAATTTTCGTAAGAGATCCAACCTCTCTCTTTCTTTTTAAAGTACTCTCCTTTATGTCACTTATTTTAAGCTCCTATTTGTTATGTTGGGGGATGTTATTTTGTATTCATATTTTTTTAAACTTTATTTTGATATGATGAGAGACCCTATTTCCTCTCATCAATCCATTTTGGATGTTTTATGTGGCGCCGTTAGGCTGCCGAGTTTTCGTAAGGGATTTTTCATCTCACTTTTATTCCCGTGAGATTTATGCAACATTTGCCACAATTTCCTTTGAGTGGTGTATGTACTTCCCATTATTATACACTTTGTGTAGTATAATTTCATTTATGCATATTCACATCTTCATTGTATGACCCTTCTTCCATGGGGTGTACATTTCGAAAGTTACCCAACTCGGTAAGGGGACTATTCACCCTCCTCTTTTTAAAAGACTTATTTTGTTATGTATTTTAATTTACATAATACTATTTTCGGATATGTTCTTCTATATCCTTGTTGATGTAAATTTTGTGTCTAAGTGATGAGATAACCTTTTTATCTCTCAACAACTCTTTTTCTGAATTTTGAAGTAACGTTGTTAGGATGTCTAATTTTTGCAAGGGAACTTCATAACCCAATTTCGATTCATTGGGATAAACTTGTACACCTTGAATATGTAGTTCTATGATTATGTTTGGATGTCCTATGATTGTTTTACACTTAATACACACTTATATTTTGTGTATTCATTTTTCACAGATAGTTATGTAACTGATTTATCCTTAATCCAAGGATACCGTCTTTGTATGGGACTTCGTCTCAATCTTCTTTCATTGAGGAATATTTTGTTTTATACTCAACCTTCTTTTATACGGTGTATAAACCCCTTTTACTTTTATGTTTATTCAAAAGGAATCTTTTTTATACGAAGAATTTTACTAAACGACAAAAGGGAATGTTTTTTCATATGTATGCGGCGACAACAACTTCTCCGCCATCATGACCATTATTTGAGTTTCGGCTTCCTCTACAAGCCATACCTTCTTTTTTAAAGAAAAATAAATACCATGTTTTACTTTTCTTTTATTTTGGTATTGAAAATGGTTTTCATAATGTTTTTATTTCAATGTGTTGTATTGATATCTTGTGATTGAAAGGTGGAAATGTTATGTTTACTTTATGCATGTCTTATGTAGTACGATTATGTTGAGGTTCTTGGGCATTATTATGAAGACGGGTGGTTCCGTGATAAACTAAGGGTGGGTGAGCCCGATATAGCTCTCCAATGCATTGGGTAAAGTGAATTAGTGAAGCGATAAGGTTTCTCTGAATAGATTTAGGGAATATACTGTGATGGGTATTCCAAAACGTATCCAAGAGGGTTACTCCCTACGTAAGGATGTTATGAATGCCTCAAGTTACATTTTATATCTTATGATTTCTATGATTTATTCAGGATTTGATGAGGTATGTTAATTTGCCTATGTTTTATGGGTAAAGTATGATTTCATTCTTATGTATATATGAAATCATGTTTCCTTCCCATATTTTAATAACCCTTACTGAGATTTTTATGCTCATCCCAAGTTTTTGAAATGTTTTTCACAGGTCAAGGGAAAGGTACATGATGTGATGATAGTGTCAAGGACGTGTCAAGAAAGAATCCGTGTTTTATTTTAAATAAGTTTCCATTGATGGGAAGAATGAATACCGTCTTTTATGTAACCACTTTGTTTAAATGTGGAATGTAATGAAAGTTTCATGATCTAATTCTCTAAAACTATAAACCTGAAAAGTTCCTCAAAGTGTAATCTTTTAATAAGTCAAGATTAAGTAAGGTTTAAGGCTGGGGCCTTATAGTTGGTATCAGAGGTCAGTTTAGACAACTTTAGGTATTAGTAGTTCTTGTGAGACACATGATGAGTCCCTATATCTATTATTTCAGTTAAATCCTTGTTTTATAACATTTTTTCAGGTCAAGTAAAGTCGGTTACGAATGGAAGGAGAAGGATCTCAAACGACATTCCTATCTCTTCCTGATGACATGCTTGCAATAATTATTGTAAAGTCATCTTCGGATGATTGTGAAACTTTTTCTAGCATACAACTCACTTGCAAGCAGTTGTTTGAGATATCAAACACCTCCACTATACCTCGTTATCATCGTGGATCATGGGTTGTTTTTAGACAAATACTATTTTCACAATATTCTCATATTTTCAAGAAAGGTAAATATTATCAAGGTATTTTCAAATATTTTACCTTATCACAAGAATTTGAAGCATATTATGATTTTAAAAATGGTGCTAAGGAAGGAGACCCTTGCGCAACCTTTTTATATTTGCTTTTAAAATATAGTCTCACATCACATACTTATGGTATTTTAAAAGGACCAATAATAGAAATTTTCAACTCAATTTCGGTCCGATTATTTTATAGAAATCATTTTTTATTAGATGTTTTGGAATTATATGTCATTAATGATTATTTTCCAAAACTATTTTTTTGTGAACACCCATATGACCCATGTTGTACGAGGTGTATTTGGATGGAGGAAGAACATGATTTTGAAGGATCTCTAAATCATTGTTGTAATGCATGGGACTTCTACCTACGTGAGCAAGATGACGATGAAACCGAGTGCACGCCATGATCAAGGTATGATTTTATTCATTTTGGGAATTGTTTTATTTTATCTTAGGGTGGTGAAATAAGACTTCAAGAATTAAGATGTTGAGATCGTAATGAATTCGGATGAAAATTAAAGGTATTAGGAAATGATTGAGGTTAAAACATGTTAGGGTTTTTTTTAGAGTTTTATAAAATGGACAACACACAGACCGTGTGACAACCTGTCGCGTCGGACAAAGCTGCGGGAATCGAACCCACAACCAAAGTGCAACTGGTATTTATCGCCTACCACTAGACTACGTGAAGTCCCTGGTTAGTTTGACTGATTCTTTTTAGTTAGATGATTTTATGAATTAAGAGTAACTTGATTTTGGGTTATCTATGGATATTTATTAACCTATCTTGGAGGATATGTGATTAGGTTAATTACTTTGCAATACGAGACATTAAGAGAAACTGATGTTGTTTGGAGATAAATGATACGATTTAACATGGAAGAATATGTGACTAAATCCCTCAAATATTTGGTTTACAATCTTAGTTTGGTTTACTTTGAAGAATTTTATGGACAAATTGATTATCGAATGGTCCTCGTTGAACTTTGGGTTTTGTTGGACAAATTTTGGAGATTAAGAATAGATTTTCTTTTTATAAGGGGTTATCCTTTTCTGGATTATCTAATCTTGTACTAGCCTTTTTTATTTTGGTTTTGTTCTAAAGATGTGGGAAGTATATAGTTCTCTTTTTTGGATTAGGTGATTCTCTAGAAGTTGATTATTGTACTCTTAATGTGAACAAGTCTTCCTAAATACTCGTCTTTTGGAGAAAATATGAGTTTGTGTAAAAGTTGAAAGTCAACATGATAAGTGATTATGTTTCCTTATGAATAAATTACTCAATAAAAAGTAACTTAAAACAAAAAATGTTGTCTATTAACTTTTCCTACTGGGGAATCGAATATCGTTTAACCCATCACAAGTTTGTGATTTTCTTGTGGTTAACTTTCTTCTAAACATGTTTTCTATCACTCTCCATCAGAACATGACCCTTTGTTTTTTCCTCCATGTCCATATTTTCGTACTTGGAATCGTAGTATGGGTTAACTCGGGTGACCTTTGTACTTATCTTTCTTTATTTTAAAGTGATTGTTTTACCAACTCTTGTTCTGATGTGGGACTTTCAAGGCTGTTTCCAAGCACAATTTTAAAATTGCGATGACATAAGTCCCAAAAGGGGGGAAGGATGTAACACCCCAGGTAAATAAAAAATATTACATCCTTATATTTATCCATATTTGTGAATCAAATATTAATATTACTTTAAAGGGGATTCGATGCTCGATGGTGTACCCAATACGCAACTACGAGTTTCTTGGGAATCTTACGTTGCACTCTAATAATAAAATAATATTATTTTAAATGGTAGTTAATGCCTAGCCGTTGTAATAGAGGGAATGAACAGAACTAACTACAAAATTATTATATATGTTTGTCAATTATTTTTACTTTTTACAATAAATTTTAGAGGATTAAAAATGCGAATGAATCCAATTTTAAGCGTAAACATTCTAATATTCTTTAAAAGGTCGATTAACCGCATTTTGATGGCGAACCTATTTTAAATCCACTTTTTGAAAATTTTATGTATTATATTTGAAAAAATAAAATTCTTCTTTAGAATCGGGATATCAAAATTTACTTTGTGTAAATTTTTGGTATTTTTCTGAAAAAGTTCAATTTTTAATGAATAGTGAAAAATGTTGTATTCAAAACCTCTTTTTAATATAATTTGTTTATATGATTAGATTATCTTTTTAATTGGTTTCAAAGTGAAATTAGAATATATTTTTACCATTTAATCCTATTGTGGTGGATGTAATTAATTTCACTTTGAAATCGGACTTAAACTAGTGTCAATCTTTTGATACATTTTGTTTCATAAAAACACGCTATTTGTTTTGCCAGCAGGAATTAATTATTAAATTAATTAATGAAACTTATATGTTTTGAATTTTTTAAAATAGGCATAATTTTTGAATTCAGAATATAAAATATATCTTCGGGTGAATTTTTGGTAATTTTCTGAAAAACATCAATTTTTGATGAATAGTGAAACCACTAATTGGTACTTATAAAAAACTGATTTTCCGTAAAAATGAAATTTTTCCACTTTTGTGTTTTTAATTTCAAAAATCCAACATACATGGTTTTCATTAAGAAGTAAAATGTGGTTCAATGGGATTAAAATAATTTTTTGGTGAATAGTAACTTATTATGTTTTTAATCGCGATTAGAGGTAATTAGTGTAGTTCAAGGTAAGAATAATGTTTTAATAAAATGAAATGACCTAGACACATGTCCTACCCTCGTTGTATGTGTCATGGAAGACCAAGAAAATCCATGAGTCAACTTGGGGACCCCATGGAGCCACATTGGTTGGAAAATGACATAAATACCTTTTTATTTAATGATAAAGTAAAAATGACACAAACGTGAGATGTTTTACTAAAACAATTTTTAAATGGGTTTATACAAGTCATATTTTTGACTATAAATATTAATTGGAAAGATAAAAAGATTTCCTACATAATAGTATTTATTTTATAATTTTTAGACATTAAATAAATTAAATTATTTATGACATAATGATGATCCAGTGATGACCTCATTATTTAACGATTTAAATAAAATGTAAAGATAATTTAATATCTAAGACCTAAACATGTCCAAAACCTAATGGATGGGTGCATTTCGAACCATTATCACCTTATCCACAAATTATATCAATATGGGACCTTTTAAATCCGAAACTCATTTTCAAATAAAGTAACATTTGCTTACTTTCCAAGAGTACCCCTCCTCTCCTCTTATAAAAGGCCCCCACGTCTACCTACTTACCCACAGTCACAAAGCTTTTGGCTTGGCCAAACCCTGACAATTTTGTCTCTCCACATCCCTATATTACTCCTTGAAGCCTCACATTGGGCAGAAGTCTTCCCAAGGAAGCCTTTGAGCTCAAATCTAAGAGAGTTACCCGATTTTAAGGTAATGTCTTCACTTGAGTCCTTTTGTTTTATTTTGCTTCTCCAACCCCCTAAACTCTTTTTATTAATTTCTTTTGTAACAACTCCGGTATCTTAAATATACTAGGATGTTGTTATAAGAAGTATTCGAGCTACAGTTACACACACCTACATCTAATGGTTAAAGAACATATTGTTTCTGTGGATGGCGAATTTCTGCCTCCCGAAACGATGATTGGTCAACATTCTTTTAACACCTTCAAAGGTGGACATTAAGATGACACTATAATTATATATGATATATAATATGTTTATATTTTACTTAATCTTCTGTATTTTTCATTTATGGCATACCTTTATGGTTTCCATTATGGGTAAATGTGATATCTTCATTTAAGGAAGTGCGGACTACTTCCCCCTCAATGTGATGTGATTCGTTAATGCCATATGTGGGACATATAAAGGATGGATTTAAAGTTATTATATATGATGTTATACTGTAATTATAATATAAATTTATATTATTATTATTTTCTTTCTATGAAAGTATGAGATAGAAATGAAAGTAGCATTCATGCGTACGTACGGCTTACCGTCTCCATGAACGGTGCATTTCATTTCTTATCCCCAAATGTAATGTATTATTATGAGTACATATATATAATGGATATATACGATTTATGTTACATCTAAATGATTAATATAATTCTAGAATTAAAATATACATACCTCTCATATAGTTTTAATTCCATTAATATGACATAGAAATTAAAGTAGCGTTCATGCGTACGTACGGCTTACCGTCTCCATGAACGGTGCATTTCATTTATTTCCTCTAAATGATTATGTGATATTATAAATACATTTATATGCTGTATATATATGATATATATGATATCCAAATCAGGAATGTCATTCTGGATATAAAAAACCTTTGACCACACGAACAACATGTAATTGTAAGAAGTCCACTTTCGACTTAAGAACCAAATATCGACAAAACAAACATTATTAACTTAATGATTACATAATGTTTATAACATGGAAATAATTGATATAAATGGAGTAATAAGCTTTAAAAATGTTCTTAATCTAGTAGAAATTAACTCAAGTTTATTATTCAGGACGTTAAATAATGATCAAGTCAAGTCGGACCCAAGGTAAGGGATCCTACTTCTCTCTTTCTTTTTAAGTACGCCCTTTTACGTCATTCCTTCTAAGATCATCTTTATTGTGATTGAGATGTTCTTTTATATTAATCTTACTGTAATTTTTATGTTCATATAATGAGAGACCCTATTCTCTCTCATCAATCCATTTTCTAAGTTTTGAGTGGCGCCATTAGGCTGCCGAATTTTCGTAAGAGATCCAACCTCTCTATTTCTTTTTAAAGTACTCTCCTTTATGTCACTTATTTTATGCTCCTCTTTGTTATGTTGTGGGATATTCTTTTGTATTCCTATTTCTGTAAACTTTATATTGATATCATGAGAGACCCTATTTACTCTCATCAATCCATTTTGGAAGTTTTATGTGGCGCCGTTAGGCTGCCGAGTTTTCGTAAGGGATTTTTCATCTCACTTTTATTCCTGTGAGATTTATGATAAATTTGCCACAATTTCCTTTGAGTGGTGTATGTACTTACCATTATTATACACTTTGTGTAGTATAATTTCATTTATGTGTATTCACATTTTCATTGTATGACCCTTCTTCCATGGGGTGTACGTTTCAAAAGTTACCCAACTCGGTAAGGGGACCTTTCACCCTCCTCTTTTTAAAAGACTTATTTTGTAATGTCTTTTAATTTACATAATATTATTTTGGGATATGTTCTTATATATCCTTGTTGATGTAAATTTTATTTCCAAGTGATGAGATACCCTTTTTATCTCTCATCAACTCTTTTTCTGAATTTTGAAGTGACGCCGTTAGGCTGTCTAATTTTTGCAAGGGAACTTCTTAACCCAATTTCGATTCTTTGGGATAAACTTGTACACCTTGAATATGTCGTTCTATGATTATGTGTGAATGTCCTCTGATTGTTTTAAAATTAATACCCACTTATATTTCATGTATTCATTTGTCACACATAGTCATGTAACTGATTTATCCTTAATCCAAGGATACCGTCTTTGTATGGGACTTCATCTCAATATCCTTTCATTGAGGCATATTTTGTTTTATACTCAACCTTATTTTATACTGTGTATAAACCCCCTTTACATTTATTTTTATCCAAAAGGAATCTTTTTTATACGAAGCATTTTACTAAACGACAAAAGGGAATGTTTTGTCGTACGTATGCGGCGACAATGACTTCTCCACCGCCGTGACCATTATTTGAGTTTCGGCATCCTCTACAAGCCATACCTTCATTTTACAAGAAAAATAAATACCATGTTTTACTTTTCTTTTATTTTGGTATTGAAAATGGTTTTCATAATGTTTTTATATCAATTTGTTGTATTGATATCTTGTGATGGAAAGGTGGAAATGTTATGTTTCATTTATGCATGTCTTATGTGATACGATTATGTTGAGGATATTGGGCATTATTATGAAGACGGGTGGTTTCGTGATAAACTAAGGGTAGGTGAGCCTGATATATCTCTCTAATGCATTGGGTAACGTGAAGGAGTAAAACGTTAAGGTTTCTCCGAAGAGATTTAGGGAATATACTGTGATGGGTATTCCAAAGCGTAACCAAGAGGGTTACTCCCTAAGTAAGGATGTTATGAATGCCTCAAGTTACCTTTTATGTCTTATGATTTCTATGATTTATTCAGGATTTGATGAGGTATGTTAAAGTGCCTATTTTTTATGGGTAAAGTATGATTTCATTCTTATGTATATATGAACACATGTTTCCTTTCCATATTTTTATAACCCTTACTATGCTTTTTATGCTCATCCCAAGTTTTTGAAATGTTTTTCACAGGTCAAGGGAAAGGTACATGATGTGATGATAGTGTCAAGGATGTGTCAATAAAGAATCCGTGTTTTATTTTAAATAAGTTTCCTTTGATGGTAAGAATGAATACTGTCTTTTATGTAACCACTTTGTTTAAATGTGGAATGTAATGCAAGTTTCATGATCTAATTCTCTAAAACTCTAAACCTGAAAATATCCTCAATGTGTAATCTTGTAATAACTCAAGATCAAGTAAGGTTTAAGGCTGGGGCCTTATAATTAATATCATAAAGAATTTAATTTATTAATTAGCTATATTAGATAAAACATTTACGCATAATTCATTTATTAAACAAATGTTTTTCCAAATTAATTTATATATTTATTCGATCGTGGCCTAAATTCCCTAAAATATGAAATTTCATGGATCTAAATAATTAATTAATTATACAACTGATTCATCAGCTGTATATAATGGATGATTTAATGAGAATACATTCATTAAACCTTTATCATAAGAGGGAATAACACCTATTTTAGGTCTCGATATGAGTTATAGAATTCCACCAATCCACCTATGTATCACATACATTGGTATAATTTTAATTCCATCATAAACCACCTCCATGTTCCTTTGGATGTTACATTAATAATAATTATTTATTACTCACAAGATGGTGATAGGAACTAAAGGATATGTTAAATCAGGTTACATTAATATCTTTGGACACATAGGTCCAAAATAATAATAGAGGGATTTATGACTCCAAAGATATCATTTAATTTAATATTAAATAATATAAAAATCACAAAATAAATTAAATTAAAACATTCAATAAATACACATGTCTGGGTCAAGCTCGTGAATGATCATATATGCAATGAAAATGTTCAATTTAAAAAAATATAGTATTCGTTTATTTATTCATGATTTAATTTTTAAGATAAACGAATTTGAAATAATTAATTAATTAATTAATTAATTCACATTCATATTATTGATCGTCTGCTCTTATTTAATATACCCACCATTAATTTAATATAAGGAAACTAAACAGAAGAACTAATAATAAATATTTGTTACAATACATTAATTAATAATTTAATATGTATAAAACCCATTATCAAATTAAAAAACACAACTTTGTTCCAATTAATATGTGACGTCGTGGACCCAGATTCCAATTAATAGGTTCCACGAGCCTGTTGGGACACATGGCCTCAACCACGTCTCCCCAAACCCCAAAGTCATCTAACTGGAACCAAGGGCCTATGGTGTTTCCATGGGGAGACTATACACCCATTACTAGAGTGTTGCGGAGTGGATAAATAATAAAATAGGTAGATATGGTAAGAAATATAAATAAAAAAAAAGAATAAAAATAAACTAATAAGTAGAGAAGGATATAAATAAATGATTCAACTAGATTAACATATTATGATTAGTCATTTCACTAGAAAATTGGAAAACATTGATATTGGACATCATGAATAAAATAATCCACATTAGTATAAAGGAAATAAATACAATCCTAAGTATCTCGAGATCTGTCTTAGTCCTCCGCTATCAAGATATATCCTATATAGAAAGGAATCCAGTGTTCGAATCTATATGCTTCCCTTTTACAAAAAAATCATACATGTAATATTCCATGGGTACCAAATGTTTCCAATAGTAGGTGTGAGATAAATCTCACTGGGATACCCCCAATAATGTCTATGAAATCCATCACACATAATGGAAATATTATAGTCTACAAGAATAAAAATATAAATTAAAGCAATACAATGTATTTGAATGCACATGTACCTACTTTTTCCCTCATCTGGTATCTGAACCTGAAACCAATTCATTATTTTTGTGTTACTGGTTTATTAATTATTCAATCGTTATTAATAGTGTTGGTTCCCTCATGTAACAATGAAATATGTAGTTATATTAAATAATGAAGTTCCAATTTAACAACCAAGGAAACATAGACCATAAGTGTTTCCAACTCAATTATCAATGTAGACTTACTAGGGGTATGAGTGTAATCCAAAGATAATAGTCCTATAAATTCCATAATATCATTAATACCAAGTCCATGGAGTTCATCTAAGGTAAAACAAGGCTTGGTAATAACTAGGCCCGATGGGATTTTCCAAGGAACCAACTTATCAATTATGGATCCAAGGAGTGTATGAAATTCATCCTTTAGGACTACATGGGGGATCCTACAAATTCGTAATGGGAATCCAATGTTATACAAGAATCATGTTCAAGGTGGGTCTCAACCAAAGCAGGTTGTATTATTGAATTCAAAATGGGGTTCTTGAGAGCTCAATGCAATCCCTCGTAATCCAATTTGATCTTGAGTGAGGACAATTTTATTTTTTTTTAAGAAGTAATATATAATTATTAAGTTTCAATTCATTACCTTTCATTAGTTTTATAAGGCTAATTGAGTATGAAACCATTTATTCACGTCAAAATAAATCAATAAGTCCATTTGGTTCAATCCTTGCCTTTCAAAAGTTTAATAAGTTCAAGTAGCTTAAAACAATTTATTTAATCCATTTAAGGCATTTTAAAAATAAAGGTTCACTCTGATACCATCCATCAATGTGGTAAGGGTTCTAAAGATGTGAAACCTATTATTTAATCACATTTAAAGAGGAAATTTCATATACTTAGTGTACATCCTAATTTCAATTTCATAAAAAAATTAATTAGAGAACAAGCCATAAGAGGTTCAAGTCATAAGAATATATTGTACTTTTTATAATTCAATTCACAATATAAATCATTCCATTTAATATAATAAAATCATTCCCATAAAAATTTCATGCCAAGGAACTCCTGAACAGTGGATAAAACATGAAAATACACTAAAACGACAATTTTGGCATAACTTATTACATGGTATTGATAGAGTTGTTGGCATTAAAACTAAAAAATAAATAAATATTTTGATGGATCATAACCAAAAAGTTCTAATGATTATAATAATGGAATATTAATTCAATATATGACACATGATGAAATAGGCAGGCCCCACACAACAATTCCAAAATCAACGAACTGGATGGATGACTTATAAACCATCCAACTCAAGCCCTTGTGACTCCCTACCTCTTTTATTGGCCTCTAATTTGGCTTGGATTAGAGTATATCGGAGAAAAAAGGTGACAACTCTCCCAACATGATTACAATATCGAGATAAAGGGAGATGAAGAACGTCTAAAAAGGACATAAGTACTTACCATTATACATAAAAAATGATTAAATGATTAATGATGGAATCTCAGATTATGGATAATTGTTCATCCCTATTTTATACATTCAAAAAAATCCAAAATGAGAGAGAATGTAGTTCGTCTAGTTGGAAAATCATATTCGTAGAAGTAGGAGGCTATATTTGAACATTAAGTGTAATGTAATAATATTACACAAATTTTAGCCGGTGTACTATTTTTTGGCACTGCTTTCCATACCATGTGAAAAATGTGCATGGTTACTTGGAGAAAGGGGCATATTTCACGGTTAGGATGCACGATTAGGGAAACAGAGCACTAACTGTGTGAGATGGCTCAGCACAAAAAACGAAGACTATCCACACTATTCGATCTAAATGTGAACCCTACTAGCATGATCTACTCTAACATTGAGACAAGTACATTTTCTAGAAAAATATGGGTTCTGGGCTCTGAATGAGAACCTAATACCATCAGGACCATCAATAACCCAATAGGCATCCAAATTAGGTCCAGAATATGGAATTATAGCCGAATTTAAAGGATGTATACCTGATTGAAAAACTGAGTTCATAAATTATTCACCCCATAAAATAAATATTCCTTGAGTTCACCTTCAATGTGAAGGTAAATACTATTTGATAATAACATTGGCCACTAGGCATATTCGTCTGCCTCTCGCTCCCATGTCTCATCCTGTATGTGGTTGTGATTCCATAGAACTCATTCTAAAGGGATATACGAGCCTCATAAAGCCTTAATTCTCCATTCAACAATCCATTTAGGATAATCCTAAAAGGTAGCATTAGTATCGGACTCGACTTCCTTGAGATAAAATGTATTATATGGGTCGGAATAGTATTGGTGAAGATATGATACAAGGAACACATCAAGCATGGATTGGTACCTATGAGGTAGTAGCAACCAATAAGAAACCATATCAACTCTCTCTAGGATCTCAAAAGACCATATGTATTGAGGAAACGACTTCCATTTCTTCTGTTATCATATATTACTCTACATGGGTGACACTCGAAGGAAAAAATCAACCCTGACCTCAAATTCTAGAGGTCATTGACAATCGTCATCATAATATTTCTTTCTAGATTGAACAGTTTGAATATTCATTCAGATCAGCTGAACTTGCTCTAATGTCTTCTAAAGGTGCTGAGGAACTTGTAGTGTTACCTCACATTCCTCTAACCAACACAAGGGTGAACAACACGACCTACCATACATGGACTCAAAAGGATCCATCTGAATCATCCCATGGAAGATATGATTATAGGAAAACTCACCGAGAGGGATATGATTCTCCCATGAAATACCAAAATCAATGATACATGAACATAAAATCACCTTTCATATATCTATCATCTTTTTCAATTTTACATCTGTCTGACAGTGAAATACCATGCTCTGAAGAACATGAGTTCCCATATCATTCTACAAGCCCTTTCTGAACCATTATGTCAATTGAGAAGCCCTATCTAAAATGATTTTACGTGGGACCCTATGTAGTGGTATGATCTCTTGAAAATATTGTATTCTCATATATTCATGTGATAAAGTCTCATAAAATAGAATTAAATGGTCTTCATTCATTAGTTACTCAACAACTACCCATACATCCTTACTACCCCTCAACGACCTAGGAAATAAGACTAAATATTCTATAGCAATATCTTCCCATTTTCATTTTGGGATAAGAAGCGGTTTTAACAAACCCACAAATCTTTGATGGTCCTCCTTCACCTGTAGATATGTAGAACACCTAGTGATAAAGCCTTCAATATGATGTTTTAACCCTGGCTACCAATACATGGGTCACATATCTTGATACCTATTATAGATTCCTGGATGAACTGCCAATTGAGAAGTTTGAGACTCACGCATCAAATCTTCTCTCATATCTATACGAACCCAAACATGTCCATGAATAAGCAGCATGTCTTATAATTATATTGACCCATTTGGAAGTGGTTGATCTCTTAATATACACTCATCTAGAACCCATACCATAGATTATGAATGTTATCTACCCTTAACCTTTTCATGGAGGAAGAGTTAATTGTGAAATATGAGAGGTAATATTTCTCGTGAATATCCTGAAACTCTAGATGAAATATTAGAAAAGATAACCATTAATCTCCATTCGTCACTGGATTCCTGTACGACATGTGTTTGAGTTTTCTAACTTAGTGCACCTACGACCTATATGCCCTTCCATATCATATAGGCAAGATCAAAATCAAAGGATTTTAGATACTCAAACCATCTAAATTGTCTCCAGCAATGTAAGGCATGAACAACAACATCTTTCTCAAGTACATGCATTAGGTAATTTATCTCATAAGGGATCAACATCTGAGATCCATACACAATGAATCTATCCTATTTTATCATCACTGATCATAGGATGATGCATGATGCATTACAAAGTATGATATAAATCTTTTCCTAGCATTGATAGGGTCAGTATATATGCTAACATGTGTCTCCCTTTCTTCTCTTAAAATTATTTCTTACACACTTCTGGGCACTGGAACATAAATCCATTCTTTATAAGGTTAGTACGAGGTGAAATAAGGCATGAAAATCCTTTTATGAAATTCTGGTAATATCTAGACATCCGTAAGAAACACCTTATATCAAACACATTCTTGGGATGCTCCTGGGAAACTAGAACACTAACCTTTCCAGGTTCAACAGGTATACCATATTCTAAGATAATAAGACCCAATAATTAAACTTTTCAATCTATAAGTGGCACTAAGAAAGATTGACCTAAGTTGTTACTCTCCCAGTGTACGTATAAAAATATCATGGTGTTTGTAATGGTCTATGAGATGGTGATAACACACTAAAATTTCATCCACAATGACTATAAAAAAATATTTCAGATTGGGGTGGAACAAACTATTCATCAAAGCCATGAAAACTTCGGGCGCTTTTGTAAGACCAGACGACATAACTTGGTAATATCAAAGACATTAACTACTACGGAAAGTTGTACATAGTATTTTGGATGACCTAACTAGCACTTAATGATAACCCCATCTCAGTTCAATCATAGATAATAATATTTCTACTTTGAGATAGTGAAAGAGATCAGTTATTCGTGGAAGTAGATACCAGTAATTGAACGTATGTTAGTCCAACAATTGATAATACACACATTGATGAAATTATGTATCCAAATTATTGGACAAAAGAGGAAGAGAACCTCAATAGAATGTATAGGGACCCATAACCCCATTTTCCTCTGGAATATATAAGTATTTATTGAGCTCTTGGAGCTCTTTAGGTGTCATCTTATATGGAGTTAAGGACAATGGTGATAGGGATGATCCATTTCCACTCGAAGTTAGTGTAATGTTCCTTCAAAATCATTGATCATTCCCTCTATAGTCACAAGCCTGAAAATAAATGAGGTCTATATTACATGGAGGCTTCATATTCCCTAGTTATCCACACTGATGAAACACCACAGAGTTATCCAAATATGCACTCTAGTTGTCACTACCTTGACGAGAAATCTTGTGGAAACATTTCATTCCACTAGTAGAACTACTGCAAAACTATAGTACTGATCCTATATACCCAACCGTATTTTGGTTGCTCAAACTGTTCTCATTTAAAAGATCCTGATTGACTATTTCAGAAATGTATGGGGGAGAAAGACATTTTCTTATGTTCAGATGGCGTACACTATCCTATCCTCAAAATCCTCTAGAACACACAAGCTCATCACCAACTGGATGTGGTGAAAAGTGTTGTAACATAGAGAAATGCACTAAATACTCCATAAATGACATAGAACCCTACTTGGGATGCATTAAACCTCTATATCTATTATCTCTCAGCATCTGATGAAAGGAATAATCGTAGAAGGATGTCTGGAAATCAATCCATAACATGCCATGATGAGGACCATCCTTGGTAATCAGAACCCTCCAGCACATGTATGAATCACACAACATGTATGTGGAATGATTGAACCTCCACTATAAATGTGTCTTTAGATGATCAAAGATATATATGATAGCCTCTAGCTAGGTCCCATCTGCCTATGTAATGCAATCCCTTGAGATATTCAAAGTATTCTAATGTTGGATCTGTTGATTTATATTATCCGTAGTATGTGCAACTCTTTGAGAAAAATGCATTGATTTAATGAGATATAAGAAACTATCAAAAACATGGTAATCAGTTCTGAAATCAGGTATAGCTGGTGGTGCCTCTTGTTTCACTACTAGAGGTAGGATTGGTTTCCCATGACCCACCATGTTTTCAGTGTGGTCATCGCCACCATCCTGGAGTACATAAACATGACATCATAGTGAAATTGGTCTTAAAATTCAAATAATATGCCACATAACAAGATTTAAGAAGACAGATAAAAATACATATAGAAGATAAACAAGAGCAGTCTCACTACCCAAGGTGTACTACCCCAACTACCCTATTATACGTCTTGGTACGAGTACGTTCTCATTTAAAATTTTCATTTCATTTTAAATATTACTTCTATGTTTAATCCTTTTAGATTCATAAATATGACAAGGTGGGATAACGATGTGCAGCCATTTCATATTACATGTCATGTTTCACATTATAATGGAAAACCATCCCCATTAAATGAGTTCCCATACCAATAATTATTGAAAACGATACCCATTTATTCATAGGATAATGGACCAACGTAGTAAATTACTCATCCCTCCCCATGGGGGTCCATACATAACATAAATTTATACAAGAAATCACTCAATCATAACCAAGAGTAATATAATAATAATATAACTATCAAATAATCCCTAAATAATCACAGGCATATCAATCCATTGAATGAAATGAAATTCACATATATGGAATCAAAATATGCCTGACATGCAAATTATAGGTGCCTAAAATGATGCATGTAACAATTCTACTTTCCCTCATACTATCTGGACAAGGATGAAAGAAATCCTCTCTCAAAGTAATAATTAACAACTCCTAACATCTTTTCAATCACCCAACTATGAAATGATATCAACTTTAATAGTAAAAATATAACAAAAACAATAATTTAGGAAACTCAACAAGTAACATGAACATGAGTTCATGATGAAAAATAAGGACTATGAATAAGAACAAAGAATTTATAATCTCTTGTATATTTTCTCTAAATAGTAAAGAAAGAAAATAAACTACCATGAAACCACGTTATGATGTCCCGGACCCATATTACATTTAATAGGATCCCCGAGCCAAGTATGCCATATGGTCTTGAGTGTGTATCATTGAACTCTAGAGGCATCCGACTATAAGAGATGGAATATGTTGTGTATGTGGGGAGACTATTCCCTAATTAATATAGTGTATCAAAATAGATAAAAAATAAAATAGGTAAATATAAGAGGCACTATAAGTAAACAATGGAAACAGAGAAAAGTAGAAAATAGAAAAGGATAAGAATAAATAAAACCACCTAAATAACTGATGATGGCCTTTCAGGTCAATAGAAAACAGGAATACATGGATACAAGATAGAAGAAATAACATTTTCCATAATAGAATAAAGTAAAACAAAAGACTATTCCAAGCATCCTTAACTTCGGCATAGTCATCTACTATCAAACTCCATCATAAATAACAATCAATAAAGTGTTCTAAGATGTATGCTTTAATTTTTCAACACGTTTATATATGAAATCATCCTCTAGAATCAAAAGACACCCAGAGAGGTTGTGAGATAAATCTTAGTGGGTGACCACCAATGATGTTTATATTATCTTTCCTATGTAATATAAATATAACAGTCTACAAACATTCATATATGAAGTAAAGTATAATAATGTATCTAAATACCCAAGTACCTTAATTATCCATCTGATGGTGTCTGAACTTTTAACCAATTAATTATTTGGGTGTTACCAATTTATAAATTATTGACACATTAGCAATAGTAAATGTTCCAAGATCTTATAAAGAAAACTAGTAATGATTCTAAATATTTAAGTTCCATGATAATAACGAATGAAATGTAGTCCTCGAGGATAGCCTACTTTCTAATGAATATTGTCTAGCTAGGGGTAAGATTGTAATCCAAGGAGCATAGTTCATGGAATTACAGAATAAGATTCCTACCGAGTCTATAGACTTTATCCAAGGTAAAATAGCGATAAGAAATGACTCATACCAATGGTATTTGACCATAAAACCTACATGTCAATGATGGATCTAAGGAGTGTATCCAAAGAATCATGTAGGACAATATGATGGATCATATGGTGTCATACTAGGCATCCAATGTTAGATAAGGATCAGGTTCTAGGTGGTTATGATCCTGAGTAGGCTGTATCCATGAATTTAGAATAGGGTCCTCAAGATCTCAAGTTATTCCAATGGGAATCTAAGTAGACCTCAAGTCTAGACACTACTATTTTGATTATGTATCCATATATGATTCATAATATTAGAACCCTTATCTTTCATTAGTGTGATACGTATAATTGAGAATGAAAACATTTATTCAAGTTATAATTAATCAATAAGTCTGTTTGGTTCAAACCTTTCATTTCACTAGTGTGACAAGGTGAATTAGCTTGAAACCATTCATTTAATCCATTTAGAAAATTTCAATAAGATAGATTCTATCCACTACCTTCCATAAATATGGTAAGGGGTTTAATGGATGTGAAATCTATTATTCAATTATATTTAAAAAGTATAAGTCATATAATTAGAATACATGGTAATTTCTATTTCACATAAGTTTATTAATTGAAGAACTTACCTTAAGCAGTTCAAATAGTGATCATACATGGTACTTTCCGTAATGAAATTCACAATATACATTAATCCATTTAATTTATAAAATATTACCCTTAGTAAGGTCATTCTAAGGAACACCCAAATGATTCCGCAAATGTGTCAAAGCACTTAAAAGATAATTATGGAATAAGATCCTACATTGGATGGATAAAGTTATGGGTGTAACAACTAACAATTAATAATATATGTGGAAATAGAATAACCATATAATTATTTTTATTATAATAATGGAATATAAATTTAAAAAATGGAATCTGATGAAATCCTTGAGTCCCACATGACAATTCGACAATCAATGAAATTGATATATGAGTTATAGACCACCCACATTTGGCACGTATGACTCTTCTCATTAGTATCAGCCTATGATTTCGCTTGTATTGGAGTTGATTTGAGAAAAGGTAAAAATTATCACACCGTGATAATTAGTTTTAGAAAAATATAGATGAATAATGTATTAAAATGACATGAATACTAACTTTTGCACATCTAATGTGAAGAACAAAAGCTCTAATTAATTATGGATGAAGGAGAACACTGGATACCTATATTAGGCCTTCAAATCAAAATAAAATGATAGAGAATGGAGTTAATCCCACATGAAAAACATATAGGAGGAAGGATGAGGTTAAATTAAATCATTAAGGGTAAAATGGTAAAATTACATAAAATTTAGCCTGTGTAGGGATTTTCTGTATGGCGTACCAAACTGTGTGAAAAAAATGAACATGTACCAAGAGAAGGGGCATACCGCAATGTTAGACCGTATTGCTTAGTAAACTTTTCAAAAACCATATGAGATGGATCTTTCTGAAAATTTATATCATATACATGGATAGATCAAACCATGAACCCTACCAGCATGATTTTCCCTTACCATGAAATAGGGCCATTTTTTCCAAAAGATGGGTTCTATGGTCGAAACAAGCCCATGACACCATCGAGACCTTCACTAACCCACTAAGAATCAATATTAGTTCAAAAACGAGGAATTATACAGAAATTTAATGGATCTGTAACTAAGTGAAAAACTAGGTTATTACTTATTAAAATAAGGTTTTATTGATTCCATTTTAACATTTAATGTATTGTTAATTTATTTCATTAGTGGGAAAATACACTTCCAGTACATGCAGTTATACAACATGTACCTTGGTTTCTGTATATCCAAGTTACATGTGATGGAATTTATCATTTTAACATGGGTTGATTACATGGTGTGTACATGACAGCTACAAAACTTGTATATTCATGATGTGTGCTAGTTTGGCCTGATCCACACACAATGTGGAATAAAATCACTATGAATATTTAATTTCTTGATGCATCTAGAAACAATTTATATGGGTATACATTGTGTGCTCCAACCACATAATGTGTAACATAGTTTTATTATCCAATGATTTGGCACTTCTGATGGAATATTTGTATGTTCTTCTTTTTTTCATCAATCATTAAGAAAAATCAACAATAAACAAACATGATTATTCTATAAATTACATGTTAATTTAAATAGGTTTAAATAATGAATAAATTGAAATGAAAATATTACCACAATTTCACATATATCTACAATTAAATAAATAATTTTAAATATAAATGTTACAACAATAACAACATTAAATAGTTCCAGACACTATAGAAACGTGTGGATTTGGGATATTATTAAGATATATATTTAAAAACATTTCCATAATCCAAGAGAATATATCTTTCACGTCAAATTGACAATTAATTTAATTAATATTTGATGAAAAAGAAACTAGGGATTATGACGTCTCTTCATTAGTGAATGTTGATAGATTGAACAGACTCATTCAGATTACCTTCGTTTTACTATGAGGATCTAGGGGTAGAATCCATCTAGTAGTGATCCACATGTGACCCTATGATCTTCATGAAACACAACTCGGTCTTCGAGTGCTAGTGCAACATGTTAAATGTCTTGTGTAATTCATTCTTGATCACTAATTATTTGTTCTTAAAGAAATATAAATTTAAAATATTATTATATAGAGGGATTGAGAATGAGGATTTTAGAGAGAATTCATTGTTCACAACAATTCTATATTCTCAATTTTGGATACTTTACACAATATACATTTCTATCTATTGATAAATTTAGGATTTCAATTAAAATATTATTTAATTTTATATTGTCCATTAAATAACAGTTATTACCTATAATGAACCATATTCCACATAATAATTATTATATTATTATTATTTTGTGTTGCGTTCCAACATGCAAAACAACAACAAAAAATTGTAATGGTCTAGTTATTTAATATTTTTCACCGAACGTGGCTTTGGTCCATTCAAACTTCTATTTCATTTATTTAACAACCGAGTAAATATTATATTCATTTATACATTTTTTTCAAAATATAGTGAAAAATTAATTGTTACAATATTTGATAAATAAAATAAATATTTTATATGCACACATTTGAATAGATATTTATTTAATTTATATGATCAATATAACATGAATAATATTATTTCATCATAATTGAGAATAATATTCATTCTATCAATTAAAATAAAATATAATTTAATCAAGATCAATGAAAACACTTATTGTGTGACCCTCTAGGATTCTATCACGTTGGCATTAGGTGGCCTTTCAAAATATCATATATTACTCTATATAAATGGGTCATGGAACCAAATAGAAACAACCTATATATCACAATATCGAAAACCATATATGAATGCTCACTTTGTTAGATAGTCCCTTTGTCATATAATCTCATCAAGATGGTTGCATAACCATGTCACCAACCTATATGGTTTATATGAAATTAATTAAATATATGAAATTGAATCATCATTACAACATCACCATAAAAATTTATCAGATATGTCTATTCTAATCAAAGGGATGAGATATCTACAACTATAAATATAGAATGGTCATGTACTTCCTCAACATATTCATTAATGAACAGTCACATGTGATGAATAGAAAATATCCAATATCTATAGGAACAATTATTGTCATTGTTTAGAAAATAAATCTATGTACTATAGTTGTAACATATATTAATAATATTCTAACTCTCTAATAATCAACATTCAAACTTGTAAATAGGAATATATGATAACACAAAAACATTCAGAATTCATACAGAAGGTCTATTCTCATAATATTCAATCATTTTGATTACCAAGTGGGAAAATTATGTCAAGAATCCTCATATTCATACCAATACTCTCTCCTAAATGTCTATATACTATTTGATCCATCATAGTATGTTATCGTAGCCCAAATTATTTTTGGATTTAATAGTCCTTGCACATCAAGGTTCTCTTCATAGAATTGAACTAATATAAACATATCAATGCAATGTACACTCTAAGAAATTATTACTTCAGAGTAATACAGAAAAACAATCATAAGGTAATAATAATTTTAATTAATATTAAATAAATAGACTATTCATGTAATCAAAGTAGAAAAAGATGGTCTATGTAAAAAAAATCCTAAAAAGTGTTACTTTAAATATTGAAAAATGGAAATGTAATTTTTTGGATGTCTATGAAATTATGTTGAAAACTAGAAATTCTGGTTTTAGAACTAATGAAAAGTTTGTGATACAATTATAAAATGTGTTACTAGAAGAAAAAAAGAATATTATAAAATGGAATATGATGGAGACATTTCTTCTGAGACATCATCCTTTAGTTCTTAATCTAAAAAATATACATAGTTTTTAGTTTTTATAAAAGTATAATGTTCTGTGTAATAAATAGTGAACTAATATTACAATATGAAGTAATGAGAAAAGTATGAATTTGATAAAAATTTTGATGGTATGGTTGTATCAGATGTTGTGAATGTAGAAGTATAATAGAAATAAAAATTATATGTTTTACGTAAAGATTAAATTTTTTCATTGCATCATCATATTCAACTAACTATTTTTCAAAAAAATCATATCAATGTTTGGAATTAGGATTTAAATATTTCAATAAGTTATTGAAGATAAGTGTTAATGAAATTAATTTTATGTGTAGAATATAATTTCATTATAAGAATATTTAAAGGAGTCTTAATGTTTTAAAATAAAAGTGATGATTAAAATTTGTTACCAAAACATATATTTAGAATGAATTTGAATTTAGTTCATTCAATGTTTATTCAAAATATAAAAGTTGAAGATTAATGAAGATTTTATGATTTCTACAATATACATAATGTAAATTAAGGATTCGTGATGATTAAATTTATGGATTTAAGAATCATTCATTAGAAATTTATGATTAATTCGAAAAATTGTATTCAGATGATTCAGAAAAGTTCTATCTTATTGATCTTTTAATTGATGTTTCAAAATCACAAGTTCACAAGATATAAATCCCAAGGAAAAATTCATTTTTCTCTAAAACAATAAGTTGTAAATTTGTAATCAGATAATAACATGATCATGTGTCTTTAAAAAGTTATTATTTGTTTAAAGAAAGATGTTTCATGATTTTATGTTCTAGAAGAGAATGTCTCCATTTTGGAGTCAACAAAAATAGATAAAGGGAAAAATCATGAATATTTCATGAATATGAATTTTATTTTGAATAGATTTAAAATGATGGATTGATTTTTTTCTAAAAAATAAAATAAGAAAAAACAAACTGTAGAATGTATAGTAGTTTGAATAAATTGTTATCTATATATTTTGAATTATTTTTTCTCAAAATAATATTTTGTTTAATATTATTAATATATTCAGGGAAGTAAACAGATTAAAACTAAATTTTATCACAATATTGTTTTAATAAATTTTCAGGTGCATTCTTCCTCCAGTATGTTTTATATAATCGTAATGGGGGAGAAATTATTTAAGGTTTTTTGGGGGTATACTTTATATAATGGATATTAAAGGGGATAATTATTTTTAAGTAGTTAATTTCTTACGTGTACTCTATCTATATTTTTGGATATAGTTGATTGAATAATAACATGAGTTTCAATGATAGAGTAGATAAGAAAGAATGTTTTATTGGTGTTTTAGGATAAAAAAAATTAGTTTTTACATGTATAATGGGTTTTTATTTTTTTCGAAGTTATTATTTTTTATGTTATATGTTTTGTTTTGTTTTTTTAAATAAGGGAGATTGATAAGGAATATATACATTTTATATTTAATTGTATTCTTTCAATATGAATATCGATTGACCTATTTGATTCACTATAGTTGGATCCATCAGAGTAAACAAATCTTGTATGTGGAATTGATGAATTTTATTCTATCTCAATGATTGAGTTTTATTTATATGGGTGACTGAGTAAATAATAATGTTTATCTAAAATGGTTATAATCTCATATGAGAGGTGAAATAATTTATTTAATAGTTTAAGAAACATTGTGATGATGAAGTCAATGTAATTTTAGGTAAAAATATATAGATCTAGATGATCTATCAAGATAGATGTCATCTGAGGTTGTTGAAAACAAATCATTTATTCGCGTAATATGATCCATGAACGTGTTATATAAATATTAGTTCATTTGAGGAGATATTTTTTCATGAATTTACAAATAAACCCATATAATGTCTTACTTATAGTAGAATACTTTTCCTCGTGTTTTTTTAAATTTTGAGAGCACATTTTGTTATATGGAATCTGAGTGAGGTTAGTAAATTTCATATAACCATTTGAATCATTTTTCACTGTTTCTAATATGGGTTGAAATTGATGGATTCTAGTGATAGAAAGACTCCGGATTCTAGTTTGGATGATTGAGGGAATTCATATATAGAACCAAAGAATGTATTTTATCTTTATGACAGTGGTATTTCTTGTGGTAGAATTAAAGACCTTATAGTTAGCTTGAAAACTAGGGATACTCATAATCAAAAAATGTTACTTCCTTAACACTTAAACTTATAGAGTAGGATACCATTTATAATAATTTTATTAATTAAATTTTAAATTGTTTTTTCATTTTTTATTTCATTTTTAATTTTGCTTCAATATATTTTAAGCTCGTGTATACATGATTCATATTTCTACTATTCATTGATATATGATTTTTCTTTTACTAATATAATGACATGAATTTTAAATTATTATTTTTATTTGATACTGGTTGTATTATTTTTTAGACCAGATGCTGAGATGATTTCTGATTCAAGTGACTGATGATCCCAAAACAAATTATTGAAATGTAATAAATATATTAAATATCATTTGATTATAGTTTTCTAAGAAATGAGGAATAAATTCTAAACAGGTTCATGGAGAAAAAATATGAGGAAACTATTAAGTTCAAACTGTGGGTTTTATTCTCAATGTGACATAACCATTTCCACCATTTGTAATTTGTGTAAAATACTTCATGAGCATTAAATATTTCAAAAATAATATAATTTTTTTATTTTTTCGTTAATTAAATGACTTAATTTTGTAAAACCTCGAGAAATTGGGAATTATTTTTTTGGAGTTAATATTTTTTTTGATATTTTTCACATCACAAAACATTGAGTAAAAGTTTTTATTATTATATAAAATCATTATGTATGGATTACATAATATGAAACACCTTAGTTAAGATTGTACAAGACACAACAACATCTTGGTTTTCACTATACACAACACTATGTCTCTATGAAACAATACTTTGTTATTATAATTATTTAAATGAGATAGTTATAACATAGAAATTAAAATACTATATGAATATCAATATCTAATTTTTAAATTTTTTTATAATTTTTTCACCTAAATATAATTCATTTATAATGAAATGTTTATTTTTTGGTTGAGACATTATATATTTAGAAATACTGTTTTCTCAAAAGAATGCATTTTTATGTCCTTTTCTGAACAATCAAAAAATGAATTTTATAAACTTTTAGAGGTTTAATATGATTAAATAAAGATAATATTTTTAAGTTTTTATTTCCAAAATTAACTTACGGTGAATTTTTTTTATTTTTCTGAGAAATTTATTTTTTTTATGGATAACAGAAAAATTGCTACACTGTAGTTGAAATTTTATTTTTTCATAAAAATAATTATTATCTGTTAAATTTATTATAAAGTCAAAATAGATAATTTATACACATTTTAATCCAATTTAGGTCATTTAAATAAAATTTATTGTAAAAATTTGATATGAAAACTTATTGAGCATTTAAATGTTCTTTTTACCACTTTCTTACCATAGCTGCAGGATTATTATTAAACATAATATTTTATATTCCTTAAATTGAATTTTGAAAAATGAAGATGAAAAGTTTTAATCTGTATGAAATTTATGGTCAAATTGGATCAACATAATGTTTTGGTGAATAATAACTTTATTATTTTTATTACCATGTTTAGTGTAAATAAACTAATTAAGGTAAAAATAATATCATAATATTATAAAAATACCCTAAAAATTGTCATAATTTTATTTTATGAGTGGGATTTGAACCGAAAAATAATTATATATAAATTATAAAATTTTCAATAACCATGTGTAGGAATATGACAATTATTATCTTTTATTTAATGATAAGTAAAAAATTTCATACTCATAATTTTAATAAGATAGTTCTTTTTAAATTAGGGTAACACCGAAGATAAAATGCACTAAAAATAGTCATTTTAAATATTCTAAATTTATCTTCATCATGATAACATTTTTTAGTTTGTATATAATAAATAAGTTAATTAATGGCTTTCATGACAATGATAAAGTAATTGTTTCATTAATGCAAATATCAAATAAATCATATTAAATTTATAAAATAAATATAATATAACATCATAAATTAAATCCAAGAATTTTAAATATAAAATTGACATATTAGTGAGATATTATAAGTGTTGGTACTATGATATCAAGTTAATATGAATTGTTTTAAAGAAAAACAATGAATAATATCAAAAATGACAAAAATGATACTTAAAAATAAATAATATTTTATTAAATGATATAAAATTCATAAAAATAGAATATTTTGATAGATAACTATAAAAAGGTTAAATATTCCATATATGATCCAATTTAGGTTCTTTTAATCATTTTAAAGTTACTATATTAACCCTATGGAGTAAAATTGTATGTTTTCATGGAATCAAGATAAAGGGTTTAACTAAAGGTTAATGCCTAAAGGGAAGGTTAATATTATGACCTAAACATGTCTAAAAATAATTTTTTTAGAGTATTTAGACCCGTAAAAATATTTTATTCTAAATTAATATTTTTGTATTTATTTTAAATCTAAAATCAATTTATTTTAATTTCATATTTTATTATTTTTCTAAATTTCCCCTCACGTAAATTATAAAAGATAACCTCCTGCCACACTTATTAACAACACATTGGGCCTTCATGCTCGACCATACTATGAAAATATCACTTCTCAACTACCATAGTAATATTATATATTTTATAATCATCTAAAAATACAAACTCTTTTTTCCCAAAGAGGATATGAAGAAGAAGATCATCGAAGAAAAGGTAATCTCTTCATCGACTCTTTCTAATTGATTATTATTCTATTCTATATTCAAATTTTCATTCAATTATAAAGTAATAAATGTTGTATTAAATATATTTTGAGATTTTATTATGATTGTTTAACAATCATATTTTTCATTTTATTCATCTTATAAATAACTAATGTACCACATGTGTGTACGTACGACATACAAACTCGACACCTTGGCGTAATAATTTTTTCATCAATACATTATTTAAATGGGTTTAACGATGTATATAATGGATATAAATAATAAATATAACATTATATTTATTCAGAATAATTTTTATACAATGTAATTCCTCACCTTTTTTTCAATTAATAGAATTATAGTGTTATCAATGCATACGTACGTCCTACCGTCTCCATGACGTGATGACAATCATCTTCCATGTTAACCATTTTAAAAATGATTACAAAAATGTATATAATGAATAAATATGAAATATATAACATAATAATTCTAATTGAATAATATATATATATACTCATATATTTAATTTACCATCTTTCATTTAGTATGATAAGAAAAAACTGAAACAGTGTTCATGCTTACGTATGCTTATAATCTCAATGAATGGTGTATTCCATTTCATATATCTATCTTTAATATATTATTCTAAATGATTATATAATGAATAAATGTGATATATAATTCATTTTTCACATTTTTTAATTAATTAAATCTATTTTTATGTAAGGGAATAAAGACTGACAAGTTAAAACATGTACGATAACAAAAATGTTTATTACCCGAAACATTTCATTAATATGAAATTTTTAATAATTGGTAAATATAAATTCATAAATGGATCATATATGACATAATAAATATTATTATTATTCCTTTTTATGTTAATAATATTTTTAAAACAACTATAATAGAGTTCCAGACAAGAACAGAGGGATTCAGACCTATGGTTAGGTATTTTTATCTCAACATTACATCTATGAGACAGATGCCTCATACACTACTAATGCAGTGTATATATTGACCGTGAATGTAATTTCGGAGTCTTAATTGTGAGAATATGGTATTTTCATATCAATATAATTTTTTTCTATCATGGGTGATAATATTCAATTGATTATAATGTTTAAAGGGTTATTTCCTCAAATTTCATTATTATTGGGTTCATTTATAAATAAGTATCTTCTAGGAAATATTTATAATCGATGTCTGTGTTTCAAAAAAATGAAAATTATTCTTAATATTATTATAGATAATTTGAAACTAATTTTGACTCATGTATGTATTTTTTTTAAATGGTTTGAAATTATTCTTTTTTCATTTTCTAAATCATGTACTTTTCAACTTCTATGAAAAAAGTACGAGATGAATGTTTTTTATCCAATATGGAATGAAAAAAAAATTACACTTTTATGAAAAAATATTACCTTGAATGTCGTTTTACCAGGATACATATTTAATTTCAAATTAAATGTGTTCTTTTAAAAAAATATCATTTTATTAAAATAAGATTATTTCAATGGAAAAATGATATTTCCATCAAGAATAGTATGAATGATTTCACTTGATTCTTTTATATGATTTAAAATTGGTTTCATATAATATAGTTTTGAAAATGTTTTATGATTTAAAAAATAAATTTTAAAGAAAATTAATTTTCCAAGTAATCTTTTAAAACACTTTCCCATCTATGATTTCATTCTTTTTATAGATCAAATATTCCATTCATATTCATTTTTTGAATGTTTTGTGATTTGATGTTTTTGAAACCCACTTATTTTCACGATTTATGATTTTTATGAAATTATTATGAAATATGTATATTTTTTACTTCTTATAATGTGATTACAATTTTATGATACCCATATCATTTCATAGGTTAAGATATGATTTTTTCGATCTTATGGTTAATGTATTTATGATTAAATTATTATATTGGTGGGAGATGTATCTCCCTCTGATGAATTGGGTAAATATAGATAAATCATGAGGTATATATGTTATACATGAACATGATTTCATATTCACTATTTTTGAGTATACATGGATTTCATGTACATGATTTCATTCATGGATATAATATTCTTTTCCATATGTTTATACAAGTGCATGATTTCTTTACCACATATTATGTAGTGGACCTAATATTAATTATACAGTTTCACAAATATACAAGTATATGTGTATGAAAAATATTCATTCTAATGATAATGTTAAGATTTCATGGATTATATTCATTATTTACTTTCAATTCAAGTCTTATGAACTACCAATATTTATTCCATGACTCATGCATATGATCTTATGATATGCAGGTTATGATCTTCAAATGTGATGATCTTTATTTTATACCTTTATGTTCTTCTTATTCTTACATATTTTCGATTTTTACTCTTTTTTTAACCAGAGATCATCATTTCTTATGTTTAATATCTCCTAGATATAAATAATGGTAATAGGTTTGATATGTCAAATTTGGGTATAGTTATAAAGAAATAGATAGGGAAGAACATTATGTGTTATGAACTTGTTTCTATGTTTACATGTATCCAAAGGCATAGATTAATACCATATTTGGGAATTTTTGGGGAATGTGTTATGTTTTTCAAAAAATTAAAGTTTTTTAATGTATGAAAAGTAGCAGGTGTTATAGTTGACATACAAGAGAATGTTTAGATAACATTTAGAAATAAGTATAATGAAATATTCTGATATCCCTAGTGATATTTTGAAAGAAATCTCTAGGGATATATCTAAAGATAATCCTATGGTGTCATAGGTTTATAATTTAGTAACATAATTTAGACGTACTATAAGTTATTTTCAATTATTATGTGGTTTTCCATTTTAGTAAATGTGTCTCAGACTATTCTTTTTAGTTTTAGTAAATTTTTATTAAAATAATAAATGTGGTTAACATTAAATGTTTCATATGAGGTATGTATTAGAATTATGAAAATATATTTCCCATGTAGAAATTTCATAATGATAATCAGGATGGTTGTATGAGTATCAGTAATACTTATGAAGACAATGTGACCAAAAATGATATGTCAAAGGTATATAATGTTATTCCAGAATTGTTTACATTAAAAATAAGAATCATGATTAGATTAAAGTTGAGTAACATTAAGAAAAGTTTCATATTTCATATTATAAGAACGTGGTATTAAAAAATAACTTGATGAATCTAGAGTAATGGTTTAAGAATAAATTTGGATGAATGAAGTATATATGTTTTTGAATTCATATATTATGTTATATGAATCCTAAAAAATTTAATTCTTCTTTGTATAAATTTTCACTAAGGATTTCAATGTATATGTTGAATAGTTTTGAAGACATAGAAGATTCATATTTTTATTTTGGGAATGTAACCCTTATTGCGGTCAAGATGTCTATAAACTTATGTTAAGCATGTATAATGAGATGATTTATTTGGGATAAAGTAAATTAGATGTTAACAATGACCTTTAGTATATTTAGTTTTTGTTGAAAAACTAGTTTATATCATTATGGATTATATTTAAAACTTATTATATTTGAGGAATCTATTGAGTAATATTTGGAATAACAAAGCATTATTTTTTTTAAAATTATTTATTTTAATTCACATTATTATAATTATTCAAGATAATACATTGTTGAGGTACTCACATGGTTGGAATGTGACAACCAATAACTATTATGTGATATGTGAGATATATATTATGCTGATTTAGTTCACCTCCTTCTAATATTTTGGATATTTATATTTCCAAAGGATTATAAGGATATCTATTAATGGAATGTTTATGTTAAAATTTATATGAATTTAATTAAATTAAACTGTTATCACACTATAGGTGGGGTGATTCATATTTGATAACTTCTGATTACCTTTTTGTTGTGAGATTGATAGATAGAATAACCTATCGTTATATTTTTGGATCTCATGATCTATTGAGGATTCAGGAGCGATAGAATTAACTTTATTTTGTATAACAAGAGATAATGTGGAAATTAATAAAGATAAAACAAAAGGGAGAAGTTGTTCCAAAATAAATTTAGTATATATCCTTAGGAAAATTCTGCAACATTAGTAAAAGGTATCATGATATAAAAGGGTGTCATAATAGCATCATTTTTGAAGATATTAATGAACTCTTTGACACATACATTGTTTAAGGATTTATTAAAGATAAATTTATCCAGATCATGCACTTTATTGTGATCAATAATCATTATCAATCTGTATAATTATTTATGCTTCTCCTCTATACTCAAATCCTTAACTATGTTCTCATTAATAGAGACAGAGTTACAATTTACTTTAGGTAACTGTTATTTTCTAAATTTTTTGTTTAAATGTTTGTTTTAGAAATAGTTTTTTATGATGTTGATATATATTAACTAATATTTAATGTATTAAACATTTGATATCCTATATTAATTTTTAGAGAGAAATTAATTTTAAGGGAGGTATAATGTTACCCACAAAGATTTTGTGAATTATTATTTTTGAATTAATTTAATATTTCTATTATTTTTTACTTCACATAACATTGAGTATATCATATTATTATTATGATAATTAAATATGTTTGTATTATGTAATATGAAATAGAAATGTATGATTTCACTAAACGCAACACCAACTTGAATTTTGGAACATGCAACATTGAGTCTCTACGAAACAACACATTTTATTATAATTATTTATATGATATTATTATAATGTATTAATTAAAAATAGTTAAATTAATATATATAACTTCTCTTAAAATGTTATTTATAATATTTTCACATATATAGAACATATTAAAATGTAATGTAAATGTTTTGGAAATGTCATTATATGTTTAGAAATACTATTTTCTTTAAAGAATTTTTTATTATGTCCTTCAATTAACAACAATAAAGTTTATTTTAAACACTCATAGAAATTTAATTTTGTTAAATAAATATCATTTTTAAATTTTTAATGTAAAAAATATCTCAGTGTTAATTATTAGTATTTTTCATACATGTTTCATTTTTAATTAATAGTGAAAAATATTGCAATGTAGATAAAAAAATTTCTTTTGGTTTAAATAATAAATAAATGATAGTTTTATTTCAAAGTAAAAAATAGATAATTTATATATATATTGATACAATTTATGACATTCAAATTATTTTTTTATATATAATTAGATATAAAATTTTATTGAACATTTAGACACCATTTTTATCGTATTCTCACCACATTAGCGAGATTAGTGTTAAACATAAATTTGACGATTCATTGAATTTAATTTCCCAAAAAAAAGGACCTAAACCATTGTAATTTGTAATAATTGTTTTTTAATATGATGAAATTAATTTACAGTGAATGGTAACATAAGAATTTTTATTTACCACAGTTAATGTAAATCGAGTAATTAAAAGAAAAAATAATATTATATTATGGTAAAATTACACAAAAAAATGTCTTAATTTATTTGGATGAGTGATATTTGAAAATAATAAACCTTATAACTAAATTATAACTTTTTATTCCACTTCAGTAATAATATGACATTTATTATATTTTATTTAAAGATAAATTAAAATTTTTATTCTCATAATTTGAATAAGTATATAATATTTTATATAGTGTAATTAAAAATAAAAATTATTGTATAAAAATTCAATAGAAATATAGTAAATTTATCTTCATCGTGATAATTTATATTTAATTTTTAGGAAAGAAATAGTTTAATTAATGCATTGCGTAATGATGCTGTAGTAATGTTTTTATTAATGGAAATATCAAATAAATGATAGTAAAATTTTTAAAATAAATATAATATAATATAATTAATGAAAGAAAATACACTTATATAAAACTATGACACATTACTGAGATATTAGAAGAATGTTTTAGAATTTATCATTTGAGTATTATATTTATAAAAGACAAATAATGAAAATTGAAAAAAATTGACCTAAATGATACTTTACATTAAATAATATTGTATTAAATTATATAAAATTTATAAAATTATAAAATTATACAAAACTAATTCAATAAGATTATATATAACATAAATAAAACATTTTGTTTTCTTTTGTCATTTTATAGTTACTATATGAACCCTAATATGTAAAAATACAAGTTTTCCTCGTAAAAGTTAATGTGTTTAAATGTGGGTTAAATCCAAAAGATAAGTTTAATAATATGACCTCAACATGTCCAAAAACAATTGGTTGGTAGTATTTAGACACATTCTTATGTTTTAATCTAATTAAATAAATTTGGATCTATTTCTAATGGAAAATAAATTTATTATTATTTAATGTTTTAAGAGTTTTCTAAGGTTCCCATCACCTCAATTATAAATGGCCACATACTACCTCACTTATTCTTTTCACCTTGAGCATTCATGATTGTCCATTAATAGACCATTTAGATTTTAAAAATCAATAGTAACATTATAATGTTTGATTTATTCTACAAATACTGACACTAGTGTCATTAATAGGATATCTAGAGGGATATTGTCGAGGAAGAGGTAATCTCTTTACCAACTCATTCAAAATGTTTCTTCACAAACATCCTATTAATTGGTTTATTATATTATAAAATAATAACATTTATGTCACTTATAAGATGATATTTTATTATGATTTTGGAATAACTTTATTTCACCTTTTATGCATCCTATGAAAATTGAAATTACTATACGTGTGTATGTATGATTTTTTATCTCCATGCCGTAGTGTAATTTATTTTTCATCACTAATTTATTTGAATGTTTATAGTTATGGATATAATTTATATAAATAATATATATGTAATTATATTTATTATTATTAATTAATATATCATCTAATTACTCACCAATATTCTATTAATAGAATGATATTGTCTCTCTTGTGTACACATGACCTACTATCTTTACGATGCAATGCGAATCATCTTCCATGTTAACCATTGAAAAAATGATTAAAAAATTGTATATAATGAATAAATATGAATTATATGGGAAAATAAAGATAATTTAAAAATATATATATAAACATATATTTATTTTACCTTCAACCATTCAGTATGATAAGAAAAAGGAATCAACATTCATGCGTACACCCAATATACTGTCTCATGGAACAGTGTCTTCCATTTCATATGTCTATTTTTTGTATAATATTATAAATTTTTATATAAATAATATATATTCTATATAATAATTTTTTTACATTCTTTAAATAATTAAATCATTATTAATGTAACGTGAAAAATAATGGAAGGACAAAACACATATGACAGACAAAGCAGTCATTACCCGAAACGATGATTTAATTTGAATTGTTAATAAACGGATAATATAAATTCATAAATAAATCATATATTATATAATAAATATTATTATGATTTTATTATATGTTCCTAATAGGTTTAAAACCACTATACTAGAGTTTTAGACATGTATAGAGGGAATCAGTTATAAGGTACGGGTGTTTTTGTCTTAACATTAATAATGCGAGACACATACCTCAGAAACTACATACATGGTGTATATACTGAAAATGAGTTTCTTTTATGTTTCTTAACCATTGTATTATGGTATTTTCATATCTATATATTTTTTTTATTTTATGGGTCATACGATTCAACTAATTATAAGGTTTTAAGGGTTATTTCTAAAAATCTCATTATTATTAGGTTTGTTTTTACATAAGTGTAAAACATGGAATATTTATATTTGATTTCCAAGTTTCTTAAAAAAGATTCAAATTTATTTTAACTATTCAAATTAAGTTTTTTAAAGTTATTTTTACCCATGTATAACATTTTTATTAAATGGTTTAACAGGAATGTTTTATTATTTTCCTAATGAGGTACATTTTGACTTCTCCAATAAATATTTTAGAATAGTATTTTTATCGTATGAATAATGAATGAATTTTTAATATTTCATGATTCCTTATTACCTTTAATAATTCCAAAAAATATTAAGAGGTTATTTTCAATGAATATATTTTATTTTAAAATTTAATGGAATTTTATGAAACAGAAATGACTTCTACGAAGAAGGGATATTTTCCTCAGAAAGGATTTAAAATTAGTTTCCATGATTAATTAATTTGTTTACAAAGTGGTTTCAATGAAAAGGGTTTTTAGAATTTTTTATCTTTAAAAAGGTTATTATTATGGAAAATTCGTTTTCCAAGTGATCGTTCAAAATCCTTCCACATCATAGATGACATACTTTATCATATTTCAAGAATACCATTCATATTCCTTATCTTAATGGCTTATGTTTAAATTTATCAAAAAACCACTTCCTTTTATAAGTTATGAATTTGATAAATTATTATGAAACATATATCTTTTACCCATGTTATTCTATGATTACATGATTATGATACTCATTTTATTTCATGGGATATGATATGATTTTTTTACCTTATGGAACATGTGTGTATGGTTTAATTATGGGATGGGTTGGACATATATCTTCTTATTATTCATTGGGTAAAGATGTATTACTCAACATGTATATATGTTATTAGTTAACCTGATACCATTTTAAAAATTTTATTCATGGAACCAGTTTCCATTCTCATTATTTTATTTGTGGACCTAGTTTTCATGTCCATATAATTATGAAATTGAATGATTTCATGTCCATTACTTAATGAGTAAACCTGATACTATTTCTACATGTTCAAAATGTTACAAGTATATATGTTTTCCAAAATTTATTTATTATGTTAATATTAGGATCTGATGGATTATGGTCCCTATTAAGTTATGATTTATATAATACTAAAATCCAATATTTATTCTATGATTCATGAATTTGATATTTTTATTTGAAAGGTATGGTCATAAAATAATATGTTCATTTTTCATACCCTTATGTTCTTGTTATGCTTACATATATTCCAGGCTTACCCATACCGATCATCTGAGGTCACCCTTTCATATGATTCTTTTCCAAAGGATACGAAGAATGGAAATAAGTCATACATATAAAAAATGGGTCTAGTTTTGATTAAATAAGGGGAATAATAAGTAAACATGTTATGAACCGGTTGTCTATGTTTCCATGTTACTATGGAACTATACTATTATGTTATTTGATCATTTTTTTATTAATTTATTTTGTTTTTTGAAAAAGTAATATAATTTTAATTTATGATTAGTGAGGGTCACTATAGATTATTCTTATTTATATATTCACTTATAAAAAATATGTAGGTCCAACTATATAACATTGTAATCTAAAGAGATCCATTAGAGGAGTTGGTGGAGATTCCATTGGAGGAAGATGAACAAATCCATCACCGAAGATCATAGCAA
Source organism: Viscum album (assembly GCA_963277665.1). Classification (NCBI taxonomy): domain Eukaryota; kingdom Viridiplantae; phylum Streptophyta; class Magnoliopsida; order Santalales; family Viscaceae; genus Viscum; species Viscum album. Next base: position 2,052,297,224 of record OY728137.1, read on the forward strand.
GATAGAAACAGACAATGTCACCCATTTTTAAAACACATCTAGATTATTAATCATCGATCAATACGATTTGAGGTAGTATATTGAATGATTTGTATTCGTTATCTATTTTCTCATTCAACAACTTTCACCTATCAATTAACTAACAAATTTATATGTGGTTCATTCTTATTTCAGTATGATATTTTCATTATTTATAATGGGAGAATTTATTTGTGATTATTTGATTCATTATTTTCATACATATAATGAGGGATCTAGGAAACCATGAAAATTGGACAAGTTTCATTCCTTGTGTTTGTTGTTTTATAATTTCCCCCATTTTCAATGTTCATCAAGGGGTTTTGTTTCCTTATTGTTTCTACAAAAATACTACGTAATCAGTCATTTCATAATTTTTCATAGTCTAATGGTCATATATCTTAGATATTTACTAAATATGGAATGAGGATCATGTGACAACAGTGAAGACATAAAGATTTAACTATATGAGAGACCACCAATTTGATCAGGGAATGAGAAAAATGACGATAATATATAATGGGAATATCCTGAATGGTTTTGAATTCCAAATTTAGGGTAGGGGTCATAGTGAGGGAGAACTAGAGTATATTTGATATTTCCATCAATATCAATGATGATTTTTTAGGATGAGGTCATTCAAGAATACATAGAAGGAAGTATAGAGGTTTTTAAAAAAAACATAGTCAATACATTGTCGACTTAAGAGAAACATTCCTTGTGATCCCTCATAGTGATGCGAAGGGTATTGGGAAAATTTAAGTATAACACAGCATGTGACAGGGTCACACAACAGTTGACACCTCCTTGATTGATCGACATATACATTTGTGGGTATTCAAAAAATATCTAGAGTTTAATGGCATGAAAATTTCATATACCCCTATAGAGACAAATCAAGTCTAAGTAAACATTTTCATATCCCTATGCTGGGATATTTCATTAAGTACAAAAGTAGCAGCATGTCGTGTACTTTTACACAGACTAAGGCATGATCCGTTTACCTGAGAAGGAACCATGGGTGAAGGGACATAATGTGTAACCCCATTACTTGTCAGGTACTCCATTAATAATGTATTAGAGGACATTTCCACTATATAATAGAAATTTTTTGTTATATTGAATTCTTCATATCCATTTCATGATGGTTAGTATGGAATAACATCTTACACATTTCACACTAATCTCTTTAAGAGGAAACCTTGGTCTAAGTTTTCAGAATCCTTCTATGAGTACTGGAGTGAGATCATCTATAATTTTCTTATCCTATGTAATGTTCTTGATATAATCACGAAAAATATTATGTAGGTATCGATCCTCTACATTGCATGTTTTTTTCAATTGAGTGTTTGGTATACCCAATTCCATTTAGTATGATTATCATCTGTGTAATGTATCATTTCAGACTTCCCTTTTATACATCTAATTGTGAGACTCCGTGAGAAATTTCTCTCTATTATATGTCATATATGCTTTGTACAAAATGGAGTGTGTTTTCCCAGACGAGTTATATATGGAATATTCAAGATGTAATCCTACTATTGAATTACAGTTGTTATTTTTACCCGATTCTACGTATGTTTCTTGAATATATCAGGATATTATATTAATATGAATTATATATATATACATTTGTAGATATGGATTGTATTCCTTGTTGAATGATTTATAGTTTTAGGGTGTCCCAATGGGTATTATTACACTCACCCATAAATGGTATTTGACCATATGTGTCATATAATGTGCAGAAGACTGACCTTTTGATAGTGTCTAATATAGACTAGTACTAGACGGATCTTAATGAGAATAAATAGGTCGAGATGTGTTCATGTGGTATCATGATATTGGTCACTATTTTTAATTTCAGGATATGCTTGTTTTCATAGTTTTTTTAGTGGGCTTGTATTTCGAGTTGTTAACTTTTCTTTTACCTCTTACCATACTCTAGTTGAGTTATATAGATGTAAGAATGCATCATTTTTCCATTGTTTATATATTTCATCATTTAATGGGCTTGGTGATGTTTTTGTGTGTATAGATAATTATGGTATGGTCTCCCATTATAGTGATATGCATATTCTATGCTACTCGAAATCCCTTTCTTGTTAAATGGGGCTTAGGTATTCGTGTCATGAGACCCTTTTGTAGGGGTCGTGATAGAGTGGTTTTTGGGTAGTATGTTCTTCCATAGGACCAGTGTTTGTGATATTGGTTTATGGTAACATTGTTATGTGTTTGGACTTCATCTTGTAGACTAGTTAATCCAGTGTTGGTGTAATGGCCAATGTATCCCTAAAACTAGATATTGAATACCATCCTTTCGACTTGGTACATGAGTACACCAGTTTCAAGGGAATATAGGTACATGAATTATATTGTAATGGGTTTTTATTTCCATATCCTAATTGAGTATTCTCTCTAGATATAATCTTTTTCTGTGGTATATGATTTTTAATTTCAAGATCCCTCCATGATATATTCCAAAAGGTTAAAGCACTCAAATAACATTTATGATACCCATAGTGACAAGGAATTGGTACAAGGACCAAATATAGATGTTTTACTTCTAGTGGTGCACAATTTATACCTCAACCAATAGATCAGTAGATGGTACCCGCAATACTAGTAGAAGTGGTGCACATACTGAGTGCACCTAATGAGTTTCAGTGACAGAGTCTCGTTTGGTTCTAAGGTGAACCTGAACTATAGGTTTCTAAGGACTATATGGTGGTGGTGATGTGAGTGTTCTATCTAGTCGATATACTAGTATATCAAATGGTTTTCCTAGCAGTGATAATTATCAATATATTAGTAGTACATTGGTGGGGGATAACAACCTATTATTATGATGAGGAAACTATAACATCATAAGAGTTTTAGAACATTTATATGGAGTATTTCACTCCATCTATATAGATTTATGTACATATCCTATATATTTTGAGGCTATAGTTGGGGTGGAAGGTAGTAAAATAATATTCATTAAGGTTTACCAACCTTTAAAAGTACCCCATGGATATGGTTCAAGGTTACTTTTCCCAGTAGGGACGATCGAGTCAGGAAATTGTAATGAAATTTGAGCAATTATTATACCTATATGAACTTCTACATATGGTGGTGGGAAATCATTAGATTTTCTGGTTAAAATATTCTTGGCTATGATGATGCAGACTGTGGTTTCCATAAGTGGATCTATAAGAGAAGTGACCTCGCCATCATGGAATTGATGGTAGTTTCAGGGACCTGGACATGTGAGATGATTCTGGATGAGGTACTAGGTAAGATGATAGCTGGTTAAGGTCTAACATGATGGGTCCTTTCAACCTATAGATTGATGGTTCTACTCATGTGACGACATGAGACATTTTGCATGATGTTGTTTGACCTCCCATACGACTGACAGAGAGACATCGGATGTGAATCATAGGTTGAGGGACCAAAAAAGAATATGGGTTTTCAGGAAATAATGGTATGAGGAGGATAATGGATACCATTTATAGGTGGATTTTTTTTTCTTTTTACCAATTAAAGCCATAGGAGGGTCATGTTAGGATAGGGATCAAGATCACATTGTCAAGGAAAACTACAAGGTGTTGAATCATATGACTCAGAGGCTCTATGAATGATACAATGTATGATATATTTATTTTCTATGTTAGCATAAATAATGATAGAAAAACTTTCTTGTAATTACTTTATTTCCACCGATCTATTTTGGGAATTATTTCTTTTTTTGATACCTTTGCTCTAACGCTGTACTAAAGACTCTTGTAGGATATGACTTAACGATCTGAAACTTATGTGGATAGTTTGACTAGAGTCATGGAGGAAATAGTTTATGTAGGAAAATCTTTTTAGAAGAACTAAGGCCATAAAACCCCATCTTATGGTATGGAGAACATATTTATGGTTTAGTTCCAAATTGGTTGTTCTAGGAAGAGGATGCAATGTTTCAGTAGTGATGGGACAATGCATTCCTTTTTTGTTGAAAAGGAAACCTAGGATGTTCATGATAACCTTATTATTATGAGTGTGAAACTAATTACTCATTGATTGGCATGTATAACCCCTGATATGGTAGATTCATTCAATTTATAGTTTCATGTAGTAGTGGTGGAGTATGAGGATGTATTAACTAATGATTTTCCATGTTTTAATCCCCAATGATAGGTAGACATATTCAGTGACCTTAACAACAATATGGAATCGATATATGTTCCAACATTCTGATGGATCCAATAGATATTCATGAGAAAATGGTTTAGTTAGAGGACATGTAGAGGAAGGGCCTTTTTAGACTCATTATTTCACTCTAGGCTACCCCATTTTTGTTATCCATGAAGGATTATGGGATATAGAGGTTATGTGTGGATTATTCTTACTTTTATTAGGTGATATTAACAAATAGGTATCTACTATTAATGATTGATGACCTCTTAAATAAGTTTAGAGGGGAACTATGGTTCTCAATTGTTGACTTTTGGTTAGGCTATCACCAGTTTTGAGAATTGGAATAGGGTGTGACAAAGAAAACATTCATTTGTCACTATAGACACAATGAGTACATGTTGTTGCCATTTGGAAAGAATAAATACCCAATAGTGTTAATGGGACCCATAAACCATATCATTTAACCATTAGTATACCAGTTAATGGTTTTCTTCCTCGACAATATCTTTTTGTACTCATCATCCACAGAGGATCACATGAGAATCATTATAATTATTTTGTATGTACTCCAAGAGAGCTAGATTTATGAGATAATATAGAGGTCTAATTTTGAGATACATGAGGTCCATATTTTAGGACATACTATCTCAGAAGATGGATAATAATTTTACTCATCCATGTTTGAAGAAGTGTCAGCTTTCGATCCACCCAAGAGCGTGATAGAGTCATGAACCAACATTGGGTTGGAAGGCCATTACCATAGATTCATAAATGATTTTTCCATGGAATCAGCTCCCATGACATCTTTTAAATGAATGGGGAGGCCTTTACTATGGAAAAAGTGTTTCTAGAATGGGTTTTAGGAGTTGAGGAAGAGATTAATGGGATCTCCCTTCTTGAGATTTCTATAGGAGTGTGTTGAGTATGTAGTGTTTAATGACGCATCCAGAACTGGTCTAGGTTTTGTTATGATTATATGGTAGGAAATTTTTTCTTATGGTTCCAGTTAGTTGAAACCACATGAGATTAACCTTTGGACACATTATCATTAATTATTACCTATTTTCTTTTTGGTAATAATGTTGCAACACATCCTAATTCTCTCGAGGATTATTTTAAATTTTTATTACAAGAGTCTGAAGTATATTTTCTCTCAGAAGGATCCTAACATGAGATAGTGGAAGTATCTAGAGTTCAAATATTATTAAGACTTCAACATTTTCTATACTCATAAGAAGTGAAATGTGGTAGAGAATGATCTAAGAAGGATATATTACTCACAATGTCAAGTTAATTGATAGAGTTGTTGGCCTCATTAAATTTATCCTTTGTGGACAGAGATGGATATTATTACCTCCAGTAGTTCATTGTATCGCCAACTATATTATTGTTTGTCAGAGTGGCACATCATGGGGATACTAATAGTGAGACCATAAAAACTCAAATAACCACATAACATTTTCCAGATTGATTATCTAATGGTGGGGATCATGTCGCTCATTTAAGAGGATGCATATTGGTATGAGTGATGTTGTGGGAGGATGTTATAAGGGAGTTTCATTCATCTCCTTTTCATTATATTTATGATTTTAAATGATGTACCATTACATTCAACATGATTTTTGGTGGCTTGAAATGATATATGGAGTTGTATAGTTGTTCTCTTGATTCCTTACATGTCAAAAAGGGAAAGAGGATCACCATGTTCTAGTAGGTTTATCTTAGCCCCTTGAGGTGCCGAAGTTGAAGTGGGAGGTGATATCCATTCACTTATTATAGGGATTAAGACTACATCAAGGGGATGTAATTTTATATAGGTTATTGTAGATAGGATAACCATGTCATCCGACTTCATAGTTAATCTGATATAGAGTTTAGTAGTTATAGTTAGACATTTCCACATGCAGGTAATAGTTTGACTCCCCGAATTTCCATTAAATATCATTTTTTATTATGATTCTCTCTTCAGATCATGGTTTCAAAATGGAATTGAGGAGGCATTTTGAACTCAATTATTCTCACGAAGGAAATTCCATCCTTAAAATAACAACCAAATTAAGGTTACCATTTAGGTCTTATATGTAATTGTTTAATATTTCATATTGGACATTTCCAGTAGCTGGGAGGATCACCTAATTTTTTTGGTATTTTCATACAAACAAATACCAGTCCACCATCGTTAAGAAAGAATTCAAGGCTTTGTATATGTGAAATTTTTTGTCACTATATTGAAGGACTAACCTAGGAGAGTCAATAATTAGGGGCCTAGAGTTGGTGAGAGCTACTAAAAAAGGTACAGATCATCATAGAGAGGTTCAAGTCTTCACAAAGCCTTTAGATTTCATATGTGGACAGACAATATAGGTCTTTTAGGTTCAGGGAAGGAGACCATTTGATCCTATGGTATGCACCTCAACATGGAATATAGAGATTTATTTTTTTATAAATACATATATGATATTATTTGGCCCTTTCATTATACATTTTAGAGTTCGTGAGGTGGAGTACCTCTTAGCGCTTCTTCCATAGTTAGACAAGGGCATCTTCCCCATGTCATAGATGTGGAGGTACACACATGACCCAACCCATGTCATCACCCAGGAAAATCTAGAAATCAATGATGAAGATACCATTGATTAGTACCTTTTAGATATTATGGAATAGTAGGACAGGATACTTAATTTGTAAGATATTACGTTAGTGTGTGTTCAGTTGAATCATATGGATTTCCAGGTTATCAATTTGGTGCAGGAGGCTCAAATTTGTTCTTAGTACCCACATATCCTTCTATATCCTTTTATTGAAATTTTTAGACATAAATCCCTAGGGTTGGGATAATGTAATGAATTATATTTTACATATAATAATTGGTTGTATTTTATTGTCTATTTTTGAGATCATGCACTGAGATAATGTACGATTCTGAGTTTAGATGTTTTAAGAATAAATAATTAAAATATATTAAATATGTTGAATAACATGTGTAATAATTCATTGTGGAATAGTGGATGAACATCAAAATGGTGGACTATATCTGAAATTCAGGGGCACCGTTGAATTGAGAACATGTGTTTTATACTAGGTGAGTCATAACCATTGATGGCATGGGGATTTTGCGGAAAACTCATCTAATGCATTAAATGAATAAAATAATTAATTAAAATGTTATTTATGTTCATTGAAACTAAAGACCCTATTTCTATCATTAAATATGCATTTATGGTTACTTTTAAGGGATAGATTCCTAAACCTACAAATTAAAAAGAACCATTTGAGTTGTTGGTGTAGATTCTGTAGACAGATTAAAAAAATAAAAGTTCAATGACTGATTTTAGGGGGAATTAGAGGATCTCACCAATGGTAATAGTGAAACTCTTTTCTTCACCAGTGATCGATCCAACTCATGGTATGACACTATTTAAATTGGATTCATTCACCATTTAATATTTCTATAAGATGCATGGAACAATCAACCAATAGAATGATCCATGGAACTTCCATATCTACATGATGCCATTATTGGGGGATTTTATTAGGATAATTTCAATGTGATTATCTTAATCCTCAATATCATAATAATAATGTATGATTTAGGAATGCATGATCTTTGGTCAAGGATTTCTTCTCGTGTTATTTGTTATGCATTTATCCAATTTTTCTTCTATTATCACTAGGGGTTTTACCTTAGTGGATCAACCCAAATAACAAGGAATCAATCGTTTAATATCTGTTTAATGTCTTAATGATCTGATATCGTAGATCTGGACTCATTATAGTGTGGGGATCAGGTGATAATAGAAGTGGTGAGTGGATTAGACCTGATTTAAGACCCTTGATTCGAGGTTCTCATGAAAATGGTGATAATAAACTATGATGGTCATTTAATAAATGGTTTTGAATGTCAGATTCTGGTGAGTGACCATAGTGAGGCACAACCAAAGTAGATCCATGATTTCTAGTTAGATTAGAGATGATTTTCACGGACGAAAAGATACAAGCATTTGTGAAAGGGAGAATCATGGATTCTGGAAGAAACTGATCATCAAAGCATGGTCTTCATATCTTCATATTATGAGGGTCCCTACTAGTGGCGGATAGCATTTTGCGTTGAACCTAAGTATCACATGGAATGTGATTGGCTCACACAATATGAAATTCCTCCTTCATGGCATAACATGTACCTCAGTGGGTACACAAACATGAGCTGGAGTACACAACCATAAGGAGACATTGTACCCTAACAAGTACATGGCATGACCATGTCTATATAGGAATTCCATTGTTCTGGGAAACATGATTAAGTTAATGAGCAGTAGAACGCCATGCACTTCTACCCAGACGTAGACATGGTTCATCTACATGACCTGGAAAAGGGGATAAAGGGACATAGCATGTCACTCTACTACATACCCTATAGTGTTTAAATATTATCATGGATAAATTTTCCTCTATATCCGAGGAATTTCTCATTAGGGTGTGTTACCCAAATCCATTTACTAAGGGTTAGTATACAATCACATCCTAAACATAGGGTATCAACCCATTTAGCCAGACATCATGGATATAATTAATTGAATCCTTTTGGGATGCCTAAAGTGATATCCACTATAATCATCATACAGGAGGAGGATTTTTTGTATTATTGTGACCAACACTAAATGGGAATTGATACATTACTTTGTAGGTTGTTCATGATTTAGTTGTTGGTATACACCATTCCTTTGGAGTGATCCTATTCTTTGAATAGTGTATCTTCATACTTCTACTATATACTTCTAATAGTGATATTTATTAATAGCTACATCTCGAATGGATGTAACCTATGCAATCCGACTCATGGACTATGTTCTCCCGGATGAGTTCTAAATGGAATATTTTAGTTGGAATTCTAGGATTCAATTATGGTTGTAAATTTATATTGAGACAATGTGTCGTTGTTGATTATATCTAGATATTCTTTTTTTATTCATTATAGTCATATATCGATTTAGATATAAAAATTATTCTATTTTGGTATGCTTGGGGGTTTCAGGGTGTCCCAATGGTTATTATTATACCAAATCCTACATGGGATTTCCCGCACGTTTCATGTCTTTTGCAGATGATCATCTTTTTGATAGATTCCTATACATACAATTACCATAAGGTTCCTAGTGAGACCAAAAAAATTGAGGTATGTTCCAACGGTATCATGATAGATTTCTCTGTTAATATATTCATGTTATATATGATTCAAAATATTTTTTAGGGGATTTTATTTTCCCCTTTTTACTTTCCATTTCTTTTGGTTGTACTATGGTTGTGGGATATATATGTATGCATTTATAGTTTTTTAGTAGTTATTATATTTCATCAATATATTGGATTAGATAAGTGTGAATGTGTATAATTATATAGGATAAGGCCTCCAATGACTGTGATATTCCAACCCAACACTGTTCTCTCACACCTTTCTTATTAATGGAGGGCTTGGGGGTCATATAAAGAGAATATTTTGGATGGTTCGGTACATCTAAACCTTTCAAAACATTGATTTTCTAGATGTACAATGTGCCTGATAATTAGACTCTGATATCATAATGACATGTCAGTCTGATAAATAATAATAAAGTTTATTGGGTCCTAGTTATTTTGTGTTTTTAACATAAAATAACCACCCCTTATATCCATTATATACTCTAATCAAATTAAATTAATGTCACAAAAAAATGATGATCAAAATTTATAAAAATATATTTTAAGAATATATCTAATTTTACAATAGTTTCATGTCTACTAAAAACTGTGTAATCATTTATACTTTTTTTGATGAATATAATATCTATAAAATTCATTAAAATAATTAATAATTGAATATTTATGAAATTCAGTAAAATTAATAACATTATGTATATAAATACACTTTTATATAGAATAACTCTTTTTTAAATTATATGTTTTTACACACATTCTAGTCATTTATACAAATAATTAATCGATGAGTATTCATTCAAATGAATACATGTTTTTTCTTATTGATGTATCTTTTTAGTAGTTATTAATATTTATTGTTTAGATAAAAATTTGTAACATGTTCATTAATTTATTTCGTTGAAATATTATAACTTTAATCGGACAAAGTATTTTATTAAAATTGATCACTAATAAATACATTATTATAATCCAAAAAAGTATAGATATATTTAATAATGTATTTAATCTTATTCATAGTTTCAAAATTAATTTCTCTTTTATAATAGAATATTATATCATGGTTTATTTTGACGTGGAGATTCATGTAAACAATTCTTTCAAATACCATAAATTTATTTTAAAGTATGCACATATATAATCATAGGGTGATACATTCTACCTCAATTATGATTATTTTATCTTTATAAACTCATTTAATCTTATATAATCTAGTGTATATAAATATTAAAATCACATTCATGGGTTTCTATGTAACTTCATTGAGTTTGTGACTCCTCTAGAGAACATTAACCATGTAAGTAGTATATTTTTCAAGAACATTATCTCTATAATCCAAGATTTATAATTTATATTCTAATGAGTAATGATACTACTCTAATAGTACAACCATTGATTTCATCAAATAATAAGGATTAGGTATGTAATTCCTCAAAAATGAAACATTGAAGCCACCATAAACTATAGGAAGCATTTGGATAATATTATACTGATAAAACCCCATTCAGATTCATTCATTAATCGTTAAAAGACAGATATATATATATATATATCGGGATTTTAATTATATTATTCTTGAATATCATTATATACATCTAAAAAAAAGTATGTAGTAATTCATTTTCCCCAATAAATAAATTTTATATCAATCACATGATTTTCTTCACAAAACATTTATTGTTTTTTAATTGCCTTGATGTGTTGCTAAATGGATATAACCTTATAATCCAGTTCCTCAGCAACATATAGTGTAATTTTTTCCCCCAAAAATATCTATAAATAATTATGTTCAACACATACTTATATTGAGGAAATCAAAGGGATCCATCTAAATATATGGGGGAATGCTAATTTTATATGTAAATAAGAAAAGATGATGCAGTTTATCATAACCATCAGTAAAATATAGATAAATTTATCTTAACATACACACCAGGGTATGAATGGTTCGTTAAGTCTTACTAATATTTTAATGATGATAAAATTTATTGAAACAAAACACTACATCTATATCATTTTTGATATAGAACCATAAAAATGATATAAACCACAAACATCAATTAGATATTATAGAATGTGGTAGTCCATGAAATCATTCCACTTATTTAATGTACATCATGGGAATATAATGACATGAGTAATATTATATAATATCAATTAAATTTTTTGAATTAATAGTGTGGTCCACTAAATCCCAAATATAATTTTGATCACTAGATTAATATGGGAGTCCAATGCTGAATTCCTTGGTGACACTTTCTAATTTAAATATTGATATGATTAATGGGTTTAAGATATTATAAGGATTATTCATCCCATCCATAACATGATAATATTCCCTGAACAATGTTACAAACTATGTAATATAAATCATTATGATTTCCCACTATAAATAGTCATTCATATCCCAATAAACCATCATAAATCAAGGACGAATAGAAAATGATTATCCATGATCATCTTCTAATAGAACCTTCTTCATGTTTGGTATTGAAGTGTCAAATAATGTTTTCCATAACCTTATAATTCCTTCATAATCATATTGGATATTAATATCTTTTTCTTAATACTTTATATATCTACATATTCCTTTTTTCTTGTTAATCATCAAATGAATAGCTTCTTGAATACTTAAATTATCAAGATAATACTTCCCCCTTCAATCATGATATATAGGTTATTCCTTTGTGAATCATGACTTGTTATATATTTTATAATTCCCTTCATATATAATCTAATGAGATAATTTTTCATAGATTTATATTATATCCTTTACCATTCATTTTATGTTAATTTATCAAATAGTAAAAATATTTAAAAAACTCAAACTATCATACTAAGATATTATTCAATTCTTTCTGGATGAATATATTCTATAAAATTTTATGATATATATATATAACCTTTATTTATAAATATAACTCATATATATCATTAATGTAGTACTTAAAAAAACTAACTTTATTTCATGGGATTTGTAATTTTTCACAAGATCTATCAATTTATAAGGAATTTATGTTTCACTCCTTGTCCTAAATAAAAGATCCCAATTTAATGTTAACAATAATGTCATGTAGGAATCCAAATACAAAAGATTATATCAAATTGTGGTCTGGGTCTAAAGTTAGAGGGTTATATGATAAATTTCGTAATTCCATCCATCACAATTTAATAATAACATAATCAAAATATAACTACATAAAAATGTAGCAAATAATATGAAAAATAAATCATAAAATGTATTTTACATCCATTTAAACAATAATAACCCAAATTGATCCCTATTCTTATAGGTATATATATTTTACATTATAATATTGATAAAATAAATAAAAAAATTGTGTGAAATCTATTTGGTGTTGTAGTACCCCCAATTTTGGGTACTTAACACATTTCCCCACGTTTTTTTATATGTTGTGTCTTGGATTGGGTTTCCATAAAATAGGGTGTTTCCACAAAATAGAGATTTTTCATAAAATAGAGAGATTCCCTAAAATAGAGAGTTTCTATAGTATTTAGAGTTTCCTAAAAAGTTGGGAGTTTTTATAGTGTTGTTTGTTTCCATAAAGTGGGTTGTTTCCATAATGTTGGGTGTCTCCATAATGTGTGTTGTTTCGATAAAGTGGGGGTGTTTCAGTAAGGAGGGATGTTTCCATAAAAATGTGTTTCTATAAAAAGGTTAAAGATGAAGGATGGGAGAGTTTGGGGGTTTTATAAGGAGTGTTGGGACCAAAAGAAAGGTCGCACGATCCATACATGGTTGGCCCAAACTGTGTTGTCAAACCTTGCGCCGAGGTCAAATCAAGATCCTATTTTCTAGGAGCTTACTCGTTTTTGCACTATATATTTCGTTTCATCTTCAAACAGAACCTATTTCAAGATTAATCACCCTAGAAGGCTGGAAAACCCTCCCCACACGATTTGGAGGAAACCTAGAGCCTTCCCATGGTGATTTTGAGTCCGATTCTTGAGGTATGTCACCAATCATTTCTGATTTTTCATGTTTTCTTATATCTTCCAAGATATACTTCTTTGATCGTCATTTTTCCTCAGATCTCAAACAATACTCCATAGATCTACGTATTTGGATGCCAAATATTTCAATGTTGAATTAATGACTTTCTAGGATAAGAGAACTAAGGTCTTTCTTTGATAAGCGATTGCCTTTCATGTGTGTTCTTCGTCTGTTGAAAATGTCTTTTCAAAACCTTCAGGGTATGAGTATTTTATCTCATATCCTCTTTCTAAAATTGATTGGATTATATTCAAATTGTTTTATTGATTGTGAAATGCATAGATAAATCATTATCAGTGATTATTTATGGTTTTTGTGAAATTGTGTGATCTTGGTGAATAGTTGTTCAAAGGGGGTTTAGTTTCATGAATTCAAAATGATGATTTTAAATTATTGATTTTCTAGAATTACTAAATGGTCGATGAAAAATGGGTTTTCAATAGAAATGGTTTTCAATAAAAATTTATTTTCATTAAAATGGTTTGTAATTGAAATTGTTTGGAATTGATTTGGTTTTGAGGGAAATTGTTTTCAATAAAAATGTATTCATATTGAAAGGATTTTTTTTGGCTTGATCATTGGGAATATGTGATGTGTTTTTGTGTTTCATATATGGTTCTTGGATAAAATATTACCATATGCTCTGTGCGAAAGGGTTTAATGTCTCATGGGAGTTATATTAACGAGGATTGTTTGAAATATGACATTGTGCTCTGTGTCAAAGGGTTAATATCACGTGGGAAAATAATACCTTGTGAAAACTTGGTAGATCAATGAGAAACTACTAATGAGTATGGAACTATAATAACGTAGCATTTATGATTTGTTTCTTGGGTTTGAGAAAGGGTTGGGTATGCCTATAATGGGATATTGTGAAATGGTTGTAAATATTGTTTAGTTATTTTTCTAGAAAAATATCTTTTTGGGAAAATTGGGTTCAATTGCACTTGAATGCTTTTGGTAATGAATGGTCTGGGAAACTAGTTTATATTTTTTATAAATTGTTTATGAGAAATTGTTTTATATAAATTTTTTTATGTAATTGTTTTATGTAATTGTTTCTAAATCTTATATCCTTGTGGTGTGAGTAGGAAAGTCATTGGGGAAAACCTATTGAGTTTTGTACTCAAAACTGATTTGGAACTTCGTTGCTTTTGCATATGTTATCTTCCTAAAAAATGGAATAGATAATGATTCCCACATGTGTTTCACTACCTCGTGATGTTTGGGTTGTTCGGAGATTTTGGAGATTGGAGCTTGTGGAGCATGGATTCATGAGAGAGTCTTGTGTATTTTTTTCTCTATGTACTTTGATACTTGGTTATTCTTCTGTTGATGCATAATTTGATGTGGTTTTGAGATAAATGAAGTTTTTGATTTGTCCTTTATTTGTTAATGCATTATATAGTTAATATTGGTTTTGGTTGGTAGGTTTATTGGTTTATTTCTTAAAGGGTAAATCGTCCCCCACTGGTATTTGAAACCCTTCGGCATTTATTGCCAGCATTTGAAATCCTGGGGATGTCTCTTAATGCATAGTAATGAATCTTTGTACTCTTAATCCAATGAGAATATACAGGTCATTAGAAATGGTATTAGCATGTTTAGTCCTTTCCAAAAAAGTAGTCATTGATGTTCCTTGTTTTGGAGATGGAATCCCTTTTTGTCTATTCCTTGTGTCGGAATCTTACATTTGAGTAGGATGGTCAAAACATGAACTGTATAGCATAATATGAAGTAGCTAACCCTTTTATGAAGAACATCAAGTTGCCTGGTAGTTGGGTAAATAAGTGTTTTGAGACACTTCTAGGATTTTGAAATCTCATTGTCATGGGTTTAGCAAATGAGATGAGCTTGGCATGCATTATAGAGGAATGACATACCACTAGGAGTGCATACATCATTTTGAGGAATTATTCATGTTGTGAAAAAAAGTGTTGATTTTTTAAAAAGTATGGAATTGTTTTTCAAATGCATGATTTTGAAAAGGCGAATGCATATCTTATTTTGAAAATGGTTTGGTTTTCAAAATAAAAAAATTTTTTTTTCAAAAATGGTTAAACATGGAAAAAGGTTTTTTTTTAAACAAGGTTGGGATAGTTGATGTGATATAATTTGATATTCTAACCCATTCGTTTATAGAGAGTGAGACATATAGAGTTTGTGTGGGTTTTGAAAATGGAACCTGATATGCATCATATGAACTAGTAAGAAGGGTCTTTTGAGAATTTGGTTGCACCTGAGCTGTAACACCCCAAGTAAATAAAGAATATTCCATTTTTACATTTATCCGTATTTGTGAATAAAATATTAATATAACTTTAAAGGGGATTCTATGCTCGATGGCGTACCCAATACGCAACAATGAGTTTCTTGGGAATCTTACGTTGCACTCTAATAATAAAATAATATTATTTTAAATTGTAGTTAACGCCTAGCCGTTGTAATGGAGGGAATGAACAGAACTAACTAAAAAATGATTATATATGTATGTCAAATATTTTTACTTTTTACTATAAATGTTAAAGGATTAAAAATGTGAATGAATCCAATTTTAAGCGTAAACATTCTAATATTCTTTAAAAGGTCGATTAACCGCCTTTTGATGACGAACCTCTTTTAAATCCAATTTTTGACAATTTTATGTGTTATATTTGACAAAATAAAATTCTTATTTATAATCGGGACATCAAAAATTACTTTGTGTAATTTTTTGGTATTTTTCCGATAAAGTTCATTTTTTAGTGAATAGTGAAAAATGTTGTATTTTAATTCAAAACCACTTTTTAATCTAATTTATTTATATGATTATATTATCTGTTGAATTGGTTTTAAAGTGAAATTAGAAAATAATTTTACCATTCAATCCAATACTGGTCATTGGAATTAATTTCATCTTGAAATTGGACTTAAACTAGTGTCAATCTTTTGATACTTAGTGTTTCATAAAAACACGTTGTTTGCTTTGACAGCGAGAATTAATTATTAAATTAATTAATGTAACATATATGTTTTGAATTTTTTAAAATATACAACATTTTTGAATTTGGAATATCAAATATAGCTTAGGGTGAATTTTCGGTATTATTCTGGAAAACATCAATTTTTGATGAATAGTGAAACCACTAAGTGGTACTTAAAAAAACTGATTTTTCATTTAAATGAAATTTTACCACCTCTGTATTTTGAATTTCAAAAATCCAACATACATGGTTGTCATTAAGAAGTAAAATGTGGTTCAATGGGATTAAAATAATTTTTTTGGTGAATAGTAACTTTAAAGTTTTAATCGCGATTAGAGGTAATTACTGTAGTTTAAGGTAAAAATAATGTTTTAATAAAATGAAATGACCTAGACATATGTCCTACCCTCATTGTATGAGTCATGGCCAACCAAGACAATCCATGGGTCAACTTGGGGACCCCATGGAGCCACATTGGTTGGAAAATGACATTAATACCTTTTTATTTAAAGTTAAAATTAAAATGCCACAAACATGTGTTGTTTTACTAAAACAATTTTTAGATGGGGTTATACAAGTCATGTGTTTAACTATAAATATTTATTGTAAAGCTAAAAATATTTCCTACATTTTAGTATTTTTTCATAATTTTTAGACATTAACTAAATTAAATTATTTATGACACCATGATGATGCAGCGATTACCTCATTATTTAACGATTTAAATAAAATGAAAATATAATGTAACATCTAAGACCTACACATGTGAAAACTCTATTGGATGAGTGTATTTCTAACCCTTATCACCTTATCCTCGAAACGCATCAATGTGGGACCTTTAAAATCCGAAACTCATTCTAAAATAAAGTAACATTTCCTTACATTCCAAGAGTGCCCCTCCTCTCCTCTTATAAAAGGCCCCACCTCTCTACCTCCTTACCCACACCTCTCAAGCCTTTGGCTCAGAAAAACCCTTCCCATTTTGTCTCTCCACATACCTCTATTACTCCTAGAAGCCTCACTTTGGGAATAAGTCTTCCCAAGGAAGCCTTTGAGCTCAAATCAAAAAGAGTTTCCCGATTTAAAGGTAGTGTCTTCTCTTGTGTTCTTTTGTTTTATTTTGCTTCTCCAACCCCCTAAAATCTTTTTATTATTTTATTTTGTAACAAATCCAGTATATTAAATAAACTAAGATGTTGTCATAAGAAGCATTAGATCTAAACTTACACACACCTACATCTAATGGTTAAAGAACATGTTGTTTCTGTGGATGGAAAATTTCTGCCTCACGAAACGATGATTGTTCAACACTCATATAACACCTTAAAAGGTGTTCATTAAGATGTCACTATATTTATATATTATATATAATATGTTTATGTTTTACTTAAGATTCTGTATTTTTCTTTTGTGTCATACCTTTATGGTTTCAATTGTGGGTAAACGCGATAATTTCATTTTAGGAAGTGCGGACTACCGCCCCCTCAAAGTGATTGGATTCGTTAATTCCATTTGTGGGATGTATAAAGGATGGATTTAAAGTAACTATATATTATGTATGTTTCATATAAATTATTAATATAATTATGTAATTAAAATATACATACCTCTCATTTGTTTTTAATTCCATTAGTATGACATAGAAATGAAAGTAGCGTTCATGCGTACGTACGGCTTACCGTCTCCATGAACGGTGCATTTCATTTCTTACCTCTAAATGATTATATAATATTATAAATACTTGTATATTATGGATATATATGATATATATTATATCAAAATCATGAATATCATTCTGGATATAATGAACCTTTGACCACATGAACAACATGTAATTGTAAGAAGTCCACTTTCGACTTAAGAACCAAATATCAACAAAACAAACATTATTAACTTAAATCATTACATATTGCTTATAACATGGCAATAAGTGATATAAAAGGAATAATTAACATGAAAAAGGTTCTTTAGAAAGTGGACATTAACTCAAGTTTATTATTCAGGATTTTAAAGAACGATCGAGTCAAGTCGGACCCGAGGTAAGGGATCCAACCTCTCTCTTTCTTTTTAAGTACTCTCTTTTATGTCATTTCTTTTAAGCTCATATTTCATATGTTTGGGGATGTTCTTTTATATTACTAATTCTGTACTTTTTATGTTTATATAATGAGAGACCCTATTTGATCTCATCAATCCATTTTTGAAATATTTAAGTGGCGCCGTTAGGCTGCCGAGTTTTCGTAAGGGATTTTTTATCTCACTTTTATTCTCGTGACATTTATGCTACGTTTTCCACTATTTACTTTGAGTGTTGTATATACTGCCCATTATTATACACTTTTTGTAGTATAATTTCATTTATGGGTATTTACATCTTCATTTTATAACCCTTCTTCCATAGGGCGTACGTTTCGAAAGTTACCCAACTCGGTAAGGGGACCTTTCAGCCTCCTCTTTTTAAAAGACTTCTTTGGTTATGTCTTTTAATTTACATATTATTATGTTGGGATGTGTTCTTCTATATCCTTATTTATGTAAAGTTTATTTCCATGTGATGAGATACCATTCACTCTCTCAGCTACTAATTTTCTGAATTTTGAAGTGACGTTGTTAGGCTGTCGAATTTTTACAAGGGAACATCTTAACCAAATTTCGATTTCTTTGGGTTCAACTTGTACTTCTTGGAAATGTCATTCTATGAATATGTGTGAATGACCTATGATTGTTTCACACTTAATATAAACTTATATTGGGTGTATTTGTATTTCTCACACATAATTATGTGATATATTTATCCTTAATTTATGGATACCCTCTTTATAATGGATTTCATCTCAATTTACATTTCTATTGAGACTTCATTGTTGTTATGCACCAATTCACTCTTATATGGTGTGTATACTTTCCTTTGACAAATTATATCATCAATCCCTTTATTCTTATGATATTATAAAGCTCGGATTAAATGTTATTCCACAATTATTTGTATTCAAGAGTCTCGCATTTTCTTAAAAACCCTAACAAAAATATCGTTTTAAATGTTTTAAAGATTCATTATTCTAAATCTTTATATTTAATGTCCATGTTTTCAAAATGGTTTTCAGTATTTATTTATATGGACATTAATGTTTTAAAATTATAATTCCATTAAAAGCTTAAAAGTGGTATGGGACACTTTGATTCAAAAATCTCTTTTAAATGGTTTTTTAAAATGGATTGATTAATTAAATATCTTGGAATTACTTATTGTGATTGAAAATGAAATGTTGTTATTGAAATGTTTATATTTTCAATATTTTATGTGTAATTATGGTACTTGGACATTTTATGGGTGGTTACGTGATAAAGCATATGATGGGTGGTGCCGTGAATACCAGGACGGGTGGTTATGTTATAACCTCCAATGCATTGGGTATGGAAGTCGGCCGTATGGCTATTCCATTAAGTATGTGTGGAAGTCGATCGTATGGTTATTCCATTTAAGTATGTTTATTTCTCAAGTAACCTTTATATGTTATGTGTTCTTTATATGGGTTTTATGGTAATATTTTGGTTACAAAAGGGTAAGTAATGATATTTTATTCAGTGAATAGTTTTTACTACTTCCTAAAGGTGAAATCTATTACTTTGATAAAGTATACATCGTTTACTTGTTGCTTTGAAAAACTAACAGTTTTCATTATTTGTGTATCCCTTTCTGAGATTTTTATGCTCACCCCAAGTTTTTTTTTTGAAATGTTTTTCATAGGACTTAATGTGGAATAGGGTCAAGGATGGGATCAAGGGAAAGTCTTGCTATCTAATACATGGAACTAGACATGTTTCTTTTTAAGTGTTTTTTTTTATTTTATAGAAATTTAATAGAAGTGACTACTTTGTAATCTTTTGAGATGTAATAGTTATGTCCTAATTATCTAAAACTCTAAACCTGAAAATATCCTCAATGTGAATTACTCATTTAATTCAATATTAAGTAAGGTTTAAGGCCGAGGCCTTATAGTTGGTATCAGAGGTCAGTTTAGATAACTTTAGAGGTTAGGGTATTCTCTAGGCATAAGTGACATTACCATAATGGTTAGGATTTCATAAAGAGTCATAGTTTTATATAAAGTGAATGATTAAGTATATCTTAGTGTTTATCTTCCTCATTAGTACATGATGGTTTTGTTGATATAATCACACTGAAATTTCTTTTTTTAGTGAATGGATGGATCCAGCAGGCACCAAAGTGACAATAGCTTTGAAGGAAACTGTGGTGGTTCTCTGATTAAGAGACTGGATGAAATGGGGGATTCAATGAGGAAACTGATGGTTGTTCTAAACCAACTATCCAGGAGTCATGATAAACAACTTGTACCTTGGTATATTCTGTAATGCATCACGTATGATATGACCAATCAATGTGGAAGTTCAGGTAATAATTATAAAGGTAACCATTAGGGTTTATATGATCCTTACTTTTGAGGTAATTATGGGTTATTATATATTATGATGGAAAATGAAAGGCATGAGATAAAATTGATGTTAAAATATGTTATGATTATTTTTGATGGTTTTTTCTCTTTTTGGGGAATGATTTGAGAATTATATAGTTTGGAAAAAGGACAACATGCAGACCGTGTGACAACCCGTCGCGTCGGACAAAGCTGCGGGAATCGAACCCACAACCAAAGTGCGACTGGTATTTATCACCTACCATTGGACTACGTGAAGTCCCTAGTTAGTTTGACTGACTCTTTTTAGTTAGATGATTTTATGAATTAAGAGTAAGTTGATTTTGGGTTATCTATGGAAATTTATTAACCTATCATGGAGGATATGTGATTAGGTTAATTACTTTTCAATACGAGACTTCAAGAGAAACTGATGTTGTTTGGAGATAAATGTTATGATTTAACTTGGAAGACTATGTGACTAAATCATTCAAATATTTGGTTTTCAATCTTAGTTTGGTTTACTTTGAATAATTTTATGGACAAATTGTTTATCAAATGGTCCTCATTGAACTTTGGGTTTTGTTGGACAAATTTTGGAGATTAAGAATAGATTTTCTTTTTATAATGGATTATAAATTTGTGGATTATCTGATCTCATACTAACAATTTTTTGTTTTATATTTTGTCTAAATACATGGGAAATATATAGTTCTCTTTTTTGGATTAGGTGATTCTCAAGAAGTTTATTATAGAACTCTTAATATGAACAAGTTTTCCTAAATACTCGTCTTTTGGAGAAAATATGAGTTTGATTAAGGAATCTAGTAAAAGTAGAAAGTATACGTGACAAGTAAGTATGTTTCATTATGATTTAGTTAAGCTCAAAAATAAATTCCTCAATGAAGAGTAACTTAAGAAAATGATGTCTGTTAACTTTTCCAAGTGGGGAATCGAATACCGTTTAACCCATCACAAGTTTGTGATTTTCTTATGGTTAACTTTCTCCTAGACATGTTTACTATCACTCTCCCTCAGAACATGACCCTTTGTTTTTTCCTCCATATCCATGTTTTTTTACATGGAATCCTAGTATGGGTTAACTCGGGTTACCATTGTACTTCTCTTTATTTATTTTAAAGTGATTGTTTTACTGACTCTTGTTCCGATGTGGTATTTTCAATGAAGTTTCCAAGCCCAATTTTAAAATTGAAAGGACGCAATTCCCAAAAGAGGGGAAGGATGTAACAGCCCAGGTAAATAAAGAATATTGCATTTTCACA
Source organism: Viscum album (assembly GCA_963277665.1). Classification (NCBI taxonomy): domain Eukaryota; kingdom Viridiplantae; phylum Streptophyta; class Magnoliopsida; order Santalales; family Viscaceae; genus Viscum; species Viscum album. The sequence goes on from OY728137.1 coordinate 2,052,319,296, forward strand.
TTTATCCATATTTGTGAATAAAATATTAATATAACTTTAAAGGGGATGCTATGCTCGATGGCGTACCCAATACGCAACAACGAGTTTCTTGGGAATCTTGTGTTGCACTCTAATAATAAAATAATATAATTTTAAATTGTAGTTAACGCCTAGATGTTGTAATGGAGGGAACGAACATAACTAACTAAAAAATGATTATATATGTTTGTCAAATATTTTTACTTTTTACAATAAATGTTAGAGGATAAAAAATGCGAATGAATCCAATTTTAAGCGTAAACATTCTAATATTCTTTAAAAGGTCGATTAACTGCCATTTGATGACGAACCTCTTTTAAATACAATTTTTGAAAATTTTTTGTGTTATATTTGACAAAATAAAATTCTTATTTATAATCGGGACATCAAAATTTACTTTGTGTACTTTTTTGGTATTTTTCCAATAAAGTTCATTTTTTTAATGAATAGTGAAAAATGTTGTATTTTAATTCAAAACCTCTTTTTAATCTAATTTATTTATATGATTATATTATCTTTTAAATTGGTTTTAAAGTGAAATTAGAATATATTTTTACCATTTAATCTAATATTGGTCGTTGGAATTAATTTCATCTTGAAATTTGACTTAATCTAGTGTCAATCTTTTGATACTTATTGTTTCATAAAAACGCGCTATTTGCTCTGACAGTGGGAATTAATTATTAAATTAATTAATGTAACTTATATGTTTTGAATTTTATAAAATATACAACATTTTTGAATTCAGAATATCAAATATGGCTTAGGGTGAATTTTTGTTATTTTTCTGGAAGACATCAATTTTTGATGAATAGTGAAACCACTAAGTGGTACTTAAAATAACTGATTTTTCATTTAAATGAAATTTTACCACCTCTGTGTTTTGAATTTAAAAAATCCAACATACATGGTTGTCATTAAAAAGTAAAATGTGGTTCAATGGGATTAAAATAATTTTTTTGGTGAATAGTAACTTTTAAGTTTTAATCGCGATTAGAGGTAATTAGTGTAATTTAAGGTAAAAATAATGTTTTAATAAAATGAAATGACCTAGACACATGTACTACCCTCTTTGGATGAGTCATGGCCGACCAAGAAAATCCATGGGTCAACTTGGGGACCCCATGGAGCCACTTTGGTTGGAAAATGACATTAATACCTTTTTATTTAAAGTTAAAATTAAAATGTCACAAACATGTGTTGTTTTAATAAAAAAAAATTTAGATGGAGTTATACAAGTCGTATTTTGACTATAAATATTAATTGAAAAAATAAAAAGATTTCCTACATCATAGTAGTTTTTTTATAATTTTTAGACATTAACTAAATTAAATTATTTATGACACCATGATGATGCAGCGATTACCTCATTATTTAACGATTTAAATAAAATGGAAAGATAATGTAAAATCTAAGACCTACACATGTCCAAAACATATTTGATGAGTGTATTTAGAACCCTTATCACCTTATCCTTGAAACACATCAATGTGGGACCTTTAAAATCCGAAACTCATTCTAAAATAAAGTAACATTTCTTTACTTTCCAAGAGTGCCTCTCCTCTCTTCTTATAAAAGGCCCCCACCTCTACCTCCTTACCCACACCTCTAAAGCCTTTGGCTCGGACAACCCCTGCCCATTTTTCCTCTCCACATCCCTCTATTACTCCTAGATGCATCACTTTGGGCAGAAGTATTCTCAAGGAAGCCTTTGAGCTCAAATCAAAAAGAGTTACCCGATTTAAAAGTAGTGTCTTCTCTTGTGTTCTTTTGTTTTATTTTGTTTCTCCAACCCCCTAAAATATTTTTATTCTTTTATTTTGTAACAAATCCAGTATATTAAATATACTAGGATGTTTTTATAAGAATAATTAGAGCTAGACTTACACGCACCTATATCTAATGGTTAAAAAACATATTGTTTCTGTGGATGGTGAATTTCTGCCCCACGAAACGATGATTGTTCAACACTCATATAACACCTTCAAAGGTGGCCATTAAGAAGTCACTATATTTATATATGATATATAATATGTTTATGTTTTACTTAAGCTTATTAATTTTTCTTTTGTGGAATGCCTTTATGGTTTCCACTGTGGGTAAACACGATAATTTCATTTTAGGAAGTGCGGACTACCGCCCTCTCAAAGTGATTTCATTCGTTAATTCCATATGTGGGATGTATAAAGGATGGATTTGAAGTTATTATATATTATTTATGTTACATATAAATTATGAATATAATTCTGGAATTAAAATATACATACCTCTCATTTGGTTTTAATTCCATTAATATGACATAGAAATGAAAGTAGCGTTCAAGCGTACGTACGGCTTACCGTCTCCATAAACGGTGCATTTCATTTATTACCTCTAAATGTTTATGTAATATTATAAATACTTGTATATTCTGGATATATATGATATATATGATATCCAAATCATTAATATCATTCTGGATATAACGAAACTTTGACCACATGAACAACATGTAATTGTAAGAAGTCCACTTTCGACTTAAGAACCAAATATCGACAAAACAAACATTATTAACATAAATGATTACAAAATGATTATAACATGGAAATAAGTGATATAAAAGGAATAATGAACTTGAAAAGGGGTTTTAGTCAAGTTTAAATTAACTCATGTTTATTATTCATGATGTTAAAGAACGATCGAGTCAAGTCGGACCCGAGGTAAGGGATCCAACCTCTCTCTTTCTTTTTAAGTACTCTCTTTTACGTCATTTCTTTTAAGCTCATATTCTATATGTTTGGGGATGTTATTTTATATTCCTAATTATGTAATTTTTATGTTCATATAATGAGAGACCCTATTTGATCTCATAAATCCATTTTTGGAACATTTAAGTGGCGTCGTTAGGCTGCATAGTTTCTGTAAGGGATTTTTCATCTCACTTTTATTCTCGTGGAGTTTATGCTACGTTTGCCACTATTTCCTTTGAGTGGTTTATGTACTATCCATTATTACACACTTTGTGTAGTATAATTTCATTTATGTGTATTTACAGCTTCATTGTATGACCCTTATTCCATGGGGTGTACGTTTCGAATGTTACCCAACTCGGTAAGGGGACCTTTCACCCTCCTCTTTTTAAAAGACTTCTTTTGTTATGTCTTTTAATTTACATATTATTGTGTTGGGATATGTTCTTATATATCCTTATTCATGTAAATTTTATTTCCAAGTGATGATATACCATTCACTCTCTCATCGACTAATTTTCTGAATTTTGAAGTGACGCCGTTAGGCTGTCGAATTTTTACAAGGGAACATCTTAACCCAATTTCGATTTATTTGGGTTCAACTTGTACTTCGTGAACATGTCATCCTATGAATATGTGTGAATGACCTATTATTGTTTCACACTTAATATCCACTTATATTGGGCGTATTTGTATTTCTCACACCTAATTATGTGATAGATTTGTTCATAATTTAAGGGAACCCTCTTTATAATGGATTTCATCTCAATTTAAATTTCCATTGAGACTTCATTGTTGTTATGAACCAATTCACTCTTATATGGTGTGTATACTGTCCTTTGACATATTATATCATGAATCCCTTTATTCTCATGATATTATAAAGCTCGTATTAAATGTTATTCCGCAATTATTTGTATTCAAGAGTCTCTCATTTTGTTAAAAACTCTTTAACAAAAATATCATTTTAAATGTTTTAAAGATTCATTATTCTAAATCATTATCATTAATGTCCATGTTTTCAAAATGGTTTTCAGTATTTATTTATATGTACATTAATGTTTTAAAATTATAATTCCATTAAAATCTTCAAACTGGTATGGGACAGTTTGATTCAAAAATCTCTTTTAAATGGCTTTTGAAAATGGATTGATTAATTAAATATCTTGGAATTACTTATTGTGATTGAAAATGAAATTTTGTTATTGAAATGTTTATATTTTCAATATTTTATGTAGAATGATGGAACTTGGACATTTTACGGGTGGTTACTTTATAAACCATATGATGGGTGGTGCAGTGAGTATCAGGACGGGTGGTTACGTTATAACCTCCAATGCATTGGGTATGGAAGTCGGTCGTATGGCTATTCCATTAAGTATGTGTGGAAGTCGACCGTATGGTTATTACATTTCAGTATGTTTGTGTCCCGTGTTTCCTTTATATGTTATGTGTTCTTTGTATTTGATTTATGGTAATCTTTTGGTTACAAACGGGTAAGTAATGATATTTTATTCAGTGAAGAGTTTTACTACTTCCTAAAGGTGAAAGGTATTACTTTGATAAAGTATACATGGTTTACTTGTTGCTTTAAAAAACTAAAAGTTTTCATTCTTTGTGTATCCCTTGCTGAGATTTTTATGCTCACCCCATGTTTTTTTTGAAATTTTTTTCATAGGACTTAATTTGGAATAGGGTTAAGGATGGGATCAAGGGAAAGTCAGCCTATCTAATACATGGTACTAGACATGTTTCTTTTTAAGTGTTTTTTTTTATTTTATGGAAATTTAGTAGAAGTGACTACTTTGTAATCTTTTGAGATGTAATAGTTATGTCCTAATTCTCTAAAACTCTAAACCTGAAAGGATCCTCAATGATAATTACTCATTTAATTCAATATTAAGTAAGGTTTAAGGTCAGGGCCTTATATGAGCCATAGGTGAACCAATAGTCGGTCCAAAGCATCTCTCAGGATTCTCCAACCATTGAGTTAGGACTGCAACTGGATATTCCATTTATGATATATGTCCCTGATGAAAATATTATTAGGGGAAGTATAGTTGTCTAGTCTATAGTGGATGAGAACTCTATCAGTATGATGAAGGGGAAGTGGGGAACCTATTCACTGTGCTTAAAAGATAAAATTATTCCTTATATGATAAATCTCTACACACATCTCGGTGAAATAGATTTTCAAGACATTGCATGTGGTGCATGTTCTATAACTGTTGGAGGGAGATGAGTTTAATTGGGACCTCTCGGTGTTGGATATGGATGTCTATGACGTAATCCTATGTATCGATTTGCTGACAACGTTCAAATCTCAAATCGACTGTTATAGGAGAACAGTTAGTTTCATGACTAAGGACGGCATCAAGTGTCTCTTTAGAAGAGATAACATTATAAAGAAGGGTGAATAGTGATTTTTGGCACAAATGTTGGGAACAATCTATTACTAGTTGGCAGTGTTGACTTTGGCATCAATAGAAGACCTTGAGGAAAATAGTTTTCCAGCAGTAGTGGATCAATTTACAAATGTATTTATAAGAACTTCTCAGGGTAACAACATCCATGGGAATTGGAGTTTACAATTGATCTACTTATGGGGACCATTCCTATTTCCCTTCCGCCTTTTAGGATGGAACCAATGGAGTTATGGGAATTGAAAGTGTAGTTAGAGGAGCTAAAAAGAAAGGGTTTCATTTGACCATGTCTCTGTGGGAAGCACAATTTTTGTTTATGTAGAAGTAAGATGGAACTTTCTAGTTATTTCTTGATTTTCTTAATCTCAACCATGTTACGATAAAGAATAGATATCCACTTCCATGCATTGATGATATTTTTGATCCATTAAGGGGAGCTCAGTGGTTCTCCAAGATTTACATGTGATCAGGATATCTCCAATAGAGAATTCAGAAAGAGGATATTCCGAAGACAACTTTGAGAAGTTGATATGGCCACTATGAATATTTATTCATGCCATTTGGTCTACAGAATGCACCATCGGTCATCATGGCATTGAGTAATTTGGTATTTTAACAATATATGGATTCTTTTTGTTGTGGTTATTTTGGACAACAATTTGGTATATTCAAAGGCAAGGATTGATAATATGGTGACCCTGGAAACAATGTTACAAATATTAAGATATCATCGTTGGTATAGAAAATTATCAAAGTGTGATTTTGGGATATAGAAATTATGTTTTCATGGCCATGTCATTTCTGAGAAAGGAGTTTTTATAGATCCTGAAAATATAGTAGTCGTTACCACTTGGAAACCCCTAAATAATATTTTTGAGATTCAAAGTTTTCTTGGTCTTGTTGGTTACTAGAGATTCTTTGTGCGTGATTTCTAAATACTAGATTAAATAATGACAACTATGTGATAAGAATGGTCCATTCTAATGGATGGAGGAATGTCAGATTTCATTCCCAGAACTAAATGTTCTTCTTACATCGGCAACTACCTTTAACTTTTCAGAATCATGACAAGGGTATGTGGTTTATTGTGATTCTTCAGGATCAGGGGCGGGTTGTGTTCTCATGAAAATAGATCATGTGGTGTTTTACGGTTCAATGTAGTTGAGGTTTCATGAGAAGAATTATGCAACAAAAGATTTGGAGTTAGTTTTAGTCATCCATTCATTGAAAACATAGAGACATTGTCTATTTGGTGATAAATTTAATGTGTTTACAGATCACAAAATCATGAAACATATTTTCTAACAAATAGAATTGAATCTGAGGCAAAGGAGATAGAGTATCTTCATATGTTTTACTTTAAATTTATGTACATACTAGGTAAAAGAAATTTGATGGTGTATGCTTTAAGTAGAAAATCATATGCTTTGTTGGAAAAAGAATCATTAGATGAATGGAATTTGATGTCGGTCTTAGCCAAGGTGCATGTGGAAGGTGAAGGCCAAGGTGATGTTGATTTTTTCTTTTTAGCTACGTGTGTTCCTGATTTAGTAAAAATGATCAAAGTGGCACAAACATCTAATGAAAAATTTCTGTTTCTATGTTCAAAAATCAATGGTGGGGAGACCATTGAGGGATGGAAACTTGATGGTGGTTCATTTTTGTGTTTCGGAGATCAGACGGTTGTACCTATTGTTTTTCAGAAACAAATCATTCATTATTACCACTATTAGAGATGGGTTGTACATCCATGTACAGAGATGATGAATAAGGAATTGAAAGCGCAGTTTTGGTGGAGCGTCTTGAAAAGGAAGGTGGTCGAGTTCATCTCGCGGTACATCACTTGTCAGCAGGTTAAATCAAAGCATCCGAGAGTCACTGCTATGTTACAATCATTTCCCATTCGAGTGTGGAAATATTATTAGATAGAAATGGATTTTGTTATAGGTCTTCCAATAATGGTCCAGAAACATGATTCCATTTGGTTAATAGTGGATCATCTAACCAAGTCGGCCCATTTCATCCCTATTTTTGAAACTCATGAGGTGGAGGATTATTAAAAAATCTATATCTAAGAAGTGATAAAGAGGCCTGGTGTACTAGCATCAATAGTCTCAGGTAGAGATTTGAGGTTCACGTCTCATTTTTGGAAATCCTTACAGCAAGCCCTTCGGACTCAGTTGACTATGAGCACGACATATCATCCTTAATAGGATGGGAAATCCGAGCGGACGATACAAACATTGTAACACATGTTACAAGATTGTGTGGTGGATTTTTTTGGATCATGGGAGGATCATATATCCTTATTTAAGTTCTCATTCAATAATAGCTATAATACCTCAATACCCATGGATCCATTTGAAGAATTTTATGGGTATCCTTGTCGTTCTCCACTATGCTGGGAGGAAATAGGAGAAACATCACTAGGTGGGACAAGTCGTGTCTAGGAAACAATAAAGAAGATCCTGTTGATTAGAAAGAGGATGGAGATGACTTGGAGTCGTCAGAAATATTATGCAGAAAACCATCGAAGACCGTTGTCGTTCGCTGTGGTGATCATGTCTTCTTGAGGATCTCTCCATGGCTTGGATATCGTCACTTCAGGAAGTAGGGAAAGTTATCTCTTTGAAAGATTTAACTTTTTGAGATACTAGAATGGGTTGGTGAGGTGGCATATAGGTTGGCATTACCACCACAGTTGTTTCAGTGCATAATGTGTTCCATGAATCCTAGTTGAAAAAGTATCACCCTGATCCTGACGATGTGCTCAGATGGGATCATATTGAGCTAGAACTGAATGCATCAACATTACGTATCCCAGAATGGATCATGGATAGACAATGTAATGTCTTGTGTGGGAAAAGCATTAGCCTTGTGCTAGTTTTATGGAAACATGGTCAGATTCAGGAAGAGACTTGGGAACATGAAAAGGAAATAAAAGAGCAGTTGATGGAACTATTTTTGGACAGTGAGGGTTTTCTATGTTCTAATGATGGAATTTCCAATGGTGGGGAGAATGTAGTACCCATGGTTTCAGGTATATCACACCTTTACTAACTTTTTTTTAAATGGTTTTTCTTTATTTGGGATTCCATAAAATAGAGAGTTTCCATAAAATAGAGAGCTTCAATAAAATATATAGTTTCCATCAAATAGAGAGTTTCTATAAAATAGATAGTTTCCATAATATAGAGAGTTTCCATAAAGTTGGGTGTTTCTATAATGTTGGTTGTTTCTATAAAGTGATTTGTTTCCATAAAGTGTGGTGTTTCCATAATGTGGGTTGTTTCCATAATGTGGGGGTGGTTCCATAAAGTGGGATGTTTCCATAAAAAATGTGCTTCAATAAAAAGGTTAAAGGTGAAGGAAGGGATATTTTTATGGTTTTATAAGGAGTGTGGGGACCAAAAAGAAGGTAGCACGATCCATACACGGTTGGCCAAAAATGTGTGGTTAAACCTAGCGGAGTGGTAAAATCTAGATCTTATTTTCTATGAGCGTACTCATTTTTTCTCTATATATTTCTTTTCGGCTTCAAAAAGGCCCTATTTAGAGACTACTCTCCCTATAAGTTTGTAGAACCTTCCCCACATGAGTTGGATCCAACCTACAACTTTCCCTTGGTGATTTCAAGCTCAATTCTTGAGGTATCTCGCCATTCTTTCTTGATTAGTCATGTTTTCATAAATCTGCTTAGATCAACTTCTTAGATCTCTGTTAATTCTTAGATATGAGCCCATATTAGGTAGAAATATGTTTTTGGGTGACAAATAATTCAATTTTGAGTCATGATCTTGCTAGTGTAAGTGAAGTAAAGCTGTTCTTGGAGAATTGACCCGCTTTCTTGTGTGTTCTTCATCTATTGTCAATGTTTCATCAAAACATTCGAGGTAGGTGGATTCAATTTCATCTCCTCCTTCCACAATTGATTTTATTATATTCAAATTGATTTAATTATTTTTAAATTCATGGAAAAATCACCATTAGTGTTGATTTATCATTTTTGTGAAATTGTGTGATCTTGGTGAATTGTTGTGCAAATGGTGTTTAGTTTCAGGAATTTAAAATTATGATTTTAAAATAAGGATTTTCAGGAATTTACAAATGGTGTATGAAAAAGGGGTTTTCAATTGAAATTTTTTTCGATAAAAATGGAGTTTTATTGAAATTATTTGGAATTGAAATGGTTTGGAATTGAAATGGTTTTCAAAGAAATGGTTTTCAATAAAAATGTGTTTTATTGAAAGGTTAGTTTTGACTTTATCTTTGTGAATATGTGTTGTGTGTTCATGTTTCATATATGGGGATTAGTTGAAATTTGACCTTGTTCATGGATCCAAAGGGTTAATGGCCCATGGGAATTTCTTACGCAGGGCTTGGTTGAAATATGACATTGTGCTCAGTGCCAAAGGGTTAATGGCACATGGGAAACAATTACTGTGTGACACTTGGTAGATCGACGAGAAATATCTCATGAGTATTGAACTGTCATAACGTAGAATGCATGGCTGGTTCAATGGGTTTGAGGAATGGTTGGGTATGCCGATAAAGGGATATTTTGACATGGTTGTAAATATTTTTTAGTTATTTTTCTAGAAAATTATCTTACTGGAAAAATTGGTTTCAATTTCACTTGTATGCTTTTGTTAATGAATGGTTTTTGGAAACTTTTTTATATTTAGTTAAAAATGTATTTGAGAAATTTTTTTATATAATCTGTTTTATATAATATTTTTTAACTCTTATATCCTAGTGGCCTCGGTAGGGAAGTCATTGGGGAAATCTTGTTGAGTTTTATTCTCACCTCTTCTTTGGCACGTAAGTGATTTTGCAGATCTTCTTCTGGGACCGGGGAAAAGGTAATGATTTAAACATTTTTAGAACTACCTTGTGATTTATTTGTCTATTAAAATATTTTTGAGATTGGAGCTTGTAGAGCATGGATTCTTGAGAGAGTCTTGTGTAGTTTTTCCACTGTGAACATTGATATTGGGTTATTCTTCAGTTGTTTCTTACTTTGATGTGGTTTTGAGATCCTTGATGTTGTTGAGTTGTCTTTCATTTTTTCATGAATCATATAGTGAATGTTGGTTATGGTTGGTAGGTTTATTTGTTTATTTCTTAAAGGGTAACTCGTCCTCCACTTGTGTTTGAAACCCTTCGACATTTATTGCCTTCCATTAGCATCTTGGGAATGTCTCTCAATGCCTAGTAATGACTTGTAATCTCATGACAATGAGAATTAGTGGGTCATTACAGTTGTCCACCCTTTACTACCTCATTATATCATACCTGACAACCTTAAAATCCAATTTCAAGTCCATTTCTATTCTCAATATTCCATATCATAAAATATTAATAGGAATTAGTATGCTCATGTCGTGTGTTATTTTAACTACCGTAGGATATGATTAATAAATTATTATTATAAATACACATTTATATAGAAATGTATAATAATATGTAAATGTAAATTCATAGACTAGTGTAAAAAACAAACTCTTACTGGGTGATCATTTCCTAACTAAGATTCGACGAACATCTATCATTCTTAAAATTAGCACGTTGTCTGATGAATATCAAGAATAATAAAATTAATTACTTTTATCATGACATGTAATTACATAAACCATTAAGAAGAATATATTATCCACATGTAAGGAAAAAATAAACACCCTACTTTATTGGTTATCATACCAAAAATTCATCGCTACCTTCTCATCAGTGATGATACACAACCATGGCACAATTGAACAATATACACACTCATAAATAATGATTTTCCCCATTATCATGTTTTGACGATATTTTTAGACCCCCATAAAATGTAATTCAGTGTTCCTATGGGAAATCACATGCCATTATAAGGAACCAACCATTCTATGTAGAGAATTCACGGATTAGTAATGTTATCCTTTATCCCCCATTAATGGTTCATCTATGTCCATTTGGGCAGCCTGTCAAACTGAACAACAGTTAGAAATTTCAAAGGCTATGTCAATATTTATACATGTAGACCACTATATAAAAATATAACAACCACATAGAAAAATATATATATATATATATATTTCAAAATAAATTATTATTATGAATTCCAGTATAACAAATGTAATAGATGATATAGATGGCAACAACATGAAATAAAAAATCATGAACTCCATGAAATCCCTATAAGGGTGAAAATTGTCAATCATTCAATAGTCACACCTTTATGTAAATTAAGTAGACCGATATTATAATAACATGATATTTTTTTTAAAAATCATTTTTTTAATATTTTTGTTATCATTGATTAAAAACATCCCCAAGTTAATCTTATCCTACATGAAACACTATGTAAGATTGTGTTACATCTGACATTGTGTTTTAACATACCAATGTATATTATTCATATAGTTGTTTAAATGAGACTCTTATATCATAGTCATTTAATATAATGGTATGGATACTAATAGATAAATTTTAAAAATTACAGGTAATTATTCTTATATAGGAAACATATTGATTTAAATTACTTTATTTTTGGTAAAGTCTTTATATGTTTCCAAAATACAATTTTATTAGAAAGGAAATATTTTCATTTTTTGAACATTAATAAAATTAAATATTTACACTATTAGAAAATTTATTTGATAAAATTAAATTCATTTTTTACATCATCACTTAAAATTTATCATAGAGTTAATTATTGGGATTTTTCTAAAATCATTCATTTTATTGATGAACTATGAACAAAAAATATTTTATTTTAACATTAAATTTCATTAAATTTAATTATAAATTTAAATTGAATTTTAAATTAATTTTAATTTACCATTAGTAAAATTTCATATCAATAAATAAAATTTAGGCCAATAAAAAATTTTAATATCCAATTTTTTTATAAAAACATTGTAAACATTTGAGAATTCCCACTTTAATAATCCTCCTTCTCGTCATGACTGAAGTAATAATATTAAATTTAATTCTTCAACTTCTATGAATTGAATTTAGAAAAATAGAATATATAATCATAAATAATAATAATATATATTATCTAATATAGAAAAATTAAATTTTTCCCTTAATTATTATTCAAATAAATTAATTCTAATGAGCTTGTACCTAAGTGGTGTAGGCTCATTCATGGAATCCAAAAGTCCCTGGATCTAATTCAGGCAGGGATAATATTCTGTGTATTGTAGCATTACTGTAGAATGGGATTGTAGTACTACAGTAGTAATGGCAGAACTATAGAAGTGGAAAAAATGTAGCAGCAGAGCTACTATAGTAGGAACTATTGTGGTAGTGGTACTATACTTGGTAGTGTAGCTGCATGGTTACTTTAGAAGTACAGTTCATCGAGGGGTCCTTTGGGCCATAAAATGGCCTCTCAAGCCTTGTATTCAGGCCACTTGACCTTGGGCCTTCGATCTATGTAATGGGTCACCCTCGACCCACACTAAAGAGTTCATTGCTTTAAATAATAAATTGAGGCCTCAGCCCCAACCTTTTAAAAAAATTATTCAAATCAATTAATATTCATTACCACAAATATGTTTATAATATTATTTTTTCATTAAATTATTTTGAATTAAATTTATTTTTTCAGACATATAGAATTTATATTTAATACATTAGAATTAATAATTATAATTATTGTTTATTAATTAACTAATTAATTTGATTTTAATTTTATTTCTAACTGATAAATAATCTATGTAAAGAAAAATATTTCTGTTATCTTAGTAAAAACAAAAAATAATGAACTGTATATATTTAAAAACTAAGGAATGTGATGAAATAATTGAATTATTTTGTTTTATTGAGGATTTGTCTGACAACCTAAACACAAATATATATTATTTATCTATGTTTGAGTAAAATATGGAAATAGATACCGCCTAATAGTGAATACTTTTGAGTATTTTCAAAAAATTCACTACTCCTCACCTATAAAATTTTACTCAATTCCCTAACATACTGATATCAATATGGCCCATGGATTCATACAAAGACATCCCAAATAACTTTCCACATTCCCATATCTCATCATAGAAGTGGTATTTTTTTCTTAAATCCATCCTATGAGGGTTTTAGTGAAAACATTAGGACTATACCTAAATAATATGTAATGATCATAAACAATAATTTTTTATTTATTTCACACTACACATTATTCAAATCATATTATACCGTGATGATTTAATAACCTTAGTAACATACCTATAATGAGATGTTTTTATGTCAATTTGATGAGTTATAACTATATATACATTCATCTAGTAGGTTATGAATTAACCATTCATGTGTGTGGAGGATTACCACCTCACAAAATGATGTTATTCATTTTTCTATTACCATATATCATTGTACAATATGATGATAGATATAATTTATGTATATAAATATTATTACATATTAATTATAATTAAATCAATATATCAATTTTAAATTTTACCTTCCTTACAATATGTTCATCTAGAAAATGGAAACCATGTTCATGCATAAGTACATGCTACTCACTCTATAAACGGTGTAGTTTATTTATTACCCCTGAAATTAACGGATTAATATAAGTACATATATAATGAATGTATATTATTTTTATATCATGTATAACATTCCTAATTTTATGCAACCATGATCATAATAAAATGACCAAAAATAGAAAAAGATAACACATGTGAAAAATGAAAGGTGTTATTACCTGAATCATAAATTTTAAATGGTTTTGTTAGTTAAAGCGTAATAATTTTTCATAAATAAATCATATATGGTATGATACATATGATAAATTTAATATAATATATGTATAATATAATTATATTTATTACATAGAAGGTGTTAACATATATGAAGGAATTCAGGACTTGCGGTAAGGGATTTGTAGTCTCACTTTTGTTTCTAGGAGACTTAAAAAGAGTTAAAAACACGATTATTTTTTGTGTTGTATAGAATTAACCTTGTAAAATTTATATCATGAATACCATTATGTATTGGAAATTTAATGATTCATTTTATATAATGATTTTTTTGATAATATGATTCAAAATATTACAAGAATAGTATGGGGTTTTTCCACAATTTTCTTTCTATGAGACTTATGTCATTTTAGGTACATATTATCTTTCATGAGGTTTAAATTAATCATATTTGACATGAAATAAAATGAATTTATTTATTATCATTTTATTTTAATATAAATTAAATTTTATTTCTTTATGATTATTATTATTAAATGTTAGTAATGAATAAAATATTTTGTGGGACATCCTTATTGTTTGTCATTATTATTTATGACTATGATTATTAGGAACAAATATTATAAACAATATATGAAGAAATACATAAATTTTATTATCTTATATCCCTGTCATTAGAATCCAATTATCCCATTTTTTTTATATTATTTATGTACTCAATAGTTCAAAAATAATACATTTTCATGTCTATTTTTAATAATAGGATTTCCAAAATGTTGTATATTTTAAAATTTATTTTAAAATAAATTTTATCTTTCTCAAGAATAATTATATGTGGATTATGTGAAGAAATAATTTTATATCTATGATGAAAAATTTTGATGTAGAATATGATTTAATAGGGATATATACCAAGGATACCATTCGAATTATTTCTCTAAATTTTTCTTATTAAATAATTTTTGTGAAACCCATTTCTCCTTCATGGGTTATATAATTAAAAATGTATATGAAACACATTTTCCAGAGGTTATTCTTTAATGAGATGATGAAATAATTATTATTCTAGTATCTTTTGAAAATTTAAAAATATGATGAAATATTTATGAAGCCCATTTAATTTCGTGGATTATAATATGATAAATGTTTTATGATCTTTTGGATCACAAAATTATTTTTTCCATTATGAGACTGGAAGATCTATATCTCCCAAAATAAATTAGGTTAACAATAATATCCAAAGTGATAGAGAAGACTTTAATGGTTGGTAAAAATTGATAAAAACAGAATTCTTCCAATATAATGCTCATGGGAGTGAGCCTTGATTTATATGATGTTATTCATGGAATAATATTTTATTTCTATAATGTTATATGTAATCTTGATTACATTTTAACAATGTTACATGTGAAATTTATTACGTGTTGAAAATGTTATTCATGAATATGATAACATTTTTTTTATATTATGTGCGGCGGACATTATGGCGCCTACACCAACATCAAACAGTACTCTTTCTTCCTTATCGTATTTAGGGTCCTTTCCTACTGAAGGTTTAAATTTTGTCAAAAATGATGCTTTGGGGTTGCATTACTTTAGACCCTCGTGTCTTCTTTCCTTGTATTGGGATTATTGATTTAAATAAAAATGTTAACTTTTAAGTCAAGTGTGATCCTTATTACATTTTCAAATTTTTATCTGTTAATCATGTTACATGATCACAATGTTATGTTTGAACTTGATTACATTATCTAAACTTTATTTATTAACCAGATCAGATGTCACAATGTAATTCACATACCTTTTTTTATGTCGATATGTTTTTGTGAGGGCCAAATTTCATGTTCTTAACATAATAAGTGATCATATAACTATTTAAATATTTTCTCAATGTTATAAGAATATATGAAAGTCCCATATATATGTCTTATAAAATTTTATACTATCCTGGATCTTGTTCCTTTATTTCCATATGATTCATGTCCTATGAACTGAAAACATTATTCTATGATCCAGTATTATGATATTTGATATGTTGGATATGTTTTTAAAATTTTATGGTTTCAATATCATTCTGATATTATAATGGTAAGATAATGTATAACCCATGATTTCCATTAGTGAGAATTTAATCTCACCATTTCTTATGATTACCTACCCCTTGTTTTGAATAAAATATTATTGAGGGTTTAATTTTTGAATATTACTACGAAGGAATATCATTTTCGGATACACTGAAGATCATTATTGAATTTAGGAGATTGTGATTTATGTATCCAAATGAACTAAACAATTAATTTCTTAATTCATGTTTTATTCTAAGATGACCCTTAATATATTTGACATAAAGAGATAATGATGTTGGGATAATGAGATGTTCAAGATGAATAATGAAAATTGGATATTTTTGATTAACTTGGAATTAATTAATGATTACTTTGCATTTAAGAATATGTTTTCATAGATGGTATACACATAAATATTTGGATTTATTTAATATATTAAATTAAATGTGTTTTATGTAAGTTAGCTGTATGAATGTGTGCTTTCAATAATCATTATTGTAATACCTGACAAAACCATGTTTTAAGACAATACAAGAAGGAATTATTCACGCATGTTGTTTAAGAATCTCACTAGTCACTTTATGATATACGGGGGATTAATGTTATGTTTATTTTGATAAATTTATTTAAATTCAATTTAAATATTTAATTTTTATGGTTTATATATTTAAGCATTTATTAAATGGTTTATGTTGAAAATTGTAAAAGGATTTATAAGAAAATGAATTACATCTCCTTATAATTATTTATCCATACTGCATAACTAGTGATGGCCATTTGTTTGAATCTAGAGAAACAATTAATGAAATATCTTTTGTTCTATCTCTTACGATCCATTAAAACTGTATTTTAGTGAATCTATATTAATAAAATTCATATTTGAACATTTATATCATATTGTAATTAGTGAATTGAAAATTAAATGAATCCCAAGATGAAATTGAGGTTATGAAATATAAACATATCTAGTAAGTATATTGATATATATTTTTAGATTTTAAAATAAGTCAAAAAAATATTGAAAATGATATTCAACCAAAAATTTATCACAATACCTTGATTTTTTTTTTGAATTGATGGTCATTACAGTGATAATGGATTTATGGTTTTTGGGACACTATTTTTCTATTGACCATTCACTTTATTGTGACAAAAATTTTCTATCACGCTTTTTAAATATTAATTATTCTCTTCACTAACAAAATCTACTCCTATGTTACCCAATTGGGAAATGTATTTATGAGTTACCTTCGATAATTGTTATTTTTCAACTATCCATTTTATTTGGTGGTTTGTTATTTAGTTGTACAAATATTGATTTTATGAAGTAATTTTAAAATGATAATCTTTTTATGACCATGATGAATTATAATGGATAAATTAATTTTCATGGTGGTAGAATGTTACACCCCAATATTCTTAGAGATATATTTCATATAAAATATATTAAATATTATTGAAAACGTTATTTTTACATAAGACCATGTTATTCTTAGACAATAAGAAACACTATTTTTTCTTTCCTTACGCATGAAACTGTGGTTTAACAATCCTTCATATACTGTTAATATAGTAATTTAAATGTGACTATTTTCAAAATACTATTAAACATATTGATATGAATAGTATTAAATAATAATTAAATTGTATGTATAATTATATTTTATAAATAAAAAATATTGTTAAAACAAACTCAATTTTCTATATAAAGACTTTATAGTTTTTGAAAAGAGTATTTTCAAAAAAATTATATCTTTTTTATTTTTAAATATTTATTAATTAATCTTTTGAAACACTTAAAATTAATTTTGGGAAAATAATATTATTTTTCTAATTCATCATGTAAAATATATCATAGGGTGAATATTTTTTATTTCTTTGAAAATATATAATTTTTTATGAACGGAAAAAATACTGAATTTTAATTGAAAGCTTCATTTTTTAATATTTAATTTATAAAATTATATAAAATTTTACATATTTTTTATAGGAAATTTTTTTATTTTTATATAAGTTATTAAAATTTATGTCTTTTGAATCATTTCCATTTTTAATTTTTATATAAAAACATTGTCATTTTATTAACATTTTCTCTATTAAGAACACCATTCATGCCATGTTTGGTTGATTTTTTTAAATTTATTTATTCAAAATATGTGTATTGAATTTTGAAAAATGGATTAAATATTTTTAGTAAGAATAATATATTTTATTAAATAATATAAATTAATTTATTCACAAAATTATTAGACAAAAATAAAAAAAATATGCACGATGAAAGTTAAAATGAGGTTTTCTGTATAATGTGTGTCACTATTAAAAGTAGTTTTAATCACACATTGTATTTAATTAAAAAATTGGATAAAAACATAAAATATTTTGGCTTAAATTATCTATGAAATTTGGTTTTAAATTTACTGTAAAATTATAAATTACAAATGTAAATAAAATCATACAACTTATCGAGGTAAAAAAACTAAAATGGTAATATTTTGTAAATATAAATAAAAATGAATAAAATGAAACGAAATATATTTATACTATGTGGTATAATTACATATAGAGAAAATAAACCCTAAAATACATTATCACACTATTTGGGTGGCATATGAGGTAAGAGTAAATGCCCATTAGTGAATAATTTTGGGTATTTATAAAATACCACCCCCCACTGAATTATGAAATGGCACAAACTCCACTCACATAGTTAAACCATTAAAGATATTCTTATCAACCAACATCTTCCAAAATAACATCCCAGAATGAAACCCATCATCCAAGAAGCATTATTTTTAATAGAAAAACAACCTATGATGGTTTTGGGTAAAACTAATAGAGGATACTTATAGAATATGTAATTTTCATCTAAGAGAATTTTGGTTTTATTTATTCATCCAAATTATTAATTTAATATAATGAAATGATGATATAATAACCAATTAATAATCATAGTAATAAAAAAATTTAATGATTTTTATGGAATGTTAAAAAAATCATATTAATTAGTATCAAATTGGTTACAAAATCATCTTTCATGTGTATGGTGGACTACCGCCTCATAAAATGATCAGAATAATATTTCCACAACCCACCCTCATAGAAGAGATTGATGATGGATATAAATTATATATATATAAATATATAATATTACATAATTATAAATCTGTATTAATTATATCATATGTAACACATTACATTCTATTCTGAATGAGATATGGTAACATCATTCGTGTGTATGATGGAATATCGCCTTCTGAATCGATGTGAATAATTTTTCACATACTCTTTACATAGAATATAACAATGATATAGTTAGCTAATATATATTATTTTTATATTATAAACATATATATTATTTTTAATATAAAAATTAATCTTTATCAGTGATATATTATCTAACTTTTTAAATTTATGTCCATCAAGAAAACAGAAATGGCATGGAACCACATATACGACCAATCATATCCAAGAACATTATACATAAATTTAGATCTCTAACATTAATGGATTACTATAAATAAAGATATAATGTATATTTTTTTATATCATGGCTAAAATTCTGAAATTTTTGGAACCATGATCAAATTAAAAAAGGCCAAAATCACCAGAACAAAACATAGCTGAAAATAGATGTAGTTAATACCCAAAATCTTATTTGAACAAGTAATTTTTGAAAAAAAATAATATAATGTCATAACTAAATTGTATATTGTATGATACATATTATTATGGCCTTTCAGTTCATTTATAATAAAAATATATTTATTATAAATTATATTTTATTGTGTACGATGGATGTTAAGACATGAGGTAATGAATTTCTTATCTATCCTTTATTTCTAGGAGAAATAAGTATAATATCCACTATTTTCCTTTTTGTGGTATATATACAAATTTTTTTACTTATTATAACATTTATAAAATTAAATACATTACATATAATTATTTATTTGATTTTATTTATTATTGGGGATTATGATTTAAAATATTACAAATATGGAAAGGGATTTTTATCTCAATTTCCATTTTTTGAGGATTATATGAACCCATTTTCTATAATAAGGTGTAAATATTACCACATTAATATTTAATATAAATTTTTTATTTATTATCATGAAATTTTTTGTTTTATTTTATATTTTTATTTCATATGTCTTATAGTTCAATATGTCGAAAGTGGTAAAGATTTTACGGTACAAACAAATTGAAAATCAAGATTTTTTATTACAATGTTTTTAAAAATCAAATTTCTTTTCTTTATCTAAATAAACACTTAAATGGTTTTTTGATAAGAATATTTTATGAGAATTAATGTTTTATAATTATTTTCCTTTCTTCATGTACACAATAGTTCAATTTTTTAAAATTTATTTTTTGATATGGAACCTTTTTCGTTAAAATCCATATTTTCTAAAAATGCTTCCAAAATGTTTTATATTTTTCTAATGTTTTCTTACAAAATTGGAAGTTTATTTCCCCATAAAATGATTTAAATTTTATAAAATCTTCCATTATAACTTCTCTTGTCACTATTTAATCAAATATATTCAAGTAATGTTTTATATTTTAAAAAGATATTTTCAATGAAATGGTATCTTCCTAAAGAATGATTCTAAATGATTTATTATTCAAAATTATTTTCCATCAATAATGATGTACTTTGATATAAATAATGATTTACTAGGTATATGAATGAAGGATGAAATCCATAATCTTTTTATGAGTGGTTAATTATGATAGGATATTTATATATCAATTTTATCATCAATCGGTAAAAAATCCATATGAAACATTTTCTCAATGTGGTCTGCTTTGATGAGATGATTAAGTGATTATAAAACATTTATTTTTTCTAGAGTTAATACTATCATTAAATTTTTTGAAATCCAATTTTACTTCATGGGTTATGATATGTTATAAATTTTATGATTTTTTGGAATCAATAGATATTATTTTCTTTATGATGTTAGTGGGACCTATAACTCCCAGCAATCCAAGGGGTAAATATTTACATCTCATGAGATATTTAGGATTTTAATATAGAGTAATCCTAATTCATTAAAAGATTTTTTATGTTTTATGGTCTTTGGAATGGGACCTGACAACTGTGATGTTATGTGTGGAAACATCTTTTATGTATATTGCATTACGAGTGAACTTGATTACATGTTCACAATGTCATTTGTGATACTGGATACATGTTCCTAATGTTAGGTGTGAACATATTTACTTTATAAAAACTTTATTCATGAATATAATTACATGTTAATATTTTTATGCGTGAATTTGATTGCATGTTAAAAATGTAAGTTGGGAACCTGTTTCCATTTTCATAATGACAAGTGTGAATATTATCATATGTTCATAATATTTTTATTCTACCTTGTTTCATGTATAAAAGTTTACGTCAGGGATTGATTTCATTTCGATAACATATTGAGTTGATCTATCATTTTCTATACATTAGAAAAATTTTATAAGTTGATGTGTCTTCCAGAAATCAATGTAATCTTTTTTTATAATGGTCTCTTGGCTCCTGGTCATTGATATCTTTATGATTTAATCATTTTGAAATACCAATATTAATTGCATGAGTCAATATTATGATATGTGTTTTATATTTAATGGTTTTGAAATATTATTCTCATGTTATAAAAAACATATTTTCATGTTATGCTTATGGATCTCACTTTTGTACCCATACAATGTATTTGAGCTCACCCATTCATATGTTTTCTTTTCATAGGTTATGATGAATGCTTTAAGTAGGGTATGTTTTTGAATGTTACTAAATTGGGTGATCATTATGGGAGACATTTAGTATCTTTCATGAATATAGATGATTGTGTTCCATGTATCAAAATGAAAAATCAATTATTGTCCTTAGGGATGTGTCTTAGAAAGGTATCGAATATTCATTTAGGTGATGTAATATTTATGAATGAAAAACATGGGTCACTATAATGATTCTCTAAAAACAATAAAATGATATAAATATGAGCAACATCTTCTTAAATTTAATGAGTTACTTCCAAATTTTATGTTCCTCCAAGGAATAATACATAGATAAATCAGGTTAAATAATTCCCACTACCTCATCAAACAATACATTACAATATATTCAACAAAATTTTAAATCATGTAAGAGATCATTACAGGATATATAATATACTAAAACTAAAAAAAATGTTTCGCAATAAATGGTATATCTATGATTGATCATGGGGAGGGCACTGATTCTCATGATCCAATGCTGATCAATCAATCAACAAGGAAGAGTAAAATTCATATAGGTGTAGATCCTTATTTGTAGAAAACATAAAATATATATGTGATATATTCCAAATAAGAAGAGATATGTTTCTTTATAATGTATTTATATAACATTATTAACACAAAAAAACATTCAATTCATTATTAATTAATAAATAATGGATATAGACTCCATAATAACTAAAGGAGGAACACTGAGAGGTTGTGTTTCCCATAGTTTATAATTTAGTTGAGGTTTATATTAAAAGTAAAATTGATAATAGAAATCCAATGATTCTATCAAGATGGTGAAACCAAGGTGAAACTGGTGAAATGGAGGGACTCATGAAAGAGTTAATGTATCCACCAACTGATCAAAAATATATGCATAAATAAAAATTCCATTGATAGCACAATCAGATAGTTCATGTAGCCTGTTATATATATTGGACCTTTTTTTACCATTGTGAAGTAAACTAAGGACCTCATCCTCCATAACATAACATTTACACCCTTTACCCACATTATATCCCTCCAATAATGAAGATGAAAAATATACTAATATATATCTGAAAAATTATATTTGTATGTTTGGGGAGATATAATTATCACCCTCTAATGACTCCTTAGTCCCATGAAATGTCACCAGCAGTTAGGATCAAAAAAATAAAGACATTAAACTTGAAAATAATATTCACTCTAATATGTTGTATCCTAAATCTATATAATCTATGTAGGGACCCTGACACACGGAACCAAATTCCCTCATAATACACACTCACTCCATACTATGATATCTACTAGGCAATTCACAAATTATGTGTTATTCTCTATGATAATACCCTCTTAGTCAATCAAATTAGGATGATATAATATATACCTATGAACATGATATCACTGGAATATATCATGAATACCATGATTTATTAGATTAAAATTTAAATTGATATTGTCACAAATATAATATTTTTCATCAAATATTAATAAGCACAGTTGGTTTCATAACATGCATCACTGATCATTAAGATATTTTCAAATATTATATTAATATTAGAGTTTAAATTTGAACATTTTAATATAGAAATTGACATGGTGGGGATGAATATGAGTGACCACATTATCAAATATTTTTCCAATATTAAATTAAAATAAAAATTTATTGATTAATTCTTAGGGAATAAGCCGTTTTTTAGTGAAGACTTTCTATTCTTAAGAAATGATTATTTTTTAAAAATATATATATATTATGGAAGTAAATTATATTTATTTAATTCCACATGTGGAATCTAAAATTTATATAATGAATATCATTTTTGAAATATCATATCAAAAATTACTAATGGTGAAACATATGGAATATTTTTAAATGGTTGATTATTGAGTTAAAAGTATAATATACAATTTTTTTAAATATAATAATATCTTCTCATTAAACAGTTTTACAAAAAATGAAAATTCTATTTTTTATTTTGTATAAATGATACTTATGATTTATTATATGTTTATTATTTTATTTAATTCTAATTTAATTTTAAATAATCATGAAATTCTATGTTATAATTTTTATTCATAAAACTCATTTTCTTAAAACCAGTTTTTCACTATGCTTTTCTCATTTAAAATAGAATTTATTAATACATAATCTAGAGAGTGATTATTGAAAAGATAATCTCATATTTTTAATAAGGTTGTCCAAATTTTTTAATATGTTTTCGTTTATTTTTTTTCATAATTAATAATAGTCATCGTAATTATTTATCATCTCTATAGGGGTATAATGGGTAATATAGGATTAAAACAATTTGATGTGTTAAAAAACAAGAAAAAAACATTTATTTCATTGAAATATACTAATTTTATTGAATCCATTATGACATTAAATATATGGATTTTATTTATTTTTCTTTGATATTTGAATTTTAATTATTTTATGTAATGAAAATAATAGGAAATTGATCTATATCTTTTTAATATATCTTATAAGTCCACATATGGTTAATATTTTCATATTAATAAAAATAATTTTTTTTAATCAATAATATTTTTTTATGTAATGGAAAAGTTAATTTATAAATTTATAAATACATAAACAATATTAACTTCTCACATAATGAGAAGACATTGTTTTTATAAATTATACAAAATTAAATGTAAATTATTTTAGAAACCTTAAATTTAAAATGTATTTTTATTATATTTGTTGTACAATGAATTTTAATGTTAATAATGTTGAATAATTAATTTGAAAATAATTTATATTCTATTGTTTACTTATATTGATGTATTCTAAGGGGAAAATGAATATTCATTAAAATTAAATCAATTTTTCTTAGGTTATATAATATTATACTTTCTATTAAGAATCAAATAAATTATTTCAATTGGAATTTTATAATGACATATGATTGAAAATTTAATATATATGAAATTTATGAATTGTTTTACAGTTTATTTAAAATTAGACTGATTTATGATTAAAAAGGTCAGTACAATGGTTATTGATATAATTTCATAACCATGTGGTTAAACAAAAATATAAGGTTTTAAATACCTATTAAACATGTAAGATGTTTTTGAATAATGAGAATTAAACCATATAGTGTCTTATATTCTAAATTCATTTCACATTGTTCTAATGGATCATGAAAATTAATTTACAGTATTTATTTAATTTAACTTATTCAATATGTGTCACTAACCACAGATGAAAAAGGGTACTCCTGCTCTTAATTACACAACATTAAACCATCTATATAAACCAATACCTATCCATTTATATTATAAAATTCCCTATCAATGACGTAAAGTTGATAATCTTCTTAGAAGTCTATTACAACGGTGATTAAAAATGGATCAAAATGAGGTATACAGAATAAGAGGAAATTGTTTTTCCATCTCATTAAAATTTATTTAATATTATAATTATATTAAATTTATTATGACCATTCTATGAAAATAAATCTTGTATCATAAAAAATGATATGTTATTTTGATTATGTGTATATAAAAACCCAATATGTTAAAAGAGAAACACCATGTTTAATAGTATATATGAAATAGAATACAAATAATAGATGAGAATTTTATTCCTAGAAAAAAATTGATATATGTAAATTTTTGTAAATTTAATATTATCCATATTTTGTGATTCACACAATACGAGGTTTTAATAAAACATGATAATTTATTATAATTTTATTATTATAAAATCTCCTTTATAAAATAATTATTAAGATGAAGGGTAGGAATATGAATAACTAGATTATGAAAATTATATGGTATAACAATATACCAAGTACTCAATGATTATATATTAAATGTATATACAATAAGAATCATTTAAAAGAAAAAGAAATGGATTATGAAAAGACGTATTATTGTAAAAAGATTTTTAATATCACATAGAAAACATATTTTAAAATTATAATTAATTAATATTGTAAAAAGTAAATTTACTAAAAGAACTTAATTTTTTGAATAATAAAAATAAAATTTAGATTATTGTGAATTTTATAGATTTTAATTAATATATCTTTTTCTGATTAATAGTAAAAAATGTTATTTTTAATTAAAAAGTGACATTTTGTTTATATAAATTACAATCCCTATTTTATTTTAATGTGGTTTGAAAATAATTTTTTTTAATTAATATATTTTTTAATCCAAATTATGCTAAAATAATCTGATTCATTTTGAATATATATATATATATATATTAAATATTTGAATGTTTTTTTTGAAAATAACTTTTCGACAAAAATTTAGCTTTAATTTTAATTTTCATTTTGAACCTTCTATCAATGTAACTTGAGAAACCCTATTCAAATTCTTAATCATCATAATTTATGTTATCTAAGGAGGTCAACTTAATTTTGGACCATAATGAATAGTTTAAATAGTAAAAATTATTTACCATAGATAAGGTAAAATATGGTTTACTAGGGTGTTTTACTGAAAGGATAAGTGTTAAAATTACCAAAAATGAATATATACTATTTTATGGCCATAGTTTGTAATTATATTTTATTAGGTTTTATAAAATTAAAATTTTTTCTTCTTAAAATTAATAGGATGCAACTGTAATTCGTTCAATGTAAAAATTACACAAGTTTCCTTTCCACACATAAAAGTGACCCCACCCTATACTATCCATTAGACACTTCCATAACAAATTTTTTATTATAAAACCAACACAAATAATATCTATATTTACCTAACCTCATCAATGTACCCATATTTTTGTTAAAAATATCCAAGGATATCATCTGGTGAAAACCAAAAGTTGTTTTCCCAAGAATAGGTAATGTCTTTATTAGGGAATTTTATTTAATTTTTTTACACTTCCTTAAAATATTATTAAAACAATTATTATATAATGAAATAATTATAATCCATATAATAAAAATATTTATTGTTATAGTAATGGACTATAACTATCTATTCACCCCTTAAATGGATGACAATATTGTTGATCATGTGTATGGAGTGCTACCGCATAACAAAATGATGTAATTATTTTCCCATCACCAATACTAATATATTGAAATAATGACTTATTAAATGATAATATATATTATATGTATGATATTTTATATTTTATTTTATAATATCATATAAATATATATATATATTATTACATTCCATTCTGTATGTAATAAAATAATACCGATCATTTGTAAAGAAGACTATCGTGTCACGAATTGATGTGATTCGTTATTCATATATATTGTACATGGAAGCTAATAATGATTATTTTTACATTTATATATTATATTAATGTAATATTAATAATTACTAAAATGAGTTATATCTCAATATTTATTATTATACCATCAATTTAAATAATGATTATGTCGTTCATGTGTATAGTAGACAACATCCTCTTAAAGGCAATCATTATTTTCACAACATAATTACATATAATGTTATAAATTTAAATAATATATTTGAGATATATTAAATTAATTTATTTTATAAAATAGATATAATATATACATTCATACCCATTAAACTATTCGTGAAATGATAACATCACTCATGTGTACGTACAACCTACTGTCTCCAAGAAGCGATGTGATTCATTCACCATGGTCAAAACAAAATAATGATTCTAATGATTTATATAGTGAAAAAATATTGAATTTATGAAATTAAAAACATTCTAGACAGCATGAAACTATATATTATGTTTTTATATTCAGAACTATAATGGTAAAACATGCCAAAGAAAACAAGTCAATTAACGCCCAAAACAATATAGGTAATTATATATTGTTAACAAAGGGGTGAAAAGATTTCATTAAATGTAAAACCATGAGACAATAAAAGAATAATTCTTATTTCAAAATATTTAATGACATGAAGAATCAATATTAGATGAAAATTTAACCCATTAAATTTTACGAAATACTTCTTTTTAAATAATTTTATTCCTTTCGATATCTCACAGAACACGAAACCATGAATCAAAATGATCTATAATATTGTACACCATTATATCATAGACATCATGTTGGAGGTTATTAATAGTTCTAAATAAATTATGATATGTATGTCTGTCTAGTTATTTAAAATAATAGAAAAATTATTTAAAATAAGAATAAATATTTTCAAAAAAGAAATATTTTTTCCTAAAATATAGTTTTGACGTTAATTGCACAAAAAATTTCAAATTACTTTTCCTAATATATAAAATTTATTTGAAAAATTATAATTATTTATTTATATCATAATATCAAAATTCTCTTGATTTTTAGTTTTTGAGATTTTTCTATATTGATTCATTTTAAATGTATAGTGAAAAGTAGAGAATTTTAATTTCAAACCCCAATTTCATTTAAATTATTTACAAATGTAAAATATAATTTAAATAGGTTTTATTTTTAAATAGATCAATAATATTTCTTTTAATTCAATTTTGGTTCTTGGAATAATTTTTATAATTATTTATGATAAAGAAAATTATAAAGATTTAAACATTATATCTCGGAAAACTCTTTTTCTCGTCGCATTTGCGAGATTAATTTAAAATTTAAATTTTTTACTTATGTTAATGGAAATTTTCAGAATGGATTCGATATTTAGTAAAATAAATTTTTTAATTATAAAATAATTCCATTTTAATTTTTGACAAGTATGATTTTTGAAAATAGAAAAAAAATTTATAATGGGTACGGTAAAAATGTTTTTATTGGGAGTTGAACTAATATTTTTAGAGTTAAACAGTCCTAATAGAATTTATAAAATATATATTTTGGAAATAATTTCACATTAAATAATATAATTCTGGTTGATATTATATGATTGGCCATTATGTAATGTGAAATATGTGGGTATGCATTTTTAATTCCAGAAATTACTAGTGGCCCACTCACCTCACAAAAAAACGATGTCCCCTCTCCTATAATCTAAAACATTAAAAATAATTTGGATTTGAAATCCATTTTAAAATAAATTCAAAAATTCCCTGCCTAAATCCCATATTCTCTATATTGGGAATAAATAGATCCTTATAAGCCTTTATTGAAAATCAAAGGAGGTTACCCGAAAAGTGGTAATGTTCTTCAATGAACATTTTTTATTTCTTCTTATGCCTCCTGAAATGAATATAAAACAAAATTTATATAATAAAAAAAGTATCTTCCATACAAATATATAATTTTATACAAATCTAAGGACCGATAAAGATCCCCAGATTCAGTAAATTTAGTACAAATCATCATTCATGTGTATGGAGGGATACCACATCTCGAACAGATGTCATTCATCTTTCCATTAACACCTCTAAATGCTGAGTATGGTGATAAATTTAATATATATTTATGAGATTTATAATGTAATTTTACCTGTATATCCATTTTATCATATATATATATATATCTTTAATTTACATTTTATATTGTATAAGATAATATTATTCATGTGTACGGTGGAATACCACCTCATAATGTAATGTAATTCATTAATCATTGATTGTTTACATGGATGGTTGTGAGGATAATTTATAATAATATATAATATATAAATAAACTAATTTTTATATTTAGGGGGAAAATATTTTCAGAAAATTATAATATATCAATTTATTTTTACACTAGAAATGGATAATATCATTCTAGTATGTGTGGAATAACTCTTTCATGAAGTGATGTGGCTAACTTTAATAACCACTCAAAATGGATGATATATGTATAAAAGTATATTAAATGAAATAATATGGTATATAGGATATTATTATAATTAAGGAAATAAAAATATTACATAAATTCTTTAAATAATGATCATTGAGAAATGTAATTGTTAATCATGTATACGTACAACCTACCTTATCAAAGTTTATAACATAGCTCATTTTTCATAACCATATTTCATTATATAATTTAAAGTTGTAATTTATGTATAAATATTATAATTATATAATTATTATTATTCTATTCTATAGACTATGGATCTATAAAATAAGTTATTGAACCAGATCCTTCGTGAAAAAACACTCAATATTAAACGTGATAATTTGGACCTGAAACAAATTTTAATGAATAAATATTATTAATTAACATGTGACAAATTATTATAAATATATAATATATGATATTAAAAATATTTATATTCTTATTAATAAGTTTATAACATGTTTAAACCACTATATATTATATTAAAGTACATTCAACCAAAAAAGAATTTGATGTAACAGTTTCTCATCTTACTTTTACATCATGGAGACATTTTCCATGTTCAACAATTATATAATTTGTGTTATGGATATATTGACCATTTTTTATGATACATCATGAATAAATTTATTTCCATGGTAATTAATGATTCATTTAAATTATTTTTTAAATGTGGATTATGAAATATTTGATACCAACGTGTTAAGGTATTGTTTCACAATCACGTCATTATTTGGGATTGTTGTCGTTTAAGCCTACCATGAGGTAATTACAAAATATTTATATTTTTAAATCATTATATTTTCTTATAATTTATTTATTCATGATTTATTTCATGTAATATTACCATTTCCCTCTATTTGGTATTTAAAATCAATGATAACAAATTTCTAATATAATTTAACATTATCTATCACTCTAGTCAAAAAAACTTTCTTCTTCAAGAAGTATTTTCTCTAGAAATGTGTTTCAAATTTTTTTCGCATTATCCATATCATTTATTAAGTTTATTTCTACCCATGATGTAATTTTTACAAATTATTTAAATATAATATTCTTTTCATTTTAGGAATGAGGAACATTACTATACTTTATACAATTCAAAATGAATGTTCTCTATAACATATATTTATTATATGAAATTAGCAACCATCATGACTATAATTTTTTTGGTGCTTCATTTAGTAGTTTACAAAGTTATTTTTTAAGAATTTTGTCACCTATTAGTATTTAAATTCTTTTTTTAAATGGTATTTTCAAGGACAAATATATTGTTAATATTTTAAAAAATTTCTAGTTTCAAAATAAAAATTGTGATTTTTTAAGATTATTTATTTTCCAAAAAAACATTAAAGTGATATCTAAAATTATGTTTAAAAATAATAAGATAATATATGATTATAATTTCTATTTAATGGGGATATACTATTATGATAATATCAATATTATTTATCTAGACAATTTATGATCAATTCAACTAAAGATGTTATATATTGATACCATTAACTTTTCTATGTATTGTAGATTATTATATTTATTGAATTGGGAATTCATTAATAGTTATAAATTTATTATCATGTTTAATTTTTATGGTGAGTAAGTTTCAGCCGTTTCATATGAGTATTTCATTATACTTGTTATGTGACATGTGGGGAACTCTATAGCCCGAAGAAAGATAAATAGGTCTTACAAGACAAACTACATTCCATCATTATTAATTAAGTTATCAATATTCTATGTAATTATTTTATCAGTTATAACATTGATTGTCTATTTTAATGCTTTTGTTGTTATTTATTTATAATAATTGGGAAAAACATTTATTCCTTGCATATTGTAAAAAGGTTATCCATTATCATTCACATGTTTAAATTATTTCGCTATATATATTGAGTAGTACTAATTTATCCATATATTTCACTATACACATACATTTACTGAGGATCTACGCTCACCCCTTTCTTTCATTTTAGTTTCCCCGAGATACAAGGAATTATTTTTTGATAGATATGTAAGGATATATTAAGAGGAACAATGGAATTATCCTATAAAATTATTCATGTATTTTATGTTATACATTTCAATATGAATTTCAAGATTGTATCTGATTTACTAATAATGCTAAAATATTTAATCATTTATGATGTGATTCCTTATATATTATTTTAATGTAATAAAGCTAAAACCAATATCATCTAATATAGAATGGGTTTTTATAGTTGATTTCAAATGATGTTTAGTATAAACCATGATAACTAGATTTTGGAATACATTATTTTTAAAAAATAACACTATGATTCACATCAGAGATATGTATAGTAGAACATACTAATGTTTTCATAGGTAATATATTATGTTGTTTTTCTGGAAATAAATCCCTATCTATTTACTAAATTTTTTGTGGTTTTTGAAAAGATTTAACTCTGTCTATTAACTCAGTAAAGGGAATATTAGTTCGGACTAGATCATAAACTAATGTGTGATATTGGGCCTTACTGTACACCTATCTTGACACACCATATGGGTATTCATAGGAAACCATAAAATTAATTTTGAAATAATTATTAAGGATTCAAAAATAGATATTTAAAACTAATCAATTTTTATGACTATGAGATTATATATCTAAGGTGATTCACTAGTCTTTGGAATATATATCAAATTTCATAATTATATGATGTAATAAATTATATTTCATTGTATATAAATAATACCTAATGGAGAAATAATAACTCTATCAATGCACATACACAATATATTGATTACCCTCCTATGACGGATAATGAAGATGGAGTTGGATATACAGATGTAACATATCAAATTGATACCATATTAGAGAAGTTATCATAGTTTATGAGTAATAACATATCTGATATAGTGCATCTTACTGATCCACCATATCGTTTAGCAATATATGGACACTTCATGCATCAGATACCTCCATCATTGAATTGGACTATATTTCCATTTTATATGAAAAAGGAAAATTATCTAGATAATTAATTTATTTCTATGTGATTTATTAAAATGGATATTATTGATAATTTATTTTATCATATTTTTTATATGGAGATCAATAGTGGTAATGAAATAAAAACTTTTAGGATTGAGTGGAATTAAATAACATGTAATTGACGGGTTTTAGGGTAGTCTTTATTGAAATGTTTTTGTCATTGGCGATGAGAGGGTTTTAAAATAGTGTTAATAATTCTAAGATATAATTAATTGGAAAATTTTTCTAATTATGAAGCTAAATTTACAATGTCAGCAATTTATGCTGCAGACTACCTACATAATTTAAATAGCATGATTAACTATTTCTCTAATGAGATAAATCATATACTCCAAAGGGAACTAATCTCTCAAACTGTATCAACATATGAGGACAACATATCATGTTATAATGTGTTTGATAATGAATTATACAAAGCATATAGACTCAATGCGATGTCAAAAAAGTGGAGGAATATAGAGAAACAATGGACAAACAGAATAATTGAAATAATGATTATCCAATATGTGATACTTATGGAAAGAGACATCGTGGTACAAGATTGAAATCAAAGTGATTTTTATTCTTGTGTGGAGAAAAGGTTAGAAATTATTTTTATTTTAATGGTAGGAAATAATCATACTATGTTTAATTAATTCACTAAAATTATATGGTGGAATTGTTCATGTGTATTTATATCTAATAAAAATATTGTAAATATATATTTTAATGAAATTCATGAAATGTATAGGATTCTACAACAGTAAAGTTTCGTTCTAGATTAGAATTCTTAGTTTGAGGGGATCTGATTTCCATGAAAAAGTATTTAGTGGTAAGTTAAAAATAATAGAACACACATGACTGAAGGAATATTAAAGCATAATATGTTCATATTGTTTGGATAATGATGTTGAGATAAACATAGTGCAGATATGGATATTGTAAATTGTATATTACTAACTACCATGGAACTAATTAATTATAATTTCAATTTTTAAATTTAGTGACCTACTTTCAAATGTTATATATCTTAATATTTTTGAAAAACCATATATTTAATCATTTATGAAATGGATCAAGATAATGAATGGATGAGGTTTATATATTATTTTATTACATCATTATAAGGAGTGTAATGTACATTGGATAGTCTATGATAACCATTATTTTATAATAATATCTAGAGATATAAGGAATGAATCATCATCTATTATGGATATTATGACCTATTAAAAGTGTATTTTAGTAAATAAAGCATAAAAATTCATCATTGGAAATTCATTTTTTAGGGTAAATGATGAATTGTAAATTGATCAAAGAATAACCATTGGATGAAATTATTCTTATAAAATAGAAACATACCATGTATGTATATTTTCAAATAATCATAAACATTCAAATAATTCCTCAACATTAATATAAGGTTATTGAAACCAAAAATTTATCCTATTAAATTCATACCTAATGAGGAAAATATTCTTTTAAATATTTATATATTTATGGTATATTTGGAACTTAAAAATCTGTTGATCATTCAATTTCTTCTTATTTTTGACCTCTATCATGACCTATAATTATGTACAGTTATATTTCAAGTCAAATTTTTTAATTTCCCACCAAAGATCTTCTAAATGGAGTTCTACTTCCATTTTATTTCGTATAACCTTCATAAATTAATTTATTTATTAAGAGTATGTTTTATAAACCATTTTATGATTTTTGTTTCTGAAAAATTATATTTCCTTATGTCAAGATGTTGATTAAAAAGATAAAGTTTAAATTTTGAGGGTGAAATTTTGTTATGGTGGGGAAAATGTAACTCAATGATACATTTAATTAATGTTTTTTTCATATATTTTATTACGAAATAATCAAATATTATAAGAAAATTTAACACCTGAGACATTACAAATTATTTTTTTTAAATAAACATATTGAATTCCATAGCTTTAGAAACATGAAAATAGATTAAAAATGAACCATAATATAGTATACCATTTTAAAATATTTTTTATGTTATTGGGTATGAATATAAATACCAAAATTAGGGAAACCATTATTATTTATTAATTGAAAATAAAATAATAATCATTTAAATTAAAAATAAATGTTTTCTGAAAAACTAAATTTTTTAAAGATGGTTAATTCAAGTTAAGTGCACACAATATAAAACTTATTAATAAAATTATTAGAAAATTTAATTTCAAAAATATATTAAATTATTGAAATAATTATATAAAAATTATCTTTTAGTTGATTTTGGGTATTTCACATAAATGTTTCATGTATTGAAGAATAATGAAAAATACTGAATTTTAATTCAAAATAACCTTTTTTGAATCATTTATAAAGAAAAATTATATTATCAATTGGTATTAAAGTAAAATTAGTTAAATTATATATATTTATATATATTATTCCAATTTATTTCATAGTAATAATTCTCATATAAAATTTTTATATAAAAAAAATCTTACATTTTTTAACATTTGCATATTGAAAAATTGATTTCTCATCGTGTCTATAAGATTTATATCAAATTTAATTTTTCCACACCTTTGATTGGATTTTTTAAAATTATTTTTCAATTTTAAATATACAAAATTGAAATTATATAATCAGTTTAACACAATTTGTTTACCAATTTTATTTGTGAAAATAGAATAAAACATAGTGTGGTCAACGTAAAAACAGGTTTATTGGCTGGTTAAACTAAATAGATAAGGGTAAAATTAACCTATATTATATATAAAATATATTTTATTTCCATATATCAAACATATAATGTAATATCATTTATAATAATCATTTTTTCATTTTTTCTTGTGAAACAATATTTCACACATTTTTAATTCCAAAACATACAAGTGTGTCACTCGCCACACCTATAGAAGGAAATCCACTATTATATATTCATCACTCCATGAATCAATTTATGTTCAGATAAATCCTACAAAAATAAATTCATAGAATCCATAAATAAATCCTATAATCCCTTGTTTGTGAAAAAATCAATCCATTGAAATGTTTTTAGAAAATTTAAGTTGGTTTCCTGAGGAAGATATAATCTTCTTCATCAATTGTTTTTATTTTATTTATTTTTATGCCTACATAAATTCTATATATAAAATTATGATATAAAATATTCATTATCAGTAATATTTTTTGTTTTTATAATAAGACAACATCTTAAAAACATAACCACGTCAATAAAATGGGTTATAAAATCATTATTCGTGTGAACAATGATCTACTATCACGGAAATGACGCCGGTCTTTTTCGATTACCATATATCATGATTGGATATGATGAAACATATAATATATATATATATGTGATTTTTAAAATA
This sequence comes from Viscum album, assembly GCA_963277665.1. NCBI lineage: Eukaryota > Viridiplantae > Streptophyta > Magnoliopsida > Santalales > Viscaceae > Viscum > Viscum album. Next base: position 2,052,354,988 of record OY728137.1, read on the forward strand.
TAATTATACATATGTAGTCATTATACTTAATGTATACCTTTTACGTTCCAATATAAAGGTTATATGATAACGTCAATCATGTGTATGTCGGACTACCATCTCATGCATTGAAGTGATACATTTTTTCACTAACGCTTTAAATGAATTGTAATAATGATAATGATAATTATTATATATTATATAAATAACTTAATTAATATATCAATGAATTATTTTTAATTTTTTAAACTAAAATATGTCATATGGTTTTTACACTAAAAATGGATAATATCATTTGTGTACATGTGGACATCCACGTTTAAGAAACAATATGACACAATTTATTACCCTAACCACATGGATAATATATATATAAGTACTGATAAATAAATAATATTGTATTTATGTTATTTAAGAAATTATTCATAGATAAAATATTACTTAACATCTTTCCTAATGATCATTGAAAAATGGAAATTCTAGTGTTGCATATGTATTATCTACCGTATCTATGATTGTATCATAGTTAATTTTTCAAAACCATCATTCATGAATAGAAAATAATTTATAATTTATATATTAATATGATAATTTTGTAAATTTTATATTCTAGAGATTTTGTAAATATATACATGTCTATGAACTAGACCATTCATGATAAAAAACAAATGAGAAATCAAGGTAATGAACACCATAAAAATGAAAATAATGAATGATTGTTAATTAATGGGTGACAAGATTTTCTAAAAGTATCATATATGATATTAAAACTATTAATATGGTTAATTAATAAGTTAATAACAAATCTAAAACTAGTATAAAAGAGTTTGATGTATGTTTAACCAAAAGTAACCATGAGGTAAGGGTATATCATATCACTTTTATATTTGTGATTCATACACCATATTGACCACTTATTTCCTTTTTTAGTTTATATAAATCACTTTTTATGTTATATAATGAATTAATTTATCTTCATGGTATTTATTATGTCACATTAAATCAGTTTATTCATGGGGAAGAGGATTCAAAACATTCTCAAGTGGATAATATTTATATCACAATCACATCATTATTCTGGATTATTTTTGTTTATGACTCCCTTTGGATAATTACAAGATATTAATACAGTAAAATAAATATATTTTATTATCCTCTAGTTAGGAATGATTTTTTTCATTTAATAGTAGCATTTTTCATCTCTTTGGTAATTAGAATGATTAAAATGATGAATTATTGTAATCTAATTTATTTCATCCTTTGATCAAAAATATAATTTCTTCAAAAACATGTTCCCTAAAATTCATAATTTTATTTATAATTTTTAAAAATTAATGATAATATTAATTTTTAGTGATATATGAATTTTATAAAAAAAATTTGAAATGAATCTTCTTTTTTTTTTAAAGTATATTTTCAATACATTTTACAATGAAAAATTATTATTCTTCTCAGCTAACATGAAATAAATGAAATTATCCACTATTAAGAATGAAATTTCACTGAATCTTTATTTTGATGGATTCAAGGTAATTTTTAAATATAATACTTTAACTATTATTTTATAATTTCATAGTTTATAAATTTTATTTTGGAGATATCTCTACCACACTTGTAGGAAGACGATATCCATATTATTACAATGGCATAATATATAAGGAATCTCGTGCCGGTGGGCCAAAATGATTAGTATTCATATTAAAAAAATATACAAACCTTATTTCAATACATCATTTGAATAATAAAAATAATATGATTATTTTAAAAATAAAAGTATTCCCTATAGAATATTATTGAATATATTTTATAGTACACTTCATGGATTTATAAGAAAAGAATAAGGTTGAGGTAAAATTATTTTTAATGGATAAGTTTATTTGAAGAATTCATGAATAAATGTATCATCAACAATAAGTAATGAAACTTATTGAATTTAAAATATCTTAAAATACATTACATTTAAATAATTGACTAGTATAATCAAGGGAATCATAAATTATTGTGAACACATTCCATTTAGTTAGAAAATATACTATCCTAAATTGAAAATGCATAATCACTTTGGCACAGAAACTAACTAAAACCCCATTACATTTAATCAATACACATTGAATGAAATGAATATAGAGATAATATCATTATGAAAATATCATGGATTATAATAACGTCATTCAGAATGAAAGAAATGATGATCTATTGCACCCCATGATCTGAGGCATAATAAAACCACTACTGTAAATATCATTCATAAGATAGATAATGCTAAAGGGTTCAAAATTATAGGTTTTATCAACAAATTACACGTTAGCTTATTTATTTTCCTAGTGATGCCCTAAATACATCAAGTGGTTATCATCAACCAGTCCCCAACCATGTCATTCATGTATTATGAATTAATTATATATAAAATGAACAATTTAATTCAAAATAAATGATCATTAAAAAAATATCATTATTGAGTACAGAATAATAATTTATAATTATTTCCCGAAGATAAAAAAATCACATTCAATGTAGAAAATATATATAGAAATGATATATGGTTTATTTAATAATCATATCCATGATAAATAATACTGATATTTTAGTGAAATTTAATTTATAATGATAACAATAAATTTAATTGTTTATGGGGAAGATAACTAATAAAAAAACAAGGAAGTGAATTTCAATACTATTGTTGATAAAAATAAAAGTAAACAATCCAGAGGAAGGATATGGATAGTATTAATAAAACACATCCCCAGTTGGGTATATAAAAAATATTGGTTTGGTGTCATCGATGAATAAAATATATATTCAGGTAAATTTCATTTTCATTTTCAAAATCACTTTTTAAATTAGAAAAAATTTCTAAGTGTTATTTTCTTTTGAAAACACATATTAAAATTATGAATTTGAATAATATGAAGAAACATATTTTCATTAATAATTAAAATGTCAACAAGAAATGTAATATTTAATTAAATGACTATCATGAAAAATGGTAATTTCTTACATGCCCTAAAAGTTGAAAAACAATTCCTATTTTAATATAAATAGGATTTTAAAATTATTTTTTGGAATATGATAAGAATATTAAATTTATAGTTTATTTAAATGTTGAAAAAGAATTATTTCTAAAACCACATGGATATTCATTAAAACATTTTTAGAATAAGTAAATTGAGTAATTATTTTTCTAAATCATTATGAATAGATTAAAAAACATTTTTTGAAACATTCCATTAAAACAATGTCTTTGAAAAAAATATATTTTTAATCAAATAGGGAAATAATTTTTGGTTTTCTAGATACATTTTCTAAAAAATATTAATTACTAAAGAGTGAAAAATTCTCTTTCAAAATTTCAATTTTATAAATAACAATATGACAACAAAATGGAATAGTTTGGTTTAGACAATTATCTTAATAATTTACATCAATATAAATTCAAGATTAAAAAATCACGATTAGAATGTGAATATGAATTAACCCTTAGAGTGATCTTAATGTTTTAGTGAAAATTATTCAATTTATAGATTATTTGTATCATATATATATCAAAAAAAATTAAATAAAACATAAGACTAGAAATGTTAATTATACACATAATCTAATAATATCAATGACAATGAAGAAGCAACGTAACCAAATAAAATAAATTGACTAATGAAATTCATTAAATCATAGTAATTAGAAATTCCAATTATATTGAATGAAATAATTTAAATTAAGACATAAAATAACATGAATGATGAATTATTTCAGATATTAAATGTTAAAAGTTCAGTATTCAGAACATATAAGAGAAATTTGGTGTATAACAATAAAACGTGCCTGAATGAAATAAAATTGAGATGAAATACATTACCTCACACTTCATTTTGGTTTAATGTGCATTAAATTCATGTATTATGGTTTTATACATGTCATTAAATTATTTCTTATACTTATTAAGATTTAATATATCATATAATATCCTTTTAGAAGATCTTAATGTTAATTTGTTAATAATTTTTCATTATTTTCATTGTTTGAGGTGTTAGTTACCTTGTTTTCTCATGCATGTTTCATTGTGAATGAGTTGGTTCATTCATATATTATATTTTCATATCATTTATAAAATTGAAACCCTGAAATAATGTTCATTTTTTACTTCAATTGTAAATTTTAAATTAACCCTGAAATAATGATATGGAAAATGGACAATGTTACAATCCTGGAGATGGTAGGTCATACGTACACATGAGTAACATTTAATTTTCTAAATTATCACTATGGAAATAATGTTTGTATTATTTTATGTTTAAATAACAATTATAATATCATATATAAAATATTATATATTTACATAAACTTATATATATCATTTATGTATTATGGATATTAAAATATAATCGCATAGCTTCATGAAGGTAGTAGAACACATGTACACTATCGATGGTATTGTCTTTCAGTGAGTTAAAAATAAAATGATTTAATATTTTTTAATAATTAAAAATATTTCGTTAATATTATTATTATTTCTTATATATAATATATAAACATTAACAATATACTTTTCACCTTCAACGTAATGCTTTAATGAAAGTTGAATCACATCACTTCACGAGGCTGTTATCCATTGTATACATGAGTGACATTATTGTATCTCTTATGTAGTGGAATTTGAAAATTTCTGTATTATATAATGAATAGAAATGTATAATTATTTTATTAATTCCATATATATTATTTTAATCGGCTATGAGATTTGGTAATGGAAATACAAATGGCATTAGTTAATGAGGTGGTAGTCCTTTGTACACATGAATGATGATTTGGTAACACCTTTGATAAATGTGGATATAGTTATAGGTTATAAAAATATTATGAAATCATTTATTTATGTTTTATATACTGAGGATATCTTATCACCATGGTTTATTAATTACTCATAGTGGTTGAAAAATAAATAAAATAATGATCCTCATTGATGAACATTACCTCCTCTTCTGGTATCCTCAGTTTTTCACAAATATATTTCCAAATTTGGATTTCTGCCCAATATAAGGCTTCTATGATAAGAATAGAGGATATTTATTGGCCTTTTACCTTAACCGTGATAATTAAATTTTTACTATTTTCACCATTAATGGTAGTAAAAAATATATATTGAAATATTAACAAATTAAAAACTATTCTAATTAATATTTATTAAACATCTAATAAAAAATGAATTTTCAGAATTGGAAAAAAATAATTATATAATTTTTTCGTAGATAAAATGTTAATCGATTTTCCTAAAGAGAAAATGGTCCAACATTTACAAAAATTTTATATTCGAATTCAGATAACTATTATTCTGATAAACAAAATTGGATTAACATATATTAAATTGATATAATATTATATTTTAATTATTTCAAAATATAATTTTAGTTTAGTACTAATTTAATGGAAACATTATTTTCCATTAAAATTCAATAATTTTCACTATTCATAAAAATGTAATATTTTAGAAAAAATCACATAAATCCCAGATAAGGTAATTATGATGTTATTATTTAAATAATTAAGTTAATTTTATAAAATAAAATTTATATAATTGATAAGAAGTTCTTATAAATTATTTGATCAAAGTGTGACTCATCTTTTTTTAGAAAAATAATTTTTTTAAGATATCATTTATTTTTATTTTAAATAATTCTAATATCACTAATAATAACTATATTACAATAAAATTTATATTATTCAGTAATAGTCATACACACCAATTTAATGGCTATGTTATAAGTGTTTTATTAAATAATAATATTGTAATAATATTTCACTTTTATTTAACTCAATGTTTAATGTAGCTCAAGATAGACAAAGTGGTGTATTTAATGCATGATAATAATAGTGATTAATATAATGTAACGTAAATAGATATTTCCATGGAATGAACTATAGTTAAGAAATTTAATTTATTTCCAAATAAATGTTTCATAATTTCTTATGGAGTTTAAATTTATTCAATATTATGGTTATGTTCTGTGATTGCTATCAAATCAAATTTAATTATATTAAAATATATGGGTGGAACATTCTCCAAAAATTAAATAAGTTCTGTAAAATCAATTTAATTAATCATGGTAAACAAGGTATTGACATTTTGAAATATCATTGTTAAAGAACCCATAACCTAAAAAGTATTAATAAAATATCTTCTTGAAAAGACAGAAATAGAAGTCCCAAGGGAATACATAATAACACATTACTTGGTTTAGAATTATAAGAACCTTGGTGAAAATTGAAAAATTTTACAGGGATAAAAAGAATAAATAATTATAGATATCGGTTCTTTTTCGTTGATCAAAATCATGTTAATGAAAAATGAAATATTAAGAGCCTAAAAACCATAAATCTATGATTATTTACGAGACTATCATATTAATAAAATGTGTATGTTATAATATAACATTTTTATTCCAAGATAATTTTACAAAAGATGAAAAAAAATCTATTCAAATAATAAAAATAAATATACTTACTTGATATTCTTAAAATTATTAAGAACACTTTGATCCATTTGTTTTTATTTGATCTATTTCCATTTCATCCATTAATCTATGAAATGATAATAAAAATATGTATTTTTTATTCTTGATGTACTGAATTTTTATTTTGAAAGATCAAAATGTCTATAAAAAGAGTGATAAGTCATTCAATATAAATATTTTCCAAAACCTATATGGTTATCATGAGTTATCAAAATTAATAAATTTATATCTAAAACAAAAATGTAACATGATTAGTTTATCATTAATATATATTCATAAAATTGTTTCACTGTGATCAAGGAATTATCTTCAAGAATAATATCTTGGCTAGGTGTAGATCCTAAAACATCATCATTCATCGGTCATGGGTTCAAGCCCCATGATAGTTCCTGATAATACATGTTTCGGGATAGTATGCATGTTTTTTATAAACTATATTAATATAATTCTGGTAAGACTACCAAAAAAGATGATTCCAATATTGGGAAAAAAAATAATCCTTAAATTACCTATATGAAAATGTTTTAAATTAAATACTTCTTCCACAGTGTCTTTTTTTGTACTGCTATTAAAATATAAATAATTATTATATTAATACTAAAGGATATCAATAACATTAAACATATATCTAAAAATATAATTTTTTTACTCCTCAAATAAAATTACCTTGAAGACACAAAATATCCATAACATCGTGTAAAATGACATTAATGTTGGTATAAACCAATATCCTAAATCATGATTTTTATTAAGACTTTAATGTTTTGATCATTCTTAAACTCAACAAATTATTATGGTATCCATGTATATTTCATTAATGTATACATAAGAAATTCTAAAATTAAACAAAATCTATTGATTCTTGATGATTCATAAAACATAAATTGAATTTTTAAATTAATACTTATATTGTATTTCATCATAGGTCCTTATTGGGTATATGGTTAATCTAGGGTCATTAACTTTTGCCGTCTATTCAATTTATAAAATATAATTTTTAATAAAAATTTTAATTATAATATTTATATAATCCTGGAGTGTCAAATAAGGTGTAGATTAAAGCCAATTGTCAGGCACCAAGTGATGATTCAATCAATACCAATATACATTCTTCAATGTTGTTACCCCTAGTTAAATATTTTTTTAAACCAAGTCCACTTATAGTATCCCTAAAGTGATATATTTTTAGGAAAAAATAAAAAAAACATCATTTCCAAAACATTTAGATATTCCAATACTAATCATAAAAGATTATCATTTTGTTTTCAACATAATATATGTTTTCCTAAATATAGTTTCCAATATTTTTCATAGACATCCTATGATACCAACATCAGAGACCCAAGAAAAGTAACTTAGATCTGGTGTATGCTTTATTTCAATAGAATATGATATAATGAATTACATCCAAAAGGGCTGACTACTTTGGTGGTATATGTAAACAAGAAAAACACATGATTAACATATTACATTTGAATAACAAATTATTTTTGTTTCAAAAAATATTACTCTAATTTAAAATATATTTGACAAGAATTTTTGAAAAAAATCATAGATTTCTAGAAAAGGAAACCAAATAGGTTTTCGATCCAATTAATAGTAAGGTTCATGTAAAAATATTATAGCATGGATAATTAAATCATTATTAATAAGGAATAAAAATATTGAAAGGTAATTATCAGAGCACATTTTCCATTTAAATAACCAGCTAGCATAATCAATGGAATTATAAATAAATAAAAACATATTACATTTAATAAATACATTTATATCATAAATGGATAAATAATAGTCAATATGGATAGTTAAATAACATAAAAACGTTCAAATTGATCAATAAACACAAAATAAAATTCCTACAATGATGATATTACTGTGAAAATAGGATGGATAATAATAAATGAATTATTAATAATGGAAATTACCAATTATTGGATTCCATGATCTTTGGAATTAGGATAACACTACCATCATTACCTTTCCAAATATAATTTAAACAACCAGGTAAAAATCCATTGGTCATGTCAAAGTAGTTACTTTCTAGCTTACTATTTGACCTCATGAGATTGTCAACACATAATAGCGAAATCATTAAATAGGGACACTAGTTTCTTCAATTTCTGAAGAATTTCTCATATATGAAAAAATGTATCAAATATATAAACAATTTTATTTATCATAAAATATTTTTATTGATAATGGAATACAAATTTATCAATATTTTACTACATAAACCAATGACATTTAATATAGAACACTATATATAGAAATTATATATGACATAAAAAATTAAAATATCCTTGAAATATAATATATTTATACAAGGTAAATCTAATGTCTATTTATTAATGGAATGTGAATAATTAAGGGGGTGTTAATTAATAATAAATTATAATAAGAATTGAAATTTAATACTCTGTGGAAAAAATAAACATAAACCATATAAAGGAATATAAGGATGGTATCAATACAATGTATAATGAATGAAGTGTATGTAAATAATGTGTTTTTTACATTAATTAGTCATAATACCATAAAAATAATTTTCATGAAAAAATCCTTTTCATTTGGGAAATTTCTTTGTAAAATATTCATCATATTGGAAAAAATTTTCTATGAAAATCACATTTCAAAACAAAAAATTTCATTAATATTTGGAAAATAATTTTGAATAAAATGAACCATATTGAAAATAAATGTAATAATCATAGAAATATTTTCATATTAAGGCATGGAATTTCCTACTTGAAAATCATGTTATAAAAAAAATTCCTTTGTTATTATAAACTTGTAATAACATGTCATTTTTTGAGAATGATATGATAATTCCTATCAAATGTTTTTAAAATAAACATGGGAATTTCATTGAAAAAAACATGATGATTCCATTAATTTTTTTTAAAAAAAGTTAAAATGGGTAACAATGTATTTACAAAATAATTATTAAATGGATAAAAATTGACAATTTTCTTGAAAACTTGGGTTTTGGAATAAAACGGATTTCTGATTGAAGATAAAATTATTTCTAATTTTCCAAAAAAAATTATCAAATATTTTATTTATAAAAGAAAACTAAAATGTATACATTATAATATAATATTTTTTAAAACCAAATGAGAATAAAATAGAATTGGTTTATTCAGATAGTGATAAAATAATTTCCTTTAACTAAACTTCAAGAATGATCAACCTTAATTATAATGATATTGTGAAAAGAACACTTAGACTAATAATAATGTTGAAGTGAGATTTAGTAAATGGATTCATTATGTATCACAACTTTATATCCACATATAAAATTGGAAATAAAATAAAAAAACATAATAAAATTTTAATATAAACATAATTATAGAATATAAATGAACACAATTATATAATAAAGCCTAATAAAAATAAATTGAATTATGAATTTTTTTAGAACATGGTAATTTTAATCTCAAACCACATTAGAAAATATAATTCAAATTAAAATTTAAACATCATGAATAATGAATTATTATTGATATTACATATGAAATGGGATGTATATACTGAAATAAAATATCTTATATGCATTACATTCTCATATGCCTTAATGAAATGAAATTGAGGTGAAATACCCTACATAATTCTTCCTTTTGGTTGAATATTATTTAACCAAATGTTTTATAATAGACCATGATTATATTACATGGATAATATATCTTTTTTGATTAATATCCATTATATTAACCAAACACATTATTCAAGTCTGTAATAATTTTGTGAATATTGACAATTGGGACACATTATTCGAATTTGGTGAAAGATATTCAACATATATGATAATGATATTCCGCATTTGTAATCATACCTAAAACATTTAATTATAAAATATGTAATGAAATCGTAATAAAGGGTGTGATTAGATTCTCAGTAAAGGTAACCATGTAAGATATATAAACATATCATGAAAATAAGGGTATGAAAACTTGAGAAAAACATTAAACAAGAAAACCCTTCATATCAAAGATCATAATAATGTATAATGAAATTAATGATTTAGAGTTACTAAAACATTAATCCTATGGGAGACAAGACAATAAACCTTGAAATTTAAAAATTGAAATAATACATGCAATTTTAGGTAGATACATAGACATGTAATATAATTCCCTATCAAGTAAGGAAAATTGAAAAAGATTATCAGGGAACATCATTGGGATGACACCTGCTAGGTGAGACGCACCACCATTCCAATTCACAGTCCTGTCATTATGAGAGATTAGGTTTTTGTATCATTCTATAGTGGATTGGGATTCCCTATATCCCTATAGCAGATTAAGATTTTCATATTTTATTCCATCTCTATCTTATTAGAAATAAATTTTTACCCAATGATTTGGAGGTACATATTGGTCCAACCCATCACATAATGAAAATATTACATATGTATTCTAAAAGAACATAAATAATCCATCATATCAAAACCCATGAAATTAAATGGGTTTCATAAACCTAATTCCATCATAACATAACCCATTTAAAAGAAATTGGTTTTATTAGAATAATTCAATTATAAACAAAATTCGACCGTACAAATAATATGGATATTATTCTTAAGAAATATTAACAGTACTGGAAATTAACATAATACAATGTTATCCAAGATAGAAAATAATTTTATGATATTTTATGAAAATTATTCTTCTAGAAAATATACATTCTTCTTCAAAATTATTAAATTTCATAAAATAATGCAATATTATAAAATATAACATTAATTTTGAATATAACCCTCTATAATTATGAGTTAATCCACAAATAATTAATGTTTCATGAAAGGAGATTATTCAATTCATGCATTATATGTTATAAAACATTCCACTTTTATTTTTTTAATTTAATGTCACAAAGAGGACAGTTTAGAAGTAATGAATATTTTTCTAATCTATTTCATCAAAATTCAATCATGTTTAAAATTGAAATTAAATATTCCTTGGATAATTATAAAAAATAGATTGAACTTGCTATTAGAAAACATAGAAATGGTTGAAAAATATTCCCCAAAATATACTTAAAACAAAAATATCTTAAAAATAAATGATATTATGAAATAGGAAATTTTAACAGCCTTACACAAGATAGGGCTCGAGCCGCAAACTACCCCAAGCCTACCTTAATAAGCAAGGGGTTGGCGACAATCACTGAAGAAAAAAAACATGGGAGGACTTTTGTTATAATATTGTACAAATAAACATAATAAAATCAAAGAAAATGTTCATAGGGAGTGTATAAAAGTGGAAATAATTTGAACATGCATAAACCTCTGTACAGTACAAATGTACAACTTTGTATACAGAAAAGTAAAGGAAAAACATATGCCCAAACCAGACACTTGTCCCAACCTAAAATTAACTAGAAAATTATTTAACACTGAGAGAGACCATATCTTATATCCCAACTATAACCACTATACATGGTCCTAGTAATTAGTATTACTAGGATCTTCTGTATTCATGATCAACCTGTCTGGCATCAGTAAATGACACAAGACATGTTGGTAAAATCCCATTAGGGGTGAGTATATACATACCTTGTAAAATGTCCCGAAATGGTGATGGGGTTAGTAAGATACACAAATAAAGAGAAGTAGTAGATATAATAAGGAAAAGTAAAATGGATTGAGAATGGTACAAATAAACCCACAAAGACAAAAATAATGGACTCATCCAAACATAAGGTGCTTGAAATCGTAATTAGTTGAAATCCTTGTCAAGATTTCTATACCTATAATTGAAGAATAGACTCGACCAACCATGAGAAGCTAGACATAGAAATAATGTGGTATAACCTGTACCTATTTTATTCTCCTATAAGGAGACTAACCAAACCCATTTGAGTGGGTACCAGAAAAGGATATATAGAGATATTCTCGGTCAAAGAAGCCTAAAAATAGACTAAGGAGATATATATCACATAGATCAGCTAAAGAAAGTGAGTGGCCAACTGTTCCAAAGAAAATCAATTTACAATAGCCAATTACTCATGCATCTAACAAGCATTCACAATTCAATTCATTATGATATGACACACTCCAGCTTTGGAGGAACTAACTCAACAACACAGTTTTACATTGCATAACAAGAAAAAATCTCAGTGGGGAATGTATCCATATTTCTTGTGATACCAAAGGTACATCAAACAATACCTCAACACTATATCACAAAGTCGAGGGTCGTCTCTAATTGTCACTAAGGATCTCAAGAACCCAGAACAACTAGAGGGTACGACTCGGGGTGGTCACCTGGTAATTCCACTACCTAGATACTATTATAGGGTATGGCTATTGAGTTATTAGGGAAACGCCACAACCCAGCCTTGTTGGAGGGTTATAACTGGAAGACAACCAATGGATGCCACTGCCCAGCCCGGCTAGAGGGTAAGACCCGAAGGATGAGGAACTCTACAAACCATATCCTACTGTTAGGTTACTCAGAATGATCATTGGGGAATTCCACTGCATAGTTCAACTGGAGGGTACGACTGGAACTTCCATCGGGGAACTCTATTACCCTACCTAGCTAGTGGGTAGGCCAGAAACTACTCTGGGCATTCTGTACTATCTCTACCCTCATCGAGTGTCTCCTCTATGTGTAGAAACCCATGAAAATTCATTTTTATCTTGAAATCATTATTTGATGGCACCATCATGTTCTACATGAAAAAAACACCCAGGATAGGCATCTCATGGGCCATAATTTGAGTTCTAAAGAAAGATATATGGGTGTTTGAAGACTTATTAGAATAGCACAAGTTGTATATGGAGTGTAAGGGGAACCACATGGCATGTGGTACCTCTCCACTACCTAGATGGGCCTTTATCCAGTAAATAGGTCACATCCTATTTATTAGAACATTCCTTGTAGGTGGAATACATGACATGTCCTAACAATATGGGGTTGAGGTCATGTTTGTTGGCCGCGTCCGTGTACTCGGAACATGGTGTGTGCATGGCTTCACGTTCCTTCACACTTCAAGTTCCAAATTGAAAGGGGTACATGTCATGTCATGGGGAGTAATCCTCATGACCTCTTTTAATTCTTCGATACCCTACCATAACCACTAATAGAGGCAACATGTCATGCGTTCTTTGGGGTACATGACTTATAGTTGGGTTTTTCTAGGAACTCTCGAGTTTCATCAACATGTCCGATGTAGCCAAGGAAACATCTAAAATATTCAGATCTAACTGTGATTTATTGTTTCAAAACACCCTTTTTTGAGGATCGATCACTAGAAGTAATGAGGGGTTCATTCTTTGTTTTTCATACTATCGCACCTCCAATTATCAACTGTTCAATGAAAATCATTTTGACCTTAAATCATTTCATCTCACTGATTGATGATATATGGCATGCTCATGATTTCTTCATCATTCCACTAATCTGCCCCAATTATGGGTATCCGATCAAGCTTGGGTCACCCTGAAATCATCCAGTCGTTAACTGTAGGGTTCTAAAAGTAAAGAATGTGTTGAATGGGGAAAGGAAAATCATATAAAAAAATATTTGGATCATCTTCCATTAGTTTGTTGAAAAATGATCAATATTAGGGCATCTAGGTTATATAAAAATAATAAAATAATTTAATTTTAATATCAGGAATGTGCAATGGACATAGATTGAATAATGAATTATCAATATGCTCAATTATTTAATAAAAGGAAGAAAACACCATAGACGAGTCCATTCTAGAATAGATTGATATCCATTGATTAAGAATATGTTTTCCATGATTGGTTACATTCTTTGTGCTTAGATCATCCCAGATCCAAGGTTTCATCTTTGTTCATTGTTTATCATTAGCCAACTGGAAGGATATGAGAGAAGAGAGGAGGTCATTTGAATATCTCAAGATTATGTGGTTAAATCCCCTTATCCTTAAACTTATAACATATGTTTTAGGTTAAAAATATTTCAATTAACTAAATTAATTAATTAATTAGATATTATACATGTAATTCCAATGAGAAATGGGTCGAGATGCCCCACACTAACTCATTTTATGTTATTTCTAGGGAAAACATCACATTACTGACCTAATCATGGGCTCAAATTTCTGATCTGATCACATATGTTAAGGTTATATAGTTTTATTAAATTAACCACACATTCAAAATATATAACATTTTTAATGATTTCATAAAATAAATTTTGGGCACCTCGGGCCTTGAAATCGCACACCGTCTCAATGACTATACCTAGAAAATATTTAGAAATATTTCTAAGTTTTATAAGAAATATATTGGGTCTCTACTGTACTTATCATTTGATAATTAGTGGAAAAATGATTCCCATGAAAGAAATAAAATTATATGGATATGTAAATAATAATATCTCTCACATAATACATATAAATGAAATTAATGAGCATTACCTACACCAACCAAAAGAAAATAGTAGTGTCTAAGGAATGTCTCTCATATAAATATATGTGCGGAAAAATCCATTTCCTTATGTCTTAATAGTAATTGTACACATGAAAACCACTTTTATAATAAATATAAGTTTATTATACATCTATTAAAGAAACATATTCAATTATGTCACACCGTATATGATTTATTTATGGAATTATATTTCACATTTACTTACAATTACATGTTAATGTTATGTGTCGGTTAATAACCGCTTTGTTTTTTACATGTGTTTTAATTTGTTATACTTTTATCCCTCTTACATATATCAAGATTTAATCATCTAAATAATGATCACCATGATATGAATATCATCTAAATTTATAATATAATTCTATATAATAATTAATGAAATATGAGAATTGAAAATGAAATACACCATTCATGGAGATGGCGGACCATACGTATGCATGAACAATGTTTCTGATTTCTTGTTGTATTGAAAGAAAAAATTAAAATGACATATATTTGTGTGTATATATATTATAATGACCCACCTCCTCGGGCCATGAACCATGTCATCTGACCCCATGGGTATCCTATAATACCTTGGTTCCCTTCCCATCACACCATAAGATACTACTCACTATGGTTTCTTATCAGACTAATGATTTTCCCCACATTCCAACACATGTTCTTTTAGTGTGTTTTTTCCTCACTCACACACACCCTAGGAAACATCCCTGAAGGTCACCCATCCTAATTACTACTCCATACCAAGAATTCTTAACTGTGGAGTTCTAATCAGGTAGGCTCCCGAAAAGGAAGGTGTACCTTATTGACATGAGTCATATAATTTAGTCATTTAAACCTTTATCATTTTTGGTGTGTTACAATCTACCCTATTTTAGATAACAACATTTTATTTATGGGCTATACATCTCAAACCAGGCAGTGCACCACACTTAAGGCTGGGTACCACCTCTGATACCAAATGTGACAACTGGGTCCCGGTGATAGCATTGCCACCCCGCCTTAACATGGTCGTCAGGTCCTGGCCCGCCAGGTACCACCAATACAACGAGGTGTGGGCATAGCCTGTGAAGGGTGAGTATAACGATACTCAGTAGGGACCCCGAGTTGGACCACACAACATGTCGGTATGCGGAGGATATTGACAGACGTGGAGTTCTGATTAAGCTATCTATACCTACCCATCAGGTAGGATCCGTGGTGGACGATCCAGGAGTTTCTCTTCACCTTTATATTGTTTTTACCTTTTCAGTTGTACTTGTTTTCAGTTATACTGGTATTTTCATGTTGGGCTTGTATTCTGGCCCCTCTACTTTCAGAACTATATGTATATAGTTTTTTTTACTGATTTGCTACCAGCTCGTACTCTGTTGTGTGTGTTTTCAAGTTTTAAAGGCAATGCCTTCCCAGTTTAGGGATCTACACCTTTGGTGCTAGTCCCCAACCCCCATCCTATGGATGGCGGGCTTGGGGAAGTCATGGAATGGGCCCCGGGGGATGGGTCATGACATATATCATTATAGTATAATTATTATTTGATATATATCATAAGAAATCACCAAAAACATCATTAATATATTCAATGTACTGTGTGAAAGAATCACATCGCTTTGAGGGGGTGGTAGTCCACACATCCCCTAATAAAATATTCATATTTACAAAAAAGAATTGAATGAATTAAGGAACGTGTTAAGTAATAGTTATAGAAGAATAAAGAAATTCTAAATATCATATATATCCTAAAAAAATATAATTTACATCATTATTCCGAAATATAAAAGATGTAAATTGATGAAAGAATGATATTGGATTGCGAGGCTGTAGTCTGTCATAAAAATGAAAAATGTTTGAGTATACCATTTGATGGAAATGTGTGTCACTATAGGTAAAATCATTAAAATACTAAAATATCAGTATATTAAGGATACTGAGGTTAGTATATAAATATTAAACAAAATTAATTTAATGGGTTAAAGGAATTAATAAAACAAAAATTGTTTGTTGATGAATGTAATCCATTCTTTGTGTATCTCTTTTTTATTTTCACAAAAGGACTTCTCTGTTCATCTATCATCCCAAAGGAAGGACCCTATGATAATGGGAGGAATTTTGGGATGTTATTTTTATAGATGTTGGCTGATTCCAATAGGTTTTGAAATGTGACGTAATGATAATAAGAAGTTTTAATTTATATGAGAGGGGAGGGGAACTTTTGGAATTTGACAAAGTATTAAATTATAATAAATAAGATCTCAAACAATATGCCAAAAATGGAAATTAATTTGAATATAATTCATCATTGGGTGGTAATCCCATCAACTAATATATTTTTCAATAAATTTTTTTGTAATTTTAAATTTTATCTTTTTCATTAACCCTTATTTAACCTATTTTATTTTTAATTACAGTAAGAAAATTTTCAATATTAAGTAGTGTATATTTTTAAATATAAGTTTATAATTAATCTTAAAGTGGTAAATTTATGATATTTTAGACCTTAATTTATCCCTTTTACAATTATATTGTATTTTTATTATTTTAAACTAACATAATAAAATATTCTCCTAATAAAATATTGTTTTAATAAAATATCATTAGTGTCAAATTTCAAAAATAAATCAGCATATTATGTTAAAGAAAATTAATAAAGGATTATAACTTCTCAAAAATAATTTAATACACTCATAATATTTAATATTACCTAGAAAATTTTCGGATCACCTAAATTAATTCAGGGTATATTTTTTATAATATTATTAATATAACATAATTGAGTTTCCCATTAATTGAATAATTACCACATCAGCATTGTTTAATTATCTATGCCAATTATTTCATTATTAATTAATTAAAATAAATTTCTATTATATTAGAAAACCTTATATATTTCAATAGAATATAAATTATAGAGAAATTATTCTTTTTATTCTAATATTGTAAATATTATACATATTTAATATACGGGTGTGAAATTTTTCCACTCTCTTTGATTTTACTAATATCCCATTCATTTTCATGGAAAAGTGTCTATTAAATTATTAAATTTTGATACCTATATGTTAATTTTCAAATTAAATTCTTCCCATAATATTTTGGAAACTCTTAAGATATTTTTATAATATTTATAATATTATTTTTTCAAATGATTAACGAATTTACAATTAATCGTGGTAATAAAAATCACTAATATTACTATTTAAATGGTCCAAAAAATAGGGACATATTTTATGAATTTCGACCTTCTAATAAGAAATATGGAATTCATTATTCATAATTAATATCACAAAATTTCTAAATTCAGTTTAATAATACTTCGATATTTAGGACGAGACAATGAATTTTTAATGGGAAAAGTTATAGAAGTTTGAAATGATTTTATATTCAATTTCAATGTGATTTTTGTTCCATTAACCATTATTGGATGAGTAGATGTATATTTTTATAGATTATACAATAAAACCAAATAAAAAATAATTTAATTATATAAATAAATTATATGACAAACATGTTTTCAATTAAAATTCAGTATTTTTCAGTATTCATCAAAACATAGAACTTAACATATAAAACAAGAAATTCACAAAAAAAACCATTATATCCCAATTTCATATGAGAAGTTTATTTTTTCAATTATATTTTATAAAATATTCAAAATATATATTCATCATGTGTTCAACATTAAAGTACTATAAAATTATCCTTTTGAAAAAAACATCATTTGAATCCTAAAATTCAATATATTGTTATCTGATGCCTATGAAATCTATAGATTTAGTGTTAAAAAATTTTATTGAATATCTAATATACAAATTTTATAAAAAAATTCATTAATAGTGGATTAGTAATAAAAAATTGTATTTATATAGAAAATAGTTTTCTATGAAATGGAATTTAAATATTTTTAAATAGTTTCTATATTCCTTTATAACCAATTGATAACATTTTGAAATCGTATTTTCAAAATTAAGATAATATTAAATGTAATTAAATTAAAATTCCTAGGTAGAAACAATTATAATTTTCTAATAATTTTAATATTCCATTGCATTTAGGTAAATCAATGGATTGTGTGTTACGCAATCTATAAAAATATCAAAATTTTGAGAAAATCTTGACAAATATAGAGTTACATGTACCAGAACCCAATATAAGTGTTGTGTATAGAACAACCTCGACATTGTGTTGCATTCTATGCATGAATAACATTCTTATTTTACAAAAAAAAAATCTATATTAAATATTGTGGGAAATAAATAATATTAAAAATATTAAATTAATTCAAAATAATATTTCACAGAATATTATGGTGTTAAATTCTATCCCCCTAAAAATGAATTTCACCCATGAAATTTCTATAGGTTATCATTGTTTTAATAAATAAATGATCCTTGCATAAAAATTCAAATCATAAAAATGAATAGTAAAACTCCAATTATTAATGGGATTTTGGAAAAATAAAGGTAAATCAATGTAATTATGAAAAAGGTTTCCCCATAAGAGAAAATATCTGACAATAAAAAAACTGTGTAATCTAATAATCATGTTTTGATGGAGAGTGATATGGAATATTATTAGGTGAAATTTAAAAAACCCAAATATATAACAAAAGTGTCCTGAAAAAAGTAACTGATATCATAAAAATGATAATAATGGGATGAAATTTTATTTCAATACCCATATCCTAATATTCAAGAATTTTCATTAGATGATATACTAACATTATTTTTGAAAAATATCCTCATTTGGTGTGCCTTGATAAATTTCCACTTCATCTCTTATTCCAAGAAATGAAGGTGTTTTTTTCATTCCAAAATTATTAATAGAATATGATATCCAAAAAAAGAATTGTAAGTCATTATAAATGTCATTATCATAGCAAAAAGGTTAGGACCAATTAACAAATATGAATAAATACTTTTATGTAAAGATAATAATTTTATCACTACAACCTCATCTGAATTTTAAATAAAATCATTGCATAAATGGTTAACATTTTAACTCTTATAAAATATGGTAGTCTAGAACTATAGAAATATGGTCAATAAATATATCTGAATATCATAACATTGATCCCATGTATATTATAAAAAGATATTTTTCTATGACATACCAAAAATGTAAATAACTTCATCAAGTATTGTCTAGATATATGATAATTAACATAAATACTTATTTAAAACATTCATTCTTCCTTATTGAAAATTTTATTGGATATATTCATTATGTACAAAAATGTCCTAAAATCTATCTGTGATAAAATAAGCCACATTTTCAATGAACTCATAATCAATTTCAAGCTATTTATCACCATACAATATATATATATATATATATATATATATATTCATATCCAATATATCTATTCCAAATATCATTATCTTAATTTGAGTATGATATTTTGGTTATTATGTTCCATAATAAAGAGTTTCCCATGAATTTCACATTTGTAGTAAATTAATATTATAAGTCTTCATCACAATTAATGATTTCATTTTCAATCCATAATAAAAAATTTATATTGAAAATAATTAAATATTCCATGACTCTTATTACATAATCCTTGAATTCCAAATCATATAGACATCAATCATCAAATATTATTCATAAACCATTAATCATGGTTAAAAAATTAATTTTCTCTAAATTTTTAATTGTAAATTATGTATTAAGGTTCCATAATATAAATATAATTATGATTCTTATTTTAATATAAAAAAACTATTAGAAAGTGAAATACCTTTCACATGTCATTTTTGGTCTCCTAATCCTCGCTAGTATTACCAATAATAAATTTTTGAAATCTGAGTTTCCAAATGATGACTAAACCTTTGAAATTATACCAACTATAACGACCTATGATTTCCATAAATAAGTATAAAATCTTTTAACATGAATATCCATTACATTATATAAACTCATTCTCAAAGAATGTAATAGTTTAGTTCATTTTTAAACATTGAATGAATTTATCTAATTTGGTGAAATATCTTCAGAATCTCCCATAATGACATTCCATTTAGTACATATACATAAAATTGTTTTTATTACATGGGAAAAGGAATCATAAGAAAGGATGAGGTTAGATTCTATGAAAAGGTAAAAGTAGAAGATATATAAGCATATCATGAGCATAATGGTATAACAAAATGAGCATAACTATTGACATGAAAATCATTCATGTCATATATCATAATAATGAATCATGGAATTAATCGTTAGCTGTTCATAAGACATGAATCTTTATGGAGTAAATAGAATAAACCATGATATAATATCATAGTAATAAGACATTGTGTTTTTAGAAAACATATAAACATGTAATATCATTCCCTATAAGTCAAACTGAATTTCCAAAACAAATCATGGAACATAGTGGGGACTAAACCTATAGAGAGGTATACACCACCATCCCCAATCATGGTCCTTTCCTTGTAAGGGATCATGTTTTCCCATCATCCTATAGTGCATTGGGTTTTCACATCATCTTATGGTAGATCAAGCCTGCCAACTTGTTTTCCATCATTATATCATGAGATATAAATCATTACTCAATGCATTGATTAGAGATATAGGTCCCACCTATTACATATTGGAAACTATTCATATGTGTTCCACAATAAAATAAATCGTTAATCATATCAGAACCCAAGAAATGAAATGGGTTTCCTAAACAACATTCTACCATATCATAACCCATGTAAATGAAATGGGTTTCATAAATATCATTACATCATAAACATAATGAAACCATAGAAGAAATATAAATTTTATCCCTACGAAATATCCCCAATAAATTATAAGTAAAACCAAGTAATGTTATCTTTGATAAAAAAAATTATGATATATCATAAAAATAATTCTTCATTAAAATATCCTTTCCCCTTTGAAAATGTTTTCATATATTAAAATTCAAAGGATTTTTAGAAAGAAATTTTTTAATGTAAATAATGAAATTATGTTTTAAGGTAAGATTCATGGAATTATGAAATCATAACATAATATTAGTGCATTAATTATGGATAATTTAAAGAAACATTCTTTCTATATTTTTCAGTACATTCACTAATAGCCTTGTTTAGAAATTGACAGAAATATTATTTTCTAAAAGAATTTTTAAATGTAAAACATGGGTTCAAATAAAATTAAATATTCTTGAGATAATAGTAAAACCATATATGAAAATATTTTTACAAAACAAGGAAATGTAAGATAAATATTCATAATGGATAATAAAAACAAAACATTCCCGAGTATTTGTAAGATTGTGTAATAAACAATTCTCACTCTTAAATCATTATAATTTAATTAACTAACATATAAATAAAATTATATGATTATTAAAAAAACCATAATATTCATAATAATAATCATAAATGAAATTCATGTTCATTCAATAGAACGCACAAAAGACACAAGTAGTGTATAAGGAACGTGTCTGATGGAAATAAAAGAGAGACAGAATCCCCTATCTTAGGTCTAGACATTCACCATGCATATGAAAACATACAGTATAACAAATATATTCTATTATAAATGTATTAAAATACTATATGCAATTATATATTACTATATTTTATATTCTTATAGCCCTATATTTTCCTTTTATTAATAATTCTATGTTAAAGTTACATTTCGAGTAATAATCTATTTCTTGTTCGGACATGTTTTGATTTGTTATATTAGTGGTCATATTTTTTATATCATGAATTAAACATCTATAACATGTTGGAAATTAAGTAAATATAATATATATTCTGTAAATAATTATTTATAATAATAAAAAGCATATTAATATAAAATCAAATACACCATTCATGGAAATTGTATATCGTATAATCACATGGACAATGTTTACATTTTCATCTATTATTGAATGAATAAAACTTAATGATTTATATATATAATCATTAACTTGGAATTATTATGTAATGTAAATTAAATAAATTCATTAAATCCATCCTTAATACATTCTCTGAAACGTGCGAAAAAATCACATCGGATAGAGGATACAATAGTCCACACATCCACAAATAGAATTATCTTATTTACCCAAAACTGATGGAATTAAGATTTGTGTAACATAATAATTATATAAGAATAAAAACATAATAAATTAAATATATATAACAAAAAAAAATTATAATCATTATACCAAGCATGGAAAAGTGGAAATTGTAGAATGAATGACATCGGTTCGCATGGCAGTAGTCCTCCACACACATGAACATTGATTGTGTATCCCATTTGAGGGAAATGTGAGTCAGTATAGGTATAAAACATTATATAGAATCATATAATAATACTGAGTATACTTATGTTATTATTTAAAAATGATATAAATTTAATTAAATGAATTTAATGAATAAATAAAAAATCATTCATTGATGAACGTTGCCTATTTTTTGGAAATCTACTTTTAGATTTTCCCAAAAGGAATTACTTGGGTTGAATTATACAAAATTTAGGGATTCAATGATAAATGGAGGGAATTTGGGAGGATATTTAGATATATTTTTTGATCCCAAAAAGTTTTTAGGTGTTATGAATAGATAAGAAGATATTTCATTTTATAAGAGTGGGGAGAAAAACATTTAAAATGTATCGAATGATTAATTTATTATAAATTAAATCTAAATAAAAATACCAAAATATTTATGTTAATTATAATAAAATTTGTGTTATGTTATGAATAAAATCAAACAATAGATCTTTGAAATGTTCTTGTATAGTTTTAAACCTTATCTTATTTATTAACCCATAGTAATCCTTTTTTTATTTTTATTACGCTACTGACATTTTTAATAATAAAAGGAAAACCATTTTATATATAATGTGTTAATTGGATTATAATTGGTCCATTTCATATATTTGAGAATGCAATGTTTCCAAATTTTCCTTATTTATTAATATTTTTATTTTTGATTAATTTTGTAAAAAATTATTTTCATAAAATATCATTAGTGTTAATTTTTAAACTATTCTTTACATAGACTTTATGAAAATTAATAAAGAAATATAACTTATAAAAAATAAATTTTACACCACCAAATATAAAATATTCAACTAGAAATTTTTTGATTAACAATAATAAATTAATATTATATTTATTTTAATATTTTTAATATCAATTAATTGATTTTTTTCATTAATTGAGAAATTACTACATCACCATTGTGTAATTATTTACAAAAAATATTTCATTAGTAAAAGTTAAAATTAAAATTCCCTGATTTAGATAAATCATTAACTTTAATTCAAATATAAGTATCTAACAATATATTCTATTTAATTCCATAAAAAGTATATTATACTTTTGTAAAGTAAGATTGTAAAATTTTTCCACATTCATTTATTTTAATAATATCCATGAAATATTCATTAAGAATATTCTATTAAAATAATAAATTTCACACCTTTTGATATAAGCATCAAATAAACATCATAAAATTAAATTTTAGAAACTATAGGGAAGATTTCTGTTACATAAAATTTAATTTTTACCCATAATTACATGATTTACACTTATCTATGATAATTAAATTTACTACAGTTTCTATTCATATTTTTGAAATGTAAAACAGACATATTTAATAAATTTTGAAATTACGGTAAAAAATATGGAATTCATTTTTCCAAATTATAAATATTTAATTGGATATGATAATTTTTTAAACTAATGTTGTCGACTAGATGAGGTTATTAGTTTTGACTCTTAAAATGTCCAAATTTTTTGAATTATTTTTTATCCAATTTCATTGTGAAATTGGAAAAACTAACCTTATTGTATAAATTTATTATATTTTTTAGTAATTGAAATTTGAAAAAAAAATTATCTAAATAAATAATTTAATAGAAAATACATTTTTCAATTAAAATTCTATATTTTTCATTATTCATCATATAAATGATTTATCACTATTTTGTGGTTTCCCAGTATGATTTTTATTTGTTATACTATGATCTTTTTTTAGAAATTGGATAGAGGTAAGATGAATCATGTTAAAAATAAATGTGATGGAAACACAAGGGATAAACAGAAACGAAATTGGATGATTTTTGAAGAGAAATATATTTTCATTATTCCTAATCAACAGACATGATATATGAATAACCACAAGATCATTACCAAGATTCATAAAAAGTAAAATAATGGGAGTATGGACTTTAAAAAAAATATCATGAAGTAATGAATGAAGAGGATAGAGGATTAAACTTCTTAAATTTAAATATGGATGGAATAATACCATAGTGGAATATGTGAAATAGAGGGGACGACATTTTTTATATGGAAATGGAGGTTATTGAGAAATGAATTTCTATGTAATGAGATGTATTTTATATGGGATCTTTTCCATTATCTAATTCAATTATCTAAATAAATATTATCTCCTAGAACAATGAAGGAATGATGTTATAGAGAATCATTGATGTTAACGGTTTAACACATTTCTATGATAAGATTCATGAATTATAAAGTGGACGTACCTTTAAAAATGTAATATTTATTATATGAATTATGAAGTCTCTAATGATTGTGTTGATTTTAGAATCATATATGTATTCATGATAGATTAACATAAGAGTTATTCAAAACATCATGAATTTATTAGTTTAAGTATTATTATAAGATCAATTTAACAAATGATACATTTTGGTTTATATGTCAATATATTTCTAGGTGAAAAATGATATTTCATGAGATGTTTTATTTGTTAAATTCCTATATTAACAAATTTTTTATCATAATGGATTATTTTTTATAAATGAAATTAATTTTTGGGGGTTTTTTCAAATAATAATTATTTATTAATACTATTAATTAATTAATATGAAATTTTGGAGTGAATATTGAGGTATTAATGAATAATGTGTGAGAAATTTCTTGTTAATGATTTTGGTATTATTAATGAAAAGAAGAAAATAGTGTTGAAATTTTGATGAATTTTTTATCTATTATAGTTTATATTATAATTTATAGATTCAAATATGATGCTTTAATTGTAATTATTAGAAAAAGTAAAAAATGTTGTAGAAATTAAAAATGGATATAATTATTCTTATAAAATAATTATATTTCATAATGTTCCTAGTCTAGATTGTGAATGGATTCTCTAATATATAGAAAGGAAGTTGAAACAAAAAAAAAAGATATCATGTAACTTAAGTTATGATTAATTAAGTGGTTTTTAAAATCAACACATATGAATGATTTCAAACTGCTTAACATTTTATTGATCATTAACATTATGGCTCCCAATGTTCTCTATCACTATCTATTAATCATGATGTGTTATTATTTTCATCCATCTCTATTTTTTCATTTCCCACCAATGTTCTCGGAAATGGAATTCCATTAATGTGATATTCTTGATAAAATTCATACATACCAATATAAATTATCAATATAGAGCTTTATTAACCCCATTTACTATTTGGGTTTCTAAAATTGAATTTTCAAACCATAGAACCTTGGTAACTATGATAATTATTAAATTTTGTGGATGCATCTTATTTAAGGGGTTTTAATATTAAACCCCAATATTTTAAAAGAGAAACATCATGTCAATATCACCTATGAAAAAAAACAGACATATTACATCTTAAAATAGTAAATAATGTATTTAGAATATATATTAAAATATATTAAATATTTTTTATTGATTTTGATGTTTGAAACAAACAGGTTTATATGCAAATGTGATAGTCGATGACAAAAAAATATTTAAAAATAGAAATTATATCATACACTTTATGTTGTTGGATATGGGTAGTACCAACTAAATTATGTATATTATATGGTATAAACATGTAAAACAAAATTTAATGTTTTATATATTGATTTATAAATAAAATAAGAATCATTTAAATGAAAAATAAATGTTATAAAAATATACATATTTATTTAAAACTAGTTTTCTCAGGAATTTTGAACATATTTAAAAATTAATTTTTACATGTTTTTAAATATATAATTACATTTTTATGAATTTTGAAATAACTACATCAATATTTTCATGGTGTGAATTTATGGGATTAATCTAAAATATTTTATTTTTTTAAGGAATAATAAAAAAATATAAATTTTTAATAAAAATTAATTTTCATTTAAAGAATTTAAATGTACCACATTATTTTAATGTTAGAGAAATAATATTTTTAGTTCAATTATATAATTATTTATCAAAAATAGTTCATCAAATGTCACGACCCGTCCTCGGGGCCCGTGCCGTGACTACCCCAAGCCCGCCTTCCATAGGCCAGGGGCTGGCGACTAGCACCAAGGCGTAAATCCCAACAAAAAAGGGAAGGAATTGCCTTTGAAAAGTAAACAAGCACCACAGAGTAAGCAAGTGGAAAAGTAAACACTAAGTAAAAACTGTACAAGCTGTGCTGAAAGTAAAAGGGGCTGGAAATACAAGCCCAACTATAAAGTACAACAGAAAAGAAAAACAGCAATTGAAAGGAAAAACTGCAGCGTCGAGCCATCCTCTGGAAGTCCCACCTGAAGGGTGGGTACAGATAACCTCCACTGCTCCTCGGGTCCACCTAACCGCTCCGAGTATGTCCCGTCCAGTGGTCCACCTCCAGGTACTGTCCTGCTCCGCACGCCTCCTCCACGATCAGCGCTGTCCGTCGTCTGCATCCAACACCACGAAGTGCGGGCATAGCCCGTGCAGGGGTGAGTATAAGCTACTCAGTAGGGACCCCGAGACCCCCGAAGGTCTCCCGAAATCCACGAAGGATAATCCACAAAGGAAAGATACAATCACGAAGTAACATCTGAAACGGCTTAGGTATATGCCCATACATATACCTAAGTCTTCAATTCCCGTTCGGCTCCAACGTCCGAGCCCAAGCACAACCCAGTCCACACAGGAAAGCAAAACGTATACCCACGCAGGATAGAGCAACACAATCCACAAAGGAGAGTAAACAGTAAATCCACACAGGATAGCTCAATACAATCCACAAAGGAGAGTAACACAAGATTCAGCTCACGCAGGTATACTTCATCGGATGACGATAAAGATGATCATTGAACCATCTAAGTCGTCGGACCCACGAAGGATCGATAGGTACTAACCTTGTAGTGACCCACACAGGATCAGGCCCACGCAGGACCTGTAGAAGTTGGCTCACACAGAACCACTGAGAGATGACCCACGCAGGATCGGGCCCACACAGGACCGGGCCCACGCAGGACCTGTAGGCGCTGGCTCACACAGAACCGCTGAGCGCTGACCCACGCAGGATCGGACCCACACAGGATCGGGCCCACACAGGACCGGGCCCACACAGGACCTGTAGCACTGATCCACGTAGGATCGCTGAGTGCAGTAGTCGTCGCAGTCCGCTGAGGATCTCTGCACAGTCGTCACCGCAGTCCACTGAGGATCTCTGCACGGTCGTCGTCGGAGTCCATGGAGGATCTCTGCACAGTCGTCGCCGCAGTCCACTGAGGATCTCTGCACGGTCGTCGCTGTCGAAGTAGCAGTCGCAGCCAGCACTAGGGTTCCCGCACACAGCAAGCTCGTTCGGGAAGGTCCGCTCCACGAGCCGAGAGGCTGATACATCAACTGACACGAAGTCTGAAGTTGATGTATCCAAAAGTTCCGTATCGTCAACAGGAACTCAACGTCGCAGACGGCGCGTCAATCGGACGCCCGGTCTGAGAGATATTGGCATTTTCGTCCCAGGGGCCCGGTTGGTTTTTAAGGAAAAACCAACCCGACCGCACTCCACCTGCATCCAAACCTCAGGAGGAGTATGCCAAAAGATCCTTCTCACTTAAAGGAATTCAACAAAGCTGACGGCACGTCAATCGGACGTCCGTAGCTCAAGATATGAGCGTTTCCGCTCCGAGGGCCCGGTTGGTCTCGTGTACGAACCAACCCGGCCGAACTCAAAGTATTCCGAAACCTTGAGTGCGATATACCGAAACGCCCGTCTCGATCCAAGGATCGTGTTGCCGCTGACGGCGATTCGTTTGGAGGCACGAAGCTCAAGATACGGGCGTTTGAACGAAAACGTCCGAACACGGGGGGTACGGGCCCGGGCCGACCCGGCCCGACCCCCCCCTGGGTCGGCCCGAACCGGGTCGACCCGAACCGGGTCCGACCCGGCCGGCCCGGCCCGGCCCGCCCAGGGCCGGTCCGGCTCGGCCGGCTCAGCCGGCTCGGCTTGGCCGAGCCGTGCGGGTGGAAGCCGCGAGTGCCGACCCGCGGCCTGAGGAAGAACCGCGGCCCGCGTGCGGGCCGCGCTGGCGAACCGCGGACGCGGCTGAGCCGCGTCCCGCCTGGACGAACCGGACCCGCCGCCGCCTCCGGCCGCCGGCGACTTCCGCGGGCCGCCGGCGTCGCTCCGGTGGCCCGTTTGCCTTCCCGTCTGCGCCGTTGCTCCTCCCGGGATCCGTTCTTTACTGCGGGATCGTCAAACGTCCGCTGCGGCACGTTCCGTCGTCGACCGTCAAATCCGCACAAAACAAGAACGGCGGAGGGTCGTCGGGCCGTGTTCGTTTGGCCCGCACCCTCCGCGTTAGAAATAAACAACCGGGGGGAAAGAATGATCAACACATGATCCAACAATTTTAATTAAAATAAAATTGTTCATTGAAAACCGGCTTTTTAATTTTCAAGAACGTTCATGAGAAAATCAAAAATGGGTAATTTTCCAAAATGAATCCCTACCTTGATGATCGTCGTGCGCGGGCGTTCTTCGCGGAAGAGACCGTCGCGGAAGAGATCGATCGTCGCGTCGTCGCGGGGAGGCGTCGCGTCGTCGCGGATTCCGGCGTTGAGTCGGCGAGCTCAACGAATCAAGAACAACAGATTTAAATTATTAATATTTAAATCTGTGTTTCGTTTAAAACCAAAGAAAAGTACTTGAGAGGAAATCCGAAAGCACTCACCTCGAATGGTCGGTGATCGGAGATCGGAGATCGGAGATCGGAAGAGCGTCTCGGGCGAAGGCGTCGTCGATTTCTGGGTTCGGCGTTCTTCGCGTTCTTCGTGTTCTTCGCGTTCTTCGCATTCTTCGCGAGGGATAAGAAGTTGCGAGGGTTCTCCCAAATCTTCTCAAGCGCAAATAACCAGAGGTTAAGCGTTGGTCTTATTTTATTATTACGCCAACGAATTTGAAAAACTGGTTAAGAAACGATCCATCAATTCGTTGAATTAATTCAACGAAAGAAACGACCCATTTAATTCATGAAGGAAACAGACCATTTAATTCACGAAATTAACCGTCCAATTAAATGGTCTATTAAGAATTTAGAAAACGCGTCGGTTGACTTTCATTAAGACGGGTTTTCACGGTGCGTTTCTTAGTGGAAAGAAATGGCGGGGCTCGTGCGGGCCCCACCTCACAAATATCCTACCAAGGGGGTAGGATATTTCTGGATAGTATCCTATCCAGTTCAACTCAGTTCAATCCTCCTTTAAGTGGCTTCAAGTGGCTTCCAAGTGGCTTAAGTGAAATAAAATAAAGCTGTCGCAAAATTATTTTATTTCTTAACTTTAAGCCCGAAAATTAAAAACCACACCTGAGCAAACGCAACTCCGGAAGAGGCGTTTCTAAGCGAATACCGGAGCTGCAATTTCATCGGTGCCCTCAGAATTCGATTCCGGGCACCGGTTCAAAAGTTAGAAAAACCCGCTCGTCCGTCCACTGAACGTACCCAAGCCAAACTTCAGAAAATGATTCCGGGCACACCGGGCCTCGGAATCAGGCGCCGTCAGAAACTGCGTTCTTGTAAAATTCCAAAGAAAATTAAGAAAAAAAAATTCCTTGAAATTTACGGGTCTTTACATCAAATTCCATTTCATGTTTAATTTTTATATAAAATATTTTTATACATTTGATGGTTTTTCTATTGGAAAATTGTTTTCAACTCTTCAGTGGATTTAATTATAAAATAAATTCTTCCAATTATCTGATTTCAATTTAAAAAGATATTAAATTTTTTAATCATCGTAGTGTTTTATCTAAAATTATCAACTTATTTTTTTGACAATAATTATTAGTTAAAAATATTAAAATTATTTACCATTGTGAAGGTTAAAATTGACTTTCTAGGTGTTAAACTAAAAACATTTGTGTTTAAAATGATCCAGAAAAATATAATAAATATTTTATGATAATATTTATAAAACATATCTTATTTGATTTTAAAATTTTCCATTTTTGAAACTTTTTACGGAAAAAACATGGTGATAATTCATTCTTTTCATAAATTCAATTTGTGTCCTTTCCAATATAAAAAATTCCACCCACTCTTATATACCTCAAAGACATCAAAAACCAATTGGTTTTCCCCACACCTACCCAAATATCATCCCTAATTACATCTCATAATTCTATAATCCATTTAATTTTAATAAAGAAATCCAAGGATGGATTTTTGTGCAATCCAAAAAAAAGTGTTTGATGATGAGGTAAGATCCAATACCGCTAATTTTATTATTTCTTCATCCAACTCCATAAAAACATATTAAAACATGATGGTATAATATAAGAATTATTTAAAGTATACTATGAATTTTTTTATTTTTTGGTCATGAAATTCAACAATCTCCTCCTCTATTATTTGGAAAACAAAACTAATGATCATTGGAAGGGTGGACTACCATCTCGTGAACCAACATAAATTATTTTCTATCGCCGAATCTCATGGTTGGATATAATGATGTATTTAAAGTTTATATTTGATATTTATGATATAATTAAACTTATATATTTATAATATCATATAAAAATTATTATATTCCATTTTTTCGGGAACATGATAACATCCCTCATCAGTATGTCAATCAATTGTCTAATTAAGTGTTGTGTCTTTTTATTCGAAAAATATTTATATAGAAGGTAATAAGGATTAATTTTATGCTGAGATATGATAATAATGAAATATTAACCACTATTAAAAATAAATATATCTCATTCTTTCATACCTTTCCATCCATTGAAAAAACGATAATGTCGTTTATGTGTATCACGGACTACCATATCTTGATGTGATGTGATTATTTTTTCACTAACACTTTACAAGGATAGTAATAATGTATATAATTATGAAATATATGTGATATAAATGAAATGATAATTAATTTTAAAATTAATATAAAATATTACTTAGTACCCTTTCTCTTTTTTACTGAAATGATATGGAGGCTCTTCCTTACATAATACATATTGTATCCATTAAATATGTGATTTGTTTGTTATGTTCAAAATTAAAAAAAACTTATAAAGATATATATATTAAAAAATGATATAAGTGAAATTAAAATAACTATGTATATTATGGAGTAGTATCATAAGTTTGATATTCATATCATTCATGGTAAAATAGTCATGAAGGAATAAGTAAATGAATAGATGAAAAAATTATGATAAAATGAATATTAATGATAGATTCATAAGATTTTCTTAAAGGGATCATATATGATATTATAATTATTATTATAATATAATATTATTACATTTCTAAAATCATTATTCTAGAGTCTACAGTGTGCTCACCTAGTGGGAAGTGTAAGGTAATTCTATTCACAACTGATTTTGGATTCTTAATTCATTGTCTGTTAATTTATTAATATATTTATGTTGTTGAATGTATTATTCCATTATTATGTGAGAAATTACATTTTATTAGTTAATAATGTTTTTAAAAATTTAATTGTTTTTATACATATTCTTAATACACAATCACTTCATTTATAAACCCCTACATTAGTGATATATAATTTGTATAGTTTCATTTTAAAAATTAATTATTTGAGACACATGTTATTTAATGAATATAAGTTATTTGATATGGTGTATATATTTTCATTATACATAAAATTTGATGAATACTTCATAAATCATGGTATTTTATGTTACTATTAATTAAAATTATTCAAGGGACTTTTGTTTTAAATGTTACCATAGCCGTAATGGTCTATGCTTCAATCAAATTTTAATTAGGATTGTTTATGATTAAACTTAAATTGATTGAAATTATTTGAACAGTGTATTATTCAACATTTAAATTTTATTATCTGATGTTTATTCATCATTTTTTCATGTAATATTATAATTTTTAACTCATTGTACTTAAAAATTGTGAGAATTTTTTTATGGAAAATTGATAATTTTCTATTCTCAGTTGAAAACCACATTATCATAGATTTCAGTATTTTCGATAAATGTTTTTAGAAATTGATTAATATTATTATATTATTGTATAAATTCTTTTTTTACCATGTCAAAATTTTATTAATTGTTTTTAAAATATTATTTCTTATCCATTTTTAAATGAGTAACTTATTAAATTTTTTTACTGGAAATGATAATAAAATAATTATTTTAACTTGTATGACACGAATGTTATTTTAGATCATAATTACCATTATTTATCCCAAATACTACCATATATGTTTTCAATTATATTTTCAATGAAAATTACTTCCACAATATTATTTGACTACTAAATTTTGAAAAGATATTTCAGTGTGAAAATATTATTTTCCTCAATAATGATTTTAATTATGTTATATAATTGTTAGTGTTCAATGATAATAACATATTATGTATTGGATTTCTATTGATTTTAATATATATGTCTCTCACATATATACCAATCATATTATGTATTCAATTTGTGGGAAAATACATTCCTTATCTTGATTTCTAATATTCATTTATAATTAGAACATCCCTTACTTTTGATAAGATGAACGATTATGAAACCACTTTTAATGACATCGGTAATTCACATTTTGTGACTTTTGATTGATTATGTCATGTGGCACAAAATGATCGTGAACAAGTTATGATGGGTGCACCTAAATAGTTCTCCAAAGCATTAGGTAATGTTGTAGTCTCATGATAATTCTTGTCTGGTATTAAGAAGTGAACCATATCAATAAAGGGACTTAGTACACTATGTGATGTCATCAAAGAATTTATCTTTGATTATGGATATTTCACTTTTTATATAGATTAAAATTTTCTTATTATCCAATTATCATATGAATCCATGTTCTTTATGTTATGATTCCATGTGATTACTCAGGTTCCTTCTCTTCAATGATACCATATTATATATATGACTCACACATCAAGTTTCCTTATTATCTCTAATCGATTATTGGTATTTTATTGAACCACATTTTAATGTTTTTAACATTTTATCCAATTCCATTTACGGAGATAAAACTGATTTTTGGAGATAATTGTGGGGAATAAACTAAGGATTTTTGGTTTTTTCTCTTTTATATAATATGATCCATCTAACCCAATGACAGTAGGCCTTTATGATCCTGATATTTTTTTAATGGATATATATATATATATATTTAAGAATCATGTAATAATATATGAAATGGGATTGGGTCACTATAAGGAAAATAATTTCCAATATTATTTTCATCACATATAAAACAAACATTTCTCATTCTTACATACAACATAATATTTCCACATTGTTCTGTAATTAGTTTTTAACCACTATTGTACGTGGTAAGTTATAAATATGTAACAAATGGATATATATTGTATTTATGAAATTACTATAATTTATAATTATAATATCATACATATGTTATTAACATTCCCTCAATTTAAAAAATGATAATGTCTCTTGTGATTATGTTTAGACTACCACATCCAATATGCGATATGATTCATCTTTTATTTTCCATACACATTAATGGAAGAAATTATATATTTAATGAATATTTAAGATTACTATGAAATAGTAATAATTTTATAAATATTATTTATTTTTTCTTGTCTTCCATTTCAATAATAAATTAATAGACACAATACTCTTTCATACTTAGGGACTGTTGCCTCCACAAACTTATGTAATTCATTTATCTTCATAGTTATATATATATAATATGAAAAGTTGATTAGATATATATGATAAATATTTAAATATTAATAATTATTATTTGATTAATTGATTTAAAATGTGCATTTTCACGAACATAACATCTGAAAAGTAATTGAAATGTAAATTGGATATCCCATGAAATAGTAATTTAAATAAATAATTGTTACTAATATTTTGATAAGTTGGTTTCAGTAAAAAAAATTGAAATAGTTATGATAATGTTTATAGAATACGTTTTTTATAAATATATATTTTTATTATTATTTTAATATGAATGAATCATGAAAAAACTAAATTTAAAGGGTCTTTTCAACCCAATTTTGTTTCTTGGTGAGTTATTCCATATTCAAAACTTTTCTCTTTTGGATTTTGAATATAAATAACATGGATTTATTTTATTATTATTCAAATGAATATTATTTTAATTCAGAAATATATCTATGTTTATATGTTTCTGAGTTTTTTTATACATAGATTACCAAATCTATAATGGTTTATCGTCACAAATTTTCTTCTTCAATACAAATTTATGACTTGAACATATATTATTTTATACTGTGTTTATCAAAACCATTTGAAATTTTATATATTGAATCATCTTACAATAATGGTAATTAATGTTCTATTTTATTGTACTCTTTAATAGATATTATGATACAAATTTTAATAATGTGTTAAGGGATTTATGATTCAATCCCATTTTAATTTTGATTATTTATTGTTAAATTTTATGTGATTGAACTAATTAAATTAATATTTAAAAAACAACAATAATTTCATTTTCCAAATGTTAATCATTAATTTTAAATTAATAGTATCATTTAACACTAATTGGTATTTCAAACGTTATGTTTAATGGTTTTAGGAAAATATGATTATTTTCCCTATGGTCGTGAATATTTTATTCCAAAAAAACTATAATTTTTTCACTTTTCGGGTATTTTTTTAAAATATTCTCCCCAACATTCAATTTATATTATCGGTTTTAAGGGAAATCTTCTATTTTTTTCTAAATGATTGACATCTTACTCTTTACAAATAATGTGAATGGAAAAATTCTATTAACGTACTCGATTAGAAAATAATTTCTTACTATCCTGAACACTCAATGTTTTGTAGCTTCTAATACTTTTTTACAAGATTCCATTCAAGTAAAATGTTTTCAATAATATTATCGAAATTTTTAATTATTAGTAATTTTTTCTTAATGAAAATGGTATGTAAATCATTAAATATTCCTTGTTATATTTTATATGAAAATTTTAATTTATGATAACATCTTGTAATTATACGTATAATTTAATTGGAAAGGATCCATTACTACCATTCTTATTCATTTCATAGATTTTTCATGATTATGATTATTTTTATATAAAATATTTTTATTTTCTATATGTTATGTAATGATTAAATTTATTTGAATCATATTTCATTTCCAAAGGTTATGATGTGATGATATAATGAATGTTTTCAGTTTTTAATTTATAACGTATTATGGTATTATGATTATTTGATGGGTGGGGAAATAATTATTTATCCATAATAATAATTATGTAATTATAGATATATTAGAGAAATTTTAAAAATAGAATGGCTTGTAAAACCCTTTAAATAGAAGACTATGTTCATGATAATATCCTAGTTTGTATAAAATTTGTAACGATATTGTGGAAATTGGGGAAATAAAAATTCTATATGACACTCGATGTTTTGTTCCCTGGAAAAGGAAATGATTTTATATTATTTTTTTCATGCCCAAAATTTATTATCTTTTTCTAATGCTTAGCTCCATCGATATTTCTAGTTTCTTATTTTACAATTAAATTATTTTAATCTATAATGATTTCATTCAAATATCATGAGTATGGTATATGATATATTAGGTAGTGTATTGTAAAGTAGATATTATTTCTTTTAAATAACAATATAGTTTATTATTTTGAATAAAAAATTGAACCAAGAGTGTTCTTTATAATATAATGACAGTTTTTAATGTTATACATATATTATAAGAATTTTAAGAGGGATATTATCTACATGATATGAGAATAAATAATATTCCATTAAATTAATATTACATAAATACCGAAATTTTAAAGGGAAATATGAATATGTATATATATAACCTCCAAAATGAAATGGGTGTGATGGTTTTCACATATATATAATAAGAGTTCATTTTTATAGGTGATTGAGGAGGAAAATATAATTGGTTACTACATTAGTATAATAGAAATTACATTTATTAAATATTACAGTGTTTCAAAATATCATGGAATGGATGGTTATGGGGAGTTTATAAGAAAAAGTGTGGATGATATGATAAGTTGATATAATTACCAATAAATTGTATGTTCTCACTTGGATTGCACCTTATTGGTTCATATAATGGTATGTTTGTGAGAAAAATGCAGTAAGGGTGTTAGGAGGGTTTTTAGAATTGAATATAGATGATTGATTCCTATTAATATTCTATATATTTGTCATAGAAAAGTTGAGAAGGTTATATCCTTTTATAATTAAATAGAGATAAATGTTGGGAATGTATATTTATTTTTCCACATTGTCTCTATATGTTTTAACCTTTTTAATAGTAAAAAATCACATTTACCCTAATTTTTCAATACCTCTACAGCACAACATTCATTATGGGTGACTAATTTTAGTTTACTAAATTGAAACATAAATTAATTATAAATTTTATATTGATTCTTTTAAATGTGTATATCATTCTATAAAAGAATATTTATACGAGTTAGATGAATTAATTTGAGTATATATGCAAATTACAAAAAAATATTCAACTGGAAAAGTGAATTTATAGCATAAAAGTTTTTTATTTATGAAGATTTTAAATTTTCTATAAAATAATTCTATTTAATATAAAGCATATAAATTTAATATTTACATCAAATAAATCCAACTATTAATTTTCGTAAGGGTCGTGATCTGCGTGGATCAACCATTCGCGTGTTTTCAAAGATCAAAGTTCTTAGAGGAGGCTTAGAGGAAGTTTGGGGACATGTAGGGATAAGTAAAATCAATAAAGGTAGGATTACATATTGTGAAACTATATTATAGTGTTATAAATCTTGTTTCTTGGGTAATCCTAGAATGTGTTTTGATGTGCCTATTTTACACAGTGTGAATGATGGATACACGACGTGAAATAATTCGTGGTTTGAAAATTAAAATAAAGCATTGAGGTGACATGTTTTTTTGTAAAAACCAGACCCTAAGTCATTACATAACATGAAAGGGCATTATACATCATGTAATTTCCGACTTGGGTATGTTTTTAGAAAATTTCATCCACTCAGGTTTTCACAATCCTATGACAGCAGTGTCTCTCCCTTGACACCAGGTGACCTGGAGACATGTTCTTAGATGTTTTTGGAATTCTATCAACATGGATTGATACTTATAACCCCCGTCGATCCATAACTATTAATCATCAATATAACGTATGATTTACTTATGTTATTGTGGTTAATCGGATATGTTTCCTCCCATTACTCATTATCATGCGATGGATAAAGATTTCCACATTTCTAACTGAGTTTTTGTGGTGGTTGGTTGGTACGGTTGTGCTACGATTTCCTTGGGTGGATGCAGTTATTGTGGGATAAGTGATCATTATCTGTTACCTTGATTATTTCTCATGTGAATAATTTCGAAAAAAGTTGGTTAATGTGATTTGATGATTCCCAATTTATATGTAAAAAAATTGTACAGTTTTCATGATATATTCCCTTGGATCGCAATAAAATATATCTATATAAATACATGGACATGAATAAAGAACCTATATCAATCATGTAGTGATGTTGTAGAATTTTACCCTGATAAATATTTTCCCCTAGATTTTCAAGACAATTTTATATCTATGATTTTCTTACTTTATCAAGTTTTTTATGAACATTGGTAATTAACATAAATTTGGGATTAAATTTTTAATTATTTTTCTTAAATATAAAGGGGGATGTTTAATAAATCTGGTTATTGTTGATGTTATTTGATTATAATAAAATTGATGAAGATATGCATGTTTAACTAAATAGGATAATGAATCATAAGCATGTTGATTCATGTTGATAAAAGTACTAAATAAATGATGAATTAATTGTTTAATTAATTTGTGATATCATGTGATAGCTTGTTACATATGTTTTCCAAAGGTGGAACCTATTAATAATGAATCAATCAATTCAAGATTCTATAAAGAACCAGTTTTTGATAAATGTAATACATTATTGAGTATATGTTAAACCGCGTTTTATTAAATATAATTTCCCTTATGCTTTGGATTCGTTAGTCTCATTCTGAGTAATGGTAAAATGCCTTTCATTAGGTCCAATAGCTCATTTTTTTTGTTTCTTCCTATTGCTATTGAGGTTCTATTAATATGATACTTGTGGTTGCAGGGGAAGGGAGGCCCGGATGTGACATGATCCAAGGATGGATGATCCTAGATGGATGTTATTGTATGTTGGGTTTGTAGGCTCAGTGGTTGTGGAAGAATTTTATTTCTAGAGTGGCAATATGCATCAGTTTATTCATGTGGTATATAGGGTGGACATCATAGATGATTAATTAGGTTGAATCTAGGATTAATCGTTGATATAGATGTTATATTCTTATTAAATTTGTTGATTAATTACATACTTTACATTCCCCACTTAAAAAGGAAGATGGTTTTTCTTACTCTACTTTAAAAAGAGGCCAAGTAATTCTAGGTATTCTATTTGATTTTCATGTGTAGCTTCTCAAGGATGGATGGTTCTACTCTCCAGCTATAGGTGGAAAAGAAGCGACAGATAATTCATCTACTCAGCGTGTGGAGTCTTTAGTGTTTGGTATCTTAGAATTTTTTCATCTAAAACATAGAATTATTGAAATTGGTAATGTTTATAATATATGAATAAATGATTTAAACCCATGTGGTTGAATATTGCTGATATGCAATGCTGAGGAGTGATTCTGGAATGTCGTGGAGTCAGTTTGTTTATGCCTGACGGTCTTGGATCTTTGATGAAATGCAAATGTAATGTAATGTGGAATTGATATTAGAAAATTAATGTTTATGGAATTAATTAATGTAAATTGAATCTAATAAAAATGAATAAGTAACTTAATGTATCTAATTTAATGATTTTTTTCTTATAGAATATATATTCTATGCAATGGAAGTCGGGAGTCCAGGAGACAATTGTTGTAGTTGATTCCCAGACTAGGTGTTTTTCTTTAGTATGGTTGTGAGATATATTATATTATGCACTTTTTTGTTTTTATACGCAACTCCACCATTTCGGTTAGGGTGGATAATACCCTAGGTTTTTGAGCCATGGGGGGGGTTCCCCAATATCTCAGTGGGATTATAGATTACTAACTACCACCTTTGGCCTCACTCTCTTCACTCGGTTATTACATGTGGTGATATGAAAAATGGTTAGTTTTTCCCGTATATGTCTGTAGTGTGATGTAATTGATTGTGCTTCTTTCACACACATATGTATTATGGATATAGTTGTCAAAGTGCTATTATTGGTGTAACTTGTATGGACATTGATGGAATGGGTATCCTTACTTAGTGTATTGGATGAGATGGCTTGAGGTATTGTACCTGATGTATGATTCACGTAATGTGAGATATGGGAGTTCCTAGAAACTACATGGTTACTTTTGGTTATTTGGATGTAGTGGGGAGTTTCAAGAGGTGTATGTTGTGGTGCTTCACATTGGTGTCTTCGGGATAGCCTTTTTTTAGAGAGATGCCCATGTTGGGAGATGTTGGGGAAATATAGGGAA
Source organism: Viscum album (assembly GCA_963277665.1). Taxonomy (NCBI): domain Eukaryota; kingdom Viridiplantae; phylum Streptophyta; class Magnoliopsida; order Santalales; family Viscaceae; genus Viscum; species Viscum album. The sequence continues at coordinate 2,052,395,573 of OY728137.1, forward strand.
CCAATTGGGAAGTGTTAGTAGGGTACCTTTGATATTATTTATTATATTATATACTCTCATTTGTGATACTTGGTGAGAGTAGTTGTGGCGAGGCTGATAACATATTATACATGTTTAGGTGACACATTAGTTTCAATTTTTGTTCAGTATGATTTAACAGTATTTCATTACTTTTTCATAAGATTATCAGGGGAGGATAATATAGAGTATATTATTATAATCACCATAAATTATATAAAATGTTTTTCAAGTCACTTTGGGAATGTTGGATATCTGTATGGTTACTACTAGGTTGGGGTTGTAGGAGTTGTTTGGGCTTGGTGGTCACTAATGTCATTTCTTTATTTTGGTATGTGTAGTTTTCACCTTCAATTGTAGAAGTTATTGAATGAAATTACATATGTGTAAATGATTTTTCATTTACATTGTGTTATAATCATGAGTTAGTTAGTGTCTGTATTATCACTTCTTTCCACATGGGTTCTATTAGAGGGTAATACATCCCGTGTTTGTTATTTCTATACCCTCGGTGCTAGTCTCCAACATGGGGCCTACTAGGGGTGGGACATGGGGGTAATTATCTCTCATATCTCATTGAAATCCCATAATGGGTACACTTTAAGGGTACGGGTCATGAAATTTTTTTAAATATAACAATTAATGAAATGAAAATGTCAAAGAGAGATTTTTATTTTATTTAAAATATTATAATTCTTATAAGATTAAAAAAAAGTTTTCATAATTATATAATATATATGTGAAATGAATGAAACTACTCCATAAATAAATTGAAATACTATATAATATTATATGTCTCACATTTATAGATATATGTAAATAAAAGTCATATTTTTTGAAAAAAAAATCTATTTTTAAAATTTTTCTAAAAATTATAAATTTCATTAAAATCTACAATACTATCCTATAATGCTTTTTCACATAATAAATAAAAAAATTGGATCATTTTTATTATATAAACATTATATTAATGATTAGAAATTATTTTAAATTTCTAAATGATTTTTTTTTCTTGTAATGTCCTTGACCCGAGTAGCGTGGAGATGATGACTAAATTTATTTCATTGGAATTAGATACAAGGAATCATATCCCAATAGAAAAATAATTTATTAGTTTTTAAAAACTACCTAGATATATGAATTTCATCTTTATCATGTTTTTATGTATTGGAAAAAGAATGGTAAATGGTATGGAAAGGCCAATAAATGTATAAAACTAGGGGAATGAAATAAGGTATCCTGAGGGCATCCCCTATAACAAGATTTACCACCTCAGGTACAAAAAACATAAAATTATAAAAATATAAAATGCCAGAGCATTGAACCGCATGATCAGTAATGTGGTTTGTGACTTTATTTCCCTCAATTAATGTGTGAAACATTCATCTATTTCTGGAGAGAATGCCTCAACATTATTTTAATTGTTAAAGCAACATATAATGTTTTAGAAACAATTCCATGTAATGAATTAACAATGATAATTGAATATGTTTTAGTTTTTAATGTACAATTTTTCTCCAAGTTTCATAAGGAGTGACCGTTGTGTAATTCATGGGCCTTCACCTAGAGAGATTTTTTGTAGCCGATGTCGGAAAAGAATTCCAGGATGACCGAGCCCCTTGAGTCATGGACAACACCTCCTTCTCTCGTAACATCTAAGACACAAGACTATTCTATGTTGACATTCAGAACCATGGTGGGAGGCTTCCATCAGACCCATTGGAAACGAACAACACTACATCATGGTTGTGGGATTTGAGAGCTGGTTTGAAGTAGGTGAAAGGATTTGGAATCCCACAAGTTACTGATGATTCTGACTAGATCAAGGAGAAGGTTCTTTGTTATAGCGATGATGTCCCTCCTTGAAGAAAGGATCCTCCCATTTCCTATATTTATTCTTGGTCTTCCATATGCACCAGTAGCCAGCCTATGGGATGGTGGTCCGTGCCAATTTCTTTATCCCCATATCACCCACTCCATGAAACCAATAATCAAGGAAAGGAAAATACTGGAGAGTTTTGGTAGAGAAGGTTGTAAACACTCCAAAAGTGGAAAAGAATGCATGCACCCATTCCACTTTATAGAAAATATATACTGCATTATCCTCAAATTGGGTGTTTCTGTAGGAGCATCATGGGACCATATTATTACCACATATTCTGATGTTCTCATCTATAACACCACATTGTTCCTGATTCTCCATGTGAGGAAGCTTAAATTCATTGGAATTATCTTAAACCATAATAACTCATTCTAGTAATCCTCATAATACTGGGAGGTAATAGACTAGTTAGAACCTTTTACATAGATTATCTCTAAAGAGGAGGGAGTGAACGGACATCGATCTAGATCATAGATGATCTCTATAAGATTAAATGTGGACATTTGATTATTATCCAAAGAATCATTGTTTAAGTTTGGGTGGCGTCTAACCTCTCTAAATGAGATACTTTTGATTGGGCATCCCATGAATCTATGAACCATACTAACCAAGTTAATATTCCAAATGGACCAATCACCTTCTCCTATGATCTAGTGGGTGATGGGATGAAGTGTTGGTACAAAGGGGTAAGATCTTTGAAATAAATAGAGATGCATGGTTTTCTTTCAACTCTAAAATACCTACACAATTGTAAGGAATGATTTTCCCCTAGAGGGTATGTTGTTCATGGATCTCCTAGGAAAAATTAGCATGCATGTAGGGGAGAGTATCAGCAAGGCTAGATATATTAATTACTCTTTTCTTGATTTCTCTCACCAACATAACCCAAGAAAACCAATGAAATTTTCCTTCAGTAATGGAGTTTCATATAAACTGATCAAGAACCATATCAATGATGGAGATGACTCCATTCAGAAATATGATGGAATAAAGGGCATGAATTGGAGAGGCTATGAGTACACAATTAACTAGGGAAAACTATCCTCATAATGACAGGTATATATTCGTCCATTTGAGTATCTGTTTAGTGATCTTACTAATGATATGATCAAAATCATGGATTCAAATTCCACTTGAAGAGAGAGGGACACCCCAAGTGATTCATAAGAAAAAACCATCATTTCATGTCCAGAAGCTGACACATGGATGAGGCTCGACTAGAAGATAAAATATTGTAAATTAAAAGTTTGACCTATGACTTGTTGATATCCAATCCACTCTAATGGTAGTATTCATCCAAAACATTGATTTGTCCTCAAACATAGATCGTATTTCCAATAATGAATAATAATGGTGTATTCTTTATACATGAGGTTGGATATTGAGGGTGTGTACATCCTTTTTCGGTATGGGATGATCGCTCCACTACGCATTCTTCTTAGGATGAGGTGTCTATGAATGTATTTGGTGAGGATGAAGTGGTTTTGTGATATGGGGTCACCTTTTCTAAGACCATGGGTCACATTATAGAATCCACGAGACTTACCCATGAATTTAATATATAGCCATGTGTAACTAAAGCATCTATAAATGAGGTCCATATAACAAAAGAAAAATCCCATACATTTGATAACCTTATTGATAAAGATTCATTAAATCTTTTCATATTCATTATTAATATCTATTTTAATAGCCATGTTTGAGAAAGTTGTTTTTGAGTTGATATACCTTATCATTTCTTTGGAAAATGCAATGGCCCCATGAAAAGAACAACCATTCACAAATCCATGATACTCTATGGAGACCCAATGTGGGTGGTGAGATTTAATACTGAATTGTTGATGCTCATTTAAACCTTTTAAGGAATGTTACACATTATTACTGAACCACAATGAGGAATGGAGGATTTGTTCTTGATTTTGTGCATGAGAACCAATGTAGTATCACATGAAACTCTATGATGGATTCCCCCAGATGCAGTCATGAATGGCCTCAGAAAATTAATGCTTTATAACATCCCAAGAGTCCCTATAAAACATATCATGAAACCATATGGACCTGGAATTCATGAGAAATATGGTTCATAATAGTCTAAAAAGATCTTTCTCATCACGAATGACACCTAGAAACACAATATATTGAAGGGAAAATTTTCTTGAAATTATCTCCCAGAAACTTGCATACCCACCTAGATAACAATTAAGCATGCTTAGGTTAGGACCAATAATAATATCATTTAAAAGGGAATGAGAAATTTTCCCCACAACATCCTTGTCATTCAATTATGAGTCATCATTCTACAAAATATTAGGTTGGTCTTAACGCTTTATCTTTTTAATAAATGCATGAATGTAGGTGGTGTTTCTATCACCCTCACCAATACATCAAATCCTTGCATTCTCCCTTTCAAATCGTTACAATTTAATAATCATATATGCCAAAATATCTTTCTTATTTTCCATATCTTTAAAAATATATTCATTCTTGGACCCATCTAAGCTATAATCAAGGTGTTAAATATCCTACATGAATGATTCTATAACCCTGTAAATATGATGAATGTCCTTCACCCATGCTTGAAACATGTTTCTGAGTCTAATCAGTTTATTGGAAATTGAATACCATTGACTCCCCTAAGTAATCTCAATACACAAATCTCTGATAATTTTATTATATCATGGAATTATGGACAATTGATGGATGATTATGAAGCTATAATGATCCAACTGAATCAGAGATAGGTAAACCATAAGTAGAGAGTGGTCCTAGATTTCGAACACAATTTGTAAAAAGTTGTTGTTATTGAATGTAGATATGTCTTGAAAATTTTTAATACATTGACCCATGAGGCTCCATGAGCAGTAGTCGCCATATTGATTATTGCACCATGTGAAATAGTTTCTCGAGTACCTCAGGTCCATACAACATTTTCCATGCCTGAATTAAACAAAATACAATCTTGAATTCCTAGGAAAATGTCAATTTCCGCTCTTCCCCTCTATGTTGGTAATGACATAAATATCTCCCCCGACAATACAAGGTAAAAAATTGGGGTCAAAATCATTTTACCTCATTCCATATATGTTCTATACATTGTGTATCAAATCTCCCAGACATAAAAGATACAATAAAGGATCCTCTATCATGAGTAACCATTGTAGTAATGGGATGATTTGCTGCCTCAATCAGGTCCATAGAGAGGATCATGTTCCAAAAAAACCATATGTTATGGTTGGAGGTATCTGCATTCATGGATCTATGTAACTGGATACTGTGGGTAACCTCACTAAATTTGAAATGGGTTAGTTTACTTTCAAGGACAAAAACAAGGTAGATCTTATGCTTGAGGATTATAGGGGCATGAAAACTCATTTGGACCCTGGATTTGAGACCACGACAGTTCCAAATTACAATGGGATTAGTTGAACATAGAGCACCCAGGAATTGGATCCAGGTCACTCAGCCTTCCTGAGGAGGGAGGGTGTGGAATTTTTTAGCTTCATTGACATTTTGTGCATGTGAATTACATTAATTATGGAATGAATTGAGGAAGTGGTGGTGGATAAATCCTGAGAGATGGGGGGACTCCAAAAACTAATCATCAGAGGAAGAAAATTCCTTTGGCCTTTGAGAATAGTAGCTCGATCAATAGTGAGGACCCCAAGAAGATGAGGGGGATAATTAGTGGTGAAAAACCTGGGATCTTCTGAAAGAACCGGTAGGAGAGGAGGGGCCTCATTGTCTACTAGCACTTGTATTATAAAAGGTCCATGAAGAGTTCCAAAGACCAGTTCATTTAGGAGGGAGGTAGTTAAATTGTAGGTAGGATCCCATAGGTTCAACATATTTCCAACATCATATGTCATTAAGAACATGAAATGGTAGGATCAACAACATGAGGGGTTGAGCTTCTATTGAATAAGGGAACCAAAGATGATGCAGACGCTTCCACAACTGCATGTCTTAGAACATGGGTACGGGGAAGATCAGTGACCATATAAGAAGTATGAGTCTCCACATGGTAAACGTTTTTTAGAGGGAACTCTAGAGGTACTTTTTAGGGGCTAGAGATTGGTATCTAGAGATATCGAGAGGTGACCGTAGGTGGTGACGAAGACCGCCTTGGTACCACTTTCTGCACACCTATAGGGAATAACCCTATAGGTGAAAGGAAAGAAAAAAATTGGAAAAATAAGTTAGATGAGGTACTGAGACAAGAATAAGGAATACATCACCCGAAGAGAGATCATGTCTGGGAGGGACATTGAGATATATTCTTTAACACAAAAACGAGCCACTGAGGCATCATTACAAGACTTGGTGAGATAATTCAAATAGATGATGCTGCCTAGGGACTTTAAAATACCCTTGTAAAAACAATCTTTTTGGAATGGAAGTGGAATACCAGGTATAAAATTTCATACATCTATGATGGAACTCTCTTTAGACTTATGAAAAACTAGCGACCATCAGGTTAGGTTGAAACGCCACCACCGAATAATGTGAGGAGCCTTGAAGCAAGCCTGAATGAAATCTGATTCTGAATTAAAAAACATAGACAATTTATTCCAGTCAACATATAAATTTTTATTTAATCTAGAAAACAAAATTTACATAACCCTTCCAATTATGTAAAAATAATTTCAAACCATCTACTGTAATATGGTGAATGGTATTAAAATATAAAAAATTAATCAATAACATTTTAATAATTTATGTAATATAACATCATAAATGATCAACATCAATGAATAATAAGATTCAAAAAAAGTGTATCATTATAGATTAAAATAATTTAGTAAAATAAATGAAAAATTATTAAGGAAAATACCATTTTTCACGTTGAAATTTGTTTAACTATATAATTATAATATAAAATAATTTATTTGAAAATGACCATGTAAACTTCTAAAGGAAGCTTCAAAACATTATGTTTACATGAAAGTAGGAAATTCCATTCACTCTATAAATGTGAAAATAATTATATTTGGAATAAGAACTTCACAAAATTATTTCGAAAATAAATTACCTTATAAATACCATACAATTAAAGTGAGATTTAATTGAATGAATAGATTATGTGTAATTACTATATATAAAAATAACAAAATTGGAAAAAACATAATATAATGAAATTTAATTTCTCACATAATCATAGAATGAAATAATCAAAGAAGTATAAGTTTATCCAAATGAATAGAAATTTAGTTAAGAAATCACTAATCAATTTGTAATCAGTAGATTCGTATGCCTCATTTAAGTAATAATTATTAAATGAAACATTAAATATCAAGAATATAGTGAAAATTTTGTTCTAATATATCAAATTTAATTACATACAACATATAAATTGAATAAGTTTTGAATAATTCATATATCTCAAAGAAGTAAAATTGACATGGGAAAACCCTCACATCATGCTTTCTATAGTTTCACATACTTGCTCCTATTATACTATGGCTTTAAGAATGTTATTTACTAATTAGTAAACTATATTCGTTTTTATTATAACATATATGATATTATATAACTTTCAATGGCCCATTCAATAATATTATTTCTTTGTTTTCATTGTTTTGAGTGTGTTCGTTTCAATGTGTCGTGATCGGTTAATTTTTGTATAACAATGGATTTTCTTGTTAATTGGATCTAAAACACTAAAATATGAATAAAATGGAATTAATGTACATTAAAAATGATAAATGGACTGATAAATCATTTTTATTTAATACATGAATATGATTCATTTGATAAAATTTTAATTATAAATGTTAAATTAAAATTTGGTGGTTTTTTCGAAAACCATGAACTAGTTACATTTAATATAATAATATAACTATATATTATTAATATAAAATGAAATAGTTTATAATATAATTTATATAATATTATTAAAACTGGATAATACTTTTGTTACTATTCATGAAAGTAGTATTCCAAAATGAAAAATCATCATTCATAGAGATGATTAACTAACATAATATGGACAATAATTTCATTTCATTTAATTATAGGAGGTAATAAATTGGATTGATATATGATCTAAAAATAGTAACATACTTATTAATTATGTATATTATTATATGATTATTATTCCTTGATGGATGAAAGAGATAAGGATAATATAGAAGAAAAAACAAAATAAAGATAGCTGATTTGAGAAAATTACCTCTTGAATATCACTTCCATGAACGATAATTTAGAGACCTTATAAATGCCAACATGTGAAAAAAAAAATTGTAAGTGTGGAAGGTGTTAATGAGATTTTTTTAATATTTTTTGAGGATATGAAATGTTTTTTGGATAAATGGGATGGTGATGGGTGATATTTATACTTGAGAATGGGTGGATTATAGTGATTAAATAATAGCTATTTTAGGTTTAAAGGAAACCACATTGATGTGGAATTTATTTCCATGAATTTGATTATAATTAATGATTTTATTGATTTTTAGGTCATGTAAACACATTAAAAAACATATAAATGTTGTATTTTTTAGGTATTTTAGACCTATTCCATTTAATTATACCCTATATTTATATTTTACCTATTCTTTAGTAAATCTTTATTTTTACACTAATAATATTTTTATTATTAAAATGATGATTATCTTTCAACCTAATTTGGACATTCTTATTAGAATAATGAAATCTATTTTTCCAAATAAATTTAAAAAAAAATAGAAAATTCTAATTAAAATTAATCTCGCGGATGGGATGAGAATGATGGAATTTAATGTGAAAATATTAAAAAATTTAATGAGGATTTATATCTGAATTCAATATCAAAATGATTCCACTGACAAAACTTGGATCGATATATTTATAATTAATCTACTACGACATTAAAACCATTTTATATTATAATATACCCTTAAAAATTATTTAGATGAAATGATACTTTTCAATTAAAGCCAATTATTATCAGTATTCATCAATTAATGAATCTTCTTAGGAAAATACCAAAAATTTCATGTTAGATAAATTTGAAATTTGAAATTCATAAATGATGTTTATTTTTTTAATTTAAATTTATTAAGGTGTCAAAACATTGTTTTAAAATATGTTTTCCATTAAAAGGCTACAATATTTCCTTTATAAAATTTAAGCTTTTATGGTAAAAATGGATTTATTTATTATCAGAATCCTATCAAACATATTGGATGATTTTAAAAAAGAAATTAGACATAAAAATATAATCTTCATTAATATATTTCACTATTTTTTTTAATTTTTTAAATAAATAAATTTATTATGGGAACAAAAAATAATTTTGTAATAAAAAAATCATTTATATTCAATTGGTTTTTATTTTCATCGCTAATTAAATTGTAACCAATGAATTCATTTAAAAAACATCTATAAGATATATTTTTATAATTTAGTTCATCTCTTTAATTCCATCCATTTATAAGGTTATGTGATAACCATCACAACTAAATAATAATATTTAATAATTTGATTATGATTTGTGTTTTGTGTAATACAAGCTATCGAAAATATTAAATTTAAAAAAAGACATACCATAATTTATTGGTCTATTAAATTCTACCCTCTATTAATAAATTCTTTAATATTAAGTTTAAATTTCACTTTAAAAAATAATGGTTGATACATGAAAACATAAATGTGGGAAACACACATTGTAATTAGGTTTAATTAAACATAATATTTATAATAGGGAATGTGAAATATGCCAGTTACCACAAAATTAGTCTTTTGAATTGGATAACATTAATGGGATGTGAAAAACATGACATGGAAGAGAAATATAACTATCTTGTTCAAATGGAATGTGAATGAAAACATGGTCATTATGAAGTTATCATTTATAAAACCACATATTTGTAATGTTTTATAAAGCTATTTATTTCTTATATTGAAATGTATATTTATAACATTTTTTTCAAAATCAATTTCCTAGAGTTGAGTTGATAATTTTCTATCTAAATAAATACATATTAATGTAGAAATTATTGATTAATTTCTATTTCATAATAATAATCTCATCCATTGTTCATTATTTTATCTATCCCCACATAATATATTATACTACGAGTAAGATATTCAAGAAGAAATTTTCATGCTTGAATATCATTTTTGAATTATAATATCCAAAAGTGATTCCTTGGTCCTCTAAATATTTATTGAATCTATACTGGTTATCACATTTTATAAACAATAATTAATATCACATGTTAAACAAAATCGATTCTCTAAGTAGTTTATATGAATAGTCATCCAAAATAAATCATTCCAAATTCAAAATGCCAATAAATTATACGTTTTTCCACTAAATTTCCTAAATCAATTCAAAATTATATTAATAAAATGTAACATAGCTCTTGTTTTCACATTTAGAACATATGAATACCATGATCACCTTAAATCCTTAATAAGTTCATTTCTTCTTCTAAAAACATAAGGGAGAAGTGCGACCGTACAATCCTTAAATATTTTATGATTCTGGTTTAATGATTATCAATTATAAAATATTATTTTAAAATTAATATTGAATCTACAAAACCAAACTCTTTAATTATTCCTCTTATATAGTTGTAACATTATATGATTTACCTTGAACCCATTGTTAGATTTAAAGAATATTAGAATGATTCATGGAGAATTTACAAGTGTAATTCCCCAACTACTTATTATAGAATCATTTAAATTTTTAAAATTCAATCGTTTACATGCAATGATGATAATGGTGACATTTTTACTCACATATTAAACAAAGACCTTTTATTTTTATTCATTTACCATGATGTTTCCTTCAATAAGTATAACATTTTATAAACTACTTCTTTAAATTAATCATTTAATCCACCTATTTCCACTCTGCCGTATACATATTTTTCATCTCATATTAGTTGTAAGACTTTGAAAATTATATCTCTACTATGATATAACAGGATATTGTATCTTCATATGATGATAAATTTTTTAATACAAGTTTCCCTCAAAGAATTGGTTTAAACACATCAAATAAATCATTAATCTTGATCTTTGGATTATATACATAGTCCATATAATGGATTTATAATTTTTTTAATTGGATCCATACATAAATACATTGACTTCATACTTTTCCATCACACTAAAAAACTATATATTCATATATTTTTATTGATTGCGGGGAAAATATTTTTCAAAAAGATATCATTAAATTCCCTCATTCTATGTATTATATTTCTACAACATACTAAGTGTTTTGAATCAATGAAAACAATTTAGACCCATCCAACAAGAGATGATAAAATACCATGAAAACCTTATTCCTTTAATTACTTCATAATACAAGAAATAAATTTCAAAAAAACCATATCCATTTCTCAGATACAAGTGGATTAACACTTCTAGTGAATAATGGATGTTGTTGTCTCCTGATGCAGTAAAAAAAAATTAAATAATGTTTTGGATTAATCTACTGTATATTATTAAGGTTATTTTTTATAAAATTAGTTATTTTCTTCATTATAGTTATAATTTGTTCAGCTCCAGCAATAGTCACATCTTTAGCTACAATTTCATTGACTTTCCTAAGAGGGAAATCCTTACATTGATGGTGTGCATTGATATTTTTCCCATTTCATTATCTAGAATCCATTTATAAATAATGGAATACACTATATTAGATCACCAATTTAAGAAACATACTATATAATCTCAAAAATAGTGAAACACTTAACAAAAAATGTAAATTTCATGATTATCTAATCTCAAAATGAAAAAAATGATTTATTTGTAATGTTATTTTATACCTATACAAAATTTATACCATAGGGTAATATTTTATAATATATATTTTCTAAATCTATGTACATTTTTGTTTATAAAACATTCTTTTATAGTAATATAATTGAATATAACCCCCATTATCCTCAAGCCAGTTCCATAAATCATTACATTTACTTAAGATACAAGGTATCACATCCCAAAGTACCGAATAATTTAATAGTTTAGGAAAAATAGATACATACCTGAATCATTCATTAAATTTTAAATCAAAATATGAAATATATATATTGTTTTTAATAGACAATTAATTATATTTTTAGTCCTTTCCTATCAATCATAATAAAATTTTTTGCAACCTAAGGAAAAACAACCTAAAAAAGGGGTGGGATCAATTTCATAGTACGAGTATGTATATAGTGGGATTTATCAAAAATAATAAATAAAAATAAGGTAAAGAAAAATAGTTAAAACACATTCAATTTAATAAATAGCATTAGAAGTACATGGCTAGAATAAAATATAATGAAATAATTCCATAAAAATAATCACATGATCTAAAAACCATAACCATAGACATTCTACTAATAATATAATAAAATAGAAGTCAATAATTAATCTCATAATACATGACATTTGAAACATTCTATAGTTGATTCCTTCTAAGAATATGACAATATCAATGATTCATTCCAATAATCTTATAAATGTGTAAGGCCTTGGCAAATACCCAGTCTACTTTGTCTCGTGAGACCAACTGATGCATCGAGTGGAAATATCGGGCCCCTCAAATCAAATGTTAATTCCAATTAATTACACGTATAAAATGGTTGAGAGATAATGAACATATAAATTTTTTTTTAATCTTTCATAAAAAATGTATATAAAATTCCCATTTAAGTTGACATAATCACGTCCCATCTAGTGTAATATGGGGACCTGTATCAAAATAGTACAATATAGTAAATGATAATTTTATAAAATTTGGAAGATAGTATCATATGAGATCAAAATAAATGAATCACAATATTAAAAAATGTTTTTCAAAATAGATGAAAATATAATATTATGCTCGTCAAATTTCTTTTGATGAAAACAACCTTTTTCACATTAAAAAAAATTTATGTTTTCTAAAGTTTCATAATTATAAAATAAAAAATTTCAATGAAAATAAAAACATAAACCTGTAATTTACTAATAAAAATATTAGTTATGAGAGTGGGTAATTCCATTCATGGTGTGTATATAAAGAAAAAAATTTGGACAAAGGAACATTAAATTGGTTTTTTTAATATAATTTCCTTTACAAATATCACATCTTTGTACTAATTTTTATTTAAATGAATAAATTATTTGAAATATATAAAATTAAAAATTTAAAAATTGTTAATAAAATATAATATAACAAAAATTCATTTCTCCCAAAATCCTTTCCTTAAAAATGATGAAGTAGATGTTTAACCTAGTGAAAGGAAACTTACATAAGAAATAATTTACCACATTATAATTTGTAGAATCATATTCCCCATAAAATTAAAAATTCTCAAATGAAACCTGGAATATCATGAAAATAAGGGGATTCATCAAATTATATATCTATGCAATGTACATAAAACACATTGAAGGAATAATCAGTGAATATGTCATATATCTCAAAAATGTTAATTAGAGGTGGGAAAACCCATACCTAACTCACTCATTAGATTAATGTGTGTATCTGTAACATCCCAGGTAAATAAATAATATGACATTTTCATATTTATTAATATTTATTAATTAAATATTAATTTTACTTTAAAGGTGTTTCTATGTTCGATAGCGTACCTGATACGCAACAACAGGTTTCTTTGAAATCTTACGTTGTACACTAATAATATAACATTATTGTTTTAAATAGTAGTTAACTCCTAGCTGTTGAATTGGCGGGAATGAAAAAAACTGACTAAAATATTATTATACATGTTTCTTAAATGTATTTACATTTATCCAATAAAAGTTAGAGGCTTAAAATGTGAATAAATCTAATTTTAAGCATAATTTACATTAAAAGGCTGTTTTACCGCCTTTTAATGGTGAGCCCTTTTTAAATCTAGTTTTGGTCAGTTTAATACATTCTATATGACCAAATAAAATACTTCTTTATAATGAGGACATCAAAATTTACTTTTTGTAAATTTTCGGAATTTTTCCGATAAAGTTCCTTTTTAATGAATAGTGAAAAATATTGTATTTTAATTCAAAAGTGACTTTTAATATAATTTATTTATATGGTTATATTATATTTTTAATTGTGTTTAAAGTGAAATTAAAATATATTTTTACCATTTAATCCAATTTTGATCATTGGAAATAATTTCACTTTGAAATTGGACATAAACAAGTATCAATCGTTTGATAGTTATTGTTTCTTAAAAACACGCTATTTGTTTTAACAACGGGAATTAATTTTAAAATTAATTAATGCCAATTCTATGATTTGAATATGGAAAAATAGACATCAATTTTAAATTCTGAATATCAAATATAATTTAGGCTGAATTTTTGGTATTTTTCAGAAAAACATCAATTTTTGATGAATAGTGAAACCACTTAGTGGTAGTTAAAAAAAATAAAATTTTCATTTAAATGAAATTTTACCACTTCTGTGAATTAAATTTTGAAAATCTGATATACATGGTTGTTATTAAGAAGTAAAATTTGGTTCAATAAGATAAAAATAATTTTTTCTGAATAGTAACTTTTGACTTTTATTTACCGCGATTAAAGGTAAATAGGGTAATTCAAGGATAAAGGATTATTATAATAATTCAAAATTACCTTAACACTTGTCCAAACCTTATTGGTTGAGTCATTTATGACCATGTTCATCTTTGGGTAGATTTTGGAACCCCATTGATCCACATGGGAGTGAAAATGACAATTTAGATTAATTAATTTAATGTAAAGACAAAATTGACATTAACAAATATTTTTTAGTAATTAATTTTTATATGGTGTTATATAAGTCCTATTTTAGACTATAAATTTTCATTGGAAAGATAAAATGATTTCATACAAGATAGTAGTTTTTTATAATTTTTAGACATCAAATAAATTAAATTATTTATGACACAATAATGATGTAGTATTTACCTCATTAATAAATGATTAAAATAAATAAGATTAATGATTAAAATATTATTAAACACTTGTCCAATTCTGATTGGTTGATTTTATTTCGATTATGAGTCATCTTATCTTCGACCTTAATGATTTTTGGACCATTAAAAACTGAATATCATTATATAATAAAATAATTTTTTCACACTTTCCTAAAGAGTCCCTCCTCTCCCTTATAAAAGGAGACCATTTCTATCCAATTCCTCACACCTCTCAAGCCATTTGGATCATCCAAACTCTACCCAGTTTATATCCCTATATCCCACTCCTCATTCTAGAATCATTAACTTAGGCATAAGGCATTTCAATAATTCCTTTGGTTCAAACCAAAGAAAGTTACCCAAATTAAAGGTAACAGATTCTCTTAAATTGTTTTCTTTTATTTTACTTCTCCAACCCCTAAACTCTTTTTATTTACATTCTTTTGTAAAAAAAACAGTATCCTCAATATACTAGGATGTTTTTATGAGATGTATTTTAACTACACTTACACACACCTCCATCTAAAGGATGAAGAACATAATGTTTATGTGGATAGAAAATTAAGGCCTCAGGAAACGGTGATTGTTCAATTACATATTACCACCTCTCATGGTGTCCATTATTATGGAACTATATTTATATATGATATATATTATTTTTATGATTTCCTTATGCTTCTATAATTCCCATTTATACCATGACTTTATGGTTTCCATTGTGGGTAAATACGATAATCTCATTTGAGGAAGTGCGGGCTACCGCCCCCTCAAAGTGATTTTATTCGTTAATGCCTTATGTGGGATGTATAAAGGATGGGGTTAACGATATTATATATGATATTATACTAGAATTATAATATAACTATGTATCATTATGTTTTATTTCCATTAAAATAAGAAATAGAAATGAAAGTAGCGTTCATGCGTACGTACGGCTTACCGTCTCCATGAATGGTTCATTTCATTTATTACCTCTAAATGTTATGTATTATTATAAAAAACATGTATATACTGGATATATATGATATATATGATATAAAAATCTTGAATATAATTCTTTATATAATGAACTATTGACCACATGGACAACTTGTAAATATAAGGTGTTCATTTTGACTCAAGTACTAAATATCAACAAAATGAACGTTATTAACTTAAATGATTACATAATATTTATAACATGGTAATAAGTGATATAAAAGGAATAATAAACTTGAAAAGTCTTCTTAAGATAGTATAAATTGACTTTAATTTATTATTACAGATATTAAAGAACGATCGAGCCAAGTCTGACACGAGGTAAGGGATCTGACTTCTCTCTTTCTTTTCAAGTACTCTCTTTTATGTCATTTCTTTTATGCTCCATGTTTTTATGTTGGAGGATGTAATTTTATATTAATAATACTATAATTTGTATTTTCATATGATTAGAGACCCCTTATTACTCTCATAAATTCATTTTAAGAATTTTTATGTGGCGCCATTAGGCTGGCGAATTTTTGTAAGGGATTTTCTTATATCACTTTTAATTCCGTGAGATTTCCATTGTTCGCCACTTATTTATTACATGTGGTGTAACGTGTACTTCCATTGATATATATTACCATGATTATATTTATATTCATGTTATTTTGTGATTCGTTTTGTGGTTATTAACTTTTGTTCATACGATTCAATTTGAATACAATGAAGTAGGGGTTTTTCATCTCACTTTTTATTCCCGTGAGATTCATGCTATATTGGCCACTATCTCCTTTTGGGTGGAATATGTAATGTCCGTGATTATAATCTTTGTTTAATATAATTTCATTTATTATTATTTACATCTTTATTGTATGATACTTCTTTCATGTGGCGTATGTTTTGTAAATTACCAAATCGGTAAGGGAACCATTCAACCTCCTCTTTATAAAAGACTTCTTTTTGTTATGTATTATAATTAACATCTTATTATGTTGGGATATGTTCTAATATATCCTTGTTGATTTAAACTTTATATCCTGGTGATTATATTCCTTTTTTTATCTCATCAACTCATTTTATGAATTTTAAAGTGATGTCGTTAAGATGTCGAATTTTTACAAGGGAACCTCTTAACCCAATTTCAATTCTTCAGGTTTTACTTGTACTCATTGAATATGTCATCCAATGAATATGTGTGAATGACCTCTGATTGTTTTACACTTAATATACACTTATATTGGCTGTTTTCATATTTTTCACACATAATTATGTGATTTATTTATCCTTAATTTAAGGATACCATCTTTATAAGGGATTTCATCTCAATTTACATTTCCATTGTGACTTCATTGTTGTTATGAACCAATTCAGTCTTATATGGTCTATATACTGTACTTTGACATATTATATCATGAATCCCTTTATTCTCATGATATTAAAATGTTATGATTAAATTTTATTCCTCAATTATTTTTATTCAAGTTTCTCTCCCTTTTTGTTAAAAAAACTCTTTAACTAAAATATCGTTTTAAATGTTTCAAATATTTATTCTTATAAATATTTCTCATTAATGGCCATGTTTTAAAAATGGGTTTTAGGATTTATTTATATGAACATTAATGTTTTCGAATAATAATTCATTTAAAAGCTTCAAAGTGGTATGGGACACGTTGATTCAAAAATCTCTTTTTAAAAGGTTAAGAAAATGATTTGATAAAAAAATTGTTTATTTCAATATCTTGATTTGATATATTGGAATGTGGAAATGTTATCATTTATTTATACATGTGTCATATGTTATGATTATATTATGGTTATTGGGAATTTTTTACGTATAGGGTTGGTTCCGTGATAAACCTAAGGCGGGTGAGCCCGAGATAGCTCTTTAATGCATTGGGTAACGTGAGGGAGGTAAATGTGAATGTTTCTCCTAAGAGATTTAGGGAATATACTATGATGGGTATTAAAAAGTAACTCCCTATGTAGATTTGATAGCTACAATGTAATTTTTATATGGATTCCACAAGATACCTTTATGATTTGTGATTTCTATGTGTCTTTCATAAATCTTATGATTTCACGAGGTGAGTAAAATATTTCATGTTCTGTATGTATTTTTGAACAAATTATTTCATTTTTTGGTTTTATAACCCTTATTGAGAATTTTAGGCTCATACCAAGTTTTTAAGTGTTTTCACAGGGCTTAAAGATGAATACGGTCAAGGATGGGATCAAGGAAAAGTCATGTTGTCTAAAACACGAAACTAGACATGATTCTTTTTTTCAAGAGTTTTTATTTTATGAAAAAAATGGAAATCTGTGTAGAAATTTCTACCTTGTAATATTTTGAGATGTAATAGTTATGTCCTAATTCTCTAAAACTCTAAACCTGAAAAGATCATCAATGTGAATTATTCATTTAATTTAATATTATGTAATGTTTAAGGTCGGGTCCTTATAATTGGTATCAGAGGTCGGTTTAGAAAACTTAAGGGATTAGGAATTTTCTTTAGAAATATGGTTAGTCCCAATCTATTATTTCAGTTAAATCCCTGTTTTATAACTTTTCATATCAAGGAAAGTCAGTTACAAATGGAAGGAGGAGGATCTCAGATGACATTCCTATCTCTTCCTAATGACATGCTTGCAATAATTATTGCAAGGTCAAGATCGGATGATTGTGAAACGTTTTCTAGCATACAACTCACTTTCAAGCAGTTGTTTAAGATATCAAAAACCTCCACTATACCTCGTTATCATCGTGGGTCATGGGTTGTTTTTAGGAAAATCCTATTTTCACAATATTGTCATATTTTCAATAAAGGTAAATATTATCAAGGCATTTTCAAATAAATTACCTTATCACAATATTTTGAAGTATATAATGATTTTAAAAAAAGGTGCTAAAGAAGGAGACCCTTGAGCAACCTATTTATATTTTATTTTAAAATATAGTCTCTCAGAACATAATTATGATATTTTAAAAGGACCATTAATTGAAAGTTTTAACTCAAATTTGGCTCGACTGTTTTATAGAAATCATGTTTTATCAGATGTTTTGAAATTATATGTCATACATGATTATTTTCCAAAACTGTTTTTTTGTGAACACCCATATGACCCATGTTGTACAAGGTGTATTTGTATGGAAGAAGAAAATGATTTTGAAGGATCTCTAAATCATTTTTGCAATGCATGGACCTTCTACCTACGTGAACAAAATGACGATGAAACCAAATAGACACCATGATCAAGGTATGATGTTCTTCATTTTGGGGATTGTTTTATTTTATCATATGGTTGTGAAATAATACTTAAAGAATTAAGCTGTTGAGATCATAATGAATTTGGATGAAGATGAGAGGTATAAGGAAACCTTTGAGGTTAAAACATGTTAGGGTTATTTTTGAGTTTTATAAAAAGGACAACCCATGGGATGGGTGACAACCCATCGCATCCGGCAAGGCTATAGGAATCGAACCCACAACCGAAGGGCGAAAAGGGCGCATCGCCTTCCACTAGCCTACATTATGTCCCTAGTTAGTATGACTTATTATTTTAGTAAAATGTTTTTATGGAACAAGAATAAGTTAATTTTTGGAACTTATGTTTTATCAAATGGATATACATAGTTTTGAAAAATGATTTAGTGATTCAGTGAGAAAAGGTTCTTGTGGAAGGCATTCTCTATTTTGAGAAAACACTATATGCCTAAGGAAGATAGAATACTATGGGATTTCAATTGTAGAATAATGGTTGAAATTTTAGTTTGGAAGAATCTATGTTTTTATTATGTACACATGATTATTTGATTTATTTATGAAAATGATTAACCTATCATGGAGAATATGTGATTAGGTTAATTACTTTTCAATATGAGACTTTATGAGAAACTGGTGTTACTTGGAGATAAATGTTAAGATGTATCTTGGAAGTCTATGTAATTAAATCCTTATGAGATTTGGGTAACAATCAAAGTTTGGATTACTTTTGAAGAATTTTAGGGAAAATTGTTTATTGAATGGTCTTTTTTGAACTTTGGGTTTCTTTAAGACAAATTTTGGAGATTAAGAGTAGTTTCTATTTATGTAAAAGTTTATCCTTTTTGGGGATTATCTTATCTTGTACTGAACTTTTTGGTTTTAGTTAATATCTAAAGACAAGGGAAATATATAGTTCATCTTTTTTGTATTATTTGATTCTCTCGAAGTTGATTATAGCACTTTTAATGTAAACAAGTCATCCTAAATACTCAGCGTATGGGGGAAATATGAGTTTGTGTTAGAAATCTAGTGAAGTATAAAAGTCTAAATGAAAAGTAATTGTGTTTCCTTGTGTTTTTATTTAATATCAAAAATAAATTCCTCAATTAAAATTAACTTAAAACAAAAACCTTGTCTATTAACTTTTCCTACTGGGAAATCAAAGACTGTTTAACCAACCACATGTTTGTGATTTTCTGGTGGAACTTGATGGTTTTTTTCTCCTCAATATACATGTTTTCATGGAATAATAGTATCTGTTGTCTCAGGTAACCTTTTTACTTGTCTTCATTTATTTTAAAGTGATATTTTTATTGACTCTTTTTCCGATGTGGGGCTTTTAATGAAGTTTCCAATCCCAGTTTTAAAATTGCGAGGACGCAATTCCCAAAAGGGGGGAAGGATGTAACATACCAGTTAAATAAAGAATATTACATTTTGATATTTATTTATATTTATGAATTAAATATTAATTTTACTTTAAAAGGGTTTCTATGTTCAATAGCATACCCGATACGCAACAACAGGTTTCTTTGAAATCATACGTTGCACACTAATAATATAATATTATTATTTTAAATGGTAGTTAACTCTTAGAAGTTGTATTGGAGGTAATGAAAACAACTAACTACAATATCATTATACATGTTTCTTAAATGTATTTACATTTATCTAATAAAAGTTAGAGACTTAAAATGTGAATGAATCTAATTTTAAGCATAATTTACATTAAAAGGCCGATTTACCACCTTTTAATGCCGAACCCTTTTTAAATCTTATTTTGGTCACTTTAATACATTCTATATTACCAAATAAAATCCTTCTTTATAATGGGGACATCAAAATTTACTTTGTGTAATTTTTTGGAATTTTTCCGATAAAGTTCATGTTTTTAATGAATAGTGAAAATATTGTATTTTAATTCAAAAGTGCCTTTTAATATATTTTATTTGTATGGTTAGATTATCTTTTTAATTTTTTTAAAGTGAAATTAAAATATATTTTTACCATTTCATCCAATTTTGGTCATTGGAATTAATTTCACTTTGAAATTGGACATAAACAAGTATCAATCTTTTGATAGTTATTGTTTCTTAAAAACACGCTATTTGTTTTAACAATGCGAATTAATTTTAAAATTAATTAATGCCACTTCTATGTTTTTAATTTATAAAAATAGACATAAATTTTTGAATTCGGAATATCAAATATATATTAGGCTGAATTTTTGGTATTTTTCAGAAAAAAATCATTTTTTTATGAATACTGAAACCACTTAGTGGTCGTTAAAAAAACTGACATTTTCATTTAAATGAAATTTTACCACTTTTTGGAATTTAATTTCTAAAATATGGAATACATGGTTTTTATTGAGAAGTAAAATTTAGTTCAATAACATGAAAATAATTTTTGGTGAATAGTAACTTTTGACTTTTATTTACCACTCTTAAAGGTAAATAGGCTAATTCAATGTTAAAAGATTATTATAATAATTCAAAATTACCTTAACACTTGTCCAAACCTTACTTGTTGAGTCATTTACGTCTATGGGAATATTTGGGTCGATTTTGGGACCTCATTGATCCACTTGGGAGTGAAAATGACAATTTAGATTAATTAATTTAATGTAAAGACAAAATTGACATTAACAAAAATCTTTTAGTAATTAATTTTTATATGGTGTTATATAAGTCCTATTTTCAACTATAAATATTAATTGGAAATGTAAAAATACTTCCTACAAGATATTAGTTTATTTATAATTTTTAGACATCGAATAAATTAAATTATTTATGAAACAATAATGCTGCAGTATTTACCTAATTAATAAATGATTAAAATAAATAAGATTATAATGATTAAAATATTATTCAAAACATGTCCAATTCTTATTGGATGATTTTATTTAGATTATGAGTCATCTTATATTCGACGTTAATTATTTTTGGACCATTAGAAACCGAATATCATTATATAATAAAATAATTTTTTCACACTTTCCTAAAGAGCCCATCCTCTCACTTATAAAATGAGACCATTTCTATCCAATTCCTCACACCTCTCAAGCCATTTGTCTTATCAAAATTCTACCCAACTAAGCTCCCTACATCCCTCTCCTCCTTCTATAAGCCTTAACATAGGCATAAGGCATTTTAAGAAGTCCTTTGGTTCAAACCAAAGAGAGTTACCCAAATTAAAGGTAACGGTTTCTCTTAAATTGTTTTCTATTATTTTACATATCAAACCCCTAAACTCCTTTTATTTCCTTTATTTTTTAAAAAAACAGTATCCTCAATATACTATGATGTTTTAATGAGAAGGATTCGAACTACACTTACACACACCTCCATCTAATGGATGAAGAACCTAATTTTTCTGTGGATGGAAAACTAAGGCCTCGCGAAACGATGATTGTTCAATTACATCTTACCACCTCTCATGGTGGCCATTATGATGGAACTGTATTTATATATGATATATATTATTTTTATGATTTCTTTATTCTTATGTAATTTCCATTTATAGTATGCCTTTATGGTTTTCATTGTGGGTAAATACGATAATCTCATTTGAGGAAGTGTGGACAACCGCCCCCTCAAAATGATTTGATTCGTTAATGCCTTATGTTAGATGTATAAAGGATGGAGTTAATGATATTATATATGATATTATACTGTAATTATAATATATATATATATCATTATGTTTTATTTCCATTAAAATAAGAAATAGAAATGAAAGTAGCGTTCATGCGTACGTACGGCTTACCATCTCCATGAACGGTGCATTTCATTTCTTACCTCTAAATGTTATGTACTATTATAAAAAAACATGTATATACTGGATATATATTATATATATGATATCCAAATCATGAATATCATTCTGGATATAATTAACTATTGACCACATGGACATCTTGTAAATATAATGTGTTCATTTTGACTCAAGTACCAAATATCGACAAAATGAACGTTATTAACTTAAATGATTACATAATGTTTATAACATGGTAATAAGTGATATAAAAGAAATAATAAACTTGAAAATTATTCTTAAGAAAGTATAAATTAACTTTAGTTTATTATTCAGGATATTAAAGAACGATCGAGTCAGGTCGGACACGAGGTAAGGGATCTGACTTCTCTCATTCTTTTCAAGTACTCTCTTTTTTGTCATTTTTTTTATGCTCCATGTTCTTATATTGGAGGATGTTCTTTTCTATTCAACATAAAATAATTTATATTTTAATATGATGAGATACCTCCTCTTACTCTCATCTATTCATTTTAAGAATTTTTAAGTGGCGCCGTTAGGCTGCAGAATATTTGTAAGGGATTTTCTTATCTCACTTTTAATTCCGTGAGATTTCCATTGTTCACCACTTATTTATTACATGTGGTGTAATGTGTACTTCCATTGATATATATTACCATGATTAGATTTATATTCATGGTATTCTGTGATTCATTTTTTGTTTATTAACTTTTGGTCATACGATTCAATTTAAATACAATGAATTCAGGGTTTTTCATCTCACTTTTTATTCCCGTGAGATTCATGCTATATTGGCCACTATTTCATTTTGTGTGGCATATTTACTGTCCATGATTGTACTCTTTGTTTAATATAATTTCATTTATTAGTATTTACATCTTCATTGTATGATCCTTCTTTCATGTGGCGTATGTTTTGTAAATTACCAAATCAGTAAGGGAACCATTCACCCTCCTCTTTATAAAAGACTTCTTTTTGTTATATCTTTTAATTTACATCTTATTATGTTGGGATATGTTCAAATATATACTTATTGATGTAAACTTTATATCCATGTGATTAGATTCCTTTTTTTATCTCATCAACTCATTTTCTGAATTTTATTGTGACGGCGTTAGGCTGTCAAATTTTTACAAGGGAACCTCTTAACCCAATTTCAATTTTTCAGGTTCAACTTGTACTCATTGAATATGTCATCCAATGAATATGTGTGAATGACCTCTGATTTTTTTACACTTAATATCCACTTATATTGGGTTTGTTTATATATTTCACACATAATTATGTGATTGATTTATCCTTAATTTAAGGATACCATCTTTATAAGGGATTTCATCTCAATTTACATTTCCATTGAGACTTCATTGTTGTTATAAACCAATTCACTCTTATATGGTATATATACGGTACTTTTACATATTATATCATTAATCCCTTTATTCATAAGATATTATAAAGTTCTGATTAAATTTTATTCCTCAATTATTTGTATTCAAGTGTCTCTCTCTTTTTGTTAATTAAACTCTTTAACTAAAATATCATTTTAAATGTTTTAAATATTTGTTCTTATAAATATTTCTCATTAATGTCCATTTTTTCAAAATGGGTTTTAGGATTTATTTATATGGACATTAATGTTTTCAAATGATAATTCATTTAAAAGCTTCAAAGTGGTATGGGACACTTTGATTCAAAAATATCTTTTTAAAAGGTTATGAAAATTATTTGATAAAAAAATTGTTTATTTCAATATCTTGATTTGATATATTGGAATGTGGAAATGTTATCTTTCCTTTATACATGTGTTATATCTTATGATTATGTTATGGTTATTGGTAATTGTTTACTTATATGGGTGGTTCCGTGATAGATCTAGGGCGGGTGAGACCGAGATAGCTCTCTAATCCATTGGGTGACGTGATGGAGGTAAACGTGAATGTTTATCCTAAGAGATTTAGGGAGTATACTGTGATGGGTATTCCAAATTAACTCCCTATATATTTGTGATATATACAATGTTATTATGATATGGATTCCACAAGTTACCTTTATGATTTATGATTTCTATGTGTCTTTCATAAATCTTTTTATTTCACGAGGTAAGTAAAATATTTCATGTTTTGTATGTATTTATGAAAATATTATTTCATTCTTTGTTTTATAACCCATACTGAGCCTTTTATGATCATCCCAAGTTTTGAAATACTTTCACATGACTTAAATATGAATACGGTCAAGGATGGGATCAAGGAAATGTCATGTTGTCTAAAACATGGAACTGGACATGACTCTTTTCTTCAAGAGTTTTTATTTTCTGAAAAAAATAGAAATCTGTGTAGAAATGTCTACCTTGTAATCTTTTGCGTTGTAATAGTTATGTCCTAATTCCCTAAAACTCTAAACCTGAAAAGATCCTCAATGTGAATTATTCATTTAATTCAATATTATGTAATGTTTAAGGTCGGGTCCTTATTGTAGCAAACCTATATTACGGTTTAAATAAAGATATTAACTCATTAAAGAACAATATTAATATTTATAATATCTTATCATATTATTTTATAACATATTATGACCCATTCATTATTAATATTTCATTATTATCATTCTTAAAAGTGCATTCATTTCATGATCTATAGATCATTTCATTTGTGTAAAATTATGAATTTTCTTTCCAAATGGAGATAAAATGCCATTATTAGAATGAAATGGTATAAATGAACCTCTGTATTTATATATGGTCCAAGAAATAATTTCTATTTATTATATGAGGATTACACATTATATAAAATAATAATGAAGAATGTTTCATTAAATTGGAAGGCTTTTTTATAACTCCAAGAACTAGTTTTATTTTATTTAATATTTGAGAATATTTTAGTTCTAGAATGACAAATAGGTTCTAATATACTTATTAAAAACTAATTTACTAGAATTAGACTTTTATGACCATCCATGATGGTGTTAATGATGAACAAAAAATCATTATTCATGGAGACTATTAACTAGCATAATGTAAAAAATAGAATCATTTCTCTGAATAAGATTAGGTAAAAAGGGAAGGATTTAAGATAATAAATTAAAATCATAAAATTACAGTTTTTCCATGATTTTGGAAATATTATTATTTGATGGAAAATGGAGGTGAGGATAATTTAAATGAAGAAAAGAAATTAAGATACCTAATTTGAGAAAATTACATAAGGAATATCGCCTCATTGAAGGATCCCTTTATGTATATGGAAAGGATCATTGAGTTATAAAATATGTACATGGACTTGGTTAGAGTGGTAAAGAGGAAATTTGGTAGTTATTTGTGGAGAATAATGGAATTTTATGAGTAATGGGTGGGTGAAGGTTGGAATTTATTCTTGAGTCGGGGTGGTTTTAAGTGAATAGAAAATGATTATTTTATTTTTGAAGCCTACCACGTTGAGATGTCCTTAATTTACAAGAATTTTATTGATAATTAATGTTTTAATGTATGTTTATGTTTGATTAAAACATAAAATATCCATTAAATTTTCTTTTTATGGAATTTTAATCTTTTATATTTTATCTCCAACACATCTCATTATTTTACATATACCATAGAAAATTTATCTTTTTACCACCAAAACATTTCTATGATTAAAAATGAAATTAACCTTAAATACTAAATTTGATAATCTTATTCAAAATTAGAAGTCAATGTTACCATATTCAATTTAGGTAATTTAAAAAGTTATATATAAAATAAATCCCATAGGTGAGATAAGAATGTGGGTTTTTAAGGTGAAAATATTCAAAAGTTTCCCGATTTATATATCTAGGTTGAAAATAAAAATGATTCTGATAACCTAAATTATACCAATAGAAGTATAATTTATCTAATTTTACATTAAAAAATTTTAAATAATAATTTATTCTTATATATTTTTTAGAGGAAATGTCATGTCTCAATTAAAATTCATTTTTTAAAATTCATCAAATAATGATACTTCTAATAAAAATACCAAAAATTAATCCTCAGATAATTTTTATTTTAATCATTCAAAAGTAAAGATTATTTTGTAAATATATATTTATATATGTGTCCAAATTTATTTTTAAAGCATGTGTTAAATTAAAAGGCGAAAAATTGTCTATTAGAAGAATATAGTGTATTAGGCTTAAAATAATATTTATTTCTCATCCTATGACTATAAATATCATTGGATGAATTGGAAAAAAATTATCATCATAAAAGATATAAATTTCATTATTATATTTCACTAATTGTGATTAATTTTTTTTATAATATAAAATTTCATAGTGGTCATAGAAATAGTTTTTTTAATAATGAACAACATTTATATTCAATAGCTTTTAATTCTGATTAATAACTTATTAGTAAACAATGAATTCATTAGAAAAATATGTGTAATGAATATTTTTAGATTTTTGTTAATCTCATTAATTCTTTGTATTACAATGGCTAGGTGGTTAAAATAAAAAATAAATAATAATAATAATTTATTTATTTAATCTTGGTGTTCTACGTATAGTAAGCTAACAATAATATTAAATTTAAAAAGAATATAAACCTAAATTTTTTATGTGTTGCATGTATTAGAAAAAAGTATGTGAAATATATATATATATTTTTAAAAGATAGATATGTGTTTGAAATTAAAAAAAATTGATTAATAATAGAACTAAAAGAAAAATATTTTATAATATAAAATGTTTTCATGAAGTTCCTGTTAATATTTACATTTTACCATTGTCATAAACTTCGCGTTATTTGTAAAAATGTAATTATTCTCAATTCACCTAAAAATGAATCTTCATAGAAATCCTTAAAAGAGATTATATTAATCTTGAAATTTTATATCCAAAGATAATGTTTATATTTTAATAAAACATTTATATAATTTGATTTTTTTTTATTTGAAATATTAAAATTCATAGTAAATCTATTTTTATATAAAAATGAATTTTTTATATAATATTTATTCAAAATATTAATATATATAATAGGATAATAGATATAACATTAATTGATCAGTGTGATGTTATATATCAATTATACATATCTTTTCTTAATAAAATGTGTATCACATATTACAATAGATTTAAAAATGTAATTAATAGTTATAAAAATAATAACAAAATAAAATTCCAATATAAATATATATATTGAAATATTTCATAACATAGCTACTATCATTAATACATTTTAATTTAATCTATAGGTTTAGAAAATGTAGTCAAATAATGACATCTTTTTTATTTGATTGTTTTTTATTTAAAATGATGTGGTACATATTTGACATAATTATAGGAAAACATATATTCAGATCTCATTTTTTTGGTCTATTATTTTTATTTGATGGGATGAAGAAGGATCACAAAACCCTCTATCAAAAACTCATTCCTAATTAAAAACTAGACAAACGTTCACATTCCCACTCAAAAAGAAAATCATAATTCCATAACAAGGTTTCCAATGGTAGTCTATCAGTATTATTATAAATCAACTTACATAATATTTCTATACCACCAACATACATTTCAAAACATTTAACATCATATAGAAAGATTTATTAAAGTTTGACATCAAAAAGATCCATATTAACCATAATTTGAATACACCTTTTCATTCACATGAATTAAAAAACATAAATAAATGAATATTAAGGTCTTCTAGAAGGTATAATAATTAAAATTTCAGAAATTTTATTCAGAGAAAAAATCTCAAAGAAGATGAATAAACACTGCAATTATAGTGAAGGATGTGGAGGAAGAACATGGATAATCAAACTAAATATAGTGAATAATGGTGAATGTATATGAATAATAATGACACTAGGAGGAGGAACAAGAAGAAAAATGATTACAATCATCCAGGTTACCCAATGATGTACACATGTATTTTGATACCCAACCCTTCCCCACACAAATAAAACAATGAGTATTTTATCCCTATAAAGTAAAAATGTATCATATTATCATTAAAACATGAACATATCCAATAAGATAAAAATTACATAAAGAATATTTATTATATAACCTATAGATTCAATGAAATTAATAACCTAAAAATGATTTTCATAAACATAGTTATTGATAATAATAATAATCAACAAGACTACAATAAAAAAATGTGAGTTTTCTATCTAATTTATATCTTTTTTACTTCCAAAGATTATGTAACTCAATGTTATTAATTTCAAAAGATATTTTCTACAATTCTATTATAATTTTTCTTATATTTATGTATTATTTTTAAGGGAATCGTGGATGAGACATTGTTGGAGGAAATCATCTAGATCCATATAAGAACTATACTATTCGTGTCTAGAGATATTGTAGGGTTAACACTTTTTTTGAAAAAAAGTTATATTATTTTTGGACACTTCAGATAAAAACGTTATAATAATAATGAATGGTTGGTTTATGGATTATATGAAACTATGAAAAATATTTTTACAGATTATTAGTTATACTAAAAATTGGATTTCAAGCCTGAAACCTCTCATTTTTTTCATATTCCTAGGGAAATCAATCCTAAAGACTATAGTGAATAAAAATTGTTATTCTATTCCCTCCATAATAAAAATACATTGTCCTAGACCATAGTCCTATGCTGATTAATTATAAGATTTGTTCCCAGATCTAGACATAACATTTGTACCATATCTCTTCCTTAACATCTAAAACGAATCATAGATACATGTTATATTACCTATATCTATGGAATATATCACGACCTATTGGAAATATCTTTATATTTTGATTAATTAGAATCAAATCTTTAGAATTAGTATCACTTACTTAATTAGTTCTTAAGATATTATTTACAGTGAATCCCTTTATGTATGTTGATTTGGGTTTCACCCCTGGTAAATTATATATCCTCGAATTCCACAAAATATGTTATATATTGATGGATTCAGTATTCCTCTAATAATATTTGTTATAGTGATGTTATTCAGGAATAATTTGATGATAAATATTTTATTTTTACATATATTTACTATATTTATGAATCTCCCATACATATTTTTCATTTGTATTTGATTATTTGAATAGTATGATTAAAAACTAGTAGTATATTTTGTGATGATTTTTTATTTTGATTACATGTGTGGTAATGTGTCCCCTATTATCCAATGATTTATTTTTTTCCAAGTGTTTTTATGTGAATATAATCATACTAATGTTTGATATTCTACGTTAGAACTATATGTGTTATTCCCTATTGACATCAGTGTTATGATCATTTGAGGAATTTATTATTATTTAAATTTATATTTACACCATCGTGGATTGGTTATCCATTAGTGTGGGATAATTTTTGGAATGTGATGAAGCTGATGATATTACAAGACATAATGAAATGGTATTATGAAAACGTGGTTCTCTCTAATGTAGTTCATGGATATAGAGTACATGTGTCATAACCCAAGGTAATTATGACATACAATTAAATTTTAGAATAATCTATGATTGTGAAGTGGATTGAATTCCTCATGTCCCCACAAAAGATATTTTTCTATTGTGGATATTTTAAGATATATGTGTTGGCCGTTTGGTAAATCCCATGATCATTACTTATGTTATAAATACATTTTGGTATGGATCTAATGTAAATATAACATGGGATTATATAATCTTGAATAGTATAAAACTGATCTAAGGATAGTTTCTTGTTTCATGAATTCCGATTACATTGTTATTATGGAATAAAATATTATTTATGTAAAAAACTGTTTATGAATCATTGGTGGTTTCATAATGGGTTTACACAAAAACAGAAAAATGGTATTCAGTGTCCATGATGAATTACTATTCATTGATATAGATAATTAGAAAGGAACACTAGAATGTTGTTATTTATTATAGTGTTAGGAGTTGGATGTTGTACCAGTATAGATTCCATGTTTCTACCACAACATCTTTTATGAATCTACTATACATTTACTGGTTATTCATGTTGAGGATCCACATTAGTGTTTTTTATATTAAATTATTAACTATATGAATTTTTTTATAGCATCATGATTAAGTTATTTTTTATTGTGATATTTATTTGGGTTTTATGCATGTTATTTTATCTTATTATATTTTTGTAATTATTGAGGTCATATTTCCCCAAAATAAGATTCCAAAAATTTCCTCTAAATGTAATTATAATTTATATGTGGATTAATTCATTAGATCATGTATCACATTGACTTGTACATAGTGATATAGATAAAGTTATAAATAAATTGTATCATAGCATAGTTTTTTATTATTTTCTCTTTTGAAATTCTGGGAGATATAGAAAATTGATACACTATGTGGTATTTCATTAGGGGAGTTTCAATGTTTGTGGGATACCCAAGTATAAATTACCTACTAGTTAGTATGATATTATTTTTGTTATAGTTATATAGGATTTTTTTTCACTAATTTATCTTGTGGAGGAAAATAGGATCGCATTCTAGAAATATTTTTATATAGATGTTGTTATTATATTTATTATTCGTGATATTTATTTATATTTGAACCTATATTTACTTATATTGTGATATATATACTTACAAAACACAGATTAACTAATGCTTGTCATTATGATTTATAAACATGATTTTCATTAATGTACATCATCATAGACTTAGGTATGATCCTCGATAAAGATTAAAAATGTTATATGTTTTTTGAAGGTCAATATTATGATAGAAATTACTATATAAATCTCAACAGTTTGACTTATAAAAACAAATGTTATAATGTGGAATTTTTGTATAATTAATTATCATCATTTATATTTAATTGATTAAAAAATTATTATATAGGGACATTTAATGGGTGTCTCTATAGAGTAACAAAAAAATGATCTAACTAACAAGGATGTGAAATTTCAAAAATATTATATTCATCATATTTCACTAGATAATACTCTTGGACTTGTTTTGGTGGGTTATCTATTATTCCTCCCACATAACAGAGTAATAAAATTATAACAACTCAAATAAGATAAGTGTTAAAGATACTTGTTGATAATCGATGTTACATTGAACTGAAGCATCCTATAGTGAACTACAACATTGGTGGTCCTCAGGATTCTATGTATTGTATTGACATCATTGAAGGAACTAGTGAATGGCTAGAAAATCATCATGATACAATTGTTATATAGATGTCATTATGATTCATGGATCATCCAAGAAGTTGTGTGGAAATATGGTAATAGTAGGAAAGCTTGATGATATTATATCAGCAGACAATAATAATAATCTCCTCATGGTGTCCATTCAAATCACACTACTATAAGATCGAGTATATGAGTTTGTGGAGATTCATTTGTAAACTATGTTTATTGTTGTAGACTAAAGTCATGTTACCAATATTCTATACATGGTATACATTTGGTAGAAAATGAGTCATAAAATAATAATATTTTTGTTAATCATGTTCATATTGAACTTATACATTACATTAGAAAATTTTACCTAATGTTATATGCATAGGTTCTCTACGAGACCCTTATTGATGGGAAATAGATAAAGGAAGACAATCATGATGATATTAATCATTCTTATAATCCAAAAACATGTTGAAAATATAATGCCATATCAATTTTAGCTCCATGTAGTAAAAAAGTGGATTGTTTGATATGTATAATAAGATGGAAGATATGTAGAATATTGAAGGCATCATCAACTATATCTATAGGAGGTGGAGCTACATGATGATACAAATATAGAATCAAGGGACATTTTAGAAAAAAAATTGGAAGCCATCATGTTAAATTCAATGATAGTGAATGTTGGGTCATCTCCTATGATTTTATATTAATCTGTTATAACTAGATTAAATGAAGGCTAGTAAAGCTGATGTATGGGATTTATAGAAGCAGACCTAGGAACCACACACATTTTTGAAAATAGTGATTTATGTTCTATAGGGTAAAGGACATACTCTATATATTATCTTGATGTAGGTGATCAATGTGGTTCTAGGAATTGGTGGATAGGGAAATTATTCAGTTAGAGTTTTTATTTTTATTACCCCTATAATATCGACTTAATTAAATGATACAAAAGTATCTTCTTTATTTATATCTCTTCATGTTTTTATGTCAATGATTTTATGTCTATGTTGTCTTGTGATTTACTCACTCATGATATAAACATGTAGATAATTTAAAACATTTGTAGTAATATCATAGTTGACCCATATTTTTTTAACATATAGAAAACAATTGGACATCATGATATTATGAATGAATTCGTTTGATATGATATATTAGAAGAATGATTGAAGAATTCTCAATCACATAATGATTACAAATGGAGATTTTTATCTTTCCAATTACCAAGGGACAGATGCTAGTATTTACAAGTGAATGGGATATTGGAGTGGGTAGGATATAACTATTCCTAAGGTACATTGGATCTGTCATGGTGAAGGTAGAAAGCAAGGATATAATGGTTGAATTAGTATTATTTACATTTATCAGCTCTCATTGGTTGATTTTTATATAAATTTATTCTATATTTACATATGATATCATCCTATAGATATAGGAATAATGTTTGACAATAAATATTTACATGGGGAACAACTATTATTGATTCCTCTTTATATTATAACATATAACAAACTGAGATAGTTGAAGGGTGATTAATGTATTTTTAGATGAATGTATTTATCAAAAAGGGAACATCACAATGTAGTTGTCTACTATTTTTTTGCAATAAGGTGTATGGTATTACATGGAACTATTTCATCTAAAAAAAGATGATTCAGTTAACTGTGATGAACATGTAACATATACACATTATATTAATTCTTTGTAATTTTTCTAGGGGATCTCAGTGATTTTGCAGGATTCATATTTATTTAGGCTACTATCAGTTGTGGGTTAGATTGGATAATATTCTATTAGATTATTTATGGAGTATATTTTTAAAATAAGATTATATTTCCATTACTTTTTTGTTGAAAAGTGTCCATTGGTTTTCATAAATCTCATGAATAGTAATTTACATGCATATCATGATACCATAATTTTGGTATTCATGGATGATATGTTGAGATACCATGGATCGTCTGAAGTTATTGATATTCACTATCAAATTATATTTAGTACACTTCATGTAATGCATATTTATTTTATTTTTTTATGTTTTAGTTGTGGATTAAACAAGAGTTATTCCACACAAATGTAAATTCTGTCATTGCAATTTATGTGGACACTGAGAGGGTAGAGTTTGTGATGTCTTGGGAGTATACCATGAATATTAAGGAGATCAAGGGATTACTTGGGAAAATCGAGAACTAAATATGCTTCATCACAAAGTTCTGTTGTTTAGAATTACTAATCTGAAGAATGAAAGGAAGTGGGTGGGGAATGAATTGTTGAATAAATTAGATGATTTAATCCATGAGATTAAGAATATATTAAAAATATAACTTGTTTTGATTCCTCTATCGATTTCCTTTGGATATATTTTTTACAATGAATAAATCGGTTTGGGTTGTGGATTTTGTTGACAAAGAATAATTATGTAGTCACATTTGGGGTACATCAGATGTAATCCCATGAGAAGAACTATAATGACCCATAATTCTATAAATGAATTTAACCTTATTATAATTATTTTATATATTATAATCATTTAAAATAACTTATAGAACACAATAAAAACATAAATAATGAAGAATCAATTAAATAATAGGATTTTTCATAAATTAGTGAACCCAAATCAATGAAATAGTAACATAACCCTTCGATTAATAAATTGACCATACATAATGGTAATATAGAAAATATAACAGTAAATTCTTTTATGAATTCTTCAATAAAAATTTGGAATCTTATAATTGAAAATATTAAACTATAATACAAAGTATAAGTAAATAATCGTTTAAAAAATTATCAAGAATGTGCTGGAATATTTATAAAGCCGGAATGATTATTTATAATGATATAATTATTATAATTTTTTTTTAAAAATAATTTTTCTAAAATATAATAATATATTTAAAAAAGTTGGTCTTATGATTATAATAAAAATATTTAAGACATTAATTAATTTTTGAAGGAGCCATTCTATCAGTTGTAATTTTAAAATCAATATTTTTGAATAAATGATGGTTTTAATTTAAAAAGAAATTTATCATATTTAGAAAATTATTTTCATAAACATTATTCCATTTATAAATTATACATATTTTGAAATTGATAGGGTTATTTTTTTGGCATTTTTCTATAATAGATGAATTTTGTGTGAATAGTGGAATACTGTAATTTATGGTATTTAAAAAATAATGAATTGCAATTCATAGATTATATATGGATGATGTAATCCTAAAATCTAAAAATAACTTTCATAATATTAATATATTTAGGGATAAGGTTAAAAATATGGATATTATTGATCCAAAATAATAATTAAATGAATAAAATAATCAAAACACACCTCTCTCCATTATAATTACCACCCCTCGACACCCATTCTCCTCACACCTCAAAATCCATGAGGTTTGTCCAAATTATACCCAAAAATCATCCCTATTATATCCCCAATGTCTAGGAGCCTTTTTAAGATATTCCAAAACCAAATTCCCTTAAGGACGTTCTCAATGATAATAATTGTAGAGGTAAAAACTTCTTTCTTTTTCATTTAATTTATTTTAAATTTATTTTCTTTTATTTTCCCCTCATTAGATCCTCTTATTCAAAATACGTGATAACTCCATTATATTTTATATAAAATAATGTTATTATTTTAATTGAATAAAAAATAATAGTTTCACTTCCACTCACATTTTTTTTCTAATAATGAAAATACCGTTTATGATGTGTTAATTTATCACCATCAAGGATGGTGAGTTTTCAATTTCCTTGAGTTCCTTAACGGTTAATTTTAAAACTATATTAACATGTAAAATAAATTATAATATAAGTATTATATATAATTTAATGTTCTAAAATGAGTATATAAACATAATATTAATTAATAAGACTAAATTAATTAGTTATGATTAAAAAACACAAAAAGAATATAAATAGTTATCATCAATGTGTTGTATAATTAACCATACTCAAATCTAAAAAAATGATATATAAGAAAATTAAATATTATTTAAGTGAATTAATGACACACAATTTGAATTATTAAAATTTATTTTCAATTCAAATGTTATTCTATACATGTATATATATAAACTGATCATGAAAACCAAAGAAATGAACATTCTCAAATAATAAAACTGTAACTTATAACTAATAAAAAACACCATGAATGAACATAATATAATTATAATAAATAAAATAAATGTATAAAAGGTTATTAATTAATTAATTAATGGATTAAAATTTATTATCCATGAGATTATGATCATGTGGATAACACTTTCATACAAAATAAAGGGGATTCTTCTTAAACCTCCATTTTTCATTCGTATTACTCTTTCTCTATTTTTAACCCAAATTAATTCTAATTAATTTATATATATTTATTATAAATTAGGTTTATATGTTCCAAAATCTTGTATCTATATCAGGTCATCCTTCTTTTATAGGTATATACAAGTTTTATAAAGGTTCACTTCTCAAATTTTCATGATAACCAAGCTCAATTAAAGAGAAATTCATGATTTCACACCCATTTTTTAGTGAACTC
Source organism: Viscum album (assembly GCA_963277665.1). Classification (NCBI taxonomy): domain Eukaryota; kingdom Viridiplantae; phylum Streptophyta; class Magnoliopsida; order Santalales; family Viscaceae; genus Viscum; species Viscum album. The sequence continues at coordinate 2,052,432,000 of OY728137.1, forward strand.
AAAAATATATTTTCAATACACCATTACATTCCATAAATACATAATTTTTTAATGAAAAAATATGTTGAATCATTTATATTTTCATGGAAACATATATTCTTTTTTCTTCATTAAATGATATTTAATGTTTTCCATAAACTTTACCAAAAATTTTCATTTCTAATGTTTATAAAAAAATATTTTCACATGTTTCGATATAGTTTGAAAACCAATTATCATTATATATTCATATATTACTTAATTAGTTTTCATGTATTATATATATCCATTCATTCACTGACAAATTTCGGATACACACATTTTTTATTCTTTATGACATTATTAAGATAACCATTTCCTTTCATGGGTAACCCATATATTTATGTTTGGTTCCATATGTATGGTTCATCATGTAACAATAATATTCATGAACATGTTATAATGGGTGTTCCCAAACAGTCCCCCAATTCTTTGGGTAATGTTTAGTCTCAATATATGTGATGTGCTATAGTCGAGGTGGATAGCCTTGACTCATGATCCTCTATGAAAAATGGTCTTGATGGTTATCTGTGAATCATACTCCTCTTGTGAAATGGTCTTGGTGGTTAGCATTGACTCATTCTTGGGTAATGTTTTGTATTTTTCCACATTTCCATGATATAATAATTACATAGTCACTTGTTCTATATGTAATTCATCCATATGTTTTTTATGTTAAATTCCTTTTTATGTAAACATATTATTCTTTCTAAAATGTGTACAATGATTTATGTTTATTTATATTAAATGTCTAGAATTTTTATCTCATATGTTTTTCCACGTAATACCAATGTTATCCTATAAAAATATAAGATCTAAATGGATGTTAGGAGCTCTTAACAGAGATGAAATAAAATATGATTTAATTTTGGATCCATGTTACCTGCTGTATGTATTTAATAACCCAAATCAAAAAGACCTTATGATCCCTAGATTTTATATGAAGGCTAGTTATGCATAAAATCATGTAATAAGATGTGTAATGATTTATAACCATTATAATTGGTATTAGATGAAAATTTTATTTATTTTTATATATTATGATGAGAGCACTCTATTATGATACCTATGGATAGTTATATCACCTTGCATAACCAAGCTTCAAATCTAGGGAATCCATCATTAGGGTTTACTTTTCATTAACAAGTTTACCCTTCTATGTTCAATGTTTTCTTTTTATATTCTTATTTTCTTTGTATTGAAGACCCCCTAATTGTAATTTAGAATTCAAAGTTAATTGATGGAAATATGATGCATCATGGAATCAGTCGATGTGATATCCATTATAATGATTTCGCTAATAAAATGCCAAATATGATGGGAATAAGAGGTCAAAACATCATGAAAATACATTCTCATTTGGATCAAGTTACGAATTATAACTTGAATCATGTGGAACTAAATCATTCTACTAAGAAATAGAATATTGTGGTCAATTAATTTATTTGAATATGGCCTCCCATGTTTACTAGTCCTTTTGATCCCCTCCTCGATGGACAATATATTAAAAATGATGGGATGATATTCTATATCCCCTGATGCTAATAGGAATAGATTGTTTTGATGGTTATCTATCATATTGATGGGGAAGATGATAAACGGTGGATACATATCAAGAACACAATGTCAAAGGATAAAATTGATACATTGGAATGAGAATAATTCATGAAAATATTTTCAATAAATATTTTTCATGAATCATTTGTCTTAAGATAGAAAGGGATTTCCTTGGACTGATGGAAAATGAATGCTAGTCCATTTGGGTGTACAAGATTAACTTTACAAGGCATACAAGGTATGCCTCCAACTTCATGATGAACACAAAAATCACGATGGATCTCTTATATAGTGGAATAACACCGATTATCGAATAATATTTACTAATTTGATACTTTGATATCTATGAAGATATTGTATGTTGATCCCTTATGGTTTAAATAAAATTGGGTGAATCTAAGTGGTCTACTATGACTAAATATAAAAATAGGAAAATATAGTTTAATATGGGAGGATCAATAGATATATCCCCGTAGTGAAATAATAACACAACATCCCACATGGTAAAATTGTTGGAAGAAGAATCCTGGGAATTATCTAAAGGGAATCAAGAACTGGTTAATTAGAGGAGAAGTGGTGCATCTAGATAATAACTACTGAAGGGATATAATAATCTTAATAATGTGGAAGAGTAAATAAAGGGTCAAATCAACACTTATCCTAAAGTTAAGTGTTCTAAAAGAAAGGATCAGAGGCATTATGAGATGCATTTCTTGAATAAATGGTATGTTGGAGGTAGTTAACAACAACAAAAATGTCCAATGCAACAATATAGGTCATATTCTATCACTACTACTAAGCTAGAGACTGAAAATGATATGGTGATGGGTACACTGTATATTCATTCATGAATAGGAAATGTACTATTTTATATGGTTTTAACACATTCATTCATATCTTGAATGTTTAGTAGAACTATACAAACACCAGCTCCCAATAACATGTATGAGATATCATTGAGAAAAGAATGGGGAAATTATTGAATTCAAACTATATAAATCCTCTATGGTAAATTTTTATGGACTTAAACTCTCCTAAAATCTTTTATAACTTCATTGGGTAGAGTGTTATGGTATATTGTGCATCGATTGGATATCTCAATAAATATCCAACGTCAAATGTTAGGAAAGGGAGATCACTCTAGACATCATTATGTATCCTCATATAATGTAGAAGTGTAATTATGAGGATGAATCTCCATCAGAACCATTATATCATTTCTTGATATTAATATCATATGATAAATAATATCTAGCTCAATTTATTGTAAAAATGGTGGTGATCATGATTGAATACATACCCATCATGAGGGAATACACTGATATTTTCCCTGATGAGTTTCCTGGTCTTCCTCCTGATTGAAAAGTTGATTGCTAAATGAAACATATTCCAGGATCTCTGCCTCTATCCAGGACACCTTATACAATGTCCACCGTTGAGTTAGACTAATTGAAGAAACAATTACAAAAGAATCTGGAAAATTATTTAATATGCATGAGTGCTTCACCATGGGGTGCACCAATCAACTTAATAAAAAAGTTATGGATCAATGCACCTCTTTATTGACTATTGAGATCACTAAAAAATGATGATAAAGAACAAGTATCACATGGAACAGATTGATGTCTTGTTCGATCATAAATGTGGGGCTATGTATTTATATATGGTGGACCTTCTTGAGGGATTTTAAAAATTATAAGTGAGGAGGAAGGAGATTATAAATAATTTTATTCAAATGTTGTATGGAAATAATGGATTCATAGTGATGCCCTTAATACTCACTAATACTCCATTATTTTTCATGGATTTAATTAATAGAGTATTCAGGGATTACATCAATTAATTTGATTTAGTAATTATTGATGATATTGTGATATAATCTAAAATCATGGCAGAACATGATGATCATTTTAATAAAATTGTAAAGATATTTTGAAGGGGGGATCATTATTAAAATTAAAAAATATTCATTTTTTGTATGTATTAAGTATCATTCATATGGAATGTTATCATTAGAAAAGGAATATCTATGCACCCTTCCATGACATAGGCAATTGAAGAGTGGATCATGCCAGCATCTGTAATAAAAATACATTGTTTCCATGGCCATTCTGGGTATTACCGATTATTTTTGAAGAACATATCATGACTATCAAACCCAATAACCAATATTAATCCTATGGGAGAGCTATTTTTATAGAGAAGTAAATGTGAAGACTTCTTCAAATAATTAAAATTGTGTCATATCATTACACCAGTTTGTAAACTACTGTCAAGTGGTGAACTATTATTGGTGTATAATGATTCTTCAAAGAAGGGATGTGGATTTTTACTGATAAATAATCATAAATTTGTAGCATAAACATCATGGTAGTATAACATTAATGAGATAAACTATCCCACACATGATCTGGATTTTGCAGCAATGAACATTATGTTGAAAATAAAGTTTCACTCTCTCTATGTGGAGAAAAGTGAGGTATTTATTGATCATAAGAGCCTCCAATATATATTCTCATAAAAAAGATTAATATGAACCTGAAAATGTGGTTATAGGTCATCAATGACCATTAATATTGAATACATTACCATTTTTCTAAAGAAAATAAGGTGGAAGATTCTCTCTGTAGAATGGATCCTCTATCATTATTAATGATGTGAATTGACAAGGATCCAATATTACTAGAACTAAAAAGGATGGACATAAGAATTATTAATGGTGGAAGATATTCAATCCATTATATAATGATTCCTCAACCATATCTCATAGAGAAAATAATGGATTCCCAATGAAATGATGGGGAAATTCTAAAAATGGTGTAAGATATCAAAAATGAGAAATCCCCCAAATTCAAAATGTATGAGGAAGGTTTATTGAGATTTGGTTCATGTCTATGTATATCATCCTTACCATAGATAAAGAAATAACATATGAATTAAGTACATTTATCAACCATTTCTATTCACCTAGGGATCATAATGATGTATCGTGATGTCCAAGAGCACTATTTTTGGTGTAATATGATGAAGGAGATCACTGAATTTACATCAAATTTCATGGTATGTATGAAATTGAAATCCAAATGAAAAAAATCTAAGAGGATAATGAAACCATTGCCCATAAAAACATGTATGTGTGAAAACATCCCCACAAACCTTTTCATTGGACTTCCAAATACATCCATTGTAAACAATTCTATAAGGGTAGTTGTGGATCGTCTAATAAATAAAACTCCATTTATAAAAATTCAAGATATCATCTCACTAGATCATATAACAAAAATATATATTATATAAGAGGATAGGCTACATGGAGTAACACTATTTATTTTAACCAATCGAGATCTGGGATTTTACACTTTGTTTTTTAAAAGTCACCATCATGCTATAAAAAATGAGCTAAACATCAGTATGGCTAATCATACTGATTTTGATGGGAAATATAGTTGGACTATTTAGAAATTGGAAGACATTTTGATAGAATATACTATGGACATATAATGAGTAGTGGACCTATATATTCCTATGGTGGAGTTCTCTTAAAATAAGATTTTCCACTCGAGAAACCAAATGGATACATAAGAATCTATTTATTGGAAATGTTGTAGAACACTAACATGTTAGGTTGATGTTGATGAATATAAGATGCTCGAACCATAAATGGTCGATGAAATGGTGGAAATGGATAAAACCAGTCAACATCACATCATGGTCATCTCGAGTCGACAGATGATCTAGGAGGATAATTTTCAGTGAGATGTAGAGTTTTAATTTTTAGATATGGTTTTAATATCCATATCTCAAAGGTAGTGGATCATGAAATTTCAGATGAAACGAAATGTGAGTCCAAGGTTCATCCATTCCATCTATATCCATGATCATGTAAGAGATTTGGCCTATATAATAGAATATCCACTTACCATGTACCATTAATGTGATTTATTCTGCATATCCCTCTTGAGTAAGTATATACCATATCCATCATATAAAATAAATTCACAGGTGGTACAACTATTAAACGATATCTCTTATGAGTTACAATCAGTGAAGATCGTGGGCCATAGAGTAAATATTTTACACAACATGACTACTCACCTTGTCAAAGTACAATTGATTAGTCATCACTACGAAGAGAAAACATGGTAAATAGAGGAATAAATGAATGATAAATAACCTCACATGTCATCCCCTTATTATATAAAAGATGATTTCAAGGGTGAAATTTTATAAGAGCGAAGAATGTAACAAACTAGAATTCTATCAATTGAATACCACTTCATATAATTATGTAATATTGTATAAATCACATAAAATCACTTATGGAACACAATAAAAATGTTGTAAAAAATAAATGAATTAATGTAGTGTCTTTTTCAGAAACTAAGGTACATAAATCAATGGAATGGTAACTTGAACCTTGGAATATTAATATGACCATAAGGAATAGTAATAAATAAAATATACGAGTAATCTCAACTAAGAAATTAAATATAAATTTTAGGAATCTTATATATGAAAATATGATTTAATTATATCGTAGTATAAATAAATATTTTTTTTAATAATAATAAATTAACTGGTTGTGTTTTTGTAAAAAATAAATATCTAATAATAATTTTATTATTAAATTAATGAGTTAAAAGAAAAATTATTTTCATAAAATTGAATATGAAATTATTATTTTGTTTTCTTATGATTGTAAGATAAATTGATGAAACCTTAATAAATTTTTCTATGTGTTATAAAAACATTTATAATATTAAAACTATTATTTCTAAATTTATGATTATTTTAATTAAAAAAATTCCTCACATATAGAATATTGTTTTAATTAAATATTTTCCAGTTTTAAATAAATCATATAAAAAATAGTTACGGTGGGTTTTTCGAATTTTCAAAAATAGTATAATTTTTGTGAATAGTGAAATATAGTAATTTACAATATTTCAAAAATACATGAGTTATTGAGTCATAGAATATTTATCACTAATGTATGCCCATAATATAGAACTATAATTAATTATTTTAATATATTTAGTGATACGGTTCAAACAATTCTTATTGAGGACTTAAAATAATAAACAAATGAATAAAATTTTCAAATAACACACCTCTCCAACACTATAAATACAACCCCTCACCACATCTGCTCCTCTCACATAAAAACACATGATGATAGTCTATATTCTACAAAATACTATTTGAAATTATATTCCCCATATCCAATATTCTATGGTATCAAAAAAATAAAAAAAATTAGTTCCCATAAAGAGGTTCTCAAAGAAAATAATTTAAGAGGTAAAATTGTTTTTCTTTTTCTTTTAATTCCATTCAATTCCATTACATTACCTTTCCTCTCGCCACCTAAACTTATCCATGTGACTTGATAATTATATTATAATTTATAAATAGTAGTTTTTTTAATGGAACAACCCATCATTATTTCTATTCCCCTCCCCTCTTTTTCTAAAAATGAAAAAGTTGCCTCTGATGTGTTAATTTCTCACATTCAAGGATGACGGGTTTTCAACTTCCATTACCACCTTCAATCCTTTTCAAAATAAATATATATGGTTAAAATATATTATAATATTTGTATAATATATTATTTCAACCTCTCAAAAAACTGATATATAAATAATATTATTTAAGAAAACAAAATTATTTATTAATTATTAGAAAAATGTCAAAATAATATTAACATTTTTTATCAATCTTTCATTTAATGAAACATCCTCTAAACTATAAAAAATTATATATAAGAAAATTTTATATTTAAAAATTTCATTAATAATATATAATTACAATTATGGAAAACTATTCTCGTTTATAATGATACTCTAGACACATATTCATGTAAACCGATATTGAAAACCAAGGACAGAAAAAATCTAAAATGAATAAGTTGTATATCATAACTCAAAAAAAGGAAATGAATGAACATAATAAAATTATAATAAAAAATGAATATATAAAAGGTTATTAATTAACTATAAAATGAATTTATCTTGATTATTTAGGACATTATGATCAAGTGCAGATCTCTTTCAGACATATGGTTAGGGATTCTTTCCAAACATCCATTTTTTCTTTCAGAGTAAACTTTCTATCTCTTTATCCAAGTGTAACTATTAATTATTTTTAAATAATTTCTTATAAATTCAGTTTATATGTTCCTAAATCATTTATCTAGATCATTTCATACTTCTTTTATGGGGAAATACATGTTTAACAAAGGTTCCATTCACAAGTCTCTCTAATAAGCATGACCAATTAAAGGTAACTTATTTATTTATTAAATATTTTCATGTTCAATCAATAATTTATTTTCAGACATAGTTATTTTCCTATAATAAATCATTTAATTGTAAAAAATCTCTTTGTTCATTTTTTGTTTTATGAAATTAAATAATCATTATCCACCTTAAATCCTCTTTAATTTATTCCTTAAACCACACTAAATTTTTTCATTTCTAACATTTCTTAAACTCACTTTTTACTTATGTCCTCTTGAATTATAAATAATGTATCATTATATATTACTATTTTACAATTTTAATATCCATGTATGATATAAATACATTATTTTAGAGAAACATTTATGATACACCAATTTCTTTTTCACCATGACTAGATTACAAAACCCATTTCATTAAATGGGAAAATCTTATGTTTATTTTTTGATTCCTTATGTTAGATTTTTCTTGTGTAAAACATATTAATGAACATGTTATTATGGTTCAACCTAGTTAGTTCTCTATTTAATTTTGTAATTTTTAGTCTCACAACTCATTATGCGCAATGGTATTGGTTGTTAGAATTATCTCATTCTCCTCTATGTGAAATGGTCTGGGATGTGAGTCATGAATCATGCACCTTAATATTCTATGGCCATAGGGGTTATCCCATCATCATGATTCACTATGTGAAATGGTATTGGTTTTTTTCCTTGACACATTATTATTTCATGTTGTATGTTTTTCTCATATCTCTATGATACCTCGATTACATGGTCTTTTATTTTACTTATTGTGCTTATATATGATTATTTTTGTTTCATACCTTTTTATGTCATCATTTCATTCCTTCTAAAACAAGTACTATGTTTTATTATTATCAATATTCCCTTATTGGGATTTTTAGATCATCACTTTTTACATGTATTACCTATGATATCCTATATAGATGTATAAACTAAATGGGGGTTAGGATCTCTTTATAGAGATTATATAGAAGATGACTTATTTTGGTTCCATGTTATCAATTTTATGTACCTAATCATTGAAAGAAACTTTAATTTATGATCCTTAGATTTTATTTGAATACTACTTAGTCTTCAAATCGTGTAATAATATGAGAAAAAGTATATGGATGTTACAATAAATACTCGATACATGACACATTGTTGGAAGTTATGGTCCACACTCTGATGTGTTAGTGTAAATGTATATTTTATGAGGTGGTTTTCATCAACTAGAATCATGAGAGAATCAAAAATTTATTATCTCAATGGGATAAAAATATGAGAGGGATAGTTTTCGGGTGAAGTTTTGGTAGAAATTTAATTTCGGTATGGAATTTTCATCAGTGAATTTTAATTCCATTGGTCAATACATTTTTATGAAAATTAATTATATTTAGGAGATTGGATTGAACCATTCATATGAATAATGAATTTTGATGAGTTTTATGGATGATTGGAAAGTGGATACCTTATAGGATGATGTAATATTGAAATGTTATTATTTGGTTTTCATATCATTTTTTTTGATTGGATAAAGGACATCAGGTAATATGGTCTTAAATGATTTTTAATGTAAAAGTTATTAGAGGGTGTTGAATCATCCCCACTGTAGTCCATCGATAATGAAAAAATGATATGCATTCATGAGAGTTTAGTAGTTCATTTTTTCATAAGGGTGTAATATATGAGAGAATCTAATGTTTTGAAATGGGTTATCCATCAAGGATTAATGAATTTTTAATGAGATTATTGATGACCCATTCAATGACTAGTTATAAATAGGGACATCAATTATTTATTTTTTGATTCCTTAACCATTATAGGTTAAAGGATAAGAATTTGATTCTTATATTTATTATTCAACCATTTCCAGGGACCGTCAATGTCTAAAAACATTATTATTGGTTTCATGATAACGATACCTTGGAGTATAAGAATTATTTATTGTTTTTTGGGTAATAATTGACCAACAAATTATTGTGGTTTATTTTTCTCTAATTCTATAGATTGCTTATGTTGATGATATTTATGTTATATATATATATAAGATATCAATCAAATTTATGGGTCCCATTTTATCATTATATCACAAAAAAATTGTGTGATTAATTTAATAGTTTTTGTGGGGATTATATAATGATTTTGGTGACCATTTGACAAGGGTAAAATGTATCATCTACATATGGATGAGTAGTCAAATAGGATGATCTACATTTTAGAGGATTTTATATAGGAATTGATTATGGGAAATGGTGATGTTTTTAATGATCACATGTACTTGGATGAGTATTCTTAAATAAATACATTCATGGATACAATTTAGATATCAATTGATCTTCCTCTTTGTGTTTAAAAGTTCTATAGACCTCTCTAATTTCGTGATTCTGTGAAGAAGTAGATGTGTGGCTGAGTATTGTACCATATATCTCTAAGAGATTGAAAAGATCAAAAATATTCTCTTGAACAATTAAATAAGAAAAAATATTATTTGAATTGTTGGAGCTGACTCTTGGGATATATAACACTCTAACTTGATCCACTAGGTCATAGCTAGGGAGCTACATGAATGCATGGATGCCTCCCGATTCAAAAAATACTGAAAACTATCAGTGAGAGTTTGAACACCATATATGGGGATACTATAACCACAATATACATATCCATACAACATATCTATAAGTAAAAATATAGAATCTAACAGTATTATGGTGGAAGATATAGTTTCATTATGAAATTACAGAAGTCTCCAATTACAAACTTATAAATAATCATGGCATTGAATGTGGAAGTATAAACTAGAGTATAATGTTACAAGAAGATGAATAATAAAATAACCCTGGAAATCCTCTTAATTAAATATTTTTAAAACTATTGTCTCCATTATCCTCATTAAAATATCTACATCAGGGCTACTTACCTTACCTAGATATATAATCTTAAAGCCTACATCCACGTCATCATGGATAGGTAGGTGTTAACTAATTAAAAAAACATGTACACCACCAATGAATCCTTCATATTTGAGAACATTCATGACATGTCCATGTCATGATATCAAACAATACTTAAGAAATCCTAAACATTCATATTTTGAGAACACTTATTCTAACCAATCCACATCAGTTCTCGTCGTACCTACACAATCATATCATGGGTGGTTAATCAAAATGATGCCTAATGTGACCAAAAACATGAAAGATGTATAGTGAACCAATATGATAGTATTATCACGGAATTATGAAATAATTAGTACACAAATTAATATCTTTTACATCTATCATTGGCCAGTTCTCAAGGCCCTCATAACCTATCTATGTCCAAGTTCTAGCCAAAAGTTTTTCATTTACCTAATGTTAGAATAATGGGTCCTCCCTCAAGGAATTCATTCCAATACCATGGATTTGGGTTCTTAGTCGTCATTATGAAATATCTAATTCACACTACCTATAAGGGAAAACAATATCATGGTTATACAATAATCTTAATTACAAAATAAATTCCTCCTAATGATGGGTAATAATAAATTACATAGTATATAATTTTAAAGAAGGGATAAATTACTCATCATGAGAATAAGTAGTAATTTAAAATACATGTTATTTAAAATAGTTCATTATTTACATGATCTATAATCACACTCATAGAATCAATTATCATATACTGGCTTCATAAGATACACACACCCACACACACTTGGGATCACTATCAAACATTTTTAAACATGTTTTTTCAATACATGAATCATGCCATGGTAGGAAGTGTATAAAATGGCCCAAAATAGTGAGAAACATTTTTAGCTTAATAATTTTAAGGATTTACTGAAATACCCTTCAACGGATCAAATCTCGAATCAAATTTTGAACTCCTAAAAAACTAGTTTCACACCAAGAATACTTATCTGGAGTTTTGTTTCATCAATGTCTGTCATTTTAATATTTTCCAATGAATATTCAATGAAATTAGGGGTTGTTATATAATCACATATCTCATCGAGTTCTTTCATAAAAAATTACAATAAATATCAAATAATAGGATTTTAACTCTTTAGATCCATTCTAGATAGAGAAAAAAAAATTATTTCTTGTGAAATCTATATGTGAACCGCAGTTCTAGAAAATATTTATTATTACAGAAACAATATTTTATAATATAAGATAACCATGATAATATTAGACCAAAATAATGTCTTAATATAATCAATTTATGAAACAATATCTGGAAACATAACATATTTAAAATAGTTCAATATTCGGTGAAGGGGATATTGTAAACATGAAACATTCACCACCGATCTATAATGGAGTGGATACTTCATCATAGGATAGACATTTAAAGAATATATCTATAATAGTTAAAGTAAAATAAATAATGGATGAAGATTAATTTTTTAGATTTAGAGAACACATTTTGATATATAGTCACTAGATTTTTCCATGTTTGAAAAGGAAATGAGATATGAATGGGAATTCATATGAGTAAATGTAGTGTGAACAAAGTTTATATATATGGGTCTAGGGCCACATTTAGAAATTAAAATTGGAATAAAATTGAAATTTAAAATTCTCAAGGTTTATATAATGAACACATGGCCATGATCCACCTATTGTTTAGTACCACCCCACATATAGGCCAATGATGTCTACTATTTTCCATAGACCTACTGAAACTATACTATATAGTTGGGGAACTTCATCTGTTATATAGTGGTAATTTTAATCCACTATAATGATAATACATAATATATCTCCATATAAATTTGTTCATAGTCACATCAATGTGACAAAAATCCTATAAAAAATCCTACTAGAGAAAATATAAAAGAGATATAGATAATTTGATAAATATATTCCATCATATAAAATGAACTATGATAGGATGTTACACATCACTCCATCTAGTGATTTTACATCCTTTAGATTTTCTTGCAATGATTATTCTAAAATAGATAATTCCATTGAGCTTGAACATCAACCTCTAACTCACATGTATCAAGAATGATGCACCTATGATTCTATAAAAAATGAAATGTGGAACTATCTTCACTATATACTATTTCTCACTCTAGACGAAAATATGCATGATTCATTCCACATATGATGTGTGTGGAAGATTTTGAACATTATCATAGTCAATGAAATCTGTCAGATTAGGCATGAAAATCTATAGCTAAGATAAAAGAAACACATAATGTATACCATGTCAGAGAGAATTATGATCTATAATGAAAACAAATATTCACATGAATTGTTTTATTATGATTTTTCCAGCATTATATGATGCTAGCATTTCTTTAATTCTCAATTTTCTATAACCTATCTGAGGTGTAATAGTCAAAAAACAATATTTCATGTAAAAAATTGTAATGTTATACTCCTATAGTTGATATAATATTTATAACCACTGTATTAATAATTTATCCTCTTTTGAACCATCATTTATCTCTTTGATGTCTAACCTTCCATTTTGGGCCCAAAAAAAAAATTTCACCAAAATTGTGCCAATAAAGTGGTGAATAACATTACCTTAAAAAAGTGACCTATATGATTCCATAAAAATTTATGTTTAGAAAATATTATTGTATGTGGACACAAAAAATGATATGTTATCATTCTAATACCCTCCAAATTCTAAAAAAATTTTTTGGATATTTACCACGGACATATGAATCATCTTATCCAACTAACAATTTTTTGGATATTGTATCCTATTCTCAGTCTCAACTATACCTAAACTTTCTTATAATAATACATCCAATACCTTGAAATAGAAAAGTTATCTATTTTAAATAAAAAATCAAGCTAAATTCATAGATGTATAACTTATAATATCCATCAGGATTTACTGTCATCAATACATGGTGAGTTTCATGGATCAATAAGAAATGAATAAATATTTTAATCTAGTATGAAACCACCAAAATGTTGTCCCAGATTATTTGGTTCCTAGTTTACAAACATAAAAAGACTAGTAATTTGTACTCCATCATTCACATTTAAACATGATTTTAATAGATTAATCCATCATTACCATGTTGTTTGGACATTATCTTCTTCCAGGAAAGAAATTTGGAAATATATCATGTAATTCCTCTCTTCGTCCTTGGGCACATAAATTATATTATAATATAATGGTACATAATATTAAAAATATGAGTTAAAAACATTTATAGGAGTGGAAATATCTCATCATATCATACCTTCTAGAAGCAAGGAAAAAACTCTCCCATTTACAAGAATACCATCACCCCCATTAAATGGCCCAATATATATTGTCTCAACACAAAATAGGTGTTCCTTCCAAAAATCACTCTATAAAACATATTGCATATTAAAATTAACTATGTATTCTATACATTATTTGATCAATAATGAAGACATATAATTGGTCAATGGAATTTGAAAGTATCATTCCTTTACATGGAAAAGAAACTCTTTAGCTGCTAAAATAACTCTAAATGTTATTAACTATGCTATTGAGCTACACGTGTCTTACATAAATGAGCTTGTATAAGAATGTTATATTTTTATGTTGAATATTTCATCTCAATGTACATTATTTAAAGGTACACTACTAAGTGATAATGAAACAATATCTAATCATGTGGTTTAATGATATAATATTGGCTCTTATTGAATGTGTCGTGAATATAAATCTCCCCAAAAATATCACCTTACCAAAACATAAACTTTCATACTACATGTTCTGGATCCTTTTATGGGTATTATTTTTCCACTCATGGTTTCATAATTTATGTGACCCATAATCCACCACACGACCCCTTTGTATCAATATATCACCCAATATATCACTTGATGTGTCAAAATATAAGATATATCCAATCACACACTTTAGAAGATTAAAAATACATATATTAAGTATACATTCACTTCAACAAAATAAAATTCCCCTCAAACAGTTCCAAATACAACATCAATTCATCCATCTTTAGTTTAGTCATGTTTTTTAATAAAAGGAAATGACATGGATAAAACGAATACATTTCCTGATGATTTTCTAAATTATATTTATATAAAACACATTCAATGTATGTTTTATATAAATGAAAAAAATTACATTCTATGGGTAAACTAATATATTGGCCTCATAAACCAAAATCCCCTATAGATTCATTTGAGAATCCAAATATGACTCTTTAATAGATTATTCAAAAGTCGATGTGCTCAATGTTTACATAAGGTTTTAATGAGAAGTATGGAATATTTCAATGATGGAATTGAGTAATTTTATATCTCATAAAAAACACCATGAAAGAGGTGTCATCTCAACCTATGTTCCACTCAAATGTTCCCCAATGCGGTTGGATTCATGCCTCAAGTGTGCCTCCCCATATGCGAGATGGTTCTGAAAAGCAGTTAGGGTGTATGGTGTGTCCATGGGGATTCCATTTCCTCATGTCAGATTTGATAAATTTTTTTATAAATAAAATATATGGTTAAAAATAATAGAAACCTGATAATAATGTATAGCATATAATATGAAGACTTGAAAACAAAAAAAACATTTAATAATACTAATTTTTTTGAAACTAAATCATATAAAAATGATAATTTCATTTCATGTCTCTATAAAACTAGAAAGGATGTATAAATGGAAGATGACAATTAAATACAATACATGCAATATAAAAGATCATAAATAAAAAAAATATCCAATGTAATATGTGTTGTCTTGGATATAGGCTACCAAGATACCACCCTAAAGTAGGAGAGAAAGTCTGTTGCCCAATACAGGATGCTTCCCCTTTCCCATACCTATGATCACGCAATAGTATTGGGTACCATAGAAGACACTAATAGGGTGTTGGATAAATATTTCTCACCCATTCCAACATGTACCATAAAATATAATATGTGAATATAAACTAATAGTATTTATGTATATATATATTTATAAAAATATATGGTTACAGATAGTATAGAAATGTAAAAAATCCATACCTACTCTTTCCACAGATAGTGTCTAATAAAGTATTATTTAATTAGTTGTATTCCATTTTTTAATAAACTACAACAGTAATGTAGATAATAGAGATAAATTAATAATATCCATGGTGTAACTTAGGAATCCTATAATGATAATAATAGAAAATGAGGATCCAAGGTGAAACCAAGGAATCATAGAACTCATGGGTCAAGAAATCTCTTGAATAATATTCAATCTAGAAATAAGGAGTATGATTATACTAAAACATGATTACTAAAATAATTCCACTATTAATGAAAAAAACTAAGTCAACAAATCTATTCCATTGTAATCATAGGCTATGAATGTATGGGCCCTATTGGGTGTACCTATGGTACTAAAAGACTGAAGAGGTCATGAGGGATCCAAGGAGTGAATCCAAGAAATCCCAATATCCGAAAAGATAATGAATGAATACAAAATCATCTTGAAAAGAATCATATATTATACAAGCACCATGTTCCAATTATTTTATATCCATTAGAAATTGACTCCTTAAAATGAAATTATTCCTCTGGGTGTTGAAGGAATTACAATAAAAATCCACTGATGGCTCAAGCATTACCATTCATATAATTATAAAAAGGTACATATGAAATTATAACCTTATACATATATCATTATTAAATTCTTTCCATGTAATACTTATTCCTTATAATAGGTAAATATCATTATCCCATGACCTTTCATCAATGTGATAAGGTATCTCATGGACATGAAACAATTTAACATTTAAATTATATATTCATTTAGTTTGTTCATTCATTTATCTACCATAATTGTACAAAGGAATACTAAATATATTCTTCAAATATAAATTTAATTATAAAATATTAATAAGTCTACGTGATCTCTATAAATATATTCCATTCATTTATCAATTTAGGTTAAATTTTTCAAATTGAAACACATAACAAATAATGGTAAACTAATATTTTTAACAAACACTATATTAACTATTCAAATTTTTCAATCATTAATATAAAGAAATTACCTTATCAACGTCAATTCAGGAACACCCAACAAGTGTTTTTTATGAACCCATAATGGGTTACTATGAAAAAATAATAATCACCCATCTGGGTGGTGGTGGTCCTTTTGAGGTCATAACAACCAATGATGTAATGAAAATTTATAGAAAGAGATCAAGAATACAAGATAATCAATTAAAACAATGGAATCTAAATTTTTATTAGAACTACCCTATGAAATTAACTTCTGCACAATGACAAGAATTAATAACTAATGGGGAATTTATAGAAAAGTAACAATCATCATACCTTATAGAGGTGGGACTCTCCGCTTCTAGTGTGTAATCTTAGTTGGTTATGGATTACATGACAATGGAAGAACAGATCAACACCAAAATTATATGGCCTATGATCCTACAACAAGATAGAAATATCTAGTTGAAGACAACCCGTGAACAGAGCTCAATGACTGAATCACTTATTGTAATGATTATAAAGTTATAGAAGAATATAGAATCTTATTCTAGATAGATGAATGATCAATTAATATCACTATGTATTCAAGGATAACTCAAAAGGGTCATCCTCTAATGCATGGGGGAGAAAGAATGTAGTGATGGGTGATGAAATAAAAAGGGTTAGTTCCCTTTAAAATCATATCTCAACAATTACTCAGCTTGTAAATTCATTACACACAGTATACTTTTAGGTCTTTCTACTATGGGGAATATTTCTTACCTAATATGAACTATCCTCTTATTGAAAATAAATTTATTGTATTGGATACACGTAAATACATATTTTTTACTTAGATTAAAGATAGCCTTCATCCCCTACAACTTTTCTTCAAAAAAATTATATTCTTCTTATGGTGTTACATTATATATTTCAAAAAAATAACATTTAAAAGGTTTTATGATAAAAATGACAGGACATGTAACTGAATTTAAAAAATGGGTTCATACATTCTTCCACCATAAAAGAACTCATCCCCATGATTCGCTTCGATGAGTGGTAGAATAGTGTTCAAGAAAACCTTCGGCCTCGGAGAAAGTATGTCAGCCTCCAAATCCCACGTCTTGTCTAGTACATGGTCGTGTTACCATAACAACCATAATAACAATACATTCCATCCTAGAACATACTTCACAATCTAGTAACAGATTTATATTAGAGACACCTCAATAGATGAATCATAATCTAGGTCAATATACTCATGTTCTAAATTATGAGACAGGTCAACATGGTAACCTTGAATTTGTGAAATGTAGAAGACAACATTTATAGAACGATACCTTTGAGGTAATATAATGTTATATACTACAATTATGACTCTATCCAATATCTCAAAATGCATGAAAATAAATGTTAATTGGTTCCCTTTTCTATTTTTCCATTTATTCCCATGTCATGTTAATGCCCACAAGAAAACCCAATCCCCATCCTCAAACTCTTGAGGTTATCGATGATGATCGGAATACTATTTATGTCTAGACTATCTAGTAAAATTACACTTAATGAATATTTTATATCATCTAAAAACACATTGAAATGATACAAGGACCTACTATTTCTACATTTCCATCCTCTAACATGACCATGAGTGAATGATACCCCCTACTATATAAGGCCTTGTTAAGAGACATATGAATCACTACCTAAAGGTCATTATTATATGAGAACACAACAAGGGTGATATTTTTATCCCATGAACTACATAAATTAATGATTCATGCTCATATCATGTGCTTTAACTCTTATATTATCCACTCTGACATTACATTGGTTTGATGTTGAAAATATATTGTCAAAATAACCCATGTACATAGATCTCTATGTAATCTATACCATTACCTTGACATGAAACTATAAACCCTATAAAAATGATAGTTATAGGGACCACTTCTAGCCATGTGATCTCACGGACCTACCACAATCTCATATCATCAACTAAAGAAGTCTCATAGATTGGATGAAAGTAGGATACTTTCTTCTGTCGATCAATGACTACCAAAACTATATTGCTACCTCAGGGAGACATTAATAGGAAAATGATAGAACCCACTGTAACATCCTACAATTTCAAATATATGACTTCTAATGTATGTAACAATCATGTTTCTACTGGTTCACTACTATCAAATGTAGGATTTTAGAACATCTAGTGATGAATTCCCTTATTTTAGTTTTCATGTTGTTCTACTAATATTGGAAACACATATCATTGTAAATCATGAAGATTAATGGATAAAAATATGACTAAAAATCATAGGAGTGGCACATCATTTCCTCCCTCATACCTGTAGGATCTTTAACACCCCAATGTATACATAGGTTTTCATCTCCGTCAAGATAAAAATTCTAAGGAGGGTCCTCACTTGATATACTCTAATAGAGAACCAACCCCTCATGATCCTAAAAATGATTTCACTTCAACATTTCAAGGTGTGTTTAAAATAACAGATGAGGTAGTATGCAAAGTATAATCATTAATATAATGAAACACTAGATGCTACATAGAAAATAGGGCCATCAATTTTCATTCATCACTGGATTCTTGCACGGCTCGTGAATGAGTTCTTCATCTAAGTCCATTAAAAATGATATTCCCCATTCTAGTAGTACAAGAATGCTAAAATTCAAAATAATGAAGATATTATACCCATATACATTGTATGAGATTCAATTCAAGATCTGTGGTGATATATTTGAGGCTCTTGTGGTACTTATACACCACAAATCACTCAACCACCACATAGTGTCTCGAGCAGCATATGGAAAGGATAGAATCTACTATATTATGGTCATTTATCGGGTAATTATTCTGATGATGTCTCAACAAGAATGACAACTATTAAACTACTGAGTACTCATATATGAAAAACACACATATTCTAATGTCCAATAGATCAGAAATACCTATATAACCTTTTATAGGGACCAGTAGAATCAAAATTAATTCCAATGTAAGCCATCCTTCCTACACCTCAATGGTTTTCTATAACACTTAAGACCACATGAACTTCAAACCATTCCTTGTAAGATGGGTAAGATGTGAATCATGTTATGATAAGTCCTATATTAAATTCATTTAAAATCCAACCAACCCCATGAAAATAGATATGTCAATCAGTTGTGGGATACTCCAATGAAACAACAATTGTAACATTGTTTGGGTAAATTGATACTCTTGATTTTCAGATAATATGACCCAAGAAATGAACATTGTAGATCCAAAAGTGGATCTTAAAATTCATTTAATATATTTAATACCCCATAATTGTATTTAGAATGATCTCAAGATGTTTATAATGGTACTTATGTGTATGAGAAAAAAACTAGAAATATTACACAAAAACCATGATAGATGTTTCATAATAGGGGCCTAGAACACAATTCACAAATGAAATGAAAATTGAGGGCATAGTCATAAGACCCCGGGACATTAATATATATTCATACATAGTATAATTACTATGCAATTCCATATGTTGTGTATATGGATGTCTGACCTAAACCAGGTGATAGCCTAATCACTAATCGATCCATGTGAACACCCTATCTCTAAATAGATTGTAAAAGTGGCCATTTATTTGAGGCAATGGATATAGGTTCATGATATTATGATGGTTCAACCATAGGTAATCCACAAATAAACTAAGTTTCAAATCAATATTCATGGTAAAAATAATGGGTGAACCCCAAGAATATGTGTGAGGTTAGATATATTATTTATACACCATGTATAAAAACTATCAAATTTAGTTTCTAGAGTATAGAAATTTCCATCCTATAGGTATGAATATAAACTAGATAAGATACAAAAATTATCTCAATCATAGAATAATACTACTCTCTTAGGAGGTATCTAGAGAAATCACTAGAATAAACATCCTTGGAAGGATCTCCTATGGGAGGAAAATTTTCAAATGTATTCCACTCTACCCAATTGAATTAGTAACAATCTGGGTGGTCACACCACCTTGCTCATGATTCTCTAATCCATCTCTACTATCCTAAAAATACCACTCAACCTTATGGAGATAAATTATTCCCTATGATGATGTTAGTGATAGAATGTGAGTATAAATATCCACATAGGACTGGTGGCGGACCAAAAAGTCCATACTAAGAAGGAAATATAATCCCCTAATTTCAGTACGGAAGAGGTCCAATACGAAGAGATAACTTCCAAACACAAGGGAAAAGTCCCTTCATTCGGTATTTCCCACTAACAACACTCCCAATGGTGTTTCTAGGGACATCCCACAATAGTAGTACATAATATATAGCTTGAGAATTTCCAGGGCTAATAAAAAGATAATTGAAAGAGAATTAGTTGTAATGATCAAATACGATATAGTCGTAGAGGATACTAGAATAGTACTTTGTATAGTAAATTTTCTTAAACTATGATCCTTGAGTACTATTTATAAATCATTAATGTATAATAATCCCTAGACCTATGTTATAGCTAGACTACCCTATATTGGTCCAAATTTATGTCACTGATAGTAATGGTTTGGCTACCATGACCAAGATCTCTTCCTCAGCATGTCTAGATGGGGTGACTCCAGCTCTTAGACAATTTTGGTATAATAAATCCTACCCCTAAGGATGGATCTGATGTAGGTGCTAATATAATTGAATAAGCTGTAAAGGGCCAATAAAATATCTAAAGATGACCCATACAGCTACAAACACAGCACTCAAGAGTGTCTCTATCACATTTAGACTTCATATTCCTCTTCCATCAAAACTAATGTCATATAACAGAGCATCCACTATAAATAACCTTGCAACCACTAACGTAAATAGAATCCATAAAGATATGTGTCCTACTAATAAAAGAACTAATACCTTGCCTTTGAACTAAACCTCCATTCATAGTACAATCTGAATATTTTAGGTTCTAGATAGTTTTAAGAGCCTAATTAGTGATATCATAAAAGGTAGTTAGGTCGATGTCATTTAACTGCTAATGGATGGAATACATGAGTGTGGCCTCAAAGTGTCTCTCTCATGATAGCTCACCCCCTATGAAAAGTGGTACAAAGTGTTACAACCAAGTAAGATGTGTTGAATAGTCCATAACCAGAATATCACCCTACACCTAGTGCGTGAAATCCCTATCTCATTCATCCCTCAACATTAGAGGGAAAAATTAATCAAAGAAGGTATATTGGTTTATGTCGATACCACGCCATGGTGATAACCATGTTGAGTAATCACAGAACACCAATGCATAGTAGAATCACAATGCATGTAAGTGAGTATATTTTCCCTCCTCTCATGATGCATATATATATATACTTGAAGATATTTCACGTGGAATCTAACCAAGACTCAATAGCTTTTAGAACACCACCATTAAAAATATTAGAGGATGTTTCTCTAAGATCTCATTAGTTAGGTAATCAATATTAGATTTTTTCCTTAGAGAACCCAAGATATACATCATCCAACATAGAAAACTCTGGTAAAGATGATCATTAGTGATCAATTCAGGTATAGAAGGTTTTTACTCATGTGAAACTACATGAGGTATCCCTTGAGAATCTGGGACAAAAACCTCTAAAGTATGATCATCACCACCCTCATGGTGAATGGATAGATGAAACAAAGGTGGAATATCTCAATAAATTACTAGAACAGTCCAAGAGTAGATTCAAAATATATATAAACACTAGCAGAATCAGATCATAATGAATAGGATCACTTCCCAATGTATAATTCCCCTACTACCAACATAGAGGTGCATGTTATTCATGACTATTAGAATTTAATTTATAGGTGTTCATATATGTGAAGGTTCAATAACAAATTTCATTTTCAGTTAATTATATCCATTTAATTTTATGAAAAAATATTTATATTTAATGTTTTTATTCTCTTACATTCATATATAAACGTTCAATTAAATTGATATATATTCCTATAATATAAAAGTCCATACTATTTTTTTTCTAAATTCAACACCCATTAAATGTTAACTATTTCCCTTAATGTTTATCCTTAGAATATACATGGATAAAGATAATCTCTCATCTCAGTTAATCACACATCCTAATTTTCAAGTGCCTATACACCACGTGAATAAAAATTCATAGTCACTCAATTTCAACCAATGACAAGCTCATGTAACTTGTGGTACATAGCTGGCATTGGTAGACACTAAATATTTATGATTTAACCACAAACATGTACATTAAAATACTGTTTTTATTGATTTTAAAACTATAAATTAAAAATACACATTCACTTCAGAAAATGTTAGTAGTATAGGAACATATCATAACCATATCTCAATCAACAATCACAGGAAACATAAGAAATAAATGATGTGAAATAAACATATATGGAGATTCATATTAAAGGAATATGATTTCTAGGTGAATATAATGATAAATAATATAATTATACTCATTTTACCAATCCATGGAAAAATATCAATAAACCATATCAAAATATCACACTCAAGTGAATAACCCATCAGTTAAATTATATCAAATGTAATAATCTAAATGAATAAAAATAATTTTATATTCCTTTAAAACATAGTATTTACAAGGAACGTGGATTCTATACTGCTAGGAACATCATATAACCATTTTTAATCATGTTCATGATATATGTTCTAGGTTTCCATAAAAATAATACAGTATGATGGAAAATCATTTGATTCCATATTGTGATATCCCAACCCCGGTGCCATCCAATGGTGTCCCACGATAGAGGGAATCATCGCCTCAATTTCAGCTCCCAATATTCTAATGGCTACATACTAGATATGAGGGCCAAGGGTATTTCTTATTGAAGACTATACCCTAATTTTAGAGTGTAGAATAGTGGTTATAGATATATAAAATAGATTGATAAAAAATTGAGACATGATAATAATGAGTAACACTATAGAGGTAGAAATAATCAACCATTGTCATATAATAATAATATAAATATAGAAATTAAATCCAATAAAAAATGATAATGTCATGTAATGACTTTATAAAACTGGAAAATATGTATACATAGAAGAAATAAATATAGTACATTATATTCAATACAAAATAGAAAAACACCAAAAACATTCAAACATCCCAAGCACTGGATTAGAAATATGCTACCAATATCCAATCCAATAGTTGGATAGAAAATAATGTGTCCAATGTGGGATTCATCCCCTTATCCATATATGTTATCATGTAATCTCTGCAGGTAGAATCATTAGCCCAGATAGGGTGTAAATTAAATCTTAGTAATCCACCATCAATGATGTCTATACAATCCATTCTACGAATACAAACTGATATATTTTTGATATATATATATAATGAAAATGATATCACAAAAATATAAACCACCCAAACCTACTTAAACTTGAGCTTGTGTTTAAACATACATATTTTATTAAATTATGTTTCTGATTATATTTTGTATCAAACATATTGTATATGATAAAGATAATATAAGAGGATCTAAGGTTTAACCCTGGAATCCTTGAACTCATGGGTCAAGACAACTTAGTAATATAATATTGTTCAGAAATAAGGGGTTTGATTGTAATCCATGGATATTTCCCAATTAATTTAATTATTAACAAGTCTAAATGAGTCCATGGAAATCATTACAGTAATATTAGGGAAAGCATGATTGGAACCAATATAGTAAATCCAAGGAAACTCATGTCTGAAGATACCATGATGGATCCAAAGTGTTTATCCCTAGAATCCTAATATCTATAAATATAGTGATGGAATCCAAGAACATAATGTTAAGAATACTCCATTATAAACATACCTTGTTCTAAGGTGGGTACTCCCTTGGAGACTAGCACCTTGAATTAGAATGGTAACCTATAAGTTCTCAAGGAATTCCCTCAGGAACCCAAGGGTTAATCATGTCTGACCATTACTATAAAGTTGACACTTCCATAAGAAATATGAATTTTATACATATATCATTCTTTAATTAAGGACTTGTAATACTAATTACCTTTAATATGACAATTAGTTCATTCCATTACCATACAAAAACACCAAAATGAAAATAAATGACTTGAAATAATATTTCATTTTAATTAATTTTTTATTTATTAGAATAAAAACTTTAACATTCATAAGTATTACATGTTTAATAAGAAGATGTAACCAATATGAATTTCAAAATAAACATTAACTATCCAAGTGATGTCCCTAAATATATACTTTCCATAAAAAATTATATATAATTTATTAAATTGAAACACTTTCCATAAAAGGGTCAATAAATATCTGTAACATAATTTTAATTCAATTTTTTTAAAGGTTCATTAATTAATTTAAATCACATAGCATTAACATGTTCAAGTAAAACATAACTGAATAGTGTTGCAGATAATCCCAACATGGGTTACCAAGGTAGAAATAAAAAAGAAACCTTCTTGGGGAGACCCATTTGATGTCACAAACTCTAATAAATATTTGAAAATGTACATAAAGATATGTATAATATAATAACAATCATTATAAGAAAGACATATAAATTTTAATAAGAACTTCTCTATGAAATTGGTGTGCGCATAATGAATGAATTTTAAAAATTACAAGATATTAGGGAAAATTAATAGACCACATACCTTATGGATATAACACTCTCTTGATTAGGTATCATCTGTTTGTTTTTACGTGATCAAAAAAACATATGAATAGATCAATTCCATAAAGATAGCACATCTGATCTAGAACCAACATATCTTCATCGATTGGATGAAAAACGTCAATAAAAGCTAATGGATTGAAGAACATATTGCAAATATTCTAATGTGACATAGAGGATATGGAACCATAGTATAAATAGAATAATGATGGAATAAACTAGATTACAATTCTGAGAGATATCAAAATGTATATCCTCTTTTTCCTAGGAGTGAAACAAATAAATGAGGTGTGCGGAAATGAAAAGTGGTCCACCCCTAAAAAAATTCTCAACAATTAAATGAAATGTACATGATTTAAAAATCATGTAATTATAAGGACTTTATGTTTTTTCTAAATTTCATTACATACTATGAACTAGCATACTTAGGATAATACACATTCTCTTTTTCGTACACACCATGTATTCCAAATACACATCATTTACCAAGCCTCCATTATATATTCATCCCATGCATAATTTCTTCCTAAAAAAGACTATCATTAATATGTGGATCATATTTTTCCAAAAAAGAATCCCAAAAATGGTTTAACCAAATATTAAAAGGATATATTAATGATATAAAAAACATTCTCTTATAATGAACGAGTCATAAAATGTGAGGAAGATTTTGTTCATGAGGGACATTAATACTTCTTGTTAATTTTTCATACCTATTGGAATAACCAAGTACTTTTATTTAAAAAATTGTTTTCTTAAATTATATTATAGGTATATCCACCTACGTTACCCACAATTAGTGACATCCTAACTAGAGATAAATTTCTGAAAACCACAATGCTCTAGAGAACATATATAATAGATTATCATTCCCAAGTAAAGAGTAATTATTCTTCTTAGCCACATGAAATATCTTATAGTAATTTATTTAGAAATGATGAATAATAACCACCATAATGAAAAATCTATTTTCACCCCTTAGTGATGTACTCAAACAGATTAAATCTTTCATCTCTATTTACTAATGTTGTATATTAAAATAATTCATCACAACAAATACAATAAATTTATGTGGTATACAAATAATTTTTACAACATTAATGAGTTATATCTTCAACTCAAATAATATACTACAAGGATTACATGTGAACTCATCTTGGAATAAAAACAATATGTGATCTATAATTGGTGTCAAAGATATGGGTGATACAACAGATCTTGATGAATTATCCCATCTTGAAATCTTCACTATTATCATCCCAATAGTGATCATGTATTCACCCACTATTTATATATCAAATATTAAATCGTCAATCATCACAATATTCTCTCCATTAGGTGATGCAAAGGAAAAAAAATTCAAATAGAAATAAATTTTGGAATGATAAAAAGATATCCTTTTAATGCAAACAATCACATTGAAACTAACTTTATCTTGAAACAAAAAATACCACATATTTCCATAAATGTTGACGACAAAATTAAATGTATTTGATTGAAGAATATTTTCTACTTTCATTTCAATAGGTTTATTAATGGAGTGATACTCAGAATATAACATGGATGATATGTCGTGTCCAATAATAACATATATATATATATATAATGGAATGGGATGATCTAGAAAAAACGATGCAGTAAAAAATGTCGAAGTGATCTCTACCATAACCCAAATAGTACATTTCATGTCACCACAATCTAGTGGATCCTGATAAACAGAAAAAATAAACATGTGTCACCTCCATGGAATTATCACTAAGGATCATGCATCTCTTGAGTCATCACCATTTAAAACTTATACTGAGAACCTTTCTGCGGCCCAAGGAAAATGATTGAATCTATAATACACTGTTATGGAATCCTAACGTCAATGTTCCATCAACGAACTATTTGATATTCCCCATCATTCTAGTATACCGACACATTTTTTAAGGATTTCTGGAGAACATACAATAATTTTAAACCTTCTCACACATGAATCAATAGTAAAATATTTCTAATGGGTTTGAAGAAGAAATATATTGATCAACATTTATACTAGTACCCTAGTTCATGTCTTTCTCTATCTTCTTCCTATCACTAAAAGGGAAAATCATCATATTATTAAGAGTTCCACCTACCAATATATAGAAGGGTAGATGAAGCCAAACTAATTTATAATCATCCAAGACCATCAAAATATTATATTCCTTATATACAAATTATGAATATATAAATAGGATGAAACTCCAACCATGACATCTATTGTGCAGACAACAAAAGATCGAAAAAATAATCTCTATACCATCCTCATTACTAGAAATTAAATGAGAAAGAAAAATAAATATTGTGAAATAATAAAATTATGTCGTAATTCATATATATTAATAAAAATGAAAAAGAATTACTTGGCATGATTTTCCTTTAACATGTCTGTAATGAAATACTAGAAGAACATTATTATCAAGTTATCCCATGAATGATACTTCAATATAAATACATCCCCATAACACCCCAATAATGTCACAGAAATCATTGATTCTTAATAACATTTTTTTTACTTTTATACCTTTTTATATCTCAAACATGAAAAATATTCCCTAATTAATATACATATTGTCTTTATCATCATATAGTTCTCCAATTCCCCAAATGGTTTGGTGATTTTGGACTAGGGATTCATAGGTGTAGCCATCCATAGTCTATAGTACCCCTCTACTATGGATAGGTGTGATCTAAAATAACCAATGTTGGATTGGATAAAATTATAAAAATGCATGAGAACGTGAATTATTATAATGAGGATCTTCCTAAAGTTTAATCTATTTTTTGTAGGAATGTAAACCAAAGAGGGAAAACCCTAGTATCTATATGATTATATTTTTATAAATTTCAAAAATAAAATTTAATCACATATATATTCAATGTTATATCCTAAATATTTTTTATGTTTACACAATTTTTATACTAGTAGGATATAAATAAAAATGGTATATCACTCGTAGAACTATACATGGTTATTAGATTCCAAGGATTAGTCTCAATCATATATATAGAAAAAAAATAGCATGATTAATCCCAAAAAATTATTAATGAAAAAATATTAAAAAACATTAAATAGTATAACAAAAATGTATAATTAATTAGATAATAAAGGACTATCAAAAATAGATAACATAAATAATGATATTTAATTATTGAATTTATTTTTATCTATAAACACAAACACACACAGAGATATATATATATATATATATATTGAATTAGAGAATACATCCCTACTCATGATGCATATATGAATTCAATTAATATAAAATTATATGAGAAGGCACATCACTAGTAACTCATAGTTCCATTATGCATGAGATAGAAAAGTACATAAAATCTACCATACCAAAGCTCTATATAGAAAATATCCTTTCTACCAAGACATAAATTAGTAAAAACTTCATAATGAAAACATTGACTATGGTTCATTTTTGTAACACCCTTCCTAAAATATTGTATCCATTTTTTAGAGATACAAGACCTCTTTCATACTACCCCATATTAATGAGGTTGGTGATAAGAACAATGGTTCTTGATGATATCAGTGGGGAGACTATGTGCACAATAATCATGAGTATACAACCTAATTATATATAAATATTAACACACTAAATTTATAAATGAGGAATCTAATTTATCATTGTGAAATTATAGAATTCACCCATTTCATACATATAATAAACTACTCTCAAAAATTTTCACCAAACTAGAGTATAAAGGTGAAAGAATATATAATAACATTTATAGAAAAAATCCATTATTTTATCTCTTGATACAACTTTAAGATCATGATTACCCTAACATATATCTTTTATGGGTACCATTACCAAATAAGAAATCATATAATGAATTCTACATGCGCATTGAAAATTATTTTTTGGTTATTTATAATAAAAAATAGGTGGAATCCATGAATTAATCCTTAACATTTGTACAGGGGTAAATCATGTGCATCCCATGAGAATAGAAAATTCTAATACAATCATAAAAAATCATAAGTTAATAACCTATGTACTAACAAAGACACTATGATACTTAATTGGACATATCATGAATCCATTTTGCGATGAAATATATGTTGAAGATATTAATGTAACTCATGTAGATATATCACCTTCTATTATTAATGGACCATGCTTGGTTGGGATAGAGTGCCATAAAATCTAACCTCAATCATTAGTTACACCTCAAGTCTATATGATTCTATCTATTCTATATGTTAGGTCACAGAGGCATCATACCTCTAGTGTCTCCACTATGGGTCAGGGATTATGTTTTCCATGAATATACCCAGTGTTCACTCCAATGTTCATCATCATCATAAACAATGAGAAATTCCAAAAATATGACATTACTGTATCTTGATGGTTCACATATATTGTATACTAATTAATTGCTTCCAAATCATGCTAATAACACAAAATTGGTAAATCATATAATGGAAGATAATACCATGACACAATAAAATTTCGTAGAAACTTAACATAAATGTGATTAAAATTTAACATGGCAAACAAGTTACATAATTACAATAATGAGAGGAAACATCACATATGAGTATCTTGGGCTACACAAACAAACACATGTAG
This sequence comes from Viscum album, assembly GCA_963277665.1. Classification (NCBI taxonomy): domain Eukaryota; kingdom Viridiplantae; phylum Streptophyta; class Magnoliopsida; order Santalales; family Viscaceae; genus Viscum; species Viscum album. The sequence goes on from OY728137.1 coordinate 2,052,462,023, forward strand.
TCACATTAAAAAATTGAAAAAACATATATTCCATAATAATAATTATATGATGAAAAAACATATATAAAATGTCATAAAATGATAAATATTTTATTAAGAAAATATAATTGATGATGTACAACAATATTCCACAATCAAAATTATTTTGAATCACAGATCATAACCACAGGAAAACTAAGACACCCATTGAGGATTTCTATATTGGGTTCTATTCTTGCATGTAATAGGTTAATGAGAAATAACATAGAAGATTATATATTATGATGGGAAGTTACATAACCATAAACCACATGGATTTCATCAATAAAACAATTTCAGATATATGTTGAATTTGAAAATACCAATTTTGTAGATCAACAGATGATTTATGGATAGATCTGGATTCCACATCAAATCTAGTATAGAAAACTATATATAGTAAATGGAAATTAGTAATGACCTGACATTTTATTAATGAAAATTCATCGTCATCTAATTAAATGTCTTATTATATAAAATGGTTATATAAATCATATTCACATTCTTGGTTTTTTTGTTTTTGGTTTTTAAAATATCGTCACAAATTATTATCATTTCTAATATAGTCATTGAACACTGATCACATGATTGTTACAAATATATTTCTTTAACGAATCAAATTTACTCAGAAAAAAGAATTGATGTACTCATCTAATAGAATTTCTCCATAAAAAAAGCCATTTTTCAAAGCTCAAAAAAGAAGGTAGCATCAAAGGGCTTCACTCATGACTAATCCGAAGCCAAGCATAGACATGTTAATCTTGAACAGAATCTCCTATGAGAGATGTAGAATTTAATAGTGATTACCACCCGAGTGATGTTATCTGATCCGACCCCATAGCATGACCCCAACGCACACCTAACCCTTAGGCCTTAAGCAGGTTTTATAAGGGGTTGTGTAACAAGACCCTAGTATTATAATTGTGTGCGTTATTTTTAAATAGAATAAAAATATGCTTTCATCTTATTATTGTTACTTTGTAAATGGTTTTTGAAGCATAAATATTATTTTTAGTATATTTAAATTAAGAAATCTATTTTGATTAATTAATCGATTTTTCAATTAAATATTATTTCAATAAAATATTATTATTAAATTAATTTTTATTAAATATAAATGATAATATAATTTTGATTCAATTTTAATTTTTATTAAGGTTTAAACGCTATTGTTTTCAAAACCCATGATTTTTTTATAAATGTATCTTTTTATTTTAAAAGTTAGAATTCAAATATTTAGAAAATTATTTAGATTAAATGAATATTATTATTTAATTTAGGATGTTGAAATTATCTAACAGTGATTTTTCATTATTTTCTGAGACTGTCGAAATATAGGGTAAAAATTAAATATCGTTTAAATATAAAATGTTTTTTATGACATCATAATGACAAAATAGTGAAGTAATAAAATAATATTAACGGGGTATTAAAACAATATATTTCTTAAATTTAGAATAATGTGGTTTTATATTTTTTGATTAATTTCATGGTGCCTTAGTGGACCCTCCAATACTTATAATATATTTTAAATTTTGAAAAGGATTTACTTTAGACTGTCACTTTAATCCACATAAAAAAGATTAGTATTTTAATAATTTCGTCCATGGGACTTATAAAATAATTTTTTACACTCCCCTTTGGAAAAAACTGTGGAAACAAACCATGGGTTGGTTTGAGGGTTAGAATATTTAATTATATAGATTACAAAACCTATGTTTGTAAAATATTAAAGAATTCCCCTCTATTTTTTTAATTAAACACTCTCATTCTCCCACTTCTCTTCACTCAAACCCCTCGGTGCACTTCCATAATCTTCTATCACCTCTATGGAATACTCCTAATGCACCCCAATCTCTTAAAAATCCCCTCCTCATGCTCTTAATGTCACACACTTACATGTTTGGGATCCTCAAATTCCTTCCTTGTTTATGACCATGCTTCCTTATATTGTTATTCCCCTTTAATATTCAATTAAAAATGATGGGGTATGATTTATCACCTCACATATACATCCTTACTTTGGAATAAATGAAGAGATTCCCCTTTTTCTCTCATCAATCCATCCCATTTACACCAATTACCATGTCAAAATTCTATAAGGGACTTCACTCTCTTCATTTGAATTCATCAAATTATTTTATATTATGCACTAAAATTACATTAAATATGTTAGGATATTATGTTACATGAACCGCATTACTTTTCATTTCATGTATAAATGATTATATACTCTTTTATCTCTCATCAACCCATTTTTCAATTTCTTTTTGATGTCGTTATGCTGCCAAAGTTACACTAAAATTTCCCATGCCAAAATCATCATGTAAGTGAATATGATAGTCACTTCTCTATCAATGGTATTCACTTTTACTCACATGTAAATTTTCATTGAGTACTTAAATTTATGTATACCACATATCTTATTCGTGGAATAAATTATGACAATTAATGAATCCATGTTGTATGATCTGTTTGAAACACTTATGATCGAAATGAAATGATTAAGAAGGGTGAACCCTGATATCACTCCAATGCATTGATTAATGATTAGTATAATGATAATTAATGAGAAATGAGGATTTACTCATGATAATTCATATTTAATGAGGTTTTACACATTATCCATGTTCAATGATGTATGGTTCATGCTAATATCATGTTAAATGTTGTTTCCACATCTCGAAGATAGAATAATCATGCTATATCATGACGTTATGTTCATGTTTCTCTTATGTTCCATTTATATTATTATTGCCTAACAAGTATGGTTATCTTCATGTTATGTCTAGTATACTCCATTATTGGGATTTATAGATCACCCCTTTCTTATGTACATCCTCATGTTATTCCATGCAGTGCTAAGTACGAAGGAATCTTATGGTCATGTAAAATATGTTTTCAAAAATGATGTGTATTTCAAGTTTTATGTTGTTTTGTAATTTTCCTAATCTATAATGACACTAGACCTCCCCATCTTCCTTGTTTTATCATGTAAATATTTTATGTAATAAATTATGTTTATGTGTGAAATAAAGAGCATGTTTATTATAGTTGGTAATAATGGATTTGTTTAGTTATTTTTGGGATTAGGATTAGAAAACCCAAGTGAAAGTGTTAGGGATAAAACTATGTATAATAAAACATCCTTCAATTTTGGTGAGTATAGATTTTGTGGTTTATCAGGAAAATAAATATGTGTAAGGATACGAACATGTCGAGGTGGCTCTAGAACAAATGTATCTAGAGGTAAAACTCAAAAACACAATTGTGAGCTAGACTAAAACAAGAACTGCTCCAAAAAAATGGGCCTTTCTACACTCTTGGTTCGACACTCCCATGGGATATTCTTTGGTAAATTCATAAGATTAATATGAACTACTATTAAGGAGAAAAAATCCATCAATGAATATATGTCTAGAAGTAGATCGTGGATAACATTTTTTGATAACTATAAATTAATATGTTAAGGAATGAAATATAATTTTTTTGTTATCCATTTTTCTAATAGTGTTACCCTTTATGTGATTCCCTAAAATTACTTTTATTCCATCCAATTGCCGGTAATATGAAGACTCGGGCTAACAAATGATGTTATGATCAATGCGACGACTATTCTAAAGAAATTCCCAATATTATGGGAGAGTAAATATCAAACTTTTTCATGAAAATATCTCGGTTAACTCGTGTTTTAAATTGAAACATGGGTTAAGAGGTACATCCAATCCCCTATGAAATAACAAGATGCAATCAAAAGCTTCATGAGACACATGCCACCTACTTTTACTAGATCATTCGATCCCTAAATTGACAAACAACAGATAAAATACATTGAGAAGATCTTCTCCATCCATTAATGTTCCGAATAAGAGGATGTTCTTTTGGATGATTATCATACGGATTGTGAAGATGATAAATGGTGGACATTGATAAAAAAAATATGTAGCTTGAGGAAGATATCGAGTCATTGGAATGTAAAGAATTATGGAAAATGTTTTTCGATAAATATTTTCTTTGCACCCTCCGATATAAGAAGTAAAGGGTCTTCATTTCCCTATAGAATAAAGATGATGAATCCACTAGAGTGTATGACGGAACATTCAGAAGGCTTTCTTGATACACCTGCATCTATTGTTGTTACCCACGAATTCATGGTTGACTGCTTCTTTTGTGGACTCAAATATAGACTATAGAAATACCTGGCGATCCGTGACTTTGATAGCTAAGAGGAAATTGACTGATGTGCACTCAAAAGTTGAAATGGAAATCAGAAAGTCCTAGGGGTATCATGGGGTATGAAGCAGAAAGTGAATTTTAATTATCATGGTTTTATGGATAAATCGAACGTTGTTATGAAATTCTAGCACCCCAAATGCAAACGGTGTGGAAACAAACCACCATGGAAATTTACTGAAAGGGATAATGAAATTTTTTAGTTGTAGACGAGAAGGGAACCTAACTATTAATTACAAAAAGGAAAAATATGCTACTCTGATAGAGGAATGGAACGCTCCAATTGACCATCAATGCATGGTTCATTGTTTCTACTATAATGAGCCAGGGCACTTTGAAAACCAGTTCCCTAAGACAAGGGTTTTCAGAGGAATCCAACAACCTCCAAGGTAGCAATGGAGAGATTTTTTCATCACTACTACTAAAGAAAACCCCGACGTCAAAGTGGTAATAGGTATGCTAGTTATTTATTCTACAATATGGAATATAATTTTTTATTATGGTTATATGCATTATTTTATATCTCAAATGATTAATAAAACAATCAAACACCACCACAAATCATGGAAGTAGAGATATTGGTGAGAAATAATAAGGGGTAAATCATTTCATCTCATGAAAATAACTCATACCATATCACAATTTGTTGATTGAACATCTTGGAAAACCTCATCATACTCCATCTAGTGGAATTTGATGAAATTATTTGCATGGATGTGATTTACCTATATATAGCCCACATAAATTTCTATGAGAGGTAAATCACTCTTCATATAGAGAATCAACCCCCGGTTCTATATAAGTTTAAGGGAGAGGATGAATCTTCATTATAATCATCATCTAAGGCATGTATATTACTTCCCTATGATATAAATTGTCTTGATTAATGATTGAGTCTATGGAATCAATCATTATTAAAGACATGCATGTTGTGAGAGAATTTTCTAATGTGTTTCTTAAAGAATTTCATGGTCTTCCTCCTAGAAGAGATGTTTAATTCCTAATTAATCTTATACCTAGGTATTTTCCAATATCCAAGACGTAGTATAGAATGGACTTTGGGGATCTTGAAGAGTTAAAGAATCAACTAAGTGAGAATATAGATAAAGGGTTTATATGCCCAAGTGATTAGCCATGTGGATCACCAGTCATCTTTTTCATGAATAAGGATGGGTCAATGCATCTTTGCATTGATTATCATGAGCTTAACAAAATCCTGATAAAGAAGAAGTATCCTCTATAATGAATTGATGACCTGTTCAATCAGATATGTGGAGAAAAATACTTCTTCATGGTGGATCTACGGTCTGTATATTATCAACTAAGGGTGGAGAAGGAGTATATCCACAAGACTACTTTTCGTACAAGGTATAGGAAATATGAATTCATAGTAATGACTTTTAGACTCACTAATGGTACATCAATATTCATGGACATGATGAATAGAGTCTTAAGAGATTACCTCAAAATTGATTTGGTATTATTTATAGATTAAATCCTAATATACTTCAAAACCATGGAGGAGCATGAGGAACATCCAAGAACTTTACTAGAGACCATGAGAAAGAAGATTCTCTATTCAAATTATAATGAATGTGAGTTCGGTTCGAAGTTAGTCATATTATTTGGTCAAATCAACACATGAAATAGGATATACATGGATCCCTCCATGAAAAATTTAATTTAGTGATGGATCAGGACAACATCTCTGACATATTTTCATAACTTCATTGGGTTTTCTTGATATTATCGGCGATTTGTGAGAAATTTCCATGATTTTCATACATTATTACCAAGATAAGTATGAAGGTATTTAAGTTTTCATGGATTGACGAATGTGAATATAGATTCTAAGAGTTGAAAAGAGGCTTATCACTATGCTCGTTCTCAAACTACACCCAAGTGGAGACATTTTTGTGGTATTTAGTATTTATTTGAAGAAGGGCATGGTATATGTGTTGATTCAAAATGAAAAATTCACTGACTATGTATCCAAGAAATTGATGGCTCATGAACAAAAATATAAAGCACATGATCTAGAGTAGGCTGCAGTAATCTTCTACATAAAAATTTGGAAACATTACCACGTTGTGGAGAAGTGTGAAATATATAAAGATCACAAAAGCCTCATGAATATATTCACACAGAAAGATTTGAATATGAGAAAATTAAGATGGTTACATCTGATAAAATACAAAAATGAACAATCCATTACCACCCTGGGAAAGCGAACAAGGTGGTAGATTCTCTAAGTTGAAAGGACCCAACGATTTTTTCATTGATGAGAATTTAATGGGATAGAATCTTATTATATTTGATGAATAAGGACATGAGAATCAAAACAAATATAAAATCATCAATCTGTTGACAAATATTTCTCAACCATCTTTTTTAGAAATGTTAAATGACTATCAAAAGGATGATGTGGGAATTCTGAAGAAATTGGAAACTATCAGAAAAGGTAAGTCATTGGAGTTCAATTTTAATGAAGAAGGAATTATTATATTTGATGGAATAAAATGTGTTTCATCAAATCCAGAGTTAAAGAAAGAACTTTTGGATGATTCACATAATTCGAATTTCTCCATTCACCCAGCAAACATAATAATGTATTGAGATCTATGAGGGAATTATTGGTGGGATAACATGAAGAAGGAGATTGTTGAGTTTAAATCAATTTTCCTGGAATTTCAGCAAGTGAATGCTGATAGGTGGAAGTCTGTGGGGTTGATGTAACAATTACCCATACTAATATGTAAATGAGGAAACATCATCATGGAATTTGTCACCGGACATCTTAAGACATCCATAGGAAACAATTTTATCTATGTTTTAATGGATCGTCTTACAAAGACTAATCACATCATTACAATTCGAGAGAATTTCTCCTTGGATTAACTAGTGTGGATATACATTAGTGATGTTGTGAGGCTACATGAAGTACCAATATCGATTTTATCCAATTAGGATCCATGATTCACCTCTATGTTCTGGAAAACACTCCAACATGCTTGGAATACTGAGCTGAACTTCAGTGCGTATTATCATCTACAAACTGATGTCCAATATGAGAAAACTATCCAAACACATAAAAAATGTTTACATCATGATTAATAGTTTGCAATGGAGGAAGTGATCAATATCTTCCTCTGTTTGAGTTCTCTTACAATAACAGTTTCTACTCAAGCATCCAAATGACTCCTTATGAAGCCCTTTATGTGAAGAGGTGCAAAAAACAGGCATGTTGCAATTGAGTTGAGGAGTGAAAACTCCTAGTTCGAGAAATTGTCAAAAAAAATGGGGCAGAAGTATAAGAACATACAGTAGAACATTAAAGTTTCTTAGTGTAGACAAATTATCTATGATGATATTCATCGACAAGACCATGATTTTGATGATAGAGACATGGTATTCCTCCATATATCACTATGGAATAGATTTGGCCGATTTGGGATGAAAGGAAAGAGTAGCCCAAGGTACATCAGCCCTTTTGAGATCATTGATCACATTGGAGTAGTTAAATATCAACTTTCACCCCCACATAACCTATCTCAATTACATAATGTATTCCACATATCACACATGCGGAAGTATATACCTGATCCATCACATGTACTCAATCCAGAGGTGGTACCATTGGAGAATAAATTATTCTATGAAAAGAAGCTATTGAAGATCCCATATCATTGGGAAAACATTATACGAAATAAGATAATTCTCCCCATCAATGTGTTATGGAAAATCCAAAATTTTTAAGCAATAATCTGGGAATAGGAATAAGTGATGAAGCAAAGTTACACTCATCTATTTGAGTGTGGGAAAAAGAAATTTAGGAGGCAGAATTTCTTAAGGGGGGAAATTGTAACGTCCTGAACATTTATTAATAAATATTAATTTTGATCTAATTAAATGTATTATTATGTAAAATTGTTATATAAAACAAATTAACATCTTTGACTTTGTTTTTTTGGATATTAAAATACCATTAAGAATTTTTACCATTGAAAATATAGCCATTGAACAGTGATGACATTATTTGTATAAATATAGGGCTTTAACAAATCCAGTTTACATTGAAAAAGGAAGAAATGGACTCATCTAGTATAATTACTCCATACAAAGCCCATTTTTAGAGCTCATAAAGAAGTTATCCTCAATGGGATTCTCTCTTGACCAAGCCCAAGACGAGCTTCAATACATTATGCTTGAACGAAACTGTCTATGGGAGTAGTCGATTTAAATAGTGATTACCACCCAAGCGATGTTATCTGAGTTTCCCCAAGAGTCAGTCACCATTGTACACCATACCCTTAGGTCTTACATGGGTGTTATAAGTGGTTATGTAAGAATAACCTTTCACTATGATTATGTTTATTATTTTTTATATAATAAATAATATACATTCATTTTATTATTGTTAATTTTGTTAATGGGTTTTGAATAACAAATTGTATTTTTATACAATAATCAATTATGAAAAATATTTTGAGTAAGTAATAGATTTTTTAATTAAATATTATTTTAATAAAATATTATTATTAAATTACTTTTTATTAAATATAAATGATCATATAATTTTTATACAATTGAATTTATTTTTGAAAGCATTTTTTTTAAAACCGGTGAATTCTTTATAAATGATGGTCTTTATATTAAAAAGAAAATTAAAATAAATAAAAAATTATTTATATAAAATTTATATTATTTTTGGATTAAGGATTTTAATGTTATATCTCGTTGAAATTTTCATAATTTTTTGAGATAGTAGAATTTTTGGGTAAAAATTAAATACAGTTTCAATATATAATGTGTTTTATGATATCATACATAACCGATAGTGATGTAATAAAATTATATAAAAGGTACATTCGGCCAATATATGTTTTACATTTAATATAATGTGATTTTGAGATTTTTTTCTTAATTTTAGGGTGCCTTAGTAGACCCTCGAAGACTTATAAAATATTTTAACTTTATAAAATAACTTCCTTGAGAGTGTAACTCACCTCCACATAAGAAAGAATAATATTTTAATATGTTTATCCCCTGAAATTATAAAAAAAATGTATTCCACTCCCCTTAAAAACAATGTGAAAAAACAATAGGGTGTTTTTTGGGTTTGAATATATAATTATATAGATTCCAAAACATAAATTTGTGAAATGTTAAATAATTCCCCACACTTTTCCTATAAAAACCACCCAAGCACCCACATTTCATCACACAAAACCCTTAGAGAACGTCACAACTCTTATTTCCTCTATCTTCAATCCTCCCATGTCAACCCAAGCTCTAAAGAAGCCCCTCCTCATGCTCTTGAAGTAACGCACTTTCAAGTGAGGGGTCACCACTTTTCTTCCTTCCTTATTTAAGACCAAGTTTCCTTATATTGTTATGACTCTATTATTTTAAATTAAAAATGTTGGGGTATGTTTTCTCACCTCCCATATACATCCATCCATAGGTTTGAATAATGAGAGACCCCTTTCTCTCTCATTAATGCCTCCCATGTACATATGTTACCATGCCGAAATTCTATATGGGATTTCACTATCCTCATTTACATTACAGAAATTATTTTATATTATGCATCTAAATTCCATTAAATATTTTGAGATATTATGTTCCATGACCCCCATTTCTATCCATTTCATGTATAGATAATTATATACCACTTTCTTTTTCATCAACCCATTTTACATTTTTTTGACGTCATTATGATGCCGAAGTTACACCAAATTTTCCAATACCAAAATACTCTTGTAAGTGAAAAACATACACATTTCTCTATCATGGGAATTAAATTTTAAATATATGTTATTTATGAATTACATTTACATATTCCACATCTCTTATTCATGGAATATATTATGAAAATTAATTATTCCTTGTTTTATAATCTAGGTGGCACAATTATGCATTAAATTAAATGATTAAGAAGGGTGCACCCTGGTAGCCCTCAAATTAATTGGGTAAATATTAGTATCATGATATTTCATGTGAAATGAGGGTTTACTCATTATAATTCATTTGCAATGAGGGTTTACTCATTCTCTATGTACAATGAGCCAGGGCTCAATCAAATATCTTGTTAAATGTTGTTTCCAAATCTCCATGTTTTGATAATCATGCTATATCATGATATTATGTTCATGTTCCTCTTATGATTCATTGATATATCTATTTCCTATCATGTATTGTGTTCATCATGTTATGTATTGTATACTCCATTATTCGGTTGTATATCTCACCCCTTTCTTATGTACTCCCCCAGGTTATCCCCTGTAGTGCAAAGTACGAAGGAATGTTATAGTCATATAAAATATGTTTTCAATAACAATGTTTTTTTCTTTATTAACATTATTATGTATTGTTTTTTTTCCAAAATATAATAGAACTCTTGATCTTATATGTTGTATCTAGTGGAAATTTTATGTAAAAAATTATGTTTAAGTGTGAAATAAAGAGTATGGTTGTTATAAAATTTATCCCTAGGAAATATGTCATCATAAAAGATATAAATGATGTGATTCATGAATAAGAAGATCTCACATTCATCAACCCACAATTAAATAATCCAAAACAACCAATGTTTTAGAGGGATATAGGTTCATCCAAGGGTATGATCTAAGATAGATAGATATTCCACTAATAAATGAGTAAGGGAAGAATTCATCAATAGATCTTCATAGAATACATATATCTGTCATGGATCCATTCATATTTCAATTGAATGTATTTTAATTTTTTGTGGATATCATGAAAAAATATGGATCTGCCAATATCATAATGATCAATTATTAAAAATCCATTGATGTGTGGGGGGATGAATGAGTTAGCTCAACTGTTAAGGGAGGAGAAATATGTTTCATTATAATGTTTTTATAGTAATTATATGTTTTTAAATAAGAGTACATGAGTGGAATTAATTGTCCAAATTATGGTCTTAATAAACACTCTTCCATGCTCTATCAGCTACACATTGGGGTTTTCCCATTGGTTTCTAGCACAACTAGTTAGGAGGTGGCTAGTCTGTGGAATTCCAGGTTACATAAAAGAACTACTTAGATTCTTCTAACACTACCTGATACTATGTGGAGGTCAACTAACATAGCGTTGGTGTTTTTAGTTTCTTGACGACCTACCCAAACCACTCTAATAAGATACTAGGAAAAACTCGCTAATTGGGGGTAGTTTAGAGACACTATAAGTGTCATCCTCGATCCATATATCCATTTAATGGTCCTTAAACCCAAAAACTATAAAGAATCCTCCAAAAAACCAATAATATAGATAAACTAAAATATACTTAAATTATTTTGAAATATATAATATACCACTCTATATATTAAAAATAGATATAAAAATTTTCATTGTGGAGGATTGAGTTTTTATATTGGTGAATCCATGATTATAGAATCAATGTTTTAAGAATTTGTGAGAATCTGTTCTACATTTTTTAGATCATTCTATATTACTAATTTTATCAATATAGTGGCCTACCAATAGGATCATCATCCACTGAATCAACTTATTTATGGTGTTTTACATGACTATTAATGAAGGTTCAGCATTCAGGATCCAACACATGTGATAAAATGTGGGGGAATTTATTATAAACCTAGCGAATCATCTATGGAGTGGTTGGTGCAGTTCATTGGTCATAGTTATAATGAGTAGTTATAAATGATATTTCAAAAAGTAAGAGTCCAATAAAAACATGAATTTATCGGAACAAAATCATTAGATCATAAATTTGAAATACAAGCTGAATAAAAAGAGTTTTATTAGATGGATCTCTAGATAAAATTCTCTTGGATGGGGATTCATGAAATTGGGAGATAATATGGGACCATAGTTTTTGATATTGACTATGCCTTTTGTTGAACATCTATTTAAGTGTTTTCTATTTTTTCAATCCATCGTACTTGTTCTAGGAAATATTGTGTTGGTATTAGTGGTATTTTGATGCATTAAATATTATTCATTTAATTAACAGGATTAGTTGTAACATTAAACTCTCTTGAGGAAACCATTTTATTTGATTGGACATGGATTGTGGGAAAATATGGTTTTAAATTTATTAAATATCACTATTCGATCTTTCAAAAAAATTATTTTTTTAGGGAATGATGTAAAATTATAGTGTCATGTGTTTTTTTCAACCGTGAGACAAAATCAGGAATATAATACTGATAAATCAGAATATTCTATTTTTTAAACGAATAAAATATTTATTTATTAATTACTAGGGATCGGAAAATAGTGATTTTGTTAGTGATTCATCATGGTTCTTATCCCTCTATACTCTATATACACTAGATCTAGAGAAGTATACCATGACGATTAAAAGTATTATGTTTATTCTTCATCATCTCTACGCATGTTTCTAATATATCCACCTTTTTAGGTGTTCAATCATTGTTCCAAACTATGTTAGCAAGATTTTTGGAATCAATAGTGATCTATTATAAAATTAATGGATGTTTTATGGATAGTAAATAGATCTAGATATTTGGAACTTATTCATTGAGATGATATAGATTTCCCCTCAATGGAAAATCTCTTTAAGTTTGTTGGTGTGGGTTACATCCCTTGGCATAAATTCATCCTCTAATTCTAATTATGTAGGTTATATGTTCATGGATTGGGTATCAATAGTGAACATTCATGTAGTTAAATAATATTTCCATCGTTCCATTGTAGGTAATGGATGTTTTCATGATCCCACTACTGTTATGAATTTCCGTAAAAAATATAGCCTCTGTATTTTATTTTTTTACTTGATATATTGATTTGAACTATTTTTTATTGAGATATATGTTTTCCATTGACTAAATGTGTCCATGTGTAAAGTGTATGACATAATTGTTTATTTTTATCACATGTTTATACATATTTATATTGATTCCCATGATGGATATGCTATATTGTGCCTATTGGTGTTATTGTCACTTTTTTATGGATGTATATCCTATACACAATTTTCTTCAGATATGAAATTATAGTAGAACCATCATGGAATGGTATGATATATTAGTGGTAGCATATATAGTATGGGATGATCTAAATGATGGGACACAACACAAGGTAGGGGAAATATGTAATTTTTCATAACCAAAATTTTTACCATGACATGACCATAATGTTTCTAGACAGAAGGTATTATTGGGATTCGAAGAACATGTTCTATAACCTTTGATAATAATAAAGGATTAAAACCTTTTAGTCTAACACAAGATTAATTTTCTTTTTGGCTTCTTAGAGATATATGGGTTGGAAAAATTGTAGATCTATTGTATCAACATTTGATGTGAAACACTTTTAGTATGTCATTTATGTATGAATAAATGTAGTATTTTTTATCTTGGAAATCTCACATCCCCTAGGAAATTGACAAGTCGATCCATCATTAATGTTTTCTAAATTATTGTGACATAAAAAATTAATATTTTATATCGGTGGAATGTGGTAATAAAAATATATGTAATATACTCTATTTTTATGTGACATGTTTTTTATGACATAACATTGTACTATTAATTGTATATTTATACACAATTTAACAACTTGGTATTATTGTTGTGGTTCGGAGCGGTGGTATTTCATGATTTTAACATATTATTTCATTATTTGTATTGTTGAAATTTCATCTTCTCCCTATATATGTATTTTCAATATTATTACTATGAATTTTAAATAGAACGATATATAAAATAATAAGAATAATAGATTAATGTATTAAATAATAGTTAGTATAATATTGTGATTATCATTTCTTGAAAATTGATAAATCGGAATTATAAGAGAATAAATAATTATATTGATTTTTTTTCATGATATGAATGATGTGTTGATATTGAGTTATTATAAACCATAATTAATATTTTTTATGAAGTTAATTGGGTTTTAAAAAGTATTATAAAATAAAAATATAATATATTGATCATTTTTTCGAATGGGGATAATATAGTTACATTAGAATGGATTAATGATTCTCAAGTAGGATAAAATAGGATTATGATAATCAATTGGTAATATTTTCATTATGTTATTTTTTAATTCATAATTGGTTTCGTTATTAAGTGTGTGGTGATGATCTTTTAATGGGGTTAAATTGATACTCAGAGGTTTTAATAGGAAATGAATCAATAAATTGGATTTCCATCCACATTATATCATTATAGGTTTTTTTAACGATGAAATAGGATCATATTTTTTATAATTAACTAATACTAATAATATATTTCTGAAAAAATATTAAAAAAAATAATCAATGATGCGTATGAAAAAGAAAAATAACTACCCACCTACTCTTTCAAATTTTTATATCATTAGTAGTGTTTTCTATATAGGGTACACATTACTGTTATTTTATGGATATTTAAAAACATTATTTTCTTTTATAAAAATTGAATCCATGACTAGGGGTATGTGGTTTTACTAGTATTAATTTTAGTATAAATAATTTTCTACTACATATTTGTTCATCAACAAAGGTTATTTTGAGTGAAAATAGTTACTTTTATTAAAAATGGAAAATAGTGAACTCATATTTTATTTTGTATCAATTTTGATTTTTTTTAAAATTGACTATCAATGTAAGGATATTATCATCATAAATTCAGATAATGTTTTCATTGGTCCATAGTGTTGATAAATCATTTATTTTTTAAACAAAAAATTATAAATTATTTATCAATCCACTCACCTTATCACTAAGATTATAAATTTTTATATAGAACTTTTCGTTGAGGGATTAAATTGAGGTGATCACCATGGATGTATCACTATTGATTGAAGTTTTTGGCTACAAATCGATGGGGTGTCTTGAATTTTTATAGTCCATTAATCTATATTGATTATTTTGATTATGAATATTTTTTTTTCAAATTTTTATACAATGATTGAATCAACATGTAAATTTTATTTTTGTTTATCTAAATTATTAAATCAATCAAATAACATTAGGTTCATTGAAATATAAACACAATATTGGATTATATACTACATCGAAAATGTCTGGGTATTTTTTCAAAAATATAGTGAAATATCCATACTATTATCTAATATGAGATACAATACATTGTTGGAATAGTTTCACCAAGATGAATGCAATGCTTCTTGAAACTTATATATTAGTGTAATGGTTTTTGAGAACATATTCTGTGAATTATTTTATAATTTTATATTCCCCCCCTAATTTAGTGAAAATAAATATTGACTATGATAAAATGTTTCAATTATACCCCAATAATGAATTATTATCCATGAGATATTCCATAAATGGTTCTTTTCAAATAACTCCTTCCCTTGGGATTGAAAATATCCATCCCACTCCCATGACTCTTCCTAGAATCATCTATGATTCCATAGAATAATGAAACATGGAACTATATTCACTCATATTACATTCCCACAAAGATCATAAATATTGACAGGGAATTCCACATAATATGTGTGAATTTGTATCTCAACAACCTCACAGTCAGAGAGATATTTCATATCAGGCATGTTCCACCTAATGTGAGACACAAGAAACACATAATTCATACCATTTAATTTAGAATAATGATCCAGAAAATACCAAAATATTCCAATATACATGGTGATTGTTAAGGGCACAATATAACAAGACACTACATTCCCTTACATTATAAAATGTCCACATCTAACTAGATGAATCACTCTATAAAAAATCAATCACATATAACAAACTATAATGGTGTATTTCTATGTATCCCATGATATTTATGCATATTATAAGAATTTTTCATCCTCTTATGAATAAAAATCACTCTATTATAGGTTTCTTGTTTCATAGTGCCGCACAATTGCTACCAAAAAAGACTTATCCCAACAATATAGTGAACATATGTACCTACATAATGACCCTTGTGATGTACCATATGAATTGATGATTGGAAACTATTACTATCAGTGTACTAAAAAATTGATTTTTAATCATTATTAGCTCCTTTAATGAACAAAATATAGTCTTGGAGTATATCCATCAACAAATAAGTCATCCACTCCTACTACATATATGACATTTTATGGTATTCTATTCTCAATCTCATCATAATAATGAAGGCATTATATTTTTGTATTAAAAATATTATGTAAAACTACAATCCAATTTATCCAAAATGATCATGGAAAATCCCTATAATCATAAAATATCATATAAATACATCTTCCAAGATTTTCAACAGGGTGTGTCTCAAGTATCGATAAGAAATAGGAGATATTCATTATCCAATCACCAAACAAAGAAAGTAAAGAACAACATTACAAGGTCATGCGATACCATGTAAAAAACGTTATCCTGACATCCTCCAACAACCACATGGTCCTAATATTTGTTTGAAGTAATCAAATTGTACATTGTGGTTATTCCTTTATTAGTTGGTAGGTAAAGAAATGTGAAATGGATCATGTAATATCCCTCTCCATCCATGTCTAAAGGATCTAACACCTAAACTAATTGTAAATAAATGTATCTCGATGAGGTTCCACACACTTTGAGAAAGGGAAATCACTCATCACCTCATTAATGATAGAATCAAGAACTATAACTCTTTGGTTTACTAGAATAACATCATCCCCATCAGATGACCACCAATGATTTGGATCACCACAAGAGGGATATTCTAGCACTACACCAGAATCTAGAGAGGGTTGTATATTACATTTCACTAGGTCTACAATAATAGATTTTAACTTTAATTGGTAAGTTAACATTGATACATGGTCCCTTAAAGTATTAATCCTTCATTCATCTAATAATCTCATTTTATTCTTATGATCAAAAAAATTTATTCACCATGCTCCAAATATAGATTCTTATTACAACTAACATCCTATTTAATGTTGTACTGTTTTCCTTTTTTGTGGTCCATATCAAAATCTAACATATTCAAATACACAACCAATAAACACATCCAAAAGTTATTTTGTATTGGTGAGAAGATATAGCATAGCAACTTTTTATTTGAATAGTCGATAAAAAACACAAAAAAAATGAGATAGTTCTACAGAAACATCATGGAATATACAACAAATTCATAATGAATGTAATGGGTAGTATTGTTCCAATCATGGATTCATAATTGATGTGAACCATAATCAACTACTCAATCCTTCTGAATTAATACATCACCAAAATAAAATTCTAAGGCATAACAATATATTATATTACCAATCCTACACCTAAGATGAATTAACAAAAAAATATGTAGTAAACCTTATCTTCAACTCAATAAAATCCTCTTCATAATACCTATTCTTTATAACCACTCCATTCTTCTTTATTAATGTTATGTATGTCGATAGATGTAAAAATTTAAGGATAAAATGCTAAAAATACACTATGATTCGAAAAATTATATTAATCTAAACCTTATACAAAGGTTGTTTATAGGAAGTCACAACCACTACATTCCATGGGTCCAATGATATACCAGCCTTAGAAACCATAAGCATGGATAATTTCACTTCTAAAACCCCATAGTGACACTTAAATGAAATAATATAAATCATATTCTAATCATGTTTAAAATGGACTATCTCTAGATGTTTGGAAAGATACAATGGAAGAGTCTTTAAATTAGGATATCATCAACAAAAACCATGATTACAGATTCATAAACAAGGTGTATTATCTTATTCTAAATATAAATGAATACTTATTATATATTCACCATCAAAAACTCCATCATAATGTACTATTATTGAGATCAAATATTCTTAAGCACAATCATCATGGTATCATCCAATTTAACCCACATCTAGTGATATCCTTGTTGTAGAAAAATTTTATAAATCTACAAGGATCATTTGAAATAATAAAAGAATCAATGATCCATAGTAAATGGTACTTATTATTCATCATCAACTATGATATCTTATAAAAAATTAGAGTCTTTATATACCATAAATCTTCTTAATGAACATGTGAACTACATAGTGAGGTACTCACCTTAGTATAATCGTTCTAATGCATGTCATCATGTTTACATTGAACTCATTTGACCTAGGTGGCACTAAAAAATATGGGTGTATCAAAATGGATTTCCCACATTGGATAAGTAATATCTTGAACTCAACTCTTATATTATAGTTTTCGGAAAAATTCATCTAGAAATACATCATCATAGTGATCCATAATTAGAGGAAAAGATTATGGGGCTACTGCTAACCATGTTGAAAAATCCTATCCTACAATCTAGACCATAATCATCTGACACTGTATCATGTTTGGATTCACTATTTTGGATTCCAGCATTCTCTCATAATCCAAAAATTACATGAATCCACTAGGTGATGTAAAAGGATCTAGTATCCTATAGCAGTCAATTAGAGATCAATAACTTTTTAGAAATTCTGTTATCAGAATGAAATCAATGATCATCATTATAATAATCATAATGACTATAACTCCCCCAAAAGGTAAAATCTATAAGGATAAATGTTACTCCCCATGTCAAAAAAGAGATCATAAATTTTTTGGATCTTATCTTGTCAGAACTCCATAGTTAAGCTTTCTTCGTCTATAGTAGTGATCAGGATGGGTGACTATTTGAGAATTTTCCTAGGAATCCTGAGAGTGAGAAAAATAGCACACTGAAAGATGGAAAGGTTGCTTGTGGGGACTATCATTAGTCTAATGATAGACCACAGGGTGTTTGATCATGTTTCATGTAGAGAAGGTAACCAAGTTATTAAAATATACCCATGGTGTTATATGACTAATTTCAAGGAATAGGTATGGATGGTTCATGAAAAATAGTATCAGAGCCTATACATAGCTAGATGTTAATAAGAACTTCTTGGGTTTGAGGTTTTGGGTCCACAATGAAGGAATTGTAAATTAAAGAGGTGGAGAGTGTAACATTCACAAAAAAAGAAAGACTGATAAGGAAAAATTTCACTACCCATGTAAATTATTTTCTCCTTTATTTTTGGATTTGTACACAATTAGAACACTATAATTAAAATTTAATTTCTTGTAGTAGTGACTAGGATGAGTTACCTTATGGGTAGTTTCCTAGTACATGTGTGAGTGAGGAAAAAAACATTGAAACAACATGTTTTGTCATGTGGGGATAGTTAGTATTTTGATAAGAGATCCTTGGGATTAATAACATGCGGTGTTATATGAAAGAAAAAATGGTTTTACACACATGAGGTGATATGACTTGGTTCATCACCCATGGATTATCAGGTAATAAAAATGTCTCACAGGAGTCCATAACTAGTAACGAATAAAGTACACTTTTTTCATCAATAAATATGGTCTACTTTCTGTGAAAGTTGATTAATAATGGGGATATACAATGTATAGAACATGATTCATATTCTATTTTTGAGTAATAATATTTTAGAAATAAATATAATGGATGAAATATAATTAAATTTTTTTGTAAATAGTGTAGAAGTGATCAATCCCAAAACTAGAATCCTAGACAATCCCACACCATAATTTGATAGAGCAAGATCAAAGTCAAAAAATTGGCATTCCTCAGTTCCATGGATATGGTCCTAAAGTAAATTTTTCCCATGGATCTTAGTTACTTGAGAATTATGCTAATGACCCCAGTATGATCAAGGGGTAAAAATATCACATCTATCCTACACCTCCTATCGAATCATGCCCTCAATAATTAAAGAATAACAATTTGAGTTCCACATCATGATAAATTATCAACACTCTATCTTAGTTGATTAAAAGAACCTAAGAAAATATCATTACTTCCCCCAATTGAAGAATTCTGGATCTCATTATAGAGATGTTGAAGAAGAAATTCTTTCCACAATGAGATTACCACCACCCTATTTCAAGTCATCAGACATATTCTTCCTGATACAAGATGTGACACTCATCATATTAGTTATAGGCCCACCTGACTCACTATTTAATGGTAGTATAAGACAAACTAATTCACACTCCTCCAGGAACTTCTAAATAGTACAATCATTTTATGGAACCTTAAAATATATTATTCTCTATAACTCGTAAACATTAGTGTGATATCAATATAATAATCTATCTACACCTTCCTATCAAATTGTGCCTCATTATGAACCTTGTAAGAATAAAAATGAAAAAGTTTAGTGAAATATTAAGAGAAAGAATACATAGTCATGGATCACCAAAAAATTCATAGAATTCCTTAGAAAAAAATATATTCATCATGCCATGATTTAACTCCCTGAAGAATTTATTTTTTATGGTTTCGTATGAAAGAAAATCATTTCCACCTAATTTCTCCATATACCCCACCAATACCTAGTAGGAACTGGATGGATTAATAACTATTTTTTATCACATCAATAATATAATGTCTCGAATAAGTGAAATATTCCATAATGAATGTCTATTTAGTCTTCAACACGATGTGGTCATCCATTTCTCAAAAAAAGAATGAAGATGGTAGAGATGGATATCATAGGGGAAGTCCTTAATGGCCTGTAGTACTCTTCTACAATGGGTATGTATAATAATAATAATCTAGGATGGAGATGATCTAATTCAAGTACCATTTTTTCGGGTGTCTTAGTATACTGAGGTGTAACCCCGTGTATAACCTGTGGTGGAACTAGTATGTAATCCATATAGGGAGCACTCTTAAATCAATGTGTTGTCATTTTCCCTAAATTTAAAACACACATTTCAACAATTTTAGATTTTAACATATATGATATATAGTTTTTTGGGATCAAACAATGTTTCTCCATTGATGATACACATAACTCATGGTATATCCCGACTAGAACAACCAGTGGTTATCTGTCCATCCACATGGGGGGAAACCACACACACACACATATGTAACATAAATACCTTCTCAGACACAAATAATTATTTCCACGAAAATATATTACAATAAAAGATAAGATAAATATATTATTCAAATAAAAAAATACGATTTTCTATAACATATATAACAAATTTATTTATTCAATTAATTAAAAATGATGCCGCACTATTAAGTTATATATATAGGGTCCAATATAATATTCATAATCAGGATCAACTAATAACTAAAATCCTATTAATCTATAATTAATATACCATCAATGGTAACACAGTGTTCCATTACACATGACCTGGCCATCTACATTTGAATTTCCCTACCAATATACTACATTGTCAAGATCATTTCTACCATTAGTAATATTATTCAAAAAAAGTTGAAATGAGATTAATCCTCTAATACCTTTTTGTAAAACCCTTTCCAAAATTTCCACGTCTATTCGGGAAAGATTCATGACTTCTTCATGCCTCCACATAAAAAACTGGATGCTGAATATCAGTGAGGGTCTGGACTCTATAAGTGGGGTGAATATATCCTTAGTAATAAAAACTATAAAGAATAATTATAAAGAAAAAAATAATAGTTTCAAGGTTGAATACAAAGTTTCTTAATGAAATAGCAGACTTCCCCCATGTCACACATAAAATAAACAGTTCTCTTAATGCCACAATACAAACTAGAGTATCATAGTGTAAGTATATATATAAAAAATGCTATGAAAATTATATACTAATTACCTCAATTCTACATGATGCTTAAATCTATTCAATCATTATCTTTCATAGATCAATGACCATGAGAGGAAATCTTCTGAATATATCATTCTATACATCAAGATTTATGTTCTAGATTTGTAAAAAAAATATAGTAGGACATCATTAATTCATCCTTAACAAATCTACAATGATATACCAGTTGAATTACATGAAAAAAATTAAATTCTAATGAAATCATAAATAATAATATTTTAACCACTCAACCCTAACAATGAAAATATTATACATGAATGTACATTCCATGATTCCATTTATAGATTTTAGATATAATAAAGACATTACCACAACCTTGGTGTACATATCTCTAACCAGTCTCAATACACCATGTCGAATAAGGACATAAGGTTGTCTCATCACTAAATAAAAATAGTTCATACCTCAATGCACATTGATCCTATCCATTCCTTAGGTTAGATCAAAATGGATTCATATAACTAATTTAATTTCCAAAGGTGTGGCTTCAAGATCTCTATTCCCATACCCTGGGTTTGGTCCAATCATTATCATTATCACAAATAAATGGAAATTCCCTCTAGTAGAAATCTAATCATGATAGTCCTCCCAGTATATGTTTCAATAAAATTCCTCCAATTAATTATAATAAAGAATTATATGGTATATAATGTAATGAAATACCATACCATATCATTAAGATAATCAGTGTAGAATTTCAATACATTTGATCAAAATCATAAAAATTTGACAATATATATAATCACATTAATGGAACAAAAGACCATATATGGGCATCATTGGAATTGCACGCAAACATATACTTCCAATATTAATCATGCTCAAACAATATTTTTCATTGTATGAATGATTTTGGGAGAAAACGTATAAAAGACCACTGATTGGTAAATAACTTCATTCCTTAGTCATATCGAATATGTTCACCAAAATTAATAAGTGGGAAAATCGGGGACCATGTTGGATACATATAGAAAACTAGTTCTCACATCAAGGATGTGATTAATAGTTCATGGACCATCGAGTAATATTTTTTGGAGAGGTACCATTAAATATTAAATATTATGAAGGGTAGTTAAAGAATTACATAACACACAGACTCACTCAATAAAACTAGTACTTAGATATATCTATGAAGAGAATACCAAACCACTTGATCCATTGATGATTTTTGAACAGATCATGAATGCATCATAAAATCAAGAGTTTAAATTTATATATATTAAATTTTCATTTTTTTACAACAAATCATTAATCAGAATATAGATACATGATTCAAATCATTGAAAATAAGCTATCATGTAGATTTATTACTGATGGCATACTCTGAAACATCCATAATTTCATGAGATATATATCTATTCTAGTGGATGTTCTAATGTTGATATATCTACCACTAATCTATAATGGATGAATTAATTCATCAGGGGATCTTCATAGATAAAATATATCCATTGTATATCCAATCAAAAAAATCATTACTATTAAGAAATTTATTGTAAATGAAGGGAATATGTATAGATCTATCATCAACATATTGATTAAATGATGAAAATGCATTGGGGGTGATGAATGAGTGTTCTCAAGAGTCATGGGATGAGGAAATTTTATTGAAAAAATGGGTTTATGGTAATATTTTGTATTATGAACGTGCAAAATGAGTAACATGTTAAATATAAATGATATAATTAATGAATACACTTTAATACTCTACCATACATTAGGTTGGTTATCTCAGCTATTTGTCGGCACTACTTGTAGGAATCGGACATCCCAAATAAGGATGGTGTGTAGGGTATAACATCTATAATTATCAATCCCCAAATTATATCTTGTGAAAATCCATCAACATTATAATAGTCTCTTATGTCTTCTGCAGACCTAGAATTACCCCACTAGCCCTCTTACGCAAAACAGTAGACAAATAGGGGATTATTAAAGAAAGTAATATTAAAATACTCTATCTAGGTCTCTTTATATAGACAAGAATCCTGTTTTAAAAGTACACCATACCATAAAATAACAATACTAGAGATGAACCAATAGTGAAATGGAGAATTTTGTAAATATAGAACATTCCACATAACGAACATAGTGAGAATGTCACATAGTTAATTATAGGTGATTGATTTTTACTTTAGGTAACTCCTTTATTATCACATCAATGATTTTCAAATCAATGATAGATAACACTATGTGATTTTGTACTATTCAATATTACTCAATTTACCATGATTTTCTCATACCATTTGGATCATACTCTATTGTGTAAACATAAAAATGATGTGTTAATTTCCTCTTATAATTGGAGAAAAAATCCTAATATAACACATTTGGTTGAATGTGAGGATGTTGAGAACGAACCTAATTCATTATTTTTGGATGAATAAGTGTAGATCACAGTTCATAGAGAGAAAATGTATAGATTAATGATAGTTTGAAAAATCAAAGCAAAAGAGAAGTATGATTTTGTAAAAAAATAGGATTTGGAGTATGGGGTAGATATATGATATAAATGACCATAGTTTTCTAAGATGTTTTTCTAGAGAAACATATTTAGTATGGGGTGTAATCATGTGGTTAGATAGTGAGTTCTCATATTTTTTCAGATTTACTATACCATTCATTGAAAATTTATTTCTGTGTTTTTTTCATTTCATTGGTTATTTTTTACATAATCAACCCAAGACACCCTAGTACACTGATACCTATGACATGTTAGACCAAGCTAAGGTATTAGTGTATGTGATTTTTTGTTTTTTTCTTAGAAATGATTTTGGGATCATCTGGTTAGTTTTAGTGGATTATAAAATCCATAATGTTTTTTACATATAGGAATAATGGTAATGTAAATTTTTTGGCTCCCCCAAAGAAACTATGTCTTATATTTGGTGATGGATTATTTGTGAATCACAGTTTTCACATTGTTATAGATAACATTTTGATCTATCCATAAAAATTTTATATCTTTTAGAAGATTTAAATTTATAGTTTTACATGTATGGGTAAATTATTTAACCAAATCATCTAAATATAATTTATGGATATAAAAATTTTTTTTATTGAGACCAAACATTTATTTTACTACTACAATGTCTCTAAAACCTTGATATTCCATTGGTAATTCATGATGCTTCCCCTGAATCCATCTATTATATCTATTGATATAGATCAATATCCTAGGATGAATCATGTTAATAGGATTACCCATCCTCTATTATACACATCTATCCATGATCTCTTTGTTCTCCCAAATGTTGAACCATTTCTCGCAGCTATGTTGGATCATTTTATATAATTTATCATGATGTAATAATGAATTATTGGTTGTTTGATTCATAATCATTAGATCTATAATTTTTTAATATCATCATTAATATGATCAAGATATATCATTGATGGAATATCTATTAATGTATAAAGGTTTGGGTATCAGCACTTTTCAAAAATTCATTATTGAATTCCAATAATTCAAGTTATATGGTGATGGAATGGGTACTATTATAAAAAACATTATATTGTTGCAAATTAATATTATAAAACTTTTGAAGAATACATAGAACATTACACAAATAGACACATGAAGACTGATATACTCTAGTGCCTTTGGAGACCTAGAAACACAAAACATGTATATAAATGAGAAAAATTATCGCCCACTAGGTTCTTCTTGACTATCATTGTTGTTAGAAACATCAAAAATTATACATATCATCATAACTTGTTGAAGGAAAAAATAAAAAGGGGTGATCTCAAATGATCAGTAAGGGTAGACGAGGGAGACATGTAAGCATATTCATGAGCATAAGGGTTTGACAACATGATCATGGAAAGACAAGATCATACCCAGCATATCAAAAGTCACATACATGAATAATGGAATAAATCTTAATTGTTAATATCAAATGAATAATAAGGAAATAGATACAAAAATCCCTAAATTCATAACATAATAATGATTCATGGAATTCTGGTAGACAAATAAGTGCAAAAATTGATTACCACAGTATCCAAGGAATCGATGCTAAGACCATATTTGATATTATATGTTCACTCCCTATACCATCTTGGTAGTCTGGTTCACTCACATAGACATGTTGGAATCATGACTTCACTCCTAATACCATCTTGGTAGGAATGGTTTACTCTCATGGACTTATTAGTAGTTATGGTTAATTCCCAAGAGCATTTTAGTTTATCTAATGAGATATACATATTTAGCTAATGCATTAGAGGGATATATATTTCCTAACCAAATCATAATAAAACCATACATACATGTTACACTAGATCATAAATAATCATATCATATCTCCCAAAATTAACTGGGTATTATAAACATGTAATAATATAATAACCTATAGAAAGAGACATTTTTTATAATAATTTTATCATAAACATAACCAATCGATAAAAGCGGGTTTCAAAAGCATATAACCCTAGAAAAAGAAATATGTTTCACACACATCATTCGATAAAAAATTAATACATTAAGAGAAAGAATATATATATAATCATTTAATAATTTCTCCATAAAAGAACGATTAACACCAATGTATGTTATCCATTATGGAAAATAATATTGAAATGTCTTTTAATAAAAAAATTGAGGAAACATTTTTTTCCTCTTCAAAAAATGCTTTTTATAAACAAAAACTTTTAAAAATAAGATTATTTTAAAATATCATTGAAAAAATATAAAAGATGATTTTTTTTAAAAATAAAACATATCTAAAATCCTTTTTTAATGAATATTATCATCAATATTTTATGGAAATTTTTTTCAAAACATTCTTGTAATCATTGTTTTAAAATACAATTAATTTCTAACTAAAGAGGTATTGAGTTAGAATTTACATCAAAATATTATATTAAGTTCCAAAGAGTGAAAAAATAGTAATAAAACATTAGGATATATGTAATAAATACAGGATATGTAAACCCATGAGTATTCTTGAGAGATTGAATAAAATATTTCATCAATGCAATCTTAATCGCAAATAATCTCAAAAACTAAAGAGATTGTGTTAATAAAATATTATAACTTGTTAAAATGGTATCATACTACCCATTTAAGAAACATAAATTACATAATTCTTAAAATACCTAAAAATTGGTATATTCATGATATAACATGGAAAAAAATGTATATACAACTCAAAAAAGAGTGTAGGATCATAACAAAACATGAGTCTCAAAGAAGGAAAACAGTGACAAAACATTTTTTCTGATTTGGTAACTTCTGAGACATAAACCCCATGAATTGAAAATAATAAATTGGATATGTAAATACCCATAAAGATATGTGTATTATAAATAGAATAAAATATTTGGTAGTACATACACCACACAATATGAAAGAGTGGTGAACAAAGCATGTATCTCAGGAAAAGAAAACGTTAGAAGAAATCCCCTTACCTAGTGTCTTGACTCTCATCTTACTAACTCAAACCACCAGTATAGTAGATATAAATTTATTATAAAAATTTCACATTACTATATAATTTTATCTTATATCTTACATGTTTTAATTATGATCTGATATTAGCTTCTTTTTAACAATCCTTTCTTAAGGTTTCACTTCGGGTAATATTCACTTAGTTCTTCGCATTTGTCGTAATTTGTTATATCATTGGTCCTTGTAGATATATAATGTTAACATAATTTTATTTATGATATTAAAATAATATATATAATTTAGTTTTTATTATAATGATCTTTAGAATACATAATTATGAAACATTAAACACCATTTATAGAGACCGTAGGTCCTGCATACGCATAAACGCTATTTCTATTTTATTTTTGTCTTGAGAAAATGAAAGAAAAAGTGAAATATGTATATGTATAAATATATATAATTTATAAATTGTTTTTTAATATATCATATATATTCATAAAAACAATCCTTAATGAAATCCATTTAGTGTATGAATGAATCATATCACTTTGAGGGGGAGGTAGTCGACGCTACCTCAAATGAAATTTTAATATTTACATAAGATGGAAATCATAAAGGAAAGTTATAAATAAAAATTACATAAGAAAAAAGACATTATTAATATTTTATATATCATATATGAACATTTTTTCCATCATAATCACAACCATGAGAGGTGGTATGAAAAATTGATCAATCATCTGTTAGTATGGCAGTAGTTTTCTGTACACAAAAACAGTATGCTCATTATCCATTAGATGGAGTAAAGTGTAATTATCGGTTTAATACATAGAAAAAAACATATGAGTATATATAGGATACTGGTGTTGTTATACCATATTTAAAAAAATAAACTGGAGGGGGTGGAGAAGGTAAATTAAATAAATGACTTGAGATAAGATTTTACCTTTTGACCGGTTAACTCATTTTGGTTTGTGCCAAAATGATTCGTTAGATTGAATTATGAAAAAGGTAATTATTCTAAGTGGAATAAATTTATCTGATGAATTTTATTGTATAGGTATTGGACAATATTAAAAGGTTTCAGAGTAGTGAGTATGGTGGAGATGTGGTGGCTATTTATACAGAAGAAAAATGACTCACTTGGAATTTTAAGAAACAAGTTAGGTGTAGACTTGTGGTTACATAAAAAATTGTAAAAAACAAAACCAATATATATGGAAGTTTTATGGAATAAATATGGACATAAAATGAGTTTTGGTAATGTTTATGGTTTATTTGGGCCCTTAATATTAAGGTTTAGTCTCTAATTATGCTTAATTTGTCCTTAATCACTATAATTAATTTCAATCACTTTTACCACTAATTTTTCTCAAAAAATAACTTGGTATTATTATAATCAAGATGTTATATTGATTATAATTGATTATATAAGTTTTATGAAATTAAAATCATAGAAGAATTAAAAATTATGATTAATTTTAATCCTACTGACAAGACGAAATAACGAGTTTTAAAAGTAGAAAAATTTTCAAAACTTTATGAAGAATTTTTATTTAATTTCAATGTCATATTGATTAGAGTGAATTGAATTTTGTTAATATATGCAAGAAAAATTATATGACCATAAAAAAATTATAATATCATAATTAATTAATAAAAATGCAGTTTTTAACTAAAAATAAATATGTTTCACTATTCATCAAAAAATAATGTTTCTCAGAAAAATCTAAAAAATTCCACGTAGTAAAATTTTGATGTCCTAAATATAAAAATTATGTTTATTTTATAAAAATAAATTTCTATATATTTCCATAATTATTATTATTATCAAAATATTTTCATTCGAGATAATAGTATATTAAATCATAAAAGGTCTTTACCAAAAATCATATATTTCATTGTCCATATGTTTTATTTATACATAAAAAATTATAGAAAATATTTTAAAAGTAGTTATTACTATTAATATTACTATTTTTCATGGATTTGTTATACATATATCAATTATATAAGTATAGGAATAAAAATAATCTTCGTAGAAACTCTATGTTGTGGGTAATGTACGGTAAGTCGGTGTTTCATGTATCATACACCAAGTTGGTGTATTAGGTAATGTAAACCATGTTAGTGTAGTTTTTAATGTATGAAAAGTTGGTTTAGCATGTAACATATTACTATTTTATGAGGTGTGAAACAAATTCTTGTATAAATTCATTACAAGACACAAATAAATATTTAATTTATTTGAAAAAAATATCCATAAAAATTCAAAGTGTTACATTCAACACCACTTAAAATGAATTCCCCCCAGGATGTTTTTCAATCGAGTTAATAAAATATAGATAACTCTATATCATCATATCCTCATATTCCCACGTAGAGTCTTCTAACTAGTTATTTCTCAAAAAACGTTGACAAGGTGAGTGGTCTTTTTTGTAGAACATTATATGATCGGTCAATAATTTCAATTAGTTGTTCATCATATGATAGATCATGTCCAGTAGTATTGACTCATACATTCGTACATTTAAAGGGTGAATAATGTAATTCCTCAAAAGAGATATGAGGAACACATCATAGACTAATGATATATTTGGAGTAAGATCCAAGTGATAGTCTACCATCCCGATATAATCAAGATTCTAAAAGGGACCAATATACATATGGATTAGTTTCCCTTTCTTTCCAAAACTCATAACATTCATACAAGGTGAAATACGTACAAACACCTTTTCACCAACATCAAATTCTAGATCACATTAAATGTTATTATTGTAACTTTTCTACTAAATTTGATCTTCCCTGATATGTTGCAGAATGGTTCTAACCTTCTCGACCATTTTTTTTGTGATCTCTGGTCACTGGGATTTCATACTCAAACTTCCTCCCAACGCTTTGGCGATATACACTTCTTCCCATAAATGGATTCTTATGGTTAAATATGAATTCATGAGTGAAATATATTATTGTATAAAATCTCATCTAGAGGAATATTTTGAAACCAACCTCCCTTGATTTCCAAAGAAAAAGATCTCAACATATCCTCTAGATTGGAATCATTGTTTCATACTCACAATTTTTTTGAGGATGAAAGGAAGGGATGAAACGTGATTCCATGTCATCTATTTATAGAAGACTTCTCCAAAACAATGAGGTAATCCTCAGATCTTGATATAATACAATAGAATGTGTTACTCCATTAATTTTTACCAATTCCATAATGTATATAAGGAAATCTAATCCTGAGGGAACTTTTCATTGATACTGATGGTGTGTGCATACTTAGTAAATATATCAACTAACACCCATATAGTATGAGACCCTTTAAAGGTTGTAGGTACTCAAAAAACAAAATCCATAGTGATTTTCTCCCATTTCCATTCTGGTATGGGTAATTCTTGAAACATCACTTTGGAATTTTTTCTTTCCACCTTAACCTGCTGGCATACCAATCACTAACATACGAAATCTGAGAAATCACCCTTTATTCCATTCCACTAGAAGTATTCCCTCAAGTCCCTATACATCTTCACAGATCTAGGATCAATAGAGATTGATGAAATATGAGATTCCACTAATATCCCCTTCAAATATGGTATGGAAGGAACACATGCATGGATCACGAATCTTATCATTGCATCTATATAAAGGAAAACTTTGGAACATTTCTGACATTCCATTGTAGATCTACATCTTCCTTCTAAACCAACTTAATATTTACATGGGTAGAGGGTTCCACATTCATTTGATATGTATAATATTTTCTATTTGAGTCAATATTTCTATATCCACACTATGTAAATCCAAATATATTGGATCTTTTGTGACCCTCGTCATGGATAAGATATAATAATCCTTTAAACTCAAAGCATAATCGAACTTGTTTATTTTTTGAGGATGGCAATGTATTGAGTAGTCCTAATCCTTTATCAGCTCTAACCATCTCCTGTAGTTCATCTTCCACACCTTCTGTGTGAATATATATTTTAAATTTTTATTATTAGTATATATATTTTAGTTTTCTCCATATAGATAATGCCTCTATATGTTTAATGGAAAAATTATTGTTGCTAACTCAAAATAATTAGATGGGTAATTTTGCTCATGAATTTTCATCTTCTATAAGGCATAATAGGTAACCATGTTATTATAAAAAATAACACATCTCAATCCCTTCTTGTATGGATCTCTAAAAATTAAAAAACCTTCTCAAATACAGGTTAATGTATGAACAAGTGCACTGACTAAACATCCATTCAATTCTGGGAAATTCACTTCATATTCATCTGTATATAAGAGCATGAAACCCTTACAAGTTAACTTTATTAGAGGACTATATTTTCGTGAGATATTAACCACAAAACCTAAAAAATAACTTGATAAACCAAGAAGTTTAGGGATCACAGTCATTGTGGTTGGTCTAGGCCAGCATTTAATACCTTCCATTTTGACGGATCTAATATTATTCAATCATTAGTGATTACATACCAAAAAATGAATCCATTTTAATACAAAATTAACACATTGTAAATTTTTCATATATATTCCGTTGGATATTTAGTAAAATTCTTAGATGATATCAACACACTTACATTTTCTTTGAATAGATAAGAATATCATCTATAAGGACTACCACAAACATATATAGGTAATCTCTAAAGACTCTATTCAATAAATCTTTAAAGATAATAGGGGAATTTGTAATACCAAAAGTCATCACTATATATTCATAGTGTCCATACCTTATACGGAATTATTTCTTGGTTATACATCTTTCTGGGACCTAAATCAATGATATCCAAAATTAAGGCTTGTCTTGGAAAAGTATTGAGCTCCGTGTAGTTGGTCAAACATGTCACCACTACGGCGAAGATGATAATTGTTCTTCATTGTGAAATTATTCATATCATGATAATCAATGTGTAGTTTCATTGATCAACATTTATTTTTCACTAAATGAATCGATGAACCACAAGGCGACACACTTGTCTGAAAGAATCCTGTATAAATGATTTCATGGATTTTCATCATATCTTACTACAACAAACTTAGAGCCATTCTATAAGGTTTCTTTGAAATTTTTGTAAACTAGTGTTGAGTTTTATTAAGAACACAAGTTCACATTTTAGTGTAATACTAGGAATTTTCTAGAAAGACATCCAAAAAATCTGAAATATCAAGCATATCATCAATTTTGATTTTCTCCCCAACCATATGAGATCAAAAATCATTTTTAATGGGAATTAAGACCTATAAACTAGTTTAAATATCCATATGATTTTTATACTTATCATCACATTGATGTATTATCATTATAGGGTTTGAAATATCAAATTTTTCTTCCCCTCCATGAAAATTGATGTTGTCTTTATGAAGAGAAATTAAATACATGGCTAAGATGACATCAAATTCAACCAAAGGATGAATGAGAAGATTTGTAGTAAGAATATTCCCACAAATTTCAAATAGAGAGTAATCATAGACATAGGAATAAATCATCATTCTAACAACGGTTTTATATTATAATTCTTCATATAATTGTATTGGAGGAATCATAACACCCTTATAAAATTCAATAAATATGAAAGAGTGGGTAGATCCAGAATCAAATATGACATTACCAATTCTAGATTTGGAGGTATGTGTATCATTCATCACATTGTTATCACACCCCTCATCAGAAATAGATATTGCATGAGATTTCACAATTTCCTTCTTATTAAGATATTGTTGACGTCAATCATCATAAAAAACCCTTGGGTTTTGGAAGTGGTCATATTAATGACCATTCTCCTTACACTAGTAGCACAGAATTGTGGGAGGTGAATTCTATGATTCTTTTTCCACATAACAAATGTTAGATCACTTCTTCCCATTACCTAGAAAATATATTTCCCAGTGACCTTCTTATATAATCATAAATCCATTATTTCACCCCTTATGGAAATTTCTTCCATGCTTTTTCCCACACATAGAGAAAAAAGATAATCTCATATTCTGATCATCACAGTTTTTAAACATTCTGTAAAACTCCATATTCTGCTTCATTTCCATACCATGATATTGATATGTGACTCTAACATCCATTTTATCATTGATTTCCAAAAATAAAATATAGTCATTTATACTAATGTATATTATGTCCAATTCACTTACAATACTTGTTTTTAATCCACTGACGGACCTATCCACATTTTTTTGAGGTTAGATGATAATTCCTAACATGTACCACAGATGTTTGATGGAATGAGCCTCATAGGTATTGACTGATTCATCATCCCATTTTGTTAACTCAATGTACTCTTACTCAAAATTGGTATGACAAATTTGATGATAGTACTTATTAAAAAATATTTTATTGAACACTGTACAATCAATTGATTAAATCACATATTTTTTCTTTGTATTCTTAATTATAGTCCACCATTGGTCTACTTCACATTCTAACTGATTAACAGCCATAATGAATATCTCATTCTCCAAAAACATGAGACTAGAAAATATATTTTCAGTAGTAATGATCCATTATTCATCCAAAAG
The DNA here is from genome assembly GCA_963277665.1 of Viscum album. NCBI lineage: Eukaryota > Viridiplantae > Streptophyta > Magnoliopsida > Santalales > Viscaceae > Viscum > Viscum album. The sequence goes on from OY728137.1 coordinate 2,052,495,784, forward strand.
TTCATCAGAATACCCTCTAATGGATGGTGAACATTCCCTCATGAATGACATAATAGAATCTTGTTCCCTCTTTTTCTCATTCGGAAGTACACAATTATTCATATCTTGAGAAATATGTGTGAGAATGAACACAATAATTTTCATTCCAAATACCATAGAATTTGGTTTATCAGGAGGATAACCATTTCATTGTTTGTCTAAATCACCTATAATGCAATTAATTTGGGTTGTAGCCATTGAATAAAACAAAAATCACAAATTAATAAATTGTTATCATAACAAGGAATCACATAATCTTGAAAAATCACTTATAGGGTGCCTAACTTATGAAACATTACATAATCTATGACACCATAGTTTTATTCTATGATATTAATATAGAACAACTATTTAAATCCATCATGATGGTTGTGAGGATTTTGTGAATTTCCAATGAATATCCCCCTGCAGAGTAAAACTAGGTTCGCAAAAAAGGCTTCTTGTCATGAACTAGATTTCCCCACATTTGTCTAGAAACATATTTCTAGATTTTTTACCCCTTGGTAAATCTTCTAGATCCACATTTACATTTAGTATCTATACTTGTATGTATTTATAGAAAACCACCAACCCTATCCATTACCAAAATTCTAGGACATTTTCTGAAACATTGAATCATCATTACACTTTTCCTTAGATAGGTCTCTAGTGTCTTCATTAAGAATGCCTCATAATAGATTCCAAATGTTAACTAAACATTTCCTCGGATACCAAAAATAATGTCCTAGATCTTGACATATATTAACATTACATATATTTTTGTGGAATACATAAAACATTACACAAATTGAAGCATGAAGACTGTACAAGTATGCTGCCTTTGGAAACATGGAAACATATCAGTTTCACATAAATTAGCTACATTATCTCATATTAGTTTATTCTTGACTAGTTCATTCTTATACCCTTCAAAAATAATAAATATATTCATAACCTGTGGAAGGAAACATAAAATTTTTTGATCTCGAATGTTAAGTAAGGGTAAACAAGGGATACATGTAAGAATAATAATGAACATAACTATAAGAGAACTTGTTTATCAATAGATAATATCGTACCCCATGTATCAATGATCACATACCTGAATTTGGGAATAAATATTAGAAGTTAAGAATACAATTATATTAAGTAAATAAACAAAAAAATCCATAAAAAAAATATAGGACTGAAACATGGAATTATTACAGACACATATTCATATAATATTATTTCCATAGTAGCCAAGGCATCACTTCCTAGATCATCTTGGTAGTATTGGTTTTCAACCCATACTATCTTGGTAGTCATGGTTAACTCCCATGACCATTGTGGTAGCATTAGTTCACTCCCCATACCATCTGGGTAGTCATGGTTCACTCCATGGACATATTGGGATTCATGGTTCATTACCAAGAACATCTTAGTCTATATCCCGAGATATAAATATTTACCCAATGCATTGGAGAGATAAATAGGTAACACCCTTCTTGTATTGAAACTATACATACATGTTCCACAAGATCATAAATAATCATATGATAACCCATGAAATTAAATTGGTATTATAAATATTTAATCATATCATAAACTATGGAAAGTGGAAGGATTCCTAATTATTTAATCACAATCATAACCCATGGAAAGAAGCTGGTTTCAAAATCATATTACTACTGAAAGAGAAATAGGTTTCATATACAACATGACATCAAAACATAACTCATTCTCATAAATAATATTAATGTAAAAATTGATTAATTTCTCAATAAAGGCATTATTAACACAAATGGATGTTATCTTAGATGTGAAAGGAATTCGAAAGGTCTTGTAAAAAATTTCTTGAGGAAAATATCCTTTCATCTTTGAAAAATTATTTTAATAAAATATAATATTTTGAAAATTATTTTATTTGAAAAAATATTTTGAAATTTATATAGGATTATTCAAAAACAATAAAAATAATTAATATCTTTTTTCATTGAAAATGACCATCGAGAATCTTTTGGAATCATTTTCGATAACATTTTCAGAAACATTGTTTTTTGAATAAATAGATTTATGACCAAAGAGAGAGGTGGGCATACAATACATAAAAATATTATCATAAGTAAGAAAGAGTAGAAATGGTGTTATGAACATGTGAGGATATCTAGAATAATTATTGGATATGGAAACACATGATTATTCATGAGAGATGGATCAATATATTTCATCAATGGAGGCATAAACTTAAACAATCTCGAAAAGTGATGAGATTGCTTCAATAACTATTATAACATGGAGACTTGGGATCATAATCTCCATTTATGAAATGGAAATTTAATGATGCATAAAATTTATTGTAAATAATGAGATTCGTTATATAATAATTAAAATGGAAGTGTTTGTACCTTGAAAAAGAGTTTTGGTGGATAACAAAACATTATTCTCAAAGAAGAAAAATTGAGAGAAACAATTTTTACCAATTTGGTTAAATTTGAATAATAAAACCCATGAATGAATATTCATTAAATTGATATGAGGATACCAATAAATTTAGGTATAAGATACGTAGAATAAAATCATGGTAATTACATACACTACACAAGAGGAAAGAGTTAATAACATATCATGTGTCTAATGAAAATAAAATATGAGAAGAAATCCCATTACCTTGTGTCTTGACTCTCTTCATACTCACTCAAACCACATGTATAATAAATATAAATTTACTATACATATTTTACCATTTTTTTTAAATCTATTGTTTTATATGTTTTTATTATGACCTTATATTACCTACTTGTTAACAATCTTATATTAAGGTTTCACTTTGTTCTTCGCATGTGTCTTAATTTGTCATATTTTTGGTCATTATAATTATATCATGATTCCAGAATGTGAACCATTAAATAAATATCATGTATATAATGTATATATTTTTATAATAATCTATATAATATATATGTATGAAAATCAAAACACCATTAATGGAGATGGTAGGTTGTACGTATGCATGAATGTTATTTCTATTTAATTATCGTGTTGAGAGAAAGAAAGTAAAAAACATATAGTTATATATATATATATATATATATAAAAATTTTCACTAAATTATCTTTATGATATAATATAAAACATATAAATTCACTAAAACCATTCTTAATACAATCCATGTAGTTTCGAAACATATCGTAATGATTATAGGGGGCGGTAGTCCACACTTCCTCTAACGAAATCATCATATTTATGTAAGTTGGAAGGAATAAATTTATTTTAGTAAAAAATAGAGATATTAAATACATTAGAAATATAATATTTATCATATATAAAGAATCTTTCCATCATAATGGACACCATGATATGTGGTATTAAAATTCAATAATCAACATTTTGGTTTGCGGTAGTTTTCCGTACACATAAAAAATATGTTTGTTATCTCATATATGGAGTTTTGTGTATGTTTAGGTTAAATATTTTAAATAAAAATATCATAGAATATTTAGGAGACTTGTTTTATTATACAATCATGGAAGAAAATAAATTTGAGGTGGTGAAAAAGGGAAATACATGAAAATGCCTTGAGAGAAGATGCTACCTCTTGATCGGGTAACTCCTTTGGTTCATGGCAGAAGGCTCCCATGGATTACTTTATTCCCATGAGAAGAATTATATAATGAATATTTTTATTTTTTGAAGTTTATTGGGTAGGTATAGGATGAAATTAATAGGTTTTATAGATGTGAGGAAGTGAGAGAGGTTTTGGATTTTATTGGGGAGGAAAAGGATTCACTTGGAATTTCTAGAAACAAGATAGGTGTAAACCTGTTCAAATCTACTAAAATACATAACAAAACATTTTAAGGTGTATGTACAAACTATGGACATACAATGGGTGTTGGAAAAGTTTCTATGTTATTTAGGACATTAATTTTATGGTTTAGTCTCTCATTAATCTTAATTTAGCCTTAATCTATTTGATTAATTTTAATCTCTTCTACTAATAATTTTGGTCAGAAAATATCTTAATTTTATTAAAATATATATATTATACTGAATAAAATGGTGTATGTTGTTTCTTTGAAATTCAAATCACATAAGATAAAAAATTAATATTATTTCTAATCCCGCATATGGGATTACATGATTTGCATTCATATTTAATATCCATATGGGATTTGTATAAAAAAAATATTTATTTATTAATTAAAATTTAAAATGGTGAATAAACCATAATAGAGGTGTTAATTTGTTAATCATAATATGTTTTCTATATTATAATGGTTGGATAATCCAATGATTATATTTTTTATATTTTTCAAATGATTTTATTGGTCCATAGTAGTGATAAAACATTTTATTTAATATATAAAAGAAATGATAAATTATTTATCAATATTATCCCTTTATCAGTGAGAGTTATATAATTTATATTAATTGGGGTAATCAAAGGTTTTAGTGGTGGGAAAACCATAGAGGGTTCACTGGTGATTGAATTTAGTAGAAACAAATTGATGGGTTGTCATGATTGTATATATTCCATTAATATTTCATGATTTATTTTCATGTAGATTAAAAATTCTTCATTTTTAATCAAATTATGGGATCAACATATAATTTTTTGGTGATAATAGAATTTTTATAATCAACAAACTATGTATTAGTTTATTTAAATATGAACATAATATTTGAATCTATACTATGTTAATGTTGAAGAGGAATGTTGTAAATAATTGAAAAATTAAAGGAAATTTTTTTCTTAATTCTCTTGGGAACTTTACAAGAACGCAGTTTCTGACGGCACATAATTCCGAGGCCCGGTGTGCCTGGAATCTTTTTCCGAAGTTTATCTCGGGTATGTTCAGTGAACGAACGAGCGGGTTTTTCTAACTTTTGAACTGGTTCTCGGAATCGAATCTTGAGGGCACCGATGGAATTGTAGCGCCGGTAATTGCTTAGAAACACTTTTTCCAAAGTTGCGCTTTCCCAGGTGTGGTTTTTTAAATTTTTTCGGGTTAAGTAAATGAATAAAATAAAATAGTGCGACCAATTTATTTTATTTTATGTCGCTTAACCTATGTTAAGTGGATGATGTGGGACCCACAATATCCTACCCACTTGGTAGGATATTTGTGAGGTGGGTCCCACACGAGCCCCACCGTTTCTTTTCTTCTTAGGTAACGCACCCGCACCCCCCTTTTTAATGAAGTCAACTCTTGCATTTAATCTGGATATTAAACGTCTCATTAATTGGGCGGTTTTAAACTCCTCAATTAATTGATCATTTCTCTTCTTTTTGAGTTTTCAAAGAGGTGGTTTGAGTGTTAATAAAATAAGACAACACTTATTTCATTTGGGTGGGAACTTGTTGCGTGGAGAGGATTTGGAGAAAAGCCTTCTTTTTCGACGAACAACGCGAAGAACGCACCGATCTCCAACGAAGAACATCAAATCCTCGGAGATCGACTATGCGACGCCGTGTACCGTGACACCAACGACGCTTCTTCCACGACACTTCTTCCGTGACGTTCCTTCTCCGTGACGCGACGACCTCCTTCTGCGACGCCTACTTCCGCGGCGAGCTTTTCCGCGACGAACCCTCGCTCAACAAATTCGACGCTTGAGGTAGGGGTTTTTATTCAATTTAATCTATGTGATTTATATCATCGGTATGTGTTTAAAAAAAATTCGGAAGCCTTTTTAAACTGCTAACGCGGTGGGTGCGGACCAACGAACAAGTCTGAACCCACCGTCTCTTCGTTCTTGGTGTGTGGATCGGTGAGCGACGATAAAGCAGGCCGCATGGGCATTTTGAGGTCTTCACAGTGAAGAACCGGTCCCAGGAGGGCCGTTTGCAAAGACGGCAGGCAAATCTGACCACCGGAGCCCGTCCGGTGGTCCGCGGAATGTTCCGCCAGCATGTCAGTGCCGGCGGCCGGCACCGGCCGGTCGCCAGGAGGCGGCGGCGCCCGGCGCGCCACCGAAAAGGGTCGTCGCGGCTGAAGCCGCGGCGGCCGGCCGCTAGTCCCGCGACCGCGCGGGACCGAGGGGGGTGGGACGCGGCGCTTGGTCGCGTCCGTTAACAAGGAGCGGCCCCCCATGGGGCCGCGGTTACATGCTGGAGTGGGGCAGCGTACCACCCCGCACCGCTCGGCCGAAATGGCTGAGCTGCCCGACCGGACCGCCTGGCCGGGCCGGGCCGCGTCCAAGCGGGCCGGACCCAGACCCAGGTTGGGTTGACCCGGTTCGGGCTGACCCCGGGGGTACCGGGTCGGGTCGGACCGGGCCCGAACCCCCTAATACCGGACTTTTTCAGTCTGTTTCCCATAACTTGGGCTACGGACCTCCGATCAATGCACCGTCAGTTGCGTAGCGATCCTTAGATTGAGACGGTCGTTTGGTATATTACACTCAAGGTTTTGGAGTACATTGGGTTCGTCCAGGTTGGTTCGTACACGAAACCAACCGGGCCGTCGGAGTGGAAACACTTATAACATGAGCTCCGGACGTCTGATTGATGTGCCGTCGACCTTGTTGGATTCCTATTAGTGAGACAGACCTTTTGGATTACTCCGATCGAGGTTTGGACGTAGTTAGAGAACGTTCAGGTTGGTTTTGACTTAAAAACCAACCGGGCCCCTTGGATGAAAAAAGTCAATAACTCTCAGACCGGGCGTCCGATTGACGCGTCGTCTGTGACGTTGAGTTCCTATTGACGATACGAAACTTTTGATTACATCAACTCCAGACTATATGTCAATTGATGTATCATCCCCTCGGCTCGTGGAGCGGACCCTCCCGAACGAGCTTGCTGTGTGCGGGAACCCTAGAGCTGGCTGCGACTGCGACGACGATGATGACTGTGCAGAAATCCTCCGTGGATTCGACGGAGATGACTAAAGCACTCAGTGATCTTACGTGGATCAGTGCTACCAATCCTATGTGGGTCAGATCTTGTGTGGTTCAGCGCTCAGCGGTCCTGTGTGGGCCAGCGCCTACAGATCTTGTGTGGGTCTGATCCTGTGTGGGTCATTGCGGGGGTTAGTAACCTATCGATCCTGTGTGGTTCAGATCCTTTGTGGGTCATTTTGGGGGTTAGTACCTATCGATCCTTTGTGGGTCTGACGTCTTAGATTAATCAGTGGCTATATCTGATCATCTCTCTCTTCATACGAATAAGTATACCTGTGTGAGCTGTATCTTGACTTTCAATCCTTATCTTCAATATGTTTGACTTGATATCCTGTGTGGATTACGTTATGCTTTCCTGTGTGGATTGGGTTGTGGTTTCCTGTGTGGACTGGGTTGTATTTGAGCTCGGATGTTGGAGCCGAACGAGAATTGATGACTTAGGTATATGTATTGTCATATACCTAAGTAGTGCCGGATGTTACTTCGTGTTTGTATCTTTCCTTTGTGGATTATCCTTTGTGGATTCTGGGCGACCTTCGGGGGTCTCGGGGTCCCTACTGAGTAGCTTATATTCACCCCAGCATGGGATATGCTCGTACTACGTTGTGTTGGTTGTAGATGACGGACAGCGCTGATCGTGGTTCAGGCACGAGGAGCAGGTCGGTACCCGGAGGTGGATCACTGGGCGAGGCGTACTCGGAGCAGATGTCTAGACCCGAGAAGTTGTGGAGGCTATCTGTACCCACCCTTCAGGTGGGATTTCTAGTGGACGACTCGAGGCCGCAGGTTTACTTTTCAGTTTTTGTACTCTTTTTTCAGTTGTACTTTACTTTCAGTTTGGGTTTGTATTCTGGCCCACTTACTTTTTCGCACTTACTGTTGTACCCAGTTTTTACTTACTGTTTACTTCTGCTTGCTTTCTTTGTGCTGTTTGTTTACTTTACAATGGCAATGCCTTCCCTTTTTATCAAGAATTATGCCTTGGTGCTAGTCACCATCCCCTGGCCTATGGAAGGCGGGTTTGGGGTAGTCACGGCACGGGCCCCGAAGACGGGTCGTGAAAAATTGGTATCAAAGGAGTTCGGTTCTACCACAGAACTTTGGACTCTGATCTTTCTTCTATGTGAAGAAATAGTGTTAATCATGTTGAGTGTGGTTATCAGTCCAGGGAGTCCAGTGTTGGTGTGGCGGCCGACATATCCGTACACCAGGACCCTGACTTTTGATTTCCGACTTAATGCACGAAAACATTGATTACATGTGTGTTTCAATATTTATTTATGATTACTTTGTGTCAGCTCACCAGGTATACTGTTCTGACCGTGGAGCACCTGTCTCTTTTCAAGATGGCCCCACGACGGCAGCTAGCTAGGGTTCCGAGTGTTGTGCATGACGACAGCCCACCGAGCGATGAGGCATCAGTACAGGGCCCTTTGACAGCAGAGGCACCGGCGGTACCGCTACCCACCGAGCCACCAATGCTACCAGCCCCAGCCGCTAACGATGCACTTAGCCTTAGTGCACTGCACGAGTTTCAGCGCCAGAGACCGCCTAGGTTCCGCGAGGAGACGGACCCCTAGGAAGTCGAGGATTGGCTGGAGGCAGTTGTACAGGTTTTCAGGTTAGTGAGGACACCAGCAGACCTCATGGTGATCCTCGCAGTGAGCCTCCTGCACGCGGCAGCAGGCAGATGGTGGAGCTTGATGCTCCAGGTGCATGACGAGGCTTCTCTCTTTTGGATGGACTTTGAGAGCCTCTTTCGCTCGGAGTTCGTCCCAGCCACCCTCCGTGTGGTGCGCATCCAGGAGCTTCTACAGCTGCGGCAGGGCAGCTTGACGGTCGCCCAGTACTCGGAGATATTTACCGATCTCTCGCGCTACTCGACAGACATGGTACGGGACCCATTCTTCCGGACCCGGACCTTTGAGTAGGTATTGAGTCATGAGATCAGGGCATCGCTGATCTCCCTCAGCATTCTGACTTAGGCAGGGGTACTAGAGTGAGCCCTTCTCATCAAGAGCTTCCTTGCTGAGCCTACATCAGCAGCGAGACCTACCGTAGGGAAGCATGTAGCAGAGTCATCTGCAGCTGGCAGTCGACGAATGACTCATGGGTCCTGGCAGACTAGACCCTTAGGCAGACGACCTTAGGAAACTGGCTTAGTAGTGCGGGGCACACAGCGCGGAGCCAGTCTTTCGAGAGGAAGACAGGGCTACGCATGCGGCGGGCAGGTCCACATGGCTCGTGACTACCCGACCTGCCGTTTGGAGGAGCAGCAGACGGTTGAGGGGCCACCTAGGCAGAGGCAGAGGGTCGACCGTGGTGATCCACAGGGAGCAGGTGGACAAGGAAGAGGAGCTGGTCGAGTAGTAGGTGGTGGGTGACGCTTTGAGGCTCTACCACCACCACCACCAGGAGGTCCACCCCGACCACAGGGAGCTGGTGGGTAGAGATAGACACAGCTTCAAGAAGCAGAGGCCTATGACCATGGCACGCCCGAGATGATTCGAGGTACTATCTGTGTCTATTCCACCCTTGCTGCAGTTCTTATAGACACATGAGCGAGTCATTATTTCATAGTCGCTGCCCTTGTTCAGAGCTCAGAGATTCCGACAGAGTTGTTGGCTCGATCCTTACAGCTAGAGACTCCTACGGGAGCAGACTCGACAATTACGCACTGGTGAAAACAATGTGAGATTACTCTAGGAGGCGAGAGCTTCGGCTGGGATCTTCTTGTAGCGGCGTCGAGGCCTTACGACGTCATCTTGGGCATGGATTGGTTATCTACAGTCCATGCTTATATTGACTGTATTAGGCACAAGGTGTGGTGTGTACGCACCGACGGGAGCAGGTTCACCTTCACCGGCAAGAAGGGAGCCTTCGCAGCACAGGATGGACTCTCACAGAGGAGAGGACAGCCCATCACTCATCAGTTGGCTAGCCTCATCCTAGAAGCAGTTGACATGCGGAGTCCTAGTTTTCCTGCAGTGGTGGATCAGTATGTGGATGTTTTCCCCAACGACGTTCCAGGACTACCTCCTCGCAAGGAGGTAGACTTTTATATTGATATATACCCCGGGACAGCCCCGATATCCACTCCAGCATATCAGATGGATCCCGCCGAGCTTCGAGAGCTATGGGTACAGTTGGAGGACTTGTAGGGAAAGGGATTCATCTGACCCTGTGTTTCACCCTGGGCTTCCCCGATATTGTTCGCCAAGAAGGCATACGGGTGCTTGCGACTTTGTGTCGACTATCGTCACCTGAACCAGGTGACAGTGAGAAACAAGCATCTATTACCGAGGATTCATGACCTCTTCGATCATCTCAAGGGAGCACGGTGGTTCTTGATGATAGACCTTAGATCAGGCTATCATCAGCTCAGAGTTCGATACGAGGACGTGTAGAAAACAGCCTTCAGATATCGGTATGGCCACTATGAGTTCTTGGTTATTCCATTCGTTGTAACCAATGCTCCAGCAGTGTTTAGGGGCCTCATGAACAGGATCTTTCATCCATACCTCGATCGATTTTTCATGGTCTTCATCGATGACATTTTGATATACTCGACGACTGAGGAGGAGCACGCCTACCACTTGCGGGTTGTACTGGACACACTCCGAGAGCACCATCTTTATAGTAAGCTCTCTAAGTGTTAGTTCTGGATACGTGAGGTCCACTTCTCGGGACACGTCATCTCTGAGGCGGGAGTTGCGGTGGATCCTGCGAAGATCGAGGCAGTTCTAGCTTGGGAGCCACCCAGGAGCGTGACGGAGGTGCGGAGTTTCTTGGGACTAGGAGGTTACTACCAGATATTTGTGCCAGACTTCTCTAGAGTTGCGGCACCATTCTCAGCTTTAACAAAGAAGGGGAAACCATTTTTGTGGTCAGAAATATGTCAGCAGAGCTTCCAGGAGCTGGCACAGAGATTGATCAGCACGCCTATCTTGAGGCTACCGGAGGAGGGATTTGGGTACTTAGTCTACTGCGATGCATATGGGATGGACTCGGATGTTTCCTGATGTAGGAGCATGAATTTATCACCTATGGATCACGTCAGTTGAGGCCGCATGAGAAGAACTACGCTACCCATGACCTGGAGTTAGCAGTAGTGGTCTTCGCTCTAAAGATATGGCGACACTATCTGATGGGCGAGCGCTTTACAGTCTCTTCTGACCATCAGAGTCTCAAGTACGTCTTCTTTCAGAAGGACCTGAACCTGAGATAGCGGAAATGGCTCGAGTTCCTCCAGAACTATGACTTTGAGATAGACTATACTCCTGGAAAGGGGAACATGGTAGCTGATGCTCTCAGCAGGAGGACGGGCATTAGGCTACTTGGGGAGGCGACAGAGCAGCTAGCCGCTTTGAAGATATCCTTCGTGGATAGTGATGGAGTAGCCTTCCTTCTGTCGCTCACAGTCACTCCTCCACTACTGCAGCGGGTCAGAGAGGCACAGCGTGGGGATGCCGACTGTGAGATGCGGCGTGCGCAGATATCCTCAGGACAGGCACCTGATGGTTTCTCTTTGGGTGGAGAACACAACATCCTTTTCAGATGACATACCTTGGTACCAGTTGCTTTACGAGAGGAGGTGCTGAGAGAGTTTCACACTTCCCCATTGGCGGTACATCCTAGAGTGACGAAGATGTACCAGGATCTCAAACGACAGCACTGGTGGCCGGGCATGAAGAAGGTTGTGGCAGAGTTCATTTATCGATGCCTCACCTTCCAGCAGGTGAAGGCAAAGCACCAGGTACCAGCAGGCTTGGTACAGCCCATGGAAGTCCCGGAGTGGAAGTGGGACGGGATATCTATGGACTTCGTGACTGGACTTTCATGCACTTCTAGAGGTCATGACTCCATTTTAGTGATTGTCAACCGACTCACCAAGTCAGCTCACTTATTACCCATTGGAGAGCAGGGCTCAGTGGAGAGCTTGGGACGTCTCTACGTTCAGGAGATTGTACGACTTCATGGTGTGCCATCATCTATTGTCCCTGATCGAGATGCTAGCTTTACTTCCCAGCTTTGGAAGGGGTTGCAGGAGGCATTTGGGACATAGCTACATCTGAGTACGGCCTTTCACCCTCAGACAAATGGTCAGATGGAGAGGACCATTCAGACTCTCGAGGACATGCTCTGTGCATGTTTCCTCGACTTTTGTCACAGCTGGTAGGACCACCTACCCTTAGTGGAGTTCGCGTACAACAACATCTACAACTCCACCATCGGGATGGCACCATACAAGGCGTTGTACGGCCGACCTTGCAGATCTCCTCTGTGCTGGACAGACCCTGGGGAGTTAGCACTAGTGGGACCGGAGATGGTCCAGGCCATGACAGAGAAGGTCCAGGTCATCCAGGAGCGGATGAGGACAACTCAGAACCGGCAGAAGTCTTATGTTGATAGGAGGTGGAGGACACTTGAGTTCGAGGATGGCGGCCATGTCTTCTTGCGGGTCTCACCTCGACGTGGATTACAGAGATTTGGCCGAGGCGGCAAGTTGTCTCTATGCTTCATCGGACCATTCCAGGTCCTCAGTAGGATTGTCGAGGTGTCCTATCGCCTGGATCTACCACCTCAGTTGCACCGGGTGCACGATGTCTTCCACGTATCCCAGCTGAGGAGATACGTGCACGACCCGACGCATATCATTGACCATGGGGAGTTGGACGTTGATGATGGGGTGACATTTGCGGAGGTCCTGGTGGAGATTGAGGATTGACAGGATCAGGTCCTATGTGGATGGTCGATTCCTCTAGTGCGCATCAGATGGCATCACGGGAACCTCCAGGATAGCACTTGGGAGTGGGAGGCTCAGATGCGTGCTCTGTACCCACTTTTGTTTCCCTAGTTTTTGATGTATCTTTACGGGGACGTAAATCCCTCAGGTGGGAGTTATGTAAAGACCCAAAAAATTCAATGAAATATTTTTCTTAAATTTCTTGAGAACTTTACAAGAACACAGTTTCTGACAGCACCTAATTCTGAGGCATGTTGTGCCCAGAATCTTCTTCTGAAGTTTAGCTCGGGTATGTTCAGTGAACGAAGGAGCGTATTTTTCTAACTTTTGAAATGGTGCTCGGAATCGAATTTTGAGGGCACCGATGGAATCGCAGTGCCGGTAATTTCTTAGAAACACCTTTTCCGGAGTTGCATTTGCTCAGGTGTGGTTTTTTAAAATTTTTTCGGGTTAAGTAAATGAATAAAATAAAATGGTGCGACCAATTTATTTTATTTTAAGTCTCTTAACCTATGTTAAGTGGATGATGTGGGAGCCACAATATCTTACTCACTTGGTAGGATATTTGGGAGGTGGGGACCACACGAGCCCCACCGTTTCTTTTCTTGTTAAGTAACGTACCCGCACCCCTGCACCCCCCTTTTTAATGAAGTCAACTCTTGCGTTTAATTTGGATATTAAACGTCTCATTAATTGAGCGGTTTTAAACTCCTCAATTAATTGATCATTTCTTTTCTTTTTGAGTTTTCAAAGAGTTGGTTTGAGTGTTAATAAAATAAGACAGCACTTATTTTATTTGGGTGGGAACTTGTTGCAGGGAGAGGATTTGGAGAAAAGTCGTCTTCTTCGACAAAGAACGCGAAGAACGCACTGATCTCTGACGAAAACGCAAAATCCTCGGAGATCGACTATGCGACACCATGTACCGCGACTCCAACGACGCTTCTTCCGCGACTCTTATTCCATGACTTTCCTTCTCCGTGACGCGACGATCCCCCTTCCGCGACGCCTTCTTCCGCGGTGTGATTTTCCGCGAAAACCCTCGCTCAACAAATTTGACGCTTAAGGTAGGGGTTTTGATTCAATTTAATCTATGTGATTTATATCATCGGCATGTGTTTAAAAATTTGTCGGAAGCCTTTTTAAACCGCTAACGCGGTGGGTGTAGACCAACGAACAAGTACAAACCCACCGTCTCTTCGTTCTTGGTGTGCAGATCAGAGGGCGACGATAAAGCAGGCCGCACGGGCATTTTGAGGTCTTCACAGTGAAGAACCGGTCCCGAAAGGGCCGTTGGAGAAGACGGCAGGAAAATCCGACCACCAGATCCCATCCGGTGGTCTGCGAAACGTTCCCCCAGCGCACCTCGCCGGCACGGCGGCGCCGGCGGGTGGAGGCGGCGGCGCCCGGTGCGTCGCCGCGGCTGAAGCTGCGGCGGCAGGCTGCTGGTCGTGCGACCACGCGGGACCGAGGGAGGAGGGATGAGGCGCTCGACCGCGTCCGTTGATAAGGAGTGGCCCCCCATGGGGCCGCAGTTACATGCTGGTAGGGGCCAGCATGCCACCTTGCACCGCTCAGCCGAAACGGCTGAGCCGACCGACCGGAACGCCCGGCCAGGCCGCGCCAAGGTCGGGTCGGGCGGCGCCAACCAGGTCGGGTCGCGCCCAGGCCGGGCCGGGCCGGGCCGTGCCCAGGTCGGGTCGGGCCATGCCATCTAGATCGGGCCGCGCCCAGGTGGGCCTGACCCGGATCCGGGTCGGGCCGACCCGGTTCGGGCCGACCCAGGGGGTACCGGGCCGGGTCGGACCAGGCCCGAACCCCCTAATACCGGACTTTTTCGGTCTATTTCACATAACATGGGCTACGGAATTCCGATGGACGCACCATCAATTGCATAGCGATCCTTGGATCGAGACGGTCGTTTTGGTATTTTACACTCAAGGTTTCAGAGTACTTTGGGTTCGGCCGGGTTGGTTCGTACACGAAACCAACCGGGCCCTCTGAGCAGAAATGCTTATAACTTGAGCTCCGGACGTCTGATTGGCGTGCCGTCGACCTTGTTGGATTCCTCTTAGTGATACGGACCTTTTGGATTACTCCGCTCAAGGTTTGGACGCAGTTGGAGTATGGTCGGATTGGTTTTGACTTCAAAACCAACCAGGCCCCTTGGAAGAAAAAGCCAATAACTCTCAGACCGGGCGTCCGATTGACGCGCCGTCTATGATGTTGAGTTCCTATTGACGATACGGAACTTTTGGATACATCAAATCCGGACTATGTGTCAGGTGATGTATCAGCCCCTCGGCTTGTGGAGCGGACCCTCCCGAATGAGCTTGTTGTGTGCGGGAACCCTAGAGCTGGCTGCGACTGCGACGACGATGACGATTGTGCAGAAATCCTCCGTGGATTTGACGGCGATGACTACAGCACTCAGAGATCCTACGTGGATCAATTCTACCGATCCTGTGTGGGTCAGATCCTATGTGGGTCAGCGCTCAGCGATCCTGTATCGGCCAGCGCCTACAGATCCTGTGTGGGTCTGATCCTGTGTGGGTCACTGCGAGGGTTAGTTACCTATCGATCCTGTGTGGGTCAGATCCTTTGTGGGTCATTGCAGGGGTTAGTACCTATCGATCCTTTGTGGGTCCGACGGCTTTAGATTAATCAGTGGATATATCTGATCATCTCTCTCATCATACGAAGAATTATACCCGTGTGATCTGTATCATGACTTTCAATCCTTATCTTCAATATGTTTGACTTGATATCCTATGTGGATTACGTTATGATTTCCTGTGTCGATTGGGTTGTGGTTTCCTGTGTGGATTGGGTTGTACTTGATCTCGGATGTTGGATTCGAACGAGAATTGAGGACTTAGGTTTATGTATGGGAATATACCTAAGTAGTGTCGGATGTTACTTCGTGTTTGTATCTTTCCTTTATGGATTATCCTTTGTGGATTCTGGGAGACCTTCGGGGGTCTCGGGGTCCCTACGGAGTAGCTTATACTCACCCCTGTATGGGCTATGCCCGTAATACATTGTGTTTCTTGCAGACGACGGACATCGCTGATCGTGGTTCAGGCACGAGGAGCAGGTCGGTACCCGGAGGTGGATCACTGGGCGGGGCATACTCAAAGCGGATGGCTGGACCCGAGGAGCTGTGGAGGATATTTGTACCCACCCTTCTGGTGGGACTTCCAGTGGATGACTCGAGGTCGTGGCTTTACTTTTTAGTTGTTGTACTCTCTTTTTTCAGTTGTACTTTACTTTCAGTTTGGGTTTGTATTCTGGCCCACTTACTTTTCTGCACTTACTGTTGTACCCAGTTTTTACTTAGTGTTTACTTCTTCATGCTTTCTCTATGGTGTTTGTTTACTTTACAAAGGAAATGACTTCCCTTTTTATTGGGAATTACGCCTTGGTGCTAGTCGCCAGCCCATGGCCTGTGGAAGGTAGGCTTGGGGTAGTCACGGCACGGGCCCCGAGGACGGGTCATGAAAAATTGGTATCAAATGAGTTCGGTTCTACCACATAACTTTGGACTCTGATATTTCTTCTATTTGAAGAAATAGTGTTAAGCGTATTGAGTGTGGTTATCAGTATAAGGAGTCCAATGTTGGTGCGGCGGCCGACGTATCCGTACACCAGGACCCTGACTTCTGATTTCCGACTTAATGCACGAAAACATTGATTGCATGTGTGTTTCATGTTTTCTTTGTGATTACTTTGTGTTAGCTCACCAGGTATACTGTTCTGACCATGGAACACCTGTATCTTTTTAGGATGGCCCCATGACGGTAGCCAGCTAGGGTTCCGAGCATTGTGCGTGACGACAGCCCACAGAGCGACGAGGCCTCGGTACAGGGCCCTTTGATAGCAGAGGCACCGGTGGTACCGCTACCCGCCGAGCCACCGATGCTACCAGCCCCAGCCACTGATGATGCACATCGCCTTAGTACACTGCATGAGTTTCAGCGACAATGACTACCCAGGTTCCATGGGGAGACGGACCCCCAGGTAGCAGAGGATTGGCTGGAGGCAGTTGTACGGGTTTCCAGGTTAGTGAGGACACCAGTAGACCTCATGGAAATCCTCGCAGCGAGCCTCCTGCACGCGGCAGCAGGCAGATGGTGGAGCTTGATGCTCCAGGTGCACGACGAGGCATCTCTCCTCTGAACGGACTTTGAGAGTCTCTTTCGCTCGGAGTTCATCCCAGCCACCCTCCGTGCGGTGTGCATCCAGGAGCTTCTACAGCTGCGGCAGGGCAGCTTGACGGTCGCCCAGTACTCGGAGAGATTTACCGATCTCTCGCGCTACTTGACTGACATGGTATGGGACCCATTCTTCTGGGCCCGGACCTTTGAGCAGGGATTGAGGCATGAGATTAGGGCATCGCTGATCTCCCTCAGCATTTCGACTCTGGAAGGGGTACTAGAGCGAGCCCTTCTCATTGAGAGCTTCCTTGCTGAGCCTACATCAGCAGCGAGACCTACTGAATGGAGGCACGTAGAAGAGTCTTCTGCAGCTGGCAGTCGACGGATGACTCATGGGTCCAGGCAGACCAGACCCTCAGGCAGACGACCTCAGGACACTGGCTCAGTAGTGCGGGGCACATAGCGCGGAGCCAGTCTTTTAAGAGGCAGACAGTGCTACGCATGCGGCGAGTAGGCGAACATGCTTGTGACTACCCGACCCGCCATGCAGAGGAGTAGCAGACGGTTGAGGGGCCACCCAAGAAGAGGCAGAGGGTCGACCATGGCGGTCCACAGGGAGCAGGAAGACGAGGCAGAGGAGCTGGCTGAGCAGCAGGTGGTGGGCGACGCTTTGAGGCTCTACCACCACCACCACCAGTAGGTCGACCCCGACCACAGGGAGCTGGCGGGCAGAGACAGACACAGCTTCAGGCAGCGGAGGCCTACGACCATGGCGCGCTCGAGATGATTTGAGGTACTATCTGTGTCTATTCCACCCTTGTTGCAGTTCTTATAGACACAAAAGTGAGACATTCTTTCATAGTCGCTGCCCTTGTTCAGAGCTCGAATATTCTGATAGAGCCGTTGGCTCGATCCTTACGGCTAGAGACTCCTACGGGAGCAGACTTGATGATTACGCACTGGTGCTGGCAGTGTGAGCTTACTCTAGGAGGCGAGAGCTTCGGCTGGGATCTTCTTGTAGCGGCGTCGAGGCCTTACAATGTCATCTTGGGCATGGATTGGTTATCTACAGTCCATGCTCAGATTGAATGTATTAGGTGCAAGTTGCGGTGTGTACGCACCGACGGGAGCAGGTTCACCTTCACTGGCGAGAAGGGAGCCTTCGCATCACAGGATGGACTCTCACAGAGGAGAGGACATCCCATCACTCATCAGTTGGCTAGCCTCATCCTAGGAGCAGTTGATGTGCGGAGTCCTAGTTTTCCTGCATTGGTGGATCAGTATGCGGACGTTTTCCCTGAAGACGTTCCAAAACTACATCCTCGTAGAGAGGTAGACTTTTATATTGATCTATACCCCGAGAAAGCCCCGATATCCACTCCAGCATATCGGATGGCTCCCGCCGAGCTTTGAGAGCTACGGGTACAGTTGGAGGACTTGCAGGGAAAGGGATTCATCTGACCCAGTGTTTCACCCTGGGCTTCCCCGATATTTTTCGCCAAGAAGGCGGACGTGAGATTGCGACTTTGTGTTGACTATCATCGCCTGAATCAGGTAAAAGTGAGGAATAAGTATCCGCTACCGAGGATTGATTACCTCTTCGATCAGCTCAAGGGAGCACGGTGGTTCTCAATGATAGACCTTAGATCAGTCTATCATCAGCACAGAGTTCAGGATGAGGACGTGCAGAAAACGACCTTCAGATATCGGTATGGCCACTATGAGTTCTTGGTTATGCCATTCGGCGTAACCAATGCTCCAAAAGTTTTCATGGGCCTCATGAATAGGATCTTTCAGCCATACCTCGATCGATTTGTCATGGTCTTCATCGATGACATTTTGATATACTCGACAACTGAGGAGGAGCACGCCTACCACTTGCGGGTAGTACTGGACACACTCTGAGAGCACCAGCTTTATGGTAAGCTCTCGAAGTGTCAGTTATGGATACGCGAGGTCCACTTCTTGGGACACGTCATCTCTGAGGCGGGAGTTGCGGTGGATCCTACGAATATCTAGGCAGTTCTATCTTGGGAGCCACCCAAGAGCGTGACGGAGGTGCGGAGTTTCTTGGGACTAGCTGGTTACTACCGGAGACTTGTGCCAGACTTCTCTAGAGATGCGGAACCACTCTCAGCTTTGACGAAGAAGGGGAAACCCTTTGTGTGGTCATACAAATGTCAGCAGAGCTTCCACGAGCTGAGACATAGATTGACCAGCGCGCCTATCTTGAGGCCACTGGAGGATGGAGTTGGGTATGTAGTCTACTGCGATGCATCAGGGACCAGACTCGGATGTGTCATGATGGGATCACGTCAGTTGAGGTCGCATGAGCAGAACTATGCTACCCATGACCTGGAGTTAGCAGCAGTGGTATTCGCTCTAAAGATGTGGCGACACTATCTGATGGGCGAGCGCTTTACAGTCTATTCTGACCATCAGAGTCTTAGGTACATCTTCTCTCAGAAGGACCTGAACTTGAGACAGCGGTGATGGCTCGAGTTCCTCCAGGACTATGACTTTGAGATAGACTATACTCCCGGAAAGGGGAACGTGGTAGCTGATGCTCTTAGCAGGAGGACGGGCATTCGGCTACTTGGGGAGGTGACAGAGCAGCTAGCCACTTTTCATATATCCTTCGTGGAAAGTGATGGAGTAGCCTTCCTTCAGTCGCTCACAGTCACTCCTCCACTACTGCACCAGGTCAGAGAGGCACATCATGGGGACGCCGACTGTGAGATGCGGCATGCACAGATATCCTCAGGATAAGCACCTGATGGTTTCTCTTTAGGAGGAGAGCACGAAGTTATTTTCAGAGGACGTACCTTGGTACCAGTTTCTTTATGAGAGGAAGCGTTGAGAGAGTTTCACACTTCCTCTTTGGCGGTACATCCTAGAGTGGAGAAGATGAACCAGGATCTCAGACAATAGCACTGGTGGACGGGCATGAAAAAGGTTGTGGCGGAGTACGTTTCTCGATGCCTCACCTTCCAGCAGGTGAAGGCAGAGCACCAGGTACCAGCAGGCTTGGTACAGCCCTTGGAAGTCCCAGAGTGGAAGTGGGATGGGATATCTATGGACTTCGTGACTGGACTTCCACGCACTTCCAGAGGTCACGACTCCATTTGGGTGATTTTCGACCGACTCACCAAGTCGGATCACTTATTACCCATCAGAGAGCAGGGCTCAGTGGAGAGATTGGGAAGTATCTACGTTCAGGAGATTGTACGACTTCATGGTGTTCCATCATCTATCGTCTCCAATCAAGATTCTCGCTTTACTTCCTGTCTTTGTAAGGGGTTGCAGGAGGCATTCGGGACGCAGCTACGTCTGAGTACCACATTTCACCCTCAGACAGATGGTCAGACAGAGAGGACCATTCATACTCTTAAGGACATGCTTCGTGCATGTGTCCACGACTTTGGTCGCAGCTGGGAGGACCACCTACCCTTGGTGGAGTTTTCATACAACAACAGCTACCACTCCACGATCGGGATGGCACCATACGAGGCGTTGTACGGCCGACCTTGAAGATCTCCTCTGTGCTGGACAGACCCTGGGGAGTCAGCACTTGTGGGACTGGAGATGGTCCAGGCCACGACAGAGAAGGTCCAGGTCATCCAGGAGTAGATGAGGACACCTCAGAGCTGGAAGAAGTCTTATGCTGACAGGAGGCGGAGGCCACTTGAGCTCGAGGATGGCGACCACGTCTTCTTGTGGGTCTCACCTCTACGTGGATTACGGAGATTTGGTTGAGGCGGCAAGTTGTCTTCAGGATTCATCGGACCATTCCAGGTCCTCAGCAGGATTGGAGAGGTGGCTTATCACCTGGATCTACCACCTCAGTTGCACCGGGTGCATGACGTCTTCCACGTATCCTAGCTGAGGAGATACGTGCACGACCTGACGCATATCATTGACCATGGGGAGCTGGACATTGATGATGGGGAGACTTTTGCGGAGGTCTCGGTGGATATTGAGGATCGATAGGAGTGGGTCCTATGTGGATGGTCGATTCCTCTAGTACGCATCAGATGACAGCATGGGAACCTCCAGGAGAGCACTTGGGAGTGGCAGGCTCAGATGCGTGCTCAGTACCCACTTTTGTTTCCCTAGATTTTGATGTATCTTTATGGGGATTTCAATCCCAGAGGTGGGAGTGATGTAAAGACCAGAAAATTTCAAGGAAATTTTTTTCTTAATTTTTTTTGGAACTTTACAAGAACGCAGTTTCTGACGGCACCTAATTCCGAGGCCCGGTGTGCCTGGAATCTTTTTCCAAAGTTTAGCTTGGGTACGTTCAGTGAACGAATGAGCGGGTTTTTCTAACATTTTAACCGGTGCTCTGAATTAAATTCTGAGGGCACCGTTGGAATCGCAACTCCGGTAATTGCTTAGAAACACCTTTTCCGGAGTTGTGTTTGCTCGGGTGTGGTTTTTTAAATTTTTTTTCGGGTTAAGTAAATGAAAAAAATAAAATGGTGCGACCAATTTATATTATTTTATGTCTCTTAACCTATGTTTAGTGGATGATGTGGGACCCACAACATCCTACCCACTTGGTAGGATATTTGTGAGGTGGGTCCCACATGCGCCCCACCATTTCATTTCTTCTTAAGTAACGCACCCGCACCCCCCTTTTTAATGAAGTCAACTCTTGCGTTTAATCTAGATATTAAACGACTCACTAATTGGGCGGTTTTAAACTCCTCAATTAATTGATCGTTTATTTTCTTTTTGAGTTTTCAATGAGTTGGTTTCAGTGTTAATAAAATAAGACAACACTTATTTTATTTGGGTGGGAACTTGTTCCGTGGAGAGGATTTGGAGAAAATCCTTCTTCTTCGACGAAGAACGCAAAGAACGCAAAAAACACGAAGAACGCACCGATCTCCGACAAAAAACACCAAATCCTCAGAGATCGACTACGTGATGCCATGTACCACGACGCCAATGACGCTTCTTCCATGACGCTTCTTCTATGACGTTCCTTCTCTGCGACGCGACGATCCCCATTCTGTGACGCCTTCTTCCGCGGCGTGCTTTTCCATGACGAACCCTCTCTCAACAAATTCGATGCTTGAGGTAGGGTTTTTGATTCAATTTAATCTATGTGATTTATATCATCAGCATGTGTTTAAAAATTTTTCAGAAGCCTTTTTAAACCACTAATGCGGTGGGTGCGGACCAACGAACAAGTCGGAACCCACCGTCTCTTCGTTCTTGGTGTTTGAATCGGCGGGCAACGATAAAGCAGGACGCATGGGCGTTTTGAGGTCTTCGCAGTGAAGAACTGGTGTCTGGAGGGCCGTTGGCGAAGACGGCAGGCAAATCCGACCACCGGAGCCCGTCCGGTGGTCCGCGGAATGTTCCGCCAGTGCGCCTCGCTGGCATGGCAGCGCCGGCGGCCGAAGGCAGCAGCCAGCACCGGCCGGTCGCCAGGAGGCGGCGGCGCCCGGCGCACCGCCGGGAAGGGCCGCTGCGGCTAAAGTCGCGAAGGCAGGCCGCTGGTCCCGTGACCGCGTGGGACCGAGGGAGGTGCGACGCGGCACTCGGCCACGTCCGTTGACAAGGAGCGGCCCCCCATGGGGTCGCGGTTACATGCTGGCGGGGGGCAGCGTGCCACCCCGCACCGCTCAGCCGAAACGGCCAAGCCACCCGACCGGACCGCCAGGCCGGGCCACGCCCAGGCCGGGCCGGGTCGCGCCGCGCCCAAGCAGGCCGGACCTGGGTCGGGTCGACCTGGTTTGGGCCGACCCAGGGGGTACCGGGCTGGGTCGGACCAGGCCCGAACCCCCCAATACCAGACTTTTTCTGTCTGTTGCCCATAACTTGGGCTACGGACATCCGATCGACGCACTGTCAGTTGCGTAGTGATCCTTGGATCGATACAGTTGTTTCAGTATATTACACTCAAGATTTTTGAGTACTTTGGGTTCGGCCGGGTTGGTTTGTACACGAAACCAACCGGGCCCTCAGAGCAGAAACGCTTATAACTTGAGCTCCAGACGTCCGATTGACGTGCCGTTGACCTTGTTGGATTCCTCTTAGTGAGATGGACTTTTTAGCTTACTCTACTCGAGGTTTGGAGGCAGTTGTAGTACGTTCGGGTTGGTTTTGACTTAAAAACCAACCAGGCCCCTCGGACGAAAAAGCCAATAACTCTCAGACCGGGCGTCCGATTGATGCGTCGTCTATGACGTTGAGTTCCTGTTGACAATACTGAAATTTTGGATACATCAACTCCAGACTATGTTTCAGTTGATGTATCAGCCCCTCGGCTCCTGGAGTGGACCCTCCCGAATGATCTTGCTGTGTGCGGGAACCCTAGAGCTGGCTGCGACTGCAACGACGATGACGACTGTGCATAAATCCTCCGTGGATTCGACGGCGACGACTACAGCACTCAGCGATCCTACGTGGATCAGTGCTACCGATCTTGTGTGGGTCAGATCCTGTGTGGGTCAACACTCAGCGGTCCTGTGTGGGTCAGCGCCTACAGATCCTGTGTGGGTCTGATCCTGTGTGGGTCATTACGGGGGTTAGTTACCTATCGATCCTATGTGGGTCAGATCCTTTGTGGGTCATTGCGGGGGTTAGTACCTATCGATCCTTTGTGGGTCTGATGGCTTAGATGAATCAGTGGCTATATCTGATCATCTCTCTCATCATACGAAGAAGTATACCTGTGTGAGATGTATCTTGACTTTCAATCCTTATCTTCAATATGTTTGACTTGATATACTGTGTGGATTACGTTATGCTTTCCTGTGTGGATTCGGTTTTGGTATCCTGTGTGGACTGGGTTTTACTTGAGCTCAGGTGTTAGAGCCGAACGATAATTGATGACTTAGGTATATGTATGGGCATATACCTAAGTAGTGCTGGATGTTACTTCGTGTTTGTATCTTTCTTTTTTGGATTATCCTTTGTGGATTCTGGGAGACCTTCGGGGGTCTTGGGGTCCCTACTGAGTAGCTTATACTCACCCCTTCATGGGCTCTGCCCGCACTACGTTGTGTTGGTTGCAGACGACGGACAGCGCTGATCGTGGTTGAGGCATGAGGAGCAGGTCGGTACCCGGAGGTGGATCACTAGGCGGGGCGTACTTGGAGCGGATGGCTGGACCCGAGGAGTTATGGAGGCTGTCTGTACCCACCCTTCAGGTAGGACTTCCAGTGGACGGATCGAGGTCGCGGCTTTACTTTTCAGTTGTTGTACTCTTTTTTTCAGTTGTACTTTATTTTCAGTTTGAGTTTGTATTCTGGCCCACTTACTTTTCCGCACTTACTGTTTTACCCAATTTTTACTTAGTGTTTACTCTTTCTTGCTTGCTCTGTGGTGTTTGTTTACTTTACAAAGGCAATGCCTTCCCTTTTTATCAGGAATTACGCCTTGGTGTTAGTCGTCATCCCCTGGCCAATGGAAGGCGGGCTTGGGGTAGTCATGGCACGGGCCCCGAGGACGGGTCGTGACAAATGTTTTCAAAAGTTATAATGAAATATCAGTACTATTGATGCATGTTAAATAGAATATAGATTTGTAATGGTATCAATGAGATTAATTCATTCCCTTTAAAATGACCAATTTGGAGATATATTCTTTGAGAAAATATATAATGAATGTTTATGAAATTTCATCTTGTATCTTTAATTTTGGGATAATAAATACTATTTTGGGAAGAAAGACAGCTATATATGGTCTAGTGTGGTCGAAAAATGACCATGTATGAAATTACATAATAATCATTGATAGTTCCAATTCTGGAAAACATCAATTAAGACAGTAAACATCCTCATATATGAGGACCAAATACAGATGACCGGTGAGTGTCACTGCCTATCCGATCATTAATCATATTTCTAGTTTTTCTCCAAATTATTCTAGATTGGTTGGTAATTGGACCTCCATACATCTCATAATGTATTATTATGAGGTTTATGATCCGTATAAAATGAAACATACAAGATGTCATGACTTCCCAAAAGGGTTGAGGGGGTGTTTTTTTATGATAAGGAATCAGTATTTGAAATGGTCATCTGATATAGATCCAGTTGTCTATATAAAAACAAGAAGAAATGATAATAGTTTGGCGTTTGGTATAAACAAAATAAATGAAGTATGGTTGATCACTTGAAGGGATTTAATAGAAAATTTGGGGTTGATAATGTTTTGTCCATTTGTGTGGAATGATCTTGACTATCTGATCTATATCGTATACTATAATTCATTTCCAATCTTAATACATCATTGATCATTCATGATCTATGTGTATGGATTACACAAGACACTCCATGTTTGTAATATTATTAATCTGGAATGTGGAATTGTCTATGGGGTAAATATAAACCTATGAAATTTTTGTTAGATTATTATATTCAACATGGTCTCACTGGAACCATATTTTTATCAATTAAATCATTATCATTGTTTAATTAATTTAATTGTGATTAAATTATTATGTCCATTACAATTATGGAATTAGTGTACATTTATTGTTTATTAAATGGCGTACTGCATGTGATTGTTAGCCTATCTTAATTGATGTAAGATTTTGTATTGGATTGGTCGTATTAGGATGTGTGTTTTTTACCAAGATATAAATTTTTTTATTAAGTTACTATTTATATTATTATAATTAAATATTATATTATTAATATAATGTTGTTTAAAATATGTTGAAAAAGATGAATTAATTAATTGAATTTATTGATAATCCAATAATCTTGTTAGGTTTTATTATTATCATTTTACTAGTTAATGTATTATATGTCAATATAATCTCTTTTTATATGAGGCGGTCTCGTAAAATAATATTTTTCCATAAAATAATAATATTTAGATAGATGATTCTAAAATATACAATTTTTTGATTTATTTTTTTCCCAGTATTATTACTTTACAAATGATTCATGTGAATATTAAATGACATTTATCCCATGGAATTTATAATAAGTTATCATAAAGGAATATAATCATTAAATATATCAAAACATTCTATAGATAACAAATAATTATGATTTTAATAGGAGACTATTAACATTATCACAAACCTAGGATTATTTTTGTGTTATTTATTTATTTATTATGGAAAAATTATGTCATATAAAACATATAAATTACATATTTTACACAACCAATCATTGATAATATACCAAGAAAGAAAAAATTATTAATTTATACTTCTCTATCATTCATTATAATTAGTGTTTCATTAAAACTATCCTACCTTGGAAAATGACATATCATGTGATGGTTCATACTAATAATTATGTGTGGTCGAAATAATTTTAAAAAATTTTATGATATAAAGAATAAAAAATAGTGTATAAAACTAATAGGAAAAAATTAATCCATATGAATTTTATAGATCATTGTAACATACTTTCAGATAAGGTAATCATTAATATAATCATTAAATAAATATCACAGTTCAAATAATTTAGATATTTTTAGTAAATTCTCTTAAAGGAATTATGATAATTAATTAGTTTCATTCAAAATACTATTAAACCATGAAAAAAAATATTTTAAAGAACTTATCTTTCACCATCAAAAGGGAAATAAAAATTCGTAAAATATTAGATTATTCATTATCATTATGTAATAAAACATTATCCATATAAAAACATATAAAATAACATAATAATAACACAGTAACCATGGAAAATTATATAGCATACTGTGTTTTTTGACCAGCTGAAATTCCCTGGGAATTTGAGTTTAATCATTTTGTGGAAGGATCATTTTTAAACCAAGATTAGGTGGGAAAAATATAGTTATGGAACACAGGAATTTATTATTTTTATATGTTGTGGAGATCCTATAAATCTTCATGGGTGATTTATTATGTTTAAGGAGGGAACGATCCTTGAAATTGATGTTTGGTAAAATTTGTAACAGCAGATAGTTTGCTTAAACCAAGCGAACAACAAGTGTAAACTGTGGGAACTATGTAGGTGAGTATAGGTGACCCACAAGGTTACGTAGGGTTTTCAAAAAATATGAACCATACCTACATTATTAGTTTAATTTAGGTAGTATGTGTGCAATGATTTGTGTTTGGTTGGTGCATGATCAGAAAAACTATTTGGGGTTATTGGGTGGGGGTGTGGTTCTTATATAGTAGGATCTGAAAAGTTATTGCATGGTATGTCTAATATGTGTATCCAAACAAATCACCACAGTATTGATGGTTAAATTAAAATTTTACATTTAATGAACATTTTTCCTTATTCCTATTACCTTTCTCCAATTTCTAGTGATTGAGTACCACTCCCTCTTGTGTGAGGTTCCTCCTAATCCTAACTTTGTATATCATCAATCTCCTTCATCTATTGTTATAATCAATCATCATAAAATTCAATGGATTCGACTCGATATGATCTACATTATTGTCTCTATTTTTTATGTTTTGATCAATATAAAGTATGTAATCCTTTTATGAGCTAAGTCTCCCTATTTTAAGAGAATTATTCTATTTCATTAATTTCACTCAAACCAAACCTAATGAAAACATGATATTGGACATATAAGTCATTCATGGTATAAGGTTGATGTTCTGTATATTTTCCCTTAAGATTCATCTACTTTATAATGATTTGTTGTGTGTTGGGCACCATACATACCTAATGCTTCTTTAATTTATGAATTAGATTAATTAAACTGTGCAGAAAACATTATTGTCTATGTAGAACCTCATAATTGTGGATTGTGGTATTGAACTCAACCCAAATAACCCTTAGGAAGTGTTCATTAAACTCACATTAAGTGTTCTCTTCATTGTTGATTCCACCACATTGGGACATCATTTTTTTCTTGAAATGTAACCCCATTTTTAAAAAACACTTAATGTGGGTTTAATATTGATTTATGCTTGAAATAGTTGATTAAGATGAGTTGAAGGAATTTAATATAAATAATTTTTTATAATAAAACCCTTCTTCATGGTGAACTATATTCTAATAAAAAAAGATATTTATATATATGTGTTATTCTTTTCTTGTACTTATGGAATGGGTATTTTACTATAGCCATCTATTTAGAAATAATGTGTGTCATATTAATTAGCATTGAATGTGGTGGCCATAATAATTATTTGTTCTAATAGGTGGGATGCATGAGTGTGTGGATTTCAATTTCTAAAATAAATTATGAAATGGTCATGGCCCTATTGTAGAATCCTTGTTCATATTATAGTATTCTACCTAGAATTACCTATTTATATCAATTAATTTAAATTTATCGAACTAATTATAGATTTCCTGATTGAATATTTTGTTTTCTACCCTGAAACACTAAGGACGTGCTCATCATTCTTGTGATCATTTTCAAAGATAGATTGTGTTTACATCATGGGTGAAACTATTATATAAGGATCGAATCACCGTGAATTATTCTTACCTAATTATGTTTGATATCTATTCCCTATGAGATACACCTTGGACTAGTTCATAGGATATATTGTTGTACCATTCCACGAGTGAGAACTAGTCTCATATATATGATATTATATACGGTCTCAGAGGTCATTATCTCACATTATGCTTTGAGTTAAACTTGTGATTTCGTTCTTGGATTACATTCAAATTAGTCTAATGGCAGTGAGCACTATAAAACCCCTGGTGTGATACATGGGTTCATTATTAAGGATCACCTTCGATGACCCAAGGAATCTGCTTATTTAATTTTGGTAATTACTATTAAAAATAATTCTAAGACACATTTTTTTCATGGGACATATTCTACAAGTTAAATAACAAGGTTTGGTTTGGTCTGCCTCATGCTACTTATTTTGAAAATATTATTATACCTTTCCCCATATCTCGCTTGTATAGGTTTTATATGGTTTAAAAAATTTCATCATAGGCCATAGAAGGTATAACTTGTTAGGTGTCCTTGAAGAACCTGAGCTAACTTGGTTATTTATTTGTTTAAAAATCATTCTTTACATTTATATCCCACACACTACTTGTTTTATATGTACCAAATTGTTTATGTTATAGAAACTATTAGTGGTGTCCAATTCAGTATATATAACACCCTCTGCGGCCATTAATTAATCAAGGTTGATTATGTAGATCATTATTTTTTCAGGTGCAAGAATTATGGCTTGGGGTTTTCTGTGTACGTGGGTGTTAGGACCCTGGGACTATGCTAGTACTCAGTAGGCTCACCGAGTTCTCCATTGAGTATTTTATTTATTTTATTTATTCAAGTAATATATTATCATAGATTTTCCCCATTTTGTTGTTTTAGTTTATGTATCATCATCTGGACATGCATTCATTATTGTATATCATTGTTTTCCACATTTTATCAATTATTATATTATTCTTCTTGTTGTTGTTTCTCAAATGTACTTTTTCCACTATTGACTATAGTTTCCTAACTATTATAACACTATGCTACTGTGATCATTAGGGAATAGTATCCCCACCGTACAACCATTATACCCTTTCTATTAATCCGTAGCCTTTGGCCTATGGGGAGGTGCACTTGAGTCCATGTGGTGACGGTTTCAGATACTGTTTCCAAATTCAGTTGGTTTGTGATGATACAAAGTGGTATTAGCGGATTTCTTGTTTCCTTTTGTGTTACTATTTTGGAATTGTATAAAGGATACTAGGAATATGTTAGCACTTGGTATAGAGTCTCACATGGGAGTGATCAACCTACGTATGAGTAAATGTCCATGTGGTTAAGTAGGGGGTTGATGTTCGTGTTGTTCATTATTATAGTTGATTTGATTTCACATTGAGTGATTAGAATGCCCTATGATTCTTACTAATTTCTAAGACTTATCATTTAACCTCGTCATGTTATGGTAAAGAGGAATCAATACATGCATCATTAAAATTACGTTGCAATTCACATGCCATGTATATTCCATTCCCTATAGATTTCATTTCTAGGTTGTATGAAATTTATTTATGTTCCTTGATAGTTTTATTAGCATCTTCCTTATAAGTAATGTTATAAATTTCAATAACATAGTTTTTTTTCACCAACATATTAATTTTATTAGCATTATTCTATAATTTATACTATTATATTTTTTATATATTCAATGTTTGATTGTTTCATACATGCATAGTACCTTCTCATTCTTATTTTACATGATTCTTTTTATGTAGCATTCCTAGTGATGGATTTAGAATTCATGGTTTCATACCATTTTAGGGGACTATTTAATGTTCTAGTTTCTTATTTCCATGCTTTTAATTTTTTTAGAATTATTCAAAGCCTTCTTGTTGGGATTAAATGGTAGTCAATTTTTAATTTACATGGTGTATGGTTGCATTTCAAATTGGAAACCGGTGACCAATATAATGGATCCATTATTTATGAGATTTATTTATCTAAAGACTATTTCATAAATGATAGTGTTGTTGAATTTTCTTCTAAATATTACATATAATGTTGGTTATGTGATGGAAGCAGCCTGTAATTTGTAAAGTTTATGAGTGGTTTACAAATTATGTAGTGGAAACCCATATATCAAAAACATCTATTATGAGACTTAAATATTGGGAAATATTTTATTAAATATAAATATTGATTAATTTCAAAAAAAAATTGATACCTTTAATAGGGTGTTCCCCTCTATTACATGGTCATTATGACCCGTATGAATAAATTTTTTATTCCACAACTAACCCAAGTAGGACAGTTTGGGCCTGTTTCTTTAGGAATGAACCAATAATGGTGTTTTAAATACTACATGTTAAAGTGTTTGGGTTGCATTTAGAGCAAGCTAAAATGGCATAATGGGACCCTAAATTATAATTATTTCATTGATAACCCATAATTCTTAACCCATAGGGGTGTACTCATCCTTTGTAGTGATGATCATCTAGATAGACAATAGCAATTTATAAGGTTTTACACATAAGTGTATGGAGGAAATCATACATGACTAGTACATATTCAATTAATTTAAGTCCTTTTAATCTAGTGTGACCTATATTTAAACGATTCCTTGGTAAATTAAAATTCAAATTACAACCTACATGATCTTTTCCTCTATTGATCATAATTGACATTTTTATGAACTAATACAATTGAGAAATATAATAAGAAATGATAATGTCTAAATGGAAGTTAATATAACTTTCTTGGGTTTATTTATGGCCTTAGATAATTATAGTACCCAAAATTGTTGTTTTATAAATGGTATATAATGAATTAAAATTGATTCTTTACAATTATTAAAGTTCAAATGTAAATGAATAAAGTAATTGATGAATTTTACTTGGTTTATTTCTCATGTAAGGGATCATTGATGTTCTTTGAGCATTCCTTAAAATGTTATGATGAGTTTTATTATTAGGATATTCTTCTACAACTACAACTTAAAAGATAATTCATTAATCCTTGTGACATATTTCAGCATGATCACCCATGTAGGGTTCATGCTTTATGTTTCTATAAAATAATTTTAAATGAAGGTACCACCATCAAACACTTTAAATCCCATGTTGGTTTCATATGATATGTTTCATTTTTGTGTTTTTATTACCCCCAGTTTGAGGTATGTAGCCTTTTTTATGCTTCTTTATGTGTTTAAAGCGCATGGGATGAGTTCATAAGAGGGTGGAAGAGTTTGGAATGGTTTTGAATGAGTTTGGAGTCTTTTCTTAGGGAGCACGGTTTGAGCACGATTAGTGGAAACCGTGAAAATTCCCTAGAAAACTATGTTGGGGGAGACAGTAGGCTTTGCACGGCCTGCGCACAGTTTTCCAAACCGTGTGAGGCAACCGTGGAGACCCTTTATCTCGAGGCAGTAGCATGCGCATGGTTATTGCACAGTTTGTTAAACTGTGCGGGCTAACCGTGCGGCCACATAAAAGTAGGGTTTTAAAATCCAGGTTCCCTCGGGCTTGACCTAAAACACTCCAAACATCCTCTCACTCGATCCTCACTCAGGATTTCGGGTTCTCAGGGGTTGAGGCTTCCCTCCCACTCATTTTGGAAGCATTTTGAAGAGGTTTCTTGGCGGTATGAAGGTGGTTTCTCCTAGGTCAGTCTCTCCTCTTGGTTTTCTTGTGGTTTCCACTAGATCCACATCTCCTCTTTCTTGGTTTTCTAGATATACACTTATTGTGTGTAGATATGGGGTTTTGGTTTCCTTGGATGATGATTTCAAGGCTTTTGAATGTTAGGTAAGGGGATCTAGAGAGGTTTCGGTGGTGCGTTCTCCGGATTGGAGGTGTGGTTGCTCGTGGGTTGATTTCATGGGAACCCTAAAGGTAGGTGGCTTCTCTCTCGACTCCACTTAGTTAGAACTAGGGGTGTTTGATTATAATTGATTTGTTGTTCTTGAAATTAATTGTGATTTATTGTTCCAAATTGGTTAGAAATCCCTTTGGTGATGTTTTGGAGATTTTTGGTGAAAAAGGGGGTTTTATGGTGAAATGCTACCATTGTGGATTTTAAAATAGAGATTTTAAAATGGGTTGTTGAGATTGATTTGGGAAAATGGTTGATCGAAAATGGTTTTCAATAAAGATTTTGTTTTTATTGAAATGTGGTTTGGCATGGAAAATGGTTTTCAATAAATGGATGATTTATTGAAGTGGCTTGGTATGTGATGGTATTGTTTTATTGCATGTTGTTGTGACCTTTTTGGTTCATATGATTTTTTATGTCTTGATGGTAATGTTGTGTGGAAGTGGCGAGAAGTACCACTATAAAAAGGGGATGGATAGTTGACGGAAGGACCACCATCAAAGGATAAGTTGATGGGAAGAGCCACTAGTTGTGAATGGGTGAACGGGTTGGATGGAAGCTCCACCATTTGGTTGTGGTCGGGAAGTACCACTATGTGTGAATGGGTGAATGGGTTGGATGGAAGCTCCACCGTTTGGTTGTTTTGGTTGTTTTTTGTGCATTTCTTTGCAAGTTGGAAATTGTTGTACTAGTGTGTGAATGATGAAATGTCTTGTGGCATGTTTGGTTGGATTTCCCTTGGTTGCTTGGTTTGGGTGTGATGGCTTGGTATGGGCATGTTTGGCTTATGGGAATGGTTGTACTTGTGTTTATTTTATATAAAATGATTTATATAAATGTGCTAATGGTCTTATCCTAGTGGCGTGTGTAGGGAAGTCATTTCGGGAAAACCTGCTGAGTTTTAGTACTCACCCCCTACTTTGTCACGTTGGTGTCTTTGCAGATGTTGTGTACCATGACGTAGGAAAAGGTAAGTCAATGCCCTCTTTTAGTGGTGCATCGTGATGTCTGGGTGGAGCTTGGAGCTTGGATCTTGGTGAAGATTTGTGGTTGTATCATGGCACGTGGTTCTTTGTTGTTTGGTCTTCCACATAGTACTCTAATATTGTGTTGTTTTTTTGGTTTTGAGATGTATTATGGAACATTTGGTTGTCTTTAGGGAATTCATTTTGGAATGTTTTATTGAAACGCATCGTATATTGGTGGTTAATGGATAGTTTGGTTGGTTTTATCTTAAGGGAAAATCGTTCCCCAATTTGATCTTGAATCCCTCGGCATTTATTTCCAGCCTTTAGCATCTTGGGAATGTCACTTAAGGCCACTTAGCCCTCACCTCCTCCCCAAGCCAATGAGGTAGGGGTGGGGTGTTACAAGTGGTATCATCTTGTTTGGTCCTTTGGAGTTGATTCTCGAATTTGTAGTTGAGATTATTTGTGGTATACTCCTTGAGTTGGGATGGTAGCAAGGCGTAGGAATGTCGAAACATGGAATGTGTATCATAAAATGACGTAGCTAACCCTATTGTGTCGAAATTCAAGTTACTAGGGATTTGGGTACATAAGTGTTTTGGAGACACTTATAGGCGTTGGAAATCTCATTGTCATGGGTGTAGTGAATGAGATGTGCATGGCATATAAGGTAGAAATGACTTCCCACTATGATGAATATTTCATTGGGGTATAATGATTTATGGTGTGATATGAATGTGTGAAATTGTAATGTGAATAAATTGGTATTTTGAAAATAGTTTTGTTTTCAAAATGGTGAAACATGGAAAATGTGAACTTGTGGAAAGCCTTGTGTGATAGTGTTTTTTAATGTGATTAGAAATGGGAATTATTGTTTTCTACGGAAGTGAGACTCATGGTTTTTTGTTTTCTATTGATAGAAATGGCACCGGGTAGGCGTCGTAGAGACCAACCGGAGGAGGATGCTGAGAATGTGGTAGCACCTGAGCCTCAAGTGAACCAGCAGCCAGTGAAAAGCATAGTGTAAGCTTTCCAAGCTATGGAAAGTGGAAATAAAATGGATGAACCAAGGCATGTGGATCATGCGGTTCAGTTTCAAAATCAGAATCCACTCATCTTCAGGGGTGATTCAGATTTGGAGAGGGTCGAAGCATGGTTGAATAGAATGAACAATATTTTCGAGTTCTTGGGAACACCAGTAGAGTTAAAAGTGAAGTTGGCCATGTATTTGTTGGAAGATCATGCCCTTCAATGGTGGGAGTTGGTAGTCCAAGTAGGGACGGACCAGGGTGTGACGTGGGAAGGCTTTGAGTAATTGTTTAATAAAAAATTCTACCCACATACATTCAGAATTCAGTGTATGACTGATTTATTCACTTTGAAGCAAGAGCTTATGTCTATGATGGAGTATGATGCTAAGTTTATGAATTTAGTGAGGTTTTCACCCAAGGTGGCGGGTAGCACGTCATTGAAGAAAAGGATCTTTGAAGTGGGGTTAAGGAAATAAATCTATTCAAAGATAGCAGTACTATGTATAGATGACTACACGGAGATGGTGAATAGAGCCTCGATGGCTGACCGGGATGTGTTGGGCACCCTGGTCAGAGGAAGCATGGTGGTACCCATGGGGAATAGTCGGAACTATAACACTGGGATCAAGCGGAGGAGGGAAACTTATTCCTAGGGCGGGAGTATGGCATATAATCTGACGGTAAGATCGGTGAATCTTACTCCGTAGCCCCAGAGAAAGTCGGGATGTTTTCAGTGTGGTTCTAT
Organism: Viscum album; assembly: GCA_963277665.1. Taxonomy (NCBI): domain Eukaryota; kingdom Viridiplantae; phylum Streptophyta; class Magnoliopsida; order Santalales; family Viscaceae; genus Viscum; species Viscum album. The sequence goes on from OY728137.1 coordinate 2,052,530,568, forward strand.
GAGCCACATCAAGCGGCATTGTACGACACAACCTCGAGAATCTCCTAATTTTATGATGATGGGGCATATGCAGGGTTATTTTTGGAATGCTCCGAGGTCGGGTGAGCATGATACACCTCAGGGATCACAGACGTCATATGCTTCGACGGGACGGGGACAGGAGCATACCCGTCGGCATCAGAGTAAAGTGGGTCATGGTGATTCTCGTAATACCACGACACCTCAGCAGGGCAATAAAGAGAAGACCGTGGCAAACAAATATGTGTTTGGAGCTGAGCAGTTTGTGGTGGATGATCATTTTGGACCATCCACGGTGTGAGGTACTATTCTTTTACATTCTACCTTGATGCAAGTGTTGTTTTATACGGGTGCTTCACACTCTTTTGTTGCTTCATGTGTTGTTGAGTTGCTGGGTTTAAGGGTAGAAATGATGCCCTCGGTTTTAAAACTTCATACTCCTATGGGTTTAAGATAGTTTCGAGCCTTCTTGTGTAGAGCATGTTGTATAGTTGTGGGCGAGGATGAACTAATGTGGAATTTCTCAATGCTTGAGATGTATGGGTATGATATAATCCTGGGAATGGATTGGCTAGTGGCGTTTAAGGACCACATCGATTGTAATGAAAAGACAGTGGCTTTTACGACACACGATGGTGTTAGACATCTCTTTAGAGAAGAGAGGCATGAAAGTCAGGGTGCAATGTGTTTGTTGTCACCAGCAGTAGGCACGTTATCGTATCGGTTGGCGGTATTGTCGTTGGAATCGGTAATGGGTGTTTAGCAGAGTGTTCTTCCGGTAGTAGTCGATCAGTTCATGGATGTTTTTCCTAAATAATTATCTGGGTTACCTCCTATAAGAGAAGTGGAGTTCACGATTGATATCTTTCCATGGACCAGTCCTATCTCACTTCCATCTTATCGGATGGCCCATACTGAATTGAGTGAATTGAATGTCCAGTTGGAAGAGTTAGAAAACAAAGGGTTTATCCAACCTAGCACGTCCACATGGGTAGCGCTGGTGTTTTTTGTGAAAAAGGAGAATGGAACTTTGAGTATCTGTGTTGATTATCGTAGACTTAACCAAGTTACGATAAAGAACGGATATCCACTTCCATGAATATATGATTTTTTTGACTAGTTGAGGGGAGCCTGGTGGTTCTCCAAGATCGACCTGAGATCAGGATATCATCAATTGTGGGTGAGTAAGGATGATATACCTAAAACAGATTTCAGAAGTAGATATAGACATTATGAATATGTGGTTATGCCCTTTGGTATAACGAATGCGCCAGCAGTGTTTATGGCATTGATGAATCAGATATTTTAGAGATATCTGAATTTATTTGTGGTCGTGTTTGTAGATGATATTTTGGTGTATTCAAAGACAAGTGTGGAGCATGAGCAACACTTAGAGACAGTGCTAGGGATATTGAGGGATCATTGGTTGTATTCCAAATTGTCAAAGTGTGACTTTTGGAAAAAGGAAGTTCTTTTTCTTGGCCATGTGATTTTTGAAAGGGGTGTTTCAGTGGATCCAGAAAAGATATAGGCTTTTATCTCATGGAAACCGCCAAAGAATGTGTTTGATATAGGGATTTTCCTTGGTCTAGCTGGGTATTATCAACGTTTTGTTTGTTATTTTTCACGTTTGGCTTCACCGATGACAGCTTTGACAAGAAATAATGTTTCATTCTAGAGGAATGAACAATGTTAGCAGTGTTTCGAAGAGATAAAGGGTCACCTTACATCAGCACCAATAATGGATTTTCCAGAACTAGGAAAAGGGTACATGGTGTATTGTGATGCATCGGGATCAGGGTTGGGGTGTGTTATCATGCAAGGGAATCATGTGGTTGCATATGGCTAATGGTAGTTGAGAGTGCATGAGAAGAACTACCCAACTCATGATTTTGAATTGGTAGCAGTGGTGCATGCTTTGAAAGGGTGGAACCATTATCTATTCAGTGATAAATTCATGGTATATACATATCATAAGAGCTTGAAACACATTTTCTCACAAAGGGAATTGAACTTGAGGAAATGGTGATGGATGGAATATCTCAAGATGATTGATTTTGACTTGATGTACACACCAGGTAAGGGAAATTCGGTGGCAGATGCATTAAGTAGAAAATCATATGCTTAGATGGTGAAACATGCATCAGACCAGTGGAAGTTGATGTCGTTTATAGCCGATATGCAGTTGGAATGTGAGGACCAGGGCGATATAGCGGTCTTCTTTCCAGTTTATTTGTTCCTGACTTGGTTGGCTTGGTTAAAGAGTCACAGATATCTGATTCTGAGTGTGTGACCATGGGGTCGAGACTCAATGGTGGGGAGACCATTGAGGGTTGGCAACTGAATAGAGATTCAGTTTTGTGTTTTCTGAATCGGATGGTTGTACCAGTTTCTTATCAGGAGGATCTTCTCAGGACGTATCATCATTCTAGGTGGGTTGTTCATCCTAGAATTTATAAAATGTATAAAGCATTGAATGAGCAGTTTTGGTGGGCTGGTATTAAAAGAAGTGTGGTTGAGTTTGTTTCGATATGCTTGACTTGTTAGAAAGTCCAGGGAGAGCATCAAAGGCTGATAGGAATGTTGTAGTCTTTACCAATCCCTGTTTAGAAGTGGGAGAAAATAGTGATGGATTTTTTCACAGGTCTCCCAAGAATGGTCAGAAAGCACGATGACATTTGGGTGATAGTGGATCAGCTAACAAAGTCATCCCATTTCATCCCGATTCGTGAATCTCATACGTTGGAGGATCTATCCAAAATCTATATCCGGGTGGTAGTAAAAAGGCATGGGGTTCTAGTTTTGATTGAATCTGATAGAGATCCGAGGTTTATATCTCGTTTTTGGAAATCCTTACAACAAGCCCTTGGAACTAAGTTAACCATGAGTACGGTGTATCACCCTCAGATGTATGGTCAATCCGAGAGGACGATACAAACTCTGGAGGATATGTTGCGGTCTTGTGTCATGGATTTTGGTGGCTCGTGGGAGGATCACTTGTCATTGGTTGAGTTTCTGTACATTAACAGTTATCAGGCATCCATACATATGGCTCATTTTGAAGCGTTGTATGGGCGGCAGTGTTGTTCCCCACAATGTTGGGTGGAAACAAGTGAGTCATCAATGGTTGGACCGAGCCTTGTCCAGGAGACTGTGGAGAAGATCAAGTTGATCAGGAAGAGAATGGAGACGGCATAGAGTCATCAGAAATTATATATGGATCATCGTCAATGGCCATTGTTGTTCGAGGTGAGTGATCATGTTTTCTTGAGGATCCCTCCTAGGTTGGTACACCGTCAGTTTGGGAAGCAGGGAAAGTTATCTCCAAGGTATATTAGACCTTTTGAGATTCTTGAACGGGATGGTGAGGTGGATTATCATTTGGATTTTCCACCTAGGTTCATTGCGGTGCACAATGTGTTTCATGGGTCGCAGTTGAAAAAGTATTATCCGGATCGTGACCATGTGATTCGATGGGATCATGTTGAGCTAGAGTCGGATGCTTCATTGGTGCACGTGCCAGTTCAGGTTGTGGATAGGAAAAAGCATGTCTTGCGTGGTAAAAGAATCGGTTTGGATTGTGTCTTGTGGTAGCATGTCCAGATTCAAGAGGAGACTTGGGAGCGGGAGAAAGAGATGGTCGAGCAATGGCCCGAACTCTTTCGATAAAGGGTGGGTTCACTAATTTTTGAGGATAGAAATACCAATGGTGGGGAGAATGTAGTACCCCCATTTTGAGGTATTTAGTCTTTTTTTATTCTACATTATGTTTTTAAAGAGTATGGTATGAGTTGAGAAGAGGTTGGGAGAGTTTGGAATGGTTTTGAATGAGTTTGAAGGCTTTTCTTAGGGAGCACGTTTTGAGCATGGTTAGTGGAAACCGTGCGGATTCTCCAGGAAACCATGTAGGGGGAGATAGTAGGAATCACATGGCCTACCCAGGGTTTTCCAAACCATACGAGGAAACCGTGCGGACCCTTTCTCTCGAGGCAGTAGTGGGCGCACAATTGGCACATGGTTTCTCGAACCGTGCAGGCTAACCGTGCGGCCACTTAAAAGTAGGGTTTTTAAATCCGGGTTCCCTCAGGATTGACCTAAAACACTCCAAACATCCTCTCACTTGAGCCTCACTCAGTATTTCAGGTTCTCATGGGTTGAGGGTGCTCTCCCACACATTTTGGAAGCGTTTTGAAGAGGTTTCTTGGCGTTTTGAAGGTGGTTTCTCCTGGGTAAGTGTCTCATCTTGGTTTTCTTGTGGTTTCCTCTAGATCCACATCTCCCTCATTCTTAGTTTTCTAGATCTCCACTTTTTGTGTGTAGATCTAAGGTTGTGGTTCCCTTGGATGATGATTTTAAGGCTTGTGAATTTTAGGGAAGGGGATCTAGAGAGGTTTCGGTGGTGCGTTCGCCAGATTGGAGGTGTGGTTTCTCATGGGTCGAATTCGTGGGAACCCTAAAGGTAGGTGGTTTCTCTCTCAACTCCACTTGGTTATAACTAGTGGTGTTTGATTTCAATTGATTTTTTTTCTTGAAATTAATTGTGATTTTTTGTTCCAAATTGGTTTGAAATCCCTTTGGTGATGTTTTGGGGATTTTTAGGGAAAAGGGGGGTTTTATGGTGAAATGATATTGTTGTGGATTTTAAAATAGAGATTTTAAAATGTGTTGTTGAGATTGATTTGGTAAAATTGTTGATGGAAAATGGTTTTCAATAAAGATTTCGTTTTTATTGAAATTTGGTTTGGCATGGAAAATGGATTTCAATAAATGGAAGATTTATTGAAGTGGATTGGAATGTGATGGAATTGGTTGATTTCATGTTGTTTTGACCTTGAGGGTCATATGCTTGTTTATGGCTTCATGGGAATGTTGTGTGGAAGTGGCGAGAAGTACCACTATAAAAAGGGGATGGATAGTGGATGGAAGGGCCACCATCAAAGGATAAGTGGAAGGGAAGAGCCACTAGTTGTGAATAGTTGAACGAGTTGGACGGAAGCTCCACCATTTGGTTGTGGTCAGGAAGTACCATTGGGTTTGAATGGGTGAACGGGTTGGATGGAAGCTCCACCATTTGGTTGTTTTGGTTGTTTGTTTTGCATTGCCTTGCAAACTGGAAATTGTTGTGCTAGTGTGTGAATGATGAAATGGCTTGTGGCATGTTTGGTTGGCTTTCCCTTGGTTGCTTAGTTTGGGTGTGATGGCTTGGTAAGGGCATGTTTGGATTATGGAAATGGTTGTACTTGTGTTTATTTTATATAAAATGTTTTATATAAATGTGATAACGGTTTTATCCTAGTGGCGTGTGTAGGGATGTCATATAGGGAAAAACTATTGAGTTTTAGTACTCACCCCCTGCTTTGGAATGTTGGTGTCTTTGTAGATGTTGTGTACCATGATGTGGGCAATGGTAAGGAATCACCCTCCTTTAGTGGTGCATCGTGATGTCTGGGTGGAGCTTGGAGCTTGGAGCATGGTGTAGAGTTGTGGTGGAATCTTGGAACGTGGTGCTTTTTTGTTTGGTCTTCCGCGTAGTAATTTGATATTGTGTTGTTTGTTTTGGTTTTGGGATGTATTGTGTAACATTTGGTTGTCTTTTGGGAATTCATGTTGGAATGTTTTATTGATATGCATCATATAGTGGTGGTTAATGGATGGTTTGGTTGGTTTTGTCTTAAGGGAAAATTGTTCCCCAATTTGATCTTGAAGCCCTCGGCATTTATTGCCATCCTTTGGCGTCTTGGGAACATTTCTTAAGGCCAAGAATCCCTCATAACCTCCTCAAGACAATGAGGTAGGGGCGGGGAGTTACAATGTTACTATTTAGGTGACATGTGTCCCTTATAGTACTCTTATATTTTAAAAGTGACACCTTTCATTTATGTGTGGTTGTTTGATAAGATGACACAAGTTAATGAAATTAGAATCAGGTATTGATCGATTTTAAAGGATATAAGTCCGTAAGGAATGTTCTTCCACTATGTAGGTCAAGTGACTCTCGTATTTATCTTCAATGAGGTGAACATAGGGGTTCATTAATCATACTGATAGCCATTTCATGTTGTGAGACTCTAAGATCATTATTTTTTGTGGACCAACATAGTCACGAAATAATATGGTCATTTATTTCTATTGATATGTTTAGGTATTTTATGTTCTACATCGGGATATGAAGGGTAGAATGAATTGTTACATGTGTAAATAGTTGAGTTTCTAATATGACACAGTGAAACTAGTCATTATATAGTAGTATTTTTATCATTATATTACAAAACCCGAGTCACGAGTCATCTACATGGTGGAATGAACTAGGTGTCAATGGAAATCAAAATCATACCAATGATGGGGGTGATTATCTATGGAATATTAGGTTTAATGACATGATATCAGTATATATTAGCATTAATTACATTTTGATGGTGCAGTTGGGTGTATCTATAAATGGCTTGCACACATATGTCGAATCATGGAAACGATCTAGCTCACTTCTAATAAGATGGCTTACTTATATATAATTTTACTACATTATAAAGTCATGTTGTTAACCGATAGAACCTATAGTCAGTGGTAGATAGACCATGTATCATGTGAGGAGTTCGCTTTCATTTTAAGCTAGATGATTAGGACACTCCATTGGTGGAGAGTATGAGATCATCCCGACTAATGGATGTACTTCCTTGTATAAGAAAAAAATGCAAAAAAAACAATTTAAAAATTTACAGTCTTTCTTAAAATGAACATATGGTGGGTAATCTCTCATTTATAAGTCATTCCTAGAGAGGAAGAAAAATGATTAATGATTTTATGTGTATGAAACAATTTAAAACACTATGATCTATTGGTGTACATTGGAGTATAATCAATAATGATCATGAGATGCCTCATCTAATAAAATAATTGCGGTAGGGAAATAGAAATATGTCAGTGAGAGTACCCAAGATCTTGAAATGAAGTCAACCTATGGTGGTTTACCCATTATTCCATTTGTATTGTGTGAAACGGTGGTTTGGGTTGTACATGGAACTTCATTTCAATGTAGAATAAGTTTCTTGGGTCCTTATAAAGATCTTGCAACACTCTTTCTATACTCTCAACATAATGATGATCATTTCCCATATATTTGCATTGTCAGGGCACACTAAGAGAGCGTCAATTTTATGCCTCCCTAAAATATTGAGGTTTTGGGGAATGAAAATTTCTATACATCAATGTTGAACGATTGAAGTTAGATGGTTATAAAGTAATGGTTTACCTAGGTTACTAGGTAGGAATGATTTGGATAGGGTCATGGAATCAAGTTGTTTAGTTTTTACATGACTACCCTGTAGATGTTTTTTTTAATTAATCAGTGATCTTGATATATGGATGTTCATCTTTGAATCAACATCTATCTTATAAATTCTAGTATATATATTTACTTGGATGAGCTCTAGGGACTCCATTTTTTAATTTTAAAGATACACTAGACCATATTTGAGCTCATATGTGATGTCTATGAGATAACAATACAAGTTCATTTAATCTGGTTAACATCTATGTTTGTTAATAGGTACGATAGTTTATGTGTGCCTTTTGGCAAGATTTGTCTCTAGAAGTTACTTACGATCTTCTATTAGCATTCTGGGAGAAACTCCAGAGACCCCATTGATTAAATTCTTCGGTATTATATATTGAAGTTCACCATGCATCTAAGCTGGGGGTTTTGAGAATATATGGCAATTATAAGTTTTTCATGTATTTCTATAGCATCGTTAAACGCATTAGATGATGAACTATTTCAAAAATTCCTTGAGGATTATATATTTAAAATCTAAATGCCAGACAAGTATTTTTATAGAAAAATCCATTACAATTAGATTAAATTTAGTCAGTTTGGAATCGACACTTCGTCAATTCATGACTCAGGTCTCAAGTTTTCAGCTTCATTGGAACACTACAAGAATATTTTGAAATTCAATTTCAATGGTTGAGATATAATGATAAAAAATTGGCTTGTAAATGACCGAACATATTGTAGAGGAACCATATGTAGGATGTTTGAAGAGATGATGGAATGATCTTGTCTCTAGTTGAAGGGATCAGTTATGGTCCATCATAATGACTCGTCTCATAGAACTATTATTCGAATGAGTTTCTATTGATTATGTGTCATACTCATTAATTGAAACTTGATGGTCTATTTGGTATTTGGAACACAAAAAAACTACTTGGAGAAGGCATCATGAACCTTGTGTGTTGGGTGTTTCCTTAATTTTTTTCACAAAGGATTATATGGGATGAGATGTTCTAAATTGGGGAGATTTTGGGGTCCAGTGTTTTTGGACCAAATTATTTTATTGGGGAATTTGAGTTTTATATTTTGATGGATGTTCTATTTTGTAATTCAAGCATTCATGTATAAATTCATGTTTTGTAAAAGTTAAATGAATTGATTTTTTTTAAGATCTTGAGAGGTGTCTTAGGTGGTATGTCATGTTTCAAGATCATCAAGAACCAGAAAATAAAGTTTGGGTAGATAGGTATTGGAGCAATGTTTATATAAAACTTTGTGGATCACCAGTGTAAACCATGTTCCTTGTGAAGGTGAGCATAGGTGTGCTGCAAGATTTGTGCATGGTTTTCCCAAAACATACACCTATCCAACACAATCAGTTTCATTTAGGTAGTTTGTGTTTACTTTTCGGCACATAGTTGGATAAATGGTGCGGGGAAACTATGTGAGATATAGTTCTTATGCAGTGGGAGACACATGCTTGGTGCATGGATTGGCCAAAATGTGCAGCCAAACCGTGTTACCATAGTCTTGAGGGATAAAAAATTAACATTAGTAACAATAATACATAATTCCTATTTTCTTTTCTCCCATTTCTAGATGGTGAGTCCCTATCCCTCTCATATGAGGCTCCTCTCATGCATACTCATAGATTTGATCGATCTCCCATATCTGCTATCATAATTGAGCATCATCAGTTCCCATGGAGTCCTCTAGGTATTATCAACATTCTTATATAACCATTTTCTATTTAGTTACATATATTGATGTTATCATGATTCAAGATAATTCACCATATTTACTTGGTATTTATCTAATTCTTTTATTTCTCTCAAACTAGATTTAATCATAACTTGATATTGGACATATGAGTCATCAATGGTATAAGGTTTATGGAATATAGAATTTTCCATATGTATTTTTACTTTTATAAATTGTCGATATGTGCTGTACATCGAACATACTAGATGATGATCCAAAATTTATGAATTGGATTATTTAAATTATGAAGACAACCATATAATGTTTGTAGACCCTCCTCATTGTAGTTGGAGGTCATGACCTCAACCTGTATTAACCCATATGGTGGGTTCATTCATTTTCTTTTAATTGTTTAATTCCTTGTTAAAGCCACCATTTATTGTATTTTTTTCTAATTGAAATGATTACATGTTTTAATACCGCTATTAAGGTGGAATTATTATTTCATCACAGTTGAAATAAATTTATAAAAATGAGTTGATTGAATTTCCTATAAAATAAATTTTTCTAAAAAAAACTATTTATTTTGGTGTACTATCTTACAATCCAAAGGATATATATATATATATATATGTATATATATATATATCAATGTGTTTGTGTGTTCGGCCTTTGGTTTCCTTATGGAATCAGTGTTTTACCATGGACATCTATTTACTAATTATGTGTTCTATTATAATTATGGTGGCATGTGATGGACTTATTAAATAATAGTTCTAATAAATGGTATTCAAATGTTCATGGCATTTAATTTCATAAATAAATTAGTAAATTGGTGTGGTCCTCTTGTGAAATTCTTGTTCATTCTATGGAATTCATATTAGAACTATGTTTTTATATTGATGACTTTAAATTGAAAAAATTAATAATCAATGTAGTTGGTGATACTTCTGTTTTATTCAATGGAAAATTGAGGATGGGGTCATCATACATGTGATTAGTTTCACTTATAGATTGTGTACACTTTGAGGGAAACACTGGTATTCCAGGATGGGATCACCATATGTTCCTCTATAATTAAAATGGGAAACACTAGTTCCCTATGGGAGGCACCACATATAAGCTCATTGGTGAGATGGTTATACCATGTCCTAAGTGAGAGTTGGTCCCCTATGTGAGATACCATGTACATGTTAAATGATTATTTCCTCACATTAGGCTTGTAGAGACACTTTTGAGGCTATTCCTAGATTACATTGGACAAAATAGGAGATTTATGAGCATTATGGTTCTCCTTGTTCAATACATGGGTTCCATTTTATTTTTTTCTTGAGACAATCCTTGGATAGACTTTTTAATACTGATAAACAATTATATTGTAAATTATAACACACTAGTTTTGTCCTGGTGACATGTCCTCAATGAAAAATAACATTCTTGGGTTCAGTACATCTCATGTTACTTGTTTTCCAAATATTTTTATCACAATCCCTATATATCAGTTTTACAGTATTCTTATGGTTAATAAGTTTTTATCTTAGTCCGAAGAATGTTTGTCCAGACAGTTTTCCTTGATCAACCAGAGTTTACATGATCATTTATTTATATGACATTGATTCTTAACTTTAATATCTGATAGAGTGATTATTTTATATTTATAATCCAATTTATTTTATATACATCGGTTATGGTAGCCAACTGAGTATATCACACACCCTGATCGACCCTCTATTTGAATAGTGAACCAATGAATAAATTCTTGTCCGTACATACATTGATTATGGATTTTGTTTAATGTGTATATGGGAGATAGGAGCCTAGGATTGAGCTAGCACTCAAGAGGCTCATGGAGTTCCACATATGATCTTTTATTTCTTTTAATTATTCATATACTACACTATATTATCTTTAATAATATGTAATTATTGATTTAGTTAATGTATCATCATCTTCATGTGAATTCATTATTGTATAATGGTATATAACTCATTTTATTTTTTATTATATTATTCTTCCACTACTTATTTCTAAATTTTACTTCTTACACTCTTACCTATAGTTTTATTAATATTATACCATTGTGATATTATAATAATGATGATATATTCTAAAAAATGTACCACCATTAGACCCTCACTTCTAGCCAATAACCTATGGCATATATTAGGAGGCAATAGATTCAATGTGGTGACTGGTTCAAAAACTATTTCTATTGTGAGTCGGGCCAAGATATTAGACATTATTTTCATATTACACGTAAAATATCTATAAGAATGTAATATCATAATAATGTAATTCATATTGGATCATTATAAAGCCATAGAAAATAGTTTAAACTATCTTCATCATAGGATTAACCTATTAAAAGTTAACTCAATCAATTTCAATGGAGTAACTAATAAATATTTGAATCATATTATATAAGAAGATTAAATTATAAAGATTTATCATTGTCTATATCAAATGAATATCTTATAAGGTATATAACACATGAAATTTGTAGGAGTAAATTTTTTGTAGTTTATTCCATCAACATCATCAGAGTAACTTATTTTCTATTAATTCTAGTAATAGTAAAAAATTAATAAAATTAATGTATCGAGACCACCACCACCATCCATAATGTATGAGTACCAAAAACAAAATTGAATTTAATGAATGATTTTTTTCATCATAACACTCAAAATATTTGGAATTTCATCCCATAATAATCACTTCTTTTATTATCATTAAAATTAATTGACATAATAATTTGATAGAAAATAATTTTAAAAATAAAAAATTAAAAAGAAATTGTGAAAATAATATCCCTTGAAAACCCATAGAAATATTAAAATTAAATATAGTTTGAATAAATAAAAATGACTATAGTAAATTAATTACATTTAATATATGTAAAAAAAATTTAAACATTTTAATGAAATTTAATAATAACCTATACAAATAAATCTGAATTGATTTTCTTTATATTATTTGACAATAATAAAAATGTTGTTTAATATAGGATTTAATAGTCATTGGATTATAAAAAATAACATTCGTGAAAATTTTAAATTAATATATACATCTATTAATCTGATTTTAAAGTATATAAAACTTCATTTTAAATAAAAATCCATTACATCATGTCATGAACATTCACATACATCTATTTCATTGATGGAAAATTAAATTTTATAAAATGTTTACATTATATAGAAATTATTTTAGGTTCATTATATTATTTTTATTGTTATTTTAATAAATATAATAATTATTTTCTTACCATGTTAGTTATGTTTACATAGGTTAATTTGAGAATGGTTAGTTTATAATATCAAAAATATCTTTATTACATTGGTCATGGTAAATAGAGTAAATGTTACATAATATAAGGAACCATGAGAAATATATAAATACAATATTTTTCATTTAATTATATTTTATTAGCATCTATGTAATTTGTTAATGAAAATGGATGATGACATTTCGTAGAGAAGAAATTGTGTAGATATGCATGAATGAAGTTTTCAATTTATAATAATGGATTAAAATGAAGTATATTTGATTGTTTTTCATGTTAAAACAACCATTATTATCTAATAAATATAAACATTATTCATTTCTTCCATATTTACTACCATACCCATATTGAAGAAACAAAATTCAAATTACAATTCTTTATAGAGAGGTATTCCACAAATACACACGAGTGGTGTTATCATTTTCCAACTGATAAGTGGTTAAAATGGTAAGTAATATATTTCCTTTAATGAATCGTAATTTTATCTTCCATGTCATATATATAAATTTTATAAATCGATATGATGTTTTAATAACAATTAAAACACATATATTTGTAGATATTTTAGTGGATAAGTACACTGGAGAATACTGTTCATTTTCCATTAGATAGAAAAGGGGAAGGAAAATTTTTTATTATAGGATAATTAAAATTTTAATATTTTGGATACAGGTGAATCTTTATAGAAAATTAGTATTGTATATTTTAATGTGTTTTACGAATAAATTAACATAAAATAAATAAGCTATGAATTATTCATCGTCTTTTAATATACTCTATTCAATTGGGCTTATGACATCAGACAGGGAGGTCTATAGACATTCCATTGGATTCAAAATAGTGGAAATTAGATTATATGAGTATTAAAAAGAAGTTTAATTGAAAATAAATCATGGCCTACATTTAGAAAATTGTTAACTGCTTATATTTTTATATTAGAAAACTTATTCAGTTTCTATAATATTTTATTAACTAAGAGGCATGATATTATTTTAATATTAGAAATTTAATGTGGAAAATACATAAAAAAAGAATAATTATATATATAAATAATAGTACATATGATTAACTATATATTTTTATTCATTTATAGTTATTTCAAATAAAAATTGTTCACATTAACATATAGATTATTGATATTTTTGGAACGCTGAACATGTATTGACATTATATATATCTAAAAGAAAATATAATATGTATTAAGATAAATACATAATATGTAATGATTTATAATTATAAAAAAGTTAATTTAATACCATTAACTATATAAATGTTATAATTAATCATATATTTTAGGTATATATAATAATTTCTATCTCATTTTTTAGTAAATGACGAGTTGATAGGGTGTCAAAATATTACGTAACTGTTCTTATATTATTTTTTGAAAAAATTAGAAACAGGAATATAATTTATTTTAAATCGTTATAGTATTCTAGGTTCTTTTATAATTAATAGAAACCCTTATCGTTACGATGAAAAAATATTTAAGTTATTAAATGGGTGATATTGAAATATTTGTCTCTATGCTGTCACAAATGTAATATTTTATTCCTAATAATTTCATCTGGATCCAAAATGGATCAAAATATCCACTTTAAATTTAGTGGAATATAAATACTCATACATTCAATTGGACATGATATATGTTTTGATCCTATCACTTATTTTATAAATTAAATTATTCTTTTTATCCATGACTGTAGGGTGAAATTAATACCTTATAAACTTATTTATTTGTCAAAATATAAAATGGAAATATTTACCTAGTTTTACCCTTTTGATTCAATAAATTAAATTCATATTAAAATTTGAATTTATGTACATTTTAAGAAACATAATATAACAATGAAAAAGAGAAAGAAAACCCATATTTAAAAGATAAGAATTTCATTAATAATAAAATTTACACCAAAATAAATTTTGATTTTGATTTTCAGGACATTAAATTTTTTTTCCAAAAGAATTTTTTTAACACTACAAAATTTTTTAAACAAAATAGAAAGATGAAATTTATTTTATAAAATAAAAATAATTTATATATATTCTGAAATATTTATTTCTCACATTTATAATAAAAAGGATCATGTGTACAAAACTATAATAATATATCATGATATATTCATTTATTTATAATTGTTAATAAAATATTGATTTTACTATATATATTTTATAATAACTTTAGATATAATCATATTATATCTAAACCTAATTTTATAAACTAATTTTTATATTTAAATCAAATTTTAATGTATAAAATGAATTGTTTCCCATTATTTCTCATGTAACAACCATTTAGTGAATTATAATTTAAATTATTATATATTTTATCTATAATATAAATTAATATAATCTTTCTATAGTGATTCTCATAATTTGAAATTATAATTTATACACTGTGCACATAATTGAGTTTTCTAAAATATATCTCCACTAATATAAATTGGTTTATTTATAATTGAGTTATTAATTTTAATTAATTAATCTATTATTTTATATTACAGGGAAAAATTACACATCCATTTAATAATGTTGTTTCATATGTTCGTACTATTCAATCACATGTAATTTTTACAATAGTCATTTTTAAATAATAACATTTTCATAGCATATAACATTTTGTTTTAACATTGGTAAAACATGTGATTCAAATGATCAAACATAGTATAATTTTAAGTTAAATATTTTTTAAAATATAATGGTGCAACATTATACCTTTTTAGGAAAATATCAAAAATAAAATATTCCCACTTTCATTATAAAAAAGTGTATATATCATTTTCTTAATCAATTCTTATGGGTATAACATAAATATACTAATATGGAACAAAATACATTTTATTACACTTTTATATCATTTAAATTTGAATATAAATTTTGAGTTAATTATATTACTAGGAATCCAATAATTTCATATATATTTTACATACCATGCATTTACCATTTTTAACTTATATGTATGAACAAGATTCAAAAAAATTATTGAATACTTTATGTGGTTTCATAGAAAAGGCATGATATAATTATAATCATTTTTCATATGTTTGGGATGTATTTTACCATCATGATAGAAAATATTAGATAATATTAATACTTGGTTTTATTTCATTCCATAAGAACGTTTTTATCATTTGAAATTTCTTGAATCATCTTTTCACCCATGCTTCCTCTCTTAGGATAAATATTCATGTTGAATTTTTTACTTTATAGTTCACTAAAATACATTTTTAATTGATTTTAAGATCAATAAATGTGATATAAACTTATTTCTATAATATAAATACAATAAAAAAACTAAATATGGATATCAAAATAATACATAATTCCAATTAATATACAAAAATCATTCTATTGATTAAAAATGCTACAACTCTTCAAAATATACGAGAACAAAATTTAAACCCAATGATTAGAATGATTTTATAACATATTACACCAAAAGGATATTTGTTTTTTTTCATTAATTATTAATGAAAAATAATTTAATATATAAATAATATTATATGACCAAATCATTTAATATCAATTGTACTTTAATCATTGACTCAAAAATAAAAAATCAAAACAATTTCTTAATTGACTTAAAATAATTCAATAAGTTAATTAAATTTTTATTTCTAAAAAAATATGTAATAAAATCTAATTTTATCTAAAAATAAATTATTTACCTTAATCATATAATATTACCAATAAATTTACCATCATTAAAATTAATATTAATAAATTATTTAGTGAATTTCATTAAAACCAATTTTTTTTAAAATTTTAAAATATGTTATTCTAATATTTAAAAAAAATACTACAACTAATAATAATTACCTCTATATAAAAAATAAATCAATCCTTATAGTTTTATATATATAAATAATATATTATTCTGATATATTAATAAACAAATATGAAATTTTAATTATTTTCCATTGAATACTATGTCAAATTTCATAAAACATGTATCAATAATTTTTAAAAAATAATAGGTCTAAATGACTAATAATCTATATATAAAATAACATTATAATATCTCTCTTGATGTTTTATATGTAAATAATTAAATAATTCAAATTAATTCAAAAAATATAACTATTGTTTATAATGTCCTTAAATAATAATAACATAAAAAAATATGAATCATATTCTTTGAGTTATAATTAGAAATATAATATTCATCCTAAAATAAAAATATAAAAATATAAAAATTATACATATTATATGTCATTTACTGTAACTTCACCTACACAAGAGTTTTTAAACCATTATATATACAATCATGATGCTTTTTTTCTTAATCTTATCCCTACAAAAATGATTAAAAAAATTATCATACATTTAAATAATAAAATATTCCGGCAATACCTTCTGAATAGTTTTATTCCCTTCATTTACAAAACTAAACTCTTCTTTTTTAATCAAAATTTTATTTATTCATTCATTACATTATCAAATATGAATCACCTTCCTCCCCCATTTATATATATCCCTATGTGCTTCATGAAAAGCCGATGTAATATGGGATTTCTAATAATTTTATATTCATGGTACTTATAACCAAAACATACATGAAAGACAATGAATATAGTATTTGGTTCCTCTGGAAACTCACATAGTTTAATGTTTTCATACAAATCATGAGACTCAAAGTTAGTAGTTATCATAGCAGTCATCCTGCTAAATCATATTACCTTTGGGTTCTAGTTTATACAATCCCAAATTTTCCTTAACACCCATTATTAACATGGCTTTTGTTTCTTCCATCCATTAACTAAATGTTAATTTGGGTTGTGTGAGTATAAAAAATAAAATAATAACAAACCGTTATTTCTATATGATAAATTCAATGATATTATTTAAAATTTGATCTTTTATTAAACTATACTAATTCAACAATTAATGGAAAAATTTAAATAGTTATACATTAAAATATTAAATGATAGGGATATATAAAAATTATAGCTCATGATATAAGTGAATTTTAACATCTAATTATTTACAGACCTTCTTCTTGATCGAAACTATATATAATCATTCCATATAAATCCATGTTCAATAAGCATAGTAGAATATATTTTTCAATGATTTTTTATGACCATTATGTTATAGGTTTGTATATAAAGGAAGATATCATAAACATTGAAAAAATTATAATGTTGATAATTTTACTAGATATCTTGTTTCCCACAAAATAAGAGAAAATCTATTTAGTATTCTTATATCCATTTATTTAAAAATGATCAACAATAGTGTAAATATAGAGATTCTTATTTCACTGAGTCGTCAATAATCCATGTGATAAAAAATTATAAACATTGTATTACACAAAAAACATTGAAAGGGATATATTTCTAATGGTTACAATTAATAAAATAAAATTTAATAAAAAATCATTACAATATTTTTCATTATATATAAGAAACATTGACTTGAAATAAAAATTTACATATAAATTATATCATCTTAGAATCATAATAACTTCATATTTTTTTATTATTATTATAAAGGAATACTAATAAAAACATGTTGGATTATTAAAAAATGTAAGTCCAATGAGAAATATTTTCTTCTAAAACATTCCTTTCATGAAATAATGGGTAATAAAAATTAATAAAATAATATACCCATAATAATACACTGTGTAATAAATATATATATATATAACAAACATAAGAATGTATTTTTTTTTGGTATCCCTCAGACACAATATCCACGCTAAAAATACTAACAC
Organism: Viscum album; assembly: GCA_963277665.1. NCBI lineage: Eukaryota > Viridiplantae > Streptophyta > Magnoliopsida > Santalales > Viscaceae > Viscum > Viscum album. Next base: position 2,052,548,559 of record OY728137.1, read on the forward strand.
TACAATATTGTAGTAAAGTACCTGGTTAATGAAAATTACATCATATGAGTGACTTGAAAATAGATTATTTGATCCACATCATAAGAGAAATATATAACCACTAACTCATTCTATGTCATACGTGTAAAATATTTAGAGTTAAATACATCAACTTCATAAGGGTATCTTAAATATATTTATGTCCATCCAAATTGTAGAAGTAACATATAATCATGTAGTTCCAACTAAAACATCATTGCAACTTATATAAAGTTATGTCCCCTAAAAATAAATTATTTTCTTATAAAAAGTTAACTCTAATAAAATTATCTTAATCATTTTATTTATATATTTTACCCATCTATCATCATTTTTTCATTATAATAACCATAAAATCAATGAAAAAAATAATTAATTAAATTTATTAAAAAGTATTAATAATAGAAATTTTAGTTCAAAAAAATTGTCTTTAGTTTCCTCATATAAATTATTTTATTTATTTTTGGATATTTCTTTAAAAAGTTAAATATTCCGTGAAGAATTTAAAATAAATATTCGTTAAAAAATATATTAAAATGTATTAAATTAATTATAATCATTAAATATCTTGATGTTCATAAAATATTTTCATTTCATAAATATTATTGAGGGAGTCTATTTATACCTCTATAAGAAAGGAAAAAATAACCTCAAAATTCATAAAATAAGTAATTTTTAATGAATGAAAAATGTTTTTGAGAATTAATATTTCATATTTTTATGTTTAAATATTTTATTTCATTAAAAATAAAATTAATATGAACATGTTGGAAAAAAATTTAAAACATGTTAAACATATTTTCCATTGAAAAATGTTTTACCTAATGTCCAAAAAGTTCTAATTTTTATTTTTAATATACCAACTAATAAAAATATAATAACTATTCACATTTGTTTAATACTTTTATTTTTTTATTATATAAGTATTATTCTTTTAATTTCGCCTATAAAAATATTTTCTTTAGTATTTTTTTCTACTAATTATGCATGGAATATTTTTTAGGTCATTTTTATATAATCTCAATAATAAAATTTTTTTCAAACATCATAATTGTGTTCATTGTTCTATCATGTAAAAAATCATAATACTGTTATAGTTTAGAATTTAATAAATTTAATATTCTCTTAAATTCATTAATGTAATGTCATTTTTAAAAATGAATCACAACATTTCATGGAGATTGGAGTATCCATGTACACAATAATGACATTTAAATTTCTTCAATGGATCAAAAATATATTAGATATTTTATTTCCATTTAATAGTCATAAAAGTTTTAAATATAAAATCTATTCATTAAATCCATCATTTAAACCATTTACATAAGGTAGAGTGAAAAAAATTATAACATCAGTTCATTGAGGTGTTAATCTACACATATGTATGAGGGATGTTATAATTTTTCATTTTATAGGAGAGTTTATAGGTAGTAATATATCCTCATTAAATAAGGATAATTAAGTCATTAGAGTATATATATATTTATTAAATATATCATTTATCTATCTATATTATACTATGATGAATGAAACTTATCGCTTGATATAGACAATTGACGGTATATACGAACCATCAATGAATTAATATTCCATTGTAAAAAAATAAGGTACAAGTGTTTTAAATAAGAAATACAATAGTCCTTAAATTTTTAGATACCGATGATACAACACCAACATGGTTATGATTGATTGGAATGTGTTGTAATAAAAATAAATATATTATAAATAAATTGACAAATATACATATTCTTGTTATACCCTCCGGTAGATTAAATACAATGATTTTGATGGGTATAATTATACATAATACATGGGATTAAGGAACTGAACATAAATTATAGTATGATGAGTTTAATAAGTATTGTATGAAAATAGATGAATTTTTGTTTCCTGAAAAAAATAAACTATATACCTTTTTATAGGGAAAAATAAATTTCCATTTTTAAGGTTCCCAATCATTAAGGGTATTAAATGAAATTTCAAAACATTTATGTTGAAAATAAATGTACCATGAATTATATGATACCCAAATTGTCCTTCTATTTAGATATGATATTATTTCTATAATTTTTTTAAAATTCTTAATTAAATTTTAAACATTAAATACCAATTAAGGTAAATAATGAGATTATTAAAAAAATTCTTTAAACATATCATGTAATTGAAGGAATTTGAACTCAACCACACAACTCATAAATTACACATCATTATTATTTATAAAATCTACACATTACGCTAAATAATATAATTCATATAATTTCCAATGTGTTCAAAATCTATAAGCTGAATTTTTCCAATTCTTTTTATAGAAGCTAAAATGAAATATCATCATATTTTTAGACCATTATACTTTTATAAAGAAAATAAAAACTGAAATTAAAAATGAAATGTTAATTTCCTTTACTTATTAACAAAATTTCTTTTATAATTCATATTTACCCTTATTTATACCATGAAAAAACATTTATGATGTTATATGAGAGTTACTATCATTTTTTATAATTATAATTTTAAAAAATAACTAAAGGGAATTCCTTCTTATAACAATTTGATAAAAAATGGATAATAATTATCTTGGTATAATGGTATGAATGATAATGATTCACCCACCCTTATAGATATAAGATTTTTTGAGCATTTCACAAATTTTATACCATAATTAACATGTTTTAACTTCCACCATGGTAACCAATTTTTTCATTGGTAAATTATTTACATAGAAAAAAATAATATATATATATTTACCTAATTTTATTATTAAGATTATAAATATTGAATACTCTAAAAAATATTAAATGTTTGAAAAGTGGTGAAAACAATTGTTTATATATGTTTGGAAAACGTATAGAAAATTTATATATATTGTAATACCCTTTTACCTGTAAAACGATTTCACACTAAAATATTGTACATGGTTGACTAGCATTGTCATGACCTTTCCCAGTGGGTCCCCTTCCGTGACTCCCAAATCATTCCTCCAATAATCCAGGGGATTGTGACTAACACACAATTATAATATCATTAACAGGGGTGGAATTTCATATGATCCTTATCACACACACCCATCTCCAATCCCAAAAAAATGATGAAATGTAAAAACCACTATGTAAAAATGCATGTATACCATTATATCCTAACCAATAGAGTATGATAGGAAAGTAATGTAAAGTGAAACTAGGAAATATGTAAGACCACCAAAAAAAAGTATATAACCACATGTCCAACCTATAAGAAAAGGCATTGGGACTATTATATGTAGCCTTAGGAACACACCTCGGTATGCCTTGTCTCAAAAGGAACCCTCTAGTCCCAGTCAGAAAAGGAATCCACCAAATGGTCACTCATATGTATAATACACTACTTGGGTGGGAAAAGCCCACGCAAGGGTGAGTATAGCAATAATCAATTGGACAGCTCGAAACCACAATGCAATATAACAATGAAAATTATAGCCAGCTTCACAGAAGTATATGTGTACATCATATATAAGAATATATAGATTTAATCAATACAAAAAAAAACATAGTCTAGAGGAAACTCATGACTACCACATACACACTCTAGGGATCTAACTTAAAGATTCAACGATACACTCATCAGAGAGAACACACTTTCTATTTTGAAACCCCTGATGTAGTCCATCCAAGATGTATTGTTCATCTGGTCTCCCCATGAGACCAATACACTAATAGATATTAAGAGAGATATAATACAACAAATTTAGATCCAATCTATTTCCATGTGGTGACACAAAAAAAATCAATATGGATTAACCCTCTGTGTAGAGGATTGATTCCTTGTAAATTTGGTCACGTCAATATTGAATAATCTACCTAGGTCTTGAAGAATGAATTGAGGATCTCACTCCAGGCCTCTTTGGGCATTCCACAACACTTTCCAAAATGTCCTTCTAAAGAGATTATAGTCCTATGAGTAGGAAATGATTTTTACATACTTTCTGGGAAAATAATAAAGGGAATGAATCCTAGTGAAACATATGTGAGATACGGTGGACAGGATAATCAAGCAGAGTAGAATAAGGTACACATTGTGTAAGAGGGTCACTCTCCATATCCCATGACTCGGGGTGTAGCATGTGTACAACAGATCATGCCTTTAGGACATGTCGTGTAGAATATGTGTACACTAAGTGAAAAAGGAGTCACCCATCATTTCCTTCCATACAAAATTTTCCTGTGTGATCTGGCCATGTGTCAGTATAATGTGTTAACCAGTGTGACCTTTACTATATAACAGTACATGGGGGGCCATGTGTATACAGTTCATGCATTGGCATGTGGTGGAGTACACTCTATGTAGAAAATTCATGTACTCTAACCCATTTATTCGTACATTCCATGTACATACTAAGCAGTCAGATAATTAACAGGTGTTGTGTTGATGGGGATACATGATGTGTGTTTTGGATTTTCCAAAATTCCATCTTATTCCTCGTACTCACCTCAGTCTATTTTTAGGCTCGGTTTTGATGCTAGGTTCGCCCTAGAACTAAATATCAGGGTTCATCTAACCACCATAACACCCAAACGAGGGGTTTCAGGCCATTAATTGGCTCAAGGAAAAGATTAATTCATATTTGACGCATTACACGGAATGATAAATTTCTCTTAAATTCCTCTGATTCATCCATATTCGCCATCTTGGCCCCTCTCTTAGATTGTCCTGATACTGAATCTCTATTTTTTTCATTATTTCACCATGAAAAGAAGGCACAAAGATCGATCATTCTGGAATATGTTGATGTATGAAGAACTCACATAGAAAACTGGGGGAGAAAAAAAACATTTAAATAATATAAAGAATAAACCTTGACCATTTTTTATTTTGGAAGTTACCAATTCTCGTATGAATGATCAACAATGAAAGAAATAATCAAACCCCGTAAATCCTACAATAAAAACACATCCCACAATGAATTACTAAACTAAATATCAACATGTTAAATGGATGGTCTCTGTACATCATTTAATCTCAAATTAGGGAAGGAAATTAAAAATAACACATCCTAACTGGTAATTTAATCACTTTCTATTGAGTATTTATTTTTACTGGTGTGGTCCATCAAGAACCACGTTCGTCGATCTTCGATACATTGTTTTTTCATCCCCCCCACTGAGATAAATCATCAGTTTTTCCTCTATAGAACATCCAAGAAATCCCAACGATATAAACCTAACCTTGGATGCCTTCGTATATGTTTATTTAAAATAAAACTATAGCCTCATCTCTAGTTTATCAAAAAAAAATATTCAATTTATTTTATTCATAAGAATGCCTACAACGTCATTCAATAGTTGACCCATCCTATACAGTGTTAGGTCACACCTAAGGTAAATTCTCAAATATGAACATTGTGGTTCACCCTAATTTATTATACAGTACTAATTTAGAGGTTATTCCCTCTTTTATAGGAAGATCACACCTGCATACCATTTTATTTTTTAATATATTTAAAAAATTTATTATGGGAACATTGGTCCTCAGAATCTCACGCCATCTCAGAACCATATATCAATTATAATCCATATAATTATTAAAAATAATATAAAAAAATATGGGATATTAAAATCTCCATACCTTAGGGATTTAAATTCCCAAAAAGGAAAAAAATTTCTACTAAAAATGATGTGGGTACTGTGCATGAATCATATACTTCTGCTCCCATGTGCTCTGCTTGAGATTCTCGTGCTACCACATGACTCCAACCAAAGGGATCACACACCAACAACGGATCTTCTCCTACTGATCATCACTATCCACTAAGTTCTTAGAAAATGCCACTCCATAAATGATGTCCATCTCACCCCAATCAATGAGGTGTCATGGGTTATGCATGTGCCTCCTTAGCTAGAAGACGTGGAAGACATCATGTAATCGGTACATCTATGGGGTTTATCTAAGGGGTACGCCACCTCACCAACTCTATGAAGTATTTGAAAAGAGATGATATACCTCGAAGATAACTTTCCCCTACCCAAATCATAATAATCCACATCGATGTGAAACCCATAGGTAAACGTGGTCTCCATCCTCAAACTCTAAAGACCTCAGTCCCATATCAACATAAGAATTATGAAGTCATTTTGAATTATTCATCTGACCCTGAATGATATGAAACTTCTTTGAAGTAGCTCTGGTATGACTCTATCATAACAAATCCTAGTGGGGCCTATGCCTTGACTATCCAAACCTACCTGAAATTTTCCAGGGGATGGTGGCTAGCATTTAGTAGGCATATCACTAACATTGGAGGCATTTTCTATGTACATATATGAACTCACCCATATCCATGCCCAAAAAATGATGAAATGTAAAAACCATTAAGTAAAAAATTCATAAAAACTATTATATCCCAAACAACATAGTATGCTTAGAAAGTATTGTATAGTGAAACTCAATGAAATAGATGCCCACCAAAAAGAACACTGTAACCAAAAGTCCAATATATAAGAAATGGTACTGGGAGTGATTTCAGCAGCCGTAGGAACACACCTAGGTCAATATGGTCTCAAAAAGAATCTTCTGGTCTTCGTCCTCCTAGGAATATATCAAAAAGTTCACTCATCTTTACAAGACACAACACATGTAGGAAATTACGGTGTAGTGGTGAGTTTAAAATAACTCAGTAGGACACCCCGAAACAAAAATGAAATGTATCAAATGAAATTACATTCATATCCACAAAAGTATACTTCTAACTCACATATAATAATATCCATATATACTCAATCCAAGACACATAGTTTATAGGTTAGTCAATTCTACCGCATACCCGCACTAGGGATCTTACTGAATGATTCCACAAATCTCTCATCTAGGAGAACACACACTTGAGCACGAAATCACTAATAAAATTTGTTCGATAGGTATTGTTCATCTGGTAATCACATTAGATAGATATGATGATAGATCTAAAGAAAGATATGATTCAACAAATGAGGATCACAACTAGAGCTCGGGGGTAATACCCACAACTCAAACTAGATTAACCCACTACGTAGAGGATCAAAGACCTATAATGTCAGTCATGTCAATACTGAAGACTCGACATAGGGAATGAATAGTGAATAGAGGATCCTAATTTGGGCCTCTTGAGGGATTCCAAAACTATATCAAGAATGTATTTCTTAATAGACCATGGTCATATGAGTATGAAATGATTCATACATTACATTAGGGAAAATGATAAAGGGATCGAACCCTATGAAACATGTGCAAGTTATGAAGAAGAAGTTACTCAATCCATGAATAATGGGGTACAAAGTAGGTAGTAGGGTCACATAATGTGTCCCTTGACCCTGGGTACTACTCGTGTACAATGGTTTGTTTCTTTATAACATGTCACGTAGATGATTTGTACACGAAATGTATAATGAGTCACAAAATGTGTCCTTCCATTTGGGGTCTTTATGTGTGTGCTTATTAAATGTCAGTTCATAGTGTCAACCCACGTAACCTTTCTTGGGTACCAGTACACCTCGAAGCCGGTGTATCTGGTATAGTCAATGTAGTATGGTCTAGTACATGTGGTGTTCCCCACCCATGTACTCTACCCCATTTCCTTGTAATTTCTTTGTACATGACAAATAATCCAATGAGGAACACATGTTGTGTAGATGTGTCTACATGCTTTATGCTTTAGTTTTTTTAGAATGTCATCTTCTTCCTCTTCCTTTCCTTGGTCGATCACCAGGCTATTATCTAGTGCACATTTTCCTTGATTTTCAAGATCGAGGTTCGTCTCAACACCATAAAAACCAAAACAATCAGTATTAGGCTTTCAATTGGCTCAGAAAACCTATTAAATCAAATCTGATGCATTCCACCTAAATAATGTTTTCTCCCAAATCGCTCCTCTTTTTCCATTATCATCATCAACGAACCTCCATTAAGTTTTCCTTATGTCGGATCTAGAATATCAATTCATTTCTCCAATAAAGGAAGGTGAAAAGATTGATCATTCATGAATGGGTCAAAGAATGGAGAACACACATAGAAATACAGAGGCAGAAAAACAAGAATAAATGAATCAAATGAATGAACCTTATCCATTGTTCATTACAACCTTGATCTATTCCCCTAAGAATGATCAACAATCAAAACAATAATCAATCCTCATAAATCCCACAATTAAAACCCATCATGAAAAACACAATTGAACCATTGATCAACATATTCATTGGTTGGTCTGTGCTAATCATTGAATCTAGGAGTAGAGAAGGAAATAAAAAAAATATGCATCCTACCTTGGAATTGGATCACGTGTTATTGAAGATCAATTACCACTAGTAAGACACCTTCAAGAATGTAATTATTCAATCATCGACCCACAGTTCTGATGTCACCCTCCTAGAGAAATCTTCAAGGTTTCCTTTCCAAAGCCTCTAGGTATTTCAAGGGTTAAAAACCTAACCCTATATCTATTCCAAAATATTTCTTTAAAAGGAAACCATCTTTGTATCACTACATTGATGAAACATAAAAAATAAAATAAATATTTCAAATTATTTTATTCATTAATACTCTGGTGACAAACTTTTATCGTTAACTAACATCGGCCAATGTTTGGTCTCACCTAAGGTGAATCCGCTACTCTGAATGCAACACTACCCCTAGATTTATGATCTGAACTCCCATTGATAGGTTATTATTCTTTTTTAGTGAAATTGAGTTCATGTGATATTTAATATTTAAATATATTTCATACATTTCATTTCGGTACACCATATCAAATAATCACACACCATATCTAGACCTACTCTTCAATATAATAGACATAATATTTATAAATAATAAACCAAAAATACCATAAATTACAATCCTAAAATATAGTGGATTATTTTTAATAAAATTATTATTATACTATTATCCATGAAATAATTAACTAGATGAATCATTGAAATGATGTTCATTAATGAAAATTAAATGAATTTTTCTTTTAAAATTAATTATATTAAATTATTCAAAAAATCAACCCTATATGAAAATTCATCCAATTTTTTTTGATTATTTTTACATGATGAATTTATAAAGTTATATTGTAAAATATACTTTCAAAATGTTGTATAAAATAATAATAATATTTTTTTATAAAATATAATAAAAAATAATCTTAATAAAAATATATATATGACGTAAAAAATAAATTTTTTGTCATTATGTATATTGTCTGCATCATTATATTAATGTTAACTTTTTTTTTGAAAAATTGGATCCATTTATTTCATTAAAATCAATCATCTATCATGAATCACAAAATTTAATTATATTAAAAATGCATGTCTAGCATAAAAATGTTATCTAAAAAATGATTTACATTCTATTTGATTTAATTTAGAAAAGTGTTATTTTTTGAAAACCATCATTAAGATCATTTTAATTAAAATAGAAAATTTTATATTGATTTCATAATGTGGTTAAAATTTTTGATTCAAACCATTCCAATTGCATAATTATAATGTTCGTAATTAATTAGATAATATTTCCATAATATATCAAAAATCATTATATATTGATATTTAAAGTTGTATATAATATTGAAAATATTATAATTCAAATTAAAATTCAATATCATATGTAATTGGGTTACATAAAAATTATAATGATTTGTTAAAACATTTATTAATTACACATAAATGATTACGAATGATAATGTAAAATAAAAAATTCTAGAAATTAATACCCTTCAAAAAAATAAAATATAAATAATGTAGTGAAATGAATGAAAATATAATAATGAAGAGATTTTTCAAATAATTATTATCATAATATTGTTGAACGATGATTCCCTCAAATTATGTGTCATGATTTTAATGAAATTTACTCTGATTAATGATCAATTTGTAAAAATAGAATTATATTTAGGGTTTTAGGAACAATTTGTTTTTTTGTGAAATACATAATATATATAATTATTTCTTTATTGAGATGGTTTGGGTACCAAAGTAGAGTTATATTGTTCACTTGGGATGATGACGATAAAATTATAAATGAAGTATCAATTATCAACATATTAATAATGTGAAAAAAATAATTTAATATTAACATTTACAATTATAAAATTATTCTCTATATGTTGTGATCTAAATCAAATATAGAGACCCATTAGTGATCTAGAGGATTTCATTGTTGAAAATAATTTTAGGAATATCAATATTGTTTTAATAATAATTAAATGGTAATTTGTTAACTAATATATATCTATTTCAAAACAATTGTTTCAATCCTATGAGACTTGTTATTATATATACAATGTTGTTTGATGTAACTTATTATTAATGGGTATCGATTGTGCCTTGATATGGTGATTGGTAACTATTGTACACACCATCCTTTTAGGTATATATTGATTTGATACTGGCCATACATAGTCATACCCATGGTTTATGGTCTGGATTGATGATGTCATGTGTATATATCTTTGATCACTAATCCAGTCCTATTGTATGAGATATTTCATATATTTTTTCTAGGTAGATTAGATTATTATATTCAATAATATATTTAGTATGGGATAAATATAATTTAGTAGTTTATTCATTATCCTAGATGTGAATGTATGATATATTTGAATTCCGATTGTGCATAGTTTTTCATGAATCATTATTATATAAATTTATTATTATTAACATAAATATATAGAGAAACATAATACTTCCCATAAAAACTAATATGGTTGGATGATGATTCGCCTGATACTATTTATAATCCATTATAAAAATTAAACTATTATAATTACATGATATTCAATAGATACCCTGAAGAGTTTCCTTTTCTCCTCTGTAAAAATACACAATTTTAATCCATAAAATGTGTATTTACATTGTTTTATAGACCTGTATTTATTTTTAACTTCCAATATGTGTATTTCCAATTTTTTATTTGGGTATTTCATTTATCACATCAATCGTAGTTAGAGATTCAATTTTCATCTACTACTACAATGATATGTGTGGAAAAATGTTCTCATACATTCTCACCATCATTGCCTATAAAGTGGATTACCCTGAAGATAGTCTATGTTGGGATGACTAAATGACTAATGATCATTGATATTCCATAAACATTCATGTTAACCATTGTGAATTATATAAATTAACTTTTTGTGGGGCTTTATAGGGATCTTATAACTCCCTTGATATACATGATAATGTGATGGATTAACATTGTGAACATGATGTATATAATTATTCATGTGTAACATATATATATTTTTATAGTCTACTCAAATAAAATGGATGAAAATAATGTGTAGTTTTTTACTCAGCCATGTATGAAACAATTCATGTTTTTTTTCTTAATTCATTCATTTTCAGTTGATTTATGTGATTGAAGATTATATTTCCTTGAAATTATAATGGATTTATATGACATGTGTTGTGGATATCATTATGGAGGGAACATAAGATTACCATTTTTCAAGATACTATATATTTTTGTGTTTTAATTTTTACTTACTATTTTGTGTTATACCTAATTGGGGAATTTTATTAGTCCCCCTCATACTCTAATACAATCACTATATGTGTTTTATTTTATATTTTGTTTATATTTTTTGATTTAATATAATATTATTTTTTACATTACAAGAATTTATATTAGATACTTATATTGGATAGATAGTTGTTGGTACATATACATGTAATTAATCTTATGTTTTTATTTTCCTCTACACTATTATCTTTCTCATTTCATATTTGAGATTGAATTTATAACTTCATGTGATATTATATAATTATATGAAATAATACCCTGGATAAAATTTTTGGAAATTATACATAGGAACTTGTGAGGTTAATTAAGATTTACTAATTACTATACTATAAATAATCTATTCTATATGATGTCATAATAAATGAATAAGAAATTTTGTTAGTGTTTAATGATATTATAGTAATGGTTCTTATAGTTAAAACATAATCTAGAACATAATAAATTATAACATATAAAGATAAATTTTCATGTGTCAATTATAGATTTTATGACCTTATTACTTCATAAATGTCATTATAACATATCTGGATAATCATGATATAGTGAGAACATACTCATAAAAAATTATATAATATCAAGGATTACATGATGTATAGTAGATAGTGGGAAAGGATTTCCAAGAATGAGATATTGTTTGGTGCATCAATATTCCATATTTAGAGATTAGATAGATATATAAAAATAGTATGACATTTCATTTCATAATTCCTTAGATTAAAAATGATTTTTATTGATAAAAATTGTACTATTGTTATAATGTTATATAAATTCATTGGTGAATAATAAAGATATTATTCATTTTATTCCAAATTTCAGTTACATATTTTCTTAATTTTCATAAATTTATAAATACCTCACATGTCATATTTGAGGCTTTTTGTACTTATATGTAATGTTTGGTAAATTATTTTCATGTGTGCACTAAATAAACTACTAACAGTGATTTTTTTGATGTTACATGATATTTTTTATCAGATCTATGTAAAAAATCCATAGTTAGTGTTTAATGATCTACTTTTTAAGATATTTTATATAATTAATTCATCCAATTTTTATAATTATCAATAATTAAAAAAATTATTAATAAATTTAAGGGAACTAAATATTATATTTAGTAACTTTTATACGTAATAAAAATATACATGATATTTAACTACAAAACTTATATTATAGGTTGAGATTATATATTGATTTTGTTTCTATTTATGTCTAAGAAAAAACCCTGATGATATAATCATGGATATTAAATGTATTTGTTTTCAATCAATGTTAGTGTTTTTAGAATAATTATGTGATTTCCAAAAGATATTCAAGAAGTTAGATCTGTCCATTTCACAAGATATTGAAAAAATCATGACTAAATTTTTAATATGAAATATAAAATATCATGAGAGGTAGAATAAATGATTTTTTAATAAATATATGAGTCATTTAGTTTTAGTTTGATGAAAGTAAAGATAAATATGTTGATGGTGTTTTATACTTGTTGGATATGTGATGGTATATTTAATTATCATAAGTTTTAGTGCATTCGTATTATGATCATTTTGTGTCATCATCATATTAAAATGATTATTGGGGAGATGAATCAATCATTTTATGATGTGGCCTTCAGTTTATTTTAGTCATTCCTCAAAAACAATAGTAGGGGATTAATATATGTTCTTATGATAATATTTTTGTTATTTTATATGTACTATTTTGACCCTTGAACAATGAATTCCTTATAAAGTATGCAGTAAACTTGTTTCTACTTGGTTTAGGCAATGTAAAATTCTTCAAATCATTTTTGGATACCATTATATATTTTTTTCACATAATGATGAATATATTAAGGCTACATTTCATTGTATTATGTGTTACTATTATAGAGAATCTAGCTTTCACACATAGATATTAAATCATTTTAGACAAATATCCATTACATTGAACAAATTAAAACCTAAGTGTTTTAATGGATTAGTGTCTTTAAAACATGGAATCTTAAAAAACATAATAATATGGGAACTAAATTACCTTCCCCTATGTTTTACCTAACTAGAACCCTTTTATAACATATTAAACGTTATACCTTTCTCTATAACATAGTAAAAATAAACATAATAAATGGTGAGCTCAAATGATTGATAATGATAAACAAGTGAGATATCAAAAATCACTTGAACATTAAATGAGCATAATGGTATGAGAACATATAGGATCAACATTTTAAAAACATACCCTATATAGCATAGATAAAATATTGAGTCATGGAATAGTGATTAGAAGCTCATAAAACATGAATCATATTGTCAAGAAATAAAAATAATAAATGAGATCATACATTAGAATAGGAATTTGGAAATATAGTTATATTATAACATTGTGAACATTTATAAATAAAAACATTCTAACTCATTAAGTCATAAATATGTAATTAGGTCATATCATAATCTTATAGACCTATAATTGCATCCACACATACCATTATATATATAAATATAGGTCCACATATATCCTTGGGGATAGGAAATCTAGGTCCTCACATAAATTTATGGACATTCAACATGGTTCTTGTGTAAACAAGTAAAAAAGACATTAGGTTCATTCATTACATTCTTATCTCTATATTAATCCATCAACCCAATTCGTTGAAGATATATATTGGTCTCACTAATCATATAATAAATATCCTAAATATTTTTTCCATTATGAAATATAAAATTCATCACATAAAATCCCATGAAATGAAATTGGTTACATAAATTATTCATTCTATCATAACCCATGAATAGAAATTGTCTTAATAACATAACCAAACTCATGTAAATTATTTTTAATCATGAAGACAAACGATAAATAACAAGGGGAGACCAAAAAATCCAAGACCAATTCCTAAGGTGGACTGAAGTAATGGATTCCAAGGGCATCCCCACGGACTAGGTTGACCCCCTCTAGATTCGTGGAAATAACAGTATGAAAACAAATGGGATCCAGAAAGGGAACTTAAAAAGAAGCTAGATAGTCTGTGACTTTGTTCCCCTCGTGCCAAGTATGATGCACACTCATGTTGCTTCTAATCATGCCTCTGCACTACCAGATGATGTAAAGAATAGACCAAGGGATAGAGTCATAATAACACATTTATCATATTATAAACAATGAAAATAAATAGGATTCAAAAATATTTCACCATGGAATAATGCATCTAAATGAGAAGGGTCTAATATAAATCATTTAATAATAAACATTATCCATACATAGAGATAATAGAAATTGTTTCATTATATCCAATCACTATAAAATATTATGTAACATCAAACTATTCTATTTATAATGGAAAATTATTTGTAAATTTTAATATGTTAATTTCTTAAGGAAAATAGCCCTTCCAATTTGAAAAAACACTTTTTTCAAACTAAATGTTAATAAAACATCAGTGGAATATTTATTATTGAAAGTTTCAATTTAATCATATATATTTTTGTATTTGAATCATTAAGTGGTCATGATGGTACAAAATTATGTTCACGTCATTCACATTCAAATAATGATTCCTTTCACATTCTTAGAAAAAAATGGGAATTATTTAGAAAAAGACATGAATATTACTTTTAATTTTCATAAATTTTAAAAATTTGATAAAATTAAATTTAAAAAAAACATAGATCGATATTATGATATTCATGAAAAAAATTTCTAATCAATAGATTTATATGAAAGTTTTAGTGATCAAAGAGATAAATACATTCTTTTTTCATTATAACAATTCTTTTTGAATATTATGGACATAAGGATAGTAAACTTAAAGAAAGACTTTTATAATCTATAATTGAAAATATTAAATAATAATAAATGATTTTCATTTGTTAACGGTCATAATTTTTCTCCATCAAATAAATAATATTAAAAAATCCAGATAAATAATGAGATTTTAATATCATAACCAAACCAATTTGGTAACATGTGATTCATAATACACATTAAGTAATAAAATTATGTGAAAAAATAAATATCATGTGAATAAACAATGAAAAGAGATAACCAAACTAATGGTATTTATATTTCCCTCATAAAATAACATTTTCTGCATAGCATATCATATGTCACAACGAATACATTTTGATATTAAATACCCTTACATTATTTACCAAATTCCAAAATATATTTATGATCCACTATTAAAATAAATATAGGTTTATTATATATCCAATATAGAAACATATTTATATATTTAATAAAAATTATTTTCTATGAATTAAATTGTCTCCCCCATTTATTAAAAATTGATTTTCATAATATAATTTTAAGTAACAAATACTTTATTTATTATATATGATTTTATTTGTTATATTTAGTCCTTTTACATTTATTATGGATAAATAATATACATAATTTTAACCATTATGTTATTATCAAATATAATAATTATATATGGATTTATATTCATCCAAAAATGTATGAGATAGAAAATTAAAAAAAAATTCAATGAGATCGAAGTAAATACACACTCATTAACACAAATTTCATTTAATCAACAAATAAAATGGAAGATAGGTAAATAATAAATCACCTATAAATGTCATTATTATTTCATATATATCTCATATAGTAAATAAATTTATTCTTTTTACAATCCATTTAATGACTAACTAAGAAAAAATCACATCACTTCATGAAGTGGTAGTCTAGCGTATTCAAGACCAATATTATCATATTTCAATCGAATTAAATGATAGAAGGTATATGTGATATTATAATTATATAAGTTTAATAATTTCATAAATATTTTATATAAAAATAAAATCTGGAATTATATCTATCTATGAGAGGTGGTGATGGAAAATAAATTAGATTAGTTGGCTAGGAATCTCTTAACTGTACTCACGATAAATGTTTTATATTCCCAAATACAGGTAGAGGATATTGGAATTGGATTAAAATAAAAATAATAAAATATTATTATAATATAGATATTTGTGTTATTTTATTGTAATTATTAGTTAAACAATTAAGGTAAGAATAAAAGAGGTAAGAAAGATAGATCTTATGGACTACAATTACCTTCACATATAGAACCCTCCTTCACATATCATTTTAAAAGATCATTTGATTTTTCTTTTTGGAAAACATAAGCTAAACAAACCTAATAATAATGTTGATAAGATATTTTGTTAGGGGTTTAAAAATTCCAAATTTATTATGATGTGTGACGAAGCAAGAGGTGTAAGTGACAATTTATAAATGAGAAGGAGTGGTGTTTTTAAAAAAACCAAAAACTATTAAATAATTTGATATCTCACTCACCCCAGGTCCCTCAAAAATTGATAAATAATGGAGTGGATGTATGATATAATCAATCCATAAATCCAAAAAATAACACAAGTTTTAAATAGTTTATTACATAGTCATTAAATATATTTAATATTACCATTATAGTTTACACCATGGAAATATGTATCTATTTATATACCTAGGTAATTTATTGATCAAGAATAAAATAGATATAGGACATGTTTGATAAATTTAACCCAATAATTATAAATATGAAACCCAATTTATAGAAATAAAATCCATTTGTGTGGAAAATTATTTTTAATAGATGGTCTTCGTAACATCATGTTACCCACTTTCATAAATTCATAATCACTCTTTTAATTCCCCTATTTGTATGTTTTTATTTTTGGATCATGGGGAAAGATAAATATTTTTGGGGAAATTGAAAAAAATGGCATTTATTTTTGTTCAAATTAATGGATTCTGATAGTAAATGTTTTAAATTCCTTTTGATGGTTATCCCAAATTCTATAGAACATCATTGATGGTTTGGGATTTCATTATGAATTATGAGCTTTTTCTATCAGGTGGCCTATCTAAATCTATATGATAATTAATCTTCATGAAACTTTTATATGATTTGTAATGTATTTATTCAGTGTATTTGTCATCAAGAATATATTGTGAAGAGGTAAAAAGAGTCAATATATTAAAAATTTTGAATCGATTTCGCATCATGCAAACTTACGATTCCCCATATTAAATAATGGCATAACGAGTTTATATGTCAAGAAAATATTAATCATTTAGAAATAGAAAAACATGGATTTTTAATATGAGGAAACATTTTTTTGGGTAGAACTTATTAATTTTGAATTACTCAATGTTAAAGGAAAACATATTTTATAACTCTCATATATGTGATTTTTCAGGTGATGAATAGATCACTTAATTTTTTTTTGTCATATCCTCTTATTTATAAACCATGAAATCTCTTAGTGGATTTTCGAGACATAATATTCATATATATAACTTTTTTAGTGATTTAATTCCATATAAGTAGTGGTGGATTTATTTAGTTGATAGATCCTTCTGCTTCATTATTTACATTGATCGTAGTTGCACTATTATGTTGTGTTGTTGGAAGCATTGATATGGTATGATAATCATATTAATAGTTTTTAAATAAATTGTGTGACCTTTTTTCATTGGATGATATTTTTTAATGAAGGTTCATGTTCTTGGAGGTTTTTGAAGATATATGTTTTTTAGAAAATTATTTTTCTGAGATATTCTTCTGGGACATGGGAATCAATCACATGGCCTATTTTTATTAATCATGGGTTTATTTATATTAGCTGGATTTTGTTACAGTATTGTGTGAATTGAAAATGAGGTATGTGGTTCCATATCTATCTTATGTTTGATGAACATAAATTTTTTTTTTGATTAACAATTTTAGAAATTAAATGGTATGATTTATTGATTGATTTATGTGTGCTTAGAAATGGATTTTTTGTGAAGAATTATTTTTTCCCATTTTTTGTGTCATGGAATATGTAGTTTCCAATAATTTAAAAATATATTTTAAATGGGGTTTTTAATAAATAATTTTGGTGAAATTATTATGAAAATATAGAATGTGGGATGCATTGAGTTCTTATATGGAAGGTGTAATAAAAATCATTGTATTTTAGGGGTCACTTATGGAATGTTTCTCTTCTTCCTTGGCCTATTGATCTAGGGACATGACAGACCTGTTGGGGTAAAAATTATTGGTTGTTCCAATGATCTTGACATTTGTTGTATATATCTAGATACATGATGTATGAGATTTTATATGTTTATGTATTAGTGTCCTAGAAAATAAGGACTACAGTAATCATTATTGTGATGTTACCTTTTTTTGGCTTGCACTATTTTATCTTTCACTACCATGGTTTTAATATGATACATGTTTTATATTTTTATTTGATTTAACTAATTTTATATATGTGAAATGATATAAAAAATATTACATATCTTATTTGGAAATGGGGAATAAGGGGAAATTAAATGTTTTATAATCATTTTGATATAAAATTATAAAATTGATAATATTTATTTTCCGTATAATTGTATAATTTTAAGATAATTGTCTAGAGACATTTTATGGAATAACTAGGTGGTATGTTAATGAGATTTTTAAACTCACACATTTCACACCACTTCAATAATGCATAAAACATTGTATGACTTTTTTTGTAGGGAAGACAAATGTGATGTGGTGAGATTGTAAGGTTTCCCTTTGATCAGTTTGGGTAAATGGGGGTTAGATGGTGGGTGTATTACAATTATATTAGATTGAATAGATATTATGGGTATAGTTATCAATTTTTGTTGGAAGTTTCTATTCAATATTTTCAAGCTACATTTGAGTTGAATCACATCTCTTGTTTCCTTTCTATTATGACATAAAAACGTTTTCTGTATACCTTTTTTTAATTCAATTTTCTATATATATTTCAAATTTTATATACTTTATATTGGAAAAATTCCTTTCTTATAAGTGTTTTTGAATCCAATGTTCTAGTCTCCATCCTAGAGAGATCAAGAACACCCATATGGTAGATAGAAATATGGTTTGGGTACTAGTTTGATGGGTTTTAGTTGTTGGGTTCTCCATTGTTCGATATCATATGTGGTCTATCCTAATGAGTCCTTATATATAGATTTTTTGTAGATTATAGATATAGTTTTGGGACATGATAGGAAGTTTTTGTGGAGTTCATGGACAAATAATGTCATTATAGGACTCACATTACCATGGGATGTTGGGTTATGTGTCTCTTATTATGAGTTCTTAAGCATAATCTCAATTTTTTTAATATGGGTTTCTATCTTGAAATGAGATTATTATGTTTTCAGATAGTTGTTTATGTTTTTTTTATACGATTATGCCTCAATATGTCTTCCATGGGTTACTCAGGAGGCTGTTGTGGATTCTCTAAATGGGAATCCTCTCTAAGATCAAAATTTTATCAAGGCTACTGTGTTGGTACTTCACTTATTATCTAAATTTAATGAATATTCACGATGTAGATGTTGAGTTACATCCAAGAAATATAGGTTAAATTGATTAATCATTGGATTTTATATGCAATAAGATACCATCTCTTAAGTGTAAAAATAATCCTCATGAGGTATAGGGCTGGCAAGAAAATATTGATCAAATTTTGGAATTAATATATAAACTTGAAAGTATCATGGTAATATTTTTGGTGTCCAGATTTTAGGATCCTAGTATATAATGGTTTGATTCTATAGTATTTGTATATAATCATGAGGGTCTTGGATTGGAATGCTTTCAAGAGTATCTTAATCTTACAATTTATTCCAGAGCCTCTAAAGATGTTTCTGCCACTGTAGATATTTTTTTTTGTAAAATGGAGTGCATCCACTATCATCGTACACCAATTCTATTGCTGATCAGGTACATTTTTCTAATGTTTTAAATAATAATGTACAATAAAAGGCCTATAATATATGTACTATGCCTTATACATTACATAATATAGTTAATTAAACAATAATTAACTATCGTACACTCTTAAAAATCATTTTAGTTTAGAGTTATAGAGAATTATTACATAAATTATACATGAAAACATATATGAATACAATTTCTAAAAAACTAAAATAGTATCCATTTCATTTAAATAAAAAAATTAATATAAATTGAATTATTTTATTGAAAAATATTCACAACATTCATCTTGGATTCTAATCTTTTATCCTTACTTGAAAACCTATGAAAAACATTTTTTAAACTTGGATGAGCACAAAAATCTCAGTAACAGACATAAAAAGAAGGAAATATATTGTAAGTTTATGAATACATGTACTCATTCAAAATCATTTTTCATAAACACTCAATTAACTCTTAAAATTTATCATTTCACTACTTTACAAAAACATGGGATTTCCATCAATTATAGAAAACATAAATAAAACCGTAAATGTATTGTAGGAAGTTATTTACATAATATCGTAACTCATGTAGATACCATATGATTTATAAACCTCATGGCCCCATAAAATTTAACCCTCAAAGATACCTTAGGATGCAACCCTCATGACTACATTATGTTGTAACCATTACAGTTACACATAGAGAAACCATACAATTGGCCTCTAATATAATAATACAAAATAAATTAAAGGGATATACAAGTCCCACAATTAATAAAAATAAATTACCAATAACTACAAAATAATAATAAAATATGAATACATTCATTATAATGACGTTCAATTTTAATTTTGTAGAAAAAGGAAATTTAAAAGAGGTATTTTAAGGATAAGTCTCTTACATTAGGTTTGTATTATGTAAAACATTTTGAACACTCTTGTCTTATAGTTTAAAGAGTTTTATTAATTTATTATAGAAAAATAAACATGTTTATAGTACCATATATGACATTATAATAAAATCTTTGAACCCATTTAGTATTGATATTTTGTTATTTCCATTGCATCTAGTGAATTCTTTTAATTGTTTCCAAGATCGATTCATAATGGATTTTCTTTTCAAATGGAAGAAAATTACATAATTGGAATGAAATGGTATTAATATTTTTCCATAAACTTAAATTATGCCTTATATTATTATTTTTGATATTAGGATGATTCATTAGATAAAAAATTAATGAAAATGATATAATATTTCCTTATTTTTTATGACCATCATGAAAATAAATATTATTATTTAATATCATGATTAAAAATTTGTTAGAGAACATTATATGACATATAATATGTATATAATACTCTTATTTAACAATAATAATTGTTTTATGATTATCCTTGACAATGGTAATGGAAAATTAAAGTGTATCATCTACTATGGATGTAAATCGAAAGATCACGAATGATATTATATATTTTTTTAAAATGGATAGGAAAAATTGTGATGATGATATTTTCAATTAAAAAAATATTACATTATATATAAGATACTAGAGTATTTATTCCACTTGTATTAGGTTAGGTGAAGAGGGAATAAGAGTAGAAAATAAATTAAATTGAAAATAAAAGAAAATGGCAGATTATTTTACCTCTTGAATTATCCTCTTTGAGAACATCGTCAAGGCACATGATTTTGGACATTTGGTGAGTGTAGTAGGTCATGTACATTTGGAAGAGTATTGGTAATAAAATTAGGAAGATATAAATCATTCTACATGGAATTGATAAGTGAGGAGAAGAGGTGGTGAGGGGTGGTATTAATAGAGGAAGAGAGGAGTTTTAATCGATTATTTTATTCATTAGTTTATTATATTGGCTCAAGACTATGAATAGTTTCAGAATTATAACTATATATATGTAAATAATAAAGACTATTTCAATATTATGTGCATATATCATTAATAAATCATAAATTAAGCAATAATTCATGTATTTTTCTTTTATTGTGAATTAATATATTTTACTATTCACCAAAAATTCTTCTAATTTTGAAAAATCCCAAAAATTCACTCTAACCATTTTTCGACATGTATAATTCAGAAAAGAATTGAAATTTACATAAATAATTTTTTAAATATGAGAAATTGAATTATAAATTAAAATTAACATTTCTTCTAAAATTAAAAATTTCTAAAATTATAAATAATTTTATAATACTTTGAACAATTAAATAATGTATCATAAATTTCTCTTATAAACATAAGAAAATAAAATTATAATTTAAAATTTTATTTTATTAAAATATGTTATCTATTTAATCATTATATTAATTATTAAATTATAAATATTATTTTTATGTCACAAAAATATCCACAATTCTTATTTAATTTTTAAATATGTAGGGTTTCATTTCCCAAATATACTTTCAGATTATCTTATTTCTTATTCAGCTATTTTTATTCTTGACAAAACCATACCCTAGTTAATTACATTATTCCATTATAATTTTTATTTTTGATCAAGAATATAGAAATATTTCTCTTCATAAGAAATGTTTTATTCTAGCTAGGCTACAGCTAGGCTCAAAAACATGAGATGAATCTATCACATTCCTTCTCAACATCGAAACATTAAAATCATTGTTTACCTGAATTTAACTCATATATAAAGATAATCAGTAGGCAAGTACCCTATATTTATCCATGATTTCAAAAGTTCCATTAAAATGTGGACTTAACAATCCGTTATTAGGAAAACACATAAAACATTTCAAATGAGTGATTTTAAGGAAAACATGATCACATAGCTTGAAAGTAAATTCGTTCATATTATTATCCACTTATGTTTTATACCTACTCTATGTTGTCATAATGTATTGCTATATCATCATCATTTTCTATACCACTTCTTCTATTAATACTGGTCCCGTCAACATCCATTCCCAGACTACATCCCAAAATAGTGTAGTCTGAAACTACTTTCCATATATTGCCTCAAAAGGTGACATATGAATACAAGAATGAAAAAGTTTTTCTTAAGAAAACTCAACAAAAGAAAGACACTAATCCCATATTCCTTAGAAATACATTTAATAAGAACATAACATGTCTTCCAATGTCATTATTTTTTGCACATTCTATCCACCATGTTTAGGATGAATGATTGTAGTGAAACATAATTAATTTCCCTAATGACTTCTTAAGTACTTTCCAAATGTTATAAGTGAACCTTGGGTCTCTATAAAATAAAATGGATAGAGTAAATCCATGAATCTAAACAATATCTATGAAGTGTAATCGAGAGATATGATCAGCATAAATATTTTCTTGAATGGGAAGGAAAAGTGAAAATTTAGTTAGTCGATCAAAAATAACCAAAATCAGTTTGTTACATTGAGTATTATTTGGTAGTCCCACCATAAATTCCATAGATATATGGTACTATTTTCATTATATAATTGTAAAAGGATAAATCACTTGATGACCTAATTTATCCTATTGTAAATTAATAAATTACATGGAATAATCTGTAATATATCTTCTTATTCCATCCCACCAGTAATACTCCCAATGTTTTCTAAACATATTAGTGCTTCCAAGATGAACAAAAAAGGAGAACTACGAGCATTACATAACAACACTTTCATTTATTTTAAATCAAAATTCACACATAATGTCTTCCCAAATATCAAAATAGACTCTTTATAAAAATTAAATTCTATCAACATACCATTTTTCACAATTTTATGTTTATTTGTATCTCACAATCTCCCTTCTGCACTTTCATAATTCTCTTTCACAAAGATGACTACAATAAAAAATGAAACAGAATTGGGGAATTTATTATATTAACAACTTCCATTCCAAAATTAATCAAATCATTAGTAATGGGGTCATCTTTTAAATGTATCATGGTTAATATAGCATTATGTTTTCACCTAATGGAATTTTCCACATTTTTTTATTAATATATTTTAATTGATCGTGCAGTCATGATTTTTTATCAGTTTGCGAAATATTATCATCCCTATGTTCAAAATATTATATGTGAATATATAATTTAAACATTAAATACAATATAGATTTTATATTTGGATCTATATAAATTATGTATGTATATTTTTAAAGGGATAACCAAAGCCTCCAATTCCAAATAAGTTTGGGGATGATTTTTCACATGAGGTTTTGTTTTATTGAAGAATAAGAATTACATAATCAGTCTACATCAGAACACAACCAAGTCCCTTCAATGAAGATTAAATATAGATGAAAAATAATCATATATGGAATGTATGGAAAAACAGGGAGCATTCACCAATTTTCATTTCAGTTCCTTAAAACATATATCTCACTCTTAATTCAAAAAAAATTCACCCATTTCCATGTCAATTTTGTTACCAGTCTAGATAAACTTGCAATTATTTTAAAAACCCATCAGTAATAACCTTCCAATCCAAGATAAATATGAATCTCTATAACAATTCTATGTATTTTCCATTCATAACTACTTTTAATTTGTCTAGATCATGTTTATTACATCATTATTTAAAACTTTCCAATGAAAATAAATCTATTTAAACAAAAAAACATTTTTCAATTTCTAATAAAACTTATTTAATTTTAGTGTTTTATGAACAACCATTAAATGTTTTGCAGGATCATCATGTAATTTTGAAAAGGAAAAAATATCATCAATACAAAATAAAAACCATATCAATATATTAATGAAAGATTCTATTCATATATCCATAAATATATAGACAAAATTTTCAAATCTAGGGGAATAACAACAATCTCAGAATTCCCATGTATTGTTTGGAATGTTTCATTGGAATGTAATCCCACTTCACCTTCATTTGATGGTACCAAAATATCATATCAATCTTGAAAAATACTTATCTCCCAAGAGAAAATCAAATAACTCATCGATCTGAGGAAATGAATACTTATTCTTAATAGTAATGTTATTCAAATATCTATAATAAGTGAAAATTTACATGGAACCATAATTTTTTTTAATGAAAAAAATGATCACCCAATGGGGAAGTGTGAGGATGAATGAAACCTTAATTAAGAAACACGTGCAACATCATTTTCAATTCTAGATGTTCCACTTCAGTAATTCGATAAGGGGGTTTTGAGATTAGTTGGGAATCAAGAACTATACGAATAGTATATTCAACTTTTATATTAGGTATAACAATATTAAAATAATTAGAAAAAACATCTAGGGATTAAATTACTAGTAGAACATCATTAATCTGAATAATTCCTTTATATTAGATTATATGAGAATGATAAAATTCATTTCCATATTTTAATAATTATTTGGTTTCATAATATATTATCATCTGTATGGGTTGATTATTGTATAAAAACTAAAAATATTTCCGAAAAACAATTCATTAGCTCAGAAATCAATCTTAGTATGGTAAACAGATAGCTAATCCATACCCATAATAACGTAAAAAGATATTATGGGTAAAACAACAAGGTTTTTAGGAAATTTAATTCCACAAAACTAAATTAAGATTATTATAATTCGTTTTTGAATTAATATATCACTGTATTATTTTTACCATATGTTTTGATTTCATTTCTGGAGGTGAAATTTATAATTTTACTAAACATTATTTCAAAATAAAAGAATTTGTAGACACCATATCAAAAATGAAATTAACAAAATAAGAGTAAGCAAATAATTTAAATGATAGAACATCACTATATGTCATAAAATCTAATAACATAGTTGGAAAGTATTTAAGTACAAATTTCTACTATAAATTTGGTTGCTTTCCGTCATTCAAATCATATTTTGGCCAACTATTTTTTATAATGCCCCATCTCATCACAATTAAAGAAAATTACTGTTTTCTTTACATATTAAACATAAAATCACATTGATATTTTTCATTTATATATAGTGAAAT
The DNA here is from genome assembly GCA_963277665.1 of Viscum album. Taxonomy (NCBI): domain Eukaryota; kingdom Viridiplantae; phylum Streptophyta; class Magnoliopsida; order Santalales; family Viscaceae; genus Viscum; species Viscum album. Next base: position 2,052,574,723 of record OY728137.1, read on the forward strand.
ATGTACAAACATACTATATTGAAAACACTTCTCATATCTATTAATTCATTATCAATGGTTTCATTTACCACACCTCCTGTAAAATAGAAACTATAATTTTTTACCTTCAGATTTATTTGATTGATTCTTACTGTATTCATCCCATATTTACCACTTCTTCTATATGTTTTAAAAGTAAAAATTATCATAAAATAACACCATTTATACCATCTTAGTATATTGGATGTTATTCTCATATCATTTAAACTAACAATAGGCTAATGACCTTTGGTATCCTTCCTTCAATACAGAGTGAAAATGATTTAATTTTCTATCAAGACCCTAAAAAATATTTGGAGTGTACCTTTCTAAACGAGGATGTTTTCTTCATACATAGACAAGGAATAATCATCCTTTTTATTCAATTAACGTAATTGAATTTTCCTCTTATGTATAACTTAATTAGGAAACTAATTTTTAAGGAAAATGATATTTAATTCAACTCATTTCATAGCATCAATATAATCTATGTCCCTGATATTATTCACCATAGACAACCACAAGTCAAATTCACCATCAAAACGAAAAATTATAAGAGTAGGCATCTGATTATATGAATACCCCAGAACATAGAATATCATTTAAAATTATTTAATGCACCGTCCATAGACCACCAGGTCAAAAGACCCACTAAAAGTATGAGGTTGTTTCCTCACAAGATGTTCCACTATCACCATGTTCATTTACAGTAGCCCTAAGTGTTATCTTACATGGATGAATCCACCAATTATAGCTAGCATCAACTAATAAATAAATCTAAAAATATACTCATCAAAATTAAAACCATTCTAGGTGATGGATCTTGAAAGATATCATCCTCTCAGCACCTTCCAACTTTAGCTTCCCTGTTTCATCAATGAATAACCATTATTAATAGACATATCTTAGATTAAGAAATTTGGCAATCTTAAAATGATTTATCATTTCATCATAAGAATATGGTAAACATAATTTATGGTATTATATTAATATCATCCTAACCTATAAAGTAATCTAAATTGTTCACTCATACCATCTATAGAAACCTAACCTTATACATTACATAATATATTTAATTCAACTAGAAATCACATTAATATATCCATAATGATCTTTTTAATTTAGAGTTTTTGATAATTAGGTCAAAAATAATACATGAATACCCATAATCATACAAAGTGGATATCTCTAAAATAGTACACATTTATTCATAATACAAATGCTTTTAATATAACACGTTTTCTTCTCAGAAAAAATATTCCCAATATTTGTAGTGGATTATGTTATCTTATCCATCCTTAACATTCATGGAATTTTATTAAAAAAATTGGATGAGAACAACAAGATTAGTAAGGAACATAAAAATAAGGAAATAAAGTATTATTCCATGAACATATATAAAAATATGAAGACATTTTCATAAATACATAATTCTCACCCTTTATGTACCATATAATTACTTTATGGAAACAAGATATTTTCATAGATCCATAAAGTTAACATGGGGATTTACATAAATAATATTTTATATCTCATAGATACCATATCATTCTTACCCTCATAACTACATTATAAATGTAAACCTCACTGTTACCTTATATTATAACTGTCACTGCTACCTTATGGTGTAACCATCATTGTTACACTTATAGTAATCATACGTTTGACATAAAAATAAACATAAACAATGCGTTAGAGGGAGATATAGGTCTCACACTACATAATAAAAAAAATCCCAATAACTGAAACGTAACCATAAAATATGAATACTTGCATCATAAAAACTTTCCATTGAATTTTAAAAAAAAAGTAGAAATTTAAAAGGGTGTTTGTAAAGAAAAGAACTTAACCTCATGAGTTTATTACATTAAACATGTTAGAAATAATTTATAATGGTTTTATGAGTTTTATTAATATATTATAGAACTATTATCATGTTTAAACTACCTTATATGACCATTTTATGACAAGATTCCACCCATTTATTAATAATATTTTGTGATTTCAATTATTTTTGATGCATTATTTACACAGTTTCGATGAAGTGTTCAGAATAGTTTTTTTATGGAATGTAATAAGAACTCAAAAATTATAATTAAAATGTACTAATATAATCTAATAATGTTAAATTATAACTTCTATAATTTTTTCCTTATATGTGGATGATTCATTAGATAAAACATTAATGAAAATGATTTAATTTTCTGGTGGCTATTACAAAAATAATGGACTCATGTAATTTTATTAAATATGGTGATTATAAATTATTTATATAACATTATATAACATATAATATTTTTAATAAAATATTATTTAACCATAATAATGGTTTTATGATCATTATCGAAGGTTGTAATGAAAAATTAAAGCTGATCATCCATGATGGTGGTAAATTGACACGTCATGGATGATGTCTTTATTTTCAGAATAGAAGGGAGAGGAGAGGATGTTTGAAGAAGAAAAAAATTCAATCAACATGATAAAATTCATGTATATATGTGATAATGGAGTTTTCATTCCACTTAGATAAGTGGGGGTGAAGATAGAATAATAAAATAAAATAAATTAAAATGAAAATAATTGAAAATGAAACAGTATTTTACCTCTTCAATTATCCTCCTTGAGAACCTCCTTAATGAAAGTTTTATAGAATTTTGGTATTACAAAATGGTCTTTGACTTTGGTAATAGGCTCTTGAATGGATGTGGGTATAAATTATGCAAGCTACAAGTCTTTGAGGTGTGAGGAGAAGATGTAGTGAGAGGTTGCATTTATAATGGGTGAGATGAGAGTTTTGTGATTATTTTATTCATTAGTTAATTATTTTGGACAAAGAATATTAATATATTGAAAGTTACCAATAAATATTTTAAAATAATGAAGAGATTTTGAGATTATGGGCTTATATCATCCATACATCAACTATGACTCAATAATTCATGTATTTGGATTTTATCATTAATTATAATATTTTACTAATCATAAAAAATCGTGTACTTCTGAAAAATACAAAACATTAACCCTAACTATTTATAAAAGTGTAGAATTACAAAATAAACTCCATTTTATGAAGATAATTTTCAAAATATGATAAATTTAATTTTCCAATTAAAATCATCATTTATTCAGAAAATAAAAATTAGATAATTATTATAGATTGTATAAAACTATTAAAAAATAATTATAGTCTAAAAATATATATGATAATTATAAGACAACGAAATATTAATTTATGAATCTATTTTTTGATTTTAAATTTTCAATTAAATATTTATATTAATAATAAAATTTAAAAGAAAAATTTATGTTCCCCAAAAATACCAACACTAAATTTATAATTTTCAAACATTTAAAAACTTATTTCATGAAATAAATATATAATATTTTCACCTATAAGATTAATAAAGTATATTTATAATTCAATTGGTCATAGTACAATTATATTTGATGTTTTACTATACATAAGGGTTACATTACTACTATAATGGCCAAGTTACCCTTCCATGAGTATATGTTCATTAATTAATGAAAATACTCATATTTAATTAATTATTCATTTATAAGGTTTTTATTATGTTTTCTATGTGATTTTATGTGATTTATTCTAGATGAAATAATATATGTATGGAAAATTCATTGAATTAATTATAGATCGTTACATAGATGTACCTATAGGGTTTGAAATATGATATCATATCAATGGAATTGGTGCTAAACATTTCATCCTATGTGGACACACTAGACATGGAAATGATGGATGATATTAATATGGTAGAAAATAATGGAATTTTTTTCTTTAACCAACATCCAATGGAAACTTCATTACTTCATAGGGTAAAATGGGGAGTGGGTGGATCATCATTAGAGTGGTCGAGGTGCATCTCAATAGTATGCCTCATATGCACCTTCAGTAACTGGTTGAGTTGTGTAGCTATTCTTCAATCAGCATAAGATGGTTTTTCACACATTGTGGACTTGTTTCACATATATGAATATGTGAATTGACTATTAATGTTATGTTTCTCTACAGAGTTTTTGTCAGGAATTTTCTATGCCTTTTTATTGTTTGGTATCATTAGATTCAAAGACTGCTATAATATAGTGATATTCTTCAATGAACCTAGGGATCTATCCATAGGCATAAATATTGAGGAAGATTCACAAATTATATGTGTTTATGTTAGAGATAGACACAGGTCCATCAATAGTGAATGGTACCATTTTTACTTCATATATAGTAGAGATTACTTTATTTGATACGGGTGCTTCAAACTCATTTATATTTATCCATTTTGATAATATTCTGAAACATCCAACCATGCTTATTTAATTTTTTATTGAGTTGTTAACTCCTCTTGGAATGATTATAGACAAATGTATTCAATGTTCGTCTTTATATCTTTTGTTAGTCATTGCAATGTTAGTATGAGCTTCAATAATTATTGAACTATATCTATTAAGTATCGTCATCGATAGGGATTGTCTTATCACTCATTATGTTAAGGTTGATTATTATCAATGGAGTGTCTAATTTCATGTTTCATATTAGTTTTTATTGGTCTTTTGGGGACATATGATTTTATGGCCTGTTCGTGTATGACCATCCTTCCGAGAGCTCGTGATTTTATTGTATGATGTAGTAGTTGAGCCTAATTATGTTTCATCTTTTGTTGAAATTATTGTTGTTCTTCCATAACTTCTGTTTTTTTTTCACTAAACATTTATCTGGTGATCCCTTATAGAGGGAGTGATAGCTTACAGGTGAACTAGTTCGAGGTATGAAAATTATTTCAATTACAACATTTATATGGAACTAGAAGAGTTTAAATGTCTCACGATTCAGTTGGATTATTTGAACAAAAGTGGTTTTGTCTGCACTAGTGTTTTTACTTACACATCCCCTATGCTCATTTCTAATAAAAAATTGTTTAATACTATTTTTTTGGGACTATTAGAAGTTTATCTGAGACATTTTGAATAATAGATATCCTTTTTTTCAAATGGATGATGTATTTCATCACTTAGTGGGAAACAATTGGCATTCGAATTTTGATGTTCAGTTGGGTTATCCTCATCATAGATTCATAGTGTTTGAAATAGTGAAGAAGAATTATATGATAAGGTAATCCATAAATAATATCATTTCATTCCATTTGGTCTGACTAACACTAATTCATTTTTTATGGATTTGATTCGTCAGATAATTCATAACTATATTGAAATATTTTTTTATTGTCCAGGTATAGTATTTTGGTTAATTTGAGATCCAAGCATTATTGGGATCACCATTTCAGTTTGGGTCTAGAAATCATGAAGAATCGCAGTTTCAATAGAAATCATTCAACATATAATTTGTAGATTCGTGTAGTGAAATTCATTGGGTGCATGATTTTGATACATAGAATTCCAGTCGATCCTGATAAGGTGAAGTATGTATTATCGAGGAAATTTCCATGAATAATATTTTAGATTCAAAGATTCTTTGTCTAAATGGTTACTATTAATGATTATTCATGTGTTTCGAGAATTTGTAATTACCATTGACATCTATTACAAGGAAAATGGTTTAATTAATCTATAATTCAAACTATCAATATTTATTCAATGAGATGACCTAACATATGATATTAGCTCTTATTCTGATATTACACGAGCCTAGTAAGGGGTTTGTGGTTTTTTATTATACTTCTTGTACTATTTGTTGGTTTTTTTCTTATATTATATAATCGTTTAGTGGAAAAAACTGTATTAATATTTGAATTAATGAGAATAATTACCCCACTAAAGATTTTGAGATTAAAGTTATTATGAATGTGCTCAAATATTAGAAGTGTTATCTCTATGTGCGAGGTTCATAGTTTTTTCTGACAATAACTATCCAATATATACATTTTATTACAAAGACAGGATTCTAAGATTTATGTGTTTGGAAGAATACCTTCTGATGTTTTACATTGATAACTCCAAAACCATAAGGAATGGGAATGTCATTGTAGATATTCTCAGTATGAGTGCACAATCATATGCTTTTCTAGAATCAAAGGATAATTTGAAACAATAAGGGTATCTTTACTCAATTTCACCCAGATTCACATAAGAATGTTCCAGGTATGGTTCTGACTAGTGTTCAATTATCATCATTTCTCCTAGATTCTATTTTTTCATAGTCGGCAATATGATGATGAGTTCATTGTAATTCAAGAAATCATTTATTTTTTGGAATCCATATATAGCTTTTATCTCTCTAAATATGGTATCCTATGTTTTGAGAATTATTTTATCAATGAATCGTCTATGAGGATCATAGTTTTGTTTTATCCTCAAGGTTATTATTTTTCATATTATCTTGGCTTGATAAAGATGTATTATAACATGAAATAGTGATTCTAATGGCTAGGATTTAACCAAGACATTTCTGATTAAATGTTATACTATTAAACCTAAAAAGAAGTAAAGGAATAGTATTTACAACATTCTAGTTTTCTCAATCCACATACGGTGCCGGTGTATAAATGTTATGTAGTGACCATGGATTTTTTCATAGATTACCACGAAATCCCCATGGGAGTAATGTTATTGGTTTAGTGATTAATAAGTTGAAAATGTCATCTCACTTCATTCAGAGTAGGGACGCCATTGATGTTAATGATCTAGGTATATAATATCTATAGAATATATTGATGTAACATGAGGTTCCTTCTTCTATTGTTTTAGATATGAATCATTGTTTTACATTGGAGTTATAGGGGAGTCTCTAAGAGAATATAGAGAGTTATAGTCTGGTTTAGTATAGCTAATCATCAATAAATAGATAACTACACAGAGCGTGCAATTCTGATCCTAGGGGATATAAACCATTCCTATTTATTAGATTTTGGTGGATCGTGGGATTCCTAGATAGGACTCATTTAGTTTTCTTATAACAATAGTTATTTGTCATTGATGAAAATGGATCATTTTGAGTCATTATATGGTCTCTAATAAAGATCACCTTTTTTTGGAATAGGCGGACGAATTCTTTGTGGTGGGACTGAGTATCATTCATGATAAATCATTGAGTATTTAGGATGTATATTCATGTTTGGTTTCATATCCATGTTGTAAAGAATCTTATGCGGAATACTGGTGTAATCCTTTAACGTTTTCCATTGGTTACTAGGTTTTAATTTTTGATTCTACTCGATTGGGTCACCATCTTCTTGGGAAAAAATTGTTGCTCCAATATATGTTGAATAGTTTGAGGTCAATGTGAATCATGTGCCGGATGCATACAATTTCTAATCACTAGTTTAGTTAAATAAGAATTCATTATGAATTATATATTTCACAACTCAAGAAATACCATCATGATCCCTTTAACATTTTTATTTAGGAAGATATTGATTTGAATTCAGATGTATCTTTTATTAAAAAATTATTGGATATCATTGAATCTCATGTGATACTAATGTATAAATTTAGATTTGGTTTGTCAGAGTGTCATGGAATCATGAATCATATTATCATGAGTCAATGGATAATAAATTTATTATGAGGGAATTTTTTCCATACATTTTTTTAATTCCATTATCCCACCTTAATTATATGGAAAAACAATTCCAATGGTGGGGTATTTGTAACATCTCATTACACATATTCAGTTATATATCTTATGTATTTTCATTTTCCTTCTTATTTGGGATCATTTTTAACCTCTTAGGGACAGATATAATTTTGTATAGAAAATGATCAAGTGTGTATAGATGTATGTTTTTCTACATTAATGGTGTCAAGGTATAAATGTGTTAAAGTATTCATGGGGTTCTCCTTGAGTTATTATAACACTATAGTTGTTTTTATGTTTCAATAATAATCTAGTTTTTTTGGGTATCTTATGTGATATCACTCCTTTTAATGATTACATGTACTAAATATTTTACACACTATGTAGCATGTTCCCATCATGAATTCATCTCTATAAAGCAGCTTCAAACTAGTACAAGATGTACAAATATTATATCCAATGAAGTGGGTTCACATTATTTAATTTAAAATGACTTTAATTGGTTCATGGTGTGAATGAATTACATACCATGAATATGTTTCACATCATGAAGTGGTATAAATTGATTACTTTAATTCCAAAAATCAAAATTTTTGTATGATATATCAATCCTAAATTTTATTTCATGAAATTAATATGTGATGTTTTATTCTCAATGTTAATTCTGGTTAGGGAAATATACAACTATCATATTTTATTCTCAGTCAAAAATTCTTCTCTCTCAATCTCAAAGATCTCCCATGTCATTTTGGGTACCACATATTATTTATATTTACTTTTTTGAATGATTGATTTCCATTACGGTTTTTGTTCATTTCTATGGGTGAGAAATCCATCTCATTATTCATTACAATTGATCAATTTAGTATTATTATGTTTCCTTTAATGATCAGTAGATATATGATGATAATATTTCTGAATCATTGTATATCCTTTTCGGGATCTTATTCCAAGGGCTAATATAATGTTTGTTTTGATGAATAGGGATCATTTTCACTGAGGTTTATTATGATATATTGCACACACTATCTTCTTTTTTTGTGGGATTTTATCCAAAGGCAATGTAACCATTATCAGGACCTTAGTTATTGAATTTATGTTCATTACTATTTTTCGAATTCTATAGGGGTCATGTTTGACTATTTATTGAGGTAAGTGGTTCCAACTGTAGCCTATTTTAGATGAATTGTATTACACTACTATTGATTAATTATATTATAAAATAAATGTTATAATTGTTTTATTTATTTGGGTGTATATGGGTGGAAACATGTATTTGATAATAGACTATTTTCCCCATGTATTGGTAAAAGATAATTTATTTCCAATGCTTTGTGAAATTAATTTCATAAATGCTTCTAACATCATGGAAATAATGAAATGATTTATAAAATAAATAGTATAGGATATCTTGGGTTATTAGGGGGAAGGTATTATAATTGGTGTCTCCCATTTTTGGGGTGGAACAATCGTGGGTTGTTGCTTTGCTTCCATGGCCTATTGATCCAAGGACATGATATAACTGTTACAGTGTTCATTATCATGGGTTTTTTGAGGTTCACTAGATTTTATGTATACATATTTATAGACTTGAGTAAAATGAATTTATATTTTTAGGTGTGAGTGTCAAAGTTATCCTGGTCTGTAGTAATTCTTGGCATGATAATACCAGTTTAATTTTCTTTTACTATCTTACCTTTTACTTCAATGGATTTCATAATACTTTTGGTACACGTTTTACTCTTACATATATTCACTAGTCTATATGAAATTTTTTTATCTATTATAAATAATATATTTAAAAAAATTTAAAATAGGGAAATTAAATGTTTTACCATTATTTTGATATAGGATCTATTAACCTATTTTTCATTACATTTTTTCTCTAATTTGATCATGTTCATATTATTGTACATAGACTAATAGTATAACAACTCAATGGGATCCTACTAATAATGTTTAGCTCACACTATGTTCACCTATTCATTGGTGTGTACTCCTTTTTTTTATTTTCATGTTGTGAATAACAATGCTCAACTGGTATGTGCAGAGTTTTTTTAACTGAGTATCAATAGCTACTGGGAAGAAGATTGGATTTTTCCAATGCTATCACATGGAGAAACAATTTTTCTTAAAGTTTTCATTTCATATTGGAGTTTCCTTTTGAATATAGTTAATCTAATTTTGAGTTTTATCACTTATGATGCTTCCAATTTTTATGAAATATATTCCTGTTTCCTGTTCCAATATCTTATTCCATAACATAAATATATATTTGATGTGGTTTACATGAGGTTGGGTAAATGCTTCCATATTGTTTTTTTCCTAGATGTTTGACACCAAACTAAAGGATCAAGAACACCCATTGAGTGTGTGGAATTTATAGTTTGGTAACATTTTGAGAGTGTATCAGGGTTGCGATTTCCACACACAACTAATGTGAAAACCCCATTTTATCTATAATTGTGGTAACTTTTTTTATTTTCTTTATTAATATTTATGAGAAAAAATTAATTTTACGCTATTAAAGTATATTTATTATTATAATTAAAAATATAGAATCGATTTTACTAAATTTAATAAAATTAAAGAATCTATTTTATGATTAATCCAAAATAAATGTTGGAAAAGTGGGTTTTTAAAGGATAATTTTTAAAAAGATAATATGTTTTTATATATAGTTCCAAGATGAATTTAATTCCAATGATCTTAATTGAATTAATAAATATATTTTTGAACAAATTTTACTTTTCATGCTATTAAAAAATAAATTTTGGTTTGAAATTATTTAAATCAAAATTAAATTGTAAATAAAAGTTAAATTTTTTTACTATTCATCAAGAAAATTAATGTTTTTAGAAAAGTAAACAAATTCACTAAATGGTTATTTTTAGAATTATTTTTCAAAATAGATATTTATTTTGTGAATTAAATTTTCTAAAAGGGTCAAAATTTAACATTATTTTTCAAAAATAGAAATAAATAACATTTTTTTTGTGTGACTAATTATTATAATATATAATGACTTTAAAAAAATTAATAAATATGTTTTCAATATATTAAAAAATAATTAATATTTAAAATAATTTTTTAATATTCATTCCACCACATTTTATGGTTGAGTAATAATTGTCATGATTAAAAAAATATCATAAACATTAAATCATGGACTGATAAAGTTCAGTGTTTCACATACCACAATATATTGAGGAAAATAAATTTTTCTATAGAGAAACAAATATCTCATAAAAACTCATGGTGTTACAATTATTTTCTATTAAAAAGATTATGAAAAAATGTAATTGAGTTTTTTTCTAATCAGATGGTAAAAATATTATAATATTTTCATTTGATAAATTAAGATTATATAGATTATATTTCCCCCACTACATCAATACATTGATTTATAAGTATCAATTACCATTGTGTTTATTAGGGCTCAATAAAAGAATTAAACAAAGATGTATGTTTTAAAAAAATAATTTTTTATAAAAACCTAATATTGCATTAATGGTTGTGATCATAATAATATTCCTATAATGGGTGATGAATTTTTATGAATGTTGAGAAATGTGTTAGAAAATTCTTATATAATAGAGAAATAAAGTATAAAATATCTCAAAATTCTATTGATTGAGTATTTTTATTATGGATGCATTTAAAATGAAATGTTCCCTCGCCAACAAAAAAAATAATAGTTTCATAGAGAGGAATGAATTTTCATAATTTACAATCATAATATAGATTTATAGATTTGTATAATTTTGAAACACATAAATATAAAACCTTTACCGTTCAATACGGATCCCTATACTCAATATCAATTTTTTTTTAAACCATTATCATAAAATAAAAACTATTATTTCGTTATAGAATCTATATGATTCCTAACAAAGAATCTAATTATAGAAAAATATATACATTGATATTTTTTATACTAATCTAATTATCGTTTAAAAAATAGTTCAATATGTTGGTTGGGAATAAATTATTAGTAAGGGATAAACAATTATTGAAACATGTTAAAACATTTGGATGATCAGGAAATCCAATATGAAATTATACCCATTTTAAAAAATAATAATTGATATAAAATATTGATTTCTAAACACATAAAATGGGATTCATTGGAAATATATTTTCATAAAACATCACAAAAATTAATTGTAATAATCTTGGGGGTGGTTTTAATACATTGGTACTCATGAAAATATTTTCAAGAGAAACCTAAAATTCATCCATTTAAGTGGCATATAAATCACACTAAACATAATCCCATTATATTAACGTGTAAAATAGAAATATATATTAAAAATATTTAAAATAAGGTAATATTTCCAAATTTGACTTGGGATATCATTTATATATATTTTTTAAAACAAATTTTACTTTCACTATTAGAAATTAAATAGCATCCCAAATTAATTCCAATATTATCTCAATAGAGAACAAAATCATCACCTAAAGAATTAGGTATATATATCATACTAAATCATCATCATGGACAATGTTAAGGTAATATAAAATACATTAAATGCCTATAATCTTTCATTTCTATTATAAAATGTTATATAATATTCATTTTGACACATGTTCAAAATAATTTTCAAAATTAAAAAAAAACAAGCATGAAAATAAATTTTAATTTAAAAAAACATAAAAAATTTATTTAAAAAAATAAATATACTATTCTATTTAAATAAAATGAATTATTCAAGTGCTATAATCATAAGGAATAAATATCATGACAGGTGTAAATTTATCTCATTCCATATACATAAAAAATATCCCTCTCACACATTAGAAAAAATGAACAAAAATGAACTATTTGGTAATCATTTAATAGTATTATTTTATAAAATTCATAAATAGAGTGATATATGGAAAAAAAATATACTTTAAAATATATTTTAGTTTATTAATAATATGCATGATTATTATTTTTTTGAACCAATAAATAGATGAAATGTGTGAGGAAATGATTAAACATTTAAAATAATGTTTAAATGAAAAATCTTATACCTTTAGTCTTGATTATCATGAACACAACATAACATGATTATGATAACCAAATATTAACTATTTTCAATATTTAGACCATTTATATTTTATTCCATTATTAATATCTATTTATTTTCATATATTACCATGTTATATATAATTACAAATTTTGTTATACTCATGTCATACCACATGACACTATTCAGTTCATAATTCAAAAAAACACTGGTAGGTTGATGAAAGTCAATGGTGTCATTTTTATGTAATATATATATTTTTAATCAATATTAAAATGTCATGATTATTTATTAAATAAAATTTTAGAAAAAACCATAAATGATTGAAATTAAAAATGAATAACTTTACTACCTAGATTTGGTTGTCTGCACGTATTAATGAGAGATGTTATTATATTCCAAGATACATAAGGGTAATAAGGTAGGTAAAATATAATATTTATTTAATAAAAATTATGCCATTAATAACATTTATTTTCATTAAATACTTTAAAAAATAATCCTTGTAAGGTGCTAAGGAAAAAACGAAACACACCTCTTTATATAGGTGGTAGTCCAGATGTAAACATTACTAATTTTTTTCATTTCCAATGGGATGTAGAAGTACATTAAAAGGGTTGTTATATCAGCATAATAATATTTAAATATATTATAATATATAATTTTATAATATTATCATGGTTAATCTTGATTTTATACTGGATGATTAAGAAATAAACATGAAAACACTCTGTTAAGAGTTATACCTCAAATTTTGTAATCCACATATAGAATAAAGCATTGTATTTATAGGATAGTATTCTTGTTAATGATGAAAGATTATAAATTTGATAGGGGTGATTTTAATATTTTTTAGGTATGTATGAGCTGGTCTAAATCTCTCAGTTTATGTGAATTAGAGATTATATTTGTTTTTTATTTGTGAGGGGAGTGGAACCCATGTAATTTTTCAATGTTATGAAATTCTATATAGTATAATTCATTATAATACATCCCAATAAAAATATTTTATATATTATAAGATTATATTTTTCGAAAATAACCTCACATAATAAGTTTTAATATAATTTTTTAAGCTATATATCTACATATTAACAATAAAAAACTATTTTACCCTATAACAGGATCAAAATATTTTCCATCATTACAAGGAAATATGAAACAAAAATTAATAAATTAATAATTTTTAACATCCAAATTGTAAATATGAAATAAATTTTTAAAAGTTAATTTTATATATGGGCCAGAAATTATTTTTAATATAACAACTGATAAGATAACAGAATATTGTTTTGGAGAAATGAATTATTAATCATAAAAAGTAATTTCTATCAAAGGTATATATATTATTGTTTATTGTGGAATTTATTAAATTATTTATATTAAAAATAGTATAATATTACATTGACACAAATCTGAAATATAATGGTATTTTTTATATATGTGAAATGAAATGAAAGAATTTACAAAAATCGTTAATTTTTACTATTCAGAAAAATTAATTATTTTTAAAAAAACACTAAAATAAAAATTATCATAAATTTAATATATCTACCTCAATAATGTACACCTTTTATGAAATTTAATTACATTAATTTATAAACATAAAATTTAAATAATATGTTAAAATACATAAAAATGACTACAATCAAGATAAAACTATTTCATATTTAGTTTAAAAAATATTTTTAATTTATTTTGAAAAAAAATAAAAATCAAAAAATATAATAACAAATATTAATAAAGAAGATTTATTTTTAAGAATGTATATTTTTTCAAGTTTTTCCTTAATGAAATTATGGCATCAATGTTTTGTCCATCACTTAAGTAGGATGGGATATTTTTCCCTCACACACTTATATAGTTCCCATATTTCTTTCTTTAAAATGTTATTATTCCACAAACATTATCTAAGAAGTTTTATTTATTCCTTAACACCAACACATTTAAATCAAGAATTATAATTTGATTCAATATATACTACCTTATTAGTTAAAACATATAATTTATTATATATATTTATATATTTTGTAATGAAACATGAAACTATGATGACCCTAACCCTAGTAGCCAAGAGTCAGTGGTTTATTTATTATACTAGTGATCGATACATGTAATTATATCCCACTGGACAGATAATGTAGTAGTTTCATTAAATAAAATACATACTAAAAAATTTTATTGCGATTGAAATCATAAAATTCAAATATTATTTTAATTTACTGATCCAATATTTTTTTTTAATATCTCTACAAATCAGTCATAAAACACACCCTAAAATCATGGGGAATGGAAAAATAAGAGATTGTGGAGCTCTAATTACCTGTAAGGGTAATTTTAAAATAAAAACTATCAAAAAAATAATTCATAATCATTGTGGAAAGTTAAATAACTGAGAAACAAGAAATTAAATAAATAAAATTAACATGAAGAATAATATAGTATGAATAAATATTATTAATATAATGAAATATAAATAATTACATGAGCTTTAAATATATCTTGTGATATTAAAATGAATTGAATCATCACATGGAAATTAATTAATAATCTAATAATGTGGTAAATGCATAATTGAGGGCATCATAACCATATTGTCTAGGTATTATTACATGTCTTCATACATAAATGGGTATGTCTTCATCCAAATACCCAATATAGTTTTTCTCATAAGACATTTTAATACATCAAGGGTATATCGTGGGACATTACCTTTAACATATAATGTAAAATGAATTACTAATATGAAATTGGTGAAACATGGTCAATATAAATGTTCAAATCAAAAAACTATCAGAATTAATATTAATAATTTCTTCAATAAAAAAATCATAACTATACAGAGTATTTTTAAAAAATGTTTCCAAATAATGTATCCTTAATAAAGTTGATCATAAATCATCTAGAGAAGTATTGTGTATTCATTATTTATAACATCTCCATATTTAATAATATGTATGATAAGTGATGTCATTGTCAAATTATAAATAGAATAAAATTGAATTAAAATTGTTTTAAATAAAAATAAATATTATCACATTGAAAATGACCTTAAAAATATAATAATTTCTAGAAGATGAGGGAATAAAATTTATTTTAAAATAACAAAGTAAAATTATAAATTAAGCTTTAAAATAATGTGTGGTCATGGTTTTTGGAAATTCTAAACATTCCATGTATGTTAAAATAATGTTTCCTTTAATTTTTTTTGAAAAAATTCAAAAAGAAACTCATTAAAAAAATGAAAAGCAAATTTCATTCAAAACATTTTTTAAAAATTCAGACTTTCGTCAAATATCCTTTAATAATTTAATAGCCTCAAAATAGAACTACATTCTATCACACTGAAAACATTATATTTATATTTCTGGAATTGGTACTAGTGATGGTGAACTAGTTTTCACCATCAAAAAAATAAAAATTCTAATGGAAATAATGGATAACATAAATAACACAAAAAATTTGTGGTTTATATTTTTATAGAATTTGGATGAATCTTTCAATATAAATACAAAATTTTTAAATGATAATTTCTTCCACTTAACCTAGCTTTTCTTATTTCACATTATGACATCATCATAATCCATCTAAAACACTTTAAAATATAATTCATTCAATGTAATTTTTTATAACCCAGGTAAAATAAAATATAATAAAAGTAATATCAAATGATCTGTATGGGTAAATATAATTTTGAGAAATTGAATGTCTATAATGAGAATAAGATGTAAAAATGTGTATAATGATGTAATCAGAGTGAAAGATAAAATCATAAAATAACTTGTACCCTTAAATACCCAAATAATAATTCATGAAATACGAAATAATGAATTAACAAGGGGAAGAGATATAATAATCAACAATTATGATACGTTTTATATCAATCTTGATCATAGGAAACTTTTACATACCATGTGAGCATAACAAAAATGTTCTCGAATATTTGGTCACAAAACCCATTCAACTAACAAACACATATTACTATATTGAAATATATTTGACTTGACAATGTAATAATTACCCAATGAATTGGTGAACTATTAGGTAATTCCAATCATGTAAGCTATATCAGACTCACACGTTGTTATTGGGGTTCACCCATTGATTACACTATATTGAGCTCAACTGATATTGTGTAGGAATACCCATTATCATTAAAAAAATGCATGAACTATTCATGAAATATATTAAATATAACATTCATTTAATCATTAAATAATATGTAAAAAACTTATTCTTATTAGAATATCACTAACCCATGGAAATGAAACGGGTTCCATGAAAATTGATTCCAATAATAATTTAACAACGAATAAGAAACATGTTAAAAAATCATTTTGGATTATGATTAACCCTTTTTAATAAACTGGATTCCTAATAATATCATTGATAGATGATAAAAAAATAGAAAAGTAATGGGTTTTATGAAAATATATTTGAAACATAATAAAAACATGGAAAATAATTGGGTTCCATATAATTTTCTTGGAAAAATGATTAAAATAAAGAAAATAAATAGGTTTCATTATAATATATTTGAATCATGATTATCTAATAGAAAATATATATGTTTCATTTTATTATCATTAATACTTGAAAACCCCATGGGAATAAAACATGTATGATGAAATTACTATTCAAACATAATTAAATTTTTCCAAAGAAATGATTCCCATAAAAACACTTTGAGTCATGATTAATTCATTTAAAATAAATGGTTTCCATGAAAATATCCTTCAATTATGGTCACCCAGGGAGAGGAAATGGGTTCTATGATAATATTTTTTGGAACATGAGTAACCAGTATAAATGAAATGGGTTCCACAACACTCTCCACTGAACATAATGACACAATGGAAATGAAACAGGTTCCATAAAATTATATTTCAAACAAAAATAACTAGAGGAAATAAAACATGTTCTATTATAATATCCTTAAAATATTATTTAATGATGGAAAAGAAAATATATCCATACAATCTATTTGATACCTGATTAACTCATGGAATAGATATAGGTTTAACAAAAATATCATTGAAACATGATTTACTCATGGAAAAGAAATAGGATGACCCTCAACATCAGAAATAAAATATTAATCTATTCAAACAATGAATGATGATGGATTCATTAAAAATATTCCAATTTCAGAACAATTAAAAAAAATATTTCTTTAAATTTATGAATATAATATCCTTAAAATATCATTAAATCTATATTTGATGAAAATAAAATTTTTATTTTAAGCATCATTTTTTAAAACTAATAATTAAAAAAATATTATGAAAATAAATTTTTCAAAAATAATGGAAATATATAAAAGGAGTGTAAAAAATAATATACATGAAAGTAGGAAAATACGTTCATGTCATTAATATTAAATATAATCATTTTTTGAATACGCTTTGAAAATGTGAATCAAAAGTAATGCATATTAAAAATGATCTAAATTTTTTAATTAAATCCATTCAATATAATTTCAAAGCAAATGTAAAATTGATTCATTTTGTCATTTATTTTTAGAAAAATAGTTTGTAAAATACTTTATCTTACATAGATATTTAAGACCAAGATTCCTAATCTAATAAAAATACAATATTGATATCACTTATAAATAACATTATTGATGTTTTATTAATAAAAAAGGAAGGAAAACGAAATAAATTCTGTTAAACACATAAATAACTAGGTGATAATATTGATATGTGGTTATACTATATTATATAATATGATTTATTGAAAAATAATATTCAATATAATCAATCCAAAAAAATAATTGAAATTCAAACATAAATCATTTGATGATTTTTTAATATTTTCAATAGTAATCCACAAGAAAAAATAATAATAAATTAAACAAGATATATCTTGAACATAATTAGTTTCCTGATATAACATGTAACAAAGAGGAATTAGACACATTTCATAAAATAAATTAGGTTTTTATCATTATAATATGTCTCAATTAATGGAAATTGTGTGAAATTTCATTACGACTTTTGTATTCTCTAGATAAAAACCCCATGAAATTAGATAACCTCATATTTATTTTTAAATAACTATAATTTTCTCTAAAGGAATAATAATATAATTTCATGGGATATATATACACTACATTAAAAATATAATTATTACATTTGGAATATGATTCATAGAAGTAAATTAATGATGTGAAAAAAACATACCTCGAGTCTCGACTTTCAATGCATGTCATTCTTATCATTTATAATAAGTTCATATCAATTATATGATTTATTAAAAAAATCCGTTTTAAAAATAATTCTTAAATAATTTATTTTATTTATTTATAATGATACATTTCAATACATAATCAGTTCAGAGCATGACTGGTGTTCTTAGGATGTTAAGTTCATTGTTTCTAAATGGATTTAGTGTATTGGCCATGTTCAATGTGGTTATTATTTCAAAATATCCAATATAATAATCATAAAATATTTATAATATTTATTTTTTAATTATAATTTTAAAACAAATTGTGTAAAATGGATGTGAAAAACTGAATTACATTATGATCTTGTAGAAGGTAGGCCATATATACATATGAGTAAACTATCCATTTTTCTGTGATCATTGTGAAGACAATGTATGTATTAAATTTTATTCCTTTAATGATCATAATATCATAATAGAAATTAATTTTTATTATTAAATATTTATATATATAATTAGTTAGATTAGTTGATTAAAAAACAATAACCTAACACCAAGAAGGTCCTAGTCCACACTTAAATGAATGTCGTTATAATTATCTAGTGTAAAAAAATAAAATGATGTATTATATTTATAGAATAATAAATATTTCATTATAATAATTATTATGGTATTTATATCATGTATATTTATTAAAATATACTTATTAACTTCTATTTTAATCTTTTTTTAGAAAATAGTCATATTTTTTTATGAGGCTTTATACCATTGTAAATGCTCATGATAGCTTATCGGATCCCCCTGAAAATTATATGTTAGAAGGTATCTGTGATATATAAACTCTTGAAGTATAAATATTTTAAAATTAACATATATATATATAGACTCTTAATACACTATTATATAATGTTATGAGAGGTGATAGTGGTAGACAAATTACCTCAAATTATGAGTCAATATCTACCAAACACACAAATGAAGATTTTACATACCATATGATAGAATATGAGATAGATTAAATTATTAAAATAAAATAATAAAATTAAATTATATGGTAGATACAATATTTATTATTTAATAATTATTTTTTATTATTTTTAGGATGTGGAAGATGAAATAAAACAATGTTACTCGGTTACACAGGATACCCCTTCTTCGGTAATCCTTCTCAGCTCAGAACCAAAAATAATCACAGGATGGATTTTAGATAATCCATGGGTGCTAGAATATGGTTTGATAATTAAGTAATACATATACTATTTTTTGGATGGGTCCAAATTTATTTTAATTTTTTTTGAATATTTGATAGTGTTTTTCATTTTATAAGTGACATGATTGGGACACTTTTAATATATATAATGAAAATTATGTAAACCTATTTGGCACATTCCAAAAGGAATAAAAATAATAAATTAACGATACATATTCCATATAAGGTTGAAATATTTCCATAAAATAGTATTCTTATAATTGTTTAGATCATTTATACCATTTAAATTTTATTTTTAATCACCTATAAAATTGTTTTAACAAAAACCTAGGTAGTTATCTTATACTATTATCACTATTAATTATGGTCAAAATAATGTTGAAATTGGAAAATAATATAATGTATTCTTACTCTAAATATAGGATTCATTTTAATAAATTATATTTAAATAATTTCGAAAAAAAATTAACATTAAACTCCCACATGTGATGAAAAAGTGATTTTTCCAGAAGTGTATTTTTTAATTAAACATTGGTTTTATATTAACAATATGAAAATTAATATTCATTATAGGAATATAAATATTTTTTGATATATAATATATGACATTAATTGATATAATTACTCATTAGGGGTTTTATATATTAATTTAAAATGATATGAATTATTCACTTTCAAACAGTTTTCAAAAAACATCATTTTTATATAACAACTCTGCACTTTATTAATCATTAACACATGATTTATTTCATAAAATTAAAGTTAATACATCCCAAAATATTGATAAAAATAGTGTAGTTTTTAATTAGTCACAAAACATAACATCTTGACCATGGGATAAAACAACATTATTTAAAACATACTTAACAAGAGTTTATTGATATCTTTTAAAACATGCTCCAAATAGTCCTTCGAACATAAAACTACATGGGATAACCTGGAGAAATATATAAAAATGGCCAACTAATGCATCCCCGTAAGGGAATAAAAAAATCATAGAATTAAAAAGATGATACATTTTAGATAATAATCATATCAAGTGGTCATAATAAGAGTATGAATCCTAAAAAAAGAATAATGAAACATGTTACAACATGGTAATCATAAAGGCAACACAAGAAATGTGCAAACAACTTAAAAAATTAACTCATAAACATTGTTCAAGGATAAATACACGAAAAGCTCATCTTGGAAAATATCCCATATAATAATGTGGTGAAACCCTATCCCAAAATTACTTATAATTATACTACACAAGACCCAATGCATTGGGTAACTATTGGGGAGCACCCATAATAGTCATTTCATTCTTATTCTTATGTGTCCCGTATAGATCATATAAAATGGATTAATTTATCATCATAATTTATTAAATGATGAAATAATTTGGAATACATACATTTATTTCCCTAATTAGTAATCATATGTGCATAAATTTGAATTCCCTGGATAGAACAATAGGTATGTTCTTTGCTACACAATTGTTTTGGCATGGAAAATCATGGTGAAATTTCAGCTGTATAACATCGGTAAATAGAAATTCATAAAAATTAATTATGATATATAAATGGGACTATAACAATTTTTTAATGAAATTTTAATTAAAATGGAAATGGAAAAACATATCCCAACATTAGAAATTTCTAAATAAGAGGCATAAGGTAATGAAGAAACATAAATATGGAAAATAATCCTTCTGCAGTTCATCATGGTAATGGGTGTACATAACCGATCACAGGAGGGTTAATTAAAGTGAAAGTATGTTCTCAAAATTTATATATAAAATTTAATGTTTGGGGATTTGGAATATCATATCCCTTTAGATGATAATTAAAAATAAAAGACATCACATAAATGGAGTTCATAATATAAGAGTTGAGCGGAAGATCCCTTAATTGAGGGTGTGACTCCAAAGGATTAGGTGGGGCTTATTAAAAGATTTTGGGATCATTTTTTGGACTCTAGAGAGTATATTCATCAAAATATTTGTTCTTTAATGAGTTACAGTGAAGAAATATATGATAATTTGAGAGTTCATATATGAAAGGAGGGGTATTTCCTTGTTATTTAGGATCATAATGCCGCATAATAAAATAACCAAAAACACAAACCATAGCATGATTTTTCCCATTTTTTATGCCAATTGAAGTGGAGGAACATATTTTATTTGGCCAAAGTCCAGACATATTAAAATATTAGCCTTGGTTATGTGGAAGTGAGACACACTTTTAATGAAATGACTTTAAAATATTAGAACATATTATATGTCTTGGGGGATTTAGAATGGTTTTTCAAAATATATAATGTAAAATTAAAATCATAATATTTTAATGGGGTAAAAATATGTGGTCAGGAATTCCATTTATATTACATATTACATCACTTTTGGGTCATTGTGATGTCATAAAACACAAATTATATTTATATTCAAATTAATTTTTATATGAAAAATTGACTATAGCAATAAATTAGGAAACATAAACCATTGGATAATTTTAACATCCTAATTCAAAGAATATTATTTATTTTATCAAAATAATTTTTTTTATATTTTATTTTTTACTTTAGAACATAAATCTAACATTTAATGAATATAATTAGGTTTTGACAATTTTAATTTTTGAAACCTTATATAAAATTACATTTACATCATAAAAATAATATGATAATTTACATTAAATAAAAATTATTTAATAATAGTTTTTTAAAATATTATTTAATTCAAAACACAATTAATTCATCAAAATACAATCTTAATTGATATTATATATTAATGAAAAATATTATGTGTGTTTCCTTAAATCGGGATGAAATTCATTTATAAATTAAAAAATATACGATTGTAATATATTCATTATTATATAAAAATAATATACATACTTGTATTTATAGGTTCTTACCACATATACCTTTAATACACAATAAAACACCCTAAGTGTAATGTGTGAGACATTAGGACCTTCAAGGGGTGGTTTCATGAATATGGTTTGGGACATGATATTTATGAGATTGAAATTATCCCATAAATTTTTCTCTCATTCATAAATTTTTGGATCTAATATTCTTCTAGGCCAAATTAAAAATACTGAAAAATTTATCTCCCTCAGGAGCTCGGATTAATGGGCCTCATAGGTTATGATCCTACTAGTTGAGGATGTCACTTCCTTTGTCTGTTACAATTGTTTTTATTAATATACTATATTTATACTAATAATTTGATCAATTTCAATAGATATATTATCAACATTAATTATTATTAAAAATTAATTATTCATATGGTTATAATAAGTGAAAATAATTTCATGTGATTTATATAAACATAGAATACAATATGAGATTTATTAAAATTCAAGGTAGATCTTATTAATAATATTTTGGGTCATTATAATCTTCCCCCCATAAGAAATTTATCCCTATAAATTTTATTTCCCCACACTAAAATATATGAGAATAACTCTTTTAATCACATCCTTGATTTATGAAATTTCTTCTTCAAAATTGTGGTTTATTCACAACACTTCAACTAGGGTAATGGCCTAATTTTTTAGAAGATTTTCTCTATGATATGATACCATCATTGGATGATCCTCATAGTAATGGTCATTCTCCAATTGTATAATCTTTGTATGGAGTACCTATGAGGGGTTCAAAATACACTTTTTCACGAGCGATTGAAGGAATACCTCATGGAATTGAGATACTCTTGGTGTGAGTGATCGTCAATAGGAAACTGCTATAAAGTGATCAATTATTTCAAAAAAATTTATGAACCATAGAATATGATATGAATTATTATCAAATTTATTCACTCTATTCCAAAGATATATGAAGAGGAAAAATAGGTCTTCAATATCAAAATACAGGTATCATTTTCGATTATTAGCATATTTTTTATGTCAAATCTAAGTAATTTTAATGGTAATAATAATTAATTAAGTTCATCTTAGTGTTTAGAGTATGTTTGAGACTTTTCAAATACATAAAGGAAAACATGGGATCTCAATCGTACATAATTGATAGTGGTTCTCCAAGAAACCACACTACTACTCTGTTTTATATCATGCAAGTTGATGTAGCAAGAAATTATATCAAATCATAATGAAGTGTGTGTTCATTAGTATATTATCCACAATATCCCAAATATAATTTTCTAATTTGGATGTCTTTGGAATTTTGATGGAAATTTCCACGGTGATGTATTCCCATTTCTATATTGGTATGGGTAATGGTTTCATCATCACGTTTGACTATTTACTTTCAGCCTTCACATACTGACATACCAAGATCATTGATGTATATTTAGTGATATACTTCTTCATATTGTCCCATAAATTCTGATCTCTAATATATCAATACATAATTTTGTATCCCAGGTGAATGAATAAAGTCGAACTATGTGCATCATACAATAGATACTTCATTAACACAGGATTTAATGGAACACATAGTGTTGACCGAATTTTTTTAATTTTTTATTCATTAAAATATAATATCACTGATTATCCTTATGGTATGATTTCCACTTTTTTTAAATGCATCATTATCTTTGTGATCGTCCTTTAACCTTTCAAGAAGATATTTTTGAAAAATCAGTTACAGAAGGATTGATAATATTCCTTCCTTTGTGATTCTCATTCCTTTCCTCTTTAATTATAAGAATATTGTATCATTGTAAATTTTCATCAATGATAATTTCTATTGTTCCTTTCTACTTAGAGAATATTCCATATTATTCAATTGACTAGGATGGTAGTGAATTGAGTTGTCACAGTCCCAGATCTATGTATCATCATTGGCACATATTCAACTTTTTCAGTGTGAATATATATTTTATTCTTTGGTAATCCATATATATTTCACACTTCTACCAAAATAGATAATTCCATTATGTTTTCAAGAAGTTGATCAATGAATCCAACTCTAGATAATGTGTGGGATAGTTTTTCTCATGAATTTTCAACAACCTTGAGGCATATATAATGACATTTTTATTTTTCATTTACAAAATACTCAATCCATTCTTAGAAGAATTTCTAAATAGTATGAAAACATCTCCCATTGTAGGTATTATTATAATAAGGGAAGTGATAAGCCTCCTTTTTATGTCATTGACTCATTTTTTACATTCATTATTCCAAGAAAACATGACTCCCTTATAATATAGCTTCGTAAAAGGATTCAACAATCATGAGAAATTTCCAAAATATTGGAAATAATACCTAGATTACTCAAGGATTCTATAGATATATATCACATATGATATCCTCATCCATCCATGTATTTATTTTGTCTTTGAATGAACCAAATATTTCATATTTCTTATGATGATATTCCAATATAATGAGACTTTCTTCAACCATAACTCACACTTGTTTTACATAGAATAAAACATCTCCTTTAACAAGGTCTTTAGAATATTGTACAAATTATCATCATTCTCATCCTTGATTTTGAATTATATTAAGATATTATATATAAATAATAAAATATTTTATCAATATAATATATAATTTATTTATTCATCAAATCCGTGAATATTTTTTAGCATTATTGAGTCTGAATGGAATCAATATGAACTCAATTTTTGTGTACCTTATATAAAAATAGGTCTTGGTGATCTCATCCTTCTTAACCATTACATAATAATATCATGACAGAACACCCACCATAGATAAGTAGTGATATCTACCTAGCTAAATGAAAAATTCATTTATTCATGTAAAAGGATAATTGTTCTTTGTGGTTATCTTTTTTATCTCATGATAGTCAATAGAATGGCACATTGATCTATCCATTTTCTTTATGAAGTGGACTGGTGCACCCCATGGTGAAGCACATGGTCGTATAAATACATTATCAATATTCTCTACTAGTTTTTTCTTTAGGTATTCATGTTTCACAAAAATTATCCTATAGAGAGTCATGGATATTGATAATTCCCCATGTATAAGATCGATTATAAATTGAACCTCTTAACTTGGAGGAAGACTATAATATTCCTTGGGAAACTCATAAGTATATTCCCTTGCAGTAGGAATGTCTTTGATTATGGTTCATTTCATAGACTCAATCATTTGAGAAAGGTATGCTTTCTCATAGAGAAGTAATATATATTATTGAGATGAAGTTGTTATAGATGATTTATTATCCTCTTGTTAGTTATAGAAAATTAGGTGTTGAATCACCGTATGATTATTGAATTCTCACTGATTATAATTTATGGTGGTAAGATACAGGTAAATCCAATCCATGTCTATAATTGCATCAAATTCCACCAAATTAATTATAATAATGTTTTATGGGATGTTCATCCCAAAAATTGTGACAGGGGAGGAGTTATATACATGAGATTAAATAGTATTCCCATTTTATATTTTCACAAACATCTATAATTCCATAGATTTTTAGTATGTTTGAATAGTTCTTCAAAACATTCATCGTGTGAAGGAACGCATTTAACTAGCATAAAAAAGTTTGTTCATCATCCATGAATGAATATCTACATTACATATCACCGATTCATTTTAATAATTCACATTGATGGTCATGATGAAAAAATTCCACCCTTTCATCATTGGAGGTAGTATTTTGTATCTTAAACCCCTTATCTTAGGAATTGGTTTCCAAAGTTTTCTAGTTTCCTGCTGCTGAAATAATGTATAATGAAATTTGAATTTACAAGAGAATTCATTTCCTACGCCAAATTAGTGGGTTTATTCTATCTAGAGTTATTATCCATGTTTCCATCCTTCCTGCACCTAAATCATTTTTTCATAACCCTCTGGAAATTTCTGGGATACTTCTTTCTACACATTTAAAAAGTGGGATGTTGAAATATCTTTTCACCATTAGATATCTATATCTCACTATCATAATTAACCTCCACCTTCTTCTTCTTATCCCCATGATAAACTTGAGATTCAACGATATCTATTTCAACAATTATGGTACATAAAAAAATTTCTTCAAAGTTATCAAATACAAATACTTTCATGGATTTTTGTGAACTATGTTTTATCCCACTAAAGAAGTATAAAACCTTGCATTCAAGGGTGAGAAAAAACTCAGAGGCATATAATGTATGGATTGCGATATTTTCCTTATATTCTCCAACATATTATTTGTTTTTTTATTATGTGAAATTAAATCCCATTAATTTTTAAGACATAAAATGAAAGAATATATTTATCAAAATACACATTCTATAATTACTTCCTACTTAATTACTTTGATCTCTTCCTCGGGATTTGTATTCTTGATTAATGCCCACAACAAATGATATTCTCTATGTAGATGATAAACTAATAAAAGAACCTTATATTTTTTAGAACATTTATGGTTGGATAATATATTATCAATGAATTTGATTTATTGTTAAACTATTAAGGGATCTGATGATCCATTGAAAGAAGGTGTTTGTTATCGCATGAAGCTCTCCATTGCGTCTTGTTCAATTTGAGTGGGGATTAGGTGCTTCTCAGGATCCAGGTTTCTATTTAGAACCAGTGTGAGATGAGAAAGTATCTTAATAATGTTTGTGTTTCATAATACCATCACATTTTGTATCCCATTAGGGTACTCATCACATTTCATATCACATTGATTGGTTTCACAATTTATCCTTTTCCTCGGTATTGAATAGAACAATATGAACATTAGTGATGAATATTTTAAACAATTAAACACATAAAGTGAAACCAATGAAATTAACAAGATAACATATAAATTACTCTTATATTTTTAATATAAGAATTTCTAGGTTTGAATCTCTGTTATCCATGATATATTTTCTAACAAATATTCTTATGGTTATTTTCCCTTAATAATGGTTTGTAATGAGAATATAAATCTACAAAACAATATCCCCCAGTAGGTTCAAACTAGATGTGCAGTAAGGCCTATTATCATGTACCAGGATACACTGATTCAGGATCAGAACACCTTGTTAGTGTTCTATTGGTACATATGATATAGAACCATGTCATCATGAAGTATCTAGACTGGGATGTATTTTCCTAAAAAGACACTTACACTATATGAACAAAAATATAGTGATATTTTCTTATATGTATTATTATACTTAATGATTTTCCAAGTGTATTCTATTCTTGATCCCAAAAATAATAAAAAATTTACTCTGATACCAACTATAACAACTCTGCTCACTATTATATATTAATACTTGATTGATTATGTAAAATTACACTTTATCCAACCCAAAAGGTCAATAAGTCTTGTTTATTTTGGAATTAGGTATATAAAATAAGATATTGAACATGGGATATGATAACATTATTAAAAACATCCTTAACATGATTTTGTTGAAAATATCATTAAAATGCTCAAAATACTCCTTTGAACATAAAACGTAATGGGATAACACGAAGATGCACATAATAAAGGGGTCCATTGTAAATAGAATCAATGGAATAAAAAGGGAATTACATTAAAAAGATGATACATTTTAGGTAATAGGCATATTAATGGGGAATAAAAAGAGTAGGAATCATAATCATGAATAATGATACATGGTATAACATGATAATAATAAGGGAATAATAATAAATGTGGAAATAAATGAAACAAATACATAATAAATTTTGGTCAAGGAAAAATCCTCCAAGAACTAATTGTAAAAAATTTACAATAAATTAATTAGGTAAAACCCTATACTAACATGATGTATAATGATACTAAACATAACCCAATGTATTGGATATCAATCTAGGCACACCCATCATAATCATTTCAATATCGTTCTTAAGTGTTCCACATTGAACATGCGACATGGATTAATTTATCATAAAAAAAATTTCCATGAAAAATGAATGTTGAAAACATACATGAATGTCTTATATCAGTATGCGTAAGTGGATAAAGGTGAATATCCATGATTTAATAATGGATATGGTACTCACTACACAATTTTTTTGGCATGAAAAATAATAAAGAAATTTTAGAAGCATAATGATGTTACTAAACAATTAATATAGATGGTTAATGAGATAAAAATGGGTATGTCATTATTTAGGTATTAAATGGGTAGTATTAGGTACATGGAAAAGAATATACCAACATTATAAATATGGAAGTAGAAGGAATAATGTACAAAATAAACATGAATGGATAATAGAATCCTTAAAAAATTTCCCCATGGTAAGATGTGTAAATAGTGGATAATGGGAAGATTAATGAGGGTTAAAAGTTATTATAATAATGTAATAATTAAATTTAATGTAACGGTAATATGAAATATGATTTTTTTTAATTATAAAATAAGAAGTAAAAGACATAACACAAAAGGAGTGCTTTATAAAAGTGGAGAGTGGAAGATTCCTTACAAGAGTGTCTGACTCCAAAGCCAGGGCAGGGGCTTCATAAATGATTGAGGGAGCCTTGGAAGGACTATATAGTGTGGAGTAAATAATATAGACAAGATATAAATAATTTTATTGAATAGAAATGAGATATTCAAAGTGTTTATATAGGAAATGAGGGGGATTTATTTACTATTTATGTTTGGGACTCTACATAATAAAATATCCAAAACCAGAAACCAACCCATAGTTTTTTCCATGGTTCAGGCCAAAAGTGTATTTTTTTACCTTATTTTATAATGAAATAGGAAAAACAATTATAATATTAACATTGTTTATATGGAGGTGAGACACACATTTAGATAAATGATTTTAAAATCTTAAAATATACTATGATCTTGGAGGATTAATTTTTTATTTTACAGTTACATATAATAATTTTAAAATTACAATATTTTAAAGAGAGAACATATATTTGGTCACATATATAATTTATATTAATTATTAAATCACATAAGACTCATTTTTATGTAATTAATCAAAAAAATATTTATAATGTATTTAATTTTTACTTGAAAATTCAACTGTCTCAGAAATTATGAAAAAATCACTATTGTATAATTTTAACGCCCAAATTAAAAATATAATATTCATTTTATCAAAATAAATTTCCACAAAATGTAAATTTTTTACTTTTAAAATAAAAAACTCACATTTTTTTAAAATTACGGTTGTTGAGAATAACATTTTTTGAACCCTTATAAAAATTACAATTTACGTCATATATATTATATGATAATTTATATTTAATAAACATTATTTGATAATAATATTTTATTAGTAAATTTTTTATATAAAAAACCCCATTAATTCATCAAAATATATATCTTAATTGGATTTGAATGTCAACTACAAATAATCATTGTGTTTTATTGAATTAAGATAAAAATAATTTATAATGTATCAGAAATAAGATTGAAGTACATTCATTATTCTATAAAAATTAATATACATACACATATTACTAGGGTGTTGTTATATATTCCATTAATACACTATAAAATTTCCTACAAGTAAGGTGTAAAATGGCGGAACTTTCTTGGGGTGGTACGATGAACATAGTTTGTGTCGTGATCTAGACGAGTTTGAACCTCTCAAATAAATAATTTCACTTATGTTTAAGTTATGGGATCTTAACATGGTCTTTGTTCAGGGAAAATACTAGAAATTCTATGTCCCTATAATTTTATACTAAATGGGATTCATATGGTACAATATTATTGGATGAGGCTATCACTTCCTTTGTTTAGGACAACTGGATTGGTTAAAACCCTATATTTATACTAATCATATCATCATTGTTCAATAGATATATTATCCATTGTAATTATTATTAACGGAAAATGAAATATGTTGGTAATAATAAGACAAAATAATTTGATTTTTTCTTTATAACCAAATTATATAATATGATATTTAATAAAATGAATGGGGGATTTTCTTAATAATAGTTTGTGTCATTAAATTTTAATCCCAAAAATTTACTATCCCTAAAATATAATACAAAGATGATTCAAATGTAATTAACTAGAAAAATGATAAATAAATAAAAGTAATTTAATTTTCAATAGAATTCTAAATAATAGGGGAATTTTAAATTTTACTAACTTATTTATATAAAATATAATTTTTACATAAAATCAGAATTTTTCCCTATTAAATAAAATATCAAAACATTAATAAAAATTACATTTTTCACAAAAAATATTTTCTTATTAACAAAATTGTGTATCATTTATTAAATAAAAAAAATTAAAAATAAAAAAAAATATTTTTTCATCAAAATTAAAATGAACAACTTTATAGAAAATATATTCTTAAAGAATATAATTAATTCACTAAAAATTGATTTAACATTATAAAAAAGTTATCAATAATTTATTTATTTTATTAAATTTATATTTGTCTATTTAAGTAATTATTGTAAACCATTCATACAAAAAAATTAAATGGTTATGTTATAACTATTATATATATTTTGGTTCATTTAAGCTCACTATTGAATGTCGAATACATTTTTTAATATGGTTTTCATTTCTAAATTCTATGGATGTAACTTCCTAACTAACTTCTAAAATAAGAAACATTAAACTATAACATTTTATTTGTAATAAAACATTATACATTAGAAAATATGAATTTTTGAAACCCACATTGTAACATTGGCTAATAAAATATCTTATTAATTACATAGAAATGCGCGTACAAAGGTCATATTGAATAAAAAACACATGTTTTTGAAATACAAGAACATAGGTGAGAAGTGAATATTTTTATATGGATGAAATTCATAAACAATTATTGATATATATAGATATAATTAGTCTAAATAAAATGAATGATCAAGAGAACGATAGTAACCACCAAACCATAAACTAAAGAGGTGTGAAAGAGTACATTGTTATCATCTAAAATGTTGGTAATATGCAAAAATTAATTCAAGATAATTTTTCTAGGGTTGGAAATAAAATTACATACAAGATCAGTAAAATTATAAATAACCTTAATTGATTTGTTTAAATTAATTTCATTAATAAATTTTAACTACAATGTCATTTTTTTCTTCCAGAAATTATTATGTTAGGTTATTGTTTCATTCCTGAGCACTAATGTACACTTTTAAAGTAATACATTACTATAATAATGATATTAAACCTATTCCAGCCATTATTACAAATAAGTTGGACCAAAATATTTTATAACATGTTATGGAATATTCCATAATGAATAAACCATCATACAATGAAATAGAATGTTAATATATAAAATTAAATTGTAATACCCATAGTGAAAACTAAATCATTACTTATATAAATCAACCACTATTAAAAATATCCATTCAATAGTACAAATTAATGTGTTTTTTAGCATAAAATTTTTTGTCATAACAACTTTCTTACATGTCAGAATATATTGAAATCTTTTTAACATTTCACTAAATCAACATTCAATACAATAGTTATTTGCATGATAATAAAAATGTTCCAAGAAATAGCTCACCATGAAAGATCACATAAAATCTATAGGATATAAATTCAATTAAATAATATTATATATAAATTAATTTCCAAATTAATGTTAAACCAAATATTTACTTAGACTTTATCCCAATTAACATCTCTTAAAATAGAATTATTCTCATTAAAATTTCATTTCATACAACCTCAAAAGTGTGTCTTAGATTTTGAAAATATGATCATACAAAATCATTTAAACCTATGATGGTCTCTATAACACTATATATATAATCACATGAAAACATCACAATATCCAGTGATATTTTTACCCACCTACACTACCAAATATAACAACCCCAACCCACACTCCCAAATCGGGTTCCAAAGACATTATCTTTAAAATTATGGATGTTATGTCATTTAACATAACACTATTTTAACCTTTAAAACCCGCTCAATGTAAAAATGAAAAATTATTCACATAAATACCCATGGCCATTATATTTTTAGAGTTTCAGATAAGTATTATAAACTATTACAAAAAAATATACATGTATTTAAATAATCATTTATTCCAAATTACTCAACTACTCTTATTTCAAATTAAGTAAAATCATCATCCGTACAAAACCAATCAAGTCATAATATATTATATATCATTATTGATAACATGTGGAAAAGGAATAATAGGAATATTGATCTAAAATGAATAGTTTGTGTATATATATGAATTAAAAATTAAATTTCATCATCTATCATAAGATGTGAAAAAGGTCATTAAAGAATTAATAGAGTACATGAAAAAATAATGAAAGAACATGAACCATAAATACACGAATAATTAATCATTAAATAAATAATTATTATTTAACAATTGTAGGATTAATAAAAAAAATAATCCAAATCAAAGTGACATAAATATTCATCAATGGAATCAAATATTAATCCATATTAAGAATAAAGAACTCATGTGGGTATCATGGGAAAAAATAATCATATATTCTTTGAGGAGAACTTATAATTTGAATATTAAAATTACTCATTTCCAATATATTTTTTGGAATAAAAATATAATTTCCTAATAAATTCATGAACTATCATAAAAAACCCATCATATATGTGATATTGGGAACACCCGACATTATCTTTGAGTAACCATTAAGTAAGCTATTTCATAATCACCTGGTGATGTATTAATGAAACCATGATTATTAAGGATGTCCATGTACAATTAATTATAAAAATTAAATATAGAATTTATTAGATCATAAACTAACAAAAATTAAAATTATTATTTTCATAACATGAATAACCAATGGTAAATAACATGTCACATGAAAATCTATTAAGAAAACAATTTACTCATTAAAGAGGTATGGATTTCAAATAAAAATTTTTGAATAATGATTTATATATGAAATATAAATGGGTTACATAATAATATCATTGAAACATGATTAAACCATGAAAATTAAATGGGTTCAACGAAAATATTTTTTAAATATAATTTACCTCTGGAAAGAAAATTTTTTCTATAAAAATCATTTGGAAACATGAATTCCCCATGAAAATGAAACCAATTCAGTGAAAATATATTTTAAAAAATGATTAAAAATAGAAATAGAAATGGGATCCTAGAATATATCTTTGAAACATGATTGACCTATTGAAAATAAATTTTTTATATTATAATCTATTAAAAACATAAGGAAATTGTTGAAATGAAATATCTTCTATAAAAATATCATTGAAATAATTCTATCCCATTAATAGAAATTTTTTCCCTATAAATATCTTTGATACATAAATAACCCATGGAAAATAAACGGTTTCCATAACAATCTCATTGATTCAAGATTAACACATGGTATAGAAACATATTATTTGAAAATATCTTTGATATGTGATTAACCCAAAATAAAGAAACATGTTCAATCAAAATATTTTTTATCCTAATTAACCCATGAAAAAGGAATGGGTTCTATAAAATTATTTTTAAATATATGATTAAACCCTGTGAAATGAAAATTAATAACCAATGAAAAATAAATGGGATTCATAATAATCCCTTTGAAACATGAGTAGCCTTTTCACTAAAATCAGTTTAGTGTTAGTCTCTTTGAAAAAATATTAATCTATCTAGAAAAATAAAGATGACTGTATAATTATAAAATATCCCAATTGTATAATAAGTAATAAATAGTTTTATTGATTTTAACTATTGTAAATACACTTAAATATCATTTAAACAATTTTTAGAAAAAATAATCTTTTTACTATAAAAAACACATTTAAAAAGTAAAACAACACAAGAAATTTATAAATTTATTTATTTTGAAAACATAGTTTAAAAATATAAAGTATAAATGAATTAAAATAATCAATATGATTGTGGTAAAATAAATTCATGTCATTATTCATAAAAATAAAAATTTCTATCAATATAATTTGACAAAATGAGTCAAAAATTGACGCATTTGGAAGCATTTAGGAAACATAATTTTAATTTTTTGAAAACGTATAATAGAATTTAAAATATAATTAGTAAATAATTTATTTTAGAAAGATAATTTATCAAAACATATTAGAATAAGTTAATGTTGAAGAGAAATATAGTCAATCTAAAAGAAAATACATGATCATTATCACATATATTTAAAATTATTGATTTTTTTTAATCAATAAGAATGGAAATTTAAATAAAACATATAAAAAATAATCATAACTAATGTATATAAAATACATGTGGTTTTACAAAATAAGATTATATTATTTCTTCAAAAAATACCTTCAACATATACAAACCTGATAGGAAAAAATATTGTAACAAAAAGCCTTTTCTACTTTGGTATCCATTTCAGTCGTAAGCCCCATGAAAAAATAACAACTAATAAAACTTTAAATTTCATGAAAATAAGTTGTTTCATGTGATAAAAAATCATATTGGGTATTAGATACACCTCATAAATGATGATATGTGTTTAACATTAGAACATTTTTCAATGAAGTGAAATTGAATAAAAGTCCCTTACAAATTTGGTAATATCTAGATAAAAACCCCATGAATAGTGGGAACATCATATTGATTTCTAAATACATATAATTTTCATGAAAAAAATTATAAAATAAATATATGGGTACTTTATATATCACACAATATTAGTAAGTGGTGAACAAGGCATATGTCTCGTAGAAGTAAAAGATATTCAAAAAACCCTATGCAAGAGTATCGAATTTTCTTGTATGTCCATTAACACCTATAGAATAATAATATATAAATTATTTCATTTCATAACAAAAAATTTCAATTTTAACACTATATAATTAAATATTTTAATTAGTTTTTTTATAAGGGCACATTTGACTATATAATAAGTATAGACCACATCAGATGTATAGAGGATGTTCGATTCATTATTTCGAATCCAATTTTTTGTGTTAAGAAATTATAAAGGGGTTTTTATTTCAACATATCCCCAATAATAATCATTATTTATTTTTAATATATATTCATTAGTTATAGTTCTAAAAACAATTATGATATTTGTTTTGGAAAAATAAACTATGTTACGATCATGGAGATAGTAGGCATGATATACCCATAATTAATGTTTCCATTTTTGAATGATCATTATGAATGTTACTTTTATATTAATTTATATTTATAGTAATATCATAATATAAAAAATTACATATTATTCATTTAAATATACTTATATTTATAAAAAAATTATCGATCGAAGTTACATTGAGTCATATTTGTTGTTGAGTTTGTAGTCCATATGTACACAAACCACGTTATCGTTTTTCAGCGTAACAACAAAAATGATATGTTACCATTTAGTAATGATAATTATGTATGTACTATCATATTTCATTAATTTTTACCATATATTCATTATATTTAATCTCATTACATTCCATTTATATCATTAGTGAAAAACGAACCACATCACTTCGTGAGGTGATAGTCTACCCATCAGATAAGAAACATTATCATGTCTACCATAAGTTGGAATTTAATAATTTAATTGTTAAATAATAACTCCATTATTATAAATAAGTGAAATATAATATAATATATATATATATATTTAACTAATCATTATATCAACCACTAAGAGTTGAAAATTTATAACAAATTAAATCTGTTCAGGAGGTTGTAGTCTACTGTACACAAAAATTAAGAATTCATATCCCATTTGATGGAAAATGATGTTTATTTAGGTTATTAAATTTACATAATGAACAATAATTATATTTAATATATTTGGGTTATTATATAATAGTTATTTATTTATATTTTATGTTAGTGGAATATTAAATAAAATAAAGATGCTCGGAAAGGCCCGATTACTCTTATTCTAAAAAATTATATAAGTAAACACCCTAGAGATTTTTAGTATGGATTTAAGAGAAATACAAGGGATATAGTATGTGTATTGGTATGTAATTTATACATTTGAGTATGGAATTGTTGATAAAAATGGATTAAAAGTTTTGATGAAGAGAGGATTATGGGTGGCCTTTTATAAGTGTGGTAGGTAGCACAATTGTAATTTTTGAAAACAAAACTATGTAGCCACATATTTCAATTAAAATGGATACAAAATGAACCACTATTGTTCCTCATACATGAAAATGTTAAAATAATTGCAGATAATTATATTTAGACAATGTTATAGTCATTTAGACCCTTATTATTTTTTAGTTTAACCCACGGTAAAATGTTTTCACCTTAACCGAGTTAATACATATTTATTATTTTTATTTTTCATTATGATCCAAAATTATGTTAAAAATACAATATAATATAAATTATGATGTTTAAAATTATGAAATCCAATTTACAATATTAAAATCACATATGTGCAATTTCACAACCCTTCCTAGTTGGGCTCCAACCGCGACTACCCCATGCCCACCTCTAATAGGCCTGGGGCTGGTGACTAGCGTCAAGTAGACATATCTAAAAAAAGGGAGGCCTTTTCCTATGAACATGTACACTCTCACACATTTTCAATACACAAATCTAAAAAAATAGAAATTGGTAACCACCATGCATGCATACACTATGAACCAACCACACAATACGATAAGAATGCAATGTATTGGAAGGTTAACCCGGATAAAATATAATCCTAACAAAAGAAAGACAACTGCAAAGTCCGAACGGAAAAAAATGGTACTGAAATTACAGTAGAAAGCTTTCAGAAACACCCAGGTCTATCTAATCTCACAAGGCACCATATGGTTCTGATCTTTGTCTTTCTACACATTGGACTCTTTCAATATGTTAACCATTTTTAAAAGACAATAAATGTGCAGGAAAAGCCTGTACAGGGGTTAGTAAAACAATACTCAGTAAAACACCCTGACACTATATAGGAGGAACCACAAAAAGAATTCCCATCCAACTCTATATAGGTATACTCCCATACAAATATAATGTTTGTCCAAATATACTCAAATACCAATCACAAGGATGGAAGGATAAGTCACAGCCAAACATCTATCACATTATTCTTCACGAGTCATGGTCATTCAGGAGGACTTGTTCCTCAAGTCGTGACAACATCATTGGTCATGATTATGTTATACATAGAGGGGATTCTCTTAGAGAATATCACGAACCCCATCTGTATTACCCCATAACATAGGGGATTCCCATATAATACCATGAAACCTACCACCATGTTTCGTAACATAGGTAATTCCAAATGATACCATGAACCCTACTTATATGGCCTGCTAGATGATGGATTACCGCCCTTCTCTCATAGGTCACTTCAAAACCCAAAAAAACTCTATTAGGGGTGATTAGGGATCACTCAACTCCCAAGAGGATTCCATAACACTATCCTAGACTATTTCTCTTGAGGGGATTCTATGAAATATCATACCAAACCCTTGTGGAAAGAACGATGGGGAAAATCTCTACAAATACATTGACTCCCACAAAGGTCTCGCAAAATTCGTCTAAAAAAACTGCCTCGTCGTAAGGGTCCCAATGATAGAGTTGGATCTTCAAATGGTCATACGGGTTGAATATTACAAGGCATATTGTAAAAATAGGATAGTTGGGTCAATGCCATATTATACATGGTTGGGCCGACCCAACTGGTGTCCCACCTGACCTGTCGAGTCTACACGGCC
This sequence comes from Viscum album, assembly GCA_963277665.1. Taxonomy (NCBI): domain Eukaryota; kingdom Viridiplantae; phylum Streptophyta; class Magnoliopsida; order Santalales; family Viscaceae; genus Viscum; species Viscum album. The sequence continues at coordinate 2,052,613,173 of OY728137.1, forward strand.
CGTTGGGATATGGGTTCAGGCTGTATTTAGTGAGATGGCTTACCCATGCCAACTTCAGACCAACCTGGTTGTAACCCCTATATCCCCCACACATGACTATGCTTTGTGTGCTTACTCTTATCATCATGATCTGACAGCATATCATGGATTTTCTGCATGACCAGTGGAACCCACGACTATAGCGTGGGTTTGTTCTCTGTTTATTATGGCACAGGCGCACTGCATCTCCCCGATGTAGTGGTTTTTCGCCAGCTCTGTAGTCCCTGTGTGCCAACCACAGCTGGCATGCGAGCTGGTTGACACCTAGCACATACACCACTTGCGGGCTTTCCCCCCAACGGCCATCGAGCCACCGGTCATCGATCCAGTGGCTCTACCTTCCACGACCCCCGGCCAACTACCACGGGCCGATTCACCACTGCAGTCTTTCTTAGACTATGGGTTTCCATTGATGTGATGTTCCATCATCATCACACCACCCTAGTATCAAAAACTAGTCGGATCATCAGTCATGGGTTTTTTCCTCAAGGATATAAGGCCCAACAATCACTCGTTCATAAGCCACAATGATTCCATGACATAGATAGAGAGAAAACCACACATGGAATGCACAAAATATGGATCATACCTATTATTCTTGTCTGCATGGATTTTTCTTTGTTAGATGGATTAATGAGGAACAACAAATCACATGAATTAACACCCATTAAATCCTCACATGTTTAATCCATCCGGAATAGATGATCGTACCACGGATCATCCTTTTTATGGTTCGGTATGTGTTCTTCAAAAAATTGAAGAACAGAAAATAAATCCGAATGAAAACAATGTTCTACATAGGATTGTACTTTTCATTGATGGAGGGAGAAATCCTTTTCATTGATGATCCTCTGAATAACATTCTTTATCCTCAATCCCATATTCGTGATAGTAAAGATCTATCATCATTCGTTAACACCAACATTAGAATTTTCTTCCCTCGTGATATTTCAATGAATTTCAATGGATGGGAATTATAACCCTAGGCCACTGCCTCTAAATTCAAAAAAAGGAAAAAATCTCTTACGTCAGTAAAATATTTTTATTAATATATTTAATGATGTTTATGTCCAAATTCTTTCTTTTTCGGTTGGTCTGCACCCAAAAATGTGATGCCCCGCCTATTTTAATTTTGTTATTCTGGATGCAAGGGTTCACTCATATCCTTGATCGGGGCACCTGTTTTTATTTTGTTAAATTGTAATTTTAGCCACTGAGCGTTTTTAATTAAAAACTAAACACTATTAAAAAAAATTCTGGGCACAACAGGCCTCGAAATCACTTACTGTATCAGTGCAGAGTCAATGTATTTTCCCAATTAATTTATAAAAATAACTTAGAGGAAAATCTGAGTCATTACATTCTCCCCACCTTAGGGAATTATGTCCCTGAAAGTCAAAACATGGGCTACTCACCAAAAAGATGACGGTGCTCTGCCTTCAAACAATCCTCCAAATACTAGGTACCATCCTGTAGGTTCTTGTGATACCACTAAACACACACTATAGGAATCGACATCCTATGAAGTTTCTACTCTTGTCTATACTTGATCAATACTACAAACATCGCAAAAATTTCCCAATCATCAATGTTAAGCTCGCCCAAGTCGATAACCTGTGATGGGTCATGCACGTAACTCCTCAGGTGTGACATGTGAATTATATCATCCACCGGATTCAACCATGGGGGTAGAACTAAGATGTATTCCACATCACCAACTCTACTCAGAATTTGAATGGGGCCGATGAATATCTGATAAAACCTTTTTCCCCAACCAAATCTGTACAAACCTCATCGAGGTGTGACATAGAGGAAAACGTGGTCTCCCTCCTAAAACTCCAAGGGCCTCTGTCTTTTTTCAGTATACAACTTATTCTAGCTCTATGGAGTTCTCATCCACTTCAGGGTGATTTGAAAATCCTCAATTGTAGAATGCACCATCTCTAGGCCCACAAGTGCTGACTCCCCTTAGTCAGTCAAGAATAACAGTGATCAGTATGGTAAACCATACAAGGCTTCAAATTGTATCATACCAATTGTGTAGTGGTAGGTATTGTTGTACACAAACTCTACAAGAGTTATGTGGTCCTCCTAGCTGCGACTAAACTCCAAGATGAAGGAACAAAGAATGTCCTCTAGAATTTTCATGGTCATATCCATCAGATTATCCATCTAGAGATGAAAAGTTGTGCTTAATCGAATTTGAATCCCTAAAGACTATTAAAAACCCTTCCACAGTCATGATGTGAACTGAGCATCATGTTCTGAAATGATCATCGATGACATTCCAAGATGTCGAACTATCTCATGAACATAGAGGCATCCCAAGACCTCTACAGAAGCCTCCTCATGAATGGGTTGAAAATGGCCTGACTTGGTGTGTTGGTCAATAATCACCCAGATGGTATTGTGTCCTCTAGACATGAATGGAAAACCCAAAACGATGTCCATGGATATCCCCTACCACTTCCACTATGGAACCTCGATTAGATGAGTCAATCATGTGGGAACCTGTTGCTCTCCCTTCACTTGCTGACAAGTTAGGCATCGGGAAACGAACTCCACCACTGCTTTCTTAATGCCTTTCCACAAGAGCTGGCATCAAAGCTCCTGGTACATCTTCACCACACCTAAATGTAGAACCAAGGGGGTGTGTGGAACTCCCTCAGAACATACTATCACAATGATTTTGGCACAATGGTTCCCCCTCTGATGAGAACAACGCTCTTCCCACCTAACGAGTATCCATAAAGGTCCTTCCCTATGAAAATCGAGCACGTCAGGACTCACAGTCGATATCCCCAAGTCTTGCCTCCCAAAATCACAGCAAGATTTGATGGGTGAAATCTATCGACTAGATATTAGTTTCTCCACCATTATCAATGAAATATATATGCATCATAACCAACTTCTTTGATACCTCACCCAGTAACTGCAAGCTTGACCTCTTGCTGATCATGTCTTTCATAGTGTTCCCATTCCCATGAGTACAAATGGTCTCGAAGCCATAGTATTGGAGGAAATCTATCGACCTCATCTATCTCATGTTCAGGTCCCTCTGATAAAATATTTTCATGAGGTTCATGGGGTTTATATTTATGGTAAACCACTCCCCCATCATGTAATGTCAGAACATCATCAAAGATAATACTTCTACTTCAATATCAAGATCATGAGTCGCGTAGTTCCACTCATGATTCCTCAACTGACACGAGCCATATGCAATCACTACATTCCCCAACATCAGGACTCATCCAAGACCATAACTTGATGTGTCATAGAATAGTACATACCCAAAATCTCCACTAGTAGTCTCAATATGGGAGCGCTCTTCAATCTCCGTCATAGCTCCTGGAAACACTACTGGTACTTTTCTGTCCACATGAAGGATTCTACCAAATATTTTGAAGCCATAAAGGGTTTTTCTACACATGATACATCTGGAAAAACCCTCCGATAGTACCCAGAAAACCCCAAGAAACTCCTCACATTCCTCACACTCATGGGTGGATCCCAAATAAGAAACAACTCAATCATCACTAGATCCAACGCACCTCTAGCCTCCAAAATGACATGTCCTATAATGTGGACCTCTAGAATCCAGAATTAAAACATAAAGAGATTCTCTTAATGTTGGTTCTCTAAGATAATGTCCATGACTATCCTTAGGTGTATTGAATGATCCTCCTGGAATTCCGAGTATACCAAAATGTGATCAATGTATACCATGACGAACCGGATAAGGTATGGCTGGAAGATCATGTTCATGAGTCCCATGAACACCGATGGAGTGTTGGTTACACATAATAGAATTATGAAGTACTTATATTGTCCATACCGACATATGAAGGTTATCTTTGTTACATCCCCATCCAGTACATGATGCTGATGATATCCAAATATCAGGTCTATCTTCAAGAACAAACTCACTCCCTTCAGCTGGTCAAATAGGTCATCAATTATCGGTGCTAGATACATGTTCTCTATGGTCACCTGATATGGGAGCCTATAGTCTTCACATAGCCTCAAACTCCCATCATCCTTCTTGTAAAACAATACTGGGGCCCCCAAGGTGAGACACTAGTCCACAAGAATCCCTTACTCGACAAATCTTCCAGTTGTAACCACAACTCCAGAAGCTCTGTGGGAGTCATCTGATATGTGAGTGCAGATATCAGTGATGTCCTAGGTTACCGATCAATGAATATGTAAATCATTTTATGAGGGTGTAATGATGTAACATCCTTTGGGAAGAAGTCTTCATACCCATCCACCATTGTAGGAAACATGGGACCGCCATCCTCCACTGCACTAAGGTTAAGGATAGCCAAATTTTGAGTGATCGGCTTGACCCACCTCTGGGAAAGTCCATCGTATGGTGCATGTGTTTTCTATTCATGGGTAAAGGATATCCCACTTCCATATTTTTGGAAACACTACACTCTTTACCAAAAAAGTTAATCTGGGCATGGAATTTGGATAACCAATCTATACATAGAATGTAATCATAATCCCTTACACCTCTACTAGGATATCATATCCAAATCTTTCACCTCGATGAGAAATTTCACACTGCTGACAATAGTGTGTGATCATCGAATCCCCTACTATATGATTCTTCAAATGAATGGATTGATCCAACGGCTCCACTAGAATCTCTGAGCTCTGAACAAGGTCCATATCAAGGAATGTGTGACTGGACCCTATGTCTATAAGAACTACATCTATAGTTGAGATGACACAAATCATACCAATAATCATATATGCAGCACTGGGGTCGTAAAAATCCATCACCTAAAGCTAGCCTCTCCCATATCTTCTGGATCCCTGATCCCATGGCGGACCTCCAGGGGGCGGTGGTAGTACCTCAAACCTTTGTCCGCCATAGGCTGATCTACCTACTCCCATACCATGTCTACCACCGTTGGGACCACCCTTCTCAAACCTCTAATTCAGCCTAAGAAATCCCTCGAGCATCCTATGATCATTCGCATGGAATGTTGGGTAATGAAGAGCTAGGTGTCCCCATCCACCACACGTAAAACACAGTCTTTCATTCAGATATCTCTCTCTTCCCTATGAGGTTCTCACCACTGATCCTATATCCTTGGATTTTCTCTTGAAGGAAATATCCCACGTGGACCCCTTCTTCTACTTCCTACTGCCCACTATGCATAAAAACACTAAGAACCAAATAAATAGGGAAAAAAAGAATGTATATTACTCGAAGGTAAACTAGAACAGAATACAAACCCAACGAATGAATGACTACTACATTTTTCGACCTCCTTTCAAGGGTACTGAAGCTATAGTAGAAAGATTTTGGAAACAACTCAATCCATCTAATCTTAAAAGGCACCATCCAGTCCTAATCCTGGTCCGAATCTACCTATGAATTTTTTTAAAACATTGGTCGTCTGCACAGGACACGACACATGCGACAAAATCCCCCACAGGGGTGAGTAAAATATTTCTCAGTAGGACACCTCAAAACCACAAAGGAAAACCCAAAAAAATCAATGTCATCTATACATAGGTATATACGTGTACATATAACAGGGGTATCTAGATATAATAAAATATCAATCACAAGGTAGGATTGATATGTCACAACCAAAATTCCACCACAGGATATCGCAATAGGAATGCTCATTCCGCTGGACTCACTTTTCGAGTCTTCATGTATTCATGGGTCATGGTTAAGTCATAAAGATTGAGTATTCTCAAAAAAAACACTATGATCCCAATATGTATAACCACGGAATGTATAGGATCCTCAAAGAATAACACGAACCCTACCACAACGACTTGTAACATTGGGGATTACAAAGGATACCACAAACCCTACAGATACAACCCACTTGATGGAGGATGAACGCCCTTTGCTTGGGGTTCAAGTCAATACCCAGCGAACAACATCATGTTTGATATAGTATCACTCGATTCCTAAGGTGGATTCCATAAATCTATCCAAGACATTGTATCTTGAGGGGATTTCTATGCAATGCTGTATCGAACCCTAGATGATTAGACCAAGGGGAAAAACACCACACCTACAATGGCCCTCACTAAGATCTCACAATGAAATCAAAAAAAGGACTACCTCATCCCAAGTGTCCCAACTCCACAAAAAGCTCATAAATGGATTTACAGTTTGAATGTTTTGGGGATTTTTGTAAAAAGGTGTTGATTGGGTCCAGGTCCGGTCCGACCCGGTCAGACCGACCCAACCTTTCATTTCAACATGACCTGCTGTGCCAATTGGGATATGGGTCTGTCCCATAGGCATGCTGTACTCGGCATGCTGGGGCATCCCAACTGTTTCATTATGACCATCATTCGGCGGGATGGCTTGCCCCGCCAGCCATGACACGACATGGCCATGGCCCCCGTCTCCACCGCACGTGGCTCAACTTCATATGGTGTCTCTATTCAGCGCAGATACACCATGGGTTGCATCCAAACTATGTAGCATAGCTGGACCACATGGTGTGGCCAGTATATGTTAAAAATAGATCATGTGGCTCTGATGTGGGTCCGTTATCCGATCAACACAGCTTTGGCGAGCCATATCTCGCTAATGCCTCCACTTTCTACAATGGCAGTCTACTGCTTTCATGGACCTCTTGGTTGTGTCCAATGTGTGCCACCTATGGACAAACCTCCGCAATCCCCGTTGCCTCTGTCGTTTGAGCATGCGGCTGGCTGGCACAGCCCCCACCAGTTGACTCATGTTGCGGGTCTTCCTGCTGCTGGTCGTCGAGCCGGTGACTCTACCAACTGTTGGTCGATCCATCACTGTAGTCCCTACTAGACCGGGGTTATCCTTCGATGTTCCATTCCTTCATCATTGTACCACCCTGGTGTTGTCACAGGGTAAGATCATTGGACCCGGGTCATTGTATTGTGGATCAAAGGTCCATTGATCGCTCATTCATAAGCCACAAAGACGTGATGAAAAAGCTAGGGAGAAGAATAGACAAGGATTGAATAATGAATGGACCACATCCACTATTCATGTCAGCATGGATTTGTCCTTGATATAAGGTTTAATGAGGAACAACAAATCACACAGATCACCTCCAATTAAATCCCCGCATGTTTAACCCATCCTGCATGGAAGAACGAACCATGAATCAACCAGTTCATGGGTTGGTCCACCATCATCATCAAAATCAAGAATGGGAAAGTAATAATAAAGAAAACAATGCCCTAAATGGTATTTAATATTTCTTTGAAGTAGTGACAATTCATCGTCATTGGCGATCTGCTGAATAATTCCCACGATCCTCGATCCATGATTCGAGATGGTGTCAATCCTTCATCATTCATCAACGCCCACATCAGAAGTTTCATATCTCAGGAGATCTTATTGAATTTTCAGGTTTGTGAACTCTTATTCTATTCCCATGCCTCTATATTTAAAAAAGAAACAAAAATATGTGGCATCATTATTTTTTTTAATATTTAATGATGGTTGCGTGAAAAATCTATCTTTTTTTCCTAGCCCATGCCTGGAAATGTGAGGCCCCACCTAAGGTAATTTATCTTTTTTGGGAGGTAACAGTGCCCTCGGATCATAGATCCAAGAACCCATTTGGATGTTATTAATGTTCAAATTTAGTTAGGGAGTCATTTTAATTGGAAAATGGACATTATTAAAAAAACATTATTTCAGGCACATTGGGTCTCGAAATCTCGGGTCGTCTCAGTGCGTGGTCTAAATATTTTCCCAAATAATTTATTAGAATTAATAATAAGAAAATAAGGATAATTATATTATAAAATGTAATATAAGTATAAACCCAATGGAACGACGAAAAAAAATGTTTTTGTGTAGTTTATCTTCCAAGAAGAAGTTGGTTTAATATTATGTATATGAATATAATAGAGAATTAATGAATCTAAATAAATATATATTGTTATATATTCCATAAATTTCATTTAAATAATTTCTCAATTGGTATTTTTTAATTAAATAAAAACGATATTCAATATTCAAATAAAAACTCTTTTCAAAGAAACTTTTTTTTAGAAACAAAAATTTTCTTGTACTAAAATCAAATATAAAGATTATTGAAATGTAATTTATTTTAATAAATATAAAAAAATAAAAATTATTTAATTTCATATAATATTTTAATAAGAATTGTAATTGTAATTTTACCTAATTTATTAATAAGTAATGACATTTTTTGAGAAATAAAATAAATCATTATTCATCGATAAATAAATTCATGCGGAAAAATACAAAAAAAATAAATTTTATTTTTAAAGTTCTTATTTAAAAAATGAATAAAATTTTATCAAATTAATTATCTATGTATTCCATAAATAATTATAATATCTTTCCAGGAAATGAAAAAAAATCATTTTTTAAGGAAAGATATTTTCGAAGAATAAAATTATTTTACTAAAAATTGATATAATATTTCTAAATAAAAATAAATAATTTATATTAATTATGATATATATATTTCATAATGTAGTTAATAAGATTGATACACTATAATTTAATGACTATGGTATAATAGTTATATATTTCACAGGAAGTTTAAACTCTGTACTTTATGTGAAATACGATATAAAACACATTTTTATTTGGTAAAATCTCGATTTGTTAAAAAATTCATTTATATGGTATTAAAAAATATCTAAATAATTTTTTTAAATGATATTATTGTGGAGAGAAATGACATTCGAACAAAGAAAATAAATAAATCTATTCATACAAATATATTTTCAATTAGTTTGAATACAAACAGGTGAAGAATAGATTTATTAAATGAAAACTATGATGAATAACGAGATTTAAATAAATTATTTTGGGTTTAGTATAGGAATATCATAAAATACAAAATATAGATATTAAAACAAAAAAAAATACTAAATAATGATGAGATTGTGAAAAAAATCCTTACTACATTGGTAATGTTTAAGTCATAATCCCCATGAAATAAATTACACAAAAAGAAACTTTTACATAATATTATGATAAGTAGATTATTTATATAACATATTAATTTTTTAATACATATAACAAAAAAATGATATAACTATGAATATTTCATTTGTCTCATGAAAGAAAAGTGTGATGAGAAACCATTACCTCAATGCCAATTTCCCCCATAAGAATATATACCTCATATATAATCAATATTGATTTATTATACATATATTACATAAATATTATATATTTTTATTTCCATATATTATTAACATATAGTATTCTAAGATTAATTTATTAATAATTACTTTTTAAAACCATCATAACAGGTGATTATTACAATATATCCCATATATGTTCTAGTTCGTTAATTCATCTAATTTGTTATTGATGTTGGTTAAGTAATTTACATAATTTTGATGATTATACAGTTATCATATATAATAATTATAAAATTATTTATAATATTACATAAAATAGAGATATGATAAAATTAGTTACACCATTCATGGAGATGATTGGACATCCGTAAACATGAATACTATTTCTATTTTTTAAATAGATGTAGAATAAGAATGGTAATTAATATTAAACCTTCCCAAAAAAATTATATCAAATATTATATTTTAACTCATTAAATATATCCTTATTACATTACATTCAAAAATAAAAAATAAAAACTGTTTCACATCTTTCTGTGGAGATGATAGTCCACACATACGCTTGAGATACATTATTATTTTCCATCAAATTTGAATACAAGAATTTATTTGAGGTATTATGATTCAATAAATATATTAATGTTGTCATGACCCGACCATTCCTTGGCTCGAGCCGCAACTACCCCAAGCCCGCCTCCATAGGCCAGAGGCTAGCGATAAGAAACGAAGGCTAAACAACTCGGGGAGGCCTTTTCCTGAGTACTTGTACACACACACACGCAGCACACTCAATGAAAAAGTGCAGAGTAAAAGAAAAGACAAGTAAAGAAAAAGGGAAACTACTATATATAAACCACAAAGTGCATCGACCTCTACAAGTACAAAGAAAGATGATGGTACACTTAAAAGTAAAGGGGAAAAACATGCGCCCGATCAGAAAAGTGCCACAAACCGGCAACAGGTAAACAAAAGAAAAACATCTGGAAGGGTCCCCCACCTCGAACCCGACTCCGACCACCACACGCGGTCCAAGATCCCAAGTTCCTAAGCTCCTCTGACGTCACGACCAACCTGTACGTCGTCTGCAAGGGCACACCAAGTGCGGGAAAATCCCAAGCAGGGGTGAGTATAAAAATACTCAGTAGGATACCCCGAAGGCTCGAGGGAGAAACAAAGGAGGTACCTAAGGGTGAGCAGTTGAGCGAACAAGAAAAGTAAAGGAGTACAACAAGGGGTGCAGTAAGGAGTACAGTAAAGAGTCCAGCTCAACCCAACAAGAGAAAGGACATAGACTCATCCAGACACAAGGAGCTGGAAATGGTGAGAAGATGAACTTCCCATCGAGTCTTCATTACCTATAGCAGGAGAGTAGACTCGTCCAACCACGATAATCTAGACACGGAAAGCACATGTCATACCCCATGCATCTTCGCCCCCCCTGGAAGGAGAGTAACCAAACCCAAGAAGTGGGTAGAGGAACATGGTATATACATATCCATATGCTCATCAAGAAGCCCGAACAAGGTCGTAAGGGGATCTTCGTCCTATAGCTCAGCCCAAAAAAGAGTAGCCAACAGTCCCAGAAGTAACACCATCGATGCCCAGCATCCCGTACGTCTGCCCCAAACTATAAGTCAAGGGGCTCAAACCACCACACCTCGACACTATCCGCTTTGGGCAGCACTGACTCGCCCACACGGTTTTAGGTCGTGTCACAAGGACGCGTCTTAGTAGGGGAAAAGAGCCCCTGAAACTTGAGAGTTCTGGGGGAACGTCAAACCACACCACGTCACTGCCCCACAGTCGAGAGGTCTGCTCAAATTTGTCAGGCGACCCCCCTGCCCAGCCCCGTTGGAGGGTCCCTGGAAGTCAACGGGTTCCCACTATAGGGAGACCCGGAAAGTCGACGGGTGCCACACTGCCCATTCCCGTAACAGGGTAATCCACTTGAGGGCGACCCGGCTAAAGTCGGTGATGGGACCACTGCCCAGCCCCGCTGGAGGTAACCCGGCATCGGGGACTGCTGCCCAGCCCAGCTGGAGGTAAGCCCGGCATCAAGGACCACGGCCCAGCCCAGCTAGAGGTAAGCCCGGCATCGGGGACCACTGCCCAGCCCAGCTGGAGGTAATCCCGGAACTGCTCTGGCCATCCCTGCTGGATGGTACTGCTCTGTGAACACCGTTGTACTGGCCATCCCTGCTGGATGTTAACCCACTGGAGAGCCCTATAGAAACAACCTCAGCCCTGCTATAAACAACCTCAGCCCTGCTGGAAACAACCTCAGCCCTGCTGGTAACAACCTCCTGGGTAGAGGATCGGTGCTCGCATAAAGTGTTGGTCACATCGAATCCACAAGAACTCTACCAGGGGTCACAAAAGAATGGGAGAAACTCCCCAGGCCTCTCAAGGAGATCACGCTCCAATCCGCTGAGTCACTATCGAAGAGGACTGAGACAACTCATCCCAGAAAGTGGGAAAACACCCACGCTGTATGAGCACATGTAGTCATAAACGGTGCCGCAGTTCGATGGAAGGGGAATGGTACTGAAACCCCTCACAGCTGAAGAAACAGAGGAACAAACCATCTTTGCCAGCCAAACATTTAAGGAAGAAACCCGGGGGAGACCACTCAACCCTACTGGTCAAACAAACGAGCACAGAGGGACCCTCTACGTCACGAGAGGTCAAAAGTACGTAAGTAGAACACAGCACACACATGGGGCCCACACGACGTGTGGCCCCAAGTCAACCCCAACTGAGCGCACAAACTTCCTCATGTACAAACAACCACATGTACCTCCAAGCATTACTGTATACTCCCAGAGCATACCACGTTCCATCCCAAAGGCTATCGTGCACACGGCACCTAACGTCAATGAGAAGGCTTGAAGTAACAACTCCAACCTTCCACCACAATGGCTGAGGCACATCCAACCACATCTCTTCACTCACACAGGAGTGCACGCGATCACACGCCAAGGGTTCTCTGCAAACACGGCGAGAAGAACTGCCATCAGGGTGCCTTTCACATTTCCACATTTAATAAGATCGCGCAAGAGGATCCGCACAACCAAACGGATTGCACTGTTGTAATCCTCGCAGAAAAACATGTGAGATCGACTACTTACTCGCCTCTAACGGATATCCGATGGAAAAGTCGCCAACACCGCCTCACGCCCGAACGACGTCCCGTGATCCTGAGCCTCGGCCCCGAAAACAGTCAGGCGCATCACACCATTGCGATCCCCTCGGGAAAACACGTCAGAAAGACTGCTCACTTGAGCGCAATAGATATCCGGAGAAAAAGATGCATTCCGGCGCACCGCACACGAACAGTGCTTCGTGGGACCCGTATCCCGGTCCCGAAACACAACGAACGGATCACACTGTTGCGATCGTCTTGAAAAAGCACACAAGATGGACTATTCACTTGTCCAAAACGGTCACCCGGTGATAAAGATGGAAAATCACCATCAACGCCCAAACGGGCCTCGCGGGGCCCGCACCATCATGCGGAATTACAGCAGACAGACTGCGCCAACGCGATGCCCTCAGAAAAACACCCAACATCGACTACTCACACGCCCCGAACGGACGCCCGATGAAAAAGTCGCTAAACACTGCTCGCAGCTCAAAAGACGGGTCGTGGGGCCCACGCCTCAACTTCGACTTCAATGCCTGAAACCACCCTAGAAAGCTCTGCCTCGGCGCCAGGGTCCCAACGCCACTGACGGTGCTCAAAACAGACGTTGGACGCGTCCGCTCTATCCAAAACAAGATTCCCCGATGAAAAACGCACAAGCACTTAACGGTGTGTCATGCCACTGAGACCCTCGTTTCGGGGATTAAAAATCCCCGAAACCATCTCAAAAACTTTGTCTTGACACGAGTTCTGCGCTGCCGCAGACGGCGCGCGAAATCAACTCCTGGTTTATGATTTATTAAAGTATAAATCATTTTATAATAATATTATTATTATTATATTATTATTATTATTATTATAACCTTAATAATATTATTATTATTATTTTCTTTTTTTTTAACCTAAAACCAGACCGGCCGTTCGTCCGGTCTTCTTCTTCTCCCAACAGGACCCGCAAAAGGCAGGTCCTGGTTTCCTCCCGCAGCACCCGAGGTCGCCGCCTCGGGTCCTCTGCTGACCGCGCCAGGCCGGCGCTCGCCTGCTGCCGACGACCCGCTGCACGCCGCGCTCGCCATCCGCGACCGCTCTGCCTCAACACCAGCCGCCGACCACCGTCCGGAGATCAACCTCAAACCGCTGTCGTCGTCCGGAGCTCGCGCCGACCACCCGCTGGAGCTCGGTCGCCGCTCCGCCTCACACCGTCGCCCGCAGCCGAAGCCTCCGCCTGCCGTCAGAGGAACCCGCCGCCGCCGCCTTGGACCGGAGCCGCGCCGCCCTGGAAAGCTCACCGGACCACCCCGGGTTGCCGGAAAACACCCAAAAACTCCCAAATTTCCGCAACCTTCGGCAAACGATTGCGAACACATCGGAATTCGTATTTCATATCCGAAATGAACGTTTGAAAGCTCAAAATGTGTACTATGCAACCATGGGATTTTCTCAAAGAAATAGAAAGAATTCGACACTATATTTGGGGTTCAAATGAGGCTCGAGAATTAAAAACGAAACAACAACCGCCTACCTCGATGGGCTTCACCCGAAGCTTCGCCGTGATCCGTCGGAGCCACATGGTAGGGAGAGCTCCCTTTGGTTGCTGCCTCTTTCCAGGGAACGAACAAGGGAGGAAGATGGGAGGAGGGGCTTTAAGTAGAAAAAAAATTAATTAAAAACACTTAATTAATTTAAAACTCCCAAATTCACTCATATCTGAAACGCTCGACAGGGTCGTGGATAAGCCTCCCCTAGGGTAAGCACCATCTCTCGAGCACAACGGTGCTCTCAGAATTTTAATCTGAGTCCCCGTTCAAAAGTTATTAAACTTAGCGCTCGAGGCCGCCAAATTACGAAAACGCCCCCGGGGCCATTTTTCACAGACGGCCCGAGCCCGCGAAACAGATACCCCTCCTAGGTTAAAAGGTACACTCTGAACTCAACGGTGCCCTCGGTTTTCCAATCCGAGCCACCGTTTAAGAGATACTAGTGTTTCACCATTAAACGAATAAATTAATTAATTAATTAATCTGTTTAACGTTCCAGAAGTGGGCGAGGGGTCCAAACATCCCGCGCCGACAAGTTTTATGTCGTTCCTAGGGTAAACACCCCATTCCAGACCCATCCTTACACTCGGATCTCTAATCCAGATCACCGTTTTGGAGTTATCCCATTTATTTGGCGTTTCCAGTGTGAATGCACTGAATATTTAATTCCAGACACTCTAGGGCTCGGAATCACACACCGTCTGAAGGCGCTGCTCCGGAATAACATCAAGAATATTCCAAAGTCCTTTGTAGCCAAAAACAAGGTTCTTACATCATTCCCTCCTTCAATATTCTCATCCTCGAAAAGAAAAACCATGGAACACTCAGGGTACTAAGCCCACTCCTGGCTCCCCCATACCCAGAAGAACTCTCGCACAGCTCTGCGTCACCGTACACAGACCAAAGGATTGATCCATTCACGCGAGGTCAGACCTTGACGATGTCGTCCGCCCACTCCAGACTTTGGGGTTAGGGAAAGGCGGTAGGGAACCTATCCATCCCTTTGCACGGTCTCACATGGCCCGAAGGCTCTCGGGGGTAGCTCACCTCCCCGACCGAACCTCTACGTCGCACGCCGCGACTGGAATCACCGCCCGCACCTGAAACAAGGATCGGTGATTCCCTCCTTCAGAATATTCATATTGTGAAACATCTAAGGATATCTGGTCACGCAAGGTTCCACAGTCGATGCTCTCTTACACGCTCGAAATGTGAAGGAGTCGACACCATCGACTAAAGAAAAAGGCCCCACGTCTTTTACCTTACCAACACAGGGTTACACCGACACCCTGCGTCACCCCGATAACACCTCAAGTAAGGAGAAGGGAGGAAAACATTCCACACACAGAGTCTAACAATTCTACTGAAAAAAAAATAGAAGATTTGTAGAGCGTACCTCTTATCACCTCATGCTCTGCAAGATCGTAGACATCCAAAGCTCGCGGCTGTCTGCGGTCCCAACTGTCAGCTCCTGGAGCCTGACGTGGACCACCTAGTGGTGACGGGAAGATCACCTAAAGTCATCCCCCACTAGCATATCCTCCTTCTCCTCTGCTAGCACCACCTCTCTGGGTACTACTCCGATCACGGTGCTTCCTCTGTCGTGGTGGTGCACCTGCTGCCTACCCGAAGCTCTCTGCATGCCTAATCGGGCAGTACCGTGCCAGGTGACCTCGCCCATCGCAAGCATAGAACCGACTCTATCTGGACTTCACTGGTGCCCTCCGGTGCCACTGTGGTGTTCAACCACGCCCCTGAGTCCGGTCATCAAGAAGCCACCTGCATCGAGGTTCTGCTTGCCGACGCCCGCTAGCTGCGACAGACGTCTCGGCTCCAACGTGCCTGCTGCCACCACCAACTGCAAAACATGACAGGAACCTCTCTGTCACCAATTCCTGCTCTGGAACCCCGGAATATGTGGGAATTCCCAAGGTTACTATAACAGCACGAATCTCTCAGCGGAGACCCTGCTCAAACGTCCGCGCTCGGATGCTGTCGTCATGGACCAAGTCTGGGTAAAAGCGTGCACGGTCTTCAAAATTAGTCGCGTACTCGGCCACCGTCATCCCTCCCTGCTGAAACTGCAGGAGCTCTTGAATCCGAACGCAGTGCAAGCAGGAGGGGAAAAACTCTTCATGGAACAACAACTGAAAGTCTCCCCACGAAAGCGACGACTCGTCAAGAAACTGAGTCACCAGACTCCACCAACGCCGAGCTACTCCACGAAAAAGGGTGGCTTCCAAAGCCACTCCCTGATCTGTCGGCGTCTTCACAAGCCTGAAAAGGCGAACCAATGCCACTAGCCAAACCTCTGCTGCCTGAGGGTCTGGCTCACCACTGAACCTCAGCAGTCTCTGCCGCTGGAACTCACGGAGCGCGCTCAACCTGTGCTCAAGCTCATCCTGCTCTGCTAAAACTGTCTGCTTCTCAAAAGGTGGGGGTGATGCTACCGGCCCACCAGGAGAAAGGGGCTCGCATGATGGGTCCTATATTGTGGCCTCGTAGCTCACAAGTTCGTCGTCATGAACCAAAGATGGTATCCTGGCTGGCCGTCTTCCCGGATACATCCTGAATATTATCAAGGAGTGTCGCGGTCAGATGAAAATATATGTATATACCAACAACAACAACGATGGGGATCTGACTCAAGAAGGACAGTCAAAGACTCAATCCTATGTGATGTACAAACCAAATTTTCCCTGCAAAAAGTGTATCAGCATGAAGAGTCGACAAGCGGGTTATCAAGGTCCTGGTGAATGGATACGTCGGCCGCAGCACCATCACTGGACTCCCTGGCCTGAGAGCCACTCTCGAGACACGTTAACAATTTTTCCCTAATTCCCAAACAATTCCTCTTTTAGGGACGTCCGAATAGTGTCCCAAGGAACAAACCACCTCTGATACCACTTTTTCACGACCCGACCCTTCCCGGGCTCGAGCCGCAACTACCCCAAGCCCGCCTCTATAGGCCATGGGCTAGCGACAAGCGTCGAAGGCTAAACAACTCAGGGAGGCCTTCTCCTGAGTACCTGTACACACACACGCGCATCACACTCAATGTAAAAGTGCAGAGTAAAATAAAAGACAAGTAAAGAAAAAGGGAAACTGCTATATATAAACCACAAAGTGCATCGACCTCTACAAGTACAAAGAAAGATGAAGGTACACTAAAAATTAAAGTGGAAAAACACGCACCCGATCAGAAAAGTGCCACAACCCAGCAATAGGTAAACAAAAGAAAAACAGCTGGAAGGGTCCCCCACCTGGAACCTGACTCCGACCACCACACGCGGTCCAATCTCCCAAGCTCTTAAGCTCCTCTGACGTCACGACCAACCTATCCGTCGTCTAAAAGGGCACACCAAGTGCGGGCAAAGCCCAAGCAGGGGTGAGTATAAAAATACTCAGTAGGATACCCCGAAGGCTCGAGGTAGCAACAAAGGAGGTACCGAAGGGTGACAAATAGAGCAAACAGAAAAAGTAAAGGAGTACAACAAGGGGTGCAGTAAGGAGTAAAGTAAAGAGTCCGCTCAACCCAACAAGAGAAAGGAGATAGACTCGTCCAGACACAAGAAGCTGGAAATGGTGAGAAGATGAACTTCCCGTCGAGTCTTCGCTACCTATAGTAGGAGATTATACTCGTCCAACCACGAGAAGCTAGACACGGAAAGCACATGGCATACCCCACGCGTCTTCACCTCCCCTGGAAGAAGATTAACCAAACCCAAGAAGTGGGTACAGGAACATGGTATATACATATCCATATGCTCAACAAGAAGCCCGAACACGGTCGTAAGGGGATCTCCATCCTGTAGCTCAGCCCAAGAAAAGAGTAGCCAGCAATCCCAGAAGTAACCCCATCAATGCCCAGCATCCCGCACGTCTGCCCCAAACTACAAGTCAAGGGGCTCAAACCACTACACCTCGACACTATCCACTTTGGGTGGCACTGACTCACCCGCACGGTTTTAGGTCGCGTAAAAAGGATGCATCTCGGTGGGGGGGAAACGCCCCTCATACTTGAGAGTTCTGGGGGAACGTCAAACCACACCATGTCACTACCCCGCAGTCGAGAGGTCTGCTCAAAGTCGACAGGCGACCCCCCTACCCAGCCCCGTTGGAGGGTCCCTGGAAGTCAACGGGTTCCCACTACAGGGAGACCTGGAAATTCAACGGGTGCCACACTGCCCAGTCCCGTAATAGGGTAATCCACTGGAGGGTGACCTGGATAAAGTCGGCGACAGGACCACTACCCATCCCAGCTGAAGGTAACCCAGCATCGGGGACCGCTGCCCAGCCCAGCTGTAGGTAAGCCCGGCATCGGGGACCACTGCCCAGCCCAGCTGGAGTTAAGCCCATCATCGGGGACCACTGCCCAGCCCAGCTAGAGGTAAGCCCAGAACTACTCTGGCCATCCCTACTGGATGGTACTTCTCGGTGAACACCGTTGTACTGGCCATCCCTTCTGGATGGTAACCCACTGGCGAGCCCTGCTCGAAACAACCTCAGCCCTGCTAGAAACAACCTCAGCCCTGCTGGAAACAACCTCAGCCGTGCTGGAAACAACCTCAGCCCTGCTGGAAACAACCTCAGCCCTGCTGGTAACAGCCTCCTGGGTAGAGTATCGGTTCCTGCGTAAAGTTTTGGTCACACCGAATCCACAAGAACTCTACCAGGGGTCACGAAAGAATGGGAGAAACTCCCCAGGCCTCTCAAGTCGATCACGCTCCAATCCGTTGAGTCACTGTCGAAGCGGACCGAGATAACTCATCCCAGAAAGTAGAAAAACACCCACGTTGTACGAGAACACGTAGTTGTAAACGGTGCCGCAGTCTGATGAAAGGGGCACGGTACTGAAACCCCTCACAGCTGAAGAAACAGAGGAACAAACCATCTCTATCAGCCAAACCAACAAGAAAGAAACCAGGGGGAGACCACTCAACCCTTCTGGTCAAACAAATGAGCACAGAGGGACCCTCTACGTCACGAGAGGTCAAAAGTACGTAAGCAGAACACGAAACGCACATGGGGCCCACACAACGTGTGGCCCTTAGTCAAACCAAACTGAGTGCACAAACGTCCTCAGGTACAAACAACCACATGTACCTCCAAGCATTCCCGTATTCTCCCAGAGCATACCACATTCTAGCCCAAAGGCTATCATGCACACGACACCTAACGTCAATGCGAAGGCGTGACATAACAACTCCAACCTGCAACCACAACGGCTGAGGCACAGCCAACCACATCTCTTCACTCACACAGGAGTGCACGCGATCACACGCCAAGGGTTCTCTGCAAACACGGTGAGAGGAACCGCTATCAGGGCGCCTTTCACATTTCCGCATTTAATAAGATCATGCAAGAGGCTCTGCACAACCAAACATATTGCACCGTTGTAATCCTCGTGGAAAAACATGCGATATCGACTATTTACTCGCCTCCAATGGATATCCGACGGAAAAGTCGCCAACACCGCCTCACGCCCGAACGGCGTCCCGTGATCCCGAGCCTCAGCCCCGAAAACAGTCGGGTGCATCGCACCATTGCGATCCCCTCGGGAAAACATGTCAAAAAGACTGCTCACTTGAGCGCAACATATATCCAGAGAAAAAGATGCATTCCGGCGCACCGCACACGAACAGTGCTTCGTGGGACCTACATCCCGGTCCCTAAACACAACGAACAGATTACACCGTTGCGATCCTCTCGAAAAAGCACACAAGGTCGACTATTCACTTGTCCAAAACAGTCGTCCGGTGATAAAGATGGAAAATCACCGTCAACGCCCAAACGGCCCTCGCGGGGCCCGCACCATCGTGCGGACAGACTACGCCAACGCGATGCCCTCGGAAAAACATCCAACATCGACTGCTCGCACGCCCCGAACGGACGTCCGACGAAAAAGTCGCTAAACACTGCTCGGAGCTCAAAAGACGGGTCATGGGTCCCATGCCTCAACTCTGGCTTCAATGCCTGAAACCACCCTGGAAAGCTCCGCCTCGGCGCGAGGATGGCAACGCCACTGACGGTGCTCAAAACGGACGTCGGATGCGTCTGCGCCATCCAAAACAAGATTCCCCAAAGAAAAATGCCCAAGCACTTAACGGTGTGTCACGCCACCGAGACCCTCATTTTGGGGATTAAAAATCCCCGAAACCATCTCAAAAACATTGTCTTGACACGAGCTCTGCACTGCCGCAGACGACGCGCAAAACCGACTCTCGGTTTATGATTTATTAAAGTATAAATAATTTTATAATAATAATAATAATAATAATAATATATTATTATTATTATTATTATTATTATTATTATAACCTTAATAATATTATTATTAATATTATTTTCTTTTTTTTAACCTAAAACCAGACTGGTCGTTCGGCCGGTCTTCTTCTTCTCCCAACAGGACCCGCAAAAGGCGGGTCCTGGTTTCCTCCCGCAGCACCCGAGATCGCCGCCTCGGATCCTCTGCTAACCGTGCCAGGCCAGCGCCCACCTGCTTCCGACGACCTATCGCGCACCGCGCTCGCCGTCCACGACCGCTCCGCCTCAACACCAGCCGTCGGCCGCCGTCCGGAGCTCGGCCTCAAACCGCTGTCGCCGTCCAGAGCTCGGGCCGACCACCCGCTGGAGCTCGGTCGCCGCTCTGCCTCACGTCGTCGCCCGCAGCCAAAGCCGCCGCCTGCCGTCAGAGGAACCCACCGCCGCCGCCTCGGACTGGAGCCGCGCCACCCTGGAAAGCTCGCCGGACCGCCCCGGGTTGCCGGAAAACACCCAAAAACCCCCAAATTTCTGCAACCTTCGGCAAACGATTGCGAACACATCGGAATTCGGATTTCATATCCGAAACAAACGTTTGAAAGCTCAAAATGTGTACTATACAACCATGGGATTTTATCAAATAAATAGAAACAATTCGACACTATAGTTGGGGTTCAAATGAGGCTCGGTAATTAAAAACGAAACAACAACCGCCTACCTCGATGGGCTTCGCCCGAAGCTTCGCCGCGATTCGTCAGAGCCGCGCCTCGCCGGAGAGGAGGAGGAGAGGAGATGGGAGGGAGAGCTCCCTTTGGTTGCTGCCTTTCGCCAGAGAACGAACAAGGGAGAAATATGGGAGGAGGGGCTTTAAGTAGAAAAAAAAATTAATTAAAAACACTTAATTAATTTAAAACTCCCAAATTCACCCGTATCTGAAACGCTCGATGGTGTCGAGGTTAAGCCTCCCCTAGGGTAAACACCACCTCCAGAGCACAACGGTGGTATCAGAATTTTAATCTGAGGCCCCGTTCAAATGTTATTAAACTTAGCGTCCGAGGCTGCCAAATTACGAAAACGCCCCCCGGGCCATTTTTCACAGACGGCCCGCGCCCGCGAAACTGATACCCCTCCTAGGGTAAAAGGTACGCTCTGAACTCAACGGTGCCCTTAGTTTTCCATTCCGAGCCACCATTTAAGAGATACCAGAATTTCACCATTAAACGAATAAATTAATTAATTAAATAATCTGTTTAACGTTCCAGAAGCGGGCGAGGGGTCCAAACGTCCCGCACCGACAAGTTTTATGTCGTTCCTAGGGTAAACACCCAATTCCAGACCCATCCGTACACTCGGATCTCTGATCCGGATCACCGTTTATGAGTTATCCCATTTATTTGGCGTTTCCAGTGTGAACGCACTGAAAATTTAATTTCGGCCACTCCGGGGCTCGGAATCGCACGCCGTCTGAAGGCGCTGCTCCAGAATAACATCAAGAATATTCCAAAGTCCTTTTTAGACAAAAACAGGGTTCTTACATATGTCATAGTTATCTTATAAATATGTTAAATATATAATTACATGATTTCGTTAGATGTGGTAGTGGAAAATGAATTATATCGGTCCACGAGGTTGTAGTCCAATGTACAAACAATCGATAGTTTCACATCTAATTTGATAAATATGATAGGGATATAGGTTAATATATTAACAAAATAAAATTTAATTATAAATTATATAAATATTATTATTATATTATCATAGATTCATAATATTTTATAGTGTTCTAAGAATAATTAAAATGAAAACGAATGATTAATAACATTCCATATTCCTCAAAAAAACTATTAAGGTTAATAAGTAAAGAATTCATTGAACTTATATTTAAATAAACGAGGAACTAGAATGTAATTATGGGTTTAAGGATGAATTTTTTTTCGTAAATTCCTTAAAAAATTTTGTTCTAGTTTAAATAGGATATTATAGAGGGTGACTATTTAAAATTGGGGGAGAGGACACACATAGAAAATTTCAAAATAAAAAGAGATAGCCAAAAAACTTTCACATTACAAAAGGCTATAAGATGGATTCTTATAGAATAATGGATGGTATAAGTTCTACATTTGGTTATAAAATATAAATTGGAAATTTTTAACAGAAATTTTAAACATCATATAAATCATTTAACCTTTAGTAATTTCTTTTCACTATTTTCCAATGTAAATATTTCTTCCTATTTTTAAATATAAATATGAAAAACAAATTATGAATTAATAATTATATAATCTAAAAATAATTATTCCAAAATATTTAGTTAATTATCAATAATCAAATATTGATAATTTAATGGATTTCATTTATAAATGATTGCCCATATGTGTTGAAAATACCGGTTTCCAAAGAAATTCATTGAAAAGAATAACATTTTTTAATATAAAAAAGCCTATATTAAATTTTCTAAAATTAACTATTTATATTTATTTTAATATACCTGAAATAATTTCACATTATAAACCTTTTTCTAATTATAATATTATTTTCCAATATGTTAAAAAAATTTGTTTACATAAAAAATGAGCACATTTTAACAAACATAACATATATAAACTTTTCATAGAATTTTAAAATATTCCATTTAATATAATTTTGAAATTTAGTTTTAAAAAATTATTCTTTCTCTTTAAAATAAATTTTATAAATCTGTTATACAATAATTTTAATATTTTTTTTCATGAGTGAAAAAATAGCCAATGATAAAAACAAGATTTTCCAAAAAAACATTACTTATTATATCCAATAAATTTGATAATTTTTATAATAAATTTATATCCATTGAATTTATTTTACATAAATTTAAACCTTATAATATTTATGATTTAGTTATTCATACTCGTACCCACTAATTTAATGTCTTGGTTATAATGTTATATGATTCATTAGGACTCAGGGTTGCGTTCATCCCAAGCAATAAAAGAGATAAAATTTTAAAAAAAAATTAATGTATCATTTAAGAATAGTGTTTGATGTCATATTTTCTTATTGAATACAATTTTATACATTTTTAATATCAGTGTGTTATATTATCCTCTCAATCAAAACATTATTCCCGAACTATTTAAACATCATATCAATGATTTATGGTTCATTAATTGAAAATACTATTCTTAATATATCATTGCATATGATGGGTCAGTAAAAATATTTCATGATAAGAATTAATTTTAATTATTAATTTCATATATAATAAAACAGAACTAGGTTTTTAATTAGGAAAAAATTGTAAGTGATTATATTGAAATTGAATTAGATCCTAAATAAATATAGAAGCTGATAGGGATAATTAATTTTCTGAAAGTGAATGATAAACAGAATGTTAGTGACCAAAAATAAATAGAACTGTGATGGGTTAAAAGAACATTGATTTATCGAATATGAAAGAAATTCTATAAATTTTTTCTTTTGTGAACCTTTTCCTATAGTTGAGGAATTATTTTAGTCTCTTGATAGAGGGGAATGTAAATCATACCTATAATATGAACCTTTGTTTGTGCTTCAATAAATTTAAAAATAATTTAATACTCAATGAAATGAATATACATGATGATTTTTATGACAATATCAATAATATTATTATTTCATGGATGATAATATATAAAAATATTGAAATGTTCTAACGCATGTCTCTAAATATTTATCAAATACAACACAGTTTGAATGAGTAATAAAATTTAATCTATTTATCACCAAATCTCAAAAAAAATAACTAAAAATGTTCAAATTAATCCATTCTATATGTATGTGTTTTAAAAAAACTCATGATAATCAATTTATATTAATAAGACCATAACATAAGCCATTTGTTGGCACTGTTCCCTTGTCAACCTTATGTTTTGGGTTTAATCCTCGTGGACTTGTTAGATGTGTTTTTTTACCCAGTATGTGTGATGTATTATTTCTAAAACCATGTTATTACAATTCAATTAAATTTTCTGAAATAATATTGATATTTTAAAAATAACATTAGCTATAAAGTCATTTTTCAACTAGATGGATTTTCAATACAATGGATTTTTTCATTAAAAAAACTAATCTTAGTTGAACATTATTATCATATCACCAATGATCATATTGGAAAAAAAATTATCAATAAAATTAATTAAAATTCAACACAAAACAAAAGAATAATTCATTAAATATGTTTTTCACTAAAAAGTATACAAAAATTTTTGATTTATTTATATAATTGTATCAAAAAATATAATTAATCATGATATAATCATATCACATAATGTTCCAAAAGGGGTGTTTAGTACATTCAACTTATTTTCATCCATAATGTTATAAATCCCTGATATTATCTGTAACTATCGAGTTAATTATACATGAAGACATACATGATTAAAAAATTAACATAATCCTTTAATGTTTTGAGTTTATTTGAACCAAATTTCCATTTTAAAAAATATATTTACTTCATAATTATAGAATCAATATAAAAAAGTACATTATTCAACATGTAGTTTATAAATAGAATAATCAATCCCATAATCCATTATCTTCTTCTATTCAATATTCTCTAGACTCATGAGATATTACTTTTCCTAGTTTCCTATCTTCTTATTTTTAATACATTGAACATTACATGTTTCTTTTTTACCCTTGAATTCATCTACACGATGTATGTTCTCTCCAAACAATAAGTAACAAAAAAATTACATTAAGTATGTAATTGGGTACTTCATTACACAATTATCACATGTGGGGAAAACCATCTTTCCCCTTTTCCCATTATTTGTTTTTATCTATTACATCATTTTACTATATTTCATCTCTTCAAATCCTAAAAATATCTAAAATTAATTATTTTAATTATGTTAGATGATACTATGTCATCATATAATGATATGTCTTGGGAAACTAGATCCTATTGTAGAATTTGATTAAATAATTTCTGAAATAGTCTATATTACTCTTTCTAATACATACATAATCATGATGAATCAGTACTATAATTTATATGAAAAAATCATTCATTGAAATAATTTCCTCATAAATTTGACATAGATTAAACATTTTTTACACAATATTCTTTTAATTCATGTGATCAAAATAGTTTACTAATAAGAGTAACCTTAATTCATTCTAATCCCAGATTGATATATCTTCTTCATTCATAGTATTTTGAATCAATGACCAACATTGATCATAATCTGATGATATATGGTATACTAGCATGGAAACCTTATCCCTTTCATTACATATTATATAGATAAATATCCTCCCTATAGAACATATACATTTCTCACCTATATATAGGTTTTTATTCCCATTAAACTATAGTTCTTATGGATTAATGAACCAGTCAAACACTGATTCACTGAATTTGGATCAATCCGACTCTCCATATGGGAAATGTTATTTATCAAAACCTAAGTTAACTTCCTCAATATGGGTATAATTCCATACTCTCTAGAGATATATATAGAGAAAACTTCATTAGGTTTCCCAAGATGGAAATTACAACATTAATTATGCACATAGATATAGATTCCATTTCATCCAAATAGGATCCACTTATAGTAAATTGAATATCCTTTATTAGATCATAACATTATGAATCATAATGTGTCATATAAAAAATAATAACAATAATAACATAAATTGAAAAATTATTGTATATATAATCTCATTATCATAAACTATAATGAAATAACTAGAGTCAACAAGAAAATAAACCAGACCTGGCATGTCTTAGTGGTGAGTTGCAATAATATAACGGAATCATGCCTCATAAAAAAGAGAACGAGGCCCAACCAAATGGATACTTAACAAGGTTTTAGTATTAAATATTTTAATGTAATATAATGTTTTAGTATCTCCCACCTTAATTTATATTTTTGCAAAAATTTCTCAGTATTACATTCTTCCCAAAAGCGATGGCCACTTCTACCTAATCAACGATATATATCTCCCAAGAATCATGGTTATCTAGTACTCCAAAACATGTTATATTATATTTTCACATTTCTAGAGTTATATTTTTCGTGTTTTTTGATACTATTATACAAATGTTTTTCTTATACCATGGTTGGGAATTTTTTGAGTTTATTTTGGGTGAAATTGGAAATGTTTGGGAGTCCATTTACCTATGCACTGTTAGCCCATAATTAATGAAAATGATGATACTTCCCCCAAGAATCTATGTGCTCTGTTCTGGTCATATATAAGGTAGCACATTATTGGCACACGGTTTGGAAATAATATATGTATACACTCCAAAATATTCACATATAATTAGTGGGTGTTTTCATAGTTTTTGAATTATTTTTAAACTATGTGACCCTACCCATGATGTATTGCTTGTGACATTTAAATCCTATATTTTTTTTAAAAAAATACCATAACCACCACCGTTTTAACCCCAAATCACCATGTCATGGACCTAAATACATTTAATCTTTTTATAAGATTTAATGATGCTTATAAGGAAAATTGAATCTCTTTTGTGATGAATCAATGATTTAACTAAAGGATCATCCCCACTATGGTCTGTGTTTCATCATTGATTTTCCCCTCACTCATCCTTCATTCCAAATGAATGTGAATTTTTTTTATACTGGAGATGGTTTAGATGTAGATTTTTGGATTGTTTTACTTTGTATCTAAACCATATTTATTGGTCATAAATCATGTATGTCATGGTGATAACGAACATTGCACAAGAATTCAGGTTATTGTTTTGGAAAAAGTCTCTCATCGACTTTGAGGTTGGAGGTTTAATTTTCAAATAACATTTTATTAATTATAAATAAGTTCATATAATTAAAAAATTGAAATTTATAGGTCATAAAATTACATTATAAATAGAATTAATTAATTTAATTCCATGGGATTATGAAATTGTTCCAACATGTGGTTATACAATTTGTGAATAATGTGATTATGATATTAGTGAATAATGGGATTATTGAATTAGGTGATTAATGGTTTATGAAATTGATAGATACTGATGGAGTGTACCTGTGAGATTGAAATAACTATTATTACATTATGGATGGATGATAATGGGGTTAAATATGAAACCATGAGATGTGATATACATGAATTAGTTGTGCGGTAAGATCTACTACTCCAAATAACCATGGGGTTCTAGACTACCACTCTAGGACCCCAATATATATATATATATATATATATATATGATGTGATAATTGATTTAAGGGAAAAGGACAATGACTCCAGATACCCATGGGGTGTCGGCCTGCTTCTATGTACCCCCTTATGTATGATTGAAAAATTATAATTACATGAAATTGAAAGAAAATGATAGAATGAAAGGTGATATCCCATGGGTGGATGGTTTAAACTCTAAAAGGGTCTGAAGTAGGTATTGTTTGTTCGTCTGTCATTGTGAACAAATTGATTTATCTAGTTAATTAAAGAAAAATTAAAATGTGAAAATTGCGTACTTTGACAGTTGTATTTTATTATTTGTACAACTACATATTATTTTATATACTAGATATTATTTTAGATTCTTTTGATAGTGGCCTCATATTTTTTAATCTAAACCTATATTGTCTACCTGATTGATACTAAAATTGACATTATATTTATAAGATAATATAGGGAAGATTCTTCTATTAGATGGATGAGTAGAGATTGATCTCGATATGGGAACAATATATGAAGTTAGTACCCACTTTGTGAGTTTGAATTCTATTTTTTGGGTTTACATTTCTCACTTGACACTTCTTTTAACAAGACATTTTCTTGCTTTTGTTTGGGTAATATTTTCCAATTTTTAGATTATAATGAGATTGTTATATTTATTAGTTACAATATTATACATTTTACTGCAATAATCATTTTTTTATTGTTTTTTTATTTTCTTCTAATACATTGATAAAGAGGGTATAGTATTCCCTGTATATATACTATAAAACCTCACTACAAGTCAGTAGCCTATAAAATACCAGGATTTACACCTAAGGTCACGTAACAAACTGAATCGAGGAAACAGTATGTGGTGCCTGGGTTGGGACCTTAAAAATATATATAAATTGTGTTTTTATTTTCATATATTTTTTCAAAAATTTTGGGAAAGGTAAATAAGAGAAAAGGATGAAAGGTCCATGTTCATTAGATTGTGTTTGGGAGTAGAAAACCCATGTATGAATGACATCCCATGTACCCTCCCTAAGATGTTGTAATTGATTTTTTATATTATATTTGGTTGTCATTTCTCCCTGGGTGATACACTTGTTATGAGATATAATTTTTTATATTATTTTTCTTTATATTCTGGAATGATATGAGTGTTGGGTATACATGCTTAAATATAGGTACTTCGTATTTTTTTCAAAACATATCATTATGTCATGCATGAAAAATAATGTTTTGGTGAGTTGTCTAAATGAAAAATCATTTCATTACTTGTGTAATGTAAATTAAAAGTTTCTTAATATTATATTTACAATTTTAAATAATGAAAAATGTAGTAAATTGAAATGGATAAATGTATGTCTAATGGGAATCCATGAAATTTGAAAATTTTTTACCTTATTCTAACTAAGACCTAGGAGAAGTATGGTTTTGGGTAGTGATAGTAACTTTTTTTTAACCATGTGGAGCTTTAGGGTTAATGAAACGTTATGAATTTTTATGAATCCATCTCATTAAAATGTTCTATTAATTTGTTATGTGTTGTAAGAAGTGTGTTTGGAATGATATAGATATGGAACTAGCATAATGCTCATTGATATGAAGGTAGGTGAACATTGCTGGGAATTTCCCTCCCTCAATGGATCATAAGACCCTGATAGTTCTAGGTGATGTGTTGGGAGAGCAGTTCTAGGAAGATATTTCTTGATTTGTGTAGTTTATTGAGAGAGACCTAGAGTGGTTTGTGGGAAATATGTTTGACTTGACATGGGAGTTCAAGTTGCAGCACCCCCCTCGATATTCATCGAAGAGAGTGGACCTAAGGTAGCTGAGTTCTAGATTAATTCTACTCATATGATCTATGACCACCTCTAGACTCATGGAGAGAATATATTTTATTTGGATACATATATTCCATGTGGCCAAGAGAATCATTTTCATAACATTCAAACTCAAGATAAACAGCATGAGAACATAGTGTGGGATGAAATTCACTATAATTTCATGGAGAACTATTACAATGATACACTCATGAATGGGAGGTTATCTAATTTTATGTGGTTGACCTAAGGGAGTATGTCCCTAATGGAATATTCTAGTATTTTTACATAATTTTAGCTCTTTGTTGTAGATATGGATGTATATGATGCAAATGTAGTGACACAATTTTGGGATAGGCCAAACTGTGAGATTATATCCTAGATTAACTTATATAGGATGAAGTAGCTTTCTATAGAAGTAAATTATGCTCTCATTTCTTTGGTGAACTTATGGAGGCATCGAGTTGAATGCAAGTTGTTGTTACTGAATCACTATGTGATGCGTCAATTTAGAGTATGATTATTCTCTTTGAAAATTTAACTAGGGAGATATAAATAAAACTATATAGGGGGAAGGATCATTTATTCATATTTTTAGTTGAATATAATTTCACCAGTGTTGTAGGTCGGTTATATTTCTCTGCCAATGTTCCTAATTGTCAGGGGATTGTCAGGCTTATGGTAGGATTGGTCAATTCCAATGGTATTACCGGAACGCTAGACTGATGGGTAGTGATGGATGCCCCCAGTAGAGTCAGGGTACTAGGATGGGTTTATCTAACACATAAAAATCTAAAAGTTGGAGTTATTTTGGATGTGGATTTTGAGGTAATATGCATGGTGCATCAGGGAAAGAGCACTTGTAATAGCAGAATGGAACAACTCAAGAGACTTAGATTGTAACAATATGAAGAGTGTTAGGAAGGTTTTGATTCAACTCACCCAATAATCATGGATAGATAGGTATCTCCATCAACATTTATAGGTGTCATTCTTATAGCTTCTACACTTTTTAGTTCCTTTTCCTATATTGGATCCCCTTATTCTTTCATATCTACACAAATTTTGAAAGACATGAGTATAGAGGATGATTTTTCGAGAAGGGTTAGGAGGATCGAGACCCCATTGAGAGTGTGGTTTAGGTACAGATGTTTATATATGGGGTTATCTCTTGAGGTTAGAGATATTATTTATGTAGGGATCTATATAGACCTTACATGTTAGGTGTTGACTTTATTTTGTTTATGAAATTATTACTATTATATCGAGACAATATAAATTGTTACTATAGGATAGTGAACTATACATCTCCTAAGGGAAACAATTACCTTTACTATTGAATGTGGGATATTCATGCAGGCTATGAATTACTAGTTCATCAGCTTGTGGTGGATCTCACCACCTAGGTTGGATGTATTTTTCAAGATAATGGGGGTGTAAAGCATGATTTATTTACACCCATAGTAGACAGGTTCTAGATTTTGTTTCTTGAAGACATCTCATGGGTTCCACATAAGTGTGATGTTGGGTTTACAATTGGGCTCTTGGTTGGAGATAAACCATTTTCTTTTCAACCCTATATAATAGAACTGAAATTTCATATAAAAAAATTGAGTCTTAGAGAGAGTAATTTATGGATAAGGGGTTTTTACATCTGAGTAAGTCACCCAGGTGTTCTCCAGTCCTTTTTTCTAATAGGGATCACAATATATTCAATTTTTCTTATGATTAATAGATATTATACTAGATGAAAGTGAAATCCTTGTATCAACTTCCACAAATTGATGATCACTTTGACCAGTTGACAAGGGCTTCTGTTTCCTCAATGATTGACTAGAGATTAGGATATCATCAGTTTAGAGTCAGATCTCTTGATATAAAAAATAATTATTTCATAATCATTCATGGAATATATGAATTCACTATGATTCTGGTTGGGCTGATGAATACTCTTATTATGCTTATGGAATTGATGAACTAAAACATCCACACGTACATGGATTTGGTTTTGGTAGTTTTTGAGTCTAACATGTTGGTGTACTCCAAGACTCATGAAAATCATGTCGTGCATCAGGAAATTGTCATTAAAACAATGTGAGAGCATTAGTTAACCACCAGGAAATCTAATTGTCAATTCTAGATCACTCTAATACATTTCATGGGACACTCCATCTCTGAGAATAGAATGTTTGAGGACCTAGATAAATTTCAAACATTGGTTTATTGGGAGCATTACAATAATTGTTTGTATATTTGATGAATTATATGGTTAGAAGGATATAATCATAGGTTAATCCAAAAACTTTCCTACTTGATTTCACCACTTTCAATATTAAACAATAAGGGCTATTGTTTGAGTTTTATGGATCATGTGAGAATGCATTCAATTGGTTGAATATTAGTTTGAACACGACACCAATTTTGGTTCTACCTGTGCATTGTGAGGATTATAAAAGGTTTTTTGAGGCATATGAAATAAAACATGGAATAGTTTTGATGCAAGGGGTCATGTTGTGGTATTTGGGTCAAGAAAACTGGGTCCACAAAAATAGAAT
The DNA here is from genome assembly GCA_963277665.1 of Viscum album. Classification (NCBI taxonomy): domain Eukaryota; kingdom Viridiplantae; phylum Streptophyta; class Magnoliopsida; order Santalales; family Viscaceae; genus Viscum; species Viscum album. The sequence goes on from OY728137.1 coordinate 2,052,644,800, forward strand.
TACCCTACACACATTCTCAAGTTAGAAACATTAGGTTATTTCTAGTAGTGATGGAGGCATTATCAGTTAGTTGAAAATATTATTGTGTATAATGATCAAAAGAGATTAAAGTGTGTCGTTTCCTTCAAATAAATTAATATAAATTCAAATTAGTGGGATTATCATATGATGTCAATTGATTTTATCCTAGAATATACACATGGTATGAGAAATAGTACCTATAATAATTTTAGCGAGAAGACATAGATAATGATAGTTCTGGAGTCAATATCTATGTTGAAGATGAAGACCATACTAGCTGAGATGCATATTATGGTGGAGGTGTGATAGAAACAGATGACCCTAATATTAGAATATATTTAGTACACACATTTAAACCTGATCAAGGTGGTGTAGTATGAGGATTCCTTGTGTTTTTTCTATTGTATATCCTTGATGGTGGGGTGCCACCTTCTGATTAGACAATATATGATGACGAGATCATCTATGTCTAGAACCATATTCTGGTGCCTCAATGTTTCTAAGAGGAATTTTTGTGTAAATATCATTCCTTGAAGTTTTTGGTTCATCTTGGTTAGACCAAAATATTCCACGACCTACACCAATATTTCTGGTGGATGGGAATGAAAAGAGATATTATAAGCTTCATGGCATGATGATTCACATGTTATTATGTGAAGGGAAAACATCAACAGCCTGGTTGTTTAATATGGTCATTGAACATTACAGAATGGATGTGGGATTACTTTACCATGGACTTAATTATGTGTATTCTAAGGATACCAAATATGAATGATTCTATTTGGGTGATTTTGGGCCAATTGATGAAGGTAGTACATTTCATTCCTATTCATGAGACATTCTCAGGGGTCATTTGGGAGACCTGTACATTTGAGATATATTCCATCAGTATATGATAAAATTTAGTATATTTATAGACCATGAATCAAATTTCACATCACACTTATAGACTCTTGTAGAATGAGCTTTATATAAAGTTATTACTGAGTTCATATTTTCACCCATAGACATATCGTAAGGAAAAATGTACTATACCAATGTTTGAGGATGTCATACGAGTATGCATCCTAGTAAATGGTTTGTCCTTGGAAAATAATGTACCAATCATTGAGTTTGAATATAATAAAAACACATTTTAAGATTATTCAGATGAACCCATATGACATTATTTTGTGGAGGCAATGTGGATCACAACTTTTTCATATGGGTTCTTATGAGTAAGAGTTGTAAGTGTCGAGTCACAAACATAAGACATTAGAGTAGGTCTGGCTAATTCAAAAACACATGGCTACAAATCATTGTATGAATAAGTAATATGTTGATTGATTTTGTTGGCCCCTAGAGTTAATAGTGGTCAATAAAAGGATCCTTTGGGAATCTCATATACTTGTTGACCATAGGATTCAGAGGTAGGAAAAATTGGCACCCATGTTCATTGAAATTTTTTATATTTTTGAATGAATCGTGTTATTGGCGTAATGATTGTAACTTCACATAGAGTTATAGTGCTATAAAAATTGTTTTTAATGTCTCACAACATCTATATTATCAGTGTTTGGTCCACTAGGTTAGATAGACTAAGTGGGGGATGAATTAGGGTCTGAAAGATTAAAAAAATTACCCTTATTGATCATGTTTCATTGTGAGAAAAACCTCTCTTCTCTCTACTTCCTTGTGGAAAGTATGAACAAAAGTTAAAGCATTAACATGACACAGAAATTTTACATGGTTCACCCTCATTAGGCTAAATCCAAGGAGCATACACTAAAAATGTGCTGATGTACCAAATCCACTAAAAGTGCACTTCTGATTACAATGTTTTTAGCAGACTCACTATACCTCCAAGTTTACAACCACTCACAATATGAAAGCTCACTGTACCTTCAACTGAAGTATGCTCACTACTTCTTCGGAAGATCCACTAACATTTTAAAGACTTTTTGGTCCCTTAATTACAACAAATTAATTCTTCTTATATTGTATGTAGATGCTATGTTGAATGTCCACTTTCATTCACTGATGAATAAAACATTACCACAAGTGTACTAGATAATATTTCATCTTTCGCACAACCCTAGAATGACTGGAACACTTATCTAATCTTGACGCGCTTCTAGATGTCTGGCATGAAAATTTCACCTAACTACTTGTGTGAAACACCCTTCGCCAACTCATAATTTGGGAGACACACACCCTTTTACGCTCAAACCAATGTTGGTGTGAAACTATCAACTGGCGCACAGCTTATAAATGCATTTATACTTGCACGGCCTAACCACCACTTGCATGCCCAAACCTAATTGCACGACTGGGGATTGAATTTTATATAATTTTTGATCTTCATCTGAAATGAGTAGTAGCCCACAATTTATAGTCATCTTTGGCACATGGAGCACCAAATTAAAGTGTCCTTCTGACGCACATGTCCAACCACTTGAGCCTCTGTCGCCCTAGTCACCTTGTGCGCCCAACCCAGAACATGGGGTCCTCTCTTTCCATTTCCATATTTTGATTTTTTGATTTTGAAAAACACATGGCGCACAACTTTCCAATCCTCCACAAAAATGGCACGTAAGTCCTTCTTCCAAAATCACTTTTATTAATTTGTCGATTTTGAGGCCCAAAAATTTAGCATGCATTGTTAAAAAATGCCACCTTGTATCTTCTACTTTGGATCCTCCTCCATATCGTCCATTCCTTTATCAAGGTTCTTTTGTAAATCATGGATTCTCAAAAACATACCCTGAACTCAAAAACTCACCATGTAACCCCCTTTTATCAACAAATTGAACATCATGGTCTACTTTTTCAACAACCTCAACATGGAGGATCTCTTTTTCCATAAAAAAATCACCTAAAAAAGATTCAATGATACATTGAGGGATTTTATCCCAATAATCACCCTAATCATTATCATGTGATCAATGTTGATGATATTGATCTTGATAATGATGTGTCATTTGAGGAGAGTGTAAATTTTTATTTTCTCTATGTAAATTTTTTATTATATAAAATTATTGCGAGTCTGAGAAAATTAACGGCATGTGATTCTGAGGTTCGGTGTGCCCAGAAAGAATTAATGAACTTTTTTAAGGTATATTCAATAAACGCTTGAGTGATTTTTTCTATCTTTTGAATCATTGATCTGATTAAAAATCTAAGGGAAATGTCGAATTTGTATCATCGAGATTTGCTTAAGGGAGATATTACTATAACCTCAGTAGGTCTGGAAAAAAAGATATGTTTTGTGAATTTTTGAAAGAAATGAAATGAAATTATTTTATTATTTTATCTTTCTTTCATAACCTCTAATGGACAAGAGTTTTGTGGGGCCAGTGGTGAGTCAAGCCATTAAATGGAATGACCCTACAATCTAAGTAACAATCAAGTTGGGGAAATTATGAAGCTTTCTAATTAATGAGCCCCATTAATTACCAACGTTGTTACTTACCCACCCTCTCTATTTTATATATAGAGCTTGGGGGGAGGTACTGGCATAACTTCATCAAGCAATGAATTGCTAAAGGAGTGCCGAGATGCCAAACCCTTGGAGGATGGATCCAGTTCTGGAATGTGCTGTCAAGAGACACTTGAACCCCGAGCTAGAGATCGACGATCGAGCGATGTCGTTAGAACCCTGTTGCAGGAATGAAGATCATTGACCTGCCTTAAACAGAGGGCATTTCTCCAATGTTTTTGAGGTAGGGGTTTTGATTCCTGTTTATTTCAAGTGAATTTATTCACCCCCTTTAAATTTCTCCCTCATGTGTGAGAGCTAACGCGGAGGGCCCGGGCCTAACCAACCTGGCCCAAACCCTCCACTACTTTGCTAATCCTACGACCTATGTGGAAGACCGCCGGTGCGGTGGCACCCGTGCGCTGACGCACACCGCAAGAGGTGGCCACGGCATAAGACTGTGTCCTTCATCGGAGCATCCATCACTGGACGGTCAGGGAGGAGTTGTGGCATGCTATCGTGTGCCACCGATGAGAAAGAGGTCATGGCTCGTCAACTACGGTGAACAGAGGAGGTATCTGAAATGACGGCAGGCTGCAGAAGGGGAGGCGGTGCGACCAGTGCATTGCCGGCAGACAAGAAGTCACAGGTGAAGCTGTGAAAAAGGAAGAACCTATGTCTCCGGTGGGTTCCTTGGCAACCGAGCGATGCCCACACAGCACCGCCGCCTTGCAAACAGAATGACCTCTGGGCCGTTCAGGAGTTCGGGAGACCGGGGGATCACACCCCCCGCGCTGGTTACGGTGGACCCCTAATGGGCTACCCTACTAGGCTGCTTCCATTGCAGGCCAACACCTTATGGGTCGGGCTGCCCCTTTTCAGCCCTCCCTACACAGGTCCGGCCTTTCTAATGGGCCTCCACCTTTACAGGCCACCACCTTGCGGGTTGGGCCGCCCCATTGCGGGCCGCCCAATACGGGTCGGGCCACCCTATGAAGGCCTCTCCCTTTCGGGCCAAGACGAACCTCAGCCCAAGAGGGTGAGTTCATTGTGGCCCAACCAAGACCGTTTGGGGTCAGGTCAGTCCAATTGGGTCGGACCAGATCCAAGCCCTACCGGGCCCAAATTCATTTAAAGGGTCGTAACATGGGAACCATAAGTCTGTTTGATGAACCCTCTTTAGTGCTTGGACCCTTGGATCAAGATGATACTTTTTATTATACTCCACTGAGTTTTGGAGACAGTTGGAGTAAGGCTAGGTTGGATGAAACCCAAATCCATCAGGGCCCTCCAAACTAAAATGCTTATAACTCACAGACCAGGTGTCTGATTGACACACCGTCTGTCATGTTGGAAGGCTTACAACATAGAAGTCCTTTGGGTTACACATTTTTGGATCTTAGTGGTGTTCGAGTTATGGCCGATATCTCTAGGGGAAAATACTATAGTACTCAAGAGTTCTATGAGCGACAATCCAGTGGCTGGTAGTGTGTTGGAGGTTAGAGATAGACAATATGAAAGTTAGTACATAGAGGTCCTGTGTGGATCAAGACCTAGTGGTCCTATATAGATCAGCACCTAGTAGACCTCTGTGGATCAACATCTAGCGGTCCTGTGTGGATAAGCACCTCACAACCTGATGAGGACCAGCCTTAGAGCATCCCATCGTGGATTAAAGATATATCGATCCCATGTGGATCAGATCCTATGTGGGTCATTTCAGGGGTTAGTTACCGATTGATCTTGGGAGGATATGATCATGTGAGGGTAATTGTCAGGGTTAGTACCTATTGATCATATGTGGATCAGACTCTGTATGGTTAGAAGTAGTGCCTCTTGAAAAAGTAATATGATCTAGCTTTGAGACTAATCATTTGTACCTCAATACTTCATTGAAAACCAGATTTGAGTTGAGACTATAATTGAGTTGTTTCTATTGCTTTATGACTGAGATCGTGCTTTTTTGTTTTTATTTGTGTAATTATGAGAGACCTTCAGGGGGTCTCAGGTTCCCTACTAGGTATTTTTATACTCACCATTTCATGGAACACACCTGCACCCTATTGTGTCTTGTGTAGATGACGAGCAGCTGGGCTAAGGTTTGAGGGAACTAGGACCATGCGGTACGCAGAGGAGATAGGAGGACTTGGAGTGCAGAGTAGGTGATCTATACATACCCTTCTGGAAATATTCTCAATGGAGGATCCAATATATACTTTCTCTTTTCAGTTGTACTTGTACTTTTTAGTTGGGCTGGTATTATAGCCCCTTTAATTTCAACACTTTTTTTACTACAGCAGTTTACTTCATAGTTTCATCTTGTTGTACTCTAGGAAGTGTGTCTGTATAGGTTCAATGTCAATGCCTTCATGTTTTAGGGATAATAGATTTTCAGTTCTAGTCACCAAACCCTGGTATATGGAAGGTGGGCTTGGGCTAGTCATGACAAGGTCCTAGGGGGGCGGGTCATGAAAAAGTGGTATTAGAGGAGTCGGTTCTACCGAATAACTAGGACTCTGGTCTTTTCTATGTAGAAATAGTGTTAAGTGTTATGAGTGTTGTTTTCATTTCAGGGAATCCAATGTTGGTGTGGCGGTCGACGTATCCATACACCAGGATCTTGAATTCTGATTTCCGACTCAATACATGAAATCATTGATTACGTGTGTTTTTTAAGATTTTTTTCTTGTGATCTCTCAGAGTCATCTCACCATGTATAACTTATTGATCATAGCACACCTGTCTTCGTTCCAGATTCTTCCACATAGACAGCCAGCCAGGATTCCTTAGAGAGTATGCGATGACGGCCCACTGAGCGATGAGGACTCGGTGCAGGGCCCTCTCATGGCATTAGGACCTTCCTGTGGAGTACCAGCAGCACCACTACCTGTTGGGCAGACATTGCCAACATCCCCACCAGCAGACGGTGCACGCCGACTGAGTTCATTTCATGAGATTTAGTGGTATAGGCCTATTAGATTCCGAGGAGAGACAGACTCGCATGTGGCTGAGGACTGGCTAGAGGATATGGCTAGAGTATTCCACCTGGTTGGGACACCAACTGACCTTATGGTGATCCTAGCGACCATTCTTTTTAAGGAATCAGCTGGAAGATGGTGGATCCTGATGCTCTAGATACATGATGAGGGGAATCTCATTTGGGTGGACTTCGAGGGCATTTTCTGGGCAGAGTTTGTTCCAGCGAACTTACACTCAGTGCGTATACAGTATATATTGCACTTATAGTAGGGTAGCATGACAGTGGTGCAGTACTCGGCAAGGTTCACTGATCTCTCCAACTACTCCACCAACATTGTATAGGACCATTTCTTTAGGGCTCGGACCTTTGAGAAGGGTCTCCGACAGGAGATCATAGCACCGATGGAATCGCTCAGCATACTGACTCGGGTTAGGGTGCTAGAGCGAGCACTTTTGGTGGAGTGCTTCCTAGCAGAGCTGGCTCCCACATCAAGAGCCACCGCCAGATGTTAGGTAGCAAAGTCGTCTATAGCAGGCAGCTGTCAGATGACATAAAGGACCATGTAGACCAGTCCTTCTGGTGGATGACCTCAGGATGCAAGGTCGGAGGTCCGGGGCTTGTGCGGTAGAGGATGTCAGGCAAGGGACAAGTAGTGTTACACATGTGGTGGGCATGGCCACATGGCACTCGATTTCCTGACCCACCATACGGATGACCAGCAGACTATCGAGGGACTGTCGAGGCAGAGGTATAGGTTCAAGATAGGAGTTCTACCGGATGGCAGATGTGGCAGAGGAGTTGGACGTGCAGTGGATAGGGAGCATCATTTCGAGGTTCTACCACCACCATGGCCAGGTGGCCCAACCCGAACACAGGGAGAAGGTGGACAGGGATGAGTCTAGCTCTAGGTAGCTGAGGCTTATGACCACGGTGCTAAAGATATGATTAGAGGTAAGATCTGTGTCTAGTACACCTTAGTTGCAGTACTTATAGACACATGTACCAGTCACTCTTTTATTGCCCCTACCCTCATTAAGAGCATGGTGATTCTGGTGGAGTCGTTAGCTCGATCCATAAGGCTAGAGACTCCTACAGGAGCAGATTCAATTATTAAAAACTGGTGATGGTAGTGTGAGATTACTCTAGGAGTTGAGATCTTTGACTGAGATATTATATTAGCAGAATCTAGGCCTTATGACATCATCTTGGGTATGGATTGGTTATCCACAGTCCATGCTTAGATTGACTGTATTAGGTGTAAAGTATAGCATGTATGAACGAATGGGACTAGGTTTTCCTTAACCGGTGAGAATGGATCGTGTGCTGCATAGGATGGACTTACCCAACGAAGGGTGCATCCGATTACACATAAAATGGCTATACATACCCTTAGGGAAGTTGATGTGGAGAGTTTGATCTATCCTTTAGTGGTGGACCAATATGCCAATGCCTTTCCTGATGATGTTCTGTGACTACCTCCTCGCATAGAGGTAGACTTTTACATCGACATGTACCCTGATATGACACCGATATATACCATGGCATATCGGATAGCTCCCGCAGAGCTTCTTGAGTTATGGGTAATGTTGGGGGACTTGTAGGGGAAGGGGTTCATAAGGCCATGTGTTTCTCCATGGGCAGCCCCAATTTTGTTCTCCAAGAAGGCAGTTGGGAGTTTGAGACTCTTTGTGGACTATCGTCACCTGAACTAGGAGACCGTTAAGAACAAGTATCTACATTTGAGGATTGATGATCTTTTCAATCATTTGAAGGGAGCTCATTGGTTTTCAAATATTGACCTCAGTTCAGGATATCATCAGCTTAGGATATGAGATGAGGATGTACAGAAGATGGACATCAGATGTCGGTATGGATATTATGAGTTCATGGTTATGCCTTTTGGTGAGACCAACGCCTCAGTAGTGTTCATGGGACTCAAGAAAAATATCTTTCAGCTATACCTCAATTTCATTGTGGTGGTGTTCATCAATGAAATATTGATATACTCAGTGACCAAGGAGGAGCATACATATCATCTCCAGATAGTTCTGGATACACTTCGAGAGAACCAACATTATAGTAACCTCTCGAAGTGCCAGTTCGGGATATGAGAGGTCCACTTTTTGGGACACGTTATCTCGGAGGTAAGAGTTGCAGTGGATCCAACAAAGATAGAGGTTGTAATTGTTTGGGAGCCACCGAGGTGTGTGAATGAGGTGTGGAGTTTCCTAGGGTTGGATGGATACTACTAGAGATTTGTTCTTATATTTTACGGAGTTGTGGAACCCTTGTCAATGTTGACAAAGAAGGGGAAGTCCTTCTTATGGATGGAGAGATGCCAGAAGAGTTTTTAGGAGCTAAGGCAGAGACTGACGAGTGACCCCATTTTGAGGCTACCGAAAGAAGTCATTGGGTGTGTAGTCTACTGTGACGCATCATGGACAAGAATTGGGTGTGTCCAGATGCAGGAGTGAGAAGTGATCACCTATGGCTCATGAAAAGTGAGACAACATTAGAAGAAATATGCTACCAATGACCTGGAGTTAGCAGTACCGGTCTTCACCTTGATGATATGGAAACATTACATGATGCGAAAATGATTTACAGTTTACTCTGATCACAAGAGTCTCAAAAATATCTTCTCTCAAAAGTACCTGAACCTGAGACCGTGGTGATGGATAGATTTCCTCTAGGAAAATGACTTTGAGATAGTCTATACGCCTGGGAAGGGGAACGTGGTACCATATGCACTCAACAGGAGGTCTAGTATACAGTTTTTAAGTGAGGAGACCGAGTTTCTATCTGCATTGCATATATAATTAATGGATAGAGATGGAGTAGCTTACCTTCAGTCTATAAGAGTCACTCTGCCACTCCGTCAGTGAGTCAGGGAGGCATGGCTTGAGGACATTGACGGGGAGGCTCGACATGCTCATATATCCTCAGGACAGGAACCTGAAATATTTTCTGAAGGTAGGGATCATTCCATCCTCTTTAAAGGAAGTACCATGGTACTAGTGGCGCTACAGGAGGTGGTGTTGAGGGAGTTCCACATGTCCCCTCTGGCGGTACATCTTGGTGTGGTAAAGATGTACCAGGACCTTCGACGTCAGTAATGGTGGCCAGGGATGAAGAAGGTGGTGGTACAGATTGTTTCATGATGCCTCATTTGTCAGCAAGTGAAGGCTGAGCATCAGGTTACAAAATTCTTAGCTCATCCACTAGAGTTTCCAGAGTTGACGTGGGATGGGATCTTCATGGACATTGTCACATGGCTTCCATGTATCTCTAGGGGACATGATTCCATTTGGGTGATCTTTTACTGACTCACAAAGTTGGCCCAATTCCAACCCATTCGAGAGCATGGATGAGTAGAGGTCTTGGGATGCCTTTACATATAGGAGATTGTACGACTTCATGGGGTTACATCGACGATCGTCTTTGACTGTGACACACATTTTACATCAATGTTGTAGAATGGATTAACATAGGTGTTTGGGACTCAGCTACGTTTGGGCACCGCATTTCATCCTCAGATGGATGGTCAGATGGAACAGACCATACAGACGCTGGATGACATGATTTGTGCATTCATCCTAGATTTTGGCCACAGTTGGAAGGATCACTTTCCCTTGGTGGGTTTTTCATAAAACAACAGTTACCACTCCACCATCGATATAGAACCATTCAATTCCTTATAAAGTTTGACCTTACAGATCACCTCTATGTTTGAAAGACCATGGGGAGTCATCACTTATGTGTCCAGAGATGGTATGGGATACCATTGAGATGCTTTAGATCATCCAAGAGCAGATGAAGATAGTGCAAAGTATGCAGAAGTCTTATGCTAACATGAGATAGAGACATTTGGAGTTCCAAGAGGGGGACCACATATTCTTTCCAGTCCCTCATCGACGTGGACTATGAAGATTTTTCCAACAAATCAAGTTATCACTCAGGTTTATCAGTCCTTTTCTGATACTTTAGAGGATTGGTGAGGTGGCATACCGCTTGGGTCTTCCACCGTAGTTGGATAGGGTGCATGATGTCTTCCATGTATCTCAACCTAGGAGATACGTGCATGGCCCATCTCACAATATCGACCACGGAAAGCTAGAAATTGATGATGGGGTGACGTTTGAAGAGTTTGCAGTAGAGATTGAGGATCGACAAGAGCGAATACTTTATGGATGATCGATACCTCTGGTGTGCATTCGCTGGCAACACATGAACATCCAGGAGAGGACATGTGAGCGAGAGGCTCAGATTCATGCTTAGTACCCCCATTTGATTCCTTATTCTGTGTTATGTCATTCAGGGACGAAAATACTTAAGGTGAGGAGAATGTAAATACCTAGATTTTCCATGTTATTTTTTTTGTATTGTATTAAATTATTGCGATTCTGCGAAAATTGACGATGCGTGATTCTAAGTCCTGGTGTGACCAGAATGAATTTATGATCTTTTTTTAAGGTATGTTTAGTAAATGTGAGAGAGACTTTTTCTAACTTATGAACCGGTGCTCGGATTAAAAATCAGATGGAACCGTTGAATCCACTGCGCCAAGATTCACTTATGGAAGACTTTTAATTAACTGCAGTAGGTATGGTGAAAAAGTTGTGTTTTGTGATTTTTTATATGAAATAAATAAAATAATTTTATTATTTTATTTTCTTTCATAACCTTTAATGGAAAAGTGGTGTGTCAAGACATTAAATGGATTGACCCTACAATCTAAGTAACAGAAACATTGGGGAAATTAGGAAACTTCCTAATTAATGTGCCCCATTAATTTCTAACATCGTTAATTACCCTCACCCTCTCTTATATATATGGATCTTGGGGGGTGGTACTGACATAGTTTCGCCAAGAAACGATGTCTTAAAGGAGGGCTGAGATGCCAAACCCATTGAGGATGAATCCAGTTCCAGAAAGTAGTGACAAGTGACACTGAAACCCCGAGCTGGAGATCGACGATCGAGTGACGTTGTAGGAAGCATGTTGCAGGAACAAAGATCACCGACCCACCATCAACCATGGGCATTTATCCAATGTATCGAGGTAGGGGTTTTGAATCTTTTTTATTTGAAGTGAATTTATTCATCCTGATTAAGTACTCCCTCAGGTTTATGAGCTAATGTGGAGGGCGTGGGCCAAATGAACTCATCCCAAACCCTCTGATACTTTTCTAATCTTACGCCCTCCGTGGAAGACTGTCGACGTGGTGACACTCGTGCACCGACTCATGCCGCAAGAGGATGTAGTGGCACAAGGCAGTGGCTGTCATTAGAGTGGATAACATCAACCGGTCATAGAGGAGGTGCAGCACACCATCATGCACTGCCGGTGAGCAAGAGGTCGCAGATCGTTAGCCGCGGAGAACAGAGGAGGTGGCTGACAGGACGGCCGACCGCGGAAGGGGAGGTGGCGTGACCAGCGTGCCGCTAGTGGACAAGAAGTTGTGGCCAAATTAGCGGTGGAGGCGGGACCCGCTTCTCTGGCGAGTTCAACGGTGTCCATGTTGTATCGCCGCATCGCAAATCGAACAGCATTAGGGCCGTTAGGGATTTCGGGAGACCGGGGGTCACACCCCCGTGACGGTTAGGGCGGACCCTAGCGGGCCATCACCCAACCGGGTCTCCGCCTAACTGGGCCGCTGAAATACCTGGTCGTTGCCTTTTATGGCTGCCCTACACAGGTCAGAATTCCCTAGTGGGCCACTGCCTTTATGGGCCACCCCCTTGCGGGTTGGGTCTCCCCTTTGCGGGCCTCCCTATACGGGCCGAGCCGCCCTTGCGGGCCCCCCTTTGTAGGCCGCCCCTTGAGGGCCGCCACTTGAGGGTCGCCCCCTTGAAGGCCGGGATGGTCCTCATCCCAGCAGTTTGTGTCCATAGTGGCCCAACCCAAACTAGTTCGAGCTGGGTCAGTCCAACCAGGTTAGACCGAACTCGGGCCCAAAAGGACCCAGAAGCATTTAAAAGGACGTGACCTGGGAACCAGACGTCTGTTTGACGAACCGTCTACAGATTTGGTACCGTGGGATCGAAACAATCCTTTTTGTATACTCCAATAATTTTTGGACACAGTTTGAATATGGATAGGTTGGATCAAACCCAAATCCAACCGGGCCCCCGGAACAAAAAACACTTATAACTCACAGACCGGGCGTACGATTGACGCGCCGTCTGTCGCGTTGGAACCCTTACGACATAGAGACCCTTTTTTTTACTCCTTTTTGGATCTTAGTGGTGGTCGAGGTATGATCGATATCTCGAGGGACAGATACTACAGTACTCAAGCATGCTATGAGTGGGAATCCAGTGGCTGGTAGTGAGGCAGAGGTTGGAGACTGACCATATGGAGGTTAGTACCTAGCGGTCTCTGTGGATCAGCACATAGAGGTCCAGTGTGGATTAGAACATAGCGGTTCTGTGTGGATCCACACCTCGAAACCTGCCAAGGACCAGCCTTAGAGTGGATCTTCATGGTTCAGTGATATACCGATCATGTGTGGGTCAGATCCTGTGTGGGTCATTGCTGGGTTTTGTTATCTATCAATCCTGGGCGAACCAGATCGGGTGTGGGTCATAGTTAGTGTTAGTACCTATCAATCATGTTTGGTTCAGACTTCATATGGTCAACAGTAGTGACTCTTGAAAATGTAAGAAGATCAAGCTTCGCGACTAATCATATGTGATTTTATACTTCCTGAAAATCTAGTTTGAGCTAAGACTCTAATTGAGCTGTGTCTGTCAATTTCTGTTTTTTGATGAGATCATGCTTTGTGGTTTTCCTTTGTGGAATTTTGAAATATCTTTGGGGGTCTTGGGGTCCCTAGTGGGTATGGTTATACTTACCCCTGCAGGGGCTTCACCCACACCTTGTTGTGTCTTGTGAAGACGATGAGAAGATGGGCTGAGGTTTGAGGTATCCAGGACCAGGCGGTACGTGGAGGAGATAGGCGGACACGGAGTGCTGAGGAGGTAATCTATACCTAACCATACAGTAGGATTCATGGTGGATGATCTAGGATATTTTTTATCTTTTAATTTTTACTTGTACTATTCAGTTGGTCTTGTATCCCGGCCCCTTTACTTTCAGCACTCTTTTTTAATACAACAGTTTACATCACAGTTGCTTCATGTTTCATTCTTGTATGTGTGTTTGCAGATGTTCAAAGGCAATGCCTTCCAATTTTTTGGAGTATGTCTTTCAGTTCTAGTAACCAACCCATGTCCTATAGAAGGTGAGATTGGGTTAGTCACAGTACGGGCCTGGGGGGACGAGTCGTGACAGAGAATCTATATCTTGTAACAGATCATACTGAGAAAGTGTTGAGGTGAAATACCATGACAATAGGTATTTTATTGTGGAAACAAGTCCATGATTATGATGTAACATGATATTACGAATTATATATCTTGTCTCATTGGCCTGAACTTTTTAACTGGGAATCGTAGATTTACTCCGCAGTATAATGTGAGGATGAAATTTTATAAGGGGGGGAACCATTCTGGAGATGCCTCATGCATGTCCTTCAATACTCATTTATGATTTTTTTTAGTTATACTATAGTTTGTTTATTGGGGATTATTTTAGGTGAAATTATATATTTTTGGAATCCCATTAGGCTATTCATGATTGGTTCATGGTTGTGGAAAATTGTACGACTTTCCCGTAATAAACTGTGCACAATGTTCTGGTGAGATAAGAGGAAGAACGCGGTTTTCATATGGGTCTTCCAACCATATAGACCACCTCCCAAACATTTCACCACAATATAATGGGGGTGATCAGGATTAGTGAAAATATTTTCTAACTCTGTTCTTCATAGGTGAAAATTTTCTCCCCTAAGAAGAGGTCTACGGTTTGGAAAAGAGTACACCACTTCCCATGAAACCATGCATGTGGGGTTTACTTCCACTAAAAATTTTAAAAAAATTAGGAACCCTGCTCTTTACTCAGAATCACTCCATCCCGACCCCAATCATAGTCCATTATTTTGGAAGATATTGAGAGGATTCCAATGCTCCTCAAACCCCATTTAGGACATCTAATGTTTAATGTGAAGGATCATCTCCCCTATGGTGTGTGTTTTCTTCCATGATTTCTTATCCCTCTCTCTCTCATTAAACATTCCCAATGAAGAGGAATTATTTTCCCCCATTGGTTATGTTATGGATCTATTTTTTGATGGATATTAATCCATTGGATCATGAACTTAGGTACTGGTCCAATATAATTTGTTCTAGTTTAATATTTATTGTTTTGTATCAATTTATAATTTTTAGTTTGGAAAACATCTATCAAGGTCCATGATGTAGGAGGAATTATTATCAAACTCATTAGTATTTATTATAATTTTTTGAATGTAATTTTTGAATTTCAACTACCATGTTGGGAAATGTCCTTATCAAATGATTCAATGAATGAATTTATATTTTAAATTTATATTGTATCAACATATGGTTATTAAATCAGGAGATAGTGTGATTACAAAATTATTTAATAATGGGAATAAAAAATTTATTGATGAATGGTTTATTAAATTGATAGAGACCCATGGGGTTTTTTGATGGCATATAATTAATGATTATTAAATAATGCATGGATTATAAATGGTTGGAAATATGGAACCAAGAGATTTGATATTTGTGAATGAGTTTTAGGACAAGAAATGCTTCTCCAAATACCCACAGGTTATATAAATTTAAACTATTCCCCCAATATATATATGTATTTCACGTTATCAATGAGTTGTGGGATAGGAAGAGCTTATCTAAAAACTCAAGAGGTGCCAAACTTCTACTCTATGCCCTCATTGTATGATTGAGTAATTATTATAAAAGGATAAATTAAAACCAATGATTGGATGGAATTTGATATCACATGGGTGGATTATATATAGTCCCTCATGAGCCGAAGAATGTATTGTTGTTTGGGGTATTATCGTGATATGAAGGAATTATTTGGTTAATTATATAATTATGTAAATGTAAGATCCATTTAAAGTATCTATTTAATTTTATTATTTAAAAATATGAAATAAAAATATAGTCTAGATATTGGGTTAGATGTTGTCTGTGGTGTCTTAGTTAGTTGTACCCACACCCTAGTAAGGCTTACTAAATGGTACCTTAATATACTTCCTGTTTATGGAAATGTACCTAGAAAATATCCCAATTTTAGAAGGATGTCATAGGATGGAGCATATTGAGGGAACCAAATATGTTTTTGGGAAATGATTTGGGATTTTTCATTATATTTATATTGGGTTTTCAATTTAGAAAAATTCATTTATTGTGGCATGAAATATTTACTAATTGGGTTTCATTATTATTTTCTTTTTTTGGATTACCATGTGATGTTGGTATTTATTGGTTTTCGTATTATTCTTGTTATTTTTTTGGTGTTTAGTAATTATTTATTTATTTTTGTTGTGGTAATTATTTGATAATGATGGTATAGTCCGCCAATGAAATATACATGAGAGACTTACTACTAGTTTTTATCCTTGGGAATATGGGGAGACTTTCCTGAGGTCAGTTAAACAACTAGCTCAGTGCATTGACAAGGGGAAAATTTTTTGGGATGTTACAGAGTTTCAAGGAAAAGGAAATCATTTTATTGCATAGTATTATATCATGGAAATTCAAACCATAAAATGATACCTCAATAACTTTTATATCAGTTCCTATATCAAAATCATAATATTCGATCACAAGGGAAAGAACAAAAAAATATCTCTTCAGTTCAGAAACATGAATCATGTAATTGATTTATGTTAATTATCACAATATTTTCAACTAATATTCCACCATTCCAAGTCATTGCACAATATAAAATGTTATAATAAAACATGTTTCCAACATACCTTTCTTATCCAATGGGAACTGTCTTATGCAAGGGGAAACCTTATGAGAAACAAAAATTACCAATATTAAACTGAAGTGGATAATGAAGATGATAAGAAAAATATTTATGATAGATATAAATTATGACCAAATTCATTTAGATCAACTATAACATTTCCTTTTTCTGTGGAATGCGACTTTCCACAAACAAGGGATTCTATCCCAACACTCCATTGTATAAGACATGTCCAAATGGAAGCCAATGCAATTATACAAATGTAACAATCATTAGATAATCCTGATAACAATTTTTATATAAAAATTTGACATTATGAAATTTCATTTCCCATGATTAAGGAAAATAATGATCATTTTCTTGAAGATGATCCTCAAGAACCTTGATAGATCCCTCTAGTTTTCCATTCTTCTGAAGATGATAATCCATAATAAATATAAATTGGGAACCCATTAAAACCATAAAACCATTATTGAACATGGATGTGATCCTTGGGTCCCTGATATAAATAATCATTTTGGGAACCCCATTATGTCACACAATGTCTTAAATAGACCTGTATTCGGGCTATCTGACATACTATATATCCTTGAATGGTATGAAAAAACTGATTTCATAGGTATATCAGTGATCAGAAAAATCATATCCTTTACACTATAAATCAATTCCAAAACAATGAATAAGTCCATGTAAACTTCATCCCACTTCCTTATATTAATGGTTAATAGGTGAAACCAAGTAGTTAGACTATGTTGATCCACATTAATTTATGGACATGTGATACTTAGTGATGCAACGCATACAATCGATAGTTTCATCCTCGACCACCAAAACCAATATATCATGTCATGATAAATATTGGTATATTTAGGGTGTAAATACAAACAAGAAACGTTTCCATTATCCCTCAACACCAACATAATAGATAATGGAACAACCATCCTTTTACAGAAGCTCAAAGAACCACTGGGAGACCATGATCACTCACTTGAGGTCTCCCCAATATAAAATAATTTACTAAATTTTTTCTACTCATTTTCTATTACCTATTAAAGGTGATATATCTAATAAATTTACTCATCATATTTTTCTCAAGAAAGTAAAACCTTCCCACTAACCACTGAAACAATGTAGACCATAATAAAAAATAAACTCATTAGAGACCAATCCTGAAATAATTCTATATTGGCTTGTGTTGGTTATTTTCTAAAAATTGAATCAATAACCATATTATATATCCCATGAGTTTTTATAATTTCAAAATCAATAATCTGGTGATAGTCTACCCAACATCCCTACTTTATGTTTAGATAACATTTTTGTAAAAATATTATTCTTTCTCATATAATCTGAATAAATTGTAATCCTAAACCCAATGATATTTTGATTCCATATCTTGAGTGAATAAATAAATAAATAAAATTAATAATAGTTAGAATTATATTTATTCTCTTGAGGGTGTAATTGTTGATTTATATAGTTCACAACTTTTTTCCCCTAAATTAAGAAAATTTACAAACCCATACTAGAAGCATCACAATTAGCATTATCACCCAAATCTGATTCCTAATTATTATAAACTGGATCCATATATAAACTAAAATTTATCTCCTCAAAATATCAATGACAATTTTCATTACATTATTACATTACATCAATAAGAGTTAAATAAATCCTTGATGATGTGATTGTGAAAAAGTTCCAAACAAACTAACTATTTTAACTATCCAAACCAAAGAAGCTCTATATGTACAAGATCATTTTTCTCTTGATACTATTATATAACTGCCAATATAATTTCAGGATCCACTAAGAATACCCTATATGGTATTAATTTCCATAAGAAATTTACATTCCAAATCATATATTCAAATTATGAAATAATTCCTTACTTAATATATTCATTGAAAATTCCATGAATGGTATCATAATGTTATGTATTCTCCACTACTTTATTTGGAGAACACCAAAAAATCATACATGACATAGAAACAAAAGAACCTAAGAAAAAAATATGTATTCAGTTCATGAAATACCATAATATAATTGGATCATTCGTGGGGTTTAATGGAACAACTAAAAAGTAAACATTCCTATAATGAATCATAAAGACTACCTTAACAATATCATTTTCATGGACACTCCACTAGTGGTACCATCACAAAAGTAAAATTATTTAAAACTAACATTACCCTATAGGTTTTTTAAATAGGTCACCTATTATGGGAGAGTAGAATTTGATCTTAACAGTCATATTACTAAATGTTCACTAATCCACACAATCCAAGACACTAAATCCTTCATTATTAGAAATGAAAATGGGTGATTCCCATAGAGAGATGATAAGATAAATAAATCCCTTATCCTCTAGGACTAACTATATATATTAATTTCAGCTAACTCAGATGGGGTTTTTGGATAATATGCAATCTAAATAGTTATTGTATTGAGGATCATGTCAGTAATGCACTCATCCACTATATATGGTAGTAATCTAGTAAAATATTCTAAAATGACTTCTATGTATGCACTCAACTTGGTAGGAATAAGTTTTATCCAACAAGGTTAAATGGTATTGAGAATCATCCTTTAAAATATTCATGATATTACCTTAGAATAAAGAGAAAAAGGTCCCACACTTATCAATATAGAGTCTATATAACCTTGAAATACATGAGTGACCCCATTAGATGATAATAACTAAACCCAATAAAAATTATAGTCAACATTGGCCTTAATGTTGATCAATTACATGATATGTATCATGTCGAAGATGTCAATATAAATAATTAAAAAGTCCCATTCTACCTCATAGTATGCAATCTCCACTCGATATGGGGGAAACATGAATGCATGTTCATGAATATTTCCCTAAGGCATTCAATTATCCCCCAAGAAATACATATGTTATAAACATAAGCCCAAAATTATAACTAACTTTAAAAATATAAAGGAATGGTATCCAAAAATATCATACAATGATATCGCCATAAAATAAAAAATATACCATGTACCTATAACAATAGATATACATACAGAAGATTATTTTGGGGTATACTATGATTCATAATTCTTTCTGGTATTAGAGAAATTTACTTCCCTCATGTCCTGAATATTAGAACCACCTCCATTGGAATCATCAGTACGAAACTGATTACCCTTCGTGAGAATGGATAATGTCTTACTTCCATAGAATATCTTTCAAAATTGATTATGGTGACAAGAATATCTACAACGATGAAAAGTATTATGATCCTCTTTACAGTTAGCCCTCATATGAACACTCCTTCCATAATGGTGGAAGATGACATGTTACTAACCTGATGATTTCCTTGATACTTTTCCTCATGTAAAATTTCCACCCTTGTGCTTCATTCTATTTTCAGATGAAACACTCTGGATAACAACGTAACTAACTGACACGCCACCCAAACTAGTATTTCTTGATAGTTCTTCTTCAACCAATGATTTAACATCTATTACGACCATGAAGGTCATAAGATATATGAGAACCACCATAGACTAAATACACAACCTCAATACCTATTCACATTTTGGATTCTTTAGGTTCTCATTGCCGACTCACTCTAGTTCTAGATACACCAAATCAAAAAAAATGTGGAATACTCTAATACGGCACACTAACCATACTCAGAGGCCATAAAATCCCATTTATTTTCCACATCTAATTCTTTAAGGTAAAACTAAGGATTGAATATTATCATGAAATATGTTCTGATGTGGTCCTCATGAAACATTGGTTTCATTGTAGGTTTTTATCATCCATTTCTAAATAGATTGATCATATACATGGTGTAACCCATTGTAGTGTATTATAGAGTCATGAAAAAGTTTAAGATCCTATCAATCCTCTTAAGACACTCCTCAGATTCTTTGGGTATCTAATCACCATGGAATATAGGTGGTTACAACTTATTAATTACAATTCCATGACATACTTCCCATCATGGGTTCCCATCACCCATTGGAACTAGAGTCTAAATTTGATGGATTGTGTTCTCATCCAAGGAAGGGCCCACTAGAGGATTCGCCTACAGATCATGTCTCACAACGTCCAATATCAAGTTTGGAAGAAATTTTCTTATAAAATTTGTTTTAGGAAAATTTCAATGACCACCCATCATTTAATAATGTTACATAATATTTGGACCATCATCTGGAATTTTTTTAATTCATTATAACATATCAAATTTAAACAAATCCTAAATTGATCAAATGAAAAATGACATTTTAAGAAGGAAAATGTTCATTTAGTAAAACATTCTATTATTTTCATTCAATTTAACTTGAAAACCATGTCTCAATCCTAGAGAAAACATTATTGTCACCCATGATAACACTATTTCAAACACAAAAGAGAGAAATACTAGAAACATCATTCACACACAACCTAAATTCAAATGGTCCTAATTCATGCCTACAATAGATAGAACCACAACCATGAAATGTAAACAATATTCATACTTATCATTCTCTCTGATACCATTTTATATGAACCAATTTGAGTAAACTATACAATCAACCCAAGGTGGCCCATCAAGGTGATGAGCTTCAATAAGATAATAAAAACAACTCTCATATAAAAAAAGAACAATACATACAACTGTATATAAAGCGGAAGAAATAGATAAATAAATGATAAATAATTTTTATTTCAAAATGGATAAAATATAAATTATGATAAAGGTAAAAAATATTTCATCATGTGACCAACTATCACCTTCTAATCATCCATTTATGAAGGTAATAAAAAATAGAAGATGTCTTGATATAAGATGGACTTTCCTTTACTTGTGTCCAAAAAATCTAAAAATACATAAATGAAAATATATGGGGGTAATGAAATCCCTAGTATGTTTAAAACATGTAGTCTATAAAAGTTATAATAAAAATAATTAATCAGTTCTATATTTTTAACAACATTAGTTTTACAATGCATTTTCATAAATTAGAACCCATTTTAAATAATTTCCTTTCCATTTTATAAAACTTACATATTCACAAATATAGGAATATAACAAGTATAAATGAAAAAATAGAAAAACATATCCAGATTCCACAATCCAAGAATGAAAAAAACATATTTTCATGAAATAATCCATCATGTGAAACCATGTGATATGACATCATGACAAAAACATTTTAGAACCAATTCATGACAAAATACATCATGCAATAGAAATAATAAATAAAAAATCAGTATTTTTGGGCTCTAGACTATGGAAATATTTACAATAAAATGGTACCAATCAATAACAAGTCAATCCATAGTCTTTTGAAATAATATATGTAACCCCAAATAGTCTGAGTCAAATGATAGTTACCTATGTTAATTTCCAAACTCACCCAATGTTAATAATGTAAAATGTTTTTCAACATAATTATAAAAACCAATTTCATAATTTATAATACATTCTCAAATAAATGATATATTTATTCATTTAATAAAAGTATATTTCCAAATTAAACCAAATGTTTTGTAATTTTACAAAACATTTAGTCTTCAAAACTAGTTTTTAATAAAAAAAACCACTAAAACGTGATCTCCTTATGAAAAAAAATTCATCAATTATAAATTCTATTAGAGGAATTAAAAAATTATTTTTACTTGAATAATAATATATACATAAAATCATTAATTTCTTTATAAACTCTTACCTAAATAATTATGGTTGAATAATTCACCTTTGACATTGGCAACTGGGGATGTGTAGGCCGGTTTCTTACTATACCAGATAACAAAAAGTAAATAAATACAATGTTGAACCAAATAGATCAAGAGTTTCCATCCCAAATGGGTTACAAAAAGAAAATATATGGCATATATCATGGATCAATGATAAAGAAGGTAAACCATAGAAAGATCACATAATTCCTTGAGTTGATCTTTCAAGAATTAAGGAAATTTCTATTGAATCAAAATAGATAATCCTCTAAGCTTATGGGGAAGGATTAGGTCACACTAATATGATATTAGAAGTCATTATATGTTTATAAAAGGTCTTGGGGATGTTTGAAAAATATATTTATCATATTAAAAACAATTTGAATAGTGTCATGGGATGAAACATGTTTATGAGTGACATTGTTCCTTAACTGTTCTCCTTATACATAACCACTTTTGGGGGTAAACCACTTGTATGTACCATTATATTAATCTTTAAACAACCATTAAAAACACATCTTCTTAGGGTTTCATGGTTTGAATGGGGTGACCACATAGTTTGGACAAACCGTACAATCCATTATAGTGGCACGACACAAACAAGATTGTTTTATGGCCAAAAAACATGGTGTTCCCTAACCATGTGCCAATAGTGTGTATCCCCATTGGATACAAAATTCCAAAAAAAAATATAACCATTAAACAATACCCAACTCAATAGAGACTAAAATTGGACATAATGTGCCTATAATAATGAAATGTAATGATACATAAATAGTGTATCATTTAGATTAATCTGAATTGAAAAAATATTTTCAAATCCTTCAAGATGATGTGTAATGATTAAAGGTATTATCATAAGAATATACCTCTAGATCGTCAATCCATGTGTGAAATAAGGCCTATTGTCATGAACCTGGTGACAATCGATTAAAGTCCCAATTAAATGTTTTTTAGTTAATAACACAGTGTACATATGTGCCAAAGCCACATAAAACTGTTTTATAAATATTGTGGTTTATTATATGAAAATAAAAATATGATATAACTTAATAAAATATTATTATTTTATAATATAAATATAATTATCCATAGAATTAATCATTGTTCTCTTACCGTTAAACTATATATTCCTAAATTCACTTCCTATGTACTCTAGTAAACATTCTTTCATACCAACGATAAATTCCGAGACCACAATAGCCTATTGTTTCTTGTAAAAATTTTAAAATATTTCTAGATATATTAGATTACATCATAAATGATCAAAATGTTTAGTAATCTAGGAAAACTAGATAAATTCATGAATCCCACAAAATATGTAACAATGTAAAATAAATTATTTTATGTTCATTAGGAGAATAATTATTCCTTTAGCATAACCCTATATATCCATTATAAAACAATTCATGGAATCCTGGGAAAAGGAATAATTAAAAATGGGTGAGCTCAAATTACTAGTAGGGGCATCTAAATAATAGACCATATCCTACAAAAATATTTAATCACCAATATGACTATGACTATAAATAATTCACACGCCGTTATATCATAAAACAGATAATTTATAATAATAAGGTACAAATAACTAATGTTCCAAATAATTCCATATGCATAATCACATGAGCTTGAAACATATACATTGATATGCTAACAAATTTAATAGTATCATGGTATCCAATTGTAAATATCAAAATGAGTGAAATACATAATTTATAGAATCCTCGCTATGTCATCAATCCCTCATGCAGTGATATCATACATAAGTAGGCAATTCATAATCCAAATACTTAAGCTAGTTTTTCTCATGGTATGTATCTCTGTATCGAGGGTCCATGGCTGGCACCACTCTTCACATTGCAATTCCAATGAATTCCTCAAATTAAATGGGTGAAAAAAATCAACATTAACTTTCATATTGAAATATTATCATATGAAATATTTCTATTTTACCAATCCATAAACATAATAATGAACATCTAGAGTAATATGGTTAATGGTATCAATAGAGTGAATTTGCAATAAAACAAATCATAAACATTCTTGAGAAATAATACTAATTGTACCATTAAAACATATACCATGTGAATCATATGTATGATAAGGTATGTTGTTTTTTAAAAATATAAATGTCATAAAAATGAAATAAAAAACATTCATGAGGAGAATATACTATTCACATTAAAAATTAATTTCTAAAAAAATATTACTAGAACATTAGTAAAATCATTATAATTTAAATGTTATTATAATGATGTAATGGAATCATAAAATCAATGAGTGGTCATGATGAAAGTATATTTCATACATTCCAAACACATTAAATCCAATATTACGTTCATATTTTATGTAAAAGTCATAATGTTCCTCTTTTTGGTAAATGAAAAGAATATTCCTTTCAATAAATGTTGTTAAAATTCATACATGGGTAAAATTTTGTTTATTGAATCTTCCATATAGTGTTAATAAAATTGAAAATATTTTCAAAATATAATTATTTTCAATAATAGGTATTTTTGACTAAAAAAAATTAAAGTCATCTTTTAATAAAAAAAAATCTCTTTTATATTTTGCACCACAGAGAGTAAAATGGTTATATTAATTTAGAAATTAATAATTAGGTATAGGATAATAAATTTATATAGGATTTAATATATAAATATCAATATAATAATTCAATGTAGATATAATGCATGCACGCGCGGCATTGGTCACAGGTGACAAACTAAAATTTATAATCTACATACTACATAGAACA
The DNA here is from genome assembly GCA_963277665.1 of Viscum album. NCBI lineage: Eukaryota > Viridiplantae > Streptophyta > Magnoliopsida > Santalales > Viscaceae > Viscum > Viscum album. The sequence goes on from OY728137.1 coordinate 2,052,669,572, forward strand.
GTGGAAAGATAGGGTCGAAGCCCAGGGAGCCGTAATGTTGTTATTGGGAATCTAAAAAAAATTAAACAAAAATACACACAAAAACAAACTTAATAATTCATATGGTGGAACTAGGGAGAAGTGGGTGAGTGAAAATCAGTGTGTGAGAATTGAAGGTGAACCGGTGAGTGCACGGAAGCAGACACCAGAACAAGAGAACTTGTGGTGAAAACAACCAATATATGACTAGGGGAATTCTACTGCTTGATTTTGATATTGCTTAGCCTCGCTTGTGCACTGAAGTTCAAGAATTATGGATCTGACTTAAGGTAACTTGCCAGATTTGTTGTCTGGTCAAATTTTGATGAAATAACTCATAGAGTCCTTCAACTGTAAAAATCATTCCATCCAATTGTGATAAGAAGTCAGGTGTCACTGGGATCAACATGTCAGTTATGTTCTATGAGTCTCTCTCAATTGAGCATGATTCACATGTCAGTGAATTCCGCGGATTGAACAAATTCTATTTAGATTCAAATAATGCTGGTTTTCACTCATCCTTGTTGTTTTGAAAATAAAATCGTTCCAAAATAAGTGAGAGAGATGATCAAGAAAAAGATGCAGTGCATGAGTGAGAGTAAAGAAATCTAACCAACCAACTTACCTCCCCCCCAAAAGGAGTTTAGCAGGACATAATGGTTGGCTTTGGTGGAAATATAGAATTAAAATAAATGATGTTCATGTTGAAATAAGATGCAGAAAAACAAATCACAATTAAGATAAATATGTTTGTCTCCCTGCTTGATCTCCCAAAATCTTCAATTCCCACTACTTGATGGTGGATGCGACGTTCGAATTCGCTCGATGTCCTGCCCTGAGAATGGAGGTATGATATGCTGATTTGATGCTTTGATCCTCCAATCTACTCCCGATGGTACTTTTAAAGACTCTTGGGATCTTTGGGTCCTTCGGATGGATGATTACGAAGAATGAAGTCCCCGTCGAGAAGTGTCGCCTGATCCCGCTGAATGCTTGATCTCTTGATGCCTGATCACCCCCTGCCTAGATCAATCCCCCCAATGTCATGCGTCCTGTTCTACTCGGGGAATGAATGATCTAATCTCCATGAAGAATGATGATGATCCCATAATCTGTGCCTCTGGAATCTCACCCGAGGTGTTTCCTGATCTCCATGTGGAGCTTTCACAGTTCTGTGCCTCTCGCGCTGGTCACTGGAGCAGTTGCTCCTAACTGAATGATGAGTGCGCACGCGGCGAGCTACAACACTCAATCGGCAAAAAAATGCGTGGGAGTCAGAGAATGAAACTACTATATAATAATACTTCAAATTATATAGCTACATAAAACAATGCTTATTAATATATATATATACTTTATAATATCTAATATTATTATTACAAATATATGTTTTCATAATTATTATACTTATTTAATAAAATATATTATTATGATATATAAAAGACTATATATTATTATTATTAAACCGGTAATTATTGTTGAATAGTATATAATATTATATGATATAATAAAATAGAATAAAAACTAAAAAAAGAAAGAAAAAATAAAATGGGGGGGGGGGGGGGTCGGGTGGTTCTGTTCGTGCTGCGTAGGGGAGAAGTGGGTCGTGGATGAGGGTGAGGTGAAGGGTAAGAGAGAACCATAGACATGGTGTGACCGTGATGGTGGCTTAGTGGGTCGAACAGACGACTCGACCGCGGGGAGGCGCAACAGGCAGGGCGGCGGCAAGGCGGTGGAGATGGGGGTAAAGGGGTTCGGCGGCGCCAGATGCGGGTCGGCCGAGGGCAGAAGAACAGGGGGTGCAGTGGGTAAAGAACTGAGGTGGCTCGGACTTGCGGCGAGGTTAGGGTTTCAGCGGCTGTGCGTGAGGCAGATACGGGTTGCAGATTAGGGAGAGGAAAAAGTGGGGTAGGAGATTCGGGTTCTTTAGATCAGGTGGATTGGGGTTCATATCTTGTTTGATTTTGGGTAATCGTTTCAATTCAAAGAATTTTACTTCTTCAAATTGTGTTTTATCTTCTTTGAATCTGATTAAATCTTGTTCGGACAGTGTTGAGGCACAAGATGGATGGAGAGACGGCGGCCCCTTGAGGATGAAGGAGTGGATGGATGGAGGGAAATAGTAGTAGGAATGAAAGGAAATAGTGGCAGGATTGGATGAAATGGTGTGAAACGGTGCCATTAGGAAGAGCTGAAATGGTGGTACAGTAAAAAGATTCTAACGGGCACCGTGTTAAAAACGGTGCCAGGATGAAGTGTGGGGACGGAGGACCGTGAGATAGTAAGTGTGAAACGGTGCATGAAGGAACCGGTGGCAGAGGATAGTGCGACTGTAACAACTGCAAACAAAACAAAAATTAAATTATTTAAAACATTCATACAACTAAAAATTAATTAATTAAATTAAATATAATTTAATTAAAAACTATGTAAATAAGCCACACTTAAATAATAAAATTATGTATGCTTTATTTTATGAGAATGAAATTATTTGTCTTAAAAATTATAAAAAAATTAATTAAAGAAAAATCAAAAAAATTACAGTGACTTGCTTTAAATATTTAACCCATTAATTAACCAATTAATTAACTAAAGAACTCCTTGAATTAATGAAAACAGTTATTAATTGAATAATATTAAAATGTTAAATCTGATTAAATTCTTAAAAGCATTAAAAACTAAAATGAGTTATTTATTTACAAACTACAAATAAATAACTAATTAATTAAATGAATGAATTAATAAACTAACTGTAATGAAAAAATGTAAAAATAAATAAATAAATAAAAGTAAAATTCACATGACTAATTTAAATTAAGAATTATTTAAAAATACAATAATGAGTACTTAAAAGAAATGATTTAAACTAAAATTGTTTATTTTACACACTGAAGTACAAAATCAAAACAATTATCAATTATTTAAGAAAAAATAACATTTCGGTAAAAAAAAGACAATAAAAATACAAAAAGGAAGTGGAAAATGGTGTAAAAAAACAGCCACACCACTTAAATTAAAACAATCCGGGTTAATGAAGAGATTGTGAAATCAACAGTTACCACTTAGGTAGCTTTTGAATCACCCCCCATTGAAAATAAATATATTATAATAACAAATTTAAATACCATAAATATAAACATATTCATTTTATGAAATATAAAACGAGATTTTTTCACACCTTAAAACATAAATAATTTGTAGTATGGCATATGTCTCATAAATGTAATAGTGAGATGAGAAACCCTAACATAATGTCTATTTTTGTTGCAAACATATCCACACATATATTATAATTAATATTGAATTTTTATAAATCCAATAAAACCCATTCAAAAATATTTCCCACGATAAATGATTTACCAATAAGATTCTATAACCCATATGTTTAATTTTTTTTTGTTAAATTCGTTATTTCTGGAGATTATTTCATCGTATTTCATGTATGTTTTGCTTTTTTAATTTTGATCATTTAATTTGCTATAAATCCATATTTTACATAATTTTAATAGTGATATAAAAGTAATATATAATCATTTTATAAATATTTATAGTAATCCATGAAATCTAAAAATTGGAAAATAAGATACACCAATGATAGGGGCGTGATGTTATTAATATTTTCATGACTTATTATATTCCCCCTTTACTTATTTTATATGAAATGTGCATAATTTGTGTGAAATATTAATGTTTTAATATTAAGTATAATATTTGAGCATTTTTAGAAGTAGTCCAATTGAGTCAGTTTAATGTTTTAATTATAACTGTCACTATACTTATCCAAATTTTGTGGTTCTTGTTTTGTAGGATTCTACTTTCAATATACAACATTTCATTAGAAGGAACCATGAGCCAATTCTGCCATTTGAAGGGTCATATGGTCCTCACAAACAAGACCAAAAAATCTGTGAACAAACTGGACCAGCCTTGAAGATTGATTTACTGGGTTTAATCCAGAAGTCAAAAAACCTTAACTCTCCACAATAATTCGGGGGACACTACATGTCATCTTGGATAAAACTTTCAAGGCCCAAATCCAAGTACAAGGGGCCCAAATAAATCGTTGAAGTCCAGCCCACCATTCTGGCCGAGAATTAAATTCAGTATAGTATGCATGACATATCTCCTGATGTAAGCATCAAATCAAGCTGATATTTTGCAGTGTGAAAGAGGAGATATAGGCGGCCGACTTTGTTGAAGAAACCATTCGGATTTGAAGGCGTCTTCATATTCAAAAGCCCTTTCACATTATGGACATCAAAAAAGCATGGATAGAAATGGACAGTTTACCTTTGTTTAATAAAACCACCATAACTTTGGCTCCACTTGTCCAAATGCCTCCATATTTTTACATTAGTCGGAAAATATTATTGTCTACAACTTTGAAGAAGGAGATATTTGAAGATTCGGCTGTCTGAATATCCAAATTGGAGATGCAAGTGGAGGGACAGATTGAGAATGCAAACAGTCCACTCCTTGGGCTATAAATACTCTCCCCTTCTCTCCTTGAGAGGGGTTGGCATTTCAGAAGAGAGGATATCATATTGGCATGACCAAAGCCTTTACAAAGGCTTGGGAGGACCTTCCATACTCAAATTTTCACTTGAGAGACCTTTCCTCCTCTCTTTGTTTTCACTTACTTTTGTGTTGTTCATTTTTGTAATCTTGTAATTCTCTTTCTTTGTAATTCTGTTTTAATGCAAGTTACTTCTTCAATATCTCTTATTCTCATCCACCTTCTGTAGTTTAATATTTATGTTCTTAAAATAGTTTAAATTCAGTTCAATCCCCTTCCCTTATTTTGCTTCCTCATTCAATCGAAAATCCATTTTTTAATTATCATCATCGTTCGTGTGTGTGTGTCAACGTACCACTCTTTTCTAATCCCTTTCTTTTTCTTCTATTCTTAATTTATCATCATAATTATTTTAACCAGAATATTAAACATCCAAATGGCTGAGTAAATCTCTCATTGGGGTGAGTTATAATTCAGGGATGTTAAGTGATTGAGAGTTTTGCTCGATGAGTATTCTTTAAATTAATATTGTGTATGTTAAACTTAATATGTCATGGATTAATGATATGTTTTGTTTAACGAGTGGTTTCCATGGATTATTGGAACCATAAATACACTACCATAAATAAGTTTTGATTGAGATTAGAACCCTAAGTTAAGTTAAGGCTTGGATTAAAGCCTTCACACTTAGGAATTCCAATCTACGTCAACTTATAACATGAGTGTTAATTTAATGCAATACAAAGTAAGGCTCAAGGATATCACATGCTTAACTCCCCAATGATGAACTCACCCCAATCTTTATCAATTTGGTAAATCAAACATCATCCATAAATCATTTCAATTAAGCTCTGCAAACAAACCCCCCTGATCACAATATAATCAACTAAAAACAAACGACTATTACAAAGTATCATCGCCGAGGATTCGACCCGAGTGCTGCTATACACATTAGAAGAGCACCAGAACCTTGAACGGTCGATAGGCGACAATCGACCGCACTTTCAGGGCGATAACCATATGTTTTCATGATCTCTATAACTATTTTTCCAAGATAAAGTACGTAATAATGATAAATAATATTTAACCATTATATATATCAATTATTAAATTAAATACTACATCTATATTTATTATATAAAATTTCATTATCATCCTTATCAACATAATATGAAATACATGCCACATTGCTATGTAGAGGTAGTTGTCCAAACATACACACATGATATGCTATTGAATTCAAATTCATTAAAGGTAAACAAGGAATATTGGATATTATAATTAAATAATTATTTTCATCAATCATTGTATCTAGCTGTGAGATGAAGAGATTGAAAATACATTACATCAATTCATGGGGCGGTTGTCTTCCATACATATCTGGACATTTTATTTTCCAATTTGATAGATGAGTATATGGATATATGTTTTTACAATTGAATAATTATATAACCAAATATTTGAGATACTATTGTTATTATTTAATAATATTTTGAAAATATTTCAAGGACTTAATTGAATAACTAAAATAAAAATTCACAGTTTTGAAGTATACATATTCTATTGAAAACCGAATTAGGATTATATAGAAACCCCTCCTAGATTTTCATAATTATCAAAATATGGATTGTTATTTTTTTATAGATGTATATATGATATTTGTGAATTTATTTTATGAACCAAAAGGCCTTGGGATTGTTAATAGGGTAGGGAAGGGAAATTTTATTAGTGGGGAGAGGACACACTTGGAACTTTCCAAATTAAAATGATATACCCACATTTCCCACATGACACATGTATAAGAAATTGATCAAACCAGAATGAAGGATGAAATAAAGTTAATATATGGACATGAAATTGTATTTGTAATATATTCTATGTCATTTTAACTTTTTTATCTTTAGTTCAAGCACCCGATAAACTAGTTTTATCATTAACTACTATAATTAATTTTCTTTGTTTTAGTTTTATATTTTCATAAAAAAAATTCCTTATTATTAAATGATAATTTTTGAAAATTAATGATATATAATACAATTTTTCAAAGTCATATAAATGAATTGGGACATGTTATTTTACAATTAATCCCTCCACGTGATGAAAAATTGGTTTTCCAAAAAGAAATTTTTATATGTATTGAAAGTATGGATATCAAAATTCTTTATGAATATGATTAAAAATTAATATAATTAATTAATTATAATATAAATTAAATAATTTATATTTTCAAATATTTTTAAATCCAAAATTATATTTTAAATTTTTTAAATTAAAATTCATATTTCATTAAAAATATTAATCATGAATTATAAAAAAATTAATTTTTTCCATAATTTCTCATAAATTCAGCATATGAAAACTATGAAATAATTATTTAAAAAAAATCATTTCTTAAAATACTTTTTAAAAATATATTAAAATTTAATTCAAATCTATGTGTTCAAAGAGGTACTAATCAACATTTTATAAAGATACAGTTATATATATATATATATATATATATATATATCAATTTTTGTTTCAAATTATTCTTATTATTATCTAATAAATAGATAATCTTTGAATTTATATAATACATATGTAAACCATATATTTTTCATATTTTTTTCTATTCTTACCCACCAATTTCATGTATATTTTTTAACAATATAATATTCATTTTGTAATTGGGGTTGCGCATATCACAAGATTGCAAGGAGATTAAATTTAGTGAAATATATATAAAAGATCGTTTAATCTCATTGTTTCACGTCACATAGTATATTGGAGAAAATGGACTTCATTTAGAATTTTTGTGTATTAATGAAAAAAATCATGACCAGAAGATAATCATATAGGCATAAATTATCATTTAAAAAAATAGATCACCCAATTTCTAGAATTTCATATGGACCAATAAATAATGGCATTACCTTTCAACTACTAATAAATTACAACACCCATTTACATTAAGATATTTTAGAAATATATGCATCAAATACATTAACAGGAAGGTAATTGTAAAAAAAATCTTGAACACTTTTCCTCCTCCTACTAGATACCTTATGTGATTTCTAATCATCTTTACCTTTAGAACCATTTATTCTACTTGGTATTTTCCTAAAAACAATCATTCAAAAGTTTTTCCAACATTTGTGATTCCATAAATATAAACCTTATAAATACTTAAAAGGGTCCTTATGTATACAGTTCTCAAAAGTATTATACTTTAAAAAATAAACCAAAGAGATATGATAATCAAAATTTTTATGAAAATTTAATACTCTAGATTTTAGCATATAATCAAATTTGTAAACTGATATTCCTATCCTTCTATTTTAGTTAGGATGAAATGCAATACTATAATTTAATTATGTCACGACCCGTCCCCCGGGGCCCGTGCCGTGACTACCCCAAGCCCGCCTTCTATAGGCCAGGGGATGTCGACTAGCACCAAAAACGTAAATCCCTAAGCTGGGAAGGCATTGCCTTTATAAATTGTAAACACACACAATCAGAGTACAAACCAGAAGGAAACACCAAGTAAAAACTGTATACAAAAAAAAGTGCTGAAAAGTATAGGGGCCAGAAAATACAAGCGCAACTATAAAGTACAAGGAAACTGAAAGTACAAGGAAAACAAGTACAACAGAAGAAAGGTGAAACAGCTGCTGGATCGTCCTCTGGGAAATCCTACCCGAAGGGTAGGTACATATAGCCTCCACAACACTCCACGCCCGTCTGTCTCCTCCATGTACCTTCACGTCGTGTGGTCCACCTCCCGGTATTGTCCAATCCTCGTACACTCAGCCTCGGTCAGCGCTGTCCGTCATCTGCATCTAACACAACGATGTGCGGGCATAGCCCATGTAGGGGTGAGTATAACGATACTCAGTAGGGACCCCAAGACCCTCAAGGTCTCACCAAATCCAACAAGGATAAACCACAAAGTATGAAATCAACAAATAACCACATTTAGGTATATTCCCATACATATACCTAAGATATCAAGTAATCCATCTCAATCATGAGGTAATCTCAAAAGTTACTGACATAGCTCAACCAAGATTTTTATTCACATTAACAAAACCACGACTGCTGGAGAACTCCTCCTCTATCGAGTATAGTGGGCCTGCCGCCACAACCAAGTGCTTCCCACAAACTTTGGACTGCTGAGGTACTCCTCCTGTCGAGTACCGCGGGTCTGCCGCCAACTACCAGGTGCTCCTCCGCCGTGGGTCTTGCCGCCAACTACCAGGCACTCCCCCTAATAGCCAACAAAAGTACTCCTCATGTCGAGTACCGCGGGTCTTCCGCCAACTAACAGGCGCTCCTCTGCTGTGGGTCTGTCGCCGCAACCAGGCTCTCCCCACTGGGCTAGTCGAATCACTCTGAGTCGAATCAGTCAAGCAGTCGTCAGGTCTCAGCCAGCTACTAGGTCTCCGTACTCCACTTGCTCGTCTCCGGGAGGGTCCACTCCACGAGCAACATGTCGATACTCCAACTGTTACAAAGTCCCACGTAGAAGTATCTTAAAGGTCCGCCTCGTCATAGGGGTCTCAACGCAACAGACGGCGCGTCAATCAGACGCCCAGTCTGTGAGTTATAAGCTTTTTTGTCCCGGGGGCCCGAATGGATTCATGCACGATCCAAACTGACCATATCTCAACATTACCTCGAAATCCAGTAGGGTATACTCAAAGGGACCGTCACATTCCAGGAATACCAGTGCTGCTGACGGTTCGTCAAACGAATTTTCGGTGCCAAAGATATAGCCAAAGAAAGTAAAGGGGGCGGTAATGGGCCTGGGCACGGTCTGACCCGGTCGGACCGACTCGGCCCAACCCAGACTGGGCCAACCTAGTATGGGTCGACCTGGTCAGTCTGCTAGGTTCGGCCCAGTACGCTGGTCCCGACCCACAAGATTGCGGGGACAGTTCGGCCCGGAGGTCATCGTGTAGGCGGCTCGGACCGGAGGTCGGGGCCGGTTTGGCCAGCGCCATGAGGGGCGCAACTCCGGTGACCCGACCCGGAAGGTCGAGCGGTTTTGGACAGCGATATCGCGAGGGACGCCGTGGGCCGGCTCGGGAGACCGGCACGGCTCAGCCAGTTAGGCCGGGAGCTGAGGTGCGGCCTGGGTTGGCCGGCGGGGCGGCCGAGCTAGCTGAGAGGCAACCTGGGCAGGCCGGCAGGGCGCCGGGCAGACCGCGGGCAGGGCGCGTGGGGCACGGGCAGGGCGACAGGACGTCGGGGAGGCCACACAGGGGGCAGGCAGGCTGTGGGAAAGCCACGCGGGGTGAGGGCATGCCGCCGGGTTGGCCGCACAGGGCGCGGGCAGAGCGGCAAGGCGGCCGGGAGGGCATGCGGCAGGCTGCGCGGGGCGCTGGAAGGGCGCCGTGCAGGCCTTGCGGGGCGCGGACAGGCCGCCGGGCAGGCCGCGCGGGGCGTGGGAAGGGCAGCGGGCAGGCCGCGCGGGGCGCGGGTAGGGCGGCAGGGCACCGGGCAGGCCGCGGGCCGGGCGCACGGGAGGCCGCAGGTAGGCTGGTGCGGCGCAGCTCGGGCCGGTGTGGGCCGTCGGTGTTTGGCTGGGAAAGCCGGTGTGCCGCGGGGGCGGCGCGGTTCACGGAGGCCATGGGTAGCACGACCTTTGTCGTTGCCGCGTTCGTCGCCTCGTTGCCGCTTCAAAGAACACTACAAGAATAAAAAATCGACGGAGGATGTCGGGCCGTGTTAGGTTGGCCTGCATCCTCCGCGTTTAAGGTGGTATCAATTGGTTGATCAAGAAAAGCATATGAACAACAATTAATTACATCACTTTGCATTGATTCCTCTCATTTGTAGATGAGAAGAAGAAAAGAAAAGCATCATCATGCAATAACCCCTGCCTGGATTATCGGGCGTCGACAGTGAAGTCATGGGAAGCAGACGTATTCATTGTTCTTCATGTCCACCGCACACTTCCACTTTCGAGTTCGCACGAGGGTTGTGGAGGTGACTCCACGTTGGTAGGTGTCCGGGGAAGAAGTCGAAGAAGGATCTTCACCGGAATTCTTCTTTGGAAGAACGCGTTCTTCGTTCTTCGTTGGGAGGATTCTCTCTTATCCCAATAATCCTCCTTCCAAACTTCCACCCAAATGCCAAATGAAAATAATTGAAGAAAGAATTTGTATATTATTTTATTGGCACAATAATTCAAATTGGAGAATTAATTTAAGAGGATCCCCCTAATTAATTCACGAGAGTTGGCACGAATTAATTAGGGGAGTTTGGCACAAATTAAATGTTAGGGGAGTTGGCCCCATTAAGGTGGGGGTGGTCAATGAGTTTCTCCCCATTTAATGGGGATTTGAGGAATCAAGAGGCTCTCCCTCATTAATTAGGGAGAGTTAAGAGGTTTTCCTCTCCTCCCATTAATAGGGGTTAAGCCCCGTGTGGTCCCCACCACATTAATCCTCTAATGGGAGGTTTAGGTGCAGTAGCCCCACCCCCAACCTCCATGAGAAAGTTTTAACCACCACACATCAAAAGGTAGCTCAAATAAAATAATGTTTACCTACACATTTTTTTTAAGAAAACCCAAAAAAATAACTTCTATACTCGACTCATTGATGTCGAAGTGAAAGTGTCCTTAAGCGAATACTAGCGCTGAGAGTTCAACGGTGCCCCCAGATTTCAATTCCGAGCACCGATTCAAAAGTTATTAAAACTCGCTCATACATTTACTGAATGTTCCCGAACAAAACATCAGAAATTGATTCCAAGCACACTGGGCCTCAGAATCACGTGCCGTCAGTTTTCACGGACTCGTAAAATTCCCATGTATTTAAGAAAAAATTTTCCACTGAAAACCCAGGCCTTTACATTCTCCCCACCTTAGGGATTCACGTCCCCATAAGCTACAACTTGAACCATGGGAACAAATGGGGGTACTGAGCATGCATCCGAGCCTCCCGCTCCCATGTGCTCTCCTAGAGGTTCTCGTGCTGCCAGCGAACACGCACCAAAGGTATCGACCATCCATATAGGACCCACTCCTGTCGATCCTCAATCTCCACTGGAACCTCCGTGAAGGTCACCCCATCAACGAAGTCCATCTCTCTATGGTCGATGATGTGAGAAGGGTCCTACACGTACCTCCATAGTTGAGATAAGTGGAAGACGTCATGCACCCGGTGCAACTGAGGTGGAAGAGCCAGGTAGTAAACCACCTTGCCTACTCTGCTAAGAAACTAAAAAGTTCAGATTAATCTCGAAGATAACTTGCCACCTCGGCCAAATCTCTGTAGGCCTCGTTGAGGTGAGACCCTTAGAAATATGTGTTCGCAATCCTTGAACTCCGGTGGCCTCTATCTCCTGTGAGCATACGACATCTGCCTGCTCTGTGCAGTCTTCATCCTCTCCTGGATGATTTGAATCTTCTCTATGGTAGCCCGTACCATCTCTGGTCCCACCAGTGCTGACTCCCCTGGGTGTGTTCAACACAATGGTGATCTGCAAAGTCGCCTGTACAATGCCTCAAAAGGGTCCATCCCTATGGTGGAGTGATAGCTGTTGTTGTAGGCAAACTCCACCAAAGATAACTGATCCTCCCAGCTATGAACGAAGTCGAGTAAACAAGCACAGAGCATGTCCTCGAGAGTTTGAATGGTCTGCTTAGTCTGACCATCTGTCTGAGGATGGCAGGCAGTGCTCAGAAGAAGCTGCATCTTGAAAGCTTACTGCAACCCCTTCCATAGCTGGAAAGTAAAGCATGCATCACCATCAGAGAGAATAGATGAAGGTAATCCATGTAGCCGCACAATCTCCTGCACATAGAGGCTTCCCAATCTCTCTACTGAACCTTGCTCACTGATTGGTAGGAAGTGGGCCGACTTGGTGAGTCGGTCGACGATCACCCAAAACGAGTCATGTCCCCTAGATGTACATGGAAGAACCATCATAAAGTCCATGGATATCCCATCCCACATCCACTCGGGGACCTCTAAGGACTGAAAAAAGCCTGCTGGTACCTGGTGCTCCGCCTTCACCTGCTGACAAGTGAGGTATCGTGCGACAAACTCCACTATTGCCTTCTTTATACCTGGAAACCAATGATTTCGTCAAAGGTCCTGGTATAACTTCACAACTCCTGGATGAAATACTAGAGGAGATGTGTGTAACTCTCTCAACACATCCTCCAAAAGTGACACTGGTACCATGGTACGTCCTCTGAAGAGAATGACATGCTCCCCACCTTCAGAAAATCCATCAGGTGCCTGCCCTATGGATATCTGAGCACGTCGCATCTCGCAGTTAGCGTCTCCACACTGCGCCTCCCTAACTCGCTGAAGAAGTAGGGGAGTGACTGTAAGAGACTGTAGAAGGGATACTCCATCTCTATCCATAAAGGATATCTGTAAAGCATCTAGCTGCTCTGTCACCTCTCCTAGAAGTTGTATACCAGTTCTCCTGCTGAGTGCATCTACAAAAATGTTCCCCTTACCAGGAGTATAGACTATCTCGAAGTCATAGTCCTACAGGAACTCAAGCCAATGTTGTTGTCTCAGGTTCAAGTCCTTCAACGAGAATATATACCTGAGACTCTTGTTATCAGAGTACATGGTAAAACGCTCACCCATCAGAATGTATCACCACATATTCAAGGCGAAGACCACTGGTGCTAAATCCAGGTCTTGGGTAGTGTAGTTTTTCTTATTTTGTATCAGCTGAAGAGAACCATAAGTGATCAATGCTTACTCCTGCATCAGGACACACTCGAGTCCAGTCCCTGATGCATCGCAGTAGACCACGTACCCTACTCCTTCCTCTAAAAGCCTCAAAATGGGAGCACTAGTCAGCCTCTGACTTAGCTCTTGAAAGCTATGCCGACATCTCTCCGACCACACGAAGGGTTTCCCCTTCTTCATTAAGGATTATAGTGGTGCTACAACACTGGAGAATTCCGGAAAAAATCTCCAGTAGTAACCAGCCAAACCCATGAAACTCCGCACTTCCATCACACTCCCGGGTGGCTCCCAAGAAAGTACTGCCTCAATCATCACTGGATCCACTGCAACTCCATCCCCTGAGATGAAAAGACCCAGAAACTAAACCTATCATATCCATAACTAGAACTTCGAGAGTTTACCATAAATCTGGTGCTCTCAGAGTGTGTCCAGTACTACCTACAAATGGTAGGCACGCCCCTCCTCAGTAGTCGAGTAGATCAGAATGTCGTCGATGAAGACTATGACAAAGTGATCGAGGTATGGCTGGAAAATCCTATTCATGAGTCCCATAAACACTGCTGGAGAGTTGGTTATGCCAAATGGCATAACCAAGAACTCATAATGGTCATATCGACACCTGAAGGTTGTCCTCTGCACATCCTCATCTCGAACTCTGAGCTGGTGATAGCCTGAACTAAGGTCTATCTTTGAGAACCACCGTGCTCCCCTCAGCTGATCAAAGAGCTCGTAAATCCATGGTAGTGGTACTTGTTCTTTACGGTCACCTGGTTCAGGAGATGGTAGTCGACACAATGACTCAAGATCCCATCCGCTTTCTTGGAGAATAGAATCGGGGATGCCCGGGGAGAAACACTGGGCCAGATGAATACCTTCCCCTGCCAGTCCTCCAGCTGTACCCGCAGCTCACGAAGCTTAGCAAGAGCCATCCAATATGCTGTAGTAGATATCGGTTCCATCTCGGGGTATGTGTCAATGTATAAGTCCACCTCTCTACGAGGTGGTAGTCCTAGAACATCGTCAGGGAAAACATCTGCGTATTGGTCCACCACTACATGATAGCTTGAACTCTCCACATCAACTGCTCCGAGGGTAAGGCAGGCCAACTGATTAGTGATCAGCTGTACCCTCCTCCGAGTAAGTCCGTCTTGTGCTGCAAAGGCTCCCTTCTCACTGGTTAAGGTGAACCTTGTCCCATCCGTGCAAACACACCACACTTTGTGCCTAATACAATCAATCTGAGCATGGATTGTAGATAGCCAGTCCATACCCAAGATGGCGTCGTAAGGCCTCGATACCGCTACAAGGAGATCCTAGCCGAAGCTCTCTCATCCTAGAGTAATCTCACACTACCGAAAAAAATGCGTAATCGTCAAGTCTACTCCCATAGTAGTCTCTAGACATAAGGATAGAGCCAACGGCTCCGTCAAAATCTCCGAGCTCCGAACGAGGGCAGTGAAAATAAAAGAGTGACTGGAACCTGTGTCTATAAGAACTCCAGATTTGGTGGAGTAGACACATATCGTATCTCGAATCATCTCCGGAGTGCCATGATTGTATGCCTCAGCTACATGGAGATGAGCTCTCTCATGTCCACCTGCACTCTGCGGTCGGGGTGGACTTCCTGGCGTTGGTGGCGGTAACACCTCGAATCGTCACCCACCGTCTGCTACATGACCAACTCCTATGCCATGTCCTCCTGCTCCCTACAGACCGCCTCGATCAAATCTTTGTCTTTGACCGGGCAGTCCTTCAACAGTCTACTGATCATCTGAACAGCGGGTCAGACAGTCACGAGCCATGTAACCATGCCCACCGCATGAGTAACAATGACCGCTCCTAGCATGTCTGGAAATGTATCCACTCTGGGTTCCCTGCAAAACTGATTTTGAGTTGTGTGGTCATCCACCTACAGGTTTGGTCCTATTGGACCTCTGCGACATCTGTCTACTGCCAGCTGCAGAAGACTCCGCTGCATATCGACTAGTGGTGGGTCTCGCTGCTGGAGACTGCTCAGCAAGGAAACTCTCCACTAAGAGGGCTCTCTCCAACACCCCTACCTGCGTCGAGATGCTGAGGGAGATCATCAAAGCCATGATCTCTTACCCGAGTCCTTACTCGAAGGACTGGGCCCTGAATAATGGGTCCCATACCATATCTGTGGAGTAGCGCGAGAGGTTTGTGAACCTCTCTGAGTATTGAGCTACAATCATGCTACCCTGATGTAGATGTAGTAGCTCTAGTATCTGCACCACTCGTAGGGTGACAGGGACAAACTATGCCCGAAATAGGCTCTCGAAATCAGCCCAGATTAGCGTCATCTCATTGTGCACCTGGGGTATCAGACTCCATCATCTGCCTAATGCTGCATTTAGAAGGATGGCAGCAAGGATCACCATGAAGTCAGATGGTGTCCCTACCAGTCTGAAGAATCTCACCACAACCTCCATCCAATCCTCAACTGCCTGCAGGTCCGTCTCTCCCATGAACCTGGGCGGCCTCTGGCACTGAAACTCATGCAGTGGACTCAAGCGGCGTGCATCATCTGATGCCGGGGCTGGTGGCACCAGTGGCCAAACGGGAAGTGGTACCACTGGTGCCTCCGCTGGTTCCTCTACTGGAAGAGGTCCCTGCACCGAGGTCTCATCACTCGGTGGGCTATCTGCACGTACAACTCTGGGGGCTCTAGCCGGTCGTCCGCGGGGAGGCATCCTGAAAGAAATAGATGTGACACAGTCAAAATATTTATACATGGTGGGAAGACCTGGTTGAGATGAATTAAAGAAAAACTTTTGAAAACACACACGTGATCAGTGTTTTCGTGTACTGAGTCAGAAGTAAGAAGTCAGGGTTCTGGTGTATGGATACGTCGGTCGCCACACCAACACTAGACTTCCTAAACTGAATACCACACTCACTACACTTGGAACTATTACTTCACAGAAAAGAAAGATCAGAGTCATGAGTTCTGCACTAAAACTGAATCCTCTGATACCAATTTTTCACGACCCTTCACCCAGGGCCATGTACCGTGACTACCCCAAGCCCGCCTTCCATCGGCCAGGGGATGGTGACTAGAACAAAAGGCATAAATCCCTAAGCTGGGAAGGCATTGCCTTTATAAATTGTAAACACAAATAATCAGAGTACAAACCGGAAGTAAACACCAAGTAAAAGCTGTGTACAAAAAGGAGTGCTGAAAAGTAAAGGAGTCGGAAATACAATCCCAACTGTAAAGTACAAGGAAAACAAGTACAACAGAAGAAAGGTGAAACAACTGCTGGATTGTAGAGACCCAAAGCCTGACGTACATGGACATTACATTACATTTGAAGAATACTTAGTACATAACAAAAACACACACACAAGGATCATAATAGTTTAGTGTCTTTGGAAACTCAGAATATAATCTTCTAATCCTGGTGAAAGATCTTCAACATCTCCCATAAAGATCTTCCTTTTTTTTATACCTAAAACCCTTCTTTATATCATGGGGAAAAGAAAACATAAAAGGGTGAGCTCAAATGCTCAGTAAGGGTAAACAAAAGAAATATCAATCACATCATATACATAAGCACATAACTTTTGGAAATATTAACCTGTAAAAGAGATCATAATTTCATAACCTGGGATAACTCATGGCAGTGAAATGTAATCACAATAATCATAACTTAAAACTTTAAACTTTGTGTCATACACACATAATCATAGAGAATCATTTCTTGTTAGTCAAGACTCATTGCCAAGACTATCTTAGTGGACAAAGTCCTTTTCTGAACTGAGTCACCCTCGTTTCAGTCCTGTTTCACTGAACCGGTATAACCTACCATTCCAGCCATGTCTATCTCATGAGATATAAAATCTTTACCCAATGCATTGGAGGGAGATATAGGTCCCACCCATCTCATAATTATACCATTCTTATGTGTGCCACAAAATCATAAATCATACATCATTTCATAACCCATGTAGTAAAAATGGGATTCGTAAACATCGTGACATCATAAAACAATTCATATAAGATAAAGGAATTCATAAAAATATAATTCCATAACAAAATAATCAAATCAATGTAATAATAGGGATAAAAACAGAACTCTTTATTATCTTAGATGGAAAATAATTTTAATAAAACACTTGAACTCCATTCTTGAGGAAAATATCCTTTCTGCTTCAAAAACACTTTTCCTTTCTTAACATGTCGTACAATTATAAACTAAAAGAAGTTGATTAAAAATAAACTTGAAAACTTGTAAAGGAAGCTTCTTTTAAATAATGTTTTAAAAATCCATTCATGTCATATAAGTTAAAAAAAACATTCTTCTCATTCTTTTGTCGGAAAAGTCAAAAAGTACCTCGTACGAAAAACGACAAAAGATTGCTTTCATATCTTTTACTAAAAACTCACCGAAGGGTAAAATTGGATATAAACTATTGTATAAGGATATAAATATTAAATATTGAGGAAACATGGATGTGGATGATAAAATACACTCCAGTAAATTTCAAAGTATAAACAATCTCGGAAAAATGAGATTGTGATATTTTCCCTTACCTTAGGTCCGACTTGCTTTGTAAGTATCCGAACCTCCTGTATAATGATTTAAATAATGTCATTGACTTATTCCAGAATCATACTCATTGTTATGATATCATATATGGTTCACTTATGACTTTATATTACCCTTTCTTTTGTAAATTCTATGTTAAAGAGCATTTTGGGTAAAATTGTTTCATTTGTCGTCCGTGTTTTGACTTGTAATTATTCATATGATTGATTAGATATTAATTAATTAATTCCAGAATATAAAACATGATTTATATATAATATATATTCAGAATATACATATATATAATAAATTAGTAAATGGAAAGAAATACACCGTTCATGGAGACGGTAGGCCGTACGTACGCATGAACGCTGTTTTCATTTCCTTATTGAGTTGAATGGAATTAAGTAGATGACATACATATATAAAAAAATCCAGTATATTTATAGTGTCATATATTTAATTATTATTTCTTATATATACTTTATAATCACTCTTAAATGGTTAACATGGAGAATGAATCTCATCGCGTCGTGGAGACGGTAGTCCGTACGTACGCACGAGCGATGATATCGTTTCCATAATTATTGAATTGAATTGGAGTGGATGATACAATATATTAGAATCAATATGATGTTCTAATAACTATGTATAGTTATTCTTTACACCATTATACCCATCCATGTAAGGTGGTGGTGGAAAATAGATTTCACCACGGCGTGGAGACGGTATTCCGTACGTACGCACGCGCGGTGATTTCATTTTCCGTAGGATGGATAGATGGTGAAATAGGGTTGTTTCATAGTTATAATTACATATCAGTATATGATTGATACTGATGTTATTACTTCATAATGAAACAACCTAAGAAGAAGGATTGGAAGAAGAAATAAAGGTGAAAGAATCGGTAACGGAAATTACCTCTTCTTTGAAGCGCCTCCTTGAGACCTCCTCTTAGGGCACTAAAATTTGTCTTTGAGGAAGACCAGAACCTCTAGGATGTTTCTAGGGAAGTGGAGAAGAGAATTTGGAAGGGGTTGGACGAGCTTGAAGGCTCAAAGTTGTGTGAGGAAGAGAGGGAGGAGGTGCCCTTTTATAAGGGAGGAGAGGGGCACCTTTGGGAAAACTAAAAATATTATTTTATTATAAAGTCAATTTCGGTTTTAAATAGCTCCAAATTGATATATTTCGAAGCTAAGGTGGGTATGGGTCGAAATAATCTCATCCAATAGAATTTAGACAAGTTTAGGTTCCTATTTTAACCTTATCATTTAGATTTAACTCTAAGTTAAATAATTTAACTTTTACCGTGTCTTTTTGTTTTCTTACACTATATGGTTAATAAACTTACCATAACAAGACAAACGAACCCCAAGTTATTTATTATTAATATATATATCCTTATCTATGTCATTTGGCCGAACCTTAGATTTTTAGGAATTAAATAACAATTGATAATATAATATTTGTTTTAAAAACTAATTTATGTCAATTTTGACACTATTTGGTACATGATTTTTATGAAATTAATAACAGAATGATAAGTTCGAACCATGATACTTAAATCAATAATAACATGTCATATTAACCTAGAAAATTAATTTAAGTCCTAAAAAGTCTCAAATTACATTTATTTGGGCATTTATAACATCAATTATGTTAATATTTTCTTAAAAAGGTAATTACTGCATCATCGTTGTCTCATAAAAAAATTAAATTATTTAAAGTCTAAAAATTACAAATAAAATACCATTATGTAGGAAATATTTTTATCTTTCTAATGAATATTTATAGTCGAAATTATATTATATATAACCCTATAGTAAAAATGTTTTAGTAAATAAACTTTGATTTTAACTCTTTTAACTCTTCTTTGAATTAAATAATAATAAATGTCCTAATCTAATCCATGTGAGCCTAAATGATAATATTTTACACTTAAGGTTGTTTTTGGTCGAGATACACTTGTCCAATAGAATCAGGATATGTGTTAGGGTAATATTAATATCATTTTTACCCTTAATTACCCTATTTACTTTTAACCGTGGTAGATAAAGTAAAAAAGTTACTATTCACCAAAAATTATTTTCATCTCATTGAACCACATTTTACTTACTTAAATCAACCGTGTCTCTCGGATTTTTGAAATTCCATTCACAGAAGCGGTAAAATTATGTTTTATGAAAAATTCAATTTTTTAACTACCACTTAGTAGTTTCACTATTCATCAAAAATTGATGTTTTTCAGAACAATGCCAAAATTTCATCCTAAGCTATATTTCATATTCCGAATTCAAAAATGAAGTCTATTTTACCAAATTCATAACATAGAAGTTGCATTAATTAATTTTATAATAAAATCCCGTTGTTAAAACAATTAGCGTGTTTTTAAGAAACAATATCTATCAAAAGATTGACACTTGTTTATGTCTGGTTTAAATGTGAAATTACATCCAATGACCAACATTGTATTAAATTGTAAAAATATATTCTAAATATACTTTAAAACCACTAAAATTAATAATTTATCACTATTAATTATTTCGATTGAAAAAGTTGTTTTTAACTAAAATTTAGTAATTTTCACTATTCATCAAAATATGAAAGTTATCCGAAAATTACCAAAATTTCACCCTAAGCTAATTTTGATATTCCGAATCCAAAAATGAAATCCATTTTGAAAAATAAAATATAAAAAATTTCAAAAAGTGTATTACTATTCATAACGGCTAGTTTTAATAATATTTTAATAGCATATTGTTGTTTAGTGAAACTCGTTATTGCGTTCTACACACGCTATCGAGTAAGGTCGCGATTGCCTGTAATACAAGGAAAGTCAAGGATGCGTGTTGTGCAAGCTCCTTTTGGTGTAGCGTACAACACAAGACATTAATGAAATTAAAAAGAATATTTTTCATAAAATCTCGGGGTGTTACATTCTACCCCCCTTAAACTGAGTTTCGCCCTCGAAATTCGTCGGGGTTATAAATGGTTTACTATTTGAAAGTTTCTTTAATCGAAACCCACATCGTAAAAAGGAATACCAAAACCAATCTTTAAAAACAAAAGTATGAAACGTAATGGTTACCCAAATAAACTAATCACTGGGTTTCCACATAGGTGAAAATATGGATGTGGAAGAGAAATCTAACCATCATGTTCTGATGGAGAGTGGTAGAGAACATGGCTATGGAAAAGCTAGCAATCACAAATCCATAAATTTGTGACGATCTAAGGTACCATATGATTAATCAGATATAAGAGCACCAGGAAAACATTTTTGGTTTTCAAGATCGTTTCCCTAAAGATGAAGAATTTGAATTAGAATAAATACTTACTTTATTTTGGTACAATCTCACTGTTGTTTGTGCCTTGAACAATTTCCACTTCATCTCTTAAATAAATGAAGTTGAATTTGTTATTCGTGAAGTGTTAGCAGATCATGTGATAGAATGACGGGTCATTCCATCTGTCTCAAACAAAAGGTTAGCAAAAGTTATTAAATATACATAAGTCATTCTATAGTGAGATTAATCATATATGGTTCCTAAAATGGACTTATACTTCATATATCATACTTCTTAATATAATAAAACTAGTTTCTACTAAACAGGGACTTCCTGTAGTCCAGTGGTAGGCGATAAAGGCCAGTCGCACTTCGGTTGTGGGTTCGATTCCCATAGCCTTGTCCGACGCGCTGGGCTGTCGCTCGTCCTGCAGGTTGTCCTTTTTCTAAAGCTATATTACTATAACATCCCATCAATAATATCGAAAAACGTTTTTTCCTAACTTATGTCCAACATAATCCATTCTAATCTTTAGGCTTATCTAAAATACTTCGGTACAAGCTCATAGTATAAAGAAAATGATTACTTGAAATGTCACAGAACAATCACGTGAATGCCATCATTTACCCCCCATATATCATAAGATATATCTTGTTGGTCAAATTACAAACATGTGAATACCTTAATCATGTATTCTCTTGAAGAATGAATACCCATTGAACCTTAGTGAAAACATGAATGCAGTTAAAAGTTAACACCTTCCACATACCAAAATCCTCAAAATTCTATATACTCAAACCATGATATCACTTAGTCCTTATATCAATAATGAGCTCATGAATACTGTTAAACATTTCATTTTCTCGTTTTCCCTTCATTATGCGCATATCATCTTATTTCCAAAAATATCTCAATCACTTTCCATGGTTACCGGTACCATAAAATTATTGAAAACCATGATAGACTGATACATAAATATTCCAATATTCCACGATACTATATACAACATTATTCTGGAATCCCATTACATAAACACTTAATCATTCCCCCACATCGTTGTCATATTCAACATCGCCAATGGTGATCGCATGTGACTTCCCTTTGTCCTTCGCCTTAAGAGGTTTCTCATGTCGATCATCACTAACCCTTGGAATAGGGCATTTATTAGCATAATGCCCCATTTCCTTGCACTTGAAGCATTGAAGTGTTGGTGGTGCGTTCTCTGCAGTGTTTGCTTTATTCACATCATTAGAAACCCTTTTTTCATTACTTCGACACTCAGCTGCTCGATGACCTTCTTTTCCACACTTAAAAAACATTTTCTAGTCCCTTTAAGACAATCTCCACCATGCTTCTTTCCACACTTTGTGCATAAGGAAACATTCATCTTCTTTTCACCATTATTCTGAGGTTTCTCCTTGAACTCCATCTTTCGTTTGTTGTCAAAACCATGAGATGGATATGTAACACCAACTTCCATTTCTACCTTGATAGCACAACGCACAATTTCTTCATAGCTACTGAAGTCTCTTATAGCTAATGCCCTTCAAAGACTTGGTTTTAAGCCACTGAAAAATCGATCAACTTTACTTTCAGGTTGGATGATAATGCCAGATGCATACCTTTCAAGTCTTGTAAAATTCGCTTCGTATATACCAACAGATTCATCATCCTTTTTCTTTAGTTCAAGAAACACCTTCTCCATCTTTGTTCGAAGAATACGAGGGAAGTACTTATTGAAAAATAAGTTCTTGAACTCGTCCCATTCCATGGACTCAATTTCATCCCTTTGCCTTGTATTCTTAATAAGATTCCACCATTGATCAGCATCACCTTCCAAACGATATAATGCTAATATGACTTTATCATGTTCAGAACAATGAAGAACTGAAAATATCTTTTCAGTGGTACTGATCCATTGTTCAGGAACAAGTGGATCGAAAGTCCCACTGAAAGAAGATGGAAGTTGCCTCATGAAGGACTCAATAGAATATTGTTCCCTTCTCTGCTCATTTGGAAGTCCAGAATGATTCATAGCTTGTGTAAGTATAACAATAAGATTTTTCACTCCATCTCCCATAACATTTGTTTGTTCAGGAGGACAATCATTGCATTGTCCATTGCATTGATCAACACGGTTCCTTCGGGTTCCAGCCATCGTCTAAGACCCAAAAAGAATAGTGTGAGAGGCAAAAATCATGCTAGGGAAAACAACATAATAAAGGGGGAGTACCTTCAATATCTAACATCTTAGGTTTAATTCTATGATCGTTAGCCTAATTCTAGTACTATAACCTATACGTATGCTTAACCTTAGGAACATCCCTAGACATACCTTAGAAATATCTCTAGGGATCTCACTAATGTTTTCGCATCCTAGTTTCCAAAGGTTGACTAAACCTTTCCTCTGATACCAACTATAGAGACCCGAAGCTTAACGTACATTGACATTACATTACATTTGTAGAATACTTAGTACATAACAAAAACACACACACAAGGATCGTAATAGTTTAGTGTCTTTGGAAACTCGGAATATAATCTTCTAATCCTGGTGAAAGATCTTCAACATCTCCCATAAAGATCTTCCTTTTTTTAATACCTAAAACATTTCTTTATATCATGGGGAAAAGAAAACATAAAAGGGTGAGCTCAAATGCTCAGTAAGGGTAAACAAAAGAAATATCAATCACATCATATACATAAGCACATAACTTTTGGAAATATTAACCTGTAAAAGAGATCATAATTTCATAACCTGGGATAAATCATGGCAGTGAAATATAATCACAATAATCATAACTTAAAACTTTAAACTTTGTGTCATACACACATAATCATAGAGAATCATTTCTTGTTAGTCAAGACTCATTGCCAAGACTATCTTAGTGGACAAAGTCCTTTTCTGAACCGAGTCACCCTCGTTTCAGTCCTGTTTTACTGAACCGGTATAACCTACAATTCCAGCCATCTCTATCTCATGAGATATATAATCTTTACCCAATGCATTGGAGGGAGGTATAGGTCCCACCCATCTCATAATTATACCATTCTTATGTGTGCCACAAAATCATAAATCATACATCATTTCATAACCCATGTAGTAAAAATGGGATTCGTAAACATCGTGACAACATAAAACAATTCATATAAGATAAAGGAATTCATAAAAATATAATTCCATAACAACATAATCAAATCAATGTAATAATAGGGATAAAAACAAAACCCTTTTTTATCTTAGATGGAAAATAATTTTGATAAAACACTTGAACTCCATTCTTGAGGAAAATATCCTTTCTCCTTCAAAAACACTTTTCCTTTCTTAACATGTCGTACAATTATAAACTAAAAGAAGTTGATTAAAAATAAACTTTAAAACTTGTAAAGGAAGATTCTTTAAAACAATGTTTCAAAAATCCATTCATGCCGTATAAGTTAAAAAAACATTCTTCTCGTACTTCTTTCGGAAAAGTCAAAAAGTACCTCGTACGAAAAACGACAAAAGATTCCTTTCATATCTTTTACTAAAAACTCACCGAAGGGTAAAATTGGTTATAATATATTGTATAAGGATATAAATATTAAATATTGAAGAAACATGGATGTGGATGATAAAATACACCCCAGTAAATTTCAAAGTATAAACAATCTCGGAAAAAATGAGATTGTGATATTTTCCCTTACCTTAGGTCCGACTTGCTTTGTAAGTGTCCGAACCTCCTGTATAATGATTTAAATAATGTCATTTACTTATTCCAGAATCATACTCATTGTTATGATATCATATATGGTTCACTTATGACTTTATATTACCCTTTCTTTTGTAAATTCTATGTTAAAGAGCATTTTGGGTAAAATTGTTTCATTTGTCGTCCGTGTTTTGACTTCTAATTATTCATATGATTGCTTAGATCATAATTACTTAATTCCAGAATATAAAACATGATTTATATATAATATATATTCAGAATATACATATATATAATAAATTAGTAAATGGAATGAAATACACCGTTCATGGAGACGGTAGGCCGTACGTACGCATGAACACTGTTTTCGTTTCCTTATTGAGTTGAATGGAATTAAGTAGATGACATACATATATACATAAATCCAGTAGCTTTATAATGTCATATAATTCATTATTATTTCTTATATATACTTTATAATCACTCTTAAATGGTTAACATGGAGAATGAATCTCATCGCGTCGTGGAGACGGTAGTCCGTACGTACGCACGAGCGATGATATCGTTTCCATAATTATTGAATTGAATTGGAGTGAATGATACAATATATCAGAATCAATATGATGTTCTAATAACTATGTATAGTTATTCTTTACACCATTATACCCATCCATGTAAGGTGGTTGTGGAAAATAGATTTCACCACGGCGTGGAGACGGTATTCTGTACGTATGCACGCGCGGTGATTTCGTTTTTCGTAGGATGGATAGATGGTGAAATAGGGTTGTTTCATAATTATTATAACATATCAGTATTTGAGTTATACTGATGTTATTACTTCATAATGAAACAACCTAAGAAGAAGGAGTGGAAGAAGAAATAAAGGTGAAAGAATCGGTAACGGAAATTACCTCTTCTTTGAAGCGCCTCCTTGAGACCTCCTCTTAGGGAACTAAAATTGGTCTTTGAGGAAGACCAGAACCTCTAGGATGTTTCTAGAGAAGTGGAGAAGATAATTTGGCAGGGGTTGGCAGAGATTTAAGCTACAATGTTGTGTGAGGAAGATAGGGAGGAGGTGCCCTTTTATAAGGGAGGAGAGGGGCACCTTTGGGAAAACTAAAAATATTATTTTATTATAAAGTCAAGTTCGGTTTTAAATAGCTCCAAATTGATATATTTCGAAGCTAAGGTGGGTATGGGTCGAAATAATCTCATCCAATATAATTTAGACAAGTTTAGGTTCCTATTTTAACCTTATCATTTAGATTTAACTCTAAGTTAAATAATTTAACTTTTACCGTGTCTTTTTGTTTTCTTACACTATATGGTTAATAAACTTACCATAACAAGCCAAACGAACCCCAAGTTGTTTATTATTAATATATATATCCTTATCTATGTCATTTGGCCAAACCTTAGATTTTTAGAAATTAAATAACAATTGATAATATAATATTTGTTTTAAAAACTAATTTATGTCAATTTTGACACTATTTGGTACATGATTTTTATGAAATTCATAAAAGAATGATAATTTAGAACCATGCTACTTAAAGCAAAAAAAAACATGTCATATTAACCGAGAAAATTAATTTATGTCATAAAAAGTCTCAAATTACATTTATTTGGGAATTTATAACATCAATTATGTTAATATTTTCTTAAAAAGGTAATTACTGCATCGTCGTTGTCTCATAAATAAATTAAATTATTTAAAGTCTAAAAATTACAAATAAAATACCATTATGTAAGAAATATTTTTATCTTTATAATGAATATTTATAGTCGAAATTATATTATGTATAACCCTATAGTAAAAATGTTTTAGTAAATAAACTTTGATTTTACCTCTTTTATCTCTTCTTTGAATTAAATAATAATAAATGTCCTAATCTAATCCATGTGGGCCTAAATTATAATATTTTACACTTAAGGTTGTTTTTGGTCGAGATACACTTGTCCAATAGAATTAGGACATGTGTTAGGGTAATATTAATATCATTTTTACCCTTAATTACCCTATTTACTTTTAACCGTGGTAGATAAAGTAAAAAAGTTACTATTCACCAAAAATTATTTTCATCTCATTGAACCACATTTTACTTACTTAAATCAACCGTGTCTTTCGGATTTTTGAAATTCCATTCACAGAAGCTGTAAAATTATGTTTTATGGAAAATTCAATTTTTTAACTACCACTTAGTAGTTTCACTATTCATCAAAAATTGATGTTTTTCAGAACAATGCCAAAATTTCATCCTAAGCTATATTTCATATTCCGAATTCAAAAATGAAGTCTATTTTACCAAATTCATAACATAGAAGTTTCATTAATTAATTTTATAATTAAATCCCGTTGTTAAAACAATTAGCGTGTTTTTAAGAAACAATATCTATCAAAAGATTGACACTTGTTTATGTCTGGTTTAAATGTGAAATTACATCCAATGACCAACATTGTATTAAATTGTAAAAATATATTCTAAATATACTTTAAAACCACTCAAATTAATAATTTATCACTATTAATTATTTCGATTGAAAAAGTTTTTTTTTAAATAAAATTTAGTAATTTTCACTATTCATCAAAATATGAAAGTTATCCGAAAATTACCAAAATTTCACCCTAAGCTAATTTCGATATTCCGAATCAAAAAATGAAATCCATTTTGA
This sequence comes from Viscum album, assembly GCA_963277665.1. Lineage (NCBI taxonomy): Eukaryota > Viridiplantae > Streptophyta > Magnoliopsida > Santalales > Viscaceae > Viscum > Viscum album. Next base: position 2,052,697,013 of record OY728137.1, read on the forward strand.
AAAATAAAATATAAAAAATTTCAAAAAGTGTATTACTATTCATAACGGCTAGTTTTAATAATATTTTAATAGCATATTGTTGTTTAGTGAAACTCGTTATTGCGTTCTACACACGCTATCGAGGAAGTTCGCGATTTCCTGTAACACAAGGAAAGTCAAGGATGCGTGTTGTGCAAGATCCTTTTGGTGTAGCGTACAACACAAGACATCAATGAAATTAAAAAGAATATTTTTCATAAAATCTCGGGGTGTTACATTCTACCCCCCTTAAAATGAATTTCGCCCTCGAAATTCGTCGGGGTTATAAATGGTTTAGTATTCGAAAGTTTCTTTAATCAAAATCCACATCATAAAAAGGAATACCAAAACCAATCTTTAGAAACAAAAGTATGAAACCTAATGGTTACCCAAATAAACTAATCACTGGGTTTCCACATAGGTGAAAATATGGATATGGAAGAGAAATCTAACCATCATGTTCTGATGGAGAGTGGTAGAGAACATGGCTATGGAAAAGCTAGCAATCAAAAATCCATAAATTTGTGACGATCTAAGGTACCATATTATTAATCAGATATAAGAGCACTAGGACAACATTTTTGGTTTTCAAGATCGTTTCCCTAAAGATGAAGAATTTGAATTAGAATAAATACTTACTTTATTTTGGTACAATCTCACTGTTGTTTGTGCCTTGAACAATTTCGACTTCATCTCTTAAATAAATGAAGTTGAATTTGTTATTCGTTAAGTGTTAGCAGATCATGTGATAGAATGACGGGTCATTCCATCTGTCTCAAACCAAAGGTTAGCAAAAGTTATTAAATATACATAAGTCATTCTATAGTGAGATTAATCATATATGGTTCCTAAAATGGACTTATACTTCATATATCATACTTCTTAATATAATAAAACTAGCTTCTACTAAACAGGGACTTCCTGTAGGCCAGTGGTAGGCGATAAAGGCCAGTCGCACTTCGGTTGTGGGTTCGATTCCCACAGCCTTGTCCGACGCGATGGGCTGTCGCTCGTCCTGCAGGTTGTCCTTTTTCTAAAGCTATATTACTATAACATACCATCAATAATATTGAAAAACGTTTTATCCTAACTTATGTCCAACATAATCCATTATAATATTTTGGCTTATCTAAAATACTTCGGTCCAAGCTCATAGTATAAAGAAAATGATTACTTGAAATGTCACAGAACAATCACGTGAATGCCATCATTTACCCCCCATATATCATAAGATATATCTTGTTGGTCAAATTACAAACATGTGAATACCTTAATCATGTATTCTCTTGAAGAATGAATACCCATTGAACCTTAGTGAAAACATGAATGCAGTTAAAAGTTAACACCTTCCACATACCAAAATCCTCAAAATTCTATATACTCAAACCATGATATCACTTAGTCCTTATATCAATCATGAGCTCACGAATACTGTTAAACATTTCATTTTCTCGTTTTCCCTTCATTATGCGCATATCATCTTATTTCCAAAAAAATCTCAATCACTTTCCATGGTTACCGGTACCATAAAATTATTGAAAACCACAATAGACCGATACATAAATATTCCAATATTCCACGATACTATATACAACATTATTCTGGAATCCCATTACATAAACACTTAATCATTCCCCCACATCGTTGTCATATTCAACATCACCAATGGTGATCGCATGTGACTTCCGTTTGTCCTTCGCCTTAAGAGGTTTCTCATGTCGATCATCACTAACCCTTGGATTAGGGCATTTATTAGCATAATGCCCCATTTCCTTGCACTTGAAGCATTGAAGTGTTGGTGGTGCGTTCTCTGCAGTGTTTGCTTTATTCACATCATTAGAAACCCTTTTTTCATTACTTCGATACTTAGATGCTCGATGACCTTCTTTTCCACACTTAAAACATTTTCTAGTCCCTTTAAGACAATCTCCACCATGCTTCTTTCCACACTTTGTGCATAAGGAAACATTCATCTTCTTTTCACCATTATTCTGAGATTTCTCCTTGAACTCCATCTTTCGTTTCTTGTCAAAACCATGAGATGGATATGTAACACAAACTTCCATTTCTACCTTGATATCACAACGCACAATTTCTTCATAGCTACTGAAGTCTCTTATAGCTAATTCCCTTCGAAGACTTGGTTTTAAGCCACTGAAAAATCGATCAACTTTACTTTCAGGTTGGATGATAATGCCAGATGCATACCTTGCAAGTCTTGTAAAATTCGCTTCGTATATACCAACAGATTCATCATCCTTTTGCTTTAGTTCAAGAAACTCCTTCTCCATCTTTGTTCTAAGAATACGAGGGAAGTACTTATTGAAAAATAAGTTCTTGAACTCGTCCCATTCCATGGACTCAATTTCTTCCCTTTGCCATGTATTCTTAATAAGATTCCACCATTGATCAGCATCACCTTCCAAACGATATAATGCTAAGATGACTTTATCATGTTCAGAACATTGAAGAACTGAAAATATCTTTTCAGTGGTACTGATCCATTGTTCAGCAACAAGTGGATCAGAAGTCCCACTGAAAGAAGGTGGACATTTCCTCATGAAGGACTCAATAGAATATTTTTCCCTTCTCTGCTCATTTGGAAGTCCAGAATGATTCATAGCTTGTGTAAGTATAGCAATAAGATTTTTCACTCCATCTCCCATAACATTTGTTTGTTCAGGAGGACAATCATTGCATTTTCCATTTAATTGATCAACACGGTTCCTTCGGGTTCCAGCCATCGTCTAAAACCCAAAAAGAATAGTGTGAGAGGCAAAAATCATGCTAGGGAAAACAACATAATAAAGGGGGAGTACCTTCAATATCTAACATCTTAGGTTTAATTCTATGATCGTTAGCGTAATTCTAGTACTATAACCTATACGTATACTTAACCTTAGGGACATTCCTAGACATACCATAGAAATATCTCTAGGGATCTCTCTAACGTTTTCGCATCCTAGTTTCCAAAGGTTGACTAAACCTTTCCTATGATACAAACTGTAGAGACCCGAAGCTTAACGTACATTGAAATTACATTACATTTGCGGAATACTTAGTACATAACAAAAACACACACACAAGGATCATAATAGTTTAGTGTCTTTGGAAACTCGGAATATAATCTTCTAATCCTGGTGAAAGATCTTCAACATCTCCCATAAAGATCTTCCTTTTTTTTATACCTAAAACCTTTCTTTATATCCTGGGGAAAAGAAAACATAAAAGGGTGAGCTCAAATGCTCAGTAAGGGTAAACAAAAGAAATATCAATCACATCATATACATAAGCACATAACTTTTGGAAATATTAACCTGTAAAAGAGATCTTAATTTCATAACCTGGGATAACTCATGGTAGTGAAATGTAATCACAATAATCATAACTTAAAACATTAAACTTTGTGGCATACACACATAATCATAGAGAATCATTTCTTGTTAGTCAAGACTCATTGCCAAGACTATCTTAGTGGACAAAGTCCTTTTCTGAACCGAGTCACCCTCGTTTCAGTCCTGTTTCACTGAACCGGTATAACCTACCATTCCAGCCATGTCTATCTCATGAGATATAAAATCTTTACCCAATGCATTGGAGGGAGATATAGGTCCCACCCATCTCATAATGATACCATTATTATGTGTGCCACAAAATCATAAATCATACATCATTTCATAACCCATGTAGTAAAAATGGGATTCGTAAACATCGTGACATCATAAAACAATTCATATAAGATAAAGGAATTCATAAAAATATAATTCCATAACAAAATAATCCAATCAATGTAATAATAGGGATAAAAACAGAACTCTTTATTATCTTAGATGGAAAATAATTTTGATAAAACACTTGAACTCCATTCTTGAGGAAAATATCCTTTCTGCTTCAAAAACACTTTTCCTTTCTTAACATGTCGTACAATTATAAACTAAAAGAAGTTGATTAAAAATAAACTTGAAAACTTGTAAAGGAATCTTCTTTGAAATAATGTTTTAAAAATCCATTCATGTCGTATAAGTTAAAAAAAACATTCTTCTCGTACTTTTGTCAGAAAAGTCAAAAAGTACCTCATACGAAAAACGACAAAAGATTCCTTTCATATCTTTTACTAAAAACTCACCGAAGGGTAAAATTGGATATAATCTATTGTATAAGGATATAAATATTAAATATTGACGAAACCTGGATGTGGATGATAAAATACACCCCAGTAAATTTCAAAGTATAAACAATCTCGGAAAAAATGAGATTGTGATATTTTCCCTTACCTTAGGTCCGACTTGCTTTGTAAGTGTCCGAACCTCCTGTATAATGATTCAAATAATGTCATTGACTTATTCCAGAATCATACTCATTGTTATGATATCATATATGGTTCACTTATGACTTTATATTACTCTTTCTTTTGTAAATTCTATGTTAAAGAGCATTTTGGGTAAAATTGTTTCATTTGTCGTCCGTGTTTTGACTTGTAATTATTCATATGATTGCTTAGATCATAATTACTTAATTCCAGAATATAAAACATGATTTATATATAATATATATTCAGAATATACATATATATAATAAATTATTAAATGGAAAGAAATACACCGTTCATGGAGACGGTAGGCCGTACGTACGCATGAACGCTGTTTTCGTTTCCTTATTGAGTTGAATGGAATTAAGTAGATGACATAAATATATACATAAATCCAGTATCTTTATAATGTCATATATTTCATTATTATTTCTTATATATACTTTATAATCACTCTTAAATGGTTAACATGGAGAATGAATCACATCGCGTCGTGGAGACGGTAGTCCGTACGTACGCACGAGCGATGATATCATTTCCATAATTATTGAATTGAATTGGAGTGGATGATACAATATATCAGAATCAATATTATGTTCTAATAACTATGTATAGTTATTCTTTACACCATTATACCCATCCATGTAAGGTGGTGGTGGAAAATAGATTTCACCACGGCGTGGAGACGGTATTCTGTACGTACGCACGCGCGGTGATTTCGTTTTTCGTAGGATGGATAGATGGTGAAATAGGGTCGTTTCATAATTATTATAACATATCATTATATGAGTGATACTGATGTTATTACTTCATAATGAAACAACCTAAGAAGAAGGAGTGGAAGAAGAAATAAAGGTGAAATAATCGGTAACGGAAATTACCTCTTCTTTGAAGCGCCTCCTTGAGACCTCCTCTTAGGGCACTAAAATTGGTCTTTGAGGAAGACCAGAACCTCTAGGATGTTTCTAGAGAAGTGGAGAAGAGAATTTGGCAGGGGTTGGACGATCTTGAAGGCTCAAAGTTGTGTGAGGAAGAGAGGGAGGAGGTGCCCTTTTATAAGGGAGGAGAGGGGCACCTTTGGGAAAACTAAAAATATTATTTTATTATAAAGTCAAGTTCAGTTTTAAATAGCTCCAAATTGATATATTTCGAAGATAAGGTGGGGATGGGTTGAAATAATCTCATCCAATAGAACTTAGACAAGTTTAGGTTCTTATTTTAACCTTATCATTTAGATTTAACTCTAAGTTAAATAATTTAACTTTTACCGTGTCTTTTTGTTTTCTTACACTATATGGTTAATAAACTTAGCATAACAAGCCAAAAGAACCCCAAGTTGTTTATTATTAATATATATATCCTTATCTATGTCATTCGGCCGAACCTTAGATTTTTAGGATTTAAATAACAATTGATAATATAATATTTGTTTTAAAAACTAATTTATGTCAATTTTGACACTATTTGGTACATGATTTTTATGAAATTCATAACAGAATTATAAGTTAGAACCGTGCTACTTAAATCAACAAAAACATTTCATATTAACCTAGAAAATTAATTTAAGTCATAAAAAGTCTCAAATTACATTTATTTGTGCATTTATAACATCAATTATGTTAATATTTTCTTAAAAAGGTAATTACTGCATCATCGTTGTCTCATAAATAAATTAAATTATTTAAAGTCTAAAAATTACAAATAAAATACCATTATGTAGGAAAGAGTTTTATCTTTATAATGAATATTTATAGTAGAAATTATATTATGTATAACCCCATAGTAAAAATGTTTTAGTAAATAAACTTTGATTTTAACTCTTTTAACTCTTCTTTGAATTAAATAATAATAAATGTCCTAATCTAATCCATGTGGGTCTAAATGATAATATTTTACACTTAAGGTTGTTTTTGGTCGAGATACACTTGTCCAATATAATTAGGACATTTGTTAGGGTAATATTAATATCATTTTTACCCTTAATTACCCTATTTACTTTTAACCGTGGTAGATAAAGTAAAAAAGTTACTATTCACCAAAAATTATTTTCATCTCATTGAACCACATTTTACTTACTGAAATCAACCGTGGCTCTCGGATTTTTGAAATTCCATTCACAGAAGCGGTAAAATTATGTTTTATGAAAAATTCAGTTTTTTAACTACGACTTAGTAGTTTCACTATTCATCAAAAATTGATGTTTTTCAGAACAATGCCAAAATTTCATCCTAAGATATATTTCATATTCCGAATTCAAAAATGAAGTCTATTTTACCAAATTCATAACATAGAAGTTGCATTAATTAATTTTATAATTAAATCCCGTTGTTAAAACGATTAGCGTGTTTTTAAGAAACAATATCTATCAAAAGATTGACACTTGTTTATGTCTGGTTTAAATGTGAAATTACATCCAATGACCAACATTGTATTAAATTTTAAAAATATATTCTAAATATACTTTAAAACCACTCAAATTAATAATTTATCACTATTAATTATTTCGATTGAAAAATTTGTTTTTAACTAAAATTTAGTAATTTTCACTATTCATCAAAATATGAAAGTTATCCGAAAATTACCAAAATTTCACCCTAAGCTAATTTCGATATTCCGAATCCAAAAATAAAATCCATTTTGAAAAATAAAATATAAAAAATTTCAAAAAGTGTATTACTATTCATAACGGCTAGTTTTAATAATATTTTAATAACATATTGTTGTTTAGTGAAACTCGTTATTGCATTCTACACACGCTATCGAGGAAGGTTGTGATTGCCTGTAATACAAGGAAAGTCAAGGATGCGTGTTGTGCAAGCTCCTTTTGGTGTAGCGTACAACACAAGACATTAATGAAATTAAAAACAATATTTTTCATAAAATCTCGGGGTGTTAAATTCTACCCCCCTTAAAATGAATTTTGCCCTCGAAATTCGTCGGGGTTATAAATGGTTTACTATTCGAAAGTTTCTTTAATCGAAACACACATCGTAAAAAGGAATACCAAAACCAATATTTAAAAACAAAAGTATGAAACGTAATGGTTACCCAAATAAACAAATCACCGGGTTTCCACATAGGTGAATATATGGATATGGAAGAGAAATCTAACCATCATGTTCTGATGGAGAGTGGTAGAGAACATGGCTATGAAAAAGCTAGCAATCACAAATCCATAAATTTGTGACGATCTAAGGTACTATCTGATTAATCAGATATAAGAGCACAAGGAAAACATTTTTGGTTTTCAAGATCGTTTCCCTAAAGATGAAGAATTTGAATTAGAATAAATACTTACTTTATTTTGGTACAATCTCACTGTTGTTTGTGCCTTGAACAATTTCCACTTCATCTCTTAAATAAATGAAGTTGAATTTGTTATTCGTGAAGTGTTAGCAGATCATGTGATAGAATGACGGGTCATTCCATCTGTCTCAAACAAAAGGTTAACAAAAGTTATTAAATATACATAAGTCATTCTATAGTGAGATTAATCATATATGGTTCCTAAAATGGACTTATACTTCATATATCATACTTCTTAATATAATAAAACTAGTTTCTACTAAACAGGGACTTCCTGTAGGCCAGTGGTAGGCGATAAAGGCCAGTCGCACTTCGGTTGTGGGTTCGATTCCCACAGCCTTGTCCGACGCGATGGGCTGTCGCTCGTCCTGCAGGTTGTCCTTTTTCTAAAGCTATATTACTATAACATCCCATCAATAATATCGAAAAACTTTTTATCCTAATTTATGTCCAACATAATCCATTCTAATATTTAGGCTTATCTAAAATACATCGGTCCAAGCCCATAGTATAAAGAAAATGATTACTTGAAATGTCACAGAACAATCACGTGAATGGCATCATTTACCCCCCATATATCATAAGATATATCTTGTTGGTCAAATTACAAACATGTGAATACCTTAATCTTGTATTCTCTTTAAGAATGAATACCCATTGAACCTTAGTGAAAACATGAATGCAGTTAAAAGTTAACACCTTCCACATACCAAAATCCTCAAAATTCTATATACTCAATCCATGATATCACTTAGTCCTTATATCAATCATGAGCTCATGAATACTGTTAAACATTTCATTTTCTCGTTTTCCCTTCATTATGCGTATATCGTCTTATTTACAAAAATATCTCAATCACTTTCCATGGTTACCGGTACCATAAAATTATTGAAAACCACAATAGACCGATACATAAATATTCCAATATTCCACGATACTATATACAACATTATTCTGGAATCCCATTACATAAACACTTAATCATTCCCCCACATCGTTTTCATATTCAACATCGCCAATGGGGATCGCATGTGACTTCCCTTTGTCCTTCGCCTTAAGAGGTTGCTTATGTCGATCATCACTAACCCTTGGATTAGGGCATTTATTAGCATAATGCCCCATTTCCTTGCACTTGAAGCATTGAAGTGTTGGTGGTGCGTTCTCTGCAGTGTTTGCTTTATTCACATCATTAGAAACCCTTTATTCATTACTTCGACACTCAGCTGCTCGATGACCTTCTTTTCCACACTTAAAACATTTTCTAATCCCTTTAAGAAAATCTCCACCATGCTTCTTTCCACACTTTTCGCATAAGGAAACATTCATCTTCTTTTCACCATTATTCTGAGATTTCTCCTTGAACTCCATCTTTCGTTTCTTATCAAAACCATGAGATGGATATGTAACACCAACTTCCATTTCTACCTTGATAGCACAACGCACAATTTCTTCATAGCTACTGAAGTCTCTTATAGCTAATTCCCTTCGAAGACTTGGTTTTAAGCCACTGAAAAATCGATCAACTTTACTTTCAGGTTGGATGATAATGCCCGATGCATACCTTGAAAGTCTTGTAAAATTCGCTTCGTATATACCAACAGATTCATCATCCTTTTGCTTTAGTTCAAGAAACTCCTTCTCCATCTTTGTTCGAAGAATACGAGGGAAGTACTTATTGAAAAATAAGTTCTTGAACTCGTCCCATTCCATGGACTCAATTTCATCCCTTTGCCTTGTATTCTTAATAAGATTCCACCATTGATCAGCATCACCTTCCAAACGATATAATTCTAAGATGACTTTATCATGTTCAGAACATTGAAGAACTGAAAATATCTTTTCAGTGGTACTGATCCATTGTTCAGCAACAAGTGGATCGAAAGTCCCACTGAAAGAAGCTGGACGTTGCCTCATGAAGGACTCAATAGAATATTGTTCCCTTCTCTGCTCATTTGGAAGTCCAGAATGATTCATAGCTTGTGTAAGTATAGAAATAGGATTTTTCACTCCATCTCCCATAACATTTGTTTGTTCAGGAGGACAATCAATGCATTGTCCATTGCATTGATCAACACGGTTCCTTCGGGTTCCAGCCATCGTCTAAAACCCAAAAAGAATAGTGTGAGAGGAAAAAATCATGCTAGGGAAAACAACATAATAAAGGGGGATTACCTTCAATATATAACATCTTAGGTTTAATTCTATGATCGTTAGCGTAATTCTAGTACCATAACCTATACGTATACTTAACCTTAGGGACATCCCTAGACATACCTTAGAAATATCTCTAGGGATCTCACTAACGTTTTCGCATTCTAGTTTCCAAAGTTTGACTAAACCTTTCCTCTGATACCAACTGTAGAGACCCGAAGCTTAACGTACATTGACATTACATTAAATTTGCGGAATACTTAGTACATAACAAAAACACACACACAAGGATCGTAATAGTTTAGTGTCTTTGGAAACTCGGAATATAATCTTCTAATCCTGGTGAAAGATCTTCAACATCTCCCATAAAGATCTTCCTTTTTTTATACCTAAAACCTTTATTTATATCCTAGGGAAAAGAAAACATAAAAGGGCGAGCTCAAATGCTCACTAAGGGTAAACAAAAGAAATATCAATCACATCATATACATAAGCACATAACTTTTGGAAATATTAACCTGTAAAAGAGATCATAATTTCATAACCTGGGATAACTCATGGCAGTGAAATGTAATCACAATAATCATAACTTAAAACATTAAACTTTGTGGCATACACACATAATCATAGAGAATCATTTCTTGTTAGTCAAGACTCATTGCCAAGACTATCTTAGTGGACAAAGTCCTTTTCTGAACCGAGTCACCCTCGTTTCAGTCCTGTTTCACTGAATCGGTATAACCTACCATTACAGCCATGTCTATCTCATGAGATATAAAATCTTTACCCAATGCATTGGAGGGAGATATAGGTCCCACCCATCTCATAATGATACCATTCTTATGTGTTCCACAAAATCATAAATCATACATCATTTCATAACCCATGTAGTAAAAATGGGATTCGTAAACATCGTGACATCATAAAACAATTCATATAAGATAAAGGAATTCATAAAAATATAATTCCATCACAAAATAATCAAATCAATGTAATAATAGGGATAAAAACAGAACCCTTTATTATCTTAGATGGAAAATAATTTTGATAAAACACTTGAACTCCATTTTTGAGGAAAATATCCTTTCTGCTTCAAAAACACTTTTCCTTTCTTAACATGTCGTACAATTATAAACTAAAAGAAGTTGATTAAAAATAAACTTGAAAACTTGTAAAGGAAGCTTCTTTGAAATAATTTTTTAAAAATCCATTCATGCCGTATAAGTTAAAAAAAACATTCTTCTCGTACTTTTGTCGGAAAAGTCAAAAAGTACCTCGTACGAAAAACGACAAAAGATTCCTTTCATATATTTTACTAAAAACTCACCGAAGGGTAAAATTGGATATAAAATATTGTATAAGGATATAAATATTACATATTGAGAAACATGGATGTGGATGATAAAATACACCCCAGTAAATTTCAAAGTATAAACAATCTCGGAAAAAATGAGATTGTGATATTTTCCCTTACCTTAGGTCCGACTTTCTTTGTAAGTGTCCGAACCTCCTGTATAATGATTTAAATAATGTCATTGACTTATTCCAGAATGATACTCATTGTTATGATATCATATATGGTTCACTTATGACTTTATATTACCCTTTCTTTTGTAAATTCTATGTTAAAGAGCATTTTGGGTAAAATTGTTTCATTTGTCGTCCGTGTTTTGACTTGTAATTATTCATATGATTAATTAGATCATAATTAATTAATTCCAGAATATAAAACATGATTTATATATAATATATATTCAGAATATACATATATATAATAAATTAGTAAATGGAAAGAAATACACTGTTCATGGAGATGGTAGGCCGTACGTACGCATGAACGCTGTTTTCGTTTCCTTATTGAGTTGAATGGAATTAAGTAGATGAAATACATATATACATAAATTCAGTAGCTTTATAATGTCATATATTTCATTATTATTTCTTATATATACTTTATAATCACTCTTAAATGGTTAACATGGAGAATGAATCTCATCGCGTCGTGGAGATGGTAGTCCGTACGTACGCACGAGCGATGATATCGTTTCCATAATTATTGAATTGAATTGTAGTGGATGATAAAATATATCAGAATCAATATGATGTTATAATAACTATGTTTAGTTATTCTTTACACCATTATACCCATCCATGTAAGGTGGTGGTGGAAAATAGATTTCACCACGGCGTGGAGACGGTATTCCGTACGTACGCACGCGCGGTGATTTCATTTTCCGTAGGATGGATAGATGGTGAAATAGGGTTGTTTCATAATTATAATAACATATAAGTATATTAGTGATACTGATGTTATTACTTCATAATGAAACAACCTAAGAAGAAGGAGTGTAAGAAGAAATAAAGGTGAAAGAATCGGTAACGGAAATTACCTCTTCTTTGAAGCGCCTCCTTGAGACCTCCTCTTAGGGCACTAAAATTGGTCTTTGAGGAAGACCAGAACATCTAGGATGTTTCTAGGGAAGTGGAGAAGATAATTTGTCAGGGTTTGGACGAGATTTGAGGCTCAAAGTTGTGTGAGGAAGAGAGGGAGGAGGTTCCCTTTTATAAGGGAGGAGAGGGGCACCTTTGGGAAAACTAAAAATATTATTTTATTATAAAGTCAAGTTCGGTTTTAAATAGCTCCAAATTGATATATTTCAAAGCTAAGGTGGGGATGGGTCTAAATACTCTCATACAATAGAATTTAGACAAGTTTAGGTTCCTATTTTAACCTTATCATTTAGATTTAACTCTAAGTTAAATAATTTAACTTTTACCGTGTCTTTTTGTTTTCTTACACTATATGGTTAATAAACTTACCATAACAAGCCAAACGAACCCCAAGTTGTTTATTATTAATATATATATCTTTATCTATGTCATTTGGCCGAACCTTAGATTTTTAGGAATTAAATAACAATTGATAATATAATATTTTATTTAAAAACTAATTTATGTCAATTTTGACACTATTTGGTACATGATTTTTATGAAATTCATAACAGAATGAAAAGATCTAACCATGCTACTTAAATCAAGAATAACATGTCATCTTAACCTAGAAAATTAATTTAAGTCATAAAAAGTCTGAAATTACATTTATTTGGTCATTTATAACATCAATTATGTTAATATTTTCTTAAAAAGGTAATTACTGCATCATCGTTGTCTCATAAATAAATTAAATTATTTAAAGTCTAAAAATTACAAATAAAATACCATTATGTAGGAATTTTTTTTAGTTTTCTAATGAATATTTATAGTCTAAATTATATTATGTATAACCCTATAGTAAAAATGTTTTAGTAAATAAACTTTGATTTTAACTCTTTTAACTCTTCTTTGAATTAAATAATAATAAATGTCCTAATCTAATCCATGTGGGCCTAAATGATAATATTTTACACTTAAGGTTGTTTTTGGTCGAGATACACTTGTCCAATAGAATTAGGACATGTGTTAGGGTAATATTAATATCATTTTTACCCTTAATTACCCTATTTACTTTTAACCGTGGTAGATAAAAGTAAAAAAGTTACTATTCACCAAAAATTATTTTCATCTCATTGAACCACATTTTACTTACTGAAATCAACCGTGTCTATCGGATTTTTGAAATTCCATTCACAGAAGTGGTAAAATTATGTTTTATGAAAAATTCAGTTTTTTAACTACCACTTAGTAGTTTCACTATTCATCAAAAATTGATGTTTTTCAGAACAATCCCAAAATTTCATCCTAAGCTATATTTCATATTCTGAATTCACAAATTAAGTCTATTTTACCAAATTCATAACATAGAAGTTTCATTAATTAATTTTATAATTAAATCCCGTTGTTAAAACAAATAGCGTGTTTTTAAGAAACAATATCTATCAAAATATTGACACTTGTTTATGTCTGGTTTAAATGTGAAATTACATCCAATGACCAACATTGTATTAAATTGTAAAAATATATTCTAAATATACTTTAAAACCACTCAAATTAATAATTTATCACTATTAATTATTTCAATTGAAAAATTTGTTTTTAACTAAAATTTAGTAATTTTCACTATTCATCAAAATATGAAAGTTATCTGAAAATTACCAAAATTTCACCCTAAGCTAGTTTTGATATTCCGAATCCAAAAATGAAATCCATTTTGAAAAATAAAATATAAAAAATTTCAAAAAGTGTATTACTATTCATAACGGCTAGTTTTAATAATATTTTAATAGCATATTATTGTTTAGTGAAACTCGTTATTGCGTTCTACACACGCTATCGAGGAAGGTCGCGATTTCCTGTAATACAAGGCAAGTCAAGGATGCGTGTTGTGCAAGCTCCTTTTGGTGTAGAATACAACACAAGACATTAATGAAATTAAAAAGAATATTTTTCATAAAATCTCGGGGTGTTACATGGATCATCCTCCGGGAAATCCTACATGATGGGTAGGTACAAATAGCCTTCACAGCACTCCACGTCTGTCTGTCTCCTCTGTGTACCGTCACGCCGTGTGGTCCACCTCTGGGAACTGTCCAGTCCTCATAAACTCAGGCTCAGTCAGTGCTATCCGTCGTCTGCATCCAACACAATGAGGTGAGGGAATAGCCTGTGTAGGGGTGAATATAATGATACTTAGTAGGGACCCCGAGACCCTCAAGGTCTCAAAAAATCCAATAAGGATAAGCAACAAAGTACGAAATCAATAGATAACCACACTTAGGTATATGCCCATACATATACCTAAGTTATCAAGTAATCCATCTCAATCATGAGGTAATCTCAAAAGTTACTGACCCTGCTTAACCAGGATTTTTATTCACATCAATGAAACCACAACTATTGGAGAACTCCTCCTCTGTCGAGTACAGTGGTCCTGCCGCCACAACCAGGTGCTTCCCACTAACCGTGGACTGCTGAGGTACTCCTCCTGTCGAGTACCGCGGGTCCACCGCCAACTACCCGGAACTCCTCTACCATGGGTCTTCCCCCAACTATCAGGCTCTCCCCCTAATAGCCTACTGAGGTACTCCTCCTATCGAGTACCATGGGTCTTCCACCAACTACCAGGCGCTCCTCCACCATGGGTCTGCCACCGCAACCTGGCACTCCCCACTGGGCTAGTCGAATCACTCCGAGTCGAATCGGTCAAGCAGTCGTCAGGTCTCAGCCAACAACTAGGTCTTCGTACTCCGCTCGCTCGTCTCCGGGAGGGTCCTCTCCATGAGCTACAGGTCGATACTCCAACTATCACGAAGTCCCATGTAGAAGTATCTCAAAGGTCTGCCTTGTCATAGGGGTCTCAATGCAACAGAAAACACATCAATCAGATGCTCGATCTGTGAGTTATAAGCTTTTTAGTCCCGGGGCCCCGGTTGGTTCGTGTACAATCCAACATGACTATATCTCAACATTACCCCGAAATCAAGTGGGGTATACTCAAAGGGACCGTCACTTTCCAAAAATACAAGTGCCGCTGACAGTTTGTCAAATGGTCATTCGGTGCCAAAGATATGGCCAAAGAAAGTAAAGGGGGCGGTAATGGGCCTCGGCCCGGTCTGACCCGGTCGGACCAACTCGGCCCAACCCAGACTGGGCCGACCTGATCTGGGTCGACTCGGCCAGACCCGCTAGGTCTGACCTGGCCCGTTGGGTGGGTCAGCCCACTAGGTTCGGCCAGATCCGCTGGTCCTAGCCCAGTGGACTGCGGGGGCGGTTCGACCCGGAGGTCGCCACATCGGTGGCTCGGCCTAGAGGTCGCCGCATAGGCAGCTCGACCCGGAGCCTGGGGTCGGTTCGAGTAGCGCATTGAGGGGAGCGGTTTGGGAGACTTGGCCCGGAAGGCCGATCCGGTTCGGCCAGCGATGCTACGAGGGACGCCGCAGGCGGGCTTGGGAGGCCGGTGCGGCTCGGCTGGTTCGGTCGGGAGCCGGGGTGCGGCCTGGGTAGGCAGGCAGGGTGGCCGGGAAGGATGGGTAGTGGCCAGGGCAGGCGAGCGGGGCCCCAGGAAGGCCACGAGTAGGGGGCGAGGGGTGCGGGCAGGCTGCAGGCAGGGCGACCGGGAGGGTGCCGGTTAGGCCGCACGGGGCGCGGGCAGGGCGCCGGGCAGGCCGTGCGGGGCGCGGGCATGGAGCTGGGTGGGATGCGCAGGGCACATGCAGGGTGATAGGGCGCCGAGCAGGTGGCGGGTATGGCGTGCGGGAGGCCGCGGGTAGGCCGGTTCGGTGTGGCTCGGGTCGGCAGAGGCCAGCGGTGTTCGGCCGGGAACCATGGTGTGCCGCAGGGGCAGCGTGGTTCGTAGAAGTTGCAGGTAGCGCAGCCTTTGTCGTTGCCGCCTTCATCGCCTCGTTTCTACTTTAATGAACACCACAAGAATGAAAAATCGACGGAGGATGTCAGGACATGTTAGGCTGGCCCACATCCTCCGTATTTAAGGTGGTATCAATTGGTTTATCAAGAAAAGAATATGATCAAAAATTAATTACATCACTTCGCATCAATTTCTTTCATTTGATGATAATAAGTAGAAAAGAAAAGAATCAACATGCAATAACCCCCTACCTAGATTGTCGGGTGTCGACAGTGAAGTCACGGGAAGAAGACGTAGTCGTCGTTTGTCGTGTCCACCGCACACTTCCACTTCCGAGTTCGCACAATGGTTGTGGAAGTGGCTCCATGATGGTAGGTGTCTGGGGAAGAAGTTGAAGAAGGATCGTCACCGGCATTCTTCGTTGGATGAATGTGTTATTCGTTCTTCTTTGGGATGATTCTATATTCTCCCAATAATCCTCCTTCCCAACATCCACCCAAATTACAAATGAAAATAATAGAAGAAAAAGTTTTTCTATTATTTTTTTGGCACAAAAATTCAAATTGTAGAATTAATTTAAGAGGCTCTCCCTAATTAATTCATGAGAGATGGAACGAATTAATTAGGGGAGTTTGGAACAAAGTAAATGTTAGGGGAGTTGGCTCCATTAAGATGGGGGTTGGTCAAGCAGTTTCTCCCCATTTAATGGGGAGTTGATGGATCAAGAGGCTCTCCCTCATTAATGAGGGAGATTTGAAAGGTTTTCCTATCCTCCCATTAATAGGGGTTAAGAACCATGTGGTCCCCACCACATTAATCCTCTCATGGGAGGTTAAGGTGCAGTGTCCCCACCTCCAACCTCCATGAGGATGTTTTAACCACCACACACCAAAAGGAGTCTCAAATAAAATGAAGTGTAGCTACACTTTTTTTTATAAAACCCAAAAAATTAACTTCTATTCTCGACTCACTGCCGTTGAAGTGAAAGTCTCCTTAAGCAAATATCAGCGCTGTGAGTTCAACAGTGCCCTCAGATTTTAATTCCAAGAACCGGTTCATAAGTTATTAAAACTTGCTCGTACGTTTACTGAATGTTCATTAACAAAACATCAGAAATTGATTCCGGGCACACCGGGCCTCAGAATCATGCGTCGTCATTTTTTGCGGACTCTTAAAGTTCCCATTTATTTAAGAAAAACTATTACACCGAAATCCCAGGTCTTTACAAATTAAGTACCCAATTCATATTTATATATATTATATAAATGGGATTGAATTATTTGATCATGATAAGATACAATAATGATAGTTAGTAAATTTAATATTGATATCATTAAGGTTGTGTTTAGAAAGTTGATGCTAGGATATACATTATAATATAAGATAAAATGTGTAGATTTATAAATTTGACCAATAGTTACTCATATATCATTTTTAACCTGTGATTATTTTGGTAATACCTCCATTAAAACCAAGATTATATTTTCCTATTTAAATTCTTGTACAATAAATAGCTTATGGAACCCATTCAAGACTTATGCCTGAGCATAAAAATGATTTTGAGTAAAAGATTTCTTGAAAAATCAGAATGCCCCTGATTTATCCTTCCCAACATAAAAATTTTATATTGTTTAAATTAATCATATTCTTCGTATATTTAATTTAAAATGAATACCTATGGCCTTTATAAAAAATTTCATTCATCTCATGGGGATTACATGGAAGATAAAACCACTTCTCAAATTTTTTAATAAAAACCTTCTAAAAATAATATTATTTACACATATTCTTATTACCCAATAATAATATTTCCTATAACCCATGATCTTCCTTTTGATCATGTTATATTATTCTTATTTGTGATAAATACACTAACTACTAAACCCAATTATTTTTAGTTAATTAAAATATAATTTCATGGAAAAAAGTAATTAAATAATTAATTAAATGATTATGTTCAAAATATATGATTGCCAATAATTTATTATAATTATTCCTCGAAGAATTAAATAACTTATTTTATCTATACACATGATAGAGAATTTTGTATTCTTAATTATTTATATGTTCCATACACCATCTCTGTGTCATGGTCAACTCTTTTTATGTAAATATACACTTTAATATTTTATAGACAATATATATTACACATTTTACCCCATATTGAATATTTCTCATGGTTATTAAATAATAAAACAACCATGGATTAAGGGGTTTTTTGAAATTAGAAAGGCATTTATTACAAATTTAATATTTAAGTCAACCCCTTAATCATTAATAATTCTACAAAAATATTCCAAAAAAATTAAATAATCATTTAATATTTTGATATTAATATTTTCAATACCATCCATCTTTTAAATATGATTAAGATAACATTCACTGTGATTTTTATTCATTTTCTCACAATTTTTATAGGTTTTCACATCTAGGAACTCATTCTTGTATTAAAATTCAACCCCATAATACAAATTTTATATAATTTCATTATCAATAAATTATTTTTTTAAAATAAACATGGGTAATTACTAGATTGATCATATATTCATTATAACTAATCATTGTCCTTTTTAATATTATAGGTGATATAGTTGATTTAATATATCAATATGTTTCAAATCAAAAGTATCATATGGGAGTAATATGATTGAGTTTATAGTTAAGAAAAAATAGGGTAGATGATAGTGATAGATATAATATTACTATTAATATGATTTATATGATTTAATAATAATGTAATTTTAAAAATCATTAATGGTTAATGTATATTAGATAATGACTCTTAAGGATGACCGTTTATTTATTTATTAATATTTAAATAAAGATATTTATATAGGGTATCATGTAACATGTATATATAAATCATGAATGTTTTATTTAATGACTGAAATTATTACACCAAATTATAGTCTATTAGGAAATAGTTCCCTAGTCCTCCTAATAATTTAAAATAATATCGATTAAAAGAGGATTTCAAAAAAATAGTGGGAATGGAATTCATTTATTTAGATGTATTTTGATGCATCAGAGTTCACAATAGAGTGTTTGCACATAGAAGTAAAATATTCATTTATTTCAAGGATTCAAAATATATATTAATGATGGATATACAATAATCATTTAGTATTATTCTTATGTTGTGGTCTTGATTCTTTGGATAAAGATAGAGAAATTATGTATAGCTTTCTAATTATCTCTTCTTTGTGACGTGATTTTATAGAAATTAATTACTAAAACATATGTAATATTTGAGCCTTTTTGTACTTCTATAGTATTTGGATATCTATATAGTCAAATTTGTACAACATATTGTTCCAAATTTAGTATTTATTGATGTATTTGAATCATTGTGATCATTTTATTGTTGTATTATTTTAATAGTAGTTGTAATCTATAGTGGGGATGAGAATTTTTTTTGATCAAACAATTTATTTATAATAATTCTCACTGGTAACTAGAATTAATAATTATTTGAAAGGCTATAAATTTTTAATTTAATTCTTTATCTAATTTAGAGTAATCAACATTCTAATGAACCATGTGAATTATATCTTAGCTTCAGAATGTATAGTGCTTAGGATTATGTATATATTTTTTGGAATTAATAAATAGGATTTAATTAGTGGTGGTATAGTGATTTATTTAGATTCATTAGATATTATTGTCGATGTAATTGTTATCCACAGAGGTGATATTTTTCAATTAGGAGAAGGAAAATTCATTATAAATTGATTAAGTAAGAACTGATCATTTCAGATGATAAATTTTTTTAACGATGTAGGGTTATTTTTTGGATATAATTATTCTATTTAATCGGTATTTGTTTCAAAAAATGTTGGGAAACAAGTGGGTGGAGTATTCTCTATGAATGACATATGTAAGTGTGTTTGATTATAATACTATATGGGTTTTCCGTGTAATGATAATTTTTTTATTAGTGGTTGAATATTATTATTGTTGGGACTAATGAACAATAGTGTTGTGGGATCATAATTTTAGTAGAGTGATGTCTGAAATATATGACTATGAATTCAAAATATGTACATCTATGTTTTTAGAAGACAAAATTTTTGTAGTATTATTACTTTTCCTATTATTTATACATGGTGGAAAAATTTTATCTATATCATTAAATTAATTACATGGTATTAAAGATCATATAGTTTGGAAAGCACTTGGGAATTTCAGTTAATAGAAATAGTGGTTATGAACCATTCTATTTTGGAAAAAGAAATTATTATTCTATTAATTTTTAGGATCATAATGATCTTCCTTGAAGGGATACTTAATTTTTTTTTAAAATATGAATATAATATTGGGAATTTATTATATAATATATAAATTATTTCTTATATATCATAAATTTTATTAAATGATTAGTGGTAAATTAGAATCTCCAATGACATCCCATTCCTTAGTAAACCAAATTTTTTGAGATTAATTTCAAGGATTTCATCTTAATAGAATCCATGGATATTTTTTGTTTAGTGAATTGAAATATTTGGGAAAACTATATTATATAACCCATAAATAAATTATAAACCACCCCTAAATATTAATTTCATTAATATAAAAATAATTATTAAATTGAATTTCATGTTCAATTCAAAAATATTTTAATTCAACAAATATTATTGAATGTGGAGGAATTATAGAACATTAAATTTTCTATACTCATACTTAAGAACTAATATAAACATATAAAAACATATAATGTGAAAAAATTGTAATGAATGTGAAATTAATAAAAATAAATCTTTGATATTCTATATAATACAATGAAATACCATAAATTCTGTTACCCTTTTGAATAAATATGATATTCCTCAAATAATTAATTTCATGCCCATGATAAATAGTTAAATGACCAAAAATATTTATAAAAAATATCAAAAACCTCATAGTGGATAAATCATAATCATTAGTTATTCATATAAAAAATAATACAGATAAAAAAATTTCATTAAAACATATATTTTACCCGCAAATGGGGCCTAAAAATTCTTTAAATCAATTTATAATTAGAATAAATTATGAAACAAAATTAAATCCAAAAAAATTATTTCAAATCATATAATATTAATATATGTAACATATGAAATCATCTTCACATCTATCATACAATAACTATATCACTCACTCATTCAAATGGAATTACTAACATGGTTAATTTCAATATATCATTGATAAGTAGAAAATTAATTACACATAAAATTGGAGAGATGTATTAGTCTCACAAGTGATCATGAAAAATTTTCATCAAACATAAAAAAGTTAAGAAAAATAAAATCATTTATTTTTCTCAATAATTATCTCAAATTTTTCTTTTTAACAAATATGTAAAATCATATTTTGGTATTAAAAAAGACAATAATAATTTTTTTATTTGAAACATCCAAAAATAAGAAATCTCATAAAAACATACAATATGATATTAGTTTTAATATCAATAACTTTTGTAAATTGATCATCTTATAGAATAACTTTATTGATGCAGATAAATTCTTCTCATGTAATATAAGTTAAAATAATATTCATTAGAAACTTTTGTATAAATCACAAGAATCACCAATTTGGTAATCATTTAAAAGTATTATTTTATAAGACTTATAATTACGGTAAAACCTTTAATAAAACTAATTAAAAATAAATTTTAGTATATTTATAAGCTACCAAAAACATTTAATATATCACGTATATGAAGGAAAAATATAAGAAAAAACATTAGAACGATTAAAATAAAATTTTAAACACAAATACCTTACATAGAGTCCAAATTGTCAAATTTGTACATTAACTCATATATAATAAAATGTATTTTTTATTTAAATTATTAATAAACATTTTTATTTTTGTTCCTAGATTATTATACATTTAATTTCATTTATTACCATGTATTTCATTGTTACAAAATCAATTAATTTCATGTTCGATATATTGAGTATATTCAGTTCATAATCTTGAAAATACCTTTGTAGGTTGACCATAAAAAAAGAATTATTTTCCCATTATATTCTATATATTAATAATTAAATATTTATCATATATGTAAATTAAATTAAATTTTAAAACATTTTATTATTGAGAATATTAAAAATGAATCATATAGATTTCTTGAATGTTATAGTTCACGTAGACACATGAGCGATGATATCATATTCCAATAGATTCATGATTAATATGTTAAAAAATATCAAAAATAACATAAAAATAATTATTTCATGAATATCATACACACTCTTGAAATCCATTTTAAATACTTTCCTTGTGATGTTGTGATTAATTATTAGAAACATATCATTATGGAATTTGTAGTATATCTGTACGCAAGAGTGACAATTTCAATTCCAATCGAATGTAAAAAGTGACGTATAAGGTAAATTGCATCTATATAATAACATTTCACTATACATGTGATTCTAATTTTATCATATAAACAAGGTTATGAATAATTTATGGTGATTAATGAAAATAGTAGGTTAATTGAAATTTCACCCTTTTCGAAAGTATCATTTATAATAAAGGTAATGCCATCTAGGATGGTTTTCAAGTCAAAATAGATCTTATATAAAATTAGGAATCCTTATGGTAGGGTTTATTGGTTGGTATTTCTGAATATAAATTTATTGATGTATATGAATAATGGAGGAGAGTGGGTACCCTTTTATATGTTAGTGGATTTACCCTTCTCTAATTTTTCAATGTTATAATTTTTTTTTCATATTCATGGTATTGTGATCCCATATCTGTCACATATAAATTTTTTCTTCAAATGGGTTAAAATCCACTAATCCAAAAAGATATATTATTTTATGTTGTGAACTTTTTATTTAGTATTAATAATAACAGTCCCATTTTACACACTATAGTGGTAATGTATTTTTTCCATGATTATTATTCATTTAAAAAAATGAAAATTAAATAATAACTACATGTGATCCTCATTATTAATTTTACGAAATCCATGTTTCAGTTTTAATTTTTTTTAAATTTTTAGAAATCATTTGTAATATGAGTTCACCAAATGTAATGTAAAACAATTATTACGAAAAATATGTATTATGATAAAAAATGAATTTATATAAAATTTAAATAAAATAATGACTCATATTTCATTAATTTTCGTAATTTATATTAATAAGATGATTTTTTACCTTAAATCCAATCTAAAATATAATTTGTATTTTTATATATAAGAAAATGATAGTTCTTTGAAAAATATATGTTTCCATTATACACCCATAAATCTGTGTTCAATAAAATAAAAAAATCAATCTAACATATCTTTTATATGATGAAAATATTGAATTAAATTGAATTAAATATAATTTTATCATTTGAATAAAGACAAATAATACATTGAATGGACATCTGTGATAATTAAACTATTGTTTTGATTTAATAGATGATATAATACTAATATATTGAATATTAAGCAGTATAATATAATCATTTTGAAAAATAGATTTATTTATTATCTAAGATAAATTTTTTCATTAATCATTATATAGATAAATAATATCCCAACAATTTTATTAAGAAGATAATCAATTAGTGATATGATTTTGTTGTATCCCTTTAATTAAAAAATGATACTTATTCAATAATGTTTTCCTTCTAAAAAATATTAATGTACTGAAATTCCATAGTATGTATCACCGAATCTTTTATATTTAATGTATCATTTTATTTACGTTATAATAATGAATTTCATCAATCTAAAACACCTTAAGTATTAAAACAGAAGATGCAACATGTTCATATTTCCATAATAAATAATATGTAATACATGAAGCCCCTAACATGATATTAGATGCAAGGATACTATGTAATAAATACATCTCACCATTCCTATAATTTCTTATGGGACAGTAAATTATCATTTAACATTCCCATTTTGTTAAATTTTATAACACATTTCCCTTCGCGATCTGACAAAATGTGTCTGTGGCTACATATACCAAAATCCAACCTCCATAGACCTGAGGGGGTGATTAGTATTAAAAGATATAACTAATTAGGGATTCCTTTTAATAATGTACTTGTATGCACACAACCAACCAACCCAATGCATATGTGGAGAGGAATAATAATGAAAGATTCAATATCTATAGAAAGAACCATGCATATAAATTTTTTATGGAATAACATAGTACGATCATGTAATCTAAAAAGGAAAAGATACAGCCCGCAAAGAAATATATAATGAAATGAAAATATATAGATTGTAAATACTGAGAGAACATAATATTTACTCTGCATGATTCGACAACCATATGTTGTCAAATACCCAAGGGTATCCCTATATTCTTCTATAATTTCATCCAACCTATTGGTCATCTTTATAAGTATTGAATCTATTGGTAAAATACCATATAAGGTTGAGTATATGGGTACCATTTAGGAAATTCCAAAAGATTAAGGAAGAGCAGAAAGAGATATGATATGAATAGACAACTCAACCCAAAGTAACAAAGTAATAAAATCCAACTACAAGAATTCAAAATTATATATATGCTCAAAAAATTATCAAATGATAGAGAAAGGGGTTCTCCAACTCATTGGAAAACCTTTGAAATCGAGTGATTATTTATAACATGACCATCAAGGATGACCTACATCTCTCCAATTTGTCCAAAAAATCACCCAAGTCATCAAAAAAATGAAAAGATTCCACATAGTTGAGGGGCCAAAATATATAGATAGATTACCCATTGCCTAGTATAATAGGGATGTGTTAATCAGTAGAGAAAGGATCTGTACCCTGAATCTGCAAGAGTGTTATACTATAATAGTCAATAGATAGACCATACCCTACATTGTAGGAGGGTTCCACTGTAGTGGTCAAGGTCTCATACCCTAATACCATTGGAGCGATGCACTCATATATCATATAGAGGGAACATGCCCATTTTAGCAGAAGGATGCCACACTAAGGGTTTAGATCCCTTGCTATAATACCATATGAGGGTTCCAATTAGATGAATGATAGTGGACCAATTTCATTCTTTTCATGAGGGTTACAATCAGATATTTGATAGATGTCACATACCCTACCCAGCGAGAGTGTTCCACAATAGTGGTCGATAGAGGTCCCAAGACCTACCAAGCTATAGGGTTCCACTATAATGTACATGATGATCATTCCCAATCAATACCGTCACCTATCATATCATAATTAAGTATCATTCATGGAACATCTTTTATATTGTGTCATAATACACTAATAACAATAATATATTTTTATACATGAAAATAACACTCCGGATAGGATACTATATGGCCAAAATATGAGTCCAAGTGATGGAGATATTATAGGTAGATGTTTACTCAAAGAGGAATAAAGGAGACATGGTGTGTAAGGATAAAAAAATGGTGAATTTCCTTCTCATATTCTTACATGTGTCCCATACAGTACAAGGATCACTACCAGGTTGAACTTCATAGCATTCCTCGACCACCTTGGTTCCTACACTAGCACATAGCCATGCCCATTTATATTACCAATATCTATATACCTTGGCCATGACCCTAGAAATTATCATTCACAAGTACATAGAAAGTACATGGAATCTCACTAGCACCAACATGGTATGTGGGGGGGGGGGCTCATATGGTGTTATATATTTAACTCACGTAGAAACCCTAGATATCATATTTAGGGACCTATATTCCATGTATTCCATGGAATACATGATGTGTAGTCACGTTTCATTATAGAAATACCATATCTCCTCAGTTGTTCTAGATCCATTCAAGATTTATTTATTCATAGATATAGGACTCCAAAAAAAGGTGTAAATTTCCTCCTGCAATCATTTCTGGTATATATTGGCAGGAAAACATAATCTATCTCATTTCTTGTAGCTTTACACAACAGTTGTATTCAACGATACCTCCCTCCACCTAACTGAATCTCTCAATCCATTGTGTTATCACCAAAATCACAAAAACTACAAGAAAATATTCATTGTTCATAAAATTATACCTTAAATTGGAATATTCATTGAATACAATAGTCCAAACACGATCAGTCATGCCGATAAATTGTCGATTTATCACTCCACAATTTGATGATAAATAACACGAAGAACTATGGGGGAAAAGTGCTATAAATTTATGTGAAATGAATGTTTTACAATTATTACAGTCCATTGGATGGATATTGTTATGTCCAAGGTGAGAAAAATGGAACACCCTATGCAAATTTAATAACCAATTTAAAATTTGTATGTGATCCCATGCAATGTCTCATAATTGATGCTGAGCAATAAAATAAGAGTGATAGTTCTCACTATTTTGATCAAATGGTGTAAAGTCCTCAAATGAAGAGTCTTAAATCATAAATGGTCCTTTATTAAATGTGTAGAATTTTGTACAATGAATAATATAATTCATTGACTGCATTCTGCCTCAATATTCTTCAATCAGGTGGGTCATTGTTATTTGATATGGATTTTCCAATGAGAGGTGTTAGAACTCTCCTCTAAATGCTCAAAGGGTTCTGTATCTAACCATAGAGTTTCAACATGAAAATTTACATATAAATGAAACCAAAATATGACATTTTAATTGAAAAGGTAAATTAATTATATAATTTAATTTAAATGCACCAGCTAATGGTTTCTCTATCTGAATATCCAAAGAAGAAATTTTGTATGCCACACCTAAGGTAATATTTGCTTTATACATTCTACTATGGATATATTTTCTTGACCAGTATGTCTATTTAGGAGATATACAATTTTCATTAAGAAACTATTTATTAATGATATAAAATATTTTTAATATTGTTAAAAAATTAATTTAAGGAACAATTGACTTCCAAATAACATGACAACTCGGTTCCTGGCTCTGAAAATATTTTATGATTTATTTTAATGTCTCAAAAGTAAAAATAAGTTCAATATATATTATACCCTCACTCAATATATTAGTTCCATAAATTTAAAACTTAAATAAGAATCTCGGTATACTGATACCACATATGGCTCTTCCCATTTGAGGAGCTATCTCACATGCTCCCATACTACTATAACCAACAAACCAAGGAGATGGTCTACCAACACATAGTCCTCTCCTACCGGTCCACAATTCCCCCTAGCTGATAATCCAAATTTTCTCCATCAAGGGTGTCCAGATCACCCTAGTAAATAATGGGTGTGGTAACATTCATGTATCTCTTACACTATGACACATAGAAGATTTCTTGAACCCACTCCTACTATGTGGGTAGGGTGAGGTGGTATGAAACCTATCCAACCCTCTATAATATTTCTAATGGCCATATTATCTTCAATGGTAGTGTAACTCTATATCTTAATGTCATAAATCATCATCCTAGGGAGTCATGAAGCAAAAAATGGTTTCCCCTATCAAACTCCAAGGTCCTCTAACGTCGATCTTCGTAATATTTCTACTTTCTCTAGGATGTCTTAATAAACTCATGGATGACTAGGATCCTCTCTAATGTCTCTTACACCGTCTATGTCCCAACAAGAGATACCTCACTGATATCAGTCAATGAAATGAATTACCTATAAGAAATACCACACAATGCCTCAAAAGGTATCATGTAGATATTACTATGTTAGATATTATTATCTGTAAACTCTGGCAGTGGAATTTTGACCACTTAAATTTAGCCAAAGAAAAACATACAGACCCTCATCATATACTCTTGTAGAAGGATAGTTCCCTTGGTCTGGCCATCTGTTTGGTGATGGAAGGCTTTACTCATCCACATTAGAGTCTTGAATGCCTCATTAAACCATATACATAACCGTGATGTGAACCACACATCATGGTCAGATACAATCATCGAGGGAACCCTATAAAGGTAAATAATCAATGGTATATAAAACATCCCGATACTCTCCACCGAACTCTTCTCCCTAATTGCATATAAGTGTGATGAATTCATGATTCTATAATATATTTATAAATTAACATCATGGAATCTCTCTATCCATGAATCCAAATAAAAAATTAAATATATATACCACCCCATTTACAATTAGGGATCTCATGACGACAAAAATAACCAATCAAACCCCAGTTTTCAGCCTTCACCTAGTGACCGATGAGGAACCAAGAGACATACTCAACCACACTCCATCTCATTCCCTCCAACAAGAGTATCTGTTAATAGTATCTATATATATTCCCCACATTTGGATATATCTCTAGTGGAGATTTTTGGAACTGTCTCATCAACTCATTCCATGTCTTTATTGGGGCCACCTTCCATCCCCAGAAAATCATCATTCGATTACCACCTACAAAAAATAATTTTAGTGAATCTATTAGAGATATATGGTCATGTATAACCTTATAGTAAATGTATCCCAACTGGATCACAATAAAATGATGGAGGATAGGTGGAGTAAAAACCATAGCCTGATGTGAAACGACACCCTTCAAGTCATCTATGGTCTACTATAGTTATGATAACTACTATGACACCACTTCCACCAAACAATAATAAGACTTATATAAAAGTGAATCTACCCACACATTACCCTTCCCCCAAGTATAGAATATATCAAATTCATATTTCAATAAGAACTAAAAAAGAGCCTATATATCAGGTTCATGTATCACTACATGAAGACATACCTGAGGCTATGGTGGTCTTAGTAAACAAAAAAGTGCCCTCCTAGAACATCATTCCTCTACATCCTCGAAGATAAAACAATTGGTCCCAGCTCCAGGTTATGATTCATGTAGTTTCTCCCATGGGGTCTCAAATACCTTGACCTGTATTCTATGACTTCATATATCTTCTTCAAAATGCAACCGATCAT
This sequence comes from Viscum album, assembly GCA_963277665.1. Taxonomy (NCBI): domain Eukaryota; kingdom Viridiplantae; phylum Streptophyta; class Magnoliopsida; order Santalales; family Viscaceae; genus Viscum; species Viscum album. The sequence goes on from OY728137.1 coordinate 2,052,725,904, forward strand.
AGAACATGAGGAATCAGTACATGATGTACTCTACAACGAGATCTGGTAGTCTCAAAACAAGAGCTCTAATAACCAATGTTTTTAAAAATTGAAAATCATTAAACTTTTTTAATTATATAGTTATAATTTATCCATTAAAACATTATTTTTCCACTCGTATATTTTTAATTTTGAAAAACAATCATCTATAACTGTGATTAGTAAGATATTTTGAGTTGGACAGAACCGAATTGATTTTTGGTGCACAGTAAAAAACCCTTATGAATAGTTATATTAATAGTAATATGACCCCAATGAATATTAAATTGTATTATTATTTTATTTTATTATGTGTTTAAGATAATCACATCTTGATTAGTTTTTCAAGGTGATATAAAATGAGTTATATGTTTAAAATTTAATTTTTTTTAATAAAGTATGGTTTTAGTTAAAATTTAAATTAATAATATATAGAAAATTATTTTTAAGAAATTGAGTTCATTTTTTAATTCTACATGTTAAAAAACTGTTAGGGTGAATTTTAGGGATTTTTATGAAATTCTTGTTTATTTTGATGAATAGTAAAATACTATAAATTATGATAAATGATAAATACTTGTTTTATTGAAACATATGTGATGAAAAACTAATGTAAGACCACTTGTTTTGAACTAAAAATATATTATATCTTTTGGTGTCACATGAATCAATATTATTCATAGTCTTGAGAAATAATTTTAAAATTATGATTTAATTAATGTAAAATCCCTCCCCTCTTCCACTATAAATACCACACACAGTACCCTCTTCCTCTATCACCTCTCATGACTTGATAATTGTTTATGTTATGCCCAATATCCTTCCCAAGTCACTTTCCCACGTCCAAGAGCTTTTGGTATCACCAAAATGCTGAAACAAAAGGACTTAAAGAGGATCTCAAGGAGAATAGATCAAGAGGTAAAAATCTTATTTCTTATTCTTGTGTTTTCTTATCAATTCATTTTATTTTCATATTATATATTCTATTTATCATATACAAGAGGAATAAATGCTCAAAAATCTTATATATTCTGGATTTTCTCATGCATATGAAAAAAATTCCTAATCTTTCTTCTTCCCCTCCCCCTCTAATGAAAACATTGTTCATGATTTTTCATTTTACCAAAATCATGGGCGATGTCTTTGTAATTTCCATTACATCCTTCAAAAATATTTATAATACCATTTTAATGGATGAAACAGAATATAATGTGTTTTATGTAACCTATTTTATTATCTATAATGATCTTCTATTCATGACATTACATTATATAATTATACAAGTTCATTATTATCAAGAAACTGCCAAAAAAGATCTAATCAAATATCATTAATGTTTTATATAGTGAGTCATCATCATATATGATAACAAATTGATTTATAGTATCATTATATATTATATAAATTTATTAATTACATTTAATTCCACTTATGGAATTTCATTTCCATGCATCAAGAAATTAAAATACAATACAGTTATGGAAATGATGTAAAGAATGCACCCAAAACAATGGAAGGAACAAAATACTAATAATTAAACGGTGAAATTATGTTATTAAATGATCATATAAGGGGTTATAAACATAAATATATTTCATTAATATATAAATATCGCTGTAATAACCATTTTAAATGATGGTTAAACATTTTTTAAGTTAGACAATCATGAGGTTTGGGAATTCGTAACCCAATTTTCATTCATTGGTTTAACATTCCACCCAATTAAATTAGTTGTTTTATCATCCTTTTTGTGAATATTATTTTTATATTATGTTTTATTATGTTTATTAATAGTTTATACACATATTATATTATTTATAATGATTTTCATATCAATTATATGTTATCTGTATGTGACATTTCTTATAAAATCTTCTTTTAAACATATAGTTTTACAAAATTCATAGTGAATTTTTTTATACAAGTATTAATGTTTAATGATTATAGTATGATTCTTTGGAATTTTTTATGAATAAGTTGGTCTCCTATATCTAATTCCAAATAATTGGATGTGTGTAGGTTGGAGTTCGGACGTATTGTTACTCCATGTGTAGCTAAAATGGTTACCCCATAAGGAAGTTGTGAGGATTACCTTATAATGTAGCCATGAGGGTTATAAATCATAAGGTAACCATAAGGGTTAAAAAAAGTAATTTACTCCCCAAGATACAGTTATGGTTATATTTATGTTCTATTAGTTTTTTGTAAATCTCTTTTAAATATCAAGTTTCTCAAAGTATTTTTATATGGGTGACTATTTTGTTTTTTAAATGATTTCATATGTTACAAGTATTCATAGACTAATGATTTATTTCCTTATTTCTATACCCATTAATGAGAAATTGTGATCATACTATGTTATAAAAGTATTTACATAGTATATAAGGGTTTGTAAGAAAAAAAAGGAATCCAAATTAAATGTTATAAAGATTTGACAATGAAATAATGATTTATTTGAAATGTTTTATATTTTAGAAGTAATGGATATAGTTTTTTGGGTATCCACTCTATATTAATGTTTAATTTTATGTATGTTTTATGTCTATAATCTCTCAAACTATAAACTTTAATAGATCCTCAATGTGAAAGGATGTGAGAACAAGACTTAAATTCAATATAATGTAATATTATAAGGCCGAGTCATTATAGTTGGTATCAACATATGGTTTAGATAAATTTAGGTGTTAGGATGATGTTAATAGAATACCATAAATTAGTTATACTCTATTTTTAATTTTCAATTAAATAGAATTTAAATATTTACATGTTTCTTCGAGTAAGATATGTTTATTTAAAATGTTTTTTTTGCAGAAGAAATAGGGAATCTGAAGTGGAGAGGCACCAAAACAATGATATCCTTCCGAATATGCATCCCAGAATATTATAGATTCGAACCGAGAAATTTTTGATAGTAATGGTTCATCTAACATATGAAACAAATGGTGGCGTAATCCTTCGAATATAACAACCAGAGGTACTATAAAGTTACATGAAGATAGTGGAACATTTTATGAGGAAACACCCTACTACTTTCAGTTGATCATCTGACCTAGTAGAGGCTAATAGATGGAATAAATCCCTTGAAAAGATATTCAATGTCAATTAATGTTTAGATAATAAAATTGTAAGTCTTTCTATGTATTTTTTTGAAGGTGAAGCTGATCAGTGGGGGTCAATGTTCAAGAAATTCAAGGATAAGAAGGATATTGAAGCCTAGGAATTTGATGAACTTAAAAGTCATTTACTTGAAAAATATTTTCTTAAGGTGGTGAGGGTTAGTATAGATATGAAATTCAAAGCATTAAAGAAAAAATAGGACGATTCAGTGGCTGTATATGAAGCAATATTTACCTGATTGGTGAGGTATGCTCCAAATCGTAATCTAGATCTTCATAGAAAAAATGAACCATTTTTACTCAGGATGGAAGCCAAGTTATCGAAGGGAATTGGCCTCCCATGAATTCAAATTTTTTGGGAATCATGTTTGATATTATTAGAGAGTAGAAATGAATTTTTCTGATAATAAAATTCAATTTGAAAACATAGAGAATAATAGGATCAGAAGGAAAGCAATGGGTAAGAATCAAACAAAGAAACATGATGGTAAAAAAGTACAGTTTCCAATTTTTGTGAATTGTGGAAAAAATCACCCTAGACAGTTCCTTACCAAAACTGGGAAGTTTTTTTGATGAGATAACATTGGAAATTTAGCCCTAATATTTTAATTAAAATGATCCAAATATTAATCTTTATAATAAAACTATAAAGTCTTTTAAATGCTGTGAGATGTGTCATTACGCAAATTCCATTCCAGAAAAAGATAAGAATGAGGAAAAGAATCCAAAATATAAAAATAAAGGTGTAGTGAGACCCTTTTAGAATATATCAGTTTATGTTGGGCCATCTAATGAAGTGGTATCAGGTTCAATATTTCTTTACTCGTATTTTAGTAATGTATTGTTTGATACAGGTACTACACAATCCTTTCTTTTAGAGTAATTTTTTGATAAATTGGAAATATCACCTCAAAATATGAGACCAAAACATATTGTTAAAACACCAGGGGGAATGTTTTAGAAAAAATTAATTTTATGAATCTTCTTATTTTTATTTGTGGAATGAAATTACTTAAATACATGTTGTTTTTTACTTAGTAGATTTTGATGTTATTATGTGAATGGATTGGATTTCTATTTATCTTTCTAAGATTGACTGTAGAGATAAAGATTTTTTTTAGAATGGTTTTCAGTTTTCATACAATAATTAACCCATACAATTAGTAATATATTCAGAATATCTAAAATTGATGAAATATTGAAATGAATTTTACCTTTCTCATATTGTTCAAAATAGTGGAACTATTCATATTAATGAAGTACTAGTGGTAAATGAATATATTGATTTGTTTTCTGATGAGTTACCTGATGTTATACACAATCAAAAAGTTGAATTCACAATTGACTATGTTTCTGATGCAAGTCTAGTTTCAAAACTCCCTTATTGAATGGATCAAGTAGAACTTTTACTGTTGATCAATTTCTTCCATGATTTTTTAATAATGTCTTCATTTGTCCTAGCACTTCCCCATTGGGTACCCCTATTTTTTTCATTAAGAATAAAGATGGTTCCATGAGACTCAAAATTGATTATAGATCCTTGAATAACATCGCTGTTAAAAATAAGTTTCATTTGCCTCATATCGATGACATTTTGGATTTTTTCTAGGGATCTCATTAACATTCCATGATTTACCTGAGATCTAGATACCATCAGCTGATGGTGAAATAAGATGACATCCCAAAAATAGCTTTTCATACTTGATATGGGCATTATGAATTTGTTGTTATGCCATTGGGGTTAAATAATTCACATGTTGTATTCATGGATCCTATGAATAGAATATTTCATAAGTTCATAGATAAGTTTATAGTTGTGTTTATCTATGACATTATGGTATTTATTAAGAGTAACGAGGAGCATGAATAACATCTAAGGTTTATTACGAAAACCATAAAGGAGGAGAATCTATATCGAAAATTCAGAATGTTTGATTTTTGGTGGAAACAGATTTCTTTTCTTGGGAAAATTATAAATAAGGACGGGATAACAATTGATCCTTCCAAAACAAAAGTGGTTGAAGAATTACCAAAACCTACAAATTTTATAGTGATTCATACTTTTCTTGGATTAGAAGGTTATTAATAACAGTTTGATAAAACAATTTCATAGTTATCTTTCCTATTATGTAAGTTAACATGAAAAGGGATTAATTTTTTTTGGATAGAAGAATGTGATGTTTGTTTTTATGAACCGATGAGGAGATTGGGGAATGCTCTACTTTTGGTCTTGACTTCCTAAAATGGAGTGTTTGTCATATAAATTGATGCTTCATTGAATAGAATTTGTTTTTTTTTCTGATGCAGAATGATCAGGTAACTGATTATGCTTCAAGACAACTAAAACCTCATGAGCTAAATTATCCCATATATGAATTGGAATTGGAAGCTATGGTTTTTGATTTCAAAATACGGAGACATCATTTACCCAAATCCAATTTTCAATTATATATTCACCATAAAAGTATGAAGTATATATTCACTTAGAAGGAAATAAATATTAGGAAGAGAAGATGGATTAAAATAATAAAGGATTATGATTACACATTCAATTACCATTTGGGAAAATGAAGAAAAGTGTCAAATTCCTTGAATGGAAAACATTATGTGTCATTATCCATATTACATTTGGAATAAGAAAAATTAATTAATGATTTGATGAATTTTGGTTTATATGTTTTTGGGGAATTAACTACACCTATTTTGTTATAGATTTTAGTATATTCATCATTATCAGATAGAATTAATCTAGTTAACAATTAAGTCCAAGAGCTACACAATGAGGTAGAATTGGTTAAAATGGGAATTTTTCCAGAATATAAACTTGATAATGATTGTGTATTGATATTTGGAAAAAATGTTGTGTGTGCCTTGTGATTCCTAGTTTATGAATGATATGTTGTGTAATGCTCATAGTTCTCTATTTTCAGTTTATCATGGTAGTACTATGATGTACAGAGTCCATCGATAGTATTACTTGTGGGATGGAATAAAAATTGATATTACTCATTTTACCATGAAATGTTTGACTCTACAATTGGGTAAAGTAGAGCGGTAGTTACTAATGGGGATGATTCAACCATTTCAAGTGCTAGAGTGTAAATTAGAGAATATATCCATGGGCATCATTGTGGTAATACCAAAGGATTATCAAGGTAACAATGCAATTTTGGTTATTGTTGATCAGTTGACTAATGTTGCACATTTTTCCATATTCAAGATACAATGTATTTAGACCAGCTTTATCGAATATACCTCAAAGAGATTCTCATGTTACATGGAGTTTATCTTTCCATTTTGTTTGGCTGGGATCCCAGCTTCACCTCTAATTTTTTGAAGGGCCTTCATAAGTCATTGTGTAGAGAATTCAATTTCATTACAAGTATTCTTACGCAATAAGATGGGGAGTCAGAATGAAAGATTTAGACATTGGAGGATATGTTTCGATCCAGTTCAATGATCTACTAGGGAATTTGGGATCCACAAATTTATTTATTTGAGTTTTCTTATAATAATAGTTTTAATTCTATTATACAGACCGGTCCTTTTGAGTAATTGTATGGGAAGACGTGTCGAACTCTATATTTTGGGGATGATGTCGGGGAACGTAATTTTATGGGGACACAATTAGTAGAATAAGTGGTTAAGAAAGTGAAGATGATCCCACAACACATGAGGATAGCTTAGAGCAGGAATAAAAGGTATATAGACAACAAGAATAAATAATTTTCTTATGAGGTAGGTGATCATGTCTTTCTTAGAATCTCATAATGTAAATGTGTTATGCATTTTGGTAAGAAATAAAAGCTAAGTCCACGGTTCAATGGACCATATGAAATAATGGAGAAATATGGGCTAGTATCTTACTGAGTAGATTTTCCTCCGAGTTTATCTTAGGTACATAATGTTTTTCAAGTGTCGATTTTTAGAATGTATGTTCCAGATTGAACTCATACTTTAATCCCAGAAGTAGTTCAGCTAGAAGAGAACCATTATTAGGAGGAGAAACCTATTTAGATTCTTGGACGAAGAGAACATGTTTTGCTGAATAGTGTAATCCACTAGGGTAATGGTTTTTTTAGAGAAATCAAATGGTTGAAGAAGAAACATGGGAGTCTGAAAATACTATGATGGAAAGTTACCCTCTCTTTTTTAATAAGTAAATAAATTTTCAAGGACGCAATTCCAGAAGATGGGGAGAATGTAGCACCCCACAGTTTTAAAAATTTAAATTAATGAAACATTTTTAAGGAGATAATTATAATGTAGTCTTTAAAACATAATTTTTCTACTTTTATATTTTGATTTTTGAAAAATTCACTTCTTTAATTTTGATCAGTATGTTATTTGAGTTTGATGAAACCAACATGATTTTTGGTGAATAGTAACATACCATTATTAATATTACATGAATAATAATATAACCCTAATTAATAGTAAATTTTATTATTATTCTATTTTCTTAAATCATTGAGATAATGAGATCTTGATTAATTTTTCAAGGTGATATAAAATGTGTTATAGTTTTAAAATTGTTAATTTTTGAATAAAGTATGATTGTCTTTAAAAATTAAGTTAATAATATTTAGAAAATTATATTCAAAAAATGGAGTTCATTCTTAACTCTACGTTTTGAAAAATGGTTAGGGTAAATTTTTGGTATTTTTCTGAGATTCTTGATTTTTTGATGAATAATAAAATATGATAAATTATGATAAATGCTAAATACATGTTTCACTACATCATAGGTGATGCAAGTAATATATGATCCCAATTGTTTTTATCTCACATTAAATTATTACTATTTGGGGTGACATGAATCAAGACAATTCATTGTCTTAATAAAAAATATTAAAATAATAATTAAAATAATATAAAATCCCTCATCTCCTCCACTATAAATAACACCCCCATTCCCCTCTCCATATATCACCTCTTGATCCTTGAGAATTTCCTAATTAATCCCAATATACTTCACAAGGATCTTACCCACATCCAAGACCTTATGGTCTCACCAAAATAACAAAAAAAAGGCATTAAGGAGGATCTCAAGCAGAAGAGACCAGGAGGTAAAAATCCTATTTCTTATTCTTATGTTTTCTTTTCAATTCCTTTTCTTTTATTATAATATTTCTATTACCCTTATCAATGAAGCATGAAACCTTAATAATCTTATATATGATGGATTTAATAATTTATATGGAAAAAATTCATCTTCTTTTATCCTCTCATCCCCCTCTTATAAAAACATCGTTTGTGATGTTTCGTTTTACCAAAATTATGGACGATGTGTTTGAAATTTTCATTGCTTCCTTAAAAAATATGTCTCAAACCATTTAAATGGTTCAAAAATAATTTCATTTGTATTATGTAACCTCTTTTATTATTTTTATTGAATTTATATTCATGACATTAAATTATATAATGAAACAATCTCATGATTCTCAAGGAACCGACAAAAATGATCTAAACAATTATCATTAATGTTTTATCTGATGATTAATCATCATATATGAAAAAGAAATGATTTACTGAATCATTATATATTGTGGAAACATATTAATACCATTTAATTCCACTTATGTAATTACATTTCCATATGACAAGAAAATAAAATACAACCCGACCATGGAAATCATGTAAAGAATGCAACAAAAACAATGGAAGGAACAAAATACTGGTAATTAAATGGTGACATGATGTTTTGAAATGATCATATAAGGTGTTATATAATGAATATGTTTCCTTAAGATATTAATAACACTATTTTGAGCATCATATAGAGGTTTCATCATGTTTTAAGTAAGACAAAATCAAGGTAATGGAATTCATAACCCAATTTTCGTTCTTTGGGTTAACCTTCTACCCAATTAATTGTGCAGTTTTAAGATCATTATTGTGATGAATTTTTTATATTATATTGTATTATGTGTATTTATAGTTTATAAACATATTCAATTCATTATATTTATTCTCATATCAATTATATGTTATTATAATGTGACTTTTCTAATAGAATCCTATTTTAAACTTATAGTTTTACAAAATTCAAAGTGAATTTTTTTTACAAGTATTCATGTTTTATGATTATGTTATTGTTCTTGGGAATTGTTTATAATTAATTTTTGGACCAATATATCCCTCCCATGTATTGGGTATGTGTATTTTGAGTTCATTCATATGGTTACTCCATGTATAAATCGGATGGTTACACAATAAGATAGTTGTGAGGGTTACATTATAAGTTATCCATGTGGTTTACAAATAATATGGTATCCATAATGGTTACAAGATATGTATGTAATGCCCCAAGATACATTTATTGTTCAATTTATGTTGTGGAATTCTCATGGAAATCTCATGATTCATAAATTTAGTTTATTTGGATGACAATTATGTTTTTTTGTAAATGATTCTATATGTTACAAGTATTCATGGACTAAAGTTTTCTTTCCTTATTTATTTATCCCTTAATAAGATTTTTGTTCTCATCCCATGATTTTAAATTATTTTTATAGGTTATGAGGATTTTTAAGACTATGATGGAATCCAAGTAAAATGTTATGAATATTTTTCAATTAAATGATGTTTTATTTTAAATGATTTATATTTTGTATATAATGGATACTATTTTTGTTGTATCCACTCAATATTAATATTGAATGTTATTAATGTATTATGTCCCAAATATCTAAAACTCAATACATCAAAATATCATCAATGTTAAAATAAGTGAGTTCTTGACAAAAATTCATGATTATGTAATGTAATAAGGTCAGGTCACTATTAGAGTAGTTGTCATCGCAAGCCCCATTTCCTCGAATAGTCTCCGAAACTTCTCAACATAGGAAATCAGATCCAATTTTTCACAAGGGTGGTTAACTGGTCTTTGAACCAATATAATTATTCCAAAAACATCTTGTAGTACAAAATAAATCTAGGAATACTCCACACCACTGGCATTCTCTTTGGTGGTTCCTAAGAAAGCACTGTATCATTCTTCATTGGGTCCATATCTAATCCATGATCAGATATAACATGTCATAGAAAGTGAATCTCATGGATCTAGAAATTTAAATTTCAGTGATTAACATAATAATGGTTCTGAAAAATATAATCAAGGATCATTAAAATGTTTTATGTATTCTACTCATTTGATATAGTGTATATGACATATATTTAATGAAGACAAAAGAATAATCACATGTTTGGATAGAAGATCTGGTTCAACATTTCCATTGAATCAGTGCGTTAATTACTCACAATGAAAGGAATAATTAGGAATTCATAGTGTATATAGAGATATATTAATTCCAAATTCAGAATATCTTCCTTGTGAAATAACTGATGATAGTATCTAGGACTAAGATCAATCTTCGAGAACCATCTAATAGCTCACAATGGATCCAAGAGGTATCCAAACCACAAAAAGGGGAACTTGTTCATTATCATAGACTAGTTTTGTTGAAGATAGTCTTAAAAATTGATTATTACTCAACCTTATTTTTTATCAAACAACACTATAGAATCTCAATGGCACACACTGGGTCTGATTAAACTCTATCCATGAAGATCCTCCAACTCCAACTGTAGCTCCAGAATCTCGGTAGCGTCCATCTGTTATTCCATAAAAGATATCAGAGTGGTATCGAGATGAATGTTTATGTAAAAAAATTAAATTCCTCTTTAAATTTAGTCTCATTACATCCTCTATGGTTATTTTCAGGAAATCATCTACTACTGAAGAAATCCTGATTCCTAAAGAGTATGCATCCCCAGGGGTTTCACTATCTATTTATTGGGTAATTGAATGATACCACTTTCTTGGAAAACAGACTCATCTCAGCATTAAGTCTCTCTATCTCTCCCAAAATGTAGAATCATATCCCATCAGTGAAATGAAATCTTATCCATCTACAGTGACCTACAATTTTTTCTCTCTCTACAGACAGCCAATCCATACCCAAGATGATTTCATATGGTTTCATCATGATTACAAGTAGGTATAATTACATAATCTCTCAACAACATTATATTTATCTCTATAATTATAAAAATGATATAGGAGAGGCATCCCCCATAAGATTATCTTGATTTTTTTTGGGATAATGCCTCAACTGGGTTCTCCAACTCTCGCACTAGGATTAATGTGTCAAAGGAATGAATCTGACCTGTTTGTACTAATATTGACGAATCATTAGATAATAAAATATTATAACTCTAATAATCTCATGTTCCATGGGGTTATATTAATTCATACCATTTTTTTGCTTGAATCCCTTAAATCTTGGTACCTAAGGCTAACATGGGCTACTGGGTGGTGGTGGTGGTGGTGGAAGGATATCCAAGAATCTTCCACCATCAACATCTCCTCTTTTTGGAGCCCCATTAGCTTCTCTTCCATCACTTATTACCTAGGGTCCACACTTCCTTCTCCTGAGAGATTTTTTATCAAGGAACAACCTCACCCGTTGTGGTCCACTCAATATCTATCTTCCCTCAAAGCATCTATTAGGGAAATTATGGGCTGCTTTTTTATTGTCCCATCACATGCATAACAATGACCCACTATGGGATTCCCTATAGCCTTTCACTTTCCATGAACACGTTTCGGAGTCTGAACCACAAAATATCTCTAGCAACAACATCCTATAGACTAGAACCTTCAAGATTCTGTAAACAAGTCATCCCAATAATGCATAATGCTAGCTTCAGCTACCCGTAGTTTCTATGATAAGAATCTATCTATCACTAGTGGCCACTCTAAAACCCAGGTATATTTGGGAATGCATATGGTTAACATGATAGAATAAATATCTCTGTGGAGGCTCGACTAAAACATTAGTACACAGATGTATGCATCTGGAATCAAGCCGAATAAGTAATTTATATGGTATATAAACCACACAATATATATTAAAACATTGATCCCTCATCACTGTAGCTCTAGAATCTTATGATTTAGAATCGAGAACTAGAATGGTGGGTGGTACTCCTCATAAAAAAGCTGATAAAAGTCATTCCTAGAGAGTGTTGAATTATCATGATTCTATGTAATAAGACTCATCCAAATACCTAATTCTATATGTAATAGAATGTATGTTAGCGCAACCACTAGATCTTTTGGTGTCCAGATTATCCTAAAAAACATGAATCAATGAGTATTTATTATCCTCCACCGCATAGAGATGTGAATCACCATTGATCCTATGTGGAATCTGGTCGTGGAACTCACGAAATGATCAATGCATCCACACAACCTCACCCTCCTATACTATTGTTGATATAATGGTCTACATGTGGGGGTCATGTGGCATGTCCACCTGGAGTAAATACCTCATTGGATTGAACCTGATCTTTGGCCACATCACTCACCCAATCATGATGATAATCTATAATCATCAACAAAGCTTACTCTCATCACAAATGGTTTATAAATATTTAATCAATATGTACTATTGTCAGATTAGTATATATATATATATATATATATTAAGAGCTGACCTAATAAGGATAGTAAAAACAATAAATCATATATAAATAAATTACGATAGATCGCTTTATCCAATGTCTTGGAAAAATGAGTACACGAAGCTAGTAAATTCCTTGGTGAATGGATACATCGACCTCCACAACAACATAGAGTTCACAGGTTCGAAAACCACACTTAATACACATTGGAAATGTATCTTTAAATCCCATCCAAATCCTCATAAGGTGAATAATCCCAAAACCATAACATGGAATAAATTTCTAATATACCAATCTTCCATGACCTCACCCTATGGGGCCCAATCCACTACTATCCAAATCTCACATCCCTAGGCTATGGGTTAGAAACATTAATAGCAATGAATACTTAATATGGGTGGAATTAACCTAATATTCCATCACACACACACTCGACCACATCCATACATAGGTTTAGAGGAATAATAATTAAATATGAATCATATAGAGTTTAAACCATGCATGTGAATCCTCTATGAATTAAAATATTAAGAGATTGTGAATAGAATACATTAAGAGGAAAAATAAACACAAAACTAGAATGATATCCCAACATGAAAATAAATAGACTTTAAATAATGAAAGATCCCATATCAGAATCAAGAATATTCTATCACCGTACATAGCCAAATTCACCACAATATTCACATAATACCATATAAAAACTACTGATTAGTCCTTTATCTATATGAGAAACAACAATTATGAGAAATTCCCATGTACAGGTAATTATATTCATATCCTATATTACTTGATGAATATTTAACATAGATAAGTATCAGACAAAATATGAATAGACTACTCAACCTAAATAAAGGGAGTAAAAATTTCCAATGTCAAGGATATATATATATATATAACCTTATGTTGGAAACAAGGCCTTTAAAAAAAGAAATAGAGTATATATTGTGTTTTATTATCCACAATTTGACGATCATGGTGTTTTAAAAGTATGTGATATTATAGTATAATATGTCAATATTAGTGAAGGTGAAATTTTTCCCACTATTTTCCACATATTTGGGATCAAAATTAGGAGGAAGGATAAAGCATTGTTAATGGATTTTTATAGTATTTATTCATCAAAAAATATGGCAATTCCATGAGTTACATGATGATTTTTTTTCTTAAATAATATGTTCCTTAAATGGATTATCTTCTCGATAGAATGGACCAGTGGGAATATGAAATGTAATGACATTGTTATTCACGATGACTTAAACCCTTAAGAGTGTGTGATGGGTTAATAATGAATCATTATATCTAAAAGAAGCATTATTAATAGAGTTTCAATGTGAACATGGTTTTGTATGTTTGTTAAAATGTTGGTAGAAGCGTGGGATCTTTGCACAGGGAAATTCCAATAAATAGGAAGCGACCCCCACTCATTATGATATGATGGAAATTTTTGAAAAGGATATATATATTATATATCATGAATGGTCAGATAATCATGAATGTAGTGTTCTTGGGGGAGTTGAATAATTTATTCCTTGGGAGGGAATAAGTTATCACTAAAATCATATTAAGGGACTGTTCCTGTGATAGAGTGACTGTTTCTGATAGTCTATATATAATATCACAATCTAAATCATAGTGGATTTAGCTATGAAAAACACACTATTAGGATATTCTCATGGGACTATCAAATAGTGGTGAACCAAGTAAAACTATAGTGTTTCCTCCATACATGTGAATGAAAAATTACTACACAATTCATTCATGTAAGTTTATCATGTTCCTACCAATATATGAACATTGTACATATATTTGAAATAAAAATTTGACACCTTGATTCGCCCCTCCACATTCAAGGTACTATAGTGTCTTATAAGTGTAATAAGATATACATTGTTGGAGTTAAATATGGGATCTATTTTTTCCATGTGTAACTCAGTGAATGCTAGGGGTGACCCCCTCTTTTATTGAAGAAAAATCTTGATCTGGATGAATATGATGGGATAAAATATGGTATCATATGTTATGTAAGTTATTTTCTCAACTACATAAGGGATTTAGGTCACTTATTCGACAGGTTTTTCTATGACTAAAATAGAGAGGAAAATGCATGATGCAGATTCCAAATCACAAAAATATCTTAGGACTGTTATATCTGATAAAAGATATTTTAATTTCATGAGTTTCATTTTAACCATGCATATGATGTAGAAACAAATATATATATATATATATATGATGGTGACAACAAATTATATGAGTCCAAACTCCATATTTTTCATATGATATTTAATGATCTGAAAATATGTCTACATTAAAATGTGTATTTCTTTTTTAATGAGATTAATAACGTCATTGGTTATTCATTAGACATGATAAATAAATTAAATATATATAAATTGACAAGAAAATAATGATATATATTTCACCTATGTATAATATAAAATTTTCAACCCTTGAGGAAAGTGATTATCCTAGACATTCCCATTATGATCTTATAAGTAGTATTGTGGTTTATGAAATGAGATTAAGAAAAATCATTCAGTCCTGTTATTAATGTAATTGGAATACTTGGGGTTTCTTGGGTTAGTTATTTTTATGAAAAAATGAATTTCTATTTTTTTATGGATATTTAGATGACAAAAACGAAGATTTGAAGGAAATATTCTGATGGATTTTTTTTAGTGTGGTAATGTAAGGCATATTGCCTATCAATGCCAAAGGAAATTTAGAGATTTTGAAATTGATTAATAAGTCATGCATAAGACTCAAGAGAGTTTCTCTAACTAAATAAACATAAAATAAGGAAAAAAGTGTAAGATAAAGAGATTTATATGAAATGATGAAAAACAAGATATTGAATTTCTAGAGGATGTAGAACTAGAGTCCAAATCTGGACTCAAATCATTAATGATATCTATAGTTGAAAAGGAAGATCCATAAAATGATAAATATAATCAGTTTCATGTTTATGATGATATGAAGGATCATATTTAAGGTTATC
This sequence comes from Viscum album, assembly GCA_963277665.1. Classification (NCBI taxonomy): domain Eukaryota; kingdom Viridiplantae; phylum Streptophyta; class Magnoliopsida; order Santalales; family Viscaceae; genus Viscum; species Viscum album. Next base: position 2,052,741,510 of record OY728137.1, read on the forward strand.
TTGATGTGTTTGTCTATCAATGAAAGAGAAATGGAATGAAGAGATCTATTCTGAAAGAGTAATTAAATTAGGTTGATTGGATTGATGTAAATTGTGATCGACTGTTAGGAAATGAAGAAGACAATGTAAAATATCATGTAATCCCAGAAGATGATTTTGAATTTAAAACCAATATGTAAGAGAATGAAAATGTCATCCATGACCACACATCCAAATTGGTAGAAAATTTTAATATTTTTTACAGTGTTAAAGAATAATTTATCTACTCTAAAGGGATAAATTCAAACTGAATCTGCATTAAATGAAATTAAAAAGTACTCATAGTATGGAAAATTATCAGATGAAGAGATGTTATAAAGTGTGAAATTTGGTTATAATAGAGTTGATATGGCCATGAATAACCAGAGATCGAAAATTATGGGAAGCAGTAGAAATTAATGTGACTCTGAAACATCAATGGTTGGAAACAAGATGAACCAAAATAAAGAGAAGCATAAAGTTGGGAATATCATAAAGTCACACGTTGTCCTAACAAATACTGTTCCAAATAAAATATAAAAGCGGGAAACAAATTATCCTCATGTTTCCAGAAAGGGTTCCCAGTCAAATTAATTTACAAAATAAGAGGACATGACTATGAATGGATTTGAGAAGACATTTCCTCTTATTAAATGACAATACTATAGGTTTTTTTTGGGCATATCATGTCTTAATGTAAATAGGGAAGGAGCTACCTGCAAGGGGAAGGGCGTGTAATCCAAAAAAGACGAATGATACTATATATTTCATCACATAGAAGACATAATTTATATAGATATTAATAAAATTTTCAAAACATTTCCATAAATATATTCATTTTAGTTAATCGAAATCTGATAAAAATTCATTCATAAATTAGAGACAAGTCAATACCAGCAAACCAAGAAGAGTTACACTTTCAAATTGGTATTGTACTCTGGATTAAAAAATTTAGTATGATCAATCCATGCATATTAAAAAGAGATCGAAAATTCCATTTTAGATTTCACACAATCTAGTATATTGAGGAATGAAAGGAATAAAATCTACAAATCCAACCATGGAGAAATATATCTCCTGGCTATAATGAAAATATTATCCCATATCCTTGAAATTTGATGCTCATCCCACATGATAGGAAATGCATATTTGTTAATGAATGTTAAGGAAATAGTTGGTGGAGTAGTGATATTAATCAATGATAATGAATTAAATATAAAATTCAGTGGGAATACATAATAGGAAATTTATGAGCTGATAAAAACCGAGGATCTATATGTTGATCGTTTTCATCATAATTACCAGATTGTGAGACAACTATGTGACTTTGGATGGATAGTAAAATTTAATCACAAGGTGTGAACTACCATGGGAATTTTAGATAATTCACTCATGAAAAAATTAAATTATAGATTGAAATGTATAAAAGGTTGATAAAAAATATAACATTGGTTACATAATAGTTGAAGAAGAAAATAACTTATGGCATCAAAGGTTGGGAAACATTAATCACCATAGAATGGACAGATATCTATGATTAATATATTTTTACACCATAAAAATATGATTTGTGATTGATAAAAGACATGTGATGAATGCATTCAATGAATGTTGGTCAAGAGTTTATATCAAATAAAGAAAAAATGGGCTCAACTCTGGTCGATTGTATCGACACCGATATATGTAGTCCAATTTATGTGTTTGAATGAAATGGTGAGTTGTAATTCATTTTTTTTCTTTATAATTATATTATAATAGAATGTTCAATTAATATTTAGAGGAATTATAAAGTTATTAATTTCATGATGAATTGTCATTGAATAGCTGATAATGAATTTGGTCAAACAATTAGGATTCTGTAATTAGACAATTGATGAGAAAACACATCCATATATTATGAAAATAAGATGTAAAACATGGAATAATGTATGAGGTTTCTTTAGTGATAATCTCTCATCAAAATAGGGTGGTTTAACGTAAAAATAAAAAGGTTATCAATATGTACAAAAATATGATTTTTGAGAGTTTAGGTTGTCATAATTACTAAAAAGTGGTAGTTCAAGTATCATTATAACCTCAAAACCATATAAGGATATTTATGGGTGAAAAAAAGACACCATAGGATATATGGTATGGAATGAATCACTCTTGGATATAATTTTATATTTTTTGAAGTAAATTCTTCATGAGAATTAAATATGGAAATCAAGGAAAGTATGTTGATGTTATAGATGAGGGAATTTCTTTGGATATTAAATGAATTTTAAATCCTAAAAATATAACAATAATAACCTATGAATGATTTTGAAAAGTAGTTAAGTATATTTTATTTATGATAATACTATGAATTCCCTATGAATCTCATATGTTAATATTCTTTATGATGTAGATTAAAGGGGGAAATGGATAGACTCGTGTTAAAAAATAAAAGAAGGATTGAAAAACATTCATGGATCACTAAAATATGTTGATTCAGGTGAAGAATCAAAAGAGGAATCAATTACTCAAGAAACACCATTTTATCCTCCCAAGTGATATATAAGAGAAGAAATTGATAAATCCAATATCATTGGGGATTGGACCACACCCACACAGACAAGGATAGTGAGTAATGAAGAAAATTATCCTTCTAATTAACTGTGAAACCAACCTTGTTTGATGAATCACTGAAGGTTGAATCATGGGTTATGTTCATAAATGAATAACTTGATAAGATTGACAAGAATCATACATGGGATCATGTAATTATTCAAATAAATCATTATGGAATTGAAATATAGTGGATCATTAAAAAAAATTTATGACAATAAAAATGTGATAAAAAACTAGTCTCACATAGTTTGTAAAAGATATTAATAGAAAAAAAGAATTAATTATGATGAAACATTTTCCCCAATATGTAGAATATATTTGATCATACATTTCCATTCCATTGAAATTAATACATAGTAAAAATATTATCATATGGATGTCAAAAAAGAATTATTAAATTGCATTTTTGAAGAAGACGTAAACATATGTCAACTAGATGGATTTTCTATTATAAATTACTAGACTATGGTTTTTTTATTAAACAATGTTCTCTATAGTATGATGCTAGAATAAAGAGTGTGGTATTTTTAAGTCAAAATTAATATCACAAAGAATATGTATAAAATAGGAGGGCTAAAACATAATTTATATGAGATGAATTCATAGAAAGATCGATTTATTTTGATTGTGTATATGCATATGGTTAATATTGAGATAATAAGTCAAGGTTTAGTGGAAAAATATTATAATAACATGAAAAATTAATTGTAAATGACTATGTTTTGTGAAATCACATAATTCATTGATTTATAGGTGATTGAAATGAATGATTACACATTCATTTCATTAGAAAAAATATGAACAATATCTTCGGAATAAATTCAAAATTAATGAATCAAAACTGATGTCAAGTCTAATTTTGGTTGGGAAATAACTAGGAAGCACGAGGATAATAAATCTGTTGATCTGGCCATTTATAGGAGAAACATTGGATGATTATTATACATGAATACAACATGACCAAATATCATCTTTTCAACATTCTTAGTGGACCACATTCAATGAAATCTAATTTAACTGAATTTGGTAGTACTAATTCCACTCATGAGGTATATTTAAGGTAAAATCACTTTCGGTGTATATTTTTCATCAATAAGAGATAATGAAATAAAAAAAAATCTAATGTTGAATGGGATGTAGATGTGGTGGATTAAATGTCCACAAGTGGTGGTGATTTCTTTATAGGTTACAAATTTGTGAGATGGTTGATAAAGAAATAGGAAATCACTTCTATTTGTATGGATGGAGCAGAGTATATCTCTTCTAAAAAGTCATACACGTTTTTATTTTGGATGAATAAAAACTTTGTAATATTTTTTTTGAGGTGAAATCACCATTGGAGATTCACTTTGATAAAAGAAGTGTGGCCGATCATACAATTAATCAGGTTCAACGCACTCATACCAAGAATATTATGATTAAATATCACTTCATCAACAAAAAATTTAAAGATGGTTTGATTGAAGTGGTTCATGTTATAACTGATTACTATAGTTATGATATTCTAACTATGCCCTTTGTGGAACAAATGTTTGAGTAACAATGGTTAAACCATGATCTTCAACCACCTCCTGGTGCATGAGGATGTAATTGTCTATCATCTCTCACATTTCATGATAATTATATTAATCTTTTGGTGGAAAAGATGTAAGTTTATGTGTATGATTTGTTCTTGGGGGTTCAATCACTAAATGTATAATTTTTGTTTCTATCGGTTTATTTATAAAGGGGTATATATGTGAAATTTAATGTGTACCGACTATTATCTATTGGGATTGGTTGATATTCCATGTTGGCATGAAATTAATTTTTCCCACTCTTTTTTTACTCCTAGATTTTCTCAATATGAATCAAAGTTATGTATGAGTCATTTCATGTTTATCAAGTTCTTTTTTGAGGATGGTTCTTTATTAAATTTATCTATGGATTTCCAACAATCCAAATGGATTATATTGTTGGAACCAAGTCCTGTCACAATCGAAAAAAGAGTCTACTTTGTGTTTTTAGTCATGAAACTTAGGGCTGATTAGAGGTTTTAATGGAAAGTGATAATATGTTTCCTAATGGATATGATTTCAAAGGTAGAATCTTTCTGTAGTGTATTAGAAATTTTCAAGCTCTAAATTATGAGGAATGATTAACCATTGAGAAAGGTTTTTATGTAGGATTTAATATTCTAAAATATAGAAATGGAATGAATGTCGTGCTGAATGTGATTCTTGAGGACTGGGTTTCTTGATCCATTTATTAATATTGAATGTTTGGAGATTCATGAATGTGCGACCTAAATATAGTGTTCTATATGACTACAACATGTAATGATAGTGCACGATGGGTTGATAGAGAATATTCATGACTATGAGAAAATTTAAGAATTAGTTAAATTTTTATAGATCATCATGAATAAAAGAGCTTCACAATAATGAATTTAGATATTTGATAAAATTGTTTTAGAGGAGAGTGATCTTCATGATCTATGGTTCCGATAAATAGTTGGATACCCCCAAATCAATTGATATTAAGAAAACATGAAAAAGGATTAATCTCTATGATTTCATAGTGGATGGGATCTTCATGAATATTTAATTATATGCGATCTAGACCATTTTTAAATGAGTGGTTATGTCTTGACCTATTCCAATTCATTGGAGTTATGGGAGTTTCTTGATGACTGGGAGTCTCGTGAAGAATTAGGGTTCCCAGAAAGAAGTGAGATTCATGAAGGCAGTGTGCTCCATGATGAATTTGAGTAGTGTGAAGGTTGGGAGATGATAAAAAGATAATGGAATTTCAATTTATGTTATTTTCTTCGAATCATAAAGGGGGTTTTGCGAAGGATATGATATTTTCAAATAGTTGTGTTGAATATATAGATCCGGTGAAGAATGTAACAACCCAATATTTTTCAATGGAAATTTATTTCTTATAAATATTTCATAATCATATGAAATCACAACACAATTAACTACTAAGTGCTATATGACCCTTAAAACATAAGTTTGTCACTTCTGTGATGTGAATTTCGAATATCTGAATACACTATTGTGGTCGCTATGTTATTTGGAGTCCAATAAGAATTTTTTTGAATAGTAACCTAATCTTATGAATAGTAATATACCCATATGAATATTAATATATCATAATGAATATTAACCTTACTTGTGATAGTATATAAATAAAATTCACGTGAAAGTACGATATACCAATGCTTTAGAATAAGTAAAAGAATGTTTTAAAACCATTGTTTTTCCAATATATTATGATTTTAATTAATTATTAAATTAATCATATTTAAAAAATTATTTTTGAAAAATGGACTAAATTTTTGGAATCTACACGTCGAAAAATGGTTGGGGTGAATTTTGGGGATTTTTCTGAAATACTTGAATTTTTGATTAATAGTGAAATACGGTAAAATACCGTATATCAGTTAAATACACTATTCATGACATCACATGTGATGTAAGCCCACATGGTTCGAAGTCACATGATAAAATTACTATTCTTTGTCACAGAAGACTCACTATTTCATGTCTTGTGGGGAAATAAAAAATTAATGAATTTTATATTAAGAAATCCCCTCTCTCCTCCACAATAAAACCCCCTCTAACTCCCCCTTATCTTCACTCCCCTCAATCCTAGTTACTTCTCCATATTCTATAAAAATATCCTCCCAACCTCGTCTCCCATGTCGAGCAAGACTTGGTCTCATAAAGAGACCAAAACCTCTCCCTTAAAGAGGCTATCAAGGAAGTTTGGTTCAAGAGGTAAATTTCTCTTTTCAATTCTTTGCCTTTCCTTTCATGTTCATTTTTTTTCTATTACCAATCCTTATCCAAATTTTGTGATGAATAAAGTAAATTATATGAACTATAATTTTTCATGATATTGTAATATGTTATCTTCATCTCTCCCTTTTACCTTCTTTTATACAAGTAGTAAGAACACCATCTGGGTTGTGTCAATTTACCACATTCATGGACGATGGGATTTTGATTTCTATTATCATTCTCAATTCTGCTCCTGAAACCATTATTGTTATGGTTGATCCAAATTATTATATATTTAATATAACATATTTAAGGTTATGTAATTCCTTTGTATAAATGGTATTATGTTATAAATAAAAATGCGTTTTTCATAATCAAAACCCACAATTTAACCGAAACAATTTTCATTAAAGATCAATATAATAATTCATTCTCATGACATGTAACAAAATTATATAAATTACCACTAATACCTATGTATTATCATAAATAATATTAGAATTCAGTTCTGGATATTTAAATGAACTCCGTTACTTAAGAACAAGTGAACTGATTATGAAAATAATGAAAATGAACATTGTGGAACGACGAAATTCAATATATTAACTTATCAAGAAGGGCATAAATGAACTAAAAAAAATTATGGTAAAAAAAATAAATGTCTAATAGGTTCTTAAATATGTAATTAATACATAAAATCTCATATTCCAGGAGCTTAATTCCAAGAGGGGAACACGTTTGGAGTTATGGTATGGGTTTTTCCACCCGAACTTCAATTTCCATTCAGGTTATTTTCATTGTCTAGTTACCTCAATAAAAATCTTATGTATTATTATATACTCATAATAAATTCTGTTTGATTGTTCTATATATTTACACCATCCATAATCTTTCTTTATTTTATGTATAGTTACGTGTTTTAGAAGGAGCTTTCAAATTTGTTTGTGAAATACAAGCCCAATTCAAGGGAATATGTCAACTTCTTTCCTATTTTAAATGAAAATATATAATCTGTTTTTTGAATCCATTATATTTATAAAATCAATCATTTTATTATGAAAATATTATCTTACTTTTCTTCTGGTTTAATATAAAGAGTTTTCCAAAAGAACTCTTCTTTTCAACGTAAAAGAGTATTTATTTCAAGAATTACTCGATTATTTTATAAGAGTTTATTCCTCTATTTCAACACTCTTGCAGATTCTTATGTATTATTGGGATTAATACATCATGGTATCTTCTACCATATTCAATTTAATAGTTTATTATTATTTTGTCTTTGGATGTTCTATCATTAAACCATTCACCAATTTAGCCCGAATGGTTAGGGTTTATGCTTAATATTCGGGAAAGTTATTTCCATTTCATATATTAATTTCAATATGAATGTATATGTTATTAATGTTTATCCCTATTCATATGAGGAATGTATTGTACAAAGTAAGTGTTATGTGGGGCCCGCTATAGCCCCTCGGTTCATTGGTAGGTCTCATGAGATAAATTATGTTCTTGGCACAAGGCCTTGACAAAATGATTATTTATGGTCTTGGAATGAGGCTTTAACGGTATGTATATGTAGTCCCTCATCATGAATTCCATCATTATAAATATAGTATTGATGTTTCATGTGTTTCTTCTACTAGTAGAATACCTAGGATTATGTTATGTTATGGAAATATTTACTAAGCTCATATTTATTCCATATTATGCTCAAGTTTATTTTTAAAGGCATGTGTTTTCAATTATTCACCATGTCTAATGTTTATGTTATCTTCCTCTGTATTGAATACGCTAACTAAGTGTTTGATCTATCCCCTTTTTTTATGTTTCAATTTCTTAGGACACGATGAAATTTTTAATGATTGACATGTTGAAATATCCTAGGAGTTATGGAAGTGTCTAAAGAATTTATATATTCTTTTCATTTAAATTTGTAACGTTGAGATTATGAAAGTAAATTGTTTCCAATAATACTAAACTAAATAGTCCTTTGGGATTCTTATTCCCTTTGTGCTGGCCAGTATAATCAAATAAGGAACCTGCTCGGGGAAACTGGGGTCGGGTTCTTATAGTTGGTATCAAAGGAAGTTTAGTAGAAAACATGAAACAAGATTTAGAAAATGTGGATTAGAGAAGAGTCCCTAATATAGTTTTGAGGATAAACAAACATGAACGTCCTGGTATTTTGGTATGGAATATATTATGTGGATCTTTAAAGTAATACATTACTGTCTGGATACGAGCAGGTAGAGGCGGCTCTAGCAAAGATTTACCTAGGAGTAAAAGCTCTGACAAGGAGATATGGGATTGACCCTGGGTATCCTGGTACATGAAAAAGATCCTTTCTACACTCTTGGAAATGAAACTCATAGGGGATATGCTTAGGACAATTCAAATTTTCATTACAAGCCATTATGAACAATTTAAATGAAAAATTTTCTTCAATGAAATCATTTTTTTATTAGGGGATTATCCATGCGTAAGATTTCAATTTGTGCTAAGTATTTTTTAAGTTATGATTATAAATTATGATTCATAACCTAATATAATGTATTCCATTATCTAGAGATCAAACCTAGTAGAAGGAGTGGAAACCGCATGAATGCACGTGTCACATGTATGGAATTCCCTCCGATGTAAGATAAAGATGTTGGCTCTAGTGCTGTGACCAGTGCTGAGCAACTCATAACTATACTGGGAAAACTTACTCAGGTTATGAATAATAACCTTACCCGTATGGAGCATTCAGATCCACCATGTTGAGAAGCAATGTTAGATCGCTTTATGAGACATCAACCTCCACTATTCAATGGGACTACAAACCCATTTATAGAAGAGAAGTGGATATATTCCCTTGAGAAGATAATTCGCACTTTGGGATGTAATGGAAGAGATAAGGTTGTCATGGTAGTTTATCGGCTAATGGGATATGCAGATCAGTTGTGGTCATTAATCCAAAACACAAAGGAGGAATAAGAAATAGAACATATGCAATGGAGGGATCTTAAGAAAAATATTCTTAGAAAAATATTTCCCTCGTGAACTGTGAGAAGATAGGGAGAAAAGATTATTGAATATGAGGCAAAAAGATGATGAAAATGTTTTAAATAATGAATCCAACATTGCAAGGATGACACGGCATGATGCAGACTACATACGTAATCCAAGGAGTAAAATGGATCGATTATTTGATAGTTTAAAACCATCCTTCATAAGGGATCTAGTCTCCCAAATATTCCCAATATTTAAAGATATTGTCTCAAGTTATATCAAGACCGAAAGTGAATTCTCTAAGTCTTATGACTTTAAGGTAAAGAAATATAAGAAGAGGATTTTAGCAAACTATGGGAAAGAAAATAAAGAAATGAGGAACAAGGGAAGTGTTAAATTTTCATCTTGCAGTAATTGTGGGAAGAAACACCATGGCACTTGCCTAAATGGAGTGGGAGTCTGTTACTAGTGTAGAGAAAAAGGCCACCTATCTTGGTATTGTATGGGGAAGAATGAAGCTATTAATGTTTTTTACTAAAATTGCAGTGAGATGGAAAATTATGCCCATGAATGTCCTAATCATCCGAGAAATTTTCTCCAAATTAGGCTAAGGGAGAAAGGCCAAGCTTATACGGTCACAAATGCGGAGGATGAAGTTTCTAACAAAGTGGTGGCAGGTACATTGATTGTTTCATCCAATTTAGCCAATGCTTTATTTGAATCCGGATTGTATAATTCATTTATATCTTCCCAGATTTCCAAAAAAATTAGATATGACCAATTTGATTTAATAAAGGAGTTATCAGTCAAAATCTTGGGTAGATGAATCATTGCAATAAAGGTGTGTCGATTAGTCCCTCTCATTAAACATAAAAGTGCTTTAGTTTCTTACATTATAATCATACCAATGGTTGACTATGATATAAATCTTGGAATGAATTGGATATCAAATTATGATGTGAAGATATTTTGAAAGAATAATGAAGTTACAATTTTTGAGAATGGTGTATAATCCCTTATTTTTAGATCTGAAACCTCACCATTTGATTCTCATCTAGATTCACCCTTAGAAGCTCTACCAAATTCAATTATTAGGCTGGAAGGTAATAAAATAAATGGGGGTGAGGAGAAGAATTTATTGATAGAGGACATACCTATTGTGCTAGAATATGTTGATGTCTTTCTAAAGGATTTACCTAGACATACTCCAGAGCAGGAAATTGAGTTTTCCATTGTATTAATTATGGTTTCATGGCCCATATCAAAGACCCCTTATAGAATGGCAAATTAGAGTTAGTGGAACTAAAGAAAAAATTAGAGAAATTGGGTGATAAAAGATTTATTCGACCTAGTGTTTCTTCATGGGGAGCCCCTATTCATTTCGTTAAGAAGAATGATGGGTATATGAGGTTGTGCATTGACTACATGGTGATAAATGATATTAAAATAAACAATAAGTATCCTCAGCCATGAATTGATGATTTATTTGATCAACTTCATGGAGCATAATATGTTTCTAACAGTGATCTTCGATCTGGATATCATCAGTTTCTTGTGAGGAAGGAAGACATTCCAAAAACAGCATTTCGAACCAGGTATGAGCATTATGAGTTCACAGTAATGCCTTTTGGACTAACTAATGCACCATCTATATTCATGGATCTAATGAATATAGTTTTCAAGGATTATCATGATGACTTTGTAGTGGGTTTTATTGACAATATCCTAGTATACTCTAAAAGCCATGATGATCATGAAAATCACTTATGCACTATTCTGAAGACACTTAGAAGAAATAAATTTTATGGGATGTTTAGCAAGTGTGATTTTGGGCTCAAATAAGTATCCTTTTTGGGACACCTTGTCTCTAAATATGGAATATCTGTAGAACCTATAAAGACAATGGTTGTGCATGAATGTCCTAATCCAATGAACATAACTAAGGAATGTAGTTTTATTGGTTTTGTAGGTTATTATCGGCGTTTCGTTCAGAACGTTTCCTATTTAGCCAACCCAATGTCCAAGCACACATGAAAAGGGAATAATTTCGTATGGACAAATAATCATGAAGAATTTTTTGAATAATTGAAGAAGAGTTTAGTGAATTCTCTGATCATAACCCTACCATCGAGGAATGAAGGGTTTGTTATCTATAGCGATGCATCAATGAAAGGACATGGTTGTGTCCTTATGTAGAATGATCGAGTGATTGCCTATGCATCTGGGCAGCTAAAAATTCATGAAAAAAACTATCCAACTCATGACATTGAGTTAGAAATGGAAATATTTGATTTTAATATTTGGAGACATTACCTCTATGTTGAAAAATGTGAGATATATACAGATATTAAGAGTTTGAAATATATATTCTCACATAAAGTACTCCACATAAGACAGAGGAGTTGGATTTCTCTACTCAATGACTATGATGGCACAATTCACTACCACCCAGGGAAAGAAAATAAGGTAATAGATACTTTTAGTGAAAGGACCATGGAATTATGAACAAGATGAGAGTCTAATGGGATTATATGTTCATGGATTTAGTAAATATGTATATGAGAATTATCAAGGAAGGTAAATAATCACTACTTTTTCTAATTGTTGATGAACCTTCTTTACAGGAAAGGATAAAAAAGTTCTCAATATGATGAGGAGATGTTTCAAAAGAAAATTAATTCTATAAATGATGGGAAGTTGACTGACATCGCATATAAAGGTGGAATTTTGAAATTCGGGAAGAGGCTTTTTTGTTCCTATTATTCTTGTGCTAAAGAGGGAACTATTGGATGATGCTCATATCTCTAATTTCTCTAAACACCATGGTAGAAATAATATGTATCAAGATTTTCAAGAAACCTTTTGGGGGGAAAGTATGAAAAGGGAGATACTAAATATACATCAAAGTGCCTGATATGTCAACAAGTGAAGGTTGAGAGGCAAAAGTCTAAGGGGTGATGCAGCCGCTACCCATACCCACATGGATGTGGGAGAACATTACCATGGACATTGACACTAGACTTCTAAGAAAATCCAGAGGAAACAATGCTATATGGGTCGTTGTGGATCGTCTTATAAACACAACTCACTTTATCACGATTCGAGAGGACTTCTCATTGGATCAACATGCACCGATTTACATCAAAGAAGTGATAAGGTTGCATGAAGTACCACTATATATTGTATCAGGCCATGATCCTTGATTCATGTAAATGTTTTGGAAATGTCTCCAACATGTTCTATGCACTGAACTAAACATCAGTACAACCTATCATCCTCAAACTAATGGCCAATCTGAGTGGACTATTCAGACACATGAAGACATGTTGAGAGTATGTTCTATGGAATTCAAATGAGGATGGGACCAACATCTTCCACTGGTTGAATTATCCTATAACAACAGTTTCTACTCGAGCATCCTAATGGTTCCATATGATGCCCTTGATGGGAAAATGAGCAGAAAACAAACATGTTGGGATGATGTCGATGAGAGTAAGCTACATGAACCTGAAATGTTAGAAGAAATGATGTAGATGGTGAAAACAATTCAGCAGCATATCAAGGCAACCCAAAGTCGACAGAAGAGTTATGCGGATAACCATCGACGAGAACTTGAATTAAATGTTTGAGACCTCGTATTTCTATGCATATATCCATGGAATAAGTTCGTGAGGTTTGGGAAGAAAGGAAAGATAAGTCCCAGGTATATAGGCCCCTTTGAGATCCTTGATCGAGTAAGAGATGTGGCATATCGACTAACACTTCCACCGACCATGTAGAAAGTACATGATGTCTTAAATGTATCCCTCTTAAGGAAGTATATACCAGACCCTACACATGTACTCTCTTTAGAGGTGGTATAGTTGGAGGATGATCTTTCCTATGAGAAGCGTCCAGTGAAAAACTTGGATCGTAGAGACAAGGTTCTACGCAACAAGACTACTTATCTGGTCAAGGTACTATGGAGAAACCATAAGTACAAAGAGGCAACATGGGAACCGGAGGATGTAATAAAGTAATGGTACCCCCACCTATTTTAGGCCTATTTTGTAATATAAAATTTCGAGGGTGAAATTTCTGAAGGGGTGAAGAATGTAATGACCCAATATTTTTCAATGGAATTTCCTTTCTTATAAATATTTCATAATCACTAGAAATCACAACATAATTAACTACTATGTGCTATGTGACCCTTAAAACATAATATTGTAACATCTTGTGATGTGAATTTCAATAATCTGACATACACAGTTGTGATCGGTATGTTATTTGGAGTCCAATAAGAAAAACTTAATTTTTGGTGGATAGTAACATACCCTTATGAATAGTAACACACCCTTATGAATAATAATATACCCTAATGAATAGTAACATTACATGTGATAGTAGATAAATAATATTCAAGTGAAAATATGATATTCCTATGCTTTGGAATAAGAAAAATAATGTTTTAAAACTATTATTTTACGAATAATTTATGGTTTTAACTAAATATTTAAATAATAATATTTAAAAAATTATTTTTGAAAAATGGACTTCATTTTTGAATTGTTTATGTCGAAAAATTGTTGTTGTGAATTTTTGGGATTTTTCTAAAATACATGAATTTTTGATGAATAGTGAAATACGGTAAAATACCGTATATCAGTTAAATACACTATTCATGACCTCAAAAGAGATGTAAGCCCACTTGGTTAGAACTCACATGATAAAATAACTATTCTTAGTCAAGGAAGACTCACTATTCCATTTCTTGTGGGGAAATAAAAAATTAATGAATTTTATATTAAGAAATCCCCTCTCACCTCCACTATAAAACCCCCTCTCACTCCCCCTTCTCTTCACTCCTCTCAAGCCTTGTACCATCTCGAAATTCTGTCAAAATAAACTCCCAACATCCTCTCCCACTTCCAGAAAATGTTGGTCACATAAAATGACCAAAACCTCTCCCTTAACGAGGCTCTCAAGGAAGTTTGGTTCAAGAGGTAAATTCTCCTTTTCAATTCTTTGTCTTTCCTTTCATGTTCATTTGTTTTCTTTTTCTATAACCTCTCCTTATCCAAATTTTCTGATGACATCAGTACATTATATGTTCTGGATTTTTTTCATGATAGTATAATAATTTATCCTCATCTCTCATTTTTACATTCTTTTATACTAGTAACAGGAACACCATCCAAGGTGTGTCAATTTACCACATTCAAGGATGAAGGGATTTTGATTTCTATTATAATTATCAATTCTGGTCATGAAACAATTCATATTATGGTTTAAATAGATTATTATTTATGTAATATACCCTATTTATGGTTCATTAATTCCTTTGTAAAAATGGTATTAAGTTATAATGAAAAATGAGTGCATTGTTATCGAAACCCCCAATTTATGAGAAACAGATTTCATGAAAGATATATATACTAATTTATCCTCATGACATGTAACCAAATTATATAAATTACCACTAAAACCTATGTATTATCATAAATTATATGAAAATTCAATTCTTGGATTTTTAATGAACTACATTACTTAATAACAAGTGAGCCGATTATGGAAATAAAGAAAACGAACATTGTGAAACGATGAAATTCAATATAATAATTTATCAATAAGGGAATAAATGAACTAAATAGTATTATTATAAACAAAATAAATTTCTAAAAGGTTCTGAAATAATTTATTAATAAGTATAATTTCATATTCCAGGAGATTATTTCAAGAGGGGAACACGTCTGGAGTTAAGGTAAGGGGTTTTCCAGCCGAACTTTCATTTCCATTCAGGTTATTTTCATTATCTAATTACCTCAAAAAAATTCTTATGTATTATTATATACTCATCATAAGTTCGGTGTGAGTGTTCTATAAATTTACACCAACCATAATCTTTCTTTATTTTATGTATAGTTACATGTTTTAAAAGGAGCTTTCAAATTTGTTTCTGAAATACAAGCCCGATTCAAGGGAATATCTCAACTTCTTACCTTTTTTCAAGGGAAATATTTAATATGTTTTTGGAATCCATTATATTTATAAAATAAATAATTTTATTATAAAAATAATATCTTACTTTACTAGTGGTTTTATACAAATATTTTTTCAAAAGAACTCTTCTTTTCAATGTAAAAGAGTATTTATTTCAACAATTACTCAAAGATTTTATAAGAGTATCTTCCTCAATTTCAATACT
The DNA here is from genome assembly GCA_963277665.1 of Viscum album. NCBI lineage: Eukaryota > Viridiplantae > Streptophyta > Magnoliopsida > Santalales > Viscaceae > Viscum > Viscum album. The sequence goes on from OY728137.1 coordinate 2,052,757,068, forward strand.
CTTACCGATTCTTATGTATTATTGGGATTAATACTTCATGGTATCATCTACCAAATTAAATTTAATAGTTAATTATTATTTTGTCTGTGGATGTACTATCTTTAAACCCTTCACCATTTTACCCCGAATGGTTAGGGTTTATGCTTAATATTCGGGGAATGTTATTTCCATTTCATATATTAATTTCAATAAGGATGTATATGTTGTTTATGTTTATCCTCGTTAATATTAAGAATACAATGGACATAGTAAGTGTATGGTGGGGCCTTCTATAGCCCCTCTGTGCATCGGTAGATCTCATGAGATAAACTACGCTCTTCGCACAAGTCCTTGACAAAATGATTATTTATGGTCTTGGCACGAGGCCTTGATGGTATAGATATGTTGTACCGCTTCATGAATTCCCTCATTATCAGTATATTATTGATGTTTCATGTGGTTATTCGACTAGTATAATACTGATGATTATGTTATGTTATGGAAGTATTTACTAAACTCATATTTCTGCCATATTGTGTTCAAGTTTATTTTTAAAGGCATGTGTTTTCAATTATTAACCATGTCTAATGTTTATGTTATCTTCTATTGTTTTTCATACCCTTACCGAGTGTTTGATCTCACCCCTTTCATATGTTTCAATTTCTCAGGACATGAATAATTTTATCATGATTTACATGTTGGAATAACCTAGGAGTTATGGAAGTGTCTAAAGAGTTTCAATGTTCTATTCAGTTCTAGTTGTAACATTGAAGTTATGTATGTATCTTGTTTCTAATAATACTAAACTACTCAGTCCTTAGGGAAGCCTATTCCCTTGTTGTATGCCAATGTAAACAAATAAGGCACCGGCACCAGCTCCGGGCAACTGGGGTCGGGCCCTTAAAAATAATTCTTTCGTGTTAATAAACTAAAGACTATGGTGTAGTCATAGTCTCATTATAGTCATAGAAAAGGACATAAATACCTATCTAAAAAATATAACATCACTTAATTAAACTAATAAATAATTATCCCAATATAGTATGATGGGTGAGTCGATGAAATTATTTTGAGGGAGTTAGGTTGTTGCCCCTAAAATCATTTTTAAGGAAGTGTTAATTGCCCAAAGTAACTCTGTCTGAACATTTTTCCCACAATAACTTGCGATACTTAGAGGATTTTGGTATGGTTGACATGTTATTCACTTATTCACCTTGGAGCATCTCTTGGTATGGCTGACATGTTATTCACTTATTCCAAACATCTCATGTACCTATCTAATGAAATATAATTGTGATTCCACACTTTCTACTATGACTCACAATAATGGGTATATAATCTATAGGTGGGAGACCCATTCCCAAGTATAATAGGAGGTTGCAACTCAATAGATAGAGGGCCCCTGACTTGAATCTCCTAGTGGGTGCCACTATGATAGTTAATGGAGGAAATATATCGTGACTTCATGGAGGGTTCCTATCTAATGGTCAAGGAACAATACCTTATTATCGTATGAGTGTTCACTCTAATAAAAGATTTAGGAACCATTCCCAACCTTGAATGAGGGTACCACTCTATTGGTAATGAACCTAGCCCCTAATACCGCTAGAGGGTGTCACATAGGTTGTATATACAAGACCCATGCCATGCCTAGATGTGTGGTGCCACACTGATAGTCAACGGGGGACCCATACCATACCTATCTAGAGGGCACAACCCAGTAGGTTGGTAGGTGACACACTCATTACACAGTAGGAGGGAATCACTATGATGTTTATGATGATCATACCCAATCACTTCCATAAATGGACATCACCTAATCAATCGTCACACCTAAAAAATTTCCCATCTTATCTAAAAATCCACACTAAAGGACATGATCACATTCTATGTGGGAAATAACTAAGAATGATCTCCTCAGAGGACATAATCTATGCCCTAGTGAAGGATATATGAAGGGTAGATGTTTCCTAGAAATGGATGTGAGGGTCATGATGTGTAAGGGGACCCAAAAGTCATTTTTTCCTGATCCTTTGCAAGGATGTGTGCCTACTAGTACAAGGGCCACTTACCATATAAAAACCCACCATTTTATTGCATAATTTTTCGTTACATTTTAAAAATAAATTTTAGTGTCTTGGAAATAAGGTACATAATCCATGAAAAAATATAAAATTCTTCTAATACAGTATTAAGGATTAATAAAAGGTTAATCCTATGTCCAATTACTGCATATCGGAACTTGGGGGCATACATCAATGGAGAGGGTGAGCAGAAGGCCGAGTAAGGGAAAGAAAGTGAGACAATTTTCTTGTGATATTAATAATAACATCATGATATACATAAAAACATGAGAAAAAGAAAAATGATATATATCATATAAAAATAACATGAATCATAACATTAAAATGTGTCTACAACATTTAAATTAGATATTACTAAACACATCACCAAGGCCTATCCCCAAGTTGTCATAAAAATTAGCAAGGTTATTTTCCAAGGTATTGTAAAACGTGTCATATATAGAGATTAATTTAATTAGCCAATTTATTGGAACACTATTAGGGATCACCCTTAATATGTATTCATTTTCATGTGAGCCACATAGATCATAATAAAAAATTTCATATACAAATCCAGATGAATAAATGAAATGTGTTTCATATCAAAATATTTGGGTTTTAAAAAGAACATAAAAACATGATCATTATGTCATTTATAAACCTTGAAAATGGAATGAAGGATTTATCTATGTCAATTACAGAATTTAATAAATAATTTTTATTTCTTGATTAATACTACTAGAAATGAAATAGGTTCATGTATTCACACAATTAAAATAAAATAATTTATTTGGAAAAAGAGTGATTTTGAGACAAAATTTCTATAGCATAACGAGTATGAATCAGGGTATTATAAAACATTGAAAATATTGGGGAAAGGGTTCACACATTCAGAAAATAATCATAATACAATTTCAGGAATGAATTTAATGGAAATAAAAACATGGTATTGAAATTTGAAATACATACCACATAAAATAGAACTTAAAAGGAAAAAAGAATATGAGAATTCCATTACATATTAGAATAAATTATAAAACACTATTTCTGGAACCATGAGGGATTGATGCCACCATGGGAGGACTAATTTGAAGGAATAACTACAAGAAAATCATAAAAGATGAATTTTATAATAATATAAATGAAGGAATGGGTGGCTATTTATAAGAAATGAGAGGGAGTTTTTATTAAATTCAACGGACACCTCATTAGTGGTATTTGAAAAAACATGGTCCAACCCATGTTCTTTTCCCATGGTATTGGCCACATTGGATACCTAATATAATATATTAATCCAAAAAAGTTTACCAACATCTTATCTAGCTCATTAAATCCTTATCAAATTTTCCTCACTTTAATATAGATTTTATTTTGAAAATCTATTCTCAAAATTCAAATGATGAAATAAAAAAAATTTATACAAAGGGATTACACAAAATAATTATGGCCTAGTTACATAACCCCTTATAAAACCTTCATATGACATAATATTATGGTGTGAAATGGTGATGGAATATTGGGGAAACACATATAACATTGTCCGAGTGGGAATCTCCACAAACCAAAAATTCTCTGGTATGCAATTTCATTCAAGATTAACATGTTGAATCATTACATGGGATTGGTCCACAGCAAAACCTAGTGATGATACCTCCTTCCCATGTTCCGAAAAATGAGCTTCGTATGGCCTGAGTTGATAAGATAATCCATCGTCTTTTCATCCCCTATTAATTATCCATTATCATTTCTATTTATAAAAAAATTATAACATAAAAAATTATTATTGTATCCAATGATCATATTAATTGATGGTCATAAATCTAAAAGGATGAATTGAAATTATACTTATATATTTTTATTGATTAGAACATAGTAAAACATACATTTTCAGGAAATAATATATTATTTAAATGTTCAGGTCATTACATTCATCCCATCTTATGAAATTTCATCCCTAAATTTTCAACTTGTGCCCTTATTAGAGAAATAATGTGTGTATTTCTCTCTCATAGTATCCTTTGGTTCCCATGTGCCTTCATCATATTAATGGTTCCTCTACAACAATCTAACAAGGTGGGTTGTCTTGTTGCATAGAACCTTGTCTCTACGATCCAATATATATATTTATTTCTCCTCATATGAGAGTTCATTTTTCAATTATACCACCTATGGATTAAATACATGTGAAGGTTCAGATATGTCCTTCTTCAAGTGGGATACATGGAATAAATCATGAATGTGATATAAATTTGGATAAAGTGAAAGTTGGTAGGCCACTATGCCTACTTGGTCAAAGATTTCATAGGGACTAATGTACCTAGGGTTGAGATTCCTTTTCTTCCCAAAACTCTTTAATCTCTTCCATGAAAAAATTTGAAGGAATACCTTACCACCAAGATCAAACTCCATTTCCCTTAGACGATTGTTGTCATAGCTCTTCTGCTGACTATATACTTTGTAAATGTGTTATGAGATGAAATAAACATTTTCTGTCATCTATTGCACAAGATCAAGACCAATAATACTTCTCTCACCATATTCATCCCAACAAGTAGGTGTTTTACATCGCTTCTTATATTTAGCTTCATAGGGTTCCATTTGAATGTTCGAGTAGAGGTTGTTTTTATATGAGAACTCAACTAATGGGAGACATTGATCCCATAAAACATTAAATTACATTGAGAATTATCTCAACATGTCATTGAGTGACTCAATAGTCCTTTCAGATTAGACATCAGTTTGGGGAGATAAGAGATTCTAAAATTCAATCTCGTACACAGAGCATGTTGAATACTTATCCAAAATTGTGATGCGAACTTTTGATCAGGATTAGATATCATAGAAATTGGAAATCCATACATCCTTAACACTTCCTTCACGTTAATCATGGAATGTTGGTCAAGAGGGAAATCTTCCCAAATAGAGATAAAATGAGCACTCTTGGTGAGGCAATCCACTACAACCCAAATCACATTGTTTCCTTTGGAAGTCATTTGGGGATGAGTGATAATGAACATAGTGGTACTTTCACACTTCAAAGATAGTATGGGTATTGGTTTTAATACCCATTTAGGATGTTTAATCCCTTACTTCATTTTCTGACACACTATCTACCTTGTAGTGTAGTGGACAATCACCCTTTTCATGTTACACCACCAATAATGATAACAAAGGTCCCTACACATTTTAGTACTTCTAGGACATATAGAAAATGTAGAGATGTGAGATTCATCTATGATCCCCCTCATTATTTCTAGAATATATGGAACAAATATACTTGTATGAAATTTTAGTACATATTCTTGATCAATATTAATATCGTGAAACATTCCATCTTTCATAGCCTCAAACATCTTCTGTAATAATGGATGTTCCCTTTGAGCTTTCTTGGTCTTCGATAGTAAGGACAGTCTATACTTAATTTGGGATTGGTTTGACGATGTTCCTTAATTTAAAATTCCCATGTATATTTTTACTAGTTCATTGAATAAGGAATATCCTAGGATCCTTTTAATTTCTCTAACAATTGGGTCTTTCCAGCTTAATGCATCACCAAATTTGTTTTCTCATCATGAATGATAATGAATTATTAAATCATAGTCCTTAAGAAGTTACAACCATCTCATTTTCCTCATTTTAAATTCATTTGGCATAAAAATATAATTCAAACATTGATTGTCTGTCTATATATCACACATATCTTGATAAAGAGAGTAACTCCATATCTTCAGAGAAAAAACATTCACAACCATCTCATGATCATGTGTAGTATAATTCTAATCATGTGGCTTTTAGATATTTTGATTCATAAGTGATTACCTTTTCATTTCTCATGAGGAAACAACCAATACCCTTTATATATGAATCACTAAAAATAATGAATCCATATCTAATTGAGGGTAGAGTTAATAAGGGTACAATATCTGACCTCTTCTACAGCTCTTGGAAACATTCTTCCCAATCCTTTGTACATATGATGATAACCCCTTTTCGAGGTAACTCTGTTAATGTATTAGAATGTTGTGAAACGTTTTTCATAAATATCATATAATATCCCACTAATCCAAGGATACAAAAAATCTCAGTTACTATTGTAGGATGATTCCACTTCTCTAAAACCATTGTCTCTGTAGGGTCGATTAAAAATCCCTCACTAGTAACAATTTTCTCCAAGAAAGATACTTTCTCTAATGAAAACTCACACTTGATTAAAATTTCAAATATAATCTCATTACTTATAGTTTTTAATATAACTCTTAGATAATAATTAATTTATTCACATTTTTTTGAATATATTAGAATATAATCAATAAAAACAACCAAAAAATTATCAAGGTAGTCCTTAAATACTATATTAATCAATTTCATAAAAATATCAGGTGCATTAGTCATTCTGAAGGGAATTACAAAAAACTCATAATGCACAAATATAAAATAGGAGGAGTTTTTGGGAATATATTATTTTTTCCCTTAGTTGATGATAACCATATTGAAGTTCAATCATAGAGAAGAACTCATCCCCACAAAGCTAGTCAAGTAAGTCATCATTTATTTGAAGAGGGTATAAGTTCTCTACTGTGATCCCATTCAGTTCTATAAAATCAATGCATAATTTCATCAATCCATTAGTCATCTTCATAATGAAAACACATTCTCCCCATGGAGACACACATGGCTAGATAAACCCATTATAAAAAAGAATGTGGAGTTTCTTATTAAATTTCTTTTGATCCTCATTCATTATTCTATAAGAGGTTTTTGAAATTGTATTGGAACCCAAAATGAGTTTAATAGATAATTATACCTCTATTTCTGGGGTATGTACAAAGAAAATCCTTAGGAAATACGTCAATGTGTTCTTGAATACTGGTAACATTCTCTATCCCTATAATCTCATTTCATTAATCTTCATCAATAATCAATTTCATAACGATGACTATATGAATTGATTCTAAACAACGACCAGGTTGAGATATCAATCCATAGAAGTTAACTATTGGTCATTAATTCAAGACTACTGGTATTTCCTTACTTCTTCATTTAATCATAAGTTTATACATTAAGAGATTTTCCATCCATGGTTTAATGTTGAATACCAACATGGTAATGATTACTAGATTTGCGATAAGATTGTGCTCGATAAATAAATACTAGAGTTTATAAACACCACTGATGCTCAGATAATCCCTCAAAGATGATTGAATGGTAACTCTGTGTTAAGGGGTTTAGGAATTGACACTATATTCTTTTAAAACTTGGAGGAAAATAAGTAATTCGTTGAAAAATAATCTTACAATGTACATTCTAGATTTTATAAAAAAACAAGAGTACCTACCACCATATCATTTGGATATTCAATTTCAGCCACCGTGATTGAAAAATCACAATCTTCCTCCATTTTACTATGATAAGGCTATTGGTGATTCCCCTCCAAAACCCATAGATTCAGACAATGAATGGAAAAGTGGCCAAGCTATCTATACATGAATCATTGGACTTTAGGTAGTACATGTACCATCTTCCCTTTATTATCAGAGTTGAAAAGTTAAGTATTCACCTAAATATAACAATTCTGAGTTATATGGACATCTCTTCCACAATTATAACACTTACTATTTCTAATCAGGTAGTTCTTTGTATAAATCTTCCAACATTTATTACACGGGGGAAGTTGCACATACTTTCCACCTCTTACCTAATCAAAGATTCTCCCCAAACTTATATCCATTGATCTCTTATTTTCATTGGATTTATATGATCATTTTATCTCACAGAACTCCATTTCAGCTTTCATATCACTTCGTAGGATCTCCTCATAGTTTTCATAGTATCGTTTGGCTATATTCATCCACTAATGAGGTCTTAGTCCACCATAGAATCTATCAACCTTAATATTAGGATACATGAGAATGTTAGAGGTGTAACATTAAATCCTTGTGAAATTCATCTCATTTCCCCCCACATATTCAATCTTAATTTGCTTCAACTCGATAAATTCATTCCTTATTTTCATTCTCAACGAATGAGTGAAATACTTATTAAAGAAGATCCCTCTAAACTATTACCACTATATAGATTTAATATCCCATATCAGCCTCATTTTTTTAATTCATTCCCACCACTGATAAGATTCTACCTCTAAGCGATAAACAACCTAAGTGGCATTATCTTGTTAAAAAATACAATGTATAAAAAATATATTTTATATAAAGCTTATCCCTGTTCCACAATCAATGGGTAGGTAGATCCATTGAATGTTGGTGGTTTTTTATGCATAAAAGACTTAATGGAATGTTGTTCCCTTGTTTCTTAAATCGTTCTCTCAGCTTGATTCATGTTATTTCCCATAACATGAGTCATTTGATTCATAATTCTCATGAAAGCATCTATTTTGAATTCCATTCTAGTGTCATCAAGGATGTTCTACTATAGTCACCATTTTCATGATTCCTCGTATTCATCCCCATTTATTAAATTAAGAAAACCTTACAAAGAAACATGTTTGATTTAATAATTCTATAACTCTAAATTATTTTTTTATATCTTAAACCATCATACTTAAACATGTTATTCATATTCAATAAATAACAATTTCTATAAATCCTCCATAATGGTTAATAAAAATATTTTCATTAAACAAACCTATCCCTATAGAGTGTCAAACCAGGAATGCAGCAAGGCTAATTTTCGTTCACTAGTTCCCATTCTATTCTAGATAAATGCGGTATTTTCGGGTTTTGACCCTTGGTACATCTGTGCGAGAGTAACATCCACTTTTTTCTATCCAGACATAGATTTCTTTTTTCAGAAACCACTTACCTAATATTTCAACAAAATACTATGAAATTTTCATATATTTAAACGTTTCTATAGGTTTCTTCTTAACATTTAAATATCCAAAATTCCACAAATAACTAAACTATCCTTTAATACCAACTATGAAATTCCTCCTTTTTATTACATAACTTTTCATTACATTTTAGAAATAGAGGATATTCACAGTATAATATCTTGGAAATCAGGTACATAATCCATGAAAACATATAACTGTATTCTAATCCAATTATAAGGATTCATCATAGTTTCATCCTATGTTCAATCAGAACATCTTAGAACATGGGTACAAAAATCAATGGAGAGGGTGAGTAAAAGGCCCAGTAAGGGAAATTAAAGGAAACAATTTACTTGTGATATCAATAAGAAATACATGAAATACATAAAGTCACGAGTAATGGAAAAAAGATTAATATAATAATAAAGAGAAAATGAAACATAAAATTAAAATATGTCTACAACATTTAATTTAAAAATTCATAAGCATATCACCAAGGCCTATCCCCATGGTGTAATAAATATTACCACGAATATTCATTAAGGTATCGTAAAACATGACATCTCTATGGATATTTTTTTTACTCAATAAATTGGAAAAATATGACAGATAACCCTTAATATATATATATTATCATGTGATACACATATATTGTAATAAAAAATTTCATAAATAACCCAAACATAATAAATGAAATTCAATTCATATAAAAATTATGGGGTTTTAAAATGCGCTAAAAAACATGATCATTTTGTCATTTATAAACCATGAAAATGGAATGAGGGTTTTATGTTGGAAAATTATAGAATAGAATAATTCAATTTTATTTCGTGATGAATGCTAATATAAATTAAATAGGTTAGATTATTCACATAAATAACACAGAAGAATTTTTTGAGAAAAAGAGAGATATTTTGAGGCAAAAATTATACAGCATAACAGGTATGAAAAATGGTTTTATAAAATAATAAAAAATAGGGAAATGGTTTCAAAAATTCATAAACAAATCATAATAAAATATATGGACATAATAAATTGGAAATAAGAACATGGTATAGAAATTTGAATGACATAGCAAATAAAAGATAACATGAAAATAAAAGGGAAGTTGAGAATTCCCTTACCATGAAAAGTAACTTCTAAAACTCTAAGATTGGGACCATGAGGGCTTGAGGGCACCATGGGAGTAATAATTTGGAGTTAAAAATAGAATAAAATCACAAAGGATGAATTTTTAATTAATAAAAAAATATGAATGGGTGGGTATTTATAGTAAAAGAAAGGGATTTTTTTTATTAATTTCAAAGGACACCTTATTAGTGGTATTTGCAAAACCATGTGCTTTCCCATGGTATTTTCCAAGGTATTGGTGACTTGGGGCCCATCATAACATATTATAATTGTCAAAGTTCTATTAGAATCTTATCTTACTCATCACATCATTATGACATACTTTTGATGTCATTTTACATAATGAAAACTCAAAACTGTATTTTAACTATTTATCGAAAATTCAACTATTTCAGAAAAAAACAAAAAAATAACCCTAACCATATTTTCAAGTCTATAATTTATAAATGAACTCCATGTTATAAATTTTTTTATATTAATTTAACATAACCAAATATAATATTTATAATTAACTAATAATTTCTAAAACAATTATTTTCTTATACTATAATATAATTATATCAAAGTACCATTTATGGTGACTTGAATATATTTATACTTTATTAGGTGAGGTTACTGTTACATTGGCGATCATACTATTAATAAGGGTTACATTACTATTCCAATGTTACTATTCACCAAAAAATAAGTTGATCTTAGTAGACATTAATTATCTTACTGAACGCAACCGGTTATGTCCATTTTTCCAAAATCATATCCAAGAAATAATTATTTAATAAATCTTTTTGAAATTTTTTTTCTTACTATTTATGAAAAAATACATTTCATTAAATACAATTTATCAAGAAAACATTATTCATCCAATAATATTCATCAAAAAAATATTAATCATCGAAAAATTAAAACTTTTTAGAAACCTACTAGAATTTAACCCAATATTAATTTTGACAATTGGAATTCAATAATGTTGTATATTTCACCCTAACAATTCTCTAAATATAAGATATTTAAAAAAAAGTAAAAAAAAAAATTGTAAAATCATTTTATCAATTTTTTTTCAATTCAACATATATTTTATAAAGAAAATCCAATCTAAAAATGGAAAATATGAAATTGATATTTTATTAATACAATGGAATTACACAAAGAAACTAAGGCCTGGTTTAATAACCCCTTAAAAAACCCACATATAATCTAAGAGTAATGTCAGAAAATGTTATATACTATTGGGGAGGCTCAGATAACATCACTAGTGTGGTAATCTCGAGTAACATGAACTTCTCCCGTATATGATTTTGTTCATGTTGAACATGGTTAAGCTCATATTTGGATAGATCCAATGGAAATCCCAGTGATGCTACCTTCTACCCAAGCTCTGACAAATGTACTTCGTACAACCCAAGTCTACCTGATGAGGCCATTGACTCTTATTTCCCCATTAATTATCAATTATCATTTCTATTTTTACGCAATAATTATAATGTTAAAAAAATTATCATTTCCAACAGTCATATTAACTAACACTTAGAAAATTGAAATGTTACATTTTAATTTTACATATATATTGTTATTTATTAGGACACAATAAAACATACATTTTCAGGAAACAATATATTTTTAAAATTTGGCATCGTTACTTCCCATGTATCCATAAATAATGTGTATGTGGACTATATAGAGTACCTCACCCTCTCGGTGTCCTACCTGTGCTCTTGGCCATATCCATGTTCCTTATCAATGTTTGCGTACCTTAGAATTATGCATGACTATTCCCATAAAATTGAACTATGAGAGTACACACTGGTTCACCATCACCGAGTTACATGGTGTGTGGGTTTCCCACATAGTGTGTGATATTTAATTCACCTAGAAACAATATATTATATATCCAGGTCCATACATGTTGTGTGTTCATCGGACTACATGGTGTGTAGTTGAGTTTTTCACAAAAATCCGAGAACTTCCCCTCCATTCCATATCATGTCATACTATAATAAATCACACTCATGGGATACCTGAATTTGGTGGAAATAAAATGTAACTATAATTTTTGGCCATCTGATGGTAAGATAATGGAACTTGCATCATCACCCCATGAAATGCATTACCCACGGTATGTGGTGCCTCTTATTTCTTCACCAGATCTCTAAATCAATTATAGAATCTCCATCATCCCAAAATATAACTAAATAAATCCATGATTCATCAAACATTTCAGCACATATTAATCCTTTACAAATCTAGGGGCATGTACTTTTTCAGTCTCTCCTACCAATTTTTGAATCATTCTCAATTGGTCTTGTGATGAACAACATGGAGAAAAATGGGAAAAAATTATGAGAAAAAGATGTGAAACAACCATTCAACAAGAATTTGTGGACAAAAGATACTAATTAGGATTATTGTGGTGATAAATATGGAAAATTAGATAATTATTTATTTACCAAATGAATGTTTGGTAAGAAGGTGTATGAAATGTATCCTAATTGAATAAAAAATAATAATAACAATGATCATGCACAATATATTAATAAAATGACTCAAAATACACAAATGAATAGTCCTACCAAAATATTGGATTATTTTTATATGAATAACCCACTCTATAATGAGTAATATAATTCATAATGTTATGTTCTACTCGATTCTCATTGACCTGAAAGCTCGTTATAATATGACCATGATTTTACTATGAGATGTGGTAAAACAGTCTCACAAATAATCCCAAAGTTATTTGGTATTCCATGGGGATCCACCATAATAGAAAATTAATAATAGAAATAGAATTAGGTTATTTAAATTATATAAATCATGTAACTAATTAAAAAAATTTAAATGCACTCAGCAATAATCTCTCTATCTAAATTCCCCATACCGACCATCATATAGTCAAACATTGGGTAAATCATTTGATTCATATTCACCCATGGTCTCATATTTTTGATCTGAGACACTATTTTTGATATATCATATATTTGTTATAAATCTGTGTATTCGTGATATAAAAGATATTTTGTATTTGTATAAAATTATTTCTAGCCACATCAGGCCTCTAAATCACATGTCGTCACTTTTTCTAGCTCTGAAAATATTTCTTTATGTAGTTCATTATCAAACAAGAAAAAAATTTGTCTGTATATTATTCCATACCTCATCCTTTTCATCCATGAAAAGAAATAACTAAATAAAATGATAAAGATGAAGAGACCACATCTGGATTCTCCACTCCCATGACCTCTCCTTTATACTTCCATATTGCGATGACATATAGTAATTGGGATGGTCCATCTAGACGTGGTACTATCCTACGATCCTCTATTTCCATTAGATTCCTTAAAAAATTGGATCTATCATCGATTTCCATCTAACACAATTTAATAATTTATGTGGGGTCATGAATCAATCTCATTACATGAATCATCTGGAAGATGTTGTTCACCTAATAAATCTTTTGGGGTAGGGTGATGTGGTAATAAGAATTTTCAACTATCATCAAAGTCTTGAATTACATAATGAACCTTGAGGATAACATTCAACTTTGGTGGAATCTATGTGATCTGAATTGTGGGGAGACTCTTAGGAAAAAATTTACTCTTTGATCAAACTACAAGGTCCTGTGATGTTGATTTGGATATGATTTATGCATGTTGTGGGATGTCTTCATTCACCTGTGGATAACCATGATCCTTTCTGTCATCAAAAACACCATCTCAAGCATACCAAGAGATGCCAAACCATTCTAAAACATGCATATGGGAGACCATCTGGTACTCCCAAACATGGCCTCAAATGTTTCCATTCTCATAGTAGAGTTATATCTATTATTGGATGAATACTCTAAAAATAGGAAGTGGTACTCGCAGGTATAACTGAAGTTTGACACACAAGAAAATATCATATCTTCAAGTACATGGATAGTACACTCTTTCATCCCATATTTATATGGGTGGATGGCCGTACTCATCCTCAATGTCTCCATATCTCATAAAATCCTACCAGAACATCTGCTGAATGTCTGTATACATATTCCCACACCGGGATGTAAATCCAAATGAGATGTGTGATATTCTCACAACACCTCTTCCAACATCATTATAGGATAATCCACCTATCCCTGTAAAACAATGATCTTATTCCCTCTATATATTTTATATAGTGAATATTATGATGATACCTATTCATGTATGATGTTAGAGTTGATGTCTTCTAATCAGTATTGTCTCACACACTAAAGGAGAAAAGGATTCAACACCTTCAACTGAAGAAAACATACAACCTATAACTCAACTAGGGTCTAATACATGGAAGATAACTTCTCTAACACCTCATACATAAAACTATCTTGGGACATCATTCTATGGAAATATTCAAAATTGTTTTTCAAACATTGAGATACACTATCTCAAAGTCATAGTCTAGTATGAACAGTAACAATTTCCTCTATTTTGGTTCATGTGTATATGTGTGAATACATACTAGAGTATATGATGGTATGAGTAAAAAAAATTCTATCTAAGAAGGTAGATCCGCCAAATTTGAAGAGTGGAGACTGCTACATTTAACTTTCATACATGAGTCACATAGCACTACATGTGGGTTCTAACCTGCATCAAACTGTATTTAATAACTACTTATATCAACATTAACCCTCATTAGAGTCCACCTCATATGGAAACACGATACAATACATACTAGGGGACCTATTATAATAGTATCTAAATAAATAAATCTTCATCCTCAGCCTCAACTCCTCAAAATTTATATGGAAATTCTCAATATAGGTAAATTACTTACCTTTATTCTTCATGATTGTAAATGGGGTAAAAATCCTAGAGTTGATATAAATATACTTCTAGAAGTACCCCACCCATCCAATAAACTAATCCAAATAATACTATATTTGGGTGGATCCAAGAAAAGAAGTAAATTGATCTTCAGTAAGACCGAATATAATCCATGATTACAAATGAAACACCTCAGAGAGAGAACATAGAGGATCTATAAATAGTACACTGAGAGCGTAGAATTAAACCAGAGCTCAAAAAATAGTCTACAACTATCATTAAGTGTTATTCACATTCCTTCTATGATGTACTGTATATGAGTAAGTTGTCAATGAAGTTGACAAAAAAATATGTCCATGTATGGTGAAAAGATTTTGTTCATGAAGGACATAAACACATCGTGGGATTCATAACACTTAAAGGCCTCACCAATAACTCATAATGTTTTTAGAGATAATAGAGTTCCTTAATCAAAATATCATCTTCAAGAAATATCAATTGGTGGTATCCAAACAAGTGATCAATCTTTGAGATACCTCTCATGCATTTAAACTAATGAAAGTGGTTTTCAGTCCTTAAAAATGATAAATTTTACATTATCAAAAATAAAGTTGAAGCTGCATAGGTGGGAACAATGGGAATGAAAACCCCCTTATCTCAATATTGTGAAGTTTTTTTGGATAGTTCGTGTAATGCATGTCAATGTGAAACTCTATCTTCCTCCTTGGAGGAAGTCCCTAAACACATTCATGAAATATTTCCATTTAATACTAAATTAAATTAAGATTCTATATTCCTAAAGAGACTATTTCACCAAGAGATACACACTCAATCTAATTGGTAATGGTATGAAACCTTTTTCTCATAAAACCTACTAATCCCTCCAAGATATATCTGTAACCCACAAATGATAATCTCATCCCATCAGCATTATGCGATCTTACCCGACATTGGGGATTTTCAATTTTGGATCGGGCCATGAAAAACCCATAAAAACTGAATATTAAATAATATATTTTCATACAAATGAACATAAATTCCCACATGAAATGTTGTTCACCATGAAATAGCTCACACTTCCATAAGAGGAAAGATAACGTAGAATGTTTCCTTGTAGGGTTTTCAATACAAATATATTTGGATAACTCATATTGTAACATCCCAAGTAAATAAAGAATAACACATATTCATAATTATTAATATTTGTTAATTTAATATAAATTTTATTTTAAAGGGGTTTCTATGTTCGATGGCGTACCCAATACGCAACAATAGGTTTCTTTGAAATCATACATTGTACACAAGGTTGAGTCATACTAAACAATAATAATATAATATTATTATTTTAAATGGAAGTTAACGCCTAGCCGTTGTAATGGCGGGAATGAACAAAACTAACTACAATATGATTATACATGTTTGTTAAATGTTTTTACATCAATCCAATAAATGTTTGAGGCTTAAAATGTGAATTAATCTAATTTTAAACATGAATACTCTAATATTCTTTAAAAGGTCAATTTATCACCTTTTAATGTACAACCCACTTTAAATATAGTTTTGGTAACTTTTATATGTTATTTTTTACAATGTAAAATTCTTCTTTTGAATCGGGACATCAAAATTTACTTTGGGTAAATTTTTGGAATTTTTCTGATAAAATTCTTTTTTATTAAATAGTGAAAAATACAGTATTTTAATTCAAAACTGCCATTTAATATAATTTATTTATGTGGTAAGATTATCTTTTTAATTAGTTTTAAAGAATAATTAGACTATAATTTTACAATTAAATCCAATGTTGGTTATTGGAATTAATTTCACTTTTAAATTGGACATAAACAAGTGTCAATCTTTTGATAGTTAATATTTCTTTAAAAACAAGGTTTTTGTCTTGACAACATGAATTAATTTTAAATTAGTTAATCCAACATCTATGTTTTTAATTTTTTAAAATAGACATTATTTTTTAATTCAGAATATAAAATATATATTAGGTTGAAGTTTTGGTATTTTTCTAAAAAAACAACATTTTTTGACGAATAGTGAAACCAGTAAGTAGTAGTTAAAAACATAATTTTTCATTTAAATAAAATTTTACCACTTATGTGAATTTAATTTCAAAAATAATACATACATGGTTTTTATTATGAAGTAAAATGTGGTTCAATAAGATTAAAATAATTTTTTGTGAACAATAACTTTTGACATTAATTTAGCGATGTTAAAGGTAAATAGGTCAATACAATGTAAAAAGAATGTCATAATAATAAAAAATTACCTTAACACATATCCTAAACTTATTTTATGATTCATGGACGATCATGGGAATCCTTGGGTCTATTTTGGGACCCCATGGAGCCACTTATGTGTGATAATGACACTTTATTTTAATTAATGTAAAGTAAAGGAAAAAATGACATAAACAAATACCTTTTAGTAAATTAATTTATATAGAGGGTTATGTAAGTTATCTCCATAACAATATAAAATTTTTTTAAACCTAAAAATATTTACTACATCATGGAATTTTTTTAATAATTTTTAGACATCAAATAAATAAAATTATTTATGACACAATTCTGATAGAGTGTTTACCTCATTAATAAATGATTGAAATAAATATGATTATAAATATTAAAAGAATATCCAAAACCTTTCCAGTTCTTATTATATGTTCTTATTTCGACCATTAGTCATCTTATCATCAAATTTAATATGTTTAGTACCTTTAGAAACCTAAAATCATTATTTAATAAAATAATATTTTCACACATTCATAAATATCCCCTCCTCCTCCTTATAAAAAGCTGTCACCTCTAACCCATTACTCACACCTCTCAAGCCTCTTAGATCGTCCATAATATACTTAAATAAGCTATAAATATCCCTATCTTCCTCTTATAATCCTCACTATAGGCATAAGTCATTTCAAAAACCCTTTTTGTTCAAACCAAAGGGTGTTACCTGATTTAAAGGTAATGTCTTCTCTTTAATTCTTTTACATTATTTTACTTCTCCAACCCCATAAAATCTTTTTATTACATTATATTATAAAAACTTAGGTATCCTCAATATAATAGGTTATTTTTATGATAATTATAAGAACTAAACTTAAAAAAACTCCATCTAATGGGTAAAGAACATATTGTTTTTGTGGACAGCAAACTAAAGCCTCACGAAACAATGATTGTTTAATCTTCTCATACGACCTCTTATAGTGGCCATTATGATGGAACTGTATTTATATATGATATATATTATCTTTATGTTTTCTATATGATTCTGTAATTTGTATTTACCAACATACCTTTATGCTTTCCAATATGTGTATATTTGATAATTTCAATCGAGGAAGTGTGGACTACTGCCCCCTCAAGGTGATATGATTCATTCATGACTTAAATGGAACATAAAAATGATGAAATTAATGAAATTATGTAACATATATATCATATGATACTATAATATAATTATAATATACCTATGTATCATTATTTTTTCATTTTATTAAATATGAAATTGAAATGAAAGTAGCGTTTATGCATACGTACGACTTACCCTCTCCATGAACAGTGCATTTCATTTCTTATCTCCAAATGTAATGTAATATTATAATTACCTACATATACAGGATATATATGATATAAATTATATCTAAATCACGGATATCATTCTGGTGATAATGGAATTTTTACAACATGAACAACTTGTAATTATAAGAATTTCATTTTACACTCAAGTACCAAATATCGACAAAACAACCATTATTAACTTAAATGATTTAATAATGTTTATAACATGGTAATAACTGATGTAAAAGGAATAATAAACTTTAAAAATGTTCTTGAGAAATTATAACTTAGCTTTAGCTTATTATTCTGGAGATTAAAGAACGAACGGGTCAAGTCGGACACGAGGTAAGGGGTTTCTTATCTCACTTTTAATTCCATGATATTTCCATAGTCCGTCACTTATTTATTGAAGGTTTTGTATTGTGTACTAACATTTGATATATATAATCATGATTGTATTTATATTAATGGAATTCTGTTATTCATCTGGTGGTTATTATCTTTTGGTCATATGACTCAATTTATTACAACATGATTAGGGGTTTTCAGCTCACTTTGTATTCCTGTGAGATTCATGCTATATTGCCACTATTTACTTTTGTGTAGTGTATTTACTTCCCATGATTGTATTAATTGGGTAGTATACATTAATTTATAGTTATTTACAAATTCATTGTATGATAATTCGTTCATGGTGTGTATGTTTTGTACATTACCAAATCGGTAAGGGAATTTCTAATTTGGATTCCCACTCATTGGGTTTCACGCAAACTTCATTGATTATTTTACTCCCAGATTGTGTGTGAAAATAACTATTTATTTATTTATGTAGTAATTTCTACTCTCCTTTGTGTGGATATACTTTTGATACACATAATAACTGCATTGATAAATTCCCAAGTCCTCGATATGAACTTTATAAGAGTAATTTTAACTCAATTTACATTCATTTAGTTAAACATCCAAGTCATTGGTGTGGTTTTTACAAAAATATATGTGAATGTTTTCTAAGTGATTTACAGTAAATATCCAATAATATTGATCGTATTTATATTTGTCACACATTATCATGTAATTGATTAATCCTTAATATAAGGATACAGTTTTTATAAGGGATTTACTCTCAATTTACATTCCATTGAGACTTATGGGTTGTTATGCACCAATTCAATATTATATGGTGTATATATTGTCCTTTAAAATATTATATCATGAATCCATTAATTATCATGATATTATAAAGTTCTGATTAAATTTTATTCCTCAATTATTTTTATTCAATTGTCTCTCATATTGTTAAAAATACTTTAACTAAACGATAGTTTTATATTTTTAAAGATTTATTCTTCTAAATATTTCTCATTAATGTCTATATTTTCAAAATGTTTTTTTGGATTTATTTATATAGAAATTAATGTTTTTAAGTGATTATTCAAATAAAATTTTCAATTTCATATGGGAAACATTGTTTCAAAAATCACTTTTTTATATATTTTAAATGGTTTTTGAAAATGGTTTGATAAATAATTTATTATGTCAATATCTTGAAATAATATATTTTCAAAGCAATGTGGAAATGTTATATTTAATTTATGTTACCTTTATGATTTATGATTTCTATGTTTTATTCATAAATCTTATGATCTCATGAGGAATGTTATGATTGAAAGGTATGATTTTCATTAATTTGTATTTATTGGTGAGTTAATGTTTCCTTTCCTTATTTTATAAACTTTACTGAGATTTTTTATGCTCATATAAAATTTTGAAATGTTTTTCACAAGACTTATAAATGAATAGGGTCATGGATGGGATCAAGGAAAAGTCATGCGGTCTAAAACCTGGGACTAGACATGACCCTTTTTTCAAGATTTGTTATTTGATGAAAAATGGAAACTGAGTAGAAGTGTCTAACTTGTAATTTTTGAGATGTAATGAAATAGTTATGGACTAATTATCTAAAACTATAATACTGAAAATATCTGAAATGTGAATTATTCATTTAATTAATTATTATTTAATGTTTATGGTCGGGTCCTTAAAGTTTGTATCAGAAGTCAGTTTAGAAAACTTTATGGTATAGGAGATTCCGTTAAAAACATGGTTAGTCCCTATATCTATTATTTCAGTTAAATACTTGTTTTATAAATTTCTCAAATCTAGGAAAGTCATTTACATATGGAAGGAGGAGGATCTCAAACGACATTCTTATATCTTCTTGAAGACATGCTTGAAATAATTATTGCAAAGTCATGTTCAGATGATTGTAAAACATTTTCTAGCATAAAACTCACTTGAAAGTAGTTTATTAAGATATCAAACACCTCCACTATACCTTGGTATCATAGTGGATCATGTATTGTATTTAATCAAATCATATTTTCTCAATATTCTCATATTTTCAAGAAAGGTAAATATTAACAAGGAATTTTCAAATACTTTACCTTTTCACAAGATGTTGAAGCTTATTATGATTTTGAAAAAGGTTCTAAAGAAGAATAACCTTATTAAACCAATATATATTTTATTTTACAATAATGTCTCTCAGTACATACTTATGGTATTTTAAAAGGACCATTGATTGAAATTTTCAACTCAAATTTGGTCCGACAGTTTTGTAAAAATTATATTTTATCGGATGTTTTGAGATTACATGTCTTAAATGATTATTTTCCAAAAATGTTTTTTCTGAGAACTCACATATGACCCATGTTTCAAAAGGTGTATTTGGGTGAAGGAAGAAAATTATTTTGAAGAATCTCTAAATCATTGTAGCAATGCATGGACCTTCTACCTACGTGAACAAGATGATGATGAAACCATATGGACATCATGATCAAGGTATGATGTTCTTTCAATTGGGAATACTTTTATTTTACCATATAGAGGTGAAAAAAAGACAATATATAAGATGAAGAGGTCTCAATGTATTGGGATGAAAATGATAGGTATAAGAAAACCTTTGAGGTTAAAATATGTTAGGGTTATTTTGAGTTTTATAAAAAGTATAATCCATAAGATTGGTGACAATCTGTCATGTCTGGAAAGGACGCGTGAATCAATCCCACAATAAATGGGTGACAAGGGCGCATCGCCTACCACTATCCTACATGAAGTCCCTGGTTAGTATGACTTATTCATTTATGTTAAATTATTTTATGGATCAATAATAAGTTGATTTTGGGCACTTATGTTTTATCAAATGGATATCCTTAAAATATGAAAATAATTTCGTGATTAAGAGATAGAGGTTATTTTAGATGATGTTTTCTCTTTTGAAAACATTATATGCTTATGGGAAATAAATTACTATGGGATATTATTTGTGGAGTAATGGTTGACATTTTATTTTAGAAGAATCTATGTGTTTATTGTAGGCATATGAAGATTTGGTTTATTTATGGAAATTATTAACCTATCATGAAGAATAAGTGATTAGGTTAATTAATTTTTAGTATGAAACTTAAAGAGTAACTGATGTTATTTAGAGATAAATGTTATGATTTATCTTGAAAGATTACATGATTAAATTATTCTAAGATTTGGGTTTCAATCTTAGTTTGGATTACATTGAATAATTTTATGGGTAGTTGTTTATTTAATGGTCATTATTGAACTTTGGGTATTGTTTGACAAATTTTGGAGATTTGAGTAGTTTTTCTCTTTGAAAAATATTATACTTTTTGGGGATTATCTGATCTTGTACTGACCATTTTGGTTTTGGTTAATTTATAAAGACATGGAAAAAATATTGTTTATCTTTTTTGGATTATGTGATTTTATAGAAGTTTATTATAGCTGTTTCAATGTGAACAAGTCATCTTGAATACTCATCGTCTAGAAAAATATGAGTTTGTGATAAAAGTTTAGTAAAGGATGAAAGTATGGATGAAATGTAAGTATGTTTCCTTATGTTCTTATTCAATATCTTAAATAAATCCCTCAACATTATAAAAAGTAATTAAAAACAAAAACATTGTCCATTAACTTTTCCTACCGGGGAATCAAGGACAGTATAACCCATCACAAATTTGTGATTTTTCGGTGGTTAACGTTCTCCTACTCATGTTTTCTACCACCTTCAATCAAACCTTAATGGTTTGTTTCTATTTCACATACATGTATTCCTACATTGAATCCTAGTGTAGGCTATCTCGTGTGACCTTTTTATTTCTCTTTCTTTCTTTTAATGTGATATTTTTATTGATTTTTTTTTCCGATGCAGGACTTTACCTAATGTTTCCAAGCCCAATTTTAAAATTGCGATGATGAAATTTCCAAAATGGTGGACGTATGTAACATCCCATGTAAATAAAGAATAATACATTTTCATAATTATTAATATTTGTGAATTAAAATTAATTTTACATTATAGGGGTTTCTATGTTCGATAATGTACCTGTTACGCAACAACGAGTTTCTTTGAAATCTTACGTTGCACACAAGACTGAGTCATACAAAAAATATATTATATTATTATTTTAAATAGTAGTTAACGCCTAGATATTTTAATGGAGGGAACAAACAAAACTAACTACAATATTATTATACATGTTTGTTAAATGTTTTTACATTTATATAATAAATGTTTGAGGCTTAAAATGTGAAATAATCTTATTTTAAGGACAAATACTCTAGTATTATTTTAACGGTCAATTTACCACCTTTTAATGGAGAACCCTCCATAAATCTAGTTATGGTAACTTTTATATGTTCTATTTGACCAAATAAAATTATTCCTTAAAATCAGGACATCAAAATTTACTTTGGGTAATGTTTTGGTATTTTTCTGATAAAATTAATTTTTAAATGAATAGTGAAAAATACTGTATTGTAATTCAAAACTACCTTTTAATCTATTTTATTTATATGGTTAGATTATATTTTTAATTGATTTTAAAGTGTAATTAGATTATATTTTTACCATTTAATCCAATGTTGATTATTGGAATTAATTTCACATTGAAATTGTACATAAACAAGTGTCAATCTTTTGATAGTTAATATTTCTTAACACCCTTTTTTTTGAAAATAGGGATTTAATTTTAAATTAATTAATCCAACTTCTATGTTTTTAATTTGTAAAAATAGACAAAATTTTTGAATTTGGAATATCAAATATAGCTTTGGCATAATTTTTCATATTTTTCTTAAAAAACTTAAATTTTTTGATGAATAACGAAACCACTAAGTAATAGTTAAAAGCTGACCTTTTCCTTTAAATGAAATATTAGCACAAGAATTAATTGAATTTCAAAAATCCTACATAAATGGTTGTTATTATTAAGTAAAATTTGGTTCAATAAGATGATATATTTTTTGGTGAATAGTAACTTTGGACTTTTATTTATCGCAGTTAAAGGTAAATAGGGTAATTCAATGTAAAAAGAATATAATAATAATAAAATATTATCCTAAAACTTGTCCTAACCTTATTGGAGGAGTCATGGCCGACCATGGGAATAATTGGGTCTATTCTGGGACCCCATGAAACCACTTAAGAGTTAAAAGGACACTTTATTTTAATTAACAAAAGGTAAAGACAAAAATCACACAAACAAATATATTTTAGTAAATAAATTTTTACATAGTTTTATATAAGTTATGTCTTAGAATATAAATATTATTTTGAAAGATAAATAGATTTCCTACATCCTGGTATTTTTATATAATATTTCTAAATCAAATAAATAAAATATTTTATGACACAATAATGATGCAATGTTTACCTCATTAATAAATGATTTAAATAAATAAGATTATAAAGATTATAATAGCATCCAAAACTAGTACAATTCATATTGGATGATTTTATTTCAAACATGAGTCATATTATATTCTAATTTAATTAGTTTTGGAAATTTAGAAACCGAATATCATATATAATAAAATAATATTTTAACACTTTCCTAAAGAGCCCCTCCTACCCCATATAAAAATCCCTAATCTATATACCATTAATCACATCTTTAAATCCCCTTGGATAATCCATACTCTACCAAAATAATCTATCAATATCCTGATATTCCTTATAAAAGCTTTACCTTAGGCATAAGGAACTTCAAGAAACCCTTTTTGTTCAAACCAAATGGAGTTACCCGATTTAAAGGTAACATCTTCTCTTAAGTTGTTTTGTTTTATTTTACTTATCCAACCCCATAAAATATTTTTATTCCTTTATTTTATAACAAAAAAAGTATCCTGAATATACTAGGTTGAATTTATGAAATTTATTCGAACTACACTTACACACACCTCCATCTAATTGGTAAAGAACTTACTGTTTCTGTGAACAACGAATTAACGCCTCACGAAATGATGATTGTTAAATCATCTCCTACCACCTATTATGGTGGACATTATGATGGAACTATATTTATATATGATATATATTATGTATATTTATTCTCTATTTTTATTTATTATTTATTTAAAATAATACCATTATGCTTTCCAATGTGTGTATATATGATAATTTCATTTGAGGAAGTGCAGACTACCGCCCCTTCAAGGTGATATGATTTGTTCATAACATAAATAGAACGTATAAATGATGGAATTAATGAAATTATGTAAAATATATATCATATGATATTATAATATAATTATAATATACCTATGTATCATTATGTTTTCATTCCATTAAATATGAAATTGTAATTAAAGTAGCATTCTTGCGTACATATGGCTTACCATCTCCATGAACGGTGCATTTCATTTCTTCTCTCCAAATGTTGTGTAATATTATAAATATCTAAATATACTGAATATATATGATCTATATGATATATAAATCATGAATATATTTATGGATATAATGTACTATTGACTACATGAACAACATGTAATTATAAGAAGTTCATTTTTTACTCAAGTACCAAATATCAACAAAATGACCATTATTAACATAAATGATTACATAATGTTTATAACATGGTAAGAAGTGATATAAAAAGAATAATAAAAATTAAAATGGTTCTTATGAAATTATAAATTATCTTTACCTTAATATTCAGGAGATTAAAGAACGAACGGGTCAAGTCGGACATGAGGTAAGGGGTTTCTTATCTCACTTTTAATTCCGTGAGATTTCGATTGTTTGTCACTTATTTATTGCATGTGGTGTATTGTGTACTTCAATTTGATATAAATTGTCATTATTGTCTTTATATTCATGGTATTTTGTGATTAATTTTGTGGTTATTAACTTTTGTTCATACGAATCGATTGATTACAACAAGGTACGAGGTTTTCATCTCACTACTTATTCCCGTGAGATTCATGAAATATTTCCACTATTTCATTTTGTGTGGTGTATATACTACCCCTGATTGTATTACTTATGTAATATACATTAATTTATGGGTAGGTAAAACTTCATTGTATGATCCTTCTTTCTTGGGGTGTATGTTTTGTGTGTTACCAAATCAGTAAGGGAATTTCTAATTTTGATTTCCACTCATTGGGTTTCATGAAAAATTCATTGATTATTTTTCTCCATGATTATGTGTGAAATAACTATTTAAATATTTTTGTAGTAATTTCCACTCCCCTTTGTGTCTATATACATTTTATACACATAATCACTCCATTGATAAATTCTAAATTCATCGATATGAACATGATAAGAGTAATTTTAACTCATTTTCAATTTATTGAGTTAAACATCCAAGTCATTTTTGCAGTTTTTACAAAAATATGTGTGAATTCTCACTGATTGATTTACACTGAATATCCAATTAAATTGAGTGTATTTATATTTTTCACACATTATTATGTAATTTATTTATCCTTAATCTAAGTATACAGTTTTTATAAGGTATTTCGTCTCAATTTACATTCCATTGAGACTTCATTGTTTTTATGCACCAATTAACTCTTATATGGTGTATATATTGTCTATTGGAATATTATATCTTGAATCCTTGTATTCTCATGATATTATAAATCTATGATTAAATTTTATTCCTAAATTATTTTTATTTAAGCGTCTCTAATTTTGTTAAAAACAATTTTACTAAAATATCGTTTTATATGTTTTGAATATTTATTCTTATAAATATTTATCATTAATTTTCATGTTTTCAAAATGATTTTTACCATTTATTTATATAGAAATTAATGTTTTTAAATTATAATTCATTTAAAATTTTCAAAGTGGTATGGGACACTTTGATTAAAAAATATATTTATTAAATGTTTTAAATAGTTTCTGAAATTGGTTTGTAAACGAATCAACTATGTCAATATCATGAAATAATATATTGTGATAGAAATGTGGAAATGTTATATTTCCATTATGATTACTTTATGTGTTATGACTATGTTATGGTTCTTTGGCATTGTTTACGAATACAGGTGGTTCCATGATAATCATAGGGCGGGTGAGCCCGAGATAGATCTTCAATGCATTGGGTAACGTGATAGAGGTAAATGTGAATGTTTCTCCTAAGAGATTTTGGGAATATACTGTGATGGGTATTCCAAATTTAACTCCCTATGTAGCTGTTAAAGCTACAATGCATGTTTGATATAGATGCGACAAGTAACCTTTATGATTTATGATTTTTGTGCGTTATTCATAAATATTACGATTTCTTGAGGTATGTTATGATTGAAAAGTATGGTTTCATTGATTTGTATTTATTGATGGTTTAATGTTTCCTTTCATTATTTTATAAGCCTTACTGAGCTTTTTATTCTCATCCCAAGTTTTGAAATATTTTTCACTTGACATAATGATGAATAGTTTCATGGATGGGATTAAGGAAAACTCAGGCTATCTAAAACATGGGACTAGACATGACTCTTTTCTTCAAAATTTTTTATTTTATGAAAAATATTGAAACTAAGTAGAAGTGACTACATTGTAATTTTTGATATTTAATTTAATAGTTATGGAATAATTATTTAAACTCTAAATATGAAAAGATTCTCAATGTGAATAATTTATTTAATACAAGATTATGTAATGTTTAAGGCAGGTTCCTTACACATATTCTATGAGATCCATCTATCACACCATGAATAATGAGATGTAGGAATGTCTCAAAAATATGTCTATTAATAATAGAGAATGACTAAAATAAATACATATCATAACTCGAATCATCTCATATACTGATGGAATATATGCATCCATACTGTACAACAATCCATGGTTTTGAACACTATGACACTATCCATGATGTTTGATTCATAGAGGTTGTGGTGTAAATATCTAATATAATGGACCACCACCAACAAATCAACCTTATAGAATCACTCATACTCCACTTCATGCTATTCCTTTCTTAGGGTCACCCTTCCCTCTACTCGAAGATCCATGATCGCGACATTTCCTCTTCCATTATAGTACATATGATATCTACATACCCTAATAAAAATTTTTTCTTTAAAAATCATGTTTAAAGTGACCTTTCCCATTTCATGAATTGCACCACCCATCCCTGGTATTTCATTCTACTTTACATTGTCCCCGACCATGTTCCAGATTCTGATTCATCGATAATACACTAATATGAGATGCAGTTTAATTAGACCAACAAGCTTCTATAAACAAATCATCCCAAAAAGTCCCACTACCATCCCTGGATTTTTGGTTTCTAAAAAATATGAATCATTCTATCATAAACTGTTGCTCAAACTGTCACGACCTGTCCCCCGGGACTTGTGCCATGACTACCCCATGCCCGCCTTCCATAGTCAAGGGGCTTGCGACTAGCACCGAAAGGCGTATTCCCAAAAACTGGGAAGTCATCGCCTTTATGACCTGTAAACACACATAACCAAGCACACATCAAGATAAAAACACAATTAAACTGTATAGTTAACATGGTGTGTACAATAATAATAAGGGTCCAGTATACAAGCCCAACTGGAAAGTACAAGAAAACTGAAAAGTAAAAATAAACTGAAACAACTCTTGTGAACACCTGCCAAGGATCCTACCTAAAGGGTAGGTACAACTCTGGAATGGTTGTCTCTGCAGTACGCCTCGTCTATGGTCCACTTCCGAGCTGCCTCCATATCTCGTACCCCCATACTCAGTCATCATTGTCCATCATCTGCACCAAACAAAACAAGGTGTGGGTGTATCCTATATAGGGGTGAGTATAAAGACAGTCAGTAGGGACCCCGAGACCCTCAAAGGTCTCACAAAATCCTCAATGGTTAAACCACAAAGCATGAAAACAACCAAAAAACCTATTTAGGTATATGCTCATACATATGCCTAATTTATAAAGTATACCCATATCATTCCTAAGGAAACTCAAGGCCCCAATCCTTATCCAAAGTCAACTATTCCACGTAGGAAAGAATACTACGAAGGTAATCACCATGATGGTAAGTACCACAATCGTATGCCCCAAAGAAGAATATCACAAAGATATCACCAAAACGTTAAGTACCAAAAAGGTATGCCACACAAAAGATTACCCCAAAGGTAAAGACTTAGCTCACACCAGGTATAACATAGGTACAGTAGTATAAGTGATTAGGTGTAACTACTGAATCATCTTACTCTATTAAAAGGCAGACCCACGTAGGATCCTAAATCATCAATCTCATGTAGGATCCTAGTACATTGGACCCACGTATGATCCTAGAGTAGTACCACATGGATCTCCTAGAGCAGTCCAAGTGGAACTCTCGATCGTAGACCCACGTAGGATCTCAAAGAACAGACCCACATAGGATCCCTTTATCTTGTTAAAATCAGTCACAGGGTTCCCGCACTGAGCTCACTTGATTCAGGGAGGGTCTGCTCCTCAAGCCATAGGTCGATACTCTAATATCCATGAAGTCCCATGAAGATGTATCCCAAAGGACCTCCACATGATAGGGGTCTCAATACAACAATTGGTGCGTCAAACAGACACCTGGCCTATAAGTTATTGTACTTTTAGTCCTGAGGGCCCGGTTGGATTTTTGTTTGATCCAACCCATCCATACACCAACATTATCCAAAAATCATGTGGGTTATACCAAAAGGACCATCTCGATACAAGGTTTCCATCACCATATACGGTTCATCAAATGGACACCTATAGCTCATATTATAGATGAATATGGAAAAGTGTCAAAGTTGGTCCGGGTCCGGTTCGACCCGGCCTCAGCCATCCCATCCCGGTTCGAGTCGACCGAGCCAGACCCAGGTCTCGCCCTGGGTTCGACCCAACCCACTGGGTCTAGCCCGACCCGCAATGTGACCTGTGATGGGCGGCCCGCGGTGCGTGGCCCATGATGGCGGCCCGGGGCTGGCTGGCCGGACATCCCTTTTTCACGGAATAGTCGCGCACCGCGCCACCACCCGTGGACGGCAGTGAGTTGGCCGCCCTCCTTAACCTCCATGGTTTCATTCCATGTCTCCTATACACCGGAAACATGGACGCATGCCACAGCCTACCCTTCACACGGCCAGTCGTGCACCGACCACTGCCTTTGCTCCATTGTGGCTGACGGGCCACGCACCTCCACTAGCAGTGAAGTTGCGCCGTAGTAGTCTTCGCAGCCGGCCAGTGTGTCAGACACTTCTCTCGAGTCCTACCGACTCCAGTTTCCTATACCATTCGCCAATATCCTCCATCGTGAAGAAAGCATCAAAAATCACAAAAGTTATGGAGTGGTCGGGCCATGTTAGTTTGGCCCGCACCCTCCATGTTAGAGCAGTGGCAAGCGGCTCATGGGGAGAGATTCAATGTAAAATAAATTAATGAATATCAATCAAATAACACACATAGCTTGTTATTCGTTGGAGGATTCGGGAGTTAAAAGATAAAGTTGTTGAAGAACTTTGGTGTTTATTGCTTCCGCAATGCGCTTCCGATCTGATCTCGGGGTTAGTTCCTCATTCATCTTTAGAGTGGGTGTTCTTCATTGGAGGAATACATTCTCCAAAGTTCTCATGGTGGTTCCCATGATGCTGATGTACACACACCAAATCTATCATTAAACAATTAAGGACACTCTCATGTCTATCCTCAATCTCCAATGGAACCTCCGTAAACGTCGCCCCATCGTCGATTTCTAGCTCACCCCAATCAAAGATGTGTGAAGTGTCGTGCATGTATCTACTCAGCTGGGATACATGGAAGATATCTAGCACCCGGTGCAGCTGAGGTAGATGGACTAAGCAGTAATCCACCTCGCCAACTTTTCTGAGGACCTGAAATGGTCCGATGAACCTCAGAGATAACTTGTCACCCCGACCAAATCTCCGCAAACCTTGTAGAGGTGAGACCCATAGAAAGACAAGGTCACTATCCTCGAACTTTAGAGGTCTCCGTCTCTTCTCAGCATAATACTTCTACATGCTATGTGCAGTTTTCTTCTGCTCCTGGATGATCTGCACCTTCTCCATGGTAGCTTGTACCATCTCTGGTCCCATAAGTGATGACACACCTAGGTCAGTCCGGCACAAAGGCGATCTGCAAGGTTGGCCATTCATATCCTTGAAAGGTGCCATCTCAATGGGAGAGTGATAGATGTTTTTGTATGCAAACTCCACCAAGGGCAAGTGATCCTCCCAGTTGCGACTGAAGTCGAGGACGCAAGAATGAGACATGTCCTCGAGGGTCTGAATGGTCCGTTCAGTCTGGCCGTCCGTCTGAGGATGGAAGGCGGTGCTCAAATGAAGATGCACCCCGAAAGCCTCATGCAACCCCTACAATAGATGGGAGGTGAAATGTGCATCAAAATCAGAGATAATCATCGATTATAATCCATGTAGCCGCACAATCTCATGCACATAGATGTGTCCCAAGCGCTTTACTGAACCCTTCTCTCGGATCGGTAGGAAGTGGGCCGACTTGGTGAGTCGGTTGATGATAAACCAAATAGAATCATGACCCATGGATGTAGGTGGAAGTCCTATCATTATTTCCATGGATATCCTATCCCACTTCCACTCTGGGACCACTAAAGGATGAACTAATCCTGTTGGTACCTGATGCTCCACCTTCACTTGCTGAATATTGAGGAACCGAGAAACCAACTATGATACTAATTTGTTCATTCCCAGCCACTAGTGCTGTCTTCGGAGATCCTCGTACATCTTCGCCACTCCTAGATGTACCGCTTGAGGTGATTTTTGGAACTCTCACAACATTACCTTTTAAAGCGACATTGGTACCATATTACGTTTTTTGAAAAGGATGATGTGCTCCCCACCATCAGAAAATCCATCAGGTTTCATCCTTAAGAATATCCGAACACTTCAAGCCTCAAAGTTAGTGTACCAACATTGCGCCTCCCTAGCTCGATGAAGAAGTGGGGGAGTAACTATAAGAGACTGAAGAAATGTTTCTCCATCTTGTTCCACAAAGGATATCTGTAAAGCGACCAACTACTCCGTCACCTCACCATGCAGCTGTATGCCAGATCTCCTACTGAGTGCATCTGCTACAACCTTCCCCTTCCCAAGATTATAGACTATCTCAAAGTCATATTCCTAGAGGAACTCGAGCCAACATCACTATCTTAGGTTTAGGTCCTTTTGAGATAAGATATACCTGAGACCCTTGTGGACCGAGTAGACTGTAAAACATTCACCCATCAAGTAATGTCACTACATGTTTAAGGCGAAGACCAATGATGCTAACTCCAGGTTATAGGTAGCGTAGTTCATCTCATGCTATCTCATCCGTCGAGAACCATATGTGATAACCACTCACTCCTGCATTAGGACACATTAGAGCCCGGTCCCTGATGTGTCTCAGTAGACTACGTACCCAACGCCCTCATCCAGAAGCGTCAAGATTGGAGGCACTATTCTGCCTCTATCTCAGCTCTTGAAAACACTGTTGGCATCTCTCCGACCACATGAAGGTTTTCCCTTTCTCTGTCATCACGGATAAAGGTGGTTCAACTCAAGAGAAATCTGGCACAAACCTTCAGTAGTATCCGACCAAACCTAAGAAACTTCGTACATCTGTCACACTCATGGGTGGCTCCAAAGCAAGTATTGCCTCAATCTTTGCTGGATCCACCGCTACTCCATCCTCAAAGATGACATGCTCGAGGAAGTGAACCTCTCGGATCCAGAACTGGCACATTGAGAGATTACCATAAATCTAGTGCTCTCGAAGTGTGTCCAAAACTATTTTCAAATGATAGGCGTGCTCCTCCTCGGTAGCCGAGTAGATCAGAATGTCGTCAATGAAGGCTACTAAAAAGCGATCAAGGTATGGATGAAGGATCATGTTAATGAGTTTCATGAACACTATTGGAGTGTTGGTCACACCAAAAGGCATGACCAAGAACTCGTAGAGGCCATACCGACATCTGTAAGTCATTTTTTGCACATCCTTGTCTCATACCCTGAGCTAGTGATAGCCTGATATGAGGTCTATCTTCGAGAACCACCGTGCTCCTGTCAGCTGACCAAAGAGGTTGTCAATCCTCGAGAGTGGGAACTTGTTCATCACGGTCACCTGGTTCAAGTGCTAATTGTCCACACAAATTTTCAAGCTCCCATCGGCCTTCTTGGTAAACTAAATTGGGGCTACCCAATGAGAAAGACTAGGCCAGATTAATCCCTTCCCCTTCAAGTCCTCTATCTTTACTCGCAGCTCACGAAGCACCACGTGAGCCATCCGATATGCTGGTGTAAATATAGATACTATCCTGGGGTACAAGTCAATGTAAAAGTACACCTTTCTACGTGTAGGTAGACCCGTAACATCATCAGGGAAGACATCCGCGTACTGGTCCACCACTAGAAGATAACTCAGACTCTCCACATCAACCGCTCTGAGGGTAAGGCTAGCCAACTGATGAGTGATCAGCTGTACTCTCCTCTAGGTAAGTCCATCCTATGCTAGAAAGGATCCCTTATTACTGGTGAGGGTAAACCTAGTCCCATACTGACAGATAAACCACACTTTTCTTTTAATACAGTCAATCTAGGCATGGAATATAGATAACCATTCCATACCAAAGATGATGTCGTATGGCCTCGACGCCACTACTTGGAGATCCAAGACGAAGCTCTCACCTCCTAGAGTAAGCTCACACTACCAGCACTAGTGTGTAATCATTGAATCCTCTCCTGTAGGAGTCTCTAACCATAAGGATCGATCCAATAGCTCTGTCGGAATCTCCGAGATATGAACGAGGGTAGTGGAAATAAAAGAATGACTGGAACCTATGTCTATATGTTCTGCAACTAAGGTGGAGTAGACACATATTGTACCTCGTATCATCTCCAGAGCGCCGTGATCGTAGGCCTTAGCTTTCTGGAGCAAATCTCGCCCCTTTTCCCCTGATCCCTGTGGTCAGGGTGGACAACCTAGTGGTGGTGGCGGTAACATCTCGAATCATTTCCCACCTCCAGAAGCACAGATAGCTTCTCCTCCACGTCTATCTGCTCCCTGTAAACCTCCTCGGCCGAACCTCTATCTCTGCATGGGCGGTCCTTTGACCGTCTGATGATCATCTGTATGATGACTCGGGCAGTATAGAGCCATGTGACCATG
This sequence comes from Viscum album, assembly GCA_963277665.1. NCBI lineage: Eukaryota > Viridiplantae > Streptophyta > Magnoliopsida > Santalales > Viscaceae > Viscum > Viscum album. Next base: position 2,052,790,911 of record OY728137.1, read on the forward strand.
ACCGTCACATGCGTACCACTATCTACTCCTCGCATGAATGACTATATCTTCAGTTCCCCACACAACCGAACCTGAATCCTATGATCTTCCACCTGTAGGTATGGACCTCTTGGACCTCTGTGACATCTGTATACTTCTAGATGTAGATGACCCCACCACGTGACTCCCTATGGTGGGTCTCGCTGCTGGTGATTGCTCAACAAGAAAACTCTACACTAAGTGGGATGGCTCTAACACCCCCACCTACATCGAGATGCTGAGAGAAATCATCGAATCCCTGATCTCCCAGATGAGTCTCTGGTTGATGGTTCGGGCCTTGAATAATGGGTCCCACACCATATCAGTGGAGTATCATGAGAGGTCGGTGATCCTCATTGAGTACTGATCCACAATCATGTTTCCCTGCTATAGATGAAGAATATTTTGTATGTTCACTACACAAAGGGTCCATAGGTCAAACTCTGCCCGAAATAGGCTCTCAAAGTCTGCCCAGAGAAGTGTCACCTTGTTGTGAACCTAGGGAATGAAGCTCCACCATCTGCATCCTGCTTCCTATATAATACTGGTGGAAAATATCACCATGAGATCAGCTGGTGTCCCTACCAGTCAGAAGACTCTCACCACGACCTCCAGCCAATCCTCAGCCACTTGTGGGTCTGTCTCACCTCTAAACCTATGTGGCCTCTAGCGCTGGAACTCATGCAACGTGCTGAAGTGGAATGCACCCTCTGTTGTTGGGGTTGTTGGAATCGGCGGCCCAACCGGTAATGGTACCGTTGGTGCCTCCATAGGTGCCCCTACTGATAAAGGGCCCTTCACCGAGGCATCGTCATTGGGGGGGGGGGGGGGCTATCATCACGTACCACACATGGAACCCTAGCTGGATATCTGCGTGGAGGCACCCTCAAAAGAAACAGGTGCACCATGGTCAATAAGTTATACCCGGTGAGCTGACTCAAAAATATCAGAAAGAAAAATTTTCCAAACACACATGAAATCAGTGTTTTATTGCACCATGTTAGAAATTATAAGTCAGGGTCATGGTGTATGGATACGTTGGCTGCCGCACCAATACTGGATTCCCTTAACTGATAACCACACTACTTACACTTAACACTATTACCATTAAAAATTTCAGAGTCCAATGTTCTACGATAGAACTGAATCCTCCAATACAAATTTGTCATGACCCATCCCCCGGGGCCCATGTTGTGACTACCCCAAGCCTGCCTTCCATAGGCCTGGGGATGGAGACTAGCACCAAAAGGCATATTCCTTAATAGTGGGAAGGAATTTCCTTTATAACCTGTAAACACACACATCCAATCACACAACAAGATACAAACTCAAGTAAACAGAATAGTAAATAGTTTTTGTATAGTGAAAATAAGGGGCCAGAATACAAGCCAAATAGAAAAGTACATGAAAACTGAAAAGTACAAGTAAACTGAAACAACTCCTATGAACTCCCACTAAGGATCCTACCTGAAGGGTAGGTTCAGATCTCGAATGGTCTTCTATGTAGTATGCCTCATCTATGGTCCACCTCCGAGCTGCCTCCAGACCTGGTACCCTCATCCTCAGTTAGGGAAATCCATCGTCTGCACCAATCACAATAAGGTGCTGTCGTATCCCATGCAGGGGTGAGTATAATGAAACCCAGTAGGAACCCTGAGACCCAAAAAGGTCTCAGAAAATCCAAAAAGAATAAACCACAAAGCATGAAGACAACTGACAAACCTTCTTAGGTATATTCCCATACATATACCTAAGTTATCAAGTATACCCATCTCATTAATGAGGAAAAAAAGGCCCCAATCCTTAGCCAAAGTACAACTGTTCCCCGAAAGAATGAATACCACAAAGGTAACCACCACGAAGGTAAGTACCAAAAAGGTACGCCACACAGAAGAATATCACAATGATATCACCATGAATGTAAGTACCAAAAAGTTACGCCACAGAGAAGATTACCACAAAGGTAATGACTTAGTGAACACCAGGTATAACATTGGTATGGTAGTATAGATGATTAGATATAACTATTGAATCATCTTACTCTATTAAGAGGTAGACCCACGTAGGATCCTAAATCATCAGACCCATATAGGATCCTAGTACAGTAGACCCACGTCAGATCCTAGAGTAGTCCGACGTGGATTTCCTAGAGTGTTCCAAGTGGGACTCTCGAACATAGACCCAATTAGGATCCCAAAGCACAGACCCACATAAGATCTATTTATCATGTTACAGCCAGTCACAGGGTTCCCGCACTAAGAGAGCTTGATTCTGGGAGGGTCCGATCCTCAAGCCACATGTCGATACTCAAACTGAAACAATGTCCCATGAAGAAGTATCTCAAAGGGCCACCACGTGATAGGGGTGTCAACTCAATAGACGATGCGTCAATCAGACATCTGGTCTGTAAGTTATTGCCCTTTTTGTCTAGAAGGCCTGGTTAGATTCGCATTCGATCTAACCTGGACATACCTCAACATTATCCAAAACTAAAGTGGGTTATACCAAAAAGACCGGCCCGCTGGGCATCCCACGGTGTGTTGCCCGCGGCTGACCGGACGACAAGCCCTCCTCCGCGGCGCGGTCACACGCCGTGCCACCACCAGTGGACGATAGCGTGCCGGCTGCCCTACTTAGTCTCAACCACTTCGTGCCATGGCTCCGACATTCCAAAGGAGCAGACGTGCACCATTACCTCCCCTTCTCACGACCAACCGTATGCCGGTCGCCGCCTCTTCTCCACCATGGCCGACGGGCTGCGACCCTCCACCAACGGTGCGGTTGATCCACCGCCATCTTCGCGGCCGGTTGATGTGTCGGTTGTCGCTCCCATGTCCTACCAGTGCCAGTCACCTATACCAGTCTTGGTCCTCCTTCATCATGAAGAACGCATCAAAAACCACAAAGGTTGCGGAGTGGTATGGCCATGTTTGTTTGTCCTGCACCCTTCGTGTTAGAGCGGTAGCAAGTAACTCATAGGGAGAGATTCACCGTAAAAGAAATTAATGAAGATCAATCATATCACACCTCTACCTTTTTGTTCATTGGAGGAGTCAAGAGGTAGAAGATGAAGTCATTGAAGAACATCGATGTTTGTTTCTTTCGCAAAGCGCTTACGATCTAGGCTTGGGGTCAGTTCCATGTTCTTCGTTGAAGAGGTAGTTCTTCGTTGAAGAGGTAGTTCTTCGTTGGAGGAAGAGTTTCTCCAAATTTCTACCCTTTTCCAATGATTTCCCCAAGGAAATTAGGATCCTAAAAATTAAAACACGTTTATCAAAATAATTTACATTGGCATAATTAAAGTTGGCACAAATAAATGAAACAATTAATTAGTTGGAGAGTTGAGAGGATTTTTCCCATTAAGAGGGGTTCGAGTTGTCCCCACCACCATGAATTTTTATTGGGAGGGTTTTCTAGCTCAGGTGGTCCCCACCTCCATAAATTCAAAAGAGAGGTTTCAAAAGAAAAGTAAAATGTTAATTATTTTATTTTTCTTATTCCATGTAAAAGTGTGAAAATATCTTCCACCCTTGCCCTACTGCAGTCAAGGTGAAGGTCTCTTTAAGTGAATATCGGTGCTGCGAGTTCAACTATGTCCTCAGATATCAATTCCGATCACCAGTTCAAATTATGTAAAAAACCACTCACACGATTACTGAATGTACTTAAAAAAAGTACATAAATTAATTTTGGGCACTCCATGCCTCATAATCATGCACCATCAATTTTTGTGGACTCGTAAAACTCCCATATAATTAAAAAAACTTACATCAAATTTCCGAGTCTTTACACCAACATCTTAACAATTTTGGGAGTCCACAACGGTACTACGCTGGAAAAGAAATCTCTATGAAGACCATTATAAAAATTATACTCATAGAATTAGCCACCCAAAATCATATTTAGGGATTATAGTTTATGTTATATGATCCCCAAAAGATTATATAAATCAATAATTTCTGAGTACTAAATATTAATAATCTATTGAATATGAACCGACCACTAGAATGAGTTGTAGTACGCCACAAGAAATAGATACTATAAGTAAATACATGGCAGTGTCGACCTATCAAGAATCTTAATAAAATGACTCCACCTGTGCCCAACTACTACATTGAAAATTCTCGCTACTAGAACAACACATGATATTTCAGTTTCCAAATATGTCTAAAAATAAGGATCATCGACTTTGTCCAATACTCCTTTTCCAATAGATCAATCTCAACACATAACCACAAAAACATTGGCACTGGAAATCACATTTTTTGTTAAGAATGCACTCATCCTAAACTTGATTTGTTATTATGAACTTCTAATACATAGTTCAGGGTTCTATTACCTATCAAACTAGAGAAATAACCTCACGGGATGGACTCAGAACTGAGGACTTATCTCTCATCAGATATTTTCCACAATATGGAATCCATAACCTAGCTAACTGCCATAAAAAATGAATACTTAATTTTTTATCAAGATAGAACAAGGTCTATTGAACATTCATTTATAAATATATATATGGAATAATAATAAAAAAATATTATCAAATTATATAATTCTATATGATGCATGTTCAATTGAAACCTATATCCAATATATTCGTTTTCAGACTTGTTAAGTAGGTAATAAGAGTTATGGTGAAAGCCTACATCTTCCACTGCACAAACACAGTGATCCGTGGAATTAAATCCACAATTGATATATATTGAAACTATTTCCCTAAATCCCATATATATCTTTGCAATGATACTATTTAAAAATCTATCCCAATTAATGATCTTCTTTGATTCCAATATGACGTGACTTGACACAACATTCCTCAATATGAAACTACCCTACGACAATATCCATAGGTTATGGGATGGCAACATGAGCCAAAAAACATAACAAATATGGGAGGAATTTTCTAAATTTACCTATATGAACAAACCCAATCAAATATATGTAGAAGTGTAGAGGAATAATATAAATATATTAATGATCTAGAGAATAAAAAATCATGTAAAATCTATAGAAATTACAATATTATTACTATGTAAACTTAAAAGTAAAAATAGAAAAATACAGACCCAAGTGGATTCATGTCCCAACCTAAAAATAACTGGAATATAAATGTAGATACATGCCATCATCAAATCTCCATGCTATGACCACCATACATGGTAAAATACACCGGGATATATATATGATCATATATAATCAATTCTATCATGTTTTTCATATGTATAAGAAAAAAAGTTGTTGGAAGAACCCATGCATGGGTGAGTATATATATACACAGTATGATTCTTTGAATGATGAATAGATAGTATTAAGTGACATTATGTGAATAGAAAACTCTACCCATTGAAATAGAGTAACAAAATCAAATTAAATGGATTAATATATATATATATATGTTGAACAAAATAAACCCAAATGATACTGAAAGGGGATCTTCATCTCATAGTCCAACACAAGAAATCTGTTTCTTCATTTCTAATAGGTCCATCAACCATTCCACACATCTCACACAATTGTATAATTATACATACATGTTATGATAAAACATTCCACTATGATGCATAATCGAGGGGAAAAAATATATAATTAGAGGACCTATGCCCTGACAGAATAGGAGGTTTACACTCAATTGAAATAGGTCCTAGGCCTGACTCTATTAGAGGGTTCTACTCCGATAGTTGATAGAGGAACCATAAATTTTCTTTCATGAGGGTTTTGATCCAGTGGTTGAAGACCCATAAACAGATACTCTTGGAGTGTGACACTCGGAAAGAAGATATAAGAACAATTCCTTAACCAATAAGTGGGTGTCACTCTAATGGTCAAGGACCTATACCCTAATACCACAATAGGGTTCCACACTGATAGATGATAGATGACCCATGTTGTTCCTAGCAGGAGGGTTCTACTATAATAGTCGATAGAGGACCCAAACCCCACCTACTATGTGTGTTCCACATATGTTGTTAAAAGATGACTCTTTCCATGCCTAGAAGGAGGGTTCCACTTTAATGACTCTGATGATCCAACCATATCACTACCAACATCAGATGTCTCCTAAATAATCTCAATTCCATGAACATCTCTCATTATTTCTCATAATCCCCTATAATGGCCAACATGACATTCTATACAGGAAAAAACATTGAATAGGTTACTCACTAGCCAAAATTAGATACCAAGTGATGGAGATATGGTATGTTGATGTTTCCTCAATAGGTGGTTGGGGGGTAAATAGAGTTTAAGGGGACTCACACATAATTTCATCATGCTAAACCAAATGGATGTTTCCCTACTAGTATGTGGCTCACTACCCATGTATCCTTGCACGGTGCTCCTCTACCACCTGGTGTCCTGTCCATTCTCCAATCCATGTATGTGTACCTTAGTAATGTTAGTATACCTTGGTTATGTGCATGGACATGACCATGCATGTGTCATACTAGTGGAAATGATGGGTTTTTAGCACTGATTCATATAGTATGTGAGGTGTCCCATATAGAATGTGAAATTTAAATAACTAGGAAATTCATTCCACCATAACCTAGGCCCTATATGTCATGTGTTTCTTAGAGAATATGTCATGTAGATGGGGGTTTTCACCAAATACCATATCTTATCATATTATTAATATCCTCCCCACATTTGAGAATCATATCTATAGGCAACCAAAATATTATGTAAAGTTATGTTTAATATATTTTTAGGTAGTCTATTTTCAAAAAATGGTATCTGAATCATCACCGAAATGCATATGCATTTTCCACTATTCTTGGATCCTCCTATCGCATCCCCATATCTCAAAATACATGATATAACCACAAAATCCCTCAATATACCTAAATTCATACATTTGTTTTTCAAAATATTCATCTCATGTGAATCTTCCATGAATCTGGAGGTCTGATCATGCTCGACTATGCTTGAAAATTTTCAACTCATGACGCCACAGTCGAATGATAAAAGACAAAAATAAATGTGGTTAAAAAGTACAATAAAAATAGGTAAAAAAACTTTTGTCCTATATTACATGACCAAAAAACAATACTGGGTTTCACCAAGTGGAAAACATGTCACAATACGTACGAATTGAATCACAAACTAAACATCATTTCATAGTTTCATGAAAAAAACACATTATTTAATAAATTCATAGAAATATGAATGATAATTATAGATATTTTAGTCAAATGGGTAATAATCTATAAATGATTTTTCCTACCTTGATTTTTTATAGTTTTTTTATGAATCATATTCTTTTCAATGAATTGGAGGAGTTGTTTTATTTGTTCCGCCTCCATTCTCCAAGATTCAGAGACTCAATGACTTCTAATATTTATTTTCCAATGAGGTGTGGAATTGTATTCCTCTGAATGATCTTTAGGTTAAGAGGCTATCTCTATTGATCCCAAATTACAACGCAATTAGAAAAGAAAATATAAGAGGTCATTTAAATTAAAAAAATAAATTAAAAACATAATTTAATTTAAATTCACCTGCGAATGGATGACCTATCATATTTCCCAACAATATAAAAATTTATGATGTAAAAAGGGTAAACATAACATTCAATATTCAATATTGGTCTGTTGTTTTCAATCTGAGACATAGATTATAAGATATACCATTTTATTTAAGAAACTATGAACCCATGATATACAATATCATATATATTTTTAAAAAATTAATTTCGGGCACACTGGGACTGGAAATCTTGAACAATCTCTATGCTTTTTTCTGAAAACCTTTTTATATATTTTTCAACGTCAAAAAATTAAAAAAAGTTCTCCAAATTTAGAAAGTGATATTTTATAGAAAATAAGATTATCTACCCCAATTGAATGATCATTCCTCTTATTATCTTTATATTTTTACTGTATACATTGATATAAACTCATATATTCTTGAATAATAATTAAATTATTACCAATTTCACTTACATTTTATGGAACCAAAAACATTCATTCACCAAAATTTTCTTACATATGGGTGTTTCATCAAAGATTTCTATATAATTTTTCAATAAGATCCATTTTAATAATTAAATGAAAATTGTTATTATAATAAAAATTCACCAAAGAATAATTTGGAACCAAAAATCAATGATAATAGGGTGAAAAATACTGAAATATATCCTGCAATGTTTTTATGTTTCTCCTTAGTAAACCATTCGAGTGATATTTTAATTTGGAAATAGAATATATTTAATTACCCAATTAACATTGAAATCATTTTCGAAAATTATTTCAAAATATGGAAGTAAAATTCGATACAATAGGGGGAGGGGATCCACATAATCTCACCAAATCCTAAAGGTTGACTGTAGAATGTGGATCTAAATACATTCTATCTTGAATAAGATGATACTGTGATAACTAAGTCAATCGATCAAAAATAACCCAAATAGAAATAATACCCTGATATGTCACTGCTAATCCAACCATGTAATATAGGGATGTATTTTCCCATTTCATGGTAAATCATTCAATATGCATATTGTATCATATTAAATAAATATTTCTTATGTTTTGAAAATTTTCAAGTAAATCATTTCATAGTGAAATCAAGAATATAATTCCGCATTCCATTCTAAAAATAATATAAAATTAATTTAATTATACACCATTGTGCTATTAGGGTGAAAATAATATATAGAACTGTAGTATTTACCATATAATTCATTCATCAATTTGGTATCACTAGGAAGACAAGTAATCATTAAAAATATAATAACAACATCATATTCAAAATAAAAATATAGAATCATAAGCTTCATTGAATAATTTACACTTTTTAATACACTATGAAGTTCATTTTGTTATTTTTTAATTTTTTCCAAAAAGGTGTACTACACTAACATATAAAAAAGAGTCGGAATTTGTGAAAAAGAAATTTCATTAACAATAGTATTTAAATCATTGACCATAGTATCATGTTATACACATATTATTGTTAAAGATGCATTATAATTATAGATCAATTAGTTAATAAACATGTTTAATTTACCAGAATGATAACAATTCATATAATTGTGACTCTTTACCAATTCCTTTCATATAATATTCCTTACATTCAACACTTTTTTTTTGTAAATATATACACTAAATATTTATTTTCAGTAAATATTTAAAATTATAGCCTATATAAAAAAATTCAATATTTTATTAATGAAAATAATAAAGCTAGTTTAGGATCATGTATAAGGTTATTATATTTATATATTATCTATTTTCTTGTGGAATATTAAATAATCCAATCATCTTCCACCCTGGAAAAACTATTTCTATTTAAAGGAAGAATTACTAATAATATTAAACAACCCATTTTTAAATGGGAATGACAACACTCGACAATAAAAATATATATACAATTCCTATAAAAATCATCAAATTCAATTATCTGGATTAATTTAACATCTTTTTGAGTTTACATATTTATCGGGCTATAAAAACCAACAATGAATTCAACAATACGTTGGTATGAACCCTCTAATAAGAGTTTAGATGAATATTAGTTCAATTTATAGGTCATGAACAATATTCCACAAAATTAATTTTGGTATGATCAATTTTATTTTCAAATATAGAGAATATATTTCTAAATAAGGGTATCTAAAATAAAAAAATTAATATTTTATGAATTATACACACTATTATATTTATTTAATTTTTGTTAAAAAATCATTATATGTATCTCATGTTCCTTGTAAAATTAAGAATTAAAAATAATTAATTTTTTAAATAGTATAAAAATGTAATCCCAATAATAATTCCAAACACTAAAAATAATATCCATTAATTTTATAGGTTTATTAGTCATCCCAAGGTACAAAAATACAGTCTTACAATACGAATTACTAATACCAAACACCATTTTCAGAATTTCATAATCATTAACATTTATCTAATGATATACATACATATAATCATTCTATGATAATACTAAATTCACTAATTATGATCAACTAAGTCATATATATATGAGGAAGTATTTACATGTTCAAGAAACAATGTTTAGGATTTATTTATAATAAAAAAATGATTCATTAATAAATCATTTCTTAACAAATATATATGGAGATAAAAATGGTGATGTGATAGAAAACATGCCTTTCTGAGTAACTATTGAAACATCTAGAAACATTATGATAACTATAGTTGGTTCAATTGATGAAGGGGTTTTGAATGATTCACTGCATCATGAAATAATTCAATATTTAATTCATCCACCAAAATATGATTCAATCTATGATATCATTATAAAATACACCAATATATTTATGATTGACTATTGGTACAATGATAATTAAAACAACTTCCATATAAAGAATATTTGTATGGTATTAATCATTTCAATATTAATGAGTTTTTCAGGTTCTTAATGTAAAACCATATGTATAAATTCACTGTTATATTCAACTTTCAAATCAATTTGAAAATTAAATAAATAAATATATATATATATATATATATTTATATATTTATATATATCTTAAAACCGTAATAAACATGCTCATGATAATGAGGTATCCACTCTATACCAATAATAACATCAGGGTCAACTTGGTCTATGTTAACATGATTTGAAGGAAAAAATAATCCATAGATAATCATAAGAAGATTCATATGTATCATTTGTCCCTTAATTTTCTAACATCATTGTTTTTAAACAATGTTTGACCTCATTTTATTGCTTTAATATTTCCATTTTTTCTAGAAAATTAAATGGAAATAAATGAATGGGTTGACTTTTAATCAATAAATGAATTTCAATAACTTTATTAATCAAGTAATTCACTAATCACCACATTACGTAATATACCTATCATACATGATGTTTTAATAGATAAAACCTCCACAAACATATGGTTTTTTCCTAGTTGATTCACAATATTTTTTTGGACACACATCATCATAACATCATATTTGTTTTTCATTTCAATCATCCCACATTCAGAATATCATAATTTTTCATTACTTTAAATTGATTCTAATATTTGAAATACTTATCTAGATATCCTATAATACAAAACATATAAAATAGTCTAGAATTAAAAATTTAATTCATGTGGTGATTCTCACCATTCATAATAAATATATTTTTCTATAAATATTACCATGGGATTCATTCAATGGATGATATTACATTCCATGCCACTAACAATGCTTCTTATCATTGATATTGTAAACTCGTAAAAACCCATCCCAACCTTGTAACCAATCCAAAAATAATTCCCATTTCATTTAAAGTTTTAGGATTCTAAAGATCATTAAAAACATGATTTATATATTTATTAAAACCTATAAATTTTAATATCATGTTCTAGAATAAAATTTTGTGCATTCAAAACCAAAATATTATGGTTGAATTTGAAGGTAGAAACTAGACACTCTTCCTATTTATAATTATATAAAAATATATATTCCTTAATATGATAAAAAACTAACAAGTAATAAATCTTATGGATGTTATCAATAAATATTTTTCTCTTCATTGAATCAAATATAATATCTTTTCCATGTTATTCATAATCAGATAAGAATATTGATCAACTATTAATTGAAAATGATAAATTTTATTTATTATCTTTTGATGGTCTAAAGAACCCAAACTGATGAATGTAATTTCTATTGAATTAATACAAACTTAAGATAGCATTGGGATTATGGTTCCACCAAATATTTTAGGGATCTATTTAATGAAATTAGATACTATTGACAAGATCATATATGTATAGATTAGTCTCCTTGTCTATGGGTAATGCAATTAATAAATAACATAAACAAATTTAACAATGATACTAGATATTATGATACAATTTAAATCAGTTTATTTTTCTGAAAAATATAGATGATATACTCCAAATGAATCTCCTCAAAATTTATTGTGTTTCATAGATGAAAAATAATTTTTTAATAGGCATAAATTTTATGATTTAATATTAAAAAACATAAAGTTTTTTACTAATAATATAAGAATTTTAATAAATTCCATTATACATCCTTTAAAAAAAAATTCTACCTTCTAAAGTTATCTAAATCATTTATCATACAAACTATAATGACATATTCCATAACAAACCATTAAATATTTGTTTCATAGTAATGATTGACCATTCATAAATTCCATTTATATTTTATATTTATTGTTTTACTGAATTACGAAAAATCATATATATGAATAAAGTTCAAAACATAGATTACACATCAAATCAATATACAATTATTTTACAATAAATGGTTTCATAAATTTAAAATTACTTTTCATTCAAAACACATTTTCATTATTACTCATGAATCTATACAGTGTAAATTTGAAGCTTTTAATTTCCCAAAGTTATCCATAGGACTAATATAATTAATATTTATATTTTTAGGGCCAAAAAAATCAATATAGGGATATGAAATCAGTGTAACCAATAAATTATTTTGGAGAATTTTCATATTTAAAAATAAATTATTATCAAAAATTTAATAAAAATTTGGACAAATAATAATTTTGATTCAAATTAATAATTTTCATCTCAATATTTATCCAGGATCAGCTTGAAAACATGGAGGATCTACGTAGTCATGTTTTGAAAATTGTTTATAAATATTATTTCTCCAATATAAAGGATTTGTGGGCCTGGGAACCTGTGACTAATGGTATGATTTCATCAGAACTTTAATACAGGTTATCTTTGTCCTGTATCTCTGATAAAATTTGGATGAGAGACTTGCATAGAAATTTTATTAGGCCCTCTCACTCTATTATGGTGGGGAGAATTTCTTAGAAGAAAATTCCTTCTGATTATTACATTCAGAATTGTGGAATCTCTTTTTGTTTCTCTTGTGTTCATTGTCATCATCATAGAGAATATATCAATCATCTGCTTCTTTGTTGTGTTATAGCTGCCTCAATGTGGAAACCATTGGCAGACATATTTGAAGTTTCCATCCCAAATATGGTCTCCATCTGGGATTTTCTTCACACTTGGCATTTTCTTCTAGTTTCACTCCAACTGATGGATCTTTTTCAGGTAGCTTCTTCTAAATTACTGCATTATATGTAGTATGTTAAAAATTGAATCATTCATGGTGTTCAATATTTCTCTTCCAATGCTGTTATCTCAAGCATTCAAAGGTACTTTTAGTAATCCTTATGGTACTTTTGAGGTCTTATGGAATAAATTTTTTTTTGGATGGATTAATGTTAATTCTGTTGGGGCTTCAAGGAGTAATCATGGTACCTCTAAATATGGTTCTATATTCAGGGATCTCAAAGGGAAGGTTATTGTCTGCTTTCATGATTCTTGTGGTATAGCCTCAGCAATTGAAGCTGAAATTAATAGTATCATTATTGCGGTGGAGAAAGCTACGATTCTTTGATGGGACAATATTTGGATAGAAAGTGATCCTTTTGTAATTTTTTCTGCCATCAAAATGGGTTCATACCATTTATCTTGGAAGATAACTAACATATGGACTATCTGCATAGATTCTATTCTCACCATGAATCATATCATCTCCCACACTTATAGAAAAGGAAACTGAGTTGCAGGTAGACTTTCTAACAATAGAGTCGGTGGTGCTGATTTCAACTGGTATGATCATCCCCCTGAAGAACTTTTACCCCTTATTAAGATGTATTTTGATAGATCTCCTTGATTCAAGATTATGTTAGTTGGGATTTATTTTTAATTAAAGGAACCTTGATTTTCTTGGCAAGGATTCATCTTTTTAAAAAATAACAACTTTAATTTCAAATTTATTTACAAAAATTCCAAATCCAATCGTAATTTTATTTCATAATCATTATTTGTTATTATAAAACATTTTCACTCTTAAAAAACTATCAGGGGAAACCTATGATTTACTCATAAATGGTAATGGAAGTTAATTTTAATGAAATATTATTATATTATTTTATAAAATAAAAATAAATCTTTGAAAATATATTAGGAAGAAATTTTTCGTCAGGTAGGTACTCCCAAACATCATCCTCATACAACCTTTAAAATCAACCTTATAAGAACTCTTAAAAAAGGAATAACTAATTATTCAATTCCAAATTATATTCCATGGAGAAAATATTTTTAGTGAGTCCATTGAAGTGCTTTATCAAGTACATTACTCATAATGGACAACATACATGAACTATAACATAATTTATCCACATTGAATCATGAATTTCTATACTAAAATGTATTATCATGCTACCTTCGTTATGAAATATATTGACTCTTGTTTATATTCCATTTCTGGATTTAAATTTGGTTATTTTAATTAATATAGTCCTTTTCAATTAAAATGGACTAATTTTTACTAATGTATGACGTTTCAAATTAATTGAGTCTTGTTATAAATATTTCAACTGATAAATAGGGTTCTCATCATGTTCAGTTTGAGTTGGTGTCTATTCTATTATTTTTATCATGTTTTGGATATTCATTATCTATAAGGATGTATCCCATAATGAATATGATTTTTGGTGGGAATAATTTACATAGAAGAGGAAATTAAATTTTTTCATGACATGAATGTAGTTAATTTCATGAATTTATTTCATGAGATCAGATGGTTGGGATCATTAATTTTAACCGTATGTGACATATTTTTTGTGTACTGACCACTCGGGGTATTCACATCATGTATTGAAGAATGATATTGTGATTCACTTAGGACCTATATATTATTTTTTAGTGTATCAAAAAAATATTTTTTTTAAAAAACACTTTTATCTAACCCTAGGGGTCTCCATGTAATTTAGGGGTGATTTCAACCCTTTCAGACATCTCACATAGACTCTTCATATTTGGTGAGTCCCCTAACATTGGTTATCTCCATATCTCTTAATTCCCTATTTAAATGTGGTATGATCTCGAGTTTTCTAATGTAATCAAATATTAATCATGATGTTTCTAATCTTTTATTTCCTTGTTGGTCTCCTTTCGATTAAACCTTTTTTATAATTTCTTATTGTTGCAGTTTTTTTCAATGGATGATTTGTGGTAGGCGGGTCTATATGATTTCCCCCAAAATTGAAACCATAATTTTTTAATTTAATTTAAATGATTTTTTTATTATATAAATTCACTGATATGAGATAATTGATGGATTATTTTGAAAAGGGAATGAAGACTATGTAAATACCCAAATTTCTATGGAAATATTATTATTTACCTTAATGAGAAAAATAATTGTTATGATTTGTAAATTATGTTTTTTGGTACATGGATTAAATGTAAATGTTACATGAATGGAATGTGCTGATACAAAATTATGATTTGGGTTTGAATTGAGAAATCCATGTTGATGATTGAAATTGGGATTTTTTTGAAACTAATTTTAAATTATTATTTCTCCAATGAATGAAAGATTGATAAACAAATGCACAAGTGAGGTAGATTATGTGTTGAGTAATTTAGTTATCAAGGTGTGATACAATAACATAACCCATGGTTAATGATGAAATAACTTATATAAAAATGCTACGATATGATTTTTTTCTTTAATGGGGAGTAGTGTCACAATGTCCAATGTCATGTGATGTGTTCACACATTGATCCAATAATGTTGTTGAGTTGTATGAGGATACAATTAATTGGTACTAATGAAATATTGAGATTAAAAGATGGTGATAAGACATAATTTAATAGATGATTTCATTGAAAAAATTTATAGAACAGAATTATTCATGCTAGTTTCTATATATACATTATTTCATACAAAATGTTCAATTAATCATGTTCTGATGTATCTACCATATTTTTTTTTGGAAATAATGATTTCAAGTGAACATGCAGTTTCATATCCATGATCTTAAAAATTAATATATATTTGGTTGAATTTTCATATAATTGATTACGAAAAACATGGTGAGACATTACTATAATTTATAACTCACACCCAAACATTTCCTTCATGAATTTATAGATTACCTTAATCAAGGTAAGAAAATAGGAAAGAGGCACTTAGAGGGGGTGGATGTTCTTGGACACTGGGAAACAAGGTAATGGATGTGACCGATGGATAATTGATCCACATTTTACATGGGATATGATTCACAACTTTTACCCTAGAAGATTTTTTGTCTTATGATGATGTACTATTTTTGAATTATTTTACATTTTTTTGTATCTTATCCCATTGGAATGATGATATTACTAGATTTTACCCCTTTTAATCCACCATTTTGTAGAAAAAACATTCCATCATTATTCTTTTTTTGATTTGTGGTGTTATTCACTAACATGTATGGATAGGTTAGACCCTTATGGATACATTAATGTAAATATTTATTTAATTTAACCAAGATATCTTTGCTAGATAGTGATAATTAATTATCATATAGAGGTTATACATCATTATTTTCCATCATTTAGTAGTTTATGTTGTACTACAAAATATATGGTAGTATTATTTAGACATAGGGGGTAGATGGAAGCATGTTCCTAGATAACTCTAATCATAACAAGAAGTAATTCAATATGGGTGTTTTTTAAAAGAATATATGAATAATGTTTTGATCTATTTTCAATACATTTCCCCACATCAGATTTGATTATTTAAAATCCTATAACTGATTTTGGCTTGATGTAATTTATATTCAAATATATATATTATTTGAGATATGGATATGTGTATTCATTTTTACATCATCAGAACTTCTTATTGATGTTGTGTAACAACATTCCTCAGATATGATTTATGAATATTCCATAGGAGGAAGATTCCAGTGAACCATAGATGGTGAATACTCTAGTGGATCAGAATCCACTTGAGACCTTGGGTTACACTCTTTATTCCATGCTGTAGGTAAATGAGTCAATTCACATTCAATCATAAGTTTTAGAAGCTAAAAATAATGAATCATGGAATATTTAAAAAGAGGTTCATCACTACAAACCCCAACCATTTCAGGATTCTATTGATCCTCATGATACTAGGGATCACTTTATAAATAGTGAACTTATTTTTTAGTGTGTATAAATTCAAGTATGTATAATGGTGAATGTCAAAACTGTTAAACATGATGGACCTATAAGTAGATGGTGGGACACAATGGTGGAAGATAAGAAGAATTAGGGTTTCAATTTGATGTACATTATTGGCTTTTAAATGATTTGTTCTTTTTAGAGTTAATTGTTTGGGAAATTTCCAAGGACATTCATAAGATATAGTAGGGTGAAAAGACTATGACACTATATGTGAACCATTTTTTTCACTTCTTTAGTTTTCACATGATGTTTTATCAAATTTTAAGATGATGTATTGATAGTTCTATATGTTTCATAAAACTAGTATGTATTTTTAGGTATTCATTAGGAATATCAATTTTTATATTGATGCGATGGATAAAAAAATTATAATTTTTATTGACATGTTTTTTTATATCCTTGTGGATGGTACTTCCATTTTCTCCCACATGTAGTCCAGTTATATAAACATATGAAGTGTGAAATATTATTTATTTTATTAATTATATTTTGGAGCCCATGACAATGAGTTTGAGGTTATTTTGGAACATGCAAAGTTGACCTCAACTATTATCGACTTTATTCATTAGGGGAATATTTTTATGATGAATTATATGGAATTAGATGTAATATTTAGGGTGGGGATATCATTGTAGAGTGGTTGTTCACTTTTCAATGTATTTAAATATTTAAAAAAAGTTATTTTTATCCTTTTTTATGAGAAGGAACATGATGAGAAACAATCATAGTTAATAGAGGGAGGTGTATCATGGTATCATGATGATGTTCTATGATATGACTCATTGGATCTAGTTTCTTGGTATGAGATAATACATAACTAAAATTTGTTTTCAATTTTATAACATCCAAAAAGTCAAATCCAAGCTAGAGATCTTCATATTTGTATAACAAGCTTCATTTTCTATCATTGAAGTGGGAAAATTTATATGGATTTTCTAGTTCTATTGTAATGTACCGCATGATAGAGGAATTAAATATTAGTTTTTGATATATTGAAAATCCAAATAATCTCAATTTATACCCATTTGAGATAAAAAATGTTGAGTACATGGATCATTTCATTATGTAGTGGATTTTTAAATTTAATAGATTTTCATCTACCATAATCTCTACTATGTAACCCATAATCACTAATCACTTATATACAGGCATATAGGATGACATGGGATCCCGGTAATTCTTTCAAATAACATAACATACACATAAATATGGCTATATAGAAGGATATATATGATTCATTATTATTTTCTACATGCATGAATTATTGAAATTGGTTGATCTTACGATGGCCATTTGGGGATGGTTAAGTTTACTTACAATAATAATTACTAGTATACTATAACAATGGATCTTTTTGGAACCCATGTAGTCTTTATGATGATTCACATTGTACTGGACAAATATTTTTCAGGTGTACATGGTGGGATAGAGTTTGGTCCGAGAAACAATGATGAGTCTTTAAATGATTCATCATAGGATGTTTATAACATAGATCGAGTAAAAATCCTAAGACGTTAATATTCAATAAATGTTATAGTCTTATATTTTTGACCAAGTTATTTTTATAGGTTCTCTTTGATATGGTCAATATCATCTCTGGAAATAGGAATACCTTCCAAGAGAACATTGGGTCCTTTTGATATTGTTGGAAGTCTGGGGAAAGTGTCCAACCAATTTTCACCTCAATCAATGATTTATTCATCCAAAATCACATTTCATGTATCTTATTTTCTGGTTTTTTATATGATTTATTAGGATTATATGTACTATGATATTTATATTGATTTATCTATTAATAATATTCTAGTTATATATTTTTATTCTAAGATAATGTTTCATCTTGAGAAGTTGACGAATTTGATGTTTATTCTTTGGTAGTAAGGATATGATTCACATGAGAAGCAGGATTGTGATGCATAGATAAGAGATCAATGGAATCATCTCATTAATATGTAATATTTTTTATTTGTATTATATTGAAAAAAATTATTTATGTCGATGATGTAAAATCATATCATGATCTTCTTTCATTCATGTCATGTATGTTTTTAATTCTGTTTTTGGGGTGTGTTATGATATTTTAATAGAATAGAGGGATAGTTAAAACAACAAAATGTTTGGGAATGTAAGTATGATTCTAGTAATGGAGTCAAGGTAAAAATGATTCAGTGTCTAAAGAGGTTTTTCCTTGGGTACGAGTTCAGTTGGTGGGTTTCCTAAGACATTCATGAATTATCTATCTATGTACTCTATATTAAAAAATTTCACATCATAAACATAATTCATGATTTGAACATGTCAATATTAATAATAGATGAACCCATTTCATGACATAAATAATGGCCATGTTAAGAAATGAGTTAATGATGTGAAATAGTTAGGATATTGATTTTTAAATTAATTCATAACATTATACATAATTTACACCACTTTGAATATTCACATTGTTAATTAAAGTGTCCCATAAGGAATTATGGACAAACCACATGTTTTTATTTTAAATTATGAAAAACAAATCATCTCTCATGAATATAATTTTATAGATCCCTAGTGTGAATGTAAGTGATTTTGGGTTTTTTATTCTATTTGGGATGTCTTTGTTCATATTTTGATATGTTGTTGGTTCCCTCTATTTGGTTTTTTATCTCTCTCTAATATCCTTATTTTGAATTGGTATGATATCCTGTTTTCGAATGAAATAAGAGTTTTATCTTATTCATTTCTATTGATTATTTTCTTGTCTATATTTTCCACCTTCATTGTTAATTGGTGTTTCCCATAAAAAGTGTCAATATGATCTCTAATTAAAGGTACATACTTCCATTTAATTTCTCCCTAATCTGAGTAATTTATTTTATTAATTGAATTAAAATGAAATTTTAAATAATTTATAATATGATATTTGAGAAGATTGATAGATGTTTTTGAAAAAACATAGAGATTTTTAAAAACCCTAAATAATGTGAAATGATTGATTTTAACTTAATAGAATTATTAATTGATCATTGAAATGTGATATTGTGATGAAATTTGATAATTTAGAAAAACATTATCTGATAATCCCCCTAGAACTACATTGAAGATTAAAACCATGATATAAAAACATTAATGTATGATTTTACCATAATGGGGAGTTGAGTCCTGATGACCTAAGTCATGGAACATGTACACACAGTGAGCCGATGTCACTAATTAATTGTGTGAGGACCCCATTATATGGAACTAAATTACTGGAGGGATTGATTTATAGTTGTATTATATAACTTATTTAAGGATTAAATTCTACATATTTAAAAAATCTATCTATTCATGATAATTTATGCATATAAATGTTTTATATAAAATGTTCATTTATGAATGTTTTGATATATCTAAAATAATTTTATTATGATAACATGTTTTTTTGAATACATTCTTATTCTATACCATGCTTTATTTTAATTAATTTAAAATCACATTTTCCTAAATGTTTATGAATTTTATTATACTAAAGAAGGTGAAACCAACCGATTTTTTATTTCTCATACAATTAAATTGAATTTGGGTATTTATATATTATCTTATTCTAGATTGAGTAATATGTAATGCAACACTTGGAGGTGGTGTATTTCCTAGTTCCATGGGATGTGGAGTGATGGAGGTGATTATTTGATATGAGATCCAATTGTTGGGTTGAATATGGCTAATTTTAATTACATTACATGTTGTCGTGTCTTGTGATAATATACTACTTCGAGATTATTTCAGTTTTTTAGTAAATTCTTTAATTGGAGTATTGAGAATAATTATTTCAATCTTTTATCTTCTACTATTTTGTGGAAAATAACTTTCCTTATTCATTACTTTATGATGACATGTGATAGTTGCTCTCTATTAGAGACTAGAGATTCCCTATGAGCTATTTTAGAGTTAGATCAAGTATCATTATACAAGGATATTTATGAATTATATTTTTTAACAAAAAATCTGATGAACAAGTTTGGAACATGTAAAAAGAAGGATAAAAAATATTTTCAGTGAACCATCCTTAAAAATATGTATGTGTTGGAGATAAAATATTATATTTGAATATATGGACAACATTAGAGGAATATTATATTTGTATAAAACTAATTATAGAAATAAATTCCCCTCATGGCATAAAGTTTGAAAATTATATTTATGTATTTGTAAAAATAACCAAAAAACCTTTAGAAATGGTTTAAATGAATTCTTTAAAAACCATTTTATAGAATGGTAAAAGAATATTACAATGTAATTCAACATAAATTTATACACATTAATGAAAATCTAAAACAATTTTAATGAAAAAAATACGAGGGGTGGGGTGGAGAGAAAAATGTTAAAAGTTTTTTAAATATTATTTTAATGAAATATACAGTTTTTGACTCAGACTTGTAAAGTATGTACATTTTATTTTTTTAATAAATATATAATATATTTTTACTTGATTTAAATACTTTTTATAGTGAATTTACATTTTATTCCCTTTTAATGAATTTATTACCATGTATTAAATATTTGTTTTATATGTTATATATATGTTGGGAGTTTTTAGGAAATTTAATTAAAAATCCAAAAATAACTTTGTTAGGTTGAACATGTATAATAGATCTATATTTCCTTTATATATTTAATATTTATATAACACCATGAGATATAAAAATGACACAATTTCTTATATCTTATAAAATACAACAAAATGATATTAATCAATCTCTCATGTATTATTAAAATATAATTTTTTAAAAATTATTATTGTAACATTCCCATTAAAATTGGAAGTGTGAATATGAATAATCATATTCTAATAAACAAACCTAATGGTTTTAACTTATATAAACCTATTGATAATTCATAATTAAAATTACTAAAAAAGATTAATGGCATTTTAGGCTTAAAAATACGTTTTCTTCAATAGATTACTTTTTTCTATGAGAAAATATTACACTTTTTTTTTGGAAAATTTAAATATTTTTATAATTAGATATTTTTTTCTTAAATATTCATATAAAAATTGAAATAGGGCTTAAATTTTGGGATTTATTGAAACTATTAATTAATCTGTGAATTGTGAAAAATAATGATTTTGGTAAAACTCTAATTATTTCTTTTATAAAATAAACAATTAAATCTACCATTATTATATTAATTTTATTTTAAACTATCATATGTATTAATTATTTAGTATAAAAATAAATTAATCACATTTAAAATAATATTTAATATGCATTTAATTTAAATTTACTTTTTAACTTACGAATATAATTTTTTGAAAAATATTCTTTATTTCACAGTGTTTATACATTTTATTTAATTAATATATTTCCAAATGAGGGAGTTTTTAAACAACGATAATATATTATATTTATATAAATATTTATTTATATTAATTAATTTATGAATATTGGTCATAATGTTAATAAAATATCATTAATTTCATTAAAAAATGCATTGCCTGAAAAACCATCTGTCAACACATTTTGAGGGTTATTTTTAAAATGATTTTTTACAGTTATATTTATTTAATTTTATAACATGTATTCAATATATTGAATCAATATAATTAATATTATATAAATTTATCATCTTAATATTTGGTTATAATTAACAATAAAAATAAAATAATTTGTTTACATGAATAATATCAAATTCAGTTTACTAGGGTGGTTGAACAAAAAAATGTAAATATAATAAATGATTAAAAAATTATTGAATTTTAATTTTGGTTGGTATGTATTAATAATATAATAATATCCATAAATTATTAAACAATATTTTAGTAACATCTCATGACTGTGACATCCCATTTTTTCATAGTTTTGGGTATTTAAAAT
The DNA here is from genome assembly GCA_963277665.1 of Viscum album. Lineage (NCBI taxonomy): Eukaryota > Viridiplantae > Streptophyta > Magnoliopsida > Santalales > Viscaceae > Viscum > Viscum album. The sequence continues at coordinate 2,052,813,747 of OY728137.1, forward strand.
AATACCACACCACCTCCCTTAAAAAGACCTCCCCTCCTATATTTCATATAGAACCAAACATGTTTCTATTAGATAAGACCAGAAATAATATATCTCCCAAATTCTTTTTAATATATTATTTGATCATTTCATCTGAAAATAACATTCACATGGTCCTTAATAACATATCAATATGTTGATATTATATGAAGATGTAATATTATTCCCATAGATCCTTCTTATTTTTTATTTTAACACTATCAATTATTTTAAAAAACTAAAATATATTAACACCAGTATATTATATATAATTATATTTTTTTATTTTGATGGAATTATAATTATTCATCTCCACTTCCATAAAATGGGAAATGCATACGTCATTTGTTTGTAGGGAGATCTAATTCCTCATGAACCGATGTAAATTGTTATCCATCATCACCTCCCATGATATTCGTGACAAGGTATTTAATATTTATATGTGATTTAAGGAAATTTTTATCTTTATGAAAATTTAATATATTATATTCATTCTTATTATACAATTGGTGTAATAATTTTAACGTTGTTTTTTTTAGCGGACTACCACCTTGAGAAGTGGGGTCATTTGTTTGATTAATTACAATATAACCTAGATGCTATATGTATATATATTTTAAACGAAATAATATGAAATTTATTATATTATTATGATTATTTGAGGATAATATAACATTCAAAATATTTCTACCTGGACAATTTATAAAGGTAAATGTTACACATGTGTAGTTATGGATTGTTGTCTCACTGATTGATACATAATTCATTTCTCTAAACCATAATTCATAGTCATTTTTAGAAGAATTATTAATATATAAAAAATATAATTATTTCATGAGTATAAATATCTATATTATGGTATAGTAAATCACTTGTACATGGTTGACACATATAAATTATTTTATATTATGAACTAAGAATCCTCAGATCAATCAATATGAACATAAAAGACTAATTATTCAATTATATAATTAAAATAAATGATGTAAATGGTTTATGTTTAAGGGTAAAAATTTGGAAATGATTCTTAATAAAACAAATAAATTTATATATGTTTATTATAATAGAGTTAATTTAGATACATGATAATATAGAAACTCAGGGTAATGGATTCATTATAAAAAATTTCTTATTTTGACACACTTGTTATTTTCTGATCCCAATTTCGTTTAGATGATGTATATAATAGAATTTTAAATATTTCATCATAAATATATAATAAACCTTTATATTTACTATTTAAATTCATATAATTTATTTTTAGATATTATGATTTATAATTTACCAAAGTGCCAAGGGTTGGGGTCTCAGTCTTGTTTTATCATGTTTTTTAATACTTGAATTTTCATTATTGGAAATGATTTTATCTTTTTCAAATAAAAGACTCTCATTTTATTACCATCATTAAATTGATTATATTGTTCATGTAATATTTCTATATTCATCTATGTAGTATATAATATCATATATAAACTAGTTTTTAGAAAGCATTAAAATTTTCTCCCTTTTGTTAATCATATTTTTTACTTTAATTTCCTTGTTTTCTAAATTTATTTTCACGAATATTTTTTACATTGTCAAAATTATTTATTATATAATATTTTATTACTTTTTGTCATTTTTATAAAAAAATAAATTATTTTCTCGTCATTTTCCAAATGATGTACATTTATACCTTTTCACAATAGTATAAAAGAAACGATTTTACTTGTACAACTTGTAAAAAAGTACCCATAACTAATAAAAAGTAGTGAGTTGAAGATTTCATTATAATAGTACATATTAATTTTTAAATTAAAATAAAATCTTCAATATTAATAATTTTTTTAGGATTATGATGGTGTTAATTCATACTGATAAGGGTAACATCAATATGAAATGATCCAACTAATATTTTTTGGGCATCTAAATCAAGGACATCAACCATTTATGTTTCGGATTTCATATAAATCATGTGTATATATATATCAGAATTATACCAATATTAGTTCCCATTACATTGATAGGGTAATACATTCCTTGTGTCTATCTATTATATTTAATAATTATGAAAATTCCTTAAATTATTAAATGTGTTATGATTTTGAAACCCATTTTCTTTTCATTGGTGATTATTATTTTTACACATTGTTATCGATTTCCTATTTTGGAACTCATAAATCATGAAAATTATATGATGGGTGTTTCAGGATAGTGCTTAAATTAATAGGATAATGTTTATATGTTTTATTATATGTCGTATATGTTATTATATAGTAAACCTAATTAATTATGGGACCTTTTACAATATGTGATATTGTTCAGAAAGTTATACATGACTTATATTTATGTCGTGTTAGACATTGTATCCAAAATTCCTATTACACCATTATCTTATAATACCAACTTCCTTATGTTATTCTTCAATGTGATTACCCTATATCCCACTATTATTTGATAGCATGAAAAAACATTGGATACCATGTTATATTTCCCTACCATATTTATTCTTTAATATATATTTTTACCTAATACTCTATATCTCTGTATTCCCAATGGTATCCAATACAATTTAGGACCACTAAACGATGTAGGATCATATTAATGAGCATAAAATAAAAATATATATTTTTTATCACATCAAAATATTATGAACCTATTTTTTCAAATACACTATAACTCTAAATCTTTGTGTTGTAGTTATTAGATGTTTATGTTAAAAAAATATTGTAACAAAATAAATAAATGATCATATCAATATATTTATTATTGGGTAAATTTTTATTTATTTTTAAATAATTATACTACAATAACTCACTAATAAACTAGGGGATAATTATAGAGATAGGAAAATGTCCAATAATTTTTGTCAATTATAGAGTGATTAGTTTCCAAAAAAATACATTACAGTATTGGTAATTCAAGTGGATATGGTTCTGAAATAGTTTTTCCAAAGGGTAATAACCCTGAATAAAATATATTTAGGGGACTATATTGTCACCTAGTGTGTGATAGCAGTCCTTTTTTACATAGTATGTTTAAAATACCCATTGTATAATAATTGGTAATTTAAAAACATATTATTAACCATTAAAAAGCAGTAAAACAATTTCTTTTGTTTAGAAAACCTAATATGAAAAGTTACTGTATCTTAAATTGATTGAAATATAGAAACTCTTAAATTAGGACATAATTATCATTTATAATTTATTACTTATGGGATTATTATGTCCCTTTTTTGTTAATTAATTCTCATCTGGATTATTTTATTCTTTTTATTTAATAGTGAGAAATATGTGAAATCACGACAATAAGCAATGTGATGGAAATAATTTTATTTCACTAATAAGGGTCACATAATAATGGTAATAGATGATATAAATCATTTATTCAGATGAAATGAAATATCTAAAATTTTGACTAACAAATAGATCATGGATGTATTTAAAAAAACAATAAGGAGAAGGATGAAGACTCAAATTAGTTCATGTGATAAGGTTATGAAAAAGGATAATTCAACTACCTACATGTCAAAAATTATGGAAGAGACACCATGGATAATTTTGTAATTAAAATAGAAGATTCTTTATGAGTGAGGAAAGAGGACACAAAGAAGATAAATTATGAAGAAAAATTATGATTATGGTTAATTGGACATCGGTAAATGAAGTTCAAACTAAGGCTGCACTTGCTAGTAAATTTCATATGTTTGGAGAACATGGTCATTATAGATTTAAATTTCATAATTTAGGGATTAATTACTAAGGGAAAATTATATCATTATAATTGAAGTATAATGACTTAATTGTATATGATAAAGAAATATATAATTATGTTTTTATGTATTTTATCAATAGTATGATGCATATATGTATACTTAAACTTGTATGGATTGTTCTACAAATTTGTTTTAATTATATTTAAGAATATATATAATGGTTCTAATACACTAGAATGATTATTTAATGGTTACTTTACATTTTATTGAAAAAAGTTTTTATGGAAAAATTGAGCATTAACATGTACTTGATGTTGTGGTAATTATCAACAATTATGATAATTTGAATTTGTTGGAAAAAATATGATATATAGAATGAATTAGTGGTTAAAATGTATTTCATGATTGTTATTATTTTAAGGATTTTCATAACATTTTTTTATAATTATTAGAGTTATATATATGTGTGGTTTTATGAATATTACAACATCCAAGTATTTTGACTACACATCACATTCAATATGGTTGTACGGATTGATCCTCTAATAGATGGAAAATAATGCTGCAACATCTACAATAACCTTATATTATATACTAGACTATATGACATTATTTTTAGATAAATCATTCAATGCATATATATTAATAAAAATTTGTTAAACACATTATAGGATCAAAATATTTTTAATTTTTATAATATTGAGGTAATGAGTGAAAATTTAGAATTTTTTTTTTGTGTTGAGATATATGTAACTATAAGGTCTAAAATATGATTTTACATGAATTATTATTTTGGGGGAAAAAAATTAAATCCTTGAATGTTGAGGTTATTTAGGATGTAAGGTTATTTAGTTATGGAATAATTTACATTAAAATTTTGAATAAGATATTAATATGATGGTGTATTTATCCAGAGATTTTTATATCTTGTGTTTACCATTTATTGTTTTGGTAGTGTCTATATATTATATTTATATCATGATACCATTATATAAAATCATTTGATTTTTATAAGTTAAATTTCCTACTTTAGGAATAAAAAATCATTTTGAATACTCACTAATTACAGATATGGATGAAATTAGAGTATAAAATTTTTAAAGGATGAAATTACACTTGTTATGAAATTATATCTCCATTTATATTTAATCTATATGGTATATGGTTCCCTTAAACATTAGTAAATGTATATTGAAATATTAATGTAATTAATTTTCAATTTATCAATTTTTTTATCTATCTTTATAAAGGGTATAATGAGGTGCCATAAATGGAAAAAAATTTCAAATCCACTTTTTCCATTCCCATAATTGTTATATATATTTAGAAACCATGTTAACTATTTTTTCAAATGATCTTTTTTTCCATTTAAATATTTTAAGAAGAGATATTCATAATCTTATTTAAGAAGTATATTTTACATAAATGAATTTTCAAATAGAAAATAAAGCATATGATCCAATTTTGAGAAAGAAATATAATTAGGTTTTAGAATTTTAATCCTTAATAAACAATATATTTGATTTCATATATAACATGAAATACAAATTTATAAAAACATGAGGTATTACAAAAATATAATTATATAAACATCACTATTGTAACATGGACATAAATATTATGGTATGAATATGAAAAATCATTTTAGGAAAAACTTATATAATGATTTAATATAATATAAATTTATTGAATCATTCAGAATAATAATTAGTAAAATTTTAGTAATATCATTTTATTTTCTACGAATGCATTTTATTCATAAAAAAATTCTTCAAGAAAAAGACATTTGATGTGACGTCCCATCCTCGATTTTATTAAACAAGTCTCTTATTTGGTGAATAACATGGGCCCAGACATGCCTCCTCGTAATATGGAGGATGCCGAATAGTTATGATGGTCTAATGTGGTACATTGGTGATACTATAACCTAATTATCATATTGTCACTATGGTGTGTAAATTGATATATAAAAGAATAAAAAATAATAACTTATAGAGGAAGGTAAAGAATCAAAATGTAATATATAACCAATAATGTAAATAATTTGTATCATTAAAAAACCATGTAATGTTAGGAGTCTCTAAAATGGAAATAGTAATTCATAATAGCGGGCATAGAATATAATACATGTCTCAAAATTATAAAAAATATAAAAGACTAACTAGAATAACTTCACGAGCCATAGAATGGTTATGTGCTTTCCTGCTTCAATTTCGTAATCAATTCAAGAATTGAGAACGGGGATCATTCCACTATCCCTACCTACATCCACATATTCTTCATGGGTACCATAGGAAACCCAGATATGGTGGGATATATACTAAGTAGGCCACCACTATCGGTGTGTATAAATATCATACAAGTTCAAATAATATGAATATTGTGCTGTTATAAAGGTTAGAGGTATTACAAGATGTAAATGGATGACTCTAGTTCATTAAAGAAACCTGGCTAACAATACATGAATTGGCCTATGTATAATGATATCTATATATTAGAAGACAGATGGCTGAAGAGGCTGGTGGTGGTGTGGCTCAATGGTCTAAGGTAAAATCCTTCAAGGTGGTGGTTTGCGGGGGCGCTAGGGTGGATGATCTTGGTTTGGGATCTATCCCTCCGATTCAGCTTGAACGTCGATTGTCGGAGTGCTTGGAGGGGGCAGCAATGGTGGTGGTCTCTGGTTTAGAGCTGGATAATGCAGCGGAGTTCCACAGGCTAACCCTGGTGGCTAGATTCGTAACTTTTAAACCTCTGCTTGATGTTTTCAAGACGTTTGTGGAGTCCTAGGGTCTCCATCAACCGGCTGCAGTTTCAGAACTTTCGAAGTTTGCGTTCAGCATTCATCTGGCTTCTAAAGCTGATTTTGTGCGTGCATGGTCAAGGGAGGGGAGATGATGCGGTTCTCATCACTTCAATATATCAAGATGGGCTTGGGAGTGTCATTATGGCAAAGAATTCAGCATGGGGGCGGTTTTGCTTAAACTTCCGGGGGTCCCTCTGCCGCTTCACAACCCGTCGATTCTGGAGGTGGTGGCGGATTTGTTGGGGAGTTTCCTCTGTGTGGATAGGCTGACAGAGAGGATGCTAGACGTGGGTAATCCTCGGATATGTGTGGAGATGAATCTATCATCTAAGTTTCAATCTCATATTTTGATTCGCTCCTCGGAGGGGTTTACATGGTGGCAGAGGCTTGCATATATAGCTCCTCAGAGGTTCTGTTCTGCTTGTGGTTTCCAAGGCCATGTGGTGGATTTTTGTAGGAGGAAGAAGAAGTTCTTGCGGCCCCGTGCTGCTTCAGTCCTTCAAAGGCCTCTCAAGTCGGGTTCTTCTTTAGTCTCAGTAGAAGCCACGGGTGAGAAGCTGGGTTCGCATGTCCGAAAGGGTTACGATGGCGCCATCCATGGATGCTACTCCATCGTCGTCCTCGGTGAAGGATCAGGTCCTCGACCCAACTGGTGCGGTGGGTTTTCCGAGAGATGTCGGATCTAGGTCGGTAAATGTAGCACATTTATCTGAAACCGGAAATGCGGTCTGCTCGGTGTCAGCGGATGTCGCGTCCTCTGGTTTTTTACCGTTGGAGACTAGAGAGTGTGCCCCGTGGAATTCAAATATGGATTCTTCTTGAGTTGCTTCTTCATCGTCTTCAGCAATGGTCGAAAATGGAATCCTGAAGATGAGCTCGGCGATAGATTCTGTCTTTCCGAATTGGCTCTCTTCTCCCTGGTCCGAGGTGTGATTTTCTTCAATGGTTCTGAAGATCGTAGTGAAGATGTCTTTTTTGGCGATGATAAATAGATCTGACGGGTTTCAAACAGCTCGTCTGAGGGACGGATTCACTGAGGGGGTGGCGAAAGAGATAGAGTCGGCCAGTAGGTCACCGCAGAGGTTGCTGTTGTTGTCTGCGTTCCAGGATGAAGGGCCTCCTTCTGCACCTTCTGAGTGAACGGGGAGCCGATTCACACTGATAGAAGAGAATGATAGTCCATTTTAAAAAACAATTCTTCTTCCTAAAAAGGGTTACTCGTTGGAAGGTTCAGGTGGAGGTTGTTCAGGTAATGGAGTGGTGAATTTCAGTTAAAGATCAGTTTAGAGGATTGGATGTTCTGTTTTCATTTGTTTATGCTAGCAGCAATTCTCTAGAAAGAAGGATCCTATGAGAGTATCTTAGTTCGTTTGAGGTAGCTGGTTTATCCTGGTTTTTTGGAGGAGTCTTCAATTCCATCGTTGATATCTCGGAGAAGAAGGGTGGTTCTATGATGTGTAATAATGGTATGATGGATTTTAGTAACTGCATTGCCAGCAAGGGACTCTTGGATCTTGGTTTCCAGGGGAACCAATATAGATGGTGTAATAACCGTAGTGGCGGCAGTAGAATCTGGCGCAGACTGTATAGGTGTCTCTCTAATTTACAGGGTTTGATCTCTTTTTCCAGAAGATCGGTAGTGCATCTACATCGTGCTCTTTCAGATCATTCACCTCTGATAGTGGAGTTGAAAGCTGGAAATGCGGACAATCAGATATTCAGGTACTCGGAGAATTGGCATAATAGAGAGGGTTTCATGCAAATGATGAAGGATTCCTGGGAGCAAGAGATGGATGAGAGAGCTTGGGTGGGACTTTTTAGACGCCTCAAACGACTCGAGAATGATATTATCGGGTGGCTCCGGAGTACGACTACTGTTGATGATTGAGTGGAGGCTATATAGGAGGAAATCAACCATTTCGAATAGATGCTTCAGGAAAACTGGGTTGAGTTAATCTTCATTCAGCTATGTGATAGTCGGGAATTGCTTGCACAAAAAATTATTGGAGGTGGAGAAGGATCTCAGACAGAGATCTAGGGTTAGGTGGCTTAAAGAAGGAGATCATAATAGCGGGTTCTTCCATGCATGCTTGAAGGAGCACCAAAGTTCGATGGTTAATATAAGGTTAGAGGATGGTTCTTTCTCCTCAGATGTCGATTCTGCTGGCAGGATGGCGCTGGCGCACTTCGAACGGTTGCTGGAAGGTGATCGGGCAAGGCCTCGGGCAGAGGATACTGATTTGGCGGATCATGAAGTGTTTACTGGGAGTATTCTTAGGAAGATTGAGGGGGTGGAAAATGAGTCTCTGGTAGCTGTTCCTTCTGGTGAGGAGGTTTGGGAGGTGGTTAATAGTTTACCTCAGGAGAGTGCTCTAGACCTGACGTTTTCTCGTGTGCCTTCTATGTTGCTGCATGGAGCTTTGTGGGTTCGACGGTTTCCGAGGCAGTGTAAGACTTCTTCCGGGGGGGCCCTCTCAACAGGGGGACGTGTGCCTCTCGGGTGGTACTTATTCCAAAAGTGAAAACCCAACTGAATTGGAACAGTATCGTCCAATCTGCCTATGTAATGTATCGTACAAGAACATAGTAAGTCTCATGGCGAGGAGGCTGAACAAGATGATTACGTAGATTATCTCTCAGGAGCAACATGGTTTTGTGCAAGGCAGAGGTATTCAGGGGGCGATGGGAGTGGCTCAAGAGTTGTTGGAGGATGCGAACAAGAAAGTGGTTGGTTCAAATGTTTTTATTCAGGTGGATATCGAAAAAGTGTATGATAAAAAGGAATGGAACTTCATTCTTATGGTGATGAGAAAGCTTGGGTTTATTGAGTGGGTTTGTGATCTATGTTTCCGATGCTTCTCCTCCCATTGGATGACAATTTCTCTTTTAGGGAAGGGGTTTGGTTTCTTCAATAATGTAGGGGGGGGGGGGGGGTGAGGCAAGGTGACCCTCTATCACCCACCTTATTTATCATTGCTCAAGAGGCCTTGTTTGTGAATCTTTAAAGGAGCGTATTGGATAAAAAGATGCTCCCTTATATTTTGAAGGCTTTAGATGGTTCCTCTTCTCATATCATGTTTGCTGATGACATTCTGTTTTTTCTCAATGGCAGGAGGTCATCGTTGGTTTATTTCATGCAGCTCATGGAGGTTTATGATAGGCTATGTGGGAAAAGGATCAATTCAAGGAAGAGTATCATCTTTATCTATAATAAATGTTTCAGAAGAGGGGCGCAGAGCATTCAATACATCCTTGGGATATGTCATAGCCAGTTTCCCATGGGTTATCTTGGGGTGCCTATCTCTCCTGGTCTTGTGAAAAAGTGTTCTTCAAGGATCTTCTTAGAAAAATGGTTGGAAGTATTTACAACTGGAAGAATAGGTACCTTTCTTTTGGGGGTCGGGTGGTGCTGCTAAATAGTGTTATTTCCGTGATCCCCATGCATATCCTTTCTATTATTTCTCCTCTGAAGGGGGTTATTTATTCTATGGAGGAGATTCTGAATAAATTTATATGGGATGCTAATGACGCAGGGAGGGCTCATTGGGCCTTGTGGACTTGAATGGCGAAGTTGGTTGATGAAGGAGGGGTGGGCCTTAGAGACTTATATACAACTATGCAATCCATGCAGGCTCGGATGGCTTGGGATTTCCTTATCAGGAACTCGATGTGAGGGTATACTTTAAGAGTAAAATATGGTGTTCACTGGGAAGACTGGAATAGAAGGAAACTATCTAGACTGGGAAAGGCAGTGGGAGCACATCTGGATGTGCTGCAGGGCTCTTCTCGATGGGTGTTGGTGCGTGGGGATGTTAATTTATAGAGGGACAACTGGCTTGGTGAAAAATTATTTTTTCCATGGTGTGCTGGTTTGGAGACGTCTGTGAGGGAGGCTTACCGCCACCCCAAGTTTCTAGAGGCTATTCTCAATGATGACCAGAAAGAAATCTCCACTGGAATTGATTTCTCTAAGGAGGCCGATCGGTTATGCTTTACTGAATCTTGCACAGGGTTGTTCAAGGGACGTGATTACCATGGCCTCATTCGGCAGAGAGGGAGCCGGGATGAGTGGAACGTTCGTCTGTGGTGTAAGGAGCTGCCTACGAAGATGAGTTTCCTGGTATGGAGAGCGCGAAACTAGGCACTTCCAACACAGGATAATATTCAGAGGAAAGGGGTCCGGCTGGCATCGATATACTACTTCAGTAACTCTCCTCAGGTGGAATCGCAGATGCACCTGTTTATAAAGAGTGATTGGGCAGTGTACCTCTGGAAGTAAGTTGAGAGTTGGGGTATGTTACCTACGGATTTCGCTTCTATGAAAGTGTTTGTTGAGTCCTAGTTTGCAGGTGGAGAACAGAAGGGTATGGGGAGCAAGGTCCACTGTATTATTCTCACAGCGATTTTCTAGACTCTGTTGGGGGCACGGAATAAATCTAGATTAGAAGGAAGGATCTCAGTTCCTCTTCTTCGGGTGAGAATGAGAGGGCTACTACATGAGTTAGGGTCTCTCGTGAAGGGTGGGTTGAATTCTGATACTATCTGAAGTCTTCTCAACAGGTCTATATCTCGACGTGATATCCAAGGTTGTTGGTTGCGTTGGAAACCTCCAAGTACTAGGTTGAAGCGTAATGTGGATAGATCCTTTTTGAATGGGAAATGCATGGGGGGGGGGGTATTGTGCGGGACAATAATGGCTCTATGTTGGTGGATTTTAGTAGCTTTTATGGTCCGGGGAATTAATTGGGTGCAGAGGTGCGATCTTTGCACTCTGGCCTGATGCTTTGTAAGAGGGTTGGCTGGATGTCTTTAGAGGTGGAGTCAGATTCTGAGATTCTAGTTCAGGCATTATGGGGGGCAGGTGTGATTCCTTGGGTCTTGACCTATTTGGTTTGTGGATGTGCTTCGGAAATTGCTCGTGGAGGTGTGGTTCAACATATACCAAGAGAGGCCAATTTTGCTGCATATGCTCTTTCTCGTGGTAGTTTTCCTGAAGATCCTTTGATGATTTTTGATACAATGTGATCCTTACCTCAGTAATGTGTTGGTATTGTTTTTGGGGATGCTCTTGGGCTTCACCATTATAGACCATCGTGATTTATTTTTTTATGTAAGGTTTTAAATTGAATAAAATAAATAAACTTCAGTCAGTATTATGATATATATAAATGTAACCATATGTATAAATATATTTGATCTGTATATATAGTGATTTCTAAAACCATATGTATGGATATTTAATCTATTTTGGACCAAAAGAGTAACTCAAGAATCCATGGGTATTAGAATAAGTCATTCAAATATCAAGGGACTCTCTTCCCAGTATCATAATAGAAATTACACCATGTCCAAATATCATATCATTAGGTTATCCATGGACATTAATCTAAAACATTTAGGGTATCCATTCCAATTCATCATAATTTATAAGGGTCTCAATTCACATTTATCATATTTAACAATTTTCAGCTTAACTATTATTTATAATATAAGAAGGCCTCTATGTCCAAGGGTCAAAAAAATATGGTCTTCTTGTCCATGTCTCAATATTTTTGATGCCCTGCCTGTATCTAATTAATTTGGGTTCACCGCGCTCATATACCATAAAGCAGGATCCCCATGACCATATGAAATATGTGTAAGGGATGTCAACAGTTCTCTTTAAAATCGACACGACCATTTCCGAACATATGAAAGTGATGTGGTCATACGACCAACTTATACTCAAATTAGAATATCCATAACAATTAAGAGTGTCACCAAATCATTATAGAAGATCGTTCCTTCATTTAGAAAGTAATGTTTACAATGGAAATTTCATCTTCACACCACATTGGTGGAAACAATTGATGGAGGAATATACCAAATAGATTAATTTGGATATATTTTATCTATATCAAGGGTACTGAATTTTCAAGACCTGTCCCCCAGGGCCTGTTTTGTGACTACCCCAATCCCTCCTTCCATAGGCCAGGGGCTGGCGAACAGCACCAAAAGAATAAATCCATAATACTGGGAAGACATTGCCTTTATAAACTGAAAATACACACAAAAAAGTATGAGTTGGAAGTAAAAACTAAGTAAAGCTATATACAAAAGAAGTGATTGGAAGTAAAAGGGGACGGAAATACAAGCCCAACATGAAAGTACAAGTAGAACTGAAAAAAAGTACAATAGAAGAAAATTAAAGAAGCTACTGGGTCATCCTATGGGGTTCCTACCTGAAGGGTAAGTACAAATAGCCTCCTCAGCACTCCACTTATGTCCAACTCTTTTGTGTACCGACTCTTCGTGAGGTCCACCTCCGGGTACCATCCAGTCCAGCTACTCTCGGGCTCAGTCAACACCGTCTGTCGTCTACAACCAATACAACGAGGTGCGGGCATATCCCATGCAGGGGTGAGTATAACGATACTCAGTAGGGACCCCGAGACCCTTAGGGTCTCACATATCCAACAAGGATATTTCAAAAAGTTTGAATAAAATAGAAAACCCCAATTAGGTATATTACCAAACATATACCTATGTTATAAAGTAATTCATCTCAATCATGAGGAAAAAACAATGTTACTGACTCAGCTCAACCAGGATTTTTATTCACATTAATGAAACCACGACTGCTGGAGAACTCATCCTCTCTCGAGTACAGTGGGTCTGACACGACACCAATGCGCTTCCCACTAACCTTGGAATGCTGAGGTACCCTCCTGTCGAGTACCATTGGTCTGCCGCGCTCACATAGAGGCGCTCCCCACTGTGGGTCTGCCGCCAACTACCAGGTGCTCCCCCTAATAGCTTGCAGAGGTACTCCTCCTGTCAAGTACCACAGGTTTGCCACCAACTACCAGGCACTCCTCCGCCGTGGGCATGCCACCGTAACTAGGCGCTCCCCACTGGGCTAGTCGAATCACTTCGAGTCGAATCAGTCAAGAAGTCATCAGGTCTCAGCCAGCTACTAGGTCTCCGTACTCTGTTTGATCGTCTCCGGGAGGGTCCACTCCATGAGATAAAGGTCGATAATCCAACTGTCATGAAGTCCCACATAGAAGTATCTCAAAGGTCCGCCTCGTCATAGGGGTCTCAACACAACAGACGGTGCATCAATCGGACGCCCGATATGTGAGTTATAAGCTTTTTAGTCCCGAGGGCCCAGTTAGATTCTTGTACGATCCAACCTGACCGTATCTCAACATTACCCCGATCTCAAGTGGGGTATACTCAAAGGGACCGCCGTGCTCCAAGAAAACCAGTTCCGCTGATGGTTCATCAAACAGACGTCTGATGCCAAAGATATGACCAATGGAAGTAAAGGGTCTGTAGTGGGCTCGGGTCCGGTCCGACTCGATCGGACTGACTCGACCCAATCCAGTATGGGCCGACCTGGTCTGGGTTGACCCGGTCAACCCGCTAGGTTCGACCTGGTTCACTGGGCCCGGCCTAACAGACTGCGGGGGCGGTTCGGGCCGGAGGCCTCTGCGTAGGCGGCTCGGGCGACTCGGCCGGAAGGCCGAGACGGCTCGGCCAACGACGCCGTGAGGGACACTGCGGGCCGGCTCGGGAGGCCGGTGCAGCTTGGCCAATTCGGCCGGGTACTAGGGCGCGATTGGTAAGGGCGCTGGGGAGGTCGGCAGGTCAGCCGGGAGGGTGTCAGGCAGGCCGGGTGGCGGCTTGGGCAGGCCGACGGGGCGCCGTGCCAGCCGTGGGCAGGGTGCCAGGCAGGCCACAGGCAGAGCGCGCGGGAGGCCACGGGCAGGCAGGTCGGCTACCGGGGGGCGGCCGGGTAGGCTGGTTCGGCGCAGCTCAGGCCGCTGCGGGCCGACGGTGTTCGACCGGGAGCACTAGAGCGCCGTGGGGGCAACGTGATTTGAGGAGGCTGTGGGTAGCGTAGCCTTTGTCATTGCTGCCTTCTTTTCCTTTTTGCCGCTTTGTTGTTACGTCGCCATGTCGAAGAACGCCACAAGATGGAAAATCGACGGAGGATATCGCACCGTGTTAGGTTGGCCCGTATCCTCTGCGTTTATGGTGATTGTGAACAGTTCATAAGAACTAAGCTCAACAATCTTTATATCCAAAAAGGAGGGAAGAACAAGGCACTCAAATGAATTTAATCCCCCTACCATTGTTCGTCGTTCGTCATTCGTTGATAGAGTCACGAAAGGTAGATGAATGAGTTTGTCCTACGTCGCGTCCGCCACGTACTCCCAATCCCGAGCTGTGTCGGCTGTGGAAGACGCTCCACGTCGGTAGGTGTCCGGGGAAGAAGTCGATGAAGGATCTTCGTCAGAGTTCTTCGTTGGAAGAACACGTTCTTCATTGGAATAACATTTCTCCTAAGCTCCTCTCTTCCCAAGATCCACCCAAAATATAACATTTCCAACCAAAGAATTATGTCATACAAAAATAATAGTTTTTCTACTATTTCAGAACATTGGATTAAAAATTCAAATTGGGGTATTAAATTAATTTGATAGGCTCAACCTAATTAATGTAAAGGGGTTTTCACAAATTAAATTAAAGTGGAGTTGGCTCTATTAAGGTGGGGAAGATCAAGGAATTTCGCCCCATTTAATTGGGAGTTGAGGAGGTTTTACTACCCCCCATCAATAGGGTGTTAAGCCTCATGTGGTCCACATGTCATAACCTCTCGCGGGAGGTTATGTTCGAGTGGGCCCCACCACCATAACCTCTTGAGTGAGGTTAAGGTTTGGTGGTCCTACCTCCAAATCCCATGAGGAGGTTTTAACCACCCAACATCCACATGGCAGCTAAAATAAAATAAAGTGAGCTTACTTTATTTTATTACTTCCCATGAAAACCCAAAAATCATCTTTTATTCTCAACTCAATGTCATCAAAGTGAATGACTTCTTAAAAAAAAAACCCAGCGATGTGAGTTCAACTGTGCACTCAAATTTAAATTCCGAGCATTGGTTAAAAAGTTATAAAATCCCGCTCATGCGTTTACTAAATGTACCCGAACAAAATTTCAGAAATTGATTCCGGGCACACCAGGCATTGGAATCACACGCCATCAGTTATCACGGACGGTTAAAATTCCCAATTATTTAAGAAAAAAATACACGAAAATTACGGGTCTTTAAATTCTCCCCACCTCAGGGCTTTACATCCTTGTAAGCTACAACTCGAACTAAGGGAACAAATGGGGGTACTGAGAACACATCTGAGCCTCCCACTCTCATGTTCTCTCTTGGAGGTTCTTGTGCTGCCAACAAATGTGTACCAGAGGTATCAACCATCCACGTAGGACCCACGCCTGTCGATCCTCAATCTCCACTGGAACCTCTATGAATGTCACCCCATCGTCGACGTCCAGCTCTCTATGGTTGAAAATGTGGGAAGGGTTGTGCACATATCTCCTCAGCTGAGATACGTGGAAGACGTCGTGCACCCGGTGCGACTGATGTGGAAGAGCCAGGCGGTAATCCACCTCCCCTACTCTGCTGAGGACTTGGGAAGGCCCGATTAATCTCGAAGATAACTTGATGCCTCATCCAAATCTCAGTAAACCTCATTGATGTGAGACCCTTTGAATGATGTGGTCGCCATACTCGAACTCCAGAGGTCTTCGTCTCCTGTTGGCATAATACTTCTGACTGCTCTGTGTAGTCTTCATCCGCTCCTGGATGATCTGCACTTTTCTGTGGTATCTCATACCATCTCTGGTCCCACCAGGGCTGACTCCCCAGGGTTTGTCCAGCACAAGTGTGATCTTCAAGGTCATTCGTACAATGCCTCGAAAGGTGTCATTCTGATGGTGGAGTGATAACTGTTGTTGTAGGAAAACTCCACCAATGGTAAGTGATCCTCCCAAATGCGACCAAAGTCTAAGACACAAGCACGTAGCATGTCCTCAAGGTTTTAAATGGTCCACTCAGTCTGACCATTTGTCTGAGGACGAAAGTCGGTGATCATGAAAAGCTGTGTGCCGAAATCCTCCTAAAACCTCTTCCATAGTTGGGAAGTAAATCATGTGTCACGATCAGAGACAATCATTGATGGTATACCATGTAAACGCACAATCTCATACACATAGAGGCGTATCAAGATCTCTACTGAACTACGCTATCTGATCGGTAGGAAGTGGGCCGATTTGGTTAGTCGATTGACAATCACCCAAATCAAGTTGTGACCCCTGGATGTACATGGAAGACCTGTCACAAAGTCCATGGATATCCCATCCCACTTCCACTCTGGGTCCTCTAAAGGCTAGACCAAGCCTGCTGGTACTTGGTGCCTTTCCTTCATTTGCTGACAAGTGAGGCATCGAGAGACAAACTATGCTACTGCCTTCTTCATACATGGCCACCAGTGCTATCATCGAAGGTCCTGGTACATCTTCGCCACTCCTAGATGTACCGCTAGAGGGGATGTGTGGAACTCCCTTAACACTTCCTTATAAAGTGACACTATCAACATAGTACATCCTCTAAAAAGGATGATGTGCTCTCCACCTTCATAAAATCCATCAGGTGCTTTCCCTATGGATATCTGAGCACGTCGTGTCTCGTAGTCAGCGTCTCCACCCTATGCCTCCCTGACTCACTGAAGAAGTGGAGGAGTGACTGTAAGAGACTGAAAGAAAGATGCTCCATCATGGTCCACAAAGGATATCTGTAAAGCAGCCAGCTTCTCTGTCGCCTCTCCTAGCATCTGTATACCAGATCTTCTACTGAGTGAATCTGCTACAACGTTCCCCTTCCTAGGAGTATAAAATATCTCAAAATCATAGTATTGGAGGAACTCAAGCCAACATCGCTGTCTCAGGTTCATGTATTTCTAAGGGAAGATATACCCGAGACTCTTGTGATCAGAGTACACAGTAAAATGCTCGCCCATCAGATAGTTTTTCCACATCTTCAAGGAAAAGACCACTTCTACTAACTCCAGGTCATGGGTATCATAATTCTGCTCATTTTTTCACAGTTTCCGAGAACCATATGAAATCACTGCTCGATCCTGCATCAGGGCACACCTGAGTCTGGTCCCTGAAGCATCGCGGTAGACTATGTACCCTATGCCTTCCTCTGGAATCCTCAAGATGGGGGCACTATTCAGTCTCTGTCTCAGATCCTGAAAGATCTACTGGCATCTCTCCAACCATACGAAGGTTTGCCTCTTCTTAATCAAGGATTATAGTGGTGATGAAACTCTAGATATGTCTGGAATGAACCTATGGTAGTAACCATCCAAAACCAATAAACTTAGTACCTTTGTCACACTGCTGGGTAGCCCCAAGAAAGTACCGCTTCAATCTTCACTGGATCTACTGAAAATCTAGCCTTTGAGATGACATGTCCCAGAAAGTGAAACTCTCGGATCTAGAACTGGCACTTCAAGAGATTACCATAAAGATGGTGCTCTCGGAGTGTGTCCAGTACTACCCGCAAATGGTAGGCATGCTACTCCTCATTATTCGAGTAGATGATAATGTCATCAATGAAGAATATGACAAAGAGATCGAGGTATGGCTGGAAGATCCTGTTCATGAGTCTGATGAACACTGCTGGAGCATTGGATACACCGAAAGGCATAACCAAGAACTCTTAGTGGTCGTACTGAAATATGAAGGCCATCTTATACACATCCTCATCTCGAACTCTGAGATGGTGATAGCCTGATCTGAGTTCTATCTTCGAGAACCACCGTGCTCCCATCAGCTGATCAAAGAGGTCATCAATCCTCGAGAGTGGGTAATTTTTCTTCATGGTCACCTAGATCAGGTGATGGTAGTTGACACAATGCCTCAAGATCCCATCTGCCTTCTTGGCGAATAGAATTAGGGATGATTGGGGAGAAACACGGGGCCAGATGAATCCCTTCCCTGGAAAGTCCTCCAGCTTTAACCAAAGCTCACGAAGCTTAGAAGGAGCCATCAGATATGCTGGTGTAGATATCGGTGTCATCCTAGGGTATATTTCATAGTATAAGTCCACCTCTCGGCAAGGAGGTAGACTTGGGACATCATCAAGGAAAGCATCCGTGTACTGGTCCACCACTACAGGATAAGTCGGACTCTCCACGTCAAATGATCTGAGGGTAAGGTAGGCCAACTGATGAGTTATCAGATGCACCCTCCTCCTGGTAAGTTCATCCTATGATGCAAGGGATCCCTTCTCGCCGGTGAAGGTGAACCTGGTCCCATCTGTACGGACACACCATACTTTGTTCCTAATACAGTCAATCCGAGCATGGACTGTAGATAACCAGTCCGTACCCAAGATGACGTCGTAAGGCCTCGACACCACTACGACGAGATCCCAACCGAAGATCTCGCTTCCTAAAGTAAGCTCACATTGTTGGAACCAGTGTATAATCATCGAGTCTACTCTCGTAGGAGTCTCTAGCTGTAAGGATCGAGCCAACGGCTCCGTTAAAATCTCCGAGCTCCGAACGAGGGAAGTGTCTATGAAAGAGTGAATGTAACCTGTGTCTATAAGAACTACAGCTAAGGTGGAGTAGACACAAATAATACCTCGAATAATATCCGAAGAGCCGTGGTCGTATGCTTCAACTGCCTGAAGCTGAGCTCTCACCTGTCCACCTACTCCCTGTGGTCAGGGTGGACCTCATGGTGGTGGTGGCGGTAACACCTTGAATTGTCGTCCGCCACCAGCTGCACGGACAACTCCTAGGACATGTACGCTTTCTCCCTACAGTCCACCTCGATCAAATCTCTTTCTCTGCCCGGGCGGTTCTTCGACCATCTGTTGATTGTTAGTATGGAGGGTTGGACAGTCACGAGCCATGTGACCCTGCCCACCGCAAGAGTAACACTATCCACTCCTAGCATGTCTGGATCTGCCTCCACACCGGTTGCCCTGCACAACCGATTCTGAGTTGTGTGGTCGTCCACCTGTAGGTCTGGTTCTCTTGGACCTTTGAGACATCTATCTACTACCAGCTGTAGAAGACTCCGTTGCATGTTGACTAGTGGTGGGTCCCCCTACTGGAGACTGCTCAACAAGAAAACTCTCCACTAAGAGGGATCTATACAACACCCCTGCCTACGTCGGGATGCTGAGGGAGATCATCAAATCCCTGATCTCTCGCCAAAGTCTCTGCTCAAAGGTCTGGGCCTTGAAGAATGGGTCTCGTACCATATCTGTGAAGTAGCGTGAGAGGTCGGTGAACCTTGCTGAGTACTGTGCCACTACCATGCTACCCTGCTATAGATGCAGTAGATATTTTATCTGCACCGCATGTAGGGTGTTTGGGACAATATCCGCCCGAAATAGGCTCTCGAAGTAAGCCTAGATTAGTGTCATCTCATCATGCACCTGGAGCTTTAGACTCCACCATCTGCCTGATACTGCCTAAAGGAGACTCGCATAAAGGATCACCATGATGTCGGCTGGTGTCCCTACCAGTCTGAAGACTCTCACCACAGCCTCCGGCCAATCCTCATCTTCCTGTGAGTCTGTCTCTCCTCTAAACCTGGGTGGCCTCTGGCGCTGGAACTTGTGCAACGTGCTCAAGCGGCATGCATCCTCTACTGCTGAGGATAGTGGCATCGAGGCCTCATCGCTCGATGCGCTTCCATCTCGTACATATCTCGGGGCTCTAATAGGTCGTCTGTGGGGAGGCATCCTGAAAGGAACAGATGCAACACGGTCAAAAGATTATACCTGGTGAGATGACCCGGTTGACCTGACTTAAAAAAAACTTTTTAAAACACACATGCAATCAGTGTTTTCATGTACTGAGTCAGAGATCAGTAGTCAGGGTCTTGGTGTATGGATACGTTGGCCTCCACACCAACACTAGACTCCCTGAACTAAGAACCACACTCAGTACCCTTAACACTATTGCTTCACAAGAAAAAAACATCAGAGTCTTATGTTCAACAGTAGAACCGAAACCTATAATACCAATTTGTCAGGAACCATCCCCCGGGGCCCATTCCGTGACTATCCCAAGTCCTCCTTCCATTGGTCAGGGGCTGGAAACTAGCACCAATGGCACAAATCCCTAAAACTGGGAAGAAATTGCCTTTATAAACTGAAAATACACACACCAGAGTATGAGCAGGAAGTAAACACTAAGTAAATTTGTATAAAAAAGAAGTGCTGGAAAGTAAATGGGGCAAGAAATACAAGCCTAACAGGAAAGTACAAGTACAACAAAAAAACAAGTACAACTGGAGAAAAGTAAAACAGCTATTGGGTCTGCTCTGGGGTTCTTACCTGAAGTGTAGGTACAGATAGCCTCCTCAGCACTCCACGTCCGTCCGACTCCTCCGTGTACCAACTCATCATCAGGTCCATCTACGGGTACCATCTAGTCCTGCTACTCTTGTCCCTAGTTAGCGCTGTCTATCGTCTGCAACCAACACAACGAGGTGCGGGCATAGCCCGTGCATGGGTGAGTATAAAGATACTAAGTAGGGATCCTAAGATCGTCAAGGTCTCACAAATACAACAAGGATAGATCACAAAGTATGAATTCAATATATAACCTCACTTAGGTATATGCCCATACATATACCTAAGTTATCAAGTAATTCATCTCAATCATGAGGAAAACAAAAAGTTACTCACTCATCTCAGCCATGATTTTTATTCACATTAATGAAACCGTGGCTACTAGAGAACTCCTCCTCTGTCGAGTACAGTGGGACTACCGCATCACAAAGGCGCTTCACACTAACCAAGAACTGCTGTGGTACTCCTTCTGTTGAGTACCGTGGGCCTGCCACGCTCACACAGAGAAACTCCCCACTGTGGGTCTGCTGCCAACTACTAGGTACTCCCCCTAATAGCCTACAGAGGTACTCCTCCTGTCGAGTACCGTGAGTCTGCTGCCAAATACCAGGCGCTCCTCCGCCGTGGGTCTGTCATCGCAACCAGCCACTCCATACTAGGATAGTCTAATCACTCCATGTCGAATCGGTCAAGAAGTTTTCAGGTCTCAGCCGGCTACTAGGTCTCCGTACTTCGCTCGCTCGTCTCCTGGAGGGTCCGCTCCATGAGCTAATGGTCGATACTCCAACTGTCAGAAAGTACAACATAAAAGTATCTCAAAGTCCCGCCTCGTCATAGGGGTCTCAACGCAATAGACGGCGTGTCAATCAGACGCTCGGTCTGTGAGTTATAAGCTTTTTAGTCCAGGGGGCCCGGTGGGATTCATGTATGATCCAACCTGACCGTATCTCAACATTACCCCGAACTCCAGTAGGGTATACTCAAAGGGACCATAGAGCTCCATGACAACCAGTTCCACTGACGGTTCATCAAATGGTAATCTGGTTCCAAAGTTATAGCCAAAGGAATTAAAGGTTCGACAGTGGGCCCGGGTCCGGTCCGACCCGGTCGGACTGACTCGGACCAATCCACTCTGGGCTAACCCAGTCTGGGTCAACCCGGTCAGACCTGCTGTGTCTGTCCCCACTAATGGGTGGGTCGCCCGCTAGGTTCATCCCGGTCCACTGGGCCCGACCAATAGGACTGCGGGGGTGGTTCGACCAGTGACACCGCAAGGGTCGCCGCAGACCAACTCAGGAGGCCAACGCAGCTTGGCCGATTCGGAAGGGAACCAGGGCGCGGTCGTGCAGGGCACCGGGGAGGCCGACAGGTCGGCTGGGAGGGCGTCGGGGAGGCCGGCAGGTGGCCTGGAAGGTCAGGTGGCGGCCTGGGTAGGCTGACGTGGGTCCGTGCAGGCCGCGGGCAGGGCATGCAGGGTGCCGGGCAGGCCGCGCGGGGCGCGAGCAGGCCGGTAGGGCACCGGGCAGGCCACGGGCAGGGTGTGCAGGAGGCCGCGTGCAGGAAGGTCAGCGGCTGGGCGGCAACCGAGCAGGCCAGCTCAGCGCGGCGCGAGCTAGCTCAGGTCAGCGGTGTTCGGCTGGGAGCACCGGAGCACCGCGGGGGCGACACGATTCGCAGATGCTGCAGGTAGTGTGGCCTTTGTCGTTGCCACCTTCGTTGCCTCGTTGCCACTTCATTGTTACGTCACCATGCTGAATAACGCCACAAGAACGAAAATTGACGGAGGATGTCGGGCCATGTTAGGTTGGCCCGTATCCTCCACGTTTATGGTGATAGCGAACGATTCATAAGAACAAAGCTCAAAAATCTTCATATCCAAAAAAGAGGGAATAAAAAGGTACTCAAATTAATTTAATCCCCCAACCTTTGTTCGTCGTTCGTTGACGGAGTCGTTGAAGGTAGACGAATGAGTTTGCTGTTCATCGTGTCCACCACGTACTCCCAATCCTGAGCTATGTCGGTTGTGGAAGATGCTCCATGTCGGTAGGTGTTCGGGGGAGAAGTCGAAGAAGGATCATCACCGGCATTCTTCATTGGAAGAACTTTTCTCCCAAGATCCTCTCTTCCCAAGCTCCACCCAAAAGAGAAAATTTCCCACCAAAGAATTATGTGCAACAAAAATAATAGTTTGTCTTTTATCTTAGAACGTTGGATTTATAATTCAAATTGGGGCATTAAATTAATTAGATAGGATCCACTTAATTAATGTAAAGGGGTTGGCACAAATTAAATTAAAGGGTAGTTGGCTCTATTAAGGTGGAGGTGGTGAAGGGGTTTTCCCCCATATAATGGGGAGTATATGAGGTTTTACTCTACTCCATCAATAAGGGGGTTAAACCTCGTGTGGTCAACACATCATAACCTCTCGTGGGAGGTTATGTTCGGGTGGGCCTCAACACCATAACCTCTCAAGGGAGGTTAAGGTGTGGTGGTCCCACCTCCAACTCCCATGAGGAGGTTTTGACCACCCAACGTCCACATGGCAGATAAAATAAAATAAATTGACATTACATTATTTTATTACTTCCCACAAAAACCCAAAAACCATCTTTTATTCTCAACTCACTGTCTTCGAAGTGAAAGTCTCCTTAAGCGAAAACTGGAACTTTGAGTTCAACGGTGCCCTCAGATTTCAATTTCGAGGACTTTTTAAAAAGTTATAAAATCCCACTCGTACGTTTACTGAATGTACCTGAAAAAAACATAAGAAATTGATTCCGGGCACATTGGCCTCGGAGTCATGCACCGCCATATTTCGAGAACTCATAAAATTCCCATGTATTTAAGAAAAAAAAAATTTCCATTGAAATTTTGGGTCTTTACATGAATTAACAATTATCAATATTTTTTATAGGGAATCAAATAGAGAATTCATCACGCATCATCATCACACAATGAATAAATCAACAAATTACAAGGGATATATTATAGACCACCTACCTCATGTGTGTCAATGCGCCATCATCTAGTATTATCCTAGGATTTTTTCATGATCGGAATGAAATGAAAAAAATATAAGTATTCCCTAAAATTATTCAGATAATTATACAAAAAAATATCAATTTTGATACAATGGAAAATGATGAAAGTCTTTTATGGGATTTTTATTATACATGTGGATATCAATAAGATGATCAAATCATGAATCCGAGGTCAGATGACGAAACATTATCAATTCCTTGAATTAGAGGATTATGAGTTCAAAAGGGAGATGGGTGGAGGTTCTATCTATTAGATGAATAAAAAAATTAGTAAGGGGTTTAAATTTAAAATCCCTTGAGGGGAACGTAGTAATTTTTCTGCACTATGATGTCTCGCATGATTTTGTCACAACATTGGTCAAAACATGGCCAACTTTTTGTGGCCCACTGTCCAATGATAGAGCTTTAATGGTTTATGTGCATCATTTTTGAAATTATTCTCCAGTTGGGTTATATGGAATAGGAAAAATATTCACTTCTTTCTCACCTAAGTGTGTACTAGGTTTCAGGGTTACGAAAAACCTTGATGCATACTTCTTCTTACTGAAACACCTTGTGTGAGGCCCACAAAATTCATTTATGTTATTAATATATGAGTTTTTTTATTGAATTTATTTTGAACATTATAATAATTCTCTATTTCCTAAAATATTTTTACATTAGAGGTTGACCTAAAATTTTCCAATTATAAATATTAAATGGAAATGGGACAGTGTTAAAGAAACTAACAACACTTACTCTTTTATTTAGTAATGGTATATTTAGTATACAAAAATTCAAATTATTAATCAATATTTTATAATTATAAGACTAAGAGAGAATAAATAAATACAAATTTAATAATTTGTCTCACCTATATATTCTAAATTCATCCCACACAAGAACAATGTTATGGCATCGAATCAAAAAGTTAGAAATACAATAATCATTTTAGAAATGATATTGAAACATTATTATAATTAATGTGAATGATGAAGAGTTTGTATGATGATATATTTATAATTAATTTATATCATAAAAATTATGTTACTAAATTAATATAGAAGATATTTATTATGAAATTTTTCAATAAAATAGTTGGTCCTTATTTTTGGTAGATACGTCCACATATTTAAATGATCATCATGATTTTTTAATGAAATAAAAAACATTGTATAATTTTTTAAATATAAGAAAATATTCTATTAAAAATGTGTTTTATGGTAAATATAGATGATTTATATAAAATTTACTTTCATAAAATTATTCTTTAATAGTCTTTTTAGATGAAAATATATTTTACTAAAGTCCTAACTAATTGTTATAGTGATCAAAATTATAAATTGTTTATGAAATTTCATAATTTTAATAATACATGTTATTTATTTATATAGTAAAATTCACATATTTTTATACTTTTAATAATAACATAAATAATATTGTTAGAATCAGAATATCAATACTATGTTTGGGAAATTTTATCAGAATTTTCTAAAAAAATTTATTTTTGGTTTACAAAGTTTAAATTGGTTTATTATAAAATACCATAATTATTATTAAATAATTATTATATGATAATTATTTAAATTTTAATAACCCTAATTATTTATCAAAATTTATTTCAGTAATGACATAATACATTAGTTGATATATTTAAAAACAATTTCATATCCGTTATGAAAACCATGGTTTTATCATCCAACAAAAATATTTTCATGATTTATATGTGTAAGATATTTATAATTGATTTTTATCACATTAATATGTTTAATAAAGTAAAATTTATTATGTATATGGAATAATGGGGTAAAAATATGTTTATAATTTCATATTCATTTTTATTCATCAAAAATATTCCATGGTAAAAAATATATATATTCCATAGTAAATTTAAAATAATGTAGTGGGTTAATGATAAAAGGTAAAATGATAAACTACCTAAACAGTAAAAAATTAAATTGGTGGATGATGTCTTTCCAAAAAATAAATAATTTTTTAAACAATGATTATCAACCAAATTTGATTGAATTATTTTCACCCAAATGTTGGTGTCTTTAAATATAAAAAATCATTATTTATTAACTTAATATCACACCTCGTTAGCTATAAATACCACCCTCACCTCCATATTTATCCAAAAAACCATTGAATCTCTAATATTATCTACCGAAAACAATCATCTCCACTATACCCATGTACATGTTCTTATATTTTCAACAAAAAGAACTATTCAATATTCTACAAGGTTTCCACTATGTTGGTGATATTAAAGTCGTAACATTCTCAAGCCACCTCTCTTAATTTTTCCCCATACCTTCCCGACACCTCCTTCATACATAAATGAATAATAAAAAAAATATAATTTATATATTGGAATGATATATTTCTAATGGAATATCCTCTACTTTACTCCTTTATTATCTCCTCTTATTCAAATTAATTAATCCATTGTCTAAATTGTTGCTGTTAACCATCTTTATGATTAATGATTTTGTTCATTTACCATTTCCTCCTTCAACGATGGTCATAGAATTTTTATTCATGTTAAGTAAGATTTTAATTATTATATTATTACTTATTTAATTTTCCATAACTAATATATATACAACAGAATATTATATGAAAATAAACTATTTCATTATAGTAATAAAAGACAAAAAAATTAACTAAACATTTATCAAAACATTTTATCAAATAAATCATCATCTGTAAATAATGAAAAATGATATACGAAATAATTTAAACACAATAAAATTATTCAATTCTATTCCATTTATAATTTGGTTTTCTTCATTAATTTGACATGTATATCCATAATATTATAATATTAAATCGACCATAAAACCCTGAATCTAATACACTGGGAAACAATGAACATAATGAAATGTTATTAGTGAGCAGGTAGTAAGTAGTTATAAAATCCCATAAAACGTATTATAAATTTTATTATGGTTCTATAATGAATTAGTAACATTAATTAAAATTTTATACATGAGATTAATGTATGAAAGATAGTTAGGAAGTGTGAGATAAGGGTTTCACATCACACATTTACTTATGTGATATATATGTCTAATTCAAAACATATATTCATTTGTGTTGTGTGTATACTACCATTAGATATCATTAATCTCATTATATTCATGGTATCAAATATTGCATTTGAAAATTATTTCTTTTTTGGGGAATATTATTAGGCTAATAACAAGTGGAAAGGGATTTGGTAACTCAATAACCTTTTATTAGGATAAACTTCTACATTATTGATTATTTCATTAAAAGTTTATGTTTGAATTTTTTTATTATATTATACTTAATTTGAATCTTTTCCATGTGCATAAATAGGTGATGCACATAATAAAATCATTTATTAGCCATCACTAAAATGATTTGTTATTTTTAAGAGTAATTCTTTTAAAAAAATTATCATTCTAAAAATTTCCTTCAAATACTCTTTTTCTTTCATGTGTGTTTTAACACCCCAAGATTTCATAGTATGTTATCTCATCAAAGTAATTCAAGAACATTCACAACATGCATCAATGAGATTGAGCACACCACGACTTACCAAAATAACCACCAGAAAAGTGGTTATGAATAGTATTAACTACATTTAGAATTATATATATATATTCTATATAATTTTAACATTCATATTTTGTATTTTTTAGACATAATTTAAGTACAAATTCAATTTTTCAGATAAAAGATTTATTTTTCAAGTAATGTAATTTAACAGCCAATTTAATGAAGGATCATTTTTAAAAATAATATTTGACACTTTTATATATTCAAGTTAATAAAATTGAATTATTCTTCAGAATTAAGAAATAAAAATTTAGCTTGGATAAATTTTTGGTACTTTTATGATAACTTTCATATTTTGTTGAAAAGTGAAAAATACTAAATTTTAATTGAAAAATACTTTTTAAATCAAAATAATTTATAATGATAAATTATTCCTTTGAATAGTTTGGAAGTATAATTAGATTATATTTTAATCATTTAATAAAATTTAAGTCGTTATAAGTAATTTCACATTTAAATTTGACATAAACACACTTCAATCTTTTGATAGTTTTTTCTTTTTAAAATACCCTCTTTTTGGTTTTGACAATGGGAATTAATTTTAAATTAATTAATGAAAATAATATGTTTTGAATTTGGTAAAATATAATTCATTTATGAATTCGGAATATCAATATTAGCTTAGAGTGAATTTTTGTTATTTTTCTTAAAACATTCAATTTTTTATGAATAATGAAAAACAACGAGTTATTGTTTAAAACCGACATTTTATTTAAATAATTATTTAATTAATTTAAATTTATTTTAATTAAAAAAATATATATAATACTTATATATTTTTAAATGTAATTTATTGGAGTCATTTTATAATAAAATTAGATGTATAAAATTTTATGGAACTTTTTACCGTCTTTTACCCACGTTCTTGGAGCATTTGCAAATTTGCAAAATACTTATTTTAACTGCTTCGGTGAGTTTAATATCAAAAATAAAAGAGACATATTTGATATTTTTAAGTAAAATTTGGTCCAATAAGATGAAAATAATTTTTGGTTAATAATATCTTTTGACTCTTAGTTACCACTGTTAAAAGTAAATAGGGCAATTAAAGGTAAAAATGATATTATAATTTCCCTAAAACATGTATTCATTCAATTGGATAAGTGTAATTATACCAAAAAAAACCTTAGTAAGAAAATATGATCCTTTTGGACCACTTTTATTAGATTAGAACATTTATTATTATTTTATTTAAAGAAGAGTTAAAAGTGTTAAATTCAATGTTTAATAATTAAACCATTTTTAATATATACTTATACATTAGATTAATTAGACTATAAATATTCATTATAAATATAATAATACTTCCTAAATCATGGTATTTTATTTATAATTTTTATATATTAAATAAAAAAATTTATTTACAACAAAATGATGATGCAGTAATTACACTATTAATGAAAGAATCAAATAAATGGTATTATAAATATTAAAATAAATAGAATTTAAAGGCTTAGATGCCATCAACTAATTTTATAAGTTAACATGACAATTTAGGGTTGATTAAATGAAACTTTTTACAAGTAATCAAGTTGTGATGACTTTCAAAGAAACCAAATACTAAATAGTATCAAAATTGACATAAATGAGTTTTTTAAAACAAATATTATATTATTAAATTATATAATATTCCTAAAAATATAAGGATCAGAAAAATTTCTTCAATAATATTAAATATGTCATTAATGAACAACTTTATGTTCTCTTGGATGTTTAGATTATGTCTTTTAACCATATAGTGTAAGAATATAAGAAGACATGATAAAAGTTAAACTATTTAACTAATAGTTAAATCTAAAAGATAAGGTTAACATGGTAACATAAACTTGTATAAAACCTATTTATTGAAAGTATTTAGACCCATACCCGCCTTATTAGTGAAATAAATCATTTTGTAACCATTATAAAACGAAAATCATTTTATTATACTATTATATTTCAAGCTGTTCCGAAAGTGACCGTCACCTCTCTTATAAAAGGGTACTTACTCTTCTCTTAATTTCAGACCTCCAAATCCATTTGGCTCGGTCAACCCCTACCCATATAACTTTCCTAATTCTACACTTCATCCTAGAGGCCTTATTTTGATTATAAAGGCATCTCAAGTGGCCTTTTTGATCAACTCAAAAAGAAACACCCGAATAAGAGGTAATACTTTCACCACCCTCTTTCAAGTTCTTTTCTTCTTCCACATCCACTGTATTTGTGGTTTACATATCAAAATAATAAATTAATAACCTTAGAAATACTGTGATGTTATTATAAGTATGGTACAACCATATTCGTTACTCTATCCATCCTATAAATGACAAAGTCACCATACGTGCATACGTACGGATTACCGACTCCACGTCGTGGTGTCGTTTGTTAGTAAAAAACTTCATAATTTGGATGGGTATAATAATGAGTATTACTGATGTAAATAATTAATATAAAATTTTAATTATTCTTTATATATAACATACCATCTAATTACATATGATTTCTCCATCAATATAATGATATTGTCGCTCGTGCGTACGTACGGATTAACGTCTCCATGAACCCGAAGAGATTCATTCCCCATTGTAATCATTCAAGAATAATTTTCAATTTATGATTAAAAATAATGTTTATGAACTTAATATAATTCAGGATATGGATCAAATAGATCCTATTCATAACAAATATGGCTTACGTAACCAAGCATATAATGGTAAACGATTCATTTAACACCTGGAATGATGATACTACTAAAATATTATTAAAAATGAAATATTAGATGATCATATATGATTTCATTTTTATGTATATGATTCAAGTATAATTTAATAATATTTATTTAACAATTATACAAGAGGTTAATGTACCCTCGACCAAGGAATAATACAATGTAAGGGTTAATTTTACAACCTCATTATTATCCGAGGTTATTTTTACATAAGTATCTACCAGGGAATATTTATTATCAATGTCAATATTTCATAAAAGAGTTTACAAATGAATCAATTTTAAGGGGATCTTTTAATAAAACATCATTTTAAATTTTTTAAAGATTAATTCTTCTAAACCTTTCTCTTCAATGTCCATGTTTTTAAAATGGTTTTAAGGATTTATTTATATGGACACGATTATTTTAAAATGTTAATTCCTTTCAATAGTTTCAAAGTGGTATGGGACACTTTGATTAAAAAAAATCTTTTAAATGACTTCATTTATAAATTATGTGACATTTAAATGATTTCATGAAAAATGGATATTTCTCTCAAATATTTTCATAGATCATTTTCAACTATGTCAACATCTTTTACAGGATATGATTCCTGATCAAGGATGATTTATTATAGAAATATTCTATCTTGTATTTAAGGTTTTGTGATATGTTTGACTGTGGATGTGTTATTTTTATACTGTTCAAGGGTTATGGATAAAATATTGATATATCGTATGCTAGTTTTAATACAAATGTTTATGTAATGTTTAATCCTTTTCATATGATGAATACATTGGACTTATTATATGATGAGTGGAGCCCGCTATAGCTCCTCGATGCATCAGTAGGTCACCTGAGAAAAACTACTGGCATAGAATAAGGCCTTGAAAAAATATTATTTGTATTCTTGGAACGGGGCCTTGACTATATGGTTATGAAGTATGGCATTATGCATTCCATCATTATGAAATTGGATTTTGATATTACATTAGATTAATAGACTAGTAGAATATCCATGTGAATAAGTAAATGGAATTATTTGATTTATCTTTGCCATGTTATGATGATGTTTAAGTTTAGAATGTTGGTGTTTTAGTCTTATTCATTTCATTAAATTTTTATGCTTATTTATGAAAGTTTCTACTATATTGTTATCCTTAATGAGTATCTGAGCTCACCCCTTTCTATGTTTTAGTTTTCCCAGGATACGAAGAAGTATATTAGGACTGACCTGTAGGGATAGTCTAAGGGATATGAATGTTGTCAATGGAGACAATGTTGTTGTTTTTTTTCATTTTATAATGTAATTTAAAACTTATAAATGTATATAGTACTTTTAAGGCTACTAAAATGATCGGTCTTTCAGGATATGATTCCTTGTATCATGACAATTTATTAAAATAATGAACCAACTCTGGTAACTCATTCCAATTGGTAAGGGTTATTTTCATTTGGTTTTTCTGAATGAATATGATTTGCGTATGGCCTAGTCTACATGTAACCTTCATCTTAAACGAGGTCTATTTTGAATCGTTGAATGGGATTTTAATTTTATCCTTTTAATCAAAATCAGTCTAATTCCCAAATTTGGATCAAGCTTCATGGTTTAAATATAGTGTACTGGCATCCAAAAATTTTAAATTATCTTGCTTCTTATTTTGGCTCACCTATAAAGATGGATCAAAGAACATTAGATGGTGATATAGGTCTTTATGCAAGAATTTTAGTGGCTGTTAATTTGTCTTCTGAATGACCAAAGTCTATTTACCTACTTTCAAATGAATGTATAATTGAAGTTTAGTTTGATTTTGATTGAATTCCCCGATTCTATGATTTTTGCAAAATTGTTGGATATTCTATTGGATCTTGTTGGGTGATTCCAAAGAAATTTTTTGGTGCTTCTAATGGTAATGATTTAAAGGATGATATCACTCTTTATAAGAATAAAGGGCATTCCACTATGTTGGTTATTGATAATAATCCCATGATGAAAGATTCATATTCTCTTCCTTCCTCTTGGAATATCACCGTAGATAAATCATGGGATAATATTGTTGAGGATGAAGATAATTTTCCTTCTGATCCTTTCCCTCACAATCTTCTACTGAAATATAGTGAAGATATTCATGATAGTTTTATTTCATTATAGATATCTCAAAGCATAACTAATCTTGTCTATAGTATACAACTTAATTTGGAGGAGGAATCAATCTTCACCTCTTTTTCTAAGGATATTATGGATCTTTTTTTGAGTCTAAAACCTCATAGGTCTTCTGTAGGCCCCCATTTGGAGCAAAATTTTCATCCTGAAAACATGATTTTATCCAGAATTATATATTTTGTTTATACTCTTATGATTGATAAGGTCCTGTTAGACTTATCTAGAAAAAAGGATTTCATTTCCTTCAAAAATACAGCTTCATTCATCATGCCCCCAAAAATAATATAATAGTTTTAGTGAATCTAGAAAGGAATAGATTGAATTTCCTACTACAAAATCTCATGAAATATTTGATCATAGGGAATCTTAACCCGAAACAAAGGATTATTTTATTTATATTTCTCAAAATATGGACAATGTGGAATTAGTTTCGACTCAAAATCCATAAAATAAGTCCAAATCAGTTGTTGATATTACTTTATTAATTAAAATTCATGATTTACCTAAGAATAAAGCTGAGAGACTTCCTAAAATCAATAAAAAAATGAGGGATATGGGAATAATAGGGGGGTTCACCCTAAATCAGTCTTCAAATGAGGATTTTTTTTGGAATTGCCAATGCCTGGATGATGAGGCCACAATCAGGTCTCTTAAGCTTTACATTAGGCAGCATAGACCATTTTTCATTGGTATTGTTGAGCCCAAAACTATTTTCTATAATTTCTTTGCTAGAATGGAAAATATGGGTTTCAATTTACTTGTTTTGAACAATAGTTTTTCCGAGGTCAATAATCTGTGGGTCTTGGCTCAATCTTCTCTATATGATCCTCTCTTGGTTAGTTCAATCAATCAACGGGTTTCTTTTTCATTTTCTGATTTGGGAATCAAACCGTTTTGTTTTTTCATTTATGATAGTAATAGTTATTAGGATCGAAGTTCTCATTCAGCTGAAATTGGTTCTCTCATAATTATTATTAATGATCCATGTATCATTATTGATGATTTTAACTCGATTCTTAATTTTGATGAAAAAATGGGTCCAATGACTTGTTCTATTTCTTCTAGAGAATTTAAGGGTTGTATTGAACAAAATGAGTTGATTGAAGTAAATATTGTTTGTGAAATTTTTAATTTTTATAGATGGCACCATAATGATGTGGTGCTTAGTAAAATTGACAAGGATTTTGTTAATGAATTCTCTTTATGTTCTTGGGATTCTATTTCTTGTATATCTTTATCCCGGTTTAATTTTGATCATCATATTATTATGATAGAACTCTCAGTCAAATGTATTAAATCCCCATTCCCCTTTAGATTTAAAAAATTGTGGGTTCTTTATCCTGACCGTGATAAGTTGTTCGGGAAGTTTGGTGTTTGTTAGGGAGAAAGAAGAATGCCTATTCTTTTATTCGTAAACTTAAAATTATCAAGGGAAATCTTAAACCCTGGAGTAAATATTGGTTTAATAATCTTGACTCGTACATTTCCAATCTTGAAGCCTCTCTTCAGCCTTTCCAGGAGAAATGTTCCCATGCTGATTTCCCTCGGGATGTTTCTTTGGAATCTGAGATGTCTCTTAAACTAAATAATTTTCTCAATATTAATGATGTTATGAAAAAGGCTTAATTCAATGAAAATTGGCTCAAGTATAGAGATAGAAATACCATATTATTTAATAATATTCAGTGGGTTCGGAAAATTTCTAGGCCCCTTTCATTATTAAGAAGAATAGATCAAATTCTGTATAATTGACATGATCTATCAAAGCAGCTTATTTTTTATTATGAAGATCTCTTTAATGGATCATCTACATTTTTAACCACTATATAGGTTATTATACCCATATTAGTAAGCCTGGAGGATAATTATAGACTAGCCTCTATTCTATTGGAACCTAAAATCAAGGCTGTAGTTTTTAGTCTTAGGCCGAACAGCTCCCCGGGAACTAAGGTCTTTAGCAATTTATTTTTTCAGAATTATTGGGAGATCATTGGATATGATGTTTTCAACCTTTTTCTACATTTTTTCTAAAGGTTCCATCTTCCTGAAGGTTTAAATTCTCAATTTCTTGTCTTATTCCAAATATTTATAATGCTAACGAGATACATTTATTCGGGCATGTTGCTCTTTTCAACACATTATACTAATCTATCAGTAATATCCTTACAAGTAGACTTGTTCTAAATTCCAAAAAAATTGTTTATTCTAATGAATTTGGTTTCATCAAAGGAAGGTCCATTCAATATTGTCTTGTAACAGCTTCTAAGTGTATCATTATCCTTAAAAAACTTGTTTGTGGTGGGAACATTGCCCTCAAATTAGATATTAAAAAGGCTATTGACACAATGGATTGGGGTTTTATAATTAAAATTCATTCAATGTTTGGTTTTGAGGACACATTCATTAATTGGATTAAGATTATTTTTTTCTTCTGATCATATCTTGGATCTTGTGAATGGATCGCCAGAGGGATATTTTTCTTGTTCTAGAGGAGTTAGTCATGATGATCCTCCATTTTCTATTATTTTTTCTATTTGATAAGATTATCTTAGTCGATTTTTTTACATCATGACCATGAATGGAATGATAAAGGATATTGGTGTAGGTCGTGGTCTCATTTCTCCTACCCATCTCCTTTATGTCGATGATATTATCCTCTTTTATCAAGGGGATAAAAGAAATATCCTGGATAACAAGAATGCTCTTCTACATCATGAGCATGTTTCTGGGAAACAAGTTAGTTGGAATAAGTACTTTGTCTACTTTAGTAGAAATATTTCACAAACTAGGAAATCAGAAGTCATCACTAATTTGGGGATTAGAGATAGTTTTCTCCCTTTTACTTATCTTGGAGTTTCCAAGTTATGGGTTTGACTGATGCCTTGTTATTTTTTTAGGATTATTAGTAAGATCAAGAATCAGATTGCTACCTGGAAAGGGAAGTCCCTCTCAATGCCTGGTCGTGTTTCTCTGGTTAAATATATTATTGTTTCTAAATTTGTTTATTCATTTATGGTTTAAAAATTACATTCATCTCTTATAAAATCAATAAACATGGCCACCAAAAACAATATTTTCACTGGTATTATTTTGGAAAGAAGATTGGTAACTGTGTCTTGGAACAACTGTTGCAAATATTTTGAGAAAGGGGTCCTTGTTATAAAAAATCTTAGTCTTTTTAATCAAGCACTTCAGGCTTCTTTTGTTTGGAATATAATAAATGACAACTCATAAGCTACTACTTTTTTTAGGTCTATAATCCTTACTAAATTCAAAAGTGGAAACATTAATTATATGGATTCTTCTGTTGGTCTTCTTTTAAATATGTTTTTTCTATTATTAATGTTGATTCTAGATAGTCTGTCTCTAATGATTCTTCTCTCATGGTTTATAAAGATAATTGGATTTGTTTTTATCTTATTGATACTCATAGTCATGACATTTCATACATGAACCTTGATGTTTCTATTAAAGATGAATTAAATGACATTTATGCTGTTCTGGATCATGTTAAATAGATTATTTTTAATTATTTTATTCCACTGATGGTGATTTATGGATCTAAAAACCACATCCCTTTGGTATGCTCACTTCTAAATAATTCTACTCCCATTCAAATACATTTTTGACAGGGTTAGATTTGATTGGAAAGTATAATTGGAGAATTATTCTCCCCTGTCGGCTCAGGTTTTTGTGGAGACTGGATCATGGAAAAGTCCCTATTTATTCATTTTTGTAGGTTTGTGGTATTTGTCTTTGTTCTGTTTTTATTCTCTTCCATCAGTATAAGGATAACATGGATCATTTGTTTTTGAGTTGTGCTACAACAACCTCCATATGGAATGCACTTTATGATATTTTTGAGGTTAAAATGTAGAATTTTTGAACTATTCAAGACATTCTTGAAGTTATGTTCTGCTTTCCTTTATCCTCTATGTTGGTGAATATTTTTCAAGTTGTAGTTGCTGAACTTGATCATTCCCTATGTTGGAGTTGGTGGTCTAGAACCAACTACTTTGTACTTTATTCATTAAATAAAAGCCTTATCACATCTTGATTGTTCTTCTGCGCGACATGTCATGTGATAATGTCCTAAGGACACCTGTTGCATTAAAGGATCATAGCGGATCCCTACTATGATGAGAACCCGGAAGTGCCATAACACTGTTCTTGAATGTATGTTCTATGGCCGGATGATATTATTTGAGGACACAAATAATACAGGTCATTAGGGGTGAGGACTCATAAAACTTTGAGGCACCTTCTCATGGTGTGCGCCCTTGGTAATATCCAGGAGGATATTATGAGAACGAAACCTGCCAGTAGGAAATCCACATTTCATAGTGTCATTGGATGTTCCTATATACTAATGTGTGTATTGATCCTTAGAATTTAAGATTATTATTAATGGGTATTACAACTCGTTCACTTAGATGTATTGATGAAAACTGTGACGACACACTGTTCACAGCGAGGTAGGATACGTTGGGTGCGTCACGAGTAATACTGCATTAATAGATAATGCGAGAAAGGATTTGTCCCTTCCGTTCCATAACGGAAGTAGATATCTCAGGCCCTTTGATGGAATTGATATAGCCTAAATAAATCCATGGCCATGGTAAGGTATGGGCAAGTTCAATTCTGGGAAGTCAAAGAAAGAATAATCAAGCACATGAGTTGATGGCACTAGCATGCAACCCACTTGATTGGAGATATCGAGACAAAGGGATTATATTACACGGTAAGTGTTCGTAGGAGGTAACACGTCATTGCGGCGTTAACTTATTTCTCTATGGGTGCCTTGGCGTGTTGCCAGACGCTAACCTTGGACTTTAGGTAGGCTCAACCTAATGCCACTGAGAAAGAGGCCTAGAGGGTCACACACTAAGTGTGTCCATGTATCTCAGTTAAATATTAATTTAACAAGTTAAATAAATATTATTCCTGACTGTGGTTTAATAATTATTTAAGGATGTCTGATCGCATTTATTTTGACACTAGTTATTCGAGAGAATATATTGTGGATGAAATAATATATTTATTAGCGAGTAATACAGTTAAATTTATTTAAGAAATAAATAGTCATTACTCAAGGTCTAATAAATGTGGTGGAGAAAAATATAAAATAAAAGTACACACCGTGTATATTAAATATACACGCTGTGTAGTTTTATAGAAAACAAGTACACGCCGTGTATTAATTATTACACGTCGTGTAGTTTTTCCAGTTGGGATTTTGAGGATTTAATATTATTTTATTAAATGATATTTATTATAATCAGCGTGGGTGCATGTCAAGGAATTAATAATTCGACATGGGGAGGTTTTCAATAAGAGTTAATGAAATAAATAAAACGCGTAACGCGTTTATTTATTGTCATAACTCTATTAACCTCAAACATGATTATAAATATCCTCACAACCCCAACATTTTGAAGAGCCATTGGTTGTGCACAACGGATTTGGAAATACTCTCAAGACAAGAGAGAATTATCTTTCCACCAAGAACACCCTCAAGTTACGAGGGCAAGATCCTCCACCAGATCAAGGCGGTCAAAGGCGGATATCGCAAGCGAAGGTTCTTCCGTGCTAGCACTCGGAGATCCCTTCAGCGACGTCCGAAGATACGTGACACACGTGTGGATCACCGCTAGAGGAATCCTACACCTGGATTCTACGACACAATGACGGATCACCGAATCGTGACCAGACACATCCACGAAGAAAGAATTCCAATGAGGTAATTATTATGCATTAATTAAATTAATTATAATCAACATATGATGATCCTCCTCAAGGGTTCCGGGACTCTTCTTTTCTTTTCGTTATTCATTCTATTCCGAAGATTTGGTGTTTTATATCGTGACGAATCTCGGATTGAACGTTGTTTAACGTTAAAATTAAAGTTGGGCAAACCCAGTAAAGTGATTCCACTGCGCCCGGAACCTACAAGTGGTATCAGAGGGGTCATATCGTTGGTTATAATTATTTAGTTTTTCGTTGGTGATTTACGCATTTAATAATTTAGTTATTTCAATTCATGTTTAATCGTTCTGAAAATCTGAATCTCGAGATCTGTTCTTCCTCCCTCGTTTCTCGTTCACCTCACAGAAACAAATTTTTCTTTTAATTTTGATTAAAATAAAATAGAGGAACTCATCCGGAGGAGCCAAACGTTTCTGGCCATATAACACTAGAATACACGGCGTGTATTCGGAAGTACACACCGTGTAGTCTAGGTTCAATGCATTGACTGATCCGCCAAATCAGGCCGTGTATTGGATTCTTTCAAAGAATTTAAGACGCCGTGTGTTGACTAGAAACAGGTGACACACAGTTTCCGGAATACACGCCGTGTGGTCCAATGAACACGGCGTGTAGTCCCTTCGGGTTAGGGTTGGGTCGTGTACTCCGTACACGGCCTGCCCGGCTGGAAACCATGTAACGCGGAAACTACACGGCGTGTGTCCCACTGTACATGCCGTGTACTCCGAAAATTTCCGAAGTACATTAACACGCCTTATCCCCGGGCGTGTACTTCGGATGGACAGTGAAGAAAAGTACACGTTGTGTAGTCGGAACTACATGCCGTGTACTCACCCAAATTACGCAGATTTATTAAAATTTATTATTATATTATACAAACCCTTGAGATGTGTACCATGGTGCAGGCGTAAAGCTGAGGCACAACACGTGATAGGTGTTTTATATATATGTGTTTAATTTAACATCTGCGTAATAAATGGGAATTCACTGGGTTGCCTCCAAGGTACAAGTTACGTACAAGGATAATTTTAAATGAATTTATTTGTTTAAAATTATGATGGATGAGAATCTCAAGGAAATTCAGAAAATTAATTCAAGATAAAAGGATTGATTAATTAAAGATAATTAATTGATTCGAGCGTGATTTATCTTAAAAAAGAACGATTGAAGAATTGAATGCTAGTTTTATTTATGCGTAAATATCGTTGCATGTATGGATGATCATGAGCTAGACCGAGACCTTTGTATGAGAATGGTTTCTTTTAATTTATTTATTTAAATTAAATTTGTTGGCCTGCGAGCCATCTCCTCATTAATATGTAGGGCCTGGGCGCCCAAGGATTATTTTATGTAAAAACCCCCTTTTACCCCTCACCTGCGTGTGAGATAAATGCATATGTAATGGATGGAGCTCCCAAGCTAGTGGAGGCGGCTCAAGTCAGGAGCCAAGGTGAAACCAATCCATGGAGATACAAAGGTGGATTGGTGGGAAGCTGTAGCATGAACCCGAAAGGTTCAAGGTGTTTCTCCCCTAGGTCTTGGGGTAGTTTATCAACCGCTAGATAAACTAACCAATAGAAAAGATCATGATCATAACATTTATTTTATTTCTGTCAGTTGCATGGTTTATTTATTGTGGGTGTGTTGTCACGATCACATAATTAATGAATTAAACGAGCATGCAAGATGGAACTAAAATAAAATTGGCTTATACGTAAATATTATCTTCGACATGGTTAATCACATAAGTATATCCAACTTAATATTAAAAATCATGTAATCAAAGATAATAAAATGACAATTTACATATTAGGATAAAATCCCTCAAGATAAATATTAAGTCGGCATAGCCTTCCATAATCTTGGTTAGAATCGAACCATAGTTCAAAGTGCTTGACCAACCCTAGTTGGGGTGCTTTCAATTATCGGGGAATTCTAATTTAAGGTTTTGGGTTGACTTGACTTGGTTCACATCAAGGGTTGACTGCCACAACAGGACTTGGTGTGACCAAGAGGCAAAGGTTGAGGAAATCCAAAAAAGGATTTCAGGATTGGGGAGTCCACTCAGCAGATCAAGGAACTGCGAGTTAATGCAGTTGGCATTTGGAATGCCTACCTAAAACCCTTCAAGTTTCTTGACCAACCCTAGTTGGGGTAATGCCAAGGGCAATATGGATCCTTGCCACTAGAATATTCATGCAACAGAATATTCTGAAGTCAATGGTGAGGGCTATTGGATTTCGATAAAATAGTGGGAGACTAATATGTATTAATTTATTTGTCTAAATTTTTATAATAAATTACTAAACCTTTTCTCATCTTAATTTGTAGAAACAGAAAGAAAATGACTTAAAACATATCATTTCGCACCATAATCGAGAAAGAAAACCTTCTCACCAGCACCAATTTTCAAGAGTGGCAGAGGCGTTTATGTGTCGTCCTTCGCCACGAAAGGAAATTATATGTGCTAGAAGATCCTATTCCAGTTGCGCCTGGGAAAGAGGCTAGTGATGAGGAATTATCTCTCTACATGAAACACATGGATGATGCCACATATATCCAGTGTTTCATGCTATCGACCATGTCTAATGAGCTCTTGAAGCAACATGAAAACATGGATGCGTATAGTAGGATGCCTCACCTTAAAGATCTCTACCAAGAGAAGGTGAGAAAGGAGAGGTATGAGATCTCCAATGCTTTGTTTACCACGAAGCTTGGAGAGTCTGCGCCAGCTGGGCCTCATGTAGTCAAGCTTATTGGCTACATTGAACGCTTGGACATCTTAGGGATTAAATTCCCGGATGAGTTGTGTACAGATCTCATCCTATCATCACTGCCCAAGACCTTCTCTAGCTTCATTGTTAACTATAACATGAGAGGTAATGAGAAGAGTCTATCGGAGCTTCTGACCTTGATTCGCCAGGTAGATAAGGACATGGGGCGTGACAAACCCGCGGTCCTTATGGTGAACAAGAAAAGGAAGGACAAGGCAAAGGGGACAAAGACTTATAAACGGTCGGAAGCCCCCGAGCACCGTCCCTCCAAGAAGGGGAAGATCCAGAGGCAGGGCAAGGAACGGGAGGCAGTGCATTTTGCATGTGGCAAGCAGGTCTATTGGAAGAGGAATTGCACCCAGAAGCGTGGGGACGCTAAAGGTGCGTTCGTTATCGAGTGCAATCTTTCTATTTTTACACATTGGGTATTAGATACAGCTTTTGGGGATCACATCTATATTCAAATACAGGAACCAAGTAGATTTAGAAAAATCACCAGAGGAGAGGTGGATCTTCGAGCTACCAATGGCGCAAGGCTGGCTGCGTTGGCTATTGGAAACTATCACCTCTCATTGCCAACTGGCATGATTTTGGTTTTACAAAACTGTTATTTTGTCCCTAGTGTTACCAAGAACATAATTTCTATGTCTTGTTTGGATATGGATGGATTTATTTTCAAGTTTGGAAATAAGGGTTGTCTCTTTTATAAGAGAAACGTATGTTATGGTATGGCACATTTGAATAATGGTTTGTATGTATTAAATTACTAAAACCAAGTGTTGGCAATCGATAACGAAACAAACTCACATGACTCATACATCACCCAGTTATGGCATCACCACCTTGGTCATGTGAACGAGAAGCGCTTGACAAAGCTCTGCCAAGATGGCTATTTAGACTCTACTGAGCAAAAACCACTTGATAGATGTCACGCTTGTTTACAAGGAAAAATGACCAAGCCGCCTTTTAGTGGACAAGGTGAAAGGGCCATAGAGCTTCTAGGATTGGTACACACAGATGTGTGTGGACCATTTCCAGTAGAAGCTAGAGGTGGATATTCTTACTTTATTACTTTTACTGATGATTTGAGTAGATATGGCTATGTCTACTTAATGAGGTATAAGTCAGAGTCCTTAGAGAAATTTAAGGAATTCAAGAATGAAGTAGAGAATCAACTTGGTAAGAAGATAAAGAAGCTTCGATCAGATCGAGGTGGAGAATATCTGAACCAAGAGTTCATCGATCTTCTACGGGAGTCTGGGATTCAATCTCAGCTCACTCCTCCTTATACACCATAGTGGAATGGTGTTAGTGAAAGGAGGAACCACACCTTGTTGGACATGGTGAGGTCGATGATGAGTCATGCAGATTTTCCATTATCCTTTTGGGAATATGCATTACAAACTACAGCATACACATTAAACCGAGTACCAACTAAGGCGGAAAATGGAATTCCATCCGAGTTATGGAATGGAAGGAAACCCACTTTGTCGAACACACGTGTATGGGGATGCGAGGCGTTTGTTAAGGCCTTCTCAGGCAACAAACTAGCACCCCGGGGCACGAAGTGTATCTTTATAGGATATCCCAAGGAAATAAAAGGATATTACCTATATAACCCCCAAGACAAGAAAGTGACTTTCGTCAGACAAGCCTTCTTTCTTGAGAGGGAGCACATCCTCAAGAAGGATAGTGGGAGCATGATTGACTTCGACGAAGTTGATGCTCAAGATACACAGGAGTTGGTACAGGAACAAGTTCCACAGGTCCCCATGGAAGAGGTTCCAGAAACACAAGTATTGCGTAGGAGCTCAAGAGAGGTAAAGGAACCAGAGAGATTTGGTTTCCTAGTCACCGAGGATGGTGAATCATTATTGTTGGACAATGATGAACCTCTCTTCTACAAGAAAGCAGTAGAATGCTCAGAAGCTGCAAGATGGCTAGAAGATATGAATTCTGAGATGGATTCCATGTATCAGAACCAAGTTTGGGTTCTGGTCGATGAGCCAGTTGATGTAAAGCTTGTTGGATGAAAATGGGTATTCAAAAGAAATCTGGACATGGAAGGTCAAGTTAGCAGCTATAAAGCAAGGCTAATGGCTAAAGGATTCAGACAATGTCAAAGAATTGACTATGATGAAACCTTCTTGCCAGTTTCCATGTTTAAATCCATAAGAATCATACTTGCCATAACAGCTTACCATGACTACGAGATTTGGCAGATGGATGTAAAAACAACATTCCTTAACGGGAACCTTCAGGAAGATGTCTATATGACACAACCAGAAGGGTTTGTGACACCAGGTGAAGCCAAATGGGTTTTCAAGTTGCAGAAATCTATTTATGGATTGAAGCAAGCATCCAGGTCATGGAACATTCGATTTGATGAAGCCATAAAGGAATTTGGTTTCATTAAGAATGAATGTGAGCCATGTGTTTATAAGAGGTTTAATGGGAATGCGTTCTCCATCCTAGTGGTATATGTTAATGACTTATTAATTATTGGAAACGACGTACCAGCCTTACAGTCAGTTAAGGACTCGTTGAACAAGTCTTTCTCCATGAAGGACTTAGGAGAAGCAGCCTACATTCTAGGGATCAAGATCATTCGTGATAGATCCAAGAGGCTGCTTGGACTAAGTCAGGGTACATACATTGACCAGATACTAAAGAGATTTAGTATGGAAAAATCCAAGAGGGGATTGGTTCTAGTGTCACATGGCTTACATCTTTCTAAGAAAATGTG
The DNA here is from genome assembly GCA_963277665.1 of Viscum album. NCBI lineage: Eukaryota > Viridiplantae > Streptophyta > Magnoliopsida > Santalales > Viscaceae > Viscum > Viscum album. The sequence continues at coordinate 2,052,857,233 of OY728137.1, forward strand.
TCCCCAGAAACAACAGGAGAAAGATAGGATGAGCAAGATCCCATATTCTTCGGCTATAGGATCCATCATGTATGCCATGTTATGTACCAGGCTTGATGTTGCCTATGCACTGAGCATGGTAGGAAGATATCAAGAAGATCTAGGAGAACAGCATTGGACTGCTATTAAGACTATCCTTAAGTATCTGAGAAGAACTAAGGATATGTTCCTGGTATATGGAGGAGATGAGGAGCTTTTCATTAGAGGGTATGATGATGCTAGTTTTCAAACAGATCAGAATGACCTGAAGTTGCAATCTGGATATGTTTTCTGTCTCAATGGAGGAGCTGTGAGCTGGAAGAGTTCAAAGCAGCCAGTTATCACCGATTCTACAGCGGAGTCCGAGTATATAGCGGCTTCTGATGCATCCAAAGAAGCCGTTTGGATTCAGAACTTTGTCCAGGAGCTTGATGTGGTGCCTAGCAGTAAAGATCCCATTACATTGTATTGTGATAATACTGCAGCGGTGGCTCTTGCAAAAGAACCAAGGTCACATCAACGGACAAAGAACATACTCCGGAAGTATCACCTCTTGAGGGATTTATATCAAAGGGGTGAAGTTGCAGTGAGAAGAGTATCCACAGAAGAGAACGTGGCGGACCCCATGACTAAAGGCCTATCTCAGCAGAAGCATGGATATCATGTGAGAGCTAGCGGGTTAAAGGTTGTTAGCAGTTGGATCTAGTCCAAGTGGGAGTCTGTTGGAGTTGGTGGTCTAGAACCAACTACTTTGTACTTTATTCATTAAATAAAAGCCTTATCACATCTTGATTGTTCTTCTTCATGACATGTCATGTGATAATGTCCTAAGGACAACTGTTGCATTAAAGGATCGTAGAGGATCCCTGCTATGATGAGAACCCGGAAGTTCCATAACACTGTTCTTGAATGTACGTTCTATGGACGGATGATATTATTTAAGGGACACAAATAATACAGGTCATTAGGGGTGAGGACTCATAAAACTTTGAGGCACCTTCTCATAGTGTGCGCCCTTGGTAATATCCAGGAGGATATTATGAGAACGAGACATGCCAGTAGATAATCCACATTTCATAGTTTAATTGGATGTTCCTATCTACGAACGTGTGTATTGATCCTTAGAATTTAAGATTATTATTAATGGGTATTACAAATCGTGCACTTAGATGTATTGACGAAAACTGTGACGACACACTTTTCGCAGCGAGGTAGGATACGTTGGGTGCGTCACGAGTAATACTGCATTAATAGATAATGCGAGAAAGGATTTGTCCCTTCCGTTCCATAACGGAAGTAGATATCTCAGGCCCTTTGATGGAATTGATATAACCTAAATAAATCCATGGCCATGGTAAGGTATGGGCAAGTTCAATTCCGGGAAGTCAAAGAAAGAATAATCAATCACATGGGTTGATGGCACTAGCATGCAACCCACTTGATTGGAGATATCGAGACAAAGGGATTATATTACACGGTAAGCGTTCGTAGGAGGTAACATGTCATTGCGGCGTTAACTTCTTTCTCTATGGGTGCCTTGGCGTGTTGCTAGACGCTAACCTTGGACTTTAGGCAGGCTCAGCCTAACGCCACTGAGAAAGAGGCCTAGAGGGTCACAAACTAAGTGTGTCCATGTATCTCAGTTAAATATTAATTTAACAAGTTAAATAAATATTATTCCCGACCGTGGTTTAATAATTATTTAAGGATGTCTGATCGCATTTATTTTGACACTAGTTATTCGAGAGAATATATTGTGGACGAAATAATATATTTATTAGCGAGTAATGTACTTAAATTTATTTAAGAAATAAATAGTCATTACTCAAGGTATAATAAATGTGGTGGAGAAAAATAGAAAATAAAAGTACACACCGTGTATATTAAATATACACGCCGTGTAGTTTTATGGAAAACAAGTACACGCCGTGTATTAATTATTACACGCCGTGTAGTTTTTCCAGTTGCGATTTTAAGGATTTAATATTATTTTATTAAATAATATTTATTATAATCAGCGTGGGCGCTTGTCAAGGAATTAATAATTCGACATGGGGGGGTTTTCAATAAGAGTTAATGAAATAAATAAAACGCGTAACGCGTTTATTTATTGTCATAACTCTATTAACCTCAAACATGATTATAAATATCCTCACAACCCCAACATTTTGAAGATCCATTGGTTGTGCACAACGGATTTGGAAATAATCTCAAGCCAAGATAGAATTCTCTTTCCACCAAGAACGCCCTCAAGTTACGAGAGCAAGATCCTCCACCGGATCAAGGCGGTCAAAGGCGGATATCACAAGCAAAGGTTCTTCCGTGCTAGCACTCGGAGATCCCTTCGTCTATGTCTGGAGATACGTGACACACATGTGGATCACCACTAGAGGAATCCTACACTTGGATTCTACGACGCAACGACGGATCACCGAATCGTGACCGGACACATCAACTAAGAAAGAATTCCAACGAGGTAATTCTTATGCATTAATTAAATTAATTATAATCAACATATGATGATCCTCCTCAATGGTTCCAGGACACTTCTTTTCTTTTTGTTCTTCGTTCTATTCTGAAGATTCGGCATTTTATATCGTGACGGATCTCGGATTGAACGTTGTTTAACGTTAAAATTAAAGTTGGGCAAACCCACTAATGCGCTTCCGCTGCGCGCGGAACCTACACCCTGTGGATGGTGAGAGACAAGGGTATTTATTATGGAGTTGGTTTTAATCTTCAGGCCAGCCTTGTTGGTATTTTTATAGTCATGAAATATGTAAATCTTCCTGGTAAAGATTATTATCACAACCCGGTGCATGATTTTTCAGTTCATATTTGTATCAATGTTAAAGGTAATTTTTGGAATCCATTGGGTACTAGGGATGTTTATTGGCGTCCTCCTTTTTAGGTCTGGATTAAAATTAATACCAATGGATCTTCCAAAGGAAATTAGGGTCCTTCTTGTTATGGTCTAGTTTTCAGAAACAAATTTGGTGCTGTTTTGGGTTGTTCCTTCAGCTCTTGCGGTTTTGCCTCCTCTCTTGAGGCTGAGATGCTTGGTGTCATTTCATCGCTTTAAATTGTTAAAAATAGGGGTTTGAATAAGATTCGGTAGGAGTGTGACTCCACCATAGTCGTTCATGCAATTATAACTTCTTCTAATCATATACATTGGAATCTTATGAATATATGGATTAATTGTTTACAGTTTCTCTCATCTATTGAATTAATTATTACCCATTTTTTCAGGGAGTGTAATGCTCTGCCTGATAGTCTGTATAATAAAGAAGCAGTTGGGGGGAACCTTTCTTGGCATGATCAAATCCCAGAGGATATTATCCCTATTTTTCAAAGGGATAAATGTTGTTTTTCTGTTTTTAGACTAGTTTTACTTGTTGCCCTGTTTATTTATATTGATCATCCTTTATACTGGTAGTTGTTGGTTGTTGGTTTTTATATGATAAATTTGATATCAAAAGTACTTTTTGAAACCATTCTGCAAGTTCCAATTTTGGATATTTCTAAGATTGATGTGTCTCCAAAAATTTTTCCTTCGGGGGATTCTTGTTCTCATGGATCTGTGACATTTCTGATAATCAGGGGGATGCTATAGAATTGTTTTTTTTCATGATTCTGTTATTATCTCTGATGTAGTAGGATTTTTGTGCACTAATGTTGGATTTCTAGCATCTTTTCTGATCCAAAGGGTGTTGAATCTTATGAAACTAATCTAAATAATGTTTATTCTTATAATTAAAATTTTTACTCTCTGCACTAATGTTATTATTTTAGATTCTATTTTGTTCGGGATGTTGTCAAAGATGATGATGCATCTAATCAAGAAGGATCCTGTTTGACATTTTCTACTCATGATCCATTGAAAAAGGCAATAGTTAATCCCAGTGTGGATCCGAGGTTGACATCCTAGAGGGGGGGAGCACCTCGTGGAAGAGATTGAATCATATTTTGATATTTGAAGGCTTTTTCTTTGATATCATAATCATTAAATACTAGTTGGTTGACTGGAGGAATGTTGATGTTCAGATAACCAATGTTTGGTTTGTTTTCTTATTTGCTGCTCTTGAATTCGACTGATTTCAGGTAGCTGGTGCTCTATTTGGGCTCTTTGCGTCTTTAATTCCTTGACATTGTGGTTTTCTGTGTTTAATTTTTTAATAAAATTTTCACGGTCCAAATTTTTTTTACCATAATATAGACTTTGAGGATTAGTATATAATAACATCCTAGAATTTTGGTAATGTAGTGATTTACTGTATTTTCCAAGCAATAAATCCATGCCTGGATACGAGTAGGTAGTGGCAGGTGTGGCACATATGTACCTAGGAGTGAATACTCTGAAATGGAGTTTTGTCCTTAACCTGGGGTATCCTGGTACATGACAATGGGCCTTGCTACACTCATGGTTATGACACTCCTTGGGATATGCTTAGAAAAATTCACATTTTCATTATAAGCCTTTATGAAGGATTTAGGAGTAAATACTTGCTCAAAGAAAACATTTTCTGATTATAGATTATGTACATAATATTTTTGACTTACGTTTGGTATTTTACAAGTTTTTAATTATGCATTGTGATTCATAAACTAACTTAGTGTATACCGTTATTTAGAAATGGTTCATAGTGGAAGGAATGAGAACTCCAATAGTACGCATGATCCAAATATAAAGAAGGATCGTATCTTTCATTCCATTAAGACAACATTTAGAAGGTAAATAGTCTCCCACTTATTCTCATCATATGAAGAAATAGTATCATGTGTTAGTAAGAAATTAAATAATTATATGAGTCCTATTTCTTTTAATGGATTCCATAGAAGAAAAGGATGGAAGATAGAAATATGGATAAAGGGAAGATGGGAAAGAAGGATTTTCACATATGTGATAACTGTGGAATGAGTCACCTTGTTAAATACTTGATACAAATGGGAGTTTTTTTATAAGTGTGGAGAAAAAGGACACCATGTAATTGATTGCAAGGGAAAGAAAATGGATTCAAATGTACAACAGTTCATTTGCAAGGAGTTGGGACACTACGAAAATCAATGCCCAAATCATCACAGTATACCCCAAATGATGCTATTGGATAATAATCAAGTTCTGATACTACTGAAGATTAAAAGGAATGATTAGAGTTCTTATAATGTTATTAAAGTATTGTGACATTTGATTATTGTATTAATGATGTACATTTTATAAGAATTATAGAGTATATAAGGATTTTACTACAGTACTATTTCATTTAGTACTTGAGATTTCATGGAACCAAGAAAAGTGACTCAATAGCATGTTAGCATTTTTTGGAAAATACATTGTTGAAAGAACGATAAACTTAAATATGGTCCTGATACTGAGTTATTGATTTTGGAATAAGAGATGATTGTTTTGGATAAATTATATTTGATATTATTAACTACCTTGGAACTAATTAATGGTACGTTTATTCCATCATTGTTGGAGTTTACAAAAATTTTGTATATAAGGAGTATATTCAATATTCTATAAGGAAAAAGAGAGAATGCATGTAATAAATAAGGTTTTATGGTAATTCAGTGTGTTAGGAAGTTTTAAAAGAATACATGATGAAGGTATACACATGTTATTATGTGGAAAAAATATCTTCATTGTGTTTACCTTCTTTATAAATTTTGGACTATAAGTTTGGACATAAGTATTTTGGATAAGTATAAAGGTTGGAATGGATTATGATTGACATTGGATACTATTATTAAGGTTAAAACATTTCTTATGATTATTTTTGGATTGTTATAAAAAGGACAACCCGTAGGTCGGGTGACAACCCATTGCGTCCGACACGGCCGTGAGACCTGAACCCGCAACCGAAGGGTGACAAAGGTGCATAACATAAAACAGGCCTAATGGATATCCTGGTTTGTATAATGTAGTTTTATTAAAATATTCTAAAAAATGAATTATAATTTAATTAATTTTGTAATGCTACATGATTAGGATAAATAAAATATTTTTAAATTCTATTATCTTTTGGAGTGAAAGATGAGTTTGTGGAAGGAATTAGTTAAAGGATGAAACAATACTTTCCAAGTATATTTTTTCCTCTTATTCTATGAATAAATTAATTCTTAAAAATTAAGGAAGGGATATTAAAACAAAAAATGTGTTATCTAAATACGTTATGTTTTGTTGGACCGATGACATTTTAAGTCATCATAGATTGATGGTATTGATGCTCTAAATTGTACACTTGTTTGTGATTGATGAACTCAACCACTCCCCATAAATATTTACATTTTCTCTCCATTTATGTGTCTTTAATTCCCAACGATGCTCTCTTAATCGAGATCATAATTTGGTGGTGACTTTTTCATTTCCTTTTCCCCTCTATTAAGACTATATTTTTTTAAACCAATTTCGGATGTGGGTTTTCCAAAAAGGTATTTTTATATTTTTCATATTTTATTTAATGAAAAATTTAAAATTGTGTGGACCCAATTTATTGAAGGAGGGGAGAATGTAACACCCCAAGATTTCATAGTATGTTATCTCTTCAAAGTAATCCAATAACTTGCGCTACAGGCAACAACGAGTTCGAGCGCACCATGACTTACCAAACTAGTCATTCAAAAAGTGATTATGAATAATTTTAACTGCTTTTTGAGTTACATATATAGACTATATAATTTTAACATTCATATTTTGTGTTTCATAGACATAATATAAGGAAAAATCCAATTTTTCATATAAAATAAGTATTTTATAAAAATGAAATTTTACCGCCTATTTAATAGAGGATCATTTTTAAAACAAATATTTGACACTTTTATATATTCAATTTAATGAAATTAAATTATTCTTTAGAATTGGGACATAAAAGTTTAGTATGGATAAATTTTTGGTACTTTTCTAATAAGTTTCATATTTTGATGAATACTGAAAAATACTAAATTTTAATTGAAAACAACTTTTTTAATCGAAATAATTTCTAGTGATAAATTATGGATTTTAATGTTTTGGAGGTATAATAATATTATGTTTTTATTATTTGATACAATGTCAGTCATTATAATAATTTCACATTTAAATTTGACATAAACACATGTCAATCTTTTGATAGTTTTTATGTTTTAAAATACCTACTTTTGGGTTTTGACAATAAGAAATAATTTTAAATTAATTATTTCCAAATCTATGTTCTGAATTTGGTAAAATATAATTCATTTTTGAATTCAGAATATCAAAATTATCTTAGGGTAAATTTTGGTATTTTTCCAAAAACATTCAATTTTTTTATGAATATTGAAAAACACTATGTTATTGTTTAAAACCAACTTTTTATTTAAATATTTATTTATTTTATTTAAATTTATTTTAAGACAAAATAGATATATAATACCTCTATAAGTTCAATTTAATTTATTAGAGTCATTTTATAATAAAACTAGATGAATAAAAATTTATTGAACTTTTTACCATCTTTTACCAACCTACTAGGAGCATTTGTAAATTTTCATAATACATAATTTTACCACTTTTGTGAGTTGAATATCAAATATCTGAGAGACACAGTTTATATCAGTAAGTAAAATGTGGTTCAGTAAGATGAAAATATTTTTTGGTGAATAGTATCTTTTGAATTTTAGTTACCATAGATAAAAGTAAATAGGGTAATTAAAGGTAAAAATGATATTATAATTACACTAACATATGTAGTAAATCTATTGTATAAGTGTAATTATACCAAAAGAAACTATAGTAATAAAATTTGATCCTTTTGGTTTACATGGATTAGATTAGGACATTTATTATTATTTTATTTAAAGAAGAGTTAAAAGTGTTAAATTCCAAATTTAATAACAAAATTATTTTTAATATAGGTTTATACATAAGATAAATTCAACTATAACTTTTCATTAGAATGAAAATACAATTTCCTACATCATGGTATTTTATTTATAATTTTTATAAATTATATAATTAAATTTATTTAAGACCCAAAGATGATTCAATAATTACCTTATTAATAAAAAAATCAAAGTAATTATATTATAAATATTAAAATATATAGAATTTAAAAGTTTTTATTTCATGTAAAAATTTTATATTTTAATATGAAATGTATGTGTTGATTCAATGTATCTTTTTTGAAGTAATAAAGTTGTAATGACTTTCTCAAAAACTAAATACTAAATAGTGTCAAAATTAACATAAAAGAGTTTTTAAAACAAATATAATATTATTAAATTATATAATATTCTTAAAAATCTAAGGACCAGAAAAATGGCTTAAATAATATTATATATGTCGTTAATGAACCAATCGAGGTTCTATTCGATGTTTAGAGTATGTTTATTAACCATATAGTGTAAGAATACAATAAGACACGGTAAATGTTAAACTATTTAACAAATAGTTAAATATAAAAGATAAGATTAATATGGTAAACAAAACTTGTCTAAAACCTATTGGTTGAAAGGATTTAGACCCATAACTACCTTATTAATTAAATAAATCATTTTGGATCCATTAGAAACCGAAAATAATTTTATTATAAAATAATATTTCAAGATTTTGCAAATGCGACCCTCACCTCTCTTATAGAAGGTCACTTAACCTACTATTAATTTCACATCCTTAAATCCATTTGGATCACCCAAAACCTACCCAAATATCTTACCAATAACCCTCATTTCATCATAGAGGCCTTACTTTGGTCAGAAATCCAATCTATGGAGCCCTTTTTATCAACTCAAAAGGAAACGCCTGAATAAGAGGTAATAATTTCACCACCCTCTTTCAACTTATTTTCTTCTTCCACATCATATTTATTTTTTATTTCCATACCAAAATAATAAATACTGTACCTTATATATACTATTATGTGATTATAAATATGGTAAAACTATATTCGTTATTCTATCCATCCTATAAATAACAGTCACCATCCGTGCATACGTACGGATTACCGTCTCCACGTCGTGGTGTAGTTTGTTATTCAAACACATAATTATATGGATGGGTATAAAATTGAGTGTAAATGATATAAATAATAAATATAACATGTTAATGATTCTTTATATGTGATATACCATCCAATTACATATGATTTCCCCATCAATATAATGATATTGTCGCTCGTGCGTACGTATGGACTACCGTCTCCACGAACGTGATAGGGTTCATTCCCCATCATAATAATTAAAGAATAACTTTCATTTTTTTGATTAAAAATAATTTTAGACCATAATATCATTCTGCATATGAATCAAACACATCCAATTCATGACAAACATGGATTATGTAACCAAGCATATAATGGAAAATGAATCTCTTAACACCCGAAATGATCACACTAATAAAAAATTATTAACAAAGAAATATTCAAAGATCATATATGATATCATATTATGTATATGATTCTTTTATAATTTAATATAAATGATTTATCTATTATACAAGAGTTTAAAGCACCCTCGACCAATGAAATGTACAAGGTAAGGGTTAATTTGACAACCTCTTTATTATCCGAGGTTGTTTTTACGTAAGTATCTACTGGGACATATTTATTATCCATGTCCATGTTTCATAAATGATTTTTCAATGGGTGTATTTTTAATGGAATATTATAATAAAACATAATTTTAAATGTTATAATGGTTTATTCTTCTAAAATATTTTCATTAATGTCCATGTTTTTAAAATGGTTTTAAGGATTTATTTATATGGATATAAATGTTTTAAAATGTTAAATTCATTAAAAAGATTTAAAGTGTAATGGGACACCTTGATTTAAAATTATATTTTAAATGACTTCCTTTATAAATTATTTGACATTTAAATGATTTCATGAAAAAGGTATATTTCTCTGATAGATTTATACTAATCATTTTCAACTATGTCAGTATCCTTTATAGGTTATTATTCTTGATCAAGGTTGATTTATTATACAAATCTTCTATATTGTATTAAAGGTTTCGTGATACGTTTGAAAGTGGATGTGTTATTTTTATACCATTCATGGTTTATGGATAATTTATTGACATTTGATATGGTAGTTTTAATAGGAATGTTTATGTTATGATTAATCCTTTTCATACGAGGAACACATTTGGAATTGTAAGTGATGGCTAGAGGCCGCTATAGCTCTTCGATGAATCGGTAGGTCTCATGAGATAAACTAGTGTCTTAGCACAAGGCCTTGACAAAATATTATTTTGTAGGATTGGAACGATGCCTTGACTATGTGGTTATTAGGCTTGGAATTATGAATTCCATCATTATAAAATTGGCTATTGATATTACATTTGATTATTTGACTAGTAGAATATTCATGTGAATAAGTAAATGTAATTATTTGATTTAACTTTTTCATATTATTATGAAGTTTATGTTTAAAAGTCTTTTATTTTATTCTAATACATTTCCTTAAATGTTTATTCTTATTTGTGAAAGTTTCCACGTTATTTTTATCCTTATAGAGAGCTCACCCCTTTCTGTGTTTTATTTTTCCCAAGATGTGAAAAAGTATATTATGACTGACCTGTAGGGATATTATATGGGATATGAATGTAGTCAATGGAGACAATGTTGTTGTTGTTTTTCATTTTACAATGTAATTTAAATATTATGAATGTATCTAGTACTTCTAAGGCTACTAAACTAATCGGTATTATGGGACATGATTCCTTGTATCATGCCAATGTATTAAAATAACACACTGACTCTGGGTAACTGGGGTCAGGGTGTTACATATGTGTGTTGAAAAATAAATAACATTATTTTTACTATTATATAAAATTTGATTAATTTAATTTAATATAATGTTTTAACTTCAACAATTTTTTTTTGAAATCACTTTATATTTTAAAAACAATGTTTTATGAGGATTTTCTGAGAAATATATGGAATTAATGTATTTTATAAATGAGATACCATTACGAAAACCATGAATCCAATTTTTTTAATGATAAAATTAAAATGTTAAAAATTAATCTTTAATTAGTATGTTTTCATTTATAATAGTGAGAAATTTTAATGATGTGTAATTTTAAATGTGGAAATGGTATTTTCCTAAAAATATCCTATTATTAGATTTAAAGTATTTTCATCTACCTAAATATCCATTATTGAATGATATAATTAAATGGGGTTGATTTCCTATTATTAAAGCTTACATACATTATCTAATATCCTATGGTTATTTCCACAAGGTATAAACTATTTAGATACCATTAAAAATATAAACCTAGATAGTTTCTGAATATATTTATCGATTAGGGAACATTATTTAAATTTCCTATAAAGTTTTCAATAAAAAAGTTTATTTTGATTAAGCATCACCCCTTTCATAAGAGTAATTAATAGGACATACTATGTGATGGGAGGGGCTTTCTATATAATATCGATTTATATTTGGTCTCTTAAGAATAACAACATTGTGTATTTGAAAATGTTTTACCCGTCTAAGTCAAGTGTCTTTACTGAAGACTTGACGATATGTTTATGATGTACCAAATTATCCATCCATTATTATGGGATTAGTTTTTTATTTCCAATGGATTATTTAATAAATACAATATCCAAGGTGATTTTATATAGCTTTTGTGATTATTTATATTGGATTATTTGATCCTTGTTTATTAGATTTGTATTATACTCATGTTATTGATTTAATAGAACCTATTTTTGTTATTTTTTTTTCAAAATTGATAATGAAAACCCTGACAGTAACATAAAGATGAATTATTTTTACCATAATGGGGAGTTAAATCTTGATAACTTGATTCATGGGATATGCACACACATTGGTCCAATATCACTAATCAGTTGTCTGATGATCCTATTACTAGGAACTAACTTACCCTAGGGATTTGATCATGGTGATAATATATAATTTGTTAGATGATTAAATTTAACTTATTTATATAAATTGTCTATTTATCACGATTTCTATATATACACATACTTTATATAAAAATTTAATTTAAACCATTTTTGATATATCTTAAATCATTTATTATGAGAGCATCTTTTGTTGAAAATATTCTAATTCCATACCATTACTTATTTTACATAAATTCATAAAATATTATAATAATTTTTTATAAAATTGATGACTTGAAAAATAGTGATACCATACTGGTCATTTTTCTCACATCATAAATTTTCCTTGGGGGATTTTAGATAACTCTATACGAGGTCGAAGAAAAGGGAAAGCAGCACTTGGGGTGGGTGGATGTCCTGCTTCCTTAGGACCCAGAGTGCAAGAGGTGACAGATTGATATATCATTCAATTTTTGGGGGGATATTTTTATTTCATTTACATTGGAATATGTTTTGTATTGTGATGATATACTATTAGGTATTGGTTTACTTTTTTTTTAAATTTACCTTCTCCAATTAGAGTGTGGAGTATAATAATTAATATCTTTTAACTTCGACTTTTTATGGTATGCATTTTTCTCTCATTATTCTTATATGATGATATGTGTGAGTCCCTAAGACTTAGTGACTCTGAATTTCCTACATGATAGGACATATCTGAATCAAGTATCATCATTCAAATATATACGAGTGGATTTGAGACATAAAATTTCATTAGTTATTCCTCTTATAAAAAATTTCTAGGTGCATTTCTGGTTCACATAAAATGATGGATAAAAAATATATTCATTGAATGATATTTAAATAATGTAATTAATTTTTAGAGAGAGGATATTTTATTCAAATCCATTGAAAATATTAGAGTATTATTTTATATTAATAATTATCATGATGAATTGAAATTCCTCTTTTCTCTAATATATTAAAATTTTACATTGAATAATTCTTAAAAATAAAAAAACCAATAGAATTTGTTTCAAGGTATTATACTAAAACCATTTAATGAATAGTAAAAATGTATTAAAATTTCAGTTTACATAAATTTATATATATTAAAGATATTATAGAATGATTTTAATGAAAAATTATATATGTGGAGGTACAAAAAAAATTGATAGAAAATGAATATTATTTTAATGAAATACACATTTTTTTTAAAACATAGTTTAGGTACATTTCATGTATTTCAATAACAATATATTATTTTTTATCCTAATTAAGATCATTTTTATAGTTCATTTCAACTTTATTTCACCTTTAAATTCATTTATTACCTTCTATTATGTATTTATTATATATATTTATACGTTTTTGTAGTTTTGAAGATGTATGATTTGAAAACGACAAACAACTTCATTAGGCTGAACATGACCAATGGATCAATTTTTTCATCATCAATATAATACTAATGTATCTCTATTGTACATTTAAATGAAACTATTATTGATATATTATACATATTACAACAATGAGATTAATCAAACCGTGATGTATTATTATAATAAATGATATTTAAACATGACTATTATAAACATGCTACTACCATTTTTTAGTTTGAAAAGAGATAATAATATTATAATAAAAAAAATTACATTAAGAAATATAAATATACTAACCAATTTATAATAATAATTACTCAAATTTCATCAGTTTCATTTCAAGCAAAATGAATAAATTTTCATTAAAAAAGAATTTTTAATGGAAAAATATTTGAAAATAATATATTGAAAATTTAGAAAATATTTTTATAATTTGAAAATTATTTTCAAAAATTCATATAAAAATTATGGTGGGGTAATTTTTTTTTATTTTTTTTAAAATATTGATTTCTTAATGAATAGTGTAAAATAAAGATATTTTTGGTAACTTTTTTTATTTTATAAAAAATAATTAGTTTTAATATAAAATAATTATTTAAATTTTATTTTAAAGTATCATATTTACTAATTATTTAGTATTTCATGAAAATTACACACATATAAATTTTATTTATATAATATTTAATAAAAATTATTTGGCATACAAACAAAATCTTATGAAAACTGTTGAAAACACCATAATGTTAAACCATTTTAAATAATTAAAATATTTATTATTGAGGAATTATTTTAAAAAATTAATAAAATATATTTATTAAGTTAATTTTTTAAATTAATTTATTTTTAATTATTGATCATATATTTAAAAAATGAGCATCTATTATTGGAGAAGATTCATTTCCTAAAAAACTATCTTTCAACACATTATGTGGAATTATTTTAAAGTAACTATCACACTTCTATGAATATAATATTATAAAATGTATTCAACATATTGAATTTGGATAATTAATATTATATTACATTTTTGTCTTAGTTTTTGTTCACAATGAATAGTTAAAACATTAACATTTGTTAACATGAATAACTTTAAGATTTGGTAATTGGATGCATAGAATAAAAGTGGTAAATGTAATAACATGATTAAAAATTGATTAAATTTTAATTTTTGATGTTCTTATTAGTCACATGACATGTATAATAAATTATGTAACAATTTTTTTGGGATCTTCTCTTAATCATGACATCCCATTATTTAATAGTTTGGGGTGTTTACAAAAATGACACTCATCCTCCCTTATAAAAGGACAACACCTCTCATCTCATTTAAACACTTGAAAATACATTTTTTGTATCTAACCCATAGAATAATATCTTTGTGAAATCATTATACACATTCTATATTCTTTTTTCATCAAAAAATACCAACCATAGGGTGATTAATAAGATATCAATATGAGGTTCTTATAAGAAAAGGAAATTTATTTCACCTAGCTCCTAATTACTTCTTATTTATAAACCATTAAATATTTCAAAAAAAAAAAGTAATATATTATCACAATTATATCCTATATACATATATTGTATTATGTTGATCTAATAATAATTATCCATATCATCTTCTATTGAATGAGAAATGAATCCACCATTCATTTATAGGATGGTCTATGTCATCATAAACCGGTGTAATTTGTTTTCCATAATCACCACTAATGAATGTTTGTGATTATGGATTTAATATTTATATATGATTCTAAATAAATATTAATCATTCTGTAAATTATTATATCATTTACATTATTACTATATAATCAATGTAATAATCATAACATATTTTTGTGTGTAACATAGACTACAACCTTCTGAAGTGGGGTAATTCGTTTGATTAATTACCAATGATCATATATGGTATATCAATGATTATTTAAGGTAATAATATGGGTTTTATTATATTATACTGAGAATTTAATTGTTAAATAAAATTACATTCTTTCCATCATGATCATTGAAAAAAGGAAAGGGTACACATTAATTGGTACGACCTACCCTCTCCCTGATTGTAGGATAATTCAAATTTCATAATAATAATTCATGGTTATTTGAAATTGTATAATTAATATATAAAAATTAAAATTACTTAATGATTATAATTATTTGTATTATATAATAATGGACCATTATTCTATGGTCAACGCACTGATTCCATTTTGATATTACGATCCCAACATCTTCAATAAAGTGAATATGGACATAACTAAATACATAATAAAACATGTAATGAAAATATGTTATGAAAATGGTCTTTGTGCATGGGTTAAAATTTGTAAGAGTTTCTTAATTAAAAAACTAATATTATTTTATTATATGAGAGATAAATTAGAAAAATTTCAATTTATGGACCCAGGGAAATGGGTTCTTCATAAATATTCATTTTTGACACAAACGTTATTTTCCAAAACAAATATCTCTTAAATGATATATATATTATCCTTTTAAATATTATATGATGAATACAACATATTTAAGAAAATTTTATGTTTCAAATTATTTAATTAATTTTTGGGTGTTATGATTCATAATTTACCAAAGTGTTATGGGTTTATATTTCAATCTCATTATAATAGAGTGTGGTAATATTTTAATTTCAATTAGAAGAAATTATTTTCAAAATTTCTAATAAAACCCATAAAATTTTCTTTGTTATTAAATAAATGAAATTTTTAGTTAATATTTCTATTTTCCACTCACTAGTTCTAAAAATTATTTTGAAAATATTTTTATGAAAGGATTACAGTATTTCTCCCCTTGGGCGCTAATTTGTTATCTTCCATATACTTGTATTTTATTTTTTTTAATTTTTTATTACATTCTCCAAATTATTTTTTATATATGTTTGGTTTTTTTTAAAAAAACTTTTAAATGAATATTCTTATCATTTTCTAAATGATGATTTTTAATCCATTTTACTATAGTTTGAACGAAATGTTTTTTTACTTATACGACATGTACAAAAGTACCCAAAATAAATAAGATTCAATTTTTTGAATCTTCCTTTTAGGAATAAATTATTATTTTAAAAATAAAATAATATATATATTATTTTATAATTTTTTAATATTTTGATTACTTTATTTCAATGTGAAAAGTGTAACGTTGTTATAAAATATTTTTTTTGTAATATTTTAATGTCTTTTCAATCAAGGACATCATCCTTTGATGTTGTGGATTTCATATATATTAGGTATACATGTCTCTCACATATATATAAATAATTTTATCCCTTAAATTAAGGTGGTAATATTTTCTTTATGGTCATGTATAATATTCCTTAATTATTAATATTACATGTATTATGATATTTTCAAGAAATTCAACCCATTTTTATTTCACTGGTTACTCTTATGATTACATATAATGATTTATTTCCTATGTTTGAACACATAAAGCATGAAAATATTATAATGTGTTTTCGAATATAGTGATAAAATTAATAGATTAATGTTTTTATGTCTCATGATATTTAATATATGTGATTAGGGAGTTAACGAAATCATTTATGGGACTTTTTTCCACAATGTGATATTTCCAATAAAGATTGACTAGACTCATGTTTATTTCATGATACAAATTTCCTACACAATATCTATGATTTCATTATTTTATGATACCATGTTATTTATGTTATTATTATAAATTATCACCCTTTCTACTTTTTTTTGATATTATGTTATACCATTGACTCAAATGTTGTGTTTCCCTATCATGTATATTCTCTTATAGAGATTTTTTCTCAACCAGTACATCTATGTGTTCCTCCTATAATTCCATAAATTTTTAGGATCAGTAAATGATGTAGTATCAAATTATAGATAATAAAATAATGAAAATTACTTTTGTCTCATTTTGATTAATTTTGATAATATTATCACAAAGTCACCATGTCATAAGATCATTGACTTGTAGTTATTTGATGTATATGATAATAAATTAATGTAATAAAATGCATAAAAGGTCAGGTAACTATAATTTATATCAGATTATTTTCTAGTTATTTTTAAATAATTATAATATAAAGAATTACAATTAAACCAATGGATAAGTATACATACACTAGACATTTTTTGAATTATAGAGTATGTGACACCAAGAAAATAAATAATTTTTTTTATAATTCATGAGGATATGGTTCTGGTATAGTTATACTAATGGGTAATAAATGTGAATAAGATTCATTGAGGTGACTTGATCATCTCATAGTGTCTGACAACTGACCTCTCTTTACACCAGGTTTGAAACTCCTCATGTATATTTATTGGTAATTCAAAACACATTACGAACCATTAAAATATAATTGAAAAAATAATTGGTTTAGAAAACATAATAGGAAATTTCCACATCATATATATTGATTTAAATGAAGAGATTCATAACTACAGATGTACATATCATTTATAAGTTATTACTTATACGAAATATTTTTCTATTTTTTATGTTAAATCAGTCTCATTTGGTTTATTTAATTCATTTTAATTAGTGTTTATAAATATAAAATTTTTTAAAAATAAACCATGTGATTGGAAAATAAAATGATTTTTTTAATGAGATTACATAAATAATGGGAAAATAAGATCTAAATATTTTGACTATCAAAAATTAGGTACCTAGAATTATTATTAAAAACTAAAACATAGATTTATTTCAAAAAACACCACTCAGTAAAACAATGGAATCTCATGGATTTTAATGTGTTAAGGTTAAATAAAATAATATTCAATTTTCTACATGTAAAAAATGACGGAAGAAAAACAATGGTAAATTCATTAATGAAATCTGAAGATTCTATGTGTGGAAAAGGAGGACACAAAGAAGATACATTATAAAAAAATGAAGATTTTGGTTAACAAGACACATGGAAATGTAATTCAAACTAAGGATGAACTAGGAGTTAAATATCATAAATGCGAGGAACATGATCATTATCAATGTCATTTATTCAATCTAATGACTAATGAATATGGTCATATGATATACTAATATTTTAAGTGGAATAATTTAATTTTTTGGTTTAGGAAATATTGAATTATATTATTGTTGAATTTTATCAATGGTATTGTGGATATATATATCCTGAAATATTTAAGGATTTAACTAAAAAAAATTATAACATTTATCAAGAAGATTTCTAATTGTAATAATGATCTTTAAAGGTTATTTAATGGTAAAATATAATTTTACTGAAAAACACATGATTATTGAAAAATTAAGCATTCATTTTTTACTTGATATTGATTTATTTTCAACGAATTATTATTATATTATTTTGGGGAAATAGATATGATGTATAATAGAAAAAGGTGTTAAAAAATGGATATCATGATTAATGTATTTTTTGGAATGTTTAATTTTTTTTTTCAAAATTATAAGTATTAGATAAATATTGTTTTATAAATCCAACAACATGGATACCGTTTGACTTTTAATAACATTGAGCATGGCCATGGGGATTGATCCCACAACCGGTGAGAAATAATTTTTTCAAAGTGTTTCACATGAAAGCATGATGTACAATATTGTATAATATTTTTTAACTAACATGAATCAATGGATATATTTTACGAAAAATTTGGGAATCGAATTTTAGGATATAATTTTTGAAAATATTTTGGATTAAAAGGAGACTAAAAATAATTTGGGAAATTGAAATTGAGATGGGATATATGTAACCCATACCGGTAACACATGTTTTTACAATAATTATTATTTTGGAAGAACAATAATAATTCCTTGAATGTTTAGGTTAAATCGGATAAAGGGTTATTTAATTATGGAATGTTTTACGTTCAACATTGGAATTAGACATTTATATGAAGGTGTATTCATATAGGGAAGTATCTTACCATTTTATGACAATTTATGGTTTTAGATAATGACTATAGAAAAGTTAAATATATTTATATCAATTTTTAGAATCATTTGATCCGTAATAAGTTAATATTAGTTCTTGAAGATATTATTTTGAATGGTAATAAATTAGATAAATAAATGAGGATATAGTGAAAAATATTTACAAGATGAAATTACACATGCCATGAAATTATATATGCATATATTATTATTCAAAAATTTATAAGGATCCATTATATTTAGTTAATTTATCTTCAACTATTGATGATAATAATTTTCTATATAAAAATTGTTTCACCTATCATAGTAAAAGGTATAATGTTATCTTTTTAATGTACATTCATTCACATACATATTTTCATATCATGCTAATGTTTTATATATTTCTAAACCAATATATGATTTATTTAAAATGATGTTATTATTTCCCTTTCAATATTTTAAGATGTAATGATGTCAATCCTTTTCAAGATGAAGATTGTACATAATGTTATTTTCAAATTTCTAATAGAGAATAAAATAAAATATTGAAGAATAATTTTATTTATGGGGGTTGAATGTAATTATTTTACATTTTAATAATTTTTTTATATAATATATGAAAAAGGATTGATATTTAGAAAACCATGATGTTTTATTAAAATATAATTAAATAAACATTACCATTATAACCAATACATTAAAATTGTTGTTTTTAATAAGTAAAAAAAATTTATGAATAAATTATTTAATGGTTTTATATAATATATATGTTCTTATATTGTCAGAATTATAATAATTCAATTTTTTTTTTAATTTTTTTTTCTTTAAAATGATTTTTTCATCAAAAAATGGTTTTTATTACTTTTTGTGTCAAAATTATATAATTATGTTTCATTGTAATTTTTATGTCTATTTTATAAATGAAATTATATTGTAAAAATATATTATAATTGGGTTAAGGTAATTTTTTTTTATTTTTTTGAAAAAGTTGATTATTTATTAATAATAGATAATCTAGATTTTTTAAAACAACCATGTATTTTTTAAAAATTATAAAATTAAAAAATTCCTCTTATTTAATTTAGTATATTTAAACTTAATATTTTTTTCATCGGTTATTATTTTATTATATTTAATATATTTAAATAATCCATATAGTTGTTTTGATTACCTATTTTTTAGGCTTAAGAATGAATTTTTCACAACACTATTTTAATGTGAAAAATGATTCTCTATTTTAATTATTGAAATACACCTATAATAGTGAATAATTCAAATGATATTTAAATAATGAGTGATTATAACTAAAAATATAATTTTAATAGAATATTTATTTATGGTCAACAAGTTAAAAAACAACATATAGTATTTGAAAAATGAATTTTATGAAAAAAAACCTTTTAATGTAATATCATGACTCAGATACCACTAAATGGTTCCCCAATCCAGTGGGTCACATGGCCTCATGAACTCATCCCTATACTCTAGAGGTTTTGGAATATTAGTGAGGGTCCATTTATTATAGTTGGGAGATTATACCCTATTGATTTGAGTGTAAAATAGTGTAATAAATTCATAAATATAAGAAGTATAATAAATAATTATAGATGATGGTTAAACATACAAATTTAAAAAATGGTCAAAATTGGGAATATCCAGTATCATATACAAATGATTTTCGGTCAGGTGTATCTAAAAAAGAATTATGAGGTCATAAAAGAAGACATAAAATATAATAAACGTATAAAAATTACAAAAAATATTCTCTCTAAAATAACCATGAGCCATTTATTGGTCATTTTTTACCGCTACAATTATATATCAAAATAAAAAATTAAAAACTTTGTAATTTATCTGAACCCAGTAGTCATCCACATAATCTGATCGACTACCATTAGCAGACTAGATATGGTGTTAGATAACCACAATAGGCCACCACTAATTGTGCATAGAAATATCATGATAGTGTATATAATATAAAAATTATGTAGACATAATGGTATGATGTATTAAAATATTTGAAGTGATGAATCTAGTTTCATCAGGAATCTAGGATAACACTATATGCTTCTCCATAAGTTAGAAAATATCTAAACATTTAAACATATATATATATATATATATGGTCTTTATATTTTGTAACATATACAAACATATGTATATATACTTTTAATAGTCTAGACCAAATGTGTAAATTAGGTGTCTAAGGGTAGTAGAATGATTATTTCAAATATCAATGGACTCTAAGCCTAGTCTCATACTAGTAGGGACAACATTACTGTATGTAATATAAGAAGGGTCACTATAACCATTCATCATAATATATGAGTGTCTCCATTCCAATTCATAATAATTTATAACGGTCTATATTCCCATTCATCATATTTCATATGGTTCACATTTACCATTCATTATAATACATGAGGGTCTCTATGCCCAAGTGTCAACTCCGTAGGGATTCGATACACATATAACCATATGATGATGTTATTCCTGTCTCTCATTAATATGGGTTCCCCATAACCATATATTATAAAGTAGGTTCACAATGGCCGCATGTCACACGTTTATGAGATGATGTGCCCATATCATAATATTGGGATTCTATTCCAATATATCATAAGAAAGGGTCATCATGATCTTATGTCATATTTTAAAGTCATCAAGCCCATATATAAAAATCCTGAGATTCATTTTTCTCATTTATGATGATAGAGAAAAGTATCCTAAGAAATTAGTAAGAGATAATAAATAGTTTATATTATATCATTAATTCTTCTTAACATGATTATAACCAATATACCATGTAAAAAAGTGATGTGGTCATTCCACCCACATATATTAAATTCATTATATTCATCAAAATTAGAAGTCAATTTAAAATGTTGTAGAATAAGGTTTATCTGTTTATAAATAACTATCATAATGTAAATTTTATCCTAATTGAATAAGGGTGTAAACAATTAAAGTGGGACATACCACAAATAGATTAATATTTTAGTAGGTTATCTATATAAAGGAAAATGATTTAGGAATGATTTATTTGTTTCTTTAGTAAAAAAATAGAATATCAAATTCAGAATCATGAGAGAAGTTATAAAGAAACAAAACATAAGGGACAAATAGTAGACTAGTGACTGTATGCTAGTCGAGGAGAAATTGTCTAGTATCAGGCTTGGTTTTTTTCCATATCAGAATAAAATGGAAAAATAGTTTAATGCCATAAAAATGTCCTGATGATCCAACAACATAATAAAATTTTCAATATGAATAAAAATGATGAAAGGTGCATAAAGAGTTTAGATTATATCGGTGGTATCCAATTCTATGACATGATCATGAATTGGATATCAAACGATGAAATGAGATCAATTCCTCGATGAAGTGTCTTGGGAGCTCTTCTTGGTGAAGGGTGTTGGTTATATTAATTGGATGAAGAAAAAAATAATAAATGGGTTTAAATTTATATTCCCTTAAGGGAGAAATATTCATGTTACCCATCTTATAGGGGTCTCAATGACTAGTCACATGGTTGGCCAAATTCTGTGTGAACTAGGCGTAGAACAATATCTTGAGAGGGATCTCTCATGGTTCATGCATACAGTTTAGGAAACATTTCCCAAACTATGTTTTATGACTCAATAAAAAATTTCAATTATTTCTCATGGGTTTTTGGCATAGATTTCATGGTTAGGAAAAACCCTTCTTCCCACTTATTCACACTAAAATAACATGTATAGCATCCTGAAAAATCATTACTGTTATTAAAATAATATTTATGAGATTTGTAATTATTTTAGAAAATAATAGTAATTTTACATTTCATTTAATATTTTTACAACATAGGTTGAGTTGAAATTTTCTATATAAGAATTGTAAATGGATAGAGGATACTTACAAGGAATCAAACAACAAAATACTATGATATTTAGGTAAGGTACATCCAGTCTACAAAAAAGAAAATTATTAATACAAATATTAAAATGGGAAATCTAACTGAGAATAAATAAATGAAAAATATAATAAATTCCCCCCCAACAATTTTCAATAATCATCACACCCACAAACAATGTTATACCAAATAAATAGAGAGTTAGTCTTACAAAATTTTCTCTCTGAAAATGATATCAAACACACATTCGAATTGTAGTGAATGAGGAAGAGTATGTATAATGGTGTATTTATATTGAAATGATATCATAGTCCTTTATTTTTTTTCAAATAATATAGAATATTTATATTTTGACCACTAGTTAATACAATCATTGGTCATTATTATTGTTTGTTATGTCAACACATTTATATGATAATCATGATTATTTAATGATATAAATAAATTATAATATTTTATTGGATAATAAGAACATATTCTATTAGAACGTGTTATATGGAATATATAAGTTTTTTATATAATTTTTATATTCCTTAAATCTACTTACAATACACTATTTACATGATAATAAACATTACATATGTCATGTGTAATTGTTATAATGGTCCTAATTGATATTTGTTGATGGAAATTTAATATTTTAACAAATGAGGTTAGATTTTTAAAATTTTAAAATCGCGTATTTTTAGAAATCTTTTGATAGTATAATGATATTTTTTTTGGGTTTATCACATCTAATTAAACTTAGTATAAATTATATTATTTTTCTAAAAATGAATATTTTTTAGTTAAGAAGCTTAAATAACATTTTTACAAAATAACACAACTCTTATAAAATATTAATAATATGTTAATTATTTCAAAATCACTAACACTTATTCTGGATCGATATTTATTTTGGTTATTACATAATACATAAGGTGTTATATTTCGAAAAAAATTGTATTAATTTTGGAAACCAGGATTTCAATGTTAAATAAAACTCTTTTCAAGAATTTTATGTGTATAATATTTTTAATTTTTTTATATTATTTATATTTATTTAATATTGTAAATTTTATTATTTATTTTGAATCATGTGGTAATAAATAAAATATATGTTCATATTTACATTTGAAAGAAATAAATTACCATGGTAAACATTTATTTTCAATACTATAGATAAAATAATGCAGTTGGTTAATGATAAAAGTAAAAGGTTTAGATAACTAAAAAAATTAAATTGGTGGTTTATTTTTTTCATTAAAAAATCCATCCATTTAGTTTTTATTTACCAAGAATTTTTTTTAATTAATTCCACCCAAATGTGGTTGGCCTTAAATATAAAATAATCATTATATAATAAATTATAATTACCCATACTCATGTATAAATACCAAACCTCACCACCCCAATTATACATAAAATATTTTAATATCATAATATATCTACCAAAACATCTCATACCCATTGTACCCTTGACAATTTCCTTCTGTTCTTACCAAAATTACCATTCAATGTTCCTCATGGGGTCTGTCAAGGAGGTGATATTCAAGAGGTAACATTCTCAAACTATCTCTCTTAATTTTTTTTCTTATACATTATCTTCACCTAAATTATAAATTAAATAATAATTACTCAATTTTCATTTATATGTTTTATTTTTATATTAAAAATGAAATATATTCTACCCACCCATTTAATCAACTCATCACATTAAAAGAGATGACACAATTGTCCAAATTATTGAGATTAACTGTCTCTGTGAATAATGAATTTGTGTGTTTTCCATTAATTCATTCAAGGATTGTCATAAATGTATTATTATGTATAAATAATATTTTATTAAGTATTTTATTACCAATTTAATGTTGTTTTAATATTATATATTTAAAAATAAATTATATAAAATGAAAGAATTTTGAGATGGTCAGAAAAATTGCTAAATGAAACAAAATATTTATCACTAAATTTTATCAAATGAATCGTCTCTATGTAAGAATGGAAAATGGTATATGGGACCATTTATTAATAGGAATGTGAATTTATAACATCACATTTAGAATATGAAGTTCTTCATCCATTGGATAGGAATGTCCATAATTTTAAAAAAGTGAAATCACAATGAAAACATGAATCAAACACACTAAAAAACCACGAATATGAGGAAATATTACTAATAAAAGTGTTGTATTTTTTATAAAAGTTATATATATGTTATTATTAATACTAATATGGTTCTACAATGAATTAATAACATAATTTAAACCTTTATACTTTAGTTAAAAGTTTGTAGGGCTAATGGTAATTGTGAAGTAAGGGTTTCTTGTCTAAGTTTTTATTTTGTATGATATATTCCTTATTCCAAACCCATTTCTATTGGATGGTTTATATAATACACATTAATTTCATGAATCTAATTATATTCATTTAATTAAAATTTTCATTTGATAATTATTACTTTTAAGTGGCATACTATTATACTAATAACAAGTGGTAAGTTAATTTTTAACTCAACCACAACTCATTGGGTTAAACGTATACATTATTGATTATGTAATTCAATGATTATCTTTGAAATGACTATTGATTATAATATGTTGCATTAAAAATTTTTATATGTGGATTTAAATTTGACATAAATAATAAAATAAATTTATTAATGCTCACTTCAATGATATGATATTTATAATTTACATTCATTAAAAAATTATATTTTCAAACATTTTTTTAAAACACTCTTCTTGTTCTATAAAATTATATAATTAATTTTTAAATATGATTTATTTATCATTAATGAATTTATAAAATTATATTTGAAATTTTATAGTTTTTCACTTTCAAAAGAAGGTTCATTGAATCTTTTCTGAGAAAAATACAGAATAAACGTTTTTAACTTATACAACATAAAAGGAATTACCCATCATAATGGTGACATACATTTTTTAAGACTAATTTAAAATTGTACATGTTAATAATTAAATAATATTTTTTAATATTTTTTTAAAGTAATGTTTTTTTTTCAAATTGAAAATGAAGATTTTTCTAAAGAGTTTTCCCAATATATCATTTAAACTATTTTCACCTATGTAAACATCCATTGTTGGATGTTATGATTAATTGTGGATGATATTCTATGACACCATCTTCCATAATATATTTAATGGTTTATGTGTAGTTCGATAGGGGATATACTATTTTTATACCATCAATAATATTACTCTGGAAGGTTTTGGAATATGTTTATTAGTTGGGAAATGTTATTTACATTTCCTCTTCTAATTTCTATATAAATTATTATTTTGATTGTGTTTCACCCCTTTCATATGAATAATTAATTATTCATTGTACATAATGGGAGGGTCCTAATATATCTTCTCGATTAATTGCTAGGTCTCATGAGATAACCCAAATTGGGTATTAGATAATGTCATACATGTTTAGTTATGATGTCTTGGATGAAGACATGAAGGTGTGTTCATGATATTCCACATTATTATATCCCCCATTATGATATTGGTTATTGATTTCATTGTTATTATTTTATTAATATTATATCCATGGTTATATCTTCTTGCTATTGAGATTATATATATTGAATTACTTGACAAATATTTATTCCATCCATATTATGAACATGTTCGTATTTTAATTGATTTTTTTGTTATTTATCATTCCATAATTTTTGTTACTAATTTATAGCTTATTTTGCGGTATACATAACATCAATTGGCATTTGAGATCTTGCTTTTCATATGAGTACTTTTTCCAAAGGATTCCATGAAATATATTACGAATAATATGCAGTGATACGCTAGGAGAATAATTGTGTTATAAAATCACTATATATATTATATGTTGTATTTTCAATTGTAATATAGGGTTAATGTCTGCATCTAGTTACTCAAGACCACTAAACTATTCAGTTTCGTAGAATGAGATTCCTTGTATATTATGACAATGTCATATAGTAACCATCGAATCTGGGCTACTAAGTATGGCTTCTATACAATTGAAATTAGTGGAAATTTAGTTCAAACATGGGGAAAAATATTAAGGAATACATAGATCAAATACGGAAACCCTATGACAAAATTTAATTTTTTTCCAAATAAACTATGCTTTTTATTTAATGATTAGTTATACATAAATTTTAAATTTATAGTGGATCACATGTTTTTATACTACAGATATTTTTTCATATTGTAATGATATAATTTATTATATTCCATTTTTATAATGGGGTAATAAAAGATGGAATGGAAAATGTATCAATTCACATAGTCCAAGGAGTAAGAACAATAATTTCTTTGACATTTTAAGCCAATCATTCGAAGGGAACAATTATCCCAAACATTCTCATAAAATGCGGGTATAATATCTTGTACTAAAAGAGAGAAATATAGTTCTTCATGTCATATTTAATCAAAGGGATGAAAAAGAATAAAATAATGATATATAAAAATATATTAAAATGGAAGATGGGAATGATGGACATTCACATATGTGATAACTGTAGAAGGAATCACCTTGTTATATGATTTAAAGTAAATGTATATTGATTTATCTGTATAAAAAATGGCTATCATGTTCACAATTACCAGGGAAAGAATGAGTTTTTTAATTTTCAGTGTTTCATCAGTGAGGATATGTGGAACTCTGAATATTATGCCCCATGTATCAATGGAATATAACTCAAAATAAACTAATGGATTATGATATTTCTTGTGCTATTAGAATAGATAAAGGGGAATGGATAATGTTATTTTTTTTTGATTAAATAATTATATTGTAAGATTATTTTATCAATGTTAATTTAGATTTAATAAAAATGATATAAATAAGGATTTTACTACATTACTTTTCATAAAGGGATTACAGAACAAATATTGAATGGTAATGATGACCAAGAAAATTGATTCAAAGGAAAAATGCTCTTTATGAAAAAAATGTTTTCAGGAAAGATAACCCACAATATTTTCCTAATGGTGAGATAATAATGATGGTTTGTTGAGGTTATTGGTATTAATTATGTATATTTGATATTATAGACTACATTTGAGCTGATTACTGACTTCTGGAGATTGTTTTTTATGCTTTGGATCTTTTAGTTGAAAATAATTCTTGATTTATTGAACTTGTTAAACAAACTAAAATTTTATTTGTGGAAACGTCGTTGTTTTTATTATCCATCCAACATTGAGAATTTTTATTAAGTGATAAAAGTGAGGTCCATGGCCCGAACACAATCAAGGAAGTCTAAAATAATGCAATCCTAAGGCATCAGCACAGGCCAGGCTAACACACTCAGGGTGGAGAGAACCAATGATGCTAAAAATAAGATGGGGGTTGGAAGGAGAATCCCATGATGCTAAGAAGTCATCAACCTTATTGCTTTATCTCCAAGTGTGATTATGAATAATTCCATCATGAAGAATCCGTTTGCAGTTGCATATCAGGTTAGTGATAGCCCATGGAGTAGTAGAGGTACCTTTAATAGATTTGAGAAGAGTCATGGAATCAGATTCCACGTGCTGAATGATGAAACCGAGGGAACAACACACCACCAACCCTTTGAGAAGAAAGGATGCCTCAGCCATGAGGGAATCACCTGGACCGAATCCCCAACTAAAGGACAAGACAACATACCCCTACAGATTGTATACCACCCCCACCCCTCATGCAACCATTCATAGATAAGACGTCAATGTTCAACTTCAGGCCTAAACCAGGAGGTTTCCAGCTGACCCAATTGCCTTGGGAAGGCCCCCTTGATGATGAAAAAAGAGCCATGCTACTAACCATGAAGTGATGAAGAGAATGGGACAGACTGCCCCTCTTGAGTAGCAGTGAAAGATCCAATGCCTGAGCCTTCTCCCTAACCCTCAACGATGTGCAGGATCTAGAGCACCCCTCATGCCAGGCCATGTTATGAGAATCCAATAAAATCCATAATCCAGCAGCAAACACCACAGATCGAGCCCTCCGCTCATCCACACAGTCTGCCGAACCGAAGAACCATACCTGGAGGAAGGCATCCTTAGAGAGGCCCTATACATCACACCCTGAGAAGTCACTAAAAATGATCTAGATGCAGACCACCCATTCTCCATCAAATAATAGGTGCTCTGTCATATCCTCGTTTGAATTGCTACAACAAAAGCATTAGGAGGCAAAGGAAATACCTCTTCGACACACCTCATCTTCCTTGGGCAGCACAAGATTATGAAACCTCCAAATGATAAAGTTAAACATTTCCAGGATATCAGTACACCAAAGGAAACCTCCCCATGAAACACGACCTTTGGTTGTATGCATAACCACCCGATAATCCCTTATTGAGAAGTAGCCGGACTGGGATCCCGTGAACACATTCCAGTCCGGGTCATTTGTGATCTTAATATGGTTGAATAGATCCAGTTGAGAGGGGGAAATAACAGCTTGGGTGAAGGTAGGGAAAGAAGTGTCCTGCGATAATGAAAGGTCTGGAATGGGGAATCTCGGAAAACCAAGGATATTCCTCAACCAGTTGGCTCTCCAAAAGTTGATCACCCCATGACCAACAATCCAATGAAAATGCTGCTGTATAGTAAGGATATGACAGTGAATAACATTCCAAAGTTTGGAGAATCTCCCACCTATGATGTCAAACTGATATCCATATTTTTTCATGAAGAAACATTCCTAGAGAGATCTCCCCTCCAAAACATCCCAAGAAAACTTTTCCTGCAAAAAGGACATGGAATCTGAAAAACTCATGAGGTTAAAACCACCCTCCTCCAAACTACGGGCCATCCTATGCCATGAGGCCCAATGGTATTTACCATCTTCTTGGTCATCCCAAATAAATCTAACCAGAATACATTCAATATTACGAATAACCATCTTGGGAGAAATAGTATCCGACAAGACATGAATGGGTATGGATGTTAACACACTATTGACCGAGGTAATGATTACCCAAAAGGAATGAAAGTGGTTTTTTCAATTAAGACTATGAGAATAAATTTTATCCACAATATTGTCAAAATTATGAATGAGAATCCGACCCAGTGAAATTGGAGCCCCTAAATAATCCATTTGAAAATGCCTCGGAAAGACCCCCAAGTTATCTTGGATCTTATTTCCCCTAGAAGCCAAGAAAATCCCTGAGATATAAACACCACTCTTCCCACAATTGATGTCTTTCCTGCTCCAAATACAATAAACATCATGAACATAATTGAGGGCTTGAATGTTCCTGATGCAACCATTGAGGAAAATAAGGAGGTCATCTGCAAAGAATATGTGGGAGATGCCTGGGAGGTTCAGTTTACACTAGAAGGGTAAAATAAAACCATTAGAACAAAATTTATTCAGGTATCTACTAAAGGAATCCTGAACCATAATAAAAACACTTGGAGAGAGAGGATCCACCTGCCGTTGTCCTCTAACTGATTTAATGAAACCATTGATTATTATTATAAATGTAGCCGAGAACCACGAAGACCCAATGAATCTGAAGAAGAGATAAACCACCCTCTTAGAGAAACCCATACACCGCATGACTCTGATAAGAATACTCAACTCAACCCGATCATATGCATTGTCCATGTCAAGCTTAATGAAAATGTTTGAGCCTGATATTTTCCTGTTGATGTCACCCATCATTTCATGATCCATGGAAATTGCGGATTCAGTGAATTTACCTTGAATAAAGCCCTTGATGCTCATCCGAGACCCATTTATGGAGATACAACACAAGCCTTCAATTAATAACGGCTGCAAG
Source organism: Viscum album (assembly GCA_963277665.1). Lineage (NCBI taxonomy): Eukaryota > Viridiplantae > Streptophyta > Magnoliopsida > Santalales > Viscaceae > Viscum > Viscum album. Next base: position 2,052,887,976 of record OY728137.1, read on the forward strand.
AACATTGTAGGGAAAATTACACTTGCTGATCGACATGAATTGATTTAAAAATGAGGGGTCCTTGACTTTGGGAATGAGAATAAGTGTGGTGGCACATGAAACCCATGGTAAGATTCCCCCACAGAAATAGTCCCGAATACATTCCACTAGTCTTTGTTTAATGAAGTCACAAGATATGATATAGAAAGAACCTGGAAAACCATCAGGGTCAGGGAACTCTCAGAGTTAAGTGCCGAGACAACTTTCCACACCTCTTTCCCATCTATAACCCTTTCAAAGACCCCATTGATGTCATGGGAGACCACATTTGGGATGGATTCAATGAGGTCTGAGTGCCTTGCTGGGTAGTCAGCCTGCATGCGAGGGTTAACGTCCTCAAGTAATGAATGAAAACGAGTCACAACCATACCTCCCACTTTATGTGGGTCATTTGTGAAAGATCTGTCATAGAGGAGAATGTTCTGTGATTTGGACCTTTTCCTCTCTTTAATGAAAGAATGAAATACACACACTAGGATGCTACACAACTATGAATAATATAATTATTGAAGACATATACTTGGATGGTACACAAACAATACTATTTTATTTAATAATTCTACATTTAGTATACAATTAATAATATTATTTGTGAAAATATTATAATTATAAGAATAAAAAATAAAAAATAATGTTAAAATATCAAATTTTGGGTCTCCATGATTACCTAGAGTCATCCCACACATGAACAGTGTTATAATTATGAGATAGAGAGCTATTAATCAAATATTCAAATTAGCAATTATATTGATGTATAATTTGTATTGAAATGAATGATTAAGAGTATGTATTATATTGTCTTTATAGATAAATATTACCATTACTATTTATGTTTTTCATCAAATACATGTGATTGGTATTATAACCATTAGTCAATAAAATGTTTGGTCAATACTGTTGTTATATATGTCGAAACATGTAACTGATTGTCAAGAACATATAATGGTAAAATCAACGTTGTATTCTTTTAGAATACAAAGAAAATATTATATTATCAACATATTTAATTGTAAATATATATGATTTTGATAAAACATAATTTCATGGAAAATATAATAAAAAACACTTTTTCAGGGTGATATATTTTAAAGAAGCATAATGTAATTTAAAAAATCGTCAGAATGATTATTATTCAATGAAATTTCCATCCTGAAATTAACGAGGATACTAATTTAAAATAATAAATAATCATATTTTGAGAATTTTATTTATTATATAAACATCATTTTTTTACTCAGTACATAAAAATTCATATAGGGTCAATGTTTCATAAATTTTCAAAAAAAAGATTAATTTTTTGTTTATATAGTGGAGATATCATTTTTACGAAATAACATAAAACTTATGAAATAATTATTATATAAACATAATTTAATATTTATCAACTCATATTGTTATCCAATATTAATTTATAAAATGTCATAACACATAAGGGGTTATATTTTGAAACATATGAATAGGAATTTATAATATCACGATTTTAACCTTAAATAAAACTGTATTGATGAGTTATACACAAAACATAATTATAATTTATTTTTAACAATTTTATTAATTGTATCAATTAAACGAGATTCCATATTTGGAGGTAGGATGTCCAAATTATGTTATATGATCATTTTAATTTTTATGCACAAAAAATAATCTTTTTGAAAACAATTTATTGTAGTAAAGATAAAATAATTCAATTGGTTAATGTTAAAAGGTAAAATATTATGATACTAAAAAACCAGAACACTAAATTGCTAACTGATGAGTTTCATGACCATAAACATCCATTTAAATATTAATTTTCATCCAATTTTTTTTGTAATTAATGCCAAAAAAGTGTTGTTATCATTAAATATGAAATAATCATTACATTATAACATAAAAGAACCCATACTCTAGTATAAACACAACCCTCACAACTCAATTTATCCTCACAATCCTTTTAGATCATCAAATTTCTACAAAACCTTTTCTTTACCCATCTCCCAACATCCATGTGATGTTGGTCTTATCAGAAAAAAAATTCTATTCACCTCAATGAGTCCTTAAAGGTGGTGAAATTCTAGAGGAGACATGCACAAATCACATATCTTAATTTCATGTCGTATTCTACAATCTCATAACCTCATTTATCCAGAAAATCACAATAACACTAGTATAAATTATATATTGGGATTTATATTGGTAATAAAATATTATCTACCCATTCATATTTTCATATCATCTTATTCAGATGAACAAATCTATTTTAAAAATTATGGTGGATATCCATATCCAACAATTATGATATTCTCATTTTCCATTACCTCCTTCAAGGTTGGTCATAAAATTAGTATTCATGATAAATTAGATTGTACTAAGTATTTTATTACCTATTTAATCTTATATAAATAATATATATATATAATATTAAATTAAACGAAACCAGTTTGTGATGGAAGGAAAGAAAAACTAAAAAACTAAACATTTGTCATTGACTTTTAGAAACTGAATCATCCAAATGTAATAATGAAAATTAACATATGGTACCATTGAAATAGTTTTGTGAATATCATGATAATTTCAATTGTGGTTTGAAAATTTTATTTCTTATAATCGTTATGGGCTATCAAATTCATTCCAAATTGTTTTTTAAATAATAATTTTAAATTTTCAGTGCTCTTACATTTGATTGGAACATCCATAATTTTCTAAAATTGACCCAAATGTGTAAAAAAGATCAGAACACACCTGAAAAAATAAAAATAATGAAATATTATTAATCAATGGGTGTTAAAATGTAATAAAATTATCTTATAAGGTATTATAAATTATAATATGGTTATATAATGGATTATTAACATTTTAGATACTTTATAACGAAGTTTAATGTACGTAAAACAAATGGGAAGTACATGGTGAATGGTTCTAATATCACTTTTTTTTATTTGAGATAATTTCCATATCCACCATTATTTATTTTTTGTGGTCTATATAATTCATGTTATTATAAAAATATCATTACATTTAGGGAATTAATTATTTCATTTAATAATTATTACTTTTAAGGGACATATGATTGAACTGAATAAAAGTGGTAAGCGATTCGTTAATCTCAATTACCATTCATTTAGAAAAAATTAATCTTTATTTATTATGTTATACTGAGATTATGTTTTAAATTTATTTTGATTATATAATGTTTCATTTCAAAATTTTTATGTGTATTTATTGGAAACAAAAATTATCTAATAATTTTATTACTGTTTGATTCAATGGTATGATATATTGAATATATATTATTTTCATAAAATTAAATATTTTTAATTTTACTTAAGAATATAATTTTTATTCCCTATCCATGTTTTTAAAAAAAATAAAAAAATTAAATTACTATTATAATATGAATTTTTAAAAGTAATTTTTAAACATGATTTAATTTTTATAAAAAATATTTAAAGAGTATATTTCTTCGATCCAAAATCAAGGATTATTGAGAAATTTAAAAAAATAAATACAGAAGTGATGTTTTTATGCAATACTATATGAAATGATTTTTATGATGAAATTACACAATAATGTTTTAATTCTTTTATTATAATTTTGGAAGTCCATTATCAAATAACATTTTCTATTTTATAATTATGTGGTGTTTTAAATATATATTATTTTCAAAGTGAAAATAGAATTTTTTATATGAAATTCTCAATGATCTTATTTAAACTATTCTCATCTATGTCAAAATACATTGTTGAATAATATGCTTTATTGAAGTTGATTTCATATGATAACATATTTCAAACATTGATAAATGATTTGTGATTAGTTAAACCAGGGGTATACTATTTTGGAACCATTAAGAAAATTACGTTACATTGGTTGTGATTATGATAACATATTGGGGTATGTTATTTAAATTCCATATACTAATTTAAATAGTAATATTTATATTGATTTTGATGCACCGCTTTTATAATTGGAAAGATATTGACATAGTATGTGATATACATGGCCGGCTGTAGTACCTTGATGCATTAGTATGTCTCACATGAAAAAACAGTTTGGGAATAGGATAATTTGTTACCCATTTATTTATGGTTCCCTGGATAAATCCTTGAAGCTATGTTTATGATGTCCCCCATTAACCATTCCTTCATTACTAGATTTTTTATATTTTCCAAGTGATTATTCGATAAGTATAATATAAATGGTTATCTATTAGCTTATGTGATTCTTTATAGGTATTGATTGATAAAATTTTATTTGAGAAATATTATTTTCATGTTATATATTTAATGGAATTTTTCTCAATGATTTACCAAGAAATAATTTTAATTTCTTATTTATGATATCATTTGAGGTATACCTTAACATATAGAGCATTTGATCTCACCACCTGGATATATTTTATTTTTCAATAAGATGTTTTAGGAATGTTATAACTGAAAAACAAGCATAATATAATTGGATAAATGTGTTCTCAAAGGAATTCCTATGTTGTATTTTATATTTTATTATGTAACATAATGTCCATGTATATATCACATTTTCCAAAACAATTAATGTTTTTGGACCCTTGGGAAGTGATTTAATTTATATTTTACTACTGTTATAATGAAACCATAGAATCTATGATACTGGGGCAGCGGTATTTTCAACCCACAATGTTAGGAGAAACCGTCCGAACTATGTGCCACCATTCTTACTGACCATGAAACCCAAATGTTTCATCTTCCAAAAGGTGTTATGGGATCTTAGAAAGCCCTAAACCACATAGTTTCCTCTATAGAATTATTATGAGTTTATATTAGTTCAAAACTAGAGAATAAATATGAAATTTAATTATATCAATAATTAATATAAAATCAAATTTCTTACAGTCATCCCCTCTAAATTTTTTTACCTGAGTATCCCTTTCATGGGTTATAAAATGTCATCAATGAAAAAATATTTCCACTAATAACATAAAATGATATTACTTTCCTATGTATCATATTTTACATGGTTTTTATTTTATAACACCAACTCCAAATTGAATGACTGACCTCAGATATGATTCATCATCTGATCAATGATGTGAATTGTATATTCCTCAAAAGAATGATCAACATCCAGTTTTGACAACATCATGATAAATGTATAAGACAATTCCACATGATAACATAGAATATATTAAAATGGAATAATTAATGAATGGTAATATTCATTTTAGGTTAAAAATTAAAGGAAACCATCCTGACTCTATCCCTTCTCTCAAAATGAATGTTAAATTGAAGAGGTAGTTTCCATTACCTCATTATCAATATATTCTATGGTATTTGTGACACCTGAAATAAAATATTATCTATGAACGTGAACACCAATGATTGTTGAAGGTGATCATCATATGATATTTTTATTTACTGAGAATTATATAGATACTTTTTGATTAACTACACGTTCCTCGATCTCTCGTGTATAAGTTAAGTACATAGTAGATTTTCCTAACATTCCTTTATCAAGAACTAAGGTGAACAGATTATCCTACAATATAAGGACACATATGGATCTATATGTATTGTTTCATGAAATTTATTATTTTACTAAAAAATAATTAGGGGTATATGATTCATCCAAGAACAGTCGAAATCAAAGACACATTTTTATGGAATTTCCTTTAATACCTATATAGTGTGTTCGAACTGACTATTTGTCTGGATGTAAAAGAATGTAATGAGTGGAACCTGTGTACCCAAATATCTCTATAACCACTACTAGAACATTAATTTTAAATGAGAATCCTAATATAAAATTATAATATGAGGGACTACTTATAATAATATAAACACTTATGTATTAAATCTTCCAAGATCATTAGGATATGAAGGAAGTGGGAAACCATCGTCATTTGATGAATGACCACCCAATCCTTGTCCCTAACTCCTGGTGAAATCATAAATACTACCAAACAGTCAATTTTACCATCTTCCCATTTCCATTATGATACCTAAATTAGCTGTAAAAATCCATCGGGCTGCTATTGTTCTGGATTTACATTTTGAATGGTGAAACACATTGATATGAAAACCTCTATATAACATTTATTCCCCAGCCAACAATACTCAAGTAACATATAATGATACATCAGAGAGATACTTGAATTTACGTCACAATGAGAGGCATGTGAATCTATTACTCACTCATCTATCCGAGAAATAAGAACCCAGATATTCACATGTATATGTTGGATATTTTCATTACCAATTGACCAATATAGAGGTGGGTTTTCAACATAAATTTTATCATGTAGGACAAACCATATTTTTCTATGAACCCCCTTTTCTTAACCTAACAATGTTGTGAATAGTTATATTTTAAGGATAGATGAAAAGAACACATGTACCTATAATGAAACTCTAATGTAATATTAGAAATATGGTCCACAAATTATATTCATCACTGGACTCTTGAATTGTGTCTGGTGAGTTTTCTGCCATAGCAAATCAAGTGGAACATTTCACTTTTCTAGGAATATAGATAAGCTAATAGTTGAAGGAATATACTACGTGACCCATATACATTGATTCAGATTCATTTATTTTAGTGTGCATAAATATTTGACACTTTTGTGGTCTGTAAACTCCATAAAACACTATCCCATAAGATAATGACTAAAAAAGTAAATTTTTGAATAACTATTGTAAGCTTGAGCTTATGCATTGGGTAAATTTCTTGTAAGGTCTCAGCTGGTGAGTCCCAACAACAATGACATGATCTTCTTGCATTACCACTATAGCCAGCCCAATTCTTGATTAATCTCAAAACATTGTAAAGCCTCTACCATTCTCTGGAGGAATTAGAATCAGGGTAATATCATCTTCTCTTATGAAATCATTAAATTCCATATTGCATACTTCAGAATACATTATCTATACACCCTTCCTAGTAATATTAGTAAATTTTACCTCATAGTATAATTATTATTTTATGAAATTCGTAAAATATCCATTAAAATCCATGAATAATCATACATCAAATAAATTTCATTGGTTTATCCAAGTTAATTACAATGATTACCTTATCTGGGTCTAATAATACATGATCCTATGAGATAATATTTCATTGGAATTGATGATTATCAATCAATAAGTGGAATTTTCCAATCATATAATAAAAATGGTTTTATCTCAATGTATTCATAATGACCTCAATATTTGTTTTTCAATTCCTCTTCGAGTATGAGTATACAATTTTTATTTTTTATTTTTTAAGCCTAACATGAATGAATCCCAAAATAGGTGGAATACTTGATTCATCATATTCATGAAGACAAGCGTCAAATTTGTGAGACTTAACAACATAACCAAATACACATATAAACTATTCCAAATATGGACATTTATATATCGTATTTCGGAATCCTAAAATTTACATGATAATAACCAATTATCATATCCATATTCAAAAAATGATAGCTCCTCAGAGCTCAATGGAAAGGCCATCTATATGAGATAAGGGATACTAGTAAATTAAATTAAGATGATTCAACATTTTTTAATCCTCAAAAAGCCTAATAATTCTATCTACATTCTTTGTGAAATGGATAAGTGAACCCCATGGAGAAGTATTGGGCTGTATAAAACCCTTAGATACTATTTTCTTTATCCACCATATGAGAAACTAAAAATAAATCATTTAAAACATGTAAGGAGGAATTAATACACATGATTCTCTATGAAATAAATATATTCCAAATTCTACCTCTATATCAGTATGTAGTATACACATTTTTCTATGGAATACATCCCAAAAACCATCCACTAATGGAGGAAAATAAGTTATATATAATCCCTAATAATCTATATAATTTCTAAAATTAGTGCAGTTGCCCCACCTAGACCAAGATTTCCTAGTCTATATCTACTTTCTTAGAAATTACATTCATTTTTGTGATGTTAACTACTACCCTATACTATGGTCAATGACACCCTACACTGAAATAAATACACAAAGGCATGATAAGGAAAAACCATACCATCTTGATATTGTTTTCAAAGTCTGACATCTTATGTTAAAACAGTTCCAATAAGAAGTGATAACCAATGATCTAATGGGGGAATTATTTTCACTAGAGTACACTCTATGATCATATTCCTAATTGAGTATAAAGTGTCATAACTCCATAAAAGCACACAATATCAACACCAAGGATTCCCATTATTGATAATGTGACAATGGAGTGAGAGTAAACTCTATTAAATATTGTAGAGACAATACTATATGATACTAGAATAATACCTCCAATAGTACATGGATATGAATCCTAATCCTCTTTTATACGCTTCACTGAATAAATCTTGCCTGCAAACAACATGGTATTGAAACATGACTACTCTAAATGGGTCCACTCTACTGGTGTTGTGTATCTGATGTATGGATAACTCATCCATGAAAACCTCCTCTACTTCAATGGTTGGTATTACTCCAGCTACTAAACTTATGATGTGTTCATGATCATTTTATTTATGATGGTGCTAATATGGATCCACTTCTAGTTGGAACAAACGTGATGGACCTGAAGAAACATTGATGATTCCCCAACCTGTCAATGAATAATGACTCAATATGGTCTTTGGGAAACCCTGGATTCATATTACCTAGTATATGAAACTGGTAAAAATCCATGTATCTATCTGTGGGGTTCACCTAGCATCTTCTTATCCTTGGTGGAGCCTCAACATTTCGCCTGAGTCATATAGATGAACAACAACAATTTCTCAATTTTGAACAACCATGTCTCACTCCATCATCTTCTCTCTAGCTCCTATTAGTGATAATATCCTAATATTCAATATCAAACATGTTGTTCAATAGGAAAATGTTTAACTATGATCAAATAGGATTCTTATGCATGTTATCAACTCATATATCATTTTCAAGCCCATCATATTTATATATGAAGGGAAACGTTCTAAAGAAATGAAACTGATATGAGTTTTCCATAATAGATATATTACCCTACTAAAGGTTCTTAATATCTTGAGAGTGATCATCCATTAGGATATCATAGAAGAAATAATCAGAGAAGATATATTGGAAATTCATCCAAATCAATTCTTGATTGTGACTATTCAAGTTCAATGTATCCCACCAATGTTTGGTGGAACCATGAATAATATAACATGTGAGCTTAAATCTCCTCTCAGGAGGAGTCTCAAGATTCTTTTTGATATTTTTAACTCATTGATGACATAACAATGAAACCTGGGGTCCACCAACACCAGAAAAAATTATTGGATTCTACTACTAACACTCATGCATTTACTCTCCCTGGGAAGGGGTATGACACAAGTCTCCCCATATATTCATCCTAATCCAAATAAACTCCCCTAAAAACTATACATCATCACCCATGTCATGGATAAAAAGATGTTCTAATGGTGGAAAAAATATAGGGTAACTAGTGGTTTATTTACCACCACCTCATCAACATAGTCATCACCACCCTCTTGACATAAGATAAGAGGACGTCATGGTGGAGTAGCTATAAAAATATGAAGAATATTCCTAATTTAGGTTTTGATAATGGTAAGTATCATATTATATTTAATTGGATAGGTACATGTTTTCCTTGGTAATGTCCACACCCCTAAACCTTCTCCTACAACCCAATCTGGGTGATAATAACAATTATATAAAACAAACGAGACACTACCTACATCCCACAAATATGGTTAGGTTTGAGTCAGTATCTATTTTTTTCCTATATGTGTACTAGTAAATTTTTTTTAAATACAATTTATAGAAGAAACCACCCTTTAAATTGAAATTGAAATCCCTTCTCAATGGTGACCATTCCAATCATGAATAAAATTTAGTTTAATTATTTCTCATTGGTATAGAAATTTCATTTAAAATGATGAACAATATAGATCACCAATTCAAATTAATAAAGGCCCATAGACTACCAAATATATTTGTGGAATATATTTAATTAAAACCACTATCATTGCATTTACCTTTATGAAATTTTCACACAATATTGGATATATGAATAAAGGAACCAAAACATGCTAGAGGTAATTCAAATTAGAAGAATACATGGAATGAAATAATTCATGGAGTATAAATAATATAATGTAAATTAAATGATGCATGATCAATTATGTCATAACATATAGGGGAAACAATAGATTATATTCATCAATAATATTAGTAACCCTCACACAATGTGTGTTTCCCCCAATGGGGTAATAAAATCTGTTGTAACAGGTGTAAACAAAAATATAATTTCACATCATAGGAAATTTGTATTTTCTATGTATGTGGATTGTCTAATACTAAGAAAAAATCATTACCAAACTACAACTCTTCAAATTATCTATTCTACCATCCCAAAAGAGTAATGAAAAAAATAATCTATGATACAAATTTGTGATTACCTAGAGAAGATACCACTAAGCTGTTCCCTAAAACTGTGGGTCACATGGCCTCAATACCACCTCCACATATGCTATATGTTTCTGAATACCTGTGAGGTTCAATGGTGTAATAGTGGGGATTCTATGTTCTCGTGATCTGACTCATAACATTTTGTAATAAATGCATAAATAATTAAATCATACTAAATATCTAACATTGGAAGGTACTATATCTTAATTCAATAAATAATCAACAATAAAAATATCATGTCTCATACACAAAATTATGTTTTGTAAGGTATCACTAAAAAGGAAACAAGATGATCTGGAAGTAGCCATACAATACTATACATGTATCAAAGTAAAAAAAGACCAATAGGACAAAATCCAATCAAATCATGATTCATATATCGATCATGTGCATTCCCTCAACTATGATATAATCAAATCATGTTGCAATAATGGGGTGCTTGCCACTATCCCTACTTGCATCCATATAATCTCCCTAGTAATTATCTAGAAACAATATATGGTGTGATATAATACATATCATGCAACTATGAAAGGTGTAAATAAATATCCATTCAATTCATATAATAAATTCATTCTGAATATATAAAGGTATAGATTTTAATGATTGCAAAGGGTCAGATCTTATTCCTGAAGGATACCAAGAAAATGACAATTCATTTGTCCGGAGTCATATAATCATTAAATAAGTAAGAATACAAGTACACATATACGATCTGTATAACTACAATCATACACAATATTTTATATTGACTCTATTAATAGTATGTACTAGATGTATAACCATGGCATCCAGAGGTAGTATCATTAGCCTTTCCCAGATCAAGGATCAGCTTTCCGAGTTTTAGAATAGTAGGTATGTCATACCCATGTTTAATATAATTTGGGTTACCATAAATATTAATACTAATTTTTAAGGGTCGTATTTCCCATTAATCATAAATTATATGTGTCTTTATGAACATTAATCATAATGCACAAGGTTCTCTATGAACATACATTATAATCAATGTGGTTCTCCATGACCAAGTGTTACAACATAGGGACTCCACGTCCGAATAACCATTTTGGGACACCATACTCATGTATGAAAATAGTAGGGTCACAAAGTCCATATATTATAAAGTTGGGTCACCATGCCCACATTTCATATATTCAACTGAAGCCACACACATATCACAACATTGGGATTCAATGCCCTTATATCTAAAGGTTGACTAATGAATCCCATATATCATAAGGTTGGTTCATCATACCTATATATAATAAAGAATATGTGGAATTGTGACCATTTATTATGTGTGTTAATAGTAGTGTAAGGATTTAGTAATATCCAATATATATTTCTTAGATGAAAAATCCATTCTCATTAACAAGGAAATAATCATTATTCAATTTAATAAAGTGACAAGGTCGTACCCCCCACTTCTATTAAATTCAATATAGTCATCAGAATTAGGGGCCATGCCAAATCATCATATAAGATGGAATGTAAGTTAGGACATTAGTAATAACAATTCTAATCACATCATTACATCTCAAGTGTGGAAATAATAGAATGAGGGAATACACATGTGACTAAAGGGGTGATATGATATTTATATCAAAGATAATGAATTAAGAATACACTCTGGGTATTTATAGGGAAACACATGGATAATTTATCATGTGGGGCCCAAAACATTATATAATTCCCCAAAAATAAGGGATAAATACTATACCTCTTACATTTTACCTATCTAGGATAACTCATCCAGTATTGGCCTTTTGTGTTGTCCAGTTTGGATGAAAAAATAAATATTGATCGACAGTCTAAAATCATGGAATAACAGCCTACAAAATATAGCATCATAAATAGGATGGTAATCAACAAATTTTAATGAAGGAGTGGGACAAATACCATTTGTTTTTTAGTTATACAATTAGATTTTGAATCAGAGTTTGGGAAATGAAACATGTTAAAATCCTATAAGAAGAGGCTTGGGAGCTCAATATGGAAAAGGGTATAGGTTTTTCAGCTGAAAGAATAATAAATAATATATGGGTTTTAAATTATAATAACATAAAATATAAATATTGTTGTTACCCAAAATACAGGGGTCTCTTGGATTTGTGGGGTTGTTTGAAAAACTGTGCACCAATCGTGAGCAACCCCATGTTTAAAGAGGGAGCTTGCATGGTTCATGAATATAGTTTTTTAAATGGTGTCCAAAACCATTATTTATATATCCATTAATAATTAATGAAAATTTTCATTAGATTTCATACTTTTTTACAAGGTTTTAGTAAACCATGAGTCCCACTTCTACCCACTAAAACACCCAACATGTTTAGGGGATACCATGTGGACTAGGCTGTACAATTTCTACAAAGAATGTGGCCCAACTATTTCTTACACCAGTCAAGGTTATAAGAAAAAATAATACATTGAAACCCACTATTAATCCATATATTCACTATATAATCATATTAGGTTATAAATAATGAATCGAACAAAAATTTTAAGTGGTTGATACCGCATTGATACCCTGGTGCTTACATTAGACATATTTTTTTGGCTAAATAATAAAATTTAATTATATCACTTCAATGAATTGAATTTGATATATTGGATTAAATATTCACAATCATAATAAGTAACATTATATAATAATTTGATCAATTTTTTTCTAGAATTAATTTAAAAAATAGTAAAAATTTGTTTCCATGATTATTATTAAAACATGTTAACTAGGGGTTAAACTAAAGAGGTAATGAGAATTACATGTTGAGAAAATGTTTATTATTTACTAGTTGAGGTTTTCATTATCTATATAAACTTTTTATTCTTATATTTAATTATTTTGGTGTTACACGGATTGAGAGTGACCTTTTATTATTGGTTTGTTTTGGGTACTTACAAAAATCTCACTCCTCCCTTATAAAAGTCCACCCATCTTCTTCCTCAATTCACATTTATAAAGTCATTTTCATGAAAAAACCTAGAAATAGATTCACCCATCATCCTTATTCACATTATATTGAATCATTATTTTCAAAAAGGCCAATATTAATGTAAATAATGATAGGTTCAAACGAGGTACGTATAAGAGAATGTAAGAATCTTCACCAACCTCATTTTTGTAGAATCTTAAGTTTCCACCAATAATTATTTCTTATAAATCAATATATACTTACATAGACATATAATATATACTAGGATGATTACCGTTTTATGGAATAATATTTCATCATCCCCTCTTCCATAAAAATCAAAATTATACAATCATATATGTTTACAATGGGTATTTCCTTACGAACCAATGTAATTAATTTTACAAAATCACCTATCATGATTGTTAATTATGAATAATTTATTATTTAAATATGTTATTCCTGATATATTAATCATTATTAAATATTAATATCTTATATACTTTTAGACCCCAAAATCCATGGATAAATGATAACTTCATTTGTTAGAACGAAGTACTACGACCTCATGAAGGGATGTGATTCATATTTATTAATTACAACATCACATCAATACTATATCTTATAATAGTTAAAGAAATAAAATGATATTTATGATATTATAAACATTATTCAATGATAAAATAACACAATCCTTCTTTATATATTGATTGATTCCAAATGAAAACATTTTACATGTGTTTGTATGACCTTCATTCTCCATGATTATAATAAAACTCCATTTATAAAAAAATAATTTATAATTATTTTTAAAATAATCATTTATTTAAAAATTAAAAATTATATCATTATTGTTATTCAGAAGATGATGTAACAATTACTACTTTTACTATAGTAATCACACTGATGTTCTTTTGAATTTTGAACCATGCATCATGAAATTATCAAATATTGACATAATTAAATAAGTATTTAAATACGTACTTAAAATAAATAAAGTACATGGATTAAGTATATTGGATTAAACATTTATAATTTTCATAATAAATTGGATAATTCATATAAATTTGTTATGTATTAGGTAAAATACATATACGGACATGTCAAGACTAAGGGTAAGGGTTTCATTTAAGAGCATCCTTCATGGAGAAAACTGATTTTTATGCATATAATTTATTTTAATTAGTATATATTATTCCCCTATAATTATTATATTATGTGTCACAACCCGCCTTCACAATGCTGAGGGAAGGGACAGAAAATTTCTAGACCCTTCCATCCTCAATTGGAAAGAGAGATAATGACCCCTAAGACCTGCCTCCAATAGGCCCCGGAGTGGCGGCTAGCACCAAGGGTATATAATCACACATAAAATAAAAGTCATTACCATTTTTATTTATTAGGATCAGTAGATAAGATAATAAATACTAAACAGCATGAAAATTGGACGTAAAATTAAAGCGAAAACAATCCATTCCCATATGCATATTCAAATAACAAGTGCTCAAAAAAAAACTACAAAGGGATGTAGAAAAATAAAAGAAAAAAAATGTCGACAGTCCCAACATATGATCTAATAGGGTATATAATGGTCCTCATAATCCTCCTAGAAACCTGAAAGCAGTTTTCTTTACGTAGGGTGAGTATACAGGTATACCCATTAGTGAAAAAAAGCTCTCATGCACAAGTGGGGAAACATTCTAATGCCCCGTGATAAAAAGTGATAACCAAACCATGTAGTAAGGAAACTATCCACCCAATCCTCACCAAGGAACAATTTCTAAATAATGCAAGTCATGTAAAGTAATAGAAATAAAACATCGATGATTGGGTACCCCACACCACTTTATCACTTGTTATTGAATACATCCTATGCGTCAGACCTCCCCCACCATTCTCACTGCAGTCCCACTTCCACCCCAACAACAACCTTTTGGGACACTAAAACCACAACTGCACCTACAAATACATGGGCCACCATAACCAAACGTAACCATGCCTGCAGACACCTTGGCATGAATAACTATTGCCACTCCCGAAGACACTTAGGTCTCATCCCGATGACACTTGGGAAACAACCTATCTGTACACACCTGGGCCAATAACCACAACATAACCTTCCCAAATATTCTTGGGCTACTCAGGAAAGGGAGCATAATTTGAGCTAATAACCATCCACTAATATAAGTGTTGAAAAAAACACCATCCCCAATGAAATGGGTTTGTTCATCATGAAGTTCTCAATATGGGCAATGTGAGAATAAGAATCATATGATATAAATTATACATATAGGTAAACAATCATTACTCCCAACCTAAGGGTTCCAAACCAACCCATACAGAAACACCCTAATTACTATTCATTCATAAAAAGCACAATAGCCATAACCAAGTCACATAGCATTCTTGGAAAACAATTCCCCATTGAACTCATTCTTGTTATCACATTAAAGTGCTTCCATTTAAATAATTCTTCACTACTAGGCAACTAACAAGCATAACCACAAGGTAAGGAAAGAAAAATAGCCAAGCAGCAAAATATGCATTTTCTACTGGTTCTCTTATAAAGTCACAACAACAAAATGGATCTGTGAGATACCTTGATGTACTGGAACAAAACATAGACCCAAAATATGGCCCTGCACATCCCAAAGTCCACAAACTAACAACTGCACAATAGGGGATCTCATCTCCATCCATGTCACCCTATAAGAATCAACCAGAACAACCACACATATTACCAAGACAGAGCAAGGGAGTTTTCAGATTCAAACACACCATTCATTATGTTATTTCATTCCATTTGGTTATCCGGGGTGACCTCACAAGGATTCTTATTTATTGGGAATCCATTTAATCAACTGAGTTTACGCGATTAAACAGTTTCTAGGATATACCCATTTAGTCATATAATTATCCAGAAAACAGAGTTTCATTAGTGTTCTAGAATGGACCACCAACAACCACAATATTTAGTGGACATAAGCCCATATAATTCACAACATATAATAAATGGTAAAACTGTACTAGAGCATCATCAAACAAGCCCCTTCATTCTTTAAATCAATTTTTATTATCTTCATTATGGTTTGGTTTCATACAACTCAGAAGAAAACATTATCATACCCATACCGTATGATACATAATAAATATAAATGAAGGAAGAACACAACCTAGATGAACAATGATCAATGTTTTTCTCTTTTCACCAATAACTAGGGATGCATGACTTGTAGGGAGGAACTCTAGGGACTCCAAGAGTGAGAAGGAAAGACTCCAACACAGACACACCACTAGACTTGGGAAGGGGGACATCAAACAAACCACAAAAAGAAAAGGAGACCAGCCAAGTAGATGAAAATTTTCCCGTGTGATAAAAGCTGAGATCCTAGAGTTATAGGATATTAATTTTTAAAATCTTTAAAAGTGGATCGTGATTTCACCAATTTTTTGGATGGTTACACATTATGGAATTAATTATTATTTAATAATTCTCATTAGAGAGGTGGCCATAATAGCAGTGTGTTAAAGTATTTCATTTTAAGAGAGGAAAACAAGTCCATTTATGGTCTCCCCACTCTAAGGTAATTTAAAACATTTATTATGGCGATAAAAGCGTTATTGAATGACTTTAAAAAGTATAAAAGACTTAAAAGTGGTGTTACACGAAACTGGGGAATGAAAACCATGACAAATTCTCCCATGGAAGTAATCAGTGGCACACTGATGGGTGATACCATGGTGACATCCTTCCACCGACACCACCGCCCTCCGGACATACTAATGGGTTCCAGGGCACCCCAAACACCCGAAATTGGAAAATTAATGGACCAGGAGTGTCTAATCCATTCCATCAGATACTTCTCAAACTATTCTTGTCCTCGAGAATCAAAACTAAACCTAGTTCTATAAAGACGGGTCTAAACAACTCCCTTGAATATTACCTCTCATGGAGAAACCACCCTTGACTGTTGGGAACACCACCTCTTCATTTGAAAACAAATAATATATGGTTCAAACCATCTAGTCATATGTATTAGAGGGTCCATTCCCCCATGTCAAGATATTATCTGGTTTGGGCGGCACTAACTCACTCGCACATGTTTAATCACATCCACTTAAATGCTTCATGATTAGGGATCATGTCCTCCCCTTTACATAGTCAAGAATATTCACACACACTCAGTGAACAAGGAAAAACACATTTCATAGTTAACAAGGTCAACCACTACATCATAAAAAAGTACGAAACAAAATAAAATAAAACTCAAAACAGCTCAGGGTACTGGGCACACATCTATGCCTCCCATTACCAGGTACTAATCTCGAGGCCACCATAACTCCACAACACACAAACCAAGGGTATGGTTCGTCCATGAAACACTTTCTACTCATGATCCTCGATCCTCACTGGTCGCTCTATGAATGCCATTTCATCCCCGATATACTGCTTTCCCCAATCGAGGACGTGTGAATCATCATGTAGATACTGACAGAGTTGAAACCCAAGGAAGTAGTCGGGCACCCTCTGTAGAGGCGGTGGTAGTACCAGTAAATATGCCACTTCACTGACATACCAAAACACCTCAAAGGGTCTGATGAACTTGGGAGAAATCTTACTCCCCCAATCAGACCTCTGTTTCCCACGCCGAGGGGAGACCTTCAAGAACATGTGGTCCCTTCCCTTGAACTCCAAGGGTGTCCTCATATGATTGACATATGATTCTTCCGGTCCGAAACTTCCATCATCCTCTCTTGTATAAGGTGAACTATCTTCGTTGTGCTCTTCACTATGTCGGGGCCAACAACACATGCTTCCTTGACCACTATCCTATATACGGGCGAGTGACACGCCCTCCCATACAATGCATGGAATGGAGCCATGCCAATGGTAGAGTGATAACTATTGTCGTAGGAAAACTCTACCAAAGGAAACTGCCTTACCCAAGATCCCAAAAAGTCCAAAACACATTCCCTTATAATATCCTACAATTTAAGGATGGTTCTCTCTATCTTCCCATCTTTATGGGGTGGAATAAAGTGCGGAGGCATAGCTAGGATCCAAAAGCATGTTTCAATCCTTTCCAGACCTTGGAGGTAAACTGGGTATCTCAATTGGATACTATAGACCTCAGAACTCCATGAAACCACACCACATTGTCCATGTACCTCTATTCTAGGGAATCCACCACACTCGACTCCTTGATTACCTGGTAGTGGGCGGACATTGTCAGCCGTTCAACCACTTTCCAGATAGCATCGCAACCCCATTTAACATTGGGTAGTCCTATGAAGAAATCCATCAAGATGTCATCCCACATCTACTAGGGGATATGAAAAGGTTTTAATAGACCTCCTAGGATGTGGTTCTCATCCTTGACCTACTGACACATGAGGAACTTTTCCACAAACTCTACCACTGCCCGATTCACCCTGAGCCACCAAAACTGGCCCCAAGCCCTAGTACATCTTGGAAACTAATGGGTGCACTGCTAGGGGTGAGTGGTAGAACTGAATAGGAAAACAATCGCTCATTCCCATGGGGATGAAAAAAATTCCATGAAGCAATATTTGATTATGCCCTTCTTCTGACCATCCATGTGAAGCATCACCCTAGCGAACATGGTCATGCATACCTTCAGCCTCTAGTTCCCCATAATTAGAATCCTCCACCACCCAAAAAGATAGGACTACACTATCATCTGGATGAGACAACCTCATCTGTCCTCCAACCTTGCATCCAGGGGTTTGGTAGCCAACTCCTCCATCTCCATCCAAGAATCTGCTGATTCTCAAACCACATCCTCCTATGACATCCTTCTCAATGCATCAACCTCCACGTTTCCATTTCCGAAGGTGTAAGAAATTTTGAAGTTTTAGTCCGGATAACCCTCCATCCACATCCCCTAACACATGTTAAGGTCTCACTAAGAGAAGATATATCTCAAGCTCTTGTGATCCGTGAAGACCATAAAGCACTCCCCGACGAGGTAGTCCCGCCAAAACATTAGTACGAACACAAACGCTATGAGCTCTAAGATGTGAACTACTGGAATGGGAGGTTTTCCCCATGTTTATTTACCAACGGTTTTCTTAAACCGTTGGTAAAGAAGGGCTAGGAAACCCTTTACCAATGGTTTCCTCGAACCGTTGGAAAATGGTGTTTGAGTCACCCTTTCCCAACGGTTCTAGTGAACCGTTGGGAAAGGGTGACTGAAACACCCATTTCCCAACAGTTTTTAAAAACTGTTGGTAAATTTTTACCCAAAATATAGTCGACCACACCTATCCCCCATTCGCGACAGAACCCTAAATCTACAGTGCTCAGCTCCTCTCGTGACTTCCCCCATCCAAACCATTGGAACTCCATCAGATTCATCTCAAATCAGGTATTTTATTCTTTATACACATAAAATATTTAAGTGGTACCTTGTTTTTATGTTTATACATCTAATATTTTAGTTTTAAGTTTTGATTTTTATGTGAAAATCATTTTTTTGTATTTTGATTTAATATATACTTTCTCCATTCCAATCCATTTAATTAATTAAATCTTCAACCCACCATCGATGTAGAAACATCTTAAATTCATTACAGTTGGATTCCACATTTTCTAAGTATGTGGTTTTATGCTTTTTCTTCATTTTTGTAATTAATTGTTACTTGGAAATTTATTTATATGTGTTTATTAATTCTTATAAAAGTTTCCATGAATGTTTTCCTTGAAATTCCTTGTGAAATATTATTTAACCCTATTCTCATTGAATTGAACAAGTCATGAATTTGATGACTATAATTTTGACGTCTTTCAAGTATTTTTGGATTATTCAATTCCATGAGTGTTTAGATTTATTTTCAAGGAATATTAAATAAGGGGTTTTGAATTTAATTGAATATTTTTTACCCTCAGTTGGAACTTTATGAAGATCCTCAATTGTAATAATTCATTAATGTAACTTTCTCAATTCTTGTAATTACAAATGATGGATCTTGAAAATGGGATTATTCACTTCGATGGAGATTGGGGTGATATTGAGACATGATTTGAGGTCTGAATAATATGATTGATATTGATAAGGATCCTCATTGTGATCCTCATAACTTCATTATTTTACTCACATCTTTTGACTAGTCATGGTGACTTAGATAGTTAGATGAGAAAATCTTGATTTATGATTCACTAGTGGACTCATACCTCATCTACTGGAATCCACTACTAGAAATCTGGGTTTTCCCAATGCTCCTATACCAACGGTTCATTAAGGAGGAATTTACCAACAGTTTTATAAAACCATTAGTAAAGGAACACATAGGTGATTTAAAATGGATTTTGAAAAATATTTCAGAAATGATTTAATCTTGATGAAAGTGTTTTATTAAAATGAGAATTTTTTAATAAGGCTTGTGTAATGTAATTAGTTATAGTACACTTGTTAGGTGAATATTTTTGGTATTTAGTAACACATGAGATAAATGGTGTGTGAGAATGTGTTGTAAAAGAGATTCCATGGTTGGTTCAAGATTATATTTACGTTTTGATCCAATTAATGAGTTGTTTTAAAGATATTTTGAGATATTTACCTTATGTTTATTGGTAAAAACTGGGAGCTGTAGAGATGGTTCATGATTAAGACATATAATTACTACTAAACATGTGGATAAACCATGCATAGTAGTGAATTATTGAAATGTTTGATGTTTTTAGTCATTTTTTATTTGGAGTTTCTTTTGATGCTGATGTTTCTTATTGATACCTATGATGGGAATTTATTTTAGTTTCTAAATCGGCTGAGACTCCCCCACCATGCCCAGTGTATGAAACCTCTACCCTTATTTAATCATTCTGTTTACACAGCATATGAAACCTCTACCATCATTTAATCAATGAACTCAAGTCATTAATTCAAGCCTTCATTATCACTAGAATGTAAGAAATTTAATGATGTATACCCATCCTGACATTATTTCTTACCTTAGATATTGTCCAACATATGGAATTAGAGATTTTGAATTCATCAGTTAACCAGGATCATATATTACATTTCCCCCAAGATGACTATACTAATATAACTTTAGGGTCAATTAAATATGGTTCTCATTGTACGTTGTATATTATGTTTCCTTCTTGGCCAATACTCACTTTTATGAGGGTGGGGTGCTTTTCACTCGCCATGCTGGCATGTTTAGACATCAATAAAAATGTTAGATAAGTCACAAGTTTAATTCAGTAATGTTGTTATGATTGACATACTTTATTATTAATCTCAAATTTAAAAATAAATGTTTTTTTCTATACTTTATGAAATTAAATCTTTTTACAAGACATGAACAACCTATTAGTGTAGAAGCCTAAAATTTATTCACCCATGGGGTGCACTTGACTTGGGTAAGTAATTGGGTAATGAAAGGTATGGCCATAGAGGTGCCAATAATGAGTTATTAAACACGAGTGAATGATTTGGGATGCCTATAACACATAATGGGACCTGAGGCATGTGCCTCTTATAGACCTAATGAAAATGAATATAAATAAATTTTAATTTAATTTTTGAGTACTTGTTCTTTAAATTATTTTAATAGTTCACTACATCGACTAGAAACTTCTTCCTTTATCGTTTACATAAATGTATTTTCTATTAAAGTTCAATCCTTTTGAATTTTTTATGAAAAAATGACTTATATAAATTCTTTTTACAGAATGGACAGGAGATGGATATATGAAACTGATCGGATCTCAAGCGATTTTCAAAACAATTTGGAGAGATTTATAGAATTTTCATTTCACAATTCTTCAGATAGTGGTGGCATACACTGCCCATGTTCCAATTGTGTTGGTAGACCTTGGTTGAGACATGAAGAAGTCAGATACCACAAAACCAAGTATGGTTTTCATGAAAAATACTTTGTGTGGTATCACAATTAGGAGAAAATGAAATCTCAAATTGGTGATGATCAAAATGAAAGGACTAGAATGGAGAATTTGTTAGATGATCGGTTTCCATTTATTCGTCATCATAAAAAATAAAGGATTTAGACTCAAGAAGACTTAGATATGAGGATAGATGACGCATCTAGTGAAAATGATGATATTGATAGGGTGAAATAATTGAATGATGCTGCCATGACTCCAGTATATCAACAATGCGATAAAATAAAAAAGCTGTAATTTTTAATCCGATTATTTCATGGGAAAACTATGTATGGGATTTCTAATACAACAATCGATTACATTCTTAACCTCTTTAAGGATTTACTTCCAAATGATGCAGATATTCCCTTAAACCACTATATGGCATGGAAGTTAGTTGGGGAACTTGGATTTTTAAGAAACAAAATTCATTCTTGCCCGAAAGATTACAGTTTATTCTGGGAGTAAACCGCTGAATGAAATGATTGTATAAAATGTGGCACATCCCGCTAGAAGTCAAAATATGATGGAACACCATCCCGTATTCCACAAGAATTTAATGTGTCATTTTCCATTGATCCCTAGACTCTAGAATCTTTTTATGTATGATGACATATCAATAAAAATGAGATGGCATGATACCAAGAGAAAGAAGACTAATGATGAGTTGGTTCATCCTGTAGATGGATTTACATGGTAGATATTTGATGCTCGACATCCTGATTTTTCAGCTGACGTGTGTAATGTGAGGTTGTGTCTTTCATGTGACGATTTTAACCCGTTTGGCCAGATGCTTACTTCGCACAGCACATGGACAGTTTTTATACACATTTATAATCTTCCCCCATGGTTTGGAATGAAAAAACCTTTCAATTTCATGAGTATTCTCATATATGGTTCTTCTGATCCCGACATTGATATTGATGTATACATGAAACCTTTAATAAAAGAGTTGAAACTTCTTTGGGATGTGGGTGTTCCCACATACGATGCATGTTTGAAAGACATATTTCAGATGTGTGCTGTGCTTATGTGGACGATCAATGATTTTACAGCTTATGAAATGATGTCTTGATGGAGCACGAAGGTAAAACTATCATGTCTAGTTTGTATGAAGAATACATGATCCAAAAGATTGAAACATCACTGTAGTTTCAGTTTTATGGGACATTGACGATTCTTGTCAAAAGATCATCCATATATAATGAATCGTCGAAGATTTGATAATACCATAAAGACCGATGATCCACCTCAGCGTATGTCTGGAACCGCTGTGCTTAATGAATTGAAAGATTTCAGTTTTTAATTCGGGAAGGGTCAAATGAATTTTAGAAAGAGAAAGAATGTTTCCACTGAAACCTGTTACAATTGGAGGAAGAGGAGTATCTTTTTTGATTTGACTTATTGGTCAACCAATTTGTTACATAATTTCTTAGACGTAATGCATATTGAAAATAATATATGTGAAATGTTGCTTTTAGTTCTTCTAAATTTCATGGGGAATATAAAAGATGATTTACGATCTCAGCGTGACTTGGTGGATTGGGGAATCAGACCAGTATTGCATCCTGTGCGTATCAGTGAAAATAAATGGCAACTTCCATGTGCTTCTTATGTGACGACAGCTACGGAATTTTTTTTGGAAGTATTAGATACTTTTATAGTTCCTCATGTCTATTCAAGCAACATATCTAAACGGGTCAACAAAAGAGATTTGAAGATAAATTTTTTGAAGACTCATGATTATCACGTTCTACTACATGAGTTGCTTCCAATAGCAATCCTTCATCTTTTTTCCAATAATGTAAGGGTGACTGTTATTCAGTTGTGCCATTTGTTTATAGATCTTTGTGCTAAGAAGTTTTCCAAGTCTTTCTTGCAAAAAATCTTGACGGATGCCCCATTAATTTTGTGTGAGTTGGAGAAAATATTTCCTCCATAATTTTTCACATGCATGCTGCATCGGACTGTCCATATTCCCACTGAAATACTTCTTGGAGGACCTGTTTCTTTTCATTGTATGTATCCAACTAAAAGAAATATATACACATTAAAGTCTTATGTCCAAAATAGGAATCATCCCAAAGGTTCTATCATGAACGGTTACTTGGCTCAAGAATATATGGATTTCTGCTCAATGTATTTGTCTGATATTACTACAAGAATGAACAGACCAATGAGAAATGAAGAAGAATAGTATGAGAAAATTGAACCCAGTTTTCCATCACTTCCTCAAACAGAATGAATTCCTATATCATATACATTTAATACATTAAGCCATAAAGAGTGGGAGATGGAAAATCACTCATTTTTGTTCAACTGTGATTTGTTCGATGACTATATCAGGTAACTAAATTGAATATGTTTATCATACATATATATCTGTTAAACTATTCATATTTTTTATCTACAGGTAACATAAAACAATGATAAATAGAAAGCATCGTTCTTTATCTTCGAGAAGAAGAGAGACTTTTCATATCAAATAGTTCTCTTCTTGGTTAAAATTGAAGGTAAAATTATTACTGTTTAAAATAATTATTTCAATATTTAATTAAGTTTAATAGTCATTTATATTTTAGGTATTGAGTTTGTCAGCTGACTCTGTCTCTGAGGAAAAAAGAGCTTTGGCTTTTGGTCCTAATACCGTGGTTGTGACTGTAAATCAATTGTTATCAATGGGTACAAATTTATTGTCACTGAATAAGAAAAAAACATGAGAAAAAAACATGATGGTGTTATGGTTACTGCCACAACAGATTGTTATGCCAGTGCATCAGATAGTAGACCACGATTTGAAAAAGTGGGTTATTATGGAGTCATTGATAAAATAATAATATTGGATTATTACTCTCATGGACGAGTCGCAATGATAAAATGCCATTGGTTTGATTTGATGACGAGACAAGGCATATTTATTGATGATTTGGATTTTGAGTAATTTATATGACACACACTCTTGCTACCGAAGAACCATATGTGTTGGCATCAATGGATAAACAAGTTTTTTATGTCAAAGACCAACTTTGACCTGAATTTGGTGTCATAGTTGAAGTAATTCCGAGACATATTTTTGATGATAGTGATGATGGAATTGACACTGTCCCTGGTGCCATTGGAACCAATCCATTTATTTCTTTTGATGACTCCAACAG
The DNA here is from genome assembly GCA_963277665.1 of Viscum album. NCBI lineage: Eukaryota > Viridiplantae > Streptophyta > Magnoliopsida > Santalales > Viscaceae > Viscum > Viscum album. Next base: position 2,052,913,391 of record OY728137.1, read on the forward strand.
CTCAACTGTCAGAGTTGATTGTGAACCTAAATTTGTGGTTGAAAATATATAGAATCATTCATCCATGTTCTCAATTCTTTTGGTTTACCTCGAGTTGGGTTGTTAAGGTTGGTAATATTCAAATTGATTTAGTATTGATCAAAAATATGTTTTAGAGGACTTGACCATTATTTTGATTTTCAATGTTTGTTGGTTGCAGTTTTATTTGAATTGCATTTTCTAATTTGGAATTGAACTGTATTCAAACCTAGTAAAACAATATTTCTAACTTGGTGAACATTACAACTTGTATTATTTATTAAATCCATTAAAGATCTTATAAAATAATTGATATCTAAATTACCAATGAATAAACTATTCCCTCATATATTTAGTTTTTTGGGTTACACATTATTTTTCTTTTTCTAATTAATTACATATTTGTTTTCAAAAGAAGAAATGATGCCAATTGAAGAGAGAAGGAGGTAAAAAATGATGGAGAACAATCGTCGAATGGAGGAGATGTGATGTCCACCATCAGTGCCTATATTGAGTACTTTATTTCAAATATATATATATAAAGAATATATAATGTCATGTGATTAATTGTTTTGTAAACATTTTTGTAGGATCCACCTATACGTCGACAGTTATTTGACGAGGAACCTAGTACTGGTCCTAGTACTCACGCCGGTGGTATGAGGAGGGTTCATACTAGAGGTGGATGAGAAGCTTCATATACCCGACTAGACCCTGCCCCTCCCACTAACATGTCATCCTTCCCACATTCTGATCCCGGTGTGTCGTTAGGGACACACAGGATATTTAGGCCTCCCATGTTTTCACCACCTTTTGCATCTTAAGGTAAAAAAAACTGTCCCATATTATTTTACTTCAATTTCTGTCTCTCTGAGCTTCTATATTCCATCATCTTCGACTCCTGTTCCACCACAGGGTGTTCCACCAGTTTATGTGGATCCAGCGGTGCTCAGCAATCAGATTGGCCCAAGTATATTTATAGAACCCTAACAAATTTTTATACCAATATTTATTTTCATTATAATATGTTTTGATAAAATATTTGTTTTTCTTTCATGACAGATACATCTACTGACAGGAGGTGGGGGCGGGGGCGTACATTCATGCGTGCAGTGTGGAACCGCTGCACACAGGTAATGGTGGATTACAATGAAGACAACCAAATGGTTTAGAAAACAGGGAAACAATGTCAGAGTTTTTTGGAGACGCTTGACAAATACCCCGACATCATTCCCGTCAGCACGCTATCATGGATACAGTTGCCACATGAGGTCAAGGATAGATCTTGGGTAGATATATGGGTAAAAAAATCTGTTGTATTTAATGCCATGAATTATTTTTGTATTTATATGAATTAATATTTTGGTGTCAGCTTCGATTTAATTTTCCCGATGGTGAGGGTGCATGACTGGAACGTCTAAAGGATTTAGTTGATATTTGGAGAGCCTACAAGCATGATTTGTATATTTGATGGCGTGGTAGAGTTGGCACTGAGTTAGAGGCGGTACCAGTCGTGGATGATTATCCTATAGAGCAGTATCGACAGATGATTACTCATTGGACGACTACTCAGTTTAAGGTATTAATTACATTTGAGGTATTTAAATAATAATTTTCATGTTTTTAATTAATATTATCCATTGAATTGTTGAATTTTATTTATGAATCATCTGGAAAAAATAAAAAAACATTGATGCAAAAAAATACCTCCACACACTGGGCCATACTACGATGCCAGATCGTGAGAGGAAGATGGTATGACAATTGTTTATAAGTTTTCTTTATGGCTTCCAGTTTCTTTTGTTTCCTCAACTATTTAATTGTTTGCTATAGTTTTCATATAACTTTAGTTTTCAATGTCATTGTAAAGGAAAGAACGGAATATTGAAGGATGTGTGCCTCGAGCAAAACTGTTTTGCTCGAGTAGACGGAAAAAGGATGGAAGTGCCGTCAACAAACCGACTCAGCAGCAGAATTCAAGTTTTAATCTGTTGATTTTATATTTTAATATCTATTTTGTAACTTAATAATATATTTATATTTGTAACAGGCTACTTTAGAGCCCCTCAATGCCCAAGAACCAGACAATTTTGGGCCAACTAATAACTTACATCAGGTGTTGGGAGAGGAGCATTCTGGAAGAGTACGTTGTCGACCTAGGATAGCCCTGATGAAGTATTGTCCCTTCTCAGGTACGAGTTATAGTGCCACTGAGCTGTAAAAAGTTAGGGAACAGGAAGAAAAGGCTAATAAATGGTCCATAGATATGGCAGAAAAATCTGCTAGGGAAAATAGTGCATTTATGAAATTTATTGAAGTTATACGTCCAACACTTCCACCAGAGGCCAGACCATATTTTGATGAATATATGTTGTCAATAAGTTCTATATATGGTGAACCAGGTGGCAGTTCTAGTGGTGGTCAAGACGATGTCAAGCCTGACGATGACGATGGAGAGAAGTTTTATGCGGAAGAGGAGAGAGAGGAGGAGGGTGAGGCAAAGTGCGAGGGTAAGGAGGAGGGTGTTGAGGAGGGCGTGGACGATGATGAGGACAATAATGACCACAAGGATGAGGGTGATGATGATGGTGATGATAGTGATGGTGATGTGGGACAAATTGACCCGTTACATTTTTGACTAATATTACTGAGATTTGATGTTTAATCTATTCTAGTTGTTGGTTTTGTCTAGACCCGTAGTATAGTATTGGAGTTGAGTTATTTTTATATATTGTCTATTTTCATGGATGTTGATGTATTTTAGTGGTTGCGGTGTATCTTGATCATGTTTGTAGAGTTTTGTGTGTTTGGGAACTGTTCGAACATCCCCCCTCTTTTCTGTACCCTGGACAACCTCCCACCATCCTCCTTGGACCCCAGATAGCCCCCCCAGACAGCCCCCCCGGACATCCCCCCAAACAGCCCCCCAGACAACCCCACCCTCCTCCTTGGACCCCGGACAGCCCCCCGAACACCCCCCAGACAGCCTCCCACACAACCCCCCACACTCCTCCTTGGTCCCCAGACAACCCCCTGGACACCCCCTAGATAACCCCCCGGACAGCCCCCCGGACAGCCCCCACCCTCCTCGATGGAACCCGAACAGCCCCCCCGGACAGCCCCCCACCCTCCTCCCTGGACCCACAGACAGCCCCCCATCCTCCTTTATTTCACATGCCTTTTTTTTATTTCTATGATCATGCAATGTTATTTAGGATTATTCCATTTTTTTATGTCTTGAATTATATGAATGTCTTGGTAAGCTTATTAGGTCATGCTCGTCAAATGCATGTGATGATATGCTTTAATTTAAATACAAATACTTGTTGTACATTCTCTATGTTATGTGAATTATTCCTTGTTTTATTTGGTTTACTTTTCAATTTGTAGGATAAGACATGGGTTACATGTTAAGGACTCATTGACGGAGTCGTCACGCTCAGGGAATTTAGACTTGAAATTCCAGGATGTATGATTTTGTTTCTAGGTGAGGGATACCAGGATGGTTTCTATTAATCATGAGTGATATTGGTTCCTTGAAGATAAACCAAGGACATTTCTTTTTTGAAATATAGTAATACCATGCCTCAGGTGTGGCCAACACCACTCAAAATGTCTTAGGTTTATTTGAAATAGACCACATTTAAAGTGAAAATAACAACTGGCATATAGAAAACAAACCAAATGCATTCGGATTGTGTTGATACTTTATTAAAATTACCCATGCGTCATTTGTGATGTGTATGAGTCAACCCCATCTAAATCCGAGGCGCGGTGTGGCCGTTAGCACCCTAACCGTGTCTTTTTTGATTAAAATGGATGGGATTTTAAGTGAAAAGAACAACTAGCATACGAAAAACCGACCAAACTCATTAGGATTGTATTTATACTACATCAAAATAATCCATGGGTCATATGAGATGTGTACAAGTAAACCCCAGCTCAATCCAAGTCTCGGTGTGGTCGGGATCACTCTAAGTGTCTCTCTTATGTTTAAAATGGACAACATTTTAAGTACATATGGAAAACTGACCAAACAGATTCTGATTGTGTTGATACTTTAGAACAACGATCCATGGGTCATATGTGACGTGTACGAGTCAACCCCACCTCAATTCGAGGCATGGTGTGGTCAACACCATTCGAAGTGTCTCACTTTTGTTTGAAATGGACAACATTTTAAGTGAAAAGTACAACTGACATACGGAAAACCGACCAAACACATTTGGACTATGTTGATACTTTAGGAAAATGATCCTTGGGTCATTTGTGATGTTTATGAGTCAACCCTGCCTCAATATGAGGCCAGGTGTGGCCGAAACCACTCAAAGTGTTTCAGGTTTATTTGAAATGGACAACATTTTAAGTAAAAATAAAAACTAGCATACGGAAAACTGACCAAACACATTCGGACTGTGTTAATACTTTAACACAATGATCCATGGGTAATATGTGACATGTACGAGTCAACCCTACCTCAATCCGAGGTATGGTGTTTCCGGTACCACTCAAAGTGTCTTTCTTTTGTTTAAAATAGACATCATTTTAAGTTAAAACAACAACTGACATACGGAAAACTGACCAAACACATTCGTAATGTGTTGAAACTATAGGAAAGAGTTTCATGAGTCATTTGTGATGTGTACGAGTCAACCTCGCCTCAATATGAGGTCCGGTGTGTCCGGCACCACTAAAAGTGTCTTAGGTTTATTTGAAATGGACAACATTTTAAGTGAAAATAACAACTAGCATATGAAAAACCAACCAAATGAATTCATATTGTGTTGACACTTTATCACAATGATCCATGAGTCATATGTGACATGTAAGATTCAATCCCGACTTAATCCGAGGCCCGGTGTGGCCGGCACCACTAAAAGTGTCTCTCATTTGTTTCAAAAGGACATCATTTTAAGTGAAAACAACAACTGATATACGAAAAATCGACCAAATGCATTCGGACTACATTTAAACTTTAGGGAAACGATCCATGATTCATATGTGACATGTAAAAGCAAAAATAGCCTAAATAAGAGGTGTGGTGTGGACGAAACCACTTGAACTGTCTCTCTATAGTTTAAAATGGACAACATTTTATGTGAAAACAACTGACATACGGAAAACCTACCAAAAACATTCATATTCCGTTGAAACTTTAGGAAAACGTTCCATGAGTCATTTGTGACATGTACGAGTCAACCCCACCTCAATACGAGGCCCAGTATGGCCGACACCACTCAAAGTGTCTCGGGTTTATTTGAAATGGACAACATTTTAAGTGAAAACAACAACTGACATACATAAAACTGAACAAATGAATTCAGATTCTATTGAAACTTTAGGAAAACGATCCATGGGTCATATGAGACATGTAAGTGTGAACCCAGCCTCAATCCAAGGTGCTAAGTGGCCGAAAACACTCGAAGTGGCTCTCTATAGTTTAAAATGGACTTCATTTTAATTGTAAACAACAGCTAACATACGGTAAACTGAACAAACACATTCGGATTATGTTTAAACATTAGTAAAACGATCCATGGGTCATATGTGATGTGTAAGAGTCAACCACGCCTCAATACGAGTTGCAGTATGGCCGGGATCACTCTAAGTGTCTCTCTTTTGTTTAAAATGGACAACATTTTAAGTACATACAGAAAAATGACCAAATGGATTCTGATTGTGTTGATACTTTATAAAAACAATCCATGGGTCATATATGACATGAAAGAGTCAACCCCGCCTCAATACGAGGCATGGTGTGGCCGACACCACTGAAAGTGTCTCTCTTTTTTTTAAATGGATAGGATTTTAAGTGAAAACAACAACTGACATACAGAAAACCAACCAAACGAATTCAGTTTTTATTGAAACATTAGGACAACTATCCATGGGTCATATGTGCCGTGTATGATTCAAACCTGCCTCAATCTTAGGCACGATGTGTCCAAAACCACTCAAAGTGTCTCTTTTTTTGTTTCCAAAGGACATCATTTTAAGTGAAAACAAGAACTGACATACGGAAAACTGACCTAACGCATTCGGAATCCACTGAAACATTAGGAAAAAAAATCCATGGGTCATATATGACGTGTACGAGTCAACCTCGCCTCAATATGAGGAGCGATGTGGCCAACACCACTCAAAGTATAACATTTATTTGAAATGGACATCATTTTAATTAAAAACTACTAGCGTACATAAATCTGACCAAAAAAATTTATAATCTGTTGAAACTTTAGCACAATGATCAATGAATCATATGTGACATGTATGAGTCAAATCCGCCTTAATCCAAGTCATGGTGTGGCTTGCACCACTCAAAGTGTCTCATTTTGTTTTGAAATTAACAACATTTTAAGTGATAATAAATGACATACACAAAACCGACCAAATGATTTTGGAATATGTTGATACTTTAGGAAAATGATCCATGGGTCATTTGTGACGTGTACGAGTCAACCTCACCTCAATCTGTGGCATGGTGTGGCCGGTATCACTCCAAGTGTATGTGTTCTGTTTAAAATGGACATCATTTCTAGAAAAAAACACATTTAAATGTGTATCTTTAAATGAATTATGTATATTTATAATTAATTTATGAATTATGATTTAATTATATATGTGTATAGTTTCAGATGAATTATATGATAAATGTGTATGAATTTGTTCTATATATGTATGTGTTAGTTGGTTATTTCAGGTACAAGGAGATTGGAGAATTACCAGTGCTGTGAAAATTGCACCAAATTGTAGGCTACTGTGCAAATTGTAGGATGCTGTGCAATTTGCATAGCATAGCCTCTGCCAATGGTTTCAAACCGTTGGCATAGGATTCATAGAAAGTTTTTACCAATGGTTCAAAGGGAACCGTTGGTAAAAATACATTCCCAACGGTTTTATAAACCGTTGGGAACCATGGGAAAATGTTGGTTTTCCCAACGGTTCAGGGGAAACTGTTGGGAAAAACCTTTCCCAACAGTTTAGGGAACTGTTGGGGTAGGCTAATTTTTCTAACCTATCCCAACGGTTCTATGTAAACCGTTGGGAAAAGCTATCTCAATGGATTACTTACCAACGGTTCCCAGAACCGTTGGTATAAGGTATACCAACGGTTCTCTGGCCTTTCCCAATGGTTCAGAACTGTTGGTAAATCCTCCTTTTACAGTAGTGGTGGGTGGCATAATTATTTTCTTGGGGACGTAACTTCTTAGACCCATAATAGATCACCCATGCTTTTGAATCCACACACTCCCTCATCCTTGTCCTAAAGCATCATAGAACACCTCAAACATCTCCCCTTCTATTGGATACCTCAGCATTGGGGCATTAACCTTCTTCACCTTTAGATAAATGAAGGCTAACTTACACAGCTCACTCCACATGAAGGCCTAGCCCATTCTGGTCAAAACATTCAATGAATATGCAAATCGAGAGTAGTCGGGCACAAACCTCCGATAATAGCATGCCATAACCATGAAACTACGAACCTCCATCACATTCATGGGTTCTTCCCAAGAAACAACCACCTCAACCTTTTACGGATCAAATGTTATTCCCTGCTCAGACACCACATGTCCTTGGAAGTGCACATCTCGGGTCTAGAACATGAAATTGGAAACCTTCCCATAGAGATGGTGCTGTCGGAGGACCCGTAAAACCATTCTCATGTGATTGGCATGGTACTCCACTGATCATTAGTAGTTTAGGATGTCTTCAAAAAACACGACTACGAACCGCTCCAGATATTCCCTGAAGACGGAGTTCATGGGTCCCATGAACATGGTTGGTGCATTCGTAATGCTGAACAACATGACCACGATCTCAAAGTGCACATATATGCACCTAAAGGAAGTCGTAGAGATGTCTACTTCCATCATCCTAAATGGGTGATATCCTGACCACAGGTTGATCTTGGAGAAGAATCCAGCCCCCTTCAACTGATCAAAAAGGTCATCTATCCTCAGGATAGAGTAACGATTATTGACAGTTAACTGATTCTACCACCAGAAGTCTGTGCACAGCCTGATACCACCATCTTTCTTCTTCACGAACAAGACTGGATCAACCCATGGGGAATACTTGGTCGGAAAAAACCCTTATTCATCAGATCATCAAACTGAATATATAACTCCCTCAACTCAGAAGTCATCATCCGATAGTGATTCATCAAAATCGGATGGGCACTGGGTTGCATGTATATCCCAAACTGAACATCACGTCGAGGGGGTAGAGTCACCCCCTATTTAGGGAATACTTTCATTAACTCACTGACAATTCCTAAATCTTCTTCCATCTCTGAGTCTACTGACTCCACTGAGAGCTTGGCTAACAAGGAGGCTCCACTCTCAGGCTACCCTCTTGGCAATCCCATTCGCCAATAAAATCTACACGCTGGTTGTCCATAACTAAAAACAATATCCTTATTCAAAAGAATTCGATAATGTAACATACCGAGAACAACAATTTGATGCCTAAATTGACATCATATGGCTGCATCCGCAGCAATAGATGGTCCCCACTAGACTGATGTGGTTCCGACATTAGTCTACATCCTCGAAAAATAGGAGACAAGATGGTCTGGCCTCCGACTAGCGTACTCAAAACCATGGGTACATGAAGTCTCTCTGCATCTAGAGCTGGAGCATGATCTAGAAATGGTTAAAAAATGGAGTGTGATTCTCTTGAATTAAACAAGGCTCAAGCAAGAGTACTAAACTAGCTGATCATACCTCAAACGGCCTCTGTCCCTCATGGAATTGCTACCTCCACGGTGTGAAACTACCCACACCCTGATCCTCTGCCCCTCGATTATTGAACACCTCCCTGAACACACCCTGGTCGGGCCTCCTCCCATAAGGTATGATCTTTTAGGAGTAGGAGTTAACTATCCCTATTGGAACTACAAAAGGAGCCTACTTAGAAAATGTTGCTACTAAGGTGGGCACTGAACCTTCACATCACCACTATACTTCCCACGGTCTGGGTACTGATTCTAAAGGTACCCATGACTGCCACAGATGAAGAATATCGGACATAGACCTACAAGGAAAGGGGCAATGACCGGGAGATCGAAACTGGAAAACTGGGGCCTACTCACAACTAGCCGAAACCAGGAAGGCATTGACATTGTGGGTCTGCTACTGATGGCCTTCCCCTTAAATGAGCCCAACTGGATCCCCTCACATGGAACTCCCCCCTACATGCACACCCTCCCCACCATATCGACCTTCTTCTAGACCTCTATGTATATCAGTTGAGTGAAGGGTGTAACAATGCACTGAAGAGAAGGTTTTAGTTCCTCCTCTAAACGCCTCGACCAAGACCCATCATTTGGAAAGTGGTATTAAGAAATAAAAAGGATATCATTGATCTTGATCCCCAACCCCCTCACTAACATGATACCCTACTAAAGGGATAGTGGATCCTTCCTCTTCTCTGCCTTCATTGTGGAAGAGAAGAATTACACCTAGAATTCCCTCCCCAAGTTAGTCTAAGAATCATCATCCTCCCTCTTCTCCCCAAGGTAGATCGTTCACCACTGACGTGCCACTCCACGTATCTGGATTACAGCCAGTGGAACCCAGTACTCCATCAGATCCCAGATCAAGCTAAATGCTATCACTAGCTCCTCGAGATAGATCTCTGTCTCAAATTCTGAGACACTGCCCTCATACTTCTCGAGGGTCTATCGTTGAAAGGGGCGAAGCATCCTATTCCACTAGCCACCCTCTTTTTTTCTCATCCCTCTACTAATTATCCAAATTATCCCTCAGGGTATCGACTTCCCACACTACCTGTGGTCTTTGTCTGTGTGCCATATATGAAAAATAAACATGGAATGCCTATGCTTGAGTAGATTAGAAGATTTATTTTAAATTTTCCATATACTTTTTATTTATTTTAATTCCCCAAAATACCCAAGACACACAAGAACACAAGTCATTGTGATGCATGTACCTTTACCAGGGTATCTACCCTTAAATTAGTGTAGCCTTACATGGTCATTTGGTAGGTCCAATGTCTTTTAATCGGATCACGGGGGGCCATAAAATCCCATGTCCTAGATGATCTTCACTGGACTATTTCACATGCCAAAAGTTCTTAACATTGTTTCCCTACCATCCCATGAAATATTCACTATGAATAACTCTGAAGTCCGTCCAATATCTCAAAACCTTCCTTTGATACCATTCGTTCATGAACCTCCTTCACCGTGATGAGGAAATGGATAGTAGATGGCCAAACCCTTCATTCCTCATGTTGAAGGAGAGATAATGACCCACTGAGACCAACTTTAAATAGGCCCTGGATTGGCGACTAGAACCAAGGGTATAATATCACATGTAAAATTGATGGAATTACCATTTTTATTTAGTAGGATTGGTATATAATATAGTAAATCCTAAGAAACACAAAAAATGGATGTAAAAGTAAATCCCAAACAATTGATTCCCATATGCATGTTCCAATAATAAGTGCAATAAAAAATACAACGGGAAGTACCCAATAAAAAGAAAATCAATGTCAATGGTCCTAGAATCCAAGATAATAGGGTCATTAATGGTCCTCATAATCATCCTGGAATCCTAAATGCAACTTCATATATGTAGGTTGAGTATACATGTATACCTAGTAGGGAAAACCAAAAGCACTCATGCACAAGGGGGGCACATTTTAATGCGCTATGAGAAAATAAGAAAACCAAAGCACTATCTAAGGAATCTATCCACCCAAACCTAACCAAGGAACAATACCCAAATAAAGTAAGTCATGTAAATTAATAGTAATAACACATCGATGTTTGGGTAACCCACACCACTTACCCACTATTTATTGAAGACATCCTATGCGTCAAACCTCCCCGCCATTCTAATCGCAGTCTCCATGCCGCCTCAACAACAACATTTTGGGCCACCACAACCATAGCTATGCCTACAAGCACCTGGGCCACCACAACCACACATAACCATGCTCACATACACCTGGGCCCGAAAAACTATTTCCACACCCAAAGACACATTGGCCTCATCTCGAAGACACTTGGGAAATAACCTACCCGCACACACCTGATCCAAACCACATAACATACCCTTCCTGAAGAATCATGGGCTATAAAGGACCTCAAGCCATCACAACTTTCCCGAAGAGTATTTGGATACTCAGGAAAGGGAAAAAAGGAGCTAATAACAAGCCACTCATAGGAGTGTTGGAAAAAACACCCTCACCATAAAATGGGGGTGTTCGGCACGAAGTGCTCAACATGAGTGGGGTACGAATAACAAACATAAGAACTAAATTATACATATAGGTAAATAAGAACTCATTCTAAACAAGGGGTTCCAATCTGACCTATACACAAGCACCCTCATTAATATTCATTCATAAAAAGCACAACAGCCACAACCCAGTCACAAATCATTCCCAGAAATAAATACCCCATCAAACCCATTATTGTTATCACATTCATGTGTTTCAATTTAAGTAATTCTTCACTACTGGGAAACTAATAGGCATAGCCACAAACCAAGGAAGGAAAAATATCCAAGTAGAAAAATAAGCACTCCCATTAGTTTCTCTTTTAAAGTAACAACAACAAAATGGATCTGTGAGATCCCTCGATGTATTGGAACAAAACCAAGACCCAATATATTTCCCCAGATGACCCCAATTCCACAAAATAACAACTCCAAAATAGGGGATTCCATCCCCATCTATGTCACCCCAAAGGAATCAAGAAGAACAACCACACATATTACCCAGATAGAGAAAGGTAGTTTTCAGATTCAAACACACCATTCATTAAGTTCCTTCTTTCTGTTTGGTTAATTGGGGAAACCACACTAGGATTATTATTCATTGGGAATCCATTTAATAAATTGAGTATACATGATTCACTATTTTTAATGGTACACCCATTCAATTATAGAATTATCTAGATAACAGAGGTTCGTTAGTGCGAATGAATGGACTACTAAAATTAATGATTTTCAGTGGACATAAGCCCATATAATTCACAACATATAATCAAGGATTAAATAGTAAAAAATTATAATCAAACACACCCCTTCATTCCTTAAAAACCATTTATTATCTTTGTTAAGGTTTGGTTTCATCCATCGCTGGTGGATACATTATCATACCCACCACGCATGATACACATTAAAGGTAGATGAAGGATGAACCCTACCTGGATAATTAACAATCATTTTTTATCTTCTTGCGCTAACAATTGTGGAGGCACGACTTGTAGGGTAAAAACTTTGGGGACTCCAAGAGTGAGAAGAAATGTCTCCACCATAGATGCACCACTATACTTAGGAAGGGGGACTCCAAACACCCCAAGGAATGAAAAATAAACACACTCAAACGAAGAAAGAATTATCATGCATTAAAAGATGATATCTTGGAGTTATAGAATATGAATTTTTAATGGCCTTAAAGGTGGATCATGGTTTCACCACACATTTGGATGGTTACACATGATGGAATTAATGGTTATTTAATAATTCTCATTGGTGATGAGGCTATAACAGTGGCACGTTAAATGATTTCATTTAATTCGAGGAAAACGGGTTTGTTGAGTTTCTCCCCACTCTTATGGGATTTAAAATATTGATTATGGGGATAAAAAGGCCTTGATCCACTTTAAAAGGGTTTAATGACATAAAAGTAGTGTTATGAGTAATTAGGGAATGAAAACCCTGGAAACCTTTCTCATTGCATCGATCGGGTGTGGCGTGGATCAATGACTCACTGATTCGTGGCACAACGATTGGTGACACACCGATCAGTGGCTCACCAATTACTTCTCACTGATTAGTGGCTCCCCGATCGGAGTCTCACCGATCAGTGACATAGTGATGGGCGACACACCACTGTGACATCTTGCCACCGAAACTGCCTCCCTTTGGACTTACTGATGGGGTACAACGTGCCCCAAAGACCAGAAATAGGTAAATTAATGGACCCGAATCATCCGAGTCATTTCCTTATGATTGGTTCTTAATTGATGATATTTTAAGATAAAATACATTTTATTAATTGATGATAGTTTTGAAAAAAAATTTCTATACTTGTAAGGGTTTATGTTTGAATATCTTTTTAATCTAGATTATTAATGCTTGAATTTCCATTATAAGAAATTATATTACCATTTTCTTAAAAAAAAAATCTATATCCTACTTTGGTTATTCAAGAATTTTTCAGGAAATAATTCAAATTATTACTCTATGGTAATTTATATAATGATGAAAATGTTTTAAAAAATATATGACATTATTTATATCATTGATTACAAATTAAGATTAATTCATATACATGTTTTCTAAAAATATTTCAATGTTTTTAACATTATCCAAATTACTTATTAATTATATTTTTACCTAATATGTTTTTTGATTTTTGAAATGAATCTTATTTTCACTTTCTGAATAACATAATTTTTATTCGTTTTAGTATAATATAAAAAGAATTTTTTTACTTCTATCGTATGTGTGAAATTACCAATTTTCAGGGGCACTCCATTTTATGAATTTTACAATATATGATTACATGTTCCATGTAAAACCTAGAAATTTTAATGGAATAAAATTATTATTGATATCATAAATGACACGCAACACTAGACAATGATGAGAATGTAACTCCAAAAAACATTAAAATAAATTTTATTTAAAATAACTTTAATATATTAAAAATATTGAGGTACAAAAAGACCATGATTTTAATATTTGATATATTATTCTATAACACCACATTTTATTTTTATAATGAATGTTTCGAATATGGGTTTGGTCAAATTCTTCACAATGTGTTTAATGTAAAAAGGAATTTAGAGGATACATATAATGGTGATGTCAGGGATTTATTGGAATTATCCACTTAGAAATGTAGTTTTTTCTACACAATGGGAACTCACAAGCCATGTAATTTTAGTACATTCCATGTAAATATTTTATAGAAAAATTCATGGACTTGACACATAGCATTAATGGTTTACACGCTGTTTAAAATGTTCAAATTGTTTAATGGAATTTTTATTTTATTAATAAAATGACAACATATTTTTTGGTGATTCCAACTACAATGGATTTAACAACCCATAATGATATTACATGGCAGAATATTTCATGATATGATGGTTTTAGGGTTGTGTATGGATAAATTTAATTGAAATATACCGACAGACATACCTCTATAGACCTATAGTTCCCCCTAATTGATTTTGGTGGCTCATTCCCTTCAATATCGCCCCATTTAGTGATTTTTTACCACTGAGGTTGGATTGTTTGTTTCCAAGTAAATAATTCATATGAGTTTTCATTGATTATTATTGTGGATGTTGTTTTAGTTATGCATTTGTTTAAATTTGTGATCATATTGTGTATTCAATCTATCCATTTCAGTTTCGTTGTATTATATTCTTTTTTATGACTATTTTCAGGGTTTCTAGTCACCATTGATGAATTAATCTTAGATTATAATATATTGAGGTATGTCTCTATATACAATGGGTTAATTCGATTAATTTCATGTTGTTCTTGATAATATATTTTGGGTTGAAAATCTTTAGTGGTGATTTGTGGTTACAAATGAATTCACGAAAAATAAAATGTTTTTCAAATTGTGTTTTAGCGTTGAAAAATAATTTCCTGGATTTGGAAATGGGTTTCTAAAAATTGAAGGTGACTATCATGTCTCTAAAAATAGTTAAAAAAATTTTGAGAATGGTTTTGAAAAAAAAATGGATTATTAAACATTGGAAACCATAGTTGTACATGAAAAAATACATGGTCAGCCATTGTGTTTTTTGGAACTATTAGGATGAAACCTTTTGTGATTCAAAATGTAAAGACATGATATAGGATTTGAAATAAATTGGTTGGACTTGATATTGGTAGAATCCATCATTTTTACTATGTTAGATTTTATTTTTATTCTATTCTATATAGTTCCTGATACTCAAGATCCCATATGTGTGGTTTTTTTTCAATTATGGTTATTTATTTCCTGATCAAATTTTTCATCGATTATTTCTCAGAAGTTATTAAATGAGGTTGTATCAAATATCATAACATGACATGTTAATTTGTTGATACAAGTAAATAATATTTCATGGATATTTTTTTTATTTTATAACTTATTCTTTTCCTATTTATATTTGGATAAATTATACTTGTAAAAAAAGGGAGAGAAAGGGAAAATGATTTTTTAAATAGTTTGTTTTTCTGATATATGATATTTAAAATAGTTTTTTTAAAAAAGTGTGAATTGTTTCATTCTGGATATTAGAACTTTTATAGAAACTATGGTGGAATAATAACAGGCATTGTATCGGGACTTTTTTTAATATGGACATTTTTAGATGTTATGTTTCATGACATAGGTAAAGTAAATAGTATCTTATGTCATGCTTGCATATATTTTCACTACTACTTTAAGATCAAGTTTGTATATAAGAGACTGTTGGTCACATGTGGACTTGCATTACTTTCTAAATTATCCAAAATTGGGTTGGATTTTTTTTAATTTATGATATATATTATTTTTACGATTTTTACTCTTCTCACTTGTCTAATTGTGATTATATTCATTAATGGTATTTATGGTCCTATTTTACCTATATTATGTGATGTTTTGGTTTGGGTGGATTCTATAGTTTACTTGGGATGGTTCATTTCAATTTCTCATCCATGGGATGATCAGCCTGATGTGTGTTATACCTACCCATGTTTGATTATATTTCCGGGTTTGAACGTAGTTCATACCATCATAATTTGGATTATAGGTTTGAAAAAGGGGCCTTGCTAGCTCACTTTTATAACTGAAATTTAGTTATAATGGGTGTTCGAGGACGTTATCTTTGTTTGATACATTGATTTTATGTTTATTTAAATGAAATTTATGGGAGCATAAAAAATGACCAATTTCTTTAAATGTATGGGTTTTAATGGATTCTTTAAATTATTAATGTTTTAATTATTTTTTTGTCAACAACTAATGTTTTTCATCATATATTGAAATTTTATAATGAATCAATTGTTTTAATATTTTCTTGGGACATTTTATATATTATTATATCTTCTAAAAAAGAGAGGATGTTTTGAGATAGGTTTTATAGGATATTCGTGCTTGGGATGATACTTTGGTAGAAGCTGTTATCTGCACTATTCCGACTCTAGGTCAAATTGGTGTCGTTAACACATTATATGTAGTGGATCATGTCTTGGAATTTAATAGGACAAAACCACCCAATATTCATGTCGGAATATGACCCTAATAATTTGGGTAATGTCTTGAGAGAATTGAATAGATTTTAACTTCATGAAGTCGTATGAAGACTATATGGATATCCTCCACATATATGACCGAGGGACCAAGAACGAGATGGAGAGACTCTAGTTTTCAAGATAAGTTTCATGAGGATATTACCCTTGAGTCCTTCAAGAATTATTTTAACTAGAATTTATACCCATTTACATTTTTTTGGTGATGGCCTTGGAGTATCCGACTATAGGGTAGGGGGGATCATACCGTTCTTCAGTAATCTTCTCAATTTTTGAGTTAGTGAATCTTAAACCAGAACACATAACAAATTATTTCCTAATGACTAAGATGTTTGATTTAGGATTGTGGAATTATATATGATCAGTGATGATAATAATTTTCCTTATGAAAATTTTGGAAGAAATTGAAATGGATTATTAAGATAAGTATGAAATTTATAGAAAGATAGTTTAAGATAGATCATCAGTTGGTTCAATAGTTTTCCAAGGTATAACATATGGGTAGAAAATAAAGAGTAAAAGTGTCTAATTTTATTCAGGACTAGTTTTATGGGATTCAATAGGGACAGAACATGTTTAAAACATCTAGTTTAGAAGTTGTAGTTATTCCATGCGTAATTACAAGGAGGCCAATTAAACATGTCATCTCTTTTGAAAATTAGGACATCTGTATCATCTTTATGAAAGGATTTCTTAGGGAAGTAGGGAAAGATCAACTCTTACCATGGGTTCACAATTTCATGAATATCTTAATAAGGTTGATCATATAGATAGTTAGGACATGGGATATGTTCTTGTTGATAAGAATCTACAACATTAAGTATCAAAGTATACTGCATATGAATATTATTTTGGGCTAGATACTAGAAGTGGTACGTGTTCTATTGCCTCTAATGGTTCAATAATTTTTTGAATAAATTATTACTCATTGTTTTTTATTTTCAATGTTTATTAACATGTTGAATTTTCCATTAGAACATATTCAATTATTTTGGGATCTTTCCTTCCCTTGGGAATGAGGTATGAATAAGGTTTCAGATGTTTTATGTGTCAGGCGATGATAACCAACCTCGAGGTTGTGTGTGACTTTTTAGTTGTTGATATCAACATATAAGAGTTTATAACATTCATGGATATAAAAATTAGTGTTAATGACTATATAGACTATTATCACCATTGATTTCAGTTTATATCGACCAATAAGATCACACAAGTTTTGTAGTGTGAGTGAGACACTTGATTAGGATGGGAGGTCATCTTGTTCCCTACAATGTGTTTTCCACATTCATTTTTTCATAGATTCTTATTGAAGTAGTTGACACATTCTTTGGTTTTTAATATCCTTAATATTTTTGTGAGTATAATGAAGTCTATCATGGTTAATTATTTCATATCCACCATATATGTATTTGGAATATACTATTTACCTGCTCCCTCGTACGATGATTTTGTCTAAGATATCTTACCACATAGAACCTGATGTGTTAATAAAACATAATGTATATTTTGAGGACATATAGGATAATGTATTTATGATTCTTATAATGTCACCATGGGCTTCACATGTTATATTTTATAGGAATGAATATGATATCCTCATATATTTTCATTACCAAATGTTTAATTGGGTGAGAACTAAGAATAAATATCATTTTCCAGTAATTGATGATATATTTGATCAAATCAGATGATCATGTTGGTTATATAATATTTACATATGGACATAGAATCATTATTTGAGAGTAAGAGAAAGGGATATAACTAAGGTAGTGTTTTGGAGTCAAAATGGTAACTTTAATTTTCTCATTATTCTATTTGGTCTCACTAATTATCCTGTAGTGTTTATAGTTTTTATGAAAAAGATAAATCATTTTTTAGGGAATTTTTTTTTCTTCCTGGATATTTTTTTGTTTTACTTCATGGAATAGGAGGAGCACACATACTATTTTGATATTATTATTTAATCAAAGAAGGAACATTGTCTATATGTTAAGATTTTGATATTGGAGTTTTGGATCCCTGGAGTGATGTTTTTTTGGAATGTGTTATCTAAGAGTGAAATAATAGTACAACCAAAAATGGTATAACCAGTTATTTCTTATCAACTGCTATAAATTGGTTTAAGATCCGATGCTTTTAGGGTATTCCTGGTTACTATGGATGATTTTTTATTGAATTATCCCTGATCGAATCTTCAATGATAGATTTAACCCATACTAGTGTTTATATTAAATGAATGTATATGTTTTATAGATATTTTGAGGTGATTAAGGTTAGGTTGACTATAACACCAATTTTTATTCTTTTAGAACTCAGATAGGGTTATTAGGTTTTATATGATGAATCTATTAATTGATCATTATGTTCTTAATTATAAATTATATCACAGGGATCTAAAATTGTGATAGAGAAGTTCGATAGAGTATCATCATAATTTTGATTTATTATATCTTAAACCCCTGGGAAATATAATGTGCTTTCCAAATCATGGAGAGTAATATTATCAATACATGATATTAATGAATCAGTTATGATGTTTTATCTCATGAGTTTGTATGTTTATATGAGTTTTGAAGAGGAAGAGTTTGGTAGATAAATGTCCATGTAATCATATAATACATACTTTACTTTGATTTGTATGTTCTTCACAATCTAGAGTATGAAATTGTGTTCTAATTATTTAATTACATACATTATTTAGGTGTGACTTAGGGGTGAGTGGTAGCAGTATCCCAGTGGAGCATTGGGTTCTATAGTTGGTAGGTTTTTTTGTTTTCCATCAGAATAGTTTTTTAGATAGTGGACACTCATTGTTTTGGTCAAAGAACAATGGTTCTTGAATGATGTATCATGAAAAGAGGTATAAGAATTGGTGGAATGGAAATAGACGGTCAATAGATGATTTTGTTCTGAATTACTTTACGTATTAGTGAATTAATGTAGAGCACTAGAGTATTGTGTGTTTGTAACCCTAACACCTTCTCTTATGATTGTGGTATGATATCTTCATGGATTTCATCCTTGGTTTCCCATGTACTCATTATAGTAATGATGTTATTTTTTAGATAATTTGTTGACTCACTAAATTGGTGATGTTCATACATATAAATGATACATTGAATGTGAAATATAATGGGTACTTATATGTACTTGAGATTGTGAGACATCATGGGATTTCCTATATAGTTATTTTTGATGGGGACACTAGGATCACATCTAGTATTTGGAAGGAATTGTAGGTGACAATGGTTTTCAAAGTTAAATTAACCATATCATATCATCCTCATATGGATGGACTCATAGAGAGGGAAATCTGAATCCTGTAGCATATTTTTTGTGCATGTGTAATTTATTTAGAAGGGTCATTAGAAAATAAATACCCAATTTTTTAGTTTTCTTTTATAAATTGTTATTTGGATTCGAAAAATATGGTTCCCATCAAGGATTTATATATGTATCCATGTATATCACCCTTGTGATTGGATGGGTTGGGAGAGTGGTCCTGGGATGTGATGTTAGTATTTCAAGAGACGAATGAGATGGTATAATTGATCCGGAGGAATTTGACCATGAAATAGAGTCATCCCAAATACAATTTTTAACTTCGATATTGGTTTCTAGAATTTGTGGTCAATGATTGGGTATTTCATAGAGATTAACCTCAATAGGGACATTATCATTTTTATTATAATGGTATGTCACCATCTTGGATTATGGGACCCTTTTAAATCATTGGAGGTATAGTATGTGTGGCATATAGATTTAAGATTTCATATATTTTTTTAGTTATCCATGAAGTGTTTCATGCCTCTCATTTTATGATATATATACAAGATCATTCCTATGTGTATAGATGGGATGATGTAGATCTTCATCATAATACCGTATTTGTTTAGTAACTAGTTCATATTATATATTAACATGATGATGTACTATATGGTAAAATGACCACCTTGGCCTCGATACATTTATAGTTTTTACATGATAGTCATGATATTAGAGATCCTGATTCATTATTGAGACAATATCCACCTTACCTTCTTATAAATCATACATCATAAGGGTTTTTTAGGGGAACAATGCATTTATGTTGTGGTATTTTAAGTACCCATTAAATTTATTTTAGATATGAATAAATCATTGTTTTTGGATTAATTTTATTAGATTAGTAATAATGAAAATAAATTTGGATTATACCTCTAATTTTCTATTCATAGAATCATTATAATTTGCTTCATAGACCTACATGTGTCTCTACCTGATGGGATTATACATGAATTTTAATTAAAGTACACAACAAATAATGCATACTAGTCAGATACCCTAGACTAGATACACATCATGAATGGTTTACACACATGGCATATGATTTATGTCATGTAAGGGATAATATCAGATCATAAAGGAATACTTGTTTTTAGTGATTACAACCTTTGGGGATTACATGATGTGTATTCACATGGCATGTCTTGTAAATGATTTGACATGTGTCTTTTTTGGGTGTTTCACAGATGAATTTCATTTCAATCTGTATGTTTCCTTCCCTCACTCATCCTTGATCTCACCCTTGGGAATTTCGGGTGAATATTTTTCTTTCAGATATCATTGTTACATAAGTGATCACTATTTAGGATGGATTTATTCTCTTTGGGTATGTAATCCTTATGGGTTTTCGTTGGTTTTTTGTTATGGAAGTTTTTTTGAAATGATTTGGTTTGGATTTTTGATCAGATAGTATTTTATATCGATCATTTTCTGTTTCCTGACATGACATCTCATTTGAAGGTTGTTATCATTTTTTTCTATCATTGTTGTTAAAATCACATAGGTTTATTCAATTCTGGTGTAACTGTTTCTATAGAATGTGATAATTTAATTAAATTTATGTTTCCTTGATAAATTATTTTGGGTTTCTCTTTTTATAGTTGTGAAATGTGTTTAAATATGATTTTTATGAAAATAAAATATTTTTTCCTTAGGGGTTTTTCTTTGGAAACAAATTTTATTGACTTGGAAATTATTATTCAAACTCTAATGTGGAATGTAAAGGCCTTGATTTTTTTTTAGAAAATTATGAGCTTCATTTTGAAATGAAATTTAGAAAATTTCATATTTGAAATAAGTGGTCCATCATGAAATTGTTATCAGTATACTTACTATATTCCTAGTACTAGAAGGTGTTTCATTTTTTTATATAGAAGGGAAGTACCCAATATTGGTTGTAATATTGACTAGAAGGACTTGGTATAGTTTGGATATAGTATTGGTCATGTTTCATATTTTATTCTCGTTTTATAGTATACATTTTACTATATTCTAGAGACTATACGTGATTTGTATTTTTATTTATCTCAAAAAGATTTTTTCATGATTATTTGTTGCATGTTATTAAATGATGTGGTATCATGTAACTTTTCATTACAGGTGATTTCAAGGATATGTGTACCTATGGATTCAGAGATAATTTTTTCAATTTTATGACTTCAACTTACTATATTTATATTTGAAGTATATGATATGATTTTATGATAAAAGTAAGAAAAACATAAAATGATTTATAAATGGATAGGAATTATTAAAAATAATTTGTAAAACAATTTAATATAAAAACTAGATTTTTTTTCATTCTTGATAATATAACTTATACATAAACTATTGTGGAATACAATTGAGATTTGTATCACAACATACTTATTTATTTGGGAATTTTTATATGATGAAATATGGGATTCAAGTGAAAGGAAAATATCTTATAGATTTTAAGATTCTACTTTTTTTGTTTTTTTCTAACCATGTTTGTTTAGAGGTGTCTATTGAACATGTGAGGAATTGAATTACTTTATGGTGTATCTTGTATTGGTTTGAATTGTATGTATATTATGGTATCTCTTCTATTTTTTCTTCATACTCTGGTTAATTTAACAATTTTTATTGTAGTCATAAACATTCCCTGAATTATTTTTTTACCTACATTACATGAAAAAAATAATATATGGCTTAGATAGTTGACTCTGGTTGTGTTGTTACATATTCAAAATGGAACACCAGGCTTAAATGACCCATGATATATATTTCCCTTATAACCCAACAATGAAATTAGTGATTATGAATATTATTTAATAAGGTATGATATATATATATATATATATCTTTTTTTTTCTGTGTTTCCTATTATGAATATAGTATTGATAAATGTTTAGTATATAATCAATCAATTATATGTATTGTAATTTTAAAAAAAAAATATGTTTCTTCACACATAAGTTTAATTAATCTTTATCAAAGAATATTATATTTATTTGATGAATAATTTTATAAATTATTTTGATAAAATGAAATTAATTTTTTAAATTTGAATATAATAATATTATTTGGTTGAAATTTTTGGATATGCTATATCAAAATGATTTTTTTAGTAAATAGTGAAAAACCTAATTTATGTAAAAATGACATTTATTGTAAAAAATAAATTAATTTTAAATAGAAATTATTATTTCTATATAATTTAATACATAATATTTAATATATATATATATATATCATACACATAATTAATTTGTAATTTTCATGATGTTTTGTTTTTGTAAATCTTAGTTTTTTGTTTTAAAATTGAGATATTTCAGACAATTGTTTCAATGTACATAATCTTTCTCCATTTTAGTTAATTTATGTATCCCATAATAGGGAATTATTTAAATTAAAATTTCTGATTATATATCAATAAATATTGATTAATATGTATATTTTTATTATTATAATAAATTAAGTTAATATAAAGTCATCTTATTCTTGGAAACAATACACTTCGTGAAAAATGAATTTTCATCACATCTTGGGTTTTGTTACAAATCTAATTTTTATAAAAATTGGAAATATAATTTGGAAAAAATTCATTTTTGGAATCCTCATGTAAGAATAATATTTATCGTGAATTATTATTAATTTTTTAAAAATATTAATTGTTTTTAATTTTGAAAAATACTGAAATTTAATTAAAAATTGACATTCATATAAATTATTTAATTTTATAATTTACCTTTTAATTTTATTTATTAATAAAATTTGTTAGATTATATATATATATATAATACAAATTTAGGTCATCTAATTTAATTTTGATTTTTTTAAAAACATGTTATCTATTTGGTAATTTTCTCTATGAAAACAATTTTTCTTTTCGCGTCTCTTGGTTAAATTTTATTTAAAAATTTTCGAATCCATTGAATTTAATTGGAAATTTTTTTACATATTTTTTATAATATTAAATAATATTATATAAATATTTTTTCTCAAATTAATAATGAAAATAAAAAAAAAATGTTGGTGGAATTCAATCATTTCAGAAATTACAAATGTACCAATCACCTAATATATAAATTGGAACCCCATCTAATCATATCTTAACACCTTAAAAACTAATTATATCATCATATAACTTTAAAAATAACATCATTAACCCTAATTTAATAATATAAGTCTAATTTTGGGAATAAATCAAACCATGAATTGCCTTTAAGTCAAATAAAAAGTTGTTACCTGAAGAAGAGGCAACGTTATTCAATGAGAATTTTTTATTTTATTTATTCAAATAAATCCGTTAATTATTCATCCATCCTAATTATTTAAATTACTATGTATCTTATATATAAATTGATTTTAATATGTGAAATCATAAAAATAATTCCCTATTATTTACCATCAAATAGGCTACAAAATCATTAATCGTATGTACGATGAACTACCGCCTCGTGAAAAAATGTACTTCATTTTCTATTACCACTTATCATTTTTGCATATTATTATGGATATAAAGTATAAATATTATATTTATAAAATCATTTTAACTTTATATGTATTATATCATATAAGAAATTTTTGAATTCCATTCCTTAGGGGGTATGGTAATGGTGTTCATTTGTACATTAGAATACCGCCTCACAATGTGACGTGACTTGTTTTCGAAAACACATTACATTAAAAATTGCAAGGATAATGTTATAAAATATATATTATATATATAATATATTTTCTATATTGATGAAATATTTATCATTATGATATGATTATATATAATTTTCATTCTTCCCAGTTCACTCACTCAACGATGTTAACTTAGTTTATGCACTTGAATACTATCACCTTCATAAAGTGATGTGGCTATTTTTTTCTTCACCACAACACTTGGATGATATATAAGTATATTTAATGAAATAATAAATCATTTATGATATTATTATAATTATTTAATTATACCATATAACATAAATATTTTCTATAGTTTTCAATTATAAAATGAAACATTACTTTTGTATACGTATGACTAACCGCCAATGTGATGGTAACATATTTAATTTTTAAATACCATCAATAATAATAATATAGAAATTTAAAACTGACCTATAAATAAGATAATTATTTTTATAATTATTATTATTGACATTATTTAACTATAATATATCCACAAAACCATGAACATTATTAATAATTCATAATTACAAAATCAAGACAATTAACACCTGAAACAATTAATATAATGAATAATTATTAATGAATTGTTAATTATATGTTATAAAATAATCATATAAGATACTATAAATATTAATATGATTCTATAAAAATTTTCTAACCTCATTAAAATTACTAAATTGGATGTTAAATCACATTCAACCAATAGGAAGAATAAGGTTACATATTTCATAATTGAATTTAAATTTATAATTTTAAACATATTCATCACTTGTTATGTCCTAATAAGATTAAGTTTTCATTAAAATTTTATTATTTTATGTTTTATATCAATTAATTTATGTTTAATTACATATTATAAACATAATATGTTCATTAATTAATCCTCACATCAATTGAATGATCTTTATAAGAGAATTTAGTACCAATTTTTCTTCCTTGCGACTTATGTCATATTATGCACCAATATTGTTTTATTAGGTGTTTGTAAATCCCCATAGATAGTTAATGTTAATAATTTATTTATTATCATGATAATTAATGTTTAATTTAATGTTATATATTCCTGGGTCTTTCTATTCAAAGTTAATAAATTTGGTAGTGGTATATTTAACAATCTCACCATTTATCTGAATTATTAATAAATATGATTACAATGATTTAATATTTTGATATATATATATATCAATAATAATCATGAATTATTTTATCTTATTTTTATTCAAAAGATAATATATTAGTAGAATAATTTATTAAAATTATTTCTAGTTAAAATAATTTATATTTTTTAGGAAACATTATCTTATTATCCCCTTTCCATCAAAAACCCTTTTTATTACAAAACATTTTATTATAATAATGTTTTCAAAAATGTATATTTCATTATTGAAATTATTGATTAATATAATTTGAACCATTATTTATTAATTCACTATTTTTTCTAAAATATAATCAAATCACATTCAAAAAAAATCCCCATTTTTTCTGAAAATGGGAGTGAACTATTTTTTAATTTGTATAAAATGAATAAAATGATCCAAAATCATGACCATTATATTAATTAAATATTCCATTATATATTTTTTAGGAGATTATCAATGAAAATTATTTTAAAAATGTTTTATCAAAATTATTTTTAAAAATCACATTTTCATTGAAATGATATTTTCCCAAAGAAATGTTCCATGGTATATTTCAAAATCATTCTCTATAAAAGGTGATACACTTTTATGTAACATATTAATTTATGGGAATATGTACCACATTTCCCATTAAAATTTATTATCTCAATGGTTTATTTTTAAATGATGTTTATGAAACTGATTTCATTTATCTAGGATTATCATTTTTCAAAGATATTTTATTGAAACTCATTTATTATCCATGCATTACACATTGTCCGAATATATTTTTATTGAAATGAATAATATTCCATGTTTTAATCATGCTAAAATATTGTTTTTGTGGATCCCATTTATTTTACAAGAGTTAATCATGTTCAAAGATATTGTTTGATATATCCTTTATTTTTTCACGAGTTAATCATAATTGAATGTGATTATAATGGAACCTGCTTCTTTTCCATGAATTAGCAATGTAATTTTTTTATGAAACACATTTCATTGATATGGGTTGATTAAGTATTATGATATAATAAAGTTTGTTTCAATGTTGTTTTGATTAAATTATTACTATCTAAAAATTATACATTTTATCGTTCTTGTACAATATATTTTAGGAGTGTTCCCAGCAAGTGTCATGTGAGTACAATATAGATTATATGGTGGGTTCACCAAGATAGTGCTCCAATTATTTAGTTAATGATTATGTTCTCTATAAAAGTATATTAGATGTTGTAGGTATGTTTATTCTACTTGTAATTGTTATATAAGGGCTATATATGTGTTCTATAAATATGGTATTCCATGATACCAACACATTATATCAATGTTGTCTAGGAATTTATCACATTTTCTTTTATTATGATTGATATCATGTGGCTCATTATTATGGATTCTTATGAATGTTTACATTTCTAAATCTATATATCATGTATCACAATTGATTCTTCTTCTATTAATGGGTATCATTTATTTAATGATTTTCTCATGAAAATTAATTTTTTCACTGTACCTTTATTCTCATTTAATAATCAATGATGAAATACAATTGTTAATTAATGTTATTATACTTAATGATCATTTTTTCTAACAATCATTATGATTCTCATTTCCCATGCTACCAAAAACTATTTCAAAATAATTATATTTTGAAGTGATTAATATGGATGACATGGATGAAATGTTGATTAATATTTTGATATTTGAATAGTGGGAGAGATACTCTCTTAATTTCAGGAG
The DNA here is from genome assembly GCA_963277665.1 of Viscum album. Classification (NCBI taxonomy): domain Eukaryota; kingdom Viridiplantae; phylum Streptophyta; class Magnoliopsida; order Santalales; family Viscaceae; genus Viscum; species Viscum album. The sequence continues at coordinate 2,052,940,521 of OY728137.1, forward strand.
AATTTATTATATATGGGGTTTTCCTAATTCACTAAAAATACAAAACCTAAATGGTTCTTAAGAATTTAAGTGATTCAATTTATCAATTTTATATTGATGGTTTTATATGGTGAAGAATTGGTCAAGTAAATCTGTATCAAATGTGAAAATTTAATTTTTGTTTTGTTAGAAATTGTTTTAGAAATGCTGGATATGATATATTGTTGTTGGTATCAGATGATTTAAATAAATATTGATATTAGTATGTTTTAATGTGAGGTTATCTTAAGGTTTATGGACACCAACATCTGTCTATAAGATTGATTATTAACATAATATCATTGTCATAGATATCTCTTTTATGTTTTATGAGATGTGATATTAAAGATATTAATGAAATTTTACAAGACATTTTATTTGGATCATGTATATTAAATCATATTTGTTGATGTTGATTTTTTTTTCATATATATGTTTTAATGTATCAATTACATTTAGGGTTTATAGGATCATAGATATTGAGGTAATTATGGCAACACATGTTTTTTATAGTAACCATGGGAATGAAGAGTGATTTTGTGACTATGTGATTAATGTTATTTCAACAGGAGATCACCATATTTTTGTTAATGTAAGATGAAATGTATGGTATAACCAATTAGGACAAAAAATATAATGTTGATATTACTAATGTTATTTGGGATATAGAATTATCCATTTAAGGAATTATTTAGATTTAAATTTTGGCATTATAGGTTATTTTTGGAGATTAATATAACATATTAATGTGTAAAAATTCTGGGAATTATCAGACCATTTGATTATAATATTGGTATTGGTTATTTTCTTTAGAGAGTGGAATAACTTTATTATCTATTTTATGGTTCCATGGTATTTTGATGTATAATTCAGTGTTTTATGAATTAAAATTTCATTATTAACAGTCATTGTTTGGAAAAAATATTATATTTCATTTGAAAATAAAAAAATGTTGATTTTATACTCATAAAGTAAGTATATTTCTATATAATCATAGTCTATATAGAAAACTAGTTCCACAAATTTCGAAAAAAAGATTTTAAAAAATGTATCCTATTAAATTCATATACTAAGAATCATAGGCCTTTGTAAATCAAGATAGATTTATTGGTTTTAGTACCATAACATTATGTTTAAAATTCATTTGTCTTTTATCAATGAACTCAATCAATCCCATAATTTTTTTAATATTTTCACCGTATTTCAAATCATCACTTCCCACATATTTTCTCATTTTTGGAAACCCATTTTGTTTTATTATAGATGATCTTCATACATACCTTTCCCTTTCATCAAGAAGATAATTTATTAACCCTTCTTTTGATGTGGTATTAAAAAAAGTATTTTCAAATATAATATCATTTATTACATTGATAATGTTCAAATAATGGGGATAAAATTTAGCAATGGGGGAAATTGTGAGGTCCTGATAGTTTTAAAAAAGGAAATAATTTTTGACAGCATAAACTACAAGAAGAAATGAACTTAGGAGAAAATTTCAGTCCCCTATATATTATTATATACTACATTCTAAACAAATTAAACCTCTTTGATATCATAATGTAAATAAAATTGCATTATTTTTATGTTCTATATCACATTTAACCCACAACATTGAGCTTAAATGACCCACAATATATATAAATGTTATAACATATCTAATTAATTACTGTTTACAAGTACTATTAACTACATTATGATATATATATATATATATTACCTAATTAATATAATTTATTTATCAATTATTTGTAAATACTAAATCAGTTTTTAGTAACATAGTTTTATTTTAATAAATTTTTTTTTATTCATGAAAATATTGTGATTTATTTACATAGAAAAATAGTAAATTTTTTTATTGAAACATTGTAAAAATGTATTTTATAAAATCAAATTTGTTTTTAAATTGGAATACCACAAATTCAATTTGATAAAATTTAGGTATTTTAAAAAAAGAATTTTTCATGTAATAGTGACACTATATCAACCCATAATTTCACTCATTGGAAACTCCATTATTATATTAATTCCATATATTATAAATTACATAATATCACAAATATAAAACAACTGAAACTTTAATGATGATTAATGAATTAAATATGTTGTATTTCTTGAAGTTAATGAACCTATACCCCTAGAATAATAACATGAACAATGGAATTATAATGTTAACATCAGGATCAGTAATTTGACCAATATTATAGTAACCACATATATGGATGTATTAATAAATTTTTTGTATCTCATAAATTATAATATTATATAATAATATCATATTACAAGTAAATAAATTTTTGACAAATGGTTAATTATGTGTTGATATTTTATTAAAAAATAAATGTTTATTTTCAATTATATAAATAATATTAGTATTTAAAATAATGATTATCTTTATAAACTAAAATATTTAATTATTATTTTCATCTATAATAATTATAAAATAAATTTATTAAAAATTTAGAAAATTTTCAAAGTGTCATAAAAGTAGTTATAATTTTAGAATGATTATTTTTTAAAAAAATAATGATTTTATTTCACTTTTTTTTTTCATATTGAGAAAATAATTGAAATAAAATGGAATCCATTTTAGGATTTTAAATTTCTAAAAGTGTTTAGGGTTAATTTTTATATTTTTCTAAAATAGTTGAAATGTTTTGTGAATTGTGAAATACAAAAATTTGTGCTATTCAACAAATACATGAATTATTGAGTCATAGATTATGTATAGTTTATGAAAAACAATTATATATCACTATAATAATAAATTTAATCTATGTATTAATCATAAAAAAGTATATTCATATTCTTATCAATGATAACAATATAATGAATAAAATAATCAAAAATGACACCTCCCCTACCCTGTATATACAACCCCTCACCACCTATTCTTCTCACATGTTCTATGCCTTGATGTTTGTCTAATATCAAACCATTACTCTTCGTATGACTCTTCCCCACATATAAGATCCATGTTTATCAATAGAATCCCACAAAAATCTCACTAAATAGGTTCTTGGGGAGAATAATTCAAGACGTAAATCCTCTTTCATTAATTTTAATTTATCATCAATTTATTTTAATTTATTATTTTTTATAAATCATGTATTACCAAAGTAGAATTATATATAAATGATCCTATATATGTTGTAATTTTATTATATTAGTGGAATAATATATTTTCAATACTATTATCCTATCCCTTTTCTCTTAATATTAAAACGTCATTTGCGAGGTGTTTATTTTTCTCATTCAGGGATGACAAGTTTTCACACTCCATTACCAAAACAAGTATGGTCATATATCTATTATAATTGATTAATTTTTTTTTGCATAATTTATTTAATAAACTTTTTTATGTTCTTGAACTAGCTTATATTAGTAATATTAAATAATAAAACAAAAAACATTTTTGGGATCCAAAACCTCCAAAATAAATCAAAATGATTATCAATAAAAATTTATCCAATATATCATCATAATATATGAATAAAATTATATACAAAAAAATAACATTATGGATTATCATTAATGATATAAAATTTTAATTCTGTATAATTATAGCTATTTAACACTATCATCAATGAAAATATACCAATGAAGTGATCATGAAAACCCAGAAAATGAACACTCATAGAATGATGGAAATAAACACTATAACTAATCAAAATGGACATTAAAAACATAATAATATTACAATTAATCAAATAAATGTTTAAGGAGATATTTTTTTTAATGAATCTAATTTGGTTTTCTTGGATATTCTAGTGAAAAAAACCCATTCAAGAATAACATACGACGATTCACGATCCCAATTTCCATTCCCTAGGTTAATCCTCTTTTATGCCAAATTTCCATGTGTATGTGCATTTAGTACTAATAAAATAATGTTTCATTGTTCCAAACTATTAATTTCACGGATATACATAATTCCCATTTATTTTTTTTGGAAAATTTATGTGTTCTCCCAAAAGAACTCATCTTTATAAAAAACACATCTTTTACTTCCCTTGAGATTGTTTCTTCTTCACTCATGATTGATGATTCTTGTACCAAAAATGTTATTATCTTTTTATTTATGGAACATGAATGTCTATTAATGAAATTATTCATTATATAATTCTCATAAAACCCATTTTATTTTTATGAGTTATTTTATGGAATAGATTGTTATATGTTCTATGAGGGATGCATTATTATGAAAATTTTATGATGTGACGGGTGAACCCACATTTATATAGGGCTCCAAATAATTGGTTAATGTGATGTATACCATGATATAAGGTTTTATATGAATGAAAACAATGATATATTTTTTCAAAATTATGGCGTAATAGTTATACACATATGTTATGCATGAAATTGATGCTAGATTTGTTCACATCTATTTTTGGTATTTGAAAACTAATACATGATGATTTATTTTTATACATTTCCACAATACATTCCATTATCTAATTCTTCTTATCATGGCTGTGATGATGATTTCATGATTATTTTATGATGATAATGATTTTTCTCAACCATTTTATATTGATTTGTGTTCTTATGTATCCTCTAACTGGGATTTTAGCTCACCACATTCATTGATGTATATCATCATGCGAGTACTTATAATAAAGATTACATGAGGGGAAATCAGAATCTAGAAAAGAATGAACTGCACATGTTATTGTTTTATTATGTAATTTTTTTTTAATTTTCCCAAGACACTAAGAAATTGGTTGATGATCTTGTAACAATATGATATTATTTATCATTCAAGTGATGTAATATTCATGTAAGAAAATAAGGGTCACTATAGTTGATATCAGATAATGCTATAGTTAATTTGGAAATTATGTATATATAATAATAGTTAATACCCTTAGTTTGAGATTATGTATATGAATTCATCCAAGAATCATTGTTTAATAAAACTGATAAACATATGGATCCTGTAAAATATTCCTTTAAAGTTAATTAAAAAAATATTAATTTATTTATTCATGGCTTTTTGACCAATGTTTTGTTAATTCTTTTTCTATTTTATAAAATATTGTTAATTAGAAGAATCCAATCCAAAAATTTGTGTGAGGGATAACTATGTGATTTCCCAAATGAAATCCCAAATTTGGTTGTGGTGGAGTTCTAAATTCTATGGAGATGCTTATCCATCTGTCTCTGGCTATAAACATTAACCTGATTAATGAAGAACATCCTCTATCACTTAAGAGTGAGCATCAAGCTATTGAACCTTTTATGAGCTTGTTACCACTAACATTTATTGGATATTCAAATCCACTAGTCATATAAATGTTAGTCAACTCAATGTAGATTATCATTTCCATGCATCAACTTTCTCATATAGATATATTGACTCTAGTTGTTTATCATTTAGAGGGAGAGGTTGATAAATAGTGGGTGTTGATTATGAATACCAAGCCGAAGGGTGAAATTTAAGATATTTAGAGGTTACATATTATGAAAATACTTCTTAATGAGTATTTCCCTCGATATATACATTTGAATATGGAGAGAAAATTTATATAAATATTGAAAAGAGAATTTGAATTCATCATGTATTTAGATTCACATTTTATAAGGCTATTATGGTAAGCCTTCAGTCTTGTTACAAAAAATGATAGAAAAATAGATATATTGTTTAGTTGTTTAAAACAAATTCTTCAAACAATTGTACTAATATTTGTCTTTGGGAATTATGAAGAATATGTTCAATATTATCTCAATATAGATACGAATTTTGGGTATTTTTCCTATGGATAAGTAGATGAAAAATGAAAAATAGACATTCAATATGGGTAATCTAATAAAAAAGATGGAATAAAAAATCAACCACTCACATGACAAAAATGTATGAAGAAGCATAATGGGAATTACATCAATGGGATATGAAAATTATTCATGTCTATGAGATAAGGAAAACAAGATCTTGAATGCCGAAGAGACATTAGGAATTAAGAAAATGCATTAGAGGAAAGGAGAGAACCACCAATGGTTCAATAATTTAACTTCAAAGACCAAGGGCACTATTATTTCCAATTCACTAAACCTTGATTCCTCGAGGGTAATACTCATAAATAACTACTAAATCCAATTATGTAAAGAAAATATAATTACTTCACTAATGATGAGGTGGAACCTAATAATGATGTGTTGATAGTTACACTAGTTATTTATTCATGAATAGACAACATTAAATTTGATTCTGGTTTTATGCATTCTATAAAATATTTAATGTATATTAGAACAATTCAAAAACCTCCACAAAAATATGGAGGATGAGTTATCTTTGAGAATAGAAAATAGGGACATTTTTTGCATCTAAATTATATAACTCATCCCTATTTAGTGTTTTAACATTAAACCTCACAGAATATCATGTATTACAACTAATAGTGGTGTATTAATTCATATTAGACATAGATCATCTATCTTTATAAAAAACCAATATAAACTATTAAGAACGGGGTATCACTTTTTACATCTGGATGCATCCAGCAATTCTATACAACTGTATGAATGTGGATGAATCTTCTTCATAATCATCATCCTAATTGTGGTTATTATTTCTTTATGAGAAATAATATTTGGATCAAATTATTTAGATAATAAAGGGAAACATACTCAAAGGAATTCGCATTGTGAGGTACTACACCATTGTGTTCGTACAATAATTTCTAGGTCTTACTCCTAAATACGATGTTGAGTTCTCAATTGAACTTTTTCCCAGATCTATGCTTATATCAAAGAAACCTTACAAAATGGAAACCATTAAGTTGATGGAACCGAAGATGTTACAAGAGAACACAGAAAAGGGTTTTATGCACCCGAGTGCTTCACCATAGGGTTCCCCAATCTACTTCATCATGAAAATGAAGGGATAAATGTGCCCTTTTATTGATTATCATGGTCTCCAAAAATCATGATAATGAAAAGTATCCACTATCATGAATAAATTACATGTAAGATCAACTATGTCAGTTCTAGTTTTTCAATATGGTAGACCATAAGACATGATATCACCAATTAATAATGGGGAAGGAAGATATTCACCTGAAATCCTTTTGAATGAGTTGTGGACTCTATGAGTTCATAATGATTCCATATATACTAACTAATTATTGAATATCAACCATAGAATAAAGGAGTAGAGACACTATATATTTTCATGAAATAATTTTGTTAGTCCTTACTGATGATATTATGATGTACTCCAAGAAAAAGGAGGAACATGAGGAGAATATGAATACTTTGTTGATGATTATTTGAAGGGATTAATAGTATGAAAATTATAGTAAATGTGTTTTCTTGATGGAGAAATTATCATTCTTTGGGAATGGTATCATAATAAATTGAAAATCTGTGGACCCTTCCAAGACAAAGTCAATCGAATAGTGGTCAATTACAACATATTTAATAGAGACATGTAGTTTCTATGGAATAGATGGGTATTAATGATGATTTATGAAGAACTTATCATTATTTTCTAAGACACTAACCATGGTGAATCGAAAGGGAGAATGGTTTTTTAGACTAGTGAATGTTAAGGATTCTTTAATTTGATAATAAAGTGGCATATATCCCTGAAAGTTCTCAATATTCTGACATTTGGGGAAATCATTTCAGTAAATATAATTTCATCAACGAGGGGATTAATCTATTTATTATTTTAAATTGAAAAATTGATAGCCTATTCATCCTGGTAATTAAATATTACCAAAAGACCATTTTATGTGCCATATGAAGGTGGAAGTTGGGATCATCCCATTGTTAATATGGAGGAATTTTTTCTTTGGGGAAATGGTAAGTCATATAATGATCATAATATCCTCAAATAAATATTCGCATAATGTGGGATTAGTATGTGAAAGTGGAGATATTTAGAGCTCATCAAGGATTATGATTTCTCAATCAACAACTATCCTGATATGGAAAATAAATAAGCATATGATTTATGTAGAATATATCTTGCAACATTATAAATGTTTAGAATTTAGAAGGATCCAATATTCAATTATTTTGATATGATCGGAAATTTAAACATTAATGAAGGAACATCATTAATAATTTCTCAAATGATTGATCAACAATCCCTTATGGAGAAAATCAATGATGTTCAATGAAATGATATAGATATTCAGAATAATGTCGAATTGATTATAAAGGGAAAATACCTTAAGATAAAAATTGATGTGGAAAGAGTAGTAAGATTTCATTCATAAGAATGTGTTCCACCGAATCTAGAGATAATTAAATAGCATCAAAGTGACACACAAAGCTCATCTATCTCTATTACCCCAGAGAGAAAATAGATTTATCAGGATTTCTTGTAAAAATGTTGGTGGGGTGATTTGAATAAAGATATCGCTAAATATACATCAATGTGACTGGTATTTTTTAAAGTGAAGGGTAAAAGAAAAATACTTAGGGGATTATGAAACAATTACTAATACCAACATGGAATTGGGAAAACAACACCATGGATGTTGTCGCGAGGAATCCAAAGAATCCTATATGAAACAATACTATATGGGTTATTGTGGATCACCTCATATATACATATTGCATTATAACAATTCTAGTGGACACAAAACATAACCAAATAGAACATAGAAACAATAGATAAGTGGTAAGGCTTCATAGATTCCCATTATCGATTGTATTTAATCGATATCCATGACTAACCTTTATTTTGTAAAATTCTCAAACATGCTCAAAACATTAAATAAAACATCAACATGACTTGGAATTCTTAAACTGATGGGATATCTAAGTGTAAATTTCAAACACTAGATTAAATTTAGATAGAATGTTCTATGGGATTGAGAGGAGGATGGGACCAACCTTTGACAATATATGATTTTTCTTACAACAACAGTTTCCACTCAACTATCAAAAAGGCCCAACATAAATCCATTTAAGGAATAAGATATAGAACATTGGAATTATGGGATAAATGTGCTGGTCATTGTCTTATAGGACCAAAAATGGTTTCGAAAATGGTAGAAAAGGGTAAAACAATTCATCAGAACTTAAAGGCTACCTCAATTTGATAGTAGAGGTATTCAACTAATCGTCAACAAGACCTTAAGTTTAAGGATAAAGCCATGTTATTCTAATATATATATATATATATATATCTATGGAATTGGATAATTGGATTTCTGAAAAAAATGAATGTTTCGTCTTAGGTACATGAGTCCCTTAGAGATTCTTAATTGTGTTAGAGATGTGCCCTATCAACTAGAACTTCCAAAAACCATGTCTCATGTACACAATGACTTCCATATATCCCTATTGAGAAACAAAATTCTAGATACCTCACATGAAAAGAATTTATTGGTGGTATAGTTGGAAATGATCTCTCTTATATGGAAAACCCATAGATGATATTGGACTGTAGATATAATGGTCTATGCAATAGAACGACTCACCTGGTCCATGTTTTATAGAAGAACCATATTTACAAAGTGGAAAAATGAGAATCAGAACAATTAATGAAGGATAAATACCATCAAATATATTTGTAAAATCAAATTTAGATGGTAATATTTCATAAAGGGGGAGAATGTAACAACCCAAAGTTTTAAAAGTGGAAACAACTTTATTATAATTATTCCATAAAGTATAAATCAGAGAAAATCACATAGAGGAAACAATACAAACATTATAACTATTGAATTAATTAAATAAGGCATATTTATAAAATTGAAGGAACCTATACCTATTAATTAATAACATGACCATTGTAATAGTAATTTTAGAATTAGAAATAGTTTTACATCCAATTGAATAGTTTCATCACTTTTAAAAGTATTAAAAATTTTAGGTGTCTTATAAATAATAATATAACATTATAATATCCCTGTATAAGTAAATAATTGTTTTCAAAACAAGTAATTATGTTTTGGTAATTTTATGAAACCTAATTTGTTTCCTTTTTATAATTAATATATTGATTTAAAATAAATTAATATTTCATAAAATGTATTAATTAAATAGAAATTAATTTTCTTATGATTATAACCTAATTTTATGTGACCTTAACAAGTTTTATATAACATCAATAAATATGTTATAATTTAGTAATCATTATTTTTCAAATAAATCATGATATAATTTAAAAACAAAATTATTCATTTTTAAAAAATTAATTTTTAAAAAACAGTCCAATTTTGAATTCATCTCATTGAGATGTTGTGAGGTTGAATTTTTGGTATTTTAATAAAAAAGTTTAATTTTAGTGAATAATGAAATAGGGTAATTTACGATATTTAACAAGTACATGATTTCATGACTAATATTTGAAGTATTAATGATTTAAACCCAAAATATAGAACTACAATTCTCTATTTATTTTATTTATTTATGGGAATAAAAAATATTCATAGTATTGAGACAATATAAGAAAAAAATTAATAAAATAATCACCAAATTACCACTTCCTCCCATATAAATATTGCACATAACCACCGCTTCTCATCACAAATTCACAATCATGAATATTGTCTAATTTCAGTTCAATATTCTTCCCAAAACTCTACACCATGTCAAATATCCTTTTGTCCAAACAAATTTCCAAAACCAATCACCCAACATAGGTTCTCAAGGGGGATAATTCAATATGTAAAATTCTATTTCTTTTCTAATAATTTCATTTCAATTTCATTTATTTTATTATTATCTCCTCACCATTGATTATCTAGGTGGAAAGTTAACTCAATTTCCATATATATACTATAATTTTTCTATCACAATGGAATAATATATCATAAATCTTTTCTCCATTCCCTTTTAATACAAAAATGAATATGTCATCAGTGATGTGTTGATTTATCGCCATCATGGAGAAGAAGTTTTCATTTTCCATTATCACCTTCAATGCTTGTAATAAGACCATTATAATGGTTGAAAATGATTGTAAAATTAATTTTATAAACTTATTTATTTTTTGGAAGTTACTTATATACCTGATATTAAATAATAATAAAAAAGAGTTCATTGTGATCGTAAAATGCCCAAATTAATCTAAATGATTATCACATAAATTTTATCAAATTAATCATCCTAATATCAAAAAAAAATATTAATATATAAGTCAAATTAAAAATTTTATATTCAATAAAAAATAAAATTTTAATTCTGTATTATTATTCCCATTTTACTTTATCCTCTATGGATGTATAAATTTAAAATGATAATGAAAACCAATAAAATGATCACTCACAAAATGATAGAATTTAACACTATAACTCATGAAAAAATCCATTAAATTAATTTGTAATATTACAATGAGACAAATAAATTTAAATGTTAATATTGATTTATTAATCATTGAATCTAATTTGAATAACCATGTAATTATAGGGAATAAAGTGTTCATATATATGATAAGGGGATTATTTAACCCAATTTCCATCCTTTGGTATATATCTCTTTCAAGCCTAATTTCAGTTTGGATTCTAATTTATTTCTCTTAAATTATAATTTCATTTTTATTTTATTTTTCATTTCTTTTATATACATGTTCCCAAATATTTTATTGAAAAATTCTTTGGTATTTTTAAAAAAATTATTTTTTCTGACTGAAAAACAAATTTCAATTTCAAAATCACTTTTGAAAAAAAGTGGGAAAGAAAAATGAAATCAAAGACATAAATCACAACATACCTCCACATGCCGTGATCTTAATGAAAAAAAAATCCAAATCTAATCCTAGGAAAATCCCCACCCTAGAAAAAAATAAGATCAATATCCACCTTCCAATCACTACTCAGGTAGCTGTCCTAGAAAACAATGCACGAGCATGCTACCAATGAAAAATGTCATACCCCCTCAAAACATCCAATTCTAGACTTTCTAAAGAACACATTTATTAAAACTCTTGTTATTGTTTTGTCATCACTCAATATTGATGATTCTAATACCAAGTATGTTATTCTGTTTTTATTTTGAGATTTTTTTTTCAAGAATGTATGAAATAAGAAATTCTCATGAATATCATCTCCTTTCCATGGGTTATTTTATTCAAAATATTATTATATGTTCTATGTCACAAGCTTGATTATGTAAATGTTTGGATGTGACACGTTTAATCATAATTATATAGTTCTCTAATGCATTCTGTAATTTGATTTCTCTCATTGTATAAGGTGAAATATGTGTAGTCATGATGATTGATTTGTTCACAATAATGATGTTATGATTATGAACATATTTCATTTCATGAAAATGATGCTAGTTTTGTTTGAAAGTTTGTGTGGTCTTCAACCAATTAATCCATATGTTTTATTTTTTTAATTTTCACATTCCTTGCCATTATCAAATGCTTCATATTGTGATTAATATGATGATCCAATGATTATGTTATGATGATTTTGATTGTAGTCAACCATTTTATATTGATAATTTCTTTATCTATCATCTTTTTAGTTTATTATCTCCTCAAGCTCTTGGATGTATATCTTCAGATGACTACTTATACTATGAAATACATGAGAGCCACTAAGAAGCTAGAGAATAAATAATTAAACGATTATTATTTTCTATTATATAAATATTATGTTTGGTCCCAATTTTACCATGAAACCTGACTATTGAATCCTTGTTTTGTAACACTATTATATCAGTTATCTTTAAAATGATGCAACAATCGTGTCAGAAATGTACGATCACTATAGATACATAATGATTTGTGTTGACATTTAATTTATTTTTCTTAATTTGAATAATTTTGAGGAAACACATTGTTTTGAATATGATTTCATGTAACATAACTATTCATTATTTATGTTTCATCCTAATAATTACCTTTCAATCATTATTATATCATATTTAATAAATTTAATATGCATCTAAAAACAATATTTTGTTAGAAACTATTTTACAGTAAAAAATATTTATCCATTTTAGATAATTAAAATATACCATAATAAAAAATAAATAAAATAGAGATTTATATATTATATATAAATAAATATCAACGTAGATCACTAACATGATTATTATTATATTTATGCAGGTCTAGATATGGGAAAGTGCCCTTGTACATCTGATACTTAACTGTTGTGGAGATGGAGAGCATGGGACCAAGTTGTGGCTTGTGATACTCAAGTGTTGTTCACTTGTTTCACATTGTACTTTGGTTTAGTATTGTATTCTAGTATTGTGACTTGTTTGGATGCTTTCCTAGATACATTAACCATTATCATTATTGATATATTCATGCATCAGTTGTTTATTTACTTCATGCCTTATGTTGTTTACTATTGTATGGTATTATTACTCCTTCCAATTTTGATATATGTTTACATCTGCTTCTTCACTCTTCCAATTAGATAACAGTTCCCCAACTATCATACCCAAGGCCCTCACTACTAGTCGGCAGCCTCTGGCATTTTGGGGAATGTTCTTGAGGCCATGTGACCAACCTGGTACGAGGCACCTCTAGGTGGCACCCGGAACTGGGACATTACACAATACCACATCAGTGATTAGATGTTGAGTTTTTATTAAAAACCACAAATTCTTTGATGATCCCATCTCATGTTTATTATCCTTATCTAATTGAGTTCTATGGTAATGTTATCGAATAATGTATCATTATTCATTATCTAGAGGAAGAAATTTTTTTTAGGTGAATGAACAAACTTAATATACTTAAATTAAACATAAATTTCCATGGAATATAAGTTATATTTGATAATCTAATATTACTTATGATCACCTATATAACAACCTAATAGTTTTACCTATATTATTAATTTATTTTAAACATGTTTATCCACTAAATAAAAACCTTGGATCGTAAAGTCTATTGTATATGGAATTTTAGGTGAATAATTATAATACATGAAATCAAAAAATAATATTTTATTTAAATTCCACATTGAGCTGCTAAAATTCATTAATAACTTACATCTTCAAAGGATAACTTGGGGATTTCACAAATGAAGGGATGATTGAAAAATATTAGTAAGGGAACAAACATATAAAATAATCATAGAAAATGGGATAGAAGTCATAATATAATGAATTAAAAAGTCAGGTAACATGAATAATAATAAGGAATAATAACATGTATAATGTTGGATCATTTACTCATGGAATTATAAAAAAGGGAAAATAACATAAAACCTGACCTAAGCATTATGGAAGGATAATTTCCAAGACCATTATATATGGTTTAGAAAGTCCCATAAAAGAATTAGGATTACTCTCTATCCCAACATGAAATCTTATGAGACTAAACATTACCCAATGCATTGGAGAGAAAACTGGGAACACCCATTATAACATGTTCATGAATATTTCTTCCACATTTATAATAAACCATATACATAATGTTTACCAATGGAATGAAATTGGTATCATAATCATATCATATAGAATAAAAAATTGAAGTCTCATAATATTGTTTATGAAATAATATATTTAAATCAGAAATGGACATTAATAGGATAAAATAAGAAAATATATCATGATACATTATGTTAAAGTTATTTTAAAACAGGTAAAATAAGGGTTTATGTAACTTTATAAATGAGCCACTTTTGTGCAGTTTAAGGGATATACAAAAGATACATTAAAGAGTAAAAAGGAATAATTACTAAATAATACCATAAATGAAATAAGATTGTTTTTCATAATAAAAGAAATATATTATTATGATTTTGTTTTCTTGAAATAGGTTATTTAGTGTAATTGAAAATGGGTTAAAAAAGGTTATGTTCTATTTAATCTGGAATTCTTGTTAGGAGGAATTGAAAAGGGAACCTTATAAAACATGTACTTACCTATAAAAGTTTGAATAACTGAGATAGGTACATATTATTGGAACATAAAAATAGAATTTAGGAGGAGTTCACAAGAAAAAATTGGAATAAAATTTGGTTAATGAGAGATAATATATAACTTAGAAGAAAAAATAGAGGTTTAGAGAGAATCCCTTACCATATGTACACAAGTGTTCTAAACATGATATTAATGACTAGTATAATCAAATTAATATAGTTATTACTTAATGAAGAACATATTATACATTTATTTTATTTATTATAATTTATTGAACATTATGTATATTAATTCCATCACTTTGGGAGTTTTCGTCTTCATGGTTTTCATGATCAGTTCGCTTTTGTACAAGTGTAGAAGTTCATGTAAAATTGGGATAGTTCTCCACAATTAAATTTACATTTTATTAATTTACATATATAATCATAAATCATATTATTTATCACTTGGATATATGTTATAAGTATTATTTATTAGATAAATCATTAAAAAAACAATTTAATTTTTTTTTGTAGTTATATGACCATTGTGAACATATATCATTTCATTTAGTATCATGTTAATATATTTGTTCTAGAACAATATATAAATTTTAATACATGTAATAAAATCATATTTTACCGTAATATTGGTTTATTGACCATCCATGAATGCGGAAATTGAGTATAAGAATTCATCATTCAGGATGGTGGCTAATCGACACATCACAAATGATGTTTTCATTTATTAATAAATGAAATAAGTGAATAGGATTGATGAAGGAATATTGAATTCTCAAAATAATATTATATTATATATAATAAAATATTGTTATCATTCCACTTTGGTATAGGGAGGTGTTTTTATAATAAAAAATAAAAGAAATTTAATTGAAATTTAAAAGAAAATGAAGGAGAATTTTACCTCATGAATTTCATCTTATTGATAACATCCTTAGAGAAATTGAGTTTGGAAATTTTATGAGAAAATATGATCATATAAATTGGGTTTATTTTTGAGAAGATTATTTTATTTAAATTGGACATTATTCAGGGATTAGAAGTTGTGAGGAGGATGAGTGGCGAGAGGTGGTATTTATAGTGAATGAGAGGGGTGTGTATTGAATATATTATTAATGATTTATTTATATTGGATCGATACTATTATTTGATTTTTATTCTCATAAATATATATAGTAAATAGATATGGAGTTCTCTATATAATGATCCTTAAATTATCTATACCAAAACATGTCTAAAAAATTCATTTATTTAGCTTATATATTATATTATCATATTTAACTATATTAAAAAAATTCAACTTTTTGGAGAAATAAAAAACATTAAACCTAAAATTTTTTACATCTATAGAAATATAAAATGGAATAAATTTTATAAAAATAATTTTCCAAGTATTACAAATTACATTTTTAATTAAAATAATAATTTTCCCAAAAAATAACGATTTTGAAATTATAATAGATTATATGAACTTTTTAAAAAATAATTTAGGACTCATAATGTTTTATTAAAATAATAGGAAAACATATTTTTATGTTATTAATATATTTTGTGAAATGAAAATTTCTTTTAAATAATTATATTAATTGTAATATTGTAAATAAATAATTTTCTGTCATAAAAATAACAACACATGATTTTTCTTTTTAAAAAATTTTAATTACTTATTCCAAAGAAATAAACTGTTATATTTTACTTTATAATACTCCCAAATATTATTTAATCTATCATAGGTGAGGTTATTATTCTATTGTTTAGATTACTATTCCTATTTTTCATGTTACATTTCTATTCCAATAGTTTAATTTATTTAATAGCTATAAAAAACAAGTAATTTAATTATTCATTTCTTAAAATAATTTTTTATTGAGTTATTTATGTGATTTATGTTATATAAAAAAATATAATAACGAAAATTACATATATAAAAGTTTGTGTTCTTACATTCTTCTCCCTTTATGGAATGTATCCCTCAAAATGTTAGTGTATATACTGACTTGAAAAAATTTGGGGGTAAGTCAACATCATAGATTAATTTGTTTCCCATGTTTCCTATTTATAATTATTTTTCCTCCATTGTAATTTGAAAATGTCAGTGGTCTTGTTACGTAGAACGTTACCTTTATGGGGAAAGATCCTAATCAGCTACTCCTCATTAAAAATATCATTTTCCTATTATACCACCCATGAATTCAGTACATGTAAGGGATCTGGTGTGTACTTATTGAAGAGGTATATGTTGAATACATTGTGTACATGTTACATTGAGGGTGGATGTTCTAGTCTATTTTCTACAACTTTCACATTAACAAGAATCTAAATGGGTTCGTCATACCTGAGACTCATCTTTACATTATTCTTAAATCCCATGATCATCTTTCATGTAGATATTATTAGGGATAACATGTCTCCAAACTCACAATCTAGTTCTCATTTATAGATTTATACATAGAACACCTATCATCTTCTGGGGTTATTTGTTGTAATTTTGAATGATTTTTAACATTTTATACAATTTCATTGACCATTTCATGTTATAGAAGCTTAATTTCACTGAAATAATCCCAATATGATGATGTTCAACATCTTCCCCTATAACGGACTTCATATGGAGCCAGTTCTATGATAAAGTGAAAACTATTGGTGTCAAATATCTCAACCAGATATAGATGTTGGTTCTATCCTCTATTGAAGTCCATAAAATATTCTATTTACATGTCTTATAGGGTTTGAATTGGACACTCATATTTTACATACGTTTTAAAATTCTAATCAATAATAATATTCATAATAGTTTTTATATCATGTTTTAGACTTTTCCAAAAAAATGGATGTAAATATTGGATCTCAAGATGATTTAATCGATAATGATTATTCAAGAAGCCTCACCACTTCTCTGATGTATATCCATCCATGTTTATAGATTGATAAGTCCACTTTAATTATGATAAATTGACCTATAAAAATAAGACGATAAAAAATGACCCATATATACATATTTCCTCTGGATTTAATTGGTTGTTCAGTGACAATGTCAATGTTTTCGTTTTCCAATTTCAATATTGGCATTGGTAATGATATCATCATCAACTTATACTTTTTTATTATATCTTCTATATCTGTCCATAATAAAAAATTATATATATATTCATCAATCTCCTTTTTATATCATCCCACCAATATTTCCTTCAGTGATATTGATACATATCTATTCTACCTTGGTCAAATTTATAGTATTCATAATCGAGTAAATATTGATATACTCAACGTGCAAGGATGTGGATGGGGATAATTTGATTATTGTTTTAATGAATTAACCAATGGATAAACAATATGAATGGTATATTAAATGTGTGTTCTGGATAGGGGATGTATCATTAGTGGGGAAGTTAATAACCTAATAATTTATATATTTGGACCATTCTAAAACATAGGAAATTGAGGAGTGACAAGTACCCACTTATGTAATAGAGAACCGTAGTTTTCTAGGAATTGGTATGTACTAATGATTTTTTCTGAAAATATTATTTTAATAATATAACCCAATAACTAAGTTAAGATGGAAATTGGTATGGTGTTTGTGGTTGCAAGAAAGTGAGGAATGATTTAAAGATCCCTAAAAGAGTCTTATCTCTACAATAATACTCATATTTCTGTAAAGATGGGAATATTTTTTTGTATAAAAAAATAATTAAAAGATTGTATTTAGTTTTTTAATAATTAAAAATTTTAATATGATAGCCAATACCTCACAGAACCTAATGTTTTATGAGAAAAATTTCCAAATGCATGATCTTGTTTTGGTAGATATGATATTCACCTTGATAGTCTTGTAGAATTATCAACATGGGGTAAGTGAGAGATATATTGTTATCATGAGATCCTGAAATATATATTCAAACATAGGTAGATTAAAATGCACCAATTAACATGTTTAGAGTTCATCAAGTATTAGGACATCCCAATCCTCTATCAACATAGTAATTTAAAAAAATTTGCAGGTTCTCTAACAATAATGGATACCACATCATTATCAATTATAAGAATTTAGAAGGATAAAATCTTTATAGAACTTCAATGGATGGGAATGGGAGTAATTAAGGAAGCAACATCATCTATCATTTCTAATTTTTTTTCAACCATCCATTGTCAATAAAATAAAGGATACTCAAAGATATGATGAGTAAATTCAAAATAAGTTGGAAGATATCAGAAAAGAGAAACCCTATGAGTTCATGATCAAGGAGAAAAGAGGCGTATGATTTGGGACATGAATATGTGTACTATCCAATCCAAAGATAAATATTGATCTTATGAAGGATTAATATAGCTCATCATACTCTATTGACCAAGGTAGAAAAAATATCTATCAAGTTCTCTGAGAGAACTGTTACTGGGACGACATAAAAAAGAGGATTTATAAATTTAAAAAAATATCCTAGCATGTAAACATATAGAGTCTAGAAGATAAATGTATCTGTGGATAATGAAACCCTTTCCCACACCATCATTTAAATGAGAATACATAACCATGGAAATTTTTGTTGGAGAACCAATTAAATCTAGAGGAAATAATTCTATATTGGTCATTTTTCTCATCTTATAATTACAGCTCACATTATCATAATTCAAGAGGACTTATCACTATATAAATATAGATTAATATAAATCAGATAAGTTCTGAGGATGAAGGAAATTCCATTATCGATTGAATCCTCCCAAGATCCAATGTTTATATCCATTTTTTACAAAATTATACAAAATAATACAAAAATTGAGATGAATATTAGTACTGATTATCATTGTAATAATTATAGAAATTACAAGGGTTCAATTAAAACACTACAAGACATGTAAAGAGAATGTATAATGAAATTAAATAGTGTATGTGACAACCATCTATATCTAGAAGAGGTTTCTTACATGAATAGTTTTCACATGAGTATACAACTGGCTCCATATGATGTCCTTTCTAGGAAAAGATGTTGAACATCAGCATGATGGGGTGATGTCAGCAAGCGTAAGCTTCTAGGACCTAAAATGGTCTATGAAATGGTAAAAATTGTTAGAACCATTCAACATCGCATCAAGGAACCCTGGAAGTCAATAGAATATATATGTATCAAACCATCCAAGGAACGAGGAGCATGAGATTTGAGAAATGTTATTCCATATAATGTCTCCATGAAATATGATAATGAGATTTTGTAAAAAGTAAAGATGAGTCTCAATTACATCAAACCCATCGAGATTACTGATCATGTAAATGTTATAGAATATCGACTAAAACATCTATAAAGCATGTCACATTTACAAAATGTATTCAAAATTTCACTCTTTAGTAATTAAATATAAAATCCATCACATATACTGAATTCATCATTGTTACAATTGGAAAATGATATTTTTAACGAAGAGTATCCAAGTAATATAATAAACCATAGAGGTAAAGTTCTATATAAAAAGACCACTCACATGGTCAAAGTACAATGGAATAACCAAAATGTAAAGACCTGGAAATTTCAAGGAAACATTTTTCTTAAAATACTTTGGAATTTTACGAGTTTGTGACTTCCGACGACGCCTGATTCTGAGGCCCGGTGTGCCCGGAATAAATTTCCGAAGTTTTGTTCGGGTATGTTCAGTAAACTTACGTGCAGGTTTTTCTATCTTTTGAACCGGTGCTCGGAATTGAAATCCTAGGACACCGATGGGATCACAGCGCCGATATTTTCTTAGAGGGACCTTTACTGCAGTTGCGTTTTATGCAGGATGAAAGTTAATTTGGGAAATTTTATTAAACTAAATAAAATTTATGCCTTATATAAATTTTATTTTGTTGGTGGTTTATATCTCCAAAGGGTTGTTGGTGGTGGATCCCACACCCACATAACCTCCCATGGGAGGATAACAGGTGGTGGGTCCCACATGAACACCTAACCCCCCTTTAACCCCTTGAACTATTGAGCTTCCATTTAATGTGCCAACTCCCCATTAACTCCCCTTTATAATTACTTGACACCTCCTCTCATTTATTATGGAGGAATCTTTCCACCTCCCACCTATTGAAGTTGCCAACCCACTTAATTAATAGCCTTATTAATTAAGTGTCACCACTCTTTTGAATTGGTTTTGATTTGCATGGAAATACTTTAAAAAATATGTTGAGGAGGATATTATAATATTTGGTTGGAAAATATTTGGTGGGGAGTTCCATTGGAGATTTGGAGGAGAGTTTCATCGTTCTTCGACGAAGAACAACGCCCTCTTCAATGAAGAATGCTCTACGATTCGAAGAACGTGAAGTCGCCAATTCCATTTCCTCCTCGGATGCACCCCAGCATCCACGGAATCGACGTCCGATCTCCGCGACGCTGTTCTCCACGATTCCATCTACCACGATCCTCATCTTCCATGGCTCGATGACGTGCGACGTCATTAATCGAGGTAGGGGATTATGTTCAATTTTTTATGGATTAAAATTGGGCCTCATTCATCGTTGAATATCTTTGTTTGTATCCGGCCTATTACTATCGCCTAACAAGGAGGGAGCAGGCCGAATGAACATGGCCCGACGACCCTCCGTTGGATCTTGTTTATTATTTTTTTTGGAATTGGCGACCGGAGGTGGAACGCGGAAGAGGCCGACGGTGCAAGGGTCGTCGTCGCACCCGCAAAGAAAATCTGTGGCCAAGGAGGCTGCGTCAGAGGAAGCACAACGTTGTCGTGCTGTGCTGGGGATGTGGAGCCGTGGCAAGGGAAGGCCGTGGCGGAGGAAGCCGGTGCCTTCACGCAACTGTGCTGAAGGAACTGCGGCCCGCTTCGTGTGCCGCTTCTGCAGGAGAACCGGCTGGCCCGTCGGCCGGCCGTGCGGAGGAGAGCTGATGTGCCAAGAGGGCGTCGTTCCGGACAACCCATGGTCTACCCGTGCGGGACGCTTGCACCATGAAGGGCGGCCGGTTTTGGCCAGCCGGTTAGGGAGGGCGGCGCCGCTTGTGCCGCCGGTTCGGGTATTCGGGGGGCTGTGCCCTCGCCTCGGACCGCTCGGCCCCTTCGGGCCGAGCCGCTCGGCCAGCCAGCCGAGCCGTGTCCGGCCGGGCCGCACCCCCCTTGGTCCGGGCCGCGTCCTTCGGGTCGGGCCGTGCCCTTTGTGACGAACCGCGCGTTTAATCGGGCCGGTACGACCCCCTACCTAGTCGGACCCGCCAAAACTGGGATGACCCGACCCGCCAGACCACTGGACTTAACGGGCCGGGACCGTTTTTACTTGAACATGAATAACATGAAGACCGCACATCCTATCTACACGCCGTCTACGACACTGGGAACCTCGCGACGTGGTGGTACTTTTGGGATACTCTAGGTGAGTTTTGGATGGCTTTGGAAAATAGCCGGGTTTTGAACGAACGTAATTCCAACCAGGCCCTCGGAGTGGAAACACTTATAACATAAGGACCGGACGTCCGATTGACGTGCCGTCGACTATGTTGGATCCATATTGATAATACGGTTCTTTTGACATACTTTACATAGGATTCGGTTATGTTTTGAGCATGGCCGGGTTAGATTGTACCTAAAATCCAACCGGGCACCTGGAACGGAAATGCTAATATCTCACAGATCGGGTGTCCGATTGACGCGCCGTCTGTTGCGTTGAGACCCCTATGACAAGGCGGTCCTTTGAGATACTTCCACCTGAGATTACGTGACACTTGGAGTATCGACCAGTAGCTCATGGAGCGGATCCTCTCAGAGACGAGCATACGGAGTACGGAGACCTAGTAGCTATAGACCTGACGACTGCTTGTTCGATTCGTTTCGGAGTGACTTTACTAGACCAGTGGGGAATGCTACTGTGTAGGGGAGGTAGACCGATGGCGGGGAGCACTACTGTGTTGGGGCGGCAGACCCGCGGTACTCGACAGAAGGAGTACCTCTGTAGGCTATCAGGGGGAGCGCTACTGTGTTGGGGCGGCAGAACCATGGCGGGAAGTGATACTGTGTTGGGGCGACAGACCCGCGGTAATCGACAGGAGAAGTACCTATGCGGTATATGGTTAGTTAGTAGAACCTCGGTGTCACGACAAGACTACTGTGCTCAACAGAGGAGGAGTTCTCCAACTTCCGTGTTTTCGACATCGTGAATAAAAATCCTGGTTTTAGCTGAGTCAATGAACATTGTGTTTTCCTCATGATTGAGATGGGTTACTTGATAAATTAGGTATATGTATGGGCATATACCTAAGTAAATCTTATCTGTTGAGATCTTTCTTTGTGGTTTATCCTTGTTGGATTTTGTGAGACGTTGAGGGTCTCAGGGTCCCTACTGAGTATCGTTATACTCACCACTTCACGGGCTATGCCCGCACCTCATTGTGTTGGATGCAGAAGACGGACAATGCTGACCGAGATAGAGTGTACGAGGACTGGGCAGTACTCGGAGGTGAACACTCGGTATGACGGCACACAAAGCAGACCGATAGACGTGGAGTGCTGAGGAGGACATATGTACCTACCCTTCAGGTAGGAACCCGGAGGATGATCTAGGAGCTCCTTCACCATTCAACTTTTGTCTTTTCAGTTGTACTTTTCTTTTAGTTTTAGCTGTACCTTTCGGTTAGGACTGTATTTCCAGCTCCTTTTTTACTTTCAACACACTTGTTATACTGCTTTACTTTGTGTTTTCTTCCACTTGTTCTCTGGTTGTGTGAGTTTACGTTTTATAAAGGCAATTCCTTCCTAGTTATAGGGATTTACGCCTTTGGTGCTAGTCTCCAGCCCCTAGCCTATAGAAGGCGGGCTTGGGATAGTTACGACACAGGCCCCGAGGGATGGGTCGTGACAAATTGGAATCAGAGGAGTCAGTTCTACCGCAGAACTCAGGACTCTGATAATTATTTTCCTTGAAGCAATAGTGTAAAGTGTAATGAGTGTGGTTTTTAGTTCAGGGAGTCCAGTGTTGGTGCGGCGACCAACGTATCCATACACCAGGACCCTGACTACTGATTTCCAACTTGGTGCATGAAACACTGATTGCGTGTGTGTTTCCAAAATTTTTATTTAAGTCAGCTCAACCAGGTTAGCTCACCAAGTTTAAATCATTTGACCGTGTCACATCTGTTTAGGATTCCACCACGCAGACACTCAGTTGGAGTTTCGGGAGATTACACGATGACGGCCTACCGAGCGACAAGGCTCCAGTGCATGGCCCTCTTTCTATGTTGGCACCTTCAGGTGGTGTACCAGCAGCACCACCACCCATTGGGCAGTAGATGCCACCATCCATACTTGTGGACGGTGCACGCTGACGAAGCGCATTGCACGAGTTTCAACAGTAGAGCCCTCTGAGGTTACGAGGCGAGATAGATTTTCAGGCAGCAGTGGACTGGCTGGAGGCGATTTCTAGAGTTCTACACCTAGTTTAGATACTAGTAGAGCAGATGGTGATCTTAGCTAATTGTGTTTCCCTATGAGTGAACATGAGGTAGGTCCGCATAGTGATGAGGCTTCGATACGTAGACTAATGTCTGAGATAGTACCTTTGGGTAGTGTTCCGGCTATATCACTACATGTTGGTCAGTAGTTACAACCGGCAGTACCGGTAGATGACACATGTAGTCTTAGTGCCTTACACGTGTTTCAACATCAGATACCCCTAAGGTTACGAGGCGAGCCCGAATCAGAGGTGGCTGAGGACTAGCTTGAGGAGGTGGCTAAGAGTTTTCTAGAGCTTATACAGCTTCGACAGGACGACATGTCAGTAGCTGAGTATTCATCGAGGCATACCGATCGTTCCTAGTACTTGATGGCTATGATCTGATCAGTGCTTTAGAGCTCAGACCTCATAGCGAGGTGTGTTTTAAGGACATCTGAGCCAACACTTTTCCTCTAAGAATTCCTACTTATGTTAGGGTGCTAGGGAGAACCTTTGTGGTTGAATGTTCTATGGATGAGTGGATACAGCCAGTGAATGTTAGCAGTGAGAAATCAGGGAACTGGCACTAGTATCAGAGACTTGGGCATGAGAAATGTTTTAAGAAGAGGAAGTGTTAAGGATAGATAAATCTGCAGAGCATCTGACATTGAAGCAGAGTTAGGAGAGTATAATGATGTGGTGTACATTTCGACATGTTACAACCACCCGCCTTTGTTTTCCCCACTAGGCTCGGGGAGCTAGAGGGCAGGGGAAGAGAATAGTTGCATGCAGTCATGAAGTGTGATCCCGGGGATCTAGGAATGATTCGAGGAACGATATGAATTTAATACGAGCTATCGTATCAATAGACATAGGTATCAATCATTCCTTCCTTCCACGAATCTTGTTCCAGACCTAGAGTTTCCAGTTAAAACCGTTGACTTGACCGTCACGTCTGGAGATACCTTTAGGAAGAGACTCGATAATCATACATACACCGATGCTATGATATGACCCTTGAGGCGAGAGTTTTGGTTGGAACCTCTTTGTGGCAGCATTGAGGCCTTACGACGTTAGTTTGGGTATGGACTGGTCAACCACAGTTCATACACAGATTGACTGTATTAGGCAAAAAGGTTGTGGTTTACCTGCAACATTGGGATAGGTTTTCCTTGGTCGGTGAAAAAGAAACCCCAGGCAGCACATGATAGAATCATGCATAAGTGGGTGCAGTCAATCACTCATGGGTCGGCCAAACTTAGATTTATGCCAGACTTCACTAGAGTTTCTGCACTGCTTTTAGCTTTGACGAAGAAGGGGAAAACCCTTCGTGTGGTCAGAGATATGCCAGTAGATATTTTCAAGAGCTGAGTCATAGGTTGACCAGAGTGTCCATTTTGAGGCTACAGGAGAAGGTGCAGATCATCCAGGAGCGGATGAAGAATGCACAGAGAAGACACAAGTCCTATGCTGATAGGAGATGGAAACCACTGGAGTTTGAGGATGGTGACTACATCTTCCTACGGGTCTCACCTCGACGAGGTATACAGAGTTTTTGTCTGAGGTGGCAAGTTACCTCCGCGTTTCAACAGACCTTTTCAGGTCTTCAGCAGAGTAGGCGAGGTGGATTATCGCCTGTCCCTTCCACCTTAGTTGCACCGGGTGCATGACGTCTTCCACGTATCTCAGCTGAGGAGATACGTGAAAGACCCATCCCACATCATCGAACATGGGGAGGTGGACATCGATGACGGGGCAAAATTGATGGAGGTTCCAGTGGAGATTGAGGATCGACTGGAGCAGGTCCTATGTGGACGGTTGATTCCTCTGGTGCACATTCACTGGTAGCACAAGAACCTCCAGGGAAGCACATGGGAGAAAGAGGCTTGGTTGTGTTCTCAGTACCCCTTTAGTTTCCCTAGTGTGTGTTGTAGCTTTACGGGGATGTAAATCCCTATGGCGGGAGTAAAGTAAAGTCTCATAAATTTCAAGGAAATTTTTTTCTTAAATACTTTGGAATTTTACGAGTCCGTGACTTCTGAAAGCGCCTGATTCTAAGGCCCGATGTGCCCGGAATCAATTTCCGAAGTTTTCTTCGACTATGTTCAGTAAATGTACGTGCAGGTTTTTCTATCTTTTGAACCGGTACTCAGAATTGAAATCTGAGGACACTGATCGACTCGTAACGCCGGTATTCGCTTAAGGGGACCTTTACGACAATTGCATTTTATGCGGGTTGAAAGTTAATTTGGAAAATTTTATTAAACTAAATAAAATTTAAGTCATATATAAATTTTATTTTTTTGGTGGTTTATATCTCCAAAGGGTGGTTGGTGGTGGATCCCACACCCACATAACCTCCCATGGGAGGATAACATGTGGTGGGGCCCACACGAACACCTAACCCCCCTTTAAACCCCTTGAACCTTTGAGCTTCCATTTAATGTGCCAACACCCCATTAACTCCCCTTCATAATTACTTAACACCTCCTCTCATTTATTAAGGAGGA
Organism: Viscum album; assembly: GCA_963277665.1. Lineage (NCBI taxonomy): Eukaryota > Viridiplantae > Streptophyta > Magnoliopsida > Santalales > Viscaceae > Viscum > Viscum album. The sequence goes on from OY728137.1 coordinate 2,052,967,262, forward strand.
ATCTCTCCACCTCCCACCTATTTAAGTTTCCAACCAACTTAATTAACAACCTTATTAATTAAGTGGCACCACTCTTTTGAATTGGTTTTGATTTGCATGGAAATAATTTAAAAAAGAAGTTGAGGAGGCTATTATAATATTTGGTTGGAAAATATTTGGTGGGGAGAGCCTTTGGAGATTTGGAAGAGAGTTTCATCATTCTTCGACGAAGAACAATGCTCACTTCGAAGAAGAACGCTCTAGGATTCGAAGAACGTGAAGTCGCCAATGCCTTTTCCTCCTTGGACGTACCCCGATGTCCATGGAATTGACGTCCGATCTCAGCGACGTCGTTCTCCGCAACGCTATCTACCGCGACGCTCGCCTTCCGCGGATCGATGATGTGCGACGTCATTAATCAAGTTAGGGGGATTAGGTTCAAATTTTTTATGGATTAAAATTGTTCCTCGTTCATCATTGAATATATTTTTTTGTCTCCGGCCTATTTCCATCTCCTAACGCGGAGGGCGTGGGCCGAATGAACATAGCCCGACGACCCTCCGCTGGATCTTGTTTATTATTTTTTTTGGAATCGGCGACCGGAGGCGGAACGCATAAGAGGCCGGCGGTGCAAGGGCTGTCGTCACACAAAAAAAGAAAATCCGCGGCCAGGGAAGGCCGCGATGGAGGAAACCGGCGCCGTCGCGCTGGCTGTGTGGAAGGAACTGCGAACTGCTTCGGCAGGAGAATCGGCCGGCCCGTCGGCCGTCCGGGCAGAGGAGAGCCGTGGAGCCAAGAGGGCGCCTCGCCGGACGAACCGCGACCTGCTCGTGTGGGCCGCTTGAGCCATGAAGGTCGGCCGGACTATTAGGGAGGGCGGCGCTGCTTGGCGCTGTCGGTTCGGGCAGCCGGGGGGCCGCACCCCCACCTCAAACCACTCGACCCCTTCGGGCCGAGCCGCGCCCTGCCAGGCCGGGCCGCACCGCGCTGGACCGGGCAGTGCCAAGCCGTGCCCCGTCGGGCCGCGCCCCGTCGGGCCGGGCCGCGCCCCCTTGAACAGAGCTGCGTCTTTCGGGACGGCCTACGCCCTTCGGGCTGAACCGTGCATTTAATTTGGCATGTCTGACCCCCTATCGGGTTGGACCCGCCAAAACTGGGATGACCCAACCCGCCATCTCACTGGGCTTAACGGGCCGAGCCCGTTTTCACTTAAACGTGAATAACATGAAGACCACACATCCAATAGACACGCCGTCTACAGCATTGGGACCCTCGCGATGTATCGGTCCTTTTTCGATACTCTAAGTGAGTTTTGGACGACTTTGGAAAACGAACGTGTTTGGAACTAACGTAATTCTAACCGGGCCCTCGGAGCGGAAACACTTATAACTTAAGGACCGGGCGTCCGATTGACGTGTCGTCGACTATGTTGGATTTATCTTGATAAGAAGGTTCTTTTGGAATACTCTACATAGGATTCAGTAATTGTTTGAGCATGGACATGTTAGATTGTACCTGAAATACAACCGGGCCCCTGGAATAGAAATGATAATAACTCACAGACCGGGCGTCAGATTGACGCATCGTTTGTTGAGTTGAGACCCTTATGACAAGGTGGTCCTTTGAGATACTTCCATGAGAGATTATGCGACACTTGGAGTATTGAATAGTAGCTCGTAGAGCGGATACTCCCAGAGATGAGTATACGGAGTACGGAGACCTAGTAGCAGTAGACCCGACGACTACTTTTCTGATTTGTTTCGGAGTGACTTGACTAGCCTAGTGGGGAACGCTACTGTGTAGGGTCGGTAGACCCATGGTGGGGAGCTCTACTGTGTAGGGGCGGCAAACCCACGGTACTTGACAGTAGGAGTAACTCTGTAGGCTATCAGGGGGAGAGCTACTGTGTTAGTGCGGCAGACCCATGGCGGGAAGTGCTACAGTGTTGGGGCGACAGACCCGCGGTACTCGACAGGAGGAGTACCTCAGCAGTGTAAGGTTAGTGGGTAGCATCTCAGAGTCACAACAAGACTAATGTGCTCGACAGAGGAGGATTTCTCCAGAAACCGTGTTTTTGACATCGTGAATAAAAATCCTGGTTTGAGCTGAGTCAATGACCTTTGTGTTTTACTCATGATTGAGATGGGTTACTTGATAACTTAGGTATATGTATGGGTATATACCTAAGTAAAGGTTATCTGTTGAGATATTTCTTTGTGGTTTATCCTTGTTGGATTTTGTTAGACCTTGAGGCTCTCGGGGTTCCTACTGAGTATCGTTATACTCACCCCTGCATGGGTTATGCACGCACCTTGTTGTGTTGGATGCAGATGACGGACAACGCTGACCGAGATAGAGTGTACGAGGACTGGATGGTACTCGGAGGTGAACACTCGGCGTGATGGAACACGGAGTGGACCGATTGATGCAGAGTGCTGAGGAAGACATCTTTACTACCCTTCAGGTAGGAACCCAAAGGATGATCTAAGAGCTGCTTCACCATTCAGCTATTTTCTTTTCAGTTATACTTTTCTTTCAGTTGTAGCTGTACCTTTCTATTGGGCTTGTATTTCTGGCCCCTTGGTACTTTCCGTACACTTGTTATACTGCTTCACTTAGTGTTTGCTTCTGCTAGTTCTCTGGTTGTGTGAGTTTATGATTTATATAGACAATGCCTTCCCAGTTATAGGTATTTTCACCTTTGGTTCTAGTCGCCAGCCCCTGGCCTATGGAAGGCGGGCTTGGGGTAGTTATGACACGGGCCCTGGGGGACGGGTCATGACACAAAATTATGAATTGGAAATATATTAACTGTAGGAAGAGATGATGGATACATACCCTAATGTTGAACCACATGGTCATATAAATCCCTTGTCCAGTTCTCTAGAAAATGTTTCTTTTTCTATTCCAACTCAATGGTGGACATTCAATAATATATTATCGATATAGTTTGAGATCCAATATTGAGTTCCTTTGAAAACTGAACCTCTATTTCTAGAGAAAGTCTAAACAATTTTTAATGGAACACATTTTTGTAGTCTCTCACAATGGGCATGTTTTTTATCATGATTCTTTCATTTGTATGAATCATTTGACCTATATATGATTTCTCCTAAACTGATAATGTAAACATCTATGATGATTATTCTGAAATATATTCATCACCAGCCTTTCACTTTTATGGAATTGGAGGATTCCTTGGGATGAAAATAGTGATCTCCCTTTTCCAATGGTTGATTTAGGCATGGTATAAATGATGGAAATCAATGCCCCAAATATCATCAAAATCACCCAAAAGAAGTAATAAAAACATTTATGGGAGGTTCAGTCCACAAAAACTAATTGGGGAGGAGTTATTTAAATTGGATACAAATAATTTCTCCATTTTTTGTTCACAATGATAAATAAATCCTTATATTTTGTAGCGGTGTTTGAATATTTCAACAAAATAGTAATGTTATGAAATAATAGGTTAAATATGATTTGAATAGTACTTTTTCTACTCTTGAATTAATAACCAACATACATTTTAGCACATCATTTTTAGGTTCCACCTCAATAGAACTTATAGAATATTCCCTTTATTATTCCCTTGAAGGTTGTTGTTGTTGATTTTCTCCAACAACCCTTGGATATCAAGAATTTCTAACACAATGACCATGTTCCTTGAAGGGGAAACACTACACTACTATATGAGTACTGATATGAAACATCCATTTTTTCATCTTTATTTGTAGGATTCATGACATTAATTCGATATTTATTATCCATATTCCCCACTATTACACATTTAAAGAATCTCCTAGATCATCCTTAAAATTCCATGGTGCATCTTTCCACACATTAGAAATTTCGGATGTTGTGTTTTCAATACATTATGATATTTATATATTGATACTCCCATATTGAATTAATTTTTTATCTTTTTAACTTATTTCCCATGACACCACTAAGAGTATCTAATATAAAATTCAAACATAAGGGCAGAAAATCCAATCACTTCATAGTTGTCATTGTCTTGAATAAACAAATCATTTTATAGACTTATATTTATTCCATTAATGAAGTGATCTTAACTAGATTTCAATTATCATGATAATTCAAAGCTAAATTCCTAGAATTCTTATAAATATTTCCTCATAAAACCCTATATATTTTTATAATTTTTTCATAATAATGAGGAAATAAATTTCAATTTATTGATGGAGTGATCTAGGAAACAATATTTACAAAAAAAATATTTTTTTGGGAATCATCCCATTCCATGGACGGAATTTCATCCTTGTACATTTTTTTGATGAGTTTTCACCCCTGATTAGCTTCCCCATAAAAATTATAGACCACTAGTATGACTTCCTCTTATTATGATCATTAAAGGATAGATAATATATTCTCAATTGGGTTAATCCATTGTTTCTTGATGATGGTATCAGAATATCCAATAAATATGGTGGACTTTATTTTATAAAGGATCCAACCAAAACATGATCTTTCTTAGGAAAATAAGGGAGATCCACATTATTCATTTTTTTAAACATAATTTGATCCTGTCTAAAAATTACCATTATGGTTTTTAGAGATATCATTCCCATTATATTTGGGATATCATTTGTGAAAATGTCAACATTCCAATAACATTGACTAGTTTAAATGTGTCTCCTATTTCAAGCCATTTTTAAAATAAAAAAAGAATAATTAGGGTGAATGAATTATTTGTGAATACTCATTTAAAAAATGGAATGATTGAAAATATAAAGGTAGACTTATTTGTGGAAATTGTATTATATATTATGATTCATTATGTTTCAATAAATATTATCCATAGTTATTAAATTATCTATAGAATTTATACTAATGTTTAACATTCCAAATCTCCAAAAATAGCTATGAGACATTCTCATTCCATCTGAAAAACCCTATCCTTTTAAACAATTAATTACATGACTTTAAACATAAATATCAAATAATAGAAACTAACGGATTGTTGAGTATATTTTCATTGGAAGAATAGATTCATAATTATGGAGAACAAAAATAAAATAAAAATTACTTTTTTAGGGAGGATTCACAATATGATCCTAACATCCTTCGATATATTACATCTATATTGGATAACCCTAGTAATATATGAACAATGGGTTTAGAAAAAAAAGGAGTAATAATGAAAAAAATAAATAATCATAGAACATAGGTTAGAAGGAAAAGTAGGATTATTTAGAATGGAATTGATCATTAAAAAAACATAAGAAATAAAATCATATAAAACATGGTATAATATAATTATGGACTCATAGGAATGTTGGTACTACATTCAGCATTACATAAGCTAGAGTCATGGATAAGAGCCAAGACCATAGCACAAGGAAGAAAAAGTCCCATAAAGGTATGAGGTTTACTCCCTTTCCCAACATGACGTACGTTGTGAATAAAATTTACCCAATTAATTGGAGTTATATATAGGAGCACCATTCATATCTTATTTATTATTATTTTCACTCTATGCTGAATCAAATATAAAAATATGGGATACTTAAAGAATCAAATGGGTATCATAATCATGTAATAGAGCATAAAAAATTGGGGTATCATAAAAGATTCAATGAAAGAAGGGATTAAAATCATACTTGGAGATTAATAATGTAAAATGGGAAAATATAATCATAAATTATGTTCAAGTAAAGTGAAAAATTTATATTGATTGTTTAAGAAACATATGAAATGAGATACATTAGTGTTGTTCAATGGAAATTTTAATGAGAATTTTAGCGGAAAAATGAATGATTTTATCATTAAACCATTAATTAACAAAGATAACTTTCCATGAATGAAATATTTATTTTATAAAAATATTGGGGTCTTAAAACTGATTTGTTGTGTACTTAAAAATAGGTAATAAATTTGGATGTTCCCTTTAATCGGGAATGCTTATCAGGAAGAATTGAGATGGGAACCATATAAAACATGTATTCCCCCCAATGTCAGAATAATTTACCTAGTTACATATTATTCATGCATTAACATAGAATTTAGGAGTATTATATAATAATTATTAGTAATTACATTGATTTAAATAATGATAAAGAATAACCCAAAGGAAAAAATAGTGGTACATAGAAAATCCCATACCTCATGTATGAGAGTGTTCTCTAGTGGGATGTAATATATTGGATAAAAAAATAGATACATTAGTTACATAATTAATACCCTATTATAAATTTATCTTAATTATTAATATTTATTTCAATTATTGGGTTCAATTTCTATGTCCCATGAGTGTTCGTTTTCTGGGTTTTCTTGATCGGTTTGCTTGTATTCAAGTATAGAAGTTCATGTAAAATGGGAAAATTTATATTAATTGAAATTAAATGTTAATAATGAAATTATATATGTTAAAATAATATTATATATAATTTTAATATTTTATGAGTATGATTTAGTAGATAGAAATTTAAATAAAATGATTTAATTTGTTTTTTCTGTTTTTACGACCGTCACAAACATTTATAATTTTATTAAATACCTTGAATATATATTGGTTATAGAACATTATACAACTTATAAAATATGTAATATATTATTATTTAACCAAAATTATCATTTTATGACCATCCATTAATATATTAATATAAAATTATAATTAATCGTCCATGATGGCGGTAATTCGGCACATCATGGATGCTGCTTTCATTTGTTGAAAAAATGAGAGAGGGGTAGAGTTTTGTTGATGGGTTATTCTATTAACTCAAATAATTTAAATTATATAAATTATATAGTAGTTATCATTCCACATTGGGATGGAGAGGTTAGGAGGGAGAAAAAATTGAAATCAAATTTAAAGAAAATGAAACTACTTTTTACCTGTTTAATTTCCACCCCTTGAGAACCTCCTTAGAAAAATTGGTTTTGGTGTTTTATTGAGAATATATACTCATATAAGTTTGGAGGTGTGTTATAATATGTTTGAGAAGAAATTTTATAATATTCAAGGATTAAATGGTTTGAGGATATGGGGTGGTGAGTAGTGGTATTTATTTGGGAGAAGAGGAGTGTTTTGAAGTTTATTCATTAGTTTATTATTTGGTCTAAATATTACTATTAGATTTTATTACCTGGAATAATTATATTAAATAGAGATGGAGTGTTTGAAATAATAATGATTACATTATCCCTACATAATCAATTGCAAAAAGAGTCATGTATTAAGCTTATATAGTTAATTATATTATAACAATATTGACAAAAAAATATCAAATTTAGAAAAGTACCAAAAAATCCCCATAAAATATTATCAATGCTTATAATTAATATATAGATTCTGTTTTAAGAAAATAATATTATAAATATGAAAAATTTAATTATTAATTAAAATCATCATTTACGTGAAACATTATGATTTTATAATTACATCTTATTTATTGACATTTTCAAAATTTAATTGGAGTCTCAAAAAATACTATATAATCCTAAGAAATTGATAAAAATTATGAATATATTTCATGAGAATAAATTTTATTTTAAAAAATTATATTAATTATAAAATTGAAAATAAATATTTATCGTTCATAAAAATCGAGCACATAATTTACCCTTTCTGAAACATTTATTTACTTATTCAAATATGTAAAAATATATCACATTTTCATTTTTAAGATACCAAAATTTAATTTGATAATTCACTGTTGAGGTTTAAATTATATTGGCAAGATTAGCATTTCTAATGTTTATTTTAATATTCAAAATGTTATGTTACTATTCCATCAATATTATTTGATTAATTTTTATAAACACTAATTATTTAATTGTTGATATATTAGAATAGTGTTTTATTGTGTTCTCTATGTGAGCTATCTATTTCATACTATGTTAAATATCTATAATAATAAATATTCCGGTGGTAAAAGTTTGGGTACGTATATCCTATTAGTGTGATAAGAAATGGACCTCTAATGGAATGTATATTGAACATGAGAGACATCATTACTATTCAAAATGAATGTTTATATTAGATATTTTGGAGAGAAAATGAACATCAAGATTCAAATTTTTTTGGATGATTATTGTTGTATATCCCTAAGAGAATCCACTTCATGCACCTAATTGTGATGTATATTTTTAAATAGAACTCATACATGTTTCTTAACCTAATTCCAAGACTGTATATATAATTTCCTTGAGTGAGTAAGAATAATTAATAAAGAAAAACCTTGAGAATTATGAAATGATATTCATTCAGCCTACTAGATAACCTTAGGAAAACCCACTTTTTTTAGAATATTGAATTATTAATGAAATTTTACCTTGATTATAATATTCATAAAATTATAAATATCATGAAAATTTATCATATACCATGTATTGATGGCCGTTTTAATCAACATTATGTAGTTAAATACATTTTGAAGAGTGATATTTATTATGACTATCATGAATTGAGTGCCAAGAAGGAGGATATAATGAATAAATCATTCCACAATAATTATGGAACATATCATTTTATTTTGATCTGATTTTTTCAAAGTAATTACCCCTATATCATCAGCAATTTAATGGTTAGATTCATTATTGAATAAATTATTTTATCTATGTTAATATTTATCTATTATATTCATATATATTAAAAAGGAATCGAAGAAAATGAATATCGCATGAGGATTATTATAAATACATTGAGGAAGGATAATATTTATGAAAGATTTATCATGTTTAAATTATGGATAAAAAAAATTTCGTTACAATTTCATATAATCACATGTTAGGCTATATCAGTAGACTATTCCATGATAGGTGTTATTGGGAATTTATAGAGCCCAACCATTTTAATTGAGATCTCTAGTGTTCATGGATTCTATGGATATTATCAAATAGTTTTGGATATTTTTAATTACTATTGTATCAAAATACTTAGTACAATTAGAAGTGATCCATGTTCTTTTTCTTGGATGAATGTGGGGAAAGATATAAATAACTAAAAATAAATCTAGCCTGAAAAACTTCATATACACAAACCAAGTGGTGGAGTAGGGGTTTTAATATACTGGGATGCATAAAATAATTGATTAGGACATTCCATCATGTTAAAAAATATAGTAATAACTTGAGCCTCATGGAAATTGATAGTCCATGAGAAATATTACCCAACTCATGATCTAGAGAAAAATATTTTAATTTTTGACATAATGATTTGGAGGAATTATCTTAATGGGAAAAGGTTCAGTTTCTATGTATGTGTTCCCTCATCATGTGATTTGATGGTGTTCATTAATGGATCTCATAGATCTTCATTCTATATTCATCCTATAATTAAAAGTATATATAGTGTTTTGAAATTTTACTTCTAGTGGGATTGAATGAAGTGATATATTGTAATGTTTTTATCTTGGTGCTTGGTACTCTAGAATGATATGGATAAAAAGAATACTTCTAAAGGAACGTTACAACTAAAAAAAATAAAATAATGAAAATTCTAAAGGAGTGTCATGATTTGTTTTGACTCCCAAAAACCTAGAGAGGGAAAAATCATTCAAGGGTTATAATAGATCATATTATGATGTCAGCACATTTCATTAGTTTCAGAGAAGATTTCTATCTTGATTAACTAACTCAGTAATAAATTAGTGATGTTGTAAGATTTCATGGTGTACCCCTATTATTTGAAAATAATTAGGATCAGATGGTTACCTCAATGTCTTAGAGAATTCCATAATAGGATATAGATTCAGAGAACTTTTTCACACTTTTTCTCATCCTTTGAGTGATGGATAGTCTAAGAGAACCATTCAAGATGTATAATTAAAGATGATACTTTTCTCTTTGGGCTTCAAAATTGGATGGTATTAACACTATCATCTAGTGGAATTCTCCAACATCAATAGGTTTCACCCCAAACATTAAGATGGATCTTTATGACATTTTCTACAGAAGGAAGTGAATAAATCCTTAATGAAAGAATGACGTTGGAGAAATATATGAGCTGGAAATTAATATATCTAAGGAAATGGTAAAGTAATTATGATCCATTCAGCACCAGATATATGCTGCTAAGAGTTGATATAAATGTTATATTGATATTCATCATAATTATCTAGAGTTTGGTAATAGTTTTAATGTATTCATATGAATATCTATCTGAATGAGAGTCATGTTATTTTGAAAGTATGGAAATATAATCCCTATGTATATCGAACCACTTGAAAATCATGATCATATCATGAACATATCTTATGCACTTATTCTCTCAGTAAATATCTACCATCTCTAGGATATGTTCCATGTACTTATCCTAAGTTAGTATGTGTCTATTCTTTCATAAGTACTAAATTTTTTTGTTATACCTCTATAGATTGATATTTATTATTATGAACAACAAGTACGAATTCCAAACACTATAGAAAATTTTAAATGAAACAATACCACAGACATTGTATAAGAATTTGGTCGAATCCACTAATTTTAGGATGCTACACGGGATCCTTAGAATGTGATACGGTACAAATAATTTCATATGTTATTATTGGAGTGATGAATTTAAAGGGAAAATTAATTTTAAGGGTGGTAGAATACAAAAAACCAATAATTTTATAAAATATTTTTCCATAGATAATTTAATTTATCAATTATTTTTATTTACAATAAACCCCAGTTTAATCAAACTCCGATATAATATTAATATTTTTTATTTAAAATTAATGTTATATCTTATCCCATACATTCATGGGTATGAATAGACTTATCTATATTATGATATGTGTTTGGATAAATATTAATATGAAATTAATTTTTTGGTTATTAATAGATTATAAATGGATATAGAATTCATTTGAATGAAAAAAAATTAGTTTTAGGAAAATCTGTTTTTATACAAGTAATGTATTTTTATTAAGTAAATAAACTAATAACTATTGATAAATGATTTTAATGGAATTTATATTACTTATCAGTGATAAAATATTTAAAAAATTTCAAAATTCTTGTTTGAAGCATAAAATAAATATAAATGCAATTTTATGCATAAAAATTTATAGTTTTTTTTTCAAAAACCCATGTTTGGTCAAATTTTACGCACATAAATGAAATTTAATTTTTTCAATTTATTGGGATTGAAATTTATTAAATTAATTACATATTTATAATTAGGATTTTTACATTTGGTAATTATGACTCTTTTTTTGTCAATATTAACTGTTACTATGGTAAACATTATCACCTCATGAAAGGGTTCGAGAGTTTAATATATATTAACAATAAGTGATATGGTCATAATTATTCAATCTAATTTCTATTGGATGAAGATAATTTTAAACCTATCGAAATTTATTATAAATTCAGTTGTTTAATGGACACTTATCCCTCAAAATTAGATATATATTATTTAAATCAATGAAAATTACAAAATATCACTCTCTTTATATTAAATATATTTTATGAAGAAACCAAGGTTAAAAATAATTTAATGAATGAATATATGTGTTTATTTGGAGCTTAATTATTTTCATGATCGAAATTTATTTTTTATAAAAAACTAATGTAATATTTGTCTCTTTAATAAAAATATTAAATAAATGACAATAAAAATATTATTCTTGAAATAATTTGAATTTTTTATTAAGAAAAACAATATTTTCAAAGATCAATGTTACATATTAAAAAGGTTTTAAATCATCATATTTAAATTAAACCATTATTTTATGTATTTAATATTAATTTAAATTATTAATGTCAAAATTGGGAGTAATGTTCTTTTATCAAAATGATATATTATTAAATAATTTAAAAATTATAATCACCCAGAAATTAGACATGTTGATTATTATATGGTAATCATTATCATAAGTTGTGAATTTAGGGTCCAATTTTCACATTATATGTAAAAATTACTACATTTATTATTAAAAATATTTTACTGGAGTTAAAATTAAAATCAGATAAATATGTGTTAAGAAAAATGAGAGGGATTAAAATTAATCCAATAGAAAATTGGTTTTTAGTAATACAACCTGATCCAACTATATTGTGGAATCCAAGTAAATTTGGTGGAATTTGGTTTTAAGATGAATTTATTAAATTTAAATCTCTTGAGATATTAAAAAACTAACACTCACATAAATTAAAAAAGAGAACTCTATCGTTCAATTATTTACAAATCAACGAGCTCTCTAGATCAACCAATCTCAACCAATTTCTATTTTGATTTTCACTAGTCACATCATTGATATTTTTTCTTCCGAATCACCATCAATAGAGACCTTTATGAATGATATAAGGGATACATTCTAACGAATAGATGGTTAGAGTGCTATTAATTTAAGGAAAACTCATGGAAGTGATTATTTCAGAATATCTTCAATATTAGAGATTTCTTATCTTTATGAATCCCGCAATGAGTATTTATCTTCCATACCTATATTTTCAGGAAATGTTTTCCAAAAGGGTTTTACAATTCACATACAATTGATTAATTTCATTTTAAGCATTATATGACTTTTTACAAAATAGTTTTAGTGATACGTTTAGTCCTTTTATAAATGTGGTTTTTTATGAAGTTTTTGAAAAAAACATGGAACGATTGGTTTTTAACTAATATAAAATGAATTTATCATCAAACCATCACGAATAAATTTTTATTTAATCTTTCCTTTATATGTTTACAAATTATTTTAATGTTAAATTTTTTCTATATGTAAAATCGCATCTTCTAAAATTTAAAGGATATAAAAATGGAATGGTTATTTTCCTGAATAATTATTCAAACAAATCATTCAAAAAAATTTACATCTAAGTTAACAATATTTAATTTTACTCATTCTTTACTGGTGATATGATTCATGGTTACCATCATTATTCTTTCTCATAATAATTTATGGTAATGATGATATATTAAAATGTGTAAGAACACCATTAATTTCTATTTGGTTATGTTATGAAAAAATTTATATGAAACTTATTTCTTGTATATAATTTATCTTAATATGAAATTTATGAAAACCATTTATTTTCCATGGGATATGTTATGAGGAAATATTTTTGTAACACATTTATGTCCCATATTCTTATGTGATGATTGTTTTATGATTTTTCAAAACACCAATGTATTATTTTTATTATTTTATAATGGTTATATTATAAACAATTTTGGTTGTTAAATTATAAAAAAAGTTGTATGATATTTTATAACTGAGAAATGTTGTAATGTTATGACAAAGAATGGGTGGGACCTATGAATCCCTCCAATTAATTGGGTAGTGATTGATATATATTGAAATAAACTTGAGTGGAAGGAAGTGTGATCAATGTTTAGCAAGGGACATTGTTGACCATTATAGTATAAGAAGTGAACCTTGACTACTATGATGATTTTTAGAGTAATATCATTCCACTATTATTTCCTTTTTAATGATCCTTGAATACTATGAAATTATATTCATTGATTATTGGTATAAAAAAAGAGTGTATTATGCTTGTGTTGAGCTTTTTTTGGTTTATATTCTTTGATTAAATTATGATTCATATATTATGAACAAAAATTATTTATTCAATGAAATATTGTTATGATATTTTTTATGAATTGTGTGATTTTTAAATTTTTAGATCATGTTATTTTTAACTTATTCCTATTTTATGATTATCTGTGAATTGATATCTTCATTGTCTACCCTAATTGGTCATATGAGATCTCCATTTTCTAATGTTTCATTCCTGATTTTATCAATATTCTCATTAAATGTGGTATGATTATGTTATTAGTTATTTAAAATTAAATAAGTTTGATATGATGTTGTTATTTTATGAACATGTTGTATTTATTTTCATTATTACAAAAATATATGTCCTAAAAGATTATATCTTGGATGAAAATGTTATGTAATTCTTATTAATCTATTACAATGTAATAACTACTCAAAAAATGTATTGGTCTCTATAATCCTGAACTGCAACAATATTGGTCATAGTTCTCGAGAACACATTTGATATTATGCACTTATACATTAAAATTAATCACTGCCACAACAATATTATCATTGAATCATCACATTTGAGTATATAATTATATACTAAATCATAGAGTTATCATATCATTTGTAAACATATTGTGTACATTAATATGTTATATCCCATTAATACATACACATATAATAATAATTAATAATAAATTTAGTACACACATATATTCTATAACCCCATTCCAAAAAATCTTGTATGTATGATCACTTAAAAAATAATAGTCATATTAGCCTGTATGTGCTCATATACTAAAATAATAAACCACCACAAATTTTAATTAAAAAATATTGTTCTATAATATTTGTTAGTGATGGGGGATTATTAAAAAATTCATATTCTTAAAAATGTTTTTTGCAATCAATCAGAATACATGGCTAGATATGCACTTCGAATAATATAACTGACTCTTGTGGTGGAGAATATCTTATAAAAAACACACACAACTACAAATATATCATATATTAGTGAATGGTGGATCTTCATAAAACAAGTATAATTTAATTTTGATGGTCCAGATGATGACCCTCCTACCATTATGAGGACTAGAATATAGTCATTTAAGAATAAATGGTAAAATATACCCCCAAAATTAATAATTCTTTTATCATTAATATAAACATGGTTGATTATGAATAATAAAATTCAATACCTGGAATTCAAATTATATATAACACACTAGTTAACATCATAAAATCAATTTAAAATTTTGAACTGTCCCTGTATAATTTTTATAAAAATCAATAACCCTATCATATTTGAGGAAAGTAAAAATATATTACTATATTTATGAAGAAATTTCATTTTTAGAAGAATAAAAAATAGAGAATACAATATACTCAATAATCATGAAATAATTTCATGTAAACCAAATAAGTCCTTTCACTAATGATAATTATCCAACATAAACCACTTTATATTACATGAAATCCCCAACATGAATAAAAAACCACCAAGGAAAATAATAATATCAACAATAATCCATCTTTCTACATTATTAAACCAATACTTGTTTTTCATTACTAATGATATAAACTTTTAAAATATACGTTTTATTTAACTGTGGTATAAAATAGTAAATCTGTAAAAAAATAATTGGTAAAATGATATATTTATTGATATAATTATAGCATGAAATACTAAAAAAAGACTAACTATATCCCTTCATTTGAAACAATAATGAAAATCATCATTTATTAGTTACACTAGTGATTATAAATTTTATTTATATTCAATTTCGTTCATGTAAAATTATATATTTTTTATAATAACTTTATTAACATAATATAATTGATCATAATTTTTTTATAGTTATATATTGGAATAACATAATATTTATTACATTTCTTCTTAACATTATAACTACGTTTTTGGAAACTTTTAATCATATATGATATGTGATGTGTCACGAACCAAATAAGGTTTCCACTAATACCATCACCAAATCCATCTCATGAAAATGGAAAAATAGAATTTTCTATCCCCACAAAATGGAACAAGTTCTTGGGTATCAATAAATTTTGTTTGGGAACGATTTACCTGAGTATGAAAGCATAAAACAAGAAAAAAACAAAAAAAAATATGAATCTAAAATTTTCATGCCAAAATACCCTTAACAAAAAATAGATCAGAATACATGGTTTTAAATAAAGTAAAATAGGTCCAAACATAAATAAAAACAACAGTATACCATACACAAATACTCCACACGACAATGGGTCATCACAACTGAGTCGTCTCTACAACACCTCACCAGAAGAGGCGACTAACAACCCAAACCGCCATCACCAGAGGCTTTTCCATTACTTGTGTCAAACATACTAATGTTTACATACCACAAATGGGTGAAAGTAGGGTGTGTTTCTAATCCCAATACTATAACACAATAGGATTTCAAAAAGTATGAAATACAAGGTGAAAAGTATGCAATTTTTATATGTAAGGATAAATGGCGATAAATTCCCTGAAATGAATAATTTAATTGGAAAATGTTTTCAAAATAAAACTTTCAGAATGATTTTTTTTAATAATACATGTTTTATACTGTAATGTACATCCATACACACTTTAAGAAAAGGGTAAATACCACAAAACCAATGAGCACCAAAACTGTGACCACCCCTTGGCACTAGATAGTCTCGAACCGTATGTACCTCATAACTCGGTGTAAGATATCAATGTCACAATCATTTATCATGAACGAGCCACTAGTAGGGAACATACCCATAACCTATTGGTTCCCAAACATAGTCCACATAGCTTAGTTAGATTTTTCATTATAAAAAATTCTATGTAAAACAGGAAAAAACCCATCTGGATCACTGGGGTACTGGTACATATCCGCCCACCTAGGAACCTGGGTTTCGCCCTTTGTGATCAAACAATTTCAGCAGGATAAATACAAACATTATTATATGAAAATAACTATAATGGTCACATAAAAATAATACATTATCTATACACACTTTATACCACTTAAAACACAAAACAATACATTTTTGGTTTTCAATAAAATAACTTCTCAAAATCTTAAAATGTTTTGCAACCAAAAATCCTTAAACACCCCACATTGCACACTATTTGCACACATATAAGTCATCCAAAATAAATTTCATCCTAATAAAATTCAATAAAACCAAAAATTCAGTTATAGGGATTCCCTATTTTAACTAAGAAGTGATATCTTTTTAAAAAATCTATTTTTCAAACAAACATGGCACTTAAAGTCCATATGCTTAACAAACACAATTCATACTATTTTCAAGGAATAAACTAAAAAATGTAAACATTAAAAACAATATTTTCATCCCTAATACATTTCAATAAAATCTACAAAGTATATATATTGAATTCCCAAATAAACCAATAAATGATTTCAATGAACCCCCCCCCCCCCCCCCCCCACGCGAGATCATCTAAAAATGGAACTTAAATATCATTTTCTATACAAATAATACTAACCCAATTTTTTTTACAAATAATAAAATTACATAGACATGAAAATATTATAACCACATAAAAAAAAATCACATGGATTTCCAACACATGTAATCACCTACCAAAATTGTTAAATCATTGAATCCCTTGTGGGAATATTCAATCGCACCACCACAACACCTCTAGATGGTGGATCAAGCCTAAAATAAAGATATTGGACCAATAAAACCCAATAAAAAACCATAGGTTAGAAACAATAACATTTGGTTATTTAAGACTTCATGGAAATTGGATGAAACATCATAAAAAGGGGAGGAACTAAGTGAGAGAAAAAGATACTTGAGATTGTGTGAAGTTCCTCCATCAAACCCCCTTTAAACTGGAGTTCCATGGATTATTTGAGGTGTTGGGAGGATATAATGACTTAAATGGTCGAATGGGAGAATACAATGGCGATTTTAGATAAATCCTGGGAGGGAGAAATAGTCATTTACCTCATTTTTAATGAGTTGTACATGGGTGAACAGTTATGTGTGCACGGTTTGGAAAATTGTGCACAAAACCTATGCACCATCTTTGTTCCCTTTAAACCATCTCCAAAAGCCACCAAAATTTTTATGCGATTAAGGGGGACTTATGGGGGATGATAGAAAAAAATATAAAAAAAAATTACCAATATTGAAGAACATGGGTGTGACGTTTCTCTCTATAATGATAACTTTTCATCCCCGAAAGTCATCTGGAGGCTTGATCAGAAAATAAGAATGGGTACTTGTCGTCCACCCATGAATTCCACTCCCATGTCTCATGTGTATCAATACCATGATTCCAATGAAACCTAACCAGTGGAATAGTATTCCATCGAACCATCTTCTCTTGGGAGTCAACTATTTTCACTAGCTGCTCAAAAATTGATAGTCAGGTTCTATCTCCAATTCATCCCAAATCATCACATGGTATGGATATGGCTTGTATTTCATAAACTGGGAGACATGTAAGAAATTGTGTATGTATTCCAACTAATATGGTAAGGATATCCTATAATCCACCATTCCAATACGCATAGTGATCTCAAACGGTCTGACATACAACATCATCAGCTTCCTTTACTTTCCCAATCGACGATGGACCATACGAGGGGCCACATTCATGATTACCCTAGCACAAAAAAACCACTAGGCCTTGATGCCCCTAGTCGACAAATTATTTATGCCATATCAGATCTTTCAACATGCACTGTAAGATCAATTTTACTTTCTCATAAGTTTTATGCACAAGGCTAAGCCCCAAAAGTGAAGTTTCAACTACCTCAACCCATCATAGGGGGGAGAGACATGGAAGACCATAGAGAGACTGAAAAGGAAACATTCTAATCGTGGATTGGTATGTTTATTATATGAAAATTCAACCAATCCCAAATGGCTATATCAGCAATCTTCAAAAACCATAACACATGCAGGGAGAATGTCCTCCAAAATATCATTCCCCAACTATGTCTGGCCATTCGTTTGAGGAGGGTATGTCATGCTCATCTTAATCTAAGACCCCAAGGCCTTATGATGTCCTTCCCAAAGCGTAGAAGTCAAACGAGGGACTCTATGTGAGAAAAATACTGATGGAACACCATTGAGCCTTACCACCTCTGGATGATACAAACATCCCAACTCATCCACTTTAGATGCATCTCTTATCGGAATGAAGTGGGAATATTTGGCCATATGATCAATCACCACCCAAATGGTATTTTTACCCTAGGGTGTACAAGGGAATCCAAAAATGATGTCCATGGAAATTTCCTCCCACATCGTTGTAGGAATAGGAAATGGCTAGAGAAAACCATATGGCCTTTGCTGCTATGATTTCACCTGATGGCATGTGTAGCATCTCGATAAAAAGTCTCGGATGTCTCACCTCATACTAGGCCACTAAAACTGGTGAAAGACATCGTAATACATCTTGGTAGTACCTGGATGGACAACCCACTAATACTGGTGGCTATCCTACAATACCACTTTCCGTAGAGATAATGACACTACATAACGGCCCTTGAAGCACAATATTACCTCAGGAGACGACGACGAATCATAGGATGTCTCCCCACCAAGAAGAATCTTCTTCGACCGCTAACAAATATCATCACTAGGTTGTTATTTCTGAATAATATCCAAGAGAGAAGGATTCAATAGAACGCTCTCCAAGAAGGCCCCCCATTTTCTCCATGGTCTCTACATGCATCTGATCAAAGCGCCCCTAAAAGTCTACTCATCATAGGACTTCCTCAAAGCCTGCACTGTAAGTATTTTTATCAAGGTGTCAGCCACCACGTTACCATTTCCTATGGTATACACAATTTTATAGTCGTAACCCTGCAATTACTAGATCTAGTGATGTTTCCTCAAGTTGAGGTCCTTCTATGATAAGATATAGGTCATGAATTTGTGATCAGAGTAGACCAAAAGCATATTTCCAAAGAAGTAGTGATGCCATTTCATCAAATCAAACATCAGTACTACCAACCCCAATTCATGGGTAGGGTAATTATTTTCTTGTGGTTGGGGTTATAAAGGGAAATAAAACACCACATGATCATCTTGCAGAAGCACACACCCAAGACCCATATCCCAAGCATCACAATAGACCACATACACCATCATGACCTCATGAAAAATCCAAATGGGAGAGGTAGTCAACTGCCTCTTTAACTCCCCAAATGATTCATGAAATTCTCATCCCCATAAAAACTTTACCCTATTCAGCATGAGTGCGGTTATCGGTGAAGCATGCCGAGAGAAATTCAGAACAATCTGTCTGTAATTACCATCCAGGTTGAGGAAACTCTTGATCTCAAACACATTCTTCGGCTTCTCCCATGACATAACCACACTAATCTTCTCAGGTTCAACTAAAACTAATTTCTCTAAAATCACATGCCCTAGAAACATCACTTCCCTGATCTAGAAGGTGAATTTGGAGAATATTCCACAATGGTGATGATCTCGCAAGGTGTCAAGAATGATCTGATAGTGACACTCATGTTCCACCTCAGATCCTTAATAATGTATAATCTTATCCAAAATTACCATGACAAAAAAAATTGATATAATGATCAGACACCCTGTTCATGAGTTCCTTTAAGAATGTTGGTGCCTTGGTCATTACGAAGGTCATGACCATATACTCAATGTGATCATATCTTATTCTGTAGGCTATCTTTGGGATATCAACTTCTTTCCCCCTGAGTTGATGATAGCCCAAACACGGGTGGATTTTTGAGAACGAATTTTCCCACTTCAACTGATGGAACAAATCATCTATTCTGGGAAAAGGTTATTTGTTCTTAATTGTTATGTTATTCAGCTTCTGGTATTCAATGCACAACTAGAGGGATCCATCAGCCTTATTCACGAACAATAAAGGAGTGACCCAAGGAGAGATGCCCCAATGAATAAATCATTTAGATTCTAAGTGTTCAAGTTGTATCATTATTTCCCTCATCTTAGTGGGGGTCATTTGATATGAGGGAATAAATATAGGCTATATTCTTGGTTCTAGATCAATTGAGAACTCCACATCCCGCTCCAAGGGAAAACCTAAAAAATAATCTGGAAATACCTCTGGAAACTCGTCAAATACATGAGGTAGTCTACCGTCTAGATCATGACCATCATGATCTATCAAGATTAACAATAACTGAAAAAAAACATCTTATAACTATGGGATTGGAGGTCCTACACAACTCGACCAAGGATCCCATTCCCCACAAAAAGCATCCCGACTCCCATTTGGCGCTCTGAAACTTACTCATCGCCTATAGAAATCTATGTGTGACTGGAACTGTAATATCCAATAAATTCCAAGTATTATTTAAAACAAATCCTCATCTAGAACCATGATGTCACACCCCATATCAGCCTATTACCTAGAATGTTCACACCATGGGCACCTGAGACCCCGCTTTTTCTTCTTTGCAAACAGTGTCACCAACTCCATCGCAAAGGACAAAAAATCAGTTCGAAAATTCAATTTGTCCAAAAAATGGGATGAAATGAATGAGACAGAGGCACTAGTATCAAAAAGAGTAGAATCTATAGAATATGAAATCAAAAGGGTACCTCAGACAGTCGATGGTCCCACATCTTATCAGACATGTGCATGATCCACTACTTGGAGATGTACGGTCTCTACCTGAGGACGATCTCTAGTCTATGGTTGTTCCCTAAACTAGACCTGCTTAAAAGATTACCCATCTCTACTATCACATCCACCAAATCGAGATCCCCCCATCCTCGACAACTTTGACTGAGTTGGCACTCCTCTTAAAGCCACTGATCCTTCCATACTCAGAAGTGGGCATGCCACCTTGGAGAAGTGATGCAAGTAACACATACCTCCACACTGACAACATGGATTCGGGGGAAGTGGTCATACTGGTGTGATCATCACCAACCTCCACCACTGGTGGAATATGGTCAATATCGCATTAGAAGCCACATATGGGAACTGCCTGGAAGGGTGGCCTAAAGAATCACCTCCCTTATTCAATAGTTCCTCCTGGTTCATTTTCTTCTCCAAAGATCTGCCACTTCCCTCTTTTGATACAGTTTCAGAAAAACCAGAACATCCATTATGGACAATATCCACCAAACATTCCTATCCAATTATATCAAAAAAGGTCCTTAGCTTGAAGAATAATACCTGAGAGTATATCTTTTGTCGCAAGCCTTTCTCAAACCTCTGGGCCTTCGCTTGTTCATTCAAGACTATTTCAAGGGAATAATGGACCAGATCAGTGAAATAGTTAGCGTAATCTATCACATAATGATTTCTATGTACTTGTTATATGAAATCTCTGGACCTGGCATATTTCAAGACCTCAGGAAATTACTATTCAATGAAGACAACCTTAAAGTCTCCCCAACGCATTAGCTCATTCATCCTAGTTTGAAGTATCGATTCCAACCTCCTAAAACTAGGACCCTCTAGCTAATAAGAGGAACACTTCACTCTGACCTCCTCGTGTGTATCCAAGAACTCAACCATGCAATTTATCTTTTAGATCCATTCCTCTAATTCTTGGGGTTCTATACCTCCTCGAAAATTAGGAGGATTGTATTTTTAAAACACCCGAGCTATATATTTTCTAGGACCCAACTCTTCTACCCTAACAAGAATGGGAATAATATCTGGTCACTATCATAGAGCATGAACATCCTAGACCATTGCCTCGACTAACCTCTAATCAATCAGTTTGGGATAACTCAATCCAGAATCCTCTTGTGGGTGCAAGGGAGGTTTCCGAGGAGCCATGTCACTAAAAAATTAAACAATCACAAAAACAATATTCTATACCAAAATTCTAAAAATGTTAATCAAATAAATCATATATAAATAATCTTATCACATTACAGTAATAAAATAAACAACTACTCCACCACTGCTCTAGGTATACATGTGGTCTGCAACCCACACATCTCACCTAGAAGTGAAGTCAATTAGAAAATTCCAATTTCCACTACTGTCTAAAGGTATTCCACGATAGGTGAGGAACATGAACCCTAGTCGTGACCAAAAAATTGATCCCTGATATTCCTAGCTCTTGTCTATACTGACTCATCCCAAAATTGTAATATAACCCAAATAACATTAACCTCTTCTGATACCATTTTATCACTAACTAAATCTGGACGCCACTAATTCTGATACCAAATCTAGCCCATGATAAGTTCTGAAGGGCGTTCCCTTTCCCTACAGACTGTAACATGTTCCCGAGTATCAATAAATTTTTTTTTGGAATGATTTACCCGAGTATGAAATCAAAAAACAATAAAAACAATCCATAATATGAATCTAAAATTTTCATTCCAAACAAACCTTAACAGAAACCATTTCTGAATACATGGATTGAAATAAATTAGAGGAGGTCTAAACATAAATAAAAACTATATAATTTCAGAAAAAGGACTCCACATGGCAAGGGTTCATCACCCTTGAGCCGTCTCCAAAACACTCCACCATAAGAGTGGACTAACAAACTGAACCTTATTCACCCTAGGCTCTTCACAAGGATTTATTACATATGGAATCACCAACAAAAAATTGTTAAAACATTGTATCCCTTATTCCAAAATTAAATCGCACCACTTCCACACCTCAAGGAAGGTAGATCGAGCCAAAAATCAAAAGACTAGACCAAGAAAACCCAATGATAAACCCTAGGTTCAAAAACCTACCTTTTGGTAATTTGGGACATTAAGAAAATTGGGAGAATCTTTATGAAAATGGGTGTAACTAAGGGGGAGAAAAACTTACTTGATATTGTGTGATGTTCCTCCACCAAATCCCCCATTAAAATTTAGATACAAGGATGGATTGAGGTGATTTGGAGGATCCAATGGATGCAAGTGTTGAATGGGGTAAGAAATGGGAGACTTTAGATAAATATCTGGAGGGAAAAATCATTTAGCCCATTTTTAATGAGTTAGACATGGGCACACGGTTTCCGTGCATGGTTTGGAAAACCGTGCACCCAAAGCGTGCACCCTCCTTCATCCCCTCAAAACATCTCCAAAAGCCACAAAATTTTTTGGGGGCTTAGGAGGGACTTATGGGAGATGTTAGGATGAAAATATATGAAATATAAGTACATTTAATTAATAAAATTGGTGTGAAATTATTGAATGAAAATAATATAATAAATAAAACCACTAAACCTAGAAAATATTTATAATGAACAAAAATAACTCTAAATCTTTGATGTCCACATTACCTCAAAATTAATTTATTTTTATATTATTATTTTCTATTATTTAATCAATATAATTACACAAATATAAAAAATATGATATATCAAAACATGGAAATCATTAAAGTTTAGTAGCAGATCACCCACCCAGAAAAAATCCATAATGAAATGTTACACACTATAAGATGGTTGGATAGATTTTTCACATCCCAGAAGAGATAATGAACCCAAATCTATGTTTAATATAGAATATATCAAATGAATATAGGGAATTAAAATGATATATTTGTCTATTATCATCTCTCTGGTCATTCAAGGAAGAGTTGAAATGATATGATTCGATATATTTGCAAATTATAAAATAATGGGACAATTTTTATTTGTTTACAACATATAAAAAAGTTTGTGATCTAATTTAAAACATAATTATATTCTATTATGTATTGATATATATTATAGTATAACAATATCTCTTATAATATTACCTCTAATTCATTCCCTCCATATAAATGGATATAAAACGTCTTTGGTGAACAAAATTTATTAATTAAATGGAAGAAATGAACCTTCATAGTTTTAAATGAATCCCTCCCCATAAAATGGGAACCAATCATAGTTAATACATGATTGAATATAAAAATTCTGTATTGGTTCCCAACAAGGTTTTTTTTAATCGAACATGGAACAATTTAAAAATCCCCATCAACATTAGAAATTTCAAATAACAACATCTACCTCGCAGTTATGTGGGGACATAGTGATTGTAAATATATCTTTCATGTGATTGATTATATAAGGAAGATAAATACCAAAATATATAACAAATTATATCATGACTACCACATAATATAGATGAGTAGACACCCTTCATCATAGGTTAATCTATGTTGTAGAGATAAAAAATGTAAGGTTATCTCCCCAAAATAGGTATTTCGGACAATGATTACACAATATAATAAAATAAGAATTTCTATATCAACAACATTAAAAATACCTTCACTATTTCCTTCACCATGATAATATTTCACCCTATAGTGCCCCATCATAACGTACCACCTCATGGTAACCATCAATCCCCCACCGAGACACTCCAAATCCCATAGATATAATAAAAGGTTTTTTAAAACAATTCAATGAAATTTAGTATTTTAAAAAACAAATATTATTCAAAATATTAAATAATAAAAAATTTAAAGATTTCTACTTTAAATATCATGATTAAAAAATTTCATTGTATATAACTTAAACAATATTTTCACATTCCATTAAATTAATCTGTATCATGTCTAAAATATAGTTTCTTTATTAGTGATAAACCTATGGAATAATGAATTTTTTTTATAATCTATGGAGAATCATATTTTTTTTATTTGTTTCAATTTATATATGTTTAACAACTAGTAATTGGATATTACTAGTATGAGAATAAATTGAATATATTTTCTACATAATGTTAAGTATGTTTATGTGTTTCAGTATAATAAAGTGTTTAGAAATATTGGAAACTTATTTTTAAATGAGATCTTATTTCATATAAATGATATGAAAACAAAAATGTTATGATTTTTGGAAATTATTTTAAAGTTGAGTAATATTTGGAAAATAATTTGAATCTATAGATGATTATTTCAGGATTGTAGCACACAATATAGGTAAAATTCTGGGACTAGGATGGTATCATATTCAATTATTTATAGAAAAGATAAGTAACATGAATATTATAGATTTTAAATTTTTTAACAAGCATGGATCCTTTTATAGATTATATTACGATAGTATAGAATAAATATATTAACCATGGATCATTCATTATAATCATGAATAGAGAAATGTTAACTATAGAGTAAAAATATGTTATCATAAGGAAATAATTAAGTATTCAATATAATTTAACATATATATTGGAAAATAAATTATGTAATAATTTTTTGTTATTCTATCACACAATATTAAATCAATTATTTAGAATATTCAAGATAGTTAGTTAAATTTACTACCTTAAAGTAATTGATTGTTATTATGATTATAATATTATTAATATCATTTAGAATTAATTGATTTTTTAATACATTAAAATTTAGATCAAATATGAATCTTAAAATTTTTTATTTCACTAATTAATTTTCAAATTTATATTTTAATTAAAATAATATTGTAATTCCTGAGACTAATTATTTTATTACTAATTAGAATAGTACTTCCAGAAATTTGTAGTGTTTTATTTATTGTGATATACTTTTTAAACAAACTAAAAAAATATAAATTCATTGGTTAATTTTATATATTAATATTATCATTTCAAAAACTATTTTTATAGTGATATTGAATATAGAGACATAAAATGAAATACATGAAATATATAATATTAATGCATATGATATTAAGATTTATAGAGTTCATATAAAATGAATTTTCTATCAATTTATAGTTAATTGTATATCATTTTGAATGAAATTTTAATATAATGATCTATATGATCAATTAGTGTAACATTATTTCTAGAAATAATATTAGTTCATAGTAAGGTTTTATTGAACATAAAAAAATCATGGAGTATTATTAGAGAAAGAATTCTTTTACTTCGTGTGCTAGGTAACTATAAAATGGGTAATTGTGAATCTCAAAAACATCTTAAAGGAAATATTTATTGATATATTGTTCATTTTATATTAGATAATTATTATTGTATTTTCTATTATTTTACCTAATAGAATTTATTGGATACATGTAGGTCATGTGATGGGATTATATTAATTTTGTAAAAAAGATAATTATAATACAGATTCCTACAATTCCTTTAATAATATTAAAGTTATTTATAATTAAATTTATTGTAATATTAACTTCATTGATGGGGTAAAAAAATATTTGGGTCTATCTATTGAACTCATTTAAACAGTTTTGTTTCCATTATTAAATATATTTGTGTATGCTGTGATTGACATCAATTATGTGATTTTCAATAATCTAATAATCATAATTGGGATGATCCACTAAAAAAATTTAAACAATTTTCTATTCATTTTTAAATACATATATGTTATTAGGATATACCAAATATTTTTTATTTCAGATAATATATAATTTTATTAATGAAAAAATGAATTAATTATAAAATATATTCCACACTATATCATTTGTCTACAGTTTTATCGTAATAAAAAATAACATGTACCATAAATAATACATGTTCATGTTGGAATAACCTGTAGTGGATATTTTTATAGAGTATTGAACCATAGTGAGAAATAATTAATAATATTAATTTAGTCAATAATAGAGGATTTTTACAATAATTGAATAATCACAAAAAATAATATAAAATTTGGTAATTATTATATTAAAATTTATGGATTAAATGTAAATTATTTAATTATAATTAATTTTACTCAATTTATTAATGATCCAAATAATTTTTACCAAGATGGTGTATCATTCAATTGATTGAAACGATTGAAAATTCTATATGATTGTAATTAGAAAATTTGTGTATAATATTGGGCTAGGCAACAATACAATACAATATATAAAATATAAACATTAGAATAATTATTAGTCAAATATTATTTATAAATTGGATAATAATAATATTTATTATCAGTGATTCCATTATTTGATGATTTAGAATTAAATAATAATATATAATTATTAATATAAGTCAATGAAACTTTAACCGCATTTGAGGGTATAGTTTAATTATTAAGAAAAATTCAATGAAATTTTTAGAGTTATTCAAATAAGATACCATTAAATTGTTTTATTATTTATATACATATATAAATATTATTTTGATCTACATTTTCATTACTATATTTTTAATCAAAATTTTATAGGAATGATAGTGTATTTAGGGGAAAAAATTGGTACTAAGGAAATTGATTTCTATATAATGGAATTAGATAATAAATGAAATTATAAAATTATATAAATAAAATACAAATTAATATAATGATGTTTTTTATTTTATGAATTTTTGAGTATTATCTACATAATATTCATATGAATAATATGAAATATTGTAAGAAACAATCTATCAGAAAATTATATTTAATTAGATGTTTGACTCTTTATAGTTTAATTTCAAATGAAAAATTGTACAGATATTAGTAATTGGTATCTTGAAGAATGATATACAATTAGAATTCTATTCCAAAAACCTAAAAATTCATTTGGTGGAAATAATTTTAAAATCTAAAATATTAATTCAATTCAAAAAATAAATATATTATATCAATTTAATTAATAATAAGACAATGATAATATGGATATAATGAAATTAGAAATTATGAATGAAACATATAAAAAGAATATAAATAAAATGGATTTTAAAATGGTGATGAATCATAACGTACTGAAGAGGGAGAGTCTATTGAGATTATTGTGTCTCTATTTTAAATAGAAGATAGAAATTAATATAATGTATATCATAGACTGATAATTACATAAATAAATAAATATTAGTTAGAATTACATATAAATGAAAAAATTTAAATTGAAAAATATAATAATAAATATCTCATTTTTTATGAATGATATGATCTACTAAATTTGGGAATATATTTTTTCCACAACAAATATTACTTATGGATAAAAAAATTTGATGGATGAATGGATTTTGTTTAATTAAAAGGTATGTTCTGACAATTATTCGAAGTATAAACATGAAATTTGAAAATATAATATGAAAGCTGTCCTCATTGAAGGATTATCAATGAATATATTAAATTTCATGTACAAATTTATATGAATAAGGTTTTAATTATTGTTTTAGTATATTTATATTAACAATCAAAATCAAGGTGATTAAGTTTCTTCAAAACAATATGATATTTCGAATAACTACATTTTATAATCGTAATAATTTAATTTTAATAAGGGGTTATAAATGCAGTGGGTCAATGTTACTGTGAATTAATCTGACATACCCTCCATGAATTCCCCTCATGGGAGGGTAATGAAAAAATCGAGATGATCCTTAATGTCTCCTTCTAATAAGATACAAATTAGTAACTAACATTGAGGGTATATAATAAAAAAGGGAGGCACTACATCATTCATTTAAATTTAAGGAAAACTAAAAGGTGAAACCCAAATACATAATCATAGTATAAAAAATATCTCTCCCATTACATGAATTAATTAAATTTCATTATAAAAAACAATATGAAAATATATAAAATTATTATCCTATGAAATCATAATTTAAAAACATATAAACAACCACTTTGATAAAGTATAACTCAATTAAATAACCAATGAACTCCCACAAAAAAAATTGGTTTTTAAAATGTTGAATGAACATGGACGTATATTGATTATTATTGTCCCTAGAACCTCATCGTCATATTTCAAATATATATACTAAAGTCCAATGAATAAACAAATGGAAGAACCATGTTTTCACAATATGCAAAACTATATCCCATATTCAATAATTATCTCATAACATATAACAAAATGAAACAGACATATCAATAGAAAAGAATTAACATATGAAATGTAAAGTGATTAAAATACCCTAAAGGATTTAAAGTCTAACACACTAGTGAAAATTATCTAATTAAATGATCCATTATATATATCATTTAATTCTTTGATGTGAGTTCAGATAAAGCATACCAACCGCAGCCCCAAACGTGTCCAAACACCCGGTTATGGAATTAGTCAATATACTCCTATTATATCCCCATCCTCAAAATTTTATCCATTCCTAGGTACAATATCCTCAAATAACCATACGTCATGTACCTCTATTATACCTCATCCCATTATACCACATTCAAATATTACTCTAAAATACTAAAAAAATTAAATTAAAAAACCGTTACAGCGAATCTATAATCTAACCAATATCATGATCTAATTTAAACTATAAATATAACCACATATCCCACACAGAAGTACCTAATTTTAGGTATATAAAGGACAGAATGGGATAGATTTAATTCATCAATCTTTTCCCACCAACTAGGATATTAGAGAAAACACACCCTGAATCTTTTGGATATTAGTTTCCATACCATCGTAGGTGGTGAAGGATTTCCAAGATCAAATTATAAGAATAATATCACTCACATTCAAACTTAGTGAAAAACATATCCTTAAATGACACTCAAAAACCACCCATATGATCGATGAACATGATATCACACAATAAATTAGGCATTATGTTATTATTTTTATATACATTGATTTTATAAATATATATTAATTTATTAAGATAAACAAAAAATTCTTGATTATAATTATTATTTTATTTTAAATAAAATATTAACTAAAACTCACATTACTATCTGATCCACATAGAATTCCCATAATAAAATTCATTCCAAAAAATCACATTGTTTTCTTTATCCATCATAGATTATCACCAACTTCAACACCATCTATACCATGTGTTCATTAATAACTTCCTTAATATTCAATAATAATATATCCAAAGATTAAACCAAATATATTACAATGTGATGAAATGATATTTTACAAACATAACTATTTTAAGCTACTGGAAATCATATCAACAACCATCTGACGAACCCACATTTCAACAATATCAACAGACCTGATGCGTATTCCTAGCTCTCAAAAATAATAAAACAACCCAATAATGCATTTTATTTGAATGTCCCACATTAATCTTTTTCCAATAATAAAAATCTAAACCTCACTATAGTAAAAGGGTCACATATATTCTTAACTCATAGATTGTACCATATATCCATAATAGATTAAAACAAAATCATCAATCCCAACATGGAACTATAAAATTATATCACAAAAAATATGAATTAAAATGTATAATAAGTACATAGTCTTAAAGTGTAATATAGGCAATCATTATTAGAAATAAAAACCATCAAATATAAAACACAATCTTACTCAGTCAAATAATAATTTATCTTAAATAAAATATGTCTCCTTATCGTTATTAATTAACAAATTAATGATGGAAAATATTGAAAAATTGAAATCGTATCCTCATCAACTACTAGCTTATATGAATCAAAGAAAATCATGTTTTCAATAACACATTCCTAAACATTATCTATCATTTCATACTTATATTCAACATATATTCCACTTTAATTAATCATGTCACTTTTACCGTCATTACGTGTTTTAATATTTTTATGTTTTAAATTCATTAAAACTACAATGATAGAAATTTATTGCATGCTATCTATCAAATTTGAAGATGAATTATTGATGTAAAAATAAAAATAAAACAAATTCAAAATATTTTCAAATTCATTCATAATAATTTTTATTATCACCATTTTAGTTAGTTACAAGATTAATCAGTTAATCTAAGGAAGTAAATTTGCACAGAAATATAACATAATATATTTAATGAATCCCGAACTTCATGACTTCCATAATTCATAAAAATACAATGAAATACTAAACCATTATAATTTAGATCCTCAAAAGTAGATAGTCCCACTATCTCTATAAATATACATAATATGATCCACTATTAATAAAATTTATAAATCTCATGTAACTGAATGGTTAAATTTCATACTGTTTAAAGAGAGAGGGGGAGATAACCCTCCAATAAAAGATAATGAAACTGACCTCATATTGATAATTGATGGTAATTAAAATATATGGTATAAATGAAAGTAATGTTGCTTGAATTTTTCTGAATTACACACTCATTTAACATTGGTTTTAAAGGGGGTGTACAACAATAAGAGAATTCAACAGTAGTCTTTAGTTTAACCATAATTCTAAAACATAAGTCTATGGCTCAATGTACCTTACGAAGCATAAATCCATATTCAATTCACCCAAATAATAGGGAATCAAAGAATATGACCCTATTGTAGACACAATTTGAGTCCTCCTAGAAGAATACAAGTGATAGTATTCTTGGTAGCTCAGTAGATAATATATGGACAATTTATTGGTATTGAATTACAATGTAATTTTTCCATTTCTACCCCCAAATTATCCTTACCACCGAACACTGAAAGCATTGACTAACTTCCATACTATACATCTTATTCGATAATATCCATAATTATTTTACTGAAAATTAAACCTACCTCCAAGACCATGTAGTTCGCTCAAGCTCTACACAATTTATTCCAAAAAATAATAGTTCCTTATTAGATCACCCTCTGTAACATTTTCTTCTAGAACAATACCATAAAACCTAAACAACAATGGAATGTGTTGGGAATATTTTTTCTCTTAAAAGAACTATTTTTAATAGTACAATTATAATTTATGTACATGTTCATGTAGTGCAAATGATCCTTTGTGTCGATCAAAATGTATGATAAATTCAGTTGAAACAATTTATATTTTGTTTTATAAATTTTATTTTTTACATTTATATGTAAATTATATTCAAATATCATGCGGTTACATATAGGATGATAGAATAAAATTGTTATTACATTGAACAATAAATTAATATACTCAAGTTTTAATTAAAAATTAATTATAGATGAGATAAAATTAAAATATTAAAAGATGTTCAATATTTTATGTTCTTGAAGTAGATTTTGTGGATATAATATACGAAAAGAATTCCATTATCTAGAAATATTGGTATACATTTATAGTATGTGTACATATATTAATTTGAATATTGTAATTATTAATAGAACATATAATGTATTTTTAATTAATATAAATCTAATGAATAATATAGTTTTAATATCTTTTTTTTGAATCCAGAAAACTAAAAATTAAATAATATTAATTTAATAATGGGTTAAAACTATAATTTTTGGGAAAATGTAATCATATTTATAATGATAATGATGTTTTATTTTTAGAAATAATGTTATTAAATTATAAATAATTAGTTTATTAAAAAATAAATAGGATGGAACCTAATGAAGATAATTCTAAATTGGTAATATATAACATATTCAAAGATTCCGCCCATGATTTTAAATAAATATTTTGTAGTAGTATTTATTATTTATTTCAATATTGATATTTAGAATATTGAAAAGTAGAGAAATAATATTTCATTATTTTTTAAATAGTAAAATTGAATTAATTTATTATTTTTTCCATTGTTTAATTTAAATTATAACTTCATATGATGTTTTATTTTTTATATATAAGGATATGAAATTTAATAAAAAACATTTTAATTTTTGAGGCATTACTACTCTCAAGGATATATCAATTTCAATGTATTTAATATCATATTTATATGATTACAATATAATTTGGTTTTTATTCACATTCCCTAGGAATAATAAACATTCATGTTTTATAAAAGAAAAAATGATTTTTTAATAATATTTTCATGATTCTTCCATAAAAATATGGCCAGATAAAATGGTTGTATAATTGTAATGTTCTTCTGGGTATATAATATGAATTTTATTATCATTATATTCATTACAAAATCGAGTGTTTGAGTGGAATATTTTTAATTTGGGTGAGAGATAAAAAATAATATTATCATCGTAAAACAACTATTTTTTACATTATTAGTTAGAGAAAAGAAATGTAAAAAAATATATTTAAATGCATGATTTTGATCAATATATTTAATTTTGTATATAATATGAATAGTCTATAAATATAAATATAAGTGTTCATATATCCATGTTTTAATAAAATAATTAATTAATACTTTCTAATGTATAAAGAAAATAAAAATAGTCATATTTTTATCAACATCCAATATTATATTAAACAAAAATAAATCAATAATATGTTATAAAATAAAAGTTTCATCTAATTTTATGAGAATAATATTGAAAATATTACATATTATTGAGTATATAATTAATATAATATATAATGATAGGTGGTAAATATTAAATATAAATATATTTACTCATAAAACATTAATATAGAATGATAGAACAATTTGAATGACTCTTATTGTAACTATAGTACTAAAATTGTAACTGAAAGTTATATATTCAAAATATAACATTATTGAGTCAGTTTTGTACAATTTATTGAAGTTATTATTTTGGGTTATAATCTGAAATGTATAATGACTAGTGCTAATGGTTAATAAATATTTCATAGTAACTAATTTCCCCAACATGGATCATTATATGTTGTAATAAAATATAACTAAATTAGTTGAATATAAACAAATAAATAATAGTTTTATGAATAACAATACAAAAGGAACTATATTTAAATAGACATCATCATAAAAAATATTCAAACAATGGTATAATAAAAATGGAAATCCTAATAATATACATAAAATCCAAAATAACTAAAATGAATATAAAAACATTGTTCACCTATAGAATTATAAAAGAATATGAATAATTACCCCCAAAACAGAAATCAATATCATTTTGAATTGAAAACGACCATTTCATTTAACTAATGTTTCATAAAAATAATCCAGATGAAAATGATTATCATGCCGACATGGAGAAAGACATAATTATCATTGAAGGAACATTGATACTATACATTACATAATTTTTAAGATATTGTTATTTTAGTTGATTAATTTGATTAAATTATTCTACCAAATTATAATATATATATATACATAAATTTATGATCATTTATTATAAATGAAGCACTACAAAAATTTATATAAAAAATTAAATCTTAGACAAAATTTTGTTTAGAAATCTATATATTAATATCAATAGTAATGTTATTTATTATTGGTGTTATATTAAAATGAATTTTAATATAGAATCTCTAATTAAAATATAGTCATTTAACCCAATCATACCCAATCATAATTCATAAACTTAAAAATTTACAATCGCATAATAATTTAAATCATCTTTCAATTACATTCCACATCCTAGTGAAATATTTATTCTTTTTTAAATTATTAAAAATAACAAAAAAATTAACAATAACTTCAAAATAATTAATTTGAAATTATAAATATCCTTTCATATCTTATAAAACCCCTTTAATAATTTCTACTCTTACATAAATTATTTACAAAACATTTTTTGTTCCCGCACCATATCAAATAACTCTTACTAAGACATAAAACTTTTTTACATCAAATTAATATTCAATAAATATTATTTCCATCAATAATTTTTTTATCCATATTAATTAATTTTAATCATGTTATTATCAATTTATGATATATTTTATAAAATTAAATATTAATTATATATTAGAAGATGAAAATCAAACAAACTCACACACAACCTATAAAACCTAATGTGTTTATCCCATCACTCACCATTATTTTTTAAGCCACCCATTAGAACTATAAGTTAAATAATTTGTGGATACAAGGCCTAGTGGACTAATATAATAACATTTTTATATCAAGGACCTAAAAAGGGCGATTATTTCTCAAAAAACCATGATATGGAATGTGGTAGTGCATTAAATTTTATTTATTGTTTAGAGAACAATCCTGAATATCCACAGACAAAATTCCCACCTAAATCATATCCCACCAACTATGTAAATACCAGACCATACACCCTTGTTAATATTATTGAAAATTCTATAAACTGCATCAGCTCATCATTCTGCCATTCTGTGGCTGCCAAACACCAACCAGACCTAAGAACATTTGATTCCTAAAAATAATATTTTGAAAGAAAATTTTATTTATTTTAATCAAATAAAATAATAAAATTAAATAAATATTTATTTAATTAAATATTTATCAATAAATCATCCAATAATTTTGCATGATTCCTTTTTAAAAATGTTTGATTCATATTAAATCCTATATTATTAAGTTTTTTTATTGATGAAACGATTGTTATTAAAGGAAAAACGGTACAATAAATATTTTAATTTTTTTTAATTGATGTTTCCACCAATTTACACATGTTACTACCTTCTATGAATCATTTTGAAAGGCAAAAAACCACTATGTCAAGACTCACCCCCCACACAATAAAATATATTCATTCCATACTCTTCTACTATTCATAGGAGTGAAAATATACAGACCACCTAAAAGAGAGGCATAATGGGAGGGCATAGGGTTTAAATACTAACCCTTACAATAATAGAAAACTATTACCGAGATCACATATGTCATTATTACTAGATGAACAATTGAATACACTCATTGAACAATTGATATTTTTATGGAACTCTATAATATCATGGAATTATCAGAAAAAGATTCATAATAAAATAAAATCATATCCAAACCTAATTTATATTTACTATAACTATGAATCAAACATTTTAGAAAATAATTAAATTATAAAATAAATAATTATTCATAATGAAACCCTTTAATAATAATGAATGATGATTGAGCTGCTGAAAATTTTCCTAGAGTGGGGCTAACTAATTATAGAATATTTCCTAATTAAAACAAAAGGGTATATCAATTGTTTTAATTAACTATTGAAAAAAATTAAACACTTTTTTATTAAAACATTTTAACAATCATTTGGGAAATTGTATAAACCATTAGTTTTTTCTCTATAATGAAACATGTTCTTGTCCACAATAATAACTATTTAATTTTTGTTAAAACATTTATATATGCTAAACATTTTAGTTATTAATTACACAACACTAACTCCACATATAAACATAGCATCACTTTATCCCTCATCTCATCATATGCACACATTATTCAGTTATCATATAAAATATTAACTTATAAAACCTAAATATGGACACTATGACCCAAAAATGCATTTAAAAACTTGTTTATAAATAATAAAATCATATATAAATTTGACTATCAAACTATAACATATTATTAATATTATCACAATAAAAATAATAATAATTCAAATAGTTAATTATTGGAGAAATATATCCAATCCACATTAATTAATGTAATCACAATGTATATACAAGGGAAATTGTTTCACAAAAAATAACTAAAATCATATAATGAAAACTCCTAAAACATGTACCATAAGTTTAAGAATCATCATACTCTTCCTACTATAATTATAATCCTATCATGAATCATAAGTTAAATTAAAATGAGTATGTATTCTTGTATCCACTATTATATTCACATAGGAGTAGTCATTTTAATGCATTGTATTCCTTAAAGGATGTACATGGATACCCTTGTTTTTATGTAGGGTTTTCATTACTTTTCATAGTATAGTTCTATAAATGATAATTTATATGGTATATATTCTTAATGTATGAACTTTTTCTCTTACTATATAGTAATATGACATCATTTATTGTCTTAGGAATCATTAATTCATAACAAAAATCATATCAAATTTAAAGAAGATAATATTTATTAAAAATAAATAATTTCACAGTGAAATTCACATGCCACTATAAATTTTAGAGATTATAATTCCAATGAGAGAACCATATATTCCCATAAGATCATGTATCTTCAAATAATGATGATTTTCATGTCAATTTATAATCATGATCCTAGGATCCTAAGAGAATATATTTTCCACCAAAAGGATTGATGTTTTTAATCCAAACATTTCCCCATGGTTCTCATGATGTCCTCAAAAATAAATTGAACACATGACATAATCACTTGAATATATCTCTTGTGGTTTTCACCAAACCTATTACATAAAAAATATATTATTTCATATATTTCAACCATCCCATTTATCTATAATGATAAATATATTTGAACCAACAATATTCAAAACAATAGAGGCACCTATAACTATAGCCTATATATATCCTCTTATTAGTAAATAATCCCCTTGATTATGAGGTTATATGAAATTATCAGTAGAAACTAATGCTTAAACTTACACAATAAAAATAATATTTAAATTTTTTAGGGAAAAAAATTAAATTATTTTACATTTGAATAGTTATAGTGATTTGGGGAAAAAGTATAAAAGTGAATATTACAAAAAATATCTCTATTCAATTCATTTATAATGAAAACTTTAAAATAGTGAAATACTAAATAAAATTAATTTGACACAGACATTCTATATAATATAAATATCCAAAATACAATATATAGTTAAAACCCTATGGTGTCATTTTAAGCCCATAAAAATGAATCTTATCATAAAAAAGAATCTCATTGAAGGGAATCTAAATTTAGTAGTAGAATCAATGAAATATATTACATTTAAAAATTAAAAAATTTATAATACTGAATACATAATGGTAACTCATTATGAAATATTCAACTTTTTATAAGAAATTTAAACATAAACTTATATTTATTTACATGAATACATCAATTTGGAAAAAATATATTTCATATTTAAATACATAAAAACAACATTTTTATTTTATAATTTCAAAACATTTTCAAATTCAATATATCATAAAGAAATATATAAGGAATAAAACGTCAATATTAAACATTATTTAGGGTATTAAGAATAAAATATATATAAATCATGACAATAATAATGAAAATTTTCATTTAAGTAATCAAAAATTTATATGTGAGAAAATAAAATTTTCACATTCAAATTATGCTTTCATAGTAAAACTAAGAAGTATTTGATTACCTCATGGAAAAATAAACTACACCATTATAAAATATTTTTAAATGAAAATTTTATGATCAATAATTATATTCACTTATTCACCATTTCATGCACATTATCATAAAATATAATATATATTTATATGTTACTGAATATCATTTTTTAATACATAGACCCTTTAGGCCCATTATATTATTTGTTTTATGTTTTCTTAATGGGTTTTGTGTGATAATCATAGGAAAATATATAATAGGTAAAAACAAATAATTTATAGATGTATTTTCAAGAAAAAATAAATAAATAAAATTATAATATAGAGTACATTGTAAACTGTAACAGTAGCAGTATTCTTCTTTAATGGTAATGAATAATAGCTGATAATGATCACCTTGTAGTGAAAAAATGTGACATTACACAAAGATTATATCATGAAACAATATAATGTAAAACAATATAATGTGAAACAATATATATATGATCATATCACGAGAATATTATAATGTGAAATAGGGTCTAGGATTTTTTTTAATTGATGATGCCACACCCAAATTTTTATTTTTTTCCATTTTTTCTAGATTGACTTTTGGATCGTGGTTTTGCCCTCGATATTTGGGTGTTCCGTGAAAATTTTTTGAGGTGTTAATTTTTTTATTTCATGTCCCATGTTCATTTTTTTCACCTTGATTTATTTGTGAGAAAATGATATTTTGTTTTTGACATGTAAAAGTGACATGGTAGCCCTACGCTAAAGGGGAACAATGCACTTTTTCCTTGGATACCGTCCAACCAATTTTAATTTTGGAATGTGGTCAACAAAATGATGCCCTATAGTTTAGTAAACCATGTAAGAAAACAATGCAACTTGTTACTCTTCTATAGTTAAGGATGCATGGTTTCCACACTTTTAGGAAAACCATGGGGGAAAACCATGTGACCTTTCTAGGTCATTAAAATGTGTGATTTTACCACTCTACCCTCTAAGGGTTTTTACCCCAAAACATTAATTTCCCCCATCCCATAGTTTTTGTGACCCATAGAGAGATTCTCCCATATTATCCAAGCATCCCCTTCTCTCCTATGGTTTGGATATAGGGTTTTACAAAAATATTAAAGGGTTCTTTATAAAGGTAATCTTATCTTCTCCTTCACCACTTATTTTTTCCTTCCATTTTCACTTATGTTTCACTTCTCACATGGTCTTGTGGATATAGGGGTCTTGTTTCCATTGGTTTATATTTGAGGTTTATTTCATATGTTTTATCTTTGTTGTTCATTATCTTAGTGACTTTTCATATTTGTTTTGGGTCAACATTGTTTAAGTGCATGTGATTTGAGGTATGTTTCCATTTACCCATCCCCATTAAAATTATGATTTAGTAGTTTATTTCATTTCACAAAATCCTTATAGGTTTAATATTGTTTTTTGATCATTAGGAAACACAATTATTTTTAATGACATGTTTTTCATAGTTTTTTATGTATATTTCATTTTATTTTTTAAGTGTTATACACATGTTTTCGATAAAATGATTGATTGGAATGTTTGAGTGATTTCTGAAATATATTTTTTGAAATTTTAAATGATTTATCGGGTTTATTTAATGGTTTTACCATGTGTTTTTGAATTTAATAAATGTTTCCATTTTTATTTTTAAAATGAGTTCACATGTGAAGGAAATGTGTTGGTTTCCTCTTGCCTAATGGGTGATTAATTGATAGTGTGTGTCCCATTTGGAATTATTGATGTGGATTTGGTTTGGAAAGTTTGTTTTAGTGCCAAATTATAATTTTATAATTTTTTTTGAAATGAAAAATATTTTGTTTCCCCCTTTTTTGGAATTTTGGGGTTGGTTTATTGAAAATAACGGTTTTGTAATGACTTCTTGAGGCATGATTTCCATTTTTTTGAAATTTCGAAATATTAAATACCCTCATTGGATAATTATATCACCTTATTAATGATGATTATTTTTGATGGCCCATGTCTAGAGGTTACTTCATCATTTATTGGTTAAATGGAATGTGGTTTTTCCTAAGGGGCTTGGGGGTGACATATTATGTGAGTATTTGGTTTATGAAATATGTGTATATGAATGTGTTCTAGGATGGGTGTGTTGGATCAACCATAATTTTTTCATGAAATGGGATACAATATTACTATCAGGCTTTTGGTGAAAGGTTGTGAAACTACCTTATAATTTCACTCTTGATAGTGTCCCAAAGTGTGGGATATATACCATTTTTTTATTTCTATGGGATAGTAATCCTCGTCTAGACCATGAAGGGTGTGACCAATAATGTGGGGAAAATTCATTCCATCAAGTGATTAAGTGCTTTTGGATGATTGATGATATATAATATGTTCATGACTATTATACAGAGCTCTTATAATTTCCCATGGTCATCGAAACGTAGTTATCTACTGTAGATGAATGAGATTATTAATTGGTTGGTTACTGTTGGATGATATTCTTTCTATTTATCTTATTATGTGAAATATTTATTTCTATATTGTATGATGTACTCCATTGATAAAACTGATATGTTGGTTTTCAATGGTTTTGGAAAATATTTATGAATTTTTTTACACTCGCTTTCCATATTTTTAAATCAAAACATCCTCTTACTCCATGAAAATGATAACATTATCATATTGGAAATCAATAGGTAATTTAATGGAAAAGGGGTAATAAACCTTGTTTTTTATTCATGTGAAATTTCTTGAAAATACTAGCATTATATATTAAATTTCAAACATTAAGTTGGTTTATCCTTCCCTTCATGGTATTGAATTAGGGATCAATTTGTTTGAGATCACTGATAGAGTTTTAATTCTCTTGACCATAGTTATTTCAGGATTTCAAGATTTTTTAGAGGTTTTTGTATTTGTTTTATCACTATGGTGGTGGTTTTTTTTGTATTAGAATCTGATCCTCATGTTCAAATGGGAATGTTGCAGTTATTAGGTTCAGTTTGGGTTTATTTCTATAAACATATTGTATTTTTAGTTGTGTATAAATGATGCTTATTTTAGAATATTTTTTTAATTTGGGATGAATTTTTTGTTTTTCATTTTTAAATTTATTTTTATTTGGTTTAATTTATTCATGAGAACTATTTTTTTTTCAAAACACTAGTTAAAAACTCGGGAGGGTTAGTATCAACACTTGGGGATTTCTAGGGATCTACTCAGATAACCAATTTGCTGTTTACAAGGGTTCCTTCATGAAAAAATGGTATTAGAGATCACTGGATTCTTAGAAGAACGCTCATTCAAAGGTACCATGTTATTTGGGATGTCAAGTCAGACATACCAAGACTATAAGATATTGTGGTATAGGTCTGAGGGATTGTCGAGCTAACTCATTCTCGGATTATCCATGAGTTTCCATTGGATGTACTCTATTATTTTTTTATCTAGATCGTATTGGGTTTTTTGGTGCTTGGGATTTGAAATCGATGTTGGGCCTGTTGTCTCAATAAGATTGAAGATCCTAGAAAGTCATGTGAATCCAATGATGTAGTTATAAAAGTATCTCATTTATGATAGTGTGATTGCAATATGGGTAACAACCATATGGTTGAGTCATCCATCAATTTTAGTTTCCCTTTAGGTGTTTTTTTGTGTCTTCCATGATTCTAAAAATTTCTTTGAAAACCATTGTTTTGGAATTTTAAAAAATGTATTTAAAGTGTTAATAGATTTTTTTTGGAAGTTTCAAAATGATTTTTCAGATTTATTTTGAAGAAATCATTGGAAAATAGATTTATATGAAATGATTTTTAGTTAAATCATGTATATCATTACCGAGATTGGATTCATGTGACTTAAATATGGGGTTTATTTTAACTATTTGTTTTGAAAAAACAAGAATATTTTTATTTTTATTTTATAAATTTGTTTCATTTTATAATAATAGAGTTTTAATCAAAATATTATTGATGGAATGAGATTTTTTGACCAAATGATAACATATTTAAAGATATGAAATGGATTATTGGGTGAGGTTTTCAAATGGTTTTGGACTTAGTTGATTATCTTCATTTGAAAATATCTATAAGTTTTTTAAATGGGAAGTGGAATAATAATTTTAAATGCATGATAAACATTTTGTGTCATAATGTATGAATATTTTTTTGACCTTTGGTATTCCCATGATTACTCACATTTATAAAGGTGTTTGATGAAATGGATAGTTGATGGCATGGGAGGTTCAGTTCCAATATTAACATGAGTGGATGGGTTCCCCAATAGGAATGTTAATATTCATGTGAGTGAGGCAATTAAGAATACAATTATTTGGTGTGAAACCAAAAAAGAAGTTATTATTTACAAAAAGGTGTTTATAAGTGGATTTTTTTTTGTTTTGATAATAATAGGTTTTGTGGTCAGTTCTATTTTTATTTGGATGTGTTGTTTATATAGTTTGTTATGATTTAAAATTTTTACTGGTGAATTGGTTTTGGTTGGGCTCATGGTTTTCTTGTTGGTCTATTTTCATCCAAACAAATGATTTGATGGATATTCGAGCTCCAGCTACCATTGGTTCCCCATTAGCAGATCCTCCAATTGATAAACCCATTAAAATCCTACTTATATTATAAAATTTGAGTCCTCTAAATTTTTTACAAGGGTATCATCTTGATGTGGGTAATTGGATGTGGAATATAGAAAAAAACATTAGTCTTCATGATTTTGCTGAGTCATCACAAGAATATTTTTGATCATGATTATTGAAGGTATAACCTAGAAGTGGTGGAAGTTGATCTCTAAAACTAGGACTTGGGATCTCATAGCTAGTAATTCATTAATGATTCAATAAAAAAATTAATTCTATGAGTCAAAAAGTGTATATAAGGGGATGCATTTTTGTTTTCTTCAGCAGGGTGATGGGTCAGTATTTGAGTTATATTTTCATTGTATGGATATAGATCGTTTCCATCCATAGTGGTCCATTAGAGATTCCTCGAAGGCTTGAGGTTTTGAGATCATGAATCAACCTAATCTATAGTTGATGGTGTCATATTTTGGTTTATCATCTTTCTCCAAAATAGTGAGGAAATCTATTCCTATTGAAACTATCTGAGAAGGAGTGATTGAGGTATCCATCCTTCATCTATTATCTTGATTTGATTAATTGAAATACACTAAGGATATCAGAAAACGTCCTGAAGCTAGTAGTGTTAGTAAAAGTATTAAATTAATTCTATATAATTCATCAAATTCATCTAAGAGTAGGCTAATGGTGTGCCATTAATGCGGAGGTCCAGATCATTAGATTTCATCACGTACATGTGATACAATGAAATGTTATGAATCTTTATTCATAGATCACATGAAATGGTTCTATCACGTAGTTTGTAAGAAGCATCGTGGAGCTAGATCCACCCCTTTGAAATAGATCCCAACCCAGTTGATGGATTAGGGTTTTGTTTTGGGATCATTTTATGGACCCTTTATCTTTAATTCTTCTTTTGTTATGGTGGATGTGTCCGATGGTGTTTTGAGGTTATGTATAATATTTGGATTTAAAATGAAGATGTTATGGGTCTCTTATAATATTTTATTTAAATGGATGTGTGTTTGTTTTTCTAGATATTTTAATTTTTTTTATTTTAAATGGATTTTACTTTCATTGGTAAATTTGTATAGTTTTTTCTTATTAGAAGAAAATCCCGATAATGATTGAGTATCCTCTGAATTGAGGTTTCTATGGAAAGAATGAGTTTGGATAAGGTAATATCAATTTTGAACAATAGGGCAATATATAATTGGATACATTATTG
Organism: Viscum album; assembly: GCA_963277665.1. Taxonomy (NCBI): domain Eukaryota; kingdom Viridiplantae; phylum Streptophyta; class Magnoliopsida; order Santalales; family Viscaceae; genus Viscum; species Viscum album. The sequence goes on from OY728137.1 coordinate 2,053,011,071, forward strand.
ATCCTTCTATAGGTCCCCAAGTGAATCTATTCACATATTCAGGAAGTCTCTAGGTGAACTCATAAACCTGGATTATCTATTATCTCCGTATTTGGAGAGTATGCTGCCTTCGTGTTCATGTCATAGTATTCATTATTGTTATGAGTTCTACCATGTGGATCAGTTATGGTCTTGGGTTTCTCTTATCTCTAGATGGATAAATCTTGTGGATATGAGGAATCCTGAGTTTTGGATTTCAATGTTTTTAGGGTCTCTTTCGTAGGGAACCCACCCACAATATGAGGTGGGAATATTTGTTTTGTGATTGAATGTTGGTCGGTGTGGGGAATTCCCAGTTTAGTCAACCAAGTGTTTCCTATGTCTATTTGTGCTAATTGTTTTTTTCTAGATGGATTATTAATAATGGGGATAGCCACCATGTATCCTATTATTCTTTTTTAAAGAATTGGTTAGTGGTAGTTAATTTCTAATAGTGAGGATTCCGTTCGGGCCCCCTATATTGATAATTTAATTTAGTTTCTAGTATTTTCTTTTGAATTGGGAGATGTATTTTGATGTTATCAATGTAACTACCTGTAAATTCTATGTAATTTTTTTCAATTATATGGGAATTTTATGAGTCCGAAAAAATTGACGATGAGTGATTCTGAGGCCCGATGTGCCCGAAAATAATTTCCAAACATTTGTTTTAGGTACCTTCTCTAAATATGTGAGCGTGTTTTATTAAATTATAAACCATTGCTCAGAATTGAAATCTGAGGGCACTGTTGAACTCACTGCACCGATATTTGTTTAAGGAGACTCTCACCTCGACCATAGTAGGTCGAGGTTAGAAGATAGATTTTCAGTTTTCCATGGAAGAAGAAAAATAAATTATTTAACATATTTTTTTTGAAACCCTTCATTTTGAGTTATGGGGGTGGAGACCACCCAATCTAGAAAACCCCATTTTTATTTCTAGTGGTGGGGGCCACCCAAACCCCTATTTAATGTGGGGATGTCCCTTGGAATCCTCCCATTTAATTGTGTCAACTCAATACAACTAATTGTGCCATTTAATTGTGCCAACGCAATACAATTAATTGTGCTATTTAATTGTGCTAACTTTAACTATGCTAACATAAATTAAATTGATAAACTTATTTTAATTTTTTGGATCCTCATTTCCATGGAGAAATCATTGGAAAAATGGAGGCTTGGAGAGATCTTTTGAGAAGCTCTTTCTCCAATGAATAATGCCCTCTCCCATGAAGAACAAACTTCAGAATCAAGAACAAGATCGACTTCAGAAGAGTGTTGCGGAAACGATGACCGTTGGAACCCTCATCACCTTCACCGAATTTATCTTGCGACACCTCCAAAGAGTAATCGAGGTAGGGAATGTTGTTTTTTTATCCCTTTCCCTGTTCTTGACATTCATCTTGATTTATTAAAATATATATTCTTCATGATTCAAGAACAAATAAGTCGCTTGCTACCATTCTAACGTGGAGCGTGCAGGCCAAACGAACCTGGACCGACTTCCTTGCAATATTTGTGGTATTTTTATGGTCTTGAATCATTGGCGACATACCGAGGTGAGTGAAGAAGTCTACGTAATGAAGAACGGGCCACCGGGGCACGCCCAGTAACCCAAGGAATGTCGCCAAAAGTGCTCAAGAGCGGCGACGGCGGCGTGACTGAGCCGCTGTAGAATGGCCATTGCTCGTCGGCCATGATGGAGCTAGTGCAGCGGCCGACACATGGCCGGCCGCATGAAAGGGAGGCGGCGGTGGGTGTTTGCGCCGCCAGGTGTGTAAGAGCCGTGAACTTCTGCTGCGGCGGCGAGGGGAGGACGGCTGGATCGCCACAAGTCACCGATGGGGGCGTGACGCGTGACAGCGTCACGGAGGTGGGATGGTCGTCCTACCTGCCATAGGCCACCTAGCAGGCCGCACACTCTGGGCCTCCCATTGCAGGCTACACCGCGGGACGTCCAACAGGTTGGGTCGGACCCCGGGGCAGTCTCGGGTCGGGCCGGGTTGGTCCGTCCGGGTCGGACTGGACCTGGACCAGCTTTGACCGTTTTCCACTCTTTCATCCTTAACATGAGCTACAGATGTCCGTTTGACAAAAAATCTATGGTTCCATAACCCTCAAATTGATACAGTTCTTTTGGTAAACCCCACATGAGTTTTGGATAATGTTGGGGTGTGGTCGGGTTGGAACGAACATGAATCCAACTAGGCCCTTGGGATATAAAGACCAATAACATACAAACCAGGCATCTGATTAACACACCGTCAGTCGTGTTGAGACACCTATTATGTGGCCGTCCTTTGGGATAAATCTTTGTGGGACTTCGTGGAAGTTGGATTGTCAACCTATGGCTTAAGGAGTAGACCCTCCCAGAAACAAGTGAGCTTAGTGTGAGAACCCTATAGCTGGCTGTAACATGAGAATAAGATCCTATATGGGTCTATGTTTTAGGATCCTACTTGGGTTTGTGTTCTAGTATCCCTCTTGGATCTACTCTAGGAGTCCACGTGGGACTACTCTATGATCCTACATGTGTCTGTTGTACTAGGATCCTATGTGGTTCTAATGATCTAAGATCATACGTGGGTCGGATGATTTAGGATCCTACATGGGTTTGCCTCTTAAATAAGTAAGATGATTCAATAGTTACATCTAATCATATTTACTACCATACCTATGTAATACCTGGTGTGAGCTGAGTCTTTACATTTGTGGTAATCTTCTGTGTGGCGTACCATTGTTGTACATACCATCGTGGTGATACCTTTTTAGTATTATTCTTTATGGAGATACCTATGTGTCACTTACCTTTGTGGTGTTACCTTCATGGTACTTACCTTCATGGTGATACCATTGATGTATTCTTATGTGTGGTGTGACCTTTGTGGTACTCACCTTTGTGGTGTTACCTTTGTGGTACTCTTTCCTTCGTGGAACAATTGTACTTTGTCTAAGGATTTGGGCCTTGTATTTATTCATGAATGATATGGGTATAATTGATTACATAGGTATATGTATGGGCATATACCTAAGTAGGGTTGTCAGTTGTTTTCAAGATTTGTGATTTATCCTTTGTGGATTTTGTGAGACCGTTAAGGGTCTCATGGTCCCTAATGAGTATCGTTATACTCACCCCTGCACGGGATACGCTCACACCTTGTTGTATTTGGTGTAGACGATAGACATTGCTGACAGAGGATGAGGGTACAAGGACTGAAGGTAGCTCAGAGGTGGACCTTAGACGAGGCATACCACACTGACGACTGTTCTAGAGTCGTACCTTCCCTTTAGGAAGGATCCTTAGCGGGTGTTTGTAGGAGCTTTCTTGTTTTCTTGTACATTCCAGTTGGTCTTGTATTCTAGCCCCTTTCTACTTACTATACACACTCTTCTTACTATACAGTTTACTTGTGTTTTTATCTTATAGTGTGCTTGGTTGAGTGTTTTTACAAGATATAAAAGAAATTTCTTCCTGGTTTTAGGTCATAAGCCTTTTGGTTCCAGTCTCCAGCCCATGGCATATGGAAGACGGGCTTGGGGTATTCACGGAATGGGCCCCGGGGTATGGGTCGTGGAACATTGGTATTAGAGGAGTCTGTTCTACCATAGAACACTGGAATCTAATCTTATTAATGGAAATATTGATAATTGTAGTGAGTGTGGTTATCAGTTTAGGGAAGTATTGGTACAACCGCCGACATAACCATACACCAGGTCCCTAACTTCTGATTTCTGACTCAGTGCATGAAAACACATATTGCGTATGTGTTTTGAAAATTTTTATTTATGAACTCATGGAGTTATCTCACCAGGTATAACTTATTTATCGCGGTGGACCTGTTTATTTTCTAGATGCTGGTATAGTACGTGATGAAAACCCACCGAGCGATGAGGACTTGGTGCATGTTCTTTTTTCAGTAGAGGCACTAGCAGAGGAACCAGTGGAACCAATACCCATTGGTCCACCGATGCCACCAGCCCCAGTAGCAGAGGGATCATGCCACATGACCATATTGAAGAAGTTCCAGCATTAAAGGAAATCGAGGTTCTGGGGTGAGACAACCCCATATGGGGATGAGGATTGGCTGGAGGGCATGGTTAGAGTCTTCCGACTGGTAGGTACAACAGCTGATCTCATGGTGATTCATGCCGCCAGTCTACTACAAGAAGTAGCAGACAGATGGTGGAGCATGATGCTCTAGGTTCAGGATGAGGTGACACTTCTCTAGGGTAGACTTTGAGAGCCTGTTTAGGGTAGTGTTTGTCCCAACGACCCTGCACTCTGTGTGCATACATGAGCTTCTTCATTTGCAGAAGGGCAACATGATTGTGGCTCAGAACTCATGAGGTTAACCGAACTGTCACGCTACTCCACTGATATGGTTCAGGACCCATTATTTAGGGCCCGAGCCTTTTGATCATGGACTCAGGTGGGAGATCAGGGCTTCGATGATTTCTCTTAGCATCCCGACACAGTCATGGGTGTAAGAGAGAGCCCTCTTGGTGGAGGGTTTTATTGCTGAGAAGTCACCAGAAGTGAGACAAACCAAGGGGCATCAAGTAGCAGATTATTCCATAGTTGGAAGAAGACATATGTCACAGTGGTCCAATAGGACCATACCTATAGGTGGACGATCATAGGATTCAGGGTCAGTTGTGTGGGGCACCCGAGACAGAGCCAGTCATTCATGGAGCAGACAGTGTTACACATGTGACATGAAGGGTCACATGGATCGTGACTTCTCAACCAGTCGTACAGATGATCAGTAGACGGTCGTAGGACCGCCCAGACAGAGATAGAGGTTCGACCATGGAAGTCCGTAAAGAGATGGAAGATGTGGCAGAGGAGCTGGTCGTGCAGCTGGTGGTGGTAAATGATTCGAGATGTTACTGCCACCATCACCAGGTGGTCCACCCTGACCACATGGAGCAGGTGGACTAGGGAAATCTTATCTCTAGGTAGCTGACGCCAACAATCACAGTGCTCTAGAGATGATACAAGGTACGATCTATGTCTAATCCACCTTATCTATAGTACTTAAAGACACAGGTTCCATACATTATTTTATTTCCATGGCCCTTGTTCGGAGCTCGGAGATTCCTGTGGATCCTTTGGCTCTATCCTTACGGCTAGAGACTCCTATGAGAGAGGATTCAATGATTACACACTAGTGCTGATAGTATGACCTTACTCTAGGAGGTGAGAGCTTTGGCTGAGATCTCCTAGTAGTAATGTCGAGGCCTTACGACGCCGTCTTGGGTATAGACTAGTTATCTACAGTTCATTCTCAGATTGACTATATTAGGAGAAAATTGTAGTGTATCCACAAGGATGGGACTAGGTTTACCTTCACCGGCGAGAAGGGTGCCCTTGCATCACAGGATGGACTTACCCGGAGGAGGGTGCAACCAATTAGTCATCAGTTGGCTAGCCTTACCCTTAGAGCGGTTGATGTGGTGAGTCTGAGCTATCCTTTATTGTTGGACAAGTACACGGATGGATTCTCTGATGATGTTCTAGGTCTACCTCTTCGCAGAGAGGTGGAATTTTACATTGACTGGTACCCTAGGATGGCACCGATATCTACACCAGCATTTCGGATGGCTCCCATAGAGCATCATGATCTGTGAGTATAGATGGAGGACTTATAGGGGAAGGGGTTCATCCAACCTAGTGTTTTTCCTTGGGAAGCCCCGATTTTGTTTGCCAAGAAGGCGGATGGGAGCTTGAGACTTTGTGTTGACTATTGGCGCCTGAACTAGGTGACCGTCAAGAAAAAGTACCCACTCCCAAGGATTGATGACTTCTTTGATTAGATGAATGAAGCATGGTGGTTCTCAAAGATAGACCTTGGATCAAGCTATCACCAGCTCAGAGTACGAGACGATGATGTGCAGAAGAAAACTTTCAGATATCGGTACGACCATTGTGATTTTTTGGTCTTCTCATTCGGCGTGACCAATGATCTATTAGTATTCATGAGGATCATGAAAGGAATCTTTCAGCCATACCTTGATCACTTTGTAGTAGCCTTCATCGAAGACATTATGATCTACTTGGCTACCGAGGAGGAGAATTCGTTTAATTTACAAGTAGTTATGGACACACTCCAAGAGCACTAGCATTATGGTAATCTCTCGAAGTGCTAGTTCTGGATTAGAGATTTTCACTTCCTGGGACAAGTCATCTCAGAGGATGGAGTTGCGATGGATCAACCAAATATTGAGGTAGTACTTTATTGGGAGCTACCCAGGAGTTTGACAAAGGTACGACGTTTCCTTGGATTGGCCTGTTACTACCAGAGTTTTGTGCCAAATTTCTCTAGAGTTGTAGTACCTTTATCAGGGTTGACGAAGAACAGGAAACCATTCATGTGGTCGGAGAGATTCCAGTGGTGTTTTTAGGAGTTGAGGCAAAGGTTTACTACTTCCCCCATTGTGAGGATTCTAGAGGAGGGCATTGGGTACGTAGTATACTACCACACATCAAGGACCGGGCTCAGATGTGTCCTGATGCAGGATCAAGAAGTTATCATGTATGGTTCTCGAAAATTGAGACAACATGAGAAGAACTACACTATCCATGACCTAGAGTTAGAAGTAGTGGTTTTCTCCTTGAAGATGTGGCTATATTACTTTACGGGAAAATTTTTTACACTCTACTCAGATCACAAGAGTCTCAGGTATATCTTCTCCCAAATGAACCTGAACCTGAGGAAGCGGTGTTGGCTTGGCTTCCTCCATGACTATGAATTCGAGATAGTCTATACTCCTGGGAAGTGGAAAATTGTAGTAGATGCACTCAGACGATGTTCTGGTATACAACTTCTAGGTGAGGCGATCGAGTAGCTGACTTCTTTATGGATATCCTTTATAGAACGACATGGAGATACTTTTCTTCAGTCTCATACAGTCACTACCCCACTTCTTCCGTGAGTCAGGGAGGAATAGAATAGGGACACTAATTTTGAGGCTCGACGTGCTCAGATATCCACAGGACAAGCATTTGATGAATTTTCTAAAGGTGGGGAGCACATTATCCTTTTCAGAGGACATACCACGGTACTAGTGTCGCATCAGGAGGAAGTGTTGCGGGAGTTCCACACATCCCCTCTTGCAGTACATCTAGGAGTGGTGAAGATGTGAAAGGATCTCTGACGACAACACTGGTGGCTACAAATGAAGAAAGTAGTATAAGAGTTTGTGTCTCACTGCCTCACTTGTCCACAAGTGAAGGCGGAGCATCAGGTACCAATAGGCTTAGTGCATCATTTAGAGGTTCCAGAGTGGAAGTGGGATGGAATATCCATGGAATTCATGACAAGACATCCACGTACATGAAGGGGTCATGGTTTTATTTGGGTGATCGTCGACTGACTCTCCAAGTCATCCCACATCCTACCGATCAGAGTGTAGGGTTCAACAGAGAGATTGGGATGCCTCTATTTGCTGAAGATTGTGTGAATACATGGTGTAACCTAAATTATTGTCTCCGATCATGATGCACATTTCACTTCCCGGCTATGGGAGGGGTTGAAGGAGGATTTCGGGATGCATCTTCATTTGAGCACCGCCTTACATCATCTGATGGATGGCAAGACTGAGTGGAAAATTCAGACCCTCGAGGACATGATTCGAGCTTCTGTCCTTAACTTCGGCCATAGTTGGGAGTATCCAATTCCCTTGGTGGTGTTTGAATACAACAATAACTATCACTCCACCATTATGATGTAACCTTTCCAGGCGTTGTACGACCGACCATGTAGACAGCCTTTGTGCAGGACTGACCCAGGGGAGTCAGCACTCATGGGACCAAATATGGTATGGGATACCATCGAAAAGGTTTAGATCATCTTGGACTAGATGAAGAATCACAGATAATGCATAAGTATTATACTGATAGAAGATGGAGACCTTTGGAGTTCGAGGATGGTGATCACATCTTTTTACGGGTCTCACCTAGATGAGGTTTGTAGAGATTTGGTTAGGGCGACATGTTATCTCTAAGGTTCATTTTACTTTTTTAGGTCCTCAGTAGAGTTGATGAAGTGAATTACTACCTAGCACTTCCACCTCAGCTGCATCGGGTGCACGACATCTTCTACATTTCCCAGCTGAAGAGATATGTGCATGACCCATCACACATCATTGATTGGGGAGAGTTTGAAATAGACGACGGGGAGACGTTAATAGAAGTTCTAGTGAAGACTGAGGATAGATTGGAGTAGGTCCTTCATGGGCGGCCAATAACTTTGGTGCGCGTACGTTGGCAGCATGGGAACCTCCAGGAGAGCACATGGGAGTGGGAGTCTTAGATTCATGCTTAGTACCCCAACTAATTTTCCTAGTTTTTGTAATGTGGCTTTCGAGGATGTAAATCCCTAATGTGGGGAGAAAGTAAAGACCTAAAAATTCCATGTAATTTTTTTAATTATATAGGAATTTTACGAGCCCTCAAAAATTGACGATGCATGATTCTGAGGCCCAGTGAGCCCAGAATTAATTTCTGATCATTTGTTTAGGTACATTTAGTAATCATGCGAGTGGGTTTTTGTAACTTTTGAACCGGTGCTCGGAATTGAAATCCGAGGGCACCGTTGAACTCGTATCACCGATATTCTCTTAAAAAGACTTTCACCTTGACTGCAGTAGGTTGAGGGTAGAAGATAGTTTTTTAGTTTTTATGAGGAAGAAGAAAAATAAAATATTTGACATTTTAATTTTCATTTGAATCCACTCCTTTTTAGTTATGGGGGTGGGGACCACCTGAACTAAAAAAACCCCATTTTAAATTCTAGTGGTGGGGACCACCCGAACCTCTCTTTAATGTGGGGGAAGTCTATTAGAATCCGCCCATTTAATTGTTTCAATGCAATACAATTAATTGTTCCAAAACTATACAATTAATTGTGCCATTTAATTGGTCCATATTTAATTGAGCCATTGTAAATTAAATTGATAAACCAATTTTAATTTGTTGGCTCCTCATTTACTTGTGGAAATCATTGGAGAAAGGGAGGCTTGGGGAGAAATTTGGAGAAACACTTTATCCAACGAAGAACTCCCTCTCCAATGAAGAACATACTTTGGAATCAAGAACAAGGATGACGTACGGGCCCGACTTCAGATCCGTGTTGTGGAAGCAATGATCGTTGGCACTCTTATCGCCTTCACTGACTTCATCTCGTGACACCTACAATGATCAATCAAAGTAGGGATATTTTTTTGTTTATTCCTTTCACCATTCTTAACGTTTATATTGATTTAAGAACATTTATATTATTCTTGATTCAAGAATAAATAAGTTTCTTGCTACTGTTCTGATGTGGAAGGTGCGGGACGAACAAAAAAGGCATGACCTATCTGCAAACTTTGTGGGATTTTGATGGTCTTTAATCGACGACGACATCCCGAGGTGAGTGAAGGAGTCTATGGAATGAATAATGGGACACATGGGAGCTCTCGGTGACACGATGAATGGTGCCATAAGGTCCTTGGAGTGGCGGTCGGCACCTCAGCCAGTCGCGACGATGAAGGTTGCGCCACCGCTCCACCAGAGAAGGGAGGAGGCCTGTCGGCCATGGAGAATCAATGGCGGCGGATGGTGCATGGACAACCATGTGAAGGCGAGGCGGCGGCGCATATCTGCATCACCGGGCGAGCATGAGCTATGACTTTGTGCTAAGACGATGAGGGGAGGACGGCCGACTCGCTGTCAGGCGCTTGCGGGGGTGCGGCGCGCGACCGCACCGTAGAGGATGGCCAGCCGTCCAACCAGCCATGGGTCTCCAAGCGAGGGCGCTGCTGGGGGGTTGGGCCAGGTCTGTCCGACTGGGTCGGACCGGACCCAGACCAGCTTCGACCCTTTTGCAATCTTTTTTGTTCCCTAACTTGAGCTATGGGGATCCGTTTGACAAACCGTCTACAGTGCCAGAAACCTCGAATCGAGACTGTCCATTTGGTAAACCCTACACGAGTTTTGGATAAATTTGGGGTATGGTCAGGTTCGATCTAACACGAATCCAACCGAGCCCTTTGGAAGAAAAGACCAATAACTTACAAACTGTGCGTTAGATTGAAGCACCGTCATTTGCATTGAGACCCATATTACGTGGAATTACATTGGGATACTTCTTCGTGGAACTTCATGGAAGTTGGAGTATCGACCATTGGCTCGTGTAGAAGACCTTCCTGGAAATAAGCGAGCGTAGTGTGGGAACCTTGTAGCTGGAAGTAACCTGTGAAAGGGAATCTAGGTGGGTCTATGTTTTCGGAAACTGCATGGGTCCATGTTCTTGTATCCCTCTTGGATATGCTTTAGTAATCTACATGGGACTACTCTAGGATCCTATGTTGGTCTGCAGTACTAGGATCCTATGTGGGTATGATGATCTAGGATCCTACGTGGGTCTGATGATTTAGGATCCTACGTGGGACTACCTATTAACATAGTGAGATGATTCAGTAGTTACATCTAATCATCTTTACTCCCGTACCTATGTTATACATGGTGTGAGCTGAATCTTTACATTTGTGTTAATCTTCTATGTGGTGTACCATTGTGATAATTACCTTCGTGGTGACACCTTGGTGATATTCTTCTGTGTGGAATTACCTATGTGGTACCTACCTTTGTGGTACTTACCTTCGTAGTGGTACCTTTGTGGTATTCTTCTATGCGGAGTTACCAATGTGGTACTCACCTTTGTGGTGTTACCTTCGTGGTACCGTTTCCTTCGTGGAAAAGTTGTACTTTGGAAAAGGATTTGGGATTTGTGTTTCCTCATGAATGAGATGGGTATACATGATAACTTTAGCATATGTATTGGAATATACCTAAGTAGGGTTGTCAGTGTTTTCATTATTTTGGTTTATCCTTGGTGGATTTTGTGAGACCTTTTAGGGTCTCAGGGTCCCTACTGAGTGTCGTTATACTCACCCCTACACGGGCTATGCCCGCACCTTGTTGTGTTTGGTGCAGACGACAGACATCGCTGACTAAGGAGGAGGGTATTAGGACTGAAGGTAGATCAAAGGTGGACCTGAGATGAGGCGTACTGTAGAGATGACAGTTCAGGATCTGTACCTACACTTCAGGTAGGATCCTTGGCGGGTGTTCACATGACCTTTTCAATTTTCTTGTATTTTCAGTTGGGCTTGTATTATAGCCCCTTTATAATTACTATACAAACCCTTTTTTACTATAAAATTTACTTGTGTTCGTATCTTGATGTGTGATTTTATGAGTGTGTTTTTCGGATATAAAGGCAATGGCTTCCTGGTTTTATGGAATACTCCTTTCTGTGCTAGTCGCCAGCCCCTGTCCTATAGAAGGCGGGCTTGGGGTAGTCATGACATGGGCCCTGTGGGACGAGTCGTGAAAATATGATTTTTAGTTCCTCTTAGTTTGGGTGAATGTTTGGATTTTATAGCACATCTAATGGTTTTATAAAATGAATGGTCATTCTAGTTGTAGTTTCTGTTTTATTTAATTTCTTGATAATTTGATTTGTTTCATTGGTTAATTTCTGGTAAGAGGAATGTGTTTTTATTGGAGGTGATTGATGTGTTCATGGTTTTATAGGATGGATCATGTGGTTGTAGGAATCCCATGTATTGGATCAATCAACTGAATTTTTTTTTGGCCTTCCCGGGGTGGAAAGAGTTATGGTGGGGATAATTCTCACACCCGTATTTTCATTTTATTCCTTTGATCCAGCTCAACTTTTGGATATTGGTTATCCAATCGACTTGCTGGTGTTCGATGATTTTTTTTTGAGTTTTTCCTTTTATTTATTTATTGAATCGTGATTATTTATTATTTTCCCAAAGAGTTTTGGCTCAAAATAGTTATTTTGGAAGTAACAACAGGTGGAGCATGGTTGGTACACAATTCAGGAAACACATGATCCCTTTACCTAGAAATTGTGAGAAAAAATTTAAGCATCCATAGTTTAGACTGTACTGTTGTTCTACAATTTGGTAAAACATGTGGTAAAATCATCCAACCTTTGATGGTCATTAAAATATGTGATTATTACCTTCTAAACTCCCATAATTTTAACATGAAAACTCTTATTTTCCTATTGCACTAGTTTCTATGACCCAATGGGAGTTTCTTTCTTGTTATCCAGGCCTCCCCTCTTCTCCTAAGGCATTGATATATTTGTTTCATCAATTAATAATGGTGATTTATCAAGGAAATCTTCTTATATCTTCATCATCATATTTATCCTTCCATTTTCTATTGAGTTTCTATTATCTATTGGTCATGTGGATCTTAGGATCATGTTTCCCTTAGTTTATGTTTGTTTTTTTTGTATCTCATGGGGTTCCTAGCTATCTAAATCATTTTAGATATCTTTTGGGTTGGCATTGTTGAAGTCCATGTGATTTTATGTTGGATTACCATTTCACCTACACCTTAAATTTAGGAATCATTTGTTTAATGACTTTTACACATAATTTATATATTATATATTGATTTGTGATATATTTAATAATTATTTCATTATAAATGAGTAGGTTTCATCATTTTCTAAAATTATATGTCATTTTTGGTATATTGTTACTTACCAGGTGTCCAATAAAATTACTTATTAGCTTTTGTGAGTGATTTGTGATTTTTAATGAATTGTTTTGTATTTTATATTTATTTTAAAATTAGAACTAATGTATTGGGATTTACGAATGGGTTTTCCAATTGGTTGAGGAATTAAAAGAGGTTCATGATAGCATTTGGATAATGGGTTCACATGTGAAGTAAATGTGTTGGTTTCCTCCTAGAAATGGGCGATTTCTTGATAGTGTTCGACATGTTTGGAATTTTAATGGAAGTTGAGTTGTTTTGAAAAAGTGGTTTTATTTCGTAAATGAAATTTAATTAATGGTTTTGAAATAAAAAACAGCGTTCTTTCACAATTTCTTAATGATTGATTTGGTTCCTAGAAAAATGATGCTTTTATAAAGGGTTCATGGGGTCTATTTGGCATCTTTCTAATATTAGAAATTATTAAAAACTATCCTTGGATAATTTTATTTCCTTAGTAATGTTGTATATTAAAGGAGTGATATTTTGAGAGGATCCATTGTGGTTCATGTGTTGAAAGAAAAAGGGTTTTACTTTGGGGTGACTCAGGGGTGAATTATTGTCTGAGTTTCTTGTGTATGATATATGTACACATGATTAGATGCTTGGTTGGTATTGTGGTTAACCAATACTATAGTATTAGTATCAGATCCTTGAATAGGTATCAAATTTTTTCTAACATGTTTCCATCATAGAGTATAATTTCTCTCTAGATAGGAGACCATAACATGAGAAATGTTTCTTTATTTTTCATTAATATTGGATAGATCACCTCAATCTAACTATATAGGGTGAGATTTAGAGTGTGAATGGAATTGATTTTATCGGGTGAGGTGTGCCTTTAGGATGATTCAATATGTATAATATGTTATAGATTATTCAAATGATCTCATGGGCTATGATCTCAGGAACATATTTTTCTATGGGGGATGATTGAGATTATTAATAGTTGGTTACTCATGTGGGATATTTTTTTCCATTTCCTTTTTTATATGATCATTGTTATTTCCTTCTTGGATGGGGTACTTCTTGGATAAAAGTGTTGTTCTAGTTTTCAATGGTTTTTAGAATTTTTTTGAAATTTTTTACACTACCTTTATAACATTTTAAATTAATAAATCCTCTTGATCCTTGAAAATGATAATATCTACATCTTGGAAAAGAATATAAATTTAAATTGAAAAAGGGAAATGGACTATGTTTTGTTTTAATGTTATTATCTGTTAAATATCTAGCATTATATATTAAATTTAAAACATTAAGTAGACATATCATTTACATAATGAATGTGAATTGGTAATATATTTGTTTAGGAACTCCTACATATTTTTAATTCTCATGTATATATTTCATTAATATTTTTATATTTTGAAGCATGTTTAATCATGTTTTCAATCACTATGAGAGTTTTTTGGTTTTGTATCTATGAGTGATCCATGGGGTCACATGGAGAAGTTGTGATTCTTATGTTATTTATCAGTCTTTTGTATTTCCTTATTTCATTTTTAGTTTTTATAAATTATGTTCAATTTAGAATATTGTATTTATTTTGTATACTCTATTTATTTTTAGATGTTTTGTTTATTGGTATTTGGAAAAATCATTCCCTCAGTTCTCTGTTGAGGCCCGACACTAGTTCTCTACCTGAGTGGATCAAGAATGCCTCTCGATCCATTCCATGGATCTTCTTAGATTACTAATTCTTGGTCGGCTCAATTTGGTACAATAGATATTAACAATATAATGATGGGATGAGAAAATTTTCAACATTCTATAGAAGAGGATTCTATTATCATATATATATATATATATATATATATTCCAACACTCCATGCATCATATGTGTTTCATATTATTTTTTCCATTTACAATTTCCAATTACATAATATAAATCCATTAAAATATTTACAATGTTTCTTAATAGATAATAAACCCATTTGGGATAAATAAAAATAATATAACATATTTTTGTTATCAAATGTATATTTTATAAATTCATTAAATACCTACACCAAATTAATTTATTAAATATAAAATAATATTAGTAATATCACATATATAAATATATATTTATTTTAATGCAAATCCAATATTCTCTAACATGTAATAAAATATCTTAAAGACATTATATATATGTTCCCAACTCATTGAGAATCACTCCAAAAAATTGTGGATATTTTTTATCATTAAAGTTATATAATTTTGATCAAACAATTTTTAACAAATGTATACTTACCATTGTGACAGACGTTTTGAACCTACCATAAATTTCATAATTGAAAATTATTATGAAATATATTTTTAAATTATTCCTGAAATGAGAAACCTCTACAAAAAAACCAGTGCTACTGGTGTTACTAATTGTTATATTGTGATCTTCATAAAAAATAATCGTATCTCTATATGAACATGTCCACTAGCAGATGTATTATATAATGAATATATATCATATATACTCCAATTATCGATGTAATCATGTAATAAGTAGACTTTGAATATGTCAATATTATATAGGATTGTCATCATTTTCAAGATTTTGTGAGAAATGATTACCAATTGGATGAATAGATCAAATGTAATCCATATATTTAATAAGAATATCAGATGAAACTTATAATTGTAGTTGATAAGATCATATATTAAATTATTGTTCATTACTTTTCATTTCCTTAAACTAATTAAATTGTGGGAAATATTTCATTTCTTGTTATACATGCTGAAATATCCAAGATTGGTTTCACCTTGATTGAAAACATGATCAATAATATTTATAAGAACCCCACATTATTTTTTTTTATTTGGTTTCTTGGTTATTTAGGATATGTAAGTATGAAGGTTGACATGTTTTGTATTACAGAAACCTCATGTATGAATGTCTTGTAATAAACATACACCCTTATGTACGTACATAACCTTATGGTAGTCTATGAGATATACATTATCTTATCATTCCATGTGATAATTACCTAACTTTGGTCCCAAGAATATATTATTCAATATAGTATATACAACCATTTTTAATTGATATAATATTCTACTAAATCTATCTCATATATATATATATATATCAATACCACCAATTACACTTTATGGTGATCATTTTTTAAGGAAAAGTCAATGATTATATTTAGTGTAGATATTTATCAGTTGACCGATCCAGTAATGTAAATTATAGAAAACCTGATTGAAAAAGAATTAATAATTACAATTATTATAAATACATAATATTTTAACATACAATATATCCAATCTCATATGTTTTAATAAAAAATATATATAACATTCCACTTTTAGATTTATATTAATAATATAGTTGTTAATATCATATTACTTTGTAATACCTAAATGAAAATATAATAAAATACACATACAAACATCTTATTGAGTAACATTTTTGTAGAAAGAAATTTATAATAATGGTGATACTTAATAATCATTTTCCACAAGTTTAACTAAATAAAACAATAATCATACTACGTACCTACATAAAATTAATTGATATAATGATTTCACATTGTCTATATATTACACTATTTTTGTATATCATCATCATCATAGGTACCCTTTCCATGAAAAAACATTCCTTGAAATAGTTTTTGAATAATGTACCTGCATACATTTTCTCTTCATAGGATCATCACAAATACGTTTATGATGATTTTATATAAATTTTAATACACTAATTTTTTTAACTTAATACATATCTTGTTAAAATCATAAAATAAAATCTACTAAGATTCCAAGTGACACACTATATGTATTTTTTGTTAAGAAACTTACAGAATAGTGATGTTCAGTTATTAAAGATAGTAAATGTAACACATTATATTTTTTATTCCCATGAAACATAATAAAAATCATTATTATATTATGTGAGAATTAAAATTAATTATTTAATTGTATATTTTTTTGTTAACCTAGATATTCACTCTCCCAAAGTTACAAAATGTTACTGTTTACATTTTTCATGCATATCCCATATCTGTATTCACTATGATACGTAGTGAAAAATCACATATGCATATATGTTAAAACTATTTTATTTGTTATAATTTTTACATTTATTAGAACAAAAATAAATAGAATATATTCTTAGAAATTTTATTATCTTCATAATATTTTTCTAATAAACAAAAAAAGTGATTTTCTATTTTATTAAATATTTGCATTCATTTTCATTGGAATATCTAAAAAATAAACAATTATTTAAAAATCATAAATTATATTCAATACATTGCATTCTATTCCTTTGGTAAATAATATTTTATTAAATTATCGACATAATCGATGGAGGAAACACACTTCCACATATTATAGAAAATATATAGAAATACACTTTTAACATAGATAAAAACATTTATCCAAATCATCCTTCAAAAACATGTTACATAAATCCAATTTATCATAAATAATATTTGTACTTTAAATAATAACATAAAACTATTTCTTATTAAATACCCTCTTATATCAAATAAGTGAAATGAGATAATCCATGAAATAATTAACTTATATTACTTTGATCATGAAATTTTTTTTACAATGATATCCTTCATGTATTAACTATTTATTTCAACAATTGAACTCAAACTACAAACTCAATAAATTAATAATTTGTTTTTTTAGTCATGTATAAGTAAAAAAAAATTAAAACATACACCAGGTGTCAAATGCACATAAAATTTGGTGAATTAATTTATAAAACATCAATAAATATCATGGAAATTATATGGTGTTCCTAAATTTATTTTGGTATATCATTGATAATCCAATCAAATTAAATTATTACTGTTCATTTTTCACAACCCTTAGACTCAATGACATTGGATGACATCTTAATGATACATTGTCCAAAATATTCAAAAAACATTACTTATTTTGGTTTTAAAATTTTACTTCTTGTGTTATCCTCACTATACTATAATCAATACATCATATTCTATATTCCAATATTCCCAAACTTTTAATGAATGTAGTTAAAAAATCCCATTTTTATTCTATTTCTCAAATATTTCCACACATATTGATAGTATTTACACACTAACTAGAATAATCATTATAAGATTTTATCATCCCCTCAAATAAAAATCAATCACAATAATTATCATAGAAATATAAAAAATATTGATTATAGGTGAATAGAACATCTTTGGTCAATTATAATCAAATTCCATTTAAACAATAAACAAATCATTCCATTCCTCAATACGAATCATTTTTTTTGAAGAAAAAAATTCAAAACAATGATATTTTGTAGGGAATTACTATAACATAAAAAATAATTCTTTCATAGGAATATTTCTTAATATACTAGTCTCAAAAGATTCATACATAAAAAATTGTAGTTGAATGTATAATATAATGTTTTTTTGATGATGATGATTCATTTTTATACAATAAAACCTTTTATTATATTAATATCATCTCATATAAGTATTCCTTATCTTGTTTTAATTATAGTTCTCCAATTAAAATTGATTACATCATACATCATCATTATGTAGTGATCCAACAACCATATTTCATCATACATTACATTAGTAATCATCTAAAAAACTAATGATTATTATTATAGTGAATCTTACATATCACAATAGTTGTGACTCCATGATATTTTTTTGGATAAAAATTATACAAACCCATCATATAGATTCACTTGAATATATTCCATTGGTATCTCATCAATTTGGGACTGAATTATTGCATAAGAAAAATCAATGAAAAATAATTAGAAGTTTAATTAAAATCAAGGGATACTCATGGTGATCTCAACAATAACTGACATGAAAATCCAGAGTACTCACATCTTTCCTTCCATACAGATGAAAATATACGATAACTCTTCCTCATATCGACACAAATCAATTAAATGTTCTTGATATTTACAGGTTTTTTTGGAAGGAATCCAATGAATATCCTTTTAAGTATGTTTAACCTCCCATTTGATATCTCATATTATTCAATTATATAATTATATGAATCTAGACATACATAATGTATCTAATTACCCCCAAAAATCTATATGTTCAATAATTATTTAAAATTATGTCATCAAACATCCCATAAAATTTTTGTTACACACCATAAAATATAATTCAAACATATTCATACATATCCAAATTCATCATTTACATGAGCTAAATGAAGTCATCATGTAAAATTATAGAGTAATATGAAATTAGAAAAATTCACATGTGTAATAGGAGATCAACATATATCCAACCACATTCAATTTAATATCTATTAAAATAATTTATGAATTTAGGTGGCCTGAACAATGTCCCCCTAACCAGTGATACATTAATCAATATTGACTAAAATTCATGACAAAAATATGAACTAAAATATATAAAATAAATTTCAAACTAAATACATATTCATAATAACAATTACAATAAAATGTTATGATCGAGAGAAAACAACATTCATATTTATACATATAATGTAATGTAATGTTCTATCCCATAATATTTTTATCATATAAATATTAGCATAAAGTCATTGATAATTAAAAAAATTATATATATGATTATAATATTTTTTACAATTTATGTAACTAGAAAATAAAAACATTTAAACAAGAGAAAAATTTTTATGAATCATTTCATCAACAAAAATTAATTATAAATCCATATCCAATTTAATATTAAAAGTTATGTACATTCCATAATATTGAATATAATATTATAATATTCTTTCCAATATTAACTATTATATATTTATCATTATATAGAATTTACTTTTCAAATATATGACATTATATGAACTAATAAATATTTACAATTCAATTTATATTATATAATTCATTTACATAACGTAAATATCGTATACATATTTTTTATTTAAACCTAGATAATATCAATTATCAATGGTTATTTGTGTGTCTAAAATTATTATCCGAATAATAACCATTTAATTTGAATATTTGAAAATTAAATAATAATTAACTATACATAAATATCTTGGAAATTTATGTAATTAAAAAAATTATTATTTTACAAAAAAATTTCCACTTATGAACTATTAATAAATAAATTATCATTAAAAATATATTATAAATTATAATGAACGAAAAAAATAATGTTCATTTCAATACGAACCACTTCATTTTTTTATTTAATGATATTTAATTGATATTTTATGATTTATAAATATTTTATAATTTAATATATATTATTTTTTGTAGAATATATATATCATATATATTTTAATTTATAAACATAATACGAATCAATTTATATGATTTCAAAATAAGCCACTAATTAATATTCCAACATGCCAATGATTTTATTTTTCATTTTTTCCAATATTTTATTTAATATTTCGAATATAAGGTTAATAAATGTTTTTCTAACATTAATATGATTACTTATTAATATATTTTAATTTATTAAATAATTAAAATTTTATAATTTTATATTTGTAGACAATACAATTTTTAATGATTTATAAACATTTATAAACCATACATATTTGTAAAATATTTTACAACAAACCATAATTGTTTTTCTGTTTTTTATTTTATAAACCATATTTACAATTTTTTATAAATATTTTAAAAATATTTTCCATTCTTTATTAATATTTAATAAAACAATTTACACAATTAGAAATTGATATTTCTGGATTGACGAAAAATAATTTATTTATATAAATAAAAAAGAGTGAAAAAACAACTTTTCACACTTGAAAACAATAAATCTTGTTTTATTAAGCCTATATTATTAATATTATATCAAATTTTAAAATATTTTAATAAATATTAATAACATAAATAATTAAATTAACATTTTAATTAATTACTTAATATTAAATTTCATTTTTATTTCCAAGAATTAAATGCTTTATCCTACAATTTGTAAAACATGTCTTACCTAAAATAACAAACAATTTCATTAACCAAAGAAGGGTACCCTCTAATACCACTGATTGGTTTTCATTGATCATCATATGCAAAAATATACTAGAAGAGGACCCAAACTAATGTAGTTCTACCTTCAATTATCAATCCATAATGAAACTATAAAATAGTGGTTGTGGAAAATTCCACTAAAAGTTATCCTCTTCATCCATAGAGAAGAGAATTATTAATAAAATCATGATGTAGTGAAACTGCACACTTCTTACAATGGGGGATCATTGAACAATGGTTCTATGAAGATATCACTAGAAACTCAAATGATGAAGGGGTTCTATCAACATAGTCTCATATGATGAACAAAATTATGGGAGGAAGAGATTATTTTGAACATCAAATATAATCAGAAAACATGCTCTTATATATATAGATCCTGAGACTCCTAAAAATTTATGTGTTTTATTTTATTGGTTTGAATCCCCGTTATTTTCTATAAATTATCATAAATCCATTATATAATTAATAATAGTTTGTAATGAAAAGTATAACTATTCGGGGAAAATAAATATTTATCATATTAAAATCTATTATTTCATGTATATTGATTACATTGGTAAAAATAATATAGTCATATCCATATAGTAAATATACAAATGCATATATATAAATATATATCTAAAATTATATATATATGTATATATATATGTGATAATTTATATCCAACATTGAGAGACTATAGATAAGACTGAGGAATATATGGGAGTATCTAGAGTAAAATATTCAATGATAGATGATTATTCATATCTTGAGTAACCTGTTCATGGCCTAAATGATGATTTAATGGGTGAAAGTGCAACTCAAGAGACCTTGTTACAAAAAAATGTTTCTCGAAGAAAATCAATTTTAAATGATATTCACCAAGTGAATATCCTTCATGGGGTATCAAGTTACAATATAATTGATGTTTTTAGGTTGTGAATTGAAATATTCGTGATGTAAAATCCAAAATGGGTTTTTTAGATCATGCAACATTCATATTTGTGGGTATGAATATATTGAGATATATAAAATAGATCATCCATTATGGGTCTTTAGAAGGGTTAATTCCATGGTGTCTCTAATTTCTATCATCCCTATGCTTTCCCATATTATCTTCTTTGTAAACTCAATCATTTTTGATCCCTAGGTTATATTGACGTCCCTAAAATTCACTAATCATTGGTGTTCATCCTGGTACTCTAAATATTGTATATTGGGGATTCAACGTGACTTCATCTTCTCATTTCCTATGTGGTCATCCATGATAATTAGAGGTTTTGTAGTGGTTTTATTGATTTGATTTTGTCATTAATTGTGATATGAGATTTGGGATGCTTGTATTCATTTCAAAATAATTCCAGAATCACTTTTATTATAGTGGTCTCATAGTGCAACCACTATTTTATTTGAATTTCATTATGAATAAAAATTATTCTTCCGAGCTTGTAGATTTATGGTATCATAGACCATAGTTCTAGATCTAGGTCAGATATTATCATATATTAAAACCCAATTTTTGTACATATCTTAAATAATAATTATATTCAAATATAATTTATTAAATATTTAATAATGAACTTTTTGGATTTACAAATTTTGGGTGTACGGAAATGTTTCAAACTAATTGAACACTTGATAGTTGTATGAAATTGACATTTTGTCAACTTAATTATACAATAATTAGTCTATCAAATTACTTGACCATCTCCCATATATACTCCTCACACAAATTTATACTTAATAAAAATTCACAATTCATTTATTCATATCCAATAAAAATTATGTCATAATAATAAAGTGGGGTCAAATTCACAATACGAGACAAATAAAAATGTTATCAAGGATGATATCATCATAATAATTAGAAAATTATTATAATAAATATAAAAAAATTTTATTATTGAAAATAATAGTCTATATCATAGATTCAATATACATTCGATAAGAACGTAAATCCATAGAAAAAAAGAATAGAAAAATAAAAACTATATATTGTATTAAATTAATTTTACTTCAAAGATGTTTTATTAGATAATAAGAGAAAAATTAATTACATCATTTAAAAATAAGACAAAAAATATCATAAATAAACATTGATTTCATGAGCCACACAATCAACAATCATCCTTATGAAAAACAAAAATATACTCATGAATAACTATAACATGAGATATGAACTCTTAACAAATGATTTGTTGTACCACCCCAGCACAAATCACAGGGTCTGAGAGAGATAACAACATTAACTCATACATGAATCTTTATACGTAATAAGATTCCAACTAATATGAAGGGCATAAGTGTCATCATTGGGTTGCCTATACAATAATTATAACTAAATATAAAGATACTAATGACAAATAATGGGAAGAATAATTTTATAAAATATGGAATGTAATTCATCCCAAATTATATTTAAATAATAATCCAAGGACCCCCACTATGGTAGGTCAAATATGGGTATGAAAAATTTAAATAAGTATAAAAAATATAGTTGTATCACACAGGAGTTCATCCTAGTAATTTTGCTGAACACCATTCTTTGTCTCCTTATTCCCTATCAATAGATAAATTCATATTCATTCATCTATAATAATGATAAATATATGAAAATATAAATACTCATTATGGTTGTGAGATTATATTTCTAATTTTCCAACCCAGATTCCACTAAATCGGTGCTCTTGGCCATTGGGTTTCAAGTCCTCAAGCCCACCTCCCTATAAACTAGAGGCTGCCGACTAGAATAAAAGGCTTATGGTATCATAGTGGGGAGACTATGACATCTTATCAGAGTAATAAAAAATATATAATAGATAACAATAGTACATAGTATGATTTTAAATGAGTTCGAATGTAGTGAAAAAATAGAACATTCTGTAAAAATAAAGGAAATGATGAAATAGCTTGAACGACTATGAAATTCAATACAACACTAGTCACCCACTCATCTGACCATATAGATCCAAGAGTAAAAATAAAATTAATGTAAAAGTACGAGGATATACTACCAAATTTGAGCCAAACCATATACCCAGTATCTAGACACATTCGAACACACCAGTTTGATAAGAATAACTCACGATAAGCTCCGCTCGAACATAAAACTCTAGACAGTAGACTGATCCACCATCCAACTCATGATCAACCTGAAATTAATAAAAATGGTCTATTGGTACAATGAGGTGGATGTGCAGGGGTGATAATTAATCTTCTTAGTCCACCCAAACATGAAACAGGTAAATGTGTTTCGATAAGTGTTTGTAATAGGATCATGTGCCGCCTAGCTGAAGCACAATCAATAGGAAGTAAAGAATTGTTATCCCACAATCGATCCTCCGATATGTAATCCCTCTAAACTGGGCATGTCCCACTACAGATGTCAATAAATATGTATGTACACATGTATAGTCTCATACAAATACATATATACAAAGATATGAATATTCATTGGTACGGGAATCAAATAACACGAAACCACATCATCATTCAATCCATTGGTCCATAATCTCGATCTCTAGGACATCCTGTGCAATAGAATTGAGCTGGACGTCATGCCACTCATGCCAAGTGTCATTATGTATATTTTGGGATATATAATACAGATCAACTAATACATAATTCTTCCTATGCCGTAATTATTTCTCTATGTAAGCTACATCACCATAGGGTCATACATTTCAAAGACCTAAGTTTACTCATACTTGCATCCAATTACTAACAAGAATACCATATATAGATGGTAAATTCCTTAAAGAAGGATTCCAGCGAGAACATCTATACATCATATAAAATTTTTACTAATTCATTCTCCATATTACCCAGGCCTATAAATCTAGTCCAATGTCTGATCCCTATATATTGGTCTTTAGCCTGTCATAACATTCAGAACTTCAATAATCCCTAAGGGGATTTCCCTTAGGCGATCTGTAATGAGATACCTCACTGTTGATACATTATGCTCCACCCATCAAGTATGGTAACTGATATGAAAGAGTGTAATCCTTCCAATCATTATCCATGGACATAATCATCCCCACAACATGGGAGTGCATAATCTACTACGAGTATTGGGACTCCATGTCCGTATAAGGAGAGAACTGACAATTGAGACACCATGCTACACCCCTTGAGTCTCGTAACTCCTCTAAAAGAGAGTAATCATTCTGGTCATAGGATGGGAGATCATAATCATCCCCACCACTTGGGATTTTGTAATATACTAGAAATATTGGGTTTCAATTCCAAAATCAAGGAGATAATAATCATCATCATCATATATCATCTTTCCTATGAGTCTATCCAAGGAATTCATATTATAGTAATTTAATTGTCACTCATGGTGTACATGTAAACATATAAGGCTCAATAGTCGGATACCATGAAACACCACCTAAAATCCCAAAAAAATATATCAAAAAATATATATAATCTTTCTAAATATCCGACTCCTAGGTAAAACTTGTGGGTAATAAAGTATCATAAATAACATGTCCTAGAAGCTGGATCCCAGGAAAAAAATTATGAGGTTCCCAATAAGCAATAAAGATCTCGATGAGAACATACGAAGGTTGAAGAAAACCTAAGGGTGGCCTAAAGAACCTCTAGTAAGCACTACTATATTATAAAACCACATCAGATATAAAAAACAATGTGTGGGTTGAACGGACTGCCTACCCAAAACTCCAGACCCAACCCCATGGGTTTAGCAGTTCGTAATGAGTTCAAGGTGGTCCTTATAACCATATCTACCCAAAATAGACATAAAAATCATGGTCAGTAAAATATTGGTAACCCATTAGGTCCCTCATGTCAAGAAATGAAAGGAATCCTACATGGGATCCTTTAGATAGAATCAAGTGAAGGCATCATACTCTGAATCCTTATCTATATGGAAAAAGATTAATTCAACAAGGGACCCTCGAATGAAATAAAGGTAAAGAAAAAATACTAGGAATCCTTGGTACATTAAAAAGGTAAGGGATCCTATATATAACTTCCTAGAATAGCATGAATTAAATTTAATCCCTCATGGGGTCCTGAGAAGAAACATTTCTCATGGCCTCATTGGCCGGAATGACATATATCACTAGGGAACATCCTCCAAATATAGGTCACATGAAATTTCTCGTAGCTTATCTAAGATAACGATCTCACATAGGTTGGTTTGAACACCCAACCTATTATCCACGCAAAGTCTCACTCATAGGACACAACCGAACTCTAATGATGGTGGAATAACCTCTCTATTTAGATAACTCCCCAAACTCAAAGTAGGACTATTTAGAATGTTCTTCTGGATTAACAATTGAGATTTATGTTTGAAACCACTCATAGTGAACTACCCTCATGTCCAATTTCGACATCAGGGAAATAATAAATGAGAACCCCAAAATGATTATAAGTGGGATGTACACGTCGTGTAACCTCTGTAAATGACATATACACCTAACACGACACATAGGTATGTACTCTCACCATATTGGGCACGCAAAATCCCAAATTACATAGTGTGTAACATGGGTACATGGTGTGTACACAACCTAGGGTATATGACCATGTCACTTAATTAGATTGGACGTTTACATGAGCCATCTATGTAATTTTACACTACATTATATCCCCATAGTGTCTGGTCGTGTACTCTACCTGGCCATGCACCCTTACACGGGTATCCATGATTGGGTACTCATCTACATGACCAAGTTCTATTACATTGCATGTAAACCCCCATAAACAACATGTACAACTTAAAAATTTATCCTCCTAAAATGGGAACAATACACATTGTGTCACCTTGGACTACACACCATGTAACGTGGTTTCCCCGAACAAGAAATAATCAGATTGCAAGTAACCCACTTTTAAACCCCCAAATCAATAGATTAGGCCTCTAGGTAACATTATAAAGCATAATAGGGGATTGTATTTGAAAAAAAATAAATTTAAATGGCTTTTGTGGAAAATATTAAAAATTGACTACAATCAGATGGAATCTTCCAAATCATCACTTGATCTCACTATCCACATTCGCAATATGCCAACTTATCGTGTCAAGGGCTTTGCAACAACTATATTCTCTCTTCCTCTCTCCCTCTCTTTATTTTTATCTATATCCTCTCTTGGTCGTGCAACACCCAATACCACTAAGGGTCACACGTAAGAACCAAAATTAAGAGTGAAATAAAGAAAAAAGGAAAATGAAGAAAAGAAAAAGGAAATGAAGACAAAGGGTCCCAGGACAACCCCACTTCTTTAATCGAGTTTATGCCTCCCCATGGAAAGACTCCACGTTCTCAAATCAATGGCCAATATAGAATCTCAATGTGAAACTATATTTAAATTTTATGTCCAAAAAACCATTTTTGAATAAATTAATATTTGATTAATAAATATTAATTTGTAATTAATACACTAAAATTAGAATCACTCAAATTTCTACCAAAATCTTGTCATATGGTAAAAACCCAACTCGAGGACAACCTGGGTGTAAATAAAAATTATCTGAGATTATCATTTTGGTGAGAAGACTATTTTACCCCTTAACAAGAATCTGACATCAAAAATTCAAATTTATGTTAAAAATTATTCATAAAAAACATTGGTCTCTAAGCACTACCCAACATTAACCTTATCATCCCCATGTAGCCCGGTGAAAAGAACAAGAACCATGTTCTATACACAAACATCTTTACAACCAAACTATTTAAACTATCAAACAACTAGTCTAACAGTGTTATAAGTTGTATCCTACACAAAATACATTTAATTGCGTTAGATATGGTACTCCCTACCAATGAAATACCCATATAATCATCTTAAACAAAACTACGACCCCCACAAGACATGAAAATTTCTAATGTGAAAATAAAAATGAGGGTAACCACCCATAAATGGATAATAGCGCACTCCCAAAAAAATGGATTACCTTACACTACTCCTTGCGTGAAACCTCAATAGGTTCTCTTACTTTATATGTATGATCATTTAGAATGAAAATCTGAGCTCACCATAGAGCCGACACAGTCTCAGCATACTCAAGGAGAATCAAGATTGAACATTATCATCTATAAAATGATTACCATAAGATTACACCATGGTGTATACATATCTCTCTAGGCCTTTCTCACATCCTTCCAAAACATAGCTAGGATTCGACAATGGGTCAACCATCTCTTGGTTCCCCAAATTTCAATATGTCACATCTACCATAGTGGAACAATCAACACTATATTCAAGATCCAAGATCACAAAAAGTCTCGAATCATCTGTCCTCAAATTTATCCCTACAACTCACTGATATACATTCAAACAACACCACATACAACCAGTGTCTCCCATTAACACCAAACTCATACTCTAGTGAGTCGTCTATCACAAGGGGAAGCTGATTTTTCTAAAATTCATGTCAATTTCATAATATAAATGCTACCCTTATAACCCATCTCTAAATTTGAGTACCTCACATGTGCCACGATTTATTCCCCAATATCCTATCACATGGTGTCATTGCATGCATGAGTGTCTACCCACACATTAAATATTTTTGTCACAATGGAAGAACATTGTTTGACCGGGTCGAACATTTAAATATTCTTTCCAATCGAATCCAATCTCAATGAAAAATCACCATATGTGATTCATCAAAACTGAGGAATCAAAATTATTATTACTAAAAAATCGACCACCAACCATACCTCAGTCTCAAAATTATCATGAAACCATGATCACTCCACTAAAATGCATCCAAAAAGTGGGGTCAACCTCTCTCACGTGGGTTTCCATAAAAAAATTGATGTTAACACACAAGGTTCTGATTCAAAACTATGATCTTCTAGGACTCCCACCTAGCCCAATTGAACAATCCTCAAAATTTTGTTACAATGACTAACAAATTATCCTAGATGATCAAAACCTCTCAAAATAAGGTTACTATCAAAATGACCAATGAGGGTAAAAATAGAAATGAGGGCCTAAAAGGGCCTTGATCCTCTCCGAGCATCCTCAAAAGGAACTACACCCTGTAGATCATAACCAATGTTTAAGAGAAATGGAACTAACTCTCATCGGGCATCTATACACAACAACACATGTGGAACTTCTATTCATAAAAAATAGCAAGGTATCCATCAACATCATACCTAGTGATGAATTTTGATCATTAAATAAACATAAAAACATATAATTATATAAAATATAATGTATAATTTATTTCCTCATGTCTTAATAATTTTTTTATGGTGGTGTAATAATATATAAAATAAAACCCCAGGTTGAGGACAATACCTTATTTTAGGAAAACATATTTTTATCCACTAAAATAATTCCTTGGATTGATTTATAATAAAAATGGATATTTAAATGAGGGGAGAGACTTATGTAAGTGATTTTTGTTGGTATTATTCAATCAAATTGGTTTTAGATATGTGAAGTTGAGAGGAGATGATGTTTCTTTATATTCGTAGCGTAAAAGACATTATAGGATTTTCTGGAAAGGATTATTTCCATCGACATTTTTTTCATACCCCAAGGATATAAAATATACCGTATTGAAAATTAAAATACATAAGTTATAAATATTACTATTAAATAGTAATTAAATATGTTATGGGCCATTTTAACACTTTTTATTTTAGTTTATCCCCCGATAAACTCATTTTTAACTTAATCATGAGAATTAATTTTTTTGAATTTTCATTATGGTTAAAAATTATTTTGAAATTAGTAAATAATATTAATTTTTTTATTAATCTGGAATCCCATTGTTCATATTTTTTAGACATATGTGGATATATTAAATTTATCATTATCCCCATATACATGTTGGGATATTTTCTTAAAAAAAATGAATTTTATAATAAAATTTATCTAATATTAACTATATGATAATAAAAAATAAATAAATTAATTGTAATTAATAGTTCTAGAAATATAATCAACATATTACTTTTTAAAGATTTCTAATTCTAGGTGGCTATTATAAATTTAAAAATGGAGAAACATTAATCAATTTGAAATAGTTTTGAGATAAATGTGTTTCAATGCATTAAAATAAACATATAAGAAAATGTACAATGAAGATGATTTATGTTTATTAATTGATCATAATATAAATATATAATTATTTTGTTAATATTAAATAAAATGAAAATAATAAAATGACATAATATATAAAAAATAATTGAAAAACTTAAAAAAATATTTATTTTTTAGTATTTACTAAAAAAATATTATTTTTCGATAATTTCAAAAATATACTATAAGATAATATTGATATGAATATTAGAATAATTATTTTCATATGTAATATTATAATTTATAATTTTGTTCATAATTAATTTTAAATTAGGGTCAAAAATCACAACTAAATTACCTTTTCTGAAAATAATGTTTTCCAGAAAACATTTAATTTTATTTCATATTGTTCTTATTTTATTTCTAATTAATATATTAAAATTAATATATTTTTTAATTTTTTCACAATGTTATCCTCATTATTTATTTCATCCTTTTAATAAACTCCATGTTTGAGTCTAGGTTATAATATCATACTATATTATAATTCCTTATTATTTGGGGTTACATGTATGATAAGATATCAATGATTAATATTTTTTAAATAAATTATATCAAAATGTCTCAAGGTGTTTAATTCACTTCTAAGACTGATGTCGAATTTCATATACGTTATTGAACAAGATTTTATAATTTTAAAATCTTATGGTGATACACTCTATCGAGAGAGATTTCTAGAAATTGATGTTGACAACACCCAGTGAATGAAGGAATTCACTATTCCTGAAATCATTACATGGAAAAGCCGATAAAATCAAAACCTATACTTTCACGGGGTCTATATATATTATAGTATATTAAATTACATGCTTATAGAACCCAAAAAATTTAATTAAAAATTCCCCCATTTATAGTATCATATAATTGTAACGTGTTTCTTATGTAAATAGGGAAATAATCATGTGCCCAGAATGAATATATGACATCGTAGAATATATAATTATATCACAAATAAATAGAAGAATAATGTAGTTGAGATGTAGATGCACGGTCCTATTCCTAAGACCCATGAACAATGCTACTCTATTTTTTATCTGAAATTTTATGACATGATACTGATCTAATTTTTATATACTCCAAAATACAGTCATAATATATTAGCCACTCTAACCCAAGGCTAGCATATTAAATAACATAATTTAGACATAGAGAATCACTGAGCTCCCCAAAAATGGTAAAAGATGTCATAAATCATTGTAAATAGATACCAATTCTTAATAATAACATGGTTTAGAGTTATACCCAAAAATCTCAGTCAGAGGAAGTCCTTTGACCATTTATTTAAAATAAAAGATAAGTACATCAAGAATGAACAACAAGGTGAGAAAGACAGTTACATATCATAAAAATCAGACCCATCGCCACATCTCGGATAAACTACTTCCTCTGCAGTAGCCGATTCCCACTCCAAACATTCATAGTGTTTTAGGATCTTGGCATACTTCCTTCTAAGATTTAGTTTCTCTAAAGAAAGGAGCTCCATAGAAGATTGTGAAACTTTTCCAGCCTTCCTGCTAGATGCTCTGGTAGCTATAGGCATTGGAAAGGGAGAATAGTCTTTCTGCGGCCTTCTTCGTGGTGGGTCAGTCGTCACTTTTTCCTCCACAGAAACGTTATTTTTTGCAACCCTAAACCATATCACTATAGGAAGGCTGAACCACACCACCATAATTTTCCTTCTCACTATCAGAACAATTCCCCCATTTACCATAAATGTGCACCACTCAATACCCTTCCCTCACCCCCTGATCCTGCTGAGATTGATTATTAACATCCACCATATTAAGGCAGGGGGAATGGTCCACAGAATCACAACCACCATGCATGACACTCTTCAGAGTACAATATCCAACTATGTTATCCAGTAGTGAACCATTATCCACATTTATTTCAGAGCCCTCCTCAGCATTAGAGGGCTTCACAGTCCCCAAATCTTGATCAAAATTGCAATGAAAAACCGCCCTTGACTCAAGACCAACACCTAAAGATACAGAATTTTGATGCTCATGAGTTATTTCAGTAGCCCGCTCATGATCCAAAACCAAGTACGCAATCACCAGGCATGAAAAACGGTTTCCGAGCTCAATATTGGCAGGCTGCCTCCCAGAAGGTGCCTGCAACCCAACTGGACTCCTCATCGAAGCACCACTGCCATCTGTAGTTTCCTTCCTAGGGGTTATTTGTTTCCCAGCCGGCTTCACAAACCCATGATCCATGTGATGATGATGTATATCAATCCCCTATTGAGCTGGGGAAAGAAGACCTTTGGCAATGGCCTGATCATCATGGATGGCATCAACTGCTGCAGGTGCACGCACAGGTTCCAGGCAGAGAGAGTCCGCACCACCAATCTGTCCACCCAGGTCTGCATCTTTCTCCATAGCAGCACAAATTATTTCTACAGGAGCATCCCTCTCAACAGTGGAACCCACTTCACTTCGAGGGATTTCCATAAAAGAGTAAACCTCATTCACTGAAGATCCAACAATAGCTCCTGCATCCTTATAAGTAGAAGAAGTTTCACCACTACCTTCATGGATCCAACCTTCCCCAAGTCCCGCTTTAACCTGGTAAAGATGTCACTGAACTTCGGTCCAAGATGCTCTACACCTGGATTCTTCAGCTCAACCCCCATGCCCGTAACCCCACTGTCCACAAATTTAACCTCCTCATGCCGAGGAAGCATGGGTTGGTCTTCATGCAACCCACCATCAACCTGATCCTGCCTTTGTGTCTTCAAGCTCCCCACAACATCATCTTCATGAGCAACCAAGCCATCCCTCACCCGCCTGTAGACCCTCCTGTTCAGAGAACCATTTCTGCAGGCGGAGACACCATGGACCCGCCGATGGCACGAGCTGTAGTAATCAGTCCACAACTCAAACTTAACATCTTGTTTCCACCAGAATTCTTTCCCATCAGTAATTCACACCCAATCCACCGGCGGCTTGGAGATATCAATCTCCACACATACGCAAGGGCAGATGGGATGACACACAACTTCAATTTTGGTATCCGAGCATAGGTAACATCCGACCATGTTCCCAAGCATAGACAGAATGGAAGGGTTCTGGAATGGGAGAGGAAGGCCCGAGAAACGTACACAAATCACCATATTTGGATTATCCCACTGCATATGGATTTAAAAATTCCACCGAAGAATAAAGAAAGGCATACCTCCACACCATCGAGGAGATTTAGACCACGCTATAATGAGATCATCCATAGAATAAAATCAGATCATTATGTGCCTTTGATCAAGAAGGCCAATCACCACTCAATCTTGAAGGCCAATCACCGCCCGATCTTGAAGATTCCAATCTTCATAGACAAACCGATCAAAAGATTCAACTGAGGGACATTGTTGATGAAATCAAGCCACCAGAGTCAAAATAAAAAGATCTATAGAAGAGTTGAATTCTGAAGGCACTAAAGAGAGTTGAGATACTCCACAGAACAGATCTGGAACTTTAGGGCAATTCGAGATGCGTGGGAACAAGGGCATGAATTCGGGATTAGAAAAGGGGATGAAAGTAAGAGGGTGTATCCGTGATTAATAATGAGGAATATAGAATGTGATCCACCATAGAGTTAATTCACCAATTATAAGGATGCCCATAAAAGTCATCTAGATATAATTCTTGATATAATATCACTTTTTTTTTAAAATAAGAGGAAACAACTGACTCTGCCAAAATAGTTATTCTATACAATGACACCTAAATTTTTATAGACATTGTTTAATTATTTCATATAATATCAAATATATCATTATACAAAATTTTCAAAATATCATCAAACTCGTCTTGAGAAGTAAATAATACATGTATTCTATAGACTGTAATGTTTTAAAATAATCATTTATTCAAATCTATATAGAAAATTAAAATTCAAGATAGTCATTTACTGGATAATGATGTCACATAAGAGTGTATAGATTACATATACTATATGGTATCATATTTATATCTGAATACGGTTCACATTATCTCTGATGTGTGAATCAAGAAAGATAAAATATGAATAAAAAATTATCAATAAGTAAATACCAATAGAAATTTAGAATACTTCGATGAAAAATATTTTTTAAAATGTGTGGCATAATGAGTATAGGTGTTTGGTACTATCCCTAAAATTGTCAACATTCCCTTTCAACAGTAATTCAAATCATTTCTGACAACAAATTTTTTTATACTATCCACATATTTCTATCTATTATATGCATGACCAACCTTAAAAATCACAATATCAAGAGTATGAATCTGGTGCTGATGACCTCGACCAGTCACATGGCTCAATGATCTTGTGTGTTAAAAAAATAGCAGAAAAACCTCCTTTTGAATTTATTTTAAGAATTAATTATTCAGATTCAATATCACACCACACAAATGACACATGATAACAGTTTTTTAGGAAAAATAAATTAAAATTCAAACTCTACACATTATAGGAGAATAGGGTACCACATTCTCTCATTGAAATATTTAAAAAATTCTTTGATTTTTTTGTATCATTCTAAAATTATCATTTCATGAATAATCCACCTTCAACATCTAAAAACTTGAAGTATCGGTTGGAAATAAACTGAAGGCTATAGGAATATCAATAGATAAATCCTCATCCTTACCATTCATTATTACCCATGAAATTCAATGAAGCATCATATATGTCGTCAAGTCAAATTTTCTAATATAGAACATGAACACTTCTCATTGGAAAATATAAAACATACATTCTATCTATAACATTTTTCAACCAATGAGATGATAATGTCATGGAAAAATTATGAAACATTCATTAATTGAGAAAATATTTATTGATCCATGATGAATCTCTAGAAATATATTCCTCAATACAATTTTAGTATATCAAGAAAGAAATCCTCAGTGAAAATTATTTTGAAGGCCTTCCATGTCATATATTCACATATACTTGTCGAAAGGTAAAAAAGACCCAGACCAACAATTGGCATAGTGATGTTTTATAATATAATTATTTACCTTTTTATCCATGAATGTATCGACATTATTGATGAACCTCATGGTGGAACATTTAAAGTTTTCTATATCCTAGGAGAATCTGGTCCCATGGATGTATTAAGGGAGATGGATCAGGAAATCTCGATCATATTTAATTATATTAATTGAATATCTTCTTCCATAACAAAGAACTATTCTTAATAATCTAGGATGATGTCATTTTTATTCTTACAACACTGGTTTTGGTCAAGGGGATTCTCTAATACAATGTATGGTATAACTTGAACATCCTAAATTGTGAGTGAATACTATCATGATCTTCTTAATAGTCCCATATTATTCTACCAAGGTGGAATTTTATGAAATATCAACATATTTATAGAACTCATATAACACTTTGTTGTGAAATCAAACATAAATGTTCATAGGATAATGAATTAAATTTCATATTGAAAACATATCATTAGACGATATTAGTAATAATAATAAACATATATCCTTATACTACTCTAGACACATCCATTAGTCCATATTATGTCATATTAGATGAACTCATATATTGAAAAACAATGACTATCAAGGTCAACTAATCAATTCCATCATAGATATATCATAAATGTAGGGAAACCATATATATAAACAATGGAAATAAAATATCAAGGATTGTTAATTATGAAATACAATATTTACAATATATATATATATATATATATATATAAAATGATAACATCTATGCATAGTAATGTAGACAAACCAAACAGAAATACTATATAGATAACATGAAAAATATATATAGTATCAACATTAATATTTAATACCATAATATTAATAAAAGTTAAAAATGGAAACTGTAGAAGAATTTTACTCACCTCTTTTTAAGGCATATATTAAACTCCCAAGCTTTAGTTCCAACGATAATAACACCACTAATCATTTTCTCAAAACATATTAAATATTAATGAATGACACAAAACCTATTTTCATACTAATATGGAACACCATGTTATATATCATCAATTCTAGTTTATAGCCTCACATGACCATATGTGAACATAAATAAATATATATATATATATACAAGGTTCTTAACAAGCTTTAAGGGTCCAAATACAATAATTTTGGATTCTATAACTATTACATCCCAGATAAATAATGAATGTAACATTTTCATAATTATTAAAATTTGTAAATTAAATATTAATTTTACTTTAAAGGGGATGCTATGTTCTCTGGTGTACCTGATACACCACAATGAGTTTCTTCGAAATCTTATGTTTCACACAATGACGAGTCATACTAAAAATTAATAACATATTATTATTTTATATAGTAGTGAATGCTTAGCCGTTGTATTGGAAGGAATGGATAGAACTAACTAAAATATTAATATAAATTTTTGTTAAATGTTTTTACATTTATCTAATAAATTATAGAGTCTTAAAATAAAAAAAGAATCATATTTTAAGCATAAATATTCTAATATTCATTAAAAGGTTGATTTACCGCTTTTTGTTGGAGAACCCTATTTAAATCTAGTTTTGAAAAATTTTATATGTTCTATTTGAAAAAATAATATTCTTATTTAAAATAGGGAATTCAAAATTTACATTGGATAAAATTTTGGTATTTTTCTGCTAAAGTATATTTTCTTTATGAATAGTGAAAATACATTATTTTAATCTAAAAATGCCATTTAATCTAATTTATTTAAAACTTTCCATTTTCTTTAAAAATGGCTTTAAATTATTACTAGATTATAGTTTTACCATTTAATATTATGCTGGTAATTGGAAGTAATTTCATTTTTAAATATGACATAAACTAGTGTCAATCTTTTGATAGTTATTATTTCTTAAAAACACACATTTTGTTTTTACAATAAGAATTAATTTTTATATTAATTTTTTAAACACAATTGTTTTGAATTTTTAAAAATAGATTTTATATTTGGAATCAGGATGTCCAAATTTTGTAAATTTTTAACCTTTATTTTTTTTGAAATTATGAATATTTACTTTTTTAAATATTTCAATTACCAAGGTTAAAGGGTAAATCTGGTAAATAAGGGTAAAAAAATATTATTATAATAATATAAAATTACCCTAACATGTGTCATAATTCTATTGGATGATACATTTCTGACCATGGACATCCTTGGGTCGATTTTGGGACCCCATGGAGCTACATGGGTGAGATAATGACACTTTATATTAATTAATTTAATGTAAAGAAAAAATGACTTAAACATATATCCTTTAGTAAATAAATTTTTACATAAAGTTATATATGTTATATTTTCAACTATAAATATTAATTTAAAATCTAAAAACATTTCCTACATCATGGTATATTTTTTATAATTTTTATACATCATATAATCAAAATTATTTATGACACAATAATGATGTAGTGTTTACCTCATTAATGAATGATGTAAATAAATAATATTATAAAAATTGAAAAAATATCCAAAACCTATCCATTTCTTCTTGTATGATTTTATTTAGAACATGAGTCATCTTATATTCTACTTTAAGATGATTTTGTCCATTAGAAACAGAATATCATTATATAATTAAATAATATTTTTAAACATTCCTAATGAGCCACTCATCCCTCTTATAAAAAGCCATCGGTTATAACCCATTACTCACACTTCTCTTGCCCCTTGGATCATCCAATATATGACCAATTAATCTCCCTATATCCCTATTCTTCTCTTAAAAGCTTTACCCTAGGCATAAGGCAATTCAAGTAAACCTTTTTGTTCAAACCAAAAGGACATACCTGATTTAAAGGTAACGTCTTCTCTTAAGTTCTTTTGTTTTATTTTACTACTCCATCCCCATAAAATCTTCTTATTCATTTTATTTATAAAAAACAGTATACTAAATATACTAGGTTGTTGTTATTATATTTATTCAAACTACACTTTCACACACCTTTATCAAATGGGTAAAGAACATACTGTTTCAGTGGACAGTGAACTACTGCCTAATGAAACGATGATTATTCAATCTTCTACTACCACCTCTCATGGTGGAAATTATTATAAAAAAATATTTATATGTGATATATATTATATTTATATTGTTTAAATTATTATGTAATTTCCATTTGTAGAATACATTTATGGTTTACATTGTGGGTAAATACAATAATTTCATTTGAGGACGTGCGGACTACCGCCCCTTCAAAGTGATATGACTCGTTCATACCATATGTGGAACGTATAAAGGATAGAGGTCATTAAATTATATATGATATTATACAGTAATTATAATATACCAATTTATCATTATGTTTTCATTACATTAAATAATAAATACAAAGAATGTAGTGTTCATGCGTTTGTACGTCTTACCGTCTCAATGAATGGTGTGTTTCATTTCTTATCTCCAAATGTTATGTACTATTATAAATAAATATATACAGGATATATATGATATATATGATATCTAAATCATGAATTTTATTCTGGATATAATTTAATTTCGACCACATGGACAATTTTTAATTATAATAAGATCATTTTTTACTTATGTTCAGAACATCGACAAAATGTTCAATACAAACTCCAATAATTTACTAATTTTTGTAGCTTGGTAATAAGTGATTTAAAAGGAATAATAAAAATTAAAAAGGTTCTTAAGAAAGTTGAAAATAACTTATGTTTATTATTTTTTACTAACAAATAACAAATGAGTCAAGTTGGACACAAGGTAAGGGGTTTCGAATCTCACTTTTAATTTCGTGAGATTTCCACTGTTCACCACTTATTTATTGCTTGTGGTGTATTGTGTACTTCTATTTAATATATATTATCATGATTGTATTTATATTCATGGTATTCTATGATTCATTTATTGATTATTAACTTTTGGCCTTACGACTTGATTGATTACAACGTGGTAAGGGGTTTTCATCTCACTTTTTATCCCCGTGAGATTCATGATTTTTTTCCACTATTTATTTTTGTGTGCTGTATGTACTGCACATGAATGTATTATTTATATAATATATATTAATTTATGGGTATCTACATCTTCATTGTTTTATCTTTATTTCATGGGGAGAATGTTTCCTAAGTTACCAAATCGGTAAGGGAACCTTTCACCCTCCTCTTTTTAAATGAATTGTTTTTGGTATGTCTTTTAATTTACATATTATTTTCTTGGGATATGTTATTTTATATCCTTATGGATTTAAATTTTATGTTCAGGTGATGAGATACCCTTTTATTTATCATCAACTCATTTTCTGAATTTTAAAGTGACAATGTTATGCTATCGAATTTCGGTAAGAGAACGTCCTAACCCAATTTCAATTCTTTGAGGATAAACATATACCTCTTGATTATGTCAGGATATAAGTTTGTGTGAATGAACTATGATAGTTTTTCACTTAATAACATCTTATATTGGGTGTATTTTTATTTTTCACACATAATTATGTCATTTATTTGTCCATAATCTTAGGATATGATCTTTGAAAGGGACTTTGTCTCAATTTACATTCCATTGAAACATATTTATTTTTATACACAAATTCACTTTTATATATTTTATATACAGAAATTTAACGTATTATATCATGAATATATCTATTATCATGATATTATAAGCTTTGATTAATGTTATTCCATAATTATTTTAATTCAAGCATCACTCATTTGGTTAGGAACTCTTTAACTAAAATATCATTTTAAATGTTTTAATGATTTATTCTTCTAAATCATTATAATTAATATTCATGTTTTCAAAAAACGTTTTAAGGATTTATATATATTGAAATTAATGTTTTAAAATGGTAATTCCCTTAAATGATTCAAAATGGAATGTGCACTTTGATTGAAGAATATGTTTTTGAAATGTTTTAAATGGTTTTGAAAAAGGTTTGATAGGGCATTGATTATGTCAATATCTTGAAATGATATATTTTAATTTCTATGTTGAAATTTTATCTTTCCTTTATGCTAGTTTAATGTTTTATGAATATGTTATGGTTACTGGGAATTTTTCATGTATACAGGGGGTTTCGTGATAAACCTAGGTTGGGTGAGCCCAAGATGGCTCTCTAATGCATTGGGTAACGTGACTGAGGTAAATGTTATGTTTCTCCAAAGAGATCTGGGGAATATATGGTGATAGGTATTCCAACGTAACACCCTACATATTTATGATAACCATAATGTAAGTATTATATGTATTACAAAATATACCATTATGATTTATGATTTTTGTGTGTTATTCATAAATCTTATGATTTCATAAGGTATGTTATGATTGAAAAGTATGGTTTCATTGTTTTGTATTTATTGATGGCCTAATGTTTTCATTCCTTATTTTATAACCCTTAATGAGGTTTTTTATTCTCATCCCATGTTTTAGAAATGTTTACCACATGACATAATGATGAATATGGTCAGGAATGGGATCTAGGAAAAGTCATTCTATCTAAAACATGGAAGTATACATGTTTCTGTTTAAGAGTATTTATTTTATGAAAAAATGGATACTGATTAGTAGTCAGTACATGTAATTTTCAAGTTGATATGTAATAGTTATTGACTAATTTTATAAAACTCTTTACCTAACAAGATACTCAATGTGAATTATTTATTTAGTTCACGATTAATTAATGTTTATGGTCGGGTCCATATTATAACTCATTAATAAATAAATGACGTCATACAAATTCACTCAATAGCATAAATAAATTTTTATATAACATATAGAATGGATTTATTTTGGTGTTATAAAAAATAATAAACAATAAACCCCCATGTGGAAGGTCAACCCAGATTATAAGAAATAATATAAGTAAAAAGTTATACTATGGAGTCTCTTCTATGTTCCTATTACAACCACCACTGAAAAAATATTTCTCTATCCTCAATCCATATCATATTTTCCACAACATTTTTATTATCCTTGATCAATATGTCTTTAAATCCATTAATATATCCATGCATGGAATGAGATAAACCTATTATGAAACTAATATTGTTTACTTGTAACATTAATAGATGTATGATTTCGTATATCATGAGAATAAATTATAATTCATGATACCAATTAAAATAATTCATATATATTTTGATATTATCAATGTGGAAACAAACCCCAGTGAAACCATCACTATCTCTAAGACTGAAACATAGTCATAATAGATGTTTTTATACATAGTTGACCACAAGGTCCCCATATATAACCCATATATACCATATGGATAATGAATCTCATGTCAGAACACAATTATATAATGTATCATCTCTCTCTTGAGTCATTTCAAGAGGATGTGTAATTTTTAAACTACCTTGAGTGAGGATACATGTCCTTTGTATCCTATCATAATATTTCAGGTCAAGTCATCATAGAAAAATAAGGAACATTTCATACTATCATGTCATATCTTAGAATATCATCATTCCCATAGGTTATTCCATCGATATGTCATTCCCCAACATCTAATTGTCCAAATCACCATGTAACCTATAGTTTATTTAAACAGTACCCATCTAGGGCCACTGATCAATGACAAGACCACATATCAGTTGTTAACATACATAAGAAAATATTTAAAAATTATACTATTATTATCAAATGGTATCATTTATATCAAATATATAGGATACAAATATCATTTTATGATTTTGAAAAATTATCCCAATAGAATCATTTGATTATAATGAAATATAATATCATTGGAAACACACATACAAATACATGTGATCAATAATCATAAAAGGCCCCATATGATACATAGACAAACATCTTATCATCCTCAATATTTTCATTACAATATAATTACACACCATAAGACCATGCCAAAAATCATATAAATATCATCCAAATTTTATATAAATTCACACCATAAGATTTTTTACATCATCATCACGATTGGCTAGAGATGTTATAACCCAAACCATGTTATCACACAAAAAGAATAAACATTCCATCATATAAATCATTGAGTTTATTAAAATACCACTCAATAAGGATAATGATATAATCTTAATAATTAACAATCTAGAGGTAGGATAAACATGTAAACAACCTCCAAAACCATAAATTGAGTAATTCAAGGGTGGTAAAACAGTATAGAATATTTCATATAGATCAAAAACCATTGAAAAATGAATTTGATATACCAAAAATTTGTATTCAAAATAAAATACCCCAACTACAATATATGTATTTTCCAAAAATGATGATAAATTATGGAAAATGGAATCCATGTTATAAAAGTTATAAATTCTATCTAACAATGGGATTCCAGGTTCATTAAAGGATATCTAAAAATTCATCCATATCATAATAATTCAATAAGGTAGAGTATTAATCTACTAAAAGGTGTAACCAATAACTTAAAATCAAATTAAAACAACACTCATTAATCATCCAAACGTTATCAATTTGAATTGAAAAATATTTATTAATAATGTCAATTGATATAACCTTTAAAAAAATCTCATTACTTATATCGTTCCCTCAACCAAAACATACCCATTCTCTTAATTTCATTTGAGATACCACAAAAAATTCAAACCACCATGGAATTTTTTTGATACCTTTGGTGTTTTCCCTCACCACGACATCCACCACAACTATAATGATTCTGTTGTTGATGTTCTCTACAACACCATTTCCTATTAACCGTTGATACAGTATGTCCAGGCTCCCTGTTAACCCCAATCAAAATCTATAAATCATGAACACCATGGCATCCACCTTGTTCAATATTTCACCCATTTTAGCCTCAATGACATTAGAAACATAGAACTGTGCATCCACATGATACATATATCCTGTTAACGATCAATAAATTCTGCCTCAACTAGATACTATTATAAAATGTCTAGATGCTAGTATTAACATATTTGGAACCAAAATTCCATAGAGTTACAACTCTATGGTGATATTTGAA
Source organism: Viscum album (assembly GCA_963277665.1). NCBI lineage: Eukaryota > Viridiplantae > Streptophyta > Magnoliopsida > Santalales > Viscaceae > Viscum > Viscum album. The sequence goes on from OY728137.1 coordinate 2,053,053,555, forward strand.
CCCCTTGATCATAATTCATATATGTGTGTTGCAATTAAAAATCATCCACCATTAAAATAACAATGAAATTATGGAAATAAAATTTGATTCATAAAAAATTCAATTGAATGTATTTCACTCTTCCTGAACAATCTATTTAAATTTTAATGTAGTTGACAAAAATTCAAATGTAGTAAAATTAAACCATGAATTAAAATTAATGATACATCTTACATGATCAAAAAAAATAATAACATAATAAAGGATATATTTAGGGTGATTCCTAAAACAAAACACTATTATTGAAAGGTCATTTAATAATAATTGAAACAAAATGATTTTTTTGAAATAATTTTTTGTTCAAACTTTTGAATTTAATAAATAATTGTGCATTTTCTAATAAAGTAAGTTATATTAATATACTAACCGACAATTTAACTAAAAATGAAATGTTATTTGGTTAAAATACTAACATAACCATATATATAATGGTGAATATCATTATAAATCGAATATCATGGATATAATATGTTTAATATGAAATTCATTTAATCAATAAAATAAACCTGATCAATTGCACAAATTATCTTTAAGCATCATATCATCAGATGGGATATATTCACTTTTATAAAAAAGAAAGCCATTTCATGTTCTTTTTCATGAAAAATATTTCAATTAATTTCCATTTAAAATATATAATAATAATAATATACTTCATTTATTATAATTCTAAAATCTCATTTCATCATTAGGTGATAATAATAATGACCATTTCAAATGAGGGTATAAAATGTTTTGATTTTTTATTCTCCTAAAAGATTTAAAAACCAATAAAAATAATGGAATTTATGTTCTATAAGACCCAAATTAATTATAATTACATTACATGTGTGTTTTATCAATGTTTCATGAAGTTAAGAATTATGAAGCCCTAGATTCATGTTATTCACATATATTGAGGGATTAAAAAATTAAAAAAAATTAAAAAAGGTTATCTATAAAGAACTATACTCATGATTTATACTAACAAGATATATCATATATAATTTTTTTGGACAACATAGTCGTTTTGGGGAATTAATTCAAAAATAATAATCAATATGGATGATATAGTCTTTATGTATGCATGATTGACATGTTCATTTATCATAAAGGAATGGGGAATTATGGTCAATTTTTGTATGTTGATTATAATTATATTATCCAAAAAAGGTACTATTTATATAATTTTCATACGGGTTAATGGAATTTATGAAAATTGAATTTCACATATATATAAAAATGATAATCGATTGGTTATAATTTTCCACCCCACACAATTGATTATAAACATTGTAAATGGGGTAATGAATTTTATGAATGGTCATTTGAAATGAATAGAACATCTTGATGGTGTATGGGAATGTGGAGGAAGGTGTTCAATAGAGTATGATTAAAAATATGGTGGTTGTGGTGCGAAATGAATTGAGGAGAGGAGTGCCACATTTATATGGTAAAAGGGGTTCATTTGGGTATGTTCAAGAAGATATTATAATAATAAAAGGGATTCATTCTGAAGGAATTTGGCTCCAAATATGAGAAACAATATAGTTTGTATGACATTACATAAATATAAAACTGAAACAATAGATTAATAAATTGATAACATTTTATTCATTTTAAATCTCATATTAGTAATTGTTACCATTTTTTCACTAGGGTAACTATATTATTACTATATAATTTACCCGTTTTTCTCAAATGTATTGTTGTTTGTATTTTAATATTATGACTACTTGATTATAAAATTAATATTAAATTTATTTTATTCATTTTAAAATGTTTGTATAATTTTTTTAAATAATAATTGTATAATCAATTAATCAAATTCTATTAATATCAATTATCATATAACAGATGAAATATTGGGTTATAAATAAAAATAAAAAATAAAAAATATTAAATTTTACTCTTAAGGGTTTTTTTTCCAGGAATGGGGTTTAATATATTTCATAATCATTCATGTAATCCAATAAATAAATTAAAGGAAAAATATTTTATAAAAACATTATGTGTAATTATTAAATTTGAAATCAATTTTAATAAATTAAATGCTAAAAACTTATTCCTAATTCAATATTAACATGATTAATAAAGAAAATTCATTTATTAAAAACTAAAACATTAATATATATAAATATTATTTTAAATAATAAAAAAATAATGAAAAATAACATTTACTAAATATTTCCTTTTTAAACAACTTTTATAAATGATATTGCATAAATATTTGTATATATAGGTGAATATATATATATATATATATATATATATATATTATTTTATAAAGAAAATTATTACCAATAGTAAAAATTTAACAAATGTAATCTACTTTTTTATTATGCATGAATAAAATACCATTTTAACAATTCATCCGAAGGCATCATTTATAAAATATAAATCATAGACAAATAATAATATGTAATTATATTTATTAATTATTATCTTTTTAACATATAGTAACATTATAATTCAATTAATTATCATACATAACAATTATGTTTAATTGTTTTTTGGTCAGTATATAATGAAACATTGGATATTTATGAAAAAACTAATTTAAATTGTCCAAAATCATATGGTGTTAAATTCTACCCCAAAAAATATTAAATCATTGTTATTTGAATTAATACATACTGTTGATAATAGTTTCGGGTTTTCATATCATAATAATTATAATATTGGATTTACATCTAATTTTATGTGTAACATACATTCACATGTTATATCATCTAACTAATCATTCCTAAAAAAATATTTTTATAAAATTTTATAATTTAGAATAAATACATGATAATATTATATACTATATGAAATTGATTTCCAAAAAATTCATTTGAAACCTTAATTCATTAAAATAGTTTTAAATCATAAACCCTTTAAAAATATATTGTTTTTATTAATCATCATATTTCATAAATAAAAAATATTCACATATAAACCATATTCCTAAAAAATTGATAATCATACCAAAAGATATCATGAATCAATTATCAATATGAAATTACAAAAATAATTATGAAAGACATTTTAAAAATAAAACAAAATTTTATTTTCTAAACATTAAGAACATATTAAACATATTAGTTATCCTACCATCATTCATGAGTTTTAATAGTTATCCATATAATATCATATTTTCAAATAAACACATTTAAATGTTTTTGAAACCATTTAATATAGGATTCCAAACAATTAAATCAGATATACTGAAGACAAATCCACAGATATCCTACATTATTATTATATTTTTTATAATATACATAATATATTATATAAAATTATCAATCAGTAATGAATATATATAAGACTAAGATTGAATTATTTCTATTAATATATAAAAATCACTAAAAATGTAGTATAAAGAAACTGACCTTTTTAAAATAGGAATAATATATCCTGGAATTATCATCCAATAATTTTTTCTCTATTACTCAGTTATAAGACACTTTATTTTCTATATACATAGACTTCTCAATAAAATTTTCGCGATCTTGTTCCAACAAAATACTCAAATAAACATAGATATGGAAATATATAAACAATAACTAAAATATTAATAATATGAATTATACATCCCTTATAAAATAATATTATTTAACATTTGACACATTTTATTTTATATATGGAACAATTAATTAAATCCTTTATTTTGAAAATTTATTCTTTATCAGGTTACAAAATATAATTATTTCTCATCTTACTCATATTATTAAAAATGGTTTATTAATATAATTTTATGTAACCAAAGTATATCCCTAAACATTAATAAACACAATTTTTCATTTAACAACCAATATGAACTATTAATATTTTTTACCCATCATGATCCTTTATCCACATTTATTTAATGAAAACAATTTAATTACAATGAGAACAACATTCTAAAAATGACATCATAATATCATGCTTTTATCATTTACATAGATTTTCTCTTAAACATTATGATGTTCTATAATCATAATCCTTAAAATATTTAAATATAATTATTAAATAACATGATATATGTATACCATTAAATTTATGATCATACATATTTTATAAACAGTTAAATAATCCACTACTAAAATCCTACCCTTTAATGTTATCAAAAACATTGTTTGATACAAAATACGTCATCCCATAAAAGTTCTTCTAGATTCAACATTTGAAACCAATTACACTAAACCATTGATTCAATACATATCATAAATTACATGTCCTATTATATATAATCAAAATAATATTCCATTGATCTTTTTAGGTTTACATTTTTAATGAATTATTGATAATATTTTTCTAAATAAAACAATAATATTTTTATATAATTGAATAATTATATTATATATAAATAAATATATATGACATAAAACTATCTTAACATATCAATCAAGTTGTTAAATATTTAATCCTATCTAGAAACATCATATGTATTATATTTCATTTTCAAAAATGTAAATGGAATCAAAATAAAGGTGTATGATTAAATGTTGTGTAAGGGAAAAATTAGAATTTCATAAGCCATGTTGTAATTAGAATATTTGAATAAAATTAGAATAAGGTAAATTTTATTACAACCATATTTATATAAAAAATTCATAAATGAACTTCAATGTACACAATATGTGAACATAATGTCATAATAGTTCAACATAGAAGGATAATAGATTAATCGTATATTAGTTTTATTTAACCTCATCCTTGAGTCATAAAATATTAGGATAACAATGAATAAAATTCCAAAATTAGGATGAAAACATAATCATATTAAAACATAGATATCATGTTCCATTTTTTGGAATATATATAAAATATATGAAAATTTACATTTCAATACCAATATCATTATATTTAAACCAGCAACCAAAGTGTTAGGGTGAAATATTTCAACCTACCCATAATGATCGATTCATATGTGTTGCTGATATAAGACATTAACAATTCAAATAATAAATTTCATATTCAAATAAAATATGTTTTAAAAAATAAATTAAAAATAAATCACATTTCTTAATGAACCCATGTAAATAATTTTTTTTTGGAAAATATAAAAATGGTATTAATCAGCTTCCTGAATGAAATATATTATTATAAAAAAATACCAATAATAAAATTATAAAAAATAGTTTAGGTTTAAACATGATAAACACAAAATTAGGGAAAGATCGCATGAATATAATTAAATCCAAATCACAAAAAAGATATTTTATATAAATACATTATTTTAGTAATAATAAAGGCCATATTTATGATTCTATGATCATAAGGACACTATTATAATATTAAAAATTAAATGAAAAGTAGTCATGGAAAATGATTTTGATCTAATAATATTTTTCCATTGAATCAATTGTGAGAAAATATATCAATATTTAATTTATTGGGAGAAAGTGGTCTACATTAAATGTAAATAGTCAATGGAAGAAGTTCATGTTAATAATTCAAATACATTTTACCATTACATACAATTATATTTTTATAATTCTTCTACCATAATTATTATAAAAAGTATTTTCATATTTTAAAAAATTATATATATTTAAATTTATACACCTCAATATTTACATTTCTATGCATGTTTGTAATCTTTATTCATCAATGGATGTTAATAATACTTACTAATTTAAAATATGTTCATCATATATGATTATAAATTCCTTTTTCATCAAATTTTCATCATTTTGAAATAATTAAATTTATTTTTTTAATATAATATATTTTTATTATTTAAATTAATATATATTTTATTTGTCTTTATTGATGTTAAATATTATGATGAACTGGTTTTGGATTATTCATTAATGAAAATAGATTACATTTTAACAATATTCAATTTCAGGTTATCCTTACCATTCCATATTAATTATATATATTTATTATTAATGTGACATATAATTATATGATCTAATATTATATTATCCATGAAGGTTATACTGATAACATATTTCTTTATTCTATAATAGAGGTATCCTAATTTTATGGAATGATTGTTATTTTATTTTCCAATGGTAAGAAAACATAAATTGAATTATTTAAAATTTATAGAAACCAAAAATAATATAAGAAATATATTTTAATATCTATTTTTACCAATTATGATAGTGGTTATAGGAAATAAAAACTTTTTTTATTGTGTAGGTGGTAGTATGTACACACGATTCAAATAAAAAAAGGGAAGGGCGGTAAGTGATTGTTATATTATTGTAATAAAAAACCATTATTCTAATAATATATATATTTTTATTTAAATATAATGTAATTTATTGTTTTTGAAGAATATGTGAACATTAAAAAATATAAATGAGAATGTAGTGGTTATAATTTTATACCTCACTTCCTTGATTACGTCCATTACAAAGAGGTTTATTTCATTGAGAGATGAAGAATTTAGAACCAAATTACAACATGAAGGGGGATTGGAATGGGGAGTAGAGGGATGGTAAAAATTGGGTCTAATATGTTTGGGTAATTTAATTATAATAAAATAGGATTAGGGTCTCCTTTTATAAGTTATTAGGGATGAAATTTTTTTAAATAACATATACTTTTTTAAATAATTGATTTTACTATGAATTAATTTAGATCCAAAATAGATAACCAATTTCTAGGGGTAGTGAGGAGGTCTAAAACACCACATCCACTAAATAAAACCCATTTTATTAAAAAATTTCACCCTTTAAAACTTATGTCACTTACTTTAAAAAATATGAATTTTTACCATAGTGAAAATCTCAAACATAATATTTTTAACCTTTATTATAAAAAGTAACTTGAACTAATTTCTATTTTGGACCTACTAATTCCAAATATTATCTCCATATTATAATATTACATTTCTATTATATATAAAAAATAATAATTATTTGTTAGTTGTCTATTATGTAATTTTTTTTAAATTTAAAATTTATTATTAATCATAAAATATAACCTTTCAAAAATGATTAATAGCTTCAATAAAATTTTATAAGATCAATATTTTTTTATAATTTCGTTTAATAAATCTTAAAATTACTCTTATAAACAAAAAAATCATAATAGGAAAATTATTAATAAATATAGAATATTTACTTATCCACCATGAAATGTTTATTTAAAATAATCTCAATAATTAATCCAAATTTATTATTAACACATTTAATAAAAAATGATTTCATGTAGGTCACAAGAAAAATAAAATATTTCTTATTAAAATATTTGTTAAAATAAATTATTTATGGAATTAGTTATTTTGTTCAATAATTGAACTTTTTTCTGGTAGTGTTTCATATAATATTGTAAATAGAATTCTAAAAATTTTATATTCAAAATCATGTTTATAAATAAAAATGACAACATTTTATATATTCTTATAACTTTGATCAAATTAAATTATTATTGAACAAAAAATACATCTTTATTGGATCATAAAATGAAATCCTTTTATAAATATTAATCAATGTGAATAGATAATATATTATTATTTTAAATTATTATTATATTTTTATATATAACTGATTATTTTTTCCTGTAATATTAATATGTCATTTTTTGTTTTATTATGATTCTTTTTAGAATAGTTTTGGGCCTGACTTAATAAATTTATAATTGTTTATATTAAATGGATCCAAATTCCCATGTCATTATTAGATTCAAATTTTCTAAATTTTTATGTGCATATGTGCGATCATCCAAATTTTTCATTAATTTAATGTTTTTTATGATCACTACTGGAATTAGACGTATCAAAGATGGGATATTTGTGATGGGATCCCATCCCAAATAGTGTTTAGTGACGGGGCCCCATGACAAATAGCTCGTTGCAGAAAACATCGTGGAAAAAATTATTTTTTTATGACGGGCCCGTCGCAAAAAATAATGTTTGTGATGGGAAAGGGACCCATTGGAAAAAATACTCCGATTATATACATTATATATATATAAATATCTCTACGGATCGTCCCAAATACTATTTGCGATGGGGCAGTTCCCCGTTGCAACTAATACTTTGATTATATACATTATATATATAATAACCTTTCTCGAAGGGATGACGGGCCCATCGCAAATACTATTAATTAAAATATTATAATTATATTAATTGAGACGGGAGACCACCACAAAAGGTCCCTTCGCAAATACTAAACATAACAAAAAAATATTTAATAAAAATATGATTAATTAAAAAAAGTTATTAATATTATTAAAATAATAAATAAATAGAAAAATTATTAATAGTAAAATAAACAGACAATCAAAAATATAATACTAAAAAATGTATTTAATAAAATTATGATTAATTAAAAATTAATATTAATTTTACTAAAATAATAAAAAAATAAAAACTTATTAAAATTTTCAATATTTACAAATATATTATAATAAGTTCATAAAATTTTATTATTATTTGTAAAATAAACAAATATTGAAAATTATAATAGTAATAACAAATAATAAAATATGAAAAAAATTAAATTATGCAAAATTTGTTCCATTATAAAAGACAGATACTGTAAATAGTTCATATTACAATAAATATTAAATTAAAATGTTTTTAACATAAAAACAAATCACTGGGGGTAGTCTTTTAGAGGAGGTGGAGGAGCTGTAGGAGATGGTGGAGGAAACTTTATCCCTAAACTACGAGTCAGACGACGCATGTACTCCATCTGCGCGTGATGTAGCTGCTACCATCGACGCATCTCCTCCTCATCTTGTTACTGCTGCTGCTGCTATCGCGGACATATATCTTCATGATGCGTCTGCAAAATCTTTATATGCTCAGACTTAGTTCGCAACTGCTCTTGATACTGTGAGTCAGAAGATGATGCCTCTCCACGAGCTCCTCTCGAGCTGGACGCCGAAATCGCAGTAGTACCATAATAATTACCAGGAGTCAATTGAGAGCTGATACCAACTACTCAGCCATTCTCAAAGCCATACTGCGCCGCCTACATCCATGTCGCCTCCTCGAAATAGTGGGAAATGGTCTAATTAGTCATCTCATCCTGACTCTCAGCCTGTGTCTAAGAGTTCACAGCCTCATATGAATCCTTCAATTCCAATTTGAAATTAAAATGGTGAAAATATTATATGTAGTTAATTTTCTTACTGAAAAAAATAATACTAACCACAATCCGATGCTGGAGATCACCTCTAATCTCTCCAGTGGTTGGTCACTGTACATCCTCTGATAAACATTGATATCCATAATATTGGGATGATCGAATGCCTACAGAAATATAAAATAAACCGTTTATATTTATAGTTATATAAAATATTTAAAAAATATCCTTACTAGATGCTCTCTATGAGTACTAAATTTACAGCTACCAGCTTAATGCCTCACCTCTGGTCTCCCCCGATTCTGCCATCCAACCAAAGATATCCTCTGAAATCAACCACCCAACCAGTGTAAAAATAATCCATCCCAAACGTGAGATAAAATGTACTCTGGTCGGTGGGCTCGACACAATTCATCAAATTTTTTCACACTTTCTTTCTTAATAGTCGTTCTTCTCAAATTGTGTAAAAAATGATGGAAACGGTCATGCATAGACACCTACCATGCCGAATGGATAGAGTCACACCTGCTATCATCAATTGGATACCATGAACCCTACAAATAATTTATAATATCATGTTATTAAAAAAATAAATTTAAAAATAAATATTCTTTATTTACGTACCAGCCAATGATTGAACATGTCGCGCCACATGTCTACGAGAATCAGTTCCCTTGCGATCCATGGAAGAGAAAAATAATTGCGCAGGATAACGATCACCTGTCCAAATAGATACATCCAAAAAACTATGAAAAAGAAATAAATAATCACAAAATTAGTATATATATAAATAAATAAATTAATGCGAAATAAAATATACAGGAAACCATAACTCTGTGTGTGTGGATCAAAGCCAAAAATTTGACGTCTCTCGGGGATGGGGTTAGGAATCATCAATTGTGCATGACCGCGCCCCCTCCACGTACCCCCTAAACCATCAGTAGGCTGAGGGTTAGATAGTCCACAATCCCCCTCATCCAAAGGTAGATCATCCTCCTACAACTCGCGAAATAGATCAGGATCCATCTAAAACACAAAATGATTATTGATAGAAGATATAAGAAAATAACTATTATTAATAGATATATATTAGTTATGATTATAACCAGCATTTAATTGTGTCAATATCAACTTCATCCCCATCTCCATATCTGTCCTTGTCAATGTCTTAATCTTCCTCCTGAGCATCATCAATATCCATATGAGTTTCATTTTCATAATCTCCTGTCATTTCAAATTCATTTGTAACATCATTAACGTCTTCATCCGCATAGATCCTTAATTGTGGAGTTTCATCATCGATATTCATGTCTCTTTGTGAAAAAGATAAATTTTGAGTGGTCTATTGAAAAATTTCAATTCCTTCCACTTCAGCGGATCCATATTCAGTTTGAGTAAACTAATTTTCCAAAGATTTCAATTTTATTGTTCTTCACCAATCACTCGAGTATCTTGATATAGCACAGTACCATGCATATTAAATTTTATGTTCCTATTGAGACAGGAAAAATTGTTCATTTTGTTGAGTCAAAAAGGTTTTCCTTATGACTTTTCCATTCCTTCTTGTTTTGAAAATCAGAAACACCTTATACTTAAGAAAATATAAATTTTACCTCCATAAAGAAAATTTACTTCTTTAAGGAAATTTAACCTAACCTAGATTTTCTTATACATAGCAATATTTTTCTTAAGTACAAAAACCGGATTCATACCCAAATTCCCAGAAGTCATATAATGTAAGGATTTGGATCATTCTGTTTTTAGGATCCGAATTCTGGATGTGAACTGTTATGAAGTTCCAATCCAAATTCTGGACTCTGAACTTTCATGAATTCTGGACTCCGAACTCTTAAGTAGTTCGACTCCGAACTCTTAAGTAGTTCGACTCCGAACTCTTATGAAGTTCGACTCCGAACTCTTATGTAGTTCAAGTCTGAACTCTTATGAAGTTCGACTCCGAACTTTCATGAGTTTGACTCTGAACTCTTATGAAGTTAGACTCCGAACTTTCATGAGTTCGACTCCGAACTCTTATGAAGTTCAACTCTGAACTTTTAATAGTTCGACTACGAACTCTGCAAGTTCAGATTCCAATCTCTGGTGAAACCAGACTCCGAATTCCTATAAAACAGAATCCAAACATTTCTGAACATAGACTCCGAATTTCATTTTGGTTAGACTCCAAACTTTTAACTTGCTTACACTCTGAAATTTTGTATGGAATCTACTTACAAATTCTCCATTTCAAAATGATGTCGTGCATTCAGTTATACATGATTTATTATGAAACGATGTCGTTCATTCTATTTCTAATTAACCGTTGGTTGAGTTACACGTTTATAGGTCCCTCTGAATTTCATGGAAAATATGACCATTGGAAGAGGAAGATGACCGTTGGAAATTTTCCTATAAATAGGAGCTCATTTTAAAGAGATCAAAAGAAGAAGTTGATCGATCTAGAGACCACATGCTATTAAGGTGATTTCTAGAGAGAGAAGATTTTTCATGCCTTGTGAGTACTGAACTGCTCATTCATATTGCTTCGTGCGACTCCAAATGTTGGCGATTACATTCGAGGACTTTCGGGGATAGAAAGACAGAGGTGCCGACTACCTTGATGTTCGAGGGCTTCCTTGCTGAGGAAGTCAGAGGTTCCAACTACCTTAAAGTTGAGGGCCTGCGAGGATAGCAAGGCAGAGACACTGATCTTCGTATCGAGGGCATATCCTGGTGTGGGTAAGACAGGCTTGGTTGAAAGTATAAATCAAGGGACCTTTAAACAAGGTTGTTGGATACCCTTCTCTTTGGGTTAAAATATTTATATCTTGTTACTTGTAGTTTTACTACTTGTTTTTTCTGCTGCACTTTTGTATTTTAAGTAAACAATAATCCTCTTAAATTTCCTTACACTTGTACTCTGATTAGTTTAGATTCTATAGGTTTTAAGGTAGAATCTCATATTGTAAACTTTGGTTCCAATTCTCCAATTGGTGATTAGAGGAGTTGTGAATTTTCGTAGTTTAACTCGGTTAAACTTAGATTTTTTCCTTGTCTAAGGAAAGTTTTAAAGTATACAATTCACCCCCTCTTGTATATTGAGCATCTACATTGTTATTTTGATCCTACAATTGGTATCAGAGAAAGTCTCTAAAATACTTATACTTACATATAAGTTTTTCTTGCTCAATTTTCATTATTCTTCATTCTTTCTTAGGATGTTCTTTGTCATTTTGAACTTTGTCATTCAGAAATTTGTCATTCCTAATTATCATTCCAAATTGTCATTCTGAACTTTGTGGTTACGAACTTTTTCTACTAACTAGTTCAGTTGCCAAAGTTATTTTAAGATGGCAGGAATCAATATTGGTTCTATTGACAATCTAAATCATACAAGACCACCAATATTTGATGGTAATGACTATGAGTACAGGAGATATCGAATGAAGACCTTTTTTATCAATACCGGAGTTTATAATTTCGTTATTATTACTGGTGATTATAAAATTCCTGATAAAGAAGTTAGAACTTTCACTAACCAGGAAAAGCAAGAGTATCAACTCAATTATAAGGTACGCAATACTTTACTATGTTCAATTACTAGAAATATATATAGCCTAATTTGTTCTTGTGAAGAAGCTAATTGTATATGGAAGAAGTTAGAAGTTACACACTTTGGCACTTCTAAAGTGATTGAAACTAGGATAGCTATGCTTAGAGATGAATACCATGGATTCAATTTTCCGTATGGAGAACCAATCTGTAAAGTTCAACAGATATTTATGACTATAGTCAATATCTTATAGTCTATGGGAGAAAAAGGGTTAGATGATGAATCCCTAGTGGATAAGATAATTGATATTATGCCCAATGAGTGGGAATCAAAAGGAACAGCTATTGATGAGAACAGGAAGGTCACTCAAATTTCTCTTGATGAACTATTCAAAACTCTTCTCCAACATGAAACAAGAATGAAGAGAGATGCTGACAACATCAAAAAGAAGAATGGGAATGGTACTGTTTCTTTTATAACAACATCAACTCATTTGAAATCTAAGACTCATGAGAGAGTAACCAGATCCAAGTCTAAGAAGGCGGTTATTCAATCAGAATCTTGTGAAAGTGAAGTATTAGAAAATGAGTTAGCAAACCCTGCTCGAAGGATGAACAAGATAGCTGCCCAGTGAAACTTCCAATCCAAATATAAGAAAAAGGAAAGGAAAGACAAGAAAGATGGAGAAGTTACTTGTTATTAATGCAAGAGAGCTGGACATATCAGACCAGATTGCCCTCTGCTCAAAAAGAAGGAAAGAAAAGAAAGGCATTCTGAGAGGAACAAAAATAATTATTACAAATCCAAAGCTAAGAAAGTTATGAAATAAAATGATACCTGGAGGGCCAATGGTGGTGAATCTTTAGATGAATATTCTGATTATGAATCTTCAGGACAGAAGAATCTTGGTTTATAGCCAGATTACCCATTAATAATCATTGCTTTATGGCTAAGGTATGAAATGCTGAATCTTTGACCAATGTATCTTTAAATTTTAATGATAGTAAGTATTATAACTCTTCAGATGAAGAATCATCTTCTGATGAAGAAAATACTTCACCTACCTATGAAGAAGTTTCTAGGTTTGCTGAACTTCTTGAGATTGAAAATTCTAAACTCAATAAAAAACATGATAAGGAAAACTCTAGGAATGTTATTCTTACAAGAGAAATATCAGATCTTTCTAATGATCCTGATAGGAAAAATGATGATTTTATAAATATTTCAAAAAATCTTGAGGAAGTATGTTTTGATAAGAAAAAACTTTCTAAATAGTTAGAAAAGGTAATTTATGAGAAAAGTGTTTTCGAGCCTCGATCTAATTCAAAATATAATGATTTTGGAGATAAAAACTTGGTTATTAAACTCATGTCCGAAATTTTTTCCTTAAAAAAGTGTTTATCAAACTTTACCCATGGTAAAGAAAATTTTGATAAAATGTATTCTCAAATACGACCTTTAAGAAAAAAATCTGGATTTGGTTATACCTATGAAAAACCAACTTTTAGTAACGACTACTTTGTTCCACAAAGTACCCCATTTTGTACGAAGTGTCAATGTGGTGGTCACTGGGAAAGGAATTGTTCTTTAAATAAAACCCAATATTTTGGTTTTCATAAAGCCTATTTTTCTAAGAAAGTGTGGGTTCTTAAAATTTTGTTGTCTGGAAATCATAGATCCAAACAAGTTTGGATTCCAAAAGTCTAATTCTTTTCTTGTTTTCAGGAAGATAGAGGAAGTACCAACAACAATACATAGTACATGGATAGTGGATGTTCCCGAAATATGACTGGTAACAAAAGCTATTTTGAAAAGATTATCAAAACGAAAGGTGGGAAGGTAACTTTCGGAGATAATGCTCAAGGAGAAATTGTTGGTATAGGTAATATTGTTTTTCTTGGTAAAACATTGATTTCAAATGTTTTATTTGTTAAGGGTCTTAAGCACAACCTCATTAGCATATGTCAATTATGTGATGAAAGGTAACTTGTGAATATTAGGAATGATAAGTGCTTAGTTCACCATTCCAAGGAAGAATTTATTCTTTTAGCCAATAGGTAGAAGAATGTTTACACTTTGAACTTAGAAGACCTCAGGAGCCAAGACCTAACTTGCCTAAGTGAAATGGAAGATCATTCCTGGTTATGGAATAGAAGACTATGTCACTGTAACCTTAGAAACTTATGTAATCTTTCTTAGAAGAATCTAGTTAAGGATCTACCGGAGCTTAGATTTAATTCTTCTAAAGTTTGTGATCCTTGTCAATATGGAGAGAAACATAAATCTATTTTTAAATGAATCGGTGAAGTCTCAACGACTGATGCATTACAGTTAGTGCACATGGATCTTTTTGGTCCAACACAAACTGGATGTATTGGAGGCAAATACTATGTGTTTGTTCTAGTTGATGATTACACCAAATTTACATGGGTCTATTTTCTAGCAAAGAAGTCTGAAGCTTTTTCTTATTTCAAAAGTTTTAGAGAACAAGTTAAAAATGAGAAAAATCTTCCATTGAAAACTATTCATAGTGATCATGGAGGAGAATTTCAAAATTCTGATTTTGAATCTTTTTGTAGTAGAAAAGGTATTACTCACTATTTTTCAGCACCTAGAACTCCTCAAAAAAATGGTGTAGTTAAAAGAAGAAATAGAATTATTCAAGAGATAACTACAACCATGTTGAGTTAATATTCTATATCTAGACACTTCTGGGATGAAGCTGTAAGTACTGATTTTTATACTATAAATCGAGTTTTGATTAGACCTTTTCTTAATAAAATTCTTTATAAGTTATGGAATGGTAGAAAACCAAGAATTTCCTACTTCAAGGTTTTTGGTTGCAAAGTATTCATTCTGAATACTAAAAATAATTTACATAAATTCGCGCCAAAATCTGATGAAGGAATTTTCTTAGGCTACTCCACAACTTCTAAGGCATATAGAGTCTTTAATAAAAATACTTGTAATATTGAAGAAACAGTGCATGTTAAATTTGATGAGACTAACCCTTTTGATTTCAAACCATCCCAACCTACATCCTCGTATGTGTTTACAAAAACTGATTGTCAACCTTTGATGGAAGATCCTTCTGATAAGGAAAATGTTCAAGAAGATAATTCTGAACCATTTATCCCAGAAGACTTTCTACCCTATATTAATGAACAGGTTTTAAAAAACCCAAATTAGGTGTTTCTTAAGAATCATCCCAGTGATAGTATCATTGGTGATGTAAATCAACCTATAAGGACTAGAAGTTACTTAAGAAATGAAGTAGAACATCTAGAATTTCTTTCCCAATTAGAACCAAAAAGCACTGATGAAGCTTTAGGTGATGATGATTGGATCAAATCCATGCAAGATGAAGTAAATGAATTTGAGAGGAATAAAGTCTGGACCGTGGTTGAAAGACCTAAGGAAACTTCTGTCATTGGAGTAAAATGGGTCTTTAGAAACAAGTGTGATGAAAATGGAGTCATAGTAAGAAATAAAGATAGACTAGTTACTAAAGGCTATAACCAGCAAGAGGGAATAGACTATGAAGAAACCTATACTCCAGTAGCCAGACTTGAATCTATTTGTATTTTACTTGCCTTTGTAGCATTCTTCAATTTTAAACTTTTTCAAATGAATGTGAAATGTGATTTTCTTAATGGTTATGTTCAAGAAGAAGTTTTTGTTGAACAACCTCCTGGCTTTGAAGATACAAAACATCCTAATCATGTTTTTAGAATTACCAAAGCTTCGTATGGTCTTAAACAAGCCCGACGAGCCTGGTATGATAGACTCACAGGATTTTTTCTTCAAAATAACTATGTTAAGGGAAATGCAGATCCAACCCTTTTTATAAAGAAATATAAGAAAAATGTTTTGATTGTTCAAATTTATGTTGATGACATCATATTTGGTTCAACTCAGCATTCTTTGACTGATTCTTTTGCAAGTATTATGAAATCTGAGTTTAAGATGAGTATGATGGGTGAGTTAACCTTTTTCCATGGGTTTCAGATTTCTCAAAGACCCGAAGGAACCTATATATCTCAACATAAGTATATTAAATATCTTCTCAAAAAGTATGGTTATGAAAATACTAAAAGTATAAGTACTCCCATCGGCATCTCAAACTCCTTAGATCTTGATGATGCTGGGAAACCAGTAGATCAAAAATCTTTTAGAGGTATGATAGGAAGTCTAATTTACTTAACAACTAGTCGACCCGACTTAATGTTTTCAGTATGATTATGTGCAATATATCGATCTAATCCTAAGGAATCTCACTTAAAGGCGGTAAAAAGAATTTTTCACTACTGGAAGGGAACCATGGATCTAGGATTATTTTATACTTCTAGAAATGATTTTATTCTAAACAGATTTTCAGATGCTGACTTTGGTGGATGTATAATGGATAGAAAGAGTACATCCGTAACTTGTCATTTCTTAGGAGATTCATTAGTTTCTTGGTCCTGCAAGAAGCAACATTATGTAGCACTTTCCACTACTGAAGCTGAATATGTAGCAGCTGGAAGTTGTTGTGCTCAAGTGTTATGGATGCAACACACACTCACAGATTATGGCCTGAGTTTTACTAAGACTCAAATTTTGTTTGATAACACAAGTGCCATTGCCCTTAGTAATAACCCTACACATCACTCTAATGAAAAACACATAGACATTAGGCATCAATTTCTTAGGGATCACACACCTAAAGGAGATATCATTCTTCAGTTTATCGGGACACAAGATCAACTTACTGATATTTTCACAAAATCATTACCCTCTGATAGATTTGAATACATTATACAAAAGTTAGGAAGGATAACCATAAGTTAATCATTCTTCATTAACTTCTTGTTGAAAAATTCTCCTAATAGTAATAAACTCCTTTTCATAGGGGGAGTACATTTGATTGTTAGTGTAACTAAAATTGTTGTAATCTGTTTTTTAAACTTAGTGTAACGAAAATTTTAGTAGTTATTTTTTCAAACTTTTCGAAACTAATGTTTCTGGAATGGTAATTTCTGAAACTAAAATTTCCGGAATTGGAATTTCTGGAACCGAAATATTCAGGATTGAAATTCTCGGAATGAAAACTTTTGGAATGGAGATTTTCGTACTGGAGTTTTCGTATTGGGATTTTCATACTGGAGTTTTCATAATGGAGATTTTCGTACTGGAATTTTCGTAAAGATATTTTCGTACTGGAACTTTCGTAATAAGTTGTTTTTAAATTCATTTCTTCAAGATGAATATTACCATTTACGAACAATCAACCTAGCCAATCTGAAAGTTATGATTTCCTAACTTATAGTTTTGTTATCATATTTTTCTTACTAGTATTTTCATGAGTTTTTAAAATTTCGGATTCTAGTCTTTCTTCAAATCCGTATGTTTGCCTTAAAACCTCAAAAGATCGGAGTCAAGATTTCCTTGTGGGTGTGTTTTCAACCGTCAGATCAGATCAAAAAATTTTTAACCATTAGATGGCTTTTGGAAGACCAAAGGTCATATCCATTGACTATATAAAGGGTACCCCAAGACTCGTCCCACATCAGTTTTGAAAGCATTCGCATCTCGAAGACCCGTTGTGCTTCGTAAGCCCGGTTCTGAACTTTGCAAAGCTGTTCTGAATCTTTCATAATTTTCACTCCGAATGTTTTTTGAAGAAACTTTTCATGATATGTCAACTTCAAAACCGATCTCTAAGGGGTTAGTCTTCAGGGAAAGGTTATTTCATCCTGATTTCTACAATCTTGGTTCTATTATAACCAAGAATATAAAATTGAATGGTCGGGATGATATTTTCTTGTTCAAGTCAGAAAAAAAGGATCCGGTTTATACAAATTTGTTGATCGAGTTCTATGAGTCTGTTTCCTTCCTGATGGAATATGGAAGAGAGTGGTTTTCTTTCAAATCTTATAGGAAAACTTATAAGCTATCCTACACCAAGGCTGCGAACTTGGTTGGTTTGGCCTATGAGGGGGAAGCTGAGTTTTGCTCACATAAGCTTCCAGATGAGCAAAGAAGTTTCAACAAGGTGAAGGCTTTAAAATTCCTTGTACTTAAAGATGCCATGACCGCTAAGATTTCTCATCTCACTCTGAACAATAAGATTCTTCAGCTTTGGGTACAAGGTTTTCTTGTACCAAGAAGAGGCGACAAAGATAATTTGAAGAAAAGTGATATCTATGTCTAATATTTCTTGGTAAATCTAAGAAAGATAAATTTGATGAGGCATGTCTTGATTACGATCAAGAACCTCAAAGAAGGGAATTTGAGAGCTCAAATAATCATGTACCCTGCCATACTATCTAGGCTGATATTTCAGTGCTTAGAATACTTTAAGGTAGCATGAAAATCAAAAGTACGTAATTGAAAGCTTATGATGGTTAGTGATGATACCTTGAAGAGGATGAAGATGGGTTTTTCCAGTGAATCCGGAGAATTTTACCCTCTATCTGTGGAAGAGGTTGAAGAAGCTCAGAAAGAAACACAGAATCCGTAATCATCCAGAAAGCAAAGGAAAAAGAGAAAGCTTAAGGAAGTGGTTGCGGATAAAGAAAATCCTCAGGCTAAGGAAACTCAATCTGCTCCTCCCAAGCCGAAGAAGCAGAAAACATATACAGATGAAGTGGAAGCCAAGTGGAGGGAAGATAAAGAGAAGAGGAAAGAAGGGGATCCACAATTCGGATTGGACCCTGTAGAGGCTAAGGCCATAAAAGAAAGAGCTACAGAAGAGCTAGAGAAATAGGAAAAAGAAAAGAAGATGAAAAATAAGTTGTCTGAAGCTGAAGTGGTGCAATCTTTGTGGAAATATACAGATTTAGCTTCTGAAATGCTTCCCGTTCCGGAAACATTCGGTTCTAAACCTTCTTTACTAGAAACTCCAGCCAAGAATAATGTCACTCTGGAAAAATACAAGGGAAAAGAAGTAGTTGAAGTTTCTGAAAATGTAGAGGAATAAGTTGTTAAAAAGTAGAGGAAGAAGTTGAAGAGGTTGAAGAAGAAGAACAAGAAGAAGAAGAGGGAAGTGAAGATTTAGATGCCTTGATCATGAAAGTAGAGGTTTATAAAGATAAGGCAGAATCCGCAAATTTAGTAACTCTAAGAAAGGGAGATGAGAAAGCTAGTAAGAATGATGATAAGCAACAAGAAGAAGAAGAAGAAGAAAATATCTTGTATGATGAGGAAGAATCCTATGAGAGGAATTTTCTTGAGAAAGGACAAGAAAAAAAGAAACGAGATGAAGACCAGATTATTCGAGTTTCTGAATCTAAGGAAGTATCTCCTCATGAGCAACCCATTCCCAGAGCTGATAAGGGGAAGCAAGATCTCATGGAGACTCCAATAAAAGATGTCATCAGGAAGAAATGGGTTTGTGGAACTTCTAGAAGAAAGTTAGTGCAAGCTGAAGAAGATCAGTCTCCAAGTAAAGTTTCTGATTCGGAATCATCATCTCATGGTCACGATTTTTTGGTTCAATCTCTGAAGAAGTTGGTGGACACTATTCTAATTTTTCTAACTATAGATTCCAGATGCCAGATGCTGCAACAAAGTATGAATCAGAAATCGTATTCCTTATCAATGGTCATGGATAAGTTTGTGAAGATCGAAGCTGAACAAAAAAGTTTTCTTATCGATTATGATGTGCATAGAAAGTCCTGCAGTAACGTAACAATGTGGTCTAAGAGAGTTGATGAAGATTTAGTTCAGTTTGAGAGTTTTTAGGATGAAGTTTAAAATGATTTTGAAATGAAGGATAAAAAGGTTAACGAGATTTATGAAAAGCTGACTCAAGAGAAAAATTCTCAAAATCAACAGGTCAGGGACCTGAATGGAAATCTTAACTCAGTATCTCAGAATTGGAAAACTGAAAGAGATTTCTGGATTGAGTTTAAGGATAATTTGGAAAATAAATATGAAATAATAAAGTTGCAGAAATAATCCATCGAGGCCCAGGAAGAAGCTTTAAAAGTTCAAGAATAAAAGGTAAAAGCCTTGGAGAGGCAAGTTGTGGAAGACCAAAGAGACTTGAAGAAAGTCAAAACCTTGTTTAAGAAGCTCATCCCGAAGGAAAAGGAATAAAAATGAACTCACTCTGATTCTTTTGTTGTAATTATATTTCATTGTAAAATTTTCCCATTTATAATGAAATGTTATTTGGTTGGATGTATCTTGTTATATACTAATGTTTCAGGTACCATATTTTCTTTTCCATTCCCTTCAATTCTTTTTGAAAATCACAAATGGGGAGAAGAAAAAAGAACTACTCCTATGGAGGAGAAAGAAAAATTTCTAAGTGAAATATCCTTAAAGAAAGGGGGAGTTTCTCACTATGAAGTTTTTCATTCCTACAATAATGAAAACCCCACTTTGGAAATTCATAATACAATCCTTAGTGTTTCATTGCCTAAGGGGGAGTCAGTTGTATTCATTTTCATCCATGAACAAAGGGAGATAAGTTTTAATTTCAAAGTCTAATGAAAATTTTCAAAGTCCTTATATTCTTTTTCATAATGATGTTTGTGATTTCAAAAAAGGGAGATATTTTTGAGTCAATAAGGTTTTCTTTATGACTATTCCATTCCTTCTTGTTTTGAAAATCACAAACACCTTATACTTAAGAAAATATAAATTTTACCTCCATAAAGAAAATTTACTTCTTTAAGGAAATTTACCCTTACCTATATTTTATTATACATAGAAATATTTTTCTTAAGCACAAAAACCGGATTCATACCCAAAATCCCAGAAGTCATATAATGTAACGATTTGGAGCACTCTATTTTTAGGATCCGAATTCTGGATGTGAACTGTTATGAAGTTCATATTCGAAATATGGACTCCGAACTTTCATGAATTCTGGACTCCGAACTATTAAGTAGTTCGACTCCAAAATCTTAAGTAGTTCGACTCTGAACTCTTATGATGTTCGACTCCGAACTCTTAAGTAGTTCCACTCTGAACTCTTATGAAGTTCAACTCCAAACTCTTAAGTAGTTCGACTTAGAACTCTGATGATGTTCGACTCCAAACTTTCATGAGTTCGACTCTGAACTTTTACTAGTTTGACTTCGAACTCTGCAAGTTCAGATTCCGATCTTTGGTGAAACCAGACTCCAAATTTCTATAAAACAGAATCTGAACACTTCTTAGAATAGACTCTGAATTTCATTTTGGTTAGACTGTAAATTTATAATTTGATTACACTCTGAAATTTTGTATGGGATTTACTTAAAAATTCTCCATTTCAAAACGATGTCGTGCATTCAGTTATACATGATTTATTATGAAACGATGTCATTCATTCTGTTTCTAATTAACCGTTGGTTGAGTTACACGTGTATAGGTTCCTCCGAATTTAATGGAAAATATGACCGTTGGAGGAGGGAGCAGACCGTTTAAAATTTCATATAAATCAGAGCTCATTTGAAAGAGCTCAAAAAAAAAGAAGTTGATCGATCTAGAGACCACACACAGTTAAGGTGATTTATAGAGAGATAATCTTTTCATGCCTTGTGCGTACTGAACTGCTCGTTCAAATTGCTTCGTGCGACTCCGAATGTTGGTGATTACATTCGAGGACTTCCAGGGATAGGAAGAAAAAGGTGCCGACTACATTGAAGTTCGAGGGCTTCCTTGTTGAGGAAGACAGAAGTTCCAACTACCTTAAAGTTGAGGGCTTGCGGGGATAGCAAGACAGAGACACCGATCTTCATATCGAGGGCCTATCCTGGTGTGGGTAAGATAGACTTTCTTGAAAGTACAAATAAGGGACCTTTATTCAAGGTTGTTGGATACCCTTCTCTTTGGGTTAAAAGACTTATATCTTGTTACTTGTAGTTTTACTACTTGTTTTTTCTACTGCACTTTTCTATTGTAAAGAAAGTATAATATTCTTACATTTTCTTACAGTTGTACTCTGATTAGTTTAGATTCTATACGCTTTAAGGTAGAATCTCGTATTGTAAACTTTGGTTCCAATTCTCCACATGGTGATTAGAGGTGTCGTGAATTTTCTTAGTTTAACTTTGTTAAAATTAGTTTTTTTCATTGTATAAGGAATGTTTTAAAGTATACAATTCACCCCCTCATGTATATTGAGCATCTACAACATTATTTTGATCCTACAATTGGTATCAAAGCAGGTATCTAAAATACTTATACTCACATATAAGTTTTTCTTGCTCATTTTTCATTATTATTCAGTCTTTCTTAGAATGTTTTTTGTCATTACGAACATTGTCATTCCAAACTTTGTCATTCAGAATTATCATTCCGAATGGTTATTCCGAACTTTGTGGTTACAGACTTTTTCTACTAACTAGTTTGGTTTCCAAATTTATTTTAAGATGTCAGAAATCAATGTTGGTTCTATTGACAATCTTAATCCTACAAGACCACCAATCTTTGATGGTAATGACTATCAGTACTAGAGAGATCGAATGAAGACCTTTATTATCAATACCGAAGTGGATAATTTCGTTATACATAATGGTGATTATAAAATTCCCGATAAGGAAGTTAGAACTTTCACTAACCAGGAAAATCAAGAGTATCAACTCAATTATAAGGTATTCAATACTTTACTATGTTCAATGACTAGATATATATATAGCAAAATTTCTTCTTGTAAAGAAGCTAATTGTATCTGGAAGAAGTTAGAAGTTTCACACTTTGGCACATATAAAGTGATTGAAACTAGGTGAGCTATGCTTAGAGCAGAATACCATGGATTCAATTTTCCTTATGGAGAACCAATCTGTAAAGTTCAACAGAGAATTATGACTATAGTAAACAGCTTATAGTCTATGGGAGAGAAAGGGTTAGATGATGAATCACTAGTGGATAAGATAATTTATATTATGCCCGATGAGTGGGAATAAAAAAGAATAGCTATTGATGGGAACAGGAAGGTCACTCAAATTTCTCTTGATGAACTATTTGGAACTCTTCTCCAACATGAAACAAGAATGAAGAGAGATACTGACAACATCAAAAAGAATAATGGAAATGGTACTATTGCTTTTACAAAAACATCAAATCATTTGAAAGCTAAGACTCCTGAGAGAGTAACCAGATCCAAGTCTAAGAAGGTGGTTATTCAATCAGAATCTAGTGAAAGTGAAGTCTCAGAAAATGAGTTAGCAAACCTTGCTCGAAGGATGAACAGGATAGATGGCCAGAGAAACTTCCAATCCAAGTATATGAAAAATTAAAGGAAAGACATGAAAGATGGAGAAGTTACTTGTTATGAATGCAAGAGAGATGGACATATTGGACCAGATTTCCCTCTGCTCAAAAAGAAAAAAAAGAAAATAAAGGCATTCTGAGATGAACAGAAAGAAGTATTACAAAACCAAAGGTATGAATGTTCTAAAAGAAAATGATACCTGGAGTTCCAGTGGTGGTGACTCTTCAGATGAATCTTCTGATTATTAATCTTCAGGATAGAAGAACCTTGGTCTTATAGCCATATTACCCATTAACAATCATTGCTTTATGGCTAAGGTAAAAAATTATGTATCTTTGACCAATGAATCATTAAATTCTAATGATATTAAGTATTATAACTCTTCAGATGAAGAATCCTCTTCTGATGAAGAAAATACTTCACCTACCTATGAAGAAGTTTCTAGGTTTGCTGAACTTCTTGAGATTGAAAATTATAAACTCAATAAAAAACTTGATAAGGAAAAATCTAGGAATGTTATTATTACAAGATAAATATAAGATCTTTCTAAAGATCTTGATAGGAAAAATGCTGATTTTATAAATGTTTCAAAAAATCATGAGGAAGTAAGTTCTGAGAAGAACAATCTTTCTAAAGAGTTAGAACAGGTAATTTCTGAGAAAAGTGTTTTCAAGCCTAGCTCTAGTTCAAAATCTAATGATTTTGGAGATAAAAACTTGGTTATTAAACTCATGTCCGAAATTGTTTCCTTAATGAAGTTTTTATCAAACTTTACCCATGGTAAAGAAAATTTTGATAAAATGTATTCAGAAATACGACCTTTAAGAAATAAATCCGAATTTGGTTATACCTATGCAAACCAACTTTTAGTAACAACTACTTGGTTCCACAATGTGCCCCATTTTGTACCAAGTGTCAATGTGGGGGTCATTGGGCAAATAATTGTTCTTTAAATAAAACCCAATATTTTGGTTTTCATAAAGCCTATTTTTCTAAGAAAGCGTGGGTTCCTAAAATTTTGTTGTTTAGAAATCTCGGATCCAAGAAAGTTTGGATCCCAAAAGTATAATTCTTTTCTTGTTTTCAGGAAGATAGAGGAAGTAACAACAACAATACATGGTACATGGATACTGGATGTTCCCGACATATGACAGGTAACAAAAGCTATTTTGAAAAGATTATCAAAACGAATGGAGGGAAGGTAACTTTCGGAGATAATTCTCAAGGAGAAATTGTTGGTATATGTAATATTTTTCTTCTTGGTAAAACATTGATTTCAAATGTTTTTTTTGTTAAGGGTATTAAGAACAACCTCATTAGCATAAGTCAGTTATGTGATGAAGGGTACCTTCTGAATTTTAGGAATGATAAGTGCTTAGTTCACAATTCCAAGGATGGATTTAATATTTCAGCCAATAGGCAAGAGAATGTTTCCACTTTGAACTTAGAAGAGATCAGGAGCCAAGACCTACCTTTCCTAAGTGCAATGGAAGATCATTCCTGGTTATGGAATAGAAGCCTAGGTCACTGTATCCTTAGAAAATTATGTAAAATTTCTAATAAGAAACTAGTTAAGGATCTACCGGAGCTTAGATTTGATTCTACTAAAGTTTGTGATCCTTGTCAATATGGAAAGCAACATAAATCTAGTTTTAAATCAATCAGTGAAGTCTCAATGACTGATGCATTACAGTTAGTGCCCATGGATCTTTTTGGTCCAACACAAACTGGAAGTATTGGAGGCAAATACTATGTGTTTGTTCTAGTTGATGATTACACCAGATTTACATGGGTCTATTTTCTACTAAAAAAGTATGAAGCTTTTTCTAATTTAAAAAGTTTTAGAGCGCCAGTTAAAAATGAGAAAAATCTTCCACTAAAAACTATTCATAGTGAGCATGGAGGAGAATTTCAAAATTCTGATTTTGAAACTTTTTGTAGTAGAAAAGGTATTACTCACAATTTTTCATCACCTAGAACTCCTCAAAAAAATGGTGTAGTTAAAAGAAGAAATAGAATTCTTCAAGAGATAACTAGAACCATGTTGAGTGAATATTCTATAGCTAGACACTTCTGGGCTGAAGCTGTAAGTACTGCTTGTTAACTACAAATTGAGTTTTTATTAGAACTTTTCTTAATAAAACTCATTATGAGTTATGGAACGGTATAAAACCAAGACTTTCCTACTTCAAGGTTTTTGGTTGCAAATTATTCATTCTGAATACTAAATATAATTTACATAAATTCACGCCAAAATCTGATGATGGAATTTTCATAGGCTACTCCACAACTTCTAAGGAATATAGAGTTTTCAATAAAAATACTTGTACTGTTGAAGAAATAGTACATGTAAAATTTGATGAGACTGATCCTTTTTTTTCAAACCATCCCAACCTACATCCTCGGATGTGCTTACAAAAACTGATTGTCAACCTTTGATGGAAGATCCTTCTAATAAAGAAAAATTTTCAAGAAGATACTTCTGAAACATTTACCCAATAAGACTTTCTACCCTATATTGATGAACAGTTTTTACAAAACCCAAATCAGGTGTTTCTTAAGAATCATCCTAGTGATAGTATCATTGGTGATGTAAATCAACCTGTAAGGACTAGAAGTTCCTTAATAAATGAAGTATAACATCTTTCATTTCTTTCCCAATTAGAACCAAAAGCACTGATGAAGCTTTTGGTGATGATGATTGGATCAAAGCCATGCACGATGAACTAAATGAATTTGAGAGGAATAAGGTCTGGACCTTGGTTGAAAGACCTAAGGAAAATTCTATCATTGGAGTAAAATGGGTCTTCAGAAACAAGTGTGATGAAAATGGATTCATAGTAAGAAATAAAGCTCGACTAGTTGCTAAAGGCTATAACCAACAAGAGGGAATAGACTATGAAGAAACCTATGCTCCAGTAGCCAGACTTGAATCTATTCGTATTTTACTTGCCTTTGCAGCATTCTTCAATTTTAAACTTTTTCAAATGGATGTGAAATTTGCTTTTCTTAACGGTTATGTTCAAGAGGATGTTTTTGTTGAACAACCTCATGGCTTTGAAGATACAAAACATCATGATCATGTTTTTAGACTTTCCAAAGCTTTGTATGGTCTTAAACAAGCCCCACGATCCTGGTATGATAGACTCACGTGATTTTTTATTCAAAATAACTATGTTAAGGGAAATGCAGATCCAACCCTTTTTATAAATAAAAATAAGAAAAATGTTTTGATTGTTCAAATTTATGTTCATGACATCATATTTGGTTCAACTCAACAATCTTTAACTGATTCTTTTGCAAGTCTAATGAAATTTGAGTTTGAGATGAGTATGATGGGTGAGTTAACCTTTTTACTTGGTTTTCAAATTTCTCAAAGACCAGAAGAAACCTTTATATCTCAACATAAATATATTAAAGCTCTTCTAAAAAAGTATGGTTATTAAAATACTAAAAGTATAAGTACTCTCATAGGTACCTCAAACTCTTTAGATCTTGATGAAGCTGAGAAACCAGTAGATCAAACATCTTTTAGAGGTATGATAGGAAGTCTACTTTACTTAATAGCTAGTCGACCAAACTTAATGTTTTCAGTATGCTTATGTGCAAGATATCAATCCAATCCTAAGGAATCACACTTAAAGGCGGTAAAAAGAATTTTTTGCTACCTAAAGGGAACCATGGATCTAGGATTATTTTATACTTCTGGAAATGATTTTATTCAAAAAAGTTTTTCATATGCTGACTTTGTTGGACGTAGAATGGATAGAAAGAGTACATCCGGAACTTGTCATTTTTTAAGAGATTCATTAGTTTCTTGGTCCTACAAGAAGCAACATTCTGTAGCACTTTTCACTGCTGAAGTTGAATATGTAGTAGCTTGAAGTTGTTGTGCTCAAGTGTTGTGGATGCAACACACACTCACAGATTATGGTCTGAGTTTTACTAAGACTCAAATTTTGTGTGATAACACAAGTGCCATTGCCCTTAGTAAGAACCCTGCACATCACTCTCGTGCAAAACACATATAACTTAGGCATCACCTTCTTAGGGCTCACACACTTAAAGGATATATCATTATTCAGTTTATTGGTACTCAAGATCAACTTGCTGATATTTTTACAAAATCATTTCCCTCTGATAGATTTGAATACATTAAACAAAATTTAGGAATGATAATTGTAAGGTAATCATTCTTTATTAACTTCTTGTTGAACAATTCTCCTAACAATAATAAACTTTTTTCATAGGGGGAGTACATTTGATTGTTAGTGTAACTAAAATTTTCGTAATTTGTTTTTTAAACTCAGCGTAACTAAAATTTTCATAGTTAGTTTTTCAAAAATTTTGGGGCTGATGTTTCCGGAATGGAAACTTCTGAAATTAAAATTTTTGGAATGGGAATTTTTGGAACTGAAATTTTCAGGATTGAAATTCTTGGAATGAAAACTTCCGGAATGGAGATTTTCGTACTGGAGTTTTCATAATGGTATTTTCTTACTGGAGATTTCGTAATGGATATTTTCGTATTGGAATTTTCGTAACTATATTTTCATACTGGAACTTTCTTAATAAGTTGTTTTTAAATTCATTTCTTCAAGAAGAATATTACCATTTACAAACAATCATCCTAGACAATCCGAAAGTTAATATTTCCTTACATATAGTTTTGTAATAATATTTTGCTTACTGGTATTTTACTGAGTTTTTAAAAGTTTGGATTCTAGTTTTTCTTCAATTCCGGATGTTTTCTTTAAAAACTCAAAAGATCGGAGAAAAATTTTCCTTGCAGGAGTGTTTTCAACCGTCAAATCAGATCAAAAATTTTTCAACCGTTAGATGGATTTTGGAAGACCAAAGGTCACATTCATCGCCTATATAAAGGGGACCCCAAGACTAGTCCCACATCGGTTTTGAAAGATTTCACATCTCGAAGCCCTGCTGATCTTCTTAAGCCCGGTTCCGAACTTTGCAAAGCCGTTCCGAATCATTCAGAATTCTTCACTCTGAATGTCTGTTGAAGAAACTTTTCATGATATGTTAACTACGAAACCGATCTCTAAGTGGTTAGTCTTCAGGGAAAGGTTAGTTCATCCAGATTTCTACAACCATGGTTATATTATAACCAAGAATATAAAATTGAATGGTTGGGAAGATATTTTCTTGTTCAAGTCCAAAAAAACAGGATCAGATTTATACAGATTTGTTGATCGAGTTCTATGAGTCTGTTTCCTTCCTAATGGAAGACGACATAGAGTGGTTTTCTTTCAAATCATATGGGAAGACTTATAAGCTATCCTACACCAAGGCTGCGAGCTTGGTTGGTTTGTCCTATGAGGGGGAAGCTGAGTTTTTCTCACATAAGCTTCTAGATGAGCAAGGAAGTTTCAACAAGGTGAATGCTTTAAAATGCCTTGGACTTAAGTATGATACGACTGCTAAGATTGCTCATCTCACTCCGAACAAAAAGATTCTCATCTCTGGGTACAAGGTTTTCTCGTACCAAGAAGAGGCGACCGAGATAATTTGAATAAAAGTGATATCTATGTCTTAGATTTCTTGGTAAATCTAAGAAAGATAAATTTGATGAGGCATGTCTTGATTATGATCAAGAACATCAATGAAGGGAATTTGAGATCTCAAATAATTTTGTACCCTGCCTTACTATCTAGGATGATAGTTTGGTTCTTAGAATCCTTCAACGTTGCATGCAAATCAAAAGTACGGAATTACAAGCTTATGATGGTTAGTGATGATACCTTGAAGAGGATGAAGATGGGGTTTTCCAGTGAATCCAGAGAATTTTACCCTCTATCTGTGGAAGAGGTTAATGCAGCTCCGAAAGAAACACAGAATCTGGAACCATCCAAAAAGAAAAGGAAAAAGAGAAATCTTAAGAAAGTGGTTGCTGATAAAGAAAATCCTCATGCTAAGGAAACTCAGTCTGCTCCCCCCAAACCAAAGAAGAAGAAAAAATATACAGCTGAAGTGGCAGCCAAGTGGAGGGAAGATAAATAGAAGAGGAAAGAAGCAGATCCACAATTCCGATTGGACCCTGCAGAGGCTAAGGCCTTAAAAGAAAGAGCTGTGGAAGATCTAGAGAAACAGGAAAAAGAAAAGAAGATGAAAAAGAAGTTGTATGAAGCTGAAGTGGAGCAATCTTTGTTGAAAGCTACAGAGTTAGCTTCCAGAATGCTTCCCCTTCCGGAAATGTTCGGTTCTGAACCTTCTTTACTAGAAACTCCATCCAAGAACTATGTCACTCCGGAAAAATCCAAGGGCAAAGAAGTAGTTGAATTTGCTGAAAATGTAGAGGAAGAAGTTTCTGAAGAACTAGAGGATGAAGTTGAAGAGGTTGAAGAAGAAGAAGAAGAAGAAGAAGAAGAAGAGGGAAGTGAATATTTAGATGCCTTGATCAGGAAAGTAGAGGTTTATAAAGATAAGGTAGAATCCGCAAAGTTAGTAACTCCATGAGAGGGAGATGAGGAAGCTAGTAAGAATGATGATAAGAAACAGCAAGAAGAAGAAGAAGAAAATATCTTGTATGATGAGGAAGAATCCTATGAGAGGAATTTTCTTGAGGAAGGACAAGAAAAACAGAAACCAGATGAAGACAAGATTATTTGAGTTTCTAAATATGAGGAAGTATCTCCTCATGAGAAACCCATTCCGAGAGCTGATAAGGGGAAGAAAGCTCTCATAGAGACTCCAATAAAAGATATTATAAGGAAGAAAGAAGTTGGTGGTACCTCAAGAAGGAAGTTGGTGCAGGATGAAGAAGATCAATCTTCTGGTAAAGTTTCTGATTGGGAATCATCATCTCATGGTCACGATTTTGTCGTTCAATCTCTGAAAAAGTTGGTGGACACCATTCCGATTTTTCCAACAATAGATTCCAGAAGCTAGATGCTGCAACAAAGTATGAATCAGAAATCAGATTCCTTATCCATGGTCATGGATAAGTTTGTGAGGAAACAATTGGGAAAAAAAATTTCTTATCGATTATGATGAGCATAGAGAGTCCTGCAGTAAGGTAAAAAAGTGGTCTAAGAGATTTGATGAAGATTTAGTTCAGTTTGAGAGATTTCAGGCTGGAGTTCAAAATGCTTTTGAAATGGAGGATAAAAAGGTTAACGAGATTTATGAAAAGCTAACCCAAGAGAAAAAATCTCGGAATCAACAGGTCAGGGACCTGAATGGAAAGCTTAACTCAGTATCCCAAAATTGGAAAACAGAAAGAGATTTCCGGATTGAGTTTAAGGAGAAGTTGGAAAAGAAATATGAAATAATAAAGTTGCAGAAAGAAGCCATCGAGGGCCAGGAAGAAGCTTTAAATGTTCAAGAATAAAAGGTAAAAGCCTTATAGAGGCAAGTTGAGGAAGACCAAAGAGACTTGAAGAAACTCAAAACCATGTTAAAGAAGGTCATCCTAAAGGAAAAGGAAGACAAATGAACTCACTCCGATTCTTTTGTTGTAATTGTCTTTCTTTATAAAATTTTCCTATTTCTAATGAAATGATATTTGGTTGGATGTATCTTGTTATATACTAATGTTTTAGGTATCATATTTTCTTTTCCATTCCCTTCAATTATTTTTGAAAATCAAAAATGGGGAGAAGGAAAAAAATACTCCTAAGGAGGAGAAAGAAAAATTTCTAAGTGGAATATCCTTAAAGAAATGGAGAGTTTCTCACTATGAAGTTTTTCATTCCTACAATAACGAAAACCCCACTCTGGAAATTCAGAATACAATCCTTAGGGTTTCAATACCTAAGGGGGAGTTAGTTGTATTCATTTTCATCCACGAACAAAGGGAGATATGTTTTAATTTCAAAGTCTAATAAAATTTTTCAAAGTCCTTATATTATTTTTCGTAAGGATGTTTGTTCTTTCCAAAAAGGGGGAGATTGTTGAGTCAATAAGGTTTTCCTTATGACTTTTCCATTCCTTATTGTTTTAAAAATCACAAACACCATATACTTAATAAAATATAAATTTTACCTCCATAAGGAAAATTTAATTCATTAAGGAAATTTACCCTAACCTAGATTTTCCTATACATAGAAATATTTTTCTTAAGTACAAAAACCGGATTCATACCCAAAATCCCAGAAGTCATATAATGTAAAGATTTGGAGCATTCTATTTTTTTGGATCTGAATTCTGGATGTGAACTGTTATGAAGTTCGAATCCGAATTCTGGACTCTGAACTTTCATGAATTCTGGAATTTGAAATATTAAGTAGTTTGACTCCGAACTCTTAAGTAGTTCGACTCTGAACTACTATGATGTTCGACTACGAACTCTTAAGTAGTTCGACTCCGAACTCTTAAGAAGTTCAACTCCGAACTCTTAAGTAGTTTTACTCCGAACTCTTATGAAGTTTGACTATGAAATTTCATGGGTTCGACTCCAAACTCTTATGAAGTTCGACTCTGAACTTTCATGATTTTGACTCTGAACTCTTATGAAGTTTGACTCTGAACTTTTATTAGTTAGATTTCGAACTCTGCATGTTCATATTCCGATCTCTGGAGAAACCAGACTCCGAATTCCTATAAAACAGAATCCGAAAATTTCTTAACATAGATTCCGAATTTCATTTTGGTTAGACTCCAAACATTTAATTTGCTTACACTCTGAAATTTTGTGTGGAAGTTAATTTCAAATGCTCCATTTCAAAATTATGTCGTTCATTCAGTTATACATGATTGATTATGAAACGATGTCATTCATTATATTTCTAATTAACCATTGGTTGAGTTACACGTGTACAGGTCCCTCCGAATTTCATTGAAAATATGACCGTTGGAGGAGGGAGCCAACCGTTGAAAATTTTCCTATAAATAGGATCTCATTTGAAAGATCTCAAAAAAAAGTTTATCGATCTAGAGACCACACGCTGTTAAGGTGATTTCAAGAGATATAAGCTTCTCATGCCTTGTGTGTATAGAACTGCTCATTCAAGTTGCTTCGTGCGACTCTGAATGTTGGCGATTACATTCAAGGACTTCCGAGGATAGGAAGACAGAGGTGCTGACTACCTTGAAGTTCGAGGGCTTCCTTGCTGAGGATGACAGGGGTTCCAACTACCTTAAAGTTGAGGTCTTGCATGGATAACAAGATAGAGATTCCGATCTTCATATAGAGGGCTTATCCTGGTGTGGGAAAGACATACTTTCTTGAAAGTATAAATCAAGGGACCTTTATCCACAGTTGTTGGATACCCTTCTCTTTGGGTTAAAACACTTATATCTTGTTACTTGAAGTTTTAATACTTGTTTTTTCCGCTGCACTTTTGTATTGTAATGAAATTATAACATTCTTACATTTCAATACACTTGTACTCTGATTAGTTCAGATTCTCTACGCTTTAAGGTAGAATCTCATATTGTAAACATTGGTTCCAATTATCCAATTGGTTATTAAAGGTGTTGTGAATTTTCTTATATTAACATGGTTAAAATTATATTTTTTTCCTTATCTAAGGAAAGTTTTAAAGTATACAATTCACCCCCCCTCTTGTATATTGAGCATCTACATCATTATTTCGATCCTACAATTTGTATTAGAGAAGGTCTCTGAAATAATTATACTCACATATAAGTTTTTCTTGCTCAATTTTAATTATTATTCATTCTTGCTTAGAAAGTTCTTTGTCATTCCGAACATTGTCATTCTGAACTTTGTCATTCCGAATTATCATTCTAAATTTTCATTCTGAAATTTGTGGTTATGAACTTTTTCTACTAACTAGTTTGGTTGACAAAGTTATTTTAAGATGGCAGGAATCAGTGTTGGTTGTATTGACAATCTAAATCCTACAAGACCACCAATATTTGATGGTAATGATTATGAGTTCTAGAGAGATCGAATGAAGACCTTTGTTATCAATACTGGAGTGGATAATTTCGTTATTCTTACTGGTGATTATAAAATTCTCGATAAGGAAGTTATAACATTCACTAACCAAGAAAAGAAAGAGTATCAACTCAATTATAAGGTACGCAATACTTTACTATGTTCAATGACTAGAAATATATATAGCCAAATTTCTTCTGGTGAAGAAGCTAATTGTATCTGGATGAAGTTAGAAGTTACACAATTTGGAACTTCTAAAGTGATTGAAAATAGGAGAGCTATGCTTAGAGCTGAATACCATGGATTAAATTTTCCGCAAGGAGAACCAATATCTAAAGTTCACCAGAGATTTATGACTATAGTCAACAGCTTACAGTCTATGGGAGAAAAAGGGTTAGATGATGAAGCCCTAGTGGATAAGATAATTGATATTATTCCCAATGAGTGGGAATGAAAAAGAACAGCTATTGATGAGAACAGAAAGGTCACTCAAATTTCTCTTGATGAACTATTCAGAACTCTTCTCCAACATGAAACAAGAATGAAGAGAGATGTTGACAACATCAAAAAGAAGAATGGGAATGGTACTGTTACTTTTACAACAACATCAAATCATTTTAAAGCTAATACTCCTGAGAGAGTGACCAGATCCAAGTCTAAGAAGGTGGTTATTCAATCAGAATATAGTGAAACTGAAGTCTCAGAAAATGAGTTAGAAAACCATTTTCAAAGGATGAACAAGATAGCTGGAAAGAGAAACTTCCAATCCAAGTATAATAAAAAGGAAAGGAAAGACAGGTAAGATGGAGAAGTTACTTGTTATGAATGCAAGAGAGATAGACATATTAGACCAGATTTCCCTTTTCTCAAAAAGAAAGAAAGAAAAGAAAGGAATTCTGAGTGGAACAGAAAGAAGTATTAAAAAACCAAAGCTAATAATGTTCTGAAAGCAAATGATACCTGGAGTGCCAGTGGTGGTGACTCTTCAGATGAATCTTATGATATGAATCTTCAGGACAGAAGAATCTTGGTCTTATAGCCAGATTACCCATTAACAATCATTTCTTTATGGCTAAGGTTTGAAATTCTGAATCTTTGACCAATGTATCTTTAAATTATTATGATAGTAAGTATTATAACTCTTCAGATGCAGAATCCTCTTCTGATGAAGAAAATACTTCACCTACCTATGAAGAAGTTTCTAGGTTTGCTGAACTTCTTGAGATTGAAAATTATAAACTCAATAAAAAACTTGATAAGGAAAACTCTAGGAATGTTATTCTTACAAGAGAAATATCAGATCTTTCTAAAGATCTTGATAGGAAAAATGCTGATTTTATAAATATTTCAAAAAATCTTGATGAAGTAAGTTCTGAGAAGAGCAAACTTTCTAAAGAGTTAGAACATGTAATTTCTGAGAAAAGTTTTTTCGAGCCTAGCTCTAGTTCAAAATCTAATGATTTTGGAGATAAAAACTTGGTTATTAAACTCAAGTCCAAATTTTTTTCCTTAAATAATTGTTTATCAAACTTTACCCATGGTAAATAAAATTTTGATAAAATGTATTCTCAAATATGACCTTTAAGAAAAAAATCCGGATTTGGTTATACCTATGCAAAACCAACTTTCAGTCACTCCTACTTTGTTCCACAAAGTGCCCCATTTTGTACCAAGTGTCAATGTGGTGGTCACTGGGAAAAGAATTGTTCTTTAAATAAAACCCAATCTTTAGGTTTTCATAAAGCCTATTTTTCTATGAAAGTGTGGGTTCCTAAAATTTTGTTGTCTGGAAATCACAGATCCAAACAAGTTTGGATTCCGAAAGTCTAATTCTTTTATTGTTTTCAGGAAGAAAGAGGAAGTACCAACAACAATACCTGGTACATGGATAGTGGATGTTCCCGGCACATGACTGGTAACAAAATCTATTTTGAAAAGATTATCTTTTTAACATATAATTACTTTATAATTCAATTAATTATCATACATAACAATTCTGTTTAATTTTTTTTGGTTGGTATAGAATGAAACATTGGATATTTATAATAAAACTAATTTAAATTGTCCAAAATCATATGGTGTTTAATTCTACCCCAAAAAATATTGAATCATTTTTATATGAATTAATACATACTGTTAATAATAGTTTCGGGTTTTCATATCATAATAATTATAATATTGGATTTACATTTAATTTTAGGTGTAACATACATTCACATGTTATATAATCTAACTAATCATTCCTAAAAAAGATTATTTATAAAATTTTATAATTTAAAATATATACATGATAATATTATATACTATATTAAATTGATTTCCAAAAAACTCATTTGAAACCTTAATTCATTAAAATAGTTTTGAATCATAAACCCTTTAAAAAGATATTGTTTTAATTAATCATCATATTTCATAAATAAAAAATATTCCCATATAAACCATATTCCTAAAAAATTGATAATCATCCGAAAAGATATCATGAATCAATTATCAATATGAAATTACAAAAATAATTATGAAAAAAAATTTAAAAACAAATCAAAATTTTATTTTCTAAACATTAAGAACATATTAAACATATTAGTTATCCAACCATCATTCATGTGTTTTAATTGTTATCCATATACTATCATATTTTCAAATAAACACCTTTAAATGTTATTGAAACCATTTAATATATGATTCCAAACAATTAAATCAGATATACTGAAGGAAAATCCATAGATATCTATCATTATTATTATATTTTTTATAATATACATAATATATTATATAAAATTATCAATCAGTAATGAATATATCTAAGACTAAGATTAAATTATTTCTATTAATATATAAAACTCACTAAAAATCTAGTATAAATAAACTGACCTTTTTACAACAGGAATAATATATCCTGGAATTATCATCCAATAATTTTTTCTCTATTACTCAGTTATAAGACACTTTATTTTCTATATACATAGACTTCTCAATAAAATTTTTGTGATCTTCTCCCAACAATATACTCAAATAAACATTGATATGGAAATATATAAACAATAACTAAAATAATAATAATATGAATTATAGATCCCTTATAAAATAATATTATTTAACATTTGACACATTTGATTTTATATATGGAACAATTAATTAAATCCTTTATTTTGAAAATTTATTCTTTATCAGGTTACAAAATATAATTATTTCTCATCTTACTCATATTATTCAAAATGGTTTATTAATATAATTTTATATAACCAAAGTATATCCCTAAACATTAATAAACACATTTTTTCATTTAACAACCAACATGAACTATTAATATTTATTACCCATCATGACCCCTTATCCACATTTCTTTAATGAAAACAATTTAATTACAATGAAAACAACATTCTAAAAATGACATCATAATATCATGATTTTATCATTTACATAGACTTTTCTCTTAAACATTATGATGTTCTATAATCATAATCCTTAAAATATTTAAATATAATTATTAAATAACATGATATATGTATACCATTAATTTTATGATCATCCATATTTTATTAACTGTTAAATAATCCACTACTAAAATCCTACCCTTTAATGTTATCAAAGACATTGTTTGATACAAAATATGTCATCCCATAGAAGTTCTTCTAGATTCAACATTTTAAACCAATTACATTAAACCATTGATTCAATACATATCATATATTACATGTCCAATAATATATAATCAAAATAACATTCCATTGATCTTTTTAGGTTTACCTTTTTAATGAATTATTGATAATATTTTTCTAAATAAACCAACAATATTTTTATATAAGGGAATAATTATATTATATATAAATAAATATATATGACATAAAACTATCTTATCATATCAATCAAGTTGTTAAATATTTAATCCTATCTAGAAACATCATATGTATTATATTTCATTGTCACCAATGTAAATGGAATCAAAAGAAATGCGTATGATTAAATGTTGTGTAAGGGAAAAATTAGAATTTCATAAGCCATGTTGTAATTAGAATATTTGAATAAAATTAGAATAAGGTAAATTTTATTACATCCATATTTATATACAAAATTCATAATTGAACTTCAATGTACACAATATGTGAACATAATGTCATAATAGTTCAACATAAAAGGATAATTGATTAATCATATATTAGTTTTATTTAACCTCATCCTTGAGTCATAAAATATTAGAATAACAATGAATAAAATTCCAAAATTAGGATGAAAACAAAATCATATTAAAACTTAGATATCATGTTCCATTTTTTTGAATATATATAAAATATATGAAATTTTAAATTTTAATACCAATATCATTATATTTAAACCAGCAACCAAAGCATTAGGGTGAAATATTTTAACTAACCCATAATGATCTATTTATATGTGTTGCTGATATAAGACATTAACAATCCAAATAATAAATTTTATATTCAAATAAAATATGTTTTAAAAAATAAATTAAAAATAAATCACATTTCTTAATGAACCTATGTAAATAAAAATATTTTTTGGAAAATATAAAAATGGTATTAATCAGATTCCTGAATAAAATATATTATTATAAAAAAATACCAATAATACAATTATAAAACAATAGTTTAGGGTTAAACATGATAAAAAAAATTAGGGAAAGATCGCATGAATATAATTAAATCCAAATCGAAAAAAGATATTTTATATAAATACATTATTTTAGTAATAATAAAGGCCATAGTTAT
Source organism: Viscum album (assembly GCA_963277665.1). Taxonomy (NCBI): domain Eukaryota; kingdom Viridiplantae; phylum Streptophyta; class Magnoliopsida; order Santalales; family Viscaceae; genus Viscum; species Viscum album. Next base: position 2,053,091,923 of record OY728137.1, read on the forward strand.
GATTCTATGATCATAAGGACACCATTATAATATTAAAAATTAAATGAGAAGTAGTCATGGAAAAGGATTTTGATCAAATAATATTTTTCCATTGAATCAATTGTGAGAAAATATATCAATATTTAATTTATTGGGAGAAAGTGGTCTACATTAAATGTAAATAATCAATGAAAGAAGCTCATGTTAATAATTTAGAGATATTTCACCATTACTTACAATTATTTTTTTATAATTCTCTTATCATAATAATTATAAAAAGTATTTTCATATTTTAAAAAATTATATATATTTAAATTTATACCCCTCAATATTTACATTTCTATGCATTTTTATAATCTTTATTCATCAATGGATGTTAATAATACTTACTAATTTAAAATATGTTCATCATATATGATTATACATTCCTTTTTCTTCAAATTATCATCATTTTGAAATAATTAAATTTATTTTTTTAATATAATATTTTTTTATTATTTAAATCAATTTATATTTTATTTGTCTTTATTGATGTTGAATATTATGATGAACTGGTTTCTGATTATTCATTAATGACAATAGATTACATTTTAACAATATTCAATTTCAGGTTATCCTTACCATTCCACATTAATTATATATATTTATTATTAATGTGACATATAATTATATGATCTAATATTATATTATCCATGAAAGTTATACTGATAACATATTTCTTTATTATATAATAGAGTTATCCTAATTTTATGGAATGATTGTTATTTTATTTTTTGATGGTAAGAAAACAGAAGTTGAATTATTTAAAATTTATAGAAACTAAAAATAATATAAGAAATATATTTTAATATATTTTTTTTACCAATTATGATAGTGGTTATAGGAAATAAAAACTTTTTTCATTGTATAGGTGGTAGTATGTATATTCACACGATTCACATTAAAAAAGGGAAGGGCGGTAAATGATTGTAATATTATTGTAATAAAAAACCATTATTCTAATAATATATATATTTTTATTTAAATATAATGTAATATAATGTTTTTTAAGCATATGTGAACATTAAAAAATATAAATGATAATGTAGTGGTTAGAATTTTATACCTCACTTCCATGATTACGTCCATTACAAAGAGGTTTATTCCATTGGGAGATGAAGAATTTAGAACCAAATTACAACATGAAGGGGGATTGGAATGGGGAGTAGAGAGATGGTAAAAATTGGGTCCAATATGAAGGGATAATTTAATTATAATAAAATAGGATTAGGGTCCCCTTTTATAAGTTATTAGGGATGAATTTTTTTTTAAATAACATATAGTTTTTTAAATAATTGATTTTACTATGAATTAATTTAGATCCAAAATAGAGAAACAATTTATAGGGGTAGTGAGGAGGTCTAAAACACCACATCCACTAAATAAAACCCATTTTATTAAAATTTTTCACCCTTTAAAACTTATGTAACTTATTTTAAAAAATATGAATTTTTACCATAGTGAAAATCTCAAACATAAGATTTTTAACCTTTATTATAAAAAGTAACTTGAACCTATTTTCTATTTTGGACCTACTAATTCCAAATATTATCTCAATATTATAATATTACATTTCTATTATATATAAAAAATAATTTTTATTTTTTAGTTGTCTATTATGTAAAGACCATTTTTTTAAAATTTTAAATTTATTATTAATCATAAAATATAACTGTTCAAAAATGATTAATAACTTCAATAGAATTTTATAAGATACATATTTTTTCTATAATTTCGTTTAATAAATCTTAAAATTACTCTTAAAAAAACTCGTAATAGGAAAATTATTATTAAATATAAAATATTTACTTATCCACCATGAAATGTTTATTTAAAAGAATCTCAATAATTAATCCAAATTTATTATTAACACATTTAATAAAAAAGGATTTCATGTAGGTCACAAGAAAAATAAAATATTTCTTAGTAAATTTTTTAATAAAATAAATTATTTATGGAATTAGTTATTTTGTTCAATAATTGAACTTTTTTCTGGTACTGTTTCATATCATATTGTAAATAGAATTCTAAAAATTTAATATTCAAAATCATGTTTATAAATAAAAAGGACATCATTTTATATATTCTTATAACTTTGATCTAATTAAATTATTATTGAACAAAAAATACATTTTTATTGGATCATAAAATGAAATCCTTTTATAAATATTAATCAATGTGAATAGATAATATATTATTATTTTAATTTATTATTATATTTCTATATATTACTGATTATTTTTTCTAGTAATATTAATATGTCATTGTCTGTTTTATTATGATTCTTTTTAGAATAGTTTTGGGCCTGACATAATAAATTTATAATTGTTTATATTTAATTTATCAAAATTCTCATGTCATTATTAGTTTCAAATTTTCTAAATTTTTATGTGCATATGTGTGATCTTCCAAATTTTTCATTAATTTAGTGTTTTGTATGAACACTATTGGAATTAGATGTATCTGAGATGGGATATTTGTGATGGGATCCCGTACCAAATAGGGGTTAGTGATGGGGCCGTATCACAAATAGCCCGTTGTAGAAAACAGCGTGGTAGAAATTATTTTTTTGTGACGGGCCCGTCACAAAAAATAATGTTTGCGACGGGAAAGGGCCCCATTGGAAATAATACTCCAATTATATACATTATATATATATATATAAATATCTCTACGGATCGTCGCAAATACTATTTGAGATGGCGTAGTTCCCTGTCGCAACTAATACTTCGATTATATACATTATATATATAATAACCTTTTTCGACGGGATGACGAGCCCATCGCAAATACTATTAATTAAAATATTATAATTATATTAATTGAGACGGGAGACCATCACAAAAGGTCCCGTCGCAAATACTAAACATAATAAAAAAATATTTAATAAAAATATGATTAATTAAAAAAAATTATTAATATTATTAAAATAATAAATAAATAGAAAAATTATTATTAGTAAAATAAACAGACATTCAGAAATATAATACAACAAAATATATTTAATAAAATTATGATTAATTAAAAATTGATATTAATTTTTCCAAAATAATAAAAAAATAAAAACTTATTACAATTTTCAATATTTACAAAAATATTATAATATGTTCATAAAATGTTATTATTATTAGTAAAATAAACAAATATTGAAAATTATAATACTAATAAAAAATAATAAAATATTAAAAAAAATTAATTATGCAAAAACTTTTCCAATATAAAAGACAGAAATTTTAAATAGTTCATATTACAATAAATATTAAACTAAAATGTTTTTAACATAAAAACAAATCACTGGGGGTAGTCTTCTGGAGGAGGTGGAGGAGCTGTAGGAGATGGTGGAGGAAACTTCATCCCTAAACTATGATTCAGATGACGCATGTACTCCATCTATTCGTGATGCTGCTGCTTCCATCGACACATATCCTCCTCATCTTGTTACTGCTACTGCTGCTTTCACCGACATATCTCTTCATGCTGCGTCTGCAAGCTCTTTATATGCTCAGACTTAGTTCGCAACTGCTCCTGATACTATGAGTCAGAAGATGATGCCTCTCCACGAGCTCCTCTCGATCTGGATGCCGACATCGCAGCAGTATCATAATAAGTACCAGGAGTCAAATGAGAGCCGATACCAACTACTCAGCCCTTCTCAAAGCCATACTACATCGCCTATATCCATGCCGCCTCCTCCAAATGGTGGGAAATGGTCTAATCAGTCATCTCATCTTGACTCTTAGCCTGTGTCTAAGATTTCATAGCCTCATATGACTCCTTCAATTCCAATTTGAAATTAAAATGGTGAAAATATTATATGTAGTTAATTTTCTTACTGAAAAAATAATACTAACCACAATCCGACACTGGAGATCACCTCTAATCTCTCAAGTGGTTGGTCACTGTACATCCTCTAATAAACATCGATCTCTATAATATTGGGATGATCGACTGCCTATAAAAATATAAAATAAACCCTTTATATTTAGAGTTATATAAAATATTTAAAAATTATCCTTACTAGATGCTCTCTATGAGTACTAAATGTACAGATACCAGCTCAATGTGTCACCTCTTTTCTCCCCCAGTTCTGCCATCCAACCAAAGATCTCCTCTGAAATAAACCACCCAACCAGTGTAAAAATAATCCATCCCAAATGTGAGACAAAATGTACTTTGGTCGGTGGCCTCTACAAAATTCATCAAATTTTTTCACACTTTCTTTCTTAATGGTCGTTCTTCTCAAACTGTACAAAAACTGACAGAAACGGTCATGCATAGACACCTGCCATTTCTAATGGATAGAATCAGACATGCTATCATCAATGGGATACCATGAACCCTACAAATAATTTATAATATCAAGTTATTAATAAAATAAATTTCAAAATAAATATTCTTTATTTACATACCAACCAATGATTGAACATGTCGCGCCACACGTCTATGAGAATCAGTTCCCATACGATCCATGGCTGAGAAAAATAATTGTGCAGGATAACGCTCACCTGTCCAAATAGATACATCCACAAAACTATGAAAAACAAATAAATAATCACAAAACTACTATATATATAAATAAATAAATTAATTCAAAATAAAATATACAGGTAACCATACCTCCATGTGCGTGGATCAAAGCCAAAAAGTTGACGTCTCTTGGGGATGGGGTCAGGAATCATCAATTGTGCACGACCATGCCCTCTCCACGTACCCCCTGAACTGTTAGTAGGATGAGGGTCAGATGGTCCACAATCCCCCTCATCCAAAGGTAGATCATCCTCCTACAACTCGCGAAATAGATTAGGATCCATCTAAAACAAAAAATGATTGTTGATAGAAGATATAAGAAAATAACTATTATTTATAGATATATATTATTTATGATTATAAACAGCATTTAATTGTGTCAATATCCATCTTCATCCTCATCTCCATAGATGTCCATTTCAATGTCTTCATCTTCCTCCCGAGCATCATCAATATCCATATGAGTTTCAGTTTCATAATCTCTTGTCATTTCAAATTCATTTGTAACATCATTAACATATTCATCTGCATTGATCCATAATTGTGGAGTGGCATCATTGATATTCATGTCTCTTTGTGAAAAAGATGGATTTTGAGTAGTCTCTTGAAAAATTTCAATTCCTTCCACTTCAGCGGAACCACATTCAGTTTGAGTAAACTAATTTTCCGGAGATTTCATTTTTATTGTTCTTTACCAATCACTCAAGTATCTTGATGTAGAATAGTACTATGCATATTAAATTTTAAGTGGCTGTCGAGAGAGGAAAAATTGTTCACTTACTTAAAGAAGACTTTTATATTTCATATCGATGATTCAAAGAGTCGGATGAACACTCAAGCCTCTCTCAATATCCATCCACCGACATTTAAACATCATTATGTAATTCTGTCTTAGATAACACAGCTCAATAATTTCATCTAAAATGACATAAAAGTCAACTTCATTTTCTCGGTCATGTGATCCTCTCATGAAAAATCCATTGTTCTTTTTTTTGATTCCCCATATGCATGTGTATAAAATCGAAAACCATTCACCACATATGAATTATTTTATTTAACCATTTTAGATGGTGGGTTACTCAATAGAAACAGTTTCTTATCAATTTTATCACCATGTTGAGACTCCATAAAATTTTTAAAACAATTATTAATATGATAAATAATAAAAAAAATTGATATTAAACCATCAATAATTTATGTTACTATTTTGTGAAACCATTGAGAATATTTTTTATTTCTGCGTTCTTAATGAGAAGCTATTGTAATTTGGGAATGTTGTTTCTTGATATTATTATCATATAACCGAAAATATAATATGTTTACCAACTATAACATAAATTATAGAATAAGTGATAGAAGAACTCACAGTACAAATGATTTCATTTCTTCGCAGCTGAGCAGAACATATATATGAGTTATGTGATGTTCATCATCTGAAATTCATCGATCATGAACTCAACCGAAACCAAGATTTGGATGATTAAAAACTAATAATTTATTTTCCATTTAGTCATTAAAATTCCCCTCATTTCTCCCCATATGATTGTGTTTTGAGGGATATTGAGATTTAAAATAATGAGTGCAGAAAAAAGCAATTTTTTTACTTGCAAATAAGCTTCAACAATTGAGCCTTCAACTGATGCTTTGTTACATACTTTTTTCTTCAATTACTGAATTCATCTCTCGAATAGGTACATCCATCAAAACTATAATGGACCTCCACATTTAGCATCATGTGGAAAATGTAATATCAGATGTTCTTTTGAGTCAAAGAAAACTGGCAGAAATATTTTTTCCAGTTTACATATAATAAATCAACATCTTCTTCCAATATTCTTAGACCATCATAGTCTATTGTTTCTGTACAAATATCTCAAAAAATATGATATATCTATTATCAAATCTCAAATTACAGAATTTAACCAACCTTTGAATCCAATCGGCATAAGTCTTTCCATTATAACATGACAATCATGATTTTTTAATCTGGAAATATTACCATTATTAACACATCTGCCCAAATTGGAAGCATATCCATCTGCTAGTCTCAAATCTGTAATCCACTGACAAAATAGTAAGCAACTCTCTTTGGATAGTGTATAAGATGATTTTGGATTCATTAACCATTGTGATATGAAATTTTAAAATAGTTAAAGTTCTGGTCTCGTGTAAATTTGGGCAAGATCTAATCGTTCCTTTACAATATCTTTGGTCTTACCTGGTGTATCCAAGACTGTATGAAATAAATTATGAAAATATTTCTTCTCAATAAGAATGACATCCAACATCTGGTGGACCAAAAAATCAGACCAATATGGAAGATCCCCAAAAAATTCTTCGTTTTATCCAATTATGTTCTTTCCCAAAACAATGAATTTTCTGTTGGTTTACTGTTGGCCCAAATATGATGGGAGGTAATGAAAATACAAATGATTTTAACTCTGTACCTGAGATCATTTGTGGAAGTTTATCCCTTTCAATTGTACCTTTTCTGAAATGACATTTCTTCCTCCAAAAACAATGACCGGTTGGAAGAAATATGCGATGACAGTCAAAATAGAACGGTTTTTTCTATTGACGATCATAAAGGCTTTATTGTCATTCATACAGTAAGAAAATGATTTCGGACCATGTGTACTCTATCCAGATAAAATTCCATATGCCGGAAAGTCACTAATAGTCCACATCAATGCAAATTTTAATATGAAATTTTGTTTCAGAGTAACATCATATGTACTAACACCGTCACTGCACAATGCATTTAACTCATCAATCAATGGTTTCAAATAAACATCAATATTATTTTTCGGATGTCCTAGGATTAATAATGTCAAAACGATATAGGGATCCTTAATTAACATCCATGAAGGTAAATTGTACAGAGTTATTAAGATAGTCCAACATGAATACTGACTATCATAAGAACCAAAAAGACAGAAACCATCAGTAGAGAGACCTAATCACATGTTTCAGGCTTCTAAATCAAAAGAATGATGTAGACGGTCAAAATGTTTCCATGAATCACCATCAGATGGATGATTCAAGCTTTTATCAGTTGAAGTCATGGTTTTGTGCCATGAGATCAATGACCTTCTATTCTGAGTCATAAATAAACGTTGCAACCTAGGTGTAAGGGGGAAATATCTCAACTATTTTACTGGAATCGATCCAGACATCCCTGGTTGAGCTTCATTTATACCTCGATTTTCCACATGTGGGACAACGATCCAACAAATCATTTTCACCATAATATCAGATGCAATCATTTATACATGCATGAATATTCTGATAAGTAAGGCCCGAATTATGAACCAACCTCTTTCTCTCATAATAATTTGTAGGCAACACATGTTTTCAGGTAACAATGTTTTAACCAAATAAAATATCTGATCAAAACAGTAGTTTGACATTGCATTATCTGATTTAATAGTCATAAATTTTGAAACCTCTTCTAATATTCTTAACTTGAAACCAGGATATAATGCATCCTCAGTAGATCTCACCAACTCAGAAAATTTGGATGGTGCCAACTCAAGAGTTAAATCAATATCCTCTTGAGTTTCAGTTAGCTGAACAGATGGACCTGCAACATCATGCACTAAATTTTGAAACTGTGATGGATATAGAATAAAATTATTAATATCTTCTCTGGAACTACATTCTCCGTTTTGATACCAAAAAACCTAATCTGGTTTAAAACAAGCCGCAAGAGATGTTCCCCAACCTTGTCAAAAGTGTCAAACATTATCAGAGCACATTTTTTACAAAGACACTTTATTGTGCCTTCTGAAACATATTCTGGTTTTGATGATGAAAATGATAATAAATCTTCAACACCCTCAATATATACAAGATTTAAACTAGAACCAATTGGATTTCAATGCTGCTTTATCCAAATGTGATCATCTAATAATGATTTTTGTCGACTTCATTGTTCCATAATTTTGTACAAAATATAAAATATTTACTATTTTTGATGAATTTTAATTTTTAAAAACAGTATCTAAAAAAAGAAGACAAATAATTACTACTAATTTTTAATAATTACCATTACTTACAGGTGACATAATTTCCTATGGATAGACAAATACTCTTTTGTCTGACGACTTGTTTACTTGAAACTTTCTCACATAGAAATCACAATGAAGAATCTGATCGGATGTATGCATATTCATTCTCGTATGCACGAGATTGACTATGTGTACCTCCGAGAAAATTATTCATTGTGATTTCATTATGAGATAGTTTCATGTAAATGAGAAGTCGGACAAAAGTTCCCCCTTTTATTCGATGAATCATCTTCTTGTAACTGTCACCCCTAAACTCATTATAAAAAATGTGGTCCTACGAATGCATATTCAAACTCATGATTATGATATTGGATATAAATACGTAAAAGCATACTTTTCATAATGTTTTGAGTCGGTGAATGTTTAAAGGAATAGAGTCATCGAGCAAAAGGAGTGTCGCCGATCCACTAGAAATTGTGCTAAGTTATGACAAGTTATTAAAATTTATTTTATTCCTAATTGTTACTAATTGTTACTGATTGTTACTAATTTTCACTATTTGTTACTATTTCATACTAACTATTACTAATTTTTACTAATTATTACTAATTATTACTAATTATTACTAATTATTTCTAATTATTACTAATTATTACTAATTATTTCTAATTATTAATAATTATTACTATTTATTACAATTTATTACTAATTACTACTAATTATTAGAAATTATTTCTAATTATTACCTATTATTTATAATTATTACTATTTATTACTATTTATTACTATTTAATTCTATTTAATACTATTTATTACAATTTATTACAATTTATTTCTTTTGATTACTATTTATTACTATTTATTACTTATTATTCCTATTTATTCTTATTTATTCCTAGTTATTACTAATTATTACAAATTATTACAAATTATTCCTAATTATGACTAATTATTACTAATCATTACCAATTATTACTAATTATTACTATTTAATCCTAATTATTACTAATTATTACAAATTACTACTATTTATTACTAATTATTCATAACAATTCATAATTATTCCTAATTATTCTTAATTATTCATAACAATTCTTAATTATTCTTAACTATTCTTAATTATTTACAATTGTAGCTAATTATTCTTATTTCTTACTAATTATTGCTAATTATTCTTATTTATTACTATTTATTATCAATTATTCTTATTTATTACTATTTATTACCAATTATTCTTATTTATAACTATCAATTACTAATTATTCAAATTTATTCCTATTTAATTTTAATTATTCATATTTATTCCTAATTATTACTAATTATAACTAATTATTACTAATTATTACTAATAATTCTTAATTAATACTAATTAATACTAATTATTTTTAATTATTCCTAATTATTCTTAATTATTACTATTTATTACTATTTATTACTTGTTATTCTTCATTATTACTATTTATTACTATTTATTTATATTAATTACTAATTATTATGATTTATTATGATTTATTACTATTTATTTATATTTACGACTATTTATGACTATTTATTACAATTTATTACAATTTATTACTAATTATTACTAATTATTACTAATTATTACTAATTATTACTAATTACTCATTATTACTAATTATTACTATTTATTACTAATTCTTAGTATTAGTTACTATTTTTTACTATTTATTACTATTTGTTACTATTTGATAATATTTGTTACTATTTGTTACTATTTGTTCTTATTTTTACTATTTGTTCCAATTTATTACTATTTGTTACAAATTATTACTATTTATTTGTATTTATTACTATCTATTTGTAATTATTTCAAATTATGACTAATTATTACTAATTATTACTAATTATTACTATTTATTCATATTTATAACTATTTATTCCAATTTATTTCTATTTATTACGGTTTATTACTATTTATTACTATTTATTACTAATTATTACTAATTATTACTAATTATTACTAATTATTACTAATTATTACTATTTATTACTATTTATTACTATTTATTACTATTTATTCCCATTTATACGTATTTATTTCTATTAATTGCTAATTATTAATATTTATTCCTATTTATTACTAATTGTTACAAATTATTACTATTTATTCCTATTTATTTTCTAATTATTTCTATTTATTACTATTTATTACTAATTACTCCGATTTATTACTAATTACAACTATTTATTATTAATTATTACTAATTATTCCTATTTATTTCTAATTATTCCTATTTATTTCTATTTATTACTAATTATTACTATTTATTACTATTTATACCAAAATATTACTATTTATTCTTAATTATTACTATTTATTCCGAATTATTACTATTTATTACTAATTACTACTAATTATTACTAAATATTTCTAAATATTACTCTTTATTACTTTTTATTACTAAAATACAGATAACAAAACAATTTAAATCTAATTTAATTACAACTAATCAAAAATAGTTAAAATTAACATAAAAAATTAAATAAATACTAAATTAAGTAAAATATAAATACATTTAAACTAGAAATCCGACTGATGTAAGCGCCTTCACAAATTCTCCGTAAAAAAAATTAACTGAGAGAAATCTTCACTCTAAAATTCTAATTTAGAGAGAGTGGATGTGAGAAATGAGAGGAAGAGAAAGAAAAATAGAGAGGGGTATATATAGGTTAGATTAGTTGCGACGGGCTTACCGTCACAAATGGTACTTTTTGCAACGGTGCACGTCGCAAATAATTTTTTCTGCATTAATTGATGTCGGTGGTTAAAAGGGTAATTGCGACGGGGCCCATCGCAAAAGGTGACATGCCGACACAACTTTTGCGACAGGACAACATCACATTGCAAAAACTCATCTACCACCGCTGATATTTGTGACGTGTCCCGTCGCAAATACCCTCCGACCAACAAACAATTTGCGAAGGGGGGGATCCCTCTTTGAAGTGTTGGGATGATTTTAGAATTCCATTAAAAATGTTAAATAAAAAGATCTCGTAAAAGAAATGAGTATGTTAAGTAAATTTGATAAATTCATCACTTGAGGTGCGCTACATAATGTCCTTGTTTGTGTGAAACTTATTGGAATTAGATGATGTAATTACCAAATATGTCGAAGAATATAATATATTAAGGTGTAATATTCTTGATTGATTATAATTAATGGAATTGTAAAACAATGGCACACATATTAATATGCAACTGGTAAAATGATTACATAGATGTTTTTGGAAAAAATAGAGGCCACTGATTTAAGAAATATTTCTAAAAATTAATGTAATTGTTAATGAATTTATAAAATTCAATTAATATAGAAAATAGAAAACAACACCATTTCATGATAAATTATCTACACAATCTAAAATATGAAATCTATGAACATTATTTTCTAAAAATAAATATATTATGTAGAAAATGTTTTTTTATTTACCAAGTATCTACCCAGAACTAATTTTTTATCCATATTAATCATCTATAAAAGTAGTACAAATTTTTAATATTTGTTTTCTTATCAAAAAATTCAATACTATATATATTTAAAAATATAACTTCCAATTTTATGATTATAAAAATAAACTTGAAAATTTTATTAGTTTATTTAGAATAACTTTATTATATTAACATTAATATTTTTTATTTTCCTAATATAGTTTGAGTTTAGGTGAACAATGAATAAATTCTGATATTATTTGACCAACAATGGTTATATAATTACCATAATACATAAATGAGTTAAATATTTAAAAAAATTATTTAATTGATATATATTTATAATTAATCTAAATCATATAATATATCTATATTTTATTTATAAAAAGTATGTTTACTGTTTTGGGAACATTCGTAATATATTAGAGAAAAAAAGGATTTATTTAGTAAAAAAAATTATTCATCACATGTGATATATGTAAAAAAATAGATCCTATATTTATTTTTTACATGATAATATGATATTATATTTAAAATTTCATTCGTGGTAATAAAAATTTTATAACTATAATTAAAACTAATGACCATTATACTTTTAAAATTATTTTTTTCAAACAATATTTTTATTAATATTATTTAATTGTATATCTAAAAATATAAACTAATTACATATGATAAGAGACTTCAACAAAATATAAAATATTATTTTAAAATAAATAAATTTTCAATGAATTAGAAATTTATAATGAATAATACTAAAAAAAATCTTGTTGTCGAAAAATTATTTTTCTACTGAATGTTTACTCTAAAAAAATATTTTTAATTTAAAAATAATTTTTAGTAAATTATTAATTTAATTTGATTAAATTAACATTTAATTTATTTCTCTGGAATGTAAAATTTTAAATATGTTTTATTTTATATGTCTAATGAAACAAATTTTATTTGGTTGAAAACTTCTAACACAATTATAAAACGTAAAAGAAAAACTATATGAACAAATGACTTCCAACATGTTCAGAATATTTGATGAAATTATTTATTGAGTCATTAATGACCCAATTTCACCCCATAATCCATTATTTTTACCATTTGGAACCTTTATCCATTTATAGTTTCATTATATTATTAAAATATAAAGGGTGTTATCATATGATTCCTTATCATTACATATAAAATTCTATCACACACACACACACACACATATATATATATATATATATATTTACATACGCACAATACCATAGAAATAAAATTTGAAATGTTCCTTTTATTCAACCAATATAATTTCCTTTCATGTACTAAATCTCATATTTATTATGAGTTATCCTACATCATTCATTTTTGATTAGTTTATAAATAAGATGTTGAAGGTATCAATTTAAGTATTAATTAATCTTTATCCATTTATTATTCATATTTCCCTTCTAACACTAACCTAAAAGAAGTAATATAATTTACTCATTATAATTTTTTATTTTTTATCATTATATTTATGTATCAAAAATTATATTTTCGTTTCCCACACAAATGTAAAACAATAGGAAATCTTAGAGTGAAATGTGTGGACACCTCCTCCACATAATGACATCTTTGGGATTCCCCCACCACTACTCATAGCTACTTATAATGATAGAAATGTAAAATATATTTTGAAAACATAAAAAAATAATAAATTATATGAGGTAAATTATAATCCTCCTTCATTTCATCTCACTCATTAAGACAAAAAAAATGAGTTGTCTCTTCTAGGGACTACAACATCGATGATGTAGATATTTTTTTTAAATGATTTTAAAATATTTTTCATAAAACAAATATGACACAAAACAATAAAATAGTATAATTAATATCATTATCCATCTCATATTATGAGACTATGTCAAAATGAATATTTGTTTAAAAATTAATGACCCCTATAATTATTATTTGATATTTTTTTGGTCGATGTAATCACCTACATGAGATATGTTATAAAAGATAATCTTGTATGACTCTAAGAACAAATATAATAAAATTATTATGTTTTAATGTTGAAAATTATTGTTTTATTGTTTTATAAAATATAGTTTAACGTTTAACATATTTGTAATGTAACATCTTTGATAAATAAAAATATTAAAATGAGCCACCATTGATTGAAATTACATAAAACATAACTATATTTATAATGGAATGAGATAACTGATTTATAATTAACTAATCTTTATATATTTCAGTTCTATATGTTATATTAGAAGGATGAACATTGTTACAATAATAATTAATAAAATTGATATTATGAAACTTGTATAATACAACCATTATAACTTACACATGATATTGAGAATAAATAAGAAGTGAATACTATACATGTAGAAAAAAATATAAATTATTATTTTTAAATTATTTAGATCTTAACAAGGTTTCCATATAGGTTATTTTTATTGTTTTGTCAATAATTAAAATACATTGGATGAAATCAGAAATTAAGTTAAGGGATTATTTTCCTCAATTGTTACTCTTTGATATATGTCAGATTTTGATAACCGATTTTCTCATTATATGGTTTCATTTTGATTTTCAATCCATGAATGTTTATTAATATTTTTTTTTAAATTCAATTGATATACAAATCTGAATGGAGTTTTATTATTCATTCAGCATTCAACTAAAGTGTATTATATGTCATAATAGTATGTGATTAAATACTTTGTTTCCAATAAGTTACAGTCAATCTAAAAGGATATATATTATTCAATTATAGTCTATTATTACTAACAAATAATATTATTCTTATTTAACCCTTGAATTAATGGGTCTTCCTAATCCTCCATGTAAACCCATTATCAAATAATTTATACCACAATGAGTTTTTATATGTAATGGATCATTATCTCTAAATTCACCTTTATTATAAATTTTATGTAAGAACAAATTATTTATTTTATAAGGTGTAATTGAGAACCATATTATATTTTATAAAATTATTATATAATTAGTTATTTCACTTAATGATCTATATGAAATTTTATCCAACATGGTTATTATTCAAAAGCCTCTAATGTTGTTGGGGGTTATTTTTCTTTATACTAAATTCCATGAGATATGTATAATATTATAAACAAAAATATTTTTTAATTTTGTATCCATGTACTTATTAATATCAAATATAATTAACATATTTAATTTCATTATATTTTATTTTCCTTTTACCCCTCACCTGTATTCATCATTCAGAAATTACCAAAACCGAAATTAATTTTGAAATAATTTTTTTCTTATGAGATGTTATTTGCATATGAAAATTGATTCCCAATTTAGTTATACATATATCATGGAATACCTTCTTTATAAACTCATTATATTTTGTTTTATTATATTAAACTCTAGGTAATCCACTACTACTTCAATCATTCCAAATCAAATTATATTAATGTAAAAATTTATTCAAAATAAAATACTTTTTAAAAACTCTATATTGAGATCAAATAACAAATGAGTGTTCACCACAATTCCATATATCATCTATCTAGATTATTTCTTAACATAACCATATACCCATTATTCTATATGGTGATAGATTGTGTTATTGTTATATAACAATTAACTCCCTTTATTTGTTGTGTAAATATTTGAAATCTGTATACTTGTTATTTAAATGTGGATTGTTTTGAATTAAAAAGAATTTTCTATTATGTATTTCATTTCCACAAATTTTCTTTATATTTATGGAGTTTCAATATGTTATCATAAATATTCATATGGAATGTAATGTTATTCCATGTGTTAATAAGTCCATATGGGTGTTTATCAATTCATTAGGGAAGATGACTATATATTGGTTTGATATAATATGATGAATGAATTTGACATAATATAGGGAATGGGGTTTCCATAAATTACATAAACTGTCAATTCATTAATATTTATCTTCTAGTAATATGTTTTTGGTGTATTTTTATATTCCAGAAAACCCCAATATATTTACTAAAAATGATTCCCTATCTGTAAAATTAGGATATAGATGACCATGTTATCAATGATTAGGTAATGTAATTGGTTCTCTGAAATTATTTCTTTAATAATGGAGTTGAATAAATTATATAATTTATTAACATGGATTCAATATTAAATCTACTTAATTGAGGATTATATTATTTATCACATTTTATCTTCTAACAAGAAATCTATATAATTTCAAGGAACTACCATATCATTTTTAGGTGTTGGGGTTTTTTTATTTTATTTCAATAAAATTTTAAAATTTTATTAAATGTATAAAATAATTCTTAGGGGGGAGAATTAGAACACATGATGGAAATTGTTGGTTTAATAGTTACTATTAATTATATTTATTATAACATTTTAAAATGTCTAAAATTAAATGATTTTCGAAATTTTTTCTTATATATCATTATTTTGTGATCTGTACACGGAAAACATGTAATTACCCTTTTATTAATAATTTATCTATTATTTTTTTTAAAATTATTGTTTTCATGGGTAGAATTATGTAAAAACTGATTAATCTGGTAGAAAATATATCGAAACACTATAAATACTGTTAGTCTTACACTAATTTATCATTATAAGGGGAATATATTAGAATAAATATACATCAATCTATATTTTATTTTTGTGTCACCATAAATTTTGATCACAGTTTATAGAACCATATATCATATCCATGGGAGTGTAATTTTCGTGTTTATTTAATTACACACTATTAGATCTTGGTTTCCTAAATTATTCTTCAAAACCATATTATTTAATCAATGTAAATTAAATGTTATTTTACATTCAAACTAGTATATTATTTTTATGTATTTTTCGTTATCTATTACAGAAACTATTCAAATATCAATAAATTAAGACATACATAGGTTCTTCCATCCCTATATAAATTATTGGCATTCATTTTCAATTTTAATTGGAAAATATTTGATATACCATTGAATATCCAATTTTCCCTTCCAGATATTTCATACTTCCATTTATCAGGGTATTGTATTATTTTATAAAACATATGGGATTGAATGTTAATGAAAACATTCTAGGATGTTTTTAATCCATAAAACTTCCTGGATACATTATGGTGTGAATTTTCAATATTTTCTAATCATTATTCATAGAATTATATTTGATTCAACTATTTTTTCTTAAGAAAATTATATATATTTTTTGTTAAATAAAATTTCATATCATCGAATTTCTGAATTTATCAAAGTCCACATTTGCATTAAACAATAAAATAAATATCAGTTTATTTTTATTTTAAAAACGTTTTAGTGGTTGTCTTAGTAATCATAAACAACATAAATAGTTTTTCTCGACATTTGAATAATTTTATGGAATACTTGTGTTTGTAAATTGGTAAAAATATAACGATCATGTTGAATTATATTTTTAATAGTGTTCTGAGTAATTTTTATTTATTTTAATGGATAATTTATGTATTTACATTGAATTCATTAAGGGACATATTTTATTAGGTTTACTTCCTGGGATAAAAATAATATTTGTGTTTTTTAATTGAAATGTATATTAATATCCACAATTTAAATTTATAGGATGTTTAAATGTTTTCCCAGGATATGATTAAAATTATATGGGATAAAATTAATATTTCTGTTGTTTTTTAATTGGAATGTATATTAATATCATCAATTTATATTTATATAATTTTTAATGTTTTTCCAGGAGATGATTAAAATTATATTTTAGTTTTTTTATAGTGAATAACTTTTAATTATGAATTTTATATAATGGAAATATTAGAGTGAAAAAATGTAGAGTATGTGAAAAAAGGAATGAATTAAATGAGACATTAAGATTGATGTTTTTATTGTGGATTGTAACACCTTTTGTAAATATTATATTTTGATAAGAAAGAATATTATTTTTATAATTGATTATTAAGTATTAATTTTTCATGAGAGAGTTTTGGGGAATATGTGAGATTTAATTTTGAATTTATATTTTTTTTAATTGATGATAGTTCACCTTGTTTGAATTCCCATATCTAATGAATTATATGACAAGACCATATAAAAATATGTGAATGTTATGAATATGTCTTACTCTATAGTTGTGATAACCTACAATCATAGACCATTTCCATGTATCTCCTACTAGGTGTTTAATTTGTACTCATTAACATGGGTGGTTGTTAAATGATACAATTCAATTTCAAATTTTGGGACAATAGTATATTAAACAAAAATATTTTAAAATAAATTTTATATTATTTTGATGAATATCTAATAAATAAAATTGTGATCCATTACAAAACCGTAAATGTTTAGTTTCTATAGAGACTATAATTGTAGTAAACATACTAGGATAAATGCTTTATTATATCTCGTAATTTTGTTCACACTATGTATCGTTATTGACAAACCCTTCTTGAAAAAATTACCTATAATGAATTGAATGGATACAACTAAATTGGTAAACTAATATACTCGGTTTGGGTAATCACCAGAGATATCAATCATAAGATCATATGAATATAAATGATGTATAAAAGGGTATTTTATTATTGAAATAAAGTACCAATATTATACCCAATATTCAAAAGATCATGAAAAAGAGGTAGGAAATAATAATTTATCATTCTAACATTCATAAATCAATAGAGTGAATAATCATCATATATAAATCATGAACCATAAGTTCAAATCATAAATATTAAAACATATTTTTACTGATTTCTATGATCATAGGTATATAAACCATTACTTTTTTCATAGACAACTTCCAATACTATAAAATTAATGAGGATTGTAAATTCATTACTATTTTCACATATAATAGTGGATCAAGAATCACCATCTCTTTCAAATACAAGATTAGGAAGAACAATCGGTTCTATATAATGTATTAGAAGGTTATACTTGTTTCCCATTTTTATTAGAGATTACAGAATTTTTCAAAAAATTGATAAACCATATAAACTGGATTCCAAAAAATATCTCATGTAATATAAGGATTTATTGAATGTGATGGTGAGGAAAATAGTTTGGGGAACACCAATTACATGTTTAATACCATAAAATGTTCTTCGATGTGATCATAAATCATACATCATGTCATCATAACATAACACGATAAAAAAATAAGGGTTTCATAATCATCTCATCATGTCATCAGAAAATTAAGTTATAAAATTAAAGAAGATAAATAAAAATTTCATTATCACAAAAAAATTAATCAACAAAAAGAATAATTATTTTATAATAGGAACATATATAAATTTAATCAATATTAAAATAGATTTTTTATCATAGTTGTAAATTCCATTACAGGATCAACGAAATATTTTTTTGGGGAATTATTATTTTTAAATAAATTATTTAAAATAAAAAAAATCAAAAAATTAAAAATGTATTTTTGATAAAATCATATATAGAACCATGAAATGTATTATTTAATTATTCATGTTCTCCAAAAAATTTATATTACATTCATGTATTGATTGTTAATATAATTACCCTTTCATATTTGTGGAAAAAATTCATAAGTTTCTCCTTCAGAAAATTGATAACAATATTTAATTAATTTTTTTTTACAAAAATTAAAAATTTTTAAAAAATTTCATTAAAATTAATTGGTTAATTATATAAATATTCCATAAAATATTTTATGGAAGATATTAAAATTGAAAAATTATTCATGATGAATGAAGAAATACATTATGTTTTTATACAAAAAACATTCAAACTAATGTAATGTAGAATAAAGACGAATATAGATCTATTACATTAATATTATATGAATAAATTGTGGATAATAAAGTAAAATGGTTTTATCTATATAGGATCATAAAATTCCCTCAAATTTTAATTATGGTTCAAACAATCCTGATATTAATACCATTGAAACATAAATCCCTTACCTAAATTCACTGCCTTCTTTATAATGGTTTGATCCTCTTATATATAATTAATATATAATTATTATTAATATATTAAATAAAAATAACTATAAATATTTTACCATTTCTTATTTAATAATAAAATTCTATCGATATTCTATGAAAAATTCATTAACAAAATCAATATTCTCTATCATAAATGCTTTATTACTATACACATTTATCATTAGATGTATCGGTCATTAAAAGTTCATCATGGTACCATTATCTACATAATTATATTTGTGATAAGAAATATCATATATATTAATTATATATATATAATCATCTAAAGAAAAAAGAAATAGAAAAAATAAATTATTCGATTAATGGATACTATTGGTCGTGCATAAAAATCAGCGAATTATTCAATTTGAGACTGATATAATGAATGAAATGTAAAAGTAATCCATCCTAAGAATATAATTATTATATAAGATTTTTAATTTATATCAATTAATTTTAAACATTTTATAATCAGTGAAAAATGGAAGTCAAAAATGAATCACATCTTTACGTGTAGGTTTTACTTCATTAGTATGCACGAGCGACATTGTTATTTTTCCATGGACATGAAGAAGGTAAGTAATTATTATTGAATTATTATAATAAAATTTCAATATATTTATTTTAATGAATTTTGTAATTTATTATGGATGCTATAATTCTAGATTAGGTATATGATGACATAAAATGAAAACTGGTCGGTTTAGAGTTTCACCTCTTCTTCGTGATAACTATTTTTCATTATCCAGTACGCAATGATAGTAATGTCTTGTATATATAAAATAAGGTATATACTGTGGTTTTTTTTATATTGGTATTTTGGTTATAATTCTCAATTATATAAGGATCAAATATTATGGGAAAGATACAAGATGATATTCCTTTTTATAGGTGAGAGGAGGGGAACTCTTGGAATTAAATAATGTATTAAATTTATATAAATTAATTTTAAACAAAAACATATAATAAAATTGATATAATATGATGATTAAATGTTTTTCTGTATTAATACACACATTAAATATATGTGGAAACATTGTTTCTATGGTATTCACCATTATCTTCTAGATTTAACCCTCCATTAACCCTTTCGACAATTACTTTGATATACATGTTTTTACTACATAGGTGACATGAATGATACCAAAAAAAGAACACATAATACTAAATAGACCAGTGATGACATTTTCCACCTTATCCATTCAATTATCTAAGTATATTATTTTGATAAGTTTTTATATTATTTAATAATATATTTCTTATTATAAATTATACAAAAAGAAAGTTTTTTAAATAAATGGAAAATTATAATACAACACTTGTGTAACTTATGTCAAATGTGTAAAACATTAAATGTATCAGTGGATAAATAATATTGACTTAATAAAACATTAAAATATTAAAATCAATATATAAATTGTTGAAAATTATCATTTGGATTAACATTTTTGTAATACAATTATAACAAAAAGAATGGTAATGATATTTTTATAATGAAGGGGTTATAGTTTTACATAATTTGTATAAATTGAATGATAATGTATAAAGTATTAATTTTTCAATCATTTTAAATATCAAATGTATTTTGTATTTATTTTTATTATATTTAATGAATTTGGTAAATTATATTTTTCATAAAATACAAGGATAATGAAATTATGAAAAATTGACATATTCGACCTAAAAACATTAAAAAAATAAATTAATATATAAAAAAATAATAAAAGAATTATTTTCATATATCTATATTGTTTCAAATAAAATGAATACTACAGAATTGGTCCTTGCTTTGTCTTTGTATCAACCCTTGGATTAGTGAACTTTATTAAAAAACATTTGTATTCCCCAAACATACGACTTTGAAAAACACATGGTAGCATAAGATTAACACCATATCCATACATTGAAATCATTATATTTACTTGAAAATTAAATTACCTTTTACCATTGAATCTATAATGAAACAGGTATTTATAATGATTTTAGAAATTACCTTCTCCGATTCTTCCCACATTCACATCATATAGGAAGTTGAATCAATAGTACAAGATAAATGATATTAATTCTATCATTTTATTATTAAATGACTTAGGATAGTCACCATTGTTGAGGTAGATAATCTTATACTGGGATATATAATTAGTTATAATCATGAGGATTCACAATCTATATACCGTCTCACTTAGATTCCCATGAGTAATATCCTTCAATTTTCCATCAAATTTGGTGTTAACATGAATAATCCTACTTCCAACCATTAACATAAACTAATGTGTTTTATGTGACAAAAAATAGTTGTTTTTATAAATCTTATAATCCTGGAAAAATAATCATTATGATATTTGAATACAATAAGATTCTTTCCAAATAATGACAACATCGTCTTAGCAATATGACATTCATAGTTATCATTTATTCAAATTCTTCATAACGGTTCAAAAAGAAAAATTGAGTTTAGAAAAGCATATTACCAATTGGATATATATTGGGATATATTAAAATGACAATCAATATGAACCTTAATTATGATTGAGATATAATCAAAAAACACTTTTTAAGGTTATTAACCCGAAGTTAATCTATTAAGATACCAATTTTTATTTAACTATACAAATATGAATTTATTTCTCTGAAAAACACATAAATTCTAACATTGAAAAGTCATTCTGATTTTATCCTATATTTAGAACTATCCTTAGTGTTTTCACTAATGTTTTCAAAAAAAAAATCTATAATTATTAACTAAACATTACACTGATTAAAAATCTAACAACAATAACATAACATTCATAAATATTACAACTTTTTAGATTCTTTTTTAGTATGTAACATTACAATATATACCAAAATAATAGTTGATTATTTAATTTGAAGAATAAATTCATAAATATATTATGTTGGTAAATACTTTATCATATATCGTTATGTTATTCTCACATTTTACCCAGTTTGGCATTCCCTACATAAAACCATTAATCATAAACTGGGTAAAGGAAATATAAGAAATTCTACACTCAGAGATTAGTATGGGTAGTCATGGGTGCTATAAACCAATGATAACATTTGAGTATAAGAAAATTATAATGTTATGAGATCATTTAAAAAATATATAATGTTCATACTGAATTCATCATAGATTATAAACATGAGGATTAGAATAAAACATTACCATTTAAAATCACAGGAATCATTATCATGAATAATACATAAGAATAAATACATAACAATACATTAGGATAATAAGAATAAAAAATATTTCAAAATTTTTTATCACCAACATATGAAAAAACATTTTAATTTTTATTGATTACTTATGAAACCTTCACATCAATGTGGAGAAGGAATCAACACTTCTTTCTTATATAATAACAGATAAAGTATAGCCTCATATTTCCCATTGTATATCAAGAATCAAAAGTTGTTTCTTATATTGTGTAAAGACCCGTAAAATTCAAGGGAAATTTTTTTTCTTAATTTTCTTTGGGATTCTACAAGAACGCAATTTCTAACGGCATCTGATTCTGAGGCCCGGTGTGCCCGGAATAATTTTCTGAAGTTTAGCTCGGGTATGTTCAATGTACGGGCGAGCAGATTTTCCTAACTTTTGAACTGGTGCTCGGAATCGAATTCCGATGGCACCGATGGAATCGCAGCGCCGGTAATTTCTTAAAAACACCTTTTCTGGAGTTGCGTTTTCTCGGGTGTGGCACTTAAAATTTTGGGTTAAGTAAAAGAATAAAATAAAATGGTGCAACCAATTTTATTTATTTTAACCTAAGCTAAGTAGTTGGAGTGGTACCCACTATATTCTACTCCACTAGGTAGGATATATGTAGGGTGGGGCCCACACGAACCCCACCTATTCATTTCTTTAACCCCCTCCTTTAATTAGGTAACACACCCATACCCCCCTTTAATGAAAGTCAACCCTTGCGTTTATGAGGATTAATAAACGCCACATTAATTGGGCGGTTTAAACTTCTCAATTAATTCAATTAAATTGAATGATTCAATTTTTGAATTTCAAAACGTTTGGCTTGTGTGTTAATAAAATAAGACAAGTCTTATTTTATTAAAGGGGTTCGTTGTGCGAGAGGGCTTAGGAGAATTACTCGAAGCCTTGAACCTTTTTCTTCCTCGACGAAGATCGCGAAGAACGCCGACCTCCGACGAAGGTCGACAAGAATGCCGGATCCTCGGAGATCGATGACGTGACGCCGACGAATCATTTCTCCGCAATGCGAAGATCCTCCTTCCGCGATGCCTTCTTCCGCGACATGCAATTCCACGACGAACCTTCATCTTTTTCTTCGAGGTAGGGGGATTATTTTTTCTTTTTGACCGTGATTACTTCTATCACTGGTTATCATCTTTATTTGGGCCACTTGATATCGCAATAACGAGAGGAGGTCAGACCGCATGAACATGGCCGACCCTCCTCCCGCCCTTGGATGTTGATTTGTTTGCGGCACGAACAAGGCAGCGCGGTGCTGATGCACCGTGCAGAAAATAATAAAGATGAGTAAAAGAAGCGCGGCGTCGTCGTGCCGTGCCGTCGCGCCGCGCCAATGAACTCGAACTAGCCGCGGCGCCGTCGTGCCGCGTCAGAGAACCTAGAAGAGACTGCGACCGGAGCGGGGCCGCGGCGGAGGGGCGCGGCACCGCCGCGCCGCGCCGGTCAGAACAAGGCCGCGGCCTTTGTCCGCGGTGGCCAACTTCTGACAGCCGGTGCCAGAGCAGGAGGGCGGGACCCCGACGGTCCCACGGCGGCAGCAGCACGGCCGGCCGGCTGGGCCGGCCGGCTTCCGAGAAGGTCTGTGGGTCGTAACCCCCGGTTGGCCGATATGAGCGGCCCCCTACATGGGGGCCGTAGTTACACAGGGGGGTAGTGCGCCCCCCGCACTCCATTCGCTCGGCCATTACGGCCGAGCCGCCTGGCTCACTGGCCAGGCCGGGCCGCCGGCCTGGGCCGCGCCCAGGACGGCCTGGGCCGGGCCATGACCAAGCGGGCCGAACCCAGACCCGAGTCGGGTCGACCCGGTTCGGGCCGACCCAGGCGGTATCGGGCCGGGTCTGACTGGGCTCGAACCCCCTATTCGCGGACCTCTTTCGGTCTTTTGCCTATAACATGGGATGTGGACCTTCGATCGAATCACTGTCATCTTGGATGGGATACTTGGATCGAGACGGTCGTTTTGGTATATTACACTCAATGTTTCGGAGAACTTTGGGTTTGACCGGGTTGGTTCGTACACAAAACCTTCCGGGCCCTCAGAGCGGAAAGGCTTATAACTTGAGCTCCGGACGTCCGATTGATGTGCCATCAACTTTGTTGGATTCCTCTTGATGAGACGAAACTTTTGGCATACTTCGCATGAGTTTTGGACGCAGTTGGATAGTGGGTGGGTTGGATTGAACCCGAAATCCAACCGGTCCCCTGGAACGGAAAAGCTGATAACTTACAGACCGGACATCCATTTGACAAACCATCAGCGGCGTTGGTGATCATGTTGAGAAACGGTCCCTATGAGTATACTCTATGAGTGTTCAGGGTACAGATGAGATACGTCCGGGTTGGTTCGCACACGAAACCAACCGGGCCCCTAGGATGAAAAGGATAATAACTCACAGACCGGGCGTCCGATTGACGCACCGTCTGTTGCGTTTGACCCCTATGACGAGGTGTTACTTTGAGATACATCTTCGTGGAACTTTGTGATAATTGGAGTATCGACCTCTTGGCTCATGGTGTGGACCCTCCCGGAACGAGCATGCTGTGTGCGGAAACCCTAGAGCTGGTTGAGACTTGACGACTGCTGATCGATCAACTCGGTGTGTTTCGGATAGCCTAGTGGGGAGCGCTTGGTTGTAGCGGAAGACCCACGACGGAGGAGCGCTTGGTTGTAGCAGTAGACCCGTGGTACTCAACAGAAGGAGTAAATTATAAAATATTTTTACCATTTAATCCAATAATGGTCATTGGAATTAATTTCACTTTGAAATTGGATATAAACTATTGTCAATGTATTGATATATATTGTTTCATAAAAACACGCTATTTGTTATGACAACGTAAATTAGTTATTAAATTAATTAATGAAACATATTTGTTTTGAATTTTTTAAAATATACATCATTTTTGAATTTGGAATATCAAATATAGCTT
This sequence comes from Viscum album, assembly GCA_963277665.1. Taxonomy (NCBI): domain Eukaryota; kingdom Viridiplantae; phylum Streptophyta; class Magnoliopsida; order Santalales; family Viscaceae; genus Viscum; species Viscum album. The sequence continues at coordinate 2,053,117,995 of OY728137.1, forward strand.
AGGGTGAATTATTTGTATTTTTTTTTCAAAAATGATGTATATTTTAAAAAATTCAAAACATATATGTTTCATTAATTAATTTAATAATTAATTCCCTTTGTCAGAAAAAATAACGCGTTTTTATGAAACAATATATATCAAAACATTGACAATAGTTTATATCCAATTTCAAATTGAAATTAATTCCAATGACCACTATTGGATTAAATGGTAAAAATATATTATAATTGGACATTAAAACCAATTAAGAAGATAATCTGTACAGTCGTCATCGTCGTCGCAGTCGCAGCCAGCTCTAGGGTTCCCGCACACAGCAAGCTCGTTCGGGAGGGTCTGCTCCACGAGCTGAGGGGATGATACATCAAATGACACATAGTCTGTAGTTGATGTATCCAAAAGTTCCGTATTGTCAACAGGAACTCAACGTCACAGATGACGCGTCAATCAGACGCCCAGTCTGAGAGTTATTGGACTCTTCATTCTAGGGGCCCGGTTGGTTTTTAAGTCAAAACCAACCTGATCGTACTCCAACTGTGTCCAAACCATTAGCGGAGTAAGCCAAAAGGTCTGTCTCACTATGAGGAATCCATCAAAGTCGACAGCACGTCAATCGGATGTCCGGAGCTCAAGTTATAAGTGTTTCCGCTCCGAGGGACCGGTTGCTTTCGTCTACGAACCAACCCGGCCGGACAAAAATTTCTCCAAAACCTTGAGTGTAATATACTGAAACGACCGTCTCGATCCAAGGATCGCATCACAGCTTATGGTGCATCGATCAGAGGTCTGCAACCCATGTTATAGGCAAAGGACCATGAGAGGTCCGATATTAGGGGGTTCGGGCCCTGTCCGACCCGGTCCGGTACCCCCCGGGTCTGGGTCCGGCCTGCTTGGGCGTGGCCCGGCCCGGCTGGCGTGGCCTGTCCTGGCGGCTCGGCCCGGCGCGCCGGCGCTGGCCAGGTGGCTCGACCGTTTTCGGTCAAGCGGATAGGGGTGCGGGGGGGGGGGGGGGGGGGGGGGGGAGGGGGCACGCTTCCCCCCGCCAGTTCGTAACCCTGGCCCCACGGGGGGCCGCTCCTTGCCAACGGACGTGGCATAGTGCCGAGTCCCCGCCTCCTCGGTCCCGCACGGTCACGAGACCAGCAGCCTACTGCCACGGCTTCAGCCGCGACGGCCTTTCCCGGCGGCGCGCAGGGCACCGCCGCCTCTGGTCGCCGGCGCTGTCGTGCCGGCGAGGCGCGCCAGTGGATCTTTTTGTGGACCACCGGATGCACTCCGGTGGTCCATTTTGCCTGCCGTCTTCGCCAACGGTCCTCCTGGGATTGACTCTTCACTGCGAAGACCTCAAAATGCCCTTGCGGCCTGCTTCGTCATCGCCCACCGATCCACACACCAAGAAAGAAGAAACGGTGGGTTCGGACTTGTTCGTTGGTCCGCACCCACCGCGTTAGCTGTTTAAAAGGCTTCTAACAAATTTTAAACACATGCCGAGGATATAAATCACATAGATTTAATTGAACCAAAACCCCTACCTCAAGCGGTTGATGATTCGAAGATTGTCGTGGGAGAAGGAACGTCACAGAAGAAGCGTCGTGGAAGAAGGGTCGTCGCGTCGCAGAGAAAGGATTCGTCGCGTCGCGTCGTCGATCTCTAAGGATCCGGCGTTCTTGTCGACCTTCGTCGGAGGTCGGTCTTCTTTGCGTTCTTCACGTTCTTCATCGAGGAAGATGAAGATCTTCAAGCCTCCCCTCTTTCTCCCAATCCCTTCTCAACACCACCAGAATAATAAAATAAGACCTGTCTTATTTTATTAACACACAGGTCAACGTTTGAATTTCAAAAAGATTTGAAACAATCAATTAATGAATTAATTGAGGAGTATAAACCTCCTAATTAATGAGGCGTTTATTATCCAGATTAAATGCAAGGGTTGACTTCATTAAGAAGAGGGTGCGAGTGTGTTACTTAATTAAAGGAGGGGGTTGAAAAAGGTGGGCTCGTGTTGGCCCCACCCCAAAAATATTTTACCTAGTGGTGAAGGATATTGTGGGTCCCACTTTAACCTCTTATCTTAGGTTAAAAAACTTAAAATAAAAAAATTGGTCGCACCATTTTATTTTATTCATTTACTTAACCCGAAAATTTAAAAACCACACCCGAGAAAACGCAACTCCGAAAAAGGTGTTTCTAAGCAATTATCGAGGCTGCGATTCTATCGGTGCCCTTAGAATTCGATTCCGAGCACCAGTTCAAAAGTTATAAAAACCCTCTTGTTCGTTCACTGAACGTACCTGAGCAGATCTTCGTAAAAATATTCCGGGCACACCAGGCCTCAGAATTAGGTGCCGTCAGAAACTGCGTTCTTGTAAAATTCCAAAGAAAATTAATAAAAAAAATAATTGTATTTTATGGGTCTTTTCATCACTCTCACCTCATGGCTTTACGTCCCCGTAAAGATACATCATAAACTAGGGAAACAAATGTGGGTACTGAGCACGCATCTGAGCCTCCCGCTCCCAAGTGCTCTCCTGGAGGTTCCCGTGCTGCCATATGATGCGCACTAGAGGAATTGACCATCCACGTAGGACCCGCTCCTGTTGATCCTCAATCTCCACTGGGACATCTGCAAAAGTCTCCCCATCATCAATGTACATCTCCCCATGGTCAATGATATGCGTCAGGTCATGCACCTATCTCCTCAGCTGAGATATGTGGAAGACGTCGTGTACCCGATGCAACTGAGGTGGCAGAGCCAGGCGATAAGTCACCTCGCCAATCTTGCTGAGGACCTAGAATGGTCCGATGAAGCATGGAGACAACATTCCACCTCATCCAAATCTCTGTAATCCACGTCGTGGTGAGACCCGCAAGAAGACGTGGTCACCATCCTCGAACTCTAGTGGCCTCCGCCTCCAGTCAACATAAGACTTATGCCGGCTCTGAGCTATCCTTATCCGCTCTTGGATGACCTGGACCTTCTCTGTCATGTCCTGGACCATCACCGGTCCCACAAGTGCTGACTCCCCAGGGTCTGTCCAGCACAACAGTGATCTGCAAGGTCGGTCGTACAACGCCTCATATGGTGCCATCCCGATGGTGGAGTGGTAGCTGTTGTTATACGCAAACTCCACCAAGGGTAGGTGGTCCTCCCAGCTATGACCAAAGTTGAGGACACATGCGCGAAGCATGTCCTTGAGAGTCTGAATGGTCCTCTCCATCTGACCATCTGTCTGGGGGTGAAAGGTGGTGCTTAGACGTAGCTACGTCCCGGATGCCTCCTTCAACCCCATCCAAAGCCAGGAAGTAAAGTGAGAATCTCGATCGGAGACGATAGATGATGGAACACCATGAAGCCGTACAATCTCCTGAACGTAGAGACGTCCCAAGCTCTCCACTGAGCCCTGCTCTCTGATGGGTAAGAAGTACCCCGACTTGGTGAGTCGGTCGACAATCACCCAAATAGAGTCATGACCTCTGGAAGTACGTGGAAGTCCAGTCATGAAGTCCATAGATATGTCGTCCCACTTCCACTCTTGGACATACAAGGGCTGTACCAAGCCTGCTGGTACTTGGTGCTCTGCCTTCACCTACTGGCAGGTGAGTCATCGAGAAACGAAGTCAGCCACAACCTTCTTCATGCCCGGCCACCAGTGCTACTGTCTGAGATCCTGGTACATCTTCACCACTCCAGTATGTACCACCAAAGGGGAAGTGTGAAACTCTCTTAGAACCTCCTCCTGTAAAGCAACTGGTACCAAGGTACGTCCTCTGAAAAGGACATCGTGCCCTCCTCCCACGAAGAATCCATCAGGTTCCCGTCCTGATAATATCTGTGCACGCCGCGTATCACAGTCAGCATCCCCATGCTGTGCCTCTCTGACCCACTGTAGTAATAGAGGAGTGACCGTGAGTGACTGAAGGAAGGCTGATCCATCTCTATCCATGAAGGATATCTGCGAATCGGCTAGCTTCTCTGTCGCCTCCCCAAGTAGCAGAATTCTCGTCCTCCTGCTGAGAGAATTAGCTACCACGTTCCCATTTCCAGGAGTATAGACTATCTCAAAGTCATAGTCCGGGAGGAACTCAAGCCATAGATGTTGTCTTAGGTTCAGGTCCTTCTAAGAGAAGATGTACCTGAGACTCTGATGGTCAGAATAGACTGTAAAGCGCTCGCCCATCAGATAGTGTCGCCACATCTTCAGAGTGAAGACCACTGCTGCTAACTCTAAGTGATGGGTAGCTTAGTTCTGCTCATGCTAACTCAACTGACGTGATCCAAAGGCGATCACGGCCCGCTCCTGCATCAGGACACATCCGAGTCCGGTCCCTGATGCGTTGTAGTAAACCACGTACCCAACTCCTTCCTCCGGAAGCCTCAATATAGGTGCGCTGGTCAATCCCTGTCTCAGCTCCTGGAAGCTTTGCTGACATCTGTCTGACCACACAAAGGGTTTCCCCTTATTCTTCAAATCTGAGAGTGGCGCCGCAACTCTGGAGAATTCTGGCACAAATCTCCAATAGTACCCGGCTAGACCCAAGAAACTCCGCACCTCTGTCACGCTCCTGGGTGGCTCTCAAGATAGCACTGCCTCAATCTTCGCAGGATCCACCGCAACTCCCGCCTCAGAGATGATGTGTCCCAAGAAGTGGACCTCACGTATCCAGAACTGATACTTTGAGAGCTTGCAATAAATTCGGTGATCTCGGAGTGTGTCTAGTACAACCTGCAAGTGGTAGGCATGCTCCTCCTCAGTGGTCGAGTATATCAAAATGTCGTCGATGAAGACCACGACAAATCGATCAAGGTATGGATGAAAGATCCTGTTCATGAGGCCCTGGAACACTGCTAGAGAATTGGTAATGCCAAAAGGCATAACCAAGAACTCATAGTGGCCATACCAACATCTGAAGGCCGTCTTCTGCACGTCCTCGTCCCGAACTCTGAGCTGATGATAACATGATCTAAGGTATATCTTTGAGAACCACCGTGCTCCCTTGAGCAGATCAAAGAGGTCATCAATACTCGGTAGCGGATACTTGTTCCTCACTATCACCTAGTTCAGGCGACGATAGTCGACACAAAGTCGCAAGATCCCGTCTGCCTTCTTGGCGAACAATATCGGGGAAGCCCAGGGTGACACATTGGGTCGGATGAATCCCTTACCCTGCAAGTCCTCCAACTGTACCCCTAGCTCTCGAAGATCCGCGGGGGCTATCCAATATGCTGGGGTGGATATCGGGGATGTCCCGGGGTACAGATCAATATAAAAGTCAACCTCTCTGCGAGGAGGTAGTCCTGGAACGTCATCGGGAAAAACGTCCGCATACTGATCCACCACTATAGGAAAACCATGACTTCGCACGTCAACTGCTCCTAAGATGAGGCTAGCCAACTAATGAGTGATGGGATGTCTTATACTCTACGAGAGTCCATCCTGTGCTGCGAAGGCTCCGTTCTCGCCGGTGAAGGTGAACCTGCTCCCTTGGGTGCGTACACACCTCACATTATAACTAATACAGTCAATATGAGAATGAACTATAGATAACCAATCCATGCCCAAGATGACGTTGTAAGGACTCGACGCCGCTACAAGAAGATCCCAGCCGAAGCTCTAGCCTCCTAGAGTAAGCTCACACTATTGGAACCAGTGCATAATCGTCGAGTCTGCTCCCATAGGAGTCTCTAGCCGTAAGGATCGATCCAACGACTCTGTCGGAATCTCCGAGCTCCGAACAAGGGCAGCGGCTATGAAATAATGACTCGCTCCTGTGTCTATAAGAACTGCAGCAAGGGTGGAATAGACACAGATACTAACTCGTATCATATCGGGCGCGCCGTGGTCATAGGGCTACACTGCCTGGAGCTGTTCCTGTCTCTGCCCGCCAGCTCGCTGTGGTCGGGGTGGATCTCCTGTGGGTGGTGGTGGTAGAGCCAGAAAGCGTCGTCCACCACCTGCTGCTCGGACAGCTCCTCTGCCTCGTCCGCCTGCTCCCTGCGGACCGCCACGGTCGACCCTCTGCCTCTGCCTGGGTGGTCTCTCAACCGTCTACTGCTCCTCAGTACGGCGGGTCGGGTAGTCACGAGCCATGTGGCCCTGCCCGCCACATGCGTAGCACTATCTGCCTTTCGAAAGACTGGCTCTATGATGAGTGCCCCGCACCATTGAGATAGTGTCCTGAGGTCGTCTGCCTGAGGGTCTAGTCTGCCTGGACTCATGAGTCATCCATCGACTGCCTGCTGCAGAATACTCTGCTACATGCCTCCCTGCGGTAGGTCTCGCTACTGATGTAGGCTCAGCAAGGAAGCTCTCGATGAGAAGGGCTCGCTCCAGTACCCCTGCCTATGTCAGAATGCTGAGGGAGGTCAGCGATGCCCGGATCTCCTGCCTCAATCCCTGCTCGAATGTCTGGGCCCGGAAGAATGGGTCCCATACCATATCCGTCGAATAGCGCGAGATATTTGTAAAGCTCGCTGAGTACTGGGCGACCGTCAAGCTGCCCTGCGGCAGCTGTAGAAGCTCCTGGATGCGCACCGCACGGAGGGTGGCTGGGAATAATTCCGAGCGGAAGAGGCTCTCAAAGTCCGTTTAGAGGAGAGATGCCTCGTCATGCACCTGAAGCATCAAGCTCCACTATCTGCCTGCTGCCACATGCAGGAGGCTCGCTGCGAGGATCACCTTGAGGTTAGTTGGTGTCCTCACTAACCTGAATACTCGTAAAACTGCCTTCAGCCAATCCTCGGCTGCCTGAGTGTCTGTCTCTCCACGGAACCTGGGCGGTCGCTGACGCTGAAACTCGTGCAGTGCACGAAGGCGACCTGCATCGCCAGCGGCTGGGGCTGGTATCATCAGTGGCTCGGTGGGTAGCAGTACCACCGATTCCTCTGCTGTCAAAGGGCCCTATACCGAGGCCTCGTCGCTCGGTGGACTTTCGTCATGTTCAACGATCAGAACCCTAGCTGGCTGTCGTCGTGGGGCCATCCTGAAAAGAATCAAGTGCGCCACGATAAAAAAGTATACCTGGGGAGCTGACACAAATTAATCACAAAGAAAACTTGAAACACACATGCAATCAATGTTTTCGTGCATTAAGTCAGAAATCAGAAGTCAGGGTCCTGGTGTACGGATACGTCGACCGCCACACCAACACTGGAATCCCTGTACTGATAACCACACTCAATAATCTTAACACTATTACTTCACATAGAAAAAGATCAGATTCCTGAGTTATGCAGTAGAACTGAACTCCTTTGATACCAATTTGTCACGACCCGTCCTCGGGGCCCGTTCCGTGACTACCCCAAGCCCGCCTTCCATGGGCCAGGCGCTGGCGACTAGCACCAAGGCATAATTCCCAGTATAAAGGGAAGGAATTTCCTTTGTAAAGTAAACAAGCACCATAGAGAAAGCAAGAAGAAGTAAACACTAAGTAAAAACAGGGTACAATAGTAGTGCGGAAAAGTAAGTGGGCTAGGATACAAACCCGAACTGAAAGAAAAGTACAACTGAAAAAGGAAGTACATCAACTGAAAAGTAAAGCCGCAGCCTCGAGCCGTCCACTTGAAGTCCCACCTGAACGGTGGGTACACATAGCCTCCATAGCTCCTTGGGTCAAGCTGTCCGCTCCGAGTATTCCCCGCCCAGTGGTCCACCTCCGGGTACCGACCTGCTCCTCGTGCCTCAACCACGATCAATGTTGTCCGTTGTCAACAACCAACACAATGTAGTGCGGGAGTAACCCGTGCAAGGGTGAGTATAAACTACTTAGTAGGGACCCCGAGACCCCCGAAGGTCTCCCATAATCCACAAAGGATAATCCGCAAAGGAAAGATACAATCACGAAGTAACATCAAACATTACTTAGGTATATTCCCATACATATACCTAAGTCATCAATTCTCGTTCGGATCCAACATCCGAGCTCAAGTACAACCCAGTCCACACAGGAAATCACAACCCAATCCACAAAGAACATCATAACATAATCCACAAAGGATATCAAGTCAAACTTATCGACGATAAGGATTGAAAGTCAAGATTCAGCTCACACATGTATAATTCTTCGTATGACGAAAGAGATGATCAGATGTAGCCACTGATTCATCTAAGTCGTCGGACCCACACTTGATCGATAGGTACTAACCCCCGCAATGACCCAAAAAGGATCAATAGGTAATAACCCCCACAATGACCCACAAAGGATCGATAGGTAACTAACCCCCACAATGACCCACACAGGATCAGACCCACACTTGATCTGTAGACGCTGGCCCACACAGGACCGCTGAGCGCTGACCCACACAGGATCATACACACATAGGATCAGTAGCACTGATCCACGTAGGATCGCTGAGTGTAGTAGTCGTCGTCGTCGAATCCACAGAGGATTTCTGTACAGTCGTCATCGTCGTCGCAGTCGAAGTCGCAGCCAGCTCTATGGTTCCCGCACACAGCAAGATCATTTGGGAGGGTCCGCTCCACGAGCCGAGGGGCTGATACATCAACTAACACATAGTCCAGAGTTGATGTATCCAAAAGTTACGTATCGTCAACAGGGACTCAACGTCACAGACGTCACGTCAATCGGACGCCCGGTCTGAGAGTTATTGGCTTTTTTGTTCCAGGGGCCCGGTTGGTTTTTAAGTCAAAAATAACCCGACCATACTTCAACTACATCCAAACCTTGAGCGGAGTAAGCCAAAAGGTCCTTCTCACTAAGAGGAATCCTTCAAAGTCGACGACACGTCAATCAGACGTCCGGAGCTTAAGTTATAAGTGTTTCCGCTCCGAGGGCCCAGTTGGTTTCGTGTACGAACCAACCTGGCCGAACACAAAGTACTACAAAACCTTGAGTTTAATATACCGAAACGACCGTCTCGATCCAAGGATCACATCGCAGCTGACGGTGCATCGATCGGAGGTCCGCAGCCCAAGTTATGGGCAATGGACCGTGAGAGGTCCGTTATTAGGGGGTTCGGGCTCGGTCCGACCCAGCCCGGTACCCCCTGGGTCAGCCCGAACCGGGTCAACCCGACCCGGGTCCGGGTTCGGCACGCTTGGGCATGGCCCGGCCCGACTGGTGCGGCCCAGACTGGCGTCTCGGCCCGGCGCGCGGGTGCTGGCCAGGTGGCTCGGCCGTTTCGGGCGAGCGGATGGGGGTGCGGGGGGGGGGGGGCACGCTGCCCCCCGCCAGTTCGTAACTGTGGCCCTATGGGGGGCCGCTCCTGGCTAACGGACACGACATAGCACCGCGTCCCCACCTCCTTGGTCTCGTATAGTCGCGGGACCCACAGCCTGCCGCCGCGGCGGCCCTTCCCGGCGGCGCGCCGGGCACCGCCGTCCCAGCGAGGCGCACTGGTGGAGTTTTCCGTGGACCACTGGAAGCGCTCCGGTGGTCCGTTTTTCCTGCCGTCTTCGCCAGCGGTCCTCCCGGGATTGACTCCTCACTGCGAAGACCCCAAAATGACCTTGCGGCCTGCTTCGTCGTCACTCGCTGATCCGCACACCAAGAACGAATAAACGGTGGGTTCAGACTTGTTCGTTGGTCCCCACCCACCGCGTTAGCAGTTTAAAAGGCTTCCCACAAATTATAAACACATGCCGAGGATATAAATTACATAGATTTAATTGAACCAAAAACCCCTACCTCAAGGGGTTGATGATTCGAAGATTGTCGCGAGTGAAGGATCGTCACAGAAGAAGCATCACAGAAGAAGGGTCATTGTGTCGCGGGGAAAGGATTCGTCGTGTCACGTCGTCGATCTCTGAGGATCCGGTGTTATTTTCATCCTTCGTCAGAGGTCGGAATTCTTTGCGTTCTTCGCGTTCTTTGCGTTCTTCGCATTATTCGCATTCTTCGTTGAGGAAGATGAAGATCTTCAAGCCTCCCCTCTTTCTCCCAATCCCCTCTCAACACCACCAGACTAATAAAATAAGACTTGTCTTATTTTATTAACACACAAGTCAACGATTGAATTTCAAAAAGATTTGAAACAATCAATTAATGAATTAATTGAGGAGTTTAAACAGCCCAATTAATGAGGCGTTTATTATCCAGATTAAACGTGAGGGTTGACTTCATTAAGAAGAGGGTGCAGGTGCGTTACTTAATTAAAGGAGGGGGGGGTTGAAAAAGGTGGGCTCGTGTGGGCCCCACCCTAAAAATATCCTACCTAGTGGTGTAGGATATTGTGGGTCCAACTTTAACCTCTTAGCTTAGGTTAAACAACTTAAAATAAAATAAATTGGTTCTAGCATTTTATTTTATTCATTTACTTAACCAGAAAATTTAAAAACCACACCCAACCAAACGCAACTCCGGAAAAGGTGTTTCTAAGAAATTACAGGTGCTGCGATTCCATCGGTGCCCTCAGAATTTGATTCCAAGCACCGGTTCAAAAGTTAGAAAAACCGGCTCATTCGTTCACTGAACGTACCTGAGCTAAACTTCGGAAAAAGATTCCGGGCACACCGGGCCTCAGAATTAGGTGCCGTCAGAAACTGCATTCTTGTAAAATTCCGAAGAAAATTAAGAAAAAAAATTTCCTTGAATTTTACGGGTCTTTACAAGCGGCGTTGGTGGTCACGTTGAGAAATGGTCCCTATGGGTATACCCTATGAGAGTTCGGGGTATAGTTGAGATACGGCCAGGTTGGTTAGCACACGAAAACAACCGGGCCCCTAGGACGAAAAGGATAATAACTCACAGACGGGGCATCCGATTGACGCACCGTCTGTTGCGTTGAGACCCCTATGATGAGGCAGTACTTTGAGATACTTCTTCATGGAACATTTTTATACTTGGAGTATCGACCTCTTGGCTCGTGGAGTGGACCCTCCAAGAACGGGCATGCTGTGTGCGGAAACCCTAGAGCTGGCTGAGACTTGACGACTGCTGATTGATCGACTCAGTGTGTTTTGGATAGCCCAGTGGGGAGATCTTGGTTGTAGCGGCAGACCCACGGTGGAGGAGCGCTTGGTTGTAGCAGCAGACCCACAGTACTCAATAGAAGGAGTACCTCTAGAGGCTATGAGGGGGAGCGCTTGGTTGTAGCGGCAGACCCATGGTGGAGTAGCGCTTGGTTGTAGAGGCAGACCCGCGGTACTCAACAGAAGGAGTACCTCTAGAGGCTATGAGGGGGAGCGCTTGGTTGTAGCGGCAGACCCATTGTAGGAAGCACTTGATTGTAGCAGGAGGCCCACAATACTCTACAGGTGGAGTACTACAACAGTCCAAGGTTATTGGGAGGATCTTGGTTGTAGCGGTAGACCCACTGTACTCGATAGAGGAGGAGTTTCCCCAACAGCTATGGTTTCAACATCATGATTAAATCCTAGATTGAGCTGATTCTTGAATTTAAATCATTATATTTGATTTTATTGACATGATTTCCTGTGTGGACTGGGTTTTACTTGGGCTCGGATGATGGAGCCCCACGGGAATTGATGACTTAGGTATATGTATGCACATATACCTAAGTAGTGTCATATGTTATTTCATGATTGTATTCTTTCCTTTGTGGATTATCCTTTGTGGATTCTGGGAGACCTTCGGGGGTCTCGGGGTCCCTACTGAGTAGCGTATACTCACCCTTGCATGGGCTACGCCCGCACTATGTTATGTTGGTTGCAGACGACGGACAACGCTGATCGTGGTTGAGGCTTGCGGAGCAGGTCGGTACCTGGAGGTGGACCACTGGGCGAGATGTACATGGAGTAGACAGCTAGACATGAGGAGCTGTGGAGGCTATATGTACCCACCTTTCATGTGGGATTACAGTGGACGGCTCGACGTTGCGACTTTACTTTTCAGTTGCTGTACTCCCTTTTTCAGTTGTACTTTACTTTTAGTTTGGGTTTGTATTCTGGCCAATTTGATTTCCGCATTTACTTGTTCTCTGCTTACTTAGTGTTTACTTCCGCTTACTTACTCTGTGTGTTTTTTTACTTCATAAAGGAAATGCCTTACCTTTTTATCGGGAATTATGCCTTGGTGCTAGTCACCAGCCCCTGGCCTATGGGATGCGGGCTTGGGGTAGTCACGACACAGGCCCCGAGGGTGGGTCATGACATATTGGATATGAAATACCTACCTTATTCTAATTGTATATCATGTTTTTCTACCTATTTACCATTTTGTAATGATCACATAAACATGTATCACATTATTTTCAAATTATATATACGAATTTACCCAATTCATTTATGTGAAATAAAATTCTAGGCCCATCCATGAAATTATTAAAACCATATATATATCTGTCTAAACATCACAATACAGTCACAATTATTATCATAATATAACCAGAAGATATGAAATATTAATAATAAATAGTTCCTCATTTCATCATTGCATCAACTATAAAAAAGGTTTTTATGAATTTATCACCATCAAAAAACTAAACAATCATGACAAATAATAATTCTGCTATCATGGAACCACATTCCAAAAATAATAATTATATTCTTGTTTGTAATTTTAGATGGATGTACCAATAGATTTTCACAGTAATATTTATAAATAAAAAATAACTATTCTCTTCAATCAATTAATTAAAACATATTACCATAAAAATATTATGGAAATCATTTTTTATAAAAATATCTATGGTTTATTTTAAAGAAGAATCAAATACATTATTGGACATAATAGTTGGAAATTCCAATCCTGTGTTTTATATTGAAAAGTGATTCTATTCATTTTTATGGATAATATTATAAATACTTTTTTTGTAAGGGAAAAGTAGATATATTTAAAACATTATAAATGTAAAACATGGGAGTAATAAAATTAGTCATTTATAATGTAATATTAAAAACATTCTTGAAATCATTTTATATAAATTAGGGATACGTAACAATGATTCCCAACTAATGAGAATACAAATTCAATTTCTATAAAAAAATCCCTACTCGTTTTATGTACCAAATAGAAGGAAGTGTAATAATAAATGTTGTTTCAAAGAGTTACCAGTGGAGAATAAAATTAATATTATTTATCTTATAAGGACTATACACCATTCTAATAATAAATTATAGAATAATAAGTCCTTTAAAAATGAGATATAAACATAAATACCTTACCTCAAGTCTCATATCACAGAATATGTTTATCAACCAACTATATAAAAAATGAAAGTATTACCATTACAAACATCATTATAATATTTACCAAAAATTTATTTAAAATTATTTATTAAATTGATACAGTATAGTGTAAGCATCGTTATTTATTATCATATTTTTAATTGGTATTCTCACTTATTTTTTATATTAGATCATGGTGGTTGATATAAAAACATATGAAAAAGTGAATTTATCATTATAAAATGGTTTTTACAAAGGTGGACTATGGAAGTTTTGTATTCATTAAAAAATATAATATAATAAACATACTACAATCAAAATTTTCAAATGGACATATACAAATTTTAATATTTATAAGAATAAATATGACAAAAAATGATTATTTATATATTAAAACATTTATTCGATAAACATTTTTTTCGATTAGACATAAAGTCTTGTATTTATGGTATTATGGAATGAAAAAAGATCTATCATTCAGGGAAGGAATATAAAAAAGTAGTATTAAATGTAATGGTTAGGATATAATGATATAAAAGTGAGAGAAAGAGAGTAGAGTATGTTATCTTTTATATGTTATGGGAGTTGAAGTAATGGAAAAATATAAAGTATTAAATTAATATAAATATATTTTCTTTTATAAGAGGATAAAAATTGATATAGTTAAATATATTGATTTTGATGAGTCAAAATACTCTCATAAAATAATATATTTATGTTCATTTGTTATGATATCATTTTTACATATTAGTATTAACCCTTGGTTAACCCTTTATATAACAATAATGATATGTTTACTATTTACCCTTTATGGTTCATGAACGAATTCATGAATGGAAAAGTAACGCAAACAATTATCATATATTATATTTTGATCCATTTCAAAATCACTTGGATGAGTAATATATTTTAGAAAATCTTGAATCATTTAATAAAAATTTTTCTCTCATAAAATATCATTAATTAGTTTTGGGAAATAAATAAAACTTTATAAAATAATATATTTCTATGTAATATATTGTTGATCTAAAATTAAATTTCATAAAATATAGGGACTATATTTTCCCAGTATATTATTTCCATAATATTTTTAGTGGATTAGCTATAATTTTTATACATATGGATTGGTTTAACCCTTATGATGAACAATTTCTATTATTCCAATTTTAATGAAATTTTCTAAATATTAAAAGTCTGTAATATTACGTAAAACATTTAAATTAGCTCATAGATTTTCATGGATTGTCATTTTAAACCATTTTTAACCCAACTTGTCCCATTTCAATATTTTATTACTTAAAAATAATTTTATTAAATATATATAAGAAAAAGTACAACTAAATTCTCTTTAAAACAAAGCATATATTTTCACTATGAAAAAATAAAATTCAAAAATGGAAGAAAAATATATATATATCATACCGAAATATCTAATGGGGAATAGTTATATTTTATATTCATGAAAAAAATCATACCCCAAGGTAAAATTAGTATAATATTTTTAAAATCATGTATAATATATTTTTACCTCATGAACAAGCATAATATCAGTGTTACATATTCTTTTACAGTAATCATTTTAATCATTAAATTTTAAAAATGAATTATAATTATAAAAAAATAATTAAAAATTAAAAATTATCATTTTTATAAAAATAATTTTTTTTTTCATATAACATAATATTTTACAAATTATAGTTTCAAATTTTTTTATCATACCATTTAAAATATATATATATCTAAAAATTAATTTCAAATTGATAAAAGAGTTACATTATTAATGTTTCAATGATTATCGATGAAATAGCCACATACAATAATATATAGTTTAGTTTTTGTAATATTATCAATCCTTATCACATTAGTTTTAACACTAATTAAATCATTTTACCTTTACGATGGTAATTTCTTGTTTTATTACTATTCATATTGTGAAAAAAATAAACGGGACCCTTTTAAAAAATTTATTTTTCTTGATTCCGAATATAGAAAAAATTTGTTATGATTCAAAATATAACTTCCGATTATATTATTTTATTATAAAAAAATGGCAGTGAAAAATAATTTTCTTTGAATTGATCCATTAATGTATATTTTTTTCCAAAATAAAAAATAATTTATTCTAATGAACATTATTGTATTATTCATAATATAAGTTATTTATTCTGATATTTAAATAATAAAAAAATATTTCTTAAATTCATGAAGGAAGTTAATATTTGAATAAAAATAGTATTTATCAACATTTTTTTAAATTTTTTTAAATTCTCAAAAAAATATTAGACTATTAACAAGACAATTTAGAATAATATAAGGTTTTTTATAAAAGAATTTATTTTCATTATGGAAATGTATTATAAGAATCTATTAAAAAATCAATAATAACAATTTTTATGAAATGTACTTACAGATATTTAAATGAAATTACGAAAAATTGATGAATAATTTTGTAAAAAATTAATACTAAATTTTGATTCAAAAATACATTTATATATATTTCATAATTATGTTACATATTTTCATAACCTCAATCACATAATACCTGTTGTGATATTCATAAAATAATTATATTTTATGGTTCATTTATTACTATTGTTTTTTTGTGGTATATGCTACTAAACATAGTGTAATATTAAAAAATCAATATGTTACACCCATATATATGTGACTCGAGGAGAGAAAGACTAGTTTCAATTATTTGAGATCCATGTTTGTGTCCCAAGAAAAAATTATCTGCATATTTAATGTTTGTGAGAATCCCTATGACTTATTTATATTCCTCATCATTGATTTATTTTATGGACCCATTATTCTTTGTATATTTTATTATGATCTTCTTATACCTCGATGACTAATAATGTTCATGGTCATTCCTTTTTTTAGTTTACTATCCAAATTAATTTTAGATATTAGTTTGAAGAATTTGGATCAAAATACAAGGTTTCATGATTTGAATACAAATAACTTCTGAATAATTTTATTCAAATAGAAAATTTGGTTATTATTTAAATTAATATAATAAATATTTCAACTTCATTAATTTCAATCTTTATAAATGTAATTACTTTTAACCTACTATAGACTTCTTCAAGGAGGAATTCTGATTTATAAATATTTTAATGGAATGTTAAATATTTTATTTAACCATTTATGTGATTTTTTCCCATTTAAGTTAAAAATAGAAATAATGAATTATAATTTTAAAAGAAATTGCATAAATTTTTTGGTGAAATTATACTGGCTATTATAACTCATAACTAATATACTCCATTGGTTTCAAAAAACTATTATGTTCTATTGCAGTTATTCAATATACATTCCTATATATATTTGTCTCGATATATATTTTATTTGTGTTTCACCACTAGAATTTGTTATGTATAGTGGTGAATGACTATGTTTTATGTGGAGGAACTTGGTCATAGTTAGATTCTTTTCTTTATTTTTATATAAAATATATCTTAACCATATATTTTTTCATTACATACCTTTTTAATAAAATATTCTATGAGTTTATTAATTTATATTATTATTATTATATTTAGATTCAATTAATATTAATTATCATTTTAGTTTCTCTGATTAATTTCTATGCATATATATTTGGTTTAATAATATTATAAATATTATGCACAATTTACCTATTTGTCAGACATGATTTATTTTTGGGGAAATAAATTATTATTATAGGGAAAAAAATACTCCACAATTTTGTTTTCCTGATTCCCAGACACTAGTTTCAGGAATGTGATGATTATGAACACCCATTGGGTCTTGTTATAGCCGAGGTTGGGTAACATGTTAATCAATAATGGGATAGTTATTTAAATCATTCATGTTTTCGCTTTGGATCTATATGTTTGGGGTGTGAGTAGTATTGATCAAGTATATTACTTTTTTTGACGGATGATAAGGATAATTAAATTGTTCAGAGTACTATTATAGTTCTTGTGTGGTAACCCTTATATATGATATGACATTGATACATGAGACCGTAATGTTGTTGGATGACGAGATACTGGAATTCTGCTATAAATGATGATTCAATGTCAGAAGGTACATCTATAAACACTTATTCATATATTTGGATGTCTTATTCCATGATTCCATATATTGAAATCATCCAATATATTTAATTTTTTGTTATCAAATTTTGACTTGGTCATAGATAAATTATTTCTCTTAACTGGGAATGATATCTTGTGTGGTCAGATGAGTACTCTACTTTGACATTAAACAGATGGTAGCAGTTATAATTTACTATACGTATTTTGGTAATTTAATCAGAAATATGGAATTTAAATAATTTTAATATTAAAATGTGACGGAACATTGAAAACTATAGTATAGTGTTTTTTAAGACATTAGTGATATGGGCTGAATATATATTTTCATGAAATTTATTAACTTCATGATAAACCATAATATGTTTGTAGATGAACCATTAGATGTTCGTTTTCTAATGGTGATTCTTATAATTATAAAACCATAAAACAAAATAAGATATCATGATTAAATTCAATTAATTCAGATAATAATAATCATATGGATGACTTAATCATCAAATATATTTCTACTTATGATTGATGGGTGGGGATTTCCACTATCTCAATATTGGGGACATGAATACTAATTGGTTTAACTAAATAGTGGGAGTCATTGTTATTTATTCAAGTAATGATTTTCTATAATTATGGTGTAAAAAATTATAATATAATAAAGAATTTATAGTTGAGGCATATTGGGAATGAGGGAAAAAGGACCACAACATCATCTAAGGCGTTGGAAGCATTATAAATGGGAGTTTGTAACAACCTGTTTCATTATAGGTTATTAACTCTCACTAGTGATTTAATTTTAATTAATCTAGGAGTGGATCATTATATAATTGTTAAATGGATGAGGATTACATGTTTCAAAACTGTTCATGGGGTGGTTTTTTAATTTTATTGATATATAAGAGTTGTTTTGTCTGATCACCTGAATACCAGAGTTGGGTTTTATTTTAACCATGTATGTCTTGTATGTAAACTGTTGATCACACCATTATACTTTTTTTTGATGATATATAATATTTATGGGTTCATTATAATTGGAAGATATTTATATTTCATTTCTAAGAATATAGGAAGTTACATGGAGGACTATCAAATAACAGAAGATAGATATCATTTGATTAACGAAAAATTGTTTCCCAACTATGGTTCTTGACTGGGATGTTGATATGATATCCATAACTATTCTCAACGATAACTATAGGGTAGGGATAACCCCTCCATATGGGGGAATTCATGTAATTTTTTCATAGTGGGTCAATACATGGCCTAGCCTATTTTTATGTCATTACACAATAAGCCTTCTTTTGGTGTAATTAACACCTGCCTGTAATATTTATAACCGGGGGGATCAAAAAATGTTTAGTTATCTTAATTAAATATCTTGGTAGGAGATGTAATAGGAGGGGTCCATTATGATTATAATGACCCTCCTCTTATAATCCCTTTATAGAGTGGTGTGTTTTTGTAATGATTCCTTGAATAATTATGGTTAAATCCTCTACTACTTCCTATAATTTTATTTATAATTCTCTATTATCAATTCCAATGAAATATCATTCTCTATTTTATTACTCAATAAATGTGATAATTTTTTTTTTTATGTAATAATTTTCAATTTTACTATAATTACAAGATGATTTCCATGGGGTATGAAGAAAAAATATTTAAATTGTAATTTTTTTATATAACAAGGCCTAATGATTTTAATGATTTTTTTCTTATTTATTTAATTTTAACAATTTATTATTATTATTTATTATTAAATATTTAGTCATTATTGATCCCATATATGTTGGAATAATTTACCCTAGTAATATACGGTAATTTAATATAGTATATAAACCATGTTTTAATTGCTCAATGGTGACATTTTAGTTCATAATAGGCAACGAGATATTCTTAGGATGTGATATGAATCATCAAGAGTTTCTCTCTGTTTTATTATAATATATTTGTAGGCATGAGGGTCATATTTCATGAGTAATGGGAGATATGAACAAACATGTTACGATTGATAGGGGACACCATCACAATGGTTTAGTAGACACTAGGGGGTTTCCTTGAGTGGGAAGTAACAATGAGGACATTATATAGGGTTACATGAAGGGATATACCATTGATGATATGATGACTTATCTCTTAATGGATATCAGATTTGAGTCCTATACGTTGTTCTAGGGAATTGGTTGATGATATGGAATTAAGATAACAATATTCATGAGTGAGTAAGCTCATGATGGTACTTGAGTAGCGGAACCAAGCCATGATGGGTTATGAGAAGGGGAAGTTGACCAATTGTTGATGCCACAAAAATTAGGATCAAATAAAATAAAATATGATAATGTTATTTTATCATAGATATAGCCTAGTTATAGTGAGATGTGGAAGTTGTGTTATTGAAATACTATTGTGGAAATCTTGTTTGGTGAGTTGAGAATATCTATTAGAAATATATATATATATATAAATTGAATAATGGTAATGGTTTTGTAATGGGAATCCATTGGGTTTAGATTGATTATTATTTATGCATTGATTTATTGGTCTATGTGTCTAGTGGATATAAAAAAATGATAAAGTGGTGAGATTTTAGAATGTGATGTCTTCCATTTTTAAATTACATGCATTTAATGGTAATGTGAATCTGAAATTTAGAAGATATTATTATAATAGATAATATGTCATGAATCCTTGAATCGATTTTAGAGATAAATTGATTGTATGATATCACTATTATTTATAAGGATGGTTCATGAATATTTTTACAAACAATTACATATATGATAATTTAGTGGGAATAGAAATTGAATTATCTTGAGTGTGATTGTATCAACATCAACCTATCTAATTGATATGTTTGGTATAAATTGGAAAATAATATTAGTCACATCTTAGAGTCAAAATATATGTCGAAATATTATATCTTCTTGTTGATTGGGTAAATGTTTTCTTATACCTACATGAGTGAGTAGGATGGTCCATTTATGAGAAGATAAGCTCTACAATAATTTATATTTTAGTGGTTGGGAAGTTAAAGAGGTCCCCTTGAGGATTGAAAATGTATATAAAGTAATATTATTTATTACCATTCATTGGTGATGATGGAGGACCGTGTCATAGATATTGGAACCCATAATGTAAGAATTTTATTCAAGTAGATGAATATAATACTCTATCGTGAATCCTTTTATAGAGGTTTGGAATGATATGCCTCCAACTCAATTTCATTGGGAACTTGTCAAATCATAGAGTGCGAGGATATGATATTTCTACATAGGAAAAATACAATATCATCATGTTAAAAAGGGCCTCGTTATCTCACTATGTCCTAATGAATATTTATTTATGGTATCCATTTTTGAGAACTAAATAATGAAAAAAATGTTTTAACATGTAATTTTCAACTATTTATTTTCCTCTATGACATAATTATATCCTTGAGTTTATTGGTTCCACACTATGAGTGTATTGAAATTCATTTATTGCATTATACATGGGAAATATATTATGTTTTTATAATTCATGTTTTCATTCATGTTAGAGGTTCTTTTGTATAGTGGATATGGAAAAATCATCATAATGTTATTTTTTCCCATTGTATTGAAGTATATTAATTTCCAAATTGGTGAGATTACATGATGATTGCATGTACTGTGACTAAATTTTCATAAGACAATAGGAGGTTGTATTATGTATATATATATGTATCAAATAAAAATAATCATCATAGAGAATAAATATAAAATATAATAACAGATAGGGATAAATATCATGACAATTATATTTTTTAATTGAGTTTAAAATGAAAAGTATATTACATTGATTGTTTTGATTATTCCAATTGAATATGATATTTAATATATGAAGATAAATTTTTCTTCAATAATTATAGTTTTTAAAAATGGTATATATAGTTTTTTATGTACTTTTTTGTGGTTTCTTATTAGGTAATTAGAAACTAGAGTCTAAATCCCTCTTCTATCCTAGATTAATTTAGAATCCATCCTAGAGAATAATTATTATTGATGATACTGAAATAGGGTGTTACAAACTATCTTAATTATGTTACAGATATTATATGTGTTGCATTTCTAGGATTGAATGTTATTGAGATTATCTATAATATAGTTGTTTGATGATTTTATGTTTAATAGAAAAAATATTACATTATAAATGTTTATATCACATTGAGAAACCCAGATGAATTCATTATTGGTTGTGACCATTCTAGTTTATATGATATAATGTCATAAAAAAAATATAAAATTCAATGGATGGGTTTTATAGGTTTTTTACATTTAAATAGAATATGATAATGAATAATGCCACCTATTACATTAACAATGTGGTGTATGAATTATTGTTCTTCACATAAAAAAATGAAAAATAATATCCCATTATTGAATAACACATATGAATTTTGAATTAGCATAAAAAATTTCATGACGTTCCAATGATATTAGAGATGTATTTTATTTTTGAAAATCATATATAATATTTTATGGCCATGGTATGATATTAGTCTTAATATGATTTTATGAATTATGAAAAAAATTCAAAATCAATTTTATAAGGATTATTAATTATGAATGGAATGTAAAATATATCAGTTTGTATAATGATATTGAATGAATATCACATCATAAATAATTCTGGATTCATGATAAATGATGATATTTTGTTCTTAATTTAATGAGAATAATTTTGAATAATTAATTCAACAACACGATTATGGATTGATTATTTAACCCAATCATTTGAGAATAAAATTGAAAAAGTACTATATGAAAAATGTGATGATACTATGAATGTATAATGTAAAAATCATAAAATTCATCAGTTAATATATTTATTATATATTAGGTTTTTGTTTATAAATAATGAAGATGAAAAATTTTCATTTGTTTTACTATGATATGATCATTACACATATAAATGATAAATATAATGATTGTCAAAATTTTCTATTGAAATGAGAATTTTTCAGATTTTGGGAATTCCAAAAAATGTATATATGTGATTTTTTCTCTTTAATTGGTAAAAATTAGAGTGTATTATTCAGTTAGTATTCTTAATATGTTATATTAAATATGGTATTATGTTAAATTAAAATAGAGTTTTCTACTTAATATTAAAGGGAAATTTTGATATAGTGACCATGTACCCATGTGATTATTTGATTTTAAAATTCACTAAGACCCCAATTATAAAATTATATTTTATTAAATCTTATTATTATGAGAAACCAATGTTAATGTAAATTAAATAAATAAATAATTTGGTTGATGGGGTTTGAATTTGAGTAGATTTCAATGAATGATATTCTTTGAATACCGAAATGTGTAATTAATTTATATTTTAATATTGATAACAAATACTGTTAGAATACAAAGATGATACAAGAAAAAAATATATACTATAGAACATGATTTATATTAACTAGATCCCAAGAAAGATAAAGAGCTGTAGAGGTAGAATAAGTGATGAAACTGACAATATTATTTCAACAAATTAATTAAAGAATATTTTATATGAGATATTTATACATAAGCCAATGTAGATAAATATTTTAATTATAGAGAGTAGAATAAGATAATGATATAATTTATATTATGTATAATAAATAAACAGTATTGAGTTTTCATGTACTGGAGATAACTCAAATCATTTAATATTATTTTCAATTCAGTACCACTTATTCTAGTCATTCATTTAAAAAAATTTCGTTCATGGAGGTGGTGTACATGAGTAGATTAGATTGATTAGCTTTATTCATGTAGGATTTTCATGATCAAATAGTTCAGATATTACCCAATGTAGAATGAAGTATTTCTCTTTTCTATAATACTTTATAGTGAAGAGTTTTTTTATAGCGTTTCATTGTAGTTTATAACATTGTGATACACAATGTGTATATGTAAAAAATAGTCCATTTATGTAATAAAATTGATATATATTTGTATAATCTGGGATTGGTGGAAGTAACCAATAATGGCAATGAGTCTGTGTTTTTTATTACCCCTTAAGTAAATTTTTATGTGGTTTAAATAATTAATACTAACTTATATGTAGGAGTGTGGAGATTAGATTCATCGATTATAATGACTACATAATGATGATACATTATTATTATAAATATTTTAAAAAAATATTTACATTGATTCCCCTCCGCTTAGTGGTAAATCCAATATAATAAATTTCAATTAATATCTGATAATTGTTTTCACTATGGATTAGTTTAATAGTTTCTAAATATAGAGAATATAAATTAAATAAATTTATATGGATTCATTATAGGTAAATACGATAACTATCATTGTTACAGTATTATTATGAAAACCTATATAAAATCACATAGAATGGATGTGATATATAATTCTTTAAGGGGATATGAACCATTTATAATGACAATACAATTTTTTAGGTGATGAGAATATGAAAGTCGAAAAAAAATATTAAATTCACATCTGGATGTATTATTATAAATAATTTACATAGTGATCCTATTACTCCAAAAAAACATGGAAATATATAGAAATTTTAAGAAAATTATTAAAGAAATATAAATTTTAATTTTGCTAAAATATGAATTTAAATGATCATAATTAATGGTTTTTTATTTTTAATAATTAAATCATTGATTGATGTTTTACATGAGTCAATGAAATTATTTTCTATATCAGGGGGATTTTTAGAGAGAGAATATTTCTATAATTTTTATAAAATTGATGTTAAATATCCTTTATATGATTGATCCAAATAATATTTCATAATATAACCATGTTGATTTTTTCATAGAGGAATATAATGTGTTTTCCCTTGATTTTAAATTGACAATGTCTCAAATTTTAAAGACAATCATGAAACATGGATGAAATTTAAGTATATAAAAAAGATGAAAAGGTTTTAGAATAATTTTATCATGAATGTGGGAATGAGAAAAAATAAATCAATAATACTGATGAAATTAGATAAAATAATATCCTTCAGTAAAATATTAATTTTTTGGAAAATCACCCGTTATAGTCATATTAGAATAAATAAGATAGTGACATTGAAAAATATTTTTCCATTAAAAATATTGTTAAAAAATATGCATAATATGAAAATGATAGATCATAAAAAATTATTTTTATAAAAAGAAGAATATATCTTCCCACAAAAAAATTATTTTGAAAATAAAGGTGGAATATTATTATTTATCATATAAAAGAAAGTGAGAGGATAATGTCAATTTAATTTCACAATTATACATTTTTAAATCCTGTAATAATGGTTGTTTTGGAGAAAGGGAAGAAAATATAGTAGATATTGAGTGGTTTGATGGATTCTTACTTTGAGTATAATAAATAGATAATGGAATGGGTGATAAAACTTAAAAAATTACTATACGTTGGTGGGTATAATCAAAGATAAATATAAATAAGGTGAAGCGATATTTTTTGATGAAATCATGAAATATAAATTAATTTTTGATTATAAAGTGATTAGTTTGAGATATTTTTATGATAAACTATATATGAAATAATTATAGGTATCAAATATTCAATATGTATTTATAGTTGTGAAAAATTATTTGAGAAAATTAAAAAAATGTATCACTAATTCTAAAGAGTAAAAAAGAGAATATCTTATGTATATGGAGATGATGATACTAGAGAAATTTATAATTCGTTACAATTATTTTTGAAAATAAATTATGAATTTAATAAAGGCTATATTTAATAAAATTTCACCTCTCTCCATAGAATATGAAAAAATTTGAAGACAGTTCCTATATATCATAAAACAGTGAAATATACCAATACGACTATTGTAGCATTTGAAAGGAAAGTCTCACTTTTTTTATGATTGTAACAAAAATTTAATGATAAATAGATAATAAATATATATTAATAAATATTTATTTTTTTTGGATTTGTTTAAGTTAAGTCCATAAGAATTGTCATTTTAGAATTTGTTTTTACAAAATTGGAATATATATGACCCATGTGGTCTATTAAGAGAAGATGTAGAAAAATTATCAATGATATCTATATATTTTCATGATTACATTTAATCATCTGAGTTAATAAGAAAAAATATTTTTAGAACTATGTGGAAGATATTTATAAGATGATCATTGTGTTGAGGTATTCTTATCTTGGATTTGGGGAGATTCCCCCAAGTTAGTGGATGAAATATATGTTTGAAAGGAAATAGGTTGAATGTTATTTTATATTGACATAATAATGAAATAATGTGTAATGTACAAAAATTATACGGGTTTAATGAATGATTGATTTAAAGTTTTGATATAACTACTAATTGTTGTAGAAAAAAGGGAACTGTCAATTGGATAGATTAAATAATTGAAATAATGTTGATTATTAATAAATAACTCTATATGATGATATTTTATCCATTTATATTTATATAAGAATATGATAAAATGATCATGAGTGATTTTAGTAGATTGAGAAATACATTAATGAATTGATGAAAATCATTATAGTATAAGAAGAATTACTGATAAATTTGATTCCAGAATCATGGAATGAATTTTAATTATTTACTATAGTAATTAAAAATAATATAAAATTTGATTAATCTGATTATTGTAATATGAGTATAGAAATTCATAGTAATTTTAAATATAGTAAATAAATGAATTTTTATGAAATACAGAGATTAAAAATAATAATATGGTTTGTATGGGTGAAAATAATCCACCATATAATAAATATTAAAAAATTACATTGTACTGCATTATTCAATATTATATCTATGTATATAATAATGTATAAGGAATTCATGTTGAATGATAAAATAACTGGATTGATTTCCATAGATTTTTATATCCCAAAGGATGATGAAAAAATGATTGCATCCTATTAGGGGTAGTAAATATGATGGAAAAATATCAAAATATCCTGATGTATATAATATATATTTTTTCATATATTTTAGAGAAATTAAAAAAAGTGTTTTTATAATAAAAAATCAATCATATTATATGAATAGAACATACCTATTTAAAAATTAGGGATGCCAGTTTATGATCATTAGCATAAAATGTATATGTTTTATGATTTTAATACGAACATTTTCATTTTTTATGTTTTTATTGTATTAAAAATTTCAGGTTAAAAGTATTTGAAAAAAAACATATAATGAAAAAATAACCTCATATCACATTCATATATTATTCTATATAAAATTTACATCCATATTTAAATTATTATTTTATATACATTGGGAATTCCAATCATGAATAACTTTACATTGTTTAAAGGAACAAAAATTTGAAAATAAGATCTTTAATTTTTTTTCTAAAAAGTATTTTTCTATTATATAGGAATAATGAAGGAAATGAATTCATTTTTGAAAATATTAAATGAATAAATATTAGAAGAAAATTTACCTATAGTACATATATATTTTATGTTAATTAGTGACCAAAAATTAGAATAAAACATATTCACATATTACAGTTTAGATAATTAAAATCATACTAGAGAATATTTGCTGTTCCAATATGATTGAATTTTATTTAGTATAAATATAGAGAAAAAAATTTAAGATTTAATATTGTGTTAATATCTATTGAGAAATATATAATAGTTACAATTTAAATCTCATAACAAAGAGAGAAACATGGAAAAGTATAAGACAATGAAATAATTCTTAGTGTCATGATAGTTTTTAATGGTGATTTGATTAGATATAAGTATAAATAGTGGAATATTTTTATACTATATATTATTGTGTGTTTGCTATGTGATGTATGATTATGTTATAGGATACAATATGATAAAACATCATTTTACCAAATATATATTGATAAATCCACAATAAAGTATATTTAATTTTTTAAAGTGAAATAGAAATTTTAAATTGAAAACCAAATGAGAAAATTTTATGTGGGCTGGGTTTTTGGGTGAAATAAATAATAAATAATGATACATGATTCTATAATTAATTTCATATACAAACTAGATTATTTATGTATTTGATATTATTTGCTATTATTTTTAGTCTTTACTAATTCAATAGAATCAAGCACGTATAATTTTATATTAGTTGTGAAATTAATATAAATTCACTATAGTGTGAATTACATTGGATAGGTATGTATGTCCTCAAGGATTCTGTATCACTTTTTGGTTGTGTTTAAAATTTCCCAACAATATGAAATTATTTTTTGAATTATAATTACAATGTAATGAGAAATAAGTTTTTCATGTATTTATGTTAGGTAAAATATTAATTTCAAAAAATTATAATTTGTTTTTTTGTGTGGTGTATAAATTTTACTTATGTGTGTGCAATATTGATGAATCATCTGTCTTTTCTAAAAAATTATTATGTCTTTTTAAAGAGAAAATAATCTTTTATGCAGTGTTTTGTCTATATATAAATGAATATAATGTAAAATAATATCATTTAATATTTTATTATATCCATTAGATGAATCTTTACCAAGGATGTTATTTTTTGGGGAAAATCTATCAAAATGATATTTCGTACATATTTTTTCTAACTAAAATTTAAAATCATTCAGTGCATGGACTAATTTTCAATGATTAATATATCCAAATATCAATTTAATTTAACCTAAATTATGAGAATAAAATTTAAATTAAATAATGATTATAATAGAAAATGAATTGAACTAACTGAATATATATTGATGAAGGAGCTTAAAACAATGTGGT
This sequence comes from Viscum album, assembly GCA_963277665.1. NCBI lineage: Eukaryota > Viridiplantae > Streptophyta > Magnoliopsida > Santalales > Viscaceae > Viscum > Viscum album. Next base: position 2,053,145,832 of record OY728137.1, read on the forward strand.
AAAAATTTGATAAAATATATCTAAAATTTTATTTTGAGGTTGATGTTTTGGATGGAAATTAAAATAACCAAATATATTGGATATTTTAGAGATTCTAGGCATTTCTTTCTATTATATACATTTGAGTTACAAAATTATTAAATGTTTCATTATGAATTATTATTCATGATTATATATGTTGATAATGATGAGTATGAGGTCATTTCAATTAAATTAAATGTTTTATTTTTATATAATTCATAAATTCATATATTTATGTTATATTTTTTTACGGTGACTAATATTAGAGAATATTCTCAAATGATTTTTGATGAGACATAAATATTACTGAGGGGAACTTATATAATTTTAGTAAAGATAGGTTATTTATAAATAATAGAATATTTTACATATATGAATGATTTGAAATGAAAATATAATTGGATAAAATAACTATGGATCCACACATTCCACATTATTAAGGTATTACTCAATAAATTTAGGATTAACTTGTTTTCAATAATTAATTTCTTTAGTAATTTTATGTGGTGTCTAAATATCTTTAACTATTGGTGGAAACTATCATTTTTCCATTGATAATTTGGGTAAACTACATATACATATACTATGATAAATAATGAGCATAATAAAAATATAAAATGATATAAAAAATACATCTCAACTAAATGTTATAGTGTACAAAGAACTATGAATTATTAATATCACACAATAAATATGTTGTGAAGTATCATAAAATAATAAAAACCAATTTCATTTATTTAAATTTCGTTGAAAAATGATATAAGAGATTTAAAAAATGATTTCTGTCAATGTCTCAGAGAGAAGAAGATGATGGATTTACAGTGTTATTCAATATTTAATAAATGTATATTCCAAAGATGATGAGATATTAATATGATTAAAATCATCAAAGAATTTATGGGAGACTCAAGAGTATTAATTTTGATATTGATTAAATATTATAGCATATAAATGATTTTTCATTATTATGGATATCTGTTCCGATCAAATTTTTAATGGGGGATATCATCACATTATAGTAAATATATCAACTGGGTAAGAGAATGGTTGTTTATATATATTAAATGCAATGATGAATTTATCCATTAGACATGAATTAGAATATAGAAAAGAGCTTCATTATATCAAATTGACTGAGATAATACATTTTTGTATCCATAATATTATTTTGTGGAATAATATTTAAATTATGGTTATAATTGAAATATGATTAGGTATTTTAGGTAGAACCACATGTATTTTTTCTTAATTCATTCCTCTTCCACAACTCCATATAAAGAGAGTTTTCAATAATATATATAATGAGGATAAAAACCATGTCATATCAATGATTCTAAATTAACAATTACAATTCATAAATTTAATTTCACATATTCACCCCCATCATGATCAATTTGACCTAAAGCAATTCTTAATGTCCTTACATGATTGCAACATGATGGTTCTCTAAAACGGTTTGCTACATGACCTTATTCATGCATCCTCTAAATCCAAAGGCTTCCAACTAACCACAAGGGTCTAATATATATCTTAGAGATACTATACCAAATTTATAAAAAAAAACCAATATTATAAAATAATTAACATTGAATAATTGTTAATAAACAATAAACCGAATAATAATATTTCCAATACAGAGTAATATAACATGATAAATCAAAACAAGAAATCAATATTCAAACTAAAGTAGTATATATGTCTTTCCATATATGTTTTAATTGTCAAATGGAAAACCAAAATAAAAGGGAACTATAAAATCCCAAATTGTTTATGAAATCACATACGGTTCCCTCATCCTGGATCCATCCCAACATACCCATCAAACAATATGATCTTTCCCATATCCAAACCTGCAAAGATAAAGTCTAATCGGGTACTAATTAAGAAGCCCGAGTATGGTGTGATTATAACATAGTAGGTCACCACCAAAGACCTCCAAAACATTATCCAATATGTTACATTGTATTAATCTTTATAAAGAATATTGTATGAAAAATTTAATTAGTCATAACATTTCATTATTCATAAATTTGAAAAATAATTCCCCAGCTTCTAGATGACAATCAAACAATCAATACCTTCTATGTAATATTCTCAAATCTGAAACATCACCAAAGGGAAGTCATATTTCATTACACCATGTGATTTAATTAATTAAATCATTTAATTTCATAACATGGACACTTGAAACCCCAATACAGTGCTAATATCATAGGTCCTAGAATATTTTATCTGGAACCCCGTTGGTATTTGGATCTTTAGTCCCTTTCCAAAAAATCATGTGAATTTTGGGCTCCATTCCCTATCACATTCAATAATATTTACATTTTTTCATTATAGACTACAACATCATGTTTAGAACCCCAGGGGTATTTAGAGAATCAATCCTTGTATTACACCTCATTTTGTAATCAATCACATATATCATATATATCACAATTATATAAGTTAATAATTATTAACCTGTATATCATTTATCCCAATATATCACATATATCACATATATCTGGGTTATTCATCATTAACTTTTTTATCAATTAACCACATATATCACATATATCACATTTATTAATTAAATCATGGTTACTCACCTTAATACCATTTAATAATATGATCATTTTACCACTGAAACATTTACCACATGTATTCACAACCCATTAACCCATAAAAGGTATGCCAAAAACAATTTATATCCAATTACCACCCAATTCTATAATCATCTTAATTAACCAATTTCATAATCCAAACATTCTACTAATTAGTATATATAAATAATTAAATAACCAATTAATTAATTCAATTAATGACACAATTTCCAAACATGGAAATTTAAATTCAAAAATTAAATATGTGCATTCATAATCAAGAATATGGTAATTGAAAAATAAACCACCTTACTCATGGTCATTCAATGATGTTTTCCAAATAAAAATCCCACAAAATGTACAAAATTAAAAAAACACATTGACCTAGATGATCTTGGATCAAAAAAAAAAAGATTAATATCAAATATATTAACATTAATAAATTGTTTTTATAATCCACCACTAATTGAGAAAAAATAATCTCCCTTCACATTTAAAGAGAAATGGGGGATTGAAAATCCAAATAAGGAAGAAATAATATACAAATATAGACAAAATCCATTGAATTAATCATTGACTTATTAATTAAGAGGTTTAAAGTGATATATAAAACTCATGGGATTTGAAAAATTAGAAGGAAATATTTTAGGGATGATTTGTGGTGAATAATAGTTTATACTTGTGGAATGAAAGTGTTTTCTAAATTTTTTTTGGAAATAAATCCCCTGTGCTCAATTTCATTGGCGTTGAAACATGGTTTTTTATATTGGGTTCCATAAATGTGTGCCACTCTATAGAGGTTTCCAGGTTTCTATGAAGTTCTATATCTTTTAAAAAATAATTCACCATCCATGAAATTCACCATTCTGAAGGAATTAACATTTTACCAGGGTAGGGGCACAATTTGGTAAAACTATGTTCCAATAATACAGTGCCCCATTTTATTCCCAAAATTTCCATAATTCTATAATTTAACCCAAGAGAATAACCTAAGTAAAACCCAATATTGGTACCCCAAAACAAGAAAAAATGTACAACTGCAATCGATCAAGATAAATTTATAAATTTTTTTATATTAATAATTATTCCACCATATAACATCTCTTTGTCATGATATAATCCCCAAAATCTCTAGGATTCCTTGGAATAAAATATTATTTCATTGACCCCAAAAATTAACTTCCCTATCTAAAAATATCTCCTGAAGACATCATTGTTTCCACAATACCTGACCTAAAAATCAAATCATTGCCCACAACTGTTTATAATTGAGACCTATTAAATATATTTGATTCTCATCAAATTATGCATCATTCCCAATGACTCAATGAGACTCAATCCCAAAAACTCTTACTCACTATCCTCCATCCTACATTGAGTTGATATTTATGGAATATATAAATATCCTTATATGGTACCATATAAATACTATCATCATATGTGCTATTGTATATGAACATAAACAGTTCTAGGTTCCTCATCCAAGACCCATAAAATTAATAGACTCTTTCCCATAGAATATCCTCTAAATCCTATATAGTACACTATGACTAACAATATATCTATGGGTGGAAATCCAACCTCAAAAATACATGTTTACTTATCACTTAACATAATCACTACCAGAAGCATGATGTTTTATGTGAGTCATGGTATGAAATGATAACGTGTCTCGCCCTGTGCATACATTTTATCTCTCAAACATATAGGACTCCCAAATGATCCATTGGCAGAGTGTCTAGAATAGGGAAAAAATGTGTTACGTTCTTCATACATTTCACAATCACCAAGATATACTCATGCTTATGAGACTACCTTGGGAGACCCACCATGAATTTCATGATTATGTCACTCACATCCATTCTGAAATGATAAATGGTTGTACTAAACAACTAGGTCATTTATCCATGAAATTAACCTAATGACAGTTATAATATCATTTCATGATCCTCATAATTCCATTTTCCATGCCAAAACACCAATATTGTTGATATAGATCATAATATTTTTTTGGAAAACCAAGATGCACCGCCCACTTCTAGGCATGAAATTAATTCCTCAACACCTCTCACATACTCAGTGGTTAAACAACATGATTTCTGACATTAATTATCAAATAAATATATATTGTCTAATTCGAAGGTGGCTCCCCACCGTTAAGGGTTTCCCTCAATAAAAGACGATATGACTCCTCATACTATACCTCTATAATCCAGCTCGTGAGTGTCAACTCTACATCCACTAATACAAGGGTTGTATCTTCATTTCCCTAATAAACATCAATATGAATTTTTGTTATAAATCTCATCATCATACACCTATAATAGGACAAGATATATATTTTTTCTCAATGAGTTACCAACATTGTTTCCATTCTCGGACATATACACAAGCTCAATGTAAAATGGCTGCATATAGTAAACACAACTCCACAGCATGTGATTTAAATTGAATTATGAAAAGATAAAAATTAATCTTTAGTGATCCATATAGGAAATAATTATTTTTACCATTAGATAATGATGTCGACACATCAATCCATAAACCACTATAGTTAGTTTGAGTTAATTTCTTCTGTAATTACATCCATGTGGACTCAACTACTATAATCCATATTCTATAAGATGATCTACCATCATCAATATTAATCCTTGTATGATCACTGACACATCAATGAAAATGTATTCACATCACCCAGATCAGGTAGGATCAAAATTGGTTCTAAATTTAAGTCATCATTACACCCATAGAATGAATTCTCACATGATCACGACCATTAAAACATAACTCCCATCCTTTTCAATTCCTAATGTTGTTCATCTATGTGTGAAAATTCTCAATAGAATCCCCAATAACAATCCACAAAAAGATGAAAACATTGGATATCAAAATCATTATTAAGCTATTACCAAGCGACGAGTTGAAAACCATTCTCTGTATCTCGGGTAAAAACTTAATCTTAAATTATTTGACACAATAAATGTACAAGATTGATCCAAAATTTACACATATATTGATTGAGGTATAGAATATTATATCAGAATGTACATAGTGTTATGTCAAGATGTTGGGAATAATCATCATGAGTCTTGGAGTACACCAAGATGTCATCTACAAAACAACCATAAACATATCCGGGAATGTGTGAAATATATTATTCATCATGTATAAAAATAGTTTTAGAAACTTTTTCACCTCAAATGGCATCATGATGTACTCACAGAAGCCATAACTTCTCATATGTACTATTAATGGTATATGAGATGGTCTAACTCTGAATTGATGATACCCTAATCTCAATTCAATATTTAAGAAGACAAAATCTCATTTTAATGGGTAAAAGTTATCATATATACATGGAAGATGATACCATTTACTAAATTTCATGGGGTTTAAAGAATATTAATCAATACATAAGTAAAATTAACTCATCATCCATCAATGAAAACAAGATTGGTGAACCCATTTATGTCATACATGGATTGATAAATCCCTTTTCCATTAATTAAACTAGATGATTGTCGATATCAAAAATCTCATATGGTTAAATTCTATATAATAAAAGGGAAATTGGCCCAGATTCGTGAAGGATCATAATCATAAACATGAAATTCCTTTTAGGTTGACTACTAGAGAAGTCCCCAAGACGATCATCTAGAAAACAGTCCCACACATGTGAAAATTAATCATTCTTTATACCCCCATCATCCAATAAAAAAACTGAAAACTATGTTTTGATCAATCCCAATTGACGATGAACTGGAACTACATGAGAATCATGAATATCCCACTCTCCAGAATGAACATAACTTTTTCCGTCAGGAGACATAAAGGACACTCTCCTATGAAAAAACATATATAGGCTTAGTATTCTACCAACCAATCCACATAAAATATGAATTCAAATCCTAAAAACACATTTATGAAATGATAAAAACTTAAATGACACTCCCCATACTCTTGAGAACATCCCGTGCACAAAAATATTCCACTCAACCATACTCCCAATGGTCTATCGATCATCATAACCCAACATAAAAACTATACTAAAACACTCAAAATGAATAGTTTTTTTGCTCATATTAAATATTGAGAGGCTCAAATCAAATAATTAATTTTAATGTTTAGAAAAATAGGAATAGAAAAACAAACTATCGAGGGTCCAAGATTCAAATCCACATGTGTGGGGTAAAATACCTGAAACATTTCTACACCTCTTACCTGTGAGGCTATATGATTTTACTAATCTGATTCACACATATGGTATGGGAGTTCATTCCAAGAATCACCACATCCACTATCTCAACTACCATGTCCAGTAAAACTACAACAACAATGGTGATAAGGGGTGGAAGAACCCCTCTCTATACTATGTCTATGTATTTATCCTCTGCAATAGACCATCTATATTGGGTGCATGTAGAATCATAATATATTATCTTTCTTCTGCAATAATGGATCACTACTACTGGTAAGGGGTACAATCTATGAATGCAATATTGTCTTTGGAAACATTGGGAGATCCCTCTAGTAATGTCTTGGGTCACTGATTCCTCCCCCATGGCTACACAACCTTCTTGTATTCTATTAAAAATTCTAATATATATTCTTCTTATCCAAGGAAGTCATAGCTCACATTCATCTAATTGAAACTTCTTTTCCATCTTTTAAAAGCTTTATTTATGTTACACTAAGATATAATGACTTTATTCACCACTTTAGAAAACATATTATTCATTAGAATGTTAAACTATGACATAATATCACAAATATGCCGATTCTGAAAATGTTTCTCTATAGCACACTATTCTCCTGCCAACACTAAAAAAATGTGACATAAATCAGTAATGTGATGAGAATAATCCATCAATGAAATACTTCCCTCATTCAACTCATAAACATAAATATAAAATACATCCAATGTGCCTCTAGGTAAAAGTACTCTAAATTCATCTCTTGAAAGACCTTTTATACCATGTTATCTATATTTCCATCATGAATCAGGTTATCCCACAAATTCATCACATGAACTTGTATGATATAAGAATAAAATTTGACTCTATTCTAATCAAGAGTCTCTATGTGGTCATGGATCATCTAGATAGACTCAATCCTAAATTTAGATTTATCTGGTCCACAAACTCTATTTGATGTCTTAGTGTGATGCAATAAGAACTCATGTGTGATGTTAGAAGAAGTCTTTATAACCCTCTATGTGTATCCATAAGTAAAAAGAATAAAAAGATAAAATTTCACGAATAAATAATCTATGAATCCCTCAACTGTAACTATTGGATTCTCATGATCCATAGTGGAAGGCACATTTCCTTATATATCCACCCATCTTCCTATCAATAAACATAGTTTTGGAAGAATATCTATATAATTCCAAAGGAATGCCTTTGGACATAATTTACCACATTATCACATTTTAAAATTTGGTACTCACATAATTATATATGATTCTCTCCCCATTCCATACCACATAGTAAAAATAGAGGAACTATCACTACCCTCACACTTCAATCATCCCGGTCATGGTTATCATAGTTTCCATCATTTTAACATTTTAATGTTTCCAATAAGATATCCATTTATTGTTTTTATTTAAAATATTTAGAATAATTCAAAATTATCATTCTTATAATACCAATCTATTCATTTATCCTAAACAAATAAATAAAAGAAATTTCTTTTCAACAACAAACCCTACAATTTATTATTTCTTAATGCTAAAAATGATGCATGCAAAAATAAGTTTTGATTGTCTAAAGTGTTGCATTATTGATAAAATCTCATTAAATTAAGGAACATGATGAAAACGTATCATAAATTTATAACAACACAGAAAGGGTGTATCACATGAGATGAAATTGGATCCAACCATAATAGAAAATAGAAATACCACCTAGGGTACCTTGGTTTTCCTTCATTCATCGGTTTGATACTACCATGTACAATTTCATGAGGAAGTCCCAACTCATCCTAGGATACATTATTCACTTCTAATATTGTAATGAAAAACATAATGAAACAAAACCCTTCTCATAACACTATAAAACGTTCCAATTAGGGTTCCAAAAGCTGGTGAACTCATATGTTTCACTACATGACCTAAGGCTTTCCCCTTTGTACTCTAGAGTCTATTAACTAGAAGCTACGTTCTAAAATATATCATGGGGAGATTATACTTGATTTATCAAATAAGAAAAAAATAAAAATAAATAAAAAAATAGGAAAATTAAAATAAACAATAACCAGAATAAAACCATTAAAAATATAGACCAATATCACATTATACACCAAGACATATAATAAATATCCAATCCAAAGTAGTAGATATGTCCTTCAATATATGTGTTAATTTTCAAATGAAAAACCAAAATAAAGACACACTAAAAAAAATCCAAAATTGGTCTCTACATCCTGTCCAATACCTTCACCCGTGTTCTATCAAGACTCATAAATATAACATGGGTGTTTTCACTTATCATGTCCCAAAATGATTATTTCCATTCAATAACCATTTGGAAGCATGATTATAGTGAACGTAAGACATAGTAGTCCTCGACCAATGATGTCTAAAAAAATATCATGTCAATAATAGTTTATACATTTTTATAAAGAATAAATAAAAATAAAAATTGTAAATAATTATCATAGTTCATTATTCTATAGTTAACCCAAGTGTTTCATAGGTTCATGATGACACCCAAACAATAAAATCCACTTCTACCCATGCTAGATACTAAATCATCGCAAAAGGGATATCTCATTTCATTAAAACAAGGGATTAGATTAATGAAATCATTTCACTTTCATAAAATTTCCACATGGTACCCCAGTTCAATTTCAATATACTGGATATTATTATGTAATCTATAGAACCCCATGGGTGTTCAGAGCTTCAGTCTCAAACCCATAACTCATGGGTATTTAGATATTTAATGCCTATCCCAGAAAATAATATTCAAATTCATTCATGGGGGCCTAGAGCATCATGTCTGGCACCGCATGGTTATTTGTAGTGTTATTCTTTATCCCACGTTATATTTATCAATCAATCACATATGTTACATGTATTAAATTTATCACGGATAATCATCATTGGACCTCATATAAATTATCCATAGATATCAAATATAACACATTTATCTTGGTTATTAATCATTGAACCTTTTATAAAATATCCACATATATCATATATATCACACACATATATATATAAACAAATATTGGTTCATCACATAAATAACATCTAATATTATGAATGTTTCACCATTAATCCATTTATGACATTTACTAATAAGAAATCAACCCCTCATAGTTATTCCAACCAACCGACTAATTCCAATTCTCACCCAATTCTATAATCCCATTTATTAACCAATTTCAAAATCCCAATAATTTAGAAATCCCATAATACCATTAATTATTTAACCATTTATATAATACCATTCAAAATGAAATTCCCAGACATGAATGTGGAAGTTGTAAAATTATATAAATAAAATTATCGTCAAGTGTAAGAACCTGGTTCATATTTTTGAGGTACGAGCTTCTTCTTTTTTCCTTTTCCATAAGTGTTTTTGAGAAAATACAAAAAATGGGGAAAAATCCTAAATTTTGGAACTACACGCCGTGTACTTTTGGTCGTGTGGGATGGGTACACGGGGCGTGTAGCCATGTCGGTGACGAGGGGTGTAGGAACCAACTACATGCGGTGTAGTGGTACCTTACACGCCGTATAGTCAGTCGGCATGACTAAATAGTAAGGCGGTGGAGTAGCCGCCAGTTGGGCGACAGTACACATCGTGTACTCGGGAGTAAATGCCGTGTACTCATGTCGACAGATGAACAGTGTGGCGGTGCTGCCCGAGGAACAGTTAAATGAAGGAAGTACACGCCGTGTACTCAAAAGTACACGCAGTGTACTTTTTTTCAACTTAAAATAGACAGTAGCCTCCTCATTTGGCACAGGAGGCATTTGAGCAGTTTTGGAGCCAAGGAAGACGACCGAACCTTCGAAGATCTACTGGGTGTTCGTCTGGAATCCGTTTCAGCTTCAGATGATCTCGTTGGAACCACATGGGTAAGCCCTTTCTCCTCCTTAAGCTGTTCATACCAATTCTTTCCCGAAGGAAAGTTATTTACGTTTGAATGGGTTTTTTTCTTCATCATATCTACACCGTTCATGGGAGTTTCTGGAGTCGGGGTTTGGGTATAACGTTCATTGGTGTATAAGGTAGGTGGCTTGGTGTAAATTTACAACTGTTGTGTGGTTTTTTTCATTTTCGTGCCACGAACCCATGTTGGGGTGTCGTGTGGCTGAGGCCTTTGCTATATTTAATGCCTAGAATTGCATAGGTGATTAAATTGTCATAATAAAATGCTGGTTGGGATCGTTGGTTGGATCTGGAACCACCCAGGGGGGTGTGTTTCACTGTTTAGCCATTTGGCCAAGATACCTGAGGGTATGCCTTTAAAGTAGTATTTGTAGAATTTCCTTGAGAGGAATTGCTTATTTACTGCTTTTGACATGTTGGGCATGGCCTGGTTACCTGTTTAGCCTGAGGGCGTTGTTGTGATTAGCCTGCGGGAATGTCACTATTTAGCCTGTGGGCTATAGTTATTTCGGCCTGAGGGAAACTTCATCCGTGTCTATGGGCATCTGATTCTGTGCCTGTGGGAGACACTACCTATGCCTAAGGGAAAACTCAGTTATATCCAAGGGCAGATTCTTGTGTTGGATACTTGTTACCCAAGGGTAGGAGTTTACGTGTCTGAGAACACTAGTTGTTTACTTAGAAATGAACTGTGGTTTTTTCTTATATAAAATGGATTAAATGAATAATTAAATGGCAATTTAACTGTTAAGATAGTTACTTTGTAGTACTTCTTACTTTATTGCATTTTACCACTTCACACTATTGTTGCATGTTAGCACGCAATTGGGCATGGGCCTTTGGTGGGTGCCTACTGAGATATATTTCTCACACCCTGTTTGGGCCACACTTTTCAGCCCAAACAGATTATGTTTCTGCAGGTGTAGATAGGGGAAAGAGTCCCTATAGAGATACTTGATTGTTGCCGAGGCGTAGGAGGGCATGGGACCGAGCCTAGGCTCGTGATGCCACTGCCAGCTGTTTTTCTTGTTTTGTTTTACTCTGTATTTATTTGTATTGTATCGATGTATAACATGTTCTGGCTATTTTCATAGTACTTGAGACATGTAGAATCACTATATATATATACTATTGATTATTTCAGTTATGTATGGTTTACTGCTTCTACTGTTTATTGTATGTTTTATTTAAATTCTGTTGCGCTAAACTTTGACAAATGAGGGCATAGTTTCCCCACTATCAGACCTGTGCCCTCACTACTAGTCGGAAAACTCTAGCATTTGGGGAAATGTGATTGAGGTCACGTGGCGAACCAGGTTCGGGGCACCCGTTGAGTGGAACCCAGGTCCGGGACGTTACAAAGTGGTATCAGAGGGAGGTTTTCTTTGACTTTCTATTTGGAGCCGTAGTCAGGGACAAGATGAACGGTAGTTGGTAATAAGCTGTGCCCAGGCGTATCTAACCCATGTACAGGGAAATGCCAATCAACCTCGTATTTCTGCAATTCTTTTGATTTTTCAAATTTTACAGTTGATTTGATTTCACCGTTGGTTGACGCACTTTGAGATTTTGCAGTTGATATTTTATTTGTGGGTTCTATTTAATTGCAAACCAATGAGATGATGGTATGCTATCTCATGCATCATATATGAACATGCTAGATATCACATGCCATGCATAGTTACCATGACAAATAGGTGCATTAGAAATTTCATTTTTTTGTGATAGTTGATGTGTGAGAAAAGTAAGCTGTTGTGAGAGCTGCTTGATAAATAACTGCTATGTGATAGGGTAATTTTATGTGAGCCGGTTTATGAAATGGATGCCAAACTTTGGTTTTTGGGGAGTATGGGCCACCATTGACCAGAATTTGGTGGATCATTGGCTGTTTATTAGTTATAACACAGATAAGATGTCAAACTTTGATTTTTGGGGAGTATGGGCACCCACAGGTCAGAATTTGACACTTAGGTGTTGGTTTTAGTAATTTTTGGGTTACAGGGAAGTTTTTGAGGCATACTGTCCGGAAAACCCAGAATACACGCCATGTAGGACCTCATACATGCCATGTATGTTCTTCTGTTCAGGAAGAAAAAAAACTTTTTGAATACACGCCGTGTACCCAGAGTACACACCGTGTTGTCTCTTCCCGTGTCACAAACCATGTTGGCGGTGACACAGGGAAGGGAAGAGCTTGGAGTGAACATGCCATGTATCTTGAGTACACGCCGTGTAGTGTGACCCGGAGTCCGGCCGTGTAACTAACAACACGGGTCGATGAACTCCTTGACAGAACACGCCGTTTCAATGACGGACATGCCGTGTAGTGTGACCTGGGGACTCGACCGTGTAACTAACAACACGTGCCAGTGTCACCTCTCCCTAAAAACGTCGTGTACCTTTGGGACACGCCGTGTAGTCTTGTCCGAGGACAGACTGTGTGGTGTTAGCCGTGTGGCTGGGAAACGGGGTGTTGTACATGCCGTGTATGGGTGTAACACGTCGTGTGGTGTTGAGACGAGTAGTCGGCCTTGTCACAGACGACACGGGCAGTGGGAAAATAACACCATACATGCCGTGTAGATTATTTACATGCCATGTAGTTTTTGTTGAACGAAAGCCGTGTGGATTAGCCATGTAGAAGGACCCAGGCAGGGGAAAGGAAGTCAAGTACACACCGTGTAGTCATTGTACATGCCGTGTAGTCTTGTTTTGCAATGGTGAAATGCCTCCTTCCTATTGTTTCCTTTGTGGTTCCTTCGCTTTTCAGTCATAATAATCTTGAATTTGTGGAGTGCTTTTGACCTTGTAGCGTCATGCCGCCTAGACAACCGCGCATTGTTCGCCAGGAGAGCGGTGATGACTATACTCCAGAAATGGTGGGCCACGGGCTACTAGTTGATCCTCCAACAGAGCCAGATGCGGCGCCGACTGTTATACCAGACACAGGTGCGGAGGCGCAGTTACGTGAAGGCTTTATGTGGTTCATGCAGACCTTTCAGGGAGCACCGCAGGCTGCCACATCTATGGCTGAGATGACTCGTATCTTACAACAGCAACATATTTCTACGTTTTTAGGGGATGGCGGACCATAGGCTGTGGAGTCTTGGTTGGGGTCAATGCAGACTATTTTCGAGCATCTTGAGATGCCTCCAGGGCAGAGGGTCAATCTCGCGATGTATATTCTGTGTGATTCCGCCAAGAGGTGGTGGGATGTTACCACCCAATCAGAGCATCATAGAGACATAGCGTGGGAATATTTTCAGGCAGTCTTCTATGAATTCTTCTTTCCTGAGACGCTGAGGCAAGATAGAGCTCGAGAGTTCATGAATCTACAGTAGGGAACTATGTCGGTGATGGACTATTCTGCTTATTATACGAAGCATCAACATTTTTCACCCGTGTTGGTGGGTGATGAGACATTGAGAGCCAGACGTTTTGAGGATGGTCTTCATTATGAAATCTGAGCGCTGGTGAATGTTTTCAGGTTTCCTACTATACACGCGATTGTGAACCAGGTGTTGATTACAGAGAGGAACCTGTGGGAATCAAGTGGTGTGGGCCAGGACAGTTCAGCAACAGTTACTGGTATTATTTCTGTTGACAAGAGGAAGAGACAGAAGGAATTCTCTCAGGGTGGCATTACCAGTCAGAAGAATGCTTCAGGTGGCCAGGTTATGTGCTACCAGTATGGTAGAGAGGGGCACAAGAGGCCGCAGTGTCCACAATACCCAGTGGAGTGCTGAGATTGCGGCATGTTGGGTCATCTACAACGCCTTTTCAGGGCATTTTCACCAGCTAGTGAGAGGGGTTTTGTGCAGACTCCGCATGCGAGAGCAGGACCAGTGGCTTCTTACCAGTCGGGGAACTGGAATACGTCAGGGTGTGCAGGCTGAGATGGTGGTTGTGGCCATGGTATCCAGACACCAGGATCTGAGAGGTAGCAGGGCGGGACAGCTCAGGGTAGCTAGGCTGTGTCGTAGGGCCGCGACACTGGGCAGGAATATGCAGTGCAACAGACCCAGCAAGAGCAGGATCCCAGACCTTCTATAGTCAGAGGTACTATTATAGTAGCTTCTGTCCTATCTTCAGTGCTTTTTGATATGGGTGATACGCATAGCTTCATATCTGTAACCATTATGGAGAGCCTTGGGCTATGTGTTTCTTCTTCTTCAAATATCATGACGCTAGACACTCCGTTGGGGACTAGGACGGCTGGTGTGTGTCAGTGTAAAGAGTGACCCCTTGAGGTTGGAGGGTGTCACTTCCTTTGGGACCTCTATGTCTTGGAGATGATGATCAATGATGTTATTCTCAGGATGGACTGGTTGGTTCCCTTTCGAGCATTTGTAGACTGCTATCGTCGTAGGGTGCGTTTCACTTCACCAGAGGGCGGAGAGTTTCTATACAAGGGCGAATGGGATGTCCAGGCGAGTCGAGCTAGACCAGAGCATCATGGGAGAGGTGGAGTCACAGAACAGATTGTGAGTTTATATATGGATGACTAGGGGACTTGTGAGACAGATTTCCCTCCATTTTTTGATCGTTTCAGGGATGTCTTCCCGGACGACTTTTCAGGACTTCCTCCGGAGCATGAGGTGGATTTCTCTATCTAGCTTGTGCCAGGACTAGCATCGGTGTCCATTCCTCCTTATAGGATGGCTACTTCTGATCTGCAGGAGCTCAAGAGGCAGATAGAGGAGTTACAGTAAAAGGGCTTTATCCGACCCAGTAATTCTCCATGTGGTTCTCCGGTCTTTTTTGTGAAGAAGGCGGACGATACCCTCTGACTCTGTGTGGATTATCGGAAACTAAACCAGTTAACGGTTAAGAACCAATATCCTTTTCCAAGGATTTATGATCTTTTTGATCAGATTTATAGAGCACGCGTGTTCTCGAAGATTGAATTGAGGTTAGGATATCATCAGCTACACGTGAGGCCATCGGATATACCGCTTACAGCTTTTCAGAGCAGATATGGTCTGTACGAGTACATGGTTATGCCATTCGGACTCACGAATGCGCCAGCAGTTTTCATGGCTCTGATGAATCATGTGTTCCATCCGTATCTTGATTATTTTGTAGTAGTATTCGTGGATAACATCTTGGTGTACTCTCAAACTCGACACAACCATGCCACCCATCTTGAGATCGTATTGAGTACACTGAGAGAGCATCAGCTATATGCTAAGATCTTGAAGTGCCACTTTTGGATGGACCAGATTCACTTCCTGGGTCATATCATCTCAGAGGCATGAGTTGCAGTAGACCCAGAGAAGGTGAGAGCAGTAGTTTCCTGGGAGCATCCTAAGAACGTGTTTGAGATATGGAGTTTCTTAGGGCTGGCTAGTTACTACAGATGCTTCATACAAGACTTCTCCCACTTTTAAACACCATTGATGGGACTAACTAAGAATGGTGTGAAGTTCATTTGGTTAGAATCTTGCGAGATAAATTTTCAGGACCTGAAGGGAAGGTTGACATCATCATCGATCCTGATACTCCCAGAGCAGGGGAAGAGCTATACAATTTACTGTGATGCATCAGGGATTGGGCTGGGAGCAGTTTTGATGCAGGGAGACCGAGTTGTTGTGTACGGGTCTCGGCAGTTGAGCCCAAATAAGTGGAATTACCCAACGCATGACCTCGAGTTGGCTGCAGTTGTTCATGTGTTTCACTGTTGGAGACATTATCTGTTGGGAGAGAATTTTGGGGTTTTCACCGACCACAAAAGCCTCAAGTATATCATTACTCAGCGTGACCTGAATTTGAGGAAGAGGAGGTGGGTCGAGTACCTACAGTCCTTCGATTTTGAGATTTCCTATACACCTGGTAAAGGTAATGCAGTAGCCGATGCATTGAGCATGAAGACTGAGATACAGGCGGTGCAGGAGGCCAGTAGTGAGTGGGAGCTCATGGATTTGTTCTCTAAGATGCATCTGGAGGTGCACGACAGTCAGGGGTAGACTTATCATTTCTCGTTAGCTGTAACTTCTATCCTTCTAGATAGAGTGAGGATGAGGAAGCTATCTGATCCTGAAGGCCTAGTTCTACGAGAGTCGGTGGTAAGTGAGGACCCTCCTCCTGGTTGGACGATAAGCGATGACAAGGTCCTGAATTTCAATGGACGAGTATGGGTTCCAGGGGATATACGTGAGGAGCTGATGCGGTAGTTTCATGCTTCGTCTTAGGAAGTTCATCTTGGGGTTACCAATATGTACCGTGACTTGAGGTGTCAGTAGTGGTGGCCAGGTATGAAGAGAGTTGTAGCTGGTTTTGTTACGAGGTGTTCCACCCATCAATAGGTGAAGGCGGAGCATCAGAGACCAGCTGGGATATTACAGCAGTTACCCATTCCAGAGTGGAAATGTGATGATGTCGCGATGGATTTCGTGACTGGATTACTGAGGTCACCTCGTTGAAATGACGCCTTGTGGGTCGTTGTGGACAGACTCACGAAGGTAGCTCACTTTTTTCCAATCAAGAAGACCTTCAGAGTTGATGATCTCGATAGGCTGTATATCCGAGAGATCGTACATCTTCATGGGGTCCCTTATTCTATCATTTCTGATAGGGATGCCCGCTTTACATCTTGTTTCTGGTAGTGTTTTTAGAGGGAACTGGGAACACAGGTGCTTCTAAGCACAACATACCACCCTCAGACAGATGGCCAGTCAGAGCGTACAATACAGGTACTGGAGGACATGCTGCGCGCATGCGTCTTAGACTTCGGGGGATGTTGGGAGAAGTATATACCCTCAGTAGAGTTTTACTATAACAATAGTTTTCAAGCAACTATTTAGATGGAACCATACGAGGATTTATATGGTAGGCCATGCCAATCACCTTTGTGCTGGTTAGAGGTAGGTGAGGCAGCTTTACTAGGACCACAACTCATGAAGGAGACATCTGAGTAGATCCAGTTTATTCGAAAGCGGATGGCTACCGCGCAGTCTCGTCAGAAGTCTTATGCTGATCTCCGCAGATGACCTTTGGAGTTCATGGTCGGGGATCAGGTTTTCTTTCTTGTTTCGCTGAGTTTTGGACAAAAACGGAATAGGAGACAGGGTAAGCTTTCACCGAGGTATGTGGGGCCATTCGAGATTCTGGAGAGAGTCAGGATGGTTGCCTATCGGTTACAGTTACCGCAGTGGTACCGAGCCATGCACGACATCTTCCACGTGTATCATTTGCGTCGCTATCATTCAAGCCCGTCTCACGTTTTTCAGCCTGAGGAGGATGAGCTGGAGGCAGATGCGTCCTTTGAGGAGCATCTGATTCGTATCGTTGACAGGAGCACGGAGGTTCCCCGAGGCCGGTCAGTTCCTCTCGTACGGGTGCTATGGTAGCATGGGAGAGTGCAGGACGAGACCTGGGACCGGGAGGCCGACGTACGTGCTCAGTGGCTAGATCTGTTCTAAGCTTTATCTTCACCACCCTGGGAATGATAATTCTGGGACGAATTTCTATAAGGGGGGATGTTTGTAAGAACTTGGTTCTTATTTTTGAGGTACGAGCTTCTTCTTTATCCTTTTCCTTAAGTGTTTTTGAGAAAATACAGAAAATGGGGAAAAATCCTAAATTTTGGAACTACACACCGTGTACTTTTACACACGCCATGTAATTTTGGCCATGTGGGATGGGTACACGGGGCGTGTAGCCATGTCGGTGAAGAGGGGTGTAGGAACCAACTACACGCCATGTAGTGGTAGCTTACACGCTGTGTAGTCAGTCGGGAGACCTAAATAGTAAAGCGGTGGAGTATTCGCCAATTGGGAGACAGAACCAACCGTGTACTCGGGAGTACATGCCGTGTACTCATGTCGATGAATGAACAGTGTGGCGGTTCCGCCAGAGGAATAGTTAAATAAAGGAAGTAAACGCCGTGTAATCAGAAGTAAACGCAGTGTACTTTGTTTTTTCAGCTTAAAATAGGCAGTAGCGTCCTCATTTGGTAGAGGAGGCATTTAAGCCGTTTTGGAGCCCAGGAGGACGGCCGAACCTTCGAAGATCTGCCGGGTGTTGGTCTGGAATCCGTTTCGGCTTCGGATGATGTCGTTGGAATGGCATGAGTAAGCCCTTTCTCCTCCACAATCCATTCTTACCAATTCTTTACCAAGGGAAAGTTATTTATGTTTGAATGTGTTTTGTTCTTCATCAGATCTACGCCGTTCTTGGGCGTTTCTGGAGTCGGCGTTTGGGTATAACGTTCGTTGGCGTATAAGGTAGGTGGATTGGTGTAAATTTCCAACTGTCGTGCGGTTTTGTGCATTTTCATGCCACAATCCCATGGTGGGGTGTCGTATGGCTGAGGAATTTGCTATATTTAATGCCTAGAATTGCATAGGTGATTAAATTGTGATAATAAAATGTTGGTTGGGATCGTTTCTTGGATCCGGAACCACCCCGGGGGGGTGTGTTTCACTGTTTAGCCGTTTGGCTAGGATACCTTAGGGTATATATTTAAAGTAGTAATTGTAGAATTTCCTTGAGGGGAATTTCTTATTTACTGCTTTTGACATGTTGGGCATGACCCGGTTACCTATTTAGCCTGAGGGAGTTGTTGTGATCAGCCTGTGGGCACTGCACTATTTAGCCTGTAGGCTGTAGTTATTTCGGCCTGAGGGCATCTTCTTCCATGCCTGTGGGCAGCTGATTCTGTGCCTGTGGGCGACACTACCTACGGCCAAGGGAAAAATCTATTATGCCTGAGGGAAAATTCTTGTGTTGGATACTCGTTACCCGAGGGTAGGAGTTTACGTGTCTGAGGACACTAGTTGTTTACTTAGAAATGCAATGTGGTGCTTTCTTATATAAAATGGATTAAATGAATAATTATATGGAAATTTAACTGTTAAGATAGTTACTTTGTAGTACTGCTTAATTTATTGCATTTTACCACTGCACACTATTTTCTCATGTTAGTACGTAGTTGGGCACGAGCCTTTGGTGGGTACCTACTAAGATATATTTCTCACACCATGTTTGGGCCACGCTTTTCGGCCCAAACAGATTACATTTCTGCAGGTGTAGATAGGGGCAAGAGTCCCTATACATGTACTTGACTATTGCTGATGCGTAAGAGGGCATGCGAATGAGCCTAAGCTCACGATGCCACTGCCAGCTTTTTTCTTGTTTTTCTGTACTCTATATTTGTTTGTACTGTATCAATGTATAACATGTTCTGGCTATTTTCCTAGTACTTGAGACTTGTAGCATAACTATATATATAGTGTTGATTATTTCAGTTGTGCATGGTTTACTGCTTCTACTGTTTGATGTATGTTTGATTTAAATTCCGCTGCGCTACACTTTGACAAACGAGGGCATAGTTTCCCCACTATCAGACCTGGGCCCTCGCTGCTAGTCGGAAGCCTCTGGCATTTGGGGAAATTCTCTTGAGGTCATGTGGAGAACCGGGTTTTGGGCACCCGTTGAGTGGCACCCGGTTCCGGGACGTTACATCAAAACTATAAGAATTTTTAAACAGACCACCTATTTGAATGTCATTTAATATAATCACCAAATAAAAATCACACATATTCAAATAGAATGTTCATAAAACCCATTATCCTGGAAGATATTGGAAAAAACCAAGATCAAGATCAAATGGATTTAAATACATTAATACCTACATCTAAACTTTTTACATTCGATGAATAATCATCCATATTCATTTAGAAAGAAATATGATAGAGAAACTGAGAGAGGAATAAAAATAGGGATTACATTACAAACTAACATAGACAGAATCCTCTAATTGGATCTTTGATTTTTTATGAAATGGGTTCAAGGTGCCTTGTAATACTTATGAGAACCTAAAAAAATTTCATAATTATGTTAGTGAAAATTTCCGAAAAATATTGGTTAATACCTGGGGATTTGGTAAATTTTTATACATTTTATAAGGAAATAAATACAGCAAGCATGGTTTCTTAGGAAGGGTAGAATTCATTGTGCAACTATGAGCCTTTAGAGTTCCCCTACCACATTTCACAGGTACTTAATCATTGGTGGTGAATGTTATGGAAACCCTCCTCCTATAATTTTATTGACTTATACATGGGAATACATGATTTTCTGTGGAAGGAACATGGTTTGGGAAACTATGCAGCCCCGTTGCAGTACCCCTTTTCCTTTCAGAAACCTCCAAATTCTTCCAATTTCAATAGAAACATCACCAATGAAAATCACAAGTAGGATATAAAAAACATTGGTAAAATATTACATATAATAATCACGATACATCTTTATAAATGTTTGAGATATTTCAACATTAGTGGGGAGTAGGTGTTATGGGATAAAGTGAGGCTTGATTATAACAGTATACCCTCTTATATTTTTAACAGTAAATTTCCAATTTATTTGTGTTCTAAAGAGTTGGATACAAAAAGTTATTTGAATATTGGATTTTAAATGGGGACTCAATTATATTATTATTATCTGACTAATTATGTGAACATTGATTGTTTTTTGTGGATATTTTTCGATATATTTCATTCTTTTTAAATGATTATTTAATAAAATAGTCATCATATTGAATTATTGGGGACTTCCCCACTAGTCAACATAATATATAATTAAGTGGCATGTGTTTAAGTCCTAATGAAGCCACCAATTAGGATACCCATGAGGTATTTTAGGAAAATGTGTGAAACATTAAACCGATGTTGATTCATTGAAAATCACGACATGATCTACATCTTGGTAATGATAATTTAAACAACACATTAATAACAAATATTAAAAAACTTTATATTAAATTACAACATTTTATGATAAAATACTGACTATTCTTTATCCAATATGTACATTAATATTATTTTCAATGAAAATAATATTTATTATATGAACACCAACCCAAATTATCAATTAATTTTAAAATATTAGATAAAATAATATACCATTAAATGAATGTATCTATCTACCATATTAATTGAATGTAGTAAATTATTTTAGTAAAATTTCTATAACACGCATTTATCAAATATCCATAAAAAATATTCTTGATTACATACCATGGGTAGAATTTTTAGTCCGTGATTCGCCCATTTATGTGTAAAAATTCCAAAAAAAAAATACTTTAATTTCCTTATTAAATCTTCAAATTTGGCTACATGTATCTATATAAATTTTATATGAAAAAAAATTTTGATCTTAAATTTTTTTATTCAACTCATAACACATAGAAATTATTTAATCAATAACCATTAATGATATAAAAAACATCACTTTTAATCACTACAAAATATTTCACTTTTTCCAACAGGTGCATATCTGTTGGTAAAAGTGATTTTTCTCTTGGTAAAAAGTTTTACCAACACATATGCCCCTGTCACTAGAATGTTGGTAAAAACTATGTATCTAAATGTTATTTTGGAAGATAAAATTATTCTGTTATAATTATAATTTTACCAAGTGATAAAATATGTGTTGGTTAAAGTGTTTAGCAACATATTAATATGACAGATTTTTCTGTTGGTAATAATATTACCAATATATAAAATCTATTTATAAATTACATTTATATATAAATTATAAATATTTATTAATTATAAAATTTCATTCTATATTTATTGATCTATTATATATTAGACACTTGTTTTAATTATTAAACCAATGACAATTTTTACACAATTTTAAAATCAAGAAAAATATTGATTATATTAAAAATGAAATTTAACATAAAATGAATCAATACATAGTTGAAGTTGTTTGATACCAAAAAAGACAATAAAAACACAAAAATCTAGATGCATCAATTCCCTCCCCCCCTCGACATGAAAAAAGTGTATGGCGCAATCCTCCGATGAGTCTGTTGATTGGAATCCTCAACACCCAATAATTGTCCATCATGATAGAATAGTTACTCCCAATGGCTTGATGTTGAAGATCTCTTTCATTACCCACCAAGTAGGCCACTTGAAGAAACAAATCAAGCTAACTCCAGTATAAGTGAAGAACCTTGAATCACTGCTATGTCACACCTTTTAGCTCTGAGATCGACACCACACAATCAAAGAGCATACCCACAAATTAGTGTGAAATATCAATATGAATTGAAACCAAAATATAAATAAATGAAAATTGAAAAAATGGTTTACTTCTTATCAACACAAAAATAGAAATTTAGAAAACTACATAGAATAAAAACCATGCTCACCTATACCAGTGGGTCTTAGAACAATCATACCATCTCCAAAATAACATTCTCTTGTATAAGTTCAGAGAGACAAAAAACAGGTCAAAACACATGATTATGCCCAATAAAAAAGAAATCTTGTATAGATGTGTAACAAGGAAAGAATGATTCCAATATGAACAACACAAGATAAGTTTCTCTTTTAATATGTGAATGAGATCTTAACCATACCATTCCTAAATTTCCACCACAACAATACTGTATCATAAAGTAATTAGTCCAATTTAAAAGCATCATGGAATAACAATGATAATAGATCTAAGAAAATGACCATATTCTAAAGAAAATAAGAGATCATCTGCATTTCCATAAGATTAACTCACAATTATGAATGAATGTCCCAAATGAATGGGGAACTCTTGATTAGGGGTGTCCATGGGGCCAGGTCTAATTTGGGTGGATTTTTGACCCGACCAGATAAAAAGAGGATGAGTCGGTTCGGGTCAGGTTACATGGTGTATCCCTAAATGACCTGACCCATATCAGGTCAAGGCGGGGCAGATGGGTTATGTAACTGCTCTACAGGTGCATAATAAATTGAATATAGAGACAAGTATTCAAACTCTGGTTAAAAAAAATACAATTCCTTCAAATGACACACCCCATCATAAAATGGGGTGAATAATATATAAATAACATCAAATTTATATGACCTATGGAATCATATCATATATATAATGATGGTACATAAAACACTTCATGTTCAATGGATGAATGATGTGCCATATTTGGATACACTAGAAAATGAAATGGATTAAGGGAGATTTTTAAGTGCATTTACAGTCATTCAATTTCAAAAATAAATACAAAGTATAAAAAAAGAATTCAGAATGGAAATTTTGAATTTTTACAAGCTACAAATTTGATTAGATTTGAGTGGAATTGAGCATGAAACCATCACTGTATTAAGGCCATAGATATTTGACCATCTACTCAAAAAACCAATTAGATGGTGAATTCATGTCAACAATTAAATCACCAGATTATCTTTTTAGGAATGTACTCATTTTCTTCACCCTCACATTTTATCAAAAGATTAAATAAGTGAAATAAAACTTACTAACTCAATCAAAAACATGCCTAAAATAAATGACAAGTGAAATAAAAATTTAATAACTCAATCTGTAGATAGTCTAAATCTCCTTAATATAGATCATATTTTCACAAAAAAAACTAAAAACAGGTTGGGTAGGGGGAGGAGACAACTGATATCTCACTTACAAGATGCTCACATGCTGCATCATGAACCATGTTTTTTTACAGTTTCCCTAATTTATGTTGTTTTTCCTTTATTTTCTTGGACTGGATGTTGTGAAATATTTTTACATGGGCCACACATATCCTTTATAGTATTAGGTAGAAAAAACTAGCAGGAATAAATAAGGATACCTAAGAATAATAATAACATATTAAAAGGCTAGACACCCAAAACTACCTTTAGGGCAATTGAAAGTTTTTCAGGTACGATGCTCATATCTTGATCATGATAAGATGAGGAAAAATATACTATTTCCATCAATAAATCTCCGCATAAAAGTTCTTGATCCACAATTTTATTTAAAATCTTTCTCTCGTCAATCCTTTCACAAACAACACGCATATTAGACTGTTAATTTTTTTTAACACTACAGCTAGAAAAAACTGAAAACCAAAAAATCACCATAAATAGAAACTCATATCATAGATCTTTTACACAAGAAATGAGAAGACTAGTAGATATTATTGAGAATCATCCCCCTAATCAAGTATGAAACACAGGTATCCAGAATCCTTCAATAGAAAATTTTGAAAAATCTAAAACACTTCCCACTCTAAGAAGTAGATAATTACTGCAACAAAAAGAATGGGAAAATAATTTTATTTGAATTGCCCTGCTCCACTAAATACAGATCATTGAAGATATAATTTTAGGTTTTTCACAATTCTGGGGACGGATATGGTTGAGCTGGGGTGCTGGGAACATAGGGTTCATGTGAGGATACCCGAATAAAACTCTACAGACAGTAGTAGTCGAGCGGGGATGACGTCTTGGAACACCTAGGATGGAAGGTCCGGTGAGGGGTTTCATGCGAGGATTCCAGTCGGGAATAGAGAGGGGGGTTCGCGCGATGATGATGGTGGGGGACGCCGACCGGGAACTAGAAGGGGTTCTTATGAATATTTGAATGAGGTACACCGCTCGGGAACAATGAGGGGTTCCGGGAAGGTTGTTTGTGGGGAACGACGATGAGGAATGGTGAAGAGGTAGGGTTGGAAAAGGGGGTCACGGGGATGCCAGCATGATAGGCTCAGTTGGGGGGGGGGGGGTTCTGAATTTCAATATAATTGATATAAAAAATAATATTGTATAAAAACTATGTTTATATTTATATTATGAGATAGTTTTTTATGGATATTTTATTTAAATTATAGATATTTTAATTATTGATATATTTTTATTATAAAAATGATATATTTGTAATGGGTAATATATTTATCTATATATTCATGTTTTGTTAAAATATTTGATATTATAGAATAATTTATTGCAACAAATTTTTCTAATGGAAAAGGATTTGTTGGTAATAATAATCAATAACAACTGATTTATTTATCGGTAAATAAATTGTTGATATTATTATGATAATCCAATAGATTTAAATGTTGTTAAATGATTTGATGGTATTTAACTACTAATATAAATAGATATATCTGTTGGTAAAAAAACTATTGGTGCCCATAATTAATACCAACAGAAATTAATATCTGTTGGAATTATTCATTTTTACCAATAGATGTATTATCTGTCAGTAATTTTCTGTTGGTAAAAGTCACTTTTTTAGTGTATATACATATGAATTAATTTATTAAATTAATTATTAATGATTGTTTTTTGAAAAAAAAATTATATAATAATTAACTCAATTAGTTTCGATAATTATAATAGATCTAGTAATATCTTGTTATATTAATTTGTGAAAAAAATCACACTTAATTCCTCTATTAGAGAGAAGTGATAATGAACAAGATGCGTTAATATTAAAATCCATTGTATTAAATAACATTAAACATATTTTACAAAATGATCTATCTATTACTGAAGTTATCTAATGGCATGGATTTTCATAATGTCCATGTTATGCATACACAATTTCATGAAATTTCACAAATCCTAAAATTAGTGATTGAATCCTATAATTTCAACAAATTATAGATATCATATAAATTATACCCACTGTAATACAATTTTTAAAATCACGTTATACTATTGATATATTATAATCCATATTGAAGCATGGAATCAATTATGATCCCTGATCACTATTGGATTCCATCTTTAATTGACAGTCAATAAGATTTATTTTTTAAAAAATTTAAAATTTATGGTTCATCATTCAGGGAAAAAAATAAATCAAACATGAATGAATAAAAAACCTAATGTTAATCAATACATATTTTAATAATCACAATATTTTTTATAATTACACATGATGATTAAATTTGTATAGTGTTTTTTCTCATTAAACCTAAATAATATGGATCATTAGATAGAACTAAAAAAAATAATATATGAAATTTTCAAATTATACCTCATAAATTAACTAGAAAAGAAAATATAAGTCAGATAATTAATGTTTCTAACCATCATCACCACATATCTAGGTGGAATTATGTTGAAGATAATTACTTTTATAGGATATTCATTCAAACAATAATTTTAGGATCATTTAACTAAATTATAAGGCATAATTTTATATCTATTCTATTGAGTTTAATATATTCATATGTTTATAATGTAATTTTATTATACGATTTTGTTACATAAAATCTATATTGAGGAATACTATTCAATATAAGACACCTAATATATTGATTATGGTTGTACAATTAAATGATTGAGATATAATTTTTTTAAATGAATAACTATGAAAAAACATGTCCTAAAGAAATCAAAGATGAACAGATGGGGTATATATTGTATTTATTTTTAAATCACATGTAAAATATCTATACATCCAAACCCAATTTTAATTCCACAATATAAAAAATTGTTAAGTGTTCATTGAGTTATTTTTATTTATTATATGTAATATTGGTTGACTAGGATTTAATATGATTTTGACAGATATTGATCCTAGTTATGAATTATATTTTAGAATTATGGATTCATGTTTAAAAAAGTATTGATTAATTCTTAAAATTATTTATATTCCAATGAAATTGACAAATTCTCCTATGATAATTCATATTTTATATAGAAATTATGATGGTGTACTGAATTATAGTATTTATTTACATGAAGATATTATGGTGTGGAATTTCCATGCCTTTTTTGAAGAATAATGACATGAAATATCCCAATATTTGAATGAACATATTTGTATATTTCTCTAAGAATTTATATAGAAGAAAAATTTAATATATTTTAATGGAAAATTATTGGAATTGAATACAATTTATTGTTTTCATGAAGAATTCTCATGAATTTATGAACTACTTTTTGTTACCTAGAAAATAGTTTTTTATAATTATTTATGTGGACCATAACAAAAAATGTCTCTACACATTTAAGATGAAAATACCACCTTAGACACATATCAGAAAATGGTCGACCACATCAGTGTTCATTTAACCAAAAAATCCATATGAAGAATTCATTATGGGATTAAGATTCATATCATATTATTCAAAAACCATTAATTATATGCATATAACATACGACGTTCATCGCATTCAAATATTACCATCATATCAATATCAAATCCATCTCCTACCACATGATAACTGTTTCTTTTGATGTTTATATCTATTCTTAACATCCATTGATTTTCTATCTCTAGTGATCATTCAATCATTTTGAGGAATAATTAGTCAACTAAAAACCATTAATAAAATCTATATACATGATGTATATACTAATTAAATAGAAAATATTATTTCAACCATTAATTGATTAAAAAACGTATATATTTATATATCCTACTAAAATATGTGTATGGAAATGAAAAATTGGATTCATTTGTTCTTCATCAAATTAATGCAGGAACCCCACATAGAAGAAGAAAATATATGTTATGTAAAAATAAACCATGAATTATTTATCCACATAATTTAATTTTATTTTTATTACTAAAAAATGCAGTGATAATTTTATTGATCCACAACTCATTAATTAATTTAGACTTTTTAGGTTTCATGAATATTTATCATAATATGGTGGATCATTAAATCTAAATATCGAGCATCAATTAAATGAGAATACAAATTTATTTACTATTTTTGGGATATCTTATTTTAAAAATTAAAATATAAAATTTGAGAAACTAATTACAAGAAATAAAGAATGACTCCCTTGATAATAACATGGATAAAAAATGTAGAGGAAATTTTCTTTAGGTTTTAAAGATATCATGACACAATTTTTATATGATGAATCAAATTTTCCTTAAACAATGGAGATGGTCTACAAAAATATTTTATATTATAGGATGAATAAGTTATCTTAACTCGTATGAGAGAAGTAATATAATCATTAAATAGATAATATGATAACCCTTGTAATAATCTCTGTGAGGACAATAAGAGATCCTCTATGAGGATGTGAGTTAATTATTAAGATAAAGTTTTTTAAATCACTTGATGCTGTGTGAAATTTCAGTGAAAACTAAATCCGATTTCAATTTTCTTTAAAACTACAATTTAAATACATTTTATTAAATACTCATAAAATAAAAATATAATATATTAATAATTTCAAAATTTATAAACTCTTCATATAAGTCCACAGCTATAAACAATACTTAATTTTGAGTTAAGTCAATAATGTTAATTTCAATCACATTGAAAATATCCTCATGTTTAGAGATTTTGAGAATTAGGCCATAACATATACATATCAACCTGGTTATTACAAAGTAGACAATTTTACTCACTATTCATATTTTCAGAAAAAACATTCAAACAAAAAAAGGTATCGTTTCACTCATAAAAATCATAACATCTCTATGATCCCATTCATGACTCTATTATCCTTTAAATCATTTTTAAAAACATTTAAAAAAATATTACGGGAATAAAAAGCTTAGTAAGGGATACAAAAATGGAAAACAATTAGTTTTCAAGAACATGGAAACCATGAAAACATTATTGTAATATAATACATTTCACCTTTATGATGTACTAAATCACTTTCAAATAATATAAGCTCATTTAAAAAAAAATTTAAAGAACAATAATACTATAAAACCGATATAAATTACAAAAAACATATAAAAGTTCACTTGGGACATAATCATACTAAAATGGAATTACCATACGGTCGACTTCCACACATATCATTCATTCAAATGGAATGACCATAAATGTGATTTCCATACCTAATGAATTGAAGGTTATAATGTAACAACCAATCCATGGTTTATCATAGAACCACCCATATATGGTTTATCACACAACCACCTATCCTTGGGTTATTTCATAACCCCAAATAAAATTTCCAAGTATAATTATATAATCATAATATATAAAAGATTTCAAATATGAAGATTTCACTAATAAAATTCATTTTCAATCTAAAAAAATATTATCAAGATATAGAAATAGTCAATCCACATTGAAAACAATAATCATTACAAAAATACCAACAAACAGAATACTGTATTTCTTTTAATTTTATAAATATTAATTCTTATAGAGGAATCCAGATATCAAATAATGGTTACGGCGACATGGAATTCATTATCTCCACATACATAAATATACATTCTTTTTTGTCTTTTAGTAAAATTAATTATCTAAAAAATATTCCCATTGAATGAAATTAAATGTAAATTTTGTTTATTATACACCCTAAAAAAGTAGGCAGTGAAGATTCATAAGATTCTTGAATGAATGGAGATTGATATAAAGTCCCTTACATTGAGTCTCACTTATCATGTACAGTCACTAGGTTCATCTAAAATGGGTGACTCCTTTTAATTTGATCTAAAATGATTTCATGAATTGACTTCTACCAAAGGTATGTCTTCAAGTAGGAAGAGACGTATGTTGGGAGATTATTTGAGTAGAATTTGGACAATCCAAGCAGCTTGAGAGGTGTGACTAAATGTTTAGAGTTGGTGTCCTTTTAAAAGTGGGATTTGTGGAACTTTAGGAATTTCATGAAATATTATTTTATTATAAGTTTATAATCAAATTATAATAGCTCTAAAGTGATATATTTCGAGGATAAGATGTGGGCATGGGTAACTATTCTCAACCAATGTGTTTTAGATAATTTTAGTTAAAAAATTTAACCTTATCATTTGGATTTAACCCTTAGTTAAATAAATTAATTGTTACCATGACATGTTTCATTTTAAAATATATGGTTAATATAGTTACTATAAAAATAAAACAGAATCTCAAGTGGATCATTAATAATATTTTTATCATTATATAGGTCTTTTTTCATAATCATTGATTTTTATTTCTATTATATCTTTTAATAAAACAATATTTGTTTTAAAAACTTATTTCTGGAAATTTTGACACAATTCAATAATTTAGTTTTTTTAATAATAATAACATGATTAATTAGAAAAAGATAAATTAACAAAACTTTAAAATGTCATAATAGTGCATTAAAGTTGTGTATTTCAACCAATGACTCTAATTGAAGTTATTTTATGAACTATAATATAATTTATTTTAGTATTTCATTAATTAGTTATTCATTTCATCATTATTGTATGATAAGTAAATGTATATAGATAATGTATTAAAATTATATAAAAAATAACATGATATAGGTAATATTTTTATATTTATAATGACTATTTATAGCCAAAGAGATAAATTATATAACCCAATATAAAAATTGTTTTAGTAAAAAGATACATTTTTATATTATATTTCAATATACAATAAATTAATTATTATAACATGTCAATATCACAACCAAGTGGACCCCAAATAGAAAAAGGATCATAAAAATGAGTTCTTTTGCCACCCAAGACTCATCCAATAATATTGGGACATGTCTTAGTGTAGATTATTATTATAAGATTATTTTTACCTTTATTTACATCATTTACCCATTAACTATGGTAAATAAATATAATTACTGAATTTTCAATTCATAATGTTTGAAAATAAAAGGTACCTATTTACAAAATTTAAAATGCATGATTCCAAATATAGAATTTTTTTATTAAAATTAAAAATATACAATTTTCATAAATTAATTTAAAATCAATTTTTTTTGTCAAAACCAGAATGTGGGGTTTCAAGAAGTAAAAACTGTCAAATGATTGTTTTGTGTTTATGTCCAATTTTAATGTAGAACTACACCCAAATACCAAAAATGGTTTAAATTCTAAATAAAATCCACTAAAACATTAGAAACAATTCAAATGATAATATATCAATAAGAATAAATTAGGCAAAAATGCAGTTTTGAATTAAAAATGCATTATTTTCACTATTCATTAAAATATGATTTTTATCAATAAAACGACAATATTTAAACCAAGGTAAATTTTGATGTCTCTTTTCCAAATAAGTAGTTTATATTGGATAAAATAACATATAATCCCAGATAAAACTAGATTTAAAAATTGTTCTCCATCAAAAGGGGACAAAAAAACCTGTTAAAAAATTAATAGGATTTTAAGATTAAAATTGGATTCATTATCATTTTAAGTCTCTAAAATAATTGTTAAAACATTTAAAAATAGTTTTAATCATATTGTAGTAAGATTTTCTCATTCCCACCAATAACACGGTGAGGTTTTAACTACCATTTCAAAATAACAATATTATTATTTCATTAGTTATCTATATAACTCAATGTTGTGCGAACCATAAGATTCTAGAGAATCACATTATTGGGTGTTGAGTAAGATATCGAAGATATATTCCCATTTAAATAAAAAATAATTTACAATTCATATATATTAATATATATGAAAATGTATTATTCTTTAAATACATGGGATGTTACATCCATCCCCATCTTGGATATTCCATCCCCAAAATTTTATTTACTTGTCAAATAAGTGGGGGTATTTCCCTTTGAAAGCATTTTAAGATTCACATGTTTCCTCATCAACCAAATGGGGGTTCCACAAAACCAATAGCTGATGGGTCCCCTTATTACACAATATATTCTCTATGCAGTCAACAAAATGTACAGATTATTCTTCATAAAAAATATTCTCTTCCAACTGTACTACATTTGGACAAAAAATTTGAGATGGATCTGGGATATACTTTATTAATATTGAAACATTAAAAAAATTGTGTACCTTGGATAAACTCAGAGATAATTCCACTCAGTAGGCAACTGATCCAACTTCCTGTATAATTTCATATGGTCCAATGAACCACAAAATAAGCATCCATTTCTTACCAATACACATTACACTTTTACATGTTTAATCTTTGAGAAATAAATGATCACCGACTTTGAAAGGAAGATCCTTCCTCAGATTATCTACTTAAATTTTATGCTATCTCTGAGCTATCATCACGTGATTCATATTCAATTGATTTTTATATTCCATATAATGTACAAATTCTAGTCCCATCAACGTCCTATCACCTACTTCATCACAGAAAGCTGGAGTTTGACACTGCTTCTCATATAATGACTCAAATTATGCCATCTTTATACTGGAATGAAAACTGTTATTATAAGAAAACTAAACTAATGAAATATGTTGATCCCAACTTCCTAGGCAATATTTTAAATAAGAAATTAGAATATTCTCAAACGTATGAATTGTTCAGTATTTCTTCCCATATAATTAATGACATAAAGTTGTACTAAAATTTAATTCGTTACCAAGGAATATTATATGGCCTTTCCAAATGTTAGAAGAAACCCCATGATCACAATAAGATAAATGGAAGTTGGAACACCATGTAACTTGACTAACCTTTTAATATTCAATAGAGAATGTTTATCTAGAGGAAAAGTATCTCAAATAGGTTGAAATTGAGAAGATTTAGTCAATTGATAAAAAATAAAACACATAGAATTATTTCCTAGATATTTTTTTGCTAATACCATACTTAAGTCTATGTATATATTTTTTTATTTCCTCTATGTCACTCCTAAAGGTTGAAGAAACCCCTTCGAAAACTATATGTGTTCCTTCACTTATTGACAAGTCAATCATTTTGTGGAAAAATCATCAATATCACATTTCATTCCATCCCACCTGTAATACACTCGATAGAAATTATAGATCATAGTGCTTCCTGGATGAACTAAAAATGCAGAACTGTGTGCTTCCATAACAATAATTTCTTCTACTTTGAACCCCAACGATCACATAACCTCTTCCAAAATCACAAAACACAATCATTATCAATGTCAATTTCAGGAAACATGGGCTTATAAATTAATTCTGCATTGTTTTACAACACGCTATATTCCTTTCATGGTTTCTTAATTCTTACTATTATAGATTATTTCAGTAAAACCTAAAACAAAACTTAGTAATTTACTTCACCAAAAACATCGAAGCCGAAAAATCATCAAATCATTAACCAATGGATGTTGTTCAAAATATAACATGTTTTATGTAGCATTACCGATTTGACTCATGGAATTAGTAACATTATTATCATTTCCTACATGGTAATGAATCTTTCTATCAAAATCCTTGATTAATTCCATCTATCTTCTCTGTCTCATGTTCAATTATTTCTGACTGACTATATTCTAAAAAATGTGGTGATAAGTATAAATTTCACACATTAAACAATAAAAATGATTAGTCTGAGTATTTAATGAAAATAGAAAAGAAGTTGTTTGAAAATCATGGTTAGGGATGTCACGTCCCATCCCCCGGGGCCCATGTTGTAACTACCCCAAGCCTGCCTTCCATAGGCTAGGCACTAGCGACTAGAACCAAAGGCATAAATCCTTATAACTTGGAAGGCATTGCCCTTATAAATGTAAACACATACAAACAGAGTAAAATCGGAAGGAAACACTAAGTAAAATATATATAACAAGTGTAATGAAAGTAATGGGTGTCCTGAATACAAGCCCAACTGTAAAGTACAAGGAAAAGACAAAATAGGTTCAACTAAAAGACAAACTGTTGGAAGGTGTCTAGCAGCTCCTGGATCATCCACCACAAATCCTACCTGATGGGTAGGAACAGATAGCCTCCTCAGTGCTCCACATCCGTCCGTCTCCTCCAGGTACCATCTCGTCGTGAGGTCCACCTCCGGGTACCGTCCAGTCCTCGCACGCTCCTCCTCGGTCAGCGCTGTCCGTCGTCTGCATCTAATACAATGAGGTGCGGGAATAGCCCGTGCAGGGGTGAGTATAACGATACTCAGTAGGGACCCCAATATCCTCAAGGTCTCACAAAATCCAACAAGGATAAACCACCAAGTATAAATCAACAGATAACCATTACTTAGGTATATGCCCATACATATACCCAGTTATCTAGTAACCCATCTCAATCACGAGAAAACACAAAGGTCATTGACTCAGCTCAAACTAGGATTTTCATTATCAAAACCACAACTGCTGGAGAACTCCTCCTCTTTCAAAAACAGTGGGCCTTTCGCGACACTAAGGCGCTTCTCACTAACCTTAGACTGCAGAGGGACTCCTCCTATCGAGTACCATGGGTCTGCTGCTAACTACCAGGCGCTCCGTCCGTTGTGGGTCTGCTGCCAAATACTGGGCGCTCCCCCTAATAGCCCGCAGAGGTACTCCTCATATCGAGTACCATGGGTCTACTGCCAACTACCAGGTGCTTTTTCCACCTTGGGTCTGCCGCCAACTACCAGGTGCTCCCCACTGGGCAAGTCAAATCACTCCGATTCTAATCGGTCAAGAATTCATCAGGTCTGTCAGCTACTAGGTGTCCAAACTATGTATGATCATCTCGGGGAGGATCTGCTCCATGAGATACTAGTCTAGACTTCAAATGTGATTAACTCTCACGTGGAAGTATCTCAAAGGACCGCTATTTCATAGGAGTCTCAACGCAACAGACGACGTGTCAATCGGACGCCTAGACTGTGAGTTATCGTCATTTCAGGCCTAGGGGCCCGGTTGGTTTTTAGGTTAAAACCAACCCGACTGTACTCCAACTGTGTCAAAAACTCAAGTGGGATATGCCAAAAGATCCATCTCGCTCTTAGCTTTCTATCTCCACAAACGGTTTGTCGGTATGACGCCCGTAGCCCAAGATATGGGTGAAAAGTTGTAATCGGGCCATAGTGGGACCGAGTCTGGTCTGACCCACTCGGACCGACCTGGCCCGACCCGGTCCAAACTGGGGTTTTACCCATTCCGTGGGTCTAACCCGGTCTATGGAAGCATCCCGTCCCGAGTGGGCGACCCGAACCGATGTGGGGGGACCCGAAGGGGTGGCCCGACCCAAAGGCACAGCCAGGCCCGAGGATGGCCCGACCCGAGGGTGGCTCGGCACGAACCAGCCCATGGCGGCCCAACGACACGGTTGGCCCAGTGGCCTGGTTGCCCAGGCGACCTGGAGACCCGGCGGGGGTCCGACTTAGCCACGGTTAGGGGTAACCACACACCCCTTGGCACCCAAAATGATTAGTCATTTGGGTAGAACCGAACCCATGCCGTGTGGCGCCGATGCAGCTCACGCGGGACCCGACAGGGTCCCATACCTCTTAGCTGTCCCGATCGGCCAGCCGCTCCACACCACAGTGCGACACAATATCACCGCGCCCCTCCACCGTGGCCCGGCCAGGCTGCGGCCTCCTGCATGTCTGCATGTGGCGCGACGGTGCCGCGCACCATGTCCGACTACTGCAACCCTTACTTCCGGCGTGGTGCGACGACACCGCGCCCCTCCGGAACCACTATGGCCCGCCTGGCCGCGACTCGGTTCTTTGTGCAGCACGACAGTGCAGCACCCTTGTGTCGACCCGACGGCCTTGCGCCTCCTACTTCTTCATGGACGACTCCTTTCCTGTCCCCATGTGTACCACCTCCATCGTCAACAAACAAGAACAAACCAAAGGGGAGGGTCTGGCCGTGTTTATGACATCCGAACCCCCCTCATTACGGTGATATCATTCAGTTCTCATACCAAAAATTTGAACGACAAGGAATGAGTACAAAACAATTCAAACCCCCTACATCGATTGTCGCTCGTTGACGAAGTAAAGTAAGAGGATGTCATTTCATTGACGTCGGGTAGATGATGAAGATTTCAAGGAGGAAGGATTTCTGGGAAGACGAGTCGAGATGATGTCGTCAGCGTTCTCTGTGGGAGGCGATGTTTCTTCTACTTTCTCCTGTTGAAGAGGGAGAAGATGGTGCTCATCGTTCTTCGGTGGTGACAGGCATTCTTCGGGTTCTTCTTTGAGAGGATGAAGTCCTCTCAATTCCCCCAAAGGCACTTCCTATCCATAATTATCCCAACAAATATTATGCCAACCCCCCACCAAAAAAATACATCACATATTATAATGTTGGATTTATGAATTCAATGAATTCAAAATGATTCTAAATTAATTATGTTACTTTACTTAATTAAATTGGAGGATTTGGGTCATTAAAAGAAGGGGGAACGTGAATAGTTTCACAAATTTAATTGGGGGTTTAGAGGAGGTGTAAAGCTCATGTGGACCCAACCTATTAATTCTCCCATGGGAGGTTATGTGCGGTTTGGTCTCACCATGATAACATCTCATGGGAGGTTATGGTGTGGTGGCCCCTACCACTAACCTCCCCTTGGAGGTTTTAACCACTATAAAATAAAAATAAGTTAAGTCTTATTTTTATTTAATTTTTATTTAAAACCCAAAAACTATCTTCCACTCTCTTTAAAGAAAAACTATGGTAAAGGTCTCACTAAGCAATCACCGACGCTGCAAGTTCAAATGTGCCCTCCGAATTCGATTCTGAGCAACAGTTCAGAAGTTATAACATTCTGAATGTATGTTTACTGAACGTACCTGAAAAAAACTACAGAAATTGATTCTCGGCACACCGGGCATCGGAATCAAGCACCTTCAGAAACTGTGGACTCATAAAATTCCCTTGTATTTTTTTAAAAAATATTCCATGAGAATTCCGGGTCTTTACATTCTCCCCACCTTAGGTACTTACGTCCTTGTAAGGTACAACTAAAACTAAGGGAACAAATGGTGGTACTGAACACACATTTGAGCCTCCCGCTCCCATGTGCTCTCCTGGAGGTTCCTGTTCTTACAGTAAATGTGCACCAGAGGTATAGACCATCCATGTAGTACTTGCTCCTATCGATCATCAATCTCCACTGGAACCTTCGTGAAAGTTACCCTGTCATTGATGTCCACCTCTCCATGATCGATGATGTGAGAAGGGTCATGTTCATATCTTATCTGCTGAGATACGTGGAAGACTTCGTGCACCCGGTGCAACTGAGGTGGAAGATCCAAGAGGTAATCCACCTCGTCTACTATGCTAAGGGCCTGGAAAGGGCTAATGAACCTATGAGATAGCTTTCCGCCTCAGCCAAATCTCCGTAGAACTCGTCGAGGTGAGACTCGTAGGAAGACATGGTCGCTATCCTCAAACTCTAGAGGTCTCTATCTCTGGTCAGCATATGAATTATGCCTACTCTGTGCAGTCTTCATCCGCTCCTGGATGATCTGCACTTTCTCCATGGTAGCCCGTACCATCTCTGTCCCCACTAGTGCTGACTCCCCTATGTCTGTCCAACAAAGTGGCGATCTCCAAGGTCATCCATACAAGGCCTCAAAAGTTGCCATACCGATGGTGGAGTGATAAATGTTGTTGTAGAAAAACACCACCAAAGTCAAGTGGTCCACCCAGCTACGACCTATGTCAAGGACACAAGCACGAAGCATGTCCTGGAGGGTCTGGATGGTCCTCTCAGTCTGACCATCTGTATGAGGAGTCAAGGTAGTGCTCAGACGTAGTTGTGTTCCGAAAGCCTCATGAAGCCCCTTCCATAGCCGGTAAGTGAAGTGTGTGTCACAGCCAGAGACAATAGATGAATGTACTCTATGAAACTGCTATATCTCATGCACATAGAGGTGTCCAAATCTCTCAACTGAGCCCTAATCTCTAATCAGAAGGACGTGTGCCAACTTGTTGAGTCGGTCAATGATCACCCATATCGAATCATGACTCTTGGATGTACATGGAAGACCTGTCATGAAGTCCATGGATATCCCATCCCACTTCCACTCTGGGATCTCTAAGGGTTGTACCAAGCCTGCTCGTACCTGGTGCTCTGCCTTCACTTGCTGAAAAGTGAGGCACCATGAGACAAACTCTTCTACTGCCTTCTCCATACTCGGCTAGAAATTCTTTCGTCAAAGGTCCTAGTACATCTTCGCCACTCCTGGATGTACCACTAGTGGGGAAGTGTGTAACTCTCTTAACAATTCCTCCCTAAGAGAAAATGGTACCTGGGCACATCTTCTGAAGAGGATGACATGCTCCCCATATTCAGAAAATCCATCTGGTTCCTACCCCGTGGATATCTGATCACGTCGCGTCTCATAGTCAGTGTCTCCACACTGAGCCTACCTGAATCGCTGAAGAAGTGAAGGAGTGACTGTAAGGGACTGAAGATAGGTTGATCCATCCCTATACACAATGGATATCTGTAAGGCTTCCAGCTTCTCTGTCGCATCTCCAATCAGCTGAATGCTAGTCCTCCTGCTGAGCGCATCTGCAACAACGTTCCCCTTCATAGGAGTATAGACTATCTTGAAGTCATAGTCCTGGAGGAATTCTAGCTAACGCCGTTGTCTCAGGTTCAATTCCCTGTGAGAGAAGATATACCTGAGACTCTTGTGATCAGAGTACAAGGAAAAACGATCGTGCATCAGATAGTGCCGTCAAATCATTAAGGTGAAGACCACTGCTGCTAACTCAAGGTCATGGGTAGCGTAGTTATGCTCATGCTGTCTCAACATTTGAGAACCATACATGATCACAGCTCGCTCCTGCATCAGGACACACCCGAGTCCAGTCCCTGATGCGTCACTATAGACTAAATACCCTATGACTTCATCTGGAAGCCTCAAAATGGGGGCACTATCCATCCTCTGCCTCCGATATTGAAAGCTCTGTTGGATTTTCTCCAAACACACAAAGGGTTTACCCTTCATTTTCAAGGCTGACAGTGGTTCTGCAACTTTGGAGAGGTCTAGAAAGAATCTTCGATAGTACCCAGCCAAGACTAGGAAACTTCGTACCTCCATCACAGTCCGGGGTGGCTCCCAAGAAAGTACCTCTTAGATCTTCACTAGATCCACTATTACTCTAGTCTCTGAGATTACGTGTCCCAAGAAGTGAACCTATCAAATCCATAACTGGCACTTCGAGAGATTACCATAATGTTGGTGCTCTCGGAGGGTGTCCAGCACTACCTGCAAATAGTATGCATGATCTTCCTTAGTAGTCGAGTAGATCTGAATGTCATCGATGAAGACCACGACAAAGAGATCAAGGTAAGGCTGGAAGATCATGTTCATGAGACTCATGAACACTTCTGGAGCATTGGTAATGCTGAAGGGAATATCCCAGAACTCATAGTGGCAATACAGTCACCTGAAGGCCGCCTTCTACACATCCCCATCTTGGACACTAAGCTGGTGATAACCTGATTTGAGGTCTATCTTCGAGAACCATCGTTCTTCCTTGAGATGATCAAAGATGTATTCAATCCTCGGGAGTGGTTAATTGTTATTTACGGTCACCTGGTTCAGGTGATGGTAGTCGACATAGAGCCTCAAGCTCCCATCCACCTTCTTGGAAAACAGAATTAGTGCTGCCCAGGGAGATACACTGGGCCAGATGAATCCCTTCCCCTACAATTACACTAGCAGTACCCGCAACTCAAGAAGATCAACAAAAGCCATCCGATATGTTAGAGTAGATATCGGTGCTGTCCCCGGGTACATGTCAATGTAGAAGTACACCTATCTACAAGGAGTTAGGCTTAGAACATTGACTAGGAAAACATCTGTATACTGGTCCACCATTACAGGATAAGTATGACTCTCCACATCTACTGCTATGAGGGTAAGGTAAGACATCTTGTGAGTGATCGGCTGCCCTGTCCTCTGAGTAAGTCCGTTCCATGCTAAAATGGTTCCCTTCTCTCAAGTGAAGGTGAACCTTGTCCCATCCATGTGAACACACCACACTTTTCACCTAATACAGTCGATCTGAGCATGGACTGTAGACAACTAGTCCATACCCAGGATGACATCATAAGGCCTCGACGCCGCTATGAGGAGATCCCAGCTGAAGATCTCACCTCCTAGAGTAAGATCACACTGGTGGAACTAGTTCGTAATTATCACGTCCTCTCCTGTATGAGTCTCTAGCAGTATTTATCGAGCCAATGGCTCCGTTTGAATCTCCGAGATCTGAACGACGACAGTGGCAACGAAAGAGTGACCAAAACCTGTGTCTATAAGAACTGAAGATACAGTGGAGTAGAAATCGATCGTATCTCGTTTAATATTTGGAGCCCCATGGTCATAGGCCTCAGCTGCCTGAATCCGAGATCTCCCCTATCCACCCGCTCCCTACGGTCGGGGTGGACCTCCTGGTGGTGGTGGCTCTAGCACGTCGTATCATCATCCACCGCCAACTGCACATCCAGCTCCTCTGCCACGCCTTCCTCTACCCTGCAGACCGCCTCAATCAAACCTCTACCTCTGCTTGGGAGGTCCCTCAAATGTCTTCTAATCATCAGAGCGGTGGGTCAGACAGTCACGAGCCATGTGACCAAGCCCTACGCAGGAGTAACATAGTCGGCTCTTGGCATGTCTGGATCTGTCTCCACTCTTGGTGACCAACACAACCGATATTGAGTCATGCAATCGACCACATGTGGGTATGGTTTTCTTGGAACTCTGCGTCATCTATCTACTAACTTTTGTAGAAGACTCTTCTGAAAATCGACAAGTGGTGGGTCTCACTACTGGAGACTGCTCACCAAGGAAACTCTCTACTAGGAGGGCTCACTCCCACACCCCCGTCTGTGTCGGGATGCTGTGGGAGATAAATGAAGCTATGATCTCTCGCTTGAGACCCTGATCAAAGGATTGGGCCCTGAAGAACAGGTCCCATACCATATCAGTGGAGTAGAACGAGAGGTCAGTGAAACTCGCTGAGTACTGAGATACACTCATGCTGCAGATAAAGTAGCTCTTGTATCCGCACCGCTCGAAGTGTGGCTGGTACAAACTCCGCCCGGAACAGGCTCTCGAAGTCTTCCCATAGAAGTGTCGCCTCGTCATGCATCTGGGGCATCAGGCTCCACCATCTTCCTGATACTACTTGAAGGAGGTTGGCAGCAAGGATCACCATGAAGTCGGCTGGTGTACCTACTAGTTTGAAGACTCTCACCACCTCCTCCAGCCAATCCTCAGCCGCCTGCGGGTCCACTCTCCCCTGAACCTGGGTGGCCTCTAGCGCTGGAACTCATGCAGTGTGCTCAAACAGCGTGCACTCTCTACTGCTGGGGCTGGTGGCATCGGTGGCCCAACGGAATGTTGTACCACTGGTGCCTCAACTGGAAGAGGGCCCTGTACTGAGGCCTCATCGCTCGACA
Source organism: Viscum album (assembly GCA_963277665.1). Classification (NCBI taxonomy): domain Eukaryota; kingdom Viridiplantae; phylum Streptophyta; class Magnoliopsida; order Santalales; family Viscaceae; genus Viscum; species Viscum album. The sequence continues at coordinate 2,053,187,329 of OY728137.1, forward strand.
GGCTGTTAGTACATACAACTCTTGGGGCTCTAACAGGTTGTCCGTGGGGAGGTGTCCAAAATGAAACAAATGAGACACTGTAAAAAAACTATACCTAGTGAGTTGACCTAGTTTGAGCAGACATAAATAAAACTTTTGAAAACACACATGAAATCAGTGTTTTCATGTACTAAATCAGAAATCAGTAGTCAGGGTCCTGGTGTACGGATACGTCGGCCACCGCACCAATACTGGACTCCCGGAACTGAAAACCACACCCAATACCCTTAACACTATTTCTTCAAATAAAATAAATATTAGAGTCTTATGTTATACGGTTGAACTGACTCCTCTGATACAAATTTGTCACGACCCGTCCCCCGGGGCCCGTGTCGTAACTACCCCAAGTCCGCATTCCATAGGCCAGGGGATGGTGACTAGCACCAACAACATAAATCAATATAACTGGGAAGGCATTGCATTTATAAAATGTAAACACACACAACTAGAGTACAAACAGAAGAAAACACTATGTAAAAGTGTATAACAAGTGTACTGAAAGTAATGGGGGGACGGAATACAAGCCCAACTGTAAAGTAAAAGGAAAAGACAAAACATGTACAACTAAATGACATATAGATGGAAGGTGTCTAGAAGCTCATGGATCGTCCACCAAAGATCCTACCTGAAGGGTTGGTACAGATAGCCTCCTCAGCGCTCCACGTCTGTCCGTCTCCTCCGGGTACCGTCTCATCGTGAGGTCCACCTCCGGGTACCGTCCAGTCCTCGCACCCTCTGCCTCGGTCAGCGCTGTCCGTCATCTGCATCCAACACAGTGAGGTGCAGGCATAGCCCGTGCAATGGTGAGTATAACGATAATCAGTAGGGACTTCGAGACCCTCAATATCTCACAAATTCAAATAAGTACAAACAAAAAATTATGAATCTATAGATAAACATTAATTAGGTATATGCCCATATATATAACTAAGTTATCCAGTAACCCATCTCAATCATGAGGAAAACACAAAGGTCATTGACTCAACTCAAACCAGGATTTTATTTATCGAAACCACGGCTGCTGGAGAACTCCTCCTCTGTTGAAAACAGTGGTCCTGTCACGACACCAAGGCGGTTCTCACTAACCTTAGACTACTGAGTTACTCCTCCTGTCGAGTATCAAGGGTCTTCTACCAACTACCAGGTGCTCCGTCCACTATGGGTATGCCGCCAAATACCGGGAACTCCCCCTAATAGCCTGTAGAGGTACTCCTACTTTTGAGTACCACAGGTCTACTGCCAACTACCAGGCGCTCCGTCCACCATGGGTCTGCTGTGAACTACCAGGCGTTCCCCAATGGGCTAGTCAAATCACTCCGAGTCAAATCGGTCAAGCAGTCATCATGTCTGTCAATTATTAGGTCTCCACACTATGTATGCTCATATCCGAGAGGATTTTCTCCACGACCTTCTAGTCAATACACCAAATGTCACAAATTCTCACATGGATGTATCTCAAATGACCGCCACGCCATATGGGTCTCAACGCAACAGACGGTGCGTCAATCAGACACCCAGTCTGTGAGTTATTGGCATTTTTGTCCCAGGGGCGCGGTTGGATTTTAGGTTCAAACCAACCCAAAAGTACTCCAACTGTGTAAAAAACTCAAGTGGAATATGCCAAAGGAACTGTCTCACTCTTAGATTTCCGGCGCCGTAGACGGTTTGTCGGTAGGATGCCCGTTTCCCAAGATATGGGTGAAAAGGTGTAATCGAGCCATAGCGGGTCCACGTCTGGTGCGACCCAGTCGGACCGACCCAGTCCGAACCTGGTTCTGACCCGGTCCACGGGTCTGACCTGGTCTAATGAAGCAGCTCGGCCTGAGTGGTCGGCCCGACCTGAGTGGTCGGCCCTACCTGAGTGGGCGGCCCGAACCGAGGGGGGGGGGGGGCAGCCCGACCCGAAGGTGCAACCTGACCCGAGGGTGGCTCAGCCCGAGGGAGGCCTGGCCCAAGGTGTCCCAGTTGAGGGTGGCCAGGCCAGTGGTGGCCCGACCCGTGGCATCCTAGCCTGAAGGCGGACCGACATGGGTCCTCCTTAGCAGCGGCCTGGGGGGAACCACGCGCCCCCTAGCACCCGAACGGCTTAGCTGTTCGGCTACAACCAAATCGGTGCCACCTGGCACAGGTCCAGCTCACATGTGACCCAACGGGGCCCCACACCTCCCGGATGACCCGAGAGACCAGCCACTCTAAACCATGGCGCATCGCGATGACACTGCCCCCTCCGCCGTGGCCCAACCTGGCTGCGACCTCTTGTTGGTCTCCACGCGGCGCGACGACGCCACATTCCACATCTGACCGCTGAGGCCCTTCCTGGCCATGACCCTTACTTCCAGCACGGTGTGACGACACCGCACCGCTCTGGCACTACCGTGACTCAGTTCTTTGTGTGGCACGGTGGTGCTGCACCCTTGTGGCGACCCGACGGTCTTGCGCCACCAGCTTCTTGGTGGCCGGCTCATTACAGATTTCCGCGTGTACCACCTCCGTCATCAACGAAAAAGAACAAACCAAAGGGGAAGGTCAGTTCGTGTTTGTGTGGTCCGAACCCCCCTCATTACGGTGATATCAGTTAGTTCTCATTACAGAAATTTGAAAGATGAGGAACGGGTACAAAAAAATTCAAACCCCCTACCTCGATTGTCACTCGTTGACGAAGTCACGGGAAGCAGACGTCATTCCTTTGACGTCAGGTAGAAGATGAAGAAGTCGAGGAGGAAGGATTTTAGAGAAGACAAGTCGAGATGACGTTGTCGATGTTCTCCGTGGGTGGCAGTGTTTCCTCTACTAGCTCCGGTTAAAGAGGGAGAAGACGGTGCTCATTGTTCTTCGGTGGTGACAGGAGTTCTTCATGTTCTTCATTGAGAGGATGAAGTCCTCTCAATTTTCCCAAAGGCTCTTCCTCTCCTTAATTCTCCCAACAAGGATTATGCCAACCCCAAACCACAATAATACAACACATATTATAATGTTGGCATAATAAATTCCAAGAATTCAAAAATGATTCCAATTTAATTAAGTTACATTACTTAATTAAATTGGAGGAGTTGGCTCATTAAATGAAGGGGGATGTTGAAGAGTTTCAAGAATTTAATTGGTGGTTATAGGAGGTTTAAATCTCATGTGGGCACCACCTATTAATCCTCCCGATGGAGGTTATGTGCGGGTGGTCCCCAACACTATAACATCTCTTGGGAGGTTATGGTGTGGTGGACCCCACCACTAACCTATTCTTGGAGGTTTTAACCACCATAAAATAAATATAAGTTATGTATTATTTTTATTTAATTTTTATTTGAAACCCCAAAACCATCTTCCAATCTCATTAAAACGCAAAGGTGGTGAAGGTCTCACTAAGAAATCATCGATGCTGCGAGTTCAACGGTGCCCTCAGAATTCGATTACGAGCACCGGTTCTGATGTAATAAAATTCCGAACGTACGTTTACTGAACGTACCTAAAAAAAACTTCATAAATTGATTCCGGGAATAGCAGGCCTTAGAATCAAGCGCCATTAGAAACTGCGGACTCGTAAAATTCCCATATATTTTAAAAAAATTGACTGGAATTCCATATATTTAAAAGGGTATTTTAATTCATGTGACTTTAAGAGATTTGAAGAATAATCAATTAATAGTTCATTATTCATTAATACACAACCAATTAATTTTAATGATGCATCACTGTAGATAGAAATTTAACCATTCCTAAAAGGTACGAAAAAAACTGGTGCATTTATCAATCTTTTTTCAGTTCAAAAAAATAGTAATCACATTTTTTTTTGAGATGAACGTAACTTCCTAACGTGTTAACATAGTTATTTTCTAGACAATTGGGAAATGTTTTCAACATACCTCAGATAATGTCCATCTAATCACTGAAATCTATGAATCTATATGATACTAATAGGGCAGGGTCACATATCAACATCTTTTATTTTTGAAGGATCAATAGTTATTCTATCTTTAGAAACAACTTCATCATGGAAATAGTTTTTTTTATAACACAATAATTATGCCATCATTAGAAACAAAATGACATAGGAGAGAAATTTTTTGAAACCAAATTTCACTCTTACTAAACATTCCATATAGTTTATTTTATTTTAAGGTTTGAAAAATAAACCTTAAGTGAATTTCATGGTCATACCAACTATTAGAATATCACAAAATGTATTCTATAAATAAAACCCCAAATTTATCCAAAAAAAAAATTAAAGACCCCATTCATGATATTCATAAATACAATAGGTGTATTAGATAAACCAAAGGGCATAACAAAAAATTCATTTTCCCATATCTCTTTCGTAACACTATCTTTGGAATGTCATCCTCCATCACCTTTAACTGATGGTACCCATAGCTCAAATAAATCATTGAAAAATATTGAGCTCCCTAGAAATGATAAAAAAATATCAAAAGTGGTAAAGGATATTTGTTCAAAATATTGGATGTTGTTCAAGGTACTATAATCAATACATGGTCTCAATGAACCATCTATCTTTTTTCCAAATAAAAATGGACAACCCCATGGTGAATTAGTATTTTGAATTAATCAATTGACACGTAATTATAGAAACTATTTTTTTAATTACACTATATCTACATGAGCCATTCGATATGGGGTTTTTTGAAATAGGCTTAGTATCATGAACTAAATCAATAGAAAATTCATCCACTGAATTAGGAACAATACCATGAAATTCACTTCGAAAAACATTCATAAATTATTTCACTACCGAATTTTTAGTAATCAAAATTGTTTCCTTCTTTTAAAAAACATCAGATAGATAACATTAAATTTCTTATTTAATCAATATTTCAGATTCTTTGTTTGTTATAAAATTTATAAAATCATTAAATAAAAAATTCTTGGGTTAACAATCTATTTTATCATGATAAACTAAAAGCTTACCAATAAACAAAATGATATCAAATTGCACTATGGGATGTTCAAAATTATTTTAAAGAAAGAATATCCCACTAATGATAATAGGAGGATTTCTATAAATCTTGGTTTCTTTAATTCGTCCACCAAGAGTCATTACCAAATGTTCTATATCACATTCTTAAAGTGTAATTTACAAAGTATATGTAATACTCTCGAACATGAAAGCATGTGAATATCCTATGTCAAATAGAGTAATAGAACATTTTAAAAAAACCTATAATATACCTGTCACCACTTTATTGGATTTTCCCACATAAATAGTTCTAGTATAAAATTATATTTCCATTCTCTTATTCTTTCGATCTTTCTCATTTCCACCATGGGTAATCAACATTAGACATCCATTGGCATAATACCCTACCTCATTTCATCTAAAACAAATTACCGCTCGTTTTTCATTTCCCAAATGATCAAATTTCTTTATAATTTTGAGAAATATGACAATTCATACAACAAGAGAAGCACTTATATAACTTTGAGAGTCATTCTCTAGGATTTTTTTACACTTCTCACAGGATGGAAATTTTATTTTCTTACCTCGAGACTTCTTTGATGAATTATTTCTCATTTACTTCTATCTAGATCACTTCTTTTGTTTTCTCTCATATGACACATGATCATTAGAATTATTTATTTCTTCCTTTTATGAACATCAGACATGTTTTTCATATCTTTTGAAATCATGAGAATCTAACACACTTTGATATTTTGGAATCAATATGAAGTAAAACATATTTATCTAACTAAAAATATCAAGAATAAAGTTTGGCATATTCCCTGAAAGAAATGTGAAATTCTCTTCATATGAAGCTGTGTAGTCATCCTTCAATTAATGTAATTAACAGAATTGATTTTCTATCCTAAGTCGAATAGGCTTATAAAAATATTTCTCATAAAATATATTCTAAAATTCATCCCATTCCATGGCATCAATATCTTCTCTTCCTATGTTATTTTTAATCATTGACCACCACTGGTCAGCTTAAACTTCAATAAGATATACAATATCACTGACCTTTTAATTTTCTGAAAACCCCGTTGCATCAAATATATTTTTCAGTTCTTTAAAACCTTTTATCTTTCACATCATCATAATATCCAATGAATGATTATTGGGGTTGCCTCATGAAATTTTCCACAATCGACATATTCTTATAAAGTTAGTATAGTTGGTCTCATGCATGGACAACAATACAATTTATTGCTAGAGGAAACTGATCCCTCACTACAGCAGACTATTCAGCTCTAATTCCGACCAACTCATTATGCTGATTCAGAAGGTTATTTTGTTCTGTATGACTTCCAAAAATAGTTTCCATGTTTTCACTCTAGAAAACCATTCTAAACATACATATCCTAGATGAAGAAACATTGTAATATTCAATTTATTTATCATGTTAGTCTGACAATGAAGTATAATTTTTTTTTGAATATTCTATTAAAAATATCCATACTCCTAATGTCATCTACACTGACCTCAGATATCAACTATATGGACCTGATCTTATAGATTACCTAATCTTGAGTTAAGTCAAAAATTTCACTTTCAATAACATCAAGGATCTTTTTAGGTTTAGAGATATATAGAATTTGTTCATAAAATATAAATATCATCTTTTTATTACAATTTAGACACTTCTAATTAATATCAATTTTTTATAAAACAAAAACCTTTAAACAAAACATGATTTCGTCTCCCACTTAAACATCATAACTTTTCCATGATCCCATACATGACTCTATTTTTATTAAGTCTTGTCTAAAACAATTTAAACACATGGGATGGGAATACAAATATCAATAAAGGATACACAAAGAAGGAAACTATTAGTTTTGATAAATCATATAAACCATAAATATATTATCATAACGTAATAATGTTAACCTTTTTGATGTTTTAAATACTAGGAACTGAATATCATCTCATTTCATACCATTTTTTAACCAATAGATAATCATAAATCCCATATAAATAACACACAACATTTAGAAGATTACTTGGGACATTAGTATTCATTATTGGAATAATCATACCGTCAACATCCACACATATCAATCTTACAAATGTTATATCCATACTGATGACTTCCATAACCAATGCATTGGAGGTTATTACATAACAAACCATACTTACTTTATCAGGAAACAACCCATATTTAATTTATCACATAAAAACCCATAATTGGTTTATCACATAACCACCCATAAAATGTCTACATTTAATGATATTTTCATAACATATAAAATATTTCAATTATAAACATTTCACTCCAAAAATTTTAGTTTCAATCTCAAGAAATAATTTCAAGATACTGTAATAGTCCATCCACTTTGAAAACCATTTTCAATACTAAAATACATAAAATGGAATAAGTGATTTAATTTTCATTTTAAAAATATTAATCCTTATACAAGAATCTAAATACCAAATAATATATACAAAAGAAACGATGTCATTGTCACCGCATATGTAAAAAACTTTCATCTTTTCAATTTTTTAATGTTCTTTGTATAAAAAAAGTTTCCCATTGAATGATATTAAAATTTAAATGTGTTTATAATAAAACATAAAAATTATGTTGGTTTATATTATCAAAATATGTATTAATGAATGGAGACTGATATGATGTCTCTTACCTTGTGTCAGACTCGTCATATATAATCATTATGTTCCAATAAATCCGGTAACTTCTTTTGATTTGTGAAAAAAGGCTTTCATGAATTCCCTTCATCCCAAGATAAATATTCTATAAGGAATAAAAGGATATTATGAGCTTATTTTAGTAGATTTTGGATGAGCCAAAGGACTTTAGTGGGGTGATTAAGTTGGTAGAGGTGGTGGCCTTTTATAAGAGGAAGGATGGGAACTTTAATAAAATATTGAAATATTATTTTAATATATATATATTTTCGAATTATTATAGCTCCAATATGATATATTTGGATAATAAAATGATGATGGGTCTTATTTCTCTCATACAATATGATTTCTATATGTTTAGGTCACAAATTAAACCATATCACTTGGCATTATCCATTAGTTAAATAAATTAACTCTTACAATGTCTTATTATATTTTGATAATATATGGATATTATAGTTATTATAAAATTCCAAGAGAACCTCATGTGGACCATTAATGAAATTTGTAACATCATCTACATAAGTTTTCCAAATGAATCATTTTTATGACTATTGTATTATTTAAAAATATTTATTTGTTTTAAAACCAATTTTGTTTTGAATTTTGATACTGTTTAGTATTTAATTTTTGTAAAATTAATAGAATAATTATTCATTAGAAAAAACTACATTTTTTCAACTATAAAATTTCATAATCATCCAAATAATTCATGGATGGTATCAAAATCTTCAAATATATTTATTTTAATATTGATAATTCATTTATTTTAATCTTACATTAATAAGGTAATCACTGCATCCTCATTGTGTCATAAATAAATATATTAATTAATTGTCTAAAAATTATAAATAAATTACCATGATGTAGGAAATCTTTTTCTCTTTCTAATTACAAATTATTGTCAAATATATCAGTTAAATAACTCTATGTTAAAATTGTTTTAGTAAAATTATACATGTTTATGTTATATTTCTAATTATAATAAATTAATTATTATAACATGTCATTATCAAACCCGTGTGGTTCCCAAACGAAAAATGTTCTGCATGTGAATTTTTTCGGTCTCCTATGACTCATCCAATTTTATTATTCCACAATTTAGAGTATTTTTATATTATTCCAATATTATTTTTACCTTTATTTTCTTAATTTACCATTTAATTATGGAACATAAAAATTATTACTCAAGTTACTATTTTTAATGTATAAAAAAATAAAAGGCACGTATTTATATAATATGGACCTTATTATTCCAAATATAGGATACATTTTTTGAAAAATAAAAAAATAACATTAATTAATTTAAAATCATACCTGTTCTCAAAACCAGATTTGGGGTCTTTAAGAAGTAAACAATATCATAATGTTATCTTGTGTTTATAACCAATTTTATTGTGGAATTACATCAAATGACCAAAATTTGATTAAATTATAAAAACAAAATCTATATACACTTTAAAACAAATTCAAATGAATATATATATATATATATATATATAAGAAGAAAAGCCAATTTTGATTTAAAAATGCAGTATTTTCACTATTCATTAAAATATGACAGTTATCAGAATAACATGCAAATTTTATCCCAAACTAATTATGAGGTCCCAAATCCAAAGAAAAAGTTTATTATTTTCCATTTGAACGTATAATGGTGGAAAAAACTAGATTTAAATATAGTTCTCCATTAAGTTGTGGTAAAATAGCATTTAAAAAATATTAGAGTATTTTATGCATGAAATTGAATTTATTATAATTTTGAGACGTTAAAATAAATATAAAATAATTTTAAAAACTTGTGTAATCATACTATCATTGGTTCTATTCATTCCCACTAATACAACATATAGGATTTAACTACCATTTAATATAGTAATGTAATCATAGTGTTATTTTTTTAGAATAACTCAGTGTTGTGTGCAATGTAATATTTTGGAGAAACCAATCGTTGTGTGTCAAGTACAATATCAAAGAAAATGACCCCTTTAAGGTAAAATTAATATATTATTAATAAAAATTACTATATATATAAATTAATTATTATATAAATACATGGAATGTTACAATTAATTATTCAATTAATTATTAAATTAAATATAATTATATATATATATCTAATTTTCTAATATGATCATGATATTTCATTGATAAAATAATATTCATGAAATTCCAATAATCACTTGTATTTTTTCTATTATGGATGTGATTATATAATAATATATTATTTTTTTGGATTGATAATTTGAAATATTCATTTTGAAAAAATAAATTATAATAATTATGATAAATCATTAAAAATTATGTATTCGTGGAATTGAGAATGTCCAGATCTTCTAAAGATCACTAGATAGTAGATAATATCATGTTGATCATTATTAGTTTATTATATTATTTTTATTTTAAAAAAATTGATCACATGATCCAATTTTTTTTGATGTGACCTTATATCGAGTTAGTTAAGAAGATATTAAAATCTCATAAATATATTTTCTCTTAAAGGATAATAATTATAATTGAAGTGAAGCTATGTCGTGAGATACTGAAGTAGGAGAATGAATATTGAGAATAAGTGTAGATCACTTCTATAGGACAAAAACTATTATATATAATTGTAATATTTAGTGGTATACCATTGAGACAAAATGATTATGGAAATCAGAGATGCCTTCAGAAAGAAAAATTGAATATAGTGAGGAATATTTAGTTAAGGGAAATATCTAGTTCTATTACTTTAATTTCCATTAAATTGAACCATGGTAAATATACATGTCTTGTTATATATTCTATGTATCATAATATTGGTGAATCATATAAATTAAATATAATTGATTATTAATTTATTGTATCATTGTTATTTAATTAAAATGGAATGCAATTTTCATAATAATGTACCACATATTCACCACGCTTTTAATGGTACCTAATAGGATCATGTGAACAAAAATTTATACAATATAAATTTTAAATATAATTATCCATCATCTTTTTTAGAAATAAATAAATTTAGTATAGTCCATAAACATTTAATACATTCATATTATTGAATGAAAAATAATTGTTCGATGAAAATTATGATTAATAATAGTGTGTATCTTGACATGGGTGCGATAGATATAGAAAGACTTGGATAAGAACGTATTACCAAATAAGTGGATATTAAATAATTAGATTCATTAAATCTTGATTTTTATGGAAGGTAAAAATAGCTTCATCATGGATTTATTAGTAACGGTGTGTACTAAAATGATAGGTCTCCAAGAATCATAAGAAATATCAAAGAAACCTAAAAGTAGTTTTAAGGGGATTTCCAAAGTGAGGATTCGTTAATAGTAATATAATGATGAATTAATGAGGATATTAAAATGTTATCAAATTTATGAATTCATTTTCATTTCATTATGTTCAAAGTGAAAACATAAAATATTTGTCAATTAAGTGGAAATGGGGAAGATTCAATAATTTTGAAGAATTATTAGATAAATTTTCCAATGATAATTAATCCCATGTTTTTGGAAATGGAAGATAAGATAATGAATTTCATTAGAAGTGTTATATAACAAAATCATTTATTATTAAATGGTAAAGGTTATTGAACTCAAAATTATCAAAAAATTGAGATATTCCTTGAGATTATATTAAAATACCAGTTCTATGAGGTTTTAGTTGAGGAATCAATTGATTGTAATTATGATTATATTTATAATGACCTTAGAGAAATTATTAATCTTATTTCTATAAGGTTTAAAATGGAAAGTGGAATGGATATTATAAGAAACAACTAGTATTATAAAAAAATAACTTAATTTTAAACATAAAAGAATTAATTAAAGAAAATGTTTTTATGACTATAATGAAAAAATAGTTATTATGAAAAAAATGAAGTGAATATGAAGACAATGAATAATTTCAATAATTAGAAGACAAATTTGAATATAAAAGTGAAAAATTATTGTCATCATCATGTATACCATTTTATTAAAGATTATTTTACTTCAAAATATGAAACAATAATTTATTCTTCTGGAAATGATGCTGCACAAGGAAAATGGATAATGTAGGAATGACAGTAGAAAGGTGAGTTTGAATAATGTATTCATATATAATATATATATTAAATAGATGAAATGTTTAATAGAGAATAATATGGTTAGTATTGAAAATAAAAAATTGATCAATAAAGAATAAGGTTATATAGAAGATATCAATATGCTCATTATGAGAAGAGTTGGAAAAGAAAAGAATAAGATATTTATGGAGGAGAAGCCAGCGGCATGAGTAAAAGATCTATAGATCAACCTATCAATATTTCATAATATTTAAAATAATAAAATCAATTATGGTGGATTATCTTAATTCCATTAATGATAATGGAGAACATTCCCATATTTGTGAGATTACAAGATCAAAATTTCAAATTATATCTGCATCTACATAGATTCGACATATATTTGACATAACCAACAGTGTAGTTGAATATTAATTGTCTAATAATTTAATAAATTTTATTATATTGATTAATAACATGAGAGAAATATGATTAGAAGGCCATTTTATCCATGGAAACATTTTTTACAAATTTAAACAAGTCAAAGTGTTGAATTTCATCAATAGATTAGTCAATCAAATAAAAGACCGAAATTTGTAGGATTACACTATTATTGTAGAATTTATATTTATAAATCCTACTACTAAAGTTATAACAAGTCATTTTAGGGATATAAACATTCACCATGGGGGAACCGTGGTGAATAGATGTGAATATATTATCACTTGAACAATATGGGGAATTGAAATCAATCCAAGGATACTATGAAAAATATGCACGAATGATTAGAATAATATTAAATAAGGTGTAGAATAAAAAATTAAGGATATCAGTACCAACTGAGTAAATTATATAGAAAATTTCCCTATAATTATAAAGGGATGACATTATAAAAGTCCTAATAATATTATGAATTTCTATGAAGTATTATAATAAAATAATTAAATATGAACAAGAAAAGAAAAAAGTTTTGACTATTTTCCTAGGTTAACTAAAAAACAACTAAAAAATTAAAATGATAAAATAGATTCTATTAGGGATTGTTAATGGATTATTTTAATATATTTTTCTAAATACCCTAAATATTTACTGACTCAGGATGATAAAGAACATCAATTGATATAATGTTAACATATTTTACATGACAGGAAGAACAATATGTATATATTCCCTGTCCATGATAGGTTTATGTGTATATATTTAAAATCATAATAAAATAAGGATTCATTAATTATGGAATATTATAGTATTATTTTTTCATGACGAAATAATTTACAAGAATAATAATACAATGATACATTTGATTACTATAGTTGATGCAGAGAAAAAATCTAAATGTATAATCAAGATTTTGAAGGATAATTAACATGACACCCAATCCCCACCTCGTATTTAATATTTGTTTTACACTATTAACATATCATTTAACTCTACATATGTAATATAAAAAAACTAAAAAAAATTATCCCTTCCCTCCTAATATGTAAAAAATATAAATGAATATTTAATAATTTGAAATAAATTAACTAGATAAATGTAATCACATTTATAAAAATACAAATAATTTTATAAATTAATATCATATTGTTTTATTTAAATTAACAAATAATATATAAATATAATATAAAAGAAATATATAAATTAATAATAAAAATTTAATAATCAAAATAAAAGTTGGTAATCCAAGTCTTGTTTTATTTAAAATTATTTGCAAAAAATATGGTGTTTTATTTGTACACGTTTTAATGGTCACACAATTGTTGAAGATTCATTGGCTAAATACGAATTATTAAATTATTCACATGGAAATCCGTGAATATCCTCTTAAATTTTCCTGTTGAAAAGAAACATCCTCCAACATATATTTTTATTTCTTTATAAAAATGAAAATATTGAAATATAAAATAGCAAGCATCAAAAAATATTTTCTTTAGATAATTTATCATCAATGGTCATCCCATTAGTTATTTTTTTGTTATGGAAATTAAAAAAATTCCTAGAAAATAATGTTTGCTGCTATCCAATTAATATGATGTACATTTTATTATTCCACTAAATGGATCTGTATTATATTAATTTAAAATTTATATTTTATGGAAGAAAAATTGTAATCATTCCCTGATAATAAATAATCCATCCAAAATGTTCATCCTTATGTGTATATATTGGTATGTATAAAAATACCAACAACACAATAACTGTAATGTTTCACATTGTAGTTTTAGAAAAGTGGAGGGTAAGATGTCTATCATATTAGACCAATGAAATGTAATGCTTGTGAAAATAATTTTTACATCAAATATAACTAACATTAATTAACTCCATGAAAGTACAAAAATAACATTTTCCAAGTTAATTAGATATGAAGGAGAGAAGAAACACTCTACGATATATTATATTTTTATCTAAAAATACCCCTAGATGGGAAAAATGTTATTCATATATAAAAAAATTATTGTATTATATTTAGATGACTTCTTTTGAAACTACTATTGGATATCATTAAACCTCCATCGACTATATAGTATGAAGAATTTTTAAAAGATATAAAATCACCATAATAGTGTAAAATGTGAAAAAATATATTTTACCAAATTATCATATCACAAATATTTTTATTATAATATTAATTATATAAAATAACTTCATATTATATAGCTTTATCTAGAATAATGGCCATTTAGAGTTCACTTTATCACAATTTTCATCACCATGATGAAGAAACCTTTTCGGTAATATTTAAAAGATCTAATTACATCTATTTTAAAGAATTAATTTTTATTGTAAACCATGATACATTATTCATGTACACTCAGTTGAACAGGTATCACCCCAAACACATCTCAATACTATGCACTAGAAAATCCATAAATCTTCATTATGTTATCAGCTATAAATTATTTGAAAAAAATTAAAAAACAATCTATTTAGTATAGAAAATAATCCTATAAAAACTATGAGAGCTCACTGGTGGAGGAAATCACTACGCCCAACTAATGATGAGATTGGAAAAATTCCGACTCTTATAAAATAAATAATCAGATCAATTAAAATATATCACTATAACACCAAGATATATTTATATTTATAAAAATAACCCTTTTAATATTTTTATTTCATAAAGATCACATTCAACAACCAATTTCTAAAAAAACCATTAATCCCTCCCAAATAACACTAGTTGGATTCACATTCTTTCTAGAATCATTAAAATATTATTTATTAGAGGAGAATAAAGTTAATAACTAATTATCTGAGGTGGAATGAATGTATTAAACCCAATAATAATTTCGAGTGATCTATAATTTTTATTTCCATCCAATTTAAGAACTAGATACATTTATAATTCATTAAATTTTGTCGGGTGATAAATAAATAGATCTCCCCCAGGGGATTCCGAACAACGCTTACACTCATGTGTATGAACACTTCCTATGTTTGACATTATTTCATGTATTTCACGTGGGGATTAAACAAAACCAAAATGAATATCTTAAACCTCCCCTTTAATAAAATCTCATATCCTATAGTATATAACTAATTATTCCCCAATATCATATAATATAATGTATGTTTTCCAACATTTATTACATTGAAAATACAAAACAATCCCATACCTCAGGTATCATTAGATGTTTCTATTTAGATTGTCCAAAATTATTCCTATACAAATCACGATCAATATATATCACCTTTGATTTCATTTATATATAAAATAAATGACCACGTACTCTATTAGGTGAAAATGAATCTGTTTTAAAATAATAACATTTCATTCACTGAAATTGGGGGCTGTGAAAATAGTTATTTTGATAAAGACATTCCACATGATAGAATAATGTTATTTAGTATATAATAGTGAAACATTATTCTAGATGACTCTCATTTTTAACTCCCTAAAAAAATATCATCTCCTCATTCTAACACCATAATATTATTAGTGGATATTTTTAGATATAACAATCAATAAATATCCTTATAATAGACTACCTTGAGAGAATAATGGTGGTCGAATTGATCTTTGTGATCATTCTAATATGATCAGTAATTTTAGATAGTATATCCCACATAAATAGATAAACACATAAAAAATTAATATCAAAATGGGAATAATGTTAGGTTTTAAATCCTTTTAAATGGTCATTTTATACATCATATTCATTATTATTTATCCTAGAAAGCTCCACATATTAAAGGCGCTCATTTTGAAAATACAATGAAAACCATTAGATTTTTAGAAACATTAATTTCCTTCAATTTAATTATTTATATATCATATGATGATCATGGATCTTTATAAAAATCTATCAAATAATTTCATAGAAGTACATTAAACATTGAAATGTAATAGAATATCTCTATTATGTTGAGATCATAGATGTAAAATGATATTATTCTTAAATATATAATATTTATCCAAATAATATAACTTAATAAGGAAAAAATAATAAATTATGTCAGATTTGGACACTAATAAAATATTTTGATAAAATATATTGATTTACACCATTGATAATTTTCAAATAAGGATATTATGAGAACATTCCTTAAAAGGAGAAAATATAAATTTATATGTCTCATTTTATCATACACTCTATATATATGTTTCATGGTACATGATCATTAATAATATTATTAATGAATATAATGATCCATATATATGGATATGTAAACCAAAACCCTAACAGTATATTATTACAAAAATAGATGATATATATACTGGATGGTGAGTTGTATTGAAAAAATGATTAATGTGAAATAAATATCAATTAAAATTTATAATTAAATTATATATATTAGGTAATTTTATTGAAACTAAATTAGTTGGTCAGATCAATTTAAATTTCATTATATTGATATTATCATTTATTAATATATAAATTGATAAATACATCCATCAGATAGGTTTACGACACCAAAATGCAACAGATATGATTTATGATACTATGATAAAACTATATGATTACAATGTAGAAAATTAAATGTTTTTATTATAATTATTGAATTTATATTCTTTCACTATGGGTGCATTCATTTTTACAATATTATAAACAATAAAATTAATCAGTTCTCCATAATTCCATTTAAAATGGTCATGTTGACCAAAAATTGTGAGTATATTGAACCATAAATAAATTCAAAATGATTTTATCATTTGGAGTAAATATTATTATTTTATGTGGTATAATAATATTTTTTTGGTTTTCAATGTGAAATACATAGTATCCAACTAATATAAATAATATTTGTAAATTGAAAGTATAATAAATATTTATTTGATAATATATTAATTCTATTATTTCTGTATTTCTCAGGGAATAATGTAATAACATATATTTATTAAAGAAACTATTGTTATTCGTTTTTTTTAAAATATCAGCAATATATAATGATAATGATTAATGGTATGGAAAAAATATTTATATTAAATCTAATTTAAATGAAAATTTATATTTAGTTATTTAATAGATGATATTAATTTATCTATATATGTTCCACGTTCCTTTGTATATAATTTTATTATATATATTATTTTTAGAAATTGGTCTTTCAATGTTATAAACAATTTTATAATGACATATTTTCAATTAACAAATCTAACACAACCCTATGTAAAACATGTTATATCAAAATACAGTTTCTGGTACATGTTGTGAACTAAAAAAGAAATAGATATTTTACTCAAATATTTATTATAAAATTAACCTAAAACATGATGAAGATCAATATCATAAATCATACTTATTTTTCTCATGTGACCATGAAAAACTAAATAATAATTCATTAATACAATGATTATATTTAGGATCAATACTAGAATTAGAAAGCTATCAAGATAATCCATGATAGCAATCAGTGAGACTATGATTATGTTATGTGGTCGTTAATTATAATATAGATCACTAATAAAATGAAAAAACCATTTCCAATTTCACCCTAAAAATAATAGAACATTACTTTTATGCCATTTCATCAATCAGGAATGTGCTTTGGGAAGAAAAAAAATCATTTTCCATAAAAAAACTAATAATAAATTTAAAATAAAATGATCTAATATATTTGTTCCAACATTTTTAATGGAATTATATAGATGTATATAATTATTAATAAAATATATGATTATGTTAATAATGTATTGTTCATTGAAAAATAAAATTTCTATGTTAAAATCCCAATATTAGTTTACTCTATGAACTTGGAACCATAAAGAGGTATTAATAATTCATTTTTCAATATATAATCATTTATTAATTATTTTTCATTAATAAGTTGTTATTATTAGTTTCTATTTCATTACTATAATTTATTGGAATATTAATGTCTAAATATTGTCGCTAACTAATTATATATGTATTATATTTAAAAAGGTAAAAATTCAAAAACAATTCCAGGATTCCATCATGTTTTTTAGAGTTCTCGATAGATATTTTAAGAATAGATGGATTTGTATTATTTATATAAAAAATTTAACATGGTGTATTTATCTAGGATGAACTATGTTAAATTAAATCCATTTTTAGTACATTATTTCTTAGTACCTTAATAGACCCCATATATTGATCAAGCCTAGGTGAATGATGTTTTTCTAGAATACATATTGTGTTACTCTTGTAGTAAATTTCACTTAATTTCATGGTCGATAATGTTCTATAAAAGAAAAATCATGTACGTATTATATAATTTGTGTTTATGAGATATTGGAAATAAATTATTTAATATATAATTTTTTTAATTAATTATGATTATTTTCGGGTCAGGTATATAATACACAAATAGTGTATTTATTACAAAGGATGTGGTTATCATTTATTTTTAAACATGTGGTTTAATGAATATTCTTTGTAATTATTTATTATATAATTTAAAATTTAGTAATACATGTTGTGTAATTAATTCACATGTTATGTGTAAAAACTATAATATGATATATTATTTATACACATATATGAAATATTTAATTTCCCTGTGTAGTAATTAATTAATTCCCCAATAGTATAAATAATTCTCTAATGAGTTTTTGTTAATACAAATGTTCGATGATTAATATAATCATTGAAAGATATTATTTTGATAAATAAAAAATATTCGAGTGTGTAAACAATTAGTTACATTATGGAGAAATAAAATTAATTTTTGAATTATAGTGTGCATCATGCCATGAATAATTGGGTTAATTAATTTTAAATTCTAAATTAATATAATGTTATATAATGAACTACTCCCTTTATTCCCTTTACGTAGACACTCTAAACATTAACATTTAAATTATAATTTAATTATTTAATTCATTCAAAAATAAAAAATTGTTTTTTTATAATTCACTTTCATGAAATGGTATCATAAATTAGATTTTTAAATAATGAGATGATAAATTTGAATAATATTTTTTGAATTTATCAAAATTAATTACTGAATTTATGTAAACTTTAGATAACATGTTAATTAATAATTTTTTTTCTTATTTTTACATTATCCTGAAATTAGACCTTCCTATTCATGTGTTCAGTTTCATTATTTTTTATTGTTATATTGTTTTTGAAATAATTTTTAAAATTTAATTGATAGTACGCATCTTATCTCATTATTCAAGTTATGTGAGGTCATTCTACTAATATCATAATTTATGAAAACCACAACAACCAATTGTTTAGTTCTTTATCCCTTATTTGCAAGTAATAATAAATTATGGAATGATCATCTAGATGGGTGGAGAAAGATCTTGTTTGGATCTAATGAGAATCCAATTTTCGGGACACGTAAGTGGACAAATGGAATACACCAATATGAAAAATATTATGATTCAAGGTGAAAATATGATATGTTAAAAAAACAATTTACCTTATCCTATAAAATATAACAATTATTGTTTTCTCATGATTGTACAATTGTAAATAGTTTTCTTAATTCAATTTATATATTTATTTATAATATGTATACATTATTGTAATCAGAAAAATTTTGGAATTAAAAGTAATAACAAATAAAATTAAAATAACAAGTGGATATATTTTCATTTTTCCTAGACACAGTTAATCTCTTATAAAATATGGGTCCAAATTTAACAATTGTTAAAAGTGCATGAAAAAACATGTTTTTTTGGTGATATTTCCTATCATGGATGTTATATTGTGTCACATGGGTAAACATAACATAGTTTCAAATAAATTTTGATCACTTATGTGAGACCTATTTCAACTAGTAGAATCAGTTTTAGGAAATCCATGAAAAGGACTTCGTGATTTAGACCATCCTGTTTATATGTATGACTTCATTATTTATTATTGTTCTATGGTTTTTAAAATAATTTTGTAATTGTTCTTGATATTTTGCATATTATGTCATTATTCTGCTTATGTGAGGTCATTCTGCCAATAGAATAATTTATAAAAACCACAACAACCAATACATTAGTTCCCCAACCCTTATGTGTGAGTAATAATCAATTATGATATAATCTTCTAGATAGCTGAAGGAATATCTTGTTTGGATATAATTAGAATCCAATTTTTGGGATACATAAGAGGATAAATGGAATATAGAAACCTGAAATATATTTTGACTCATGTTGAATATCTGATATGTTAAAATGTAATTTACCATATCCAAGAAAATATAACCATTATATATTTCTCAGGGTTGTACAATTGTAATTATTTTATTTTATTCAATTGGAATTTTTAATTTTATAATGTTGACATTATTTTAATCAGAAAAATTTATGGATAAAAAATTATAAAAAATGGAATTAAACTAACCTGTGGATATATATTCATTTTTCCGAGACATTGTTAATCTCTTATATAATATGGGACCAAATTTGACCACTGTAAAAAGAGCATGATCAACAACTTTTTTGAGGATGTTTCCTTTTATGGAAGTTATATCGCGTCTTATGTTTTAACAGAACATAGTTTTAAATAAATTTTTATCACCTCTGTGAGACATATTTCAACTAGTTGGATCATTAGAAAATCCATGACATGGACTTCACGATTTGGGAGTCCCACCATGAATTTCATGATTATGTTTCCCAAATATATTCATGCTTATGGTCCTTCATTGGGATATGCACAATGAATTTCATGATTATGTCACCTCACATCCATTCTAGAATGGTATATGGTTGTAGTAAAAAATTGGGTCATTGATCCTTGACGTTAACCTATTCATTGTTATGACATCATGTCATGATCCTTGTAATTCCATGCTCTATTCCCGACCACCAATATAGTTGATATAGGTTATAGTAATTTTTTTCAAACCTGGATGCACCGCCCACTTCGATGGAAGAAATGCATGCGTCAACAACTCACACATACTCATTGGTTAAACAACATGATTTTTCACATTTATTATCATATAAATTTCTATTGTCTAATTTTAAGGTGACTTTCCACCGTTAAGGATTTCCCTCAATGAAATACGATATTTCTCCTCATACAATCCCTACTTGATGTATCTCATGAGTGAAAACTCAGCTTCCAATGATACGAGGGTTGTCTCTTCATTTCCCAACTAAAAACAATATGAATTTTAGCAATAAATTTCATCATCTTCCATATAGAACAAGACTCAATAGCTTTTTCTTTCTCAATGAGTTACAAAAAATATTTCCATTCTCAGACATATATACTAGCTCAAAATAAAATTGATGCATATACTAATCCCCACTCTACTACAAGTGATTTAAATCAAGTTTTAAAAATATATACATTTAACTCTTGTTCATTATAAAAATATTTATTTATATCCTAATTCATTTAAAAATATGAGAATGATGTCTAGAAATTATTGAAATTTTATGAAATCATTCATAACTAGGTATTAATTCAATAAAGATGATTGAAATTATTTTTATATTATTGGATATTGAAAATTAACATCTAGTAGAATACTAGTTATTGATGTTTTTTACATTGTACAAAAAAAAGAATTTAAGAAAAATTATTACTGAGGGTACTTTTATATCATGATAGTGAAGAATTTATCATAATAGGGAAAAGATCATTTATATATTTGAGTCAATAAGGTTTTCATTATGACTTTTCCATTCTTTATTTCAAGGGGGATATTGTTGAGAAATTAGGGTTTCTTTATGACTTTACCATTTCATCTTGTTTTGAAAATAACAAACTCCTTGTCATAAGGAAAAACTCTTTTTACCCTATGTTTTACTTCTATAAGGAAAATTTCCTTCCCCAAGTAAATTTATCCTTACCTTGATTTATTCATAATTTTATTAAGTGTAAAATTTGGATTGTAACCAAAACCTCGAAATCCTATAATTATATAGATATGAAGCATTCTGTTCTAGGATCCAAATTCTCAGAATTCTGGTTACGAACTTTGCTGAGTTCCTACTCTGAATTCTGGATAGAAACATTCATGAAGTACAACTCTGAATTCTAGGTACAATCATTCATGAAGTTAGACTCCTAATTCTGGTTACGAACTGTCATAAAGTTTGACTCCGAATTCTGGTTACAAACACTCATAAAGCATGACTGCGAATTCTGGTTACAAACTCTCATAAAGATTGACTTCAAATTCTGAATACGAACTCTCATGACATTGGACTCTAAAATTTGAATACAAACTCTCATGAAGTCAGACTCCAAATTATGATTACGAACATATGTAAAGTTCGACTATGAATTCTGATTACGAATTTTGGATATGAACTCTTCTGAGTTCTAACTTCGAGTTCTATGAATACAGACTCCGAACTCTTATGAGTGCTGACTTTGAATTCTCATGAACTCTGACTCCGAACATTGTGCATTCTAGTTCCGAATTATTGAGAATCTAGATTCCAAATTTCCTTGAAATTTAGACTCATTAATTATATAGAATTATGGTTCCTAATTCCAAGAAAACAGAATCTGAATGTCCTTGTATTATAGACTCAGAATTAAATTTTGGTTAGACTCCAAAAATTCTTTTAATCTCATTCCGAATATCAGATTTTGGTTATGCTTACACTTGTTTTGTTATAAAATGATGTTGTGATTTTAGTTACTCACAAACCTTAGTTTGAGTGACACGTGTATAGGTCCCTCCAAAATTCAAGGAAAAATATGATTGTCGGAGGAGGGAGTCCAATGTTGAAGCCACACCTATAAATATGAGCTCATTTAAATGAGCTCACAACTTTTTGGTGAATAACTTTGAAAAATGTGATTACATGATGTTGAAGTGATTTCTAGAGAGAGAGACTCTTATAAACTCTCAGGCTTCATGCATAAAGTTTGAATGGCCTGTTCAAACTTTGCTTCGTGCAGATTTGCTTCATGCAGATTTGCTTTGTGCAGAGGTTCGATTTCCTTTAAATCAGAGACTTCGGGTTGTGAAGTCAGAGGTGCTGATTTCCTTACAAATAGAGGGATTGCGGGGATAACAAGACAGATACCAATCTTGATATTGATGGATTACTTGGGTTTGGTTAAGAAAAAATATCTTGAATGTATAAATCAAGGGACCTCTTATACAGGGTTGTTGGATACACTTCTCTTTTGGTTAAAAGAGTTTCTACTTGTTACTTGTAGTGTTACTACTTTGTTTTCAGCTGTGTATTTTAGTTGTAAAGGAAAGCATAACATTCATATACTTCCTTATACTTGTACTCTGATTTTATAGGATTCTATATGATTTAAGGTAGAATTTTATTTGGTGTAAACTATTGTTATGTTTAATTTCCAGAATCACTTTTTCGGAATCGTGTATGTTTTAGAACATAGAGGTGTTGTTAATTTTGGTTATACAAAATTTCCTTAAGTATTTTTAAAGTATACAATTCACCCCCATCTTTTATTTGAGCATATTATGTTTACATATCTAATACTAGATTTGGTATTATAGAGTATATCATACTCACATACCATCTCACAATTGGTATCAGAGGTTTGGTTACCCCTGAATTAATCTCATGATTAGATTCAGAAAGAAACTTTTGGAATTGAATTTATGGATTCACAATTTATTGGATTCATATTTTTGGACTCATAAAGTTCAGATTCATTATTTCTTAGAGATACTATATCTATTTCCTTGCTTAGGATATTTTCTATTGTTTTTAAACTCTTTATACTAACAAGTTTGTGTGGAAAAGATTATCTTAAGGATGACAGGTTTAAATGTTTGTTCTATTGAGAATATAAATCCTACCGGACCTCCTGTTTTCGATGGAAATGATTATGAGTACTGGAGGGACAGGATTAAGACTTTCGTTATCAATACAAAAGTTGATAACTATCTAATGCTGACTAGAGATTATAAGATTCTACATAAGGAATTGAGAACCTTTAAGAATTAGGATAAATCGGAATATCAATCAAACTTCAGAGTCAGAAATACATTGTTATTTTCCATGACTAGGAATATAAATAGTCAAATATCATCATGTGAAGCTGCAAACAGTATCTGAAAGAATCTTGAGGTTAAACATTTTGGTACTTCTAAAGTCATAGAGACAAGAAGAGCTATGTTGAGAGCTGAATATCATGGTTTTAATTTTTCTTATGGAGAACCTATAAGAAAAGTACAACAAAGGTCTATGACTATCATGAATAGCTTAAAATCTATGGGAGAAAACAGTTTGGTTCATGAGGCTCTTGTAGACAAGATCATAGATATCATGCCAAATGAATGGCAGTCCAAGAGGATACCTATCAATGAGAACAGTAAAGTCACTCAGATTTCCTTAGATGAGTTATTTGGTACTCTTCTTCACCATGAAACTAGAATGAAGAGAGATTATGAAAATGTTAAGATGAAAAATGGGAATGAAGGAGTTTCTTCTACAACCACATCTAAATATATGAAAGCCAAGACCCCAGAATGTGTAACTAGATCAAAGACAAAAAAAGTCCTCATTCAGTCAGAATCTAGTGACATAGAAAAGTCTTAGAATGAATTTGCTAATCTTGCTCAGAGAATGAACAAGATTATAGCTCAAAAGAACCATCAGAATAAGTACAAAAAGAAAGACTATAGAGATAAGAATGATGGAGAAGTTACGTGCTATGAATGTAAAAGAACTGGTCATATCAGACCTGATTTTCCTCTGTTGAAAAATAAGGAAAAGAAGGAAAGGAATTTAGAAAGGAACAAGAAGAAATTCTATCTGTCAAGCACAAGAAAAGTCCTGAAGCTAATGATACTTGGAGTTCTAGATGTGGAGACAGTTCCGAAAGTGAATCTTATGAATATGAATCATTAGCAAATAAGAATATGGGATTCATTGCTACTACTTCTTTCCCTAATACATGCCTTATGGCCAAGGTACGCTCTAATGAGGCTTTAACAAATTTATCTCTTGATAATAATTACTATTCCGAAAATAGTACTTCTAATGAAGATACTTCATCCTCAGAAAATGAAGAAATAACTTCATATGAAGAAGTTTATAGATTTTCCTAGTTATTTGAAGCAAAAAATTGTAAAATTTCTATGAAATTAGACAAGGGAAATACTAGGGAATAAATTCTCACAAAAGAGATTTCAGATATCTCTAGAGATATTAGAGATAAATAAGAGCTTTTAAGAAAACATTCTAATGACATTGAGAATGAAAATTCTGTTAAGGAAGAAATTTCTAAAGATCTTAAGAATCCTATTTTAGAGATAAAAGTTTTTGAGGGAAAATATAACTATAAGGAAATGATACATGAGGATAGGAATTTAGTTATCACATCAAAATACGAAATATTTTTTCTTAAGAAGCTTCTTGAAAACTTTACCACTGGGAAGGAAAATTTTGACAAGATTTATTCTCAAATTAAACCTCAAGGAAACACTACTGGAGTAGGTTATACTAAAAAAACTGGTTTTCAAAAACAACTATTTTTTTCCTTCAAGAGCCCTTTTTTTTGCACTAAATGTCAAATTGGTGGGCATTGGAAGAAAAATTGATCTTAGAATAATGTCAAATATCTTGGGTATCATATATCTTATTTTTATAAACAAATGTGGATACCAAAATTTTTTTGTCTATCAATTCAAGATCCAAGAAATGTTGGATTGAGAATGTATAACTCTTTTATTTTCAAGAAAATAAGGAAGGTACCAACAACAATACATGGTACATGGATAATGGATGTTCTCGACATATGAATGGTAACAAAAACTATTCTGAAAAGTTTATCAAGACAAAAGGAGGAAAAGTAACTTTTAGTGATAATGCTCAGGGAGGAATTATTGGTATAGGTAACACTATTTTTCTTAGAAAAACTTCGATTTCAAATATTTTATTTGTTGAGGGTCTTAAGCACAACCTCATTAGCATAATCCAACGATGTGATGAAGGTTACCTTGTGAACATTAGGAATGATAAGTGATTAGTACACAATTCCAAGGATGAGTTTATTCTTTCGTCCCTTATGCAAGAGAAATTTTATACAATAAACATATAAAACCATAGGAGCCAAGACTTTCTTTGCCTTAGTTCAATGGAAGATCATTCTTGGTTATGGCATAGAAGGTTAGGTTACTGTAACCTTAGGAACTTACGCAAAATTTATAAGAAAAGACTAGTTAAGGATCTATCGGAGCATAGATTTGATTCTTAATTTTTTTTATCCTTTTCAATATGGAAAGCAACATGAATCAAGCTTTAAATTAGTCAGTGAAGTCACAACTACTGATTCATTACAGCTAGTGCATATGGATCTTTTCTGTCCAACACAAACTGGAAGCATTGGAGGCAAGTATTATGTATTTGTCTTTGTTGATGATTACACTATATTTACATGGGTCTATTTTGTAGTGAAGAAGTCTGAAGATTTTTCTTATTTCAAAAGTTTTAGAGACCATGTTAAAAATGAGAAAATCCTTCCATTGAAAAATATTCATAGTGATCATGGGGGAGAATTTCAAAAATCTTATTTTGAAACTTTTTGTAGTAGAAAAGGCATTACTCACAACTTCTCATCACCCAGAACACCTCAAAAAAATGGTGTTGTTGAATGAAGATATAGAATTATTCAAGAGATAACTAGAACCTTGTTGAGTGAGTATTCGGTAGCCAAATGTTTTTGGGATGAAGTTGTAAGTACTTCTAGTTATACTATAAATCTAGTTTTTATTAGACATTTTCTTAATAAAACTCTTTATGAATTATGGAATGGTAGAAAACCTATACTTTCCTACTTTATGGTTTTTGGTTGGAAGGTATTAATTTTTAATACTAAATATAATACACATAAATTCACACCAAAATCTAATGAAGGAGTTTTCTTAGGCTATGCCGCAACTTCTAAATCTTATAGAGTTTTCAACAAAAACACTTGTACTGTTGAAGAGATAGTGCATGTCAAAATTGATGAAACTGATCCTTTTGTTTTTAAACAACCCAAGCCTACATCCTCAGATGTATTTTCAAAAACTTCTTATCAACCCTTGATATAAGATCCTTATGATGAGGAAAATGTTCAAGAAGGTACTTATGAAACATTTACCCTAGAAGATATCCTACCCTATGTTGATGAACAGGTTTTACAAAACCCAAATCAGTTGTTTCTAAAGAATTATCCTAGTGATAGTATCATTGGTTATGTGAATCAACATGTAATGACTAGACATTCCTTAATAAATGAAGTAGAAAATCTAGCATTACTTTCCCAATTAGAACCAAAAATCACTAATGAAGCTTTATGTGATGATGATTGGAAAAAATCCATGCAAGATGTACTAAATGAATTTGAAAGGAATAAAGTCTGGACCTTGGTTGAAAGGCCTAAGGAAACATCTGTTATTTGAGTAAAATGGGTCTTCAGAAATAAGTGTGATGAAAATGGAATCATTGTTAGAAACAAAGCTAGATTAGTTGCTAGAGTCTTTAATCAACAAGAAGGAATAGATTATGATGAAACCTATGCTATAGTAGCTAGACTTGAATCTATTCGTATTTTAATTTCCTTTGTAGCATTTTTTAATTTCAAACTTTTTCAAATGGATGCGAAATGTGCTTTCCTTAATGGTCATGTTCAAGAGGATGTTTTTGTTGAACAACCTCCTAACTTTGAAGATACAAAACATCTTGATCATGTTTTTAGACATACCAATGCTTTGTATGGCCTTAAACAAGCCCCTCGAGCTTGGTATGATAGAATTACAAGATTTTTGATTCAAAATAACTTTTTTTAAGGGAAATGAAGATCCAACCATTTTTACAAAGAAAGATAAGAATAATGTTTTTATTGTTCAAATTTATGATGATGACATTATATTTGGTTTAACTCAGCAATCTTTAACTGATTACTTTATGGATTTAATGAAATATGAGTTTGAAATGAGTATGATGGGTTAGTTAACATTTTCCTTGGTTTTCAAATTTCTAAAAAACAAGAAAAAATCTATATATCTCAACATAAGTATTTTAAAGATCTTCTTAAAAATTATGGATATGAAAACACTAAAAGTATAAGTACTCCCATTGGTACCTCAAACAAACTTGATCTTGATGAAGCTGGGAAACCAGTAGATCCAACATCTTTTATAGGTATGATAGGAAGTCTAATTTACAAGATAGATAGTCGTCCAGACTTAATGTTTTTCGTATGGTTATGTGAAAGATACCAATCCAATCATAAGGAATCACATTTAAAGGCAGTGAAAAGAGTTTTTTTCTTCCCAAAGGGAACCATGGATTTTGGACTATTTTATACTTTTGGAAATGATTTTGTTTTAAAAAGATTTTTTGATGCTGACTTTAGTGGATGTATAATGGATAGAAAAAGTACATCCATAACTTGTAATTTCATTGGAGATTTGTTAGTTTCTTGGTCTTGAAAGAAGCAACACTTAGTAGGACTTTCCACTGCTAAAGCTGAATATGTAGCAGCTGGAAGTTGTTGTGCTCAAGTGTTATGGATGCTACACACAGTCACAAACTCTGGCTTGAATTTTACCAAAACACAAATTTTTTGTTATAATACAAGTTCCATTTCCCTTACTAAAACCCTAGAAAATCAATCTCATTCAAAGCACATAGATATTATGCATCACTTTCTTAGGGATCACACAATAAAAGGAGATATCATTCTTCAGTTTATCGGAAATCAAGTTCATCTTGCTAATATTTTCACAAAATCTTTACCCTCTGATAGATTTGAATTCATTAAAAAAATTTAGGAATGATATTCATAAGGTAATCTTCCACATTAACATTCTGTTGAACCAATCTCCTTGCAGTAATAAACTCCTTTTCATAGGTGGAGTACAGATATTATTGAAGTCTTTCATATTTTTGGTAATGAAGTTTTCAATTTTGTTTTCGTAATGAAGTTTTCAAATGTTTTCGTAATGAAAATATTCAGAGCAGGAATTCTTGTAATGAAAATCTTCGGACCCGAAATTTTCATAATGAAAATATTCAGACATGAAATTTTCGTAATTGACATTTTCGGATTTGAAATTTTCGTAGTGAAGTTTTTTTCTGTATTCAAGTTTTATTTTGAAATTTAAATTTCCTCAAGATGAATATTCCTCAATACGAATAATCGTCCTAGCAATCCAAAAGGTATGATTATTTATTGAGTTTTTCGTAATTACCTTCTACATGATGATAGTTTCTTTTGTTTTAAAAATTTCTCGGATTCTAGTTTCCCTAATTCTGAAAGTTTTCCTTTTAAAAACCTCAAAAGATCGGATTCAACCAAAATTTTCCTTGCGGCTATAATTTCAACCGTTAGATCAGATATGAAGAATTCTCAGCCATTGGTTTCAAACGGGAAGTTCAACTATTGCTCTAACGCCTATATAAAAGGGACTCCCAATTGTTGTCCAACATAGGTTTTAAAAGATTGTGCATGATGAAGCTCTGTTTCCCTACAAAATCCCACTCCAAAATTTTTAGAATTACTCAATTCTGAATGTCTAATGAAGCTCCTTCTCAAGAGATGTCTACTATCAAGCAGATTTCAGAGTGGCAGATATATAGGGAGAGGTTGGTGCATCCGAACTTCTTCAAGAAATTTTATTCTATTATCTCAAAGAATATCAAGCTTAATGGATGGGAGAGTGTATCCATTTCGATTCTAGGGGCTCAAGATATTTTGTATCTGGATCTCCTCATAGATTTTTATGAGTCAGCCTATTAATTTAAGGAAGAAGGTAGAGATAAATTTTCCTTCAAGAGTTATGGAAAGACATATAAACTCTATTACACCAAGGCTTCTTGCTTGGTGGGGATGACATATAAAGGGGAGGAAAATTATAGCTCCCACAAGCTTCCGGATGTTCAAGGAAGGTTCATCAAGGTAAAGGCTATGGAATGCCTTGGACTTAATGATGTAAATACAGCAAAGATTTCCCATCTATCTACCAACAATCAGATCCTATAGTTATGGGTTCAAGGTTTTATTGTACCGAGAAAGGGTGACATGGACTCCTGGAATAAAAGTGATATGTATATCTTATATTTTTTAGTAAATCTAAGGAAAATCAATCTCATGAGGCATATTTTCATTATAATTGAGAACATCAAGAGTGGGAATCTAAGAGCTCATATTATCATGTATCCTGCCATAATTTCCAAGTTGATAGATCGATGTCTTGAATCTTTCAATATCCCTTACAATTCCAAACCTATGAATTGAAATGTAATGATGATCATTGATGATACCCTAAAGAGAATTAAGGTTGGTTTCTCTAAATAGTATGGTGAGTTCTATGATATATTTGAGGATGAGGAAGAAGTCATTCTGAAAAATGATGAGAAAGCCGAACCATCAAAGAAGGTTGAAAAGAAAAGAAAGTTGAAGGAAGTGGAATTAGAAGACAAAACCCCTATGTCTAAGGAAGTCCAATCCACACCACCTAAACCCAAGAATCAAAAAGGCTACCTAGATGAGGTGGTAGAAAAATGGAGGGAGGATAAGAATAATAGAAAAGTAGGGGAGCCACAGTTTAGTTTGGATCGCCTTAGGCTAAGGCCTTGAAATAATCAGCTGCTGATGAGAATGAGAAGCAGGCCAAAGAGAAGAAGACCAAGAAGATGATGCCAAAGGCAGATATTGTGCAATTTCTTTTAAAGGCTACTAAAGTTGTATCCTAACAAATTCCCATACCGAAAACCTTTTTAGTTGAACCATTACCTGATACTCCGGGTAAAAGGTTTATGACTCCGAAAATACCACAAAAGAAGATTGTGGAAGAGAAGGAAGCTGTAAAAGAAGTTCTAAAAGCCGAGACTAGTGGTGTCTCTGATGATGTGATTAAGCAAGTTGAAGACTTTCATGAAAAGGAAAGTGGTTCCGAGAAATTCTCAATCCGGACTTCTCATGCTGGATCTTCAAAACTTGCTACTCCGGGAATAGATGAGAAGGCTAAAGAGGAAGTAAACCAGTTATCTGAATAAGAGAGTCATAATCTTGACTTCATTATTCCTGAAGATGTTGAGGATGGAGCTGAGAAAGAAAAGGTTGATGAAGATAAAATTGTACAGTTGTCTGGGAGTGAGCATGAATCTCCTGATGAAGAAGCTATTCTGAAAATCAGTAAGTGTAGAAAAGTGGTTGTTGATACTCCAGCCAAAGATATTTTGAGGAAGAAGGAAGCTGGAGGATCCTCTAAGAGGAATTTGGTAGAGCTAGAGGAAGAACCATATCTAGGAAAAATGTCTGATCCAGAGTCATCATCCTTAGGACATGATTTTGTAGTTCAATCCCTCATGAAGCTCATGGATGCCATTCCGATCTTTCAAGAAATTGACTCCAGATTCCAGATACTTCAGCACAGCATGAATCAAAAGTCATATTCTGTATCCATGGTGATGGATATGTGTGTTAAGATTGAGTCAGATCATAATAATTTCCTTATCAATTATTAATCCCATAGAAAATCATGCAAGAAGATGACCATCTGGTTGAAGAAAATTGTTGTAGATTTGGAAGAGCATGATCAATTTCAAGAAGATGTAAAGGAAGATTTTGATACAGAATACAAAAAAATCAATGATCTTACTAATATATTTCAGGAGAAGCTAAATCTTGAACAAAGTTCTCGGATTCATGATGTTAAGGATCTGAATGGGAAGTTGAGCTATATTGTCCAAAGGTGGAAAACAGAGAGGGATCTTCGGAGTGAGATGGAAGAAAATCTTGTAAAACAAGATGACTTGCTGAAGACTCAGGAAGAGGAACTAATGGATCAATAGGATAGGATCACAGCCTTAGAAAAGAAAGCATAGGAGGATCACAAAGAGCTGAAAAAGCTGATGGCAATCGTGAAGATGCTGATGCCTAAGCAAAAATAACCAAAATAGACAGAAATCCAATCTTTTGTTGTTTTTTCCTTGTTCTAATTCTTCCAATCATAATGAAATTTTGGTTTCCTGTTTTGTTTGGATGTATATAATAATATTTTAGGTACCATATTTTTTTCCACTCCCTCAAACTCTTTTTGAAAATCACAAAGGGGGAGAAGGAAAAAGAATTCTAAAGGGGAGAAGGAAAAATAATTCTATGGGGGAGTGCTCATTATGAAGATTTCCACATTCAAAAGAAAATCCCTTTCAAAAAATATAGAATACAATCCTTAGTGTTCCAAAGACGAAGGAGGTGTTAGTCGTATTCAACATTGATTATATGTAAAGGGAGATAAGTTTTATTTTTTCTAAGTCAAGAAAAGTTTTTCAAAGTCCTTATATTATTTTTCGAATGGATTTTTGTGCTATCCAAAAAGGGGGAGATTGTCGAGTAAATAAGGTTTTCCTTATGAATTTTCCATTTTTTCATTCAAGGGGGAGATTTTTTGAGTCATTATGGTTTCCTTACGACTTTACCATTCCTTCTTGTTTTGAAAATCACAAACACACTATCTTAAGGAAAAACTCATTTTACCCTATGTTTTACTTATATAAGGAAAATTTACTTCCCCATGTAAATTTATGCTTACCATGTTTTATTCATAATTTTTCTATGTGTAAAATTCAGATTGTAACCAAAACCTAGGAATCCTATAATTACCTAGATATGAAGAATTCCGTTCTAGGATCTGAATTCTCATAATTGTGGTTACGAACTTTGCTGAGTTTCAACTTCGAATTATAGATACAAACGTTCATGAAGTACAACTCAGAATTCTAGGTACAAACATTCATGAAGTTTGACTCCAAATTCTGGTTACGAACTCTCATAATGATTGACTTCGAATTCTGGTTACGAACTCTCATAATTTTGACTCCGAATTCTGGTTGCGAAGTCTCATAAAGTTTGAATCCTAATTCTTAATATGAACTCTCATGAAGTTAGACTCTGAATTCTGAATACTAACTCTCATGAAGATCGACTCCGAATTCTGATTACAAACTTATGTAAAGTTCGACAATGAATTATAATTATGAATTTTGGTTACGAACTCTTCTGAGTTCTAACTCTGAGTTCCTCTCAATACAGACTCCGATCTCTTATGAGTGCTGACTCCGAATTCTCATGAACTCTAACTCCAAACATTGTGAGTTCTAGTTTTGAATTCTTGAGAATCAAGATTCCAAATTCCCTTGAAATTCAAACTCCATAATTCAATTGAATTCAGGTTACAAATTTTTAGAAAATAGAATCTGAATATCCTTGTATTAGAGACTCCGAAATAAATTTTGGTTACACTCCGATCATTCTTTTACTCTCATTCCGAATATCAGATTTTGGTTATGCTTACACTTGTTTGGTTATAAAATGATGTCGTTCTTTAACTTATTCACTAACCATTTTTTGAGTGACACATGTAGAGGTCCCTCTGAAATTCAAGGAAAAATATGAACGTTGGAGGAGGGAGACGACCATTGAATCCACATCTATAAATAGGAGCTCATTTGAAAGAGCTCACGACTTTTTAGTGATGAAATTTGAAAACTGTTCTTACATGCTATTGAAGTGATTTCTAGAGAGAGAGGCTCATATAAACTCTCAGGATTCATGTATAATTTTTGAATGGTTTGTTCAAACTTTTCTTCATGTAGATTTTCTTTGTGAAGATTTTCTTCGTGCATAGGTTCGATTTCCATAATATCAAAGACATCGGGTTGTGAAGTCAGAGGTGCTGATTTTCATACAAATCGAGGTCTTGTGGGGATAGAAAGACAGATACCAATCATCAAATTGAGGGCCTACCTGGGTTTGGGTAAGACGGACTTTATTTAAATTATTAATCAAGGGACCTCTTATCCAGGGTTGTTGGATACCCTCTTCTTTGGGTTAAAAGAGTTTCTACTTGTTACTTGTCGTGTTAATACTTTGTTTTCCGCTTTGTATTTTAGTTTTAAATGAAAGTATAACTTTCATATACTTCCTTATACTTGTACTCTGATTTTATAGGATTCTATATGCTTTAAGTTAGAATCTAGTTTGGTGTAAAATTTTGTTAAGTTTAATTTCCCGAATCACTTTTCTGGAATCAAGTAAGTTTTAGAACATATAGTTGTTGTGGATTTTTGTTATACAAAATTTCCTTAAATATTTTTAATGTATACAATTCACCCCCTCTTGTATTTTAGCATCTCATGTTTACATATTGGATCCTACATTTGGTATTATAGTGTATATCATACTAAAATACCATCTCACAATATTAGTATGTTATAATTTAAAGAGATGGTAATTGTAGAGGCCCAAATCTTGATGTACATGGACAATACATTACTTTTACAGAATACTTAATACATAAAAAAAATAGACACACAAGGACCGTAACAGTTTAGTGTCTTTGGAGACTCGGAAAATAATCTTCTAATCATGGTGAAAGATCTTCAACATGTCCCATAAAGATCTTCCCCTTTTTTTTTCTTACCTAAAAACTTGATTTAAATCATGGGGAAAAGAAAACATATAAAGGGTTAGCTCAAATACTCAGTAAGGGTAAGCATAGAGAACATGGAACAATCCATAAACATTTGAATACAAAAACATGAACATAAAATCTAAACATCAAAATCTTGAGCAAAGACATAAATCTTTGAAGTATGTAAGGCATATATCACAAAGGAACATCAATCTTGATAAAATAGCATGGGTATAAATCATGTAATTATGGCAACCATTCAGAACATGTTATGATTTCCATAGTAGCCAAGACATTGCTTCCAAGACCATCATAGTGGACAAAGTCCGTTTCTGAATCGAGTTCACTCCTTGTTCTTGTCCTGTATTACTGAACCAGTTTAACTTACCATTCCAGCCATGTATATCTCATGAGATATGAATATATACCCAATGCATTGTAGGGTGATATAGTTCCCACCCATCTCATTATTAAATCATTCTTACTTCTGCCACAAAATAAACTTAAAACATTCATCATAACCGAAAGTATAAAATGGGTTTCATAAAAATCATCGAATCACCACATAATCCATATAAAACAAATGGATATTTCATTATAAGAAAAGTGAAACCATGTAAATCATAGAGACATTATACTTGAAATATACACATATGAAATAATGTCATCTTATATGGAAAATGGTTTTGATAAAACACTTGAAATAAATTCTTGAGGATAATATCCTTTCTTCTTCAAAATAATTTTCTTTTCACAAAATTACATGAAATTTTAAAAGAAAAGTATTTTTTTGAAAATATTCATAAAATCTTGTAGAGTAAGATTCATGAAAATGAGGCGTTATGAATCCTTAAAAATCCACTAATGCCGTATAAGTGAAAAATAACATTCTTCTCGTAATTTTGTCAGAAAAGTCAAAAAGTACCTCGTATGGTAAACAAAAGAAAGATTCCTTAAGTACCTTGTAGTAAAAGTAAAAAATGTGTAAAAAGAACATTAATAATACATGAAACCATTTTTATAAAATAGGGACATGGATGATAAATGTAACCCCAGTAAATACTTACGTATAAGCAATCTCGGATAAAAATGAGATTTGAAAAATTATCCCTTACCTTAGGTCTGATATGCTTCGTACATATCCAAACCTCTTATATAATGATTTAAATAATGTCATTGACTTATTATAGAATCATATTCATTTTTATGATATCATATATGGTTCACTTATGACTTTATATTACCCGTTCTTTTGTAAATTCCATGTTAAAGAGCGTTTTGGGTAAAATCATTTCATTTGTCATCCATGTTTTGACTTTTAATTATTTACATGATTAATTATATCATGATTAATTAATTACAGAATATAAAACATGATTTATATATAAAATATATTCAGAATATACATATATATAATAGATCTGTAAATGGAATGAGATACACCGTTCATGGAGACGGTAGGCCGTACGTACGCATAAACGCTGTTTTTGTTTCCTTATTGAATTGAATGGAATTAAGTACATGAAATACATATATATATATATATACATAAATCTAATAGAATTATTATGTCATATATTTCATGATTACTTATTATATATAATTTATAATCATTCTTGAATTTTTAACATGGAAAATGAATCTCATCGCGTCGCGGAAACAGTAATCCGTACGTATGCACGAGTGATGATATCATTCCCATATTTATTGAATAGAATTGGAGTGAATGATCTAATATCTTAGAACCCGTATGATGTTATAATAATCATATGTATTTATTATTTACACCATTATACCCATCCAAGTAAGGTGGTGGTGGATAAACAGATTACACCAGGCCGTGGAGACGGTATTCCGTACGTATGCACGCACAATGATTTCGTTTTCCTTAGGATGGATAGAAGGTGAAATGGGGTTGTTTCATATTTATAATAACATATCAGTATATTAGTGATACTGATGTTATTACAATATAATTAAACAACAAAATAAGAGGAGGTAGAAGAAGAAATAAATTTGAAATAATCGGTAATGGATATTACCTCTTCTTCGATACGCCTCTTTGAAACCTCCTCTTAGGGGACTATGATTGGTCTTTTAAGTATACCAAGACCTCTAGGATGTTTCTAGGGAAGTGGAGAAGATAAATTGGTAGGGTTTGGCCGAGCTTGAAAGCTCAATGTGGTGTGAGGAGGAGAGGGGGGAGGTTCCCTTTTATAAGGGAGGAGAGGTGCACCTTTGGAATCCTCAAAAATATTAGTTTAATATAAATTCAAACCCCACATAAAAACCTCCAAAATGACTCAATTAGAATCATAGATGATATAGGTTTGTAATATCATCAACCGATACAATTTAAACATGTAGGTAATTTATGTTAAACATTATCAACTTGATTTATCCTTATTTAATCTATTAAATTTTATTTGTGGTAATAAGATTATAAATTTTAAATTGTTATAGATAATTACTTATGTATTGTGAATTATACATAATTAGATATTTTATGACATTTTAGACTATATAAATTTAAATTTATAATTTTTAAATATTTTTGTGATTTTTAAACAATTTAATAATATTTTATTTTTATAAAATAACAATAGTGTCAATTTTGACACTATTCATTAATTTGAATTTAAATTAAATCCACACAATGGATATATTCAAAATAAAATATTTAATAGGTTCCTAACATGTCATAGTAATGTATAAAATTAGTGGAGTAGATTAAATAGTTCATGTAATATTTATTTTAATATTTTTAAAACAATTAATTTGGTATGTCTCTTAATAAAATAATTATTACAATATTTTTGTATAATAATTTAATATACTTATTTGTTGCATAAAAATTAAAAATAAAATCCTTTGATGAATATAAATATAAAATATTTTATAATAAAAGTTTCACTCAAATTTATCATCTTAAAATAACAACATGTAAATTGTTATCTTTATTAAATTATGAAGGTGACAACTTTGGAATCCTTTAAAATAAAATATTATAAGTGTCATAATCTCCTTAATAAGGATCTAAATGGTCAAATATTCGGCCAGTGGATGATTAAGGTTTATATATACACTAATAATAAGTTTTGTGCAGATTTTTGGTTGTTTTGATATGTATTACTATTTCAATAAAAACTATATTATTGATTTTTCACTAAATAAATAATTTCTACATCATTAAGGTATAAGATAATAAGGTAATTAAATAACTCTTAAATATTAAAAATAAATTACCCTGATAAAGAAAAACACTTTATCTTTCAAATTAGTATTTATAAACTAATTTATATTCTGTATAAACTTATATTAAAAATCCTTTAATTATTAAACTTGAGTGAGACATATTTAACTTTCCTTTGAATAAAATAAACTAAAGGTCTTAATCACCTCCAAGTGGGTTCTAATGGATTCAATTTCAACCCAAATATGACTTAGGATGAAATATAGTCATCCAATTGTATTAATACAAGTGTTAGGGTAATTTCATAATATTATATTTACCCTTAATTACCCGATTTACCTTTTACCATGGAAAATAAAATTTACAGCAGTTACTATTCATAATGCCCAAAAATAAAAATTTGTCTATTAATATAATTTGGAACCATTGTTTCAAAATATGGAATTCATTATTCCAAATTCAATACACAGAAGTTGCAGAAATTAAATTAAAATTAATCCTGTTGTCGAAAGAAAACGAGTTTTTGTTTAAAACATTGCAAAAGATTGAATTGATTTAACCTACGAATTCAATGTAAAATCAATTATAATGACCTAAATTACATTAAATGGTAAAATTATATTCTATTTATACTTGAAAACCTATCAATATTATAATTTAACCACATAAATTATTACGATGAAAAAAGTGGTTTTTAATTAAAATATAGCGTGTTTTTACTATTCATTATAATATGAAAGTTATCAGAATAATATGAAAATTTTATCCATGGTAATATTTTGTATCATGATTCCAAATAAAAGTTTTATTTTGTAAAATTGAGATTATAAACATGGGAAAAATTATATTTAATATGGATGCGCCATCAAAAGGCGGCAAAACTGCATTTTTTTGAAAAATACTTATTTTACCCGAAAAATTTATTTTGCACTTATAGAATGTTCTAGAAAATGTTTAAGATGAATAATAATGTTACAAAATTCAAAATTTATTTAATACTATTCATAACAGCTAGTTCATAATAATATTATTACCATATATCCTTGTTTAGTGAAACCCGGTATTGCGTACGACACACGCTATCGAGGAAGTTCGCGATTGCGTGTAATGCAAGCCAAGTCAGGGTTGCATATACTGCAAGCTAATATGGTGTTGTGTATAGCACAAGATAATCTTGGTGTAGCGTACAACAGAAGACATCAATGAAATTAAAAAGAATATTTTTCATAAAATCTCGGGGTGTTACATTCTACCCCCGTTAAAATGAATTTCTCACTCGAAATTCGTCAGAGTTATAAATGGTTTACTACTCGAAAGTTTTAATAGAAACCCAAATCATAAAAAGGAATAATAAAACATAATTTTAAAAAGTGAAGTATGGAACATATTAGTTACCCAAATTAACTCATCACTGGGTTTCCATGTAGTAGAACATAGGTGAAAATATGGATATAGAAGAAAAATTTAACCATCAAGTTCTGATGGAGAGTGGTAGAGGACATGGCTATGAAAAATCCAACAATAACAAAGCCATAAATTTTTGATGATATAAGGTACCATCTGATTCATCAGACATAAGAGCACTAGGACAACATTTTTGGTTTTCAATATCATTTCCCTAAAGTTGAAAAAATTTAATTAGAAGAAATACTTGCTTGATTTTGGTACAATCTCACTATTGTTCGTGTTTTAAACAATTTACACTTCATCTCTTAAATAAATGAAGTTGAATTTGTTATTTGTGAACTGTTAATAGGTCATGTGATAGAATGATGGGTCATTCCATCTGTTTCAAACAAAAGGTTAGCTAAAGTTATCGAATATACATAAGTCCATCTATGGTGATGTTAATCATTTATGATTCTAAAAATGAACTTATACATCATATATCATACAGCTTAATAAAATAAAACTAGTTTCTACTAACCAGGGACATCCTGTAGGCCAGTGGTAGGCAATAAAATCCAGTCGCATTTCGGTTGTGGGTTCGATTCCCACAGCCTTGTCCGACGTGATGGGTTGTCGTCCGTCCTGCATGTTATCTTTTTTCTAAAACTATACTATCATAAAATTTCATAAATAAAAAGTTATATCCTTAACCAATACTATATGATCTCCATTCCAACATTTAGGCTTATCGAAAATACTTATGTCTGATTAATAGAATTTTCCTCTACCGAGCACATGAATTCCTTCATTTGTCCCCCATATATCATAAGATATATCTTTTTGGTCACATTCCAAACATGTGAATACCTTAATCATGTATTATTTTGAAACATGAATTACCATAGAACCTTAGAGAAAACATGAATTCTGTCAAAAGTTAACTCTTTCCACATAAAAAAATCCCAAATAAAATCTATATACTAAAATCATGATATCAATTTGTCCTTTTATCAGCCATGAGCTCATGAATACTATCAAACATATTATTTTCTCTTTATCCCTTCATTATGCGCATATCATCTTCTTTCAAAAAATATCTGAATAACCTTTCATGGCTACCAGTACTATTCAACATACACTTTCAAATACTTTAGGAAAAACAATAGTGTAACAATCCTTAAGATGATTCTTTATTCCATAGTACCATACATTATTCTTGAAAAACATACAATAATTCAACTAATTTCTTAAACCACTGACTAAGCTTCATCATTTCTTTCATCTCATATTTCATTTGTAGTCTCTTCATCATCAACCACATAAATACTACCCATATGACCATGATGATTCTCTTCATGAGATTTTCCCTTAGGCCATTGGTTTTCATAATGCCCATACATTCCACATATAAAACATCTAATCATTTTTGATGTCGTAGCAATACCATTATCCTTATCCATTGTGTTAACTGAACCTTTTCCTTTGCACTTACTGGATTTGTGTCGTTTTTTCCACACCCAAATATCTTCCAGTTCCTTTGAAACAATCTCCCTGATGCCTCTTCCCACATGATTTACATGAGGGAAATTGACTTTCTTTCCTCTATGATCCTCATGAAACTCCATCTTTCTCTTATTAACTGAGTTAGAAAACTTACCAAAGTTGAGATTATTGATCATATTATGAGATTTCTGATTAGGCATAATAACGATCTTTGGACTTCCAAATCCCGTTTCATTTGGTTGCTAATGAAGAATAATATTCCATTGTCCATCATATCCTCCATTATCATGAATCTTCATGATTCCAACCATTTTCTAAAACCCTAAAAGAATAGTGTGAGAGGAAAAAATCATGAAAGGGAAAACAACATAGTAAAGGGGGAGTACCTTCAATATCTAACATCATAGGTTAAATTATAATATCATTACCGTAGTTCTAGGACTATATCCTATACGTATACTTATCCTTAGGGACATCCCTAGACATACCTTAGAAATATCTCTAGGGATCTCACTTACATTTTCACATCCTAGTTTCCAAAGGTTAACTAAACCTTTCCTCTGATACCGACTGTTGAGTCCCAAAGGTTGACGTACCTGGAAAATACATTACTTTTGGGGAATACTTAATACATAACAAAAACAGACACACATGGACCGTAATAGTTTAGTGTCTTTGGAAACTCGGAAAATAATCTTCTAATCGTGGTGAAAGATCTTCAACATCTCCCATAAAGATCTTCCCCTTTTGTTTTCTTACCTAAAAGCTTTCTTTAAATCATGAGGAAAAGAAAAAATATAAAGAGTGAGCTGAAATTCCCAGTAGGGGTAATCATAGAGAACATGAAACAATCCATAATCATTTGAATGCAATAAATTGAACATAAAATCTAAACATCAAAATCTTGAGCAAAGACATAAATCTTGGAAGTACACAAGGTATATATCATAAAGGAACATCAATATTGATAAAATAGCATGGGAATAAATCATGTAATTGTGGAAACCATTCAGCACATGTTATGATTTCCATAGTAGCCAAGGCATTGCTGCCAAGACCATCATAGTGGACAAAGTCCCTTTCTGAATCGAGTTCACTCCCTGTTCTAGTCCTATATTACTGAACCGGTTTAACTTACCGTTCTATCCATGTCTATCTCGTGAGATATAAATCTTTACCCAATGCATTGGAGGGAGATATAGGTCCCACCCATCTCATAATGAAATCATTCTTACTTGTGCCAAAAAATAAACTTAAAACATTCATCATAACCCAAAGAATAAAATGGGTTTCATAAACATCATCCCATCATCACATAATCCATATAAAACAAATGGATATTTCATCATAAGAAAAGTGAAACCATGTAAATAATAGATACATTATACTTGAAACATACACATATGAAATAATGTCATCTTAGATGGAAAATGGTTTTGATAAAACACTTGAAATGAATTCTTGAGGATAATATCCTTTCCTCTTCAAAATAATTTTCTTTTCACAAAATTCCATGAAATTTTAAAAGAAAAATATTTTGTTGAAAATAGTCATAAAATATTTTAGAGTAAGATTCATGAAAATGAGGCGTTATGAAACCGTAAAAATTTGTTAACACCGTATAAGTTTAAAATAACATTCTTC
This sequence comes from Viscum album, assembly GCA_963277665.1. Classification (NCBI taxonomy): domain Eukaryota; kingdom Viridiplantae; phylum Streptophyta; class Magnoliopsida; order Santalales; family Viscaceae; genus Viscum; species Viscum album. The sequence continues at coordinate 2,053,229,515 of OY728137.1, forward strand.
TCGTACTTTTGCCGGAAAAGTCAAAAAGTACCTCGTATGGTAAAAAAAAGAAAGATTCCTTAGATACCGTGTAGTAATAGTCAAAAATGGGTGAAAAGGAAATTAATCATACATGAAACCATTTTTAAAAAATAGGGACATGGATGGTAAATATAACCCCAGTAAATACTTATGTATAAGCAATCTCGGATAAAAATGAGATTTGCAAAATTATCCCTTACCTTAGGTATGATATGCTTCGTACGTATCCGAACCTCCTGTATAATGATTTAAATAATGTCATTGACTTATTACATAATCATATTCATTGTTATGATATCTTATATGGTTCACTTATGACTTTATATTACCCGTTCTTTTGTAAATTCCATGTTAAAGAGCGTTTTGGTTAAAATCGTATCATTTGTCATCCGTGTTATGACTTGTAATTATTATTATGATTACTTAGATGATGATTAAGTAATTCTAGAATATAAAAAATGATTTATATATGATATATATTCAGAAGATACATATATATAATGGATCTATAAATGGAAAGAAATACACCGTTCATGGAGACGGTAGGCCGTACGTACGCATGAACACTGTTTTCGTTTCCTTATTGAATTGAATGGAATTAAGTATATGAAATACATACATATATATATATATATATATATACATAAATCAAGTAGAATTATTATGTCATATATTTCATAATTACTTATTATATATACTTTATAATCATTCTTGACTTGTTAACATGGAAAATGAATCTCATCGCATCGTGGAGACGGTAATCCGTACGTACGCACGAGCGATGATATCGTTCCCATATTTATTGAATCGAATTGGAATGAATGATCTAATTTCCTAGAATCATTATGATTTAATAATAATTATATGTATTTATTATTTACACCATTATACCCATCCAAGTAAGGTGGTGGTGGAAAAACATATTACACCACACCGTGGAGACGGTATTCTGTACGTACGCACGCGCGGTGATTTCATTATCCTTAAGATGGATAGAAGGTGAAATGAGGTTGTTTCATATTTATAATAACATATAAGTATATTATTGATACTGTTTTTATTACAATATAATGAAACAACTAAATAAGAAGAGGTAGAAGAAGAAATAAATTTGAACGATTTGGTAACGGATATTACCTCTTCTTCGATACGCCTCTTTGTAACATCCTCTTAGGGCACTAAGACTGGTCTTTTAAGTAGAACAGGACCTCTAGGATGTTTCTAGGGAAGTGGAGAAGATAAATTGGTTGGGTTTGGCCAATCTTGAAGGCCCAAAGTGGTGTGAGGAGGAGAGGGATGAGGTGCCCTTTTATAAGGGAGAAGAGGGGCACCTTTGGAATCCTAAAATATATTAGTTTAATATAAATTCAAACCCCACATAAAAATCTCCATAAATGACTAAATTATAATATTAGATGAGATAGGATTGTAATCTCATCAATAAATAAAATTTATACATGTATGAAATTTATTTTAAACATTATCAACTTGATTTATCCTTATTTAATCTATTAAATTTTATCTGTGGTAATAAGATTCTAAATTTTAAATTGTTATAAATAATTACTTATTTACTATGAATTATCCATAATTTGATAATTTATGAAATTTTCGACTATATAAATCTTATTTTATAATTTTTAAATATTTTTGTGATTTTTAATAAATTTAATAATATGTTATATTTATAAAATAACAATAGTGTCAATTTGGACACTATTCATTTATTTGAATTTCAATTAAATCCACACAGAGGATATATTCAAAATAAAATATTTACTAGGTTCCTAACATGTCATAGTAATCTGGAAAATTAGTTTAGTAGATTAAATAGTTCATATAATATTTATTTTAATTTTTTTAAAACAATTTATTTGGTATGTCTCTTAATAAAATAATTAGTACAACATTTTTTATAATAATTTAATATACTTATTTGTTGCATAAAAATTAAAACTAAAATCCTTTCATGAAGATAAATATCAAATATTTTATAATAAAAATTTTACTCGAATTTATCATCTTAAAATAACTACATGTAAATTGTTATCATTATTAAATTATGAAGGTGATAACTTTGGAATCATTTAAAATAAAATATTATAAGTGTCATAATCACCTTAATAAGGATCCAAATGGTCAAATATTCGGCCAGTGGATGATTAGGGCTTATATATACACTACTAATAAGGTTTTTTCATATTTTTGGGCCTTTTTATATGTATTACTATTTCAATAAAAACTATATTATTGATTTTTCACTAAATAAATAATTTCTGCATCATTATTGTATAAGATAATAAGGTAATTAAATAACTCTTAAAAATAAAAAATAAATTACCATGATAAAGAAAAACATTTTATATTTAAAATGAGTATTTATAAACGAATTTATATTCTGTATAAACTTATATAAAAAATACTTTAATTATTAAAGTTGAGTGAGACATATTTCACTTTTCATTAAATAAAATAAACTAAAGGTCTTAATCACCTCCAAGTGGGTTCTAATGAATTCCATTTCGAACCAAATATGACTTAGGATGAAATATAATCATCCAATTGTATTAAGACAAGTTTTAGGGTAATTTTATAATATTATATTTACCCTTAATTACCCGATTTACCTTTTACCATGGTAAATAAAATTTACCGTAGTTACTATTCGTAATGCCCAAAAATAAAATGTAGTCTATTAATATAATTTGGACCCACTATTTCCAAATATTTAATCAATTTTTCCTAATTCAATACATATAAGTATCATAAATTAAATTAAAATTAATCCCATTGTCGAAAGAGAACGAGTTTTTGGTTAAAACATTGCAAATGATTGAATTGATTTAACCTACGAATTCAATGTAAAATCAATGCTAATAATATAAATTAAATTAAATTGTAAAAATATATTATATTAATATTTTAAAACCATCCCATATTATAATTTAACCACATAAATTATTACGATGAAAAAAGTTCTTTTTAATTAAAATATAGCGTGTTTTTACTATTCATTAAAATATGAAAGTTATCAGAATAATATGAAAAATTTATCCAAGGTAAAATTTTATATCCTGATTCCAAATAAAAATTTTATTTCATAAAATTTAACTTATAAAAATGTCAAAAATTATATTCAAAATGGGTGCACCATCAAAAGGTGACAAAACTTTATTTTTTTGAAAAATACTTATTTTTACCCGAAACATTTATTTTGTTCTTATACCATGTTCTAGAAAATGTGTAAGATGAATAATAATGATATAAAATTAAAAATTTAGTTAATAATATTCATAATGGCTAGTTCATAATAATATTATAACCATATATCATTGTTTAGTGAAACCCGTTATTGCGTACAACACACGCTATTGAGGAAGGTAGCGTTTGCGTGTAATGAAATCCAAGTCAGGGTTGCGTATACTGCAAGATAATACACTGTTGTGTATAGTGCAAGATAATATTGGTGTAGCGTATAACAGAAGATATCAATTAAATTAAGAAGAATATTTTTCATAAAATCTTGGGGTGTTACAGTAATCATTCTATTGACATTCTGGAGCAAGAGAATACATAATGGGACATCATGTCATTCACTTGTGTAAGTGGTAACATGAGATATCTTTTCATAATCTAGAGCTAGAAAACAATGGGACTTACTATTGATAAGAATGGGTCACTCCATGGATATAACCACAAACAAATAACAAAAAATCAGTCACTCGAAGGAATAATATTTTACTACAAGGAACATGTCTTACATTTTGTTTCTCAATATTAATATTCATTTTATATTGATTCATAGAACTAAATATGAGGTATTTACACTTTAGTCAGTCATATAAGATGGATTCATGTGGAATGGATTAGTAAAAGTTGTTTGCAACTGATTTAACCCTTCACAGTTGTACCTAATAGGCCAAATAACAATTTAATATGATTGGGAATTTATAGAACAATTCGATGTTATTGATTATTTTAATGATATTCATTAACTTGAATACTGATATTAGAAATAAAACAACATTATTGGTAATAAATTATCATCAATAAGTTTCCATTAAATTTAAAAAGTATACATCAACTTGTTATAGACACTCTTTTTAAAGTGAAAACATACATTATCATACATGTCTATATCCATAAGTTCAGTTATTTAAATATATATTATAAAGAAAAAAAATATTCCATTTCCCTTATTCATAAGAAATAGAGATTGGGAGAATCATTAGATAATAATAAAAACTATGGATGAATCCCCAAACCATGTCCATATTATAAAACAACTAGAAACCCATTATTTTAATTTTGAATATAAATATTATATTTTTATAAAATATGGGAAATTATAATGACCATCTACTTTTGATTTATTGGGAACATGACACCCAATCCCCACCTGATATTTAATATTTTTTTTCATAGTATTAACATATCATTGAACTCTACATATGTACTATTAACAAATAACTCTAAAAAATTATCGTTCCCTCTATTTATGTGAAAAATATAAAGGAATATTAATTTATTTTAAATAAATTTATCAAATAAATTTAAACACATATATAAAAATACAAATCACATTATAAATTAATACCATATTATTTTAATTTAATTAACAAATAATATATAAATATAAAATAAAATAAATAAATAAATTATTAGTAAAAAATTAATGCTCAAAACCATAAATGGTAATCCAAGTAATGTTCTAGATAAATTTATTATTAAAAAATAATGGTGAATTATTTATATATGATTTAATGGTCACACAATTGTTGGATATTTAGAGGCTAAATACAAATTATGTAATTCTTCTCATGGAAATCCTTGAATATCCTCCTAAATGTTCCTATTGAAAAGAAACATCCTCTACTATATTTTATATTACTTGATAATAATGGTAATATTGAAATAGTAAAATATCAACCATTAAAAAAAATTTCTTCAGATAATTTATCATCTAAGATCATCCAATTAGTGAAGATTTTTTTTAGTTTTAGAAATTCGATGAATTTCATTGAAAATAAGGTATATTGTAATCTAATTAATATGATTTCTATTTTATCATTCCCCTAAATAGATCTCTATTATATTAATATAAAATTAATATTTGATGGATGAAAAAAATTTTATAATCATTATATAATAATCAATAATCTACCTAAAAATTTCATCATTATGTGTTTGTATTGGAATGTATAAAAATACCTATAACAGAATAAGTGTAATGCTTCACATTGTAGTACCAGAAAAGAAGAGAGGGTGATTTCTATCTTATTTTTTCAATTAAATGTAATTCTTGTGAGTATAATTTTTATATCAACTATAACTAACATGAATTATCTCATTGGATGCATAACACTAACATCATCCAAGTTAAGTAGATATGAATGAGAGAAGAAACACTAGAGGATATATTATATTATTATCTTAAAATATCCTCAGTTGAGAATAATATTATTCGTAGAATTTTTTTAGTGTTATAGCTTTAGATGAGTTTTTACGAAACTACTATTAGATATCATTCAACTTCTATGGACTATATAGTATGAATAATTTTATTAAGATATAAAATATATATAGTATAGTAAAATGTAAAAAAAATATTATTCCAAACTATCATATCACAAACATTTTTAGTATAATATTAATGAGATAAAATTAATTATTATTATATAGATTGATTTTCAATATGGCCATTTAGAGTCCACTTTATCACATTTTTCATCACCACGATGCAGAATCTTTTTTAGTAATAATAATAAGATCTAATTTCATAAATTTTACGGAAGTAATTTTTATTATAAACCATGATACCACATTCTATACACTCAGATGTATAGGTATCACCACAAACTCGTCTCAACAATATGCATTAGAAATTCCATAAATCATTATTATGGTATCGATTAGAAATAATTTGAAAAACATAAAAAATATCTAATCAATATGGAAAATAATCCTCTAGAATTTATGGGAGCTCACTGGTGGAGGAAATCACAACACCCAATGAAGGACGATATTGAAATTTATTTGACTCTTATAAAATAAATATTCAGTTCAAGAAAATATATCACTATAACATCAAAATATATATATTTATTAAAACAACCATTTTAATGTTTTTATTTCATGATGATCATAATAATCAAACAATGTCAAAAATAAAACCATTAATACCTCCAAAATAACATCAGTTTGATTCAAATTATTTCTAGAATCCTTAAAATATTATTTAATAGAGGAGAAGAAAGTTAATAATTAATCATACAAGGTAGAATGAATGTATTAACCAAAATAATAGTTCCTAGTGATCTATAATTTTTATTTCCCTCAAATTTAGTAACTATATTAATTTTCAATTCATTCAATAATGTGGGGTGATAAATCAATCGATATCCCCCAGTGGTTTCCAAACAACTTTTACACTTAGGTGAATGAATAATTCCTAAGTTTGATATTCTTCTTCTGGTATTTCATGATGGGATTAAAAAAAACCCTCATAAATATATTAAATATACCCTTTAATAACATCTTATATTCTATTGTATATAACTAATTATTCCCCAATATCTTCTAATATAATGTTTCTTTCCCGACATTGATTACATATAAAATTCCAAATAATAATTACCTCAGGTATTATAAGCTGTTTCAATTTAGATAGTCCAAAATTATTCCAATCCAAATCATGATCAATATATATCTCCTATGATTTCATTTAAAAAACAAATTTATTACCATGTACACCGTTAGGGGAAAGTGAATATATTTTAAATAAAAAAAAATTTATTCAACAAAACTGGTGGCTGTGAGAATAGTTATTTTGATATAAACCTTCCCCATGACAAAAATAGTATGATTATTATTATAATAGCTAAACATTATTCTGGATTACATTAATGTGTCACGCCTTACCAAGAAATTATATCTTTATTCTAACACCATATGATTATTATTGGATATTTTTAGATGTAAAAATCAATAAATATCCTCGTAATAGGCGACCATGAGAGAATGAAAGTGGTTGAATTTATCATTGTCGTTATTAAAATATGATTATTAATTTTAGATAGTATATCCCACATACACAGATAAACCCATAAAAATTAATATCTAAATTGGAATAATGCGAGGTTTTAAATCTTTTTAAAGTTCAATTTCCACATCATCCTAATTATTATGTGTCATATAAAGATCCAAATATTAAAGATAGTCATTATGAACAACCAATGACAACCATTAGATTTGTAGAAACATTAATATTATTAAATATACATTTTTATATAACACATGATGGTTATCTATATAAATGAATATCAATCTGATAATTTCAATAGAGTATTTAGACATTGAAATGTCTTAGATTATTTCTATTATGATGAGATCATTGATGTAAAATGAGAGTATACCTATATATATAATTTTTAGCTAGATAATATCACATAATAAGGCAAAAAGAAAAATTATTTCAGAGTTGGAGACTCATAAAATATTTTGATAGAATATCATGATGTCTGCCAATGGTAATTTTGAAAGAAGTATATTTTTAGAACATTTCTTGTAAGGAGAAAATATAAATTTATAAGTCAAGTTTAATCATACACTCTAAATATAGGTTTTGTGGTACATGATAATCAATAATATTATTAATGAATGTCATGATCTATATACATGGACGTGTTAACCCGAACCCCAATGGTATATTGTTACAACAATATAGGAAATGTAGACTGGATGATCAGTAACAATGAAATAATTATTATCTAACAAAAGGATTTATCAATTAAAAATTTTAATTTAATTTTATATATTTGGAAATTTTGTAGAAACCGAATTATTTGGTCAGTTCCATTTAAATGTATTTATATTGATATTATAATTTATAAATATATATACTAAAAAATACATCCATCAGAAAGGTTTACGACACCGAAATGCAAAAAATATGATTTATGATACTGTGATAAAAGTATATGATTACAATGTAGATATTCATATGTGTTTATTATCATTGTGGAATCTATATTCTTTCACAATGCGTGCTTTCATTTTTTTCATGATTATAAACAATAAAATTATGTTGTTCTCCCTAATTCTATTTAAAAGGGTCATGCTGATTAAAAATTGTTTGTATATTGAACCACAAATAAATTAAAAATTATTTTATTGTTTTGAATCAATATTATTATTTTATGTGGTATAAAAATAATTTTTGGTTTCTCAATGATAAATACATAGTAACCAACTAATAAAATGAATATTTTGTAAATTGAAAGTATAATAAATATTTATATGATAATATAGTAATTCTATCATTTTTGTATTTCTCAAGGAATAATGTAAAAATATTTATTTTTTAAAGAATCGACTATTATTCATGGTTTAGAAAAGATCAACTATATATAAGGTCAATGATTAATGTTATTAATGTAATTTATATATTTAATCAAATTTAAGTGAATATATATTTATTTATTTACTGGATGATATTATTTTATCTTTAGATATTCCATGTGTCTTTTATAAATTTTAATTATATATATTTTTAGAGGAAATTTGTTTTTCAATGTTATATGGAATTGGATAATTACTTATTCCCAATTAACAACCCTAACACAACCCAACGAAGAACTTTTTATATCAAGATAAAGTTTCAGATACTCCTTCTGAACTAAAAAATAAATAGAGATTTCACTCAAATATTTGTTGTAAAATTCACATAAATCATGATGAAGAAAAATATCATAAATCATTCTTATTCCTATCATGTGACCATGAGAAAATAAATAATAATTAATTAATATAGTGATTATATTAATGATAAATACTATAATTTTATTGTGTTCAAGATAAACCATGCTAGCACTCAGTGAGTCTATGATTATGTTATGTGGTCATTAGAGAAAATATATATCACTAATAAAAAAATTATACGATTTAAAATTTCATCATAAAATTAACATAACATGTATTGTTTGATATTTCCTCAAAAAAGTATGTTTTTTGGGAAGAAAGTAGTCATTTTCCATCCCAAAACTAATAATGATTTAAAATACAATGTTCTAATATGTTTGTTCGAACATTTTTTTAATATAATTCATTAGATGTAAATAATGATTCATTACCTATATCATTATATGAATCCAATATTAATCATTGAAATATAAAATGTCTTAGTTAAAATCCACATATTGGTTCACTCTACGTATTTATAACCATAAAGAGGTTTTTGTAATTTATTTTTAAATATATAATCATTTATTAATTATTTATCAATAATAAATATTTATTATTAGTTTATATTTTTTTACTATAAATTATTTGAATATGAATGTTTAAATACCATCTCAAACTAATTATATCTGTAATATATAATATAAGATAAAAATTCATTACAAAATATCAAGGATTCCATCATGTTGTTTTTAGAGTTCTAATAAGACAATAGAAGAATAAATGAATTATTCTTATTGTTAAAAGAATGTTACAAGGTATATTTTTAAAGGATAAAGAATCTGAAATTACGTCCATTTTTTAGTTAATTGATTCTTATTACCTTAATGGACCCCATACATTATTCCGGCTTGGGTGAATTATTTTTTTCTTGATAACATACTGTGTAACTATTGTAGTAAGGTTCACTAAACTTCATGATCGATAAGGTTATTTTAATGACAAATCATATACATATTACTGAATTTTTGTTTATGAAATATTGTAAATATTTTATTTTATATAGTAGTTTTGTTACTAATTAACATTTTTTCATGGTCAGGTATATAATACACAAATAGTGGGTTTATTACCAAGGATGTGGGTTTCATTTAATTAATTAACATTTGAGTTAATGTGTATTATTTGTAATTATTTCTTATATAATGTTAAATTTATTAATACTTTTTATGTAATTAATTCACATGTTACGTGTATCAAACTAGAATATAAAATATTATTTTAACACATACATGAATTTTAAATTTTTTTGTGTAGTAATTAATTAATTCTCTAATAGTATAATTAATTCACAGATGATTTTCTCTTAATACTAATGTTTGATGTTTAATATAATCATTGTAATATATTTTTTGAGATACAAAAAATGTTTGAGTGTGTAAACAATTAGTTACATTGTTGAGAAATAAAATTAATTTTTGAATTATATAGTGCATTATGAAACAATTAATTGGCTTAGTGAATTTTAAATTATAAATTAATACAATGTTTTATTTTTAACTACTCTCTTTATTCTCTTTTCGTACACACTCTAAACATTTAAATTTAAATTATTATTTAATTATTTAATTTATTAAAATATAAAAATGGGGTATTAAAATATTATTTGAGGAAAAGGTAACATAAATTAATTTTTGAAATAATTAGATGATAAATTTGATTAATATTTTTTGATTTTATATTCATTAATTAATGAATTGATTTAAACTATAGATAACATGCTAATGAAATATTTTTTTATTTTTTTTGGATTATCATGCTATTAAACCATCATGTTCATGTGTTCGGTTTCAATATTTTTATTATTCTATGGTTTTTGAATTTTTTTTAAAAGGAATTGGTAGTACGCATCATATCTCATTATTCTACTTATGTGAGGTCCTTCTAAAAATAGATTAATTTATGAAAACCACCACCACCAATACTTTAGTTCCCTATCCCTTATGTGTGAGTAACAATCAATTATGAAATGATCTTCAAGATGGGTGGAGGAAGATATTGTTTGGATCTAATGAGAATCCAATTATTGGGATACATAAGAGGAAATATGGAATACAACCAAATGAAAAATATTATGATTTAATGTGAAAATCTAATTTTTTAAAATAATAATTTACCATATCCAAGAAAATATAACCATTATTTTTTTGAAATGATTGTACAATTGTAATTATTTTATTTCATTCAATTTCAATTATTAATTTCATTATGCATTCATTATTGTAATCAGAAAATTTTAGGAATTATAAATTATAAAAAATGGAATTAAAATAACATTTGGTTATATTTTAATTTTACCTAGGAACAGTTAATCTCTTATATAATATGGTACCAAATTTAACCATTGTTAAAAGATAACTACAAAACTCATTTATAGGGATGTTTTTTTTCATCGATGTTATGTCATGTTTCGTGGGTAATGTTAACATAGTTTTAAATAAATTTTGATCACTTCTGTGAGACCTATTTCAACTAGTAGAATCATATTGAGGAAATCCATTACATGGACTTCATGATTTGGGAGTCCACTCAATAGATAATTGAGATATAATTTAATGATATCTGAATTTTTCTCTATTTATATTAATTTTAAATAGGATTTAATTATCGAATTAGTGTTACATGATGTGGGATATTGATCTCTTAAAATATATATCAAAAAACATGATTTTTTTTAAAAAAGGTTTTGATTATAAAGAATTAAAAAAAATTATAGACCAATTCATAAATTTTATAGAGGAACAAAATATTTAAAAATGATAAAACTAAAATATAATTATACCAAATTAATAAAAAAACTATAATAATAATAATGTGATTATTATGGAAATTATATATTTATCACCATCAAAAACTTCCATGGGAATAATTTTACATGAAAAATAACATATAATGCTAAACTATTTACTATGTTCAGAAGTCCCCTATATGGTTTGAGCCACCACAATGCAATACTTATGGGGTTATGGGTGATATTTGATGGGCATTGGGATTCTCCAATTTTATATCCTAACATAATAACACACACACACACATATATATATATGGATAACTGATAATGAAATATTAGCATTAGAATACCATTACAATGATATCAAATTTCTTATGACATGTGAAGGTGATGAGTGGTTTTATATACAAGATATTTTCACTATACTATACATACTTAAGCTGGAATAGGGTTCTTAGCTATTTATATTGACATAAATGTAGTTATTCAGAAATGTAACTTAGGTATGTTGCCCCACAATATGTATAATAAATTGTGCATTAATCTTATTATATCATCTTATCTGTCAATTTTATACTAATTCATATATACATTGGGGATTAAAATTTAAATAATCTATTGATTTGGTTCCACTGGGAAAATATGGGTTGTAGGAAACAGGGTTCCACAACACTTTTGGTGTACAACTTGTATGGCAGGAATGAATTCCTCATGACTAGTTATTTGTAAATTTGTCATATACATATTCATTTAGAGACACATATTATTTAGATATGTAACACCTCAATAATTTACAAAAGATTTAATTTATAATACATGAAATACTGAGTCTCTAAAAAACATCTCATTTTATAATCTAGTTGTTAAGCATAACATTGCCTTTACTATGTTATTAATTTCAAAAAATAATCATCTAGAGTTGTTACTAGTATGTCATTTGGAGTTTGATAGAACAATATTGATTTTTTGATGAATAGTAAAATACCCTGATAAATAGTAATATGACTAATATTAATAGTAAAAAATAATATTATTTCATTTTCATAAGGTTATCAGATGATGATGAGATCATAATTATCTTTTCAATGTGATATAAAACTAATTATACGTTTTACATTGTTATTTTTCGAATAAACTATGTTTTTATGTAAAAATTAATTTATTAAAAATTAAAAAATTATTTTTGAAAAATGGAGTTCATTTCTGAATTCTACACATCAAAAAATGGTTACTCTGAAATTTTGGTATATTTCTGAAATTCATAATTTTCTAATGAATAGTGAAATACTGTAAAATACCGTATAAACAAAATATAAGTATAATACACTATTTATGAAAACATAAGTGAGGAAAGACCAGTTGGTTCTAACTCACATTCCATTATTACTATTTTGGGTAACATTAATTATTATAATTCATATTCTTGAGAAAATTTATTATAATAATGATTAAAATAATGACAAATACCTATTCTCCTGCACTATAAAAATCACCCACATTCCCCTCTTGCTACCAAAACACTCATTCCATGATCCTTACCTATGTTCTACCCAATAATCCTCCCATGTATCATCCCCACGTCCTAGATCTCCTGGTCTCAGAAAAAGACCATAATTAACAGCCTTAAGAAGGATATCAATGAGAGGAGATCTAGAGGTAAACTTCCATTTTAGTTTTCTTTATTTTCTTTCATTTTTTGTTATTCATTTCAAATTTCCATTGAATTATTTTGATATATGTCAATACATATCCCCATTATAGCCCATATTATTTAAGAGTGATTAGATACTCCCTTTCTCTCATCAAACTATTTTATGAAATTTTAAGTTACGTCGTTAAGCTGTAGAATTTTCGTGAGAGATTTATCAATTTTTTCTTCTATTTTTAGTTCCTTTATACATATTTCCTCATCTACTCTAATAATAATTATATGATAATTCAGGTACCTTACATGAATAGGAATTTTATTATGATAATTTAATATTTATTCATCATCTCTCTTTCCCACTCCTTTAATACTATAAACGCAATCACCGTCTAGGATGTGTAAAATTATCACAGAAAAGGAAGAATACTTTTCAATTTGAATTACAATACTCAATACTTTCCACGAAACCATTTTAATTATTTAACCAGATCATAATATATTTATTTTACCTTCGGAAATATTCTGTAATCCATACACAATCATAATAAAAATTAATAATACAAAACAAGTTCATCATGCACAAAATGGGAAAAGTTAATCCGAGCATTTATCAATATCTTTTAACTAACAAATCATTCAAAACTATATAACCATAAATCATTATAAGATAATTTATATCTTTTTAATGTCACTAATAATATATATTGAAAATTATTTATGTTTAACCACATTTCAAACAAACATCCATTCATGAATACAAGTAAACGAATCATGAAAACCAAGGGAGAAAATGCTTCCAAAACAATAGAATTTAATCTTTTTATCCCCTAAAAAATGTCATGAATGAACCGAAAAATGTTATTCCATATAAATTACATTTTTATAATGTTTTATAATTATTAGTTAATGATGCTAAATTTTTTTATTCAGGTCTTTAAGAACAATCAACAACATTTTTGAGCTAAAGGTAAGGGATATCAAAACACAGTTTCCCTTTGTTGAGTTATATACCAATGTCATTGGTTTTGTATTTAACCAGAATATGTGTGAAAGATCTATGAGTATTTTATTCTTTATATCCAATTTTACTATGTGGGTTTATGTTTGTCACACATAATTACGTCATCGATTTGTTTTCAATCTAATGATACATTCAATGTAAGGGTTTCTTCATCCCATTTCCATCATTGTGAGATATTTCATAATCACTACTATTTCTTGTGTATGGTGTATATATACTACCCATTTAGGTTTAATACCATGAATATATATATTTTCATGATATTAAATGTATCTTTTTATGACTATTAATTTTTGGGGCATAGGGTTCAATTTATTAGAAATAAGTAAGTATTTTTTACCCGAACCTCCATTTTTTTCAGGTTTCTCTTATTATTTATTCACCTGAATGAAATATTTATTTATTATTATTTACTACTCATAAATTTATTTTTAAATTTACTTTATATGAGTACTGATCAGAATAATTCTTTATTTTGTAATAAGTTACATGTTTTAAAATAATCTTTCAAACTTTCATTCGAAATGAATGCATGATTCGAGGAACTTTTAAAATTATTACATATTTCGATGTTCACTCTATAATCTATTTTAATCCATGTTTATCTTTTTAAATCACACATTTTAAATTATATTTTGGTTCATTTCTAGTTTTATGAAATAAAATATTCCTTTGTGCTTTAAAATCACTTTAATAAATTTCTTAAACCGCCCTAAAATGTATTAATTCTAAAGCATCATTAAAAAAACATTTTTTATAATTTCACTTAAATCAGACATCATTTTTTCCTAAAATGTAATCTAAATGTTCATACCTTTTAATTTCTAGGATATAAATGTTTAAAATAGGATTTATGTAAATTTCAAATGATTTACTAAAATAACTCATCTTTCCGTTGTAAAATGGATTTTTCTCCTCACACTTTCACTTTTTGAGATATTTTCCTTGTTCACTACTTATTTCTTTCTTGCAGTGTATGTGTTTCCATTTGGTATATCATATCGAATGAATCATAATTCTCATGATATACTAAGGTATTATTATTTTAATTTTTCAAGGTTTATGGGATACTTTTGAATGTTAATGGATTATTTTCTCATGAATTTTCCAATCATCTAATTTAAAAGTATCTTTATTTATGTCAACATTAATTGATGAATTTGTATCCTCAAATATATTAAATTATAGCGAAGTAATGTGGTAAATGTATTAAATAAATTTGTAATGAATGTTTTGGTCAAGCGGCGGTTGTTGGGGCCCGATATATCCTCTCGATTAATTGACAAGTCTCATGAGATAAATCACTTGGAGACAAACACATCATGTTTGTTTCAAAAAATCAGATAGGATCCTACTAGGAGACTTAAACAGTTTCGATGGTATTATGGTATCATGTGAAGATACATGACGTCCTATTAATAATAATCCTCTTTATTCATTATTAGTTATTTCTATCCCTGAGGCTTTCACTACATCAAAATCTATATATGCAGTTTCGTTCTCAGTTTATTAATGGCGTGTGTTTTTCATTGGTTAACCATGCCATATTAATTATGTATAATATTTTATGATTCAGTTATTATTGATTCATTCTTCCACTATTTGAAACTATTACTGAGAATTTGGGCTCACCTCATTCATGTTTTTACCTTGAACAACTTATGAAGTGGAGACTATATATGGAGTTTTATAGATGCAGTTTTAATTGTGGCTATGTATTGAATTTTGTAACCTTTTAAAATGTAATTTGAGTTACATATATTTATCTAGTTACTTCAAGACTACTAAACTGATCAATCCTTCATTATTTGATTCCTTTAAATCAGGAAAATGTAATTAGTAATGCACCGACACCAGTCAGGAGGGGTTGGGGTGTTGTAGTTGGTATCAGAGGATGTTTAGTAGAAAACATGGAAACTAGATTAGAAAATGTAGATTAGGGAACAAAGCACCAAGGTATTATATGAGGATAAACGTACAAGAACATCCTGATATTTTCATTTGGAATAGATTATATGGATATTTATAAGAAATAAATTAATTTTTAGATAGAAAAAAGTAGATGTGCCTCTAGAACATATTTACCAAGGATTGAAAACTCTGATAAGGAGTGTGAGGATTAACTTGGGGTATCGTGATACACTACAATGGGCCTTGCTGCACTATGGTTTGATAGTATCTATTGATATGGTTAGGATAATTCACATTTTATTTACCCACCATTAGGATGGATTTATGTCCCAATGTTACACAATAATATGGTTCTAGGATTTACAATGCTTAATTTATGCTATGTGTTATACCATGGATAGAGTTATATAGAGGTCATAATATTAGGATATAATCTATAATATTGAAATGGAATAAAAATGGTGCCTATTAGAAGGAATAATAACTTCACCAATGCAAAAGATGTATTGCATAAGAAAGATCATATCTCTAATGGTTTTATGCTATCTTTTAATAGGATGATTGTCTCCCAAGAATCCTCATCATAGGATTAAAGTATATCATGTGTTAACAATGTATGTAAAGATTGATCTGAGTCATATGGATTTTAAGGTAAGAAAAAGAATGAGAGGATGACATAGAAATACAGGGATAAATGGGAATAGTGGAAAGAAGAGTTTCCCACATGTTAATTTTTTGAAAGAATCACTATGGTAAATGATTTAAGGGAACACGAGTTTTCTCTATTTGTGGTGAAATAGGACACCAAGTTTATGATTGTGAGGGTATGAAAATAGTTTCCAATGTATAATGCTTCAACTGTAAGGAGATGGGAGACTATGCAAATCGATACCCAATGAGTCAATGGAATAAACCCCAAATGATGGTTTTTGATAATGATCATGTTATGATGATACCATAGATGAAGTAGAATGATTAATACGCTTATTCAAGATTGATTACATTTCCATACTTTTTCAGTAATGTACTGGTTATATGAATTATGAGATATATAATGATTGTATTGTAGGACACTTTCATTAAAGATTTGTGGTCGTATGATGAATGGTTCAAATGAAAATAGATTTAGAAGAAAGTTAAACTTTATATATATATATATATATGATTTAGGTAATTGAAACCCTTAATATATATATCTGATGTAGAGAAAATGATGATTAAATGATTGATTCAGATAAATACTGACAACCATGGAACTCATTTTTGACTTGTTGAGAAGTGGTCTGTGCTCTGATCTATGTAGTTTACATCACTTTTGGATTTAATGAATATATCCAATAACATGTATCTTACTTTAGGAATATAGAATAATTTTTGTTTCTAATATGGTTTTTACTGTAATTCAAGGTATTTCCATAAATCACGATGATACATGATGAAGTTAATCACATATTTGGAATGTGAATTTTAGATATTCTTCTTGTTGATTATGTGTTAATGATATGTTCATCATGGAAATTTAAATACCTTCATTATAATGTGTTGAATCATTTAATTTTTCATTTTTTAACCATTTACAGAATGGTTTATGTTGGTCATTGTATGTGGCTTTTATGGTTTAATGTCACTAAATTATTGTTTGATTATTCTTCAATGACCATGTGGTTTAATTAAAATTCCTTATCTTGTAGTAATGGATTCATTTACCCTTGTTATTATTAATAATATATTTTACTTGTATTCCTGGTGTGTGTTTCCCTATAAGGTAATTTTCAAGTATCAACCATTAACATTCAATTTTCAATTTCAGATTTCGAGGATGAATTATTTTAAGTTGGAAATAATGTAACAACCCAAGAATTAATAAATAGATTTAATTTAAAATGAATTAAACACTGAGTCCCTACAAAAAAAATTTTATATTCCTGTTGTTAAGCACAAATTTTCCTCTACTATGTTTTGAATTTTGAAAAATGTTCATCTAGAGTTGAGA
Organism: Viscum album; assembly: GCA_963277665.1. Lineage (NCBI taxonomy): Eukaryota > Viridiplantae > Streptophyta > Magnoliopsida > Santalales > Viscaceae > Viscum > Viscum album. The sequence goes on from OY728137.1 coordinate 2,053,247,579, forward strand.
TCAGTATGTCATTTAGAGTTTGATTGAACCAACTTGATTTTTTGATAAATAGTTACATATCCTTATGAATAGTAATATGAATGGTAATATGACCCATATTAATAGTAAAAATAATAATAATATTTTATTTTATTAAGGTAATAAGATGATGAGATCTAAATAAACTTTTCAAAGGGATATAAAACTAATTATACCATTAAAATTGTTATTTTTTGAAATAACTATTATTTTATTTAAAAATTAAAATAATAATATTCTGATAATTATATTTGAAAAATAGATTTTATTTTTGAATTCTACACAATAAAAAATGGTTACAGTGAATTTTTGGGATTTTTCTAAAATTTGAGAAATTTTAATGAATAGTGAAATATGATAAAATATCGTAAAAACTAATTATCAATATAAAACACTATTTATGACATCATAAGTGATGCAATAGAACTTGGTTTGAACTCACATGCCATTATTAATATTTGGGGTCACATGAATTATGATTATTCAATGACTTTTGAAAAAATATTATAATAATGATTTAAATAATGAAAAATACCTCTTCTTATGCACTATGAATATCACCCTCATCACCCTCTTCTTACCACATCCCTCAAGCCTTGATCCTTTCCTATTTTCTGCCCTATAATCCTCAGAAGTATCTTCCACATGTCATATAGCTTTTGGTCTCACCAAAATGCCCAAACCAAAGGCCTTGAGAAGGATCTGAAGGAGAAAAGATCAAGAGGTAAACATCCTTTTTTATTTTTCTTTCTTTTCTTTCATTTTATAGTACTAATTTTAAATTTCATTTTGATTTTTTGGGATATTTCATTACATATCCCCCATAAATCCAAAATTATATAATAGTTATATGATACCCCCTTTCTCTCATCGAACTATTTTAAGAAATTTTAAGTGACGTTGTTAGGCTACCAAAGTTTCCAGAGAGATTTGTCAATATTTTCTTCTATTTTGACATCTTTTATACTTCTTTCCTCATATAAACTCATAATTATTATATAATAATTCTAGTAACATATATGAACTTGAATTTTATTATGCTAGTGTAATATTTTCATCATCTTCTCATTTTCCCACTTCATTTACACTGTAAACTCAAACACCGTCCGAGATGTGTTAAATTATCACACTCAATGAAGACAGGTTTTCAATTTTCATTACAATCCTCAATACTATTCATGAAACCTTTTTATGGTTGAACCATATATTTATACATTTATTATACCTTATGAAATATTCTTGAGTCCTTACAAACTCTTAATAAAAAATAATAATAAAAAACATGATTATTATTCACAAAATCAGCAAAGTTAATCCAAGCATTTATCAATAACTTTTAACTAAGGAATAATTATCAAGTATATAACCCAAAATAATTACAAGATCATTTATATATCTTTAATGTCACTAATAATATATATATTATCAATTATGTATGTTTAACAACATTTCATACAAACTTCCATTCATGAACACCATTAAACGAACCACGAAAACCTAGGGAGAAAATGCTGCGAAAAAAATAAAAATGAATTTATTTAAAACCATAAAAATTGTAATGAATGAAAATAAAAAGTTTATGTTATATCAATTAAATTTTTATGAAATTCGTGACTTATTATTTAATGATGATAAATATTATTATTCTGGTCTTTAAGAACATTGAAAAACACTTTCGAGCTTAAGGTAATGGTTATCTTAAATCATTTTCCATTCATTGTGTTAAACATCAATGTCAATGGATTTGTATTATACCATAATATGTGTGAATTAACAATGATTTTTTTATTCTACATATCCACATTTATTGTGTGGTTTTATGTTCCTCACACATAATTATGTTATTGATTTGTCCTCAATCTAATGATATGTTGTTGGTAAGGGTTTCGTCATCCCTCTTCCAACTTTATGAGATATTTTGTATTCACTACAATTACTTATGTATGGTTTATGTATACTGCCCATTGATGTTTAATACCATGAATATATTTATTTTCATGGTATTTTTTAGGTCCACAATGCTGAATACCCTGAGGGGGGGGGGGTGAATCAGGGTATGACTAATTTAAAATTAATGCCTGTTTTGATCTTGTTTCGCTGTTAAGAAAAACACTATTCTCTCTCTTTCCTGTTGCACAATATAAAAAGAAAGTAAAGAAAACACAGGAAACAACAATTTTACTTGGTTCACCACTAAGGGCTACGTCCATAGAGCATACGCCGATAGGTTGTCGGACGTACCAAATTCCACTATACTTCACTAGCTGTGGATTACAATGTTCGGGTACAGTCACTCTGTCCCAGGCTCACTGCCTTTGAAAGGTTTAGGGTCAGCTCACTGATTTCCCAAGGGTCACTCCCTATTTCTCTCTCTCTGGATCACTGCCAGTGGATAGGATCACCTTCTTCCTCTTCCTATGCTCACGGCTCTGGAAGGGAATCCAGTCATAGTTTAGAGACCTGTAGGTCTCTTCATTATCACTAATGAATGCATCCACAACTATTGATAGATGCTATGTTGAAGTTCAACTTTCATCCACTGATGAATACCTCGTTGCCTCTTAACCACTGGGTAATTCACTTTGGAAACACCTTCGCAAAGCACCCTACTTCGCGAGGCTCCCAATTTCACGAAGCTCAAACAAGCCTTCACGAAGCTCCGACCTTTTCACAAAGCCCTCTCGCGAAGCACTACTGCGATGCACTACCGCGTAGCTCAAGTCATTGCAGAGAAACTTCCCTCACAAATCTCACTGAGCCAACGTAGAGCATGCAACTTTTGCGGAGCTACAATAGCCTCCGCGATTCTCTTCTTTCGCAAAGAACACAGGCTACGCGAACGACCTTCGCGAACCGAGAGCAGAGTATTTTCTCTGAAAATTCTCTCTACTTCTCTCTAGGGGGTCGGCCTCTTTTTATAGGTGATTCCACCGACCCTCGAACATTCCATGCGAAGTCAACTCCACGTCATCTCAAATCACGAAGATCCAAAGTTTTCTCCAGAATTATATCTAAATCGCGAAGCACCATGGAAATTTTCCGATCGCGGAGCTCTTTGTAATTGCGGAGCATCACCATCAACATTCCTTCACGCCTTCACTGCGAATCTCCCTCGAAAATCCCTTCACCGCCGCAATGCGCTTCAACTCTTCCATTTGCGAAGCGTTGACGTAATCGCAAAGAATCACCGCCTCCATTTTTCTGGTCTTTGTGAAATCTAATCCATGCATCCCATCTTCGCGAAACTCATGCCTTTTCCATATAAAAATATGATCTTCATGGAAATCCTATTTTCACGATGTTCACTAAACTCCAAATTTTGGACCCTAAAAATTTGGCAAACACTGGGAAACAACGCTACCTTGTACTGCTCTTTTGTTCCACCACCAGATCATCTTTTCCTTTTTCATCATTCTTTGTCAACAAGGACTGTCAACAAATTCTCTAGAACTTGACAATTCTCCATGGAAACCTACTTTGACAACAAACACAATCAACCAAAAAATACTGCAATGTTACCTTGAGGGATTTTTTCCCAACAATATCTCCATTTGGGTTTGTTGACAATTCTTCATAACTCTTTTCAGAAATATTTTCTGCTCATTGATACCTCATTGATTCTTCTTCCAGCCGCTACCACCATTCGCCTCTTGTGATTATGATAGCATTCAAGGATTTAATTAACACGTACTCTAAGCCCACATGATCAATGGTTGACGTGAGAAACAAGAGTAGTATGAAAATTTCATCAATGAATCACTTCATGTCAAAAACTAATTGTCGATTCCAACCTAATACCAATTCATAAATTGATACCAATTGTTGAACCACACTGATACCAATTCATGATTGCTGGACACCTTCTCACACCATTCAAACATCACTCTTCTACTTTTATCATGATCCTCAACTGTCGTGATATCTATTCTTTGATCAATCACTTCTAGCATCATCAGATTTAAAAATATCCCCCTTGATCATTTCTTACCCTATATGGCTGCTCCACTGGTAAATTATCCCTGTATCTGTCATGATTTTTCAAATAGCCACATTGTCTCCCCCGTGAACAATCACTATTTTCTCCCCCTTTGTCAACGAACCCAAAGGTCACTTCTTTTTAGTATGTAACATAGTAGAGAACACATATCAGCAAATTAGGGAAAAACACATCATACCTCGGGGAGAGGGGGAGTCCGCATCCACACTATTTCAAGTGCGGGGAGTCGAATGAACTCCTAGAGCCAGTATATGTCTCTAAAAATCTTCCTTGGGTAAGGCCTTTGTCATAATGTCTGTAACCTGTAGCTCTGTAGGCACATACACCAACATCACAATGCCTTTATCCACCTTCTCCTTGATGAAATGATACATTATCTCAATGTTCTTTTTCCTTGAGTGATGAACTGGATTTTTGCTAAGATTGATAGCACTTGAGTTATCACACTGGATTCCAATCGGAGACTTCACTTCAACTCCCATATCTTAAAGCTGTTTCTTTATCCACAATAGTTGTGTGCATGCTTGAGTAGCCACAATATACTCATCCTCTACAGTGCTCAATGAGATGAAATATTGCTTATTTTTTAGACAAGAAATACACAATACACTAGATAGAATGCACCACCTGACGTTGATTTTCTATCATCCGCTGAACCGGCCCGGTCTGTATCAGTATATCCTAATAACTCTGTCTGAGATTTATCAGTATATGTCAATCCGAAATCCACTGTGCCCTGGATATACCAAAGTGTTCTTTTCACTGGAATCATGTGTATTTCTTTGGGATTACTCTGATATCTCGCTACTTGGCATGTGGAAAAAACAATATCAGGCCTTGTTGTAGTTAAGTACAACAAACTTTCAATAATTTGCCTTTATTCTGTGATATTAACTACCTTTCCATCCTCATCTTTTGATAATTTCATCCGGGTAGCAACCAGAGTCTTCATATCATTGGAATTCTCCATTCCAAACCTTCTCAGAACCTCCTTGGCATATTTATATTGATAAATGAATTTTCCATTCCTTCCCTGTGTCTCCTGTAGACCAAGGAAAAACATTAGCTCTCTAATCATTGACATTTCAAACTCATTTTTCATGAATTCGGAAAACTGTCTGCACTGAGCATCATCTGATCTACCAAAAATTATGTTATCGACATACACTAGCACCATCATCCTTTGATGACTTTCATTTCTAAAATAGAGGTTGTAATCAACTCCTCCATGATGGAAACCAAGCTTATTAAAGTATAGATCAATCCTTGAGTACCATGCCCTTGGTGCTTGTTTCAGCCCATACAACACCTTCTTCTGCCTGAAAACTTTGTTCTCATCCTCATGAATGAGAAAACCATCTAGCTGCTCAATATACACCTCCTCTTCCTGAACGCCATTAAAGAATGCAGATTTGACATCCATCTGGAAGACTTTGAACTTTCTTTACACAGTAATGGCCAAAAATAGTCTGATCGTTTCCAGCCTTGCAACCGGAGAAAATGTATCATCAACATCTATTCCCTCTATCTGGGATTATCCCTTGCACATTAGTCGTGATTTGTTCCGAATCACTGTGCCATCTTCATTCATCTTGTTGCGATAAACCCATTTAGTCCCGATAACAATTTTGTCTGCTGGACTCGAAACAATCTCCCATGTCTGGTTCTTCTCAATCTGATCAAGCTCTTCATTCATCGCCTGAACCCAGTTTTCATCTTCAGCTGCATCGGAAAACCATTTCGGCTCCACCTGAGACAAAAATGTTGTTTTCTATAATGATTTCATTCTTCGAGTCTAAACTGGAGCTGTCTGATCACCAATGATATTCTGCCTATAAATTTCATCTCGACTCTTTGGCTTCCTTGTAGACATAGACATGACACTTTCTTGTTCATCATTATTATCTTCTTCTAAGTTATCCTCTGCCACTTCTTCTCTCCCTAGGTTGCTTACCTCATCATCACATTCATCCAGGAACTTTTCACTAGGTCGTTGAGTGTTCTGTTCATTTTCAACTATAGTGACATCATTGCTCTCAATGATTTTCCCAGCCATTTTTTGAAACATTTATATGCTTTTCTTTTCCCATAGTAGCCAAGGAATATCCCCTCATCTCTTTGGTACTCAAACTTCTTGTGATTTTATTTATTGAGAATGAAACACTTACTTCCAAAGATTCGAAAGTATTTCAACGTTGGATTCTTTCCGTACCACAGTTCATATGGAGTCTTCCCTTGCTTTGCACACAACAAAGACCTGTTCGAAATATATACCGATGTCAAAACTGCTTCCTTCCAAAATTTCTCTGGTAGGTCCTTTTCAATAAGCATAGTTCTGGCCATGTTGTTCATGATCTGATTTCTCCTTTCAACAACTCCATTCTATTGGGGAGTTCTCATTGATGAAAATTGATGCCTTATCCTATGTTTCTCGAGATATTCTTCCACTTGACTGTTTGTGAATTCTGTACCGTTATCTGTACGGAACTTCAAAATTTTCTGCCCAAGAATCCTTTCTGATTCCATCATGTACTAATTTATGCAAATGAACACCTCTGTCTTATGGGTAATGAAAAATACCCAGTCAATTCTGCTATAATCATCAATGAAAAGAACATAGTACCTTTTCCCATTTATAGCTCGTGGTGAGATAGGTCCACATACATCAGCATGAACCATTTTGAGCACTCTAGATGATTTCTGTTCCTTTGTCCTGTATGTCTTTCTGATGATCTTTCCTTGTTGGCAAGAATCACACATATGATTATGATCACATGATAGTCTAGGAAGGTCTCTAGAAGAATCACACTTTACCCGATCCTCCCTAGATGGTTGGCATAGATGACCAAGTCGCTTATACCATATCTAGTTTTCTTCCTCTATGGATAAAAGGCATGTATCTTCTTCCGCACCTACAAGGTAGAGATTTCCCTTTGTCCTTTTTCCCTGCAGAGAAACTACACCATATTTTCCTTTTACAACAAACATCTTCTTGGTAAATCAGATAGAGTTCCCAAAGTCACATAGTTGACTGACACTGAGTACGTTATGACTAAGACCATCTTCCACCAAGATATCAGCATGTCTCATTTCTTTGCCCCCAAACTTGGATTTCCCTCAGCCAACAATCATTAGGCCTTCATCATTTCCAAATTTGACAACTCCTTCTTTTTCATAATTTATTTCTGTAACAAGATCCTTATTACCCGTCATGTGGGATGTGCAACTAATGTCAAAGATCCACACACCAGATCGATCTGATGCTTTAAAGGGAATTTACGCAACTACTGCCTTTTCTTTTTTTCTTCTTCTTGGTCCATACTATTGCCTTCACACTCGGTATAGATTGAGACTTCTGTTCTTTCTCAGAGTATGATGGACCGACTTCATCTTGCAATGCCGCAAATCTATTCTGAATTTTTAACTCACCTGTGGATTTATTGATCCGCTTCTTGTGAACATTTTGATTCTTCATTGGCTCATTTCTCTATATGGTCGAAGTACAGTACCTAGCCATGTGTCCAAATCCTCCACACCAAAAACAATGTCTTTCAAAATACATTCTGGACAATCGTTCTTTGTTTGGATTCCACCTCTGTTCTTGTTCCCTTCGATATCTTTTGGTTATGGAACACACATACTGTGAATGTCCCATATTCCCACAACAATAACACCTAATATATGGTGCATTCCTTCATGGTACTTCAGCACTACGATTTTCCCCTTGGGATATCTGAATAATATGATTTTTCTTTGTTCCCAAATCAAACATCAATCTTGGGACTGGTTCTTACGGTTTGACTTCACTTGTCACAGATTTTTGTTTCTGATTAAGCCATGAATCAAATTTAACATTTGAGCTCAATTGCTGCTTCTTCCCTGCTGAACTACTAGGATTCTCTTTCATCTTTTTAGTATTTAAAATAACCTTCTTTCCCAAGAATGTGTTAGGAATCAAAAGTTTTTTCTGTTTTTTGACTTTTCTCTGCAGAACGACAGCTTCCTCTACAAGCTCTTCGATACGCTTGACACGATCTTTCAATTTTCCAATCAATCCATCAATCTCCCTTTTCTGTTCTTCAATCTTGAGCTTATGCTCATCAACCTTTTTTGTGTTATCTGGCCTTGAAGACTTAGGTTTTCTATTTCTTTTACGAGCTCAGAATTATCGTCTTCCTGCTGTTTCATGTAGATTTTGGCATCATGTACTACCTTGTGGGATTTCTTTGTTTTTTCTCTCCAAATATCTATCTTTTCAAGAAGTGCTTCTAATTCATCTTCCATGTCAACTCTGCCTTCAATATCTTCTTCTTCTTCATCAGTGTCAGTTTCTTCCTTTTCTTGAGAACTACCGACAACAGCCACTATTGGATTTTTCCATGATCTTTAATATTTTCAAACTCCTCAACCTCTTCATCCTCAGACTCGTCTGAACTGTCTATTTCTTGTGAAAGAAGATTCTTCTTCTTGAAGAAATTTCTCTTGAATTGTTTCTTCCCTTTCACAAAGGCTGAAGACTTCTTCCTGGGAATTTCGACTTCGTCATTATCATTATCGTTATCTTGAAAATTTTTGGGTCACCTTGCCATAATATGACCAACCTATCTACATCGAAAGCATGCTAGTGGAAGTTTCCCTTTAAACTTTCCTTTTCTTTTTTTGTATATTTGAAGAAAGGAATGACATCACCTCATCTGTCTCTTCTTCTCCCTGAGAATCTTCAATTTTGAGCTTCTTCATAGCCTTAAATACCATCTCTATGGATTTCCCCTTTACCACAGCCTCGTTATCATCATTCCTCATTTCATATGAAACCAAGGTACAGTGAAAATTGTCCAATGTCAGCTCTTTGGAATCTTTATCTTCTAGTACTGAAACATTCGGATTGAACCGAGGTGGAAGATTCCTCAAGATGAACTTTACGATCTTTAGGTCTTCAATGACTTCACCAAGTGCTCGCATATCTTCCACGACAATATTTACCCTGTCAAAGAATGCATCAACAGACTCTTTCGGGTTCATCTTCAGATCTTCATACTTATTCCACATCACTTGCAGCTTTGCCTCTCTTACCTTTGTATCTCCTTCATATATATTCAATAGTTTTTCCCACATGGCATGTGATGTTTTTCATGACATCACATTTGTGTATATGGGATTAGAAAGGGCTCCCCCTAAGGCATTGATTGCTTTTGCATCAGCATCCAACTCTCTATGCTCAGCTTCTGATAATGCACCACTGTTAATATTAGTTGTGATACCATGCATAGCTGCTGAAAACACATCCATTCCCAAAGATCATAAATAGTGTTTCATCCGATTCTTTCATATCTAAAAATTAAATCCGTCGAAGATCAGAATCCATTTATGATTAGTGACATCCATTTAGAGAAGAAAAAATTTCAACCTCTTCCTATGATTCCAATTGTTCGGTCCACAAGGCCGAATACCCTGAGAGGAGGGTATGACTAATTTAAAATTAATGCCTATTTTGATCTTGTTTCGCTGTTAAGCAAAACACTCTTCTCTCTCTTTCCTATTGCACAATATAAATAGAAAGTAAAGAAAACACATGACATAACAATTTTACATGGTTCACCGCTAAGGGCTACATCCAAGGATCATACACCAACAGGTTGTCGGACGTACCAAATTCCCCTATACTTCACTAGCTGTGGAATACAATATTCGGGTACAATCACTCTGTCCCAGGCTCACTGCCTTTACAAGGTTTAGGGTCATCTCACTTCTTTCCCAAGGGTCACTCCCTATTTCTCTCTCTCTGGCTCACTACCGGTGGAGAGGATCATCTTCTTCCTCTTTCTAAGCTCACTAGTCTGAAAGGGAGTCCACTCACAATTTATAGACCTGTAGGTCTCTTCATTATCACTAATGAATGCATCCACAACTATTGATAGATGCTCTGTTGAATTCCAACTTTCATCCACTGATGAATACCTCTTTTCCTCTTAATTACTGGGCAATTAACTTTGGAAACACCTTCGCAAAGCACCCTACTTCGTGAGGCTCCCAATTTCACGATGCTCAAACAAGCCTTCACGAAGCTCCTTAATTTCCATGAAGCCTTCTCGTGAAGCACTACTGCGAAGCTCAAGTCATTGCAGAGAAACTTCCCTCGCGAAGCTCACTAAGCCAACGCGGAGCGTGCAACTTTTGCGGAGCTACAATAGCCGCCGCGAAGCTCTTCTTTCGCAAAACACACAGGCTACGCGAACGACCTTCGCGAACCGAGAGCAAAGTATGTTCTCTGAAAATTATCTCTGCTTATATCGTGGGGGTCGGCCTCTTTTTATATGCGATTCCACCGACCCTCGAATGTTCCGCGCGAAGTCAATGCCACGTCATCTCAAATCGCGAAGCTCCGAAGTTTTCACCGGAATTCTATCTAAATCGCGAAGCACCATGAAAATTTTCCGATCACGGAGCTTGTCATAATCATGGATCATCACCATCAACATTCCTTCGAGACTTCGCCGCGAAGCTCCCTCGCAAAGCCCTTCACCGCCGCGATGCGCTTCAACTCTTCCGTTCGCAATGTGTTGACGTAATTGCGAAGCATCACCGCCTCCATTTTTTCTAGTCTTCGTGAAATCCAATCCAGGCATCCCATCTTTGCAAAACTCATTCCTTTTCCATATAAAAATATGATCTTCATGGAAATCCTATTTTCACGATGCTCACCAAACTCCAAATTTTGGACCCCAAAAATTTGGTAAACACTGGGAAATGACACCACCTTGTACTGCTCTTTTGTACCGCCTCCAGATCATCCTTTCCTTTGTCATCGTTCTTTGTCAACAAGGATTGTCCACAAATTCTCTAGAACTCAACAATTCTCCATGGAAACCTGCTTTTTCAACAAACACAATCAACCAAAAAATACTGCAATGTTACTTTGAGGGATTTTTTCCCAACAATATTCAATGTATCATTTTATGACTATTAATTTTAGGGCATAGGGTTGAATAGACTAGAAAGTAGTAAGTGTTTTCTACCCGAACCTCTATTTTCATTCGGGTTTCAATTATTCTCTATTCACCTCAATGAAATTATTATTTATTCTTAGTTACTCCACATAAATTATTTGTGAATGTCATATATATGTGTACTAGTCCGAATACTTCTTTATTTTGGGTTATGTTACATGTTTTAAAATAATCTTTATAAAATTCTTCAGAAATATATGCTTGAATACATGAAAATCTAAAATTCTTACCTATTTTAATGTTCACTCTATAATATATTTTAATCCACGATTATATTTTTAAATAATAAATTGTAAATTTTATTTGGTTTCATTTCTGGTTTTATGAAATAAAACATACTTTTTCTTGTTAAAATCCTTTTAATGAATTACTTAAACAACCCTAAAATGTTTTATTTCTATATATTACTTAAAACGGCTTTTTACATAATTTCACTTAAATAGGACATCATTTATCCCTAAAATATAATATCAATGTACTTAACCTTTATTTTCTAGTATAAACATCATCAAAATGGGATTTATGGAAAATAAAAATGACTTAAAAAAAGAACTCTTCTTTCGAATGTAAAATTGTTTTTTCTCGTCACACTTTAACTTTTTGAGATATATTCCTTGTTCACCAATTATTTCATTCTTGTGGTGTATGTAATTCTATATGGTATATCCTATAGAGTGTCTCCTTATTCACATGATATTATAAAGGATTAATATTTGAATGTTTCATGTTGTAAGGGACACTTTTGAATGTTTCAGTATTATTTCCTCAAGAATTTTCCAATGGTCCTATTTAAAATTATCATTATTTATGTCAAGATCCTTAGATGAATTCATATTCAAAAATAAATAAGGATACTGAGAAGATATATTATAATTGTATTAAATCTATGTATAAAGAATGTTATGTACATGTAGCGATGGTTGGGGCCCGCTATATATCATTGATGAATTGACATGTCTTATGAGACAAATTATTTGGTGACAAACCCTTCGAGTTTGTTTCCAAAAATCAGGCAAGTTTCTACACATAGAGTCAAACAGTTTTGACAGTATTATGGTATCATGTTCCAGATACAAGATATCCAATTAAAAATAATTATATTTATTCATTACCAGTTATTACTATCCATGATGTTTTCACAATGAAAAAGTTTATATATGCAGATTCATTCTCAGTTTGTTAATGGTGTGATCTTTTCATTTATTCACCATTCCATATTTATTATGTCAAATTGATTATGATTTAATTATTATTGATTCTTGATTCCGCCATTTTTAACCATAAATCAGTATTTGATCTCTTCCCTTTCACTTTTTTTACCTTCAAAATGTTATATATAATAGATTATTTATTGAGTTCTTTGGATACAGTTTTTAGTTTTTGTTATGTATTTTATTTTGTATCCTTTTACAATGTAATTTTAGTTACATATATTAATATAGTTTCTTCATTACTAATAAACTTCTCGGTCCTTTAGTATTTGATTCTTTTAAATCATGCCAATGTAATTAGTAATGCATCATCTCTAGTAAAGAGGGGTTGGAGTGTTACAGTTCGAATCAGAAAAAGTTTAGTAGGAAACAGAGAAACTATATTAGAAAATGTAGATTAGGGAACAAAGCCCTAAGTTTGTATTTGAAGTTAAACATACAATAATGTCCTGGTATTATGGTAATGAATAGATTATGTGGATCTTTATAGAAAATAAATCCATTTATAGATACATAAAAGTAGAGGTGGATCTGGTACAAATGTACCTAGGTGTGAAAACTCCGACAAGGAGTTTCAGGATTGACCTGGGATATCTACGTACATGACAACGAGACTTGTTGCACTATTATTTTGACACTCCTAGGTGATATTCTTAGGTTAATTCCCATTTTATTTACCCACTATTATGAAGGATTGATGCCCCAATGTTACCACATAATATGGTTCTAGGATTTACGATGCTTAAATTTATGCTATGTGATATTCCATGTTTAGATTTATAGAGAGTTCATAATTTTATGAGACAATATATAATATAGAAATTGACTAAAAATGGTGCCTAGTATAAGGAATAAAAATGTCACCGATGAACAAGATATGAAGCATTAGAATGATCATATCTTTGTTGGTCTTTGTCCATCTTTTCAAAGGAGGATTTTCTCCCAAGTATCCTCATCATTTGGGGAAATAATATCATGTGTTAACAAGGTATGAACATAATTTTCTGAGACCTATGGAATAAAAGGGATGAAATAGAATGAGGGGATGGCAGAGAAATACAGAGATTAAGGGAATAAGGGAAAGAATAGTTTTCCCAATTCTGAAAATTGTGGAAGGAATCACTATGGTAAATTCTTGAATGGAATGAGAGTTTTCTGTATGTGTGGAGAAAAGGGAAACAATTTTCATTATTGCAAGGGTAATAAAATGGTTTCTAGTGTATTGTTCTTTAAATTCAAGGATATGGAACACTATGGGAATCAATGTCTAAACTGTCAAAGGAATATACACCAAATGATTGTTTTGGATAATGGTCAAGTCATGATGCTACTATATATGAAGTAGAATGATTAATATTCCTAGTCCAGAATCATGTAATTTCAATATGTTGTCTATAATGTATATGTTATATGAATTACGAGATATAAAAATATTGTATTGCATTACCCATTCATTAAGCATTTGTGGTCGTATAATTAATGCTGTAAAAAATCTGATTTAGTAGAATGTTAATTTTTTTAAATATATATATATATATATAATTGAGGGAAAGAAAATCCTTAATATATATTTTATGTTGATATAATGATGATGAAATTATTTATTCAGATAAATACTGATTACCCTGGAACTAATTTTTGACTTGTTGAGAAGTGGCCTATGATATCATTGATAGAGTTTACAACACTTTTAGAAATGTGGAATATATCCAATAACATGTATCTTACTAATGGAATATAAAAGAATGTGTGTTTTCAATATTTTTTTAATGTAATAAAAGGTGTTTCCAAATTTAATGAGGATACAAGATGATGTTATTCACATGTTTGGAATGGGAATTTTTTATCTACTTCTTGCTGATTAATGGTTAATGATATGTTTATCATTGAAAATTATGGAACTTCATTATAATGTGTTAAATCCGTATATTTTTCAATTTTTAACCATTTAAAAAATTGTTTATGTTGATCATTGTATGGGGTTTTTAGAGCAGAATTTCATTACATGATAGTTTGATTATTCTTCCTTGACCATGTTGTCCAATAAGAATTCATTATTTTGTAGTAATCAATGCATGTCCCCTTACTCTATTTTAGAGGATATTTTAACCGTATTTTTGGTGTGGGTATCCTCCAAGAGAATCTACAGGTATAAACCATTTACATTAAATATTCAATTTAAAATTTTGAAGACATAATTTTTGTAAGGAGGGAATAATGTAACACCCCATGAATTTACAAATAGATTAAATTTAGAATGCATGAAACACTGAGTCCCTTCAAAAAAAATCATTTTATAATCTAGTCATTAAGAACAACTTTGCCTCTACTATGTTTTAAATTTCAAAAAATATTCATCTTGAGTTGTGACAAGTATGTCATTTCGGAGTCTGATAGAACCCACATGAATTATTGATGAATAGTAACATATCATTATTAATAGTAATATGACCCATATGAATAGTTAAAAAAATATTATTATTTTATGTTCTTAAGGTAATAAGATGATTAAATCTTAATTAACTTTTCAATGTGATATAATACTAATTTTACCTTTAACATTCTTAGTTTTAGAATTAACTATGATATTACTTAAAAAATAAATCAATAATATTTAGTTTTTTTTTGAAAAAAATGGAGTTCATTTTCAAAATATAAACGTCCAAAAATGATTAGGGTGAATTTTTTTTTGATTTTTCTGAAATTCATTAATTTTTGATGAATAGTGAAATACAATTAAATATTGTATATAACAATTATCAGTATAATACAATATTAATGACATCATAAGTGATGTAATACCACATGGCTTGAACTCACATGCCATTATTACTATTTTTGGTCACATGAATCATGATTATTCATAGTCTTGAGGGAAAATATTATAATAATTATTAAAATTAAGAAAAATACCTCTTCTCATCCACTATAAATATCACCTTAATTCCCCTATTCCCCCGACACCTCTAAAGCCTTGATCCTTACCTATGTTCTTCCCAATACACCTCCCATGTCTCTTCCCCACGTCTTAGAGCTGCTGGTCTCACCAGGAGGCTAATACCAAAGGCATTAAGAAGGATCTCATGGAGAAGTGACCAAGAGGTAAACATTTTTTTAGTAATCTTTATTTTCATTAATTTTATGTTATTCATTTAAAATTTCCTTCCACATAATTTGGGACATGTAATCCCATATCACCCTTAATTAACATATTATTTAATAGAGATGAGATACCCCTTTCTCTCATAAAACTATTTTATTATTTATTAAGTGACGTCATTAGGCTGCAGAAAATTCGTGAGAGATTTCTCAATTTTTTCTTTTGTTTTGACTTCCATTATACATCATTCCTCATGTCACCTCATCGAAGTGATATAATAATTTAAGTAACTTATATTAGATATAATTTTATTATGATAATGTAATATTTCATCATGATCTCTCTTTACCACGTCTTTTATACTATAAATGAAAACACCGTATGAGATGTGTTAAATTATCACACTTAAGGAAGACATGTTTTCCATTTTCATTACTATCCTCAAGAATGGTACTGAAACCATTTTAATGGTTGAACCAGATCTTAATATGTTCATTTTTCTTTATTCAATATTTTGGACTCTATACACACTCTTGATACAAAATAATAATACATAACAAGTTCATAATGTACAAAATGGGCAACGTTAATCCAGGAATTTATCAATAACATTTAACAAATGAATAATTCTAAAAAATATAACCCCAAATAATTATAAGATCATTTATATACCCTTAAATTCACTATTAATATATATTTATAATTATGGATTTTTAACCACATTTCAATAGATCTTCATTTCATGAATATAAGTAAATGAATCATGAAAACCAATGGAAAAAATGCTTCCATAACTATAAAATTGAATCTCTTTAAACCCATCAAAAAGGTAATGAATGAATTTAGTAAGACTATACTATATCAATTACATGTTTATGAGGTTCTGGAATTATTATTTAATAATTCTAAATTTAATTATTTTGGTCTTTAAGAACAATCAAGAACACCTTCGAGCTTAAGGTAATGTATTTCTTAACTCAATTTCCATTCATTGAGTTAAACATCAATGTCATTGGTTTTATATTAATCCATAATATATGATAAATTCCTATAATTTTCTATTCTATATATTCAATTTTTTTTGGGTTTATCTTTTTCACACATAATTATTTCATTTATTTGTCCTCAATCTAATGATATGTTCATAGTAAGGGTTTCTTCATCACACTTCCATCTTTGTGAGAAATTTCTTATCCACTAATATTACTTGTGTATGGTGTATGGATAATTCCTATTAATGTCGCATAATATGAATGTCATTATTTTAATGATATTTATTTTATCATTTGCTAACTATAAATTATAGATAATATGGTTTAATTGATTACAAAGTAGTAAATATTTTTTACCCAATCCTCCATTTTCATTTGGGTTTCCCTTATTCTCTATTCACATCAATGAAATTTTTATTTAATCTTATGTACACCTCATAAATTCTTTGTGAATGTTGAATATATTCTTACCAATTGGAATACATCTTTATTTTGTGGGATGTTAAATGTTTTAAAAAAATTGTTAAAAAATTATTCTGAAATGAAAGCTCGATTCAAGGAACTTCTAAAATTCTCACATATTATGATGTTCACTCTATAATCTGTTTTAATCCATGTTTACCTTTTTAAATAAAACTTTTTAAATTGTTTTTAGGTTTATTTCTTGGTTTATTAAATAAAACATACATTTTCTATTTAAAATCCCTTTAATGTAATACTTAAACTGCCCTAAAATGTTTTAATTCTAAAACCTTCTATAAAATATCATTTTACATAATTTCAATTCATTATGACATCATTTATGGCTCAAATATAGTATAATTTTCATTAACGTTTCATTTCTAGAATATAAATGTTTAAAACCGGATTTATGGAAAATACAGAAGATTTTCCAAAAGAACTCATATTTCCAATGTAAATAGGAATTTTCTCCTCACACTTTAACTTTTTGAGATATATGCATTGTTCACCAATTATTTATTTCTTGTGGTTTATGTACTACCATTTGGTATATCATATAGACTGTATCTTAATTCTCATGATATTCAAAGGGATTATTATTTTAATATTTCAAGGTTGTATGGGAATCTTCTGAATGTTTAAGGATTATTTCCTCGAGAATTTTTCAATAGTCACATTTAAAAGTATCTTTATTTATTTAAACATCCTTTGATGAATCTGTATCCCCAAATATATATGGATATTGAAAAGGAAAATTTTACTTGTTTTAAATATATGTACAAAGAATGTTTTGGACATATAGTGGAGGGTGGGGCCTGCTATAGCCCCACGATGTATCGACAGGTCTCAAGAGACAAATCAGTTGGTGACAAACCCTTCAGGTTTGTTTCCAAACATCAGAAGGGTTTTTACCCACAAACGTAAACTATTTCGATGGAATTATTGTATCATGTGCCATATACATAAAATCCAATTAATAACCATTCTATTTATTAATTATATGTTATTACTATCCATGAGGCTTTCACTATGACAAAATCTATGATTTCCGTTTCATTCTAATTTTATAAATGGCATTAGTTTTTCATTTATTAATCATTCCATATTGATTATGTAAAATCGATTATGATTCAGTTATTATTTATTCCTTCTTATGCCATTTCAAACCCTTTCTATGAATTTGAACTCTCCCTTTTATTTTTTTAACTGTCAACAGGTTATAAAGATGAGATTATTTATTGAGTTCTATGGATTCAGTTATTAGTTTTTGATATGTATTTTATTTTGTAACCTTTTACAATGTAATTTGAGTTACATATATGTATCTAGTTTTTTAAAGCCAACTAAACTACTCGGTCCTTCGGAATAAGAATCCTTGAAATCATTCCAATGTAATTAGTAATGCACCGGCTCTGGACTAATGTGGTCAGGGAATTACATCATATATTGTGGTGGAGTGGTTGGTATTTGCATCTCATGTGGATAGAAAAGTAAATTAAAATTAAAATTTCAATACAATGTATAGTACACAAGTAGTTTCATCTATAACAAATATGTTAACCATCAAATTATTTTTTAATTTAATTTATATAGTATTTAAAAAATATTTTATTTAATGAATAAATCAAAAAATAAAATAATAATAGTTTTATTTTATATTCTATCATGTTATGAGGAAGGGTGATTTATATACTAGACATAAGGAACAAAAATCTTCAAGAAGTAATGTTGATTTATCTAATTGGTTGAAAAGTGTTATTAATTTTTTCAATGTGAGAATTTAACTGTATATTACTATACAATTTGTTTAATATATATATATATATAATTTTATATATATTAATAATTATATATTGATTTATCTATTGCTTTCATAGAAATAATTAGACATTTAGTATTTTGAAATTATTGTTGTAAAATTATTCTACAAATTAAATGATAGTAATGTAATGCATGAATCAAAAACTTACAAGGGGAAAATATATTATAAAATATAGATAATAATATTATTTCATAGTTATGGTATGGAAATTATCTATCAATATAAACATATTATTTAAATAAAAAATATAATATAAAGAATATATAGACATGTGTTAGTTAAAAAATATAATCTATTATTGACATACATGATAATTTAGGGTAAAAAAATGATTCGAATCGATAGTACTAAAAATTAATTTGGAATATACTATGCTCAATTGAATGATATCTTCTCATGTGAACATAGAGGGAAATTGATTTAAAATTTTAGATTATTTTAAATAATTTTAGGGATGATAGAAAAAATAAAAAATTGTACATCCAAAATGATACAAGATCATTTTTTTATGGTATTTCATCGTATCTATTATCCATGTATTCAAAAATAACTAAATGTAGAGTTATGGTCTTTCATAAACACTAATAAACTTATTAACATCATAAATTGTGTAATTTTAAATTATATTTTTGTATATATATATATATATGTTTTCAATACTGAGAAAATTGGGAGGCAGGTGAGCCTGCTCCTTTGAAATATAATTAAAATAAAAGACATAAATTAAAAATAGATTCAGAAAGATGATTTACAAAGACAAGTATAAAAATTGTCACGTGAATCTACTTGAACAAAGCTGTTATAGAAATCGGGTGCAACAAAGGACCAACTAGAATCACATCTATAATCGACCGCTTGGAGAGAACATATGCAACTTGATTCGCCTTGTGATAAACATGAAGCACTTCAAGTGATATATAGTTTGCAAGCCGAAGGCACTCCACCCACTCAGAAATCATCCTCCATGGCACATTTCTTGACCGGTCTCAATGAATTTGGACAAAAATAGAGGAATCTGATTCAGGCCATAATTAATGACATCCATAAAGAACGACATACCAGATTTATTTTATCATAGACCATAACCCATCCTCGATAGAAAATGCATTACAAATTCAGTGAAAAAAAATCCTTTGACAAATCCCATATGAGTACGGATGGCACCTCCACATCTAGAAGGACCTAGCGATCCAAACGCCACGCCATCAACATTAAACTTCAGCCTGTGGGAAATGGGTGGTATCCATCTGACATGCTTCAACATCAATGGATTCTCCGCCCTCCCATTAACACCAATATACCTTAACAAAGTTATGTCAGAAACATCATTTTTCATAGTCCTGGTTTTTATTTTCGAGGCTACCCTAACTACAAAATAAATCGACATCACTCCCCCATGAATAGAGGTAATAGTATTATTAAAGATGATGTCATTTATAGCCTTCCAGGTGAAGGACAACAGGCTGGACATAGCTGAAAATAACAGTGCATTCACATGATCGCTGCAATCAGCACAAACTAATGAACATAGAATTTCTTCAATCGAGTTTAGAGGGAAGATGCTATAAAAAATTCCCAGCAGATAATTCCAAAGTTTTGAAACAAAATTGCAGGATAAAAAAACTGCTCAATGGATTCATCTGCCTGTAGGAAGAACATGCAGGCCACAGAAAAGATGAAACTAGTCCGCTGTATCATATACTGTAAAGGCTGCCTCCTTTTCTGGATTCTTTATATGATCAAGATAGAGGCTGGGGGAATAAAGGTCTTATGAAAAACTGTAACCCATGAAGGAGGATGCAAGGAAGCACCACATAAAGCTCTATAGTAATCTCTTGTGGTAAACATGCCATTAATATTTGTTATCCAAATAAGCGAATCACTATCATTAAAATAGTATCTTGCAATTTCAGAATCAATAAGGCTCGGTAGACTGTAAATTATTGCAGGATTATTCTAGAATTCTGTAATGGTCAGTTCCCTTAATGAAGTAATGATGTAAACATCATCACAAATGGGTCAAGATAGCCAGGGGTGGTCCAAAAATTGAAGGAGGAACTTTTTCACACAATCTATTTCGAAGATATCATGATATCAACATAAGCCTTCTTGATTTCCGGCCAAAGTGATGAGCAGAGATAGATGGAGTACCCTTTATGAAGCTAGTCAATGAACCTTATTCAAAGGAAATCCATGGAGTTATCTGATAAAGATATTAAATTCCATGTCAACTTATTAATAGAAGTGTCATTAGAAAGACTTATATCTTTAACACCCAGTCCACCCATTTGAGTTGGCTTGATGCAGTCCTTCCATGCAACGGTTACCAGCTCTCTTTCATGAATGGAACCTGTCCAAATAAAGTTTCTGATTCTACTAGAATGCTCTTTAATCAATGTTCTGGGCCATATATATATAGAAAATTAATAAACCAACATCGAAGTTATCAATGAATTGACTAAATAGATTATTCCTACTTGAGAAATATGCTTTCCCTTCCAGCTAGATAGTTGATTCATGATTTTTAGTGCAATATTCTCTAGATAACATTTCTTGATCCAACCCCAGAAAAGAGCTACACCAAGATAAATGAATGGAAACTCCCCATTCATGACACCAAGATATCGAGACACTATACATTTCCTCGATGTGGGAATAACTTTACCAAACATAACCCAAAATTTTCCCCAATAAATGACATGTCGAAAAACCTCCTCATAAAGTGAGAAAATGCCCTTGATGCTGGAGATGGTACTTTTATCCTCTTTCCCAAAGAGAATGATATCATCAGCATATAAAATATGATAGGGGGTGATAAGAAACTATTTTGTTGAATATTTTTTTGATAATAAATAATATAATTTCCTCAAATTGTGTTAAATATGTTTATTTATAAAATATTTCGGATTTGATCATTCATTTGAAAATTTGGTGAAAATTCTAGTTTTACCCTTTATAGTGCACTGTAGTATTTTGAAGATAAATATTTTTATATTTATTATTTTAATTTGAAATTTTGTAACAGTGTTCCTAACTTAATTTTCGACAACATTCATTCAGTACACTAGAGGTAATAAGTGTATTTGAATGGAGTAAATGGGAAATTAAGACAATGGTGGGCTGGACACGACAGAATGGATATGGGTTCTATATTTGGGCCATATCTTCATCATCCAGGCTTGGATTGAGGCCAATGTTTGCGAAAATCTCGGGGACATGATTTGGCACAAAGAATCATTCTGGAATCCAGGTCAATTCATGCGTTTTGGTGGTCAACTAGGCGGTGAAACGTGGAATAAAATATTTGTCCGGGTTTTTCATTTCACACTTATAAAGTTATGTAACCCTACCCCTCAAAAAATCTATTTAAAGGGGGTTTTAACTCTTTGGGAGGGATGGGCGAGGCATTGGGAAGGTGTGGATGAAAGTTTTTCTCTTGGTAGACCCTAAAAACTCTTGGAATAAGTAAGCCATTGTGCAATCCTCTCTTTCAAAAAGGCTCTCCTCTCCCACCTCTTCTTTGTATTTAATTTATTTCATGTTTGCTTCTTGAATTTTTCTTCAAATAATATTATGTGTTCTTCCTTTTTCATATTCTCTTAATCTTCATAATTGGGTTGGAATCAAGAGTGGAGACAAGACTGGGTTCTACCCTCTCAATCCTTTTCTTATGAAAAATGTCTCCATGATGACCACACTGCCCATGGAAGAGTAGTTCTTTTTAGTAATCGATCGACCTCTATCCTTATTCATTTAATTATTTTGAATAATTGAGCTAATTTAATTAAATTAATATGATCCATTAATTGTGTATTTAAATTTTAAGAAACTAAGAAAGCAATTGAACAATTAACACAAAACACGCGAGGTCGGGAATTGTGTAAATTGTGAGAGCGCGATCTTAATCGGTAATAAAAGACCATACAGGATAAATTTGTAGAGTTCAAATATAATCTCTAAACAAAATTAATCCTAATTTACAGAATATATATGTTCACTAATTAACCACTGACCATAAGCTATCCTTAGAACAACAATCAAATCAGGGTGCTGCGATTGCGTGTTCCGAAACTAGCCTAGGGTTTAAGTAATTTCATCTTTGTGGTTAAGTTAACTCTCATAGGGTTCGAGGGATAAAAAATTAGGGGATCATAATTAAGTGGATATAGATTTAAATGATAATGATTAATAAGTGAATGAAGAGGTATAGTTATATCGATTACTCCTTTTAAAATATTTTCTAAAAAACATCTTTTTGTTGTGTCATTTTAATCGAACTTCATTTCAAAACTTAAAACAAAAAATACAATCTTCTTTAGGAAACATATTCTATATTCATAAACTATAACCAAACCCCATCCTTTCAGATAGTGTTTTTATTATATTTTATAATACTTTTAAAATACCTTCAAAAAGTTGTTTTAAATCTACTTCCTCCTTTGAGAGACGACCTTGGTCAGCCACTCTACTGCACCTAAGTACCCCAAAATCACTAATCATTTGAGGGCACCCCTGACAACGCTCTTTCAAATTGGAACCATTTCCGGGGAGGCAATTAATTTATTCCACCATTTAGAGGTATTTCTTTTATTTTTCATGTTATTATTTTCTTCACCTCTCTCTTTCATCTTTCCCCTTTCTCAAGTTTTCATTTTTTTTTCATCCTCTTCTTTTCTTTTTTTGGAAGATCAACTCAAACTTCTAATTTTTATTTTACTATGGTCCACTTTCTTTATTTTTATTTTTATTTGATTTATGACACGAAATAATCCCGAAGATCTCTTAGATATTTACCCTAAGATTGAACGTAGCCATAGGGCTCGAATTAGACACTCTCAGTCTACAGGATGTTTCAATATTCAACCAGTTGGCGAATTCCTCTCATCTATAAACATTGAAATTGTAAGAAATTAAAATTCAAAAATAAAAGAGGAACCAATGGCTGGAAATAATGGAAATGAACTTAATAGAACCATTCAAGAATTGGTTGCACTTGATATTAACTATCAACCAAATTATATTGAATACCCGAATCTCGAATCGGACATTGAATTGAAATATGGATTAATTAACCTTTTTCCAAAGTTTCATGGCTTATCTGGTGAGGATACCAACAAACACCTTAAGGAATTTAAGGTGGTTTGCTCAACCTTGAAACCAAGAAATGTATCTGAAGATCAAATTAAATTATGAGAATTACCATTCTCACTTGATGGAGCTGCAATAGATTGGATGTATTATTTGCAACCTGAAGATGTAACATGTTGGAATGATATAAAATGTCGTTTCTTGAAAAGATTTTTTCCAGAATCAAGGACCACATCCATTCGAAAGGAGATATTAGGGATCAAGAAAGCCCAAGCGGAGTCAATGTATGAGTACTGGGAATGATTCAAGAAGTTGTGCGCAAGCTGTCCGCATCACCAAATCAGTGAGAAACTCCTCATCCAATACTTCTACGAAAGACTCACACCCGTGGAGAGGAGAATGGTTGATGCTGCAGCTTGAGGAGCATTGGTGGACAAGACACCAGTAGGTTCACATGCATTGATTGACATGATGGCCCAAAATTCCCAACAATTTGGCGATAGAGGTACACCACATGTCAGGGGAGTACATCAGGTAAGTCCTTCTTCTCTTGAAAGTAATTTTATTGATACCAAGTTGGAATAATTGACTACTATGGTGAGACAAATTTCTTTGGCACAAAAGACATATCTACCCCCTCCTTCAAGGCCTTGTGGTATTTGCACTGAGACAAGCCACCCAACTTACTCTTGCACACAACACCAAGAAACAGAATATTGTGCAGCAGTGTTCCCTAGGAGACCATATCAGCAAAAACAACTACAACCATATCCCCAAAAGAATTTTGATCTAGCATACAACCATGGGTGGAAAGATCAGTCGGACATGAGGTATGGCTCTGGACAACAACAAAGGCCCCCTTTTCAACCAAACTTCCCGCATCCTCCACCTTACCAACAGGGTTTCCAACAACCCCAAAGGAGATTTAAAGCTTAAAAATCAATGAGTCAGCAACAAGGGAATATCCAACACAAGGTAGACTCTAACACTGGTGGTCTTTTGAAACAAATTGTTCTTAATCAACAGAATGAGCTGAAGAGTCAAGGTTAGGAGCTGAGAGAGTTGAAGACTCAAATGAGCCAGATTGCCACCGCCCTCCATGAACTTGTGAGTAAGAATTCTAGAAATCTACCTTCCCAAACCACTCCAAATCCAAAGGGGAATGTTAGTGCCATCACATTGAGAAGTGGGAAGAAAATGAACGATACATCTGTACCTACCATTCCACAGGGATTCACCTCTAATCCAGAGAAGCTTCTTTCCATACCAACTGATGAGCAATCCAAGGAGAAAGATAAAGGTAAGAAAAAAATTGATGATGTTCCTCCTAAAACCCTTCCTTTTCCAAACAGGGTTGTTCAAACCAAGAATATGGCTGAAGAAGAAATGCAAAAGGAGGTTTTGGACACATTCAAGCATGTGGAGATCAACATTCCTCTAGTTGAAGCCATTAAGAAAATCCTAAGGTATGCAAAATTATTTAAAGAACTCTTCACCAATTGAAGAGGGCTCAAGGGAAATGAGAGGATCATCCTTGGAAGGAATGTCTCATCACTCATTACACCAACTCTATCAATTCCAACAAAGTGCAAGGATCCCGAGACATTCACCATTCCATGTACCATAGGGGAGTTGCACTTATCTAATGCTCTTTATGATTCAGGTGTGTCAATAAATGTGATGCCTCACTCTGTATTCTCTTCCTTGCAGGTTGGTGAGTTGAAACCAACAAGATTAGTGGTGTAGTTGGCAAATAGAGCTACAGTATATCCAGCAGGAGTCCTTGAGGATTTACTTGTCCGGGTAAGAGACATGATCTTCCCAGTATATTTCTACGTGCTTAACATGGAGGACGATCAGGTAAGTTCTCATGCTCCCATAATCTTAGGTATACCCTTCCTCAAAACCACAAAAACTATCATAAATGTCAATGAAGGCACACTTTCCATGAAGTTTGGAGATGAAGTCGTGATATTTAATGTTATGGATTCCATGAAGTAACCCCAAGAGGATCACTCTTCATTTGTTATCTCTCATTTTGAACCACCAAATCAAAACTCCATAGAATTTTATTGTCCTATGCTTAGGGAGATTATGATTATTGGTTCGAGTTTGATGTCTAAGGGCACTTCAACACATGTTCCAGATACAAAATCCTCTCTTGGATTTGATTATGATGCAGATTCGTATTTTGATTTTGATCATGTTCACTCTGATCATGACATGGCTGTTGAGTATGCTAATGGATTTGATGCTTTATTCTATGATTTTGATGAAGTCTATTCTGATACTGATGCTCTTTGTGCACATATTTCAGTTCCACAATGTCTCCATCTATACTACACCCTCCATCATTAGAACTCAAGCCATTGCCACCAAATCTGAAATACTCATACTCATTGAGTGGTGAGAGATTACCCGTTATCATTGCTAACAATATCCATTTTGAACATGAAGAAAATCTTTTGAATGTTTTGAGAGAGAACATCAGGGCGATTGGGTGGACCTTGGCTAACATATCAGGTATTAGCCCCTCAATTTTCATGCATAGGATTCTCTTGGAGGATGGGGCTAAACTGGTGAGATAGCCATAAAGGAGACTCAATCCCACCCTCCTGGAAGTTGTTAAAAAAGAAGTTGACAAATTACTCGATGCAGGTATAATATTTCCCATTTTAGATTCTTAGTGGCTAAGTCCAATTTAGGTTGTGCCTAAGAAGAGTGGTGTTACTGTTGTTAAAAATGAGAAAGATGAGTTAGTTCCAATGAGGGTGCAAAACAGCTGTCGTGTGTGTATTGATTATAAGAAACTAAATTAGTCCACTCACAAGGACCATTTCCCCCTCCCATTTATTGATCAAATGCTTGAGAGACTAGCTGGGAAAACACACTATTGTTTCTTGGATGGATTTTCTAGATATTTTCAGGTTTTTATGGCTTCGGAGGATCTGGAAAAGACTAAATTCACCTGTCCCTTTGGCACATTTGCCTACCGGTGGATTCCATTTGGACTTTGCAACGCCCCATGTACCTTCTAGCGATGCATGGTGAGTATATTTTCTAATTTTATTGTGACCTGCATAGAGGTATTTATGGATGATTTTATAGTGTATGGGTCTTCATTTGATGAATGTATAAATAGTTTGGGAAAGGTATTGAATCACTGTATTGAGAAGAATCTGGTCCTGAACTTTGAAAAGTGTCATTTTATGGTAGAGCATGGCATTGTCTTAGGGAATGTAGAGTCAAAACATGGGATAGAGGTTGATAGATCTAGGATAGAAATTATTTCATCCTTACCCTATCCTTCATGTATGCGTGATGTTAGATATTTCCTAGGGCATGCATGATTTTATCGGCGCTTCATCAAATATTTTAGTAAGATTTCTCTTCTTATGTGAAGATTACTTCAAAAGGATTCTGATTTTGTGTTTGATGTTTCTTGTAGGAATTAATTTGATGAGATAAAACAACGTCTGACCACTCCACCTATCATACATCCCCCAAGGTGGGAGATTCCTTTTGAGCTTATTTGTGACGCCTCCAACTTCGCAGTTGGAGCTGTCTTATCTTAGAGGGTGGAATGACGTTCACATGTGATTTCCTATGCATCAAGGACATTGGATTCAACCCATTCAAACTACACTACCAGAGAAAATGAGTTTCTTGCTATCATATTTGATTTAGACAAATTCCATTCAAATTTATTGGGCTCTAAAATTACTATTTTTCTGACCATGCAGCTTTGACATACCTCCTAAAGAAGCTAGATGCAAGGCCCATGATGATTTTATGGATTCTCCTTCTTTAGGAATTTGATATTGAGATAAAGGAAAAAAGGGGTCAGAAAACATTATGGCGGACCACATGAGTAGGCTTACTCACACACTAGAGGGTGATACCTTGAACCAGGTACCACTTCGGGACACATTCCCCGATGAGCATCTCTATACCCTCTTAGGTACACATCCTTGGTATGCTGATTTAGTTAATTACATTGTTGCCTCTGAAATACTAGTGAATTTGAAGAAACATAAAGTCCAAAAATTAAAAATTGAGTCTAGGTTTCATGTGTGGGATGATCCTTACCTCTGGCGCATGTGTAGTGACCAAGTTATTAAGAGGTGTATTCCTGATCATTAGTTTGAGTCTATTTTGCAATTCTGGCATACACTTGAATGTGGTGGACACTTTGGACCCCAACGGAAAGCTAGGAAAGTTTTGGACTCTGGATTATATTGGCCTAATTTATTCCATGATGCCCATGTGTTTTGTAAGTCATGCTCTTATTGCCAACACATTGGGAATATTTCTAGGAGACATGTGATGCCCCAGCAACCCATACTATTCTATGAGATTTTTGATGTGTGGGGAATTGATTTTATGGGTCCTTTTCCATGTTCATATGGTTTCTTGTATATTTTGGTTGCTGTTGATTATGTGAGAAAATGGGTGGAGGCGAAGGCCACCAGGATTGATGATTATCATGTTGTTGTGGATTTTGTGAAGGGACATATTTTTTGTTGGTTTGGAGTACCAAAGGCCATCATCAGTGACCAAGGGACACACTTTTGCAATAGGATTTTTTCTTCCCTCCTTCAAAAGTATAGGGTGACACACAAAACATCAACACCATACCACCCCCAAACAAATGGTCAGGATGAGGTTTCAAATTGTGAGTTGAAACAAATATTGGAGAAAACCATGCAGCCAAATAGGAAGGATTGGAGCAAGCGCTTGGATGATGCATTGTGGGCTTCTAGGAAATCGTACAAGACACCCAATGGTATGTCCCCATTTCAATTTTTTTTGGGAAAGCGTGTCACCTCCCCATGGAAGTTGAGCATCAGGATTATTGGGCTATAAAGAAATGAAACATGGATTTGGTCCAAGCTGGAAATCAAAGGAAGCTTCAAATTGAAGAGCCTGAAGAGATTAGATTGTATTCATATGAGAACTCAAGGCTCTACAAGGAATGATCAAAAACAGCTCATGATAGAATGATCCAACAAACTGAGTTTCCTGTTGGAGAGAACATCCTTCTCTACAGTTCATGACTAAAACTGATGCCTGGTAAGTTGCATTCCAGATGGTTAGGTCCTTATATTGTATCTAATGTTTTTCCTTATGGTGCAGTGGAAATCACACAAGAAGACACTAGAAGGAGTTTTACGGTCAATGGGTAACTTTTGAAGAGATACATTGAGGTACTTCCTACTGATGCAATGGATTTTATCACACTGCATGACCCCATCACCACTTGAGCACATCAGGCTGTTCCTAACCCTTTCACTTTTATATTATTTGTCCTATTTAAAAAGTATGCATTTCATGTAAATATATCATATCATGGGTTCACATTGAGGACAATGCAATATTTTAAGTGTGCGGGAGGGAACATTTTAGTTTAGTAATTTCAAAAAAAAAATTCTTCATTTAAAAAAAACAAGCAAAAAAATTGTGTGTTTTTTCAAATTTTGTGTGTTTATTTTTCAATTTTCTTTGTGTTTTTGAAAATTTTGAGTTTAAATGATTTTCATCACAATTTTTAAATATATATAAATGATTGAAACAATTTATCCCTTGAAACTAAGCTTAAATGAATACTGAAAATGAATTTGTTTCAAGTTGAAATATTTAGTAATTTCATGAAAAGTACACCGAATTTTGAATCCCATGCCACATCCCACTGTCTTTATATTTGAAATCACTTTCCTATGAGGCTTCTGAACCATTATTTTCATATTCTTTTCATTCACCTCACTTCTTGAGAGAACCAAACAATGCTTGATTTAACCAGAATTTGATTTATTCCTGTCAAAACTTGAGGGTTTGAGGTACTTATGTTTTAATGATTGAGTAATTTGTTTGGTATTAAAGCCCCTACTTCAAAAAATAATTTTTTTATAATGGCCTACCTTGAATATTTAATCTTTTTATCCCTTAGAAGCCATGCACAACCAGTTTGGTTAGACACATTTCAAGCCAATTTTCTCTATCCAACCAACTCTAGATGTGAAATTGCATAATCTAGTTGAGCTTAATTGTGGGGGAAGCTATGTTGTGTTGTGATACGACATTATGTGATACTTTGGGTGGAAAATTATATTCTTAAGAGATGTGTTTTCTGCTGAAGAAAGTCATTATATTGAAAGCTGTGCCTTTTCTGGAGCTTTCATGACAAGTGAAGTTGTGCCTTTTCTGGAGCTTCTAATTGAGGTGGAAAGTTGTGCCTATCTAGAGCTTTCAAGAAAATCATCTTTGGGAAGATTGACATTTTTGATGCTGAAATGATGAATGGTGTAACTTTTCATGACTTTTAATGATGATGGAGCTGAATTGATACTATGAGGATTGAGGAGAAGACCATATTTAAGTGAAAATTAGATTAATGCAATTTTTCTTCAAAAAGAGTCAAGCCCTCCTTATTCAGCCTCAGAATTTTTAACATCTAAATCCTACCAACCGAAAGCCACATAAAAACACTGAAAATTATTCATGATAAACATATATACTTGACTCAAATCAGGTGGAGACGTAGGAATTTATCAAGCCTATGGTGACCCTTGTATGAGTTTGGATGAGAAATACATTGCAATTTTTTTTTGATATTTGAGTAATGAGAGATAATTCAAGCGAGGTTAGTGTTTTGTGCATGGGAGGATAAATGAAGTGGAAATATATTGAATGATATTAATATATAACTTGAAACAAGGTTTTTTATGAAGCATGATATCTTTTTATTCTTGGTGCGAAATTTATGGATCCCAATGATATGTGTTTTAAAATTGGTTTTGATTTGATATTGATGTTTACTTGACATGAGGTTTTTCCCAAGAGTGCAAAAGGGTAAGTGTGGGGGAGTTGATAAAAAACTATTTTATTGAATATTTTATTGATAATAAATGATATAATTTCCCCACATTGTGTTAAATATGTTTATTTATAAAATATTTGGGATTTGATCATTCATTTGAAAATTTGGTGAAAATTACAGTTTCACCCTTTATAGTGCACTGTAGTATTTCGAAAATAAATATTTTTATATTTATTATTTGAATTTTAAATTTTGTAACCGTGTTCCAAAATTAATGTTCTACAACTTTCATGCAGGACACTAGAGATAATAAGTGCATTTGGATGGAGTAAATGGTCCATTAAGACAATGGTAGGCTGGACTCGGCAGAATGGACATGGGTTCTGTATTGGGGCCATATCTTCATCATCCGGGCTTGGATTGAGGCCAAAGCTTGAGGAAAGCTCAAGGACATGATTTTTCACAAATAATCCTTCTGGAAGGCCGGTCAATTCACCTGGTTTGGAGGTCAACTAGGCGGTGAAATTTGGAATAAAATATTTGGTCGATTTTTTCATTTCACACTTAGAAAGTTATGTAACCCTACCCCTCAAAAACTCTATTTAAAGGGGGATTGAACTCTTTTGGAGGGATTTTCGAGGATTTGGGAAGTTTTGTCCGAAAGGGTGTCTCTTGGGAGCCCCTCAAAACTCTTGGAATAAGTAAGCCATTGTGAAATCCTCTCTTCCAAAAAGGCTCTCCTCTCCCACCTCTTCTTTGTATTTCTTTTATTTCATGTTTTCTTCTTGATTTTTTCTTCAAATAATATTCTGTGTTCTTCATTTTTATTCTTATCTTAATCTTCTTAATTGGTTTGGAATCAAGAGTGGAGACAAGATTTGGTTCTACCCTTTCAATCCGTTGCTTATGAAAAATGTCTCCACGATGACTACACCGCCCATGGAAGAGTAGTTATTTTTAGTAATCGATCGACCTCTATCCTTCTTCATTTAATTATTTTGAATAATTGAGCTAGTGTAATTCAATTAATATGATCCATTAATTGTGTTTTATAATTTTAAGAAACTAAGAATGAAATTGAACAATTAACACAGAACACGCGAGGTCGGGAATTATGTAAATTGTGAGAGCGCGATCTTAATCGGTAATACAAGACCATACAAGATAAATTTGTAGAGTTAAAATATAACCCCTAAACACAATTCACCCTAATTTCCAGAATGGATATGTGCTATAATTAACCACTGAACATAATCTATCCTTAGAACAACAATCAAAGGAGGGTGTTGCGTTTGCATGTTCCGATGTTAGCCTAGGGTCTAAGTAATTTCATCTTTGTGGTTATGTTAACTCTCATAGGGTTAGAGGGATAACAAATTAGAGGATCATAATTAAGTGGATATTGATTTAAATGATAATTATTAATAGGTGAATGAAGATGTATAGTTAGATCGATTACGCATTTAAAATATTTTCTAAAAAAACATCTTTTTGTTGTGAAATTTTAATTGAACTTCATTTCAAAACTTAAAACAAAAAAATAAAATCTTCTCCCAGAAAACTTATTCTAGATTCATAAACTATAACCAACCCCCCTCCTTTAAGGTAGTGTTTTTATTATATTTTATTTTATCTTTATAATAACTTTAAAAAGTTGTTTTAAATCTACTTCCTCCATTGAGAGACGACCTTGGTCAGCCACTCTGCTGCACCTAAGTACCACAAAATCACTAATCATTTGAGGGCGCCCACGACAGTGCTCTTTCAAGGGGCACAAAAAGCTCGTTGAAATTTCATCATCTAAAACAATCCATAGTTAGAGAGATCAGTGAGACACCCTTTCAAATAAAATTCTACAATGGAAAAAAGCATCCCAGAGAGAGGGTCACCCCGTATAACCTTTCTTGAGCATTGAAATAAGCCCCTGGGAGAGCCATTAACAAGGATGGAAAGTCTGGAACTGTCAAGAATAAAGTTGATAAGACTATTGAACTATTGTGAAAACCCATTCATTTTGAGAATATGAAAGAGTAAACTCTATCGAATAGTGTCAAAGGCTTTAGAAATATAAATTTTTAAAGCCATATTTCTATCCTTTACATTTATTCTCATAACATTGACACACTCGGAGGTAGTGCATAAACAGTTAAGAATGTTCCTTTCCAGGTACAAACCCTTATTGATTACTTGATATAAGCCCCTTTGCAATAATACCAAGCCGATGGGTTATGATCTTGATAATCAATTTTTGTATAGTATTACCAATAAAAACTGGCCTAAAGACTTTTATGTCTAGAGAATTATCTTTTTTTGGGAATTAAGGTGATGAAGTTAGAGTTCATTCCATAAAGAATGTACATTGATCTAAAGAAGTCATTCACAGCATTTCTAACCTCAATCTGAACAATATCTCAGTAAAACATAAATTTTTTTAAATCCATCAGGGCCTGCCACACTGTTAATATTAAGGTGAAGAGTGAATTGTGTATCTCTTTTACAGTAGGAGTATGAACAACCATCCTATTTTGATCATCTTCAATCGAGGGATCAAAGCATTGAATAACTTTATCAGAGATATCCTCATCAGAGTCAGTGTATAATTGCTCAATGTAATATACGACATCATTTTCAATATCAATTTCAGAGGGAAAAATATTTCCTTCAATAGAGAGACCATAAAGGCATCTCTTAACAATTTTCCTTATTCATATAGTGAACATTTTTTGAATTTCTATCTCCTTCCATTATCTATATGATGTTAAACTAGTTCTGTGCAAGATTTTCATTCAGATCCATAAGATTTTCTAGATTGGATGTAGCTTTAATTTCATTCTACATTAGAATATCTTGAGAAGCAGTATCCTATTGACTACTTAAAAGAGAAATTTCAGCCTCCATGATGTTGGTATCTATGGAATAAAATGAATCTTTACTCCATTTATTTAGCCTTTCCTTGACAATATTTAACTTTTTGCATAATATGTGAGATGGATTTCCCAGACATTCACTTTTCTAGGCATCTAAAATAGATTCCCTACAACCAGGGATAAGCAGCCAAGCATTATTAAATTTAAATGGAAGAGGTATGGACCTATGAGAGTGGAAACATACATCCAAATGAATGGGATTATGATTTGAATTTAATCTAGGAAGTGTTCTCCCAGAAACATCAATCAAATTATTTATATCATCCACTTGCACAAGGCATCTATCCAACTTATTAGCATTTAGGACATTTATAGTGTATCAAATCTAGGTGAACTCGGCTCCAGGAATAGGGATCTCAACAAGACCACATTGTTAATATAAGCAGAAAGGTCATAAGCTGAAGAACAACAAATGTTCTCACCAATATTCTCTTCATGTCTTAACACAGTATTGAAATCACCAAGAAAGATCCATCTATTCATCATATTCTCAGAAATATGCACTAAATTTCTCCACAGATCATGACTTATTGTATAAATATTGAAAGCATACACAAATGTCACAAAAAGTGGGGCATTACAATAAGAACATGTGATATTGACTAATTGAGAATCTTTTGAAACTGAGGTACGTCAGACACTATCATTCTTGAGCAGCCACAAAGATTCAGAGTCATTAAATGGTAGATTACAAGAAAAAAAATATTAACCAAGATAGGCCTATTTAAAGGACCCCCACATCTCAAACCTCATCCTTGGTTTAGCATTACCAACTAGTAAAGGATTATTGGTCATAAGAAAGCGCCTAAGGGAACTGACTGTGGGAGAATTCCCAATCCCTTGGCAGTTCCAGAAGAGGATGCTCATTTCTTTGACATGAGCCTAGTACTAGGCCCGTATTTTGTGCTTGGTACATTCCTTTCAGGGGAATTAAACTCAGTGTGAGGGGAGGCATCATCTTTTCCAGTATCCTCCTCAACTGTGAGAAGTGAATACCTTTTGGGGGATTCAATCAGAGTAGACATAAGACTAGCCAGTAAAACCATCTTTGTAACAACATCTGAATGTCCTAGTATGTATTACACTAAAATTGGAGATTCCACAATAGTAGGAATCATTTTCACATCTCATACTTCTTACAACTCATTTTATGAATCATTTTTACATTATATTGGATCAATGCTAGTATTTTAGAGTGTTATCATAATATAATGATTCAACATCTATGTAATTATTTAAAATATATTTGATAACATAGAAGAAAATATAAACACCATCATATATATTTTGAGATTTTTATTAATTAATGGCTATAGTAAGAATATTATATATTTGTTGTGTGTTCTACTCAACATATATAGGCATAACTCAGTGGAATACTAATTAATATATGTGTCTAATATGTTTAGTGTTTATATTAGTTTCTATTGTAATTCTATTATATAAACAAATGTTCTCATGAACAAACTAAAATATACTTTATAATTATAGAACAATTATTATGTTGAATATATATTAACTATTTAACATTTTATGATCATTCATATGCATGACATATATTTGGTAATGGCTATTGAGTTTTTTTGAATTATCATAGAAGTTAACTATTAAAATGAAATACTAGAAGTTCTATGATTTTATATTTAATTATATATTATTAATAATAATTATACATTCATATAAGACACAAATGATTCTTGATTTAGAGTGATGATACTCCTAGGAATTTTAGATATGGACTCATTGTGTACTTAATTAGAAATAATTTTAGAAGGATGGATTCATAAAATTCTCTTCATGAATGAAACCAAGATATATATATATATATGTATGTGTATTTGTCATTATTTTTATCATCCCATTTAAGTGTTTAAATTTCATTAGAATTTCATATTTTTATTAATTAATATGATGCATTGAGTGTGTTTTTGTTTTGATGAAATCAATGTTTACAAATACTAGTAGTGAGGGAGGATTTATTATAAGAGTTAGGAATATTATATCATTACTTAATAAATTTAGGAAGAATTTATCCCCATATTCTATATTGGATGTTTATAACTTGTTCCCATTTATTCAAATTAATATGCATAATCTTGACTAGAATAATGAATTTTATTGGAATGATTATTTATAAAAATTATTGGAATGAGATATTGATGCCATAGGTTGAAGGAAAATTTTTACAAAATGACTAATAAAATCTATAATAAAACAAACTATTATCTATAGTGTAAATTAATAAGTGGTTTTTATCATTACAACATATAACTTCTAATTATGATAGTTATTTGGTTGGTTCTTAATGATAAAACTGGAAATTAAATGATTCTTCCCAATTCTTCAATTAATGTTGCATAAACTACCAGATACTATTTATATTATGAAATATTCTTTTATTATAAATAAAAATGAATATTTAATATTAATTAATTGTATATTATGTTTTATGATTAATTTTGTAGGGATGATCTCAAAAAAATCACATGTTAAATAAGACAATATATTCTATTTGATTATTGAAGAAATATTTATTTTATTTTTAATTTAATATAATATTTTCAATTAATCTATTAAAAATTTTCTAATATTGAGTTATTAAATAAATAATATTAATTCATTGTTTAGTAGATACTATAGAGTATAGGCACAATGAATTTTATTTTCTTATTGAAATGTAATATTAAATATCATTTAAATAAGTATTTGTTTATTGAATTGGAAAATTATATTTATTTTTCCCAAGTAGTTTTTCATGTCATTCTAGTAAAAATATTATTAGAGAAATTATTTTACATTCCATTGGATTTGGGAAAAGAATTTTTTATAGGATATTTTCCAATTACTAACCTCATACATCCTTTATAAATAAAAGACCATACAACTTTATTTGGATATACATTTGACTTAATAAATGAAAAAAAAATTCCCTCAAATTCTATATGAGAAATATCATATGAACATAGTCCAAAACAATAGTGATGATCCTATACATTTTTATTACTATAATAGAGAACCTAAATAATACACCACTAATGATAATATATTATGTGATGCTAAATTTAGATTTAAATCGATATGGGTCTTCCATGATAACAAATGATGAATCTAATATAGTGTAATCCATTTTTTTCTAGAAAAAGTTCAGATTATATATAGAGAGATTATAACAAGGTATTCTTCCCAAAATTTATATTATATAAGTTAATTAAATGAATTTTACACTGTAGATTTAATTTTTTCTATGTTATTTATTTTCTTTTTTATAAATTATTTATATTTTTTAGATAGAATCATAAACTATTAGTGTTTTTGAATTATTTATTATAAAGAAAAATTTATTTCCCTGAATGGAGGTGTATCATTTTGTACATTAAATATTATTCATTGAAATGAAAAAAACATTTATTTATCACTAACGAATATGACATTCTATTATATCTCTAACCACACACACATTATTTGGGACCAACTTCTATAAAAATCATCAATCATTGAAAAAAAATCGAGTAAGAGGGGAATATTAAATCCCTTAATTAGAAGAATAAAATAGTATAACTTCATTTGAACCTAATATAAGAATAATAAAAGGGATTCTGTACATGATATTACTAAAAATATAGAACAAAATTATAATTTATTAAAATCAATTTTCATCAATGAGAAGGAAAATATTCATTTTCCATTTTTTGAAAATGCATATGTTGAAATCTATAAAAACCATCATTTCCATAGTTTAATGATCTTCTAAAATCAAGATTCATGTTCATCTAATAAGGAATAATATTAGATATCCTCAAAAATATAATTTTATTATTACTTATTTAGTTTTTTTAATCATAGTGTTCATTATAAAAATACAGAAATAATATAGTTATAAAAATAGTAATGTTTGTTGAACCCATATTATTTATAAAAAATTATGGCATAATTGTTATGATATGGGTCATTAAAAGGTGGATTATATGACTAAAAGTGAGATAAAAATTTTTTACAATCAAAATTAATTGAAAAAATATCCATTCCGTGAAAACATGAAGTCACTCTAATAATCTGTATGATAGACATGAAGCGTTAGTTATTTAGTCCTTATGAACTGTAGAGTATTTTGATTTTTAATTTATCTATATTTATATTAAAATATAATAATCATGTTTTCATTGGGTTATTTCCTCTCCCAAATCAGAAACACCTCCTAATTATTGAATCATTTTAGAGGATATCATTTTATCAATAGTATAATAATATTGTGTCTTCATTATCTTGAAGATTACGAAAATATAGGATAATATTTTCACTATTTTTTTAATTTGTATATTTTATATATAAATATTTTATTTAAAATTAAATATTAATAATATTACCTTACCCAGAATTATCTTAATCCCTCTATATATAGTTGGGATTATTTAAATGCCTATTAGAATAATTATGCAAGTTTATCATCCATAGAATGTCAAAGGTATAATTACAGTCACATAATTCCTTTCGATCCCCATCGTATATAATATTTTTCACTAGAAAACTATATGTCATTTTTAAAAATTTACTGTGAATAATTTATTTTTTATACATAATTTTTTAGGTTGGCTTAAAAAAAATATATGGAAACTCAAGTTGGATAACATATATTTAATAAACTGTGGGACTACTTTTAAAATTCTACTAGTTATTTTTGTTTTATAACAACAATTATTAGGAACTCTAATTGTTCAAGGGTGGGAGGTGGGGCACCTCACACCCTTTTGGGGTGAATTTTTTCATAACCCAAGATCATTTTACACAGATTTAATATAATCACGAATCATTCCAAAATATGAATGTGTCATTGGTTACCATTAATGAACTATCTGGTGTTAAAACAATTAAAATTATAGAGAGGATATATATTCAAAAACATATATATGTTTCAATGGTTCAATATATGTCTTCTATTATTTCATAACATTGTTGGTATGGTTTTTTATGTGACCTGACAATGTACTCTAAGTTTAACGTCATAAAAGAATTTGAATTAGGTTTTGGGATCTTTATTTGACCTCAAAGAGGCATCCTTCATGTCTAGTGACAATACGAATCAATTCCAATGTAGTTTTTTATAATGCCATGATATGAATTTTGACATCTTGTTGAGAGGATGTATACAAGGTAATTTCAACATTGGGTATGGATATTAGGACTTCTGAAGTAATTCTATATAACCAACATAAAATTGGAATCACAGTCACCATATTCTAGTTCTTGTAACATGAAAAATTCCCATGTTTGGGAGGAATTCATATCATTAATTTGGATTGAAAAACATAGATCTCTAAGGAAACATGTGTCACACAATACATGAGAAAAATATAAGTAATATATAAAAAATTTAGAAATAGATATGGGATCAAAATTTGGTGGGGATTAAACAATTATGTTGAGTTGATATTTATACATAGTTTACAAACTGAGCATTACCTCACATTTTTAGATGGAATACACATTGATGATTCACTAATATTTTTATGAGGATTAAATATTGATTTATCTATGTTAAGATTATTTTTTTATATCATTGAGTCGATCATTACAAGTCTTTATGGTCATGTAAGGCATGCTCGGTGTGAGAAATAAGAGTTGGAAAATGACATGTGACACTTTGTATAAATGTGAAGAATAGTTATTAATACCACAATGAGAGGGTTAATTAGAAACCATTTGAATGATATGAAATCACATGGAATGATATGAAATTAATTTTTCGTATGGATATTAGGCCTTATAAAGTATTCGTACATATCGTTCTTATAATAGAAATCAGTGTTCTTATAGTTCAATTGGAATCCTAATATTCTAATGGATAAAGAAAAATTGTTGACCCATATAAGATGGGTCATATAATAAAAATTTGAAAAAAATTGGTACTTAAATGAATGTGGTCAAAACATATATCATTTAGTTTATGGAAAACCATGAGTGGGGACCATGAGAGGACTATTAAATTTTCCTAGATATTTTGACAACCCGTTTAGAGGATATGACAATAATAAAATTGAATGCATGTATAGATATTAGTGAATTATATATAATAACCACAAGAAGGACAAATTAAATAATAATGATACATGGATAAGGGTTCACATGTATTGAGGGTTCATATCTAAGAATTCCTATAACACATGTTTGATACATTCGAGGATGATTCCCTATGATGGATGACATGTTTGTCTTCCAGGCTAGTATATATAAATATTTCACCCACTCATGGATGATATTTCTATATTATAAGTATAAAATATATATTTATTTAATCCTATAATTTATGAAGATTCATATTTTACATGGTTTCTATGTATGTGGTTGTTATCATTAACCTAATAAAATGTCTAAGGGCTATCATGTTATAAGTGGAAACATCCTAGGACGTCACATAAAACTGATTGGGATGTATAAAGGTTATCTCATGATCAAAATGAAATGTACAATGATATATGCATGGAATGGATGAAAATTCCATGTATTATCTCCTGAAGTATGAGACATTTCCAATTGTATCGTGTCTTGAGGCTCACACATTAAGGGGATTTTCAGCAAGCATGTTGACTTGTCCAAATGATGTCATGTTATGTAAATGAAATGTCCAAGGATACATATTTAATGATGATATAATTTCTGAGGGATTTCATATTAAAAATGAAACATATCTAAGGGTTTTCACTTGATCTGGCATACATGTTCAAGGGAATATCGTGAACCCAGTTTTCATGTACATAGGCCATCATTTGGTCATCCCGACATGTCCAAAGGTCCTCACATGATCAAGATGACATGTATGTAGTCCTTCAAATATTCTTTTCTGAAAATTCTGTGTTTCTTCACAATACATAGATAACATTAAAATGTTCTTAATGTGATCAATTAATCGATAAGGTCAAATACTATACCCCTTCATCTGGAGAAGAGTGCAACTTCCATTATGTGAACTATCCACCATATAAAGCCTCTATGTATTGAACTCTTTAATGTTTACCAATAAGTTTCTTATATAGTCAACACACGATCAATTTAAAATACTAATTGTCCATCATTTGGAAAATTGTTCATTCCACAAGACCATTTCATGATCCATTAACATCTACCAGATATAACAAGAACCTTCACTTGATGATAAATGTATCTTCCTTTGAACGATGAATATGCAATTTCCAAACTCCATGTCATGAATTCCCAAAAAAATATAGAATTACATTTGAGGAATAATGTGATAAATATGAATCATTTTGGGTCCTTTAACTGATATTATTTTCATTATAGATTTTTATTCTTTGATCAATGAACATATCAGAGAATATTAATAAATTCCTTATATAAAACCTTATGTTACTAATAATAATCTTTAGGTGGGAAACAGATGAGATTGCATGACCCTCTACAATTAAATTTCTTCACAGTAATCCATATATTATATAATATTTTTATATGGGGGCCTTATATGAAAAACCTTTACATATCTATTCTTATTTGTATAGAGATAATTTCTCATACAAAAGCACGAGTCAGTGGAAGCACCCGCATCATACATATAAAATGTACCATGAAATTATCTTGTATGTGCCACATGTCATCAGTGACAACACAATTTTGTTACAAAATAAATATTGACATAATGATCAATATATAATTAAAATATTTCATGAACCCAATAATTATCAATGTGTTTCTTCTAGATCAATCCATCATTTCCACGATCCTCTGTGAGATTAGGCCAATATGTCTATGGTTCTTCTTGATATATTAACAGGCATTTCATAAATCATGCACATGATCCCACATACATAGATATGAGACATAATGTGACTGTGATGATAGTTTCATGGATTTCATGAGGTATAGAAATTCATATCAATGGGACTTCATATAATACATCCAAAATGTATGATATCCTTCACATGATAAGCCTAAAATGACATAGGGACTTTGTAGTAAAATGTCAGGGATGTCAGAAGGAATTTTCATGATCTATGAACATTAAAAATGAATTAAACAATCTTCTCATATAAATATCAATTTAATAAAATTAATATAAGAAACAAATAAATTTCATAATTAATTTCTTGAATGTCTCGAGGATTTCAAAAAAAGTTTCCAGTTAAATGTCTTATAATTTGAAATACTTGTATGATGCATTCTTGTGATCAACAGGAACCATTTTAGTGGATTCAAGTGATTATGTAGGAATTTTTTATAGGATACCACATGAAAAAAAATCATTTTTATTAATTCACATGTCTTGGGAAACTAAACACATGTTTTTACTTTGATCAATAAGGGTATTTACGTAGACTTCCCATATTCAATGAATAGATCATAACAAGTGTTTAACCCCTTCTAGTGATATTACCATGTTCGGAACTCACAAGGCATGATGAGGGTTAAAAAACACAAGTGACACATTCACTTTATCCTTTTTTTTACATGTCTCTTCTTTCATTCATTTTCTGGAAAATAATACAATTTTTAAGGTGTTTCTTCAACCCTGAATTTAAAAATTCATATTTTTGTGTATCAAAACATTTTAAATTTGGAAGACAAGCTATAAAGAATATGAGAATTGATTTGAGGATATAAATTCCCTTTTGGGTCCCTTGATGTATGGATATTTTATATTCTAGGGGTATTTTTTGTTCATGGAGTCCTTTGGTATTAAATTATTTTCTATATAAATAATGACACAAATGGTTGTTCATTTAAATTTGTGTTATACCTCAAAAGTGCTCAAAATTATCTCTTTAATGTATCTTCATCACAAAATCCTTTCTGTAACCCCATTGAAGAACTTAACACATAATAGTCAAAATGATATCATTGTGATAATGTTTGAAATCATCTTTTCATGTAAAGGAATCATTTGAATGGATCGTGACACAAACCTTCTAACAATTAAATTTTAATTAACAAAAACTATGTGATAATAATTGGATATGTGGTTATAATTTTAAATTTACATGGTCTTAAAATGATCACATAATGATTTGTATGATTCTTATGGTCATACCTTGATCACATGGTCATGATTCCAAAAATAAATCT
Organism: Viscum album; assembly: GCA_963277665.1. Classification (NCBI taxonomy): domain Eukaryota; kingdom Viridiplantae; phylum Streptophyta; class Magnoliopsida; order Santalales; family Viscaceae; genus Viscum; species Viscum album. The sequence continues at coordinate 2,053,290,089 of OY728137.1, forward strand.
TAAGATAATGGTAAATAGAATGGATCACAAAACATGTTAAAATATTACCATTATTTGAATATTTTCATCTCAGATATATTTTTTCAGTTAACAGTAATAATTCATTGAATCTAGAAATGTATTCTTTTTTATTCCAGATCCACAATGATTATATGTCATAGGTTTCATATTATATAATATCATGAAGGTATAAGATCTGTGTGAACCACGATTTTTATCTTTAATATTAGGTCTTGTCTAAAAAGAATGATATTGTGTTTCTTCATTTTACATGTCTTATAAACAATCCACTAATTCATAGTCTAAAACTATACAATGATGGCCTTCTAGATTATGAAAAAAAGATTTTTTCTGAACTATAGTCTTCCATATATCTAATTTTTTTCCTTGTTTGTATCCATGATTTTCTCTGTAAAAATATTAGACTGGATTTGGTACTGTTCTGGGGGACATCCTACACATTGAATCATTCCCATATAATCCTTAATGGTCGCAATATTTTTCTCATAAATCAATATTCTATAGTTAATAAAACATAATATTCTCCAAATTAGATAATATTGCGACCATTAAGGATATTATTCGTGATGTTACTCACTAGAAATCCACATTCCCCTTATAGATTATTTAATCTGTTTCATTTTATTCGTAATGTTTTATACCATTAATCATCTATAATTTTAATATGACAACAATGATGAATTATTTTTAATTTAATTATAATGTAGGAAAATGAGGATATATATGGAAATATTTCATTTCCAATAGTTGACACCCCTACCATTCTATCTATAGATTATTATAATGAATTGATGTAATCATACCCAATTAGTGTAATAACGAATCATGTTCATTGAGAATAGTCACATAATTATTCTTTGAAACCAATTTTAATTACTCCAATTGAATTTTTTATGGATTTTTACAGCCCTTAAGAAAATTATATATTCATGTCCGAAAGTCCTTTAAAAGAGATGAAAGGCTTGTTGGGTAAAAAGACACTATTCTACCAAAAATGGATTATTTTCCTATCAGAGTGGTTAAAAAATATTTCATTGGTGACGAGAATGTTGTATAATCCCCAAACATTACATCTTTATTGGATATACATTTCATTCCTTGTATGCATTTATGGATTGAATATGCCACAATTTTGGATCTTCATAATGAAACACCTTCTATACTATACATTGATAGTGGGATGACATGAAGGCTAATTTCATCGCAAATGTACTCATGTTTTTTAAAACACTATTTGATGTGATTAAAAGTTAAGGGGAGCTCCATAAATTTGTTTCCCTTAACCCAGGGAAAAGTAATTAATTAATAGAGAGAATAAAAAATTAAACATAGAATAATATTAAACTATAATGCACTATACATTCAAAAGATATATAGTTTAATTAATTTGATAGTAAATTTTGGATAGAATATTCAATTATGGATTCTTATAATATGATTGATAAATAATGTATAATAACATCCCAATTTGGTGATCAATTGAGTCAATTGACCATACTGATAGAAGAACATGATGAATTTATAGCTTTATCTAGAGATGATATCCCAAAGAAATCTAAATTACAATGTTTTCCTCTAAAAAATATTAGGCCGTATCCTCTATAAATACGGGACATATTCCAAATAAAATGAAATTTTAAAATGAATGGTCAATACAGAAGTAATCATTTGATGAATTTTTATGGACCCTTTTTTACCATGATAACTAAATAGACTAGTTTTTACAGTGATTATATTATATTGCATTCGTGGAATCTTGAGAGAATAAATAGAATATTAATATTCTTCTATCCTATACATTAGTACTGACTTATGTTTTCTAATTCTATATGTTGTAATAAAAAATTAATTCATTCATGAGGTGCCTGTATTTGTTTCTACAAAATATCATCTAGAATTGAAAATATATACATCATTTTTGAAATTCTATGTGATCAAAAACATGAAATGTAATTCCCAAAACATAAATGGTCTTTCTTTTAAATATTCAATAAATTAGTAGTATCATATGTATCCACATTGATGTACTTTTCCATTCCTTTATAGATTTAGTAATTTGAAATGGGAAATTATGTTAAATATATAGGTCAAAGATAATGATATATATTTTTCCTTAGTTAATGGACTTGTCAAACATAATTGGATTTTTTATGTCTAGATAATTGTTTCAACAAAATTTTTATCAAAAGTTTTCATCCTTAAACATTTCATAAAATATTGAAGAAATTTATTATTGGGGATACACAATGTTTTTATTTGTATTACCTTTATGGGGGTACATCATAATATGTTTTCCTCTTATTTTATATTTCATATGTCCTCAATGTTTTATAATCCACATAAAGTTTGTGTCTATTGAGACTAGACTTTACTATTTCCAATGGTTCTATCTAAGATTTTCACCTTGGAGGTAATTGGATATCATTGAATTTTCAGATCATGGTATTTCAATCAATACTGATGAGGTATTGTAGAATAGTATGATATAACTCATAAGTCTTATTTATTTATTTTTATGGTAGTATATCATGGAAATTATATTTGATTATATTATATACTTCTAGCTCAGACCATCAATTTAAATACTTAGGGGTCTTCAAGATCATTCATATTACGGTTTTATTTTAGGATCACCATGGTCCAAATTTATATTTTGTATTATTGATTAATAGATTATAAATTCATTTACTAGATTTTGTTGTCTTGATGCTTACAACTTATATTGTTATAGTTTTTTCTCTTGTATCTTGGACCATATATTTATTTAGTTTGTGTTCTTATATATAAAAAATTCTATTGTTTTATTTTAGGTTCATCTATCTCATATATCTAGTTAATGTGGTTTAGTGCATATATATATATATATATATGACCTTATATTATGTTATTTGATTATATTTTATCTCTTAACGTCTATTTTTATACTATAGGGTCTTCTAGGTCTTACTTTTTATGGTATTTTAAGGTCTTTTATCTTACATCTTCTATTTTTTTAGTTTAAGGACTTATTTTCTAGAATTTCTAGTAATGAATATAAATTATAGGTATTCATTATATGTTATGGAGCCTTTAATTATTTGAGTTATGGGTATTCATGAAGGTTTTAGACACTATTCATCCATTGATGGATGAATATTCATGTTGGGTATATAAACCAAAAATAAATTGAATGATGGATAACCATTAAGTCGATGGACAACCTAAATCATTATTTAGAATGGATATGGAAATTGGTAATATAATGTAATTGAATTCAAATACATGTGGATAGTTTTATTATGTGAGACATAAGATATGAAACAAGTAGTTTTAATTTGATTGCATGGGATGAGTTGGAATTAAATGGTTTAAAAAAAATTGTATCTAGTGCCAGGTTGCACTGTGATGTTACTTGGTTCACGAAGACTGTCGATCTATTCATGAAAGGATTAAACTAATCAAGGTCTTCATTTCATGGTAATTATATATATATATATATATATATATATATATATATATTACCTATAATAATAATTAAATTGGACCTACACTCCTTTCTTATTATCATGAAATATTATTTAAGCTTCAAAACTTTTATGATGATATTTGATACAATGAAAAGGCTATCCAAGAAGGGGTTTTTTCACCATTAGGGTAGGTGAATTTATGTGCATGAAGCCAAGTCCCAAAAATAAATTCTTTTGATTCACTAAATAAGGTACAATAAAAAATATCAATATTATAGTTATTCATTCCTTTAATTAGAATAGGTACAATACATAGTGTCATAATGTAAAGGATTTAGAATCAAATAGTATAGTTATCTCAACGGATTAGTAAGTCACAATTTTGAAAATGTTAAAGACAATAATGAATGGAGAATAATGAGAGTATGTAATGTCTAAAATATAATGTTCATAGGGAAATTTTTCATTGATTTATTGGTGATAATTCATCCATGGCCAAAATATCCACTACTACCAACCACAAAATAATTGTGTAATTTAATAGTTATGCCTACAGGTGTCCCTTTAGATTAGTCTATCACTGTAACCAATATAATATGGAGAAGTACCAAGATAAATGTATCAAAGAATTATTGTTTGAGGAGAAGTTTAAAATACCTAAAAATTAGGATGTGAAATTCCATATTTCAATGATATAATTGGGTTTTTATGGAATTTGTAATACTCAAGCAGGGTTTAAGAACACAAAAAGTTTGTGTTCTTCAAACTGAACCCCTTATCACTACAAATAGATTTAATAAATCACTACACTCTATTTTATTTATAACATATATATATACACATGATGGATCATCTTATACTAGGTCCACATGATAAGACATGAGATATTTATTCATTTTTAATCATCTCTATATTTTACCTATCCCTAGGGATGAATAGATTTTAGATTAGATTCCTAGAATTTACTCATAATTTCCATTGTGGATTTTTATCAATAGTTTTTTTGGGTCTCATTGAATAGTATTTCATGGTCTTATAATTTTCACTACTGGGGGATAATATTTAATGTCATACAACATTAATAAGGTTGAAAACAATTTAATGGAATGGTATCTATACTTGGTATCGTTGGGGTTTTATAGAAAACCATTTTTATGAATACCAATACTAAGAGTATGATGATATAGTTTGGTGTGGATGATGAATTTTTTTATGCAATGGATCAAGGTTTCAAAATCCTGAATAATGTTCTGGAACAATCATTTTGTGGATTATTACGAATCACATTATGGTAATGATAAAAAATTTCATGATGTTAGGGATCACAGGGATTTAAATTCCCTTATCTGATTTCCAAAATTCATCAAGTTTTGGGGTTTATTTCCTCTATTAGAATTAAGAATTTATATTTTAAAACATAGGTATCTTCTCTAATTTCCAAAGTTCATGAATGAATTCACTCAAAGAGATTTTCTATAGACATAAATTCTGATTCATGGATTTTGGGGGTCAATAAAGATGAAGTAAACACCCGAAACATAGGTTTACTACGTCTAATATTGTTTGTTCCTCTGAAAAATATATTTTATGGTTCAATGAATATTATGGTTGACTCTATGCAGTGGGGAATCACCTACCATATTATAAAACAACATATAAAAATGATGAAAATGGTTGGTAGTTTAACATCATATAATTTTGAAATCATCAATTCATATTAACTTATTTTGTTAAGTATTTGTGGTTTAAAATCATATTAAGAATTAATATCATTATAGACACCCAAAATTGGATAGGTAAATAAATCATAGGAATTACATTATGATTTATTTGGATGGTATTACCTTATTTTCTTAATGAATTACGTAAGGTTTTAAATAGTACTAAAACCATAACGTTCAAAGAGACACCTCTACGTAGAAATATCTTACACATAAAATTGGATAGGGAATTTATTTATTTTTCTATAGGGATATAGATAGAAGTATCATGGGAATATCTTGGAATATTATAGAAACATTAATCAAGCCACACATAGTCTAGGTATAGAACCTCATAGAGACTAGACTCACATCTTGGGATGAAGAATTGTTATCAATCCATACAAAATATTTGTGAGGCTTACACTAAAAATATTTTGATAAAGTGATGAAAAACATAATTAGTCCATACATTAGTGAACATAGATCGCTGAAGTGATGTATCACTTCAAATGGTCAAAAACATAAGAGGGTGATTATATTTTAAAAATGGATGGGCTAGTTGATGGGTAATATGAGTTTCAATATTTTACATAAAAGGATACAAACTTATAAATTTTTATTATTCTAGACCACATAATAGTCTCCTTATACAAATATTACTGACATGAAAGTGAGAGAGGTAGGTTAATATTATACGAGTAGGCACTGTACATCGCCTTGTTCCATGATTATTAATGATTGTTGATATCATCAAAGATAAAGGTATCTCAAATTAGGAGATAATTTTACTAGTGGTTTCAAATTAGCATTAATTTAGATAAACTTATCTTTATCTTTTAATATAAATCCTCATTAATAATTTGTTTATGTGATCATTAAATCAAATACCAAGAAAATATTAACCAATATGATGTTAAGACAAGTGGGTATAGGTGGACCATTATTAATAAAAGAATACTCTATGCTACATGGTCAAGAAAAATTGATCATTTATTTAGGGGGATTATCTTCTATGACCATTATACACTCAAGTAAGAGTCTTATTAGAAATTTCTACATAGAGAAAAACCTAGTGGGGTGCCTTGGTATTTTATATCCTCTTTAACCAATAAAATACATAGGATATCCATGTGTATATGGGCTTAGGTCTATTGAATTTCAAGAATAGTATATGCAGTCATGTAATTAGTTTTTACTCTCAAAGATAAAAATGTATAAAGGTTGTCTATGGAGAAAATAATACCCATGAACCATTTTAGAACCCTAAAGGCTAGACCAACTCGTATAGAACACAATTTTCTTTGAATTGATATAATATTAAATTCATTAGTACAAATTCAGTAAGGTGTGATTCATTAAGAATTTACAACTCATGTCATGAACATTAACATCATTCTATATGGTTGTTTTCATGTAGTTTATGGAACTTCACTACGAAGTGGTTCCTTAAACTTCAAAAGATCTCACCTCAATTCCACTTGTCAAAACCACTTTCCAGGTTTCTTATGATCACATGATTCATCCAAGGTGTGAGAATTGGTAGGAATCATGGATATTTCTTGATGTACAAGAAAGTTTATTATGGGGGAATATATGGGGGTATTTAAATTTTAGTATGAGTAGGAATCACTAAAAAAATATTGTTATCACATATAAACATAAAATGTAATGATGATTATTCATAACAAGTTATAAAATATATTATCCTTGTATCATTTAGTATCCCGTAATATGTGAATGATGACACCTATAGTTATTATAATAAGACTCCCACAAAGGTATTCCCAATACCCATGGGAATGGTTATTTTGATTTATTAAGTCTATAAATATGAATTGAGATCTAAGTATCAATATGTATCATGTTAAAGAAGAAAACAATTTTCATCTTGTTTTGGAGAATGTTTCTATAAATTGTCTGATCTATATACATGGATGGGGTATCTTCATCATATTCAGTCCGCCACCCTTATTTGACATCTAGGAATCACTACACATCTGTTGATATCAATAATAAATCTACATGATGTTCATATATGAGACATTTTATATATTAAAATATTCTATACAAAGATGAATTATTCTTTTAATATCCTTTGGTTGGGAATATAAATTGATGTATTGGAATAACTATGTACAATATTGAAATATGAGTCAATCCATTAAAAGTTCCCTTCTAGAAAATTCTGAAATTAAGACATACCCATATATAAAGGAAGAACACACAATGATATATTTATATATTGGGGATAGAACATGTATTTTAGATCCCAAACTCAATATGCATCCTATAGTGATAGGAATTAATCAATATGTTGTTATAATTAATGATCCCTTATTTGGATCTAACACTCAAAAAAAATGTGGAAATTGTATTTTAAGAATAGATCTAACTCATTAATAGTAATATTACATTGAATTGGTGTCATTTATTAATTAAAAATTATGTGTTCCACATAGTTTAACATAATTAAACACCGATGACATCTAGTGTTTTTAATTTCATGCGGTACAGATATAAAGATTATACTGTGTTTAAAGTCTTTTGGTGATGAATTGGGTATAAATTTTTAATATAATGTTACATTCATGATCCCTCTCGATCATCATAAAATTAGTGAATTAATTCATGTATTTAAATTATACATCAATGATTATTGGTTGATGATATATTTGATTAAATTTAAATCACTATGAAAATGGATCATGGAGTAATGAAGGGTCATTCTATCAAGACCAAAATATCCCACTGGCATAATATCTAAAGAATTTTCATTTTCATCTATTAATCGTAGATGAGAAGAATTATGGAGGATATATTCTTGGATAAATATACTAGGAATTTTGTTATTAACAAGTTAATCTATGTCGTGGTTCATTAGGTTAGTCAGTACGCATTACCAATACATCACAAGGGATAACTCAGTGGATGCGGTCCCAAGGTCCATAAAATTGAAATATAATATTCGCTCATGAAAAATATATATTTAGGCATCAAAATGGGCTTGTAGTTTTTTTCTTTAAAATGGGATTTCTAATGGTATTTGGAAACTCAATGGACTCGGTTTTTCATTGGAGATATAATCCTTATAATGAAAGCATACACAAATGAAATGTTATAATGTTTCACTCATAATATGTTAAATATACTTATGTGTAAAATATAGGGTGACTTAATCAGATTGAAATGTTATGTTATGGTAAATATTACTCATAACCACAAAATATACGAGTCTGAAATACATGGGGAATGGTGAGTATACATCAATAGTTAATATAGGTAGAATTAGATATCCTACAAATTCAAGATACCAACTCCAGTATTTAAGGGGGTAGTTCATCTTGGATAAAAACATCATTGGGATTCAAGCTAAAATAAATTTTTTATTCACCATAAAATCCTAGTGGGGTCCTTATGGATTATCTAGTTCATGTTACAAGTATACTATAGGAAAAACCAAATATATGGATTCATGTTCTATGGGGTCCCAAAATATGCATCTCAAAAATAGGCATTGGAAAGAATTAACAATAATATGAAAGGTATGATGTTTTTCCAAAAACATTGTAATATTTAGGAAGTGTAAGAGAACAATAAATACTATTCTAATGTGTGTTGGTTTTAATTTTTGGTGAAGTGATAAAACATTTGAATCTTTAGTACAGATTCAACCGGGAAATTATAAGTTCTTCATTATGACCTCATTAGAATAAACTGTATATATGATATGAAAAAACATCCCACATCAGTATAATATTTGAATGTTTCCTCATTAGTATCATCATGTTTTTCAGAACAATTACTAATTATCCATGTTATACATTATGAAGGGAAACCTCTTGTTGATTTCCTAGGCATTTGGGTTCTATTAAACATTTATGTTGTTCGACATATGAATCCCTTCCTAATCGGGTCATTCTAACTCATCCACATACTTATACGATTGTTCATCATATGAGGGTTTCTTCAAGATATCTATTTTGAGTAATGAAAAGAAGACTATGATGGGTATCATTTACCATTTTCCATAAAATATTGAATATAGGTCCATTCATTAGCTATTTTAGGTTGTGGATTAGTATTCCCTTAATGAAATCGTGAATTTCTCTAGATAATAATTCATGAATTTTCCACCATTTATAGAGTTAATTGGACACATTTTTATTGAACGAAACTATAAATCCACATGATATAACGTCATATTTATATGAATTATTTAACTTTATATTATATTCGTGATACCATCTCTTCAATATGAATGAGAAGAAATTCGTGTTATTGTTCATTAATATCTTGTTTGTGACACAAAATCATTTGATAATATTGTAATTCATGAGTTGAAAATATCAACACCAAACCTACCAGGGCCAATGTGGACAGTGGAAGGACGAGCCACAACAACCTCAATCTCACCTCCATTGGCCAATCGATGGCTACAATCATCAAAATGATTAAATAATATCTTTGTAAATATCCTAATATACTTTTAAACATGAACCCTACCATATCTATGTAACAGTTAAAATGAATAGATATTAAAGAAAGTAAAATATACATTATCAAACATGTATGTAACATCCAATATGGAATAAAAAATACTATGATTTTTCATTTTGAAAAGTAAATGTAAAAAAATACACTCTCAAACATAAAACAGGTAATACATTTACAACGACTTTTGATGTAAATGATGAGAGTTCGTAACTCAAGATAACAAATCCCTTCCACCGTATGGGGTAAAATGTACAATGTTATCCCTATGCTCCCATGAAATCAACATCAATTTGTCAATCATCTGCATAAGACAAAAAACTTCTTTGAAATGTGTATGAAAGGGTGATTATATGCATACCAAAAAATAGGCCACAAAATTTTATTAGGATAAATAAAAGGCACTAAAAAATAGACAACTCAACCCAAATCAAATGTGAAGTTTAATCAAATAACACTAATAGAAATATATATTCTCATAAAAAACCTTGTAAGGGAGTGAAAGGGTATATCAATCAAATATCCAAACCTATGAAAACATTATTAAAATAGTTTTAAATAACCATCATGGATTACAATCATATTTTTTATTTTTTACACAATAGCATCTATGCGCACATTTCACACAACTCCACCATGTTTCAAAGATGAGGGCTCATAGTCACCAAGTAGTGGACCTGCAACACAGTGCATCAAGGGGGTGGCGATCCGTGTCTAGAAAACCTACTCTTTATAACAAAAGGGGATACCTCTAGGTATATAGAGGAAAAAATCACAAGTACAAATAGAAACCATACCATATTAAATAGAGGGTACCGCTCAATAGATATATTACCATCAACACTATATAATACTGGGCACCTCATAATGGATAGAGGAAACACATCCTAATATAATATAGTGTAACACATAGTTGATAGAGGACCAACACCCTTATATAATAAGGGGTAAAACTCAACCGACTGATGACCCACACCTGAGTAAGATAGGGATACCAATCAGTATTTTGAGGAACCACACCCTAGTATGATAGTGGCGACCCTTATTAGATAGTGGACCAATTCATTAGTCTAATGGGGGTACCACTTTAAGGATCTTTAAGGATCAATACCATAATCAAAAACTACCTTATGATGTTCCGTACTCAGAAAAATGGAAATATTATCTCAAAATATGGAAGGAGGAAAACATAGCGTTTTATGTCAGAAAATACTAAGGATATAGTACCCGTGTGCCAAATTTAGTTTCCAAATGAAGAAGATACTAGAGGTAGAAGAATTTTAAAAATTATATGCATGTACCAAAAGGGGTATCCCTGGTGGATTTCTCAAATAATCTTCGTAGATTTTTTATCACCAGTACATCACTTTTTGTCCATTTATCCCTACATGGTATGTGATATAAAAACATGGAGTGTCTTAAGCCACATGAGGCTCACCAATGTGAATTTAGTCAATCGAATGTATATTGGTCATGTGCTAGTATAGTGAATGTTCCTAGATGTGGATGTGTATGTGTACTCTCAGAGTACACGATTGGTTTCAATCATAGAGAATCATGGTTTTGGGGGGTCCCCAATGACTTATGATATTTTAATCGCATACAATATATCAGTAACTGAATCTGATCACCATCTAAAATAGCACCAAATCAGACCACGACAAGTCCCATAGGGAATTCCCAATCCCCACAGGCATGAAAAAGTTCCCAGGTATCATAAACTAAAAATTGGGAACGATTTAATAGATTTTATAAACATAAAACAGAAAATGGAACTAATAAACCAAATCCGGGATTTTTGAAACAAAATCATCGTTTATAAAATTTCATAATTTAATTACAAAATAAAAAACAATGAAAAAAATACCATTACGTAGGTAGAAAACAACAAATAACATCCCTAGAACATCAAAATTGAATGAGCCACATCCATCAAGCCATATCCACAACACCACATCATGTTGGAACCCTAAAACTCGAACCATAAGAACAAAAGTTGTAACCAAACCTACGGTAAAAGAAGCCTAAAGTCTACTTACACCTAATGGCGTGAGTAAGGTGTGAAACAAAGCATAGTATGATACCACCACAAAGGGATTCCATGTGATAAAATTCCTAGAATAAATGAATGCATGTTTTCAAAAACATGAAATGCTGGTTACAATTTATAAAAGATGTAACTTTAAAAATTTAAATAGTTTTCAAGTGTGATATTTTAAAGAATAAACACTGTTAAATATAATTCCTTAGATAATAAAATTTTAAGACAACCATATATTATGTCTTAGGTAAGATTAAATCATCTAATGAGAACAAACAATAAGAAATAACTCCTAGGCACTAGCTCGTTGTGGGTCCCTGGTACATTGTATCTCAGTGAGAGTAACAATCACAATATTTGTTCTCCTGCATGGGCCACTAGAAAGGAACATACCCATATCATAGTGGTCCCCAATGATAATCATCATCATATTACAGTTAATTTTTTATACGTCAATTTCTCTACGTGAAACTAAGTCCAAACCCCATGGGATCACTTGCATACTAGTAAACATCCACCCACCTAGATACCCAGCATTCCCTCTTATGATCAAACAAGTTCAAAAAGACATGAAATATTATTTTCACATGAAAATACCACTTCAACATCACACATCAACCAAATATATCACATGTACATCACATAATATCATCATCCCCCTTTTCATTGAAATGTATTTTGAAATCCAACTCACCAAAAAATAGCCCACAACACATTTTTCATTTCTTTTAAAATTCAATACATCCTTTAGAAATTTAATAAAATATTTCCCAACATTCTAAACATAACATAACATCAAAATAAAATGTTACAAAATACCATTTTCATAAAATAATTTATTTTGCACATTACACTCACCTAAAATAGCCCACATCACGTTCACATCACGTTCAAATTTTAGTAATTCCATTAAACATTTTTATAAAAAATATCCAAGAGGATACACATCACATGAGAGGTCCTTTGAAATTTAAAATAAACCATTTAAAAATACAAAAAATCCTAAATAGTTTACCAATATGGTTTCCCCTCTTACATAAATCATTAAACCATTCATATCAATCATAAAAAAATTATAAGGATTATAACCAGGAATTTCACATTAAACCCATTTCAAAACCATCATACAAGGACAAAATCACACCAATAAAAATCCAAAACTTAATTTTCTTCCCAAAATTGATATCGAAAATCAATTCCATTTCTTATTAAATAAACCCAAATAATACCCCAATAATATCACATGAAAAACGCCCAATTTCAAGCTAAAATGATACTATTAAGTGAAACCCTTAACCAAATAAATCATAAATAGTTTAAGCAACACCAAAAACATTTAAGGAATATGAAAAATGGGTAAATACAGAAATATAACTCATCATAAATGGATACACATGGAACAACCAACCTTTTTGTGTCGAAACCCTCAGAACATGGTGCGTAACATCAACCGCACCACTATCGCACAAGAAGCTGTGAAAAAAATATAAAACACAATATTTGACATAAAATACAAAAAATAAAACCCTTGGTCTGAACCCAAACTTCTGTATATTTAAGAACTTAATGAAAGAGGGAGGAAACCATAAGGAAAATGGAAGAAACCAAGAATGAATTACTTACCTTGAACAATCTTGACAAAATCACCCCAAACCACCAAAGGATGAATCTCTAAGCAACCAAAACTGATAAGTAGGGTTGAATGATCTTTATTTTGTTAATTGGGGAATAAAATGAGGGATAAAGAGTGAAAATTGAAAGGTTTATAAAATAATCAAAATACCATCTCAAAATATGGACGATTTGAGAAACCTTGAGACTTATCTCCCTAATACATGATCAAAATGAGCTATAAAGCTGTGAAATATATAATTAGAGTGACCCTCACGTTTTTGGATTTAGGTGGGAGGTGGAATCACAGCCTAAAAGTAAAAAATGTACATGATATTGAAAATTTTAATAAAAATAAAGCAGAAAATGGGCTTATGGGCTGGCCCAAAACCTTAATAAAAAACCCAAATCCATCATTATTATAGATTCTTATGGGGTCCAAATTGATATGGTGGTTTTAATATACAAGGGGATTTCTATTGGGAAGTGAAATGGGTGTCAAATGTAGAAAAATTAAGGTGTTTTAAATGAATCTAAATTTAATTTTAAATCTGAAAATGAGCTCAGAATTTAGCCCAAATTTTGAAAACCCACTATTTCCACCAAAATGAATAGAAAACCTACAAATCAATAATAGAATGGAAATTAAGTGAAAAAAATACCATTAAAAGAAGTCATGGCTATGATAATTTTCTCCACCATAAGACTTTCCTCCCTCAGAAAGCCACAGTAATGCCAAAGGAAAAAACCAAACCAAACCAAAAGGCAAAAATGGACTCCTTTTCTATGTTTCACCCTCCCCTAAAAGGCCAAAAGACTTCCAATCGGACAATCAATGAATAAATACTCTTACAAACCAATACATATGCCAGTTCCTAAAATTATCAAGTATATATTGATTTTATCCCACAAGAAAACTCCTCAAACACTATCAAAACTAGATTCCAACAATTTACCCAAACGAACAACAACAATCAACAAGGTTACACATAAATTTCTTTAGCTAGACCATTGGTCATTCTCCACTAAAAACATTTACCGAATGAAGATATAGGTTTTAAGATAGCTCCGATCCAGGCTTCCTACTGCCATGCCATGACCATGGACCAATCTAAGTTACTAGTATGTGGAGACAAAAATGGGCTCCCCACCATAAGAGACAACTCAAATTTTCCGAAGAACATATCAGAACACTAACATGGGGAGGCTTGAACGAACTCCCCAGTACAAGGGGGAGACCTCCATTCGATATTTCTATAGGAATATACATGAGAATAATAGTGGGTCTTCCCACTATAAATACCAACCATCTTAACTGACCATCATGGGTCGACACAAGAAGAACCGAAATTTAATGTTTTGGGATGGCCGCATGGTTAATCTAAAAAATTTGTGAAACTGCGTGCTAACTATTTGAATCCTTCTACTTTTATGGTTTTCTGAGGCATTGTTACTACAAACCATTCGAAAACCACACGTTAACCTGTCTAGAAAAATTCTGAACCATAATCCAAAAAAAATAACTCAATGGAATCAAAAGGGGAAAATAATGACATTAGGCAGTAACATAGACATGAGGTCCTCCTACCTCTTTCCATAGAATGAGAAGAACCCAATCAATGTGGAAACGTCAAAGGTTTATACTATTATCCATCTTTCATACTAAAGAAAAATACATTGTACATGGTTTTAAATGACCCTGGGATCTCCCCTGACTACGCGCCAACATCCCTCTACGACCTAGGGGTGGAGCTCAAATGATTAAATCATCTTCGGACACTTAGTTAGGATTTTGATAACCATAAACTGAAATTTTCTTTCTGGATCCTTGAAACCTATATCCTAATCCAATATGGGTTCAACAAGAAATAACACATTAAAAAATTCACTTTACCATAACCCCCCATTTCATTGAAATAAGGGCTTATAAGATGCGCGAAAAAATCACACCATGTTTCTTCAGTTGATAAACAACAGAATAAAAGTACAAATATAACCACCTTTCCCAAAAACAGATGATTTTGATTTCTTCCCATGAGGGACATAGTCCCAACATGTTCGATACACTTAGAGGTTTTCATGAACTTTTCCTTTACAGTCAACAATAACATGATATCACAAGGCGTCACTGACCGTGACCATTGCGACTGATAGAAACAATAAATAGAAGGGGACCTTAGTCCATTTACCTAGGAAACACACAATTCCATCAAGTGTCCATAATAGCCTCTCATGACTAGATTTCCCACACATATGGTTTAACATAAACCCATACTTTGTAGAAACAATGAAGTTCCAAAAGGCCTTTTAAACACCATCTAGATACTCAAACACAATAAAAACCATAGACCACATCCACATTCAATGATTCAGGTAACCTAACCAACAATGGCCTTTTTCAACCATCCATGAGAACTCTCTCTCTACAATAGGGTCCACAAAATAAAGAAATTAAATGGTGTAAACACAATCTCCCATGATTGAGAAACATATTCCTTATATATATTAACTAGAAGATTTTATAATGGAGAAACGATCTGGGATTCACTTCAATAGAGCACTAACCCTTAATTGGGGAGTACCTTATCCAATGAAAGAACCCAAAGACCAAAACATTTTGGTACATTGGTCAAAATGTGCCACAAACTGGAACCGAACACATGAGGGGAACCATAGTAACAGCTTCCCGAACTTTTCCTAGAAAATACCACTAACCAGCCCTTCAACGCAGCTTATCGACCGAAAAATAACCCAAAACACAGTTCGAACAGGAGGGGTTATTCAACTCAAAATAGCCCAAAATATTAAAATTTAAAAATAACACATAATACAACCCATCCCAAAATAGTCATCAAGACGTCACATTTTCCTTTAAAAACATATCTTTGAAAACAAATGGTTCAGTGGTTAGCGTAACCACTAATGGTACCCTATAGGCCTCACACATGTATGTTTCTTTGCCACAAAGGAACCCTCTCAATATCTATCCCAGAACTCATACACTCATTCAATTAACCATCCATCATCCCATATAACCCTATGAATGAGGTAGCTCAATGAAATACCAATAGAAAAAAAATATTTTTCCACTTTTCATAACCAAAACAATCAATCAATACTTGATTTTTTTTCAAGACCACTAACCATGAAAAAAACCCTATCATTCCACTGAATACTCACTTTCAAGTCATATACATAAATTCCAAAACATCTCATACCATTAAAATAAATTTAAATCATTTAGAAAAATCTTATTGGGAGCACTTTTTAAAAATCATCTTCAACATAATTTCTTGCTTTCCTAAGAGTTGTAAACACACAGTTTTCCATTTCAAAAAAATTATGAAAATTCAGTTTCCCCGTGTCAAAAATCAAACCATTACCTCTTTATTAGAAAATAATTTCACTGAAACTTTATGCGTCTTAAAACCAAGTCATTTTTTCTACAAAACCATACTTCCATGATATCAAAACTAAAGAACACATTACAATATGGGAGGATACTAGTTTCTGTGGGTGACATAAACATATGGTTGGAGGCCATACGCTAATCACTTCACCATCATGGAAAGTGATCTAGGAAAATTTCCCCAGCACAACATGGCTTTCCAGGCCCTGTGAGCTCACTGAGACAATTAACCCAACTAACTTTTCATTTCCTCTAATCATCATCAAACTAAGAAAACCAAAGGACTCCGACAAATCCCAACATCCCCTGGTGACACAAATTATGTCATGGGGTGTATTGGAAAGGAACGATACCCATAACTAGAATTTCAAGCCCCAATAGACCTAACTTCCGACTATCTTGAATCTTCCACATATTATATGACCCAAATGAGACAACCTCCTTTGATACCATTTTTTCACGAACCGAATCTGATCACCATCTAAACCGGAACCAAACCCAGACCGCAACAAAGCCTGGAGGGAACTATCAACCACCACGAGCAAGAAAAAGATCCATGGTATCATAAATTGAATAGTGGGAACAATTCACCCGAGTTTATAAACAAAAACCACCCAATAGATCCAATAAAATGAATATGGATTTTTCAATCAAAATCGTCATTTATAAAATTTAAGAATTTAATTACGCAACAAAAAACAATGCTCATAGACCATTATAATGGTAGAAAACCAGAAATGACATCCCAATAACCTCAACAAAGAATGAGGCACCGTCATCAAACAATCTACATAACACCGCATCACGTTGGACATCTAAAACCCGAATCATAGGCACAAAAGTTTTACCAAAACCTACGGTAAATAAATCAGCAAGCCTACAAACACCCAAAGGAGTAGGTAGGGTGGGAGTAAAATACAATTAAGATTTCTCCACAAATAAATTCAATGTGATAAACATTCAAGTCAAAAAGAATGTAGGTTTTCAGAAACATGAAATACTAGATACAATTTCTAAAAGATGCAACTTTAAAAATTAAAACAGTTTTCAAGTGGGCTATTTTAAAGAATAAGAACTTATTAATAAAATAACCAAGATACTAAAAATTATATTCAAACATTACCTATGCTAACGGTAACATTAAGGCACTTAATGAGCCCATGTAATAGAAAATAACCCCATGACACTAGCTCGTTGTGGGTCCCAGGTACTTTGTATCTTGGAGAGAGTAACGATCACAATATCTATTCTCGTGTAGAAGACACTAGTAGGGAACATTACCATAACCAAATGTTCCCCAATAATAATCATAATAATAGTTCAGTGAGTGCTGTAATCATCAATCTTGATATCAGAAACTGTGGCCATTCCACACGGGATTACTAGCATACTAGTACACGTCCACCGACCTAGATACCCGGGTTTCCCTCTTGTTGTCAAACAAGTTCTACAAGACATGAAATATAATTCTCACATGAATATACCACTTTTTTTTCACACATAAACCATAAAGACCACATGTACCTCGCAAAATCATGTCATACCTCTTTTCATTCAAATTGAATTTGAAATCCAACTCACAACAAAATAGCCCACCACACAGTTTGCATATCCTTCACAATTCCACTCATCCTGAAACAATTATATAAAATATCACCCAAGATGCTAAACATAACCTAAATTCCCAATAAAATGTTAAATAAATCCATTTTAATAAACTAAATCTATTTTTCATATCACACTAACACAAAAAACCTACATCACGTTCACATCACTTTCAAATTTCTATAATTCCATTAAAAAATTTTCTAGAACAATTTCAAAAATGATACACATGACATGACAACCCCTTTCTCATTTAAAATGTACCATTTAAAAATATACACAATCCTGAACTGTTTATAATATGGATTCCCCCTCTTAAAAAATAACGAAACCATTCAAATCATTTATAAATCAATTCTAGGTAGTATACCCATGCTTTTCACATTAAACCCATTTAAAAAAAGCTTTAAGGGAAAAAATCACACCAATACCAATCCAAAACACAATTGGTATCCGAAACAAGATTTAGTAAATCAATATTATATGTTATAATATGCACCCAAATAATACCCCTAGAGTTACGCATGAAAAATACCCAATTTCATGTTAAAATGAAACCATTAAATTAATTTCTTAACCATATCAATCATAAATAGTTTTTTAACCTCACACAACATATTAATAAAATGTTAAATGAGTAAATACAGAAAATTAACTCATCATAAAATGGTTACATATGGAATTTCATACCTTATTGTGTCAAAACCCTCAAAACATGGTGCAAAACATCAACCACACCACCACTGTACCACAAGGGGGTGAAAAACAACACTAAACCACAATATAGGACAAAAAAAAAACAAATTAAAAACTATGATTGAACTATACCTTTTGTAAATTTTATAAAATCATGAAAGAGGTAGGAAATCGTAAAGAAAATGGAAGAAACAAAGAAGAAATCACTTACCTCGAACAATCGTGAATGAATAACCCCGAATCCACCAAATTTTGTATCTCTGTGGAACCAAAACTGATAGGTATACTAAAATGAGTCATAGTTGGATATGTGGGGACTAAAATTTGGGATAAAGTGTTAAAATTTAATTTTTTATTAAAGAATCCAATTACCTTCTCAAATAATGATGATTTGAAAGACCCTGAGAATTTTCTCCCCAATCCGCAATCCAAATGAGCTTCGATGTTGAAAAATATATAATGAGAGTGAGCATAGAGTTTTTGGATTTTGGTGGGTGGTGGAATCAGAAAAAAAATACAAAATTATTGAGATATTGAAAATTAAAAAAAAAATAAAGCTTGAAATGAGCTACAGGCTGGCCCAAAACCATAACAAAAAACCCAAATCCATCAATATTTTGGATTCCTATGGTGTCCAAATTGATATGGAGGTTTTAATACACTAGGGGATGCCAATTGGTAAGTTTAATGGGTGTAAAATGTGAAAATGTAAGAGTTATAAAATAAACAAAATTTAATTTTCAACCTGAACATTGGCTCCCAGTTTTTCCTATATTTTGAAAATGCACCATTTCCATGTAAATGAATTGGAATCCTCCAAAACAAAAAATCAAAATTAAATGAAAAAATACATTTAATATACGTCATGGGTGTGACACAAACCAAATCTACCACACAAGATCACTGTATGGTGTTTGTTCTTCAGAATACAAAATGTTTAGTTAGGTTTCTCATATAATTTTGAACATAAAACATTGATAATCGATCAGTCGCTACCATAACTGATTCCACCAACAATTTACCCAACATTTTTTTGGAAAATCCTATGTTTGTTGATTCTGTTCATCTAGTATCCTCATATTGTATTTCTATTTGTGTAGTAAAATCCATCACAAGTATCAAACAACATATGTTCCACTTCAAACTTCATTTTAGATATCTAATCCCTGATTCCCTCACTACTACCTACAATCCAAATTCATTCATCTTGGTAACTCCAATAGAGTCATTATGTTCACATCCACCACTAATGTTGGGGTCCAATCTTGCTTAGACTCACCCAAAAATAGTTGAATCAAGACTATACGATCCTAAATTGATTACTAAAAATAATCAGAGGGGGGATTGGGTCACAAAAAATGCTTTTATAATATTTGTAAAAGTGTTCTAGGCCAATGAACCTAGAATTTTGTATTGATGGCATACATTCTAAGGTAAAATATAGAGATAAATTTAACAAACAAATTTATTAATATTTTCATAATGTGATTATTCCAATTAATCAATTATAAATAAAGATTTATAATAACTGAATAAACATTTCAAGAAAGATGTTGAAAATAATAAATAATGAGTATCGTATCAATATTTCATTGATCGATGGAGAATAATTTATTTCTAGTGATGACGATTATTCACTATGTTTATTGCATGTGTATCCAACTCTATTTGAGCATAATTTATCATATAGTCCTTATTTTTCAATTAAGGGTGATTTAATTCTCCACTCAATGGTTCCAGTGATATGGGGGTTACACTAAATATTCTCTAAAATGTTATATTTATATAGGGAAATATGTTTTTATAAAAAATTTGAATTAATTTGATATTATAATTAATTAATTTAGTTAATGTACCCATCAACTATCTATTTCTCAATATGTCAAGCACTTACCAGTTTTATGTCATGCATTGGGTAATCCCAGCCCTATGGATTCAAACATGGATTAATATTTTCCATTAAAAACTATGTTTAGAATATATTATATTATTTATGAAAACTATGACAACTTCTTATAAAATGTAATTAATATATCTATAAAATAAATTCTTTTGACACCAGACCTTTAAATAATTCTTCGTATATATGACTTGCATCATAAGAATTCCATTATATATTTTTATATATTAAATTGAAAAAATATATGTTAAATTTTTTCCTCATTCATTGTTTTCATCCTCAATAGTAAAAAACTAGATAACAACGATGGGGATATGGAGCCTGCATCTTTCTCTTCCACTCCTAGGATCTCTCATTTACTCTCCCATGCTTCTACAACACAAAATCCAATGGAATGGTCTATCCACATAGGATAATATATTTTGGATACTCGATAACCAAAATTTATTCCTCCAAGGTGGTTCTATCCTCTATGTCTAGCTCACAACAGTCAATAACAATTGTGGGATCATATAGGTATCACCATAGTAGAAAAAATAGAATAGTCTGTTCACCCTATCTAACTGTGGGGGGTTAGGTTAAGTGGTAGGGAACAAAACTAATCCTCTAAAAGATCTCAAATTTCAGGATGAACAACATGGATAGATTTCAACCTTTGTTGAATCTCTACAATCCTCAACATTTGTAGAATCTCAGAAAAATGTGTTCTCCATGAATGAACACCAATGGACTATGACAATGACAGGCTTAATATTTTTTCCTATTATTAAATAAACATATCGTCATGGGGATCACATACACCTTACCTATCACCACCTATACGTTATCATTCCAAAAAATTGAATCCTCAATGACCTCAGTCCTACATAAGGGTGAACTTTTGGGTCTCTCATAAAAGGCATTGAATGAATTCATACCCATAGTATAGTTATTGATATTATTATAATGAAAACAATTATAATTATTGGTTATAAACTTAGTTCCAAACAATTTATAACAAACAATACCTCATCATATAATCTTGAACCTAGATTGTTCACTCAATATGTCCATCCATCAGGGAGTGAAAGGGTGTACTCGTTATCATCGGGTTATAGAATTCCACCTGTAGTACTCTCTACAACCCTGACTTGAACCATGCATTATGGTAATATAATGTAATCATGGATGCCCCATGATGGAAATTTTTTCCCCATAATTACTACTTCCTCATATTCTAAATTTACCTTGTTCCATGATATTATGGTTGTGTGCTATCTTCAAAAGACAATATACTCTTACCCGGATTGTGTCCCATCCTCACATTATCCTTGGAATCCATATCACACTATCTATGGATATACCATCACATATTATATCTATTATCACAAAAGGCTACAATAATCTTGGTAAAAGCTGTTGCACTACCATAACTTGTTGACATGAGAGGCATCGAGAGATGAACTCAACTATAATACATCGTAATCTAGTGCACCCAAAAATCCACTAAATATAGTTTCACATCTTATCTACAATATGATGTTTAATAAAACGATGACTATGAAAACCCCCACACATTCTCTTGAATGATGATCAGGATCAACTTCAATACCTATAATAAGAAGACATGATTATCCAATTCAGAAAATATATTTGAATGTTATGTTTAGGACATCTGGTCACATATGACCACACAATCAATATCACCGAACTTGGACTACCACACATGCTTTTGATGTTGCAGACTCAACACAATATACTGTTGAAATATTTAATTATCCTCTTAATCTAGGGTTAGATTTAATGAATTCAAATGCTCAAATTACTCCAGTACAAGTGGAGAGTGGTGATTTTTACCAAGAAAATCATGAACCACATTTACCTTCATTTGAGTATAATCAATATCAATTTCATACAACTCTAGGAACTCCATCAAGCATCTCTTTCTCAATTTCATGTCTCTCTATATAAATAAATCCATGAGATTCTAATAAATTTTTAAACAATAATGTAATATCCAATAATATAGTGCCTCCAAAACCCTTGAGCGAAGGCTACCACTTGAAATCCATGCCATGTGTCACAAAGTCCATCTCATGGGGTCTCAAAATCATTGACCAGTATGTTAGAGATAACTTAATATGCATTAATACACATATAATTCTTACACTAGATGCATATCAATATATTATGTACTCCACACTATCCTCTAGTTGTCACAAAACAAGATCACTCATCAACCCTATCTTCAAATCTAAATGAATTTCTATAACTAATCACTCTTGGTAAATGTATTCCCTTTGACAATGTCAACACGGTCAAATGTGATGATATCTTGGATAAGTCATCCCCAAACCTATTTTAGAAACCACCAATGCATTGATATATTATAGCATAATACATTAACATGTTTCACATCAATTAAATACTATAAATCATTCCTTGGGGGAAGTCTTAGATAATCCTTGAGTAATAATTCCATAAAATCATCAATGGTTTAATGAATCAAGATTCTTAAGGAGCCTTATATCCAAAGGATAAATTAACCAACATATTTGTGATGGGTTCTATATTCCTTTTTAAAATTTCCAATCTCTTTATCCTGATATATCTCTCGCCCACAATTGAGAATCTTATCTCATTAGTGAAAATGAATCAAACACATCTATGGTGATCATAAATAGGGGCCCAGAACATGGACAACTAGTCCATAAAAATATTAAACCATAATTTATCATCATTATAAATGTGATTTTCTTATTTCTATAATTCATTTTTATTATATGATCTACTGGTGAAAATTCCCCATTTCAACAACCCATGCATTGAATTGTCCAGAACAATATGGAATTTATCCTATTAAAATATTTCACTATATATATTTTGATATGGTTATCATTAATCATTATTAAAACATAAAGGGGAATGATGAATCAGAAAATAGGTACATACTGATATTTTTCTATGATTGAGATGGAAGAAATATGTTCATATACAAAAATTTTATACTTAGTAAAATTAAGTTTCAGGGACATATTTCAAAAAATAATTGGGACTTCGAAGGGATTATATATACACTACTACAAAAACGGGAAAAGGGAAGCTCCACCTTATATCAGCGCTAAGAAAAAGCACTGAAAAAGAGACCATGTATCAGCATTAAAATTTTAGCGCTGATACATGAATTCATTATCAGCGCTTTGCTAGCGCTGATAAAGATTCCCTCTATCAGCGCTAAATTTTTTTCACTGATACAATGGTTTTTTATCAGCGATTTTCTAGTGCTGGTACATGGTAACCATTATTAGTGCTAAAAACAGCTGATAAAGCGTCCCTTTATCAGTGCTAAAAAAGTGCTGATAAAGAAGCCATGTATCATCAATAAAGTTTAGCGCTGATACATGAAGGATTTATCAGCTCTTTTTTAGGACTGATAATGAGGACCTCTATCATCACTAAAAAGGTACTGATAAAGGATACCTTTATCAACGCTAAAATTTTAGTTTTGATAAAGGTTTTCTTTATCAGCCCTTTCTTAACATTGATACAACCGTAGTACCATATTTTATAAAATTGGTCGCACAGTGTCCTTGATTTATCGTGACCTAAAGCTCTCGCGGTATTAAAACCCTACGACTCCGCTTCGCTTCCCCCCAAACATCGCGTTTCCGGAACTCTGCCGCCCCTGATCTTCGTGTTGCCGGACCTCTGCTGCCCTTGATCTGTGCGTTGCCGGACCTCCGCTGCCATCAATCTTCGCATTGTTGGACCTCCACTGCCCTCAATATTCATGTTGTCGGACCAGGTGTGCCATGCTGTTTTTTTCCTCTATTACACATACTCTTCTAGAAACATTGGTAATTTAATCCCAAGGATTTGATATATATCATCGATGTGTTGGGGTCATGAAAGTGTAATACCAATGGTGTTATAGTTATATTTATATGGAGGCTGGAAGATTATATGATTCCTATTGACTCATTCCATCAATTGGTAGGCTTTGATATTTAATCCAAACGTGTTTTATAAATCAATAATATAAAGGAATTCAATCATATATTCTTAATATATGACCTTTTCTCAGTTTTAGGGCATGTTTTCTTCAATATTATTAAAGTATAGCCTCTAAAGACAACCTCTGTGTAGGAGAATATCAAATATTTTTCTAGGATTCCTCTCTCCCAATAACTACTCAATATACATCAAGTGTCTAGTGTATAATTGAATTATATTTTATGTAACAATAAAAATAATATGAATCATGGGTATTCTTCATTCAATATTCAATCTTCCCTCATAAATATTATGGTTGCAACAATTTATGTGAACTCCCTTCAAAATGTTCATTGTAATAACTCTGTTGTGGACATTTTGGTTCTTACGAATCTTGGAATTACATGTAATTTATGACCTCCTTTGGAATCTTTTGTCGTTATATAGATTCCCTCATTTCCTGGATTGATCCAATGCATCTCAGATAGGGCATGAAGGGGGAATCTAGGACCTTTGGTATTTGGAGAAGTATTTAGGAATCATAATGGCATTGTCCAGGGATGTCTTTGTAGACAATAAGGGTTTGTCTCATCTATTGATGTTGAAATTATGGGCACGCTAAATGTAGTTAAAATAGCATGTAAATGAGTTTAGAATTAAATATTGATAAAATGTGATTCTACTACTATCATTTAGTCGATCAGAAATAGTTATATTCATCCTTTATGAAAAATGGATGTTAGGTTATATTGAATTCTTGTAAATTCATTCACACCTGAACTACATCATCACACGTTCATACCATGAATTCTACTTCTTGGCTGATAGTCTTGAAAATAATGGGGTGAATGTTAATCACATCCTTTGGACTAATGAATTTCCAAATGTTTTTTTTTTCATTTTTTGGAAATAGATTGTTGTAAAATGACTTATTTCAAAAATTTTAGTAAATGGATTCTACAAAGGTGATATTTATATAGAGTTTCTCGAACTATTCCAAAAAATTAAAATATTGACCCAAAATTTTCCCATGTCTCCTTCTCTTTTGGAATGTAATAAGTGGTATGTATGATGGAGGTTCCACATAGTAATATTCTTTGAAGTGTTTGTCTTGGAATTGAGCTTTTTCATTTTTATCCGCTTCTAGATTATTTTTTTATCAGCCTTGTGTGTGCTCTCATTGTTGGATTTTTTGATGACTGTGGCATGTGATTAAAGTTCTTCAATCCTATTTTCATATATTTTTATGTCCATTTAAATATTATCTCATT
The DNA here is from genome assembly GCA_963277665.1 of Viscum album. Classification (NCBI taxonomy): domain Eukaryota; kingdom Viridiplantae; phylum Streptophyta; class Magnoliopsida; order Santalales; family Viscaceae; genus Viscum; species Viscum album. The sequence continues at coordinate 2,053,316,255 of OY728137.1, forward strand.
TTCACTATGAAAAACAACATATTTATCTTATTCTTTTATATGTGTCTTAGTTTTACTAGGAAGTGTACCCGGTAGTCTATCCAATAGAGTCTTAGATATATTCCATATTTTGTGATTGGGGATTCAGAGAGAATCCATTTTATTATGCATCTATATTTATTATTTATTCATTCTCTAGTCTACATTTTAGTTGAATGAGATAGAAATATTTTCAGGATTTGACTATTGATTTGGGGCTTTTTGTGGCTTCCTCATCATATATTGTTGAATGTTTTACTGATGAGGGGGTGGAAAATGATGAGACGTAGTGGGGAAACGTTTTTGTGTGAATTTATTTTGTGGTTGAGGAGATGGATTATGAGTTGGTAACCCAAGTGGTCATTGATTTCATGGTGGATCTTTTACACTCCTCTATTGATAGAAACCCTGATAGGTTTTTTTGTTTTGAATTGGTATTAGTGGGTAGAAATGTTTCTGAAATTATTGTGGTTTTTTATTGTAATTAACATAATTATAATCCTAGATTTGGGTTTCCACAATTCCATTTTGAAAGTCTCAGTATGGGTGTGTTCCTCCACTCATTTCAGATTATTTAATCGACTCTACTACCATCATGTAGTCGATCAATGAAAACATAATGATCCATGTTGTTCCATAATTTATGCCTCCTAAATTCCATGCTGAAGGCCGAACAAGAAAACCACTAAACTAGAGACTCAAGTAAAGGCTCCCACAGTCATTATAAAACACATGCTCGGTCCCCTATCTAAGCTCAAAACACAAAAAGAAAGTTGTCAACAATCAAGAGAAAATCCCCTTACCCTTGTCCAGACCTCTATGCATAAAGACTGCTTGGGTACGAAGTAGATGTATCATTCTTGATTATTCCTGTGTTAGGACTAGGGTGATTTGAGGAAACTATAATGAATCTAATGTAATTATGTTTAATGAATTCCATATTGTATAGATTATGAGAATCAATTCATTACATATATAGTTGGCTACTGGTTTTCATGCATATGTATTTTTGGTTGGTGAGGTATAAAAGGATGGACTAGTTAACCATAGAAGGGTTGACCAGATAGAGGAGGATGAGCCCTAGAGGATGATGCTGTGTGAGTTTTACCATCTATGACACAAGTGATTATCCCCACAAACCCCCTTGTGTTTGGAAATTGTGTTGATTTTTATGGGGGTCTATCCTGGTTCTGTTGATTTCCAAATCTTAATTGGAAATGGCTAGGCTCTATTAATCTCTATTTTTATAAGAATGTGGGTATCTTCAACTGTATATGGAAGTCTTGTTATGTGTACTTGAACCATAAATACTAATATTTGAGATTCAAATAGGATGAAGATGAATAAAGATTGGATGGTTGATAATCGTTTGACAATATAGTATGAGAATGAAGTGAAAGAGTTCATCAAGTTTGCAAAGGATCACACAAAGGATCCTTCACAAATCCTTTGTCTGTGTTTACATTGTTGTTATTCTAGAATATTTACTCCAGTGGAGTTGGAAGAATATTTTATATGTCATGGAATAGATCGGAGTTATAAATGTTGGAATAAACACGAAGAAAAATAGAATTTAGCTACTGGATGGGATAAAACTGTGTTTTGTGGATCGTTAGATATGAATACAAATATGGATAATAAAGAAGACCGTATGGAGGATGTGATTAAAAATGTCAATGATGATGAAGATCATATTGATGAAATTAAAAATACAATCTAAGATGAACTCCGTGATTGCCCAAAATTGTTTGATAAGATAAAGAGTTGTGCAAAGAAGACATTGTATTCTAGTTTCACAAAGTATACAACATTGTCAGTTGTACTAAAGTTGTATAAATTGAAAGTAGGAAATGTATGGAGTGATGTCAGATTTACGGACCTACTTGCTCTATTGAATGACATGCTCCTTGAATATAATGAGCTCCCAATCCAGACATATGAAGATAAACGAATGCTACACTCGATGGGTATGATTTCTGAAGGAATACATGCCTGACAGAAAGACTGTATATTGTTTCTCAAGGAGAAAAAATCACGTATAGAATTCCCAATGTTTGATGCTTCTTGATACAAGAATGATGAATTCATTCATACAAATGTTATATGTTACTTTCTAATCATTCCTAGGTTTAGGCGTCTATATGGATGTGAAGAAACTGCAAGAAAATTGTCGTGGCATGTAGATAAATGAAATAATGATGGGAAATTACGTCATCCGGACCACTCACTTCAATGGAAGAAAATTGATCATGATTATCTTGAATTTGTAAAAGAGCCGAGAAACCTTCGACTTGCATTATCTATAGATAGAGTGAATCCTTTTGGTTATCAAACCAGCACTCAAAGTACATGGCCAGTTATGTTGGGAAATTATAACTTGCCACCCTGGTTATGCATGAGGTGGAAATTCATCATGTTATCTATGCTTAAATCAGGACAAAAACAACAAGGTAACGATATTGATGTGTATTTAGGTCCTTTGATAGATGATTTGATGTTATTGTGGGATTCATGTGTCATGTTGTATGATTCTTATAAAAGTGAATACTTCACGTTGAGAGTGATATTTTGTGGGAGAATAAATGATTTCTCTGCTTATGGAAATTTGTCAGGCTATATAATTAAAGGAACTGAAGAGTGTCCCGTGTGAGGAGAAGATAAAAAATCAATTAGGTTGAAACTTGCATCGAAATCTGTGTCTCTAGGACATTGTAGATTTCTACCCCATTTTCATGAGTATCGATATTGGAAGACATCATTCAATGAAAGTTCAGAACAATGCGCAGTACCGTATCCACTAACAAGTGATCAGCTGTTTGAGAAAGTAAAAGACGAGAACACTATTTTTGGTAAACCATTTTCAAAAAACCTTATGAAAATCAGTTGGAAATAGAGATCAGTTTTTTTTGAATTACCATACTAGAATTATTTGTACGTCAAACATTTTCTTGATGTCATGCATGTGGATAAAAATGTATGTGAACGTGTTATAGGAACATTGCTAAATTCCCCTAGAAAAACAAAGGATAGAATTAAACAAATGTTGGACATGGTTGACATGGTAATACGAGAAGAGTCAGCTCCTGTAAAGGGTGAAAATCAAATGTTTCCTCCTCCAGCTGCATATACACTTTCTAGGGAGATGAGATATCAATTTTTCAACTTCGTCAATTATGTAAAGGTTCCATAGGGATATTAATAAAATTTCAAGAACATTGTGTCAATGAATTATTTGAAGTTAGAAGGGTTGAAATCACATGACTTCCATGTAATGATGAAAGATCTAATTTCTATAGCTTTATGTTGAATTTTTCCCAAGAATGTTCATCATACATTAACCAAACATTTTTTATTTTTGAAAGATATATGTAGTAATGTTTTAGACCCAGCGAAATTTCTAGCTATGGAAAAAGAAATTTTCATCATATTATGTGAATTAGAAATGTTATTCCTGCCAACATTTTTTGATATGATTGTTCATTTGATGATTCACTTGGTGAGAGAGATTCGACTTTGTGGTCCTGTGCACTATATATGGATGTATCCTATTGAACGATATATGAATATTGTGAATGGGTATGTCTAAAATTGAAGTCGGCTAGAGGGTTGTATAATTGAGCGATATATTGTTGAGGAAGCCATTGAATTTTGTACCGAATACCTATCTGATGTGGAAAACATTGGTCTCCTGAAATCTCGTCACACTGGACGCATTGAGGGTGAGGGAATTTCTGGAGGAGAAGTTGTGACAATCAGTATTACAGATCGGGAGCAGGCCCACCTTTATGTTTTTCATAACAGTTGGGAGGTTTATTCATATATTGAACCTAAAAAAGAAATTCTTAGGCAGTTGAATCCATTAAGGGCTGAAAATGGTTATCAAATACACATAATAACCAGTTTATAGGATGGTTTCAAAACCATATTTTTATGCAGTTGGATGAAAATCAGAATTCAATTTCAGAAAGACTTCGATGGCTAGCCGCTGGACCAAGTGCGTATGTATTATCTTACAGTGGTTATGTAATTAATGGTTATACATTCTATACAGATGAACATGATGATGATAGTACCATGTCAAATAGTGGAGATACACTAGTGGCTGAAGCGATGCATGTTTCTAGTAGTAAGCACATAAATATAATTTATTAAAATATGTCATACTTTGGCATTATCAAACTAATATGGGAGTTGGATTATAAGACATTCCAATTGATGGTTTTTCAATGAAAATGGGTTGATAACAATAGTGGTGTTAAAATAGATGAACGAGGATTTGTGAAAGTTGATTTTAGTAAAGAAGGGTATAATGACGAACAGTTTATAATGGAATCAGAAGCCGTATAAGTTTTTTATGTTCCAAATCCTACAAACTGAAGGTGGTCAATTTTTCTTCTATCGTCCAAAATTACTGAAGGTTCCAATGAAAATTCAGTTGAGGATGATCATGTCCGTGGTACGTTGCCATCATTTCTAAGCGCTCCAAGTTTAGATGATGTTTTGTGTGATAGAAGAGACCACAATGAAGGGATTTGGATAATAGATAGTGGAGTCAAATCCCCTAAACCTTTGAAAAAAATAAAGAGAGTTCAATAAACTTGTTATATTTTGTTTATAATATAGATCTTTTTATATCATGTTATTATCTTATCATTACTGAATTTATGTAATCTAAATTAACTATTAAACCACTTTTGCAGATAATGACTTCTGCACATTCAGGTGCTCCCAAACTTGAGGCTGGACATGTCTCTCAAGATGCTGCTACTGTGGCTGCTGCTGCTCCTACTGCTGCTCCAGCTGCAGATGCTATTTCTCTTACTCCTGCTCCTATTGCGGCTCCTGCTGCTCCAGCTACTCGTACTGCGGCTGATGCTGCTCCTGCTAATGTGGCTTCTGCTGCTCCTAGTGTTGAGGTTCAACAACCATCATCGCATTCTGTTGTGACCATTTTAGATGAACATATAGATGATGTTGATATTGACGAAATGGTCAGGAATGAAGAACTGACGTCACAGAAAACCCAGGTGCGTCGTAGTTTGACGGTGTTAGACATCGTTCTTAAGGAGAAAAGAAAAGGCATCAAATTTGATGTCGGATGGAATGCATGAGGCTAACATGTGAATCCCAACAAGGCTATGTTTAGTATTTACATTGTAGTTGTCACTTGGCAACATGTTCCGATTGACATAGATTCATGGCACCATGTTGTGCCTGGGATGAAGGCTGTGATCTAAGAAGAAATTACGGTAACATTATGAATTTATTTCATTAATTTACTAGCAAATAAAATAGTGAAACAATTCTTTATTCTTCTCAATATATTTTAGAGTACATTTATAGTAGACAATTCACACAAGGATTATGTACTAATGCTTGCAGGAAGGATTTATCGAGGTTTTCCGCACTATTTTAACAAGATATCCCCTGAAAGATTCCAATGGTAAAATAAACCAGCACCCACCCATTGTCTACGCTCACCTGATATACCAAGAAGAATAGAAAACATTTATTGTACATCATGGGGATGAGAAGTTTTAGGTACATTGTGGGTGATAATACGTTGTTTGAGGACACCTGTATTCATCACTTTGATTGTCAAAAATTTCATTTATGAAACCGAAACTCTGTAATGATAATAATGAAAATTCATCAAAACCAACATACCCCTATCGTAAAGCAATGATGGTGTAGGCTTCACTAAAAAGGGAAATGGTATGTATTTTAAATTTACAGTATTATCGTTAGGTGCCAATAAAAAAATCATAATTATCTTTCTATGTTTATATGTATATTGATGAGTCTCAAACCAAATACACTTCCATCCCACGTCATGTTGTACGGAAGGAGGCCCGTGTGAATAAGGAAGGGAAGCTAGTAGATGATAACACACAAACATTGTCGTAAATATGTGTCAGTATGACACGAAGATACAAATATTTGTTTTAAATTTCTATTACTTAAAAATAATTAGTTATTTTCATATATCCGACAGTCATAGGAATCAACTACTCCTATAGCGTATGAAGACCTATTATCATCAGCTTTGAAGCAGCCAAAAAAAAATAGTCGTGTTAGAGGTGCGGGGTTTGGGGTGACACCCCGAGTATATTTTGGGAAGAAAAAAAATGATGATACAGATGAAACATTAGAACAATCGAGTGAAAAAATAGCAACCCTTGGAGAATTATTACAATGGAATGGAGAGATTCTAGAAACTTTTATGGGTGGGAAGCAAAGAGAAGACACAACTCTGGAACAACCAGCGCATGAACATCCCCCCACCAGCTTTGAGGTGAGTCATTCCCCTCAACAAATTGTCTTAGCTGTGGTAATCAATATTCTAATAATTTTCCCATGAAATGTGAATCTAAAAAACAATGATATTTTTTCTATACTGATCTTCTATAGGGTGATAATGATTGTGATTTATATCTGTCAACACCCAACTATCACCTTGTAGCGACGGAAACAGTGTTCAATATCCCAGATGCCACGATGAAAAATAGACCACTTCCAAAAGATCATCTAAAAGTGACGATTACTATAGCTCATGATCCAAATTCAGAGCTACCTATTCTACTTGATGATGATTATATTCATATGGTCAAAAAGGTTGTTGGGACATTCATAGCATGGCCGTCACAACTTCTAAGTGTACATGCATACAAAGAGATATTTAATTTATTTTTTTTCAAGATAAACTTTTAACAATTAATGAAAAATGGGTCTGAAACAATGATTGTTATTATGGATGGAGAAAGGGAAGGGGGTGAAAACGTCCGCTCAAAACTATCTAAAGGATCGACCAACTGATCCAAAAGTGATACTGAAAGCACAATAACACTACCTATTCTCTATCCACATTTACTATCAATGAAGACTCATGTGAATATGAAGCTAAAATATGGTAGTAGTCATATAGTGGTTTTCGAAAACAATATATATGGAGAGGAAAGTCATGATTTCGTTGCTACTGAAAATGTAAATGAGATCCTTGAAAACCATTGGCTAGGCATCACAGTTGTAAATATATATATGAGGTATATTTTCATGAATTGATTTTCTAAAAGCTAATTTAATGTGAAAATTATAACTAAATGCATTTAATATTGTTGACAGATGTATTTATGAAACAAAATTGAAGGAATTTTTCCATGAGCCAAGATTTGGACTCGTTAGTACTCATACCACCTCAACACACCAAAAAATATTAGATCCATAAAAAAAGGATGAAATAGTTGAGCAATTGCTGAAAACGTTTTAATGGAAGATTATAGATGACAGACTCTTCCTAATACAAACAATGCAAGGGTAAAACTCTACGATTAAAGCATATCAATTATATTTTCACTTCTTTTATTACTATTCCTTTTTTGGTTTTTAGGAAACATTGGTAGCTAATTGTGGTGAACTTGGATACTCCAAAGATTTATTTTCTGGATTCAAAGCAAGGATATCCATCAAAAAGACCACACATGATGGAGTTTGTGAATCTGTAGGACACTACATCCTACATTTTAGGTCTAAAAATCATGTAATATAATTTATATTATATTTTACTGAGGATTCTATTATGATAGGGTGGTGTATCATTATTGTCTAAAAAAAGGAATGAGTACCTGGGGTAAGCATAAAGAGGTGAGTAATTACTACGTCTGGAAAAATATCAGGGTATATATAATAAAATTTCACTGTCCAAACACATCTCAACACAAGATACATATTATCCTAATGATAATTTTATTGGCAGTGTCCAAAAAAAATGATAATGATTATGGTTATTATGTTTTTAATTAATGAAAAAGATCGTTTTTCATCAACAAACTAGAATCCCTAAAGAGGTATTTTTAAAAAAACTACTAGTTCGTTTAATTTATTTATTAACTATTTATTTTTATATTTTTCAGTAACACTCAGACTGATAAAAGGCCTCATACTCAAAAGAAGATATAGATGTGTTCCGAAACGAGTGGGCTGCATACCTGATGGTAGATTGTACACAAATAGAATGTAGATCTGACATGGGGATATGTACAATTGGTGGTCATTTTTGAGAGGGGTTAAGGGGATCAAAAGATGAAATATTGTTGTCTGTAAATGTTTGTAGGAAAATTATAATTGTTATTAAATAAAAAATCATTTTTCTAATGAATCATTTTCCCATTTTAACAGTTGATATTCACCAAAAACATGCAAGAATGCTGAACCACTCAAAGGGTCTCTATTTTGTTTAAAATGGACAGATTTTTATGTGAAAAAAAAATTTCCTATGAAAATCCAACCAACCACATTCGGATTGTGTTGATATTTTAGGAGAATGATCCATGGGTGTGTTAAGTATGTGTACGAGTCAACCCCGCCTCAATCCGAGGCACGATGTGGCCGATACCACTAAAAGGGGCTCTCTTTTCTTTAAAATGGACAAATTTTTAAGTGAAAACAACAACTGGCATACCAAAATCCGACCAAATGCATTCATATTGTCTTGATATTTCATGAGAACGATCAAGGGGTCCTTTGTGACATGTACAAGTCAACCCTACCTCAATCCAAGGCACGGTGTGGCTGGTACCACTCAAAGGGTCTCTTTTTTGTTTAAAAAGGACATAATTTTAAGTGAAAATAACTGAACGACAGAAATCCAACTAAATGCATTGGATTGTGTTTATCCTTTAGAAGAAAAATCCACGGGTCATACATGAAGTTCATGAGTCTACCACGCCTCAATCTGAGGCCCAGTGTGGCCGGTACCTCTCAAAGGGCCTCTCTTTTGTTTAAAATAGACACAATTTTAAGTGAAAACAAAAACTGACCTACATAAATCCGACAAAATTCATTATGATTGTGTTTATACTTTATGAAAATGATCCACGGGTCCTTGGAAACTTGTACGAGTCAAATCCGCCTCAATCCGAGGCACGGTGTGGCCGGTACCACTCAAAGAATCTCTCTTTTGTTTAAAATGGACATAATTTTAAGTTAAAACAACAACTGACCTATGGAAATACAACCAAACACATTAAAATTCTTTTGATATTTTAGTAGAACGATCCAGGAGTCCTTTTTGATGTGTACGAGTCATCCTCTCCCCAAACCGAGGCATGATGTGGCCGTTAGCACTCAAAGGTATCTCTTTTATTTAAAATGGACAAAATTTTAATTGAAAAAAAAAACTGACCTATGAAAATCCAAAAAAACACATTCAGATTGACTTGATCTTTTATAAGAACTTTCCATGGGTCCTTTGTGACATGTATGATTTATCCCTTCCTCAATCTGAGGCATGGTGTGGCCGGTACCACTCAAAGGGTCTATCTTTTGTTTAAAATGGACAAAATTTTAAGTGAAAACAAAAAATGACCTACATAAATCTGATCAAACACATTAGGATTGTATTGATTCTTTAGGATAACGATCCACATGTCCTTAATGATGTGTACAAGTCATCCCCTCCTCAATCTGAGGCACGGTGTGACCGATATCACTCAAAGGGTCTCTCTTTTGTTTAAAATGGACAGAATTTCAATCAAAAACAACAACTCACCTATGAAAATCCAACCAAATGCATTCAGATTGTCTTGAAATTTTATAATAACGATACATGGGTCATTGGTGATGTTTAAGAGTCATCCCTGCCTCAATCTGATGCTTGGTGTGGCCAGTACCACTCAAAGGGTATCTCTTTTGTTTTAAATGGACACAATTTTATGTGAAAACAACAACTGTCCTAATAAGATCTGACAAAAAACATTCATATTGTGTTGATGCTATATGAGAATGATCCAAGGGTCATTGGTGATGTGTACGAGTCAACCTAGCCTCAATATGATGCACGGTGAGGCCGTCACCACTCAAAGGGTCTCTTTTTTTTAAATGGACACAATTTTAAGTGAAAACAACAACTGACCTACGAAAATCCAACCAAACACATTTGGATTGTGTTTATCCTTTAGGAGAACGATCCACTGGTCCTTGGTGACGTGTACGAGTCATCCCTGTCTCAATCCGAGCACGGTGTGGCCGGTACCACTCAAAGGGTATCTCTTTCGTTTAAATTGGACTAAATTTTAAGTGAAAACAACAACTGACCTACGGAAATCCAAACAACACATTTGGATTGTGTTTATCCTTTAAGAGAACGATCCAAGATTATTTTATGACGTGTACGAGTCATCCCCACCTCAATCCATGGCACCGTGTGGCCGGTATCACTCAAAGGGTCTCTCTTCTGTTTAAAATGGACACAATTTTAATTGAAAACAACAAATGACCTATGAAAATCCAACCAAACGCATTAGGATTGTCTTAATCTTTTATAAGAACGATCCATGGGTACTTTTTGATGTGTAAGAGTCATCACCACCTCAATCCGAGTCACGGTGTGGCCGGTACCACTCAAACTGTCTCTGTTTTGTTTAAAATGGACACAATTTTAAGTAAAAACAACAACTGAACTACGCAATTCTAACTAAACGCATTCGAATTGTGTTGATCCTTTAGTAGAACGATACAAGGGTCTTTCGAGATGTGTAAGATTCATCCCCACCTCAATATGAAGCATGGTGTGGATGATACCACTCAACGGGTCTCTCTTTTGTTTAAAATGGACACAATTTTAAGTGAAAACAACAACTGACCTACAGAAATACGACCAAACACATTCAGATTGTGATAATAATATATGATAACGATCCAAGGGTCCTCGGTGATGTGTAAAACTCAACCTCGCCTCAATATAAGGCGTGGTGTGTCCAGTACAACTCAAAGGGTCTCTCTTTGGTTTACAATGGACAAAGTTTAAAGTGAAAACAACAACTAACTTACGGAAATCTGACCAAATGCCTTCATATTGTGTTCATTTTTTAGGAGAATGATTAAAGGGTCCTTGGTGATATGAAAGAGTCAACCCCACCTCATTCCAATGCACAGTGTGGCCGGTACCACTCAAAGGGTCTCTCTTTTGTTTAAAATGGAAAAAATTTTAAGTGAAAACAAAAATTGACCAACGAAAATCTGACCAAACACAATTGTATTGTGTTGATCCTTTAGGATAACAATCCACGGGTCCTTGGTGATGTGTAAGATTCAACCCTGCCTCAATCCGAGGCACGGTGTGGCCGGTACCACTCAAAGGGTATCTCTTTTGTATAAAATGGACACAATTTTAAGTGAGAACAACAACAAACTTTCAGAAATCCTACCAAACACATTCGGATTGTGTTTATCCTTTAAGATAAAGATCCACGGGTCCTTGGTTACGTGTAAGAGTCAATCCCTCCTCCATCCGAGTCACGGTGTGGCCGGTACCACTCAAAGGGTCTCTCTTTTGTTTAAAATGGACACAATTTTAAGTGAAAACAAGAAAAAACCTACAAAAATATGACCAAACACATTCGTATTGTGTTTATCCATTATTATAATGATCCATGAATACTTTGTGATGTGTAAGAGTCAACACTGCCTCAATCTGAGGCACGGTGTGGCCGATACCACTCAAAGGGTCTCTCTTTTGTTTAAAATGCACACAATTTTAATTGAAAACAACAACTGACCTATGAAAATCCAACCAAAACCATTAAGGTAGTATTTATCATTTATAATAATGATACATGGGTTATTTATGACATGTAAGAGTCATCCCCGCATCAATCCAAGGCGTGATGAGGCCGATACCACTCAAAGGGTCTCCCTTTTGTTCAAAATGGACACAATTTTAAGTGAAAACAACAACTGACCTACGGAAATCTGACCAAACACTTTCGGATGGAATTGATCATTTAAGATATATATCCAGGTGTCCTTAGTGACTTGTATGAGTCTATCCCACCTCAATCCGAGGCATGGTGTGGCCGGTACCACTCAAAGGGTCTCTCTTTTGTTTAAAATGGGTACAATTTTAAGTGAAAACAACAACTGACCTACAGAAATCAGACCAAACACATCAGATTGTGTTGATAATTTAGGATAATAATCCATGAGTCCTTTGTGACATGTACAATTCAAACCCACCTCAATCTGATGCACTGTGTGGTTGGTACCACTCAAAGGGTCTCTCTTTTGTTAAAAATGGACACGATTTTAATTGAAAACAAGAACTGACCTATTAAAATACATCCAAATGCATTCAGATTGTCTTGATATTTTATAAGAACGATACATGGGTCCTTTTTTATTTTTAAGAGTCATCCCAACCTCAATTTGAGGCACGGTGTGGTCGGTACCACTCAAAGGGTCTCTATTTTGATTAAAATGGACACAATTTTAAGTGAAAACAAAAACTGACCTACAGAAATCTGACCAAACTCATTCGGATTTTATTGGTACTTTAGGAGAACGATCCACGAGTTCTTCATGACATTTACGAGTCATCCCTACCATCCACCTAGACCTCCCCCACCCCCTGGACACCAACCCACCCCCTGGACACCCCCACCCCTCTGGAGACCCCCACCCATTGGAATGCCCCCCGACACCCTGGCCACCATCCCACCCCCTGGACACACCATAGACATCCCCCCAACTGTACACCCCCCTTGGATAGCCTCCAACCTCCTGGACTGCCCCCACCCCCTGGACACCCCTATCCCCCCAGACACCCCCATCCCACCCTCCTGGACACCACCCCAACCCCCTTGGAGATCCCCACCACCCCCCCCCCCCCGCAGACCGCCCCCACCCCCCGGACACCCCCACCCCTTGTAATGCCCATTGAAACCATGGACACTAGACCACCCCCTGGACACCCCCATGGATAGCCCCCCCACCTGGACACCCCCCTCCTAGACACCACCCCACCACCTGGACACCCCCACCCCCTGAACATCCCACCCTCCTTGGACAACCCCCATCCTCATGGACTGCCCCCACCCCCCTAACACACCATTCCCACGGACACCCCCATCCACCAAGACACCCCCTACCCCCCTTTGACAGCCACTCCAAACCCCTGAACAACCCCCCAACCCCCTTAATTCTGAATTGAATTCATTATGTATGTAAATAACTTATGAATTATGTGTTAATGGTTTACGGGTATACTTTTTGTACGGGTATACTCGGTATAATTAGCTAATGATTTATGTGTTAATTTTGTATGGGTATACTTGGATTAAAAGTTGATATGTATGAGGTGGATGGTATTAGTATCTTGAAAGTGGTTGACAATGTATGCCCTATTTGTGGTGTTGTTTATTTCTGCCTTCAACTTCACTTGGGTAGACTAGAAAGTTGATACACGACAATGATATGATTTAAAATGAATGTGTTCTGAAATTTTTTGAAAGGATTTGTGTCAAATTCATTATTATATTGGGATTAAAGTAGATATCAACAGACGATAAAATATAAAAATACTGATTAGGCAAGGATGCGACTAGAATGTTATGTTTAATAACGACCACACCATCCATTTTACCCAGAGCTTCTATAGTTGAATCCTACCCCACATTAAGGTATAAGAAAATCATACACAGTGGTGTATTAACATTCATATAAAGGGTATTCTATGTGAATAAAAATAACCATAAAAGGGTGTCCATGTCTAATAAAGATTCAGTTTGGTTGGATAGTGACCTTACTATAGACGCTGATGTAAAGACGACAACAAGAGTTATATCTATTGGGGTTATTGAGTGAGACATTTGACATTTCATATTTTTCTATTTATTCGAATTATATACTCACTAAGAGGTATATTAAATAGAATCTCCCTTGGTACTATAACTACAATATATTTACAAATCTGTGCTCTTAGGGTGGAGTGGGCTTGATAAACTGTATTTTATGATATCCAGTTAACGAAATTAAATTAATTCCAACCATGAACATTATTCCATTAAACTTATTATTTTATTTTATTGTTTGTCACATAGGTCACCTATGTTGGGGACTTTACATGTATCACCTGTCCAGAATCATCTATACCCTGGATGAGGTCTTCGATATCAATGCATTCTGGGATGGTTAGACCAATCCTCCTACGAAAAGGAAATTGTTAGAGAAGTCATTGAGTGAACCTTATTAGGTATCCAAGGATATCGTATCATGAATGGGGTTTTTCAATTTTCTGATGAAATAATCAATATCCTAATCTATTTATAAATAATATACCATGTTTTTTCGAAATTTTTGGTGGGATTGTTCACTCATTACCAGTAGTTGAGGGATTGTTTGCTACTATAACCTTTCATAAAGATGTTTTGGGTTATTTTTGGACTACCTTCATTATACATTATGATATATGAACTTTTTTAGGGTTTCAACAATAAAACCTCATCTATAAGACTATTCTTTACATTTCATTTGTGTGGGATTAGATTTGAACTACGTTTTATGAATGGATTGTCTATGAATTGTGTATTTTATGAGAATTCATGGAATCCACCTGTATATTTTTTTGAGATTAATTTTTCTTAAATCATTACTCAAATTTTATCTATATAATTTTACATTAATTTTTATTTGGATAGTGGGATACTGGGTGAGTAGGTTAGATCCTTCCATTTGAAAATAATGCAAGATATACTCTAATTTCATTTGTTTCAAATTGTGAGGTTTATAATCTTATTGTTTTTTACTATAGATTATTATTGTTAATTTAATTAATTATGAATTAATTTTTTGGTTATAAAATACCCCACCAAAAGGATTCTATTCTAAATAAAGCGTATCGACACAAAATTTTGAAAAAAATAATATCATTTTTATCCCCACTTCATAGTCTCAGGGTGAAATAATAGGGTCTCATCGAGATACAAGTGCAGTAGATATTTCTATGCATATACAATTTCATCATTTGTTTATAACATTTTATTTCATATATTGGGATGTTGAAAAGTATAATTCTTCCATTAAGGATTTCAATTCCATTCGGACTCCATGGAAGCCTGATGCTCCTATATAAATTTTATCTGATCATTTTGGGACATGACTTTGTCTAGGATTTATAAGTTTACTAATTTATAGACCATATCTTATTCATAGTGAGAATGTAAATTTTTATTCTATTTTAATTCCTTAATATCATTTTTTAAATTTATCATGTGGTCAAATGATCACACAGATTTGGAGGAGGTAATCATCGTAATGGTGGAAAATATCGATTATCATCAAAATAATTACGTATGTAAACTAGTCATTTAAATAAAAAATATGCTAGTTTTTTAGATTTCACCCTTATCATAAAATTAATACCCCCCCAATTCTTGAGTTTTTCGATATTAGTTTCCACATAGAGGTAGTACCCAATTGGAATATTTCACTTAATTTACATTAAAATGAACATTTTGTGGTTATTTTTCTAATTATAGTTTTGTAGTAGATGTTTCTATAAGGAGGATATTTAGTACCATAAAGTTGGTGAGTGGGATGTAAATATTAAATTCTCTTTTTACATTGAGATATTTTAATATGGAGGTGAGAAAACATCATTCTAAGGTGCCATGTTCTAGTGTATCCTCCAATTTTATCAAAATATTGACTTAGTTTGTACATCATAATCACCAACCAATTAATGTACCATTTCGGCTTTTCACCCCTCTATCTATGTATGATAGTTCATATCATTATAAATATTGACGTTTATTATGTTCACTATGGTATATCTAGATATAATAGTCACATTTTCAATGAAAAAATATTAGGGAAGGGTCATACTAACCATTTCCCGATGAAGAGTCACATAAGGTACCTTCCCATGGTCCATAGACTTCATGGACCATCTTGGGATAAATATCATGTGGTGGATGTTTTGATTTTTAGATGTTACCACTTTTTATAGAATTTAATAGTTACATTGATGGAGTTTACTATATTTCATACAGAATTGGATATAAATTAAAGGGTTATTTCACATAGTGGGAGGAACGAGTTGGATACCTTCCCTTGAAAAAAATCTTATAGGAAGGAATAGTCCTTCATCCATTGTGTTTATTATAAAAATTAAAGAGACTTATGGGTGTTGGATGATTTGCATCCATAATGTGTAACTTTTTATTCTATTTTCAGTGATTCTATAACTCCATTGGTGGAAGTGGAGATAAAAATTTCCACAGTAATATGAGATGAAGTTAATTCAGGGTACCACCTATTTCATTAGTACTATCCTAATGTTTTTTTAAAATGGGGGTAAAGGTTGTAATAAAATTACACCTTCACTAGGGGTTGGAATTTCTCCCCAATGTCTTCAATGGAGGATTCCATTTTCATCTACCTGCTTTTGAATAAAATTTTTCAAACGTAGGATGAGGGGAGTGGAATATAGTGATGTGAGTCAAATTGTACAATGAGATATTGAGTGGTTCATAACATAGAAATTTTTATGATAGATATGATATTATTTTATTGAGGGGCCAATCATACAGTTATATTGGAATTTATCTCTCTTCATTCATGTAATAGTTTTATTAAAAAATAGTTGGAGCATTTTTGGAATTAAAAAAAATGCACCGCAAGTTATTGGGTCCATTTATCTCTCTTAGGGATATGAAATTGTAGGATGATCCATCTTGGGATAATTTTTTCCACGATAATTGGAAGATTTAAAATGCTTCATACTCACCCCTTTTTCATATAAGAATATATTATTGGGATTTAGAGATTATTTTCCAGAGAGCCTCTATACTATATTGGTAGGAATGTTGTTAACCTATTCTTTGTCTTTATAATGATGGGTCTCTAGAAATAGATTAATTAGCTAAATCTATATGAAAAAAGATTGGTATTATCTTGAAGATGAACCTCATTTCTATAATAAGGGATGTGTTATTATTTTAACTACTAATTTTCCCCCACATGGGAAAGTAATAGTATGTAACACCCTCCATGTTTAGATCATCTGGGAAATATTTGGTGGATGATGTGATTGGAAAAAATATATTTTTCTGGTTGTCTCCATCCAACTCCTTCTATATATAAATTACATACCCTTCATTAATAGGGTCATGTCCATACACAAATTATGAACATAGTTGTTTTTTTATTACTTAATTTTTTATCTAATGTGGGGTGTTTGTGGTGATGGATGGGGAAAAATATATGTTTTAACCCAGTGATTAAGAAACCTTTGTATTTGAATCAATGATAATAAGTTGTATTTCCATGGATTCAAAAGATATTGCCCCAATATAGTAGTTAAATATGTATTTTAGGGGTAAAATCATTTGGATTCATTCATATAGTACTATGAGTATGATTATCACCGTATTTATTTCCAAATACATTGGAAAAAGTGTCAGAAGATAGTCATGGTATAGATGATATATGACGTATAGCATAAAAAATAGTATGATTTAACAGAATAGAAATTATATCATCATACTATATCATTTATGGAATATGAAATCATAAATATCATGGTTGATCAAGAATATGATCTTACTAAATTAATGTAATTGGTATACGTTGATAGAAATATATTACTATTTGAATATAATCCCACTACTCAGATTCTATTGAAGATTTCTAAGTAATTTATATAATGTTATAGGGGATATGATATCATATTTGGGTAGTTTTTATGAATATATTTACCAACACTGGTTAAAGATGAGGTACCAAACCTATTCAAATTTTTTTTCTAATCAAAATATGGTGAAAAAACATGAAATGAGAGATGGGATATGAGCATCATATTGTATAGTATCTGATTGATGTTGGTGTTGAATTTCATCGGATATAATGTGCATATTACAATTGTTACTGTATGCCATAGGAAGATAATAAGTAGCTTCATCTATAAGGAAATGATCTATATATGATTTCACTTTCAAACTATGTTAACTGACTGCTATTTTGGTTGAGATATAGGATTAATACTATTTTATTCCTTTAAAATGTGACTCTAACTTTGTTAAATGGGAATTCATTCTAATATAGAGGTGATTGTAAAACATCATTGTTTTATTAGGGATTTGGGGCCATTCCGAATTTGAACTTCTTATTTCTTGTTACATTTTTTTCTATTAGAATACATGAATATCCTATGAAGATTTTTAAACAACAGAAAACAATTTTATTGATAATAGTAAAATGATCTAGGTCATGTGTATCAACCCTTTTCATAATATGATGGTACTAATCCTTTATGGGATATGTAATATTATCATTCTCTATATTAACAAAATATCAATGTTGATCAACATGTAAAATACTACTTATATTGATATAGGAATATGTCATATATATATATGTATAATATATAATATATTCCAATATATATCATCAATCACAAAAGATATGTAGTGGAATTTCCTATGGTTACATATAGGTTCATAGGAAGAAAAATTATCATTTAATAGGACTTATAAGTAGATGTGTTCGATTTATGTTGTGATATATAATCCCTTCCATCAAAATTCTGACAAAAAAATATGCAGATAGGCATTCTGAATGGGGAAAGGATATGTTTCTCCCCCATTATTATTGTTAAAATGTGTAGAAACACTTAGCCTTTTTATGTATGGTCATAAGCATGCTCAACAGATAATGTTAGAATATGCTGACATGGCTTATTAGATAAAGAGGGGATATAGTACCACACATAGATATGTAGACTTCTACATCTGATGTGACCTACATGGTTTCTTGGAATTAGAGTACATAGTGGTGAGATATCATGTAATTTATTGAAAAAGTGACTGAGGATAATTTTTTTGATAGTTCTAGTGGTGGAAATAAATATGTGATCCCTACTTTGATACAAAAATATCGATATGTATTTTTAGTTGAATCCTTCATACACCATAATAATGGATAGTATTTGATAATTATTTACCTATATAGATAAACTCATAAAATAACTTGTAATGGTGATAAGAATCACTAGATGATTATATACTTTAATAATAATGGTGGTCTAGATGAAATCAATTATTATAAAACTATATGTGATGTATTATGGGATGTAATCATGGGGTATTATTGGAATTCCTTTTATCTCTTGAATTCTTCATGATGCTGAATGTGTCAAAGTCAGTGATGTTTTTTCGAAATATGGGGAGGTTTTTTTATATTTTAGGTTGTAGAAATGTTTCATGAATATTTGAAAACATCCACACAATGGTAATAGTTTGAGTATGGTTTTAGTAATCTATTGGACATCATTAAAAAGAACACTAATTAGTACAGAATTTCATGTAAGTCGCATACGTAATCATCTAATCATGCTGAATCCATTAGTTTTTTACATGTACAATTTAAAAATTATTATACATGGAATATATTCAATGGGAAAAATATGGATAACTAAATTAGATTTTATCATTGAAATATTTTATATTTGGTTCACCATTACACTTTAATAAAAAATTATAATTTAAAATTAATGCATCATTACGAATAACTTATTTTTTTTACACATGTTATCACATTATGTTCAATGATTTGTTTATAATATAATTTATTAATGTATTTGGTATCTATGAAAATATATAAGATTTTATTTTAAGGGAAGGTGTTAATTTGGGTTTTATGTTAATGATAATTAGAAACACAAATTTTTCTAGAGGATGGAAGGTCGATCTCGTTAGTCCTTCTTGGCGGGACATATTTCTTTAACCATGTATCTATTGATGTTTTAATATATGATCATTATGGTTTCCAAAATTATAATAATGGATTGTTTAGACTCCAAATAGAATGTATTGAATCATTATATTTTTGGGTGGGTTTTTTTATGAACCCAAATATTTTGTATCAAAGGTTATCTATATTATTCTAATTATTTCCTAAAATAGTGGGACTAGTTATATAATGATTATATATGAATAATAACTCTAGAGCTCACATCCCACTATAGAGACCATTAATGTATAAGTATTTGGATTTGACCTAAATGGGGAATCCTACGTATCCCTTTAGAACATGGATCTAAACCATCATTTATTTTATATGAACATTACATATAGTTCAAAATAATGCAGAAATGTTGTAAACTAGGGAATTAATGCATTGGGTATGAAGAAAGATAAAAAAAATGATTCTAACATATGTTTAGTTAATCATTAATAAGATTCATAATATTTCAATTCTTATACAATGATGGATTCCCATGTTTTAGAGTCATTTAAATTATGTATTTGTCTGTGATCACCACATATATCATTCACTATATGAGTGAATCTCAATGTGATAAAATATAGATAAAACACTATCATTCTTGTTTAAAGGTATAAAAATATGGAATTTGTGTCATCAATGAATACTAAAGAATCCTAGATTCTGTAAATGGCATAAAACTCATGTTTCCCATATATATGAATATGGATTACATATTCTAATTTCCATTATTTATTCACTATCATTAAAAACTGATGTATCCCTCATCAGATGTTAATTATTATAATAATAAAATTACCATTATAATCCCCTAATATAACATCATAAATTTTTTGTTAGAAGAAGATTCAATAAAGGATCCATACCACATTATATAAATGTGGAATGTACACATAGATGAAACCCTGATGAATTGTTTTTTATTTGATACCTCATGATGGATTCAAAATAAGAAGAAAAGATATAATTTTAATTTTTTATATGTGTCTCGAGTCTCCTAAAAGAGTCCTATATATAATTTTTATAAATTAATTCAGAGTCCTCATAGTTTATGTTGGTATTTTAGGTATATGGACGAGGATAAATTATGGAAATATAAAATGTGGAACCTATGAGATCATGTAAATTTTATGTCAAGGGACATAAAACATGTTGGATTCCCATCTAACATATCCAGCGTTTATCCTTATGTGGATGAAGAGAAGGGGCCATCAATTTTTTATTATGTATTAAAAGATAACATATGTTCCCCTTTCGTGGGCATGAAATGAATATGGTTTCACGAGTGTAAACCCTTTGGCCGATTAGGGAAACTCCCCACATAAATATTGAATTCATGGCTAATGAATCATGTTTGACGATTCACATAGTCCTATGGTACATATCTCAGTATGAAAACTTGTAAAGGCTGAAACATTGAAGGTTGTTTTATTTACATGGGTGATATGTATTCCTATCAAGGATGTCATGTGTAAGGATATATGCCTGAAATGGAAAGAATGAAAATTTGAAAAGGTTGACAAGTCAATTTATATCTACATGAAATGTATGAGGACATCATTCTGAAAATGATGACATTTCTTACCATTTCTTCGAGACCTGTGATACATGTATCATAATGGTATCATCATCATATGGATACATCCTTCTAAATCACATGATCTTCAATGATGTGTATTATGGTCATTTAATTATGCCAATAATGTACAAGGATTTCTATTTGAAATGGAATCCATGATGGAGGGTTGTCTGAGGAACCATTTTATAGTTTTTAGGGAAATGACATGATCTTGTTGAAATGGATAGGGGTTATCATTAATTAGGATGACATGACCAAAGGTCATAACATGATTTTCATGGAAGATCCAAATATTTCTTACCTTAATGTTTGATGTGTGTTATATTTATATCTTGAACCCAGTGATAGTCTGAGGGATGTAGTGTGATAATGTGGGAATGTCTATGGTCTTAACATTGACCCATATAATATTTCTAGGCTCATCATATAATCATCCTAATATTTATTATGGTCATTGCGTGATCTTAACTACATGTTGGAGTTTCTTCTTAAGAGATTTCTGAAATCTGATGGTTTCATCAATTGATATGGCTGACATGTTGGATGATTTTTATCTGATAACTTAATATATCTCAAAAAATGAAAAACCCAATCAGATGATGTTCAACATATCTACCTTCACATGAAGCAATTATCAATCCCCCTATATATGATAAACTCTTGAATATTTATCTATATTTTTTCTATTGAGGAATATTGTGATGAAGACAAAATTCTAAAGGTCCTTTATGTAGCCTACATATCAATCTAGAGGTCAGTCCCATGACTAATGAAGAGATCTCAAGAAACTCCTGAACCCTTCAAAAAATGATAATCATTTATACCAATTCATAATGAATATGTCATTTAAATCCCTTATATAATGAATAAATTAGTTTCCATATAATGTTTTACCATATTTTCATTATGTGATTATACTGAGATATTGAACATCATTCGTGTGATATTCATTCATGCATGAATTTTGTTTCTTAATCCATTAACTGATCACATGATGTAAATAAATCACACTTTAAGAAAATAATTTACTCAACAGATATATAATGTTGGACACTAATTATATTACATATTCCTCCACTCTTGAATACCCAAACTTACCTCCCTCTAAGTAATTTCTATGTATCATGATCGGGCTATAAGAATCACCATCATGTAGTTATGACACATTGTATAATGAACTAGTCATGTGTATTGGATTAGATCAAGAGAATGAAAATCAATATAAGTCAATAATGTATCATTCACATTGTATGATCAAGACACATGCTCTAAATGAAATTTTTGTTTCATTGTGTGGTAAACATAAATCACATGACAAATCTATCATTACCAAACTTCATGAACTCATGAAATTTCTATGGTATTTTATATGATGAATCAAATATGTTTTAGAGACTTTACAGGATCTAGCAGACTTGTAAGGGGAAATTTTATAGATCGTAGATGGAATGTCAAAGGGACTTCACATAATCAATCCATCATGTCTAATCACCGTAACGAGATATGGTTGACATATTTTAGGTCCTTCGTAAGATACAGGTTGGGTTGTAAAATATACATCATGTGATCCAACCAATATTTCAATGAACATTGTTAATATCAAATCAACATATCTACATGCCATTGTGATATCAATGAGGTATTTTTAATGGTATATCATGTCTTCCAAGAACTGATAACATGAATCGTGTAGTCTCATCTCATTAAGGTTAGCATTACTCACATCACATAATGATCCAATTATTTTCATCTCTAATAACATGAACACCTTTTTAGTTGTCATGAGTTTGTCTACTATAATTTTAGGAGATCAAAAATACATTTATGAAGAACTCACATGATCATAAAGACTCATATGAGGGGATTCGCGAGATCATGATGGAATATATGATGGAACATTTAGTGATAAGAAATACGTGTAAGAAGACTTAATGTTATAAGGAATACTCATATGATGGTATTTACATGATGTGAAGGTATAGTCTGCGAGAATTTGTGTGATCAATGTACATATAACACAGATAATGTAACCCACTCACCAACTAACACTAAGGTTATTTGATTACAAGCCATTCTTAAGGTTACATAATTCACATTACCCTATAAAAGTACCCTCACTTGTTTCTTATTATACATTATTCAACATTTTCATAAAATAATACTATTTAATTTTGTGATCCTGAAAACTAAATTTTTCAATTTTTCATTTTATGTTATTCGATAATTATGTATCTAATTGTTCTTTCAACAATGAATAAAAACCATATTAAATATTATTGGAACGAATATCAGATACCAAAACCTCTTTTAAAATTTATATAAAAGAATTATAATAAAACACACCATATTGATAGATTATATTCTCTAACTATAGCTCACATATATCAATTTTATTTAATCACTTATATCTCAGAAGCTTATAATTCATTTAAATAGCCGATGGGACTATGTTATAATCACTTCCCATAAGAATAATAATAGTATTATTATCAAAAAAATTATGATTTCAAATAATTATAGTTAGCTAATTAGTATAATCACAAAATATGAATTATAATTATTTTTCATACATGTATTTGATATCGTACATCCATTATCTTATATATTTTGTTAGACAACTACTATTATTTACTATGGATATTCAATAATAATTCATAAGACAATAATTTTGTTTATACTCAAATTAATTATATTTCCTTTACATATAATACAAACTATATATATTGAGGAGACCAATTTACTATCCAAATTTGTATCACTATGAACAATTAATGGAAAATATTAGTTGGGGATCGAAAATTAGTATCCTGTAGGGAATTCAATGTATTTGAGTTATTATTCATGATTTATACAACCCTAATAACCAAAATTATAGATGGTGAGATTTATTATATAACAATATCCATTCCATAAATAGAATATATCATCTCATATATGATGGTTTACCCAATTATATATTTCTATATTTTGAAATATTTATGTTACTTGGCAGGGTAACAATAATGAATTTTGACCCCTGTGGAAAATATAGTCTATGTCACTATAATAAATATTCATCCTCTATTGTTAGGTGTATATATTTCTAGATATTTATATATATATATATTTTAAAAATATTGAATGATAACATTATAACAAAAAAATATTATAATTCACAATACTACAGATATAATGTTATTAGTTAAATATGAGGATTTGTCCGTTAATAATTTCCTTCATTCAAATATCCAACGATATCAATTTCCAACTATAGAAAATTATTTTTGAGTTATTAAATTATTATTTCTTTCATCTTCCCCGGATCAAAATTATTATATATTATCATAAGAATATTTTTATCTCAAAAAAAATATATTATGTGAATATGTATTCTAATATATAAATTACAATAATGAATAAATTTTTGAAATTTTTGTATTGAAATGGTATGAAATTATATCAATTACATTAACTTGTTTCATCATATATAAATTATAACATGACTGATAGTTCCTTTGTTCTACCTTAGTTAATTATATTGAAACACCATTGAAATCAAGGAGTTTGAGTAATATTTTATTTTTTAGTCTTCCTATATGGTATTGAAAAATTTATAGTGTCCATGTATATTCATTGCTGATTGAAATAGGTTTATTTTCCACAATTCATAAGAAATCCGTTGTGAAGGAGACATCATCCTCCTACTTCATCTCACCATTAATGTTAAAAATGATGGATAAATATATACATTAGAGGTATGAAAGGTGAACTTATGTAACTATGAAATGATCATTTTAAATAGTATACAGATAATGTGTAACATTGTTCATCACACTAGTATGTATAGTTATATCTGGTGCACAGAAATGATGATATTTAGACATGGTATGCTCATAAGAGTGATGAAAATGTGATGAAGGATAGTAGTTCCCCTTAAAATATGTGAATGATTTGTATATTTATGGGATATATATTTATTAGGTATTTATTATTAATTAAATATAGAGGGATGAGTATAGTATAAGGAACTTTATTCCATATCATAAAATATAGTTAGATAATGCAAATTATCAAATAGTGTAACTATTTATAAAGATAGATGGCTCGTCATTTGTCTTCAATTTATGTTAGAAATATAAATTATAGAGGTGTGGATCTTCATGAATAAATAATTTTTGAAATAGAGTTAAATTAATGTTTTCCATACCACAGTAGTGGAGCAATGTTACTTTTCATCATGGGATTTGGAAATTATTTTCATGAAATCTCTGAGATAGTGTATAATTACCACAAGAAATAATGTGTGGTATAGACTAAATCTCTTTTTATTTATTGTAAACAAGACCTAGAAATTGGTCATCATCAAAATTATTTTAAACTATCTCATTCATTTTTATAAAAAAGATATATTTTATATCCTCAAAGACCACGAATCCACACATAGACATGCCTAATTTGTATGTTATCAATAACTTCTCCATGTAATATGAAATAATAATTTTAGTCATTATGATGTTAATAAAATTTTATATATTTGAACCACATCAACCTCTAATCCAAAATGTGACATCTGGAAATCCCTAAAATATATTATTTTTTGGGAAAATTCTAGAACACACTAACGCCCAGTGTAAAACTCATTAATAATGAGAGGTTTTTTTGAAGGAATATTATCAAAAAATTATAATTTTTTTATAAATACATAATGAACATAATTGCATTTAAATTTCTTTATGATGCACATTAATTTACATAAAATTTAATGTATTTAAGTAAAAATAAAGTATTAATGAAAATAATTTTCAGATAATGATATATGATTACACGATGAAAATGGATATTTTCACAAACACCATGTCATCTAAAACCACACTCCTTCCAATAATATTACTATTCAATAATCATTAATTATTAGTGGCATTATTTCTATATTTCAACCAATTTGGAAAGAATTTTTTTCATTCATTAAAACGATTGATAATATTTCCCGGTAAAAAACTATAACAACATCATTACATTGTAGAAGAATAAATTATGGGAGACACTAGTAAGAATTTATAATTTGACACCATGATAAAAATCATTGAGAAAAAATAATCACGTAAATATTCCTTAAAATGCATGAAAAAATTAAAATATTTAAAAAGTAACCTAAATCCATCTAAAGATTATTGAATTTATTATGTATAGGAATCCACATAACTTTTGAAGACAATGTAGTAACACAGTGTTACAAACCTGAGTTTATAATGATATTTGTTTCCTAAAAAATATATGTATTATATAATATTATACATAATTATATAAATATAAAATATTTATTAACCAAAAACCCATTATTTTAATAATGAATATTTTAACTTTAATCATATAATAATCATTTAAAAATGAAAATTACAAAATGATGAATATTTTAATTTAGAAAAACTCAAATTGGAAAATATTGATCTGGATAATATTCTAGAACACTCCCCCAATGAACATTACTATAGAAATAAAAATATTACTAATCAAATAATATTTACAGAAAAATGAAATATAGAGTAATGAGTGGAATTGATATGAATGTTGAATGACATAATTTATATGTATTTATAGGATATAATGTTATAGTTGGAATAAAATCAAGACCATTTGGAATTGGAACTGAACCATTGGTAATTGTAACCCAACTATTGGAATAGTAATTTAGCCTCAAAATAATATTTTATGAAATTAATAACGTATATCATGAGTATTTAATGTAAATATGGATATAATAATTCCCAAAAATATTATCATAATTAAAAAACTCAATGATATTATAATAAATATTATTAAATACAAAATTTGAAAGGATTTCATAAATATAAAAACTTTTACATTAAATATAGAAATTACATATGTTTTAAATATATTTTGATAAATTGAAAAAAGTTAAATTCATCGAATCTACTTTTTCCAATGTGGTATTTTTTGTGTGTTCTAAAATACATTAATTTTACTATGAATAGACAAAATTCATATTTTATAATAACTATTTTATAGTAAAATACATAAATCATAATGAAGTGATGTGCTATTTATTTATATACCATGAGCATTAGGGAAAAATTTTTTTAATTTAATTAACTATTAATTAAAATATTATAAATTTAATTTCAAAACATAAACAACATTTTAAAATTCTAAAGTAATAAATGATCCCTAAAAATAACATTTTTTTTATTTTCCACATATCTTTACAATAAAAAATTAATTATAATTAAATAATGTTTTAAAGAGTTAAAACCATTATATAAAATATACACAATATTAATAATGTCAAAAATTCATTACTTCATGGTTTCCCATAGATATAGTGCATGAGTGAAAAATATTATTCTAAAATTACTTATCACTTCAAGTATAAATAATCAATCACCCTCCACATGGAGAAAAAATATACCGCACAATATAAAGACAAATATCTACCCAAATAACCTTATCAGTCCCCATATAATACATAGGGCTGTCCTAGAGAAATAGATCACCAAACATCCATGGAATCATCATGTCGTGAAAGAGAATATATGCAAAGGAAAGAGCATGTTTCTATCAACCCTTCACTCTTTTTCCTCTTATCCTCCTTTATCAAAATTCCTTCCAAAAAATATTATAAGATTATGTATACATTAAAAATACATTATATTAATTATAATGAACTGGAAAATTTTTCATAATTATAAAATAAATAAATCTCATATTTCCCTTTCCATATCTATCTACTATGTGTCATCAATGGTCATTATATCGTATATAAGGACAATATAAATACTTTTATTATCACCAAACCTATATATATCAATAATAAATTATATATGTTATATAAAGCATCAATTTTTTTATTCTTTAGTAACTAATTCTACTAATGTATAAATGATCTCGAACCAAAATTGAAACATTGAAAAAAATAGGGAAAAATATTGAATATATGATATCAACACAATTATAGAATAAAAAATAATACAATACAATAATATAAAATATTTATTTTATATAAAACCGAGAAAATTTTAATTTAATTAGCATATGATTAAAATATTTATAAGTCAATTTTAATAATTCATGCGGAGAAAAATAGTTAATTAAAAAGATATTTTTGATTACTAGATTCTTGAACACAAATCCTTTTCTTTTGGTTATACATTCCTAATGATAACTTCAGTTTTTGTATTACCATAATATTTCCCAAATATCCTTAAATTATTCATCATTTTAATTTATGAAATATAAATTATTCCACCTTGATTTATTATCCATTTATAAAAATTCAAAAATTACATTTTTTTCTAAATCACATCTTTTACTCCTCCTGAGTTGTTCGTCATCACTCGAGGATGATGATTCTGGTCCAATTTTTTTCCATAAATAATTTCGATACAAATATATTAATCATGGAATTATTTATGATGATATTAATACAAAACCCATTGCATTCAATGGGTTGTTTTACATCTATTATTTTAATATATTCTATTTGGACTTAATGATTATATAAATAATATGTTTTTATGGGTGGGCCTGGATTATATATCATTCAAATACATTGGATAATTTTATACATCTCATGAAATTGTATTTATTATGAATCAAAAAGATGATATAATTGTTCATATTTATTGATTAATTTCTAGTGAACACATCATGAACATTGTGGTATCTTTATAAACACCTATGTATGTAATTTTACCACTATTACAAGATGTTTCATTTTTTTGAACATCTATATTCCATAAATTTTTCCTAATTATCCATTATTTTTGTAAGGATTATTATATTATTGTTATGTGATTATGTTGATTAATCAATCCCAATTTATATTGGTATGTTTCAATTAATATTCCACTTACTAGGCATTTATCACATCACTTTTGAAGATAAATATCCATAGGTGACTATATTTAATAAGTAAATGGAGATATAATTTATGTGGATAATGAATAATTATTGTAAAAATTGAAATAATTTATTATATGGAATTATGGTCTTATTTATCGCATTATTCTAATCATTTTTCTCTTTGAACAAATAACTATAATGTTGTTTTTCCTTTAAATTTTGTAATAGTCATCTAATGGAAAGTAGGGTCTCGGTTATTTGTTTAGAGTTATAATTTATATAATTTGGGGATTATGAGACATTATAGATAACCCATAGGATAATACTTTGAATATATAATCATCCATGACGATTTGATTTAGGAAACTATAATCATAGAAGTACCATAATATATTCTTTTATAGTTGGTTGTATAAAAGAATAAATTACTCATGTATTCTTGAATTAAGTTTTGTTGAAACCATTTATAATGAACTTCCCCAAATACCCACACTAAACAGAACCTTACAAGAATAACAAAATACCCAATAGTTTTTCATGATCCCCACTATTTAGAAACTAGAAAATGTGTATCAAAAAAATTTGATGGAATTATTTCACCCAACACGAATAAACAACATAGAACATACATATAATAGAGAAAAAAATATAATAATATAGATATATTCCATAGTTGGAAACAAATAGCACATACCAACTGCATCAATAATAGAAATAATTTCTCTTATATGTCTAACCCCAAAGTAAGGCCACAATAGAAAAACCATCTACACCAAATGATAGAAGGGAAGACTCCAACTATCTAACTATTATATACTCAACTCAACTAATAGAAAAACACTCCCCTACCTATATAAAATTTCCTTTCCAACATCAAATTACATACAAATGTATAATCATCTCTAAATGGTCATGGAGGTTATGAGATAACACGCATTTAAGAGTCCCACCCAAGTGTTCCAGAAACTTTATCTGAACAATAATCCATGTGTTCCCACATTTAATGAAACAAATAATTATAACAGTTTAAGAATTTTTATATCAACTTTATGGGAAAACACTTTAATTCCTAAATTTTAAAACATTCCAATTTTAAAAATATACAAAATCAATTTCAATGAATATTATATTTATACATCATTACAGTTATATCATTTCAAAACAAACTGATATGTGCCTCACATATCAAATAGAATTTATGTAAGTGCAAAAAAACAATATAAACCAAAAGTGAAAGAACCTATAACATCACACTAGAGATCATACTATGTATTGAAATTTTGGATCCTCATACCTGACATATAAAATCACTTATGCATCATTCTCCTTGACTTATGCATTTAGTATGACATGAATAGTAACTTCACAATGAGTGAACCTCTCATAAGGTTTGAAAATTCCCTTGAACAAGAGGCCTAGGAGTAGATAAAAAATCCATGAACCCCCCGATATCAGGCGATACCTAATACTGTATCTTCCACCTATGTACCTAAAGACTCCCATGCACACTATTCCGCAAACCATTTCTTCAACCCATTTGTATCAGTCCTTCATTTCAGAATAATATTACAAAACAATTTCATTATTAATTGAATAGTCTTTTCCATTATCCAAAACATGGGAAAAGAATATTTTATAAAAACTAATTTCGAGAGTCAAAAAATAATTTAGTCCCAATATTCCATTTCAATTAATGAATTCATTAATCAGAAAATTAAATTAATGTCATCCACTAGCACAAACTAGAAAGATAACCACATAACTCAAAACATTGGATGCACATTCACACAACAGAATCCACTGTATATAAGAAACCAAAAATGTTAATGGAGGACCTAGAACCATTCCTCACATTACAGAAGTCATAGAATTTAAATAAATATTTAATGGAGAAGAGTAAAGAAAACACGCCTTAGTAATTCATGCACTCCACACTACAACCAAAAAAGAAAAATTCCACATAAATGAGATCACACAACTGATCTATAGAGAATCAAGAAGAAACAACACCATAGATCAAGAAAAAAAAGTACGAGAACAAAACAATTCTACCACAATTGATGTTATTGTTGATGCCGAAAAGATCTCTAACATGGTGAGATGAAACTTTACAAACCTAATGATCACATGTTGAGTGAATAAATATGTATTGAATAGAGACATCCAAAATCGATTGAATGAGTACCTATTTTTAGAGGTAAGATGGACTGTTAAAGAATTAAATAAATTATCAATATTATTGATCCCAAAAATTGATGCTTAAGAAATAGTTATATTGCGTAGTCCCATTACACATCATGTAATCATTATGAATAACAGACACAAAATATCAATCTCATTTTTGTTAAAACATGTTCTTTTATCATTATACATCCTTTAACCATTACATGGTGTGTAATCCATTTATGCTATACATAATGTCCAAAAATTATTCTTGGGGATCATTCAACTGTCATGCAACCCCTTCACACACTGTATAATCTCCCCACACTCATTAGAAAACCCATAATTTTATAAAAATCAACAATCCAACATGTGAGTTATCTAAACTTAGGGATAACACAACATGTTCCTTAACACATTTATACCCTTACTCAAATAATTCAAATAAAATTATATACCAAAAAATTAAGGAATTTTTCTCAGAAAATTTTCTCTATCCTCATGATTCCAAATATATAAACAAAAATTGGGGATAATCACATAAAAGATAAATAAAAATGTGGTTATCGATATGTTACAAACTACCCACCATAAGACATTACTTACAATGTATGTCATGTAGAATAATTATATCTAGTAAGTAGATGTGGCCCCTGCTCCTACATCAAACACTCACAATCCCATGTCTCATGAAAATATGATCCATTTTAAGAAAGAACATTGACAAAATATGGACTTCCCATGTAATATTATCACTTGAGATTCAATGATCACAACTAGACACACAATAATAGAATCATATGTCTATAAATAAAACTTTTCCCAACTAATAACATCAGAGAGATTATTTTGGTGCTTCCTAAGAAGTGATAGGTTGAAAACATTGTGTATTTCTATCAAATTAACTAGAAATTTCAACCTATAGGAGACATTCCCACGATACATAGTGACTGAAAAATTTCCAACATATCTCAGAGGAGACATTAATTTATTTTCAAGACCAACTATCTCATCAATCGAGATAATTTTAAAAACAATAATCCTACAAAAAAACTCATAAGGAGTATTGCATTGATCTTCATATGACTACATTAGACTCTGAACTATAACCATGTACTGATGTATATCATGAATCCTCACGAACAATTCCTGAACCAATTGTGGTCCAACCTAAATATTTTATCCGAGCTCTTCCCAAAAAATATATGCCTTGAATGTTTAAATTGTGATTAATACTGATAAATGGTGTTATAAATTTTATAATGTTGTTATATATTAATATCCTATCACCCACAAAATATGAATACATGGTCATGAATAATATCCTCTAAAATCTAAATAACATTTTTAACTTATCTGTTACTCTATGGATGAAATGATCCAATCAGTCTGACTTGATTCTCCATAACATCCTGGATACTCCCCTAGAAACATTATTTAATCCATTTATCATATCTTAAATAACAACAGATTGAATCAAATGTACCCTCAAATTTTCTTAAAATTAATGGTTACCCAGTTCTTCTACTTTTTTATTGTATTTTATTAGAAAAAAATGTGATGAATTTTTCAACCATTCTATCACCACCTAGATAGTATTACATGTTTAGGGAGTCCATGAACATCCAATAATGAAATAATTGGACACCTCATCCAATTTCCATAGTGTCACTGGAAGAGGTTGAATAAAACTAGAAGGCTTCAATTACTTGGGATTTATCTGTTGGTAGTTGTAATACTGGGACACATAATTATAAATTCTAGGATTCAAAACAATCCACCAAAATTGCCATGTAACACCATAATTCATATTCATAGTTCCCATATGAAAAAAATAATGAACAATGAAAAAATGAACTCCTAAGTAATGGTAGGACAATAAAATGATAGTCAAAGAATAGAATACCATATAAATAAAGAGATATTCTAGAAGAGCTCTCCCCATCATTTGGGATTTCATGAATTCATCTGACCATTTCTTCCTAATATTGACACACTTTAATAGAAATATGGAGAGGTTATGGTAACTGATTACTCATCATAATAATTCCCGAATTATACTATTGATAATGTATATGAAATTGATAAAAAACATTATGATTTTATTGTGTTCCTTTGATAAAAAAATCTCTTGTGATGAGACATTCCAACCATGTGTGCCTACAACGCCATTCCCCTTCCTCAGGGTGTATGATACATCAAATTCATACACCTAATGTTATCCCATTGGCAACCTCAATATAGGATTTATGCCTTTTTAAGAAAAATATGTATCTCAAAATCATATGATCCGGAAAGAATTTGAACCTTACCCAAAAATGATAATTCGTACTCTATTTATCTGTATTAATGCTTGTGGAAATCCCTATATAATTATTGGGGTTATCATTCTCATTCACTTAACTCTGAAAAGAGTTGTCATATATTCATCATCATCTTGAAAGAGAAGAAACACCTAATAGATCCAAAATGAGCATAATAATCAACATAAAATTTACTAATTATAGGTAATATAATAAATTTAACTGATTTATGATGTCATTCAGATCTCAAAATAAGACTTACATTTTTTATTCTATTTGTATTTTACATATGTCCTGGAAAAATAATTCTAATGTGATGAAAATTTTGGGAAATATATGAATAACTGTCAATTAAATCTTGAAAGGCCAATGAATCTTTTATTCCGGAGGATATTTTGTGGCTCTTCACATGAGAAAGGCGTACATTCCAACTCAAGATCAACTGATAAGCTATTCTCATATATTAGAAGATATAATAATTTCAAGTCTTAAATGGAGATGTTTCATTTTAAATGACTTCCATAGTAACACTATCTTCTATGGGAATCCAGAACCCCAATAATATGGTTCTCATGCACATTCATGGATATTAAGTAAATAAAAATATACTATATGAACACAACACCAAATGTTTATATATATATATGAAATATTTTATTCTTAAAATCCATAAAAAATACATAGAAAATTTTTCCAATCAAAAATATCAAATGATATTCATAATGGTTTTATTTACTCATGAAATCCAGAATCAGTATATTAGACTCCAAAAAACCGAGCTGATGATATCCTATTCAATGATAAACCTTCAAAAACCACTTTTCCCCATTAAGTGATCAAACTAATCATCAACATGAGGCATATAATACATGTTCTTAACTATTACCTGGTTCAATATTTTTTATTCTACACCAAATAAGGGTAAACCATCTAGACTGATGGAAAATAACACTTGGGATTCACAAGGAGATATACTATGGAGAACAAATCAATTTTCCATCGGGACAACCAATTTAATTTTCATCACCTTCTACTCTATTTGTTCCATTTGATAACAAGTTATAAAAATCAATTATATCCTCAAGACTATGTCAACCTCAATATTATCCAACCTCTATGAAGTAATCATTTATAATTAATCTATTAAAATTTAAATAATGTCCCAAACAACATAATTAATTTCAATAATGGATTATACATCTTTGGGAACAATATATACCGTGGAAAAAAACTCCGGAGTTATGGTGGAAGGTCATAAATGACCAGACCACAAATTCCAGTCTCCCTAAAACACCATTTATTCCCCATTGGATAAAATAGATATTACACATATATGATAAAAATAATTCTCAAATCTATGAGAAACAATTCAATATGTAATGGTAATAACTTTAAAAAAGATTCTAATTGAGAAAAAAATATCAGACTATCTCTACGTCATCTATCGATAGAACAAAAGGACAATAAAACAACAACTATTTCCTCTTCTATAGAGCTGTCTCCAACTAAAACAATAAAAATGAAATATGTTGGAAGGTTAATAATGTTACTATAATGGATGTATATAAATTAGGGGGATGTAAAAATATCATATAAAGAATCAACTATAAGAGATGTATTAAATATGGTACCTCTCAATGTCGCTGGACCTACATCTACGTACACTAAAACCGTATGTATTTTATGATAGTTATTCAAAATTCAAGCATGTGGATTGAGAACTACAATTTTTTAATCATTTGGATACCCCATATTATCCATTAGATATAACAGTCCATGAAAATATTATGAAGTGGTCACAACATAACATAATTTTTCAGATGAGAATATCATCAAAAACAATTACACAACATTATATGGAAGGACATGAAAAACATGCCTGTATAGTTTTTACATATTGATATTAGGTCATAGGCATAATAAATACTATAACCAGATTCTATGAAGATTACCACTATTGAAAACCACCTCCACCATTCTGGAAGTGATAGGTCCACTTCTTCTTTTTTGCATGGTGTTCTACTGAAGCTGCCACATGGTCGAAGAGGGGTGACAGAATATCCCAATATTCCTACTATATTTATTTCGTAATTATATCCATACCCATTGTCTCTATAAAAGACTAACAATTCAATATAAATATTTATGATATGATGTCCAGCTGCATACCCTTCGAGGTATTCTTTGAATTAAGCTGGTCATTATTCACAACCTCTGGTGAAAAATGAACCTTCCCATGTAACGACCCAATGTTTCATCAACTAAAATTAAATATAAAGAATATTGTCATAAAATCACATGAAATCACAACATAATTACCTACTATGTGCTATGTTTCCTTCAAATAAATTTTTTCCCATCTGGGATTTTAATTTTGAAAATCAGACATACACAGTTGTGATCAAGAAAACGATATTTGTTCTGACGGACCAAACATATTTTTTAGTTAATAGTAATCTAACCTTATAAAAAGTAACCCACCCATATGAATAGTAATACTACTTTTATGAATATTAAATCTTCCAAAAGAATGATAACATCACCCGTTAAAGTATAAATATAATTAGGAATCTTATAAGTGATAATATGACCATAGTAAAACTATAGGTATTTTTGAATATCATAAATAATTATTCACTATTAATTAATAAATTTAAAAGAAAATTTTTATTCGTAATTTTTTTCTCATAAATTAACGATTCTATTTCTTCTAGTTTTAAGATAATTTTATATGATCTTATGAAATTTTTAAAAGCATTATAAAATCATTTATAGTTTCAAAATCTAAATTATTTAGGAAAGTTATGATTTATATTAAAAATTAAATTTATTATATATAAAAAATTATTATTATAAAATTTTCGTTTATTTTTGGATTCTACACATTCAAAAAATGTTTTGGGATATTTTTTTTAGTATTTTTCTAAAATAATTGAATTTTTTTATAAACAGTAAAATTTTATAGTTTACAATATATGCTAAAACATAAATTTATGGATCATGGTTGAGTCATAGGTGATTTAAATGACAATTTTTTTGAACTCACTTGAAGATATTACTATTTTTTGTCCCCAATAATCATTACTATTTTCTGTCTTATTGAAAAATAATAAACTAATGATTAAAATATTATGAAAACCCTCCTCCCCTCCATAATAAAAACCAAAAAAACTCCTCTCTTCTCTTCACTCATCTAAAACCTTTTTTCCATACCCAAATTATACCAAAATATCTCCAAAATATCTTCCCCCATAACTTGTATCCCTTTGTCTCATCAAAAGACAATATCATCTCCACTTATGCAGTAGTCAAGGAAGATTGAATCAAGAGGTAAATTCCACTTTTCTTTTCATTAATTTTTTTGTTCATGTTAATTTTTTTTTTATTTTCTATATTTCTCTCTCCACATCAAAAAGTTATTAAAACTCCACTACCTTACATGTAATATAATTTAGTTATTATAATGGAATAATTTATTACCATAACTAATTTACTCTTCTTTTATACATGTATTAACGACAAAATCAAAGATGTGTTAATAGGCTAAATTCAAGGATGATGGGTATTAAATTTACATTACCATCATAAATTATGTCCATGAAAACATTTTAATGGTTGAACCATAAAAATAAATAGTTATTTTATATTATGTGTTGTTCTTGAATCCTTTTCACACATGATGCAATGTAATAATAAAAATC
Organism: Viscum album; assembly: GCA_963277665.1. NCBI lineage: Eukaryota > Viridiplantae > Streptophyta > Magnoliopsida > Santalales > Viscaceae > Viscum > Viscum album. The sequence goes on from OY728137.1 coordinate 2,053,353,415, forward strand.
TAGTTAAATATGAGAAAATGATCTAAATTTATTCAAGGGTTTATCATTAATTTTTATATAATGATTCATCTTCAATATAAGTAAAAACATTAAATTTACAACCATTTACCCTTTTATATGTTCAATAATAAAATATACTTATAATTCTGGGCGTCCATCCCCATTTTATATGATTTTCCATTCACGAAAATATGTAAACCAATCATTAATACCAAGGAAGTGAATGAACCAGAATAATAAAATTAAACCTCATATCGAATCAAAATGTTTATAATTGAACCTAAAAAGGATATAATAAATATTTTAAATGTATAATTGGTTATTGGATTATTAAATATTGAGCCTAATTTGACTATTCATCTCATTAATATCAAGTGATTACACTAGTGGACTTAAGGTACAAGATCATCTTTGTTTAACTTTTATTCAAAAACATTATCTATGTTTTTCAATTTTATGTGTAGTTCATAATGATGGGGAATTATTTTAGACCTCTGCCATACTGACCTCATGATGTATAAGTGATGATAAACACATTTATTTCCAATTAATCCCTATTATGTACACCTGATACCATGCCAAAAATCTGTAAGGGATTCTACCAAAACACCCTTCATTCCTTCAGGATGCCGTATCATTCTTTTACCCAAATGAAGTAATGTTACGTTTTTATGGGAATATTATAAATGATGTGTACATGTACAAAATTCATTTATCAAGACCCTTTCATTATTATTTTTTGGATATATACATGTTTTCATGTGATTCCTTCTTAAATAATTCTTGATAACCAATCATGTTTTGATGGATCTTTCTGAATTCTTACCCTATATCAAGTGCACCCTATATTCTATTTAAGCCACCATTTTCATTTATAAAATCAGTCTTCATTATTGTGAATCCCTTATTTTTTCACCACTATTTTATGTAATGTATTTCCCCACTTTATATTTTAAAATCTCTATAGTATTTTACATTAAACCACAAAAAATGTTTTATTGATGAAATGTCATATATATGTTTCTCACAAATACTCATGAAAAGATGAAATAAACTACCATGATACATGCCTATTTTCCCTTGTAAATGTCCAAATATATTTTAGTTCATTTATTTCATGGACACATTTATGATACACCCATATTTTATGCTTTTTGGAATGATTATGGTTCCCAATTTATTCCATGGGTAACCCTTAGGTTTATATATGATTGATTATGTATTATTCCTTAGGTGGAAAAAATATTCCTAAAATGATAAGATGTGTGCTCCTAGTTATCTCGGAAATGAATTAGCTAATGTTGTGTCCCATGAGACATTATGTGTGATGTTCTTGGTAGATATCCTTGTCTTGTGCTACCATGTGCGATGGTCTTGGTGAAAAGGATTGTCTTGGGCTACCATGTGCGACTGTCTTGGCATTTATCCTTGAATCATGTTAAATTCATGTTTTATGTTGATTCACTATTATTATGAAACCATTTTTATTTGATTCCACGATTATATGTTATGAATCAATATGTTACATTCTTTTTCATATCATCATGGCATACCTTCTATCCCATGCACCAATGCATTGAAGGTTAAGGTTATTCCCTTACTAGGATATTTATCTTATCACTTTATTCATGTGTTCTGCAGGTTACCCTATGCAGATTTTGAGAACAATGGAAGTTAGGAGCTCAATTTGATTATTAAATAATGATTTTTTTGATTTAGTTCCATTTATCATTTTTATGTACCTAGTGTTCCAAGACACTAGACATTACGATACGAAGATCGTACTCTGAAGTATTATTATTCATTGAATCATTTAATATTATATGTAAAAGGATATGGTTTTTCTAGTTGGAATCAGTGTATAGTCTATTTATGTTTCATAATTGAGTAGTGCACTTTAGTAAGAACCTTAAAGATGATACTACGTGTAAGAAAACACCCCAAAATTTTGGTAAGTATAGAGTAAGTGTTTTATCAAGAAAATACACCATTTTCTAGATACCAATATGTGGAGGTGGCTCTGGATCTAATGATTCTTAGGGAAAAATACAAAAACACGGATTTGATCTAGACTCAAACGGGAATGGGTGCACGACAACATGCCTTACTGCACTCTTGGTTTGACACTCCCATGGGATATGATTTGGTAAATTCATGATCATCATATATATCATTATTATAGTAATTAAAAAATCCCATGAAAATATATGTTATGAAATTTATTGAGGATAAACAATATTGAAAATTAGGGAATTAGAAGTTAGGAAATGCTAAAACCTTACAGGTTTATCCTTCTATGTTGAAATTTTCATTTTATTCTCAATAACTAACTGTTCGACCCCTCCAATTGTAAGTTATTTATCGTAGTTAATGGAAGGAAATAGAAGAACATGTTCTAATAATCATTATGATTAGTAATGTGAAAATTTCCATAAAGATATTCCAAATATGCTGGGAGAGGGTGCTCAAAACATCATGATAATACTTTCTCGGCTGGCTCAAGTTATGAATAATAAAGAGAATCATGTGGATCAGCCACATCCTCAATGAAAAGAGTATGTTTCTATATAATCCAGCATGAGGAAAAGGCCCCACATGTTTAGTGGTTCTTATGATCTCCTCCACATGGAATAGTTGATTAACTCAATTGAATATATATTATATATATGCTAGTGCATAGACCAAGAGAAATTCATACTAGCGGTCTATAGTTTTGATGGGGAAACTTATCAGTGGATGAAACCGATCAAAAATAAGATTCCTCTGGAGGAAATTTATTCCATGTATTGGGATGAATTCAAGATAATGTTTTTAATAAATATTTTCCTTGAACCCTATATCTCAAAATTGAATGTGAATTACTCAGACATAGGAAAAAGAAGATGATTCCATCATGACATATGAAGAAAATGTCCTGAGGCATGAATGGAACCCCTATGGTGTTGTCTTGAACACCAAAATCAATGTCGATCACTTATTTAGCAGACTAAAGTTGAGTTTATGGAAAGAATTGGTGATTCAAGACTTTAACAGTTATTAAGAGATTGTTCATTGTGCCCTCAAGGTTAAAATGGTGTTCAGAGACCCTCAGTGATATCACGGGCCCAATAACAAACAAAAAGGAAAATGGAATCTATTGTGGGTGGTCTTGCAAACATATTCCACCTTGGAAAGATGGTCGATCATCCCACGTGTAAAAATCGTTGATGTAGCATCTTGGTAATTATCTAACGTGAATAAAAACTTTCTTCATTTATGGATTGTTGGTACATATGGATAAAAACTACCAACGAGATATAAATAATCCCACTATTGTTAAAGGAGAAATTATAGTTAAGACGAAAATCATCCTATAGTGCACTGTCACAACATAAAGGAGAATATGCATTATATGAACAATTTTCTTAAGACGAGGGTTTTTAGGGGAAATAAAAAACAACTTCCAATGAAACAAGGAAAGGATTTATCTCTCTCTACTACTGAGGTGAAGCTGAACATGGATGTTGTGACAGGTATTCTAGTTATTCAGTCAAGAATCGAGAACTTTCTATTTGATTCTGGTTCTACACATTCTTTTATATCCTCCATGTTTATTAGATCTATTAAAACACCACCTCAAAATTTGAATGATACGTTATCAATGAGAACATAAAATGGGGAAATTATTTCATCCTTTTTTTTAAATCCTCTATAGTAAATGTCTGTGGACTGGACCTCCCTGTAAATCTCATCATACATTCTTTAGTAGAGTTCTAATATATCTTCGGCAAGGATTGGAAATCATTATCCAAAGACAACATCAACTATCAGGAATGGGTGATAACTATTCACATCATGAGGAATTCTCCAGATTATTACATGGGTAAGGATGAAGATGAATCTACTTTGAAATCATTGTCAAAATTGTGTATTTTTATTCTTTATGGGAAATTATTTATAGCACAAATGATTGATAAAATGGAAAAAATAATGTTTAAATACATGCCCATATTGAGGGATTACACTGATGTATTTCATGAAGATTTTCATGATCTTCCTCATAATTTATTTTGTGAGATATCAATTTAAATTATTCCTAGATCTCTACCTATATCATATAATCCTTATAGAAAGGCAACCATAGAGTAAGAATGGCATAAAAAGTAGTTACAAGTGAATCCACAGAAGGGTTTTATTTTACCAAGTACTTCACCGTGTGGAGATCCAGTCCTCTTCATCAACAAGAAGGATGGTTCAACTTCCCTCTTCATTGATTATCACGAGATCAATAAAATCATGACAAAGAACAATTACCCCTACATCAAATAGATGACTTGTTTGATCCGCTTCATGCGGCCATTTGTTTCTCTAAGGTGGAAATTCAGTCAGGATATCAAAAATTCATAGCAAAGAAGGAAGATATTCCCATGACTACCTTTCGAAAGTGGTATGGTAACAATGAATTCACAGTGATTCCCTTCATACTATCCAATTCTCTATTTTTTTGGATTTTAAAATTTTATTCTTTAGATATTACCTTGACAAATTTTTTGTAGTCTTTATAGATGACATTTTGATATACTCTAAGAGTAAGGAGGAACATGAAGATTAGTTGTCTACTGTGATGAAGACATTGAGAATGGAGAATTTGTATGAAAATTACAATAAATGTGAGTTCTACAGAGAGGATGTATCATTATTGGGCCATTTTATCACTAGAAAAGGGATATCTTCAGACCCTTCAATGACAAAGACATTTGAAGAGCCTAATCAATGTGCCCGTAATCACACTCCCAATATATGGAGAAGTCTTTGTGGTGTATAGTGATACATTAAAGAATGGAATATGTTGCGTGTTGATGAAAAAGGATAAAGTTATAGCCTTTGCCTCATGGAAGGTAAAAATCCACGAGAAATACAATCCTACCCATGATCTGGAGTTCGTAGCTCTGATCGCTGAATTAAAAAGCTGGTGACATTATATATATGGGGAGAAGTGTGAGATATAGACTGATCATAAGAATCTCTAATATATATTCTGAATAAGATAGTATAATATGACCTAGAAAATATGGATATATCTCATAAGGGACTCTGACTGGTCAATCGACTAATATCTCAATAAGTCAAAAAGGCGCCAGGTGCTTTGAGTACAAATGAACGTGCATCATTTTCAATGATGAGAATTGAAAAGGATCCAATCTTATCAGTTTTGAGAGGATATAATGGGGTATCATTAGGTAATGAACATCATCAATACTTTCTCAAATGTTTGTTGAAACATATTTCATGGATACATTAATAGATTCTCAAAGAAAAGATGTGAAAATTCAGAAAATGGTTGAATCTATTAGAAACGGGGAATCCTTTGAGTTTATGATTGAGGAGGAAGGAGTTGCATGATATGGGTCATGATTGTGTGTACCATCTTGTCTAAAGATAAATATGGATCTTTTGAATGATGCACATAGCTCAACCTTCTCTATCCACTAATGGTTCACACATATGTATTGAGATATCCGAGTGAACATTCTGTGGGACAATATAAATAAAAAGATTATCGATTATACATCAGAGTTCCTGGTTTGTCAACAAGTGACTGCTAAAAGATAGAGGTCTAAAGGGATGATGCGACCACTACCAATAAAAATATTTATGTGGGAGAACATCACCACGGATGTTTTCACTACACTTCAACAGACATCCAAAGGAAATAATGGTATATGGGTCACTATGGATAGTCTTACAGAGACAACTCACTATATCGTGATTTGAGAGGACTTATCATTAAATCAAATTGCATGGATATATATCAAAGAGATAGTTATGATGCATCGAGTACCACTATCTATTGTATCTTACTGATATATAAGATTCACCTCAATGTTATGAAGATATCTTCTACATGATGTATGCAATGAACTAAACTATTTTATGGCCTATCAACATCAAACCGATGGCTAATCTAAGTGAACTATTTAGAAAATGGAATACATGTAGAGAGCATGTTATATGAACATCAAAGTAGGATGGGAAGAATATCTCAAACTTGATGAATTATCCTAAAATAATACATTCTACTCAAGCATCTGAATGGAACAATATGAATCCCTTTAAGGGAAAGGTGCATTACACTGGAGGGTTGGGATGAAGTCAGTGAGCGTAATATGCTAGGACTTGATATCGTCAATGAAATGGGGGAGAAGGTGAAAACCATTCAGCAGCACATTAGCAATGCCCATTTTTAATCAAAGAGTTATGGATACAATCATCTACGAAACCATGACTTCAATGTTGGAGACATGATATTTATACGCACATCCTCATTGAAGAAGGTCAAGAGGTTTGGGACGAAAGAAATGATAATTACCAGGTATATCGGCCGCTTCAAGATTCTTGATCTTGATGGGGGTGTGGCCTATCGACTATCACATCCAATTACCATGGCCAAAGTACATGATATTTTTCCATTTATCCCTTTTAAGGAAGTACATACCAGATCATTCACATGCACTCTCTTCAGAGGTGGTATAATTGGAGGATGATATTTCATGCATGGAGCAGCTAGTGAAGATATTGGATCATAGAGTTACAGTTCTATGTAACAGGACTGCTCTCCTGGTTGATGTTTAAAGGTTGAACTATTTGAAGAATATGCAATATGGGAAATATAGTAGAAAATGAAGGGAAAGTACCACACTTATTTATGGATTATAATGTAATACATAATTTCGAGGGTGAAATTTCATAATAGGGGAATAATGTAATGACTGAATTTATTATCGATGGAAATTACCTTTTTATAATTATGTCATATAATCAAATGAAATCACAACATATTGATCTATAAATTGCTATGTGACATTTTAGCATAATTTTGTCTCTTTTATAATTCGAATTTCGTAACTCTAACATACACGGTTCAGATCAGTAAGTGTTTTGGGGTCTGATGGAACAAACATAATTTTTGGTGAACATTAACCTACCCTTATGAATAATAAACCACCCTTATGAATAGTAATATGACCCTTATGAAATGTAAATCGTCCAAAACAATAGTATCCTCCCCCATGAATGAATAAATAAAATTTATGCATCTTATAATTGATAACGCGATCATAGTAAAAGTGTTGGTATTTTTGTAAGTCGTCAAAAATTAATTACAATTTTTTAATTTATTATTTAAAAAATGTATTTTCCTAAAATGTTTTAATAAATAAATTTTGTTATTTCATCTGGTTTTATGATAATTTTATAAGACCTTTTTTAATTTTGGAATGCATTATAAACACAATTATAGTTTCAAAATCTGAATTTATCAAGTAAATTATTATTTTTATTAAAAATTAAATTAATTATATTTTAATTTTTTTTAAAATGGAGTTCATTTTTGGATACTACACATCAATAAAAATTTAGTCTGAATTTTTTATATTTTCCTAAAATAACAGATTTGTTATGAATAGTAAAACACTATAATTCACAATATAAGTTAAAACCTGAATCTATACATCATTCTGGAGTCATGGATGATGTAAATGGACATTGGTTTGATCTCACATGTACGTATTGCTATTTTTTCACAAGAATTATTACTATAGATTCTCTAATTGAAAAATAAAAACTAATGATTAATTTATTAAGAGACCCCTCCTCCCCTCCACTTAAAAAACTACCCACCCTCCCCTATTCTCTTCACTTCCCTAAAGCCTCATGAATTCCATAAATTATGCAAAAATATCTCCCCAACCTCCCTCCCCCTTGTAATGAATACCTTGGTATAAAATACCAAATCCACTCCCCTTAAGAGGCTCTCAAGGATGATTGAATCAAGAGATAAATTCTCATTTTCTTTTCATTCATTTTATTTCCATGTTAATTTGTTTACATATCTATCCTTACCTCTACACATCCAAATTTTGTGACAAGTCCAGTACCGTACATGTTTTTTACTATTGTTATGATTATGGAATAAGTTATTATCATCTCTCCATTACCCTTCTTTTATAAAAATATTAAAGACACCATCTGAGATGTGTTAATTTGCCACATTCATGGATGATGGGTATTAAATATTTATTACCATCTTCAAAAATGGTCAAGAAACCATTTTCATGGTTGAACCAGACTATTAAATATGTATTTTATCTTATGTGTTGTACTGGAATCTGTTTACACAGATGATGTAAAATAACAATATAAAGCATGTTAAATATGAGCAAAAGAACCAAATTAATTCAAGTGATAATCATTAATGTTTTATAAAAAAATTTAATATAACTCAAACTAAAACAATTAAATGTACAACAATTTATCTATTTATATATTAAAAAATAAAATATATCTCCAATTCTGGAAAACATCCCCATTTTATATGATTCTCCGTTCATGAAAATTAGCGAACTTATCATTAAAACCATGGGAGAAAACAAACCTGAACAATATAATATAACCTCATAACCCACAACAATAGATATATATGAACATAAAAAGGTTATAATTAATCCTGTTCATTTAGAAAAGGTTCTTTAATTTTTAATTAATGAACCTAATTTGACTATTTTGGTTATTAATATCCAGTGGAAAACACCATCAGACTTAAGTTAAGGGGTCATTTCTATTTTATTTTTATTCAAGAATGTTTTCTATGTTATTCCATTTTAGGTGTAGTTCCTAATGATGCATCATAATTTCCCACCTCCCCATACTTCTCGCATGATTTTTTTTTGTGATGAGAACCCATTTTATCTCTCATTAATCCCTCTTAAGTAAACCTGATAGCATGATGATAATCCATAAGGGATTCAACCCGAACCTCTATTCTTCCTTCACGTTTCTTTATCTTTATTTAACAGAAATAAAATTATCTTAAAATTTTATGTGCATCTTTTAAAATCTATGTACACATTCCAAATTCATTTATCAAGTATATTTCATCATCATCTTCTGGGTATATACATGTTTTTATATGATTTCTCAATAATTCCATATAAGAAGGAATGTTATGAGGGAATTTTCAGAATTCATACACTATTTCAAGTGCACAATATATTCCATTTTAAGAAACCGTAGTCTATATAAAATTGGTATTTATTTATTATTAAATCCTTCTTGGTTCATATAATTGTTTTTATAAAGTAATTATCCCTTTTCTATTTTAAAGTCTCTATAGATTTTTCCATAAAACCGCAAAAAAATGTTTTAATGTTAAAATTTCTTAAATTCTTTTATCTCATTATGTCACTTCTAATTGGAATTACTTACCAGGATACATTCCTATTTTCCCTTATGAATTTCCATGTATATTTTAGTTCCTTTCATTCATGGAAACTTTTATGATGAAACCATTAGTTATGCTTTTTAACATGATTATGGTACTAAATTCATTCCACGGGTAACACCAATGTTTATATAAGATTTATTATGTAGGATTATTAATTTGGAAAACATATTCATGACAAGTTAAGATGGGGGTTACCAGATAGCGCACCAATGTATTGGGTAAATTTGAGTCTCATGAGACATTTTGTGTGATGGTCATGGCGGTTAACCTTGTCTTGTGCAACCATGTGCGACTATCTTGGCAGTTTTCATGGGCTTGTTATACCATGTGCGACAGTCTTGGCGGTTTTCTGGGAATCATGATAAAGTCAAGTATTATGTTGCATTAACGTTACTATGACTCCATGTTTATATAATTCCCCATTTATATTTTATGATTTGATATGTTACATGCCTTTTTATAGCAACATGTCGTGTCTTATATCCCATGTGCTAATTCTTTTTTTCTTACGGTTATTGCATTACTGGGATATTTAGCTCATCTATTTGTTCATGTGTTCCCTAGGGTACCCAATGCATGTGTTTCAGCCAAATGGAAGTTAGAATATAAATTTTAATATTAAATGAATAAATGATATATTTAGTTAACTATTTTCATTTTAATGTTCCTAGTCATCCAAGACACAAGTCTCTACGATCCTTGCCTTTTACTATGATTTATAATTTTTCATAAAATCATGGAATGTTATATTTATTAGTCTTGGGTTTCTATATCTCAGTAATCCAATTGGTGTATGTTGTAAAATAACTATCTACCTATTATAAATACTGGTATTCTATTTACTTTTCCCCAATCAAAAAATTAGATGAAAATTATGGAATATGAGTGCCTTAAAACCCATCTAGTCTTGGCCCATGTGCCTATCTACTTTTACCATTGAATCCAAAAAACACATTTTGGGGAGTTCAAGTATTAATGATAAAACATCATCTTGATACTCTTAGGTCTATCAAAGGAGTTGAATATCTTTACAATATTTTCAATCCATTTCTCATCCTCATATGGTTCGTTCATACCTTTATAGGATGTTATATTCTCAATATATAACTCCCTATGTGGATCTCGTTATCCAAAATATCCAAGTTGGATGTCAATATCTCTTATCTAAACATGTGGTACATTCTATCCAACAACAAAATCTTCTCCATTGATTTCCTTCAAAATGTTATGATCCACTAGAGGATCCCGTAAAGGAGAAGCAATTTCATACTCCAAATGAACAAAAAAAGAACATCTCATTTGCATAGTGATGAAAAAAATTAATCATTAAAACAATAGAAAATTATTAGTTAAAACAATAACACCCATATAAAAAACTAATATTTTCATAATATCCCAAAATAGGATACACACATTCCAACATCCCATGGTGACTTTTGTTTTCTCATGAATATATATACCCATGAACTCAAAAAAATATACATCTTATATCTCAAAATTCTTATATCTAGTCACCAAATGACATAGGACATGTAATTTTATTACATACAACCTATAATACCAAACTATAACAAAATATCCTCAAAACCCTATAAAATTACAACCTAACCCATCACATACCCAATGATTATTCTCGATCTCTATAGTCTTGTGACTAGAACATAAGCATCAAAAAATAATCAGAGGGAACTATTTCTATAAACATGAAGAAATAACATGGATCACATAAACAATGGAGACAAATGAAAAAAATAATATATTCCTCAAATGAAAAAAATATTTAACAAAAAACACTAGAGTAAATATAATATCTAATTATAGGTCCAACCCCAAATGAAATCTAAAACAAAAAAACCAACTACTAAATTTTATTTAATGTGGAAACTTTGACAATCTCACAACTATCTACTATACTCATCAGACATGGAACCACACCACCTCACTATGTTGTCTTCTCTTTACCTGAATTGAATGAAATAAAAAGGACAATGAAATGTCAGAGGTGTACATATTGTGAGAGTTTATAATATTTATAGGGCCCACCATGGAATTCCATATCATGTCTCTAAAAAATATTCCATGAAATCTCATCTTTATATTATACAAGGTATGATAAGTGTTTATGAATTTCAATAAAAATCATGGAAAAGTGTTTACAATCCCATTTTCCACATTTTAAAAATGAAGGAAAATCAGTTTAGAATCATTAAAAATACATATGTCATGTTAGATATAACAAGTGAAAACAAAACTAACCATACAACACATATCATAACAAATATATGTTATTACAACATTATAGTATATGAAAAATTCATAAGCAAATATACAAACTTTCTAGGTATCACAGAATGTTAGGATAGTTAAAAACTCGTCACTAATATATAAAATTGTGTTTGAATAAAGACACTACAAATATGAATCAATTCTAGATATAATATAAACACCCAGAAAGGGAAAATTACAACATGCAAAAAAACTTCACAGAACAATATTCTAAGAGTGTATAATAAAAACCCTTATGAAAATAACATAACAATGGATGAGGCCTATTTCTATACCTTCCACCAACATACCAATGAATTCCCAAGTTCTATAGTTTCCAAACTATTTTTTCAAACCATTTTCATGAAATTATTCTTTGAAACCCATTTTAAAAGAATATTTCATGATGCGTATAAATTCCATTTCAATATACCAAAACAAGTGTAAATGCGTTTTTTATAAAATCCTATTTCCACACATTAAAAAAATAAATATTGAAATGAAATTTCTTTTATAAATAAAAATATATTAAAGATAATAATTTTATTTTACCATCATTGTATAGAGATGAAAATATCTATATCAAAACAATTGTCGCACAACGGTCAATGGAATCACCAAAAGAAGAGACCATCAATGAAAAGAGGACATAGAATAAATCATTACGTATTAGAATTGAACAATTATCAGATGGGTTAGAGGATAATATCATATAATTCATACCTTAAGAAAAATCACCTACAACAACCACAAAAATATAAGGAAACATCCCACTGAACATGTCCACACAATGGATCTGTATAGAATCCCAAAGACACATCACCAAAGATCAAAGAAACCAAAATCTCAATAGAAAATAGATACCCAAATTAATGTCAATTAATAAGAATAAATTTTATCATACCCAGAGATATATAGTGTAACCACCCTATTGATACAACCCTTATATAATCAATACAAATCAAAAATAGACTCCCAAAATCACGAGAGGGGATACATTTGTAAAGAATGTATGAGGGATAGTGAATGATTAAATAACTTATCAATTGTATGACTCTATAAAGTCAATTCTCACACAATTTTCAAGGAATATAATCCCATAACATATCATTTAATATTATAATATCACATAAAAAGAAAAACTCATGTTATTTTATTTATTAAAACATAATTATTTATCATTGAAAATCATTTCACTATTACGCAGTTTTTAATCCTTCCATGTTATCTACAATGTTCACAAAAATATTTATGGTGGCCTAGCACACTGCCTATAACCCCGTTAACCGCAATGTAATCTCTTAGATCTTAGAGGGAAACCCCAAAATTATAAAAAACCTAAAATAACACTCCATTATCCTATCTTTAGTAGAACTCGTCATGATCATTAATATAATTATACCCAAACACCAATAATTCATAAAAAATCCTAGAATGATTAGTTATTTTTTGAAAAATGTTCTCTCCCCTCAGTTTTTTAGAGATAGACCAAATTAACGAGGAAACAAATCATAGATAATATAATTTTATGAATGTGAGTATGGTGATGGTACATTATTTCCATTTTTAGAAATAGTGGGAAGAAGGAAAAATAAACACCACAACCCATGTGACATACAATATAGTGATTGTGCGAATGATATCCCAAATTCCAATAGAGGTGGAGATTAATGAATTATGTCAATGACTACAATTCTTTTTAATGACATGAATAATAAATTTAACCACATATAACATCCTCATTCTCTAAATAAGGATCAACTGGATGTTGATTATTTTATATTGCAATGACCACCAACATTTAGTGGATCTTATGACCCACTTGCCTCAGAATAGTGGTTTAACTCAATGGAGAATATATTTCATGTGATACACTATTATTATAATGATAAGGTGAATCGTTTCATATAACATATAGATGGAGAGGTACATCAATGTGGGTGTTGGTAATGGAATCCATGCTTATAGATGAAATATATGATATCGAGTGGGATGAAATTATGAAAGTATTTCTTAATATGTACAACTCTCAAATACATTTAAGAAATAAAGAGAGAATTTAAAGTGATGAATAAATACAATTATGAATTATCCAAAGCTTATGAGGAAAGAACCATATGAATATAATGAAAAACATTGAGTTTGAATATCAATAATGATTAAAAAAATAATTATTTATAATAAACCAATTATTCATAACGCTATAGATATATAGTACATCAAGAATAATAAAATTTGTTAATGATTTACTATCAATTTAGAGAAGAAGATTGATGATTTTAACTTGGGACATAAGTAAAATAAGTGAATAATGGAGTTTCAAATAGGTTGGTCAGTTGGCATGAGAAAAAATTAGACCCAACCACTAACATGTAATAATTTCAGGGAGAAGTATCATGTAAAATTACTCAAAGGAATATTGAAATGCTTAATGTGTGGGAGATAACACTAAAAAGATTATAAATTCCAATGAGACATGGAGAATCCACCAACATGATTGAGTAATGAAAGGAAATTACCAATGAACCACCCATGGTTAAATGCTTCAATTATAAGTGTAATGCATACTATGTAAGCCATTATACAAAAATTTGGGTCCTTGATGTGAATTAGAGTCTATAACCACAAAATAAATTGAATTACTAGAAATATAATTATATCACTACAACTGAGTTTGAGAAAGAGAATAATTTCATACAAGATAAACATTTTAGAAAAACCTGAATACAAAATTAGTTTTATTTTTTTCTGGTTACATGCATTCCCTTATATCCTTCATAATTGCATGAACTATCGACTCAAGGCCCAAAATCATTGATGTAATGATATCATTAAAAACACATAATGGTGTGATCATTACCACTACTATATTGGATTGTTATCCTATTTCTATATGTGGAATGAACCATTCAGGAAAAAAAATTCCTTACCTAGGTGTAATATGACGATATACTAGGCATGGTTTGGCTCACATTATATATTGAACAAATTAACATTTGTAAAAAGAAATAACATTTCATATTCTGAACCATTACAAGACCCTCAATAAATGAAATTAATATCATTTATCTACATTGTAAAATGGATTGATTAATTTGGTGTAAAACATAGTAAAGAATTATATCACTCCAAAATGGTTGACTCAAAGGATAACATCAATGAAGATGAAATTAACATTTTTTGGGAATTAATTGTTTTATTTCCCAAATATTATCATAGAATCCCCTGAGATCCTATGGTGGAATTATTAATATAAAATATACATAGAGACAATCTTATATCTAAATTCCATTATTGGATGGTCCCAATGTAACAAGAGGATTTAAATTAGGACATGTAATCCAACCTAGAAAAATTGTTCATTATCCCTACGGAATCACAGTGTGGTGTGACAATTTTATTTGTTATGAATAATGAAGGTACAATACAACTTTTTAGCGATTACCAACAACATAAAAAGATCACAATGAAGATAACATATCCCATAAAATGTATTTATGAACCATTATATCAACTATTAGAAGACCAATACATCTAAAATGTGGGTCGTCATTCTTGATATCATTAGTCGAATATATAGAATTATTATATTTAGAAGAAAAATTTATATATATGGTTTGTACAATATGAGTTCAATTTTATGCCTTTTAGAATTAACAGTGAAACTAAACTATTTATTTATATAATTAATATAGTATTTACAGACTACCTCAAAGTTTTTACTATTTCTCAATGATTTTCTAATTTACTCTAAGAGAAAAGAATAAAATGAACAGAATGTAAGGATTGCGAATGTTAATTTACAAAGGGTAAAATATGGGATAAGTTAATAAATTGTTACATTTATATCAATAAATTCACATTGTTAGGGAACATGATCACAAGTGATGGATTTTCAGTAGAAACTATGAAGAAAAAAATATATCACATATGGTGCCAAACCCACAAGTGTTTGGTATATCCATAGTTTTCCATCTATATTATTGTAAAATAATTAATTTTTAAAAAATTTATCATTATTTACAATAATTATATCTTATTTAACATAGACATGGTAATGTATATTTAAAAATAAGACTGTGGGTATTCTTTTAAGGATCCCATTGAGATGAAAATCACTATTCATGTACTCACACTACATTAAATATGAGATTATATTGTGATTTATTTTCATTTTAAAAAAATTTATATGCTTTGTCACACATGTAGAAAAAATAATATATAGACTATTCCACATAATAGTTATAAATCCTTGAGAATAAATACTCAATGCATGATCTATAATTACCAGATGTGAAATTCACCTTAGTAAATTGGAGGCCCTATATCTTTGTTTATATGACCACCATATATACAAATCATAATATTCTAAATTATATATTCCCAAATATAGAGATCAACAAATTTCAAGGTAGATGATTATAGATAATATTAGACTAATATTTTTATATTCATTACAATTTGGCAAACTTGAACAAGGTATTTGTTTCTATTTGCAAGAAAAATAACATACTATTCTATCAATGGTGTTGGTAGAGAAAGACAATATTATCCTGTATATGTAAATTATTAAAATGTAGACCATAAAATATTAGAATACATCCTATATATCAAAAATTATTTCCCAAAAATTTATCATTTACTAGATCAAGGAGGCACCAAGGGATGATATAGAGCTATAAAATATAGCAAAAGTAGTGGTCTAAGGTAAGCTTCATAAAATATTTTTTTTATTTGTGAACCAATTGAAAACTGGCATGTGGTATTCTTCATCGAATGAGATAAAAAAGGTTATATTGGGTAATTAATATAACATATCCTTCTCAATCCATCCTTGAGTTCCCATGATGAAACATGATCATTAAGAGATATTCTTGTGGGAAAACATGATGATGTTCGTTTCAGAATATACAACAAGGTTCTTCGTATGTCAACAAGTTAAATAACAGTGAAATATTTCTAATAGATAAATCATACATTATTTTTTCCAACATGAAAATGGGATAATGTCAGGTATCCCATAAAAATCTAATGGAAATATTGTGGTATGAGTTTTGGTTGATCAACTTGGAAAAACTACCCACTTCATTTCCATTCAAGAAGATTTATCGCTTTAGGAATTTATCATTGAAATATGGGAAGCAAAGAATGAGGTGGTATGAAGTACCAAATTAAATAATTTATGATCATGATATACAGTTTACATCAATTTTCCTGAGAAGAATCCATAATTCTTTGAGTACTAACCATGATTTTAGTATGTGAAATCACCAATACCTACTAACCAATTTGAAAAGTCTATTTAGATACATGAGAATATAATGATATCTTAATGAATGGAATTAAAATGTGTATGGGATCAAAATATAACATTATTTGAGTTATCATTTTTATATATAATCAAATTAAGTATTCAAATGTATTCATATGATGCTCTGTATTGTTAGTAATTTACAACTTCATCTTGATGGGATGATGTTAGTGAAATAATTCTATATAGATTAAATCATCTAAAAGAGATAACATATAATATTCGATCCATATAATAGTAAATATTTGATTCCTATATTTTCTTGAGAAATATTATTACAAGCATAGTAGAATTTTTTAGTTTCAAATTGGAGACAATTTTTTTCCTTTGAATATCACAATTTAAGAGAGTCATATTGTTTATAAACATGGGGAATCATAGCCCAAGGTACATTGCACACTTTTAAATACTTTATCTTTTTTGAACAGTTCATACCATCTATCCCTTCCAAAAAAATGTTGATATTGTTCAAGTCATGATCCATGTATCACTATTGGGAATGTATATAAGTAACCCCTCAGAAGTTATGAATTTGGGGTAGGTATAACTAGAGAATGGCTGATCATAAAAAGAGTACTGGTGATAGTCTTGGATTATAGTGACAATGTTCTATATAATATGACAATTGAGATTTTCAATGTTCTTTAGAAAAACCTTAATTATGTAGGGAAGACATGGAATCTTGATAAAACAATGAATCGAAGTACACTAACCATTTTTTGATGGAGAAGATGAGTTAATATTTCATGGAATAAATTTTCAAATTGTGGAATAATGTAACGAACTAGAGTTTATAAACTATATTTTTTCATAAAATAAATATGTAATATAGAATATTATAAATCATTCTTCAAATAAAACACATAGTGAAACAAACAATACATGATTTCATTAAATAATTTTTTTAAATTTATTTAATGAATATTCCCATTAAATTGAATAATATTACAAGCTGAAAAAATTTGGAATGTTGAAATAATACAGTGGAAGAAATGGATCTCCCCAATATCATACAATTATTCCACCAATGAAATGACTATAGAAAATGAACTAAATATTATTTAACTAATAAATATTAAAGAAATTGGAAATATAGAACCATAAGATAATTTTAGATGAACATTTAATTAAAAAATGTAGATATATTATAAGGAAATAATAAGATAGTTGGTATAACAACCTTGGAATAAATATTATAATTTTCTTTATATTTATTTTCATTCCAGAATGAAAATTTCAAATTTATTTTGTAATGTAAATATTAAAATAATTAATTTATTAAATGCATATTTTTTAATAAATAAATTAATAAAAAAATTAATTTTAATTTGAAAAAACTGTTTTCATTATTGGATTTATAAGGATGAAATTATTTTAGCATGATTTTTTAATAAATTTTAGGAAAATATTAATTTTTGGTGAATTGAAAAAAAACCAGATTTCTAAAATTATGTATATTTTTGTCGCACGATAAATATATATTTATAATGTAATTTTATTCAATTTATTTAATAACTAAATTCATATTTTACTATTGTAATATTGTAAAGAAATAAGTTAAAACTTGAATGTCTTAATTACACTACTGAAAATACGACTTTACCAACGGTTTTGGCCAAACTGTTGGTATAGTTCATTAATTTGGACCTATACCAACGGTTTGGCCAAAACCGTTGGTATAGGTCACTTATATAGACCTATACCAATGGTTTTGGACAAACCGTTGGTATAGGCGGGGACCTATAGGACCTATACCAATAGTTTTGGCCAAACCGTTGGTATAGGTCCATTATAGAGACCCTATACCAACGGTTTGTCCAAAACCGTTGGTATAAGTCCTAAAATCAAAGGACCTATACCAACGGTTATCAAAACCATTGGTATAGGTCTATACCAACGGTTTTGAGAACAGTTGGTATAGGTCCTTCGATTTTTTATTGAATCTTCTTACCGAGAACATTATATAAATCAAAATTTAAAATTATTATAACAATACATATAAATATTTATGAAATTATGTTCACAAAAGTCATGTTAGGTTAGTGGTTAATTCATTCAATTATAAACTAGAGGTCCTGGGATCAAATCCCACCGAATGTTTTTTTTTGAAATACATATACCAACGGTTTTGAGAACCGTTGGTATAGGTTTTCATATTACTTATACCAACGTTTTTCCCAAAACCGTTGGTATAGACCTATTGTCACGACTTACTTGCCAACGGTCCTCCAAACCGTTGGTATAGCCTATACCAACGGTTTGAGGGCCTATACCAACGGTTCCAAACCATTGGTATAGTGTATTTTTCCAGTAGTGTTAATTTCATGATAATTTTTTTTTCTACGCCAGCGCAATACCCACTCAAAATTTGTAATGTCAAATATGGTAAATTATAAATTAAAATTGTGTTCTAAAATATATCAATACATTATTATAAATTATTATTTATTATTTATGATGTGTTCTATTAATTTATAATTGTGGAGGTATATAACATTACTATTATCCAAATGATTGTGCAATGATTGTGCAGAGAAAGAAAACCAAAAATAACAAATTTATGAACTGTGTTGAAGTGTACAATAGTAAATATTCATAATGAATGAATATTAATTATTATGATGAAAATAATTAACTTATTTTTATATAATTATTTTGTTTTTTATATAATTGAAATAATTATATTTAATTATTACATTGGGTAGATGTAACGCTTTTACAAGGAGAAGAAATAAATACATAATATATTTCAATTAAAATTATATGTATGCTTAATTTAACCATAAACTACATAAATATACTTTTTTGTTTATTTTTTGTCATTAATCACTCTATTATTTGATATGGGGACATTTTGGACAAACATGAATCACTTTATGGACTTTATAATATTTTATTTCAAAAGGAAATCACATTTTAACATTGTATTTTTAATATTAAATTTTAATTTGCGTTTTACTGGTATATTTTTTAATACATAAGTATTTTATTGAAACATAATAAATTTTTATTCCTCATCAAATTTTATTATTAATTTTTAGGATATCAATAAATACCTTAATGGATTGAAACTTTATGATGCATTATTTAATTAATTAACGAATATATCAATTTAATGATATCAAAAATTATAAAATAATTAAAATTTTGTATGTTAAATCTAATTCATTAATTACCAAGATAAATATTATATGTCTATGATATAATAAAAAAATTATAATTTTAATCTTTTTTAAGTGTTTAATGTTATAAATTAAATAGTGTTTAATTGGACATAGAATATTACTCCATAATAAAATATGTTCTGAAATAACTTAATAAAAAATTCATAAAGTATGAGAAAAATGATAATACTATTTATAAATGTGATATCCTTGTGTTTTATGCATTTTTAATGTCTTCAAACATATATTACACTAATTATATTTTAACATTTCAAGAAAGTTTTAATTTTCCACTCACATAAATTTTAAAACGATGGTTCTTATATGATAAATATTCATAACCATGAGCCTTATTTCTCAACTACATACAAAAAATTCCCTTATCCTCATCCATGTACACATTCTTGAGCATCAAGTCCCAAAACAATACCACATCTAAGAACCAAGGGAAGTTCCCAATAAGAATTTTTCATGTGCTAAATTCATTCCTTTTCTATTTTAAATTCCACTTTAATTTAACTTATTATGATCAATTATGAAATGTTCCATGAAAACAATAGTCCCATATATATACTTAAATAATGTTTTGTTTTTTTATATTAGTCATAAAATCTCTCATTATCTCCTTTTATTCATAAATAGTGAAATCAACATCCATGGTGTATAAATTCACTGCCTTCATTGTAGATGAGTTTGTGTTCACAATTTTTTGAAATAATGGAATGATTAAATTCACATTTAATTGTAATAAATGACCCAAATATAAATATCTTCTCACTTATGAAAGATTATTTACTTTTTAAAAATGATGTGCACAATAAACTGACCATAGAAACCATGAAAATAAAATAATCTAAATAATGGAAGAAAATTGTTAATACATGGGTGGGAAATATTATAAAATGTAATTAAAGGTATTATAAACATTAGTAAAGCTATGAAATAAATTAATATCTCTCATAAAACAAATATAAATTCAGTTTTAACACTTATTAATGAATTCGAACTAGAGGAGAGAGAATTTCCTTTTAAACTACTCTTAAATGTATCATTTAAAAGAATCAAGTAGATTTATTTAAATAATGAGTGGTTTGTACCAAATTCAAGAAAACATTATTAGTAACTTTACTCATTTATATATTTTCAATGATATTTTTGAAAAAAAATAATTTCATTAATATTATCTCAGTTTTTATATATTTAAAGTGATTTTTATGAGGAAATTGTATTCTGATATCTGAATGGGGTTTTCTCTTTGGTTTAAATGATTTATTAAGGATTTTATTACTTATACGTTCCATGTAAATTTTTTATTATGAGTTGATCCCATTATATCACAAGATATGACTTGATGATCACCATTATAACCCCAGATATAATATGTTATTCCCATAATACCTCTCCAAGGAATAATGTACTCCAAATATGGAAGCATATTGTAAAGTTATTTCATTTGTAATGGTGGATATATGTTTGATAGGATAATTATTTCCCAAGTAAAATACCTGATTTTTATCGGTATGATTAAGAGTTTTCTAGAAAAGGGTTTTTATTAGTATTCTTGTTTTCATTAGTATAATCATTGCCGTTTTTTATGTCACATAGTGAGATTTGTGCTCATCCAAGGTATTTAATTTTTTTTTAGCGTAAATGGATGTGTAAGAGAATGTAAGAAGTCGTCTTGAATTTATTGATGATTTTTCAAAAAAATAAAGTTTTATTTTTTAAATTTATATATTCTGAGTAAAATGGATACTATTTTAGTATTACCTTATTTATATGAATTTGGTTTGTTATGTATGTATTATGTCCTAATTATATAAATATTTAAACCAGAAATGATCTTCAATGTTATGGAATGTTTTTTTTTACTAAAACTCAATATTATATACAACTATAAGGTTGGGTCCATATAATTGGTATCAAAAGATGGTTTAGATAACCATAGTGGCTGTGATGATATTAATAGAACCCCTAAATTATAATTACATTATGTTTAATTTAAAATTATACAAAATTTATATATTACAATGTTTCTTCATCTAATATATTTCTATTCATAATAGTTTTATACAGAATAAATAGTGAAGTTGATGTATGATGGCACTCAGAGGCTAATACATTTCTGAATTTGCAGTTTGGAATTATGGGAAGTGGAACTGAGCAGTTTGAGACTGCACTGGATTAGTTTAGTTATTAGATAAATGGTTTTTGTATTCATGATATATTGGAACCTGATCTACCATGAAGGAAAATGTATTTTGTGGATCATTTTATAAGGAAACATCCCTTATATTTTATTGGATCATCTGACTCAGTGGTAGTTGATGGATAGATCAATGATCTAGGAAACATATTTTATGTCCTAAAATGTTGGGAACAACCAAAGAAAACCATTATTGTTTATAATTTTATAGGAAAATCATATTTATGGTGGATTTTGGATAAGAATTCCATATAGATAGAAGATATGGATTCCATGCAATGGAAAACATTCAACCATTTTTTTACTGAGAAGTATTTATCAAAGGTTCTTCAACTCTAAAGGGATTTTTTTCATAATTAATTTAAAAATATGTTTTCTATATATTTATGAATGAATCAAACATCAAAATATAGGATAATTATGAGTCAGATTTTGTTCAGGACACTGATATGAAGAATAATCCATTTGAAATAGGCTTGAAGCCATGATTACAAAGTGATTTTCCAACACTGTAATTTAAAATATATGAAAAATATTTTCACTATTCGAAGATGTTTGTAATATTTTTTATGAAACCAATTTTTATCGTGATGACAATAATAATAATCATTAGGTTCGGAGGATTTGGGTAAGAATTCATCATTGAAATTTCATGGTATTAAAATAAAATTCCCTTTTTTGAAATTTCTGGTAAAATGAAACTAGGATAACAACTTGTAAATTCTAGGAAGTTATACGACGGTAAATTTTTTGGACAAATAGATAATGGGTAGAAGTAAAATTATTAGAAGAATTACGAGATGTTGGTGCTAGAATGATATAACTATACTGAGTTTGTTTATTTTTTTAATGTGTGTCAAAATCTAGTAACTCATCAAAGAAATGTCATGAACCATGTTCGAGTTCCATTTGACACAACACCTGACCACATCATTGGCATTGATGAAAAAGTGATTCTAATCCCCAAGGGCTAACAAATAGTAACCAAGTATACACAATACATAATGATAATCATTTAACCCTCAAATAAAGTCACAAACAACTCCCACTACTAATCATCACAATGATGTATAAACCGAACCAAACACGACATATAAACATTCACATTTAATGTTTAAAACATTAATTAACCCCTAAAAGGACTACATAGAAAAAAGGGATGATAAATACCTCCCATAACCACTATAAAACAATAGAATCATCATCCTATATCCATCGCCACCACAAACACCAAATAAGTAATACAATTACAACCCTAAAATCCATATCCATACACCTTTCATTTACATGAGTCAAACATAACAATATATACATACTACCAAAAGTATATGTAGTGTGAGAGACAACACATTGTGGGATGGAACCCAATAGAGAATCCATGCCAAAACAATAAGTGGAAAAAATACCATGAAAACATCCATTGCAACATTTGGATCATTTCCAGGAGTAAATTTTAAAGAAACCAAATAAAAGGAAAAAAAACATTTAAATATAATACATTTTTTTTAAAATAAGCATGCATAAAATAAAATAAAAACAAGGTCTTCTATTTTCTAATGAGTAACAAAATATCACATATTCATCAGTCACCATGGGTAAAATACATAATGTCAATATAGCTCAAGTGAGACATTAGAAGCCCATTACTCGAGGAAAGGTGGTATAGTGACCACAACAACCTGGATTATTGTCCGCGATCTATTAGGGGGGCACCATAATGGAATTGTAGTCCCCAATAATAATACAGTTTTAGTTAGTGTTTTTGTCATGACTACAGCTATTAGAAATCGGGACTAACCACATTTGAATCACTAGAGTACTAGATCTCTTCATCCCACCATGATACACATGATTCCCTTATTCTCAATTCTTATTTTAAAAATCACATAGATCACTAAATTGACATGAACACATTCCAATAATTATAAACAATCTTGATCAATGACCATCTTCACAACCAAAAACATTTTCAAATCCAAACGCACACCAAACCCGTTTAGAAACAACATTAACAAAATTCACACATTTTATAAAATAACTTTCACAATTTATAAAGTACATTAATGGAGGATATAAAAGATTCAAACATTAAAATGTAACACATTTCATCTATAAAATCATATATCATATTATACACACCTTCAATATATTTGAAATCATACTTTGCACCACTAAATCATTTTATCAAACAACTTACACCATTTATAAGTAACAATTGACAATCACATCATGGGATTAGATGTGGAAAACAAGCCATTTCCATTGAAAAACTATTATTAGAGACACAAACACCTTAAATACTTTTAAAAATACATTTTCTACCACATGTACAACACATAGAACATGAAAATGGAACCATCAAAGAATAATATAATTTCCATATAATTTTTAATCATGGAACCACCTACCTCAATCTTGGAAGCATAAAAAAAACAATAATAAAATCTAATCGCACCACCACATGGCCATAATATGGAAATATTTGAAAATTTATGTCATGATATCCCACAACAACTTAAGGACAAATCTTTAATAGGTCAAACACCACACTGGGAATTGGGAGACCAAGAAAGTGGAAATAAAATAGAAGAATGAAGATAAAATAAAGACAAATTATAGTTTTTTGATGATCCCATGACGTTTCTATGCAAAAAAACTCCAATGGAATGGTTCCTAAGAGGTCTATGGATTCTTGGGTAAGAACCCCATGGTTGAAAATCCCAAATGAAGAAGATGAAGGAGGTAGTATGGATAAATAAAGAGTGTAAAGAAAGGTAATTTTCTAATTTTTAATTACCTTGATAAGAATAATTGTTTTCCAACATTTTCTACCATACCATGAAGAAACTGTGTTCCCCTTACTATCCATTATAATTAAGTCACATGGTTACCAACATGATTTGACAAATTGTGTTATAACTTTGTGATTTCCCAATATAAAAAATCACAAACATGCCATATAGTTTCATCAACAAGGCCAATAGTTTCGATGAACCATTCTCAAATGACACACCACCTACTACCAAGGAAACATTTCTCATTTTACTTTAAAATCACAATTAACATATATGGGGAAAATTATATAATAAAATATAAAAGTTTAACACAAAATTTTAGACATTTTGCACCTTGTTCTTGAAAAAAAACTAAGACCCAGTAATGAAATAGATCTATGGGTGAAAATAATATACCATCTGTGACAATTCTCTCAACCATAATGCTTTCTTCCTTAAAAAATACTCAATATGGCTCGATCTGAAAACAAAAAATTATACCCATCATATTCTCACAAATATTTAAAAAAACATAAAATTAGAAGAAAACAAGAATACCATCAATGGAAATAGATATTAACAATATTTATCAATGGATGCCAAAATGGACATCCCACAACATGCCTTATTCACTTAAAAATCAAAGACACCTATAGTTTATTAATCAAAATAAAATGAATTCTCACAACTCCATAATCCAAAATTTCATGAAAATATCACTACAGACATTACAAACAAAAAATCATACCATCATATCTTAAAAACTATACTTAGAATACATTTTGTTAAATTCTTCCACAACCATGTTTCAAAAAACTGCTAGGTAAACTCTAACTACAACATTTACCGATGGGAGGAACTCTAAATTTTGATATCTCAAAATGATACTACCTACTACATAGCAAAAATATGAAACCAATATGGATTATCAACAGGGGGAGGCCTGAATGAACTCCCCCCATTTAAAATGAACTATAAACTACTTACTCTAGAATAAATTTCAAGAGAAACCATGGTGGAGTCTCCACCATAATAACCAACTGATATTAGTAGCCAATGAAGACTAACAGTAGAACCTGAGAAGATCAAACATAGAAATATCAAACATAGAACAATTTACCAACAAAGGTACTTGATGAATTAAACTCCAAAAGATATGGAAAACACTACTCCATTAAGAACCCAATGGGAAGAAACATTTTTTAGATGAGCATAAATAAAAACTAATTTACAAGGATGTACACTCTTGGAAAATGACAAAGATATTCACATACCAAAAAAGGAACAATCACTGGAGCTTAAGAAAATGATTCAAACAACCCTCCTAATAAAACATTTTGACCTCTTCTTTCCACATGAGTCACAATAAATAATGATTCCTTCACACAAATACCCACCAAACATGGTGTTTCCAAAATGGAGGGATGACAATTGAGATGCTTGAATTGTCTCCCCATACACTAGAAACCATGGGAAACCATAGTTTCACACACTTCACATGATTGTTTCCTATATTCCTACTTCACTCTTGGAGCAACGGATAAAGCCCAAATCATTGAAGTATCTCCTATAACACATCAATATGTTACAAATCTTCGATTGGGATACATTGTTTCACTTCACATGAAGCCACACTATATTCCCAGTATAACCAAATGAACACAACACCCCCACGAGACTCACATTACACGACATGGAACTTTCACCAAGACAAGGACGTAAGAGGTGGACCACATCATCCTCATTCACCTTGAATTATACATAAGAAACAATAATACCTTGAATAGAACCCTTTTAAAATGAAGAAATTTTTAATTCTTAGATGAAAACAAACTTCTGTTAAAATATAGGTTCTAAAAAGATTTATAATCTCAGCCTTAGTATTTAATACAAAATGAAACAACACAAAAAAAAATTTATAATGAACATTACCATCATAAAATAATTATAGTGAAAGGTAATTTAAACAAATCCCTAAAGAATACACCATTTCTACAACCAGTCATGATGGATTCTTATGACTAGAACTTCCTCTCTGATTGCAAAACATGACACCTCACTTACGGAAACTAACTATGATATGATGACCCATTTCAAAATGAATCCATTACCAAATTTCCTATACCACTTCTCAGTTTCTTTTATATAATTACATTCAACACTACTAGATAGACCCATCATCCGTAATGATTAATAAATTCACTATTAACCAATCGTATATCTCTAAGATACTAATGGTTCATTCAATTATATTTACTTCCACTCATTTAATTTGGGAGGATACACATAATTATGAAAGATAGGTGGATTAAATTCTAAAACTGAAGAAGATGGACCATACATTGATCAAATAGAGGGCCTACCATTGGTGAACAACCCATGGTCCCATTTTGAATATGCACTAACTATTATGGGGGCTAACACAAGCCAACAAGGAATCTGATTACCAAATAAAACTAATCCATCTGTCAATACTCACTAGAAAAAAACCAAAAACACAATAGTTTACCAACTCAATGTCCTCTAAAAACACTTCTAAAAAGAACCCACACAACATTATTTCAAATCTAACTCCTTTACAAGACCTCAAAATCAAAACAACATTAATGCATAAAATTTTTTTCCAGACACAAAAAAAAAACTAACAAGAATCATTTTCATTTATCAAGAAGATAGAAAACAAAAATATTGGCTATAAAATTATAATATCTTCTTTTAATAGAAATTAGGAATAGAAAACGTGCTTGTGGGGCTAGAAACTCACCAATGGTATCTTATTGAGCCTCACACACGCATGTTCTTGTGTAAAATCATTCACCGATCCACACATTACTGTTATATAACTCGTACATTTGTTCCATCGCCGATCAACACATACCAATACATGTTATCACTAATGGAAGCACTATAATTAAAAAAAAATATTTTAATTTTTTTTAAAAACAACCAACCCACACTCCCATCATTCCAAATTAATTTCAATTTATAAAATTTAAAAAACATTCTGAAGTGCTCCATATAAACCAAATTCAAAAACATTTTAAGGTTCAATATGTCATTAAAAAATCGCTGACTATTTCAAAAATTAATGTCCCGTGGATCCATCAAAAAATTAAAATTCTTCTTAATCAAAACCATTTTTGATAGCTCATAAAACCCCTCTTAAAATATATTTTCCAAAATACTCATTGGGATAATTCATGATTTTCTAGAAATAAATTTGGATAAACCCCACATTTAAATTATGAAAATCCAATTCTTGTTGAACACATCCGTATATATTAAAAATTAATTTTATAAAATTAAAATTTCTAATTGATTACTATATGATAATTCTATAAATTCATTTTCTATATTCTTGAAACCAAAATGTTTCAACAAAAAATTCATATTTTTAAAATTTAAAAAATAAGAGTTTTCAAAAAAATTTCCAAAACTCAATAATACATAGAACTATTCATGAAGAAACTAGTGTCACTGGGATTCATAGTAATATAGTTGGTTTTCATATTCTAATCACACAACCATCATAGAGTTTATTTTAAGATAGTATCCCCAGATCGACAAGGCTTATCCGGTGTTTAGAGCTCACTGGGGCTATTATCCCAACTATGTTCTAATTTTCAAACACAAAACACCCCTTAATGACCAATGAAACCTAAATAATCCTCACATAACTTGGTAACATGTGTCCTATCAGGAGGTATGCTGTCAGGAACCATAATTACTACTAGAAAATGAAGACCCAACAGTCTTAGCTCCGATCTACCTATACTTTTTCATAAATATAATGAACCAAAAATAGAATGTCCTAGATCTAATAAAATTATTTCTTTATCCATGTTAGAGTTCCATTTAACATGACACATGACCCGATCTATGGCATGGCCCGAAGGGAATTACCGATCACCATGGGATGGAAACTAGTTTCTAAGTATCAACAATACGTCATTGTAATGATTTATCCGATTAATATAATCACAAACAACCCACACTAATAATATTCACAAAGACAAATAAACACAACCAAACATGACATATGAACATTAAGATATAATTTTTATTACTTAGGATGAAACCCCAAATAGGCCTACAACAAAAGGGGATCATAACTCCATCCCAAAACATCTTTTCAACATGAAGAGAATCATCATCATGTTATCACTAGCACCAACACTACCCAGAGAATACAACTAGAAACTCGAACCACCATCTCCATACACCTATCCATTACTTGATTCAAATAGAACATGACCTACATATATACAATGGTGTATGTAGGGTGTGAACCAAATCACAAGAGGATGCCGCCTAATAAATTGATTCTATTACAAAACATTTATGTAAATGTTATCATGCACACTTACTCTTTAACAATTGAACAATTTCTATGAATATCTTTAAAGGAATCCATTTTTAAGGTAAACTGTTTCAATGAAAATACATTTTTCAAATAATCATATTTGAAATAAAATTACACAAAAGGTCCACCTTATGCTAACGACAAGCATAAAATCACATAAGAATGATGTCACATAAGAGAATTACATGTTATATACAAAACTATAATCTAGATTAAGTGAGACACTAGAACCACGTACATTAGTGGACCTTCATATAGTAAACACAACCATCGTCTTTCTCATGTACAATCAACTAGGAGCCAACACCCCAATGGCCTATTGGTTTCTAATCATAATATATCTATAGTTAATGTTGTAATAGACAGTCCAGCTCTGTGAAACCAGGACTAGCCATATTCTAATCACTAGCATACTGGATCTATTAATTCCACCAAGAAACTCTATATTCCCTTGGGATCAACTTTATTTTCACAAATCCCACATATCACTACAATCACATGCACACATTCGAATAAATATAAATATACATGATCATGTTTTATTTTCAAAGAAAAAACCATATTCAAATTTATAATTGAACCAAAATCTTTTAAAAACACATTTCAAACCATTTTAACGTTTTTTAAACTAACATACACAATTTAAAAAGTAAATTAAAGGACTATAGAAAAGAAAGAAACATAAAAATTCAACCTATTTCCTTTATGAAATCAACATTTTAGCCACAAACGCCTCAAAAACAATTAAAATCATACTTCACTCCACAAATAAAATTTATCAAAAACCTTGCACTATTTATAAGACATAATTAAGAGTCAAATCATGGGTTCAGACATTGAAATTTTTTTCATTTCCTATGATTTTTTTTTCAAGACACACAAACCATAAATAATTTTAAAAATGCATTTCACTACTTATATACATAACATAGAACTTGAACAATGATCAATGAAATCATATAAAAGTTTCCAAATAATTCTTAAGAATTGAACCACCTACTTGAAGCTTGGAAGATTATCGGAAACCATGATAAAATCCAATCACATCACCATAATTCCCTATCAAAAAAATAGTTAATATCCATCATAAACATCTCCCACATCAACAAATGTTAAATCAATTTCAAGGTAAAACACCCCATTATAAATTAATACCCTATGTAAGAGGGATTAAAACCCTATAAAGAATAATAAATCAAGATGAATGGGAATTAAATGATAATCCCTTGAATTCTATATAGAAAAATCTTCCATGTAATGGGGCCTAAGTGATTTAGGGATTTTTGGGAATGACAATCGTGGAAGAAAACCCCGAATGGGGTAAATGGAGGAGTAAATAGTGTTTAATCATGAGAGGAATCAATGGTGATTTTCCATTTTTTAACAACATAGACATGATACATTATTTTCCGACATGGCTTACCAAACTGTGTGGAAATACTGCCCCACTTACTATCTAAGAGGATTAATTCCACTAGTTACCATAATTTTTTTTGACAAATAGAATGGAAACAGTGTGATTTCCCACTATCCTAAAAAACTAGATTCTTATATTCTTTATTGGGCTAGGTGAATTATTTTTCCTAACCATGATCAAACAATATGACACCTACTTCCAAGTCCAAATTATTAATTTTTTTAAAACACAATGAAAACACAAGAGGAAAATTCTTAGATAAATTTAAAAATACGGTTATCTGAAAATATCAGACCCGTCACAATCGGTTCCCGAGAGGAAAACAGAAAACCGTAAATGAATCAGAACATAAGATGAAATAAAAAACATGAGTGTGATAGAGAGATATCGGGATTTTAAATAGATTGGTGTGGGTATACAAATATTGAAATAATTGGAATATATTTATCTATATAACAATGTGGTATCATGTACATTTCTTTTTTTTTATATTATATTCCAATGGCTGGTTTGATTTTGGGTATCACAATATTACTTTTCTATGAAATCGTTCTGTAAATTTGAAATTACGCCTAAATAAATGAATCCAAAAATTTTGTTGCAAACACATTGAAAAAGTATTAAAGAAAAAATGAATTATAGGAATATTATTATCATTGTCTATGAAATTATTTTTCTTGAAAACCCTATTTTTTCAATATTAGAGATTTATGTTGTTCTCGTGATGGATTGGATTTCTATTTACCCAGATATGATTGATTGTTGAGATAGAGAAGATTATATTTTAGAAAGAGTTTCAGTTTGTGTACAATAATGAATCCACATAATTGATAATATATCAAGAAGCTGAGGAACTAGTAAAATATTTAAATGAATGCAATATTGCATATATTTTTGAAAATAAATAAATTTTTTAGTGGTATATGATTATTTGGATGTTTCTACTAATGATTTACCCCATGTTTTTCCTACACAAGAAATTGATATTAATATTCACTATGTTTCCTGATGCTAATACAATTTCAATCCCCCATTATAAAATATCCCCAGTTAAATTTCTCAAATGGAAAAAATATTATAGGAATTGTTAGATAAATATATCATCTAACGTAGAACATCACCATGGGGTGATTAATTGTTGTATGTTAAAAACAAAGATGGTTCAATAAGTATTTTCACTGAGTATAAAACCATTAATAACATCATTGTTAAGAACAATTATACTTCACCTCATATTGACATTTAGTTTGATCAGCTTTGGGGTGAATAGTTTTTTTTTAAAGGTTCTTCTGAGGATGGGTTACCATGAATTGGATGTAAAGGAAGAAAAAATTCCAAAACTATATTTTAATCTTGATATTTGCATTATTAATTTATAGTATTGAGGTATTGGTTTACTAATGTTCATTATTTATTAATAGATCTTATTAGTTGAATATTACATGAGTCTATGGATATGTTTTTGGATGTGTTTGTTGATGTCATTTTGGTAAATTATAAAAGAAAATATGAACATGAAAGATATCATATGGATTTTTATCAAATAATTAGTGAAAAGAAAATATATGGAAAATTCGTAATGTGTGAGTTTTAGTTGAAAAAACATTAATCCCTTGGATACATTGAATATAAAGATAAATTAACTAGTTATCATTTTAAAAAAACTGTTGTTAATGAATTTACAAGACCCAAAAATATAACTGAGATTCATAGTTTTAGTGGTTTATCTAGCTATTACCGTATGTTTGTTGAAAACATATCACAGTTACCTATCCCACCAACTATGTTCTCTCAAAAAGTTATTATGTTCATTTGGATTAATGAATGTGAATAATATTTTCAATATTTACAAAAAAGTTTGTGAAATCTATAGTTTGTGCCCTATATTCCGGAAAAGGAAAATTTTTCATCTGTGATGATTCTTCATTGAAAAAAACATGGTTGTGTCCTAATGTAAAATAATATGGTAATTTATTATGATTTATGTTAGTTGAATAATCATTAGTTCAATTACGATACTCATTCCATGTAATTTGTTTCTATTTTTTCATTAAAATTTTGGTGGTATCATTTTTGTGGATTATAATTTGAAATATATTCATATAAAAGAAAAAATAATTGAACTTGAGAAATAGAATATCAATGTAACTAATCAAGGATTATGATTACATGATTCATTACCAAACTAAAAAACAAATAATGTTTTTGATACATTGAGGATTAAATTATTTTAACATTAAGAAAGTATCATTTGGAACCTGATCTCTTGGATAGTGATCTGATAAATTTTGGCTTTGAAGTTGTTTCTTGAAGAAATTTGTATGTTTTTTAATGTGTCAGTGTCATTGTCTCTATTAAAATGAATTAAGAAAGTTAATAAGGAAGACTGTGGATTACAAAAAATGGTATAATATTATTGAAATCATAATTTTACTGAATTTAATATCAATAGAGATTGTGTTTTTTAGATTTTAGAGGATATTATGTGAGAATTGAGATTCACGATTAATGAAGGAGTTGTTATGTCAAGCTCATAGTTCTCTATTTTAAATTTATATAGAAATCTCAAATAATTACAAATACCATCAGGTGTTTTTCTAATGGTAATGAATAAAAAGCGATATTTCCAAGTCAATACATTAATGCATAATATGATTTTTTGAATGGGTATGATTCCTCATTTTCCAGTGCTTGAGTGGATATAGGAAAATATATTTTTTGATTTCATGGTGGGACTACCATATATTCCTCAAGGTTACTTGTGTTTTGGGTTATTGTTGATTGTCTGGAAAGATCTGTATATTTCATTCATATTCCATATACTGGGCCATTTTATCCACTGTTTCAAATGTACCTCAAATATATTTTTTGGCAATATGGAGTGCCTCACTCCATTTTATCTGATCGAGATCTTAGGATTACTTCTAACATTTTGAAGGGATATTATAAGATGTTGGGAACTTAATTAAATTTCAAAACATTATTTCATCCACAATTTGATTGATAGTCATATTGAAAACTTTAGAAATTGGAGGATATGATTCATGCTTATTCAATGGATAACCAAGGAATTTGGGATCAAAATATTTCAGTAGTTTAGTTTTTTATTATAACAGCTTTCATTACAGAATACAGAGGGTACCATTTAAGGAAATTTAATGAAATTGGTTCCAAACACCAAATTTTTTGAATGAATTTGGGGAAAATAGGATGATGGGACCAAATTTGGTTGTGGAAATAACATAGAATGATTATTTATCTCATAAACCCATAATGATATCTCAAAGTAGAAAGAAACTTTATGATGATAACAGGATAAAATAACATTTTTTTGAGGTGGGGGAAATTGTTTCCCTAAAATATATCTATTAAAAATAGTTATTCACTTTGGTATTAAAGGAAATGAATTTCCACGGTTCACTGAAACTCGTGATTTCTTATAGAAAGGTAGCCTATTTTCTACCCGGTGTCATTTCTTTCAAGTTTATCCTAATTACACAAAAAATTTCATCTTTTG
The DNA here is from genome assembly GCA_963277665.1 of Viscum album. Classification (NCBI taxonomy): domain Eukaryota; kingdom Viridiplantae; phylum Streptophyta; class Magnoliopsida; order Santalales; family Viscaceae; genus Viscum; species Viscum album. The sequence continues at coordinate 2,053,387,694 of OY728137.1, forward strand.
GTGTTAATAATGAATATGAAAGATCCTTATAATTTTTTGAGCTGTGAAATAGTACAGATAGTAGAGAACATTTCCTATGAAGAGAAACGAATACAGATTCTTGGTAGTAGAGAGAAAATATTGTAGAAAAAGTTAATTATCCCATTTATAGATTTTTAGAGAAACAACTTGGTTGAAGAAGAAACTTGGGAGTATAAAAATTGTAAGAGGGAAAAGTATCCCAATTTATTTAATAAGTAAATAAAAATTTATTCTTTACAATTTAATTGAGGGGGGTGTTAATTTAACAACCCAGGTACAAATAAAATAGTTTTATTTTATATTTATTAGTATTCGGTAATTAAATAGTTGTATTCATTATATTAAATAATTCGTAAAATAAATAATTTAGTATCTAGTTATTTATTTTAAAAAAGTAAATTTTCAATTATAGAATTGTAATTCAGAAAAAATATTTTCATTTAATTATTATTCGTGGTTAAATTATCTTACTATAGATTTTAGACAATTTTTTGAAAAAATTTAATTTTTTGTAAATAGAAAAAATTTATGCTTCTTTTAAAATATGGTAATTTATGGTGAAGTCATAAAGACGTATTTATGATTTAAGTTTTTGGAAAAAAATATTGAACAAAAAAAATTATGATTTTATAATAGCTTTATTGTATAAAAATAATTGATAACTCATTTTCTATCATTTATTTCATGATAAATTATTGACAAGGTTGACGCAATACCTAAGCAATATTGGGGTTATAAAATTTTTCAAATTATAAATAATAATTGAGTCATTAAAATTATGTTTCGATATTTCTAATATTTATTATGTATTATTGATTTTTTGTGTAATTTTCGAATTTTAGCATTATATACCGTTAATCTTATGCAAATTCATGTGAAATGTTTGTGCAGGGATTGAGATGAAAAACTAATAAATTTAAGAATTTATCTTCACATGTATAAATGTAAATATTCATAAGGAATGAATATATATGATTATTTTGAGTGTAATAACTTTATTTTTGTGAAATAAAATTAATTTTAATTTTTATAAATTTAATTTTTATCTTTAATTATTTTCAATGCTGACGTAATTCATATGAAATAATAAAATATAAATAAATAAAATGTTTTAGTTAGACTTATAACAATAAAAAATTTACTAGTAAAAATTTTAAATTTACTTTTATGAGTGTGTTTTGGTTAATATATATTATTTATACGATTTGGGGATATTTTGGACCCACATGAATCACATTAAGGCCTTTATAATATTTTATTTCAAAAGTAAGTCATGTTGTCACATTATTGTTTTATATAAGTATAATATTTCAATGTCTTGTTTTCCAGTTTTAGCTTTTGAAATAAATATTGCATTGAAAGACAATAAATTTAACTTCTTCATCAAATTTTAATTTTAATTTTTATCAAATAACTATATTCATTAATGGTTTGAACAATTATGATATATTAATTATTTAATTCATTAATAAATCAAATAAATTATATTAAAAAATATCAAATTCAATATAATTTGACAATTTAAGGATAATTCAATAATTCATAAGATGAATATGATTTCAATGATCTAACAGAAAATTATATTTTAATTTTAACTGATTTAATAATGTTTTTAAAGTCATATTTTTGTATATTGTTTAATTTTATGAAAACTATTTTTCAGAAATAAAATATTTTGTTAAATTATTTAAAAAAAATAATCATAAAAAATTCCAAAAAAATCATATTCCTACTAATATGTGATATCTTATGTTTTTAACCTTTTAAATGCCTTTAAAATGATATTAGCCTAATATAATTTATTATTTTATGTAATTACAAATTTCCCCATGCATCAATTATAAATAGAGGCTCTTTCAGCTATTAATATTCATCACCATGAGCCTTACTTCTCAACTATATTATACTAAATTACATTCTCCTCATCCTTTTCCACATTCATGTGATTATATTATCATAACAATTCCACTTCCCATAGTCTATGGAGTTTATTAAGGAGAAATTATTAAGGAGTAAATTTCTTCTTTCCTCAATTAAATTCATTCTCAATTATACCTTATGGTCACCCTCTATAAAATTTTTGATGCTAACTCCAATATCATTTATATAATATTTTTTTATTTCTAGCGTATTAATCCTATAACCTTTAATTTTCCCTTTATATTCTTAAATAACATAATCGTTGACTATGGTGATTCAATTCACAACATTCGTGGATGACAAGTTTTTTTTTCAGTTTACGGAGATCATGGATAGTATAAATTCGCATTTTTTTTATATAATGACCTAAATATATATTTGTTATCAAATCTATATAATTGTTTATTTTTTACATGGAATTTGATAACAACCTGGCCTTGGAATCCACAAAAACAACACTACCAAAACAATAGAAAGAAAAAAATATTTTTAATAAATTAGTGGAAAATGTTATAAGAAGATAATGTAAGGGTCTATAAAAATTAATAAAGTTATTTAATAAATTAATAACAATATTATAACCATTATATAGAATGTTTTGTCACATTTTATTAAATTCAAACCAATGGAAATATGCATCCCTTTTAAACATTCTAAAATTGTCTATTTTACAGAATTCAAAAATAATATATTTTACGTTATGAGATGATTATCTAAATTTAATAATGTGTTATTTATAAATTTTTTTATTTCTTTAATTTCATTATTATGTAAATAGTTTTTATATTTTAAAAGTTATTTTTATGTTAAAAATGTATGTTGGATATTTGAATGTGTTTTTAATAGGATTAAATGAGTTATTGATAGTGTTATCCATGATAATTTCTTTGGAAAATGATTATTATGTGATGATCCCATTATAGATCAAGATATTATGGGTTTATCCCAATTATATTTCATGATATAGTGAGTGAGCCCCATTATAACACTTTAATTCATTGATTACTCTGATGATGAAAGTCTATTGTATGGTTATTCCTTATGTAATGGTTAATATAATTATGATATTGTATGTTTTTACTAATTCATCTACATGATTTTTTATGCAGGATGATGAGTTATCAAGAAAATGGGTTTTCATGGGTATTTGTGTTTTCACTGGACTAAAAATTCCCATTATTTATGTATATTTCTGATAGTTTTGCTACCATCCCCAGTTTTCAATTGTTTTCCAAAGGGTATAAGGATGGGTAAGAGAATTGAAGAAGAAATATTGAATGTTATAATGATTTTCCAATAAATTGTGTTTTATTATTGAATGTTTTATATTTTTGAAAAATGTAAATCATATTCATAGTATCCCCTTTCTTTGAATTTGGTTTTATATTTATGTATTATGTCATAATTATTTCAACCTCTAAACCTAAAATATCCTCAATGTGAATGAAAAAATATTATTTAATAAAACTCATGATTATGTAATTTTTTACAAATGATTCCTTATTGATAGAATAAAAAAATGACCATTGGGAATAGTAACATGATTCCATGGAATAGAAATCATACAATTGGAATAAATTTTTTTCCTTAAAATAATATATTCTGATATACATGAATTTTTTTAATAATATATTTTTTTAAATATTTAATTTCCAAAAATATTTAATGTTTATGAAAATCAAAAAATAATATAGTCATTTTTTTATAAATTTTATTTGAATGTTTTTCTTGAAATTCATAATTCTTATATTAAAAATAAAAACTACATATTATATAAATTCATTCTTTTAAAATTTATATCAATTTCTAAATATACCGTCTAAAAATTTAGAGAGGTCTTTCTTGGTAATATTTTTGACATACTTAGATTTTCAAGGGAATGGTGAAACTGTATTTTTTCTTGGGACCATTGTATCTTAAATTAAATATTTTATAGTTTTTTATGAAAATATAATTCTATAAAATTATTTTAATAAAAGTTATATTTATTTTCATATTTTATTCATTAAAATAAAAATAACATAATTTCAAAACCATAAAATAATTTTAAAAATTATAAACACAAGAAATGTTCCCTTAAAATAACTGTATTCCTTAATTCAAGATTCCTTTTAATAAAAACAATTAAATATTAATAATAATTAGGATTAATGTATAAATACAATTATATTATATTTATATATGATTTGTGTTTATGTAAAATAACTTTTACATGGTTTACCATTAATGTAGTCTATTACTAAATATTTTAAATAAAAATACCCCTACCATCATTTATAATTAAACCCCATCCCTTCCCTTGGTGAACCTCTACAAAAACTATAAAAAGAATAATATATCCAAAAGTAATTCCTCATAATAACCTTAGAATATATTGGTATGTTTTGGAGTAATCCATCTCCATAATTCCATGGATCTTTTGTTTTGTACTAGAGATGCCACATAGGGGAAAGAGTATGTTTCTATCAATCCATCACTATTTTCCCTCAATTTCTTTTCTAAAATTCATTCATAACCTATACCATATAATATTAATTATTATGTAAGTCATAATTAATTTAATTGTCATAACCTATAACAATTTTCAAAATAACCTCACATATAAATTTCAAACATCCCTTTCTCTATCATTTGATAATGAATTATCAATGTATGGATAAACATAAATGAATAAATTTTTGATCCATTTATTATCACCAAAAATTATATTTCTTAAAATAATTTATTTATGATATTTAACAATATGAATTAATTTCTTTATACGTTTATATTTAACATAATAATATATAAATGACTTTGAACCAAAATAGTGACATTAGAAAAAAATGGGAAATATTAATCACAACATAATATTAAATACATTTTAATTAAACAGAGATTACTATAAAATATAATACATAAATTATAATGATAAAATATCAGAACAAATTAAAATAATGTTTTTTTGGAATTTTTAGTAATAATCTAATAATAATTATTCCTAACATGGAAAATTGACGAAATAAATTTGGACTTCAGGTAATGGTATTCTCGAACCTGACTCACTTTATGGGTTATAAATTTTGTGTGATATCATTTTTATTATATATTCAAATAATATTTCTTAGTTATCCTTTCACTATAAATACAATTTTTTTCTTTGATATACATGATACTATATTGATTAATAATGTAGATAAAATGATTTTTTTTTAAAATGTTATTCTTTATAAACATTTATTTTACTATTCTTGGGTCATTTGTTCTTTAATGAAGAATAATAATGTTTAATAAAAATAATATTCCTTTATTCTTTTGAAACCCATAACACCAGTCATGAAATTTTTTGTGATGAAATTCCTACGAAACACATTGTTATCCATGTGATATTTTATTACCATAATTTTTATTCATGCTTTGTTGATTGAATTATTATCAAAATATTTGTATATTCTAAGTGGTATGAGATTTATAGTCCCTAATGTTTTTAGTTTATGTGATTTATATCATTTTATTATGTTTAAAATGTGTTAATATGATGCAATATTTTTTTTCAGTTATGATGGTAGGATTAATTAACATATGTTATGAGGGAACGTGATGGTGGATTCTTTCAAATGAATTTGAGGTATTTGACCACTATAACATGATGTTTTGTTTTTATGAATCATCACATTACGTACCATTTCTTAATGCGATAATTATAATTATTTTTATTAAAATATGATTATTAATTTATTATGATGATTATACGAAACCATGTCATATCAGTTCATGTCCAACATTCTTCCCCTTACATAGCTATTAGGTATCCCCATTCATTGAAGTGTATCTTACGTGGCAACATGTACTATGTTAAATTTTTAAGTATTTATAATAATAATGAAAATTAATTATAATAATTATTTTATGATTTATTATGTTTATGGGATATATGATCCTAATTTTACCATGATACTACACCTCTCAATATTTTAATGGTTAAATATTTGGTTTTTTCATTAAAATGATGTAATATTTTAGTAAGAAAAATTTTAGTCACTACATTACAACAAGGTTACCAAATAGAACGTGAATATGAACACTAATGAGAATCCATATGTGGTGATACATTAAGTTATTATGACATCATTGAATATTTATTTATTTATTTACTTTTCATCAATTTTTAAATTTTTTATAGATCCTTTAATGCTTGTAACATTTGGGGAACACAATATCTGAAAGGGGATAATCCATGGAAATAATTTTTCCATTAGTCTTTCTAGTCAAGGAATCATGGAAACATATTTTACTTTTAGTAAAAATATGAATCGTATAAATGTGTTGAATTTATATTGGATTCTGATTAATCTAGTATCTTTAATTCAAATTTATATTGTGGTATATCTAAATTTTTTTAATATAAATTATTATGCATTTTCTGCAAGACATATGTAACGTCTGGACCCGACTGACCACTAAATATATTTCCAGATTGGTCTCCACATGGCTTCAATAGAACCTCCCTTTACTCAAAAGGCTTCTATATAGAAGTGATGGTCCAATGGTTATATTATTTGTAGACTACACCATATTATTCAGATTCACAAGATTTTATAACAAATTTAAACTAGTAAACAACAATAAATGATATAAGAACAATAGTTATAATCGAAAAAAATAAACAGAGTAGAAAAAAAACTGAAAATTTAAATATGTAAAAATTTATGTATGCCCATATGATGATGAAAATTATAAAAAAGTAGACTTAAAATATTAATAATGATATTTTAAAATAAAAAATACTCAAAGAATGAATTGAAAACCATGAGGGAAAAATCCATGAGTGTCCAACGATCTTTCATAGTCTTACGATCGTAACACCGATGTTCTAGAAAAATATCACTAGGAATTGTCAATGTTACTATGATCAAGATATATTCTAGGTTACCATAATGAATTTAGTTCCTGAGTTGGGTCTCATATATAAATATCAATAGGTTTCAACCAATAATTTCTATATCTAATACAATACATGAATAAATATTATGAATTAATATAATATATCAATGTTGATGTTGTAATGATAATAATTAAATACATTTGTCAGAATCAGGTTCCCCAAGGAAACATAGCCCAACAGTACCTGACTCTGCCTAAGATTAAAGTGTGTGATCCAAACAAAACCATTCAAAATGTGTTGGGGGAAACATGTTAAAAGAAATTGTATGGAACAGGTGTCAAGAGAATGATGACCTAGATCTTGGGATTTTAATTTTAGTATGCATTCCATGTATATAGACTGTGTAACATTATACATTTATGTTAAATGTTATTTAGATCCTTAAAAGGCTGCATCCTAGGCCAGTCCAAGGGGAACCAGAACAGGGAAACCATGTATCACACCAAGAGTTCTATAACACACACATTTATCCGAGTCCATCCAAAGTGACCCACAGAAGGTTTCACATGTATCACTTCAGGAATAATGTGGTCGAAAATTCTATGGGCATATAAATTGCATCATACATAGTGAACAAATTATAACTCATGGCATGGATAAACGGTATTTCCATTGATTCTATCCATGGTGTCTCCCATCAAGTGTTGTTTCCACTCAAAATTAGTAAAGAGAACACATGATGATGCCCCCACGGTAAAATAATATCATTCCATGTGTATACAATATATGAATAGTGAATTTTATCACATTCACATTGATTCAATCATTGGTCTTCCATGTAATGAAACCCAGGTATCAACCAATCCATTCATAATTAAATTAGCCGAGTTTTTAAATTAATACAAAAGATTAATGACAAAGGGAATGGAACATCCTAAAACAAGGTTCCAATATAAAATGATACACACATTCACCACTTCACTTATTTATAAGTAGGGAAACATACACACTAAATCCACATAAGTTGGAGGAAATATTAGGGAAACCATAGTAGAACTTGTAAAACAATCTATAAAAACATGGAACATATATATAAATATCACTTTTCAATATGAAGATAGTGCACCTAATCCTATGGGTTTTATTATAAAAACATGAAATTGTTTATCAATAATTCATTTACTATTTTTTTTCTTTTGAGTCAAGAATCTAACGTAAATTCATAAAAATAATCTTTGTATACAACTACCACATAAAGGAAATCAATTTTAAGGATTATCACGGTACATAAGAGGTGCCATTTTCAATTGGATGAATACATTCAAGGGACATTCCAATACTAATACAAGACAAATACAAATATGTAATTGTAGTAATCTATTCAATTAGTTATAAATTGTAAATAATCATGCACACCCATGGAGTGTTATTTATCGATTTGTACATCCTCAAATGACAAAAATCTACTACAGTAATACTATTTGTGTCGATCAATATAAAATGAGAAAATAAATTAATGGTAAATTATTAGAAAATGGTTGGTGTGTCACACAACAAAAATATTTTTTAAATTAATGGAAATTTAGCAAAAATTTCATAGAACACTTAACATATACCATGGATTAACTACTCGTAAAATACTTATATATGATTTGGTACCATTTTGAATAAATACAATAATAGAAAAACTCAATGAAGATAAAGACAGTGATATTCCACCTCAAAAAAATTCAAGAAATGATAAAATGAAAAAAGAATAAAAAAGAAATCAAGGGGTACCAATGAGGATCTATGGATACCGATGTCACTGTAAATGGATTATTGATTCAGAAGTTATATTTATTCCTAGAATAGGCATTATTTGTTCCAAATCTTGGTTAGAAGGGAGACCCATACACTAAAAATAGGAATTAAAATTCCGATTGAGGGTTTTCCCTCTATTGAGAAAAAGTGTCATTTCAAATTCCCCACCATAGAACATCTCAACCCCAAGAAATGTTTGAGATAAATAAAACATCACTCAGCCTACAATGGTAATGAAGTCTCATTAAAAAGGTCAAATAACATTTCAAAGTTTCTAATACACCCAAACATTACATAACTCTTATTCTTTGAATGAGTCGCTGAATTGGTTATTACCTAAGCCTATTCAGCTAGAAACAAGATCTTATTATCTTCTCATTAATCATATGGAATATCGTTCTCCACACATCATTATTTAACATTGAAATTAGACAATTATTACTCATGGTACCTCCACCATCATTACTTTTAACATAGCACTACATAAAATTTCTAACGATGATTCATGAGTGATGTTGAAATTGGGAAAACGAGATTACATCTAAGATCTTATTAGGGACCTCAATGTAATGAATTGTCAAAACATGATCAACCAAATTAAATATAGCCATATAAGATTCATCGAAATACACTGTTGACCTTAAAATCACACCTTCATTACCTAGACTACATGATTTAAAATGGTTCCACTAGAACATACCAATTGAAAAACAAGGATAAGAAGCCAATCCTCCCCTGGTAGAAAATTATGAAGATTCCTAGATTAGGCATCCAACATCATAAAAATTGAACTACAACTCTCTCTTCCATGGAATCTCATTTTAAACACAAACACATTCATCTAAGTCAATACCTAACTTCCAATGATGTTACCTAGTCAAACCATCATGTGGACATTTAATCATTTGTTCCTTCATATGAATAGGTGTGAAATCCAGATCCTTCAACTATAATCATTAACCTTTATAAAAATCATCGAGACATAAAACTAGATATAAATAACCAAAAATTCATTAAACAATATTTTATGTAACTATAATAACATATTACATACTATATATTTATAAATACATGTTTCTATAATGCCAAAATATCCACATTAGATCATTTCCAGAGCCTAGCGAGGAAACCTCCAAGTGGACATGTCAAAAAATTATAGATGGTATCGAAGAGCTAGCCAAAGGTGTTACGACATGGGAACCAATGCATTACATAGGACTAACCACACATAAAATAAAACCATGATCCTAGTGTGAAACTATAATAGAGATTACATATCATGTCCATTCTATTTGAAGTCATTATCTTGGTGTACGAGTGACACTCTCTTAGTTCATCAATGATGAAGTGAAGATATAGTACATGATCTTATATTTCAAAAGATTACACATTATGGAATTTAATGGTTTTGAACAAACCAGGAATCACAATGAGGAACAGTTAATCCACCATTGGTCTAATTCATGGAAATGGCTCGAATTCAAATGAAAATTCATCAATATTAACGGATCAGTAGCCATTACCCCCACAATATCCCTTTATAACTCAATAAAATACCCTAATTTCCACCCATGAACAATGAAATTTTCTAAAGGTTTCATAAACAACAAACCATATCAATATCATGATGGAGAGAAAAGACCTACATGATTCCAACATGCATGCCCATGGTCAGTCGAGAAAAACTAACTATTTACCCATGGTCCATCTTGGTAGTGTTACATCTACATGGAAGGTAATGTACTTTTTAGAACTGATTTAATGCTCCCAAATATTGTATTTTCATAGTCATTGAAAGAATATATAGTCTATCAACTCATTATTAATTCACGATTTAATTCACCTAAAAGATAAGTGTGTCACTCCTTGGAGTCATGAAAACCATGTCAATGAATTTGAAAAGAAAAAAAAACCAAATTGACCAACATATAAAAACATCCAAACATGAAGGAACGTTTTCCAATATATTTGTACAAACATGATTCCTTTAATTCCTATGTCACTCTACTAAAAAGATAACCCTATAACGTACTCAACAACTCTATGGTCAATGATTCCACCAAACTCATCTAGAATGATAAACTATTTATCAAATCTATGTTTGTTGTGTGTAAGAAAGAACACTACCCAAGTGTTTCTAAAGAAAGATAACACATCTTTGATGTTATTAATTTTCTATCAACCTTGTACATTAAACTCTCAAATGGTCCAAATGAGATATTTTACCCAAATTCATACGAACACATATGATCATTAAGACAGACATTAGTATACCAATTCATCCATAATTGAGGAATAATAAAGGGATGCACAACATATTAGGTGGCTTACCGTGTCCTCAGTATGTCTAACCTATTAAAACCAAGCATTAATAATTGATAATAACTTTAAAAGGGGTAAACATAAAAAATAACCACCCATCCAAAATAGGTTTTCACTTAAAAAACTAATATTTATACCTGAGACTATATCCCCAAATAGTATAATGACAAAAAATCTACATGTAAGAAACAATCAACGGTTCTAATGACCTATGGGAACTACCGATAGTGGGACTGACCATAATTGAAGAAAAAATCATTTACCCAATGAAGGTAACACCTATAAAACATAAGTAGTCTTAATAGCCTATCATTTTGACATGGGTGTTAGAAGAAAGATGCCTAGGGGGAATATCATGATCCCTCTACAAGGAAAGAATTATGATGCATTGAAAATTAACTTAATCAAGGGTCAATGTTAAAAACACAGCATAAGGATTCCTTTTAGGGAATAAAACCAACAATAATTTAAAACATCAATGTTTTCATTGTCTAGGATTAAAAGAGAATCCCACGTTATATTTTTTGAAAATCAGGAAGTCATTTTAAATATCATTTTTCTTCATTTTAATTTGTGAAATCCTATTATAGTTCATAAATTTTATAACAAAACCCAATTTTAGACACCATTAATTTATTATTTAGGATAAAAAAAAAGAATATCAACAATATGAAAAAGGTATTTTATAATTAGGTATGGTGATTATTAGCTAAGAATCACACAGAACATAGACACTTTAAATACCCACTTGTATATTGCATAACAAACCCCACAAGGGTTTTATAAAATGGAACACCATTTTAATGTAAAGTCAACATACTGGTGTCCAGTTTAACCATTTAATGTTAACCTAAAAACCACACAAACATTTTAGGCATTAAATATCAGATACACACTTTGTGGATCAATTTGTATGTAACATCCCCCACCTGAACTACATGGGTCCAACAGTGCATTTTGGAATTTATACATACGAATCTTTATTCCCAAATAAAGGAGGTGTATCGCAGATAAAGGAAACTAAAGGGTTTATGTTAATGATTTAAAAAACTATATATTTATATATTTTTTTAGTAAAATGGTTCAAAATACATGGTTTGGTTTCTTGAGGAACCACCTCTCAAATTATAAAGGGACCGCACACCATACTAGTTGCATAAATTTTCCATCTAAATGCAATCATTTATATCAAATATTAAGGAATATTTTAACAATTTTAACATTTATATACTATTATTAATTTATTTTAAGCACATAAATAATGGTCTTACTAGATGAAACATCCTTTTCCAATTTATATGCTGCCCCTACACCGTACATATTTAATATTGACTCCTATTTATTCACAAATAGCCCATTTAATCCCATGGTTGGATAGCATAGAACCATGAAAACCTTAACCAACCATAGTAATAAGTTACATAAACATTTTAACCATGATTACATTCTTACATAGTTACCATGAATTACAAATAGGAACAAGTATATAAAATAAGTATAGAAGGATACTATTTATGTAAAAACCACTCAATCATGGTAAACAAGTAAGACATGATAATTACATAATATAATCATGCTAATGTAATTACTAAACATGTGAAAACAAAACTTGTCATTGAATAACCTGGATTGGAATATAATAACATTCTAATAAATCATACGTGGTACAATACCAAATTTCAACCACATAACAATGCATTCAAACTTGCATGGAATACGAATATGAATGTTCCTATAATGATTAATGTAATGTTTTCAACATCACTTAAAATATATGGCTAAATTACAATAAACCTCATAAATCAATAAGAATCAGAATTTACACCATTCAATCATGGTGAAATCAAAATCATCTGTAATAGAAAACACAACCACCCTCAATCCCATTCCTTCCCTTATGATAATTTACCCCTAGGTGGGGTGATCAGTCCTAGAAAATGTTATTTACCAGGAGCCTCTGATTTCAAAGTCTCCTACATTCCACCGAAAACATAATGACAAATGGAAGGAAAAATATATGAATACAATTCTAATATCTATGACTGATTGATAACAAAACCAGTAGTCAGACTAGCCTCCACATTCCCTCAAGTGTGCCTCCCATTATACAAGAGGCTACATACCAACAAAAATGGTCCAATAGTGGAATGATGTGTAGTATATTCCATCATGATTAGATTCAGACAAAAGTATAACTAGTGTAATTAAATTGAAAACCATAATAGCCGCACTAATAAAAGATTGAACATAGGGAAAACAACATAAACTAAATAGAAAATATATAGAAAACATAAATATATAATAATGTATGCATGTACCGATGTTAATACAATATCTAAAATAACATACATAAAGAAAGAATATAGATATATTATGGTACAAAATTCAGAAAATATTAGAATAGATGTCCCTGAGAGAGAACTCCCAGAGAATCATGATCTCCTTCTGTGACTTCTAATCCCAAATCCAAGGTGAATTAAAAACAAAAAAAACCAAGATTCCACGATGATATGAACATGATATCTACTTTGGTACCAAAATATAATGATATACTGAGTAGAGTCAGGTATATAAATCCCATTAGTTTACCACCCATGACATCTAAAACATAAAATAGTTCGTCCCAATAAGAATAAGAAGAGTTATAATATATCAAAGCTAGAGTGACATGGAAAATAATTAGATATATAAGTTATACTTATGATTTCAAAGGAAACATGACTTGAAAATAGATACTTTTTCCTACTTTTGTTGTGCTTGATCCAATGATAACAATAACCAAAGAGTTATTGATCAAGTAATAAAAGAAGCTATGTGGATTATTTTTCACAAGATGGATTGGCGAAAACCATGTGATTTGGATTTGATTGTGTATCCCAGGGATAATAACTATATACTATTATAATTTTTCTATTAACACTAAATTGAAAACATGAAATGAAGTACCCTTGTACTATGTAATGAATATTGTAAAAAAGAACCATTGTATCGCATCAAGATTTCTATAACGCTCATAGACATCTGAGTCCATCCAAAGCATCCAGTGGAATGTATTGAAAGTATGACACATGGTATAATTTAAGAAAAAAACCTCAAATCCATTAATTGGTATCTCATGCAGGGAACCTCGTATCATTCATGGATTTGTGCTACCATCTTGGCATCAGTTCTTCCCATGGTGTATCCACTCCGAAACCGGTATCTCATATTGAGGTACAAGAATAAATGGTGTAACCATCATAGAATACAATTACCATTCCCATTTCAGAAAAAAATGACAAGTTAATTTTATCAAAAGGTCATTGAATCTTTCCTTGGTATTTCATGAACAGAAACCCAAGTATCATTAATGTCATTAATAAAAAATTCATCAAATAAATTAATAATATAAAATGGATATAAAAAAGTGAATTCGACATCCAGAAACTAGGATAAATTAATAAATGAACACTCCTACACCACATCATATATTTATATTTCAGTCCACACAGACAGGAAAGCAATGCAGGTTCGCCAAAATAACAGGGAAATCATAGTACCCGTTATACGATAAATCCTAGAAAAACATGGATGGTATATATAAATATGTCTTTTTAATACTATGATTGTGCACCTAATAGAAGAGATTTTATTATGGAAATATGTAATTGTATATAGAAATTCATTTAGTATAGTTAAAGATCCAATGTCATGAATGTAAACTCAATTAAACAAACTAAGAATTTTAAAAAACTAGAAAACAATGAAAAATAATTTTATGGCTTATAATGGTACTTTGGTGGTTCCGTTATTAATTTTATGAATTCATTCAAGGTATATTTTATTCTTTTTCCAATTAGAACACATAGAATGTATTTTGGGGAATTTACTACTTTAGTTATAAAGGAAAAAACATCCTATAACACCAAAGGGTTGTCAATGATGATGTTTATATCCAAAAATTCATAAAACAAGATATATGTGATTAATTCTTGGTGTGTCGATCAATTTAATTGAAAAATAATAATTAAAGGTATCCACCCACCAAATATTGGTGCACGAGACAACTAAAAAATCTATAAATTGTAATAAATTTTGGGAAGAAGCTATAGACCACCTATCATATATCATGTCTTATATATTCATCCAATATCATGGTCTTATTTGGTATGGTATTGAATATATCATTGAAATAGAAATCATATGAGAAAAAAGGGAAATGAGCTTTTAAATTGGTAATTTTTTTTAAAGAATATTAAACGAATAAATATTTAAAAATAATTGAAAACATACTATAGATAATTCATAGATACCAGTAGTTCTCAAATCAGATGACATATAGAGTTTGTATCTCTATTAATATAACAAGATTTTCGAGGAATCCACATGAGGAAAAGATGAGTCTAAACCACTGGATGAAGAGAAAAAATAAATGTTTTAAAATATATCATCACAGGAAATGGGAATTCATCCTTTAAATATCCATCACCGCCTTTTTCATTTTTGTTTGGGCTAACAGTGCGTAAAATGTGCATTTGAAACCTCCAGGGAAACACACATATCACAGTTACCCCACACAAGTGCCATAAATATGTTTCAAGGATTATTTTAATATTACAAAGTTATTTTATTTTGGGTACTAAATATATGGGCAACAAACATGGTTTCTATAAATCATCTACATCCCATGTGACATCTATTGTACCTATAATTTATCCTGGTCTGTCTTCCAATAGGGTCCCAAGATGATAATATAATTTGTGCCTCTAAGGGTGATCTTTTGTTTTGTATTTCTAGAGTTTGACGCTCCAAAAAATTGATGCATCACATGAGTAACAACAATTTCCTCTAAAAATTTCTAAAAAAACACCATGAAGTGTTCAAACTCTCAGAATTATTTTCTGATGCTCAATTAATAGAATTTAACATCCACTATAGACAATAATATTAATTCCCTAGTAATATTTTCTTTTTCATTAATACACATGTCATTACATCATGTTATTTGAGATGTGGTAAAGTTAGAATGGTCTCCATCCAAAATATATTAAAATTAGGAATAACTATTTCTCTTTCTCGGTGGATATTTCCAATTAATGTATTTTCCATTTTGATCTTATAAATTTTAAATAATCAAAAAAATAAATGAAATTACAATTAAATAATTACAAAGATGAATTTTAGAAAATTTTAATAATGTGTATAATCTAGAATATTTATGATATCATTAAAAAGTGTATATAGAAATTATTATATATGGTTATTATTACAATAATAAATTTATGACATGATACCTCAAATCCATGATCCCATGATACGGTTCCCATAAATTCATTAATTCTAATCCAGTTATGGATTCTCCCATATAATCCATGTTTTAATAGAAAATAGTTACAATATCACAAAAAAATATTTTTTTCAAAAACAATCATTTTGAATATTATGATTAATTTATCAGACAGTTAAGAGAAACATTTAACAAATATTTCCCATGTATAATAGATCAACTGGAATATTTTTTAAGTTTATAAGAAACCCCATAATATGTAATATGTTTGGGATATATTTACTATAATCATACACCCAGGATATTCAGTTTAATATATCTATTATGATACATTTCATCACTCTCATGGGAAATGGAAGTAATAAAAATGGTGATATAAAATTATTTATAAAGGAAAAAATATGCGATTACCTAAGAAATAATTATTTTCTATAAGATGAGTATAAATATATTATCTTGGATAAAAACTCTAAATAATGACATAATATAATGAAAATTTAAGCGTAACATATTTTCAATTATCATATAAATAAATAAATGTATAACATTAATTGGTCCATTTTTGGTGAAATATAATGTTGTGACCAACTAATACCATTCCCAAAGATAAATAATCAGGATCATAGACATCCTGTTGTTAAGATCAGGGCACTGTTTTTAGGAAATATATTTTAAATGTAAATAATACAAAATTTACACATGCTAGTTTGTTTTATGAGACCTATTGATGAAACTAGGTGGTAATCTTGGATCCACACATGAATAATTATTTCTAAAGAAATTTATCATATGATGTAATGAAAATTATATACAATAAAAAAATAATATTCTTTTATCATTAATAATGATCAAAATTATAATATATAGTCAGACATTTTTTAAAATATTTTCACAATCAAGGGGCGAAATTTCATTCCATGTGGTTATCCACTGAAAAAAATCCATTAAATAATTTATTCACCTAATGTAATTGATCATGTAGGTGATCCAACATACATGAAAATAACAAATAATACATAAAATATAATAATGATTGAAAAAGACATACTTTTTGGTGACAATATCATTATTTAAATTTAATTATTATATTACATAGATACTATGAATATGGAGAAAATTATTTTTATTGGTTATAATAAATAATATGTATCTAAAAATAAAATCAGATATAGTACATAATGAAAGATATAGTCCACAAAGCATAGTGGTAATGGTTTAATTATTGATGACGGAGAGTCAAATAATATAGATAATATTTTGAATCATAAAATTAATAAAATTTTAAAATATGCAAAATTTATTATAAAATTTTAATATTATAACAAAAGAAGATATTTGATGGTGAAAAATGGATAACATCGCTTTGGGGAGGCGGTTAAGAGCACAACTCATAAATTATGTGTTTTTCTTAGTATAAATAAATATTTGTGGTGAATGGATTATAATAACAACAATAATATTAATAGGATGAAATTGTTATTATGAAATTTCATAGGAATTATATTAATATATTTTATAATTTCTAATGGAATGGAAAAATCAAAGAAAACAATTAATCATGTTATGGGAATTGGATTCCCTAAAACATACTACATTAAAATTTAGCAGTTATTCTAATAAATTATGGCCATTGTCTTATGAAAATAATATATTATAATACATTAACAATTGTAAGATAATTTATAAGAAAACAAATTTTTTTTAGTTTCTTGTATTGTTAGTGACAGAACCAATTTATTTGTGGTGAAAAATGAATTTTAAACAATATTAATAATTAATATAAAGGAATGAAATGATTCAATTATCAAAAAGGATATAGAACGAAAAAATAGTTTATTTTATGATTATATTTAAAAAATCAATAATGTTTAGATTGTTAAATGTTTATTATACACATTTTCATGACCTTCACTATATGAAATTTCAATTTTACCAAATATTGTTTTACAATGGGAACTATTATATACATATTTAATATATTAATTAAGACATTACATTAAATTATTTTAATTCACAAAATTACCTAATAATTATTAATATAAATAATAATTTAAAATATAATATATCAAGATTTATGAAAAATTAAAAATAATAATGAAACATATAACATAAAAAATTCCATTTTTAGATAATGTTTATTTATAACAATAAAATTAATTTACAGTATAAAAAAAGATACATGTTTGATATTATTGTGATAATTTATATTTTAAAAAATAAAATACAATTCATGTTTTTTAAATAAATAGAAGGAAATAACTTTGAAATAATTATTAATTAAATGAAAATTTCATTAATTATTTTTTATGAAAATATTTTATTATTAAAAAATTTAGATATTACGTATTTAAAATTTGATATAGTAATTTTAAAATTTATATTTTTATATTAGATACTCATCTGTAATTAATTTATTGTATTTATAAACATATAGGTCATTTCAACATAATTATAAAATCATAAAAATTTGCGTTCCCCTAAAATGTTTTCTTCTACTAACAATAATATTTTAGAAAAATAGAAAACAAATCAATATAAGGTATTAAATAAATGATTAATAAAAAAACGAATATTTATCATATTAAAAATATTAATGTTAGGAATTAATAATAGTAATTATCACTTCAAAATATATCTGAAATTGTTTTTCATAAGAAAATATATATTTTATAAATAATTACGATATTAATTTTTATTCCCCATAAACGACTATTTAGTTGGAATGTAAGATATTTTTAATAAAAATTTTGTATTTTTTTTCAAATACCAATTTATATTCAAAGGTAATGTTCGTTTTTTAAAATTATACACTTAAGTGAATAATTGGGTCTTATAATTTATATTTCTTCACAGATTTAATTTTATAATGTCATAGAAGTAGAAGTTACTTGAATGTATATATACCATAATTCTATTAAATTTCTTACTACCCTATATTTTCAATAGAACATGATATTGTATATAAAGTATTTTATAGTTCAGTATTGTTTGATATTGCATTGTTCACACACTAACAAAAATTTTATGTCATATTGGAATATATAATTTAAAATTTCAAGGTGTTAAATGTTACCTCCCATAAATAAATTTCTCCCTCAAAATATTAATTATTAATACTTAATGAATTTTGAGGAGGTTATAAATGAAAATTCATCATTAGAGATATAAAATCTTTTATGAAATCTGTCTAACAGTCATTGTCTATATTATTGATGAGAAATATCGTTTTTTCACTAAAAATATATTTGACTTTATACTATGATCCGCATGACCACTACTTTAAAACATCTCAAAATAGGTGTATTTGAATTAAACAACTGTCACTAGAATTCAAAATGAATAAATAAGAGATGAGGAAACAATAAAAATTATTGAGGGCTAGGGTGTATTATGTTTTTAACCAAACAGAGAACAAATGAAATAAGTTAACAATGAGACAATATTGTTAAAAACACTAATATAAGAAATGGAAATAAATGAAATATACAACATTAAAATTATTTATTAATTGTCCCCTTTGATTAAAATTATTTTGAATACGACCCCTTCACCATTTCAACCCTTCAAGCATTTTGAATTTAACAGAACCAAAAAGATTTGAAGAAATAAATTGTTGGTTAACATAATGAATTTCAATTACCCAACAGTGATTTGATTATAATGAAAAAGATAACATATTTTTTTAATGTCCAATTTGGGAATAATTTCATTATAGAAATATAAACTATTTGATTTTGAATAATAGATTTTATTAATACTTTTCACTCGGAATTTAGAAATATATAATAATGCAGTCTCTGTGAATATCAATAACGTTCCATATAAATGAAAAATTAATTAATTGATCATAATATATGAATTAGGTAATGTTCATGGTTTGAGAAAAAATAAAAAAGCATAATATTGTTATATTGACTATGAATGGATCCTACTCATCAGTGGGTGGAGTTTTCATTGTGGAGACACATGGGATTTGAGATGTATTGATAGGGAAATAACTAATATATATATTCACTATTATATTATAGACACAATTATAAATTAAAAATGATCTAATTTAATAAAAAATACATTTTTGTTAAATATTTAATGTGATTATAATTTCAAAATATATGAAACATAATATAAAAGAGAGAATAAAGAACCTCCATTGATGTGATTCACTCTCCCTGAATTATTTCTTCAAATATATTAGATTTTTTTATATATACATTAGGTCACATATTCCCATTCATTTTTGAATTGCTTCTAATGATAAAAATAATACTTAAATATTATATGGATGGTTTAAGGGTTCAAAATCAAAAAAAATATACATTTCTCACTCTACTTATAATTTTTATTCAATATTTTACCATGTATTATACTTAGTCTCCATTATAATAAGATATTACTCAAATTTCTTGAATATCCTAGAATTGAATCCCCAAAAATCTAGAAATTTTTAATCCCACTCTATGCTTAAATGAAAATTTTATTACCCAAGTCATAATGTAGTTTACAATATTTTAAACCAGATCAAAATATTATTTCATTCTATTTTAGATCTTCCAAAGGTGTGTTCACATTTTCTTAGTCTTCATGAATAATGTAGAAAAATTATCACTGAATATTAACATAATATTTATAATAAAAATTCATCACATATTATGAATTATGAATAAATTACATTAGTTATATTAAATATAGAGAATGAAAATTTCATGGAATATTTAACTTCAAGATTTAAACACATATTTTCTAAAAAATCATCATATGAAGCTCATTGGGGGTAAAGAAATTAAATTATTAACAAAATAACATTAAAGAATAATTTATATAATTAATGGAACTTATAATTTTATAAATAACAATAATTATGCATTGAAATATATTGTTAGGTATCTATATACTAAAATAATACATTCTCAGAGACAAACTATTACCAAAACCAAAAAAAATGCTATTAAAACATATTGAAAGAATATATTATTTAGGAAATTAACACAATATTTTACCTTAAAAATATAATTGATTTATCAGTTAATGGATGATAGCCTAGTCAATACCTACCAAAATCCAAGAAATATATGAACATATCTATATATTACATTAATATAATTCCATAGAAAATGATACTAATACTGTCTAACAGAAATCTCCAAAATAAAAAACCCATTAATTTTTTAACATCATCATTATTCATTACATATTATTTTTCCATCCAAAAATATTTTTTTTGAGAAATTTTTACCCCCAAAAAATTAATACATTTTCAAAAAATAAAATCTACCCATTATTTACACTAAATATTGTATGTTTTGAAATATTAAAATTAAAATTAAAATTAAAAAATCTGTAGATTCATCCCTTACTCTTCAAAAAATATAGAATTTCCCACAACAACATCGAATAACACAACTGAATAACAAAAATTTTAGAGACTGTAAAAAAAATTTATATTTTGATATACACCTAACTATCTCAGGAAAAAATAGTATAAATAAACTTTCACTTATAATAGGTAAATAATAATATTATAAATAATTTAAATAATAGTAATTCTTCTATTATATTACATACTAGTTTATAAACACATACCATTTATAGATTCATTTTAGTCATCTATTTTATACAATATACAAAAAATCCATAATTGTAATATCAGAAATATGATTATCAAATTATTACTCTGAATACGAATTCACTATAAAACCTTTTTTTAGCATAAGATAATTTGAGTTAAAATAATGTCATTATTTTTTACGTACATGACTATTATTTATAATTTTTCTGTTAGTTTCTCTATCCTAATTAGATGATGTCATAAGAAAATCCTTCACAAAGGTTATTAAATATTATATTATGGTGGAAATAATATTTCTTTTTATTTTCCAACACATATTATAGATATTCATCTATATCATTAAGTATGGTACTATTGATTAAATATTAAATCACACCGTTTAGGGGTATTACCCCTATAACATCTTCTTTGTTTTGATTATCCATATGTAGTGTCCATATATATTTGTAATTGGTTATAGTATTTTATATTTTTAAAAAATATAAATTTTTAGGATTTTATTAAAAAATTATACATGTCCACTAGTTTTACATTTATTTTATCACTAGTGATATAATTTTATAGATAAAATATGAATCTATACCTTAACTGAAGAAAATGGATAATTTAAGAATAAATTTTTTTGATATACCTTAACTTATCAAGCATAAAATTATACTCAACTACTTTTATAGCCTCTAATGTTTCTATACTACATGTTGAGATGAGCTATTTTTCCTTAAAAGTAGTGATCTATCAATCCAAATGTCTCACAATCCTTTTATTCATAGAGGCTCCCAAATAAAAATAAATGACAAAATTTTATACATCAATAATTATAATATGACAAAAAAATATTGAGTAACATACATTTTAATTACATTTTTGTTTGAATGATTTAGATATTTAGGAAAAATATTAATTGAAAAGGCTCACTTATATATCAAAAAGTTGACAGTTTTTCCATGTTATAAGAAATTTTTTAAAATGTAATAATTTATCTATATACCCCCAATAAATATTAAACACATATGATTATATGATAAATTTATTTTTTAATTATATTATTTATAACTTTGGTAAATGGATATATTATAAGGGTTTCTCCCAAACTGTCATCATGGGTAAGCATTTATAGTAATACAGACTACAAAATAATTACCAATAATATGGAATAAAGACAAAATCTATGTAATGTGATGATAAAATAAAACTATAATGATAACATATCCATCACCAAATAAAAAAAACAAAGGGATAACCATAACATATAACCTAGTTATGAATGTACAATACTGAACAACCAATTCAATGAACTAACACCTAAAAATAATGATATTAGGCATTATTATTTTACTATAAGGACCTATGTTTTGTAATTGATATGTTTGGGTTTTCATACATCAAAATATCGATGATATTTTTCTCATGAGAATTATCATTCAATATAGGGGAAATAGTGTTCCCCACATTTCATTTCTATAGTCCAATGTCGTCATAATTTTAGGGAATGAATATTCATTATAATACATAAAAAATATTCCTTGATATTAAATTTTCATATATAAATAAGAATAAAATATACATGAATTATAAATATATCTCCCTTAAATAAGTAAAATTTATTTCTATGTAAAAATACACTAAAATATGACTATATATATCATGGGGAATATGGTTTACTCAATAATTACCCAAATGAATAGGCATAAGTCATATTCGTAAACATTTCTCACCTGAAAAATGAAAATACTAATTCAACATTAATATGGTGTTGAAATAATAATTATACAATTTAAAATATGGTTATTTCCAATGAAAATGGCTATGATCAATTTATATATATAATTCCCAAAATAGAAAATAGATTTTATAGATTTATATGGTATTGAAAAATCAATATTTAAACAAGAAAAATAAAATAACAGGTGAATAAAAATAATATCTCAATGAAGCATTATATTTATATAAAAAACCTTATGGAAATTTAAATATAATAATCAAAATAGCACCTTATGAATTCCATTAAATTTAAATATAATGAAATTAATAATATTAAGATTACATTAATTAAAAATTGAATATAATATATTATATAAAACTATAGATGGTTTAAAAATGAGAAATGCCGCTTGGAATGTAAAATAAGGACAAAAATGCACATACGAAATGAAAAAATTTAAAATAAAAACAAAATGAAAATAATGATTGAAAAAGACACATTAAATATCATTATTGAAAAATATTCAACGATAAAAACATTATATACCGAATATAAACACTATTAAAAATCAATGTCAATAAAATAAAGATATAAAATATAAATATTCATTTAATAAAAATAAAAAAAGTAATATATTCATTATGTTAAGAACCATTTTAAAATGGAGATATATGGATGATATTTATAACCCTAGAAAGTTTGGATATGAGACAATACCATTTATAAATTAGGTATAATTAATTTTTCGAGGAACAATAGTTCTCCAAAATTTATGTTCATAACTGAATGAAATATAATTGAAATAGAAAAAACTATCTCAAGTATAAATATAACTAATGAAATAGTTTTTTATATGAGGAAAAAAGAATAATTTTTGAATCAAAAAAAATGTGAATAAAAATAAATTTTATATATTTTTTAGATGAATAAATCAATAATGTAAAAATATACTTCAATATGAATGTTTTAAAAAAAAATTAGAATGTTGATTACGCCCAAAATATTACATGTATCAAAATAATTGAGGAATTAATGAAATGATAATTAGATTATAATGAAGATAAATAGAACAAAAAAAGTTTTAGGATATTAAATAAATAATATTCCTTTTGTAAGAATAAATCATACATTTAGTAATAGATTTCAATAAAAATATTTATAACTGAATTGATGATTTTTTTCACATAACCATATGATAATTTTTAAAATCTTATGCCACAAATGAATATAATATAAAAAATTTGTATCATAATCACAAATTTAAAATAATAATTCACAGAAATTACTATTTTTTAGAATGATTTATAATTATAATCGTCATGAATATAAGTCAACAATTATAATTTTTCAATATAATTTGTTATAAATAATGATTTTTTGGACAAGATCAATTATTTAACGTTTTTTATTCATTATTAATCAAATATTTATCATAAAAAAAATAATAAATATTACTATAATGGAATAATCTATAATTATATAATAAGTCATTAATTCATTCAATTCGTGTTTTCACTATGATCCTTGGTGTGAAAATCAGCAATGGTTAAATTTCATTGATTTTTCAATAATGTGATGTGGTTAATTAATTAATTTTTTAGAAATTAATGTTTTCAATACATAAGATAAGAAAATTCCTTATTTTATTTTTTTAAGATATATTATCTGTAATTACTTTTACATATTCATTGTTGAAAATATTTTATACAATTGGTTATTTAGGTTGTTATACTAAAATAGACATATATATACCATAATTAATGGATGATTATTATTATAAGTTTTATTCAACATGTTAATAATATCAATATCATGAAATAATAATATAAATATATTCTAAATTTATTTTTTACAAATCTAATCATAAGATATTTTTAATGATAATAATTCCTCAAAATGAAATGTTACTGATATAAATTCATGGGGTTGGAAGTCCACATAACACATGGTTAATATTTTTATTTATATATAATCAAGAGGGAAAATTGTTATGTAATTTTCCTAGTAATTATAAAAATTATATTATAGATTTCAATTTTAGTCACTAATTTCTCATATATATCTTGAACAGAGTGGTGGTTGTGAAAAACAAATGATGTCAGTTCATTGTGGTTATAGTTTCCACAACACATAATTATCCATTATATTTTTTCCAATCTATAAATGATAATAATAAAAATTTTAAATAGATATTATTTATAAAATTTTATTTAATAAAAACATTAATGAAATTATAAATGAATTACACAACATAGTTTTTGAAAAATTATGGATAAACAGAATTTAGTAAAATTGTAATCATGTTGAGGACTTTGGTTTCCACAAAAATGATTCCATTAGAATTGAGATAATAAGAAAATATATTTTCACTGTTGGATCATATAAAAGGAATATGAATCCAGGTTGATAAAAATGATAATTTTTTATATGAATCCACATTTTGGAGTGGTGTTGATGGTGTAGAGAGTTTCCCATTTTTGATGATGTGAGAATATATATTTGTATATATTTAAACATAAATAATGGTGGATAATTTTTTAAAATATAAAATATATCTATAATGGAAAATAATGAATTGGAAGATACTATAAGGAATAAAAACCTTCCAAAATCATTAGTATAGTTTTTCTATAAATTTTCATAATATATTTCAAATAGAATTTTTTTATTACCGTTTATTATTTTATTTAGGGAACATGTTTTTATGTTAGTAAATAACTTGTAATGAATAAAAATGAAATATGTTACATAAAGTTAGGATAATTATTTTTAACATGAACACCATTTAATTAAAAAATGTTTTTCAATAGGAAAAATGATTTAAATATTAATGTATGCAGCAAGTAAAAATGAATTTTTGGAAAAAATTATTTTTATTCCGAAAATATATGGATAATATAATGTTTTAAAAGTTTAATTTATCATAAAATAAAATATTTTATCATTTAATAAATAAATTATTCATAACCCATGTTTTACTCAATCAAAATAATCAAAAATAAATTTCAATTAAAAGTAAATAATAAACCCACATTAATATGAAGATATTATTTATATTTTTAAAATGAAAATCAAAGGGTTTTAAATATTTAATATTAAATATTTATTATATATTATAAATTATCATGACCATAAATGAATATTAATATGTATATATACATTTCATCAAAATTTTAATTTAATGACAATGTAATAAAATTTATAGCTTTTGAAAATATAGTCCTTCTCCACCATTCCCCAAAATCAATGGTTTCACAAAATCATTAAATTATTTCATATGATTTAATTGTAATGTGGAATAAAAATATATTTTTTATTTTTTAAAATTTAGCATAAATAAATAAAATAGTATATTTGGAAATAAAAGATCAAATCAACCGAAACTGTTTTCATAGAGAAGAACATTTTTTTAGAAATAAATAAAATACTTATTCAAATTTCATCTTAGTAAGGAATCATAATAGTGTTAATATATTATCCATATAAAAACTTAATTTTACCAATAATATATTTATTTTTACATAATAATGAAATTATTATAATTAAAAGACCGTGAACAATAAATCAATATTATGTTTTATTTAGAATCAATTATTTAATTTATCATGTACATTATATTTATAATGTAATTAATTTTTTTTCTACATATATTTCATAATTTTATGAAATATATTATTATCCAAAAAAGAAATTTTATACATTTTAATAGTCTTATATAATTTCATTCTTTTATGTTATTTTTTATCGTGTGTTTAAACAAATAATGAATATATTATGCAATAATGGAATATAGATCATAAAATTGAATGGTGTTACAATGGAATTAAATGGATTGTTAACTCAAAGAATAATATGTTATTTTATTTAATCTATTTATTTTGGATGTATATATTTACTTATATATCATCAAATAATAAATGGTTATTCCTTTTATTTATTAAGAGATAAAATTCTAAAATTTAAAATAGACCATATGAAAATATTAATTCATTACATTAATATGGTTATTCTGAATACATTATGAATGAATTGTGAATTTTATATTATAAAAATCTTATAAATCATTAATATAGTTACCAATTGTCAATAAATAAAAAATCATTATGTAAATGGAGAAAATGATAAGTACAAATGATTAACAATTTTTTTTAAATCTATGATACAATGAATATTATGGGATGATGATCTACTGCTTGCATGTACTAATCGTAATGTAATTTCTTTTAAGAAAAATAAATTACCCTTTAAATTCAGGTAGGAAGAATACATAATAATTAATATTTTTTTAGTTTTGGAGTGTTTAGTCAATTATATAGTCCCTGATCATAAATGAACTACAATTTTTTTTACAGAAATTAATTATGTTATAGTTTGTTATGAAGAATATATTAATTTATATAGAATTATGGATTTTAAAAAAAATTTAATTACCTAAATATGGATTTTATAGTTTATTTTAAATTTATCATCTAATGATAAAGAAACAGATGTTATTCCTCAAACTCAATGATCATATAAAACATTTATGTCTTATAAAATAGTATATTAAAATTGTGATTATCATATTTACAAGAAAATGAGAACAAAACCATGGATCAAAAAACAAGCACATTAAAATTTTATTTATAATTATTCCATTGTGTTTATTTTTCTTTGAGTTGAAAAATAATAATAATCTATTTAAATATCCTATTGTATTTAACAGATATGATTTCCCAGAAACATATAAAAAAGTAATGAATTCCTAATATTATTATTTCTAGAAGGAACCAATTTTTTTATTGATGGATTCTATTATGAGAAATTCATCATGAGTCATTATAAAAATATCACATATTCAAAAACTATTAGATATATATTTTTATTTATAATAAAGTATGATTTAAATAGAATAATTTATAATTTTATACAATTAATTGTTTCTAAATGAATAAATATATTATTTTTCCATTATGAAAACATTTAAGGATAATTGAAAAGATGAATCTCTTAAAGTAACTAAGGTAGTAAATCATACTGGGTGTTTATTATTTATTCATCTCTATTAGTTTTAAATAATTTTTTATAAATTTATT
This sequence comes from Viscum album, assembly GCA_963277665.1. Taxonomy (NCBI): domain Eukaryota; kingdom Viridiplantae; phylum Streptophyta; class Magnoliopsida; order Santalales; family Viscaceae; genus Viscum; species Viscum album. Next base: position 2,053,416,233 of record OY728137.1, read on the forward strand.
CATAATTTATTCAATAATTGTAATAATATAATATATTATATAGTTAATTTCTATAAAAATACATGTAGGGACATGTAAAAACTTTTAAATTCTTATGAAATTGTTTTTAATTGCATGAAATTAATTATAAAAATCAGAATATTTCAGTTATATAATCTAAAATGTGTTGATATTATATTAATACTAGTGTTATCTTGGAGTATTATAATGATATACAATGTATGATTAATGTATAACATGTTTTTATTCACATACAATAAACATTTTCTGGCAGTATTATAATGATACACCAATGAGAGTTTGATAATCATTGAATCACCCTGGGACTCAGACATGATTTTATTTTTTGAGTCTTATATTATGATTGGATTCCATAGGATAAATTTTGAGTTGAGTTTTAGGGTCAAAATGGATGAATTATAATATATATATATATATATGAACAGTTAAATCTATAAATGGTTTTTAATAATGTAAATATCTTCTTGGATGTTTGTATGAGTTACATTAATATATTGGATGGGTTCTTGGTAAAATCAGTTCATGGTGTGAGACACATTCATGATGTTAAAGGGTTTTTTGAATGTTATGTTGAAGAAGAATAAATTTTGTCAAATGAGAAATAACTAATATTCACCTTGTAATATTTCAAGAAATCCTATTAATATTTCATGCATAGTATTTTTAATCCTTTATATACATTTAATCCTCAATATTATTCACATTCAAATTTTCTCAACAATTAGGGTTCCATTAAGAAATTTTTTTGGTTGTATTAGGTCATGACTTCAAATATTATGAATCGTAATGAGTTTGATCCTAAAAATCAATGGCCAGGAAAACTATTTTCTATATAATTATAGATCATGTAATGTTTTCCTAAAGTTATGTATTGATTATATATGTTATACCGATATCTCTGGGATATTTTATGGTTTAATTTTTTTGTTCATTGATTTTAATTTATGAAAATATGGAAGAGGTTTGATATGTGGGATTCTCTATGATTTGTCAGGCCAATGATCCTAAGGTTGGAAGTCATTCCATGTTTACTATTATAAGAATTATCTTATTGATATTTTACATACTCATCAATTTTATTCAATAGATTTACACTTTAATATATATATATATATATGTATGTATGTATATATTAATATATTTTTGATGAAACTCTATTGTTGTTGTCTCTAATTATCATATTGGTAGATTTATTATAATATGTTTCATAAATAAATTATCTGTTTAACATATTTCGTTAGAATAATAATGTAATTGGAGCATATTTGGATGTCAAATGGGTGGTTTTTGTTCATGAGTTTTTTTTATTAGAGGCCAAGATTGAATATATATGGTGTTACGTGGTAACTATAAATACATAATGATGAATTTACTCTATGTGCTGCATTACTGTAAGATATATTGCAACTCACAACCATTGAATTTTCATATAGGACATAATTATTAATGTGTTGAGGATGGGGGTGAAGAAACTAATTTTTCCAAAAAAAATTACTTATTATTTTTTCATTAATATGTTGTAACACATCTGTGTATAATTTTTTTATAAAACATGTCAGCCTATTATATTAAATATTCTAATAACTAATTTAATTTTTTATATTCATCCACAATATATTATAAAACTATATGATAACCTGTTTCGATTCATTATTTCGTGACACAAATTTCTCTATGGGGTTCATGAAATGAAACAATTCTATCCCATATCAATATATTGTGGTAAATATTATGATTAGGTTTTTTATGATACTAGAAAGAGTTTTTTGTTTACTCAATATAGTGGGCCTTGATGTCTTTAGTTGCGTTTCTAGAGGTGAAGATTCTAGTTTTTTTTGTTAAGAGGCAGAGTGGTTCTAACAATGCACCAGTGTCTTTTACTACCTTGGTTTTTTAGTTTTTTAGAGTTTCCCACATTTAAATTCATTTTCATTATTTGAAATTTAATTTTTTTTATTTTACATATTAATTTTAGTTAGTATGGTGCATGAATCATTTTTAGTGGTGTATATAGTTTATTTATTTATTTTTATCATATAATTATATTATGTGTGTATATATAGATTAAATCATTCCCACTATATATATTTATATTTGACCCTTGAAGTATATTTTCTGCCATTTTATGGTTGAAATGTTTTCAATGGATGGTATAACCACCTCCTATTTCTAAGATAGTGGGTGATGAAAGAGTTTTTAGAAATTGTATGAGTTATTTTAGGTCATCATGAGTAGATTTTATAAAATAGATAGGATTTTTTCATGTCTGACTATTTTTTAGAGATGATATAACATAGAAACGATGTCGGTTTGGATTCAGTTTGCTCATATAGTTGATTGTGATGGGTTTAGTTCATGGACAATTAGAACCATTTGGTCACCATTATCATATTTAATTGAAACTCTTTTTGGTTTCCTTATCCGTTACTGGGTACATACCAACTTTCGAAATATATGTGGTCAATTTGTGTTTCATAAAAAATGATGCTTAGGTACTCGAATAGGTCGATAGGACTGGAGGTCAGGCTCAACTCACCCTATTGTGGGAAATTTTTTCATACTCCATGACTCTATTATTAATGTATGTTTTGTTCTAAAATATCTTCCTAATCCATATCTGGGACTAGTTTCCCTAAAACAATAGATATATTTTATGTCTAGTTTATATAAAAAACATTGGGTAATATCATCATTTAATCCATCTGTATGTATCCACAGTTCTTCATGTATTTTCGAATAATGAATTGTTGCTTATATGCTGAACTCATATAGTTGATCACTTTGGAATAAGTTATCATGATGAGGGATGATTAATATTATAAGGAGAGGATCAAACCACTATAGTGAATCCTACATTTCTTATTTTGTATAGGAATAAAAACCTATGTAGTTTAAAAAAACCCATGAATATTAATGTCACACGAAATTGACATATGTTTGGGCACATAGGAACGAAATATTGGAGATCTTGTCTTGAGGAGATTTCATACGTATCCTAGATATTGAAAGAATCAGATTTGTCAAAGTTTATCCATGCCATTATGATTAGTCCGAAAGTAGATATCTCTATATAATAGGGGTGTTTACAACATGACATTAATCAAGCCATACATACTAACATTTCCTTAGCCGGTTGAGTGTCAAGATAAAAATAATCATACAATTACACCTCTATAACTCGTTTGAGCTATTCATAGTGTGAAAAATAAGGGATTCCAAGTATCTATACTCACTATATAGGTATGAAATACTTATATAGTGGGAAAACACTTTGAATGTTTAATATGAAAATCCAGTCTTAGGGATAAATTTTACGTATACTAGTTATAGATATAATTTGAATCATCATAGTTAATTATGTTTATCAATATTTTGTGAGATAAGGTAGGATAATCATCCCATGGAAATGGTTGTGTCCCAAATGATGAAATGTCGAAGTCATTGCAGGAATTATAATATGGTATACTATATTATGAGTTCTAACTCATGTCTTTGGTAGGTTTTCTATGTATCCTCATTATGGAAGGAATCAGTGTCCTCGTAGTACAAGTGGATGCTCGATCTACTATGTGATATAGTTGAAATTTAATCCCATGGAAATGATAGGGTATCATTTGTTGGAATACCAATGAAATGGGATGACTTATATAGATGAAGATGAATATATGAGATTAGGATTGGGCCATAGGATAGATTCCTATATATCCTGATTATGGATGGATTCCAGGTTATCGTAGTTCAAATTTTCTAAGCTTACACCCTGTAGTTTACCATATCTGGATAAATATTTTTTATGTTAATCATATGATCATTGTGACTCCCTATGTTAATTTGAGCTGTGATCAGTGTCGTAAATAAGGGACTGAAATTAATCATTGTCATTGATTTTATATTATGGAAAAATATACTAGGGAATCCCTTTGGATACTTAATATATAACTCGAAAATTGGGAAGGGGTCCTACAAATCCCATTTCTAGAAGAAATTAGTATCATTATAATTAAATTAATTGGGGATTACAGGTTGAGTTTTAACTGTTGAACTGAGATTACACACCAATTTTGGACGATGATATTAGGACCTATGTTTCCCTTGGAATTTCCCTAAATTTACACATTATATACATTGATTTTCCTCTTGACTATCCTTTTTTTTCAGCATTTCTTATAAGAGGGTATACTCCTAACATGCCCAAAGGAAAATAAAATATCCAATTGATATTAAAAATGGATTTCACCTAATATTCATAGAATTTATGATGGTTTTTTCATGATCTAGGCTTAATTTTCCTGTGGACATCATAAGACCTATAAAGTTGATCTTAGAATCCATCCTAAATAACATACCTAAAGGTCATCACATGATTCGTCTAAAATTACATAGTGACATCCGATGATCTCACTAAATCACCTTGATGGAATCATGAGAGTGAATGTGACATGTCTCTGAGTGTGCCGTATATCATGGATATTTTGTCTGGAGGTCATCGTGAGACCTATCTTATGTGCCAGAAATACAACATAAGAGATAGTTGAAATATATGGGATCTATATTATGAATCAGATAACATATTTAGTTCAGAAATATGTGTCGGGATACATCTATAAAGGGAAAATTAGGTATTGTATGGAGATCCCAATTGACATTGCGAGACGTGGATTAAATGCATGTGTGCCACCATGTGACTTTATTTTACTTGTCCAGATGATGTCACATGATCCAAATAATATACCAGAATATTATTGGGAGATATGTTATATAATTCCAAGTGCCATGTCTCCTTGGTGGTTCACATGAAGAACCTTAGGATCAACATATATGACTTTTATATAAGTCTTCTATATTTTTTTCCTTGATGAAACCTTTATTTAAAAAGACTTAGATTTATTCCATATTATCTTGTTTTAAGTGTCGTGTGACCTATCAAATTTGTAGGCAAATTTTCACATTTCCTTCTAGAATTCAATCAAATTATCTATAGAGATCATGTTAAGTGATTTTAATTATGTAATTATTCCTCTAATTGTTCCCCCGAATCAATATTTATGGAAATATTTTTGTCACGAGATCAGCTGCTATGAAAAATCTTATTTGGTGTTTGGGTGCACCTGTGAGTCTTTATAAAAAATGGAAAACCTATTGTATGAGATTGGGTTGGCAATTCTTAGGCCTCTTCACACTAATTTTTCCACTAATATTCATGTAATATATCAAGACATTCAATGAGAGGGTTTGTTGGAGGGTATCAACGTCACCTATTTTCGGGAGGTCTTCCAGTAATTCACATCACTGGTGTTGCATGTCATTCACCAACCATAAGACCATCCCATCAACACCAATTTACTGGGTTATTTCCAATTAAGAGGGAATTTTTTAATAATATATTCATGTTGAGGGAATATCATATTGTCCATCAAACACGTCTAAGGGCCTTCATGAGGTCACAATTATAGGTGAAAGACATTCCAATAATATTTGGTAACTTTTATAGGATATTCACAGAGACATAGATGACATGATCTGGGTCCATTGAAAATATGAATGGCTTTTTATGAGGTCATGTGACCCCATGTTGTAAATGGCCTTGTCATGTTGACTTAGTTTTCTGTCTACAATAGTATCCCACCACCTACCCCTTTAATTTAAATTGCTTTTTACAATGGATGGAAATTTTATGATGTTGTATGAGTTTCATTGAATAAAATCATTCGATCATTTAGTGATTCATCTTTCAAGAAACAATTGATGTGGTGTAGATAAAAAAAATTTCGATGGAAAATACAATCATTTTTTAAGGACCCAAAATGAGAGTGTAAGGTTTCTTTGGTATGTATGAGGCCTTTCTCGTGATGAGTATGGAATCCCAGAGGGCTTTCATGAGATGAGGAAAATAGGTCATTGGGTTCTTGTGGGGACTTATGAATCTCTTGGGGAACAATGTGATATATTTTCAACCACAATATTATATCACCTATTGTTTATTGATATCCATTGTCAAATTTACTAAGAGTGGTGATCATGCTATTTATCATGAATGTTTTCAATGAAAATAATTTTCCTCATTAGTTATGTATCACATAAGTTTTATGTTTTCATGACGATACTACATTTGGAATCTATCCCTATAATTTTCCAATTATTTTTTGAGGGTTTTCAAGGATTCAAATGGGTGAAAATCCATGTGATCTATGTGAGATTATTGGTATTTCCCAAATAAATAATTGAATATCAGGGGTGCCTTTGCCAATACAGAAGGAGTGGACCACATGTGATTCATACGATCGTCCGTAGGTTATGAACAATGAATTTCCATCATCATAACCTCATACCGGACATGTGGACATGAGTCTCTTAAGAGTTAACAAAATCTATATGATCACTTCCACCTTTATCATTATTTTTAGTAGAAAATAAAACCCATATTTGTCTATAGTTTTTTATTATCTTTTTATCATTTCTCTAGTGTCAACATATGACCCCCAATGGTTATGTCTACAGGGACATGTGATTGTTGCCGAGGAATGTAAATCTATACCAATGTAATTGGCGTTGATTCTAATCAGTGTCTTGGGTGACACATGGCCTTCCAGGAACCATTTTATATTCCATATGATCCTATATACATTGGGGAGTGGATGAGGGTTTAATTCACCAACTACACTATTCCATAGATATCATGTTCCCTTATTTTGTCATGATTCCACATCACTATACCTTTCCAAAAGAACTACAAGTGATACTCTACTACAATAAACTTTCATGAGAATTGATTTTCAAGTCCCCCATTTACCAAGAACCAGATTTAACCAACCATGAACTAAACCTAGGCAATTTCCTAGAGGTTTTCCATGGAGATGAAATTCCATTGAGGGATTCTAGAGATATTCCTGTTTGATTTTATGATATTTTTGAAATAATGAGTCTCCTGTGACCATCTTAATCTCACATGATAATGATTCCTGTAATGGGAAATGAAATTTCATGATGGTTCATGGGTTTATGTTCCCTAAAATATCTTTAGAAGTCATGAAACTCACGAATTCTTTATGGGATTCAGGAATATATATTTTTATTTATGTGATGTGCATGATGATTCCATAATTTTATGTATTTAATTTGACAATATTTTACATCTTCTATCTTAATATTGAAACATAATTTTTTTTTCAGATGTATTATGTCACTCAACAATAATTTTCTATTTCCAATCAATGTGAAATGATTTCATGAAACTATAATGCTAATCCATGATAACACATGTATTTTGATAATGTGGGTTTAATTTGTTTCCGCTTGTCTCGGCTCTAGAACTAACCCTATCACACCATCAACCTCTTTACATTTTCGGTTTGCTTAATGATTTATTCATTCATCCTTTGAAAATCAATCACTAATATTTGGGGGTATCAACATCATTTCACTATATCAAAAATAGAATTTTTACTGATTTCTAGCTAGTCGAAACTCAATCTCAGGGGTTGCCTTAAATGTTTGGAAAACTCTCCCATGGGTTTGGATAACTGCGATTTCAATCATAGTACCATTTTATAGAACAACTCAATTTTATTTTTCTCTTCACTAAAAAATAGATTTGGTGGATAGATTTCGAAAAGGTATCTCCATCTTGATGGAATATTTCCTAATTAGTGGTTGTGGCCCATTTTTTTTCACTGAAACATCTTAGAGTTTGATGAAAAGTTTTAAAGAATAACTTTATATAATGTAGTTTGAATTTGATAGTTTATTTTCTATATTCAACCGGATCTTCATTGATAGATGATCATCCACTGGCTTCCGAGAACTAAAACATTATATTTGATTCAAGTTGAAGTGGGTATTGGAAAATTTTTCATATCCGAAATGGGTGCGATTACCCTATTATGGGACATGTATGATCAATTCATCTATACCATGGAGGAATTGGAAGTAACATTATATACTCGGGAATTAATGATGGTCATGGCCATCATTGTGCTGGAGAATAAAAGGAATGAGTTGACTGTGAACTCAGTATTATATTTCAATGAAGGTCTTAACATTTTCATTTATTGTCACGGGGCATGCCAAATGTAATACACCCCCATCAATTCTCTTCCCTGAAAATTCATGACAGTGTCAGCTCATATTGGCCCATATTAGAAGCTGGCGATCATACTTCATGGGGATATCAAGTGACGAAAAATATATATCTAATAATAATGATTGGGGATGTTAAGGCCATGATCATGATTTTATGGATTTTCACAACTGGGGATGAGGATTCAATAATCTATGTTAGCACACTAGTAATAGTTACACATCCACCTAAAGTAATTCATATTTAAATTGTGGTGAATAAACATTCATTATTTTTCCATATCTTGGGCTAAAAACATCATGGTATCATCCCCTACATTATTTTCCGACCTTTCTAGATTGTATGCATCATGATTGGGGAAAATTTCTATTTCTAAAAATACTAAAATTCCCCCAATATTATAAATGAATTTAATAATACATGATTTATAAACATATATGGGTTTTGGATAATGTAAATGAGATATATAATGGTTAAAAAGGTGTCGAGCTAATCTAATATCTTTTATTTCAACCCCTATTATGATCAAATTGGGAAGATCATTGACAACGACAACAACTATCTTCAATAGTGTCTAGTGAAGATCTCACTTTGGTTTGGGGTTCTTCTATCTATGATGGATGATATGATTTTACAAAATCAATATACATCTTTTCATTTTACTCTTTATTCGTGCTAAACCTGAAGGGTCTCTCATCACTCTTTCTTTTGTGTGTGAGGAGAGAGACATCTTATGATCATCCATAAGTTCTAGATGACATTTTCAATTGAATACACTAATTCTAAGATCATTCTATTATCATTTAAATAAACAAACATTCTGAATAAGGATTATTTCTAATCATGGGTAACATATTATATAGGTGGAGTTCTTAGTAGGGTGGTTCATTATATTGATAGTCTATTTTCCTCACTAACCACTCTATATGAGGAATCAACGGAGTTGATTTCATACTTGGTGGAGATATCAAAGATCCACCCTCATCCTAATGAATAAATCCTAATAGTGGGATTTAATTTTTTGAGAAATTATTTCCCTCCTACACAAAAAACAAATGATTCATTTATTGAGGTGGTGATATGTGGTACCTCCTATCATTCTTCCACTTTATTCTATTCAGCTATTCGATTTTCAAGAGTGCCCATACAATTAGTCAAAGAGTAACAAACAAAAATTTGTTTGTTCTGGAATAATTTTTTTCCCTGATTAGCAGGACTCCTTTGGAAATATTTCATGATCAAGGAAAACTCCTACATCAATTATTCAATGTCTTGGGGTGGATGGATTGGATGTACATCCATTACAAAAAATCAGGTAACAAATAATCCTAATTTGGTGAGATTTGACACCAATGAGTGGGAGTTCTGTAAAATTTAAGATGATACTCCCCATGTCGGATAAATGAGGGAGGATTTGGGGGAACTAGTGTAGATTATATAGAATATATCAAAATTTCATATTCAGATAAATGTTAGGATCATTCATACAAATAGAAATATGAAAATCATATCTGTTCTATTGTCTGATATATAAGAAGAATAAAACTCGTAAATAATTGATCAAAAGAGAGTTTAGAAGATGAAATATTTAGTCAAGACTCTCATGGGGAAGTAACATAAGGGGAAGGATGATTTCCACTCTAGGGTTCAGTTGATGGTCTTCTCCAAAATCTATCCCACTTCGACATCTCAAATGATTGTCTATTACCATAATATAATGGTATCCATTTTTTAATGGGACCCATGGATAGATTATAGATTGTTGGTATTCCTTATCTTTCATTATAATAGTGAATATATCTTCTAAACATTATATGTTGTTTTCGATTTTATTAGTCATGATGTGAATGACAATTCACGAATACGATATTTATTGAACTTTCAATGAAAAAAATCCTTTTAATAATGTCATATAAACTTCAATTTCTGGATTTCAATATTCAAATAAAAATAATAATTTTCAAGAAGCTATCATGAATTTCCACCAACATTAGATTCCTTACTAATGTATGAATTCATGTTTTCGTGAGATTTTTTGTTTCATAAAAAGATCATCTATTTGGGATATAATTTATAGAGGGAGAGTTATATAATTTTTTTATAATATTGAAATTCTTAGTCTGATATAATTCATTATTTCCAAAGAAAATATGGTGTGCCTTGAAATATTTTCAATTTCTTTTAGAGTAAATAATAACAATGTTGTATTTTTCATAAATTTATCACAGAACATATATTTTTTTATTATTTTTATTCTTTTTATTAGACCATTTATCACTATAGTTTAGGCACATTTATCGCAGACAATATACTACTGTGTTTGAGGGTCTTTTTTATCAAAACATCTCTCACTATTTTTGAGGCTGTTTTCTCTCATACCATCATTAACTATAGTTTTAGGATTTTATATACAATATTGTTTCAATTTTTCTTATGGTCTTATTGCATGGACCTTCTAATACCATAGTTTCAACTTTTTATTCTCGTACCATCTCTCACTTATGTTTAGGATCTTTTATCTCAGACAATCTATCACTATAATTTATGGTATTATATTTTGAACCTTTTATTGCTCTATTTTATGTTATTTTACCCCATACATTATATTGATGTAGTTTATGGTATTGAAATCATTACATATATCACTCTATTTTATGTTCATTTATCTCAGACCTCAAATGATGTAATTTTTATCATCTTATTTAAATGGTGAGAGATGCCATTCAGTTAATTTTTTTACATCCAGGTCATATCCACATAGTTTAATGTTTTGTGCTAAAGATCATCTCACATAGTATAACATCATTTAATCGGGACAAGGGGTACTTTATGATATCTATGAAATCTATTTTGTGATAAATATCTCCTTAGTGGGTGATGTGACATCCTCCTCATCCATTACAGCCAATGATGATTCTCTGTCATGGTTGAAACTATGTTTGAAATATGGCCCTTTTATTTTGGGATCCAACTATGTATAATCATTTACTGGCATCATTGGGGTCCTGATATCAACTACCATTTCACCTGGGATGAATAAATTGAGGAAAAACATTTCATTAAAGACCAATATAAACCGAGTCTGATGATCTTCAATGATGTGCAATGTATGCAACCAATACTAATTTTTCTAATCAATATCATCCATCCACATTTTATATTTCTATCCATCTAAGAGTATTTTGAAAAATACTATTTATATGTAATAAATTTGGAAATCTATGGGTAACACATCCTCCATCCCATACACCAAATCAGTATGGGTTTTCTAGTGTAGTTGTTTTTTTTATGGTACTATAGGCCCACAAAGCACCGAGGATTTTTTTTTGAATAGGACGTATTATTATCATACACGGTAATCTAAATTATATTTGATCATATATTATCAATGGATTTTATAGTTATAGTTTTTCTGTGTGATATCATGATGATGGATTTGACTCTAAATTTTACTCATTGTATAATTTCATCAACTCCATAGAATAAATGGTGGTTTTGTTAAAAATAAATATTGTGTGAGAGAATCTTAAACTAGTAATGATAAAGGAATTTACAAATTATATGTCATTATTCATCCCGAAATTATTCAGGGGTATCTTCTTATCCCATTTGAATAATATGTCTGTAGGAGTATTGATGTACATGAAGTAAAATGTTGTGGCTTGTGGATATAGAACCACAACAACCCTTCCCAAAATAAATGATGTACAATAATATTTAGTTTCATGTAGAAATTCTGGGGGCTGATTAATGATGTTTGGATGGTTCTGGTATGAAGGAGATTTCTTGGCGTCTTCCACATAGTACTACATTATGGTTTTCCAATAGTAACTTATTCTTCTTATTTGGTGGGAGGGCATGTTCCTAGGATTGTGTGAACTGTAGGAGTATTAGAGAACTACTTCTATGATGGTGAGAATATGTCATTCTTCTATGTATATGAGGGTGATTCTATTAAATCATCACTCGAATAATGGTTTTTGTTCCTTTGGACCACCCTTCATAGTGATGTCCACTCCACGACATCGAATCTATTCCATATTGGATCGATCTATCTGAATAGTGAGGTTTTGGGATATATCCTATTATGGGAACCAACAATAAAAGGGTGGATATCAGTTCATGTCACTTTGTGGATGTATTTACCTAAATGATTTCACCCATATCACGTTCAACAATCAATGAGACCATTCCTCAGTTTGGGATACATAATATTTTTTCCTCATGATCAGGGTCATCCAAGATAGTGAACATATTATCCAATCCATCAGCATTATCATTTTGTGATAGGTAAACATAAATAATTATGTGATGAAAAAAACTCTTCCATCAGTCCCCTGACATAGACAATGAGTGGGTCCATTTCTTTTTCTTTGTAGAATATTCTTCATTGGTTGTCTTTATCAAAAGTTATAAATCTACTTTGATATTCAGGTCAGATATATGTAGATATATAGATGCTTCTAATCTAGTGAAGGGGTCATTGTATTCAGCATTATTTTTTGTAAGTCTATAATATATTGAGAATGATTTAGGAAAATAGATTTTTCTAATGATAAAAATACTCTCCATAACCAAGCCTGACTGGTCGTTGACTATTCCATCCTTATACCAATCGGACTTTAGGAGGTTCCATTAAAATACGTTTCCTATGTCAGGGGACCATCATAGGAAAATAATACCTCCTAATCTAGAAGTATGGTATCCACCAGTTAATTCTTTGGTGTAGGATATGGTGTGAAGACATATACTAGGGCATTCCATTTCATTGATTTCATTTATATAATTAAAAGATTATTTCTTCTAAATGACCACTAAATTGACATAATCCCCAGTCAGTATAGGTCATATATGGATATACTTGAGTATATGAATACAATAGAATATATGGGTATCGCGGTGCTTCAATTAAAATAATATCTTTATCACTATGAAGGTGAGTTAAATGTGGTTTTTATTTGCATCATATTATTTGGTCTCTATTCCAAACATTGTTTAGAAGAGGTAGTAGAGATTATTCTCACTCGCTTGATTATTTTTTATATAGAGAGGGATCCCAATGAGAATTCCATGTTAGCCATATATAATATGAGTTTCCTCCCTACCACTAGAAAAATTATACCTTGTGAGTGTAGTAAATACTACATCAATATATAGAAGGATTCTTTGATTTAATTGCCATAATGGTAGGAAATTCCATTAATCATTATCAAGATAGAGGGAGGACCTTTTCCAGACATGTTTTTAATAATGCGATGAATTTATGTAAGGTTCTATTGTATCTCCATTAGATCTCTAACATTTTTTGGGGTAACATTGATAATATATCACTAGTATTCTCTAGCTCATCCTTGATGTCATGGTGGTGTACCACAATGAAAAGGAAACTCATTGATGTTGCCTCAACACCTCATTTCAATGGATTAATCTTTTGAATCTGCAGTAATAGCTAGCTAAATAATAATTGAAGTTCTATGAAGTGATTTACATAACTATCATGATTAAATCACCATGTCGTCAATATATCATTCATATATTATAACCAATATTTTCTTAATTATTTGATGCATGTTTCTTTGATAAGTTGTGCTGATTTTCAATAAAAAAGGAAATGACATGATATAATAATATACCATAACGTGCACTGATGGTAGTGCCTTCATCATCCTCAGGGGAAATTATTATTTAATTTTACCTTGAATAAATATCCATGATGAAACTATCATCAAAGAAAACAATTGCATAGATCAAGTGTTCTGTGATTGGTAATGTGAAATATTTCTTCGTGTAGTGCCGATTATGATCATTAAAGTCAATACAGACCCCAATCATATTATAATTTTCTTTATGGGGATTATTTTTGAAGATATCATGGTTTTTTTAAGTTCATAGACAAAATAGTATTTGATCATTTGGTCGACAACTACCTATACATTGGTGGCATGAGAGGGGTGAATCTTCATGGCTACACGCTTGAATCCATGATAAACATCATGTTAATAGATATGGGGCATTTCCACATCATGATTTAGTCCTATTATTATTGTTATGTTAGAATAGAACATATATAATTTTTTCTCAGAAATTTAATATACACCACTTTCTATTTTAATGGCATGGTGGAACAAACTAGTATAGGCCATGGGATTCTTATGTTCCTAGAATCCCCTACCTAATCTCATCAATGGGGGTGGAGACACCATCCTCAAATGTGTGAGAGGCGTGTCATCATCATTATATAAATATGAGTTCGGGGAGGCATTTCATTATGAATGTAAGAAACCATATCATCTTTTCATGTATGGATCCATATTTCTGGTTTTTTAGGAAAAACGAAAAAATGATGATTTTCTGAGTACAAACCCTGTACATTCATGTACACGTCGTGTACCCGGTTACCGCATACTACATCTTACTAGAACTGTAAAAACCAAGTACATGTTCAAGTGGGGACATGGTATACCACCTATGTCGGGGGGTCATTAAGGATACTACACACAGTGTAGTTTTACTAATCACACCATGTTGTTTCCTATTTTTTTTATAGATTGGATGGGGGTCACGTCTCATATCCTGAAGCATCTTCTTCACCCCATGTTTGATACAAGAGTTCTCTGGAATGATGGACGAAGTTTAACCACTTGATTCTTTGTTTTAGATCCTATTGAGATATTGTCATGGGCATTGGAATCCCATCAGTGATTTTTTAAACCCTCTTGAACCCTACTTACCGACTCATCTTCTTGATTGTGTTATTAAGGGTTGATGGGGTTTCAACTTTTGGATGACATACACCATTTTATTAAGATTAAATGGTCAAAATTCTATTATATCTATCGTATGACATCGAGGTTGGTGGTTTTGTGATTTTCACTATTTTTCTTCGATTATATATTCAAAAGTTCCCCATAACCGTGTTAGAGAGTCTCTTGACTTGGAATTTGGTATTTTTTTACCTATTAGAGGTCTGAATGATTGGAAAAGGGCTGTTTCTTATATGTATGGTTAAATACCTTGTATAAGGTGCAATCATGGTTGTGCTCCCCTTGACCAATTTTCATGATCGTTTTGTCTATAATGCATGTCAAGATTTCCTTTTATCAAGAGTGGTTTTTTTAGGATGGAGTTATTTATTATATGAAATGAATTGTGTATGTTTGACCAAAGGGTATTGGACTGTCAGAGCTTTCAAAAAAGGGGTTATATGATGAGATATTCCCATGTGGATGATTATAATTGATTAAATGAATGTTAGAATTGGGGGTTTAGAACTTGAGATCATCCCTTGTGGACGTTTATAATTGACTGTTTCTATGTGATAACAAAGGGGTTAGAACATAAGAGACTTCCCTGAGGGTTGTTATTTTGTTGAATTTGTAGAATATTATACCACATGGGTTATACCCTGAGAAATTTCCAAGAGGATCATTAATAAATGAATTGTGGTTATGTTAGACCAGTGGGATTAGACTGTGAAAACATTCCCAATGTGTCATTATTGAATAATTTAATGATTGTAACGAATTTTCACTGGAAAAAGCATAGGCTTGGATTCAGTCTATTTTTTTTAGTTTAGGTTGTTTTCTCAAGCACCTACTTTATTACTTTGAAATGGGGATACATAGATTTGGCAATATCACGAGGTTGAATGATTTTACAGATTAAGTAATTGATACATGTAAATGATTGTAATTAGAAACATTATGACTATTTACTTTTGAGAAAATCCAAGTTTATTGCATCCTTTTTAATATTACCTACTATATATATTCTGTAACAATTAGCTATGAGTCTGTTGGTGGTTTCTTAGAAGAAATTTTCTCACAACCTATTTGAGTCATAATTTTAGACCCCAATAGATTATATTATTTAAGGTATAGTATTGGGAAATCTCCCTTCTTCATCAGGTTCTTGAAAGATGTTGGAGCTGGAGAGAATTGGGTTAAGCTAGGGATTGTGATGTAGTTCGAGTTTACTTATTTCTTCTGTAATTTGGTAACTGTATTGCTTCCTCGCATTGTGACTTGTTTGGATGTTTTCTTATATACATATTCCATGCATCATATAATTAAATAGTTTGAAATCTGTTGTATTTAATTTCAGTCTTCATCTGTTATTTCTATTTGGTGTTATGGCTAGCGCTATTGTTTACTATTTATTTTTTTCTATGTATACGAAACCAATGAGGGAATATATTCCCTAATATCACACCATCTTCATCACTTATAGTATCAAAACTACGACATTTGGGGAAATGTGCTTCAGTTTATGTGATCAACCCGGATTAGAGCATCGTTGGGTGACTCTAGGATTTGGGACATTATAAAGTGATAATATAGGAGTTTCCTTTTCTATTTTTTCTAATGGTTTGGTGACATTAGAAAGGGACAACAAGGAAGTGGAGTTTGTAAATTATTTGGGTCCTAGATTTTCTACCCCATGTATAGGGAAAAGAAATTTTATATCAAATTGAATTGTAATTTTTGGATATTGAACTATTACTGTTGATTCGATTTTACCATTGGGTAACACACATTTTTTTATGTTAGTATTGATATCACTGTGATTCTATTTCTATTTCAACTCATTGAGATGAGGGTATTCAATATCATGAATCATATAAGAACATGATAGAAATCACAAATCATGCATCATAGTCATGCAGTGTATGGTTCATTACTGATTGCACACTATTATTATAAATGTTTTGCGAGATATGTATGTTGTTATGCGTGATTACGTAAAATAAATACCTGATATTTTGTCAGTGTATTGGTATATGTAATGATTCATTTGGATGAACACCATGAATTGGCCCATGAGGTGTTGTGGGTCCTCATGGATCAGAATTTGGTGTATAATGATGAAACTATAATTGATCTATTTTAAGATATGATATGTATAAGGATGTGAAAAATTTATTTGTGGGGAGTATGGGCTCTCACAGATCCTAACATGGAATTCCTTAGTGAAATTTTTTATTATTTTGGGGTTCAATAAAAGTTTCATAGTCTTAAATTCTCGAAAAACAATAAAATCCATCCTGTCATGTTATGAACACATTCCATGAGTTCAAATGTTTTTGAAGAATTGTATTTATTTAAATACGCATCACGTACTATATGTAAACTCCATGTAGGTATTGAATGTGTGACGGAGTGTTTGTGAAAATAAATAGGGTTGGTAATATTTTGTTAGAACACACCGTGTATTGGGAGTACACATAGTTGTGTAGTTGAATGTTCCCCCTACCATGTGACTAATGACATAGGTGGATAGAACTTTTGTTATATATGTTGTCTTTAAAGGGATCATGTCGAGTTCTATTAAACTAATAGAACTGTTTGGTTCTAGCGGTGTATAAGTACCTAGGAAGGAGGAATATTAAATTAAATTCCTTGTCTTAGAAGGAACATGCTGTGTGTTTGGGGTATTACAAGATGAGGTCGACAGTGGTACACGCCCATGTTAAGGTTTAAGGGAACACTTTGTGTTGTAGTTCTACATTCCATGTAACCTTTTTTGTGAAAAAAATGGAATTCATTCACTCTCATATTCTATTCTTTAACATCTAAGATTGTTTTTTCAATAGTCTCATACTAGGGTGTGCGCTAGACCTTGCAGAGTCCTGCCACCAAGACATCCTCTAGTTGTACGCTAGGAAAAGAGATATGATTAGACAACGAAAACGGTAGATCCAAGATTACTAGTAGATCCTCCCATTGTTCCCATCTTTGCAACAGCTGTTATACAATAAACATGTGTACATTCCCACTTATGTGAAGGCTTTGTGAGGATGAAACAAACCTTTTATAGCAGACCACATCCTACCCAGACTGTGGAGGAGTTGACATGGGTGTTCCAAAAGCATCATCCTCCCACTTTTGTAGGGGATGGAGGACACTGAGCTTTAAATTCATGGTTGGAGGCCATAATTTCTATCATAGAATTTTGGGATATGCCTACTGAGAGAAGGGTGAAGCTCGCAACTTAAATTCTACATGATTCCACAAAGAGATGGTGGTTTGATATTTCTTAGGTTGGAAGTTGTTGGGCTATGGCACAAGATGAGTATGAAAAACCCTCTAAGATTAATTATACCTCGAGATGTAGTGGGATGATCGAGCCCGAGTGTTCATTAACATGGAGAAGGGAACTATTTCTGTGATGGATTATTCTTTTTGTTTGAATGAGCTTTAGCACTATGCACCTATTCTGGGGGGGGGTGATGATTTTTCACTGGCAAGGCGATTATAGGATGGTCTAAGATATGGAATCTGATCATATGTGAATGTTTGAAATTTTATATTTGGGGACTTCTACCATAATTCTACTATTGAAAACTGAGTGCAATCATAGGGTGTTTAGAGCTGCAAGCTAGTGCGGTTCAGCATCCAGGGCTGGTACTCCTTCGACCGAAATCAAGAGGTGTTATATAGAGCTTTGACACAGAGATTCTTCTAGTATCATGGATGTTTGATCAGGAATCCATGTGGTGTTGTACCAGTGTGGTAAGAGTTGGAATAAAAGACCACATATTTTTAAGGACCCAGTTGTGTGTTGATAGTGTGGGAGGATGGGCCACATTAAGAATTTTTTGAGGAAGTTTTCTCTAGTAGCTACTGAGACGGGATCTGTTATGACTCTATATACAGTAGTGTGACCACCAAATTTTCATCAGTCAAGGAACTACATTTCCTCAGGATGTATAGGTCTAATAGGGGGTTTTGGATGTGGTATCCAAAAGACATGTTTTTGGCAACAACAGGGTGGATCAAATCAGGGTAGCTAAGCTGGGTCAAAAGGCCATAGTACAGGTTAGTATTTTTCAATAGAGAAAACCCTATGGAAGTAATATCCTTGAACTTCTATGGTTATATGTACAATTATAGTTATTTTATTAAAGGGTTTTTATCTTTTTGATATAGGCGATTCCCATAGTTTTAAATCAGTTTCGTTTGTGTAGAGACTTGGAATTTGTATATTTAATTCTAATAATTTAAGGAAGCTAGACACTCTGTTGGGGATTAGGAATGCTAGTGCACATGAGTGCAAGGAGTTTCCTCTTTATATAGGTGGGTGACACTTATTATAGATCCTCTATGTCTAAGAAATGATAGTCTTCGATTCCATTCTTAGAATGAACTAGTTGGTCACTTTTTAGGCCTTTGATGGTTTTTATCGCTGTAGGTTGATTTTTGTGTCATGTGAGGGAAGATATTTTGTATATAAGGGTGAATGGGATGTTCAAGTGAGTATATATTGACCATAGAATCTTGGGATAAGAGGAATTACATCCCAGATTAGTATCCTATATTCGGATGAAAAAGATAATTTACAGATTTACTTTCCTCCAGTGGATGGTAAATTCAGGGATGCCTTTCTAGCCAACTTTATGGTTTACCTCTAGATAAAGTGGTAGATTTATCTATTGAGCTTATTCTAGGAGTGACAATATTGGCCACTCCCCCTTATAGGATGTCTATACCAGAGTTACAGGAACTCAAGAAGTATTTAAAGTAGTTATAGACAAATGGATTCATCTAACCAAATACTTCTCCTTGGGGTTTGCCTATATTTTTTGCAAATAAATAGGATGTTACCTTCAAATGATTTATGTATTATCAGAAGTTGAACTAGTTGATAGAAAAGAACCAATATCCCTTTCTGAGAATTGATGATCTCTTTGACCAGCTGAGAGGAGATCTAGTGTTCTCCATTATTGACATGAGATATAGTTATCATTAGTTACGCGTTAGACCCGCAGATATACCTCTCACAACCATTCGATGTAGGTTTGGTCTATAAGAGAATTTTGTTATGAAATTCAGTCTAACGAATGCACCAGATTTTTTCATGGAACTAATGAATAGAGTATTCCCTCCTTACAAGGATTATTTTTTGTTAGTCTTCGTGGATGATACCCTCACACTCACCATGACCGTGCCATCAACCATGATATTTTATTGGGAACACTGAGAGAGAATATGTTATATTCTATGACCTCAATGTCCCACTTTTGGATTGTCTAGATTCATATCATGGGTCATGTCATTTCAATGTCAAGAATATCAGTAGACCTAGAGAAGGTGATTGTGGTAGTTTCCAAGGAACAATGAAAATATCTTTGAGGTACGAATTTTTCTAGGTATGACGGGTTATATCAAACCCTTCATTCAAGACTTTTCACTATTAGCAGTGCAACTAATTCACCTGACTAATAATGGTGTGAAGCAGTTTTGTATAGGATCCAACATTTCAGCCTTTCATGAGATGGAATAGAGTTTGACTTCCACACCAATATGGGTTTTTCCTTAATCGATAAAGAGACACACCATTTACTATGACACATTAGGTATCTAGAAAAAAGGAGTGATTATGAAAGGGGAAGTAGTCATTGCATACATTTCTCAACAGTTGAGGCCACATGCGAGTAACAACCCTAGGAATGATCCTGAGTTAGCCATAGTTGTTCATGATTTGTAATCCTGGACAAATAATCTTTTGGGATAGCATTTTGTGGTGTAAACAGACCAAAAAATCATCATGTACATCTTTACTCAATGTGATATCAATTTGAGACAGTGAAGGTGGGTTGAGTACATTCAGTTTTTTGACATTGAGCTTGCCTACAAGTCTGGGAAAGGCAACATAGTGGATGATGGAATTAGTATAAGGACTTAGATAAAAGTATTTTAGGATTCTAGTAGTGTGTGGTATATTAAGGCTATGTTTTATAAAAGTAATTTGGAGATGAAAAAAAAGGCAAGGGAATACATTTATTTTCATCTATAGTTGTTAACTCTACTATACAAGATCAAGTGACATTGTGGAAACTATACAATTATAAATGCCTACTTTTGTGGGAGATCTTGTCAGGAGAAGACAGTACTCATGGATGGAACATAATATATAATGATGTTTTTCATTTTAGTGGGCATGTATGGGTGTCATAAAACATACACAAAGATTTATTACTAGATTTTCATGCCTTAGTATAGGTAGTTAGTCCTGGTGTCACCCAGATTTATCGAGATCTACATCCTCAATATTGGTGGACAAGAATGAATTGAGATAAAGCTAGTTTTTCTATGATATGTTTCAGCTGTCTGTAGGTGAAAGCATAACATCAGTGACCAGCAGGGAAATTATAGTAGTTACCCATTATCGATTATAAGTGGAATGATGTCGAGATGGATTTTATTATAGTTTTACCAAGGTCACCTCAAGGGAATAATGAATTTTTATTTGTTATTGATAGGATCAATAATGAAGCACATTTCCTACCAAATATTGAAACCATTAGTATTGATGATCTTGAAAGGTTGTACATTCAAGATATAGTATGTTTTCATGGGGTTCCACACTCTATAGATTCAGACAAGGATGTCTAGTTTAGTTCTCATTTATGGCAGGAACTAGATAGGACTTTGGATATATAGGTACTTTTAAGTATATCATACCATCCCAATACTGATTTCTAGTTTTATTGAATGATTCATGTTTTTGAGGACATGATTCATTAATGAATCATGTATTTTAGGGGATTTTTAGAGTTATATATTACCCTAGTGTAGTTTTCTACAATAAAGTTTTACAGGACATGGTTCAGATGTAACCTTATGAGGCATTGTACCATAGGCCATTCCTATCACCCCTCTATTGGATGGAGGTAGGAAAGGTAGCTATGATGGGATCTCGTCTTACCCAAGAGACTACTGAGTAGATCGAGTTGATTTAGAATAGGATATATACTATATGGTATAACTGGAAATCATCTACAGATCGACGGAGAGGACCTCTGGAGTTTGAGGTCAAAGATAATGTTTTCCATCATGCCACAATTAGGTTACAACATAATAGGATTCTGATACAGTGAATGATTTAACTGAGATATGTAAGTTTGCTATATGTTTTATAGAGTTTTGGTCTATTTTCTTATTTGTTGCAGTTACATCATATATATCGGGATATGCACATTGTATTTCAGGTTTCTCAGCAGTGGCGTTATTTTTCAAACACATCTCATTTTTTTCAACCAGATGAGGATGAGTTTGAAATGGATGCATCCATCATGGAGCACACTTTTTATATTTTGGATTGAAACATGAAGGTTCTCTATGGTCAGTATGTTCCTCTAGTAGGGGTGTTTTGGTAGCATAGTTGATTGTAGGATAAGACATGGGAGAGGGAGTCTGATGTGTGATTATAGTTTCCGGAGTTGTACACAGATTCTTCTTCAACCCCATTGGAAGGGATATTCGGGGAAAATTTTATTTGGGGGAGGGGATTTTGAAATATCCCAGAGATACTTTTCAAGTTTGGATCTTGATTTTGGGTATTTTGTTAGGAAAAATGAAGAAATATGAATTTTCTACGTACATTCTATGTACGTATATGTATACGTCGTGAACCTGGTTGACACGTACAACTATGTGCTGGTCATGTAATGGTCGAGTACATAGTTCTGTTGTGACTTGAAATACTACATAAGTTGGGGGCCAGTTAAGGATACTTCATGGTATGTAGTTTTGTAGAAGAAACCACATAGTTTTCTTTTTTATTGATAAATTGGATGGCGGTCACGTCTCGTATCTAGAAACATATTCTTCATCCCAAGAATTGTATAGGAGCACTTCAAAATGAAGGAAAATGTATGATCTCACAAATCTCCATTCAATCTCTAATTGAAACGTCATAAAGTAAATTAGAATCCCACCAGTGAGTTCTTAGACCCTCTACAACCATTTTACTTAATTCTTCCTATCACATGACTTATCAAGGGTTGATAGTTTTTCAAAGTTTTTGTAGATCTACTATATTTTAGTATGATTCATGGGAATAAATTCAAGTATATCGACCATAAACTATCAAGGTAGGTGGGTTTTTTCCTTTCTTTGTTTGTATTTGATTATATATTCAAAAACTTCATCATTCCCATGTTAGGGTATTTCATAACTTATTATTTAAGAATTCTTATTACCTGTTATAGATTGATTGATGGGTAATGAGTGTTATCTTATGAGTACGATTAAATACCTTGGCTAAGGGACACCCCATGATTGTGTTCCCCATGATTGATTGTTTATGTCTTTTTGGTCTAGAATGCATGTTAGGCATACCATGTTATTTATGCCTTGTTTTGTTATGATGGAGTTATAAATTATATGAAATTCATATTGAATGTGTGACCAAGGGGGATTGGATTCTGAATGCTCCCCATAGGGGTTAGACCCTGAGATCCACCTAGGTAGTTGTTTGTTATTGAGTTTTTCGATGTGATTACGAAGGGGTTAGATTGGGAGAACATTCTCATAGGGTCGTTATTTTAATGAATTAGTAGCATATTAGAACAAAGGGGTTCGACCATGAGTTCTTTCCCATAGGGTCATTTTTAATTGAATTGTTGTTATTTTAGACCAGGGGTTAAACTATGATAATTTTCCCAAAGGTTCATTATTGAATAATTCAATTATTGTGGAGAGTCATTCAATCCATAGCATAATCTTTTATTTGGTCTTACTTGTTTTGTAAATGTGGTCTTCTCAAAGACCTGGTTTGTTACATTGTACTGGGGATACATAGCTAAGGCTAGATCCTGGGGTTGAATGATTCAACGGTTTGAATAACTGATAAATGTAAATTAATTTAATGTGAAACATTAGGATTGTTTACCTTTTAGTAATTCCTAGTTTATTTCTTCATTTTTGCAGATCCCTAGTTATATAAATTCGATAAAAGATAAGAATAGATATAATTGTGTTTTCATACTGGGATTTGTCTCACTCCGTTTTTGGATCTTGATTTTGGACCCAAATAGATTATATGATTGCAGGTATATATTTGGAAAATATCCCTTCTTTATCATGTACTTGAATGTTGTTAGAGTTGGAGAGAATGGGACCTAGATGAGTCTTGCATTGCTGCTGGAGTTTACTTATTTCATTTTTACATTGGTTTCTGAATTTCATTCCAACATTTTGACTAGATTGGATTTTTTTCTTAGATACATATACTATACATAACATATTTATATAATTTGGATTCAATAGTATTTACTTTCAGTATTACACTCATATTACTAGTTGGCATTATTGCTTCCACTATTGTTTACTTTCTTATTTCCAATGTGTATTCTATGCTAATGAGAGAATAGTTTCTCAAATCTCACAACATGGACCTCGATGCTATTAGGAAACATCTGGATTTTGGAAACTAAATTTGTTTTACTATGATAAACTAGGATTCATGCACATTTGGGCGGTACTTGAATCCAAGATGTTACAAAGAAAATGGAAATATGGGGGCTTATCTATCACCATCGGGGTGACATTGTCCATAAGGAGAGACATTATCATTCTTAACTACTACAGTTATTGAAGATGTATTTTTTAGATATTTTTAAATTACACTATCACATGGAACATAAGGGTCAAGTACATCATGGGTAATGTTTAACACCACAACTAGAGTTTTAGGGAGCACATAGTTGTTATTGAGAACACTTCAGGGATTTTCGGAGGTAGTTCCAAAACCATTAAGAGCTAAAAACTACACATCATCATCATCAATTATATGTTTTCGACCATGTTTTTAGAAATACTAATAATAATTTGTGTATTAGAATGTAACAAATGGGTCACAATCACCATATACTATATTGAGCATTCCATCGATGTGGTACTTCAAAGATTGATGGAATGTTTATAGTTCAACCACATGACAATGAATCCAGGGCCTTTCTTAATGGCCATTGTATATGGTATCATGCTGGAGAACAATAAACTCATATTTGTATGTCCTTTTCCGGAACTATGTTTTGTTTTTCTTCATACAAAAATTTATTTTATCACAATTCTAAAGCCCCTTGATGGTAATACTTTTGGGATTCAAATCTACATTAAAGAATCCCAAATGATAGAGGTTTCGAACTAAGATGAGTTTGTTCTGGAAGACCTTATCAATCATATCCATTTGTATTTCGACATTATGGTATCTTCTTGAATGATATAGAGGACTGATATGTCCTTGTATGACATATTAATATTATTGTTCTATGAATAAGATGGAGATATGACATTCTAAAAACATGGTCACCATTTCATAATCCTCAGCTGCAACAACATTGGTATTGAACTCTTATGGCCTCTGGAAGGAATCAACAGATGACTACCTGATTTATTTTGAATGATGAAGTGTATCAAATTTTGAGAGCTTACTGGGCAGCATCCAGTATAATCTTAATGTTGTATTTTGTTCGATATTTGAACACTTCCCCGTGTGTCGTTTCTCCTAGATTTCTGGTTTAGGAGCCAAGGCACTCGATGTTCTTGGGTTTTGTGATTATCATTAGGTTTATGGAGCATCTGTTTGAAGTGGAAGAAGTCTTTTTATACATCCCCATTTCATGGGTAGACATGATAATCGAACCCCCATTAGGCGATCATTTACGACAACATGATGAGGAAAAATGGTAGGGGGTTTTGGGACTCCTCCATGGGAATTCTGAGCCTACTAGAGTACTTTTATATGAGTCTCAGATGCATATATGCTTAGTTTAGTTATGTGATGAAAATATTGTGTCTGTCCATTCGTTTGATGTCCTTGGTATCATCGGTTCCAACCAATAATTCCTTATGTTCTATAATTATGTGTGGGAAAATTATATTCATCGGAAAATTCATCATCAGATAAGGGGTATTCCAAATATATTATATGGATAGATTAAGGAATGACTCTTTTATTGACGAGGGATATATATGGTGGGTTGGTTCCAATGTTGAAAATGTTATAGAGAAGAAATATGGAAGATATAGAAAAAGCATTGGAGGAGAATATGACTCCTCGTCTTCAGTTTCATTTTTCTTCATAAGGTCATTCGAACATTAGGGAGATGTTTCTGGTTCCTCCTTCTTGGGTGGTGGAGCTATTTTGGGTGTAACGAGTTATTCACTCAAGGTGGCATGAGATTGTTCAACTATTTTATGATTTATATAGTTGCTGGACATCCTCTCCAACCAAGTCAGGACATTCTTCAAACCACCCTCCTCTTATGAATAAGAAACTATAATGTAGGATCATGCACTGAGGAGTTATCTTACCCCACCTACCCAGAACAAACATGACTTAAAGTACATCATTGAATAATAACACTTTCTAGATTTTATGACCCCTCCATCTTGAGAAATACTAATAGTTTGGACATGCGGTAAGGTTTACCTCATAGGGAAACCACTATTTTGGTTGCTTGAGAATGTTATTGTACATGGGTTGTAAGAAATAATTGGTAATTTGATCATTTCTATAGGTGTGTCGTTTATTCATCCTTTCTAAAAATATTGAGTGTCACTCATTAATCTATTCTTCATCAATGGGTGATTATGTGGTAATCACCTCTCGACAAATGGTTCCCAGTGGTTTGGTATGTGCATGGGTGCTTTCATGGGTTCTACTGGGTGCTGGAGAGTGAACAATGAATTTTCAACTTTTCCTAGAATTTTTTGCTATGATGATGGAATGTATCAGGATTTGGATCAGGTTCTCTTAATGGAATCATTGAGACATTTTTTCATTTATAAAAACTCATACAACAGACCAGGATACATTATTGGGATTAGACGTGTTTGAACTCATTAAAAATATTCTCAGCATATGGTTATAGGTTTTTCTCATAAGATATAGGGATGATAAGATAATAAGTTAAACTAATACATTTACCTATGAGGATAGAAATCCTCTTAAGGGTGTTTTTGTGTGTGTGTAAAAAATCATGTTTATAAATAATTAGTATTTATAAACATGTTTTTCATGTTGATTTGGAACTCAACTTTGGTAAAACTATTATTAATATAATGTTCATCGTTTATATATTATATTGAGAAAAAAACTTTATCATATTTTGTTACTCGTTCTCTATTTTTTACAATAATATGAGATGATAGCCTTATTGAAATATATACATATGGAAATAATTAATTGTCATTTCATACTAGATATTGTTACTCTAGAAATGTATTTGTTGACTTGTACATTATAAGATTTTGATTTAAGCGACACATAAAAAAATTCATTTCTCACCAAAATAGTGGTTTCCCTAGTGGTACAAGCTCCTTCTTGGCATCCAAAAGACCCGGGATCAAATCCGGGGAGGGGTGAATTTCCGGGGTTCTGTAGAAGGGAACTGTAGCAGTACTGTAGCAGACGTGGAACTGTAGCAGCAGCGACACTGTAGCGGTGAATGGATTTTAGTAGGTACTGTAGCGGTGGTGGTTACTATAGCAAGTACTATAGCAGCACGGGTACTGTAGTAGTACTGTTCACCGAGGGGTCCTTTGGGCCAAAAAAAGGGTTTTCAAGCCTTATATTCAGGCCACATGGCCTTGGGCCTTCGAGCTATGTAATGGGTCACCCTCTATCTAGTCTAAAGAGGTCTTTTCTTTAAATAATAAATTGAGGCTTCGACCCCAACCTTTTTAAAAACAATTGAAGTGTTTATTTTATTATGTTGGGCATTTCCAACTCTTTTCTTGGACATTTTAATAAATTGGATTTTTATTTTTTTATTTCTCTCTCGTCCTCTATAATTATTATAATGGGGTTATTCTCATATTTTTTTCATTTATTCCATGTTCGTGAGTGAAAAATTTATATATATGAATTATTTTAGTTATTTTTAATTGTCCTATAAAATTAGTGCATGTGTGTGTGTGTGCGTTTTTTGAGTTTCTGTGTATAATGAAATTTGGACCCAACTTTTAACAATGTGTTTATACATATCCATTTATTTAATATATTTTTTCTCAAGGGATGTCAACAGATTATGAATTGAAAATCATCCTCCATCTAGGATAATAGGTGTGTGATGTGTTATTTAAACTACTATTTAGGATAAACAATCCAAATATATATGATTATTTCTATATGAAGGTTGAATTATTCCATTGGTGATAATAATAACAATTTATTTAATATTTGACCATATAGGGTGAGTTTATTTCCTTAATATAATTTATGAAAGAGGATGGGTTGATTAATGATCTATTAAAAAATATTCATTTCAGTCAAAACACAATATATCATATGTGTATTAATTTTTATAGTGAATCAACACTATGACACATTGGTAGTCTCATAAATAATGTAATTTCGTGGAATATATGTTTTAGAAACGACTATGTGAGACAATTATTATAATATTGTGTCATAATTATTCTTTCTGTGAGATCATTAACAATCCTACTGAATTCATTTAAAAAATCATATCTATGAGAGGTAATGTTTTTTAATAATAGAGAATTTATATTGAAAAATATTTATAATACATTTTGACGAGGAAAACCAATAAACATATTATGTAAAAAAAATAATGTCTTTAATTCTATAAAACATATTTCAATATTAATTTTTGATATTGAATGCTTATCCCTATATATTTTATTTTCTTATGTGATGTCTAAATTAATGGTTGTATTATAACTATGAAAAGTATTTTAATAGTCCTTAAGTTATATGGGACTAATAATAGAGAATCATTTTCATTTTACCCAACATCAATTATGATGTGGTGATGCTTCTTATGTTGGATTTGCGTTTAACCTCTAATAGAGTTCAAGAATGAACAAATGAATATGGAAAGAACAGTACAGGAAAATACTAATGTAATATTGATTATAAAATAGTAATATTTTTTAAAACACATGTCTTATTATAATGTAATATGTTTTAATGTACAGTCAATATAAAATATAACACCATGATGAAATTATTACTACATGTAATAATTTAAATCAAAATATAACATTATTATGCATAACAATTTGAATAATAGTTATAGACATAATGTATTGTATAAAATATTAATTAATACGGTGTAATGATATACTTAATAAAATAATTATTAAATAATTATTCATATACAATCTTGAATTAAAAAATAAACAATTTAGATAGGGATCATCATTAATGAGCATTAATCTCTATTGAATATAGTTAGGAATGGCTCAAAATAATGAGTAAAACTCTCAATATAAGGAATATAGAGAAGTATATTAATTAAATAGTGTAATTATTCATTAATTATGTATTAATAGGCATATTTTTAAATATTCTTAACTCTTTATTAATGAGGAATATCTACACATGTAGCTTCATTTTTAGTATGTGATATACATTAATGTGGCATTGATACTCATGTGCACGTGTTTGATTAATACCATGAGTAGATATATTAATTATCATAGATATGAAACATTTTAATTGTTATCATGGATATTCAATCAATATTTATTGAAAAATCATTAATGTTTACCTCCATCACGTTACCTAATTCATTGGAGAGCTATCTAGGGATCACCCACCCTAGGGTTATCACAAATCCACCCATATACATAAACAATTATCAATAACCATAACATATTCATATCACATAAAAATAACATAATTTAAAGATTACATATCCACATTGCAATTACAATATATCATTTCAAGATATTGACATAATAAAAGCATTATCAAACAATTTTCAAAAACATTGAAAGCATTTATATAATAGATTTTGAAATCAAAGTGTCCCAAACCGTTTGGATTCTTTTGAAGGAAATTTTAATCTCAAAACATTAATATCCATATAAATAAATCATTAAAACCACTTTTAAAACATGGAAATTAATGAAAAATATTTATAAGAATAAATCATTAAATAATTCAAAATGATATTTTACTTAAAGTGTTCCTAACCAAATGAGGGACGCTTGAATAAATATAATTGAGGAATAAAATTAATAATAACATTATAATATCATGTAAATAAATGGATTCCTAGTATGACATTGCAATTGACAGTATTAATATCATATAAAAGTTAATTGGTGTATAACAACAATGAAGTCTCAATGGAATTTAAATTGAGACAAAATACCCTAAAAAAATGGAATCCTTAGATCAAGGATTAATCAATTACCTAATAATGTGAGACAAATATAAAAACTCTGAATATTATTTTATATTAAGTGTAAAACAATAATATTTCATTCACATATATTCACGACATGTCATAATAATGAATTATATGTTTAACCCAAAGAATATAAATTTGGTTAAGAATTTCCCTTATCCAAAATAGACAGCTTAATAGTGTCACTTTAGAATTAGTATAATTTTTTGATGAGAGAAAAAAGTGAATATCATCACTAGGACAAAAAATTTCATCAAAAAGGATATGTAATAATATATCACAACATTAAAACATGTAAATTAAAAGACATAACAAAAAAATGTCATTTAAAAATAAGAGGGTGTAAAGTGACCTTAACGATTTGGTAACATAAAAAACATACACCATATGAAAGAAGGATATTAAGATGATTATGTGAATATCCATAAATGAAAGTATATTACACAAAGAGTACAATCATGTGCAGTTTATAAACCACACAGATGAAAGAGTTAAAAATATACCACGAATCTCACGGGAATAAAAAGTGAGATGAAAACCCCTAACCACGTTGTAATCAATTGAGTCGTATGAACAAACATTAGTGACCACCAAACGAAGAAAAGAATACCATAAAGTTAAATATAATCATGATAATTTATATCAAATGGTTTTACACAATACATCACATGTAATAAACTAGTGGTGAACTATTGAAATCTAATGGTATTAAAATTGAGATCATAAAACCCTTACCTTGTTTCCAATATGACTCATTAGTTCCTTCTTCTTCCAGGATAATTTTTTTATTTATATTTTCTTAATAATTTTTTTATGTTTATTATTCTTTTTATATCACTTATTACCTAGATATGACAATTAGTTAATTATTTGAGTTCATATTGGACATTTTGTCGATGTTCGGAACCGGAGTAAAAAATAAAGTTATTATAATTACAAATTGTCCATGTGGTAAAAATTCCATTATCTCCAGAATAATATCAATAATTTAGATATAATATATATCACATATATCCGGTATATATTTATTTATAAATGTTCATATCATTTAGAGATATGAATTGAAATTCACTGTTCATGAAGACGGTAAGTCGTACGTACGCATAAATGCTACTTTTTTTTATTTAATATTTAATGGAATGAAAAAGTAATTATAAATATGTATATTATAATTCTAGTATAATATCATAAATATTCTAATTATCTCCATCCTTTATATGTTCCACGTAAGGTATGAACGAGTCATATCATTTTGAGAGGGCGGTAGTCCGCACTTCTTTAAATGAAATTATCTTATTTTCCCACTATAGAAACTATAAATGTATTACGTAAATGGGAAATAAAAAATCATATAAAAAATATATATAAATAATATATATCATCTATAAATACATTTCCATCATAATGGTCACCATGAGAGGTGGTAGAAGAAGATTGAACAATCGTCGTTTTGTGATGCAGTAGTTCTCCATCCATAGAAACAGCATGTTCATTTCCTATTAGATGAAGGTGTGTTTAAGTGTATTTATAATCCATATTATATCAAAAAACTAGTATATTTATTATACTGGTGTTTTTATAAAATAAAGGAATAACATTTTTTATGGTGTTGGAGAAGTAAAATAAAACAAAAGAACTTAAGAGAAGACGTTACCTATAAATCTGGTATCTCCCTTTGTATAAAAAGAAAAGGTTTGCATGAATTTCCTTCATCCTTGGGGAAGGATTCTAAGAGGATTATAGGGATTTGAGGAGCTCATTTATATAGACATCGGGAAATAAAAGGGCTTTGAGGGGTCTATGAAATTTGTTAGAAGTGGTGTCCTTTTAAAGGGGGGGGGGCTCTTTAGGATAATTTCAAAATATTATTTTATTATAAACATATCATCGGTTTCAAAAGGATCAAAACTCATCAAAGTCGAAGATAAGATGACTCATAATTGAAATAAAATCATCCAATAAGAATTTTACTTGTTTTGGATATTGTTATAATATTTTTATTTTTATTTATTTAAACCATTAATTAATGAGGAAAACACCGCCTCATTATTGCGTCATAAATAATTTTATTTATTTGATCTCTAAAAATTATAAAAATATATCATCACGTATGAAATAATTTTAAATTATAAATGATTATTTATAGTATAATATATAACTTATATAACCAGATGTAGTAATTGATTTACTAAAAGATATATGTTTATGTCATTTTTTACATTACATTAAATTAATTAATATAATGTGCATTATAACTGTCAAGTGGCTCTATGAGGTCCCAAATTCGACCCAAGGAATCCAATGGTTGGAAATGTATCATCAAATAGGATTAAGATATATTTTAGGGTAATATATTAAAATTATAATAATATTTTGTTACCCTTAATTACCATATTTACCCTTTAACCATGGTAAATAATATTTTTACTATAGTAAATATTCATAATGTAAAAAAATTTAAAGTTAGCTATTTACAAACTTTGGACATCTAGATTCCAAATATAGAATCCATTTTTTCAAATTTTGAACATTGAAGAACCGAAAATTAATTTAAAATTAATTCACAATGTCCAAACAATAAAGCGTGTTTTTAAGAAATAATATCTATCAAAAGATTGACACTTATTTATGTTCAACTTCAATGTGAAATTACTTCCAATGACAAAAATTGGATGAAATGGTAAAAAATAATATAATTAAACTTTATAAAAAATAATAAAGATAATATAACCTTATAAATAAATTAGATTAAAAGGTGATTTTGAATTAAAATACAATATTTTTCACTATTTATAAAAAATGAACATTATCAGAAAAATACAACAAATTTATCCAAAGTAAATTTTGAAGTCCCGATTCTAAGGAAGAATTTTATTGTGTCAAATATAATATATAAAAGTGAAAAAATAGATATAAATATGGGTTTCCATCAAATGGTTTTAAATCGACATTTTAATGAATATTTTAGTGTTTGTGCTTAAAATTAGATTCTTTCCTATTTTAAGCGTCTAAAATTTAAGGGATAAATGTAAAAACATTTAAGAAACAAATTTAATCATAATATGGTTTGTTTTGTTAAGTCCCTCCAATACAATGGATATGAATTAACTACCATTTAAAATAATAATATTATATGAATATTTTTCATTATAAATCAATGTTGCGTGCAACATAAGTTTTCAATGAAATCTGTTGCTGCGTATCAGGTATGCCATCGAACATAGCATTCCCTTTAATGAAAAATTAATATTTAATTCAAAAATTTGAAATTTTATATTATTTATTTACCTGGGATGTTACATTTTCCCCCCTTTTGGGAATTATGTCCTCGCAATTTTAAAACTGGGCTTGAAAACACCATTGAAAGTCCCACACTGGAAAAAGAGTCAATAAAAATATATGTTTAGAAGAAATAAATAGAAATACAAAGGTCACCCATTATTTCCCACACTAGGATTCCATGTATGAAAACATGGATATGGAAGAGATAAAAACCATCATGGATTGATAGAGAGTGGTTGAAAACATTATTTGGAAATGCTAACCACCAGAAAATCACAAACTTGTGATGGGATAAACAGTATTTGATTCCCCAATTGGAAACGTTCATGGGATTTGTTTTTGTTTTAAGTTTATTTTCATAAAGTTGAGGAATTTATTTAAGATATTGGATAATAACACAAAAACATATTTATATTCCATGGAGACTTTCATCCTTTACTAGATTTCTACCTAAAACTCATATTTTCTCAAAACGATGAGTATTCAAGATGACTTGTTCACTTCCAAAGAGTTATAATCATCTTATAGAGAATCACATAATCTACAAAATATGAACTATAATTTTCCAATTTATATATACATTTATCAAAACCAAAATGGTTAGTACAATAAAAAATAATCCGCAAAAAGAAAAATCATTTACAATAATAAAAACTATAATTAATCTCCTAAATTTGTCAAAAAATATCCAAAGTTCAAAAAATACCATTGAATAAACAATTTACATTAAAATTATTCAAATTAATCCAAACTATTATTGAAACCCAAATATGAGATGGATATAATCACATATTCTTCCATGATAAATCTTACCATATATATCCAAATAACATCAGTTACTCTTAAATTCTAATACTAAAAGGTAATTAACGTAATCAAATATCCTCCATGATAGGATTATTATTTCCATAAATAACCCAAATCACCATATGTCCACAATAAATACATAGATTCTTCCAAAATAAAATATCAACCATTACTGCACAAATGAGATCCCATAGTATTCTATTTCCCTTAAGTATATAATGTTTCCAAAATAGAAAACATCTTCGAAAATAATCTATATCTCATAATCACCTGCTCATTTTACTATATCATGGATATCTATTTTATAAGATATAAATTCCCAAAATCACATAATTATTGATCCATAAAATCATTTAACATAAATGAATAAGTCATAATAACTAGGGAATTCATGTAGGATAGTGGTAGGCGATGCGCCCTTGTCACCATTCAGCTGTGGGATTGATTCATACAGTTTTGCTGGATAGAATGGGTTGTCAGCCATCTTGCGCTCTGCCTCTTTTATAAAACTCAAAAATATCCCTAACAATTTTTAACCTCAAAGGTTTTCTTATACCATTAAGTTTCCTCCAATAACATTAAGACATAAACATCTTAAATATTCTCATTTTTTCACCTCCATATGATAAAATAGAACTATTCCTAATAGATAGAGAAACATACCTTCATCATGATGTCCATATGGTTTCATCGTCATCTTGTTCACCTAGGTAGAAGGCCTATTCATTGAAACAATGATTTATAGAGCCTTAAAAACAATTTTCATCCTTCATCCAAATAAAATTTTTACTATTTTGGTCATATGGATGTTTGAAGAAAAATAGTTTCAGAAAATAATGATGTAGGATATATAATTTGAAAATATCAAACAAAAGAAGATTTTTATAAATCAGTTAGACTGAATTTAAGTTGAAACATTCAATTAATGGTCCTTTCTAAATACCCTAAGTATGTGCTGAGAGACTATATTTTAAAAGAAAATATAAATAGGTTTCACAAGGGTCTCCTTCATCAGCAGCTTTTTCAAAATCATAATATGCTTCAAAATCTTGAGATAAGGTAAAATATTTGAAAATTCCTTGGTAATATTTACCATTCTTAAAAATATGAGAATATTTTCAAAATAGTATACTATAACATATAGACCATGATCCATGATGTCATGTAGGTATATTGGATGCGTTTGATATCACAAAAAAACTATTTTCATGTGAGTCGTATGCTAGAAAAAGATTCACAATAATCTGAACATGACTTTTCAATAATCATTGCAAGCATGTCATTAGGAAGAGATAAGAATGTTGTTTGAGATAATCCTGCTTCAAATTTTAACTGAATTTTCTTGATCTAAAAAAGATATAAAAAAAGTATTTGACTTATAGAGTATACATAGAGACTAACCATGTGTCCAATAAAAAATTATAATACCTAAAGTTATCTAAACCAAACTCTGATACCAACTATTTGGACCAATGCATAAACATTACTTAATCATTAAGAAAATGAATAATTCACATTCAGAATCTTTTCAGGTTATAGTTTTAGATAATTGGGCCATAACTATTAGATATCAACTTGAAAATTACATGCACACAATACTACTTAGTATGTATTTTTTTATAAAATAAAAAATCATAAAACGAAACATGTTTAATTCAATGTTTTGGACAACATGACTTTTCCTTGATCCCATCCTTGAACCTATTCATCTTTATTTCATGTGGAAAACATTTCAAAAACATGGGATTTATATAAAAAGATCAGTAATGGTTATAAAATAAGGAATGAAAACATTATCACATCAACGAAAACAAAATAATGAAACCATACATTCCTATCGCTATAGACCTTATGAAATCGTATGCTTTATGAATATCACACAGAAAGCATTAATCATAAAGGTTACATATGGAATACATAACATACATATATTGTAGATATAAAATCTACATATTGAGTTATGTTGGAATACCCATCATAGTATATTACATAAATGTCTTAGGAGAACCATTAACGTTTACCTCTACCATGTTACGCAAAGAATTGGGTGTCTATCTGGGGCTCAACCACCCAAGGTTTATCACGGAACCACCCGTAAACAAAAACAATGCCCTATAACACTCACATATTCATAAAAAATGAAACAATCATAATGAAAATATAACATTTCTACATTTCAATTATAATATATTATTTCAAGATATTGAATTAATCAATGCTTTATCAAACCATTTTCAAAACCTTTTAAAAACCCTAATAAAGAGAACTTTGAACCAAAATGTCCCATACAACTTTGAAACATTGGAAAGAAATTTTAATTTGAAAAAATTCATGTCCTTATAAATAAACCCTTAAACCCATTTTTAAAACACGGTCATGATTGAGAAATATTTAGAATAATGAATCTTTAAAACCTTGAAAAGATATTTTAGTTAAATAGTTCCAAGCCAAATGAGAGACACTTGAATACAAATAATTAAAGAATTAAATTAATCAAAAAATAATAATATCATCAAAATAAACATATCAATGATATAATATTCCAAAGTATAGTATTAACACCATATAAAAGTGAATTGGTGAATAATAACAATGCAGTCTCAATGAAATGTAAATTGAGACGAAATCCCTTATAAAAACAGTATCATTAGAATAAGGATATATCAAGTACATAATAAATTGTGATAAATAAAACTACTCTCAATTTTATAGGATATTAATTGTAAAATAATAAAATCTCATTCACACATATTCATAGCATGGCATAATCAAGATGTTGATGTTTAACCTAATGAATTGAAATTGGGATAAGATGTTCTCTTACAGAAATTCCATAGTCTTACAACGTCACTTTATAATTCAGAAAATGAGTTGATTAGAGAAAAAAATTATCTAATCACGTGGACATAAAATTTACAACAACAATTATATTGAAGAACATATCCCAGCATTAGAAGATTTAAATTAAAACACATAATGAAAAAAGTCTTTTAAATAACGAAGGGTGAAAATCCCCTTTACGATTTTGTAACCTACAAACAAACACCACATAAAAGAAGGATGATCTTATGAATATGTAATTACCCATAAATGAAATTATATTACAACAATATTACAATAATGGGATTTCCATACACCACAAAAGCTATATAGTGAAAAATATAGCATGAATCTCACAAGAATTAGAAGTGAGATGAAAAACCCTAACCACATTGTAATCAATTGAGTCATAGGACCAAAAGTTAAAAAATCACAAAATGAATCACAGAATAACATGAATATAAATATAATAATGATAATATATATCAAATTTTAGTATAAAATACACTACATGCTAAAAATTAGTGGAAAATAGTGGGAATCTCAAGGAATAAAAGTGAGATAAGATACCCCTTACCTAGTGTTTGACTTGACTTGTTTGTTCCTTGTTATTCATGAATAATAAACTTAACAGAATTTATACTTTCTTAAGAACATTTTAAATGTTTATTATTCCTTTTATATCATTTATTACCTAGATACAACAATTAATTAATTATCCGAGTTCATATTGGACTTTGGGTTGATGTTATGAACTTGAGTCAAAAAAGAACATGTTATAATTACAAATTGTCCTTGTCATCAAATATACATTACATCCATAATATTATTCATGATTTAGATATAATATATTATATATATCCAGTATATGTGTATTTATAATTGTACATAACATTTTGAGATAAGAAATTAAATACACCATTCATGGGGATGGAAAGCCCTACGTATGCATGAATTCTACCTTCATACCTATTTCGTATTTAATGGAATTAAATTTAATGATTAATAGATATATAATATTTCTAGTATAATATTTTATATAATTTACTTATCTACATATTTTATATGTTCCACATATGGCTAGAACGATTCATATCACTTTGAGGGGGAGGTAGTCCGCACTTCCTCAAATTAAATTATCGTATTTCCCCACTATGGAAACCATAAAGATATTCAATAAATGGAAAATACAGAAGCATATAAAAAACATAAATATAATATATATCACATATAAATATAGTTCTTTATAATTTACAACATGAGATGTGGTAAGATAATATTCAAAAATTATCGTTTCGTGAGGCAGTAGTTCACCGTCTATAGAAACCATATGTTCATTACCCATTAGATGGAGGTGTGTGTAAGTGTAGTTCAAATAATTCTCATAAAAAAACATGTATATTTAGGATAAATTTTTTGTTATAAAATAAATTAATATATATATTTTAAGGGGTTTGACAAGTAAAATAAATCAGACTAACTAAAGGGAAGATGTTTCACTTAAATCAGGTGTCCTCCTTCGGTTTGAACCAAAAGGTTTACTTGAATTGCCTTCTGTATAAGGGAAGGCTTCTATGAAGAAGATATGGATGAGGGGAGATTATTTATTATGAATTTGGGTGGGAAAAGGGGCTTTATAGGTGTCTGTAATGGGATAGAAATGGTGCCTTTTTATAAAGTGAAGGATGAGATCTTTTGGAATGTTTAAAAATTTTATTTTAATATAAACTTATCTTCCATTTCAAAAGGTCCAAAACCCATTAAAGTCGAATATAAGATGACTCATACTCAAAATAAAATTATCAAATAATATTTGGACAGGTTTTTTGTATTTTTTAAATATTTATAATCTTCTTTATTTAAATCATGCATTAATGAGTTAAACAATGCATCGTTATTGTGTCATAAATAATTTTACTTATATGATGACTAAAAATTATAAAATAAATAAAATGATGTAGAAAATATTTTTAGCTTTCAAATGAAAAATATAGTCGAAGATATAACTTATATAACTCCATGTAATAATTGATTACCAAAATATATAGGTTTAAGTCATTTTTGTCTTTACTTTAAATAAATTAATATAAATTGTCATTATCACATCCTTGTGGCTCTAGGGGATCCCAAAATCGACACATGGTTACCCATGGTCGGAAATATATCAACAAACTGGATAAAGACACATTTTAGGTTAATTTATTATAATAATAATAATATTTTTTTAACCTTATTTTGTTGATTTAACCTTTAACCATGGTAAATAAATATTGTATTAAAGTAAAAATTCATAATGTATAAAAATAAAAGTTAACTATATACATAATTCAGACCTCCTGATTCCAAATATAGAATCCATTTTTCCGAATTCAAAACACAGAAGTGGAAAAAATTAATTTCAATTTAATTCCACTAGTCAACAAAAAAAATCTGGTTTTTATGAAACAATAACTCTCAATAGATTGACACATATTTATGTCCAATTTCAAATTTAAATTACTTTAATTACCAAAATTGGATTAAATGGTATAAACATAATATAATTACACATTAAAAATAAT
The DNA here is from genome assembly GCA_963277665.1 of Viscum album. Classification (NCBI taxonomy): domain Eukaryota; kingdom Viridiplantae; phylum Streptophyta; class Magnoliopsida; order Santalales; family Viscaceae; genus Viscum; species Viscum album. The sequence continues at coordinate 2,053,455,753 of OY728137.1, forward strand.
TAATACGATAATCATACGATATAAATTAATTATATTAGAATGTTGTTTTGAATTAAAATACATTATTTTTCACTATTCATATAAAAGTAAACATTATCAGAAAAATAGGAAAATTTTATCCAAAGTAAATTTATATGTCCCGATTCTAACGACGAATTTTATTTTTTCAAATATAAATATATAAAGGTGACCAAAATTATATTTAATCAGGGTTCTTCATCAAAAGGTGGTAAATCGCCATTTTAATAAATATTAGAGTATTTAGGATTAAAATAATAATCATTTTTATTTTAAGCCTCTAATTTTTTTGGATAAATGTAAAAACATTTAAGAAGCATATTTAATCATAATATGGTAAGTTTTGTTCTTTACCATCAATACAACGACTATTCATTAAATACCATTTAAAATTATAATATTATATTAATATTTTTTAGTATAACTCAAAATTGTGTGCAACATACGTTTTCAATGAAACATGTTATTGTGTATCAGTTATTCCATCAAACATAGCATCCCATTTATGGTAAAATTAACATTTAATTAAAATAATTTTATAAATATAAAATTTTATATTCTTTATTTACCTAGGATGTTACGTCCTTCCCCCTTTTTGGGAATTTTTCCTCAAAATTTTAAAACTGGGCTCGGAAAATTCATTGAAAGTCCCACATTGGAAAAAGTATCAATAAAAATACCACTTTAAAATAATGAATGAGAAATAAAAAGGAAACCTGAGATTTCCCAAACAATGATTCCATATAGGAAATCATGGATATGGAAGAGAAACAAACCATAACGGTTTGATGCAGAGTGGTAGAAAACATGATTAAGATAATGTTAACCTCCAGAATATCACAAACATGTGATGGGTAAAACAGTATTTGATTCCATAGTTGGAAAAGTGTACGAACAACGTTTTTATTTTAAGTTACATTTCATAAAGTTGAGGAATTTATTTAAGAACTTGAATAAGAACATAAGGAAACATACTTAATTTCAATGTATACTTTCATCCTTTACTATATTTCTACCAAAAATATATCTTTTCTCTGAAAAATGAGTTTTCAAAATGACCTGTTCACATTGAATGTTCTATAATCAACTTCTAGAGAATCACATAATCCAAAAAAGATGAACTATAATTCTCCCATTTTTTTAAACATTAACCAAAACCAAAATGGTTAGTATAATGTCAAATAATCCCCAAAAGGATAATCTTTTACCAAAAGAAAAACTACTATTAATCTCCAAAATTTGTCAAAAAATACCCAATGTTCATTAATTACTATTTAGTAAACAACTGTCCATAAAATTATTCAATGTAATCCAAATGAAATTGAATCCCAAATCTCAAAAGGATTTAATCACATAGTATTGAAAGATAAATCGTAACATTTATCTCCAAATAACATTAGTTATTTTTAACGTCTCATAATGAAACATTATTAACCTAATACCATAGTATGCATGATAAGATAATCATTTCCATAAATAAAACAAATCTAAAATGTCCAAAATAGAAACATCGATTATATAAAAATAAAATTTCAACCATTACTCCACAAATAAGATCTCATTATATTCAATTTCCTTTATGAAAATATGGTTTCCAAAAGATAAAACATCTTTTAAAATAAACAGTATCACTTAATCAACAAATCATTTTCTTATATTAAGGATATCAATTTGATAAAACGTAAGGTCCCAAAGTCAAGTTATTTTGGATCCAAAAAAAAATTAACATAAAATAATAATTCATATTATCTAGGGACTTCACATAGAATAGTGGTAGGCGATGGGACCTTATCTCCCTTTAGTTGTGGGATTTATTCATGTGGACTTGTCGGACGCGAGGGGTTTTCACCCATATTATGATTTTTCCCTTTTATAAAACTAAAAAATAACCCTGACATGTTTTAGCCTCAATGGTATTCCTATAACTTTCATTTTCATCCCAATACATTAAGACCTCATCATTTTTATATTTTCATTTTTTCGCCTCCAAATGATAAAATAAAACTATTCCAAATAGAATGAACAAAATACATTATTCATGGTGTCCATATGTTTTCATCATCATCTTGTTCATGTAGGTAGAAGGTTCATTCATTGAAACAATTATTTTGAGATACTTCAATATTATTTTCTACCATAATCAAAATACACATTGTACAACATGGGTCATATGGGTGTCTACAGAAAAATAGTTTCCTAAAATATGCATGGATGACATATAATTTCCAAACATCTAACAAAACATGATTTTTATAAAACATTCGGACCAAATTTTAGTTAAACCATTCAATTAATGATCCTTTTATAATACCCTAAATATGTACTGATAGACTTTATTGTAAAATCAAATATAAATAATCTGAGATTGGGTCTCCTTCTTTAGCACCGTTTTCAAAATAATAACATGCTTCAAAATCTTGAGATAAGGTAAAATATTTGAAAATGCGTTGGTAATATTTAACATTCTATAAAATATGAGAATAATTTGAAAATATGATTTGATTAGAAACAACCCATAATCCACGATGATATCGAGGTATAGTGGAGGTCTTTGATATCTCAAACTACTTCTTACAAGTGAGTCATATGCTAGAAAACGTTTCACAATCATATGAGCATGACATTGCAATAATTATTACAAGCATGTCATCTGGGGTAGATTGGAATGTTGTTTGCGATCCTATTACGTTCATTCGTATCTGACAGTCCTTGATATTAAAGTGTTACAAAACAAGTATTTAACCTAAAGAGTAGACATAGAGGCTAACCTTGTGTCTAATAAAAACACTTAATCACTAATGTTGTCTAAACCGACCTATGATACAAACTATAAGGACCCATCCATAATCATTACATAACCTTGAATTAAATGAATAATTCACATTGAGGATCCTTTCTGGTTTAGAGTTTTTGAGAATTATGCCATAAGTATTACATATCAACTTGAAAATTACACGTATACACTACCACTCATTATAAATTTTTTTCATAAAATAAAAAAACATAAAAAAACATGACTAGTTCTATGTTTTAGACAACATGAATTTTCCTAGATCACATCCTTGACCCTAATCATCTTTTTGTCCTGTGTAAAAAATTTAAAAAACATGGTATTATCATAATAATCTTATTAAGGGTTATAAAATAATGAATGAAGACATTAGACCATAAATAAATACAAAAAAATGATACCATAATTTTCAATCATAACATAACTTATGAAATCATAAGATTTATGAATTACACATAGAAATCATAAATCCTAAAGGTAACTTGTGGAATACAAAACATACTTACATTGTAGCTATCAAAGCTATGTATGGAGTTATGTTGGAATACCCATCATAGTATATTTTCTCTTAGGAGAAACATTAACATTTACCTTTGTCATGTTACCCAATGCATTGGGAAGCTATCTCGGGCACACCCGCCCTAGGTTTATCATGGAACCACCCGTATTCGTAAACAATTCCCAATAACTGTATCATATTCATAAAACATAAAAAAATCATAAATTCAAGATAACATGTCAACTTTTCAATTAAAATATATCCTTTCAGGATATTGAGATAATCCATGTTTTATCAAACCATTTTCAAAACCATTTAAAATATTTAATAAATAGCTTTTTGAATCAAAGTGTCCCATACCAATTTGAATCTGTTGAAAGAATTCTAAATTTAAAAACATTCATGTCCATATAAATAAATCTATAAAATCAATTTTAAAACATTTACATTAATGAAAAATATTTAGAAGAATATATCTTTAAAACATTTATAATTTTATTTTAGTTAAAGAGTTCCGAACCAAATGAGAGATGCTTGTATACAAATAATTGAGGAATAAAATTAATCAAAATTTTATAATATCATGAAAATAAAGGGATTCATGATATAATATGCCATAAAACAGTATTAACACCATATAAAATTTAATTGGTTCATAACAACATCGAAGTATCAATGGAATGTAAATTGAGACGAAATTCATTATAAACACGATATCCTTTTATTAAGAACAAATCAATTACATAATAATGTGATAAAAATATAGATACTCTCAATATGATTGGATATTAAGTGTAAAACAATCATAAGTCATTCACATATATTAATAGCATGACATAATTCAGATGTAGAAGTTTAACCCAAACAATTGAAATTGGATTAAAAAGTTCTCTTATAGAACTTCGACAGCCTCATGACGTAACATTAAAATTCAGAAAATGAGTTTATGGGAGAGAAATGGTATCTAAACACTTGGACAAAAAATTTACAGCAACAAGGATATGTAAGAATATATCCCAACATAAGAATATGTAAATTAAAAGACATAACAAAAAGAAGTCTTTTAAAAAGTGGAGGGTGAAAAGTTTCCTTAACGATTTCATAACTTAAAAACATACACCGCTGGAAAGAAAGATCATATTATGAAGATGTAAATACACTTAAATTAATGTATATTACACAATGAGTACATTCATGTACAGTCCATACACCACACAGAGGAAATAGTGACAAATATTGCATGGATCTCAAGGGAATAAGTTTTTATATGAAAACCCCTAACCACATTGTAATAAATTGAGTTGTATGAACAGACGTTAATAGCCACCTAATGAATCTAACAATACCATTAATATAAAAATAATCATGAAAATATATATCAAATTTTAGTACACAATATAACACATGCAATAAAAAAGTGGCAAACAATGGAAATCTCATGGAATTAAAAGTGAGATAAAAAACTCTTACCTTGGGTCTGACATGACACATTTGTTCCTTATTATTCCCAAATAATAAAATTAAGTTAATTTATATTTTTTAGTAACATTTTTAATGTTTTTTATTCATTTTATATCACTTAATACCTAGCTACAATAGTTAGTTAATTATTTGAGTTCATATTGGACATTTTGTCGATGTTCGGAACATTAGTCAAAATGAACTTATTATAATTAAAAATTGTCAATTTGGTCAGAATTCCATTATCTCTAAAATAATATTCATGATTTTTACATCATATATATCATATATACATATCTAGTATATAATTATTTATATTAGTACATAACATTGTCATATAAGAAATGAAATGCACCGTTCATGGAGACGGTAAGTCTTACATACGCCAGAACGATAATTTTATTTTTATTTCATATATAACTGAAAAAAAATATAGATACCTAGAAATTTCAAGGAAATTTTTTTCATAAACACTTTGGAATTTTACGAGTTTGTGGCTTCTGACGGCACTAGATTCCGAGGCCCTGCATGCCCGGAATCGATTTCTGATGGTTTTCTCAGGTACGCTTAGTGAACGAACGAGCAGGTTTTTCTATATTTTGAATCGGTGCTCGGAATGGTAATCCGAGGGCACCGATGGAATCACTGCACTGGTAATTGTTTAAGAGGAATTTTACCGCAGTTGCATTTTATGCGGGTTGAGAATTTTTATTTGTGAATCTAGAATAAAATAAATAAAATTGGTACTGTAAAATTTTATTTATATCTATGGTAGTTTTATCCTACAAAGGGGAATGAAGGGTGGAACCTAACTACCCATGTGTGGATATATGAATGGTGGGGACACACGATCCCCAAACCTTCACCTCTCTTGAAACCCCCCCTTAAACTCCCCTTATATTTATTTATTTTCCAACTCTGTCATTAATTTTGTGAACCCTTTCACTTTCCTCCCTCTCATTTGATATGCCAACACTACAAGTTAATTAATCACCCACAATTAATTAATTACATGGGTGTCATGAATTCAATTTGAATTATTTTTTGTTGCATGAAACTTTTTTAAATGGGAGAAGGCTTTTGTAATATTTGCGATATCAAATATTTTGGTGGGGAACCTCTAGAGGATTAGAAAGAGAGGTGTTCTTCCTCCGACGAAGAACGCGATGTCACCGATGACGTACCTTCTCTTTTTCTTCCTCCACGTCAAGGGAGGAGACACCACTGCGGGGAACATTTCCAATGACGATGTCTCTTCCTACGATTTCAACGGAATCAACACCATTGTTCCATGACGTCTGACCACCACGATGTTCGTCTTCCGCGGTTTGACGACGTGTGACGTCTTTGCGAAGTAGGGGAATATCGTATCATTCACATTTAAGTGGTTTATACTCTTTAGCATGAGCTTTTATTTATAGGATTTTTGTATAATTTATTCAAGAATAAATTATACCCATGTTGTAGTTGAAAGAAAGTGTTTGATTATTGCTATTTGATAACGCCTAACGTGGAGGGCACGAGGTGAACAAACACGACCCGACGACCCTCCGTTGGTTGTTTGTTCTGGCGTGGAATGATGGGTGGTGATGAAACGGGGCCAGAAAAGAAATTTGAAGCGTTCGAAGTGAAGAGAAGGTTCCAGGAGAGCCGCGGGCACAGACGGTGGGCAAATCGGACCACTGGAGCACGTCCGGTGGTCCGCCGAAGAGGCTGCCGGCGCGCCAGCTAAGGGAGGATACGCCTCCGCTCGGCCAGATGATCGTGCCAACCTCCCCTGGCCGGGCCGGGGCTAGCCATGCGGACCAGGCCACGTCGGCCGGGCTGGACCGTGCCATTCGAGCTAGGTCGTGCCCAACCGGGCCGGACTCGGGTCGGGTTGACCCAGTTTGGGCCGACCTAGGGGGTGTTGGGCCGGGTCAGACCGGGCCCAGACACCCTATTTTCGGACCTTCTTCTATTAAATGCCCATTAAATGTGTTGTGGAACTCCGATTGATGCACTGTCAGTTGCGTAGGATTCCTCGGATAGAGATGGTCGTTTTGGAATATTAAAATCAAGGTTTCGGTGAAGATTGGGTCCGGTTGGGTTGGTTCGTAATCGAAACCGACCAGACCCTCGGAGCCGAAACACTTATAACATGAGGAACAGACGTCCAATTGACGTGACATCGACTATGTTGGATTCCACTTGATCAGATGGTTCTTTTGGAGTACTCCACTTGAGGTTTGGATGTAGTTGGAGTACGGTTGGGTTGGTTTAGCTTATAAACCAACCGGGCCCCTCAGACGGAAAAGCCAATAACTCTTAGACCGGACGTCTATTTGACGAATAATCAGTGGAGTTGGTAATCTCGTTGAGAAACGGTTCCATTGATTATACCCCATAGGAGTTCGGCATACTGTTGAGATACAGTCAGGTTGGTTCGTACAAAAAATCAACCGGCCCCTGGGACAAAAAAGCTAATAACTCACAGACCGGGCATCCGATTGACGCACCGTCTGTTGCGTTGAGATCCCTATGACATGACGGATCTTTTTGATATTTCTTTGTGGGAAATTGAGATACATGAAGTATCAACCAGTAGCTCATGGAGCGGATCCTCTCAGATACGAGCATTCAGAGTGTGGTGACCTTGTAGCTGGCTGAGACCTGATGACTACTTGTTCTATTTGATTCAGAGTGACATGAATAGCCCAGTGGGGAGAACTAATTTTTATGGTGGCATAACCATGGAGGAGGATAACTACGTAGTTAGGTGGAAGACCCGCAGTCTTTGACAGGAGGAGTACCTATGTAGGCTATAAGGGGAAAGCACTACTGTGTGTGGTGGCTGACCCAGGGTGGGGGAGAACTACATTGTGAGGTGGTCGACCCGCTGTACTTGACAGGAGGAGTACCTCAGCAGTCTAAGGTTAGTGAGTGGTACCATGGAGTCATGACAGGATTTTTGTGCTCGACAGAGGAGGAGTTCTCTAGGATCCGTGTTTTCGTTATCGTGAATAAAAATTATGGTTTGAGTTGAGTTAATGACATTTGGGTTTACCTCATGATTGAGATGGGTTATGTGATAAATTAGGTATATGTATGGCCATATAACTAAGTAAAGGTTATATGTTGAGATATTTCTTTGTGGTTTATCCTTGTTGGTTTTAGTGAGACCTTGAGGGTCTCGGGGTCCCTACTGAGTATCGTTATACTCACCCCTGCACTGGCTATGCCCGCACTTCGTTGTTTTGGTTGCAGAAGACGGACAACACTAATCATGGTTGAGGCTTGTAGAGATGGACGGTACACGGAGGTTGATATCACAACGAGTCTGTACCCAGAGGAGAAGAACAGACGTGGAGTGCTGAGGAGGATATTGAACCTAATCTTCACGTAGGAACCCGGAGGAAGTTCCAGGAGCTTCTTCACCATTTAGATGTTTTTCTTTTCAGTTGTACTTTCTTCCAGTTGTAGCTGTACCTTTCAGTTGGACTTATATTGCCGGCCCCTTTGTATTTTTAGCACACCTGTTACTGCAATACTTTTTGTTTGCTTCCTCTTTTACTCTTTTTGTGTGAGTTTTTATGTTTTATAAAGGAAACGTCTTCCCAGTTATAGGGAGTTATGCCTTTGGTGCTAGTCGCCAGCCCCTGGCCTATGGAAGGCGGGCTTGGGGTAGTTACGACATGGGCCACGGGGGACGGGTCGTTAAAAATTGGTATCAGAGGAGTTGGTTCTACCGTAGAACTCAGTACTCTGATAATTTACTTTCTGTGAAGCAATACGGTTATGGTTTCTGAGTGTGGTTTTCAGTTCAGGGAGTCCAGTGTTGGTGCGGCAGCCAACATATCCATACACTGGGACCCTGACTACTGATTTCCGACTCATTTCATGAAAACACTAATTGCGTGTGTGTTTCCAAAAGTTTTCTTTTATGTCTGCTCAACTAGGTTATCTCACCAGGTTTAAATCGTTTGATAGTGTCACATCTGTTCAGGATTCCTCCACGCAGTCAGTCAGTTGGAGTTACGATAGAGTTTACGATGACAGGCCACCGATTGACGAGGCTCCAGTGTAGTGCCCCCTTTCTATGTTGGCACCTTTGGGTGGTGTACCAGCAGCACCACCACCCGTTAGGCAGGAGATTCCACCAGCGTACTAGCGGACAATGCACGCTAATAGAGCGCATTACAGGAGTTCCAGCAGTAGAGGCCTCTGAGGTTGTAAGGCGAGACAGATTCCTAGGAAGTATAGGACTGGATGGAGGCAATTTCTAGAGTTCTAGACCATGTTTAGACACAAGTAGAGCGTATGGTGATCTTAGTTACTAGTGTTTCCCAGTGAGTGACCATGAGGTAGGTCTTCTTAGAGATGAGGCTTCAGTACATGGGTCGATGCCTGGGACAGTACCTTCGGGTAGTGTGCCAGCTATATCACTACCTGATGGTCATCAGTTACAACCGGTGGTACTGTTAGATGACACATGTTGGAATAATGCATTACACGTGTTTCTGCATGAGATACCCCTCAGGTACCGAGGTTAGCCCGACTCATAGGCAGCTGGGGACTATCTTGAAGAGGTGGGTGAGAGTTTTCTAGAGATTATACAGCTTCGGCAGGACGACATGTCGGTAGCTGAGTTTTCATAGAGGTGTACTGATCATTCCTGGTACTGGATGACTACGATACGATCAGTTCCTTAGAGCTCGGACCTCGGAGAGAGGTGTGTTTAAAGGACATCTGAGCCAAAACTTCTTCTCTATGAATTCCTACTTATTCTAGGGTACTATAGAGAACCTTTGTGGTTGAATGTTCTTTGGATGAATGGATAAAACCAGTGAATGTTAGCAGTGAGAAAACATGAAACTGGTGCCAGTCTTAGAGACACGGGTGTGTAAAATGTTTCAAGAAGATGAAGTGTTAAGGACAGATGAATCTGCAGAACAGCGGATGTGGAATCATAGATGGGAGAGCAGCATGTGGGGGTGTACATTTAGACATGTTACAACCACCCACCTTTGTAGTCCCCACCATGATCAGGGAGCATAAGGGTAGGAGAAGAGAGTAGCTAAATGCAGTCAAGGAGTTTGACCCAAGGGCTCTAGGAATGATTTGAGGTACGTTATGCGACTACTAATAGTTGTCATAACAATAGACATTGATACGAATCATTCCTTTCATCCACGAATATGGTCCCAGACCAAGAGTTTCCGGTTAAAGCCATTGACTTTACCCTCACATCTTGAGATACCTTTGATAGGAGACTTGATAATCACACTTATGCTGATGGTGTGATATGACCCTAGAGGAGAGAGTTTTGGTTGGATCCTCTTGGTGGAAACGTCGAGGCCTTACAGTGTTAGTTTGGGTATGGAATAGGAAATCACAATTCATACATAGATTGACTGTATTAGGAAAAAAGGTTGTGGATTACCTACAATGTTGGTATGGTTTTTCCTTGGTTGGCGAAAATAAAACCCCGGGTTGCATAAGATGAAATCATGCATAAGTGGGTGCAGTCGATCACTCATGAGTCGGCCAAATTTAGATTTGTGGCAGACTTCTCCAAGAGTTGCAACATCACTTTTAGCATTGAGGAAGAAGGGGAAACCCTACATGTGGTCAGAAAGATTCTAGAAGATCTTTTTAGGAGCTGAGGCAGCGGTTGACCAGTGCGCCCATTTTGAGGCTACCAGAGAAGGTGCAGATCATTCACGAGCAGATGAAGACTGCACAGAGCAGACAGAAGTCCTATGATGATAGGATATGGTGACCACTGGAGTTCGAGGGTGAAGACCACATTTACTTACGGGTCTCACCTTGACGAGGTCTACAGAGATTTGTCCGGGGCATCAAGTTATCTCCATGATTCTTCAGACCTTACCAGGTCCTCAGTAGATTAGGCGATGTGTCTTACCGCCTGGCCCTTCAACTTCAGTTGCACTGGGTGCATGATGTCATCCACGTATCTCAGATGAGGAGATGTGTGCACGACCTATCCTTCATCATCTCCAATGGAGATATGGACATCGATAATGGGGAGACTTTCATGGGGTTCTAGTAGAGGTTGAGGATCGAAATGGACGGGTCCTAAGAGGACTGTCGATTTCTCTTGTGCTCTTTCGTTGGTAGCACAGAAACCTCCAGAAGAGCACATGGGAGTGAGAGGCTCTGATGTGTGAACAATATCCTCATTTTTTCCCTAGTTTATGTTGTAGCTTTACGAGGACGTAAAGACCTAAGGTGGGAGTAATGTGAAGACCCTGAAATTTCATGGAATATTGTTTCTTAAATACTTTGGAATTTTATGAGTATGTGACTTCTGACAGCACTTGATTCTGAGGCCCGGTGTGCCCAGAATCAATTTCCAAAGTCTAGCATGGGTACATTCAGTGAAAGAATGCGCGGGGTTTTCTATCATTTCAATCGGTGCTCGGAATTGAAATCCGAGGGTACCGATGGAATCGCAGCTCCAGTAATTGCTTAAGAGGACATTTACCGTAGTTGCGTTTTAAGAGGGTTGAGAATTTTTTTTTGGGAATATAGAATAAAATAAATAAAATTTGTAGTGTACAATTTTATTTATATCTATGGTAGTTTTATCCTAAAAAGTGGAGTTAAGGGTGGAACCTAACTACCCATGTGTAGAGATATGATAGGTGGGGCCCACACAATCCCCAACCCTTCATCTCCCTTGAAACCCCTCCTTAAACTCTCCTTACATTTATTTCATTGCCAAATCATCCATTAATTTTGTGAACCCTTTCACCTTCCTCTATCTCATTTAATATTCCAACACTACATGTTAATTAATCACCCACAATTAATTAATTACTTTTTTTTCATGATTTCAATTTGAATTATTTTGGTTTTCATGGCACTTCTTTAAATGAGAGAAGTTTTTTGTAAAATTTGTGATAGAAAATATTTCGGTGGGGAACCTCTAGAGGATTAGAAAGGGAGGTGTTCTTCCTCTAACGAAGAACGTGAAGTCACTGACGACGTACCTTCTGTTCTTCTTCCTCCGCACCAAGGGAGGAGACACTGCTGTAGGGAATGTCTCCAACGACGATGACTCTTCCTCCGACGTCAACGGAATTGACACCATTCTTCCACAGCGTTCGACCACCACGACGTTCGTCTTCTATGGTTTGATGACGTGCGACATCTTTGTGATGTAGGGGAATTTTGTATAATTCAGATTTGAGTGGTTTATACTCTTTAGAATGAGCATATATTTATTGGATGTTTGTATAATTTATTCTTTAATAAATTATACTGATGTTGTAGTTGAAACCAAGTGTTTGATTATTGTTGTTTGATAAATCCTAACGCGGAGGGTGCGGGCCAAACAAACACGACCCGACAACCCTCCTCTGGTTGTTTTTTTGTGTGTGGAATGACGGGAGACGATGATATGGGGCCACAATGGAAATTTGATGTCGTCAAAGTGAAGTGTAGGTTCAGGGAGAGATGCGGGCGCAGAAAGTGGGAAAATCGGACCACCGGAGCGCGTCCGGTGGTCTGCGGAAGAGGCTGCCGGCGCGCCATGCCGACATGGTGACATCGGCGTCTGGCAGCGGTGGCGCGCCACCGGAGCAGTCTACCGCGACTGAGCCGTGTTGGAAGTTGAAGGCCGGAATGACTTTTCCATTCTGGGGAATAGAGTGGCGCGGCATTAAGCTGCACCAGCTAAGGGAGGCTGCGCCTCCGCTCGGCCAGAAGGCCGAGCCAACCTCCTCCAGCTGGGCCGGGCCCGGACTCGGGATAGGTCAACCCGGTTCGAGCCGACCCAGGGGGTGTTGGTCCGTGTCGGACCGGGCCCAGCCCCCTATTTTCAGACCTTCTTCAATTAAAAGCCCATAACCTGAGTTGTGGCCCTATGATCGATGCACCATCAGTTGAGTAGGATTCCGTAGATCGAGACAGTGTTTTCTGTATATTACAGTCAAGGTTTCAGAAAAGTTTCGGTATGACCCCATTGGTTCGAACTCGAAACCGACCAGACCCTCAGAGTGGTAATGCTTAGAACATGAGGATCGGGCGTCCGATTGACGTGTCGTCGACTATGTTGGATTCCTCTTGATGAGATGGTTCTTTTGGAATACTCCAATAGAGGTTTAGATGCAGTTGGAGTACAATCGGGTTGGTTTAACTTATAAAACAACTGGGCCCCTGGGACGGAAAAGCCAATAACTCTCAGAGCAGACGGCAGTTTAACGAATCGTCAGTGGCGTTATTAATCTCGTTGAGAAATGGTTCCTTTTAGTATACCCCATAAGAGTTCAGGGTACTATTGAGATACAATCAGGTTGGTTCGTACACGAAACCAACCGGGCCCCTGGGACAAAAAGGCTAATAACTCACATAACAGGCGTCTGATTGACTCTCCGTCTGTTGAATTGAGATCCCTATGACGTGGCGTATCTTTGTGATATTTATTCGTGGGACTTTGAGATACATGGAGTATAGACCAGTAGCTCATGGAACAGATCCTCCCAGAGATGAGCATTCTGGGTGAGGTGACCGTGTAGCTGGCTGAGACCTGATGACTGCTTGTACGATTCTATTCCGAGTGACTTGAATAGCCCACAGGGGCACTACGTTGTGATGTGGCAGACCCATGGCGGAGGAGCACTACTTTGTGAGGTGGCAGACCCGTGGTTCTCGACAGGAGGGGTACCTCTGTAGGCTATGAGGGGAGAGCACAACTGTGTGAGGTGGCCGACCCATGGTGGGGGAGAACTACTTTGTGAGGTGGCCGACCCGCGATACTGGACTGGAGGAGTACCTCAGTAGTCTAAGGTTAGTGAGTGGGACCTCGGAGTCGTGATAAGACTACTATTCTCGACAGAGGTGCAGTTCTCCAGCAGCCATGTTTTCTTTATCGTGAATAAAAATCCTGGTTTGAGCTGAGTTAATGACATTTGAGTTTATCTAATGATTGAGATGGGTTACTTGATAACTTAGGTATATGTAAGGGAAAATTCCTAATTAAAGGTTATATATTGAGATATTTCTTTGTGGTTTATCCTTGTTGGTTTTATTGAGACCATGAGGGTCTCGGGGTCCCTACTGAGTATCGTTATACTCACCCCTGCACGGGATATGCCCACAACTGGTTGGGTTGGTTGCAGACGACAGACAACACTAATCGTGGTTGAGGCTTGTAGAGCTGGACGATACCCGGAGGTGGATATCACGACGAGTGGGTACCCAGAGGAGACGAACGAACGTGGAGTGCTGAGGAGGATATCTTTACCTAACCTTCATGTAGGAACTCGGAGGACGATCCAAGAGCTCCACCACTATTTATCTGTTTGTCTTTTCAGTTGTACTTTCTTTCAGTTTTAGCTATACCTTTCAGTTGGGCTTTTGTTTCCGGCCACTTTGTACTTTCAGCACACCTGTTACTACATTAATTAGTGTTTTCTTCCTCTTATACTCTGGCTATGTGTGTGTTTATGTTTAATAAAGGCAATCCCTTCCAATTTATAGGGATTTACACCTTTGGTGCTAGTCGCCAGCCCTAGGCCTATGGAAGACGAGCTTGGGGTTATTACGACATGGGCCCTGAGGGAAGGTTCGTGACATAAAACATAATGGTTAATATTTACATTATAATTTATGTATAATATCATATATAATTTATCTAACTCCATATTTTATGGACTTCATGTGTGGCATGAACGATTCATATCACGTTGAGGGGGCAGTAGTCTGCACTTCCGAAAATGAAATTATCGTGTTTACCCAATATGGAAACCATAATGGTATTCTATAAATGGAAAATAAAAAATCATATAAACCATATAAATATAATATATATCACATATAAATTCAGTTCCATCATAATGGACCCCATGAGATGTGGTAGGATAATATTGAACAATCATCATTTCATGAGGTAGTAGGTCACCGTCCATATAAAAAATATGTTATTTTCCAATTAGATGGAGGAGTTTGTAATTTGAGTTCGAATAATTCTCAAAACAATAACCTATTATATTGAGGATATTGTTTTTGTTATAAAATAAAGTAATAAAAATCGTTTATGGGGTTGGAGAAGTCAAATAAAACAAAAGAACTTATGAAAATATGTTACATTTAAATCAGGTATCTCGCTTTGTTGTGAATCAAAAGGATTACTAGAATTTCCTTATGCCCAGGGAATGATTTTATGAGTAAGATAGGGATGTAGGGAGATTATTTATTCATAGTTTCAATGAGCCGAAGAGCATGAGAGGGGTGATTAATGGGTTAGAAGTGGTGTACTTTAATATGGGGGAGGAGGGGATCTTCAAGAAAGCATGAAAAATATGATTTTATTATGAACTTATATTCAATTTAAAAAGGTCCAAAACTCATTAAAATAGATGATAAGTTGAATAATATTTGAAATAAAGTCATCCAATAGTAATTGGATAGGTTTTGGATATAGTTTTGATATTTATAATCTTATTAATTTAAATCATTCATTAATGATGTAAACCCTACATCATTATAGTTTCATAAATAATTTTATTTATTTGATGTCAAAAAATTAAAAAATTCATGATATTTGATATATTTTTTGATTTAAATTCAATATTTATTCTCTAAGATATATCTTATATAACCCCTTGTAATAAATTGATTTACTAAAAATATATGTTTATCCCATTTTTGTTATTACTTTAAATAAATTAATATAAAGTGTCATTGTCACTCCCATGTGGCTCCATGGGGTCCCAAAATCGAACCAATGATTCCCATGGTCAGAAATTTCTCGAAACATTGGATAAGGACACATGTTATGGTAATTTAATATTATTATAATAATATTTTGTTACCCTTATTTATCATGTTTAACTTTTTACCATGGTAAATTAAATTTTTACTGAAGTAAATATTCACAATGTCTAAAAATAAAAGGTACCTCTTTACACAATTCAGACCTCCGAATTCAAAATATATAATCCATTTTTTCAAATTTAAAATACAAAAGAAGAAAAAATTAATTTAAAATTATTTCCTGCTGTCAGAATTAAATGTGTGTTTTTATGAAATAATAACTATCAAAAGATTGACACTTATTTATGTCCAATTTCAAAGTGAAATTACTTCCAATAACTAAAATTGGATTAAAAAGAGAAAACCTAATTAAATTATACTTTAAAACCAAATAAAAATGTAATATAAAAATATAAATAAATTACATTAAAAGACAATTTTGATTTTAAATACACCATTTTTCATTATTCATAAAAAATGAACATGATCAGATAAATAACATGATTTTATCCCAAGTAAATTTCGATGTCCTAATTCTATAAAATAATTTTATTTTTTCTAATATAATGTATAAATGTGACCAAAACTATATTTAATGAGGTATCTCCATCGGAAGGTGGTAAATCGACCTATTAATGAATATTAGAGTATTTATGCATAAGATCAATTTTTTTTTTATTTTTAACCTTTCAAATATATTGGATAAATGTAAAATAATTCATGAAAAATATTTAATGATAATATGGTAAGTTATTTTCATTCCCGCCAACACAACTGTTATGCGTTAATTTCAATTTAAAATAATAATATAATATTAATATTTTTCAGTATAACTCAAAATTGTTTGAAACATATGTTTTCAATGAAATATGATGTTTCTTATCAGGTATGACATCAATCATAGCATCCACATTAAGGTAAACTTAATATTTAATTCAAAATTTTTAATAAATATATAAAATTTTATTTATTATTTACCTAGGATGTTATATCCTTCCACCCATTTGAGAATTGCATCTACCCAATTTTAAAACTGGGCATAGAAACTTAATTGAAAGCCCCACATCTAAAAAAGAGTCATTAAAAATATCACATTTAAAGAAATAAAGTGAAATACAAAGGTCATCTGAGATATCCCATACATGGATTCCATGTAGGAAAACATTGATATGGAAGAGAAACAGACCATCAAGGATTGATGGTGAGTGGTCGAAAACATGATTAAGAGAAAGTTAACCACAAGAAAGTCACCAACATGCGATGGGTTAAATGGTCTTTGATTCCCTAGTAAGAAACCTTAACAAGAAATGTTTTTGTTTTAAGTTAATTTTCATATGGCTGAAAAATTTATTTAAGATCTTGAATAAGAACACAAGGAAACATACTTAATTTCAATGTAGACTTTCATCCTTTACTAGATTTCTACCACAAAATCATCTTTTATCCAAACTATGAGTATTCAAGATGACATGTTCACATTGCTAGCACTATAATCATCTTCTAGAGAATCACATAATCCACAAAAGATGAACAATATTTTTACCATGTCTATTGTCATTAACAAAAACCAAAATGGTTAGTACATGATCAGATAATCCCCAAAAGGATAATAATTTTAAAAAATAAAAACAACTCTTAATCACCCAAATTTGTCAAAAAATACCCAAAGACCATCAAAGAAAATTCAATATACAACTGTCCATAAAATTCTTCAATGTATTCCAAACTAAGACTGAAACCCAAATCTCCAAAGGACTTAATCACATAGTGTTCCAAGATAAATATTAACATTTATCTTCAAATAACATCAATTAATCTTATAATATTATACTGAAATGTAATTAACCTAATCCCATATTCTCCCTGATCGGTTAATAATTTCCATAAATAAACCAAATTGTCATATTTCCACAATAAAAACATAGATTCTTCCAAAATAAAATTTCAAATGTTACTCCAAAATTGAGACTGCATAGTATTCAATTTCATTTAAGAATATAATGATTCTAAAAGAGAAAACATCTTATAAAATAAGCTTCATCTCTTAATCACCAAATCATTTTCTTATATTGAGGATATCCATTTGATAAAACATAATTCCCCAAAATCATTATATTCATGATCTATATAATCATTTAACTTAAAAGAATAAGTCATACTCACCAGGGACTTCATGTAGGACAGTGATAGGGGATGGTCCTATTTTACCCTTCAGTTGTGGGATTGATTCATGCAGTCTTTCCAGACGTGACGGGTTTTCACCCTTATTATGAGTTGTCCCATTTAGAAAACTCAAAACTAACCCTAATTTTTTTTAACCTCAATGGGTTTCTTATATTGTTCATTTTCATCACAATACATTAGGACCTCAATATCTTATATATTTTCATTGTTTCCAACTTCATATGATAAATTTATACTATTACTAATATAAAGAACAACATGCCATCATCATGGTGTCTATGTGGATTCATCGTCATCTTGTTCACATAGGTATAAGGTCTATGCAATGAAACAATAATTTTGAGATCCTTCAAAATCATTTTCTACCTTAGTCCAAATACACCTTGTACATCTTGGTTCAATTGAGTGTATCTAGAAAAATAGTTTTGGAAAATAATCATGTATGACATATAATTTGATAACATATGAAAAAAGTGATTTTTATAAAATAGTCTGACCGAATTTGTGTTGAAACATTCAATTAATGGTCCTTTTAAAATACCTCAATTATGTGTTGAAGGAATATATTATAAAAGAAAATATAAATTGGTTGTGCAATGGTCTACTTCTTCAAAACCTTTTTCAAAATTATAATATGCTACAAAATCTTAAGATAAGGAATAATATTTGAAAATTCCTTTCTTATATATACCTTCATGGTAAATATGAGAATATTGTAAAAATAAGATTTTATTAAACATAACCTATATTATACGATGATATCGATGTATAGTGGAGGTATTTGATATCTAAAAAAATTGCTTACAAGTGAGTCATATGCTAGAAAAATATTCACAATCATCTGAACATGACTTTGCAATAATTATTGAAAGAAAGTCATCAAGAAGAGACATGAATGTTGTTTGAGATCCTCCTACTTCCATATTTAATTGAAATTCGTTGATCTGAAAAAGTTATAAAATAAGGATTTAACATAAATAGAAGACATTAAGACTAACCATGTGTCTAATAAAAACTTTTAATCCCTAATGTTGCCTAAACTGACCTATGATACAAACTATAAAGACCAACGAAATAACCTTATTTATTACTGAATTAAATGAACAATTCATATTGCAGATCTTTTTAGGTCTAGATATTTAGATAATTAGGCCTTAACTATTACATATCTATTTGAAAATTACAGGTAGACACTACTACGCAGTATCCATTTTTTCATAAAATGAAAAATCATAAAAAGAAACATGTCTACTTCCATATTTTAGAAAACATGACTTTTCCTTGATCCCATCTTTGACCCTATTCATATTTAATGTTTGGAAATAAAATTTAAAAAATATTAGATCAGAATAAAATTCTAAATAAGGGTAATAAATTATTGAATGAAAAAATTATCCCATAAATAAATACAAAACAATGAAACCATACTTTTCAATCAAAACATACCTTATGAAATCATATGATTTATGAATAACACACAAAAATCATAAATCATAAATGTAGCTAATGGGATACATACCATTCATAAATTATAGTTTTCAGAGATATGTATGGAGTAATGTTGGAATAAAAATCATAGTATATTTCTTAAATCTCTTAGAAAAAAAAACATTTTCCTCCTTCACGTTACCTAATGAATTGGAGAGCTATATCCGGCGCACCCGCCATATTTTTTTTCACGGAACCACCCCTGTACATAAACAATTTCTAAAGACCATAATATATTAATCACACTTAAAACAAGCATAATTTAATGATAACATTTCCATATTTCAATTAAAATATATCTTTTCCAGATATTTGCATAATTAATGTTTTGTGAAACCATTTTTAAAACCATCTAAAACATTTAACAAATAGATTTTCGAATCAGAGTTTCCCATACCACTTTGAAATGTTCGAAAGTAATTTAAATTTAAAAACATTCATGTATATATAAATAAATACTTAAAACCATTTTTAAAACATGGAAATTAATGATAATTATTTAGGAGAATAAATCATTATTATATTTAAAATGATATTTTAGTGAAAGAGTTCATAACCAAATGGGAGACGCTTGAATACACATAATTGAGGAATAAAATTAATCAAAACATTATAATGTCAGGAAAATAACAGGATTCATCATATAATATGCCAATGGAAAGCATTAACACCATATAAAAGTGAATTTTTGCATAACAACAATGAATTCTCCTTGGAATGTAAATTGAGAGGAAATCCGTTATTAAAATTATATCCTTAGATAAATGATATATCAATTACATAATAATGTGTGAAAAATACAAATACACTAAATATGATTGTATATTCATGGTATAACAATAATAGGTCATTCACACCTATCCATAACAAGACATAATAATGAAGTAAATGTTTAACCCAAATAATTGAAATTGGGTTAATAAGTTCTCTTAAAACAATTGATAGCCTAATGTAACCAAATTAAAATTTAGAAAATGAGTTAATGAGAGAAAAAATGGAATATCATCACTTGGACATATAATTTACATCATTAAGGATATATAATAACATATCCCAAAATTAGAATATTTAAGTTAAATAGCATTACAAAAAGAAGTCTTTTATAAAGAGGAGGGTGAAAAGTTCCCTTAGTGATTTGGTAACTTACAAATATACACCACATTAAAGGAGGATCATATGGTGAAGATTTAAATAACCATAAATGAAAGTATATTACAAAAAGATTACAATAATTGGAATTACATACCCCAAACTAAGGAAATTCTAACAAATATAGCATTAATCTCACGGGAATAAGAAGTGAAATGAAACCCCCTAACGAGATTGTAATAAATTGGGTCTTATGAAAAAACATTAATAAAAACCAAATGAATCATAGAATACCAAGAATTAAATTTTAATCATGATAATATATATCAAATGGTAGTACACAATACCCCACATGCAATAAATAAGTGGCGAATAATGGAAATCTCACATAATTAAATGTTAGATAAGAAACCCCTTACCTCGTGTCTGACTTGACTCATTTGTTCATTATTCTTCCTGAATATAAACATAAGGTAATTTATAATTTATTAAGATCATTTTTAAATCTTATTATTGCAATTATAACACTTATTACCTATCTACAACAATTATTTAATTATTGGTGTTCATATTGGACATTTTTTCGATGTTGGGAACATGAGTCTAAAATGAACATGTTATAAATACAAAGTGTCCTTGGGGGAAAATTCCATTATCTCCATAATTATATTAATGATTTAGATATCATATGTATCATAAATATGTATTATATATTTATTTTTAATAGTACATAACTTTTTGGGATAAGAAATGAAATGCACCGTTCATGGAGACGGTAAGCCGTACGTACACATGAACACTACATTCCTTTTAATTTCATATTTAATTGAATAAAAATGTAATGATAAATCGGTATATTATATTTCAAGTATAATAATATATATAATTTAACTATATTCATTATTTATATGTTCTATGTATGTCATGAATGAGTCATATCACTCTGAGTGGGCGGTAGTCCGCACTTTCTGAATTAAAATTATCATATTTACCCACTATAGAAACCATATAGTTATCATATAAATTGAAAATACATAAGAATATACACAATATAAATATAATATATATCTCATATAAATATATTTCTATCATAATGGCTACCATGAGAGGTGGTATAAGAAGATTGAATAATAATCGTTTCGTGAGAGAGTAGTTCGCCGCGCATAGAAATAGCAAGTTCATTACCAATTTAATAGAGGTATGTGTATGTTTAGTTCAAATAAATCTCATACCAACAACCTAGTATATTTTTAATACTATTTTTTTATCATATAAATAAATAAAAAGAGTTTATGGTGTAGTATAAGTAAAATAAAACAAAAGAACATAAGTGGAGACGTAACCTTTAAGTCAGGTATCTCTCTTTGGTTGGAACCGAAAGGTTTACTTTAATAGCCTTCTACCTAGGAAAATGATTCTAGGAGGAAGATACAAATGTGTGAATTTTATTTAGGCAGAGTTTGGATGAGCCAAGGGGATTTAGAGGTGTGAGTAATGGGTTATAAGTGGTGTCCTTTTTGAAAGTGGAGGAGGGCCTCTTTAGGGATGTTTGATAATATTATTTTATTATAAACATATCATCAGTTTCAAAAGGTCCAACAGTCATTAAAGTCAAATATAAGATGATTAATATTAGAAATAAAATCATAAAATAATAATTGGAAAGGATTTGAAGATTTTATTAATACTTATAATCTTATTGATTTAAATAATTCTTTAATGAGTTAAACACTGCATCATTATTGTTTCATAAATAATTTTATTTATTTTATGTCTAAAAATTATAAAAAAAATATCATGATGTAGGAGATAATTTAATATTTCAAATTAATATTTATAATAGAATATATAGCTTATATAACCACATGTATTAGTTTATTTACTAATAGATATATATTTAAGTCATTTTTATCTTTGCTTTAAATTAATTAATATAAAGTGTCATTGTCACTCCCATGTGGCTCCATGGGGTCCCAAAATCTTACCAAGGATTCCCATTGGTTGGAAATGTATCAAATAATAGTATTAGGGAACATTTTAGGAATGTAACACCCCGACCCCAGTTACCCAGAGTCGGTGCATTATTACATAACATTGGCATGATCACAAGAAAGATCACGTCTCGAAAGACCGATTAGTTTAGTAGCCCTGGAATAACTAGATAAATTCATAAAGTTTACATTACATCATAAAATGAAAACTGCAACAATATAGTCTCTATAGTCCACACTATTATCCCCTCACACTATCCCTGCAGTTTATTCATAATTTACTTCTTCACATCCTGGGTAAAATAAAATATAGAAAAGGGGTGAGCTCAAATACTCAGTAAGGATAAAAATATAGCGGAAACATTCATAATTAAGAATAAAAATTTAAGGCAATGTATAACTAAACCATAATTCATTTAAACTTGAACTTAAAAATATTATGGAAAAATAAAATGAAATAATGTCATTAACTTATTAACATGGATATTCAACTAATCGAATAATCACATGCAATAACAATAACCACTTTTATAATGATAGAATGCATAATGCCGGACTATCATAACCACATATCCAAGGCCTCGTTCCAAAAATACAAATAAGATTTTGTCAAGGCCCTGTGCTAAGACACTAGTTTGTCTCATGAGACCTACCGATGCATCGAGGAGCTATAGCGGGACCCACCCATCACTTACAATGTCCAATGCATTCCTCATATTAAATGTTTTAAACATAACATAAACATTCGTATTAAAACTAGAATACGAAATGTCAACACTTTATCACAAAACCATGAATGGTATAATAATAGAAAATCCACATTCAAACATAACTCATTCGAGACAATATGGAATATTTTATTGTATCATATTAACCTCAATCTATAATAATGAAGGATATCGACATAGATGAAAATAATCATCAAAACTATTTGAGATAAATATCCCCCTGTTTTGTGAAATCATTTAAAAGTCACACTATTTGTCCAGAAGCCATTTAAAAATAGATTTTTAAATCAAAGTGTCCCATACCACATTGAAACTTTTAGAAGTAGTTTTAATTTCAAAACTTTAATGACCATATAAATAAATCCTTAAAACCATTTTTAAAACATGGACGTTAATGAGAAAGATTTAGAAGAATAAGTCTTTAAAACATTTAAAAATGGTATTTTAGTTAGAGTTTCAAACCAAAAGAGAGACACATGAATAACAATAATTGAGGTAATCAAATCTTTGTAATATCATGAGAATAATATGATACATGATATAATATGTCAAAGTATATTATATACACCACATAAAAGTGATTTGGTGTATAACAACAAAGAAGTCTCAATGGAATGTAAATTGAGATGAAATATCTCATAAAGTCCATATCATTAGATTAAGGATAAATCAACGACATAATTATGTGTGACAAATATAAATACACTAAGTATGATTGGATATTCAGTGTAAAAAAATCAAAGGACATTCACACATATTCTTTTAAAAACAACACTAATTAATTGGATGTTTATCTCAACAAATCGATATTGAGTAAAAATTACTCTTATCAAGTTCATACCGTTGACTTGAGAATTTTTCAATGGAGTGATTATGTGTATAAAAAGTATATCCACAAAAATGGGAGTTTAAATCATGACATAATCAAATGAATAGGGATTCCACACATAATCTTGGAGTAAAATAATCAATTAAGTATGCGTAAAGCCGAATGAGTGGAAATTGAAATTTCAAATTCCCTTATCGATTAGGTATCTTATGAAACATGCATCCATGAAAGAAGGATAATAAAATTATGATTTAAATATCCATAAATTAAATTATATTACACAATGAATACAATCATGGGCAGTACACACACCACATGCAATAAATAAGTGGTGAACAATAAAAATCTCACGGAATTAAAAGTGAGATAAGAAACCCCTTAATTTGTACTTTTTTCCTTCGTCGAAGGTAGGTTAGACTTCTGTATAATGGTGAAATAATTTTTATTGAATTATACAAGAATAATTTACATTAATATGATATCATATATGATCTTCAAACATTGATTTCTTAATAATATCTTACTATTATCATCATTTCTAGTGTTAACTTACTCGTTTTCCTTTATATTCTTTGTTACGTAAGCTATGTTTTTTATGGATAGGTTGTATATTATTCATATCCAGAATTATATCAAGTCCTTAAACATTATTTTTAATTATCAAATGATAATTATACTTTAATGGATACAGTGAAGAATGAATCTCATCGCGTTCTTGGAGACGGTAGTCCGTACGTACGCACGAGCGATAATATCATTCTTTTGATGTTAAAATAATATAAAATTGGATGTTATATCATATAGACAGAATAATTATCATGTTATATTTATTATTTACATGAATTACGCATCATTATTATACCCATCCAAATAATAATTTATTGAATGAAAATTACACCACGACGTGGAGACGGTAAGCCGTACGTACGCACGTATGGTGACATTCCATTCAAAGGATGGATAGAATACAGAATATGATTGTACCATATTTATAATAACATCAAAGTTTATATAAGATACTAGAGTTATTATTTTAGAATATAAATAACAAAGAAATAAGAATTTGAAGAAGAAAGGAACTTGAAAGAGGGTAGTGAAAACATTACCTCTTCTTCGGGTTCTTCTATTGATTTGATCAAAAGGGCTCCTTAGGTTGTCTTTATGATCAAGATAAGGCCTCTAGGTTGTATTTAGGTAAGTTGAGAGAGTATTTGGGCAGGGTTTGGCCGAGCCAAAAGGCATTTAATGTGTGAATTAGTGAGAAGGGGGAGTTCCCTTTTATAAGTGGGGTGAGAGGCACCTTTGGAAAAGCTAAAAATATTATTTTATAACAAATTCATATTCGGTTTATAATGGTTACAAAGTGTATTATTTAAAGGTTATGGTGGGGATGGGTCGGAAACCACTCAACCAATAGAATTTAGACAGGTTTGGGTCATTATATAAACCTTATCTTTAAGTATTAACTCTTAGTTAATTAGTTTCATTTTTGCAATGTCTCATTGTATTTTTATATTATATGGTTAATAAACTTAATATATACATCCAAGAGACCCCCAAGTGGTCCATTATTGAAAAACCTATCTTTATATAAGTCTCTTGGCCGATCCTTTGATTTTTAGGAATTGAATATAAATTAATAATATAATATTTGTTTTAAAAACTGTTTTAGGTCAATTTTTACACTATTGGGTATTTTGTTTTTGATAAATACATAACAACATTATTACTTAGAATTTTTTTTATAATCAATTATAATATGTCATATTAACCTAGAAAATTAGTTTAATTCATAAAAAGTTTCAAATTACATTTATTTTGATATTTAAAATATCAATTATTTTAATATTTCATTAATTAGGTAATTACTGCATCACCATTGTGTCATAAATAAATTAGATTATTTAATGTCTAAATATTATAAATAAAATACCATTATGTAGGAAATAGTTTTATATTTATATGTAATATTTACAATCGAATTTATCTTATGTATAACCCTATATTAAAAATGTTTTAGTAAATAAACTTTGATTTTAACTCTTTTAACTCTTCTTTGAATTAAATAATAATAGATGTTCTAATCTAATACAAGTGGACCTAAATGATAATATTTTACTCATAAGGTTTTTTCTGGTCGAGATAAACTTGTCCAATAGAATTATGACATGTGTTAGGGTAATATTAATATCATTTTTACCCTTAATTACCCTATTTACTTTTAACCGTGGTAATTAAAAGTAAAAAGTTACTATTGACCAAAAATTATTTTCATCTCATTGAAACACATTTTACTCCATGATATTAACCATGTCCCTTGTATTTTCGAAATTCCACTCACAGAAGTGGTAAAATGATGTTTTATAAAAAATTCAGTTTTTTAACTACCACTTAGTGGTTTCACTATTCATCAAAAAAAAGAAAGTTTCCAGAAAAATACCAATAATTAGACCTAAGATATATTTGATATTATGAATTCAAAAATGATGTATATTTTACCAAATTAAAAACATATCAGGTGCATTAATTAAATTAAAAATTAATTCCCGTCGTCAAAACAAATAGCGTGTTTTTAAGAGATAATAACTATCAAAAGATTGACACTTGTTTATGTCTGGTTTAATTGTGAAATTTTGTACAATGACCAACATTTTATTAAATGGTAAAAATATATTCTAAATATAATTTAAAACCACTCAAATTCATAATTTATTAATATAAATTATTTTGATTATAATTTTTTTTAATTAAAATTTAATAATTTTCACTATTCATCAAAATATAAATGTTATCTGAAAAGTTCCAAAATTTCACCTTAGGATAAATTCAATACTACGAATAAAAAAATGAAGTCCATTTTGAGAGATAAAATTTAAAAAAGTTCAAAAAGTAGGTATTACTATTCATAACAGCTAGTTTGATTGTTTTGGGAGTGTGTTAGAACTCGAAGTTGCGTACAACACACGCTATTGTATTATTCAAAAGAAAGCGTACCGTGGAAGCTTGGGATTATTCATTATAAATTTTTGATGTCCCCATTCTAAAAAGTAAATTTTATTTTGTCAAATTGAATAAAAGTTTAAAATATTGGATTTAAAAAGGGTTCGCTATTAAAAGTTGGTAAAAGTGTAATACTGAAAATGAATTTGTTTTTACATTATGTCTAAGAAACTCATAATATGGATTCTAAATTTATAAGGATTATATAAAGCTTATAATTTAGTTAATACTATTCATAACCTCTTTTTAGCAACTTGTTTGGTATGTCATGGTGTGCTTGAACTCGGTGTTGCGTGTAGAGCAAGTTATTAAATTATTTTGAAGAAATAACACACTATGAAATCTTGGGGTGTTACATTCTCCCATCCTTCAATAAATTGCGTCCTCTCAATTTGAAACTTTTCTTCAAAAATAAAAGGATGAATATAGAAAATATATTTGTGGGAAAACCCACATCAGAAATTGGGTTAATAAAATTTAGTCTTAATATAAGGAAAAGGGAAATGAAAGGGTCATCACCAAATTATGATCTCTATTCGGAGAACATTGGTGGAAATTAGAGACATATAATTGGAGGAAAAATGTAAATATTTATAGGTAGTGATTGAGGTCATCAATCAGAAACAAGTGTAAAATTGAGGGCCTTAAATTCATCAATCTATGATGATTTAAAATACCATCGGATCAGGAAAACATATGGTATTAGGATAACACATTTTTTTGTTTTAAGATACCTTCACTAAAGTATAAGAATTAATTTCTTCATTGAATAAGAGAAGAAGAAAAATATATAATTGACAAGTAGAGTCTCATCCTTTAACTATGTTCCACCACAAACTCATCTTTCACTCTAAAAGATAATAGAACATAAAAATAATATTCTATTTATCCTATTCGTATAGGGTTAAAAAATGAATTTATAATTCTTCTAGTATAACCATTAAAAAATGACATTATTCAATCCAGGACATCACATGGGTCAGTGGTAGGTGATACACACTTGTCACCCTTCGGTTGTGGGTTCAAGTCTCGCGGCCTTTCCGGATGCGACAGGTTGCCGCCCGACCACCGAGATGTCCTTTTATGGTAGTCCAAATTAATCCAAACTAGATCTATCCAAAATAATTCAGTCCAAAATTTATATGGAAGGTAAACACAATGAAGATCCTTTTTTCCGCGTAATAACATGTGAACACCTTCATCATGTATTCTTTTAAAACACTGCAACATTCTGAATTACCATAAAACCTTATTGATTACATTCATGATCCCTTATTCCTTAAAGAATAATAGATATACTCCGTAAATCCAAAAGTGTTGTAAACCCCAACAATGATGGAATATAAAAATAATTAATCTTTTTCAAGGTAGTCAAGAATATCAAATATAATTTATCCAAATCAATCATGTATTATTCTAAAATCACTACCTCGGTATCAGAACCATATTATGGTTTATCTTTCTCTCAACCATATATTTTTCAAAAATTGAACCAACTATTGAGTCACTTTTCATTGTTCCACACAATCTCAAGCCCTTAATTAAATAGTACTACAGTACAATTCTTATATACTCCATAATTATTATATCAATTACATTGTTGATACATCACTCTAATGACATAATCAACATAAAAACTCAAATCAGTCCTCTTCATCTATGGTAGTATCATAACTTGATTATTATCCAATAGCATTATTTGCGGTTAAGTCTGATGACTGGGACATAGGTTCGTGTAGTGTCCAAACTCCTTGAAAATGAAGCATTGTACTTTTGAAACCACTTTCTTACCCTTGCAAACACGTACCTTGTGCCCTTTTCGTCCACACCTATAACAAACTCCCATTCCTTTCAGGCATGTTCCAGGGTTTTTTTCCCACAATTATCAAATATGGGATAATTCTTCTTTTCCCTCTTCCCTTTATCCATCTTTCTCTCTTCCATCCTTTTCTTCTCTTGCTTCCCTTCAAATCCATACGACTCAGTAAACTCTTTACTTATCTTATCAACACATGATATTATTTTATCATATGACGATAATACATGGGGGAGTATTTCTCTTATAAATTCTGGCTTAAGACCATGAAAGATATGATCCTTCTGTCTCTTTGGATCATGTGCATTACTGGATTTCTCATTCCTTCTACTGGGTGCAATTTCTAAACAATGGAATACACTAGATTAGTTTATGAATAAAAATACCTAATCCCAATCTTGTAAAACACATACTATAAATTAAATATTTTATGGATATAATCCATAATCCTAAAAATGTCTCCTTTGAGGAAGTATATAATCATAAACCCTTCATAATGATTTGAAATAAAAATGAGAGTTATCCTAAGCATATCCCCCAGGATTTTCGTAACCAAGAGTGCAGCAAGGCCTGTTGTCATGCACCAGTTCCTATTCGAGTCCAGCTCAAAGCGGTGTATTCGGGTTTTACCCCTAGGTACATCTGTGCCATAGCTGCCTCTACCGGCTCGTATCCAGACAGGGATTTATTGCTCGGAAAACTCACAAAATCTCTACAATACAAAAATTCTAGGAAGTTCTTCTATAATAATCCTCAAAGTTTATCTTAGGTCTACGTGCTCTAATCAAAGTTTATCTAAATCTAGCATCCAAGGTTTGTACTAAACTTCCTCTGATACCAACTCTAATGCCCCGGCCCCAGTTACCCATATTCGGTGCATTATTACATAACATTGGCATGATCACAAGAAAGATCAAGTCTCGAAAGACCGATTAGTTTAGTAGCCTTCGAATAACTAGATACATTCATAAAGTTTACATTACATCATAAGATGAAAACTAAAACAATATAGTCTCCATAGTCCACACTCTTATTCCCTCATACTATCTCTACTGGTCATTAAAAATTTTCATCTTCACATCCTGAGAAAAATAAAACATATAAAAGGGGTGAACTCAAATTCCCAGTAAGAATAACAATATAGAGGAATCTTTCATAATTAATAATAAACATTTAAGGAAATGTATAAATAAAACAAAAGACTTTTAATCTTGAACTTCAACATAGTATGGAAAAAATAAAATGAAATAATTCCATTTACACATTCACATGGATATTCTACTAATCGAATAATCACATGCAATAACAACAACCACTTTCATAATGATGGAATACATAATTCCAAACAATCATAAACACATAGCCAAGGCCTCGTTCCAAGACTACAAATAAGATTTTTCCAAGGCCTTGTGCCAAGACACTAGTTTGTCTCATGAGACCTACCGATGCATCGAGGAGCTATAGCGGGATCCACCCGTCACATACTAAGTCCAATTCATTTTTCATATGAAAAGTTATAAACATAACATAAACGTTCGTATTAAAACTAGCATACGAAATGTCAATACTTTATCCACAAACTATGAATGGTATAAAAATAGCACATCTATAGTCAAACATAACTCATTCGATACAATATGGAATATTTTATTGTATTATATTAACCTCAATTGAGAATAATGAAGGATATTGACAAAGATGAAAATAATCATCAAAACTATTTAAGAGAAATATCCCCCTTTTTATTGAAATCATTTAAAAGTCACACTATTTGTCAAGAAGACATTTAAAAATAGATTTTTGAATAAAGGTGTCCCATACCATGTTGAAACATTTAAAAAGCGTTTTAATTTTAAAACATTAATGTCCATATAAATAAATCCTTAAAACCATTTTTAAAACATGGACATTAATGAGCAAGATTTAGAAGAATAATTCTTTAAAACATTTAAAAATGGTATTTTTGTTATAGTTTCTATCCAAAAGAGAGACACTTGAATACAAATAATTGAGGTAATAAAATCATTGTAATATCATGAGAATAAATGTATTCATGATATACAATGTCAAAGTACATTATATACACCACATAAAAGTGATTTGGTGTATAACAACAAAGATGTCTCAATGGAATGTAAATTGGGATGAAATCTCTCATAAAGGCCGTATCCTTAGGTTAAGGATAAATAAACGACATAATTGTGTGTAAAAAATATAAATACACTAAATATGATTGGATATTCAGTGTAAAACAATCAAAGGAAATTCACACATATTCTTGTAAAAACAACACCAATTAATTGAATGTTTATCTCAACAAATCGAGATTGAGTAAAAATTACTCTTATCAAGTTCATACCGATGACTTGAGAATTTATTAATGGAGTGATTATGTGTATAAAAAGTATATCCACATAAAGGGGAGTGGAAATTAGGACATAATCAAATGAATAGTGATTCCACACATAATCTTGGAGTAAAATAATCAATGAAGTATGCATAAAGCCGAATGAGTGGAAATTGAAATTTCAAATTCACTTATCGATTAGGTAACTTATGAAGCATGCACCCATGAATGAAAGATAATACAATGATGATGTAAATATACATAAATTAAAGAATATTACACAATTAATACAATCATGGGCAGTACACACACCACATGCAATAAATAAGTGGTGAACAATGGAAATCTCACGGAATTAAAAGTGAGATAAGAATCCCCTTACTTTGTACTTTTTCCTTGGTCGAAGGTAGGTTAAACTCCTGTATAATGGTGAAATAATTATTATTGAATTATACCATAATCATTTACATTAATATGATATCATATATGATCTTTTAGCATTGATTTGTTAAAAATATCTTACTATTATCGTCATTTTGGGTGTTAACTTACTTGTTTTCCTTTATATTCTTTGTTACGTAAGCCACGTTTGTTATGGATAGGTTGTATCATATTCATATCAAGAATTATATAAAGTCCTTAAAAATTATTTTTAATTATCAAATTAGAAATATACTTGAATGGATACAATGATGAATGAATCTCATCGCGTTCGTGGAGACCGTAGTCCGTACGTACGCACGAGCGACAATATCATTCTTTTTATGTTAAAATAATATATAATTGGATAGTATATCATATAGACCGAATAATTATCATGTTATATTTATTATTTAAATGAATTAAACATAATTATTATACCCATACAAATAATAATTTATTGAATGACAATTACACCACGACCTGGAGACGGTAAGCCGTACACACGCACGTATGGTGACATTCCATTCAAAGGATGTATGGAATAATGAATATGGTTGTACCATATTTATAATAACATCACAATATATAGAAGATACTGGAGTTATTATTTTATAATATAAATAACAAAAGAGAAGAAGTTGAAGAAGAAAGGAACTTGAAAGAGGGTAGTGAAAACATTACCTCTTCTTCGGGTTCTTCCTTTCGATTTGATCAAAAGGGCTCCATAGGATGGAATTATGATCAAAGTAAGGCCTATAGGTTGTAGTGAGTGAAGTTGAGAGAGTATTTGGGTAGAGTTTGGCCGATCAAAAAAGCTTTTAATTTGTGAATTAGTGAGAAGGGGGAGTTCCCTTTTATAAGAGTGGTGAGGGGAAACTTTGGGAAGGCTAAAAATATTATTTTATAATAAATTCATATTCGGTTTATAATGGCTCCAAAGTGGATTATTTAAAGGTTAAGGTGGGGATGGGTCTAAAACTACTCATCCAATAGAATTTATTCATGTCTGGATCATTATATTAACCTTATCGTTAAGTATTAACTCTTAGTTAATTAGTTTCACTTTTACATTGTCTCTTTGAATTTTTATATTATATTGTTAATAAACTTACTGTATACATCCAAGAGACCCCCAAGTGGTCCATTAATGAAACAAA
Source organism: Viscum album (assembly GCA_963277665.1). Lineage (NCBI taxonomy): Eukaryota > Viridiplantae > Streptophyta > Magnoliopsida > Santalales > Viscaceae > Viscum > Viscum album. Next base: position 2,053,488,335 of record OY728137.1, read on the forward strand.
TATCATGATATAAGTTTCTTGGATGAACCTTAGATTTTTAGGAATTTAATATAAATTAATAATATAATATTTGTTTTAAAAACTCTTTTATGTCAATTTTGACACTATTGGGTATTTTGTTTTTGATAAATTCATATCAGCATTATTACTTCGAACACAATTTATATAATCAATTATAATATGTGATATTAACCTATAAAATTAGTGGAATTCATAAAAAGTCTCAAATTAAATTTATTTTTATATTTATAATATCAATTATTTTAATATTTCATTAACTAGGTAATTACTGTATCACCATTGTTTCTTAAATAAATTAAATTATTTAATTTCTAAAAATTATAAATAAAATACCATTATATAGGAAATCTTTTTATATTTTTAGTTAATATTTACAATTGAATTTATGTTATGTATAACCCTATATTAAATATGTTTTAGTAAATAAGCTATGATTTTAACTCTTTTAACTCTTCTTTGAATTAAATAATAATAAATGTCCTAATCTAATACAGGTGGACCTAAATGATAATATTTTACTCCTAAAGTTTTTTTTGGTCGAGATAAACTTGTAAAATAGAATTATGACATGTGTTAGGGTAATATTAATATCATTTTTACCCTTAATTACCCTATTTACTTTTAACCGTGGTAAATAAAAGCAAAAAGTTACTATTCAACGAATATTATTTTCATCTCATTGAACCAAATTTTACTCCGTGATATTAACTGTGTCTCTTGGATTTTTGAAATTTCACTCATAGAAGCGGTAAAATTATGTTTTATGAAAAATTCAGTTTTTAAACTACCACTTAGTGGTTTCACTATTCATCAAAAAAATGAAAGTTTCCAAAAAAATACAAAAAATTAGGCCCAAGATATATTTGATATTATGAATTCAAAAATGATTTCTATTTTACTAAATTCAAAACATATCAGTTGCATTAATTAATTTAAAAATTAATTCCCATCGTCAAAACAAATAGCATGTTTTTAAGAGATAATAACTATCCAAAGATTGACACTTGTTTATGTCCGGTTTAATTGTGAAATTATGTACAATGACCAAAATTGTATTAAATGGTAAAAATATATACTAAATATACTTTAAAACCACTCAAATTCATAATTTATCAATATAAATTATTTCAATTAAAAAAGTTGTTTTTAATTGAAATTTAGTAATTTTCGCTATTCATCAAAATATAAATGTTATCCCAAAAGTTCCAAAATTTCACCTTAGGATAAATTCGATACTCTGAATACAAAAATGATGTCCATTTTGAGAGATAAAATTTATAAAATTTAAAAAAGTAGGTATTACTCTTCATAACGGCTAGTTTGATTGGTTGTGGTGTGTGTTAGAACTCGAAGTTACATACAACACATGCTACTATATTATTCAAAGGAAAGCGTACAGTGGAAGCTTGGGATGTTTCATTGTAAATTTTTGATGTCCCCATTCTAAAAAGTAAATTTATTTAGTAAAATTGAATAAAATATTAAAATATTGAATTTAAAAAGGGTTCGCTATTAAAAGTTGGTAAAAGTGTAATACTGAAAATGAATTTGTTCTTACGTTATGGCTATGAAACTCATAATATGGATTCTAAAATTATAAGGATTATATAAAGTTTTAAATTTAGTTAATACTATTCATAACCTCTTTTGAACGGCTTGTTTGGTAAGTCATGGTGTGCTTGAAATCGGTGTTGAGTGTAGTGCAAGTTATTGAATTATTTTGAAGAAATAGCACACTATGAAATCCTGTGGTGTTACAAGGAAGATTTGGATTATAATAATAATATTTTGTTACCCTTATTTACCATATTTACACTTTAACCCTGGTAAATAAAATTTTTACTGAAATAAATATTCATAATATCTAAAAATTAAAGATACCTATTTACAAAATTTGTACCTAATGATTCCAAATAAATTATCCATTTTTCCAAATTCAAAACATAGAGGTGTAAAAAATAAATTTAAAATTAATTCCAGCTGTCAAAATGAAAAACGTGTTTCAAAGAAATAATATCTATCAAAAGATTGACACTTATTTATGTCCAATTTCAATGTAAAATTACATCCAATTATAAACATCAGATTAAATTGAAAAAAAAATAAAATTTAAAATTAAATCCAATTAAAAATATTGTACAACCTAACAAATAAATTAGATTAAAAGGCATTTTTTGATTAAAATACATCATTTTTCACTATTCATAAAAAATTAATGTCATCAGAAAATAACAAAAAAATTTCCAAATTAAATTTATATGTACTGATTCTAAAAAAGTATTTTATTTTTTCAAATAGTATATATATATATGTGACCAAAACTATATTTAAATATGGTTCTCCAACAAAAGGTAGTAAATCGATCTTTTAATGAATATTTGAGTATTTATGCTTAAAATAAGATTCTTTCTTATTTTAAGCCCTTAAAATTTATTGGATAAATGTAAAAGAAATTTAGAAACATTTTTAATCATAATATGGTTAGTATTGTTCTTTCCCGCTAATACAATGACTATGCATTAAGAACCATTTCAAATAATACTATTATATAATTATTTTTCAGTACAACTAAACGTTGTGTGCAGCGTATGTTTTCAATGAAACCTGTTGTTGCGTATCAGGCATGCCATCAAATATAGAATCCTCTTTAAGGTAAAATTAATATTTAATTCATAAAATTTAATAAATATAAACAGGTTATATTTTTATTAACTTGGGATGTTACATTATAAATCATAAAACACGTACTAATTGACATCATGAATAAAATAATTTGACTCTAGAAACATTATCACACCAACTAATCACATAATTAAAGAAAATACCTGGTGAATCTCAAATCATCACTCCTAGAGATATAATTCCATTATATATAATAAGATAATTCCTTAAAATAAAATTTGAAAAATAAACATTTATTTTACGTAAAATATTATTATGTGAAAATAAATACATTCTTAAGAATTAATTTGGTCTAGAAAATAATTGTCAACATAAATTAAAGAAAAAATATCATTAGAATAGTTAAAAAATGTTCAGTTATTCTTAATACAAAATTGTATATCGCAATGAAATGTGTTTCAGTAACCATGCCCCTTATCATTAAAATTTATTTCCAAATAACAGCATTAACCCTAGGAACCCTATAAATAAGGATAGTAATAAACTATTTAACAAGCATAATCATAATATTATTCATGTAAAATCAAATTAATTATATTTTTATCTTGTGTATGTCTGTTGTAATCTTTTCTCATCATTGGGTGTTAATAATCATTTCCATTTTTTGAAATACATTCTTAAATGTGATGTTGGTCATTAATTTTTCTTCTAAATATAATCATTTACAACAATCTAGCTATGTTATATTTTATCATTATGAACATTTATTAATTTATAATTCGATTAAATGGTATGTTTATTCAGATTTCAGGAAATGTAAAATAGTAATGAACTAATATTCAATTATTTACGGATATATATTTATTACCTTATATTGATGGATATGTTTTTTATCCAACATAAAACATATTATGTTATATATATATATATATTATTTATATAAATATTATTTTCATAAATAAAATTTAAAAGAAGAAATGATTGGAAGTGATGGAAAATGATACACATTTATTCTGGGAGGTTATTTTTTCACAACTAATGATTCATATTTTTATTTGTAAAAATTGAATTGGAGTGGGTGGTTAATGATTCTACCCTAATTAGTGTAACATTAAGAAATAATAATGATATTTATTTTGAAATTTTATGTTCATGACAAGAAAATTTCTGAATAAAGAAAACAATTAAGTATAAATACTAAGAGGGGTTTGGAACATATACCTCACTTGTATTTTCTCATTCTCAAAGGGGATTAATCTAATTAGGGATTGAATATTAATCATAAAAAACCTTTTTATTGTGTCTAATAGTGTTAAAGAGATGTTTGAATTTTTTTAGATCATAAGGTGATTGTTTTTTATGGAATGTGAGGATTGTATTTCGAAATTAAATATGTAGAAAAGTGGTATTTTATTAAATACCAAATATAGATCATTAAAGGAATGTAAATTTCCAAAATATTTATTTTTTTAAAACAAATTATTGAAAAGTAGATAATGTCAGTACACACCTCCTCCTCTCAATTAAATAAAATTCTTAACTTTTTTGTCTCTTTACCTCTGTGGTTGCTACTATCTATCATTTTGGTGTTCACTATAGTGACTAGTTTTTTTTAAAAAATTAATCCTTTTATATGGATAATAAATGGTATATATGAAATATTTCAGGAAAAATGATAAATAAATCGAATGAATTGTTTTTAATGAATTTTTCAAACCTGATATAAATTTATTATATAAATCACTATTTCTTATATATTAAAACAATTTCGAAAAATAGAAAATAATTTAAAAATATTGTTATTATTTTTTATAAATTTAAAATATTAAATCTCTATATTACAACATCAATTATGAAATCAATATTTTATTTTATAAAAAATGATATGTAAATTTACATTTTTTCAAATATAATAAAAATTTCAGAAAACATATTCCATTAAGAAAAATAATTTTTAAATGATAATTAAAAACTGATTTTATAGATTTTTTTAAAAATTACTCCTTTTATTATAGATATATATGATCAATGAAAAATTTTGTTAAATTATTCCAAATAAATACTTAAAATTTAAAAAAAAATTATTTTAGAATATAAAATCTAATAGAAATTAGTTTTAATAGGAATCCATATTTTAATATATTTACAATTCCTTTTAAAATATATTAGTACTTTTACTTGTGTTATAAATTTATTAACATAAAAAATATCAACATTTAAATGTATTATATTAAATAAAAAGATTAGTTAAATTCATAATTGTACATATTGAGAATATATTTACTGTGATATGTTTCCATTTCTGCATTATATATATAAATTTATTAATAGTGATGGAAGAATTTATACATGAAAATTAGATGGGTACCATTCAATGGTCCATATTTTTTGTTTTCTGTATTGCATGTGGATTATGACATTGAACACATTTTTTTAATGATGAATACTTGGTTCATTAAATTTATTATAAGAATTTAATAACATAAAAATTAATTCTTTAAATAGAACAAACCATATATAATTGTTATTTAAAAATAATATAACCATTTTTTTACAATTTTAGATATATTGTTCTGATTTTCTATTATTTAAATTGAAATTGATTCTATTATAATACGGTATTCAGATTAACAGTTTTTTCTACAAATGGGTAAATGTCCTATACTTTTTCTCATAGTTTTCTAGAATATTAATAATTTTATATTTTTATGTAATAATATTACAAAAACATGTCGACACATTTAAATTTTCATTATTAAGATAATTGATTATGATATTTATTGAGTTGGTTCCCTAGAATATATATACATTGTACATATGGTTAAAAATATTTTAAAATAACTAAATATTAATGAATATTGAAACACATGATGATTTTTCATGTCTGTATCACAAATTTTATAGTTTTGATAGAGTATGTGACCCATCTAAAGGTTCTAATATATCCATATAAAAAAACACAAAAATTAAATGATAATATTCATTATCATATATCCAATGGTCTGATATTGTCTATCAGATATAAAACTAATTAAATTTAAATAAGAATTATTGTGTTCTAGTAAAAAAAATAAGACTTCATCTAAAGAGGACCAGACATGGAAATAAATTGAAAGGATGTTTTCGAATAAATTACCACAATATGAATTCCACATGATAAATGTGTATGTAGAAAAATGTTATTAATAAATGGACATTATTATATTTATAATATATATCATCAAAACATGTAATTTTATATAATATTATAATGCTGATGGTGGTCTCTCATGAATATATATGATACAAGTGATATTACATATATTATATGTCATTGATTTATTAAATCAATATTGTGTTTGTCCGCTTCAAATATTAATGATTATATATCATTAAATTAAACTTATATATTACTATCTATAGATGATTATGGACAAAGTGGTCTATTTATGGGTCAATTATAGGTTTTCAAATGACAATATACATTTATTATTGTTCAAATATAAATTTATGCAATTGAGATGATGATATATTGAGATAATGGGGTTATATAAAAATATTAGAGTTGGTATGATGTTTTATTCAGTGCAAAGTAAGTCTCCCTCGCTATCATAATCATCATTATATATTTTTTATGGAATAAAGTACACAATTCTAACAAAAATTATGAAACTGTGAGATATATATTCAAGAAACTCTAAAATAATTAAGAGAGTGTGCATACTCCCTCACATAGTTCACCCCTCATGAGACATTGGGTTTTGTGATTCAGAGTCATGTTATACATGTCAGTTGGACTTCCATGGAGGAATGATTATATGTAACCATGTAGCCCTCAAGCCATGATTGAATGGAATTTAAATGGTTGTTCCTAAAACCAACGGAATTTCAAATGATATATGATATTGACCATGGAGTGGTACATGTCTCATGTCAGGAGTCATAATGATTTCAAGAGTCTGTTTCTATAGATACCATGCTAATGGTCTTTTACCATTATAAATAAATTTTTTTTAACATTTTCATTTATTTGGATCAAAGGGAGTGTTGCAAAAATTTTTTTAGAAAAACTTAAAAATGAAAGAGCTCTTCAGATCATGAACCCCCCACCCTGACATGGACACCAAGATACTTGAGCTGTCATTGTTGAGTTTTTGTCCCCAAAAATTGAGGTACCAAGGAACCCAATGGCCCTGATTTCGTCTATGGATGGAATGTTGGATTATTTACTAAAATGTAGTGGTATATAGTTTTTTTGTTATTCCATGACCACAAATATCCAATTCTTGTAATCTAAGTGTTTACTAGTGATGGTAACCGGTTATTTTCCTATGAATATAACCCCCTTATTATGCGATAAGTTCCTTGGATTCAATATGCACCAGCATCCTACTAAGGTTTCCATGACTCAGGCCTAGTTCTATGGAGCAGTAGTACGTGTTCTAAGGAATTGTTTTTTGAGAGAAGAGTTTTCTTAATACTCTTTGTAGGGAATAATAGTGATTTCCCTAATGATGATCCATACCCTACTGCCCAATTTACTTAAAATAATAGATTATTTGAGCTCTCATCATGAACATCTTCCTATAGAATGAGTACATGGAAACTAGGTTGATGACTATTAATATTTTTCTGATATGGGGGTAGCACCAAATTCCTTATTCGTTGAAGTATGATGTTTTAAATTTTAGTGATCTTCTTACACTAACGTACCTCTACCTAGTTATCGACATGGTTCATGGCCATCATCACACTACCATTATCCTTCTGAATGAAGTAACATGGCACTGGCTTATTAAATAAACATTTTTTCGGCTCTTTATTCATATCAATGATGTTAAAAATATTATTATGGTTCGTGTGAAAAATCTAATTTATGTAACTAGGAATCATGTTTTTATACCTGAAGGTTTTATATAAAGAGGGACAGTTGAGGAATCCAAGCCTTTAACCAACCTAGTTAGGATACCAAATTTATTTATCACCCCACCCCACTATATTATTTTAAAAAAATCTAAGATTCATAATATGTTGAAAAATATTTAACCATATGTTATATGACTTCACTACCACTATATTTATGTTCCCCCTACATTTTTCACACATAAAAATTCCCTATAGAGACTTCTCCTCATATAATGTGGGTGCTTTTCATGCATGTGATCCGATGTATTTGAGACAAGTATAAAATTAATCCTTCCAAACACTACTGCCATAGCCCTCCATTACCAAGATGCCTATTGGTTCTTTGTATATGAGTGTTTGTTCTGATTTATAGAGGTAGGTATGTAATCAATATTTTAGATATCACTTTTTTGAATACTGATAATTGATAGAAAATGAATTGGTATGGGAGTAAAAACACTATTAACCAATGCAATTAAACAACCAAAAGAGAGGTATCCATTATTCTAGTTCATAATATGACACATGATCCTTCCACGAAATATAATCAAAATGTTTATTATAAATTCTAATTAATGTTATTGGTTCTCCCATATAATCTAGAGGTAAGATATTGTGTTGTATATGAAATGTATCACTCAAAGATACTACATTCATATATGAGAACCTTCTTGATATATAAAAAAACCATTCCACTCGATTGATGGTTTTTTAACTCCATTTGTTGTAATATTAACATAACTAATTAAGAACATTAACTGATCACTTTATGTCATTCATAATGATGATTGTTCCATGTTAAAACAAACTATTGGCTATGAAATAGAATTTGAATCCTACATCAATATGTAAGAATAATACCACACAAAATGGTATTGTTAATGAGATGACGAAGAACAACATTTGACTTAATGAATATTCTAGGATATAATTGGAATTCATTGTAAAACAATGATTTTATATCAGAAATCCATGATATTTAACCATCATGAATGTTGAATTCCATGAGGAATGAAATCACCTAAAATTCAGATCATCGGACTAAGAGGAGAAACCCATACGTTTCAATAACGTGATAATAATATTTCATGAAAATATATCATAATCCATGTGAAAAAATAAAATTATTTTAATTAAATAAGAAAAATCCTTATTGTTGATATTACTGACAACCTACTGGGCCAATGTAATGGCTCCTTTTAACATCCTCCATTTAACAAACTCATGTTACTCTTTAGAGATCCAATGAGGAAGATGGATGGAGATCCATCTTTTGAAAACACTATCATGTACCCTATTCATATAATAACACATGATAACCAGTCTATAATGAATTAGAGAAAAAGGATCACTTATTTCACGAGTAAGCACCATGGTACTAGTTCATGATAACCGGTGGGGGCTTCTACCATGAATGAAACCTTACACAACCTTAACCAGATCACACTTATTCAAATTACCTGAAGAACTATAGTACAATCTCATGATTCTTTCTTGGTCAAGATCACCCTGGTATAATTCCATGAATTTATTCATATATATCATTAACATAAATCTTTGCTTCGTAGAAAATATTTTTAGAATTGAAAATAGTGTGATTAACCTTATAATGGATATCAGAATGACCCCTTATATAACCTTCTTGCAAGAACATGTTTTGATATGTGTGATTAAATTTTAAGTATCATTCATCCATACCAACAATCTCCCGGTAATCATCTTTTTATGTGACGTCATTTTATAGTTTATTGGGTCTTATGAAATAGCATTTATCCTTAGTACAATCATTGATAAAGGTTATATTCCAATAACATTATCAATTAAATTTAATTCAGGACTATTCACAATCCCAGCATTCGAGAATCAAGATATTTTCTTTTAGGATATCCTTTTTATTGGTTATATTATTAATCATTGTATCAATGATGTCAATTTTCAAACTACAATCTAGTTGATTAATATCCATTTTCACTACATTAATTTCTTGAAAATGAGGGGGTAGTTGTTAATCCATGACTACAGATCACATTGGAGTCACCTAACCTAGTTGTGTAGCCCAATCCATAAACACAACTGAACTATATTATTCTTCAAATAACATCTTTCATTGGGATATCTTTGAGTACTAATCCATATATATGAGAAATAAAAGTGCATGTCTCTATCTTACCTCATGTTAAATTAATATAGATGCTAGGAATAACCATAGAGACATTAAAAAAGGTAATTTACCTTTAAATTTGGTAATGTAAAGATATAATGATTAATATAAAGACACCAATCAAGAAGAAATCCAGTGCAAATGCCCCCATTCTGGTTATTGCAACATATAATGTGATCCCATTATATCCCAATTCCATTGGACTGTTATGGGGCATAAAGTAGACAATATAATAATAAGATGTGTGGTAGAAGAAACATATCCATTTCCTTTCATTCATATCACTATATTATCGAAATTATGAACCAAAATACATAGTGACTCCCGCAAAATAATGAACCATATTCCTTACCGCATGAATTCCCTTATATGAGAATCAAAATTTCCATAAAAATAATAAAAAAAAGAGACATGAAATCTTGTAATATCATTCATAGTGTTGATGTTTTCTAATGTATTTATTTGATAAACTATGATATTGAGGTTCCCAAACATCCATATGTTCATGTTTTGAGGATTGGAATGCCTAAACATATACATCATTAATGTATTTACAAACTAAATTATTTGGTTTGGGGATTTAATTAGCATATGCACTACAACAATCGATGCTTTCCAATTTTGATTATGTGTAGTGATAATGTTAGTTTTAAACTAAATTCCCTAGCCTCAGGCATTCAAAATAATTAATGATTTTATTTATTATATCTAAGAATAGATTTCAACCAAGAAAACATGTATCCTTAAATTTTTGAATGATTAATTCCTATATACATTTTTATTTTGATATTATGAAAACATGATTAGGAAGAATCAATGAAAACTCATCATTAGAAGATGAGGGTTTCTAGAGAAGGGATTGTTCCCCCTTGGAAAAATATGAATAGCTTCATGAGATAGACCAATCATATAATATATAAAAAATTATCTAGTATGTGTACCTGATGGTGATACGACTAGGGAATACATAAATTAAGAAACACCACATTTCAGTACAAGGCATGAATGTGGTCTGATAAGACCTAACCGTAGGAACATGTAATTAAACACTGTAATGGGTTGGTGGAAATAGATTTTACTATCAAAATGGTTTTGGGTCTCACTGATTAGTGATGTGAGTTGGGTGGCTATGAGAAATTACATTTCCATGGGAATTATGATTATTATATTCAAATTCATAATGAGAGTTCCCACTGGTAGAGGTGAAATAGACAAACCCCTAATATAAAACTATGACCATATTAGGTGTATCATAGAAATATGGGTGGTTAGGGGATTGATGATATGTCTCTCTGATCCATGAAAATTATTTGTAAAGGAAAAATAATTTAAATGATAATGAACATGTACCATCACATCTAATCCGAGGGAGGGAACTATATTTTCTAAAGAATATGGGACAATGTCCCATCGTGGATGCTCCTACTTCAAAACACATGGCTTTTCCATTTGACGTTTCTTATGAAGTATAATGAAATTATCTTCTATATATCATAATTGGAAGAATACATGATGGAATAGATATACATGAAGCTGTATATGGTTGAAATTTTCTTGAACAGAAAGATGAATATTTGTATATAGAGGCTGAGAAATGTCAATTTCAATACATATCCGAGTGATATAGGATTATTTAAGAAAAAAAAATGAATTAATCCACCGTGGGAAAATCTCATAAAGAATCAATGATGGATCCTAGGAAGATGAAATATAGAATGCATGGTTTGTAATGACTTGGATTTTCCATGTATTATTTTTTGATATTTTATGGATTATTTTTTAGAGTGGGGGATAAAAATGTATGTTATTATGAGGACTAGTGTTCCCAGAATAAATGAATGAAAAATTAGAAAAATGGCATGAATATAGTTTTTATTAAAATGAATAATAACATCTTAATGGGGTCTATGATAAGAAATTTGAGGTAATTGTTATGTTTAGAAATTTTTTTCCCCTAACTACAATATAAACATTGTAGGTGCAAGATATTTGTGGAGAATTAATTTTCTGAGTGGAATGGATAAAATATGCAAATAGATTATTTTATATTTATTTAATTGACTTAGTGAATAGAGAGTCTTCATGTATACTCTTATGAACAAATTATAGGGTTAGCCACATAACATTGTAGACATTTGAGAACCATAGTTGTATTTCCCTCAAATGAATGACAATTAGATCTTAGATCATCTATCTACTGAAAAAAATATTCAATATCATACCAATGATTGCAACCTCATGTCATTCATCATTTGTGATCAATCTGACTTGAGGTAGGATATTTTTTGTTTTGTTTTCTTTCCTTTTTTTGGTTTCTATGATTAAAATGGAACAATTAAACAAAAAACTGTTTCATGGATCATGTGTGTTTTGTGTTGGGTTAGATTAACTGAGAATTGCGATAATCTCATTTTGAATAAATTTTATACCATAATTCATTATTATAATAAATATGAATAAATTTTTACATGAACATCGACCAATTTTCACTCCTCATACACTTTGTAAATATTTTCTCCATCAATTTATTCATTCATCATTTTTGTTCTTCGATGATATATGGTTCATCATCCACCAAGGAATAAATAGTTTCAAACTTGTTTCATTATGAAAAGATTCATGGTTGAAGATCTATGATTGGAACAACATAGAGTTTCTGAGACAATGGAGATAACAAAATATCATAAGGAATGGTTAACAATTTTTTTTTCATTTTAACTGAATGATGAACACTATTGGATGTAATTTTCCAAATGAATAAAATGTCCACAACATTTTAATTAATAATGGAGATAGTTTTATGGAAAAGATTCCAGATTTTCCATTGATTTCATCACTCAATCAAAGGCCATACTATGTAAAAAATTAATATATAACAAACTAAGAATCATTATATTTTAGTACTATAGAACATGTATCTCAGAGAAACATGCCATGTAGTCCGCTGAAAAAAGTAGATAGGGTTTCATTGAATGCTATTTATCACATGGAATATGACCTTATCACATAGTCGGTGACCTCTCCTTGATGAATCATCATGTTCCTCAGAGGGTACACAGACACGGGCTGAAGTACCTGGGCATGGGGACACCCTATACATTCACATGGACATAGTTCTCCCAGGTGTACATGGTCATACACATTAACTGATACTTCGATAAAGTACATGTCATGTGGACATGCCATTTTATATTACACGATAATAGAAAGAGGACATGATATGTAAACCCAATCATGTACCAAGTTAATGGGACATAGCATGTTACACTACTACATGATGTGTACAATTAGTAAGTTCCCGTGATTCCATTTCCCACAGTATCTTGGACATGATTCATTAGAATTTACTAACCATATCTATTCCTTAAGGGTTAGTATGGAATCACCTCCTACTCATTGTACATCGATCCCATCATAATGAATTCTTGGATTGAGTTATTGTAATCCCTATATGAGTCCCACATTGAGATCTTTAATTTATCATTGTTCCCTATGTGGTGTCATTATTATCATAATGAAAAACACTACATGGGTGTGGATCCTCAACATTGTGGGTTATTATGTATATAATTTTTGGTATACCCCAGGGATTTTTCTGTGATCATCATTTTTTTATCATATATCATTAGAAATTATGAATATAATTTTATTGGGGAGACCTGATGAACATTACCCCTCAGACAGAATTCATCAGTGCTTTCAGAATAAGGAGGGTTTTTTCCCTAAATTGTTCATTGAATAACCTTCACGTTGATATAAAACACTGTAATTAGTGTTTGTACGTACCATTACACATTGTGTCTTAATTTATTAGATCTATATGTTATTGGTATATGTGTTTCATACATATAACAATGAAGAGGTGACATTTTTTTTGTTTTATATGATTTTTTGTACGGTGGTTTTCAACTAGGTATTATTTTACTCAACCCTTCATAGGCTTTTCCCACACCTATAATGTATTGTAAAGTCATTCTACCTTTTAAAAATTTAATTTAATGACTAGGACCAGATGGTTCTTAGTGAGATATGTTTGAAGGTGGTGTGTTCATGTAGTATCTTGATATAATTCCCCAACATTATTTTCAGGTCAGGCCGATATTCAAAGTCATGTGGTGGGATTTTATTTTAACAAATTTTCTTTCCATTAATTTCTATTATACTCTTTATTTTTTTCTTTGAGATGTATGAATAAATGGTTGTTCAGTTTGTTTAAATTTTACACTTGTATATGGTTGGAGATGTGTGCATGTGTACATGTATATCGAATAACGAATCCCATTTTGTTTATATTCATACTAATCAGTTTTCTATATTACATGGACTATTGGAGGTGTGAATATTTAGTCAAAACACATTACACATTGGGATAGGTCACTACAATGTTGTATTAGAGACGTCAGATACTCTCTAGGACCAATGTCTTTGATATTGGTTTAGGGAAATAGTGATATGTGTTTCATGTTCATTATTCAGGCCAATGACTCTAGTGTTTCTGAGGAGGCCGGTATATTAATACACAAATAATATGATAACTTTCAAATCGAATTTGAAATTTAGAACACTATTTTCATGAAAAAATAATACATTCATCACAATAGAATCAATTAGGGTTTCCATGTCCTTACTATGTAATATCACCTAATATACTCATTGATGTGGTACATATACATTAAATTCATGAGGTCTCAATGATGTATTCCAGCTTGGATATGGTATCAAGATCATGAGGATGATCTCCAATGTGATGTGGAATCAATACATGGACTATTTTCTATAGATCTCCCTCCATGTGGTTCAATAATTATAACACCAAATGTTTAGATCCATATATTACATGCCGAACTAGAATATGAGGTGAACGGGATGAGAGAACATAATGAGACTCATAAAAATATTCCCCTTAGGATTCAAGGAGATTCTAACCCATAGCAGACTGAAGAATATCTTGAGGCAGTGACCCATGGATTGCATCTTGTTGGGGAAAAATAGAATAGATGGTGGTCTATGCAGTGAGCCCTCCCCTTGGATCTACATGACTATAATGGGGGTTGGTGAAATAGTTTTTAGATGATTCAGTTCTAGAATGGTCAAATATTGAAAACATTTTTACATATGAGTTAACTATTTCTATTCCATGGGATATACGTATATAGGAGCTTCTACAACACTAGTAGAGTAGTAAGAGTGTAGTTGATAGTTCATCAATTTTTACCAACCTCTCTAGATACATGATGGATATGGTTATTGAAATGTTATTTTGGGATTATACATTTGAGTGAGGTATATATAGAGACATCTATGACTGTTTTATCCCTCTATGAATTCTTACCTATGTTGTGGTGCCACAATGTTCTTTGGTGGTTGAGAATTTCATTTTTGTGCAGATAGAACCTGTGGTTGTCGCTATTGGGAATAAAAGTGTATATAAATCATAAGAAGTGAGTATAAATCAATCTCAAGGACCTTGACATGTGATTCATTTTAGGAAGTTTCCTCATGATTGTGGTTCAATAATTCATGTCTCTCAGTATGGGTCAAGTCATCCGAGAGAGAAGTGGTTCAACTCATGTTTCAGTAGGGGACATCCTTCATGATATGCTATAACCCACCATCAACTAAATAGAGAGATGGTTTATGGTATTTAATGGAAGAGATAGATGTATGAATATATATTTTTAGAGGTATGCGATCACGAAAGAGGAGTTTGGTGATAAGAGGGGGTGGTATATTCTTGGACTTGTTTCTACCACCACAGCCAGGTAGTCCACACCAGGCTTATGGAGCTAGAGGTTAGGGGAAGGGGAAATTACAAGAAGACAAAACATACATCCTAGCATATCGAAGAATGAATCAATGTACAATATGTGTCTTTAGTATATTAATTATATTATTTATAGAAACATGTTCTTTTCATCCCTTTCTTTCCTTCTATCTTATACAACTGTTAGAGACTCTAGTTGAGATCGTGCACATGGAGAAACATAATGGATCTGACATGGTGATAACACCCTTTTTCCAATAGTATTAATTGACTCTTATAAGATATATTTTCTATTGGGATGTATTTGTTACAATGATGCGTCCTGAAACATCAACTTATGTATGGAATGATTATAAATAGTTCATAGAAATGATGAATGTTCTAGGCATTTGATGCTGTGGATCCACATCAATGGGATATGTTATGATTTTTTTTGAAAAGGGACCCTAAGAAGGGAATTATGACTTCATGAAAAGGAGGATTCATCCAATTACACATCAGTTGTATTGGCCAACCTGTGGTCTAATTGATATATTTAGTTTTAAATTTCCATATGTGGTGGTAGAGTGTGACGAAATCTTCCCTTAGCATGTTCCAACCGTATCTACCAACCATGAGATAGAATATTGATTTTATCATCCACTCAGTGTGACATAGATATCTATAAAACCACATTTGAGGGATTTCATGGAGCTTCATGAGATTTGGGTAAAGGTAGGGGAATGTTAGATGAAGGGCTTTGTTTGAATCAATGATTCAAGCTAGATAGCCCCAATTTTGTTTTCCAAAAAGGAATATGGGATCCTGAGGTTGTTTTGGGCCTACCTGTGGTGGAATTAGGTGATCCCAAATTACAAGTATCATCTACCAAGGATAAATGGAATGTTATATCAGTTGAGAGTGACATGATGGTTCTTAAAGGTTTTCATAATTTCAGGTTATCACCAATTATGAGTTTGTGAGGAGGTTATAAAGAATATGAAATTAACATATCGATATAATCATTATGAGTACAAGGTGATTCCCTATGGAATATCTAATTCCCTAGAAGTATTTATGGGTAAAATGAAACATATCAACCATCCATTCGTAGAATGGTTCACAATAGTCTTCAAAAATGAAATCATTGTTTAATCAGTGCAAGATTTGGAGAACCTATGAAACATGATGATGGTTCTGGGCCACTCTAAGGGAACAAATATTACGAGAAGCTATTGATATTACAGTTCTTGATTTAGGATGTACACATTCTAGGAAATGTTATCTCAGCTGATTGGGTGTTAGTGGATGCATCTACAGTTGATGAAGTGTTGGCATGAGATCCACCAAATTGTGTAATGTGGGTGCATAGATTCCTTGGGATGGTACGCTATTACAATATATTAAATCCTAACATCCCTAGGATATATTAAACAATGATATATTTTATATGAAAGGGGATTTCATTTCTATGGATACAAATGACCCTGAAGGAATTTCAGTAGCTGAGGTAGAGTTTTATGAGTTCAATAATCTTGATATTTATCTAGATGGGTATCAAGTAAATAATATTTAGTGATGCATATAGAGAAGGAAATGTTTGTGTTCAGATTAAGATGTTTACATTGATTACTTATGGTACACTTTGGTTAAGATAACATGATCAGAAGTAAATGACACATGATTAAGAGTAATAATTTGTAGTTTAAAAACTAAATATGTAGCGACAAAACCTAATGGGTGATCTGTCTAACATTGATTATAATCACATGATTATCATGTTTATATTCCCAAAAAATGATTTTAACTTGAGAAATAAGCGATTGATAGAGTTCCATAAGAAATATAACTTTTATATATCATATATCCATTGTAATGTGAACATGGTGTCATATTATCTCAGTTGTAGAACTTTTTTGTAGTTGGAGAACATGGTATTAGAGGATTTAGCCTCATTGAAGTTTTCCATTATGGTTGGATATGAAGAAGCTTACCTCTTATCTATGGTTTCCACATCTTTTCACTTGGATTGATTCAGAAAGTCGCAACATGGTGATGTGGACTGTTATATTCAACGCAATCAGATATCCACTAGAATATTTCGTAATTTATTTCTGACCGATTGGAGTATTAATTTAATTTCATATGATTCAAGATTATACCAATGACATTATAAGAGGAGGATTTGAGAGAGATTCGTACATCTCTATTGGATGTAGATCCATAAATGGAAAATATGTACTTGGACCTCTAAAGTAAATTTTGGTTTCTACATAATAAGAAAGGAGTTGGAGAGTTTGACTTTTGATGCATTACATATCAATAAGTGAAGGTTTATCCCTATGTTCTAGTGGGTTTAGAAAAACTCCACGATGATCCATAATAGATATGGTATGGGATATCCATGGACATCTGGATAGTATCTTCAATTACATCCATGGGAAACGATTAAATATTCCATCTTTCTAGATATTAAAGAGTAGAGTTCTGTAGAGTTATTGGGATTCCTCTTTATGTATGCGGTATTGTAACTCCATGGAGTTCCCTCAATGATATTTTCTAACTATGATGTTTATTTCACATCCCTATTTTTGGATGTTATTTCATGATTCATTTGGGTATAAATTACTCATGAGAAAAATTTTCCTCCCTTAAAATGATGGTCATCTATAGTAAGAAATTCATGTTTTGGAGGACATTCTACGAGATTGCATGCTGGAATTTGGAAGTATTTTAAAGGATAACCAATAACATGTGGATTTTTCAAACAAAAACACATAGTATTACCCAATCTATATTGAAACATTTGATGAATTTAATGGGTGACCCTATATGTCACCACTTTACTAGATTTTCTATGGTGAGTTATAACTTTGGGTCCTATAGTTGGTGGAAGAAACTACTAAGAAGGTTCAACTCATCTTAGAAAAGATGAAAACTACACCGATCCATTAGAATTATTATCTAGAATGATGAAGTATTCATTTGAGGATCATGGAGTGAGACCATGTTTTCATAAAGGTTTCACCCTAAATGGATTTCAATAATTTTTCTAGGGTGTGGAGCTATCTATATCATTCATTATACCCTTCTAAATACTGCATAGATTTTGAGAGATGGAATACCTCTTAACACTACCTCCATAGGTAGACCGATTTTTGAAAGCTCCCAAGTATATATGTGAAGGACCCACGACAAATTATTCACTAGGGAAATATAGACATCAAGGATGGATCTTCCTTTACTAAGTACGTGGTAGAGATTGAGTCTGGTTAAGATATGATCTTCCATGAGTGAGAGATTCTTTTGGTGCATGGTTGGTGAGTACCAAAGAATTGTTAAGAGGGAACATGGGAGTGGAAAGCTTAGATTCATGTATTGTACCGACATCGATTTTTGTAGCCCCTGGATTGTATTATTTGGATGAAAAGCCCCAAGGTGGTGAGAAATTAATTACTATGATTTTCCATGTATAATTTTTGGATATTGAATGGATCATTTTTGAGATCATGTGTTAAGAAGACATGTGATTTATATATTTGGTCATCCCAGAATAATTCTATAAAATATATTAAATATATTATATAGAACACAGAAATTGTTTTCCGGAATTTTTTTGAATAACATCAAAAAGGGTCTTAGATTAGAAAAATGAGGGAATCATTGTGTTTATAGCATGGGATCTTCCCTAGTCACTATATAACCTTTGTCGACAAGGGATATTTGTATAATGACCTCATATAAATGGAATGAATAACATAATTATGTAAAAGATGTTTTTTTTATTTTTGTGACACTACATCTGTAGAGTATTTAGGAATTCTGTAGTGGAAAAACTCAAAGATAGTCCGCACAACCCTATAGCTATTACAGAGCTATTGGATATTATCATAGAGGATCTACTTTAGATGAATGAAAATTTGATAATAGATCATTAATCGATAGGAATAGGGATATATGATATCTTCAATGATAATGATGAAACTTCTCAATTCTTTAGACATTGATCCATCTTGAGTTAGTCTATTATTTTATTTCGTTTTCATTCCCCAATTTTTACTATAATTAAGAAGGACGATTCAAATAACAAATTATTCTATTGATCATTTGTATTGTGGGATATGTTAGAATAATTGGGAATTTTGAGAATTTATTTTTCAATAATTTTTATGTATTCGTTACTAATTCTTATTAAAATTAACCACGGTCGATATAAACATTGACTATATTCTGTTATCCATGTTTTTTATTGTGATTTTCACCTAAGGTATCATCCCTCATCAAGAGTGTTCTTTGATATGTTTTTTTATATCCTATAATGAATCAATAATTTCATTCATGTATCCTGGAATAATAATTTGATGTTGTATATTTGGGATATGTTGTACTCTTTGGAGGTGTAATAATGGATATGATAGCTGATCAGATGGTGTGGGTACCTGATTTATGTGCTATTTAGATCAAAATTAAGAGCTCAATTAAATGTTGTTTTTTGAAATAATAAAAGGTCATAAAATTTTAACTGATAAAGTCATGTCATATGAGGAATTTATTCATGATTTTCTAGTGAGGTGGTCATTGGATTAAAGGATATAAGAGGGAAAGACCTGGAATCCATATATGATAATCAAGAAATTTTACAACAACACTACATCTTACTTGAAATAACATGTCATATGGGCCCATACTAGTAGGAAGTAGGGTTTAAATGAAATTTATGTAACACATTATTTCTGAATTTTTAACATGGTGTGTTATCTCTCCCCATTGGCTTTGTATGTACCTCAGAGTGTACGCATACATGGAATTGTGTTTATGGGAACATGAATTCCATTTACACCAACATGGAAAATAATTTTCATAGTGTACATAGGAAAACCATTGTATTTATACACATCCATAGTACCCAATTAGTATACATGTCGTACACTATTACATAAATTGAGACACATGACATAGGTCATTTATGTGGGAAGCACTTGGGGTGAAATGGACATGTTGTGTAACCAAACTACACATTGTATACTCTAAAAAAGATAGATCGAATCCCTTTTCCTCTATCACATAGACATCATCATTAGGGTTATTTCCCCTAATCCATTCCCTAATGGTTTAAATGGTATATCCTAATACTCTTAGGACAGTGATCCCGTCATCAGGACACCGTGTATAGAGTTGTTGGAATCCTTAAATTATTCTCATAGTGAGATCATCTATTATCCTTCGTACCCAAGGTGGTGATGATTCTATTTTCACGTATAGAACAATGCAGGCATTGATCCTCTATTTAGGATGTCTATATTGATTGAGTATTCGGTATACCCCATTGCCTTTGGTGTGATCCTCGTCTTTTCATTGTATCTCTTCAATCATTCGATTTGTACTTATAATGTAAATACTCGACAAGCATGACATCTCATATGGACATCATCAGTTCTTCTTAACATAAGAGTGTGTTATCTTAGAGGGGATATTGGAGGAACCATAATGCTGAGATCCTGGGGTGAATTTGTTGTTTGGAAATACATTTAGACTGTGTGTCTCTATTGATATTATCTAGATATTATTATTATATTTTTTTTGGAAAATACCTATGTAGTGTTCACCTATATTAATTTTTTTGTATTATTTTTGGTTCTTCAGTGTCTCTCAGGTACGTTTAATCACACCAATCCATAGGTTTTTCCTAAAACATGTAACGTCATCTAAATATGATCATCATTTTGAATGAGTTCTAGATAGATTAGGGCTAAATAGTTTATAGTGATACCAGATAGACATAGGAGTGTAAATGTTGTATCATGAATGCAGTCCCCAGTATTAATTTTTCATTGGAAGGGTTCTATACTATTTTTGTGGCCATGTATTTGAACCTTTTTTACTTAACATTATGTTTCTTTATTTTTATGGGATTTTGAACAATGCAAGTATGGCTGCTCATTTATTTTTTGAGGTCATCATTATATGGTCGTGGAGATGTCTATGTGTTCATGTATAGTTTCAAAGGCTATGTCATTACATGCTAAGTATATGTCTACTGAGTACTAGTCACCAGCCCCAATTTTTTAAAGGTGATTATTGAGAGAAGTTGTACATGCCCCATTGGGATGAGTCATGATAGCGGGAGACTAGGAAGAATGATTTACAATACCTCACGAGAGGACTCCCAACCATGGTGGATCTCTCTAGCCCATCGAGTTAGATTGGTTTGTCACTAACACTTTGATCTTGTGGGCTTTCCCCATGCAAGAATAACATCCACCTTGGAAGTCATAAAAACAAAGAAATATTTCTTATTAATGGTTTATACATGAGTTGGTTTATATATTATTGGGTGACACTAGCCCCCAATATCACATTATATTATTGGGAGATGGTAGTGGATGTTTTTATGATCCAGATCTCCCCATCGATATTCACTTTAGGAACTTGGAAGCTTCCATGAACAATGATTTAGGGAAATACAACACCTGACATATGACATCCTAGACTGTGATAAAATCATCATTGAAATATATAGGACACAAGGGGATAATGATAATAGTAATGAATTATAAATAAAAACCATTTAAGAAATGTTGATACATGATGCAAAATTAGGATGAATAAAAGGTTTGATCCATGAGGAGGGTGAGGAACCGTTAAATTAAATAACATGGTTTACTACCACAAAAGCAATCGTCCCCACTATGGTGGATTCAACGCAGATGAGTTAACAATAAAAAAATGATGACATAATATCTTTTCATGAAATACATTCATCTGAGTTCCAGAAGTAATTTCTGGTAACAACTGAATTTATTGATTTCCCTCTTTATCGATTCCTTGAAATATTGCTATGTGTTAATATTTAACATTAACAGAGTCCACCTAATTCCATTTTGAATGACTCATAATGGGAACCACGTTTTCTATTATAGATAATCTTAAATAAATATTATTTAGGTATTATGATTATAAATAAAATTATTCTGATGATGTAGAAATGAAATATATTCATGTAATGATGATCACATTACATGAATGACAAGTTACACATTAGATGATATTTTATGTGGGATCAATATTAATATATATATTTTTTGTAGATATTTTATATTATATATAACTAATTATTGATATAAATTATAATATTATGATAATTAATTTTAAAAAAATATTTATTTCTCCATGTCTAATAAAGGACCATGATGATTTATTAGTCAATAAAATGGATTGATGAAAATAAAATATTTTTCATAACATCATTTAAATAGTTATAGAATTAAAAATTTAAAAAATTCCAATAAAATTTCTAAAACATATTACATATCATGGTATATAGTAATAAAATTTACATTAATTATCCAATTTATGTTTATATAGAATAATTAAAATTTTAAGTCCCTCTATGAATTTACTAATTTGTAATAACATTGTATATAGCCCAATATTTTTTATTTTTGTAGAATATTTAAATTTTAATGATATTCATAGAATCACAAGATAATTCTCAAAAAATAAAAACTTCAATCTGATGAATTATCTCACAAATCAAAGGGGATTCCCCACATAAATATTAATACTGATAAAATAATAGAGGGAGTTTTATTTTACTAATATAATTCTTATGAAAAAAAATTGTATATGGACAATGATTAATCAATAATTTTCACTCGAATACCATGTCGTAGTGGTGAAATTTTAATATTCAATGAGTATGCGTGTATACTACATGAGGAATTCAAGTATGGATTAATCACTTAAATTATGAAATGATAACAATATTAAATAAATTGATCATAATAAATGAATATATTACCAATATATGGTAACATTTAATATAAATATACTTTAACATAGATTACTAATGATATTATATATTACTATTCAAGGGAGTCCTATAGTGGGATCATTTTCATAATTATTTTAAATTGATGTAAAAGTTATGGAATTTGAAACTTATTGCACCTGATAGTCCTCTAAACCCATAAGATGTATCAATGTTATTACATATTAATGACTATTAATTTAATATATATATATGATCGATTGATCATTTTAATGTGATTTTATCATTTGGATTATTTCATTCAGTAATATGAAATACATCATTACATCATTATAAATTAGGTTTTGATCAAATTCAAATATTGAATGATCAAATATATAGTAAAACTGTGTCCAGGTTGATGGACAATAAAAAATATGAACTGTGTGAAATGGGTGAATCACATATATTTTTACATTATCCTATATAATAGGATGATACATGTGAATTATAAAAAATAATATTGTTGATTGGTATGCCACATCATTTAATATCCAAAATCTGCAATAAATTTTAAAGGAAAATGACCTGGAGTTGGCATTGTGTAATTGGAATGAAAGATTAGGGTTCCCACTTTTTTAAAATAATATATCATTGTAGATCATGATAAATGTATAAAATATTTAATTGAAAAAATATGTGTAATCCATTTCCACTAATTAACATAAAATTAGGGTAAGTTCATATATTATTGATGGTTTTAAAAACTGTGTAACATATAACAACATATGTGAGATATTAAGTGAAATAATTTGTTTTATGTTTTGGAGACATGAATTATATGACACTTAATACAGATAATTGTACAGACTATATAAATATTTATCAAACATTCATAAACCCAATAATTTAGGATTGTTTCATGATTAATTAGGTATGTATATTATTAATTAACTAGAAACCAAATTTCATGTTGTGTTACTTGATGAACATGCCTTTTAATTGAGTTTGGAAAATGGATTGTATAGTTTGTGATTCTTAATGACTTTTGAAATATAAAATGAATTAATAACTACATTCCTATAATTTATATTTATATAAAAAACATATATGATTGTTTTGTTAAACATGTAAATAAAAATAAATGTTATGATTACAAGAGGTATATATATGGGATTTCTATATTTTTTTCCCCACCATATATAACATATATATTAACCCAAAAAATAGTAATAAACATTGTATATTATGTCACAACATGTTGTAATGTTGTGAGGTTAGAAAATAATTGACTACAATGATCATATTAAATCATATGTAGATTTCATGTCATGTGATAGTCACACAATGTAAAATTTAAACTCTAAAAAACATTTTATTAAAAATAATATGGGATAATGAAATCATAATTTTAATACATGTTTTGTAATTATGTAATTTAAATTTAAAGATAATAAAATTTATTCATCTAAAATTATGGTTTATGGGATTTTCTAGGAATCATTTGAATATTAATTATTCTTAATAAATTAATTATTTTATAAAATATTTAATTGGTATATTATAGAAACATATATTCCTTATGATAAAATATTAATAAGTTTTTGGTAATTGAAATTCATATTAATTGAATGTGTGGATGATTATATGTGTGGCCAACTATGTATATTTATAGATTCTTCTAAACAATTTATTTTTTTGAAGGTTCATTATTAATTTATTAGAAAATTAAATAATATTCAAATTTATATTTTCTATTATTCATTATTATGGAATGTCGTGGGGTTTTTTTATTTTATTTTTGTATCATAAATCACCTAGTCTCCATTAATTGAATGTTACTATGAATATTAATATATGAGATCATAGGAGAAAGATGATATTTACAGAATGGGCCGAGGAGAATGAAATAATGGATATAAAAAATAATAATGGGGGATTGTTGTAACTCTAGGAAATTATACATGAAAGAGTTATTTACCGATTGAAAAGGGTTAGATTATCATCCACTGGAAAATATAACAAATAATTAAAGTACTATTATCGCACCATAGTCATATTTTTTAATCAATTGCCTATTTATAAAATAAAATCAATATAATTTTTATAATAATGTAAATTGAAAAAATAATTACTATTTTTAAATATGATAAAACTATTCCTCATATAAAATATTATGTCATGATATCCATCACATGCATTATTTAAGATGATATAATTTTATAAATCAACTTTATGACCTATTTCAGTGGGTTTTTAATTAACGGTGTGTTTTGAAAAATGATTCTTCTCTACAAGACCTTGTCTATATAAAAGAATTCTTTTCATAACGATTTAGTTATGTAATGGGGTCTAATTTGATGATGGAATTAATTCATATCATTTAATAATTGTGAATAAAAAATTATGAACCCACATACAATTAGGTAAATTATGTTGACATGGTTGCCTATCCTAATCTCATGGAATTGATTAAAAAATGAATCAATCAATGTTTTTTGAAGGGGAATATGTATCCATTCATCAATAATGTCCACTAAATGGATATTTTCTAAACTAATTTTTATTATATATAGATTACATAATTTTTTGGTAGAATAAAAATATATTATTTATTACATCAAAATTGGTAATCACTATAGTTTACAAATACATACTTTTTGTTGATATTAAAATTATTTTTTTCCATAAATTCATAATTTTTCCTGATAATAATTTTATTGAAGTGTAATCTAATGTAGTGTGTAATCTATCCAGGGTTTTATATGAAATTAATCATTTTAATATTCCAATAGATAATTTTATATTATATCGATTCACTAGTGCATTAAAAATAATGAAAAGTTGTATGTGAATAAGAGATATATAACATTATAAAGAATGTGGATGACATATTAGATATTGTATTCCACATGGAATCATCCAAATCTAATGAGAATCCAAATCTATAAGAATGCATGGATGTATACATGAGAATGAAATATCTATATTATCAATATGATGATATTGAAAGACAATAGGGATTTTAGATCTGAATTGACCAATTAAGAAGAAATCATTTGGAAGTATCACCATTTAGTTTTCATTTAGACCTGATGATTTTCTAATATATTTCTTTTCATAAATACGAGTTTCATGATACCCAAATAATTATGTACCATTCTTAAGGATTAAAAATTTCCATAGATTATATAAATTTATCTTTTTAATATTTGTTATGAAAATTTTGAGAAATATCCTCCATATGTCCTTAATAATATTCTCCGAGTGGATAATGTTAAGAATTATTAAAAAAATAATCCTAGAGGATAAGGACATCAATTATTAAAAAACATCAGTATATAATGTAAATAGTGGAATTAAATTCGATCATCCCCAATCATATTTTGATGTATATGGCCCCTTCTCTATTACTATACCATGATGTGTTTGATCAGGAATAATGCTACCAAATATAATTTTATGAATTTTTCAACATCCATTAAGGTCTATTAGATGAATAATTTTTAGTTGATGTTGTCCCCATGGGAATCATTTTATTGAATTATTTATCAAATGAATTCATTTCATTTCTTCACATGGATTATTAGTGAACCACCCAAAGAGTACCACTGATTATGAAAATTTTTAATCAATTATAATTTATATCTCCAAAACTATCCATTTCTGTAATGGCTCAAAATAGAGGAAATGTGGGGAAAAAACAAAGGGTTAACTTTTTAGAAATAACTTATAGTTAAGAACAGTTTGGTAGGAGTCCTTATGATATTTATTATGGAATCATTTTCTATGAACAATATATAATGGTTTCAATTTGTAATAAATGAAGGGATATGTTTAAATTTAAAGTATTTAAAAAAAATTCTAATATTATTGTACCTTTACATAGGCCTAATGATTAGCCTAAAAGTGAAAAAAGGTCACCGAACGGTCTGGGTCCATCCAATTTGGTCTACTTATGATGAAAAAAACTCAACATCCTAGTGATAGTCATCATCCACAATTCATGAAGATTAAATTAAAACTATATAGTATCTCACGATATTAGTCCAAGATTACTCAATTGAAATTAATATATAGTCCTTAGATTTCACCTCTATTTGTCCGGATAGTTTTAAAATGACTAAATTAGTAATTTTTATTTTTCTAATTAACTTCTATAGAGTTACTATATTATTATTTAGATATTAATTCTATAATAAAACCCCAATGGTAATCCATTAACCATAAGCTAATTATTCTTATATGTCTGTCTTGATTGATAGAGGTAAGTAAATGATTAGATTTAAATAACAACTAAACCAATCATAATAAGTAAATCCACAATCTAAATCGTGTTAAAAAATTTCAAAAAAACCTGACTTAATAAACTATGAAGAACACATTATAATTCAATGTTAATTTACAATTTGTATTAAAATTAGTTATTGAAATGGAATCACAGAAAAACGTTTATTGAATCATTTAATGGGAATAATGGAATTCCTAAAAAATTAAAAGAATATAATAGAAAAAATTGAAAGAAAATGGAAGAAAAAAAAGAATAATGGAGGAAATAATTTCATGAATCTAACCATTCTATTATACTGTAGCCTATTAACATATATATATATATATTAAATGTTACATGATGTTTAAACAGTTCTTGTCATGTATGTTTTTAATGTGAATTTTTATCATGTATTCTAGGACATGTAATTATCATTCCAAAAATGTAAATAAGATCAGAAATAATCTCCTACCATATATGATCTCATGGATGTACTTACATGTAAATTCAAATGGATTCAAAATTTAAAATTTCAACATAACACATTAAGATTACATTGTGTATCTTATCTGGTTTGAAATTCGAGTTGTTCATGATGTGTAATCATGTTTCACATCTTGTAATTGGATTGCATGTTGTGAATGGGATTGACGACTCGAAAATGATATAAAATTGTATACCCAATAGGTATATGGCGTGTACATCAGATTCAATATTTGTAATGATGTATTTGCCTATTTTCAATCACTTTCTCTATTCATTATATAATTACTAATTGCAATGAAAAAACATAAAATATTTTTTATTATTGATTAATGAATGATTAATCTTTAAATAAAATAAAATAATTTATATTTATTAATTATGCATTTCATAATCCCCCAAAGATGAAAAAATGATTGTCCTAGGGAAAAAATAAACTCAATAGGGATTTTAAATAAAACATTTTTCAATAGGAAATATGCATTTCAACTAGGAATATAAAATTTAGTGGATTCATAAAAAATATTTCTTTCATAATCAATCATGAGTATTTAATCACTCACACATCATAGTTATTTTATTTATTTGGATACATTCAACATTTGATAACATTTTTTTAATTTTTCCATTGAACCAGTAATAATATTCCAATTTAACTTTCAATAAAATCACAATAATCACTTATGGTCAAAAAAACTGGATTTATACCCATATATCAAATTCATGATCCTAATAATAGAATTTAATTTGTTCTAACATCTAAACTCTATAAATAAAAATATAAAAATAATAAATAGTGATTCAGTAATATGGTTCTAATGATACTATGGATAGAGAATGGTAGTAATTTTGTAAAAATGAATCTTAAAAAAGAGGGTAAACAGTCAAATATAATCCATGAAAACCATGAACATTGAAACAAAATCAGTCATCTTGAAAAATTTTGATGTTATAACAAAAATAAGAAGTGCATTTATTAATAAATCATGGAATCATTCATATTTTTTCATATTCCTTTTCAAAAATCATTTATTTTATTTTCAAAAAAACAATTTTAGTCCATATATCACATCCATAACCTAATCACACAATATCAAAAAGAGGATTCATCAGTCTTGTAAATGATATTTTTTTCAATATTAATACTCAATCAATTTTTTAATAAATAAATATTCCTTTTTATTCAAGGTAACATGGTATACATTGAAAATTATGAATTTAACGATGAATCACATCATATCCATCTAGTAAATATGACACCATATGTCCCCTCAGTATCAACATCCAATGTATTGATAAGATGAAAATTCTATGCATTTTTCAAAAATAATATCATTCATATATCAAAGAGTAGGGTAGAAAGAGTTAATTGTCTTGAAATAACTCAATCCTAAAAATGTTATTCATGGATACTACTGGATAATTAAGAATAGAAGAAATGACAGGGTCATGATAATAGGATCAATAAGGTTTTCACCAAACATTTTAACTATTTATTTTTTAATAATATATTTATAAGATTATATTTCATGTTATTATATGTTCAAAATACCTAAGTATTTCTCATGAAATATGCATAGAAAATAATGTGGTAATATATGTCAAGAATCCTCTTATGAAAGATAATATATAAAATTAATGGCAATCATTAAGGGAATACTATCACGTAATATGTTACTCCAAATAATTTCCATGATTGTTCAATTAGATTTAAATAATTTAACTCAAAACTCATTCAAATAATATAAACATGAATAAAAATAAATTTTAAAAAATTCCCAAAAAATATTTTAGTTAACTAAATTGGGTGTAATGATATTTGAAGTAACTGATTTATTTTAATAAATATTTCTCATTGACTAATGAATATATGAAAAAATATGACTTTGTCAATAATAAGACACAATAAAAATAACCATATGAATAAATTGATATATTGTCATCCCTATTCTAGAATAAGATATTTTAGAGATAGAAATAGATGAATGGATACAAATAAATTGGGAAATTAAAATTTAAAAGTATAAAAACTAGATCTCCTTGTAAAAAATTCATTCCATGGGGAATCATGTTGGATGGTGAGGGAAACTAGGATACCATCATTTTTTTGAAACAAAATAACTACACTAGATAAAACATTTTAACACAAGGGTGATGAAATATCCTAGTAGGGAAATGTGTAGTTGAAACCAATCAATATCATGATAATTAATATTTGTAAAGTTCATGAATTGGATATAATGATATCATGGATTCCCTATGAACTTCAAACTATAAAATTTAAAAAAATGTCCTAATAAAATAACATTAAATTATAGAATGAAATGTGTTGGCTCCTATAAAGTCATATCAATTAAGTCATCATCTAAATGGATTAAAAATGATTAGATAGTATCATCCATAAGGTCTGATTTCAATTACCTTCTCTAGAAAGTATTGGTGGCATGGTCTAGATCATTGAGGATTATAGTGGATTAAAAACATGAGAACTGGGTAAGTGTAATGGATTTTGAGGAAGATTTATTTTCTCTAAATTCCGAAATGGAGGTTCTTAACCAATATAGATTTAAATAAATCTCTTAGAGATGTATCTTTATGTAATATATGTTCTAATATGTTTAATTTGGGAGGTGGGATTTTTTTCTAACAAACACTCTAATGACCATAGAGGATGAGGTAGATATAGACATGTAGATAATATTTCTGAAGTAAAATGAATATAATAAATAATAAGTGAATTCAAAACTATATCACATATATTTATAAATGATAGTTGATACGTCATTGAATATAGAATATAGTAGAAAAGAGAAAAATAGACACCCAGAACAACAATAAATTGTGTAGGTTACATGAAAAAGTCTAAATAGTAATGATAGTTTATCCACTATCATCATTAGAAGAACCCTCTAAAATGATAGGTGTATAAATTTAATCATTAATAACAATGTAAAAAATGGTGGTTGAATCATGTTCATCAACCATTGTAGGTGATTCTGTGGTACTAATAACGATATCAGTCATGGAATATTGTAGAGAGGTGATGATATATATTAGGTCCATACATATGGTAGCTAGATTAATCAGAGGAACTATTGAGTTGATAGGACATGTGGTTCCCTTGTCACTTCATTCCATCTTCACATTAAAATCATACTTTATTGTAAGGTTTGTAAGATTTTAGGTTAGTATTACATTTCCTGAGGTGGGGTGAGAATTTAGGTGGATGTAGGTTCTATATTGGGTGGTGTGTAAGAAGATGTAGAGGGTGGTGGTGGGGGGAGCATGGTAAAATGGTATAGATTATTAAGAAAGATGTCGAGGTGATGGAAAACAAGACTATGGTTTGGCAGTAGACATTCGATAATAGACCAGACATCTGTTGGGAACTGAGCTAGAGTGTTGATGTGGTATGAGGTGGTGGTAATTTCATGTTAGTAATGGAATTGAATGATAATAGAGTAGAATGAGAGAGTATGGTAGATGAATTTTTGGTTGGAGTGGAGGTAGGTGCTGCGTGAGAATGGGAAGGGTATGGTGCAGGAGGAGCCAGAGCCTCTAAATGATAAAATAATTACAAAAGGGACCAGAAGTAGTTCCCGTCGATCACCTCATTATACCCTTTTCGTAAGCATGATTAAGATGACAAAAAATATTTTCATAAAGAATTTGGGGGGATTAGTGATGTCAAATATTCCATAATGCTGGGCCATATGTGTGATGAAGTTACCTCCTATAAGAGTACCATTAGCCAGTCATACATGTGTCATGTAGTTCAATGAAAATTGATAGGCAATGTTGATAGAAATTCCTTCCATGGATGAAGCTATAATGAACACCTTAACTTGGATAATTAATATGTGATCATAATTTTTATTAACCATGTAAGATCTAGGTCTCAGTTTATAGTATTTACTATGGTTCTCCCAAACTCTGAGATCATCACCATATGAGAGTCATTTAAATGTTGTGGATCATAATGAATCAATTCCAATATCATGGAACATACCACTTTTATGGGTCCATGTTTGAATGTTGGAGACACAATAGGACTCCTTGGAAGACGATACTAACTCTTCAAAAGGTAATAGAGTGCATGAATCAGATACTAATGGTGAAAGAGTTTGATATGTAGGTTATGATAGTAGTAAAGGAGTATGTCACTTGGGTTAGGGGTATCATTATCCGAGATTAGGTGTTTCACAGTCTTGGTTCATTTTATATTTAATGAATTCGTGGAATATATACGACAAACATACTGGAGGGTTGATAGGGCGATAAATAAGAGGATAATGGGGGAAAGGTTGGAGGTCGTGTGAGGAGAGGAGGAAAGGAAGAGGCAAAAAGTAGTTTAATGAGTTGTGTGGGACTAGAGGAGAGGATAATAGCCCAACAATAACATAGTATTCATAGATTTAAATTTTGTTCCATTATTTTCACATCATGAATGTACTACATGAATTAATGATGATAGGGGACAAACCCAAACAACATGAAATTTTTTTCTTGACCAAAGTCTTCACGTCATGCATATTTTTACACAGTGTAAATTTAACTTTTTTGTTTGATGTTTTAAAATTTCATTTTTATTTTTATTTAAAACCACCTCTACAAAATTTCACAAATTAATGAGATATGCTATTTTTAGAAATGTTCATATAAAATAACGTGGTTTGCATACAAATCAATGATTCTTTTTACCAATAGATAGACATGAATCAATTCAGATGCCTCTTAATGTAAGGGATCACCCTTTATGGAATTATTATTTTGAATGGGGGAGATAATTTTCAGATGAGATCATTTATTAGAGGATCAATTAAATTATTAACATTATGAGAACCACATTATTTTTCATCATGAGTTATTGTATTTTTCATACTTAATATTCATATGATCATAATTCTTTGTCACTAGGAATAATGGATTTAAAAAATGAATGAATCGCCACATTACATAGAATATTTTACTAACTCAAAAAAAAATCATCAATTAATTTTAATATCAAACTATTTTATTTTACATTGATTAACTACAGTTTTTTTAATAGAATTATTCCCACTAAAATGATGAGGAAATATCCATCTTCATCTCCATAAAATATTATAAAATTTGGCGGAATACTGATTTTCTGAAACATTACTATGACATAATGAAGAAGTCCATATGTATAAATGACATAAAGGATATCCAATATTATATCTTATATTTGAAAATCATGATTCTATAGGATACAAAAGTCATTATATTGATTTTTAATTTCATTATCATGTGTATTAATCATCAAATCCACATTTTTAATAGATATGGTGATCAATATTTCATGTTTAGAATAGAGTTGTTGTTCTAGTTCTGATAGTTCTAGGTTAGCATGATGATATTTCTACTATGATTTACGTGGAAATGTTTTTAGTGGATATTATTTTGTATTCAAGCAGATTCACTTTTTGGGGGGTAACTAGATAGTTCCTGATTCCATAGTATAACATTACCACTCCTATTTTCAATGTGATTTTTATTTATATTCTACCACTACTAAGAATGCAATTGTGATTGTATTATTCTAGGATTGGTCGATGTTTCTAAAAGTACATAATTTTTTATTTCAATTGATTTAGATACAATCAGGTATTATGGGTACCTATATTCCATCACTTTAGATATGTTATAGGTGTGGTCCTCTATATATTTTACTTCAATGTGTCTCTATAAAATTAGATAGAGTGGGTGGTGGAACTTTCATCCAGAATTAATATATCATATTCATGAGAGATTCCATAGGTGATATGATTTAGGTATTTTCTTCCACTTGAGGGATTATATCATAGTGTGGTTCTCTATCACCCTTACATACATTGGAATCGTGGGATATTTCATCCTACAAGGCTCTTCATACATTAGTTAACATGAAATTAGGTATTACTTTAATGACATCATTTTCAACAGGGCGTGCATCTAGTGGGAATCCTTGATAGAATTTTTTCAATTTTATGTACACAATAAATATATGATTTGGTAACTGAAGATCCAATTCCATAAATTGATCATAGGCTTCCAAAAATATTCATATATCTCCCATTTTAAATTATTGAATATAATTTATAAGTATCCATGTTTGGATAATTGGGAAATATTTATCATGAAATTTCATTTCTAAATCATCCTAAGTTGTGATGGACTCAGAATAATGACTTTTAAGATAATAAGTGGATCACATGTTCATAGACAAAGGTAATTATGATAGTCAAATGGCGTCAGATGTTATCAATTTGTTCTAAAATGTATCACAATATTTAGGGAATTTGATATGTTCTTATGTGGATCTTCACATTGAATTACACTGAACATCCACAAGAACAAGATTATATAGATGATTCTATGTTTGATTTTGAAAAAATGTCCCTCAATGGGCCGGTGTCTAAGGTTGGTAAAAATATTTTTCATGGAATAAAAGAGACATTACATGATGGTTCACTCATAAATAATTGTCAATATCTATGTTGTTCATGTGGAACATAATAAATGTCTATCTATTGAGTAAGTATATGATCATTGACTTCATACATAATATATAAGGGAGATGAAAAAAGTTATCATTTTATTTTAGTATTGAATATATCCAATTCGGGTGCATCCAAGAATCTAGATAATGTTAGGGGAGCATAAAAAATCACTAAGACAATGAAATTAATATGTAGGTTATAGTACTTGAGATGAAATTGAAAAAATATAATTGGAAAATGGAATTGTGGTGAGGAGTTGAATGGTTTGTAATGATGGTCATTGTCCCTAAGCATAGTT
Source organism: Viscum album (assembly GCA_963277665.1). NCBI lineage: Eukaryota > Viridiplantae > Streptophyta > Magnoliopsida > Santalales > Viscaceae > Viscum > Viscum album. The sequence goes on from OY728137.1 coordinate 2,053,523,070, forward strand.
GTCACAGTTGAGGGTGACAAAATATGACCAACCCATAGTGAAACATTTTTTACTCATGTTTATTATAATATTATATTATAAAATTTTTATACAATTGTGGGATAAATTGATATTAATAGTGTTTGTGTGGGGTCAAACCCATAAAAACATAATATAGGTGGTATAACAAATGATATGAACCTTTTGGCAGGATTTAAAATGATATCTATTATGGTTTGTGTTTTATAATTACTACTTATATTGGGTTTTAATTTTAGAATAATGAAGTGATATGGGTCAATTCCATGGTTTATGAAATGGGGTCATTGCAAATCGATCATGTGACAGACCTATGGCATAAGGTACACAATAGTTAAAAGGTCACCGATTAGTTTCGGTCCAAACAATTTAAAGTACCTATGATGAAAAATACTCTAGGGTCTATAGATAGTCAACAACATATGTGGAAGATTCTATTCAACTAGGAAAAAGTATCCCATGCAATTATTCTTGGACCAATAAAATCCAATTATGCTAGGATCCTTTGATTTCACCTATGATGGTCAAGGTAGATACCCTAATTATGAGAATAACAATTTATTAAAACCTAATTATTAACCATATGGTTCTATAGTCTTTATTTTTTAGATTTACTTAAATAAATCAAACCTGAATCCCGACCCATAACCCTAAGTAGATTATCCACACATGGAAATATTGAAAGTAGGGAATTTTTTTAAAACGCAATTAAAAAATTAAATATAAAAAACCCACCCTTTAAATCATATAATGTAAATTTAAACTAACTCATAATATTAAAAATTGACTAAAGTAGTGACAAATAATGGAGAATGAAAATTGGTATTGTAATTGGACATTAAAATGGGAACAAAGAAGGAATTATTCATGATATGGATTGAGGAAACTATGGAATACATAAAAAAATAAATAGAAACAAAATATAAATTTAATGGGAAAAATGATGAATAATAGTGTAACTAATTTATGGCACAAAACCAATTCAATTAACATCATGCCACTTCAGATTTACAAACATAGAAAGTTACAAGTTGTAAAAATGGTGCACGTTGTGTATATTACATAAATGGATTATTCATGGTCGATTTCCCAATGTGTAATTTTCCTTTAGTTCAGGTACATCAAAGATTAAATTTTATCCTATTACCATAAATATGAAAAATTTGATAGCATGTAATATCGGTAGGATTGAAAAATTAAATTTTTCACATTATGCAATATGATCACATCATGTATATCATCATGTTTGAAATTTGATTCTTTCACAACATGTAACATGGATTGAATTCACATACATGTTTAATGTCTTATATATGAGATTCATTTATTGAAAATGGAAATTATGTGGTCTTATTAAGGAGTACTTGTAATGTACTTCATATTCATGGTGATTAATGATAAATTTACCAATTTTACATAATGCAATCCTTTGATTCATCAATTCATAATGAATATGAAAATTCATCAAAATCCATTGCATTATCAGATAAATATTGATTAAACATTATACATTTAAAAAAATGATAAATATGAAATTAATATATCAATGAGTTATTACATTTTATTGGTACATATCTAACAACAAAATATATCTATATTGATTTACAGAGATTAAAAGATGCATTTCCACCGAAATAAATTCTCAGGAATGAATAGAGAAGGCCGCAAAAGGGTGAAGGCCAATCCAATATGAGAAGAATCCATGAAATAATTTCAATGTGTCTTCATCGTGAATCTATATTATGGAGTTCCTTTAACAACAAAAAAACTGGTGGAGCACATGGAAATCCCATGAGTGTGGAAAATCTATCTGAATGTGATGAAATATGATGAATGAAATTGCGAGTCAGATGAAGCAATGAACTTTGGTGGGTCCCACATTTATTCATGGTGCATCTCTGACCTTTGCATCACCTCATTTCCAAAAAAATACCTAAATGATTCCACTATAAAAGAATGACTACTATGTTATTTCCACTTCTGATATACAAATTCATGATGCTCTTGCGAATCACAAACCAAATGGTCAACGAATCATCCATGGTAGTTGAGTATCATGAAAACCCCTACCCATTATTCCAAAAAACCTCCCCATTAGGTGTTGATGCCTTTCACGAAGTCGTATACCCTTCAGGGAGGAATAAGTTGCATTGAGGTACTTGTGTGTTTGAAAATCATTAAGCTTCATGAGGCACTCTTCTTCCAGCTCCTGACACCATGCAAGAGAAGGGTCACCATGTTTCAAAAATATATTCCCATTTCAAATCCACTATCCTCTATGAATCACCCATGATTCCTGAGGAATTGCTGCATGTGTCCCATGTTATACCCTTATGTGTTTCATCCATTTTAGGAATCTTATTCATGATGATTGAGAACTAAAAGTGTTATTTACCATCCAGGAATGGTTCACCTATAATTAATTCCCCCATATGACCTTTTCCTCTATGGCACTCCACTCTATGTGTAGCCTAAAATTGTTTTTTACCTATATTATTTTCAGAATACTCATAATAGTGCCTCTTTATTTTGTGGCATATGTAGAATAACATGGACCTCTTGATGGACCATTCCTCCCCATAATTCCATCCTGGAATTTCCAAAGACATACCCCTCACAATGGATTATGTGAAAAGGTTATGTAAGCCCAATGGGTGAGGTGTGAGTCCCCACATCCGATATTCTAGATGTAAAACTTTATCGCACAATACATCCTTAATTGATGTTGTTATACTATGTCCTATCCCTATGTGTAAAAGAGAATATTCCCTATGTTTTATTGACATAGAATGAAATATTCCTCTCATGGAATGACATACTCCACACCGTCTACATAGGTAATGTTGTCCTCCTCATAATTCTTATTGGAATAAGCTCATTTCCCTTATTGTATGAGGTATCACCTTTGACCCCCCTTCTATTGGGAAAAAGAGGGGATGGGAACTGATGCCCAATTTTTTTATATCTCTTTTGGATTTTCCACCATGTTCACCGCAAGTAGTTTCCAAATATAATCCTCAGAACACCCTTGATAAAAATCTCTATATATTAATGACATTTAATGAGTTCATACTCACATGGAACGAGATCATCCTTTTACACAATGGCATACTCCTCTGTAAAATTCCTTGAATAATCCCCACACTATCTCTCATTGAGACATCTTTTGTGACTCGAGCATTAGGTCTACTTATTCTTCTAGTTTCTCACACATGGAATGACTCATTTGTGATTATAGGTTAGTTGGACCTCAGACATATGTCAAATCCCAAAAGGTGAATATTTTATTGATTAAGACCTAGTCCTTATCTCTAAATCGGATTCTACAATGCTCAATCCCATACCATACCATATAACCATCCATGATGACTCCATGCGTAATCCCCAAGAAAATGCCCAACATCCATTAGGATACCACGCTATTTATAACTCACAGTTTCCCTCTACAACTAAATGATCATTGATTTAAAAATATCTGGTAAATCCTAAAATCCTCCTTGAGTATTATTCCCATCACACCCAACAACCCATCCAGTCCATCCAATCCACCCACCTCTCCATCCAAATACATCCATATTTTTACCTATGTTTCCACATCCTAGTGTGATCATGCCATCATCCATTTATATTCCTTCATGTGATCCTCGTCATCATCCTCACTTCTCTTATAAGCACTCGTTCAACACTCATGTGTAATTCCCACACTGTTAACACAATCAAACCAGGAGAAATATTATTCTAAAGGCCATGTACCATTCATAATCTCCATTCCATATATTGAATTATATGGTCTGTGATATCTATATTTTAAATAGGGTTTGTATGAGACCACCTAGAGGGTCGATCATGGAAAGAAACATAACTTCGGTTCCCCCATCATAGGGTTGGACCTCTGTAATCGTCCCATACTATTTTTATATTAGCCTTTGTAGTGAGACATCATTCCCTAATGGGACTCACCTCCTAGATCATCATTAATAAGGAATTCTGATCCATCCATTAATTACAAGTGGTTCCACTAATCTACAGATATACCCATTCATTATTTGACATCATCCCTTAATGGGACACACCCCCAGAGTTGGCCTCTAAAGACGTTTTGACCTATCCATTAGTAAACCCTAGGGTCTATCTCTATGGGGGTACCCATCTATGGTGTGATTATTTTCGTTATGGGGTAGACCACATTGTCCTGCCTCTAATGGCGTCTCGACCCACACATTAGTAAAAATTTAACATGGTCCATCGTACAGATGATCCTTAATGATCCGTCTGCATTGGGAATTTATATCAACCAATCCATCTCCAAAAGACATTAAAATTGGAACCTATCACACCATTTCCTCATCATAAATATAGGATACCTAATAATAACCTCATAAGATATTACTTTTTACAATGATACACCATGATCGACATAGGATGCCTTGGGATCCACACCCATGATAGTTCAACATATGAGGAAGAATACATGATACCAATGTTTAGGCCTTAGGACATGCTAGGGATACCCAATGTGACTTCTCAGCCAACCGAAGGTTGTTTCTCTGTCAAGACCCCATGGAATGTCTAGATAGAAGCCACAAAATTAACTAGAATCCATGTAGATATGGAATCATGAATGAGTTTCGAAATCCAATTCAGAATATATTTTGGAGGCCTATACTTGGTAAAGACATCATAGAAAAAATCCACTGAAGGAGGAATAGATATACAATCATCCTATTTTGATCAAAGAGAAATTGTCACTAAGAAAGTGATCAATATTTCCCAAATTTGGAAAGAAGGAATGAGGGTTAACAATGAAACACCATCATCAAAATAATCACACTTAGCTATGAACCCTGGAAAAATTATCGAAAAAACAAATGGTGAAACTGATATGAGTACTATCACCTTATACCATGGGGGTTGTCTCTATTGATCATCAGTTTAAGAGATGATCATGAAATGGGATCCATACATCCTTTGTTGGTTCCCACTATATATTTAGGGGTTCTTAGTGTGTAAATCACTAAATATTGTGGATGATAATTATTAGGAATTCGAGTCTATTACTGTTTCAGTGGAGATATCTCTCTCCATCCATGGAATTTTGAATGATACAAGGGCTTTATAATTTTTATTCCAAGATTTTTTACAAATCTCGGAATACCCCTTCTTTGTATTCCCAATCTTCTAGAAATCAATAATTCCCCACTTATAGATTTAGGGGAATGATAAATGAAATATGGAAGTACCTTACAACTCCACCTCCACCACAACTTCAGTTGTGACCATAGCTACGAGGAACCGACTCCGAACCTCACCCAAAAAATAATTTATAGGAGGGTGATTTAAAACCGAATATGAAACTATGAGTGGGAAGGGATCATTCCCCCAAGGGATATGTACCAAAATGACAAAGATTATTCTACTCCTCACCACCACCAATGGACCCAAGGGGTGAATATGGATACACCACACCAATCTCTAATGAAAAATAGATTCTGGTGCCTCTCCATGTTGAATTCTTCTTATTGGATCACATTTTTTTTGAGTATTTTGGGGATGATACGGTTACCCCATCCATTACCCCAACCAGGGATCCACTAAGGAGGGATCCCACAAGGCCACATAAACACCACCAATGACTAGTCACTCATGTAGAAGACCAGGAGGTCTAAACCCACCTCCACCAGCCCTAGTACAGGGACCTGATGCTACTAGTGTGCCCAATCCAAGGAGGTTTCTCGCGAGAGGGAATAATATTCCATGAAACTAGTGGATCTCTTCACTAATTTGGCACTATTTAAGATCTCAACCACAATATAGTAGGGACCCATAAATGCTCAATTGGTATCGATACCTCAGCTACCCCATTGGCAGCCTGTGTTCACTCTTTCGATTGATAGCACCACATACATCATTCAGGGATTGACCCATGATGATGAGATCTAGTACGAAGTTACTCCCCATAACTTTCCACATTAGAGTTGAGGTCTTCCCCTATCTCACACTGCACATCGATTCCTTCTCCATGTATATAGCATCGATAAATGGTGAGGTCCTCCCCTCTTTGTTGACACATTGTACAACGGTCCTCCCTATACCCATGGATTCCGATATAGTGGCCCTCATCATGTCATAGAACCATATCCCAAATTTCATAATCACACCAATCCCATATTAATTAGATACCCTTCATACTCCAAAATCGGTCCAATGTTAGGATGTCATATATATAGAATAAATATTATCAAGAGGATTTAAATATCTATCAATCATAAAATGGTTTATAAATAACCAATGATTTATTCAATAGATTGATACATGTTGATAATAATCTATTATAAAATATATACATGATTGATGTTAAAATTATATGGTTATAATGGACACATGATGAACTATTTCAATGATTTAGAATTTTTGTAAATGGGAGAAGCACCTGGATACCAAAAATGTAACATGTTAATAGTGTTGAAATCTCATATATAAAATTTTATCAAATTTTATTATTTATTACAATAACTATGTTCAAAATTAATTTGATTTTAGTGAGTTATTTGAATATAATTACTAAAATGAAATGACCTGAAATAAATATGTCAATAGAAAGAAGTTTATTCTGTAAGGATAATGTATTTCAACATTAGACTAATAGGAATATAACAAAAATGTATAAACTGAATAGAATTAGGAGAGATAAAAATATTCCTAAAATCTTCATGTATTACCATGAACGGTAATCATGCTGAATAAGGATAACATTATGATCATAATTTAATTGAATAAATGAAATAATAATATTACATGGACTCTAAATAAAAGATTTACATCCGAAATAATTTGAAAAAAAAATTATTGTAAAATTATGATGATTATACCAAAAGTATACATTATATTATGAAAATAGATTACATCATATCAATTATTTTAAAATAAGGCAGATTAATTAACGATTATTCTAAAATAAAATTTGTAAACTATAATGACTGATATTAAAATCCATTTTATTAGGGATTGAAATTGTCACTTATGACTCAATGAAAAATAAAACCACAATGCATGAATTATCCAAGGAATCAATGTAATGTCATTAACAAAAATATAGATGAAAAAGTAATATATATATATATATACAATGTAAAATAAAGATAAAACATGTCCCATATTAGTAGAATAGGAGAAAACATTATTTCATTAATGGTGTTACATCTTACATCAATAATGAATATACAATTTATTAAGGCTATATGATCTGATATATATTCAACTTCTAAATTGATAAAATAAAATGAATTACAATTATTGATTAATAGAGAAGATAATAATAAATCATTAATGATAAATGAAAATTATTTATTTAATTTGTCTTACAGAATCCATACTGATATATATGGTATGATGATACAGTCCAATTAAATAAATAAAATTATTTCTTCTAATATATATTTATATTATAACTGCTAAAATATATTATATGTTTTCCAATAAATAATTCCTTTTGTACATAAAATAAATTTGTAGGTATGTATACTATTAAAAAATATTTTCAATTTTGGTTATTTGATTAACTAATATAATTTATTACACATATATTGAGTTCAATAATTATTTTAAAAATATGGAATTAGAGATGATGAATCAATTGTGAGAACTCCACAAAAAAGGATTCTCAATACTATTATAATTTATGGAAAATTATAAACAACAGACATTCATTATTAATAGTAAAATTTCATATTAATATTTTACTGAACCAACATGATACAATGAATTTATTTAAAACTATATTTTTATTATACATTGTTAGGTTAATATCTGACACATGTTTTATCAGAGAATAAAATATTATTTTACTAGAACTAGATATTATGATGTCTGGAATTGAAGATGATATCCTCTACATTGATTTATTCATTAAATATTTTGGATATCATATTCATAATTACATAATATAACCTTAGAATATTTCCAATCATAAATTTAATGGATATATCATTGAATTTCAAAATGTACCATCATAGATCGTAATTTTATACTGTGTGTTGTGGTATCAATTGGTGATGTTTTTTGTATGTATTTGTGTCAGAATATTATTGGTACTTATGAGGATACTGGTGATATAACAAATTTAATAATTTTTTAATCTAGAATATTTTGTATTACATTAATAAAAATATATTTTCATTAATTCAATAAAACAATAAAACAATATATTGTTTTTTATATAACCATTATATATAAAATAATAATTGAATTCATGAAATTTTAAATGATTTAAATGATTAATAGACATTTTATGTCTACAAAACCAAGATAAATAAATATAAATGTCTAAATAAGAGATTGGATATGATCACTAAGATTCATCATGTGAATGTAATCTGGGAAATGATAGAACTAATTATATAGTTTTTGACTTAGAAATAATAAATAAATATGATGATTATTATAATTTTAAAAAATCATTCATGACATGATAATTATTGAAATTTAATTTCAACCTATGAAATGAATGCTAATGATATTATAAAATTTATATGAATAACTAATTATGATCTATTTATAAATCTGAAAAATAATTGTCTTAAAACATATTATAAATGACAAAAATCAATAATATGATATTTTAAACATGATACAATACACCACAAAATGACCCCTAAAAATTTATTAATTTTATAATTAATTTTTCTAAGGATAATAGCCTAGATAATGAGTATGTCTGAATAGAAATAACCAAAATTATACTTAAAAATACACATGACGATTAAAATTTTGCTTGCTCAATGTCGATTTAAATTAATTAATTTGATAATCAAGTGAAGTATATCATCAAATTGGAAAAATAAGTTTAAATTTGCAATGATGTGTCACTACCCAAGGCATAGAATCACTAATGGATTGAATAATATTGATATTCAACAAACCCAATCCAACCTCCATATGCTAGGAGATGGTGATAAGGGTTGGAAGGAAATAAATAATTAGAGGAATTTTTCTTAAGATACATATACCCAAAAACATTCCATAACCATTAATAAACACACTGAAGTAAAAAATAAAATATAGTATCATATATAGTTATAACCATGAATGGAAAAACATTTTGAGAATATTAATGAGTGAGAGAGTGTAATCTGTATTGTAAAAGAAGAAAATACAAATCCAAAATGAAACAGTTTCAGATAAATATAACAAAAAGTAATGAATAAAATAATTAATAACTCTATATCTACCTTATTGATCGTCCAATAAGGTCGATGTTAAAATTTATCTCTATCTATCAATAAAATAACCAATAACCTATAATTTGTGTCTATAATACATGAAACATACATGAAAATATTATGCTGGGGTGAGAATATAAATAACGAGTTTGATTGACCGAAAATTTTAGAGGGAGAAATAGAAGACATAATATAAATAGTTATCACATAACAAAGTATAATGGGATCTAAACCCAATGACATGTATGTATATATATATATTCTCATATAAGAAATCTAGTGGAGATATTAATGGGATATACATCTCCTAGACCACCCTAGGATAATAAACATGAAAACAGATCCAATGGACCAACATCAATGCATAAAGACTCACTTGTCTATCTAAAGAGGAAAAGAGGATAGAAAAAAAACATAAATTTTCAATTTCTAGATGAATCTTGATCTCCAATAGAAATTTTTCCCTATCCCAGGTATAATAGTGTTTTACTATCTCTAAATACGTGAAAAAAAATATAGTATGCACTCCCAAGTATGATATGGGAGTACCATTTATTTGGATACAATTCCTATTCCCTATTGTGATAGAGGATTTCCTCCAAAATATATGTACACATAGAATAGAGGACCCCAAAACTGGTATGAAATTAGTGTATAGTCTCCATTGATAGAGGATCCAGTCCATATTGTGATTGGAGAGTTCTACCTTAGTATTTCCACAAAGTGTATAGAGTACATATGCCATGGTGAAATATATGAGTATCTTTTCCCAGGATATAGGAACCATGCCTTGGTGTTATGGGTAGTTTCTCCCTATATAACAATAGAGAGAGTTCGAATCAATTTTTCACTTATGAAACAGGGGAGTAAAATCTCCATGGACAGAGGTCCCACGCCCTTGTTTAATAAAGGAGTTCTACTTCTTTATATGTACGACAAGTATGGAGAACTCATTATGTAGTGAAATAAGATAGTATCTTATCAATGGTTTGGGTAAATACACACTGGTGAGATATGGTAGTGACACCTCTACATTAGAACAATGATTATAGAGGAATTATGCCCTAGTGCAAAAGGGGAGAACTGTCTCCATGGATACGGGAATCAAGTCATGGTGTGATAAGGGAGATTTTCCAATATATATATACAATGTGTATAGAGGAACCACACCCTATTAAAAAAGGGGATTGTTTTCTCTATGGATAGAGTAAATTTAAAGTACTGATAGAGGGAGTTGTAGCTCTATATCTGTATAATTAGTAAGAAACACAAGTACACTTCTACAACAAGGGTATATCATCCTCATGGATAATGGAACCACACCCTGGGGTGATAAGAGGGTACTTAACCAATTTATATAAAATTATTTTGAATGGATTTCTCCCTATTGTAATATGTTACTAAAATCTCCCTGGATAGATGACTAACAACCTGGTTTGATTCGGGAGTGCCTCTATTATAGCTGAACACTCCAATGATCATCCATGATCACTACCATTAATGAGTATCTCCTGAATACGTGTCATTAATTGAATATATCAAAATGTATCTCAATATAAAATATAAGGGAGATCACGAAATTATGAATAAATAAAATTTAGAATGGCTAGTTATTAGAAAAATTCACTTCAAAGTTAATGAAATATGAGTGGTCGATGTATTAAAGAAATGAATGAAATGTAATAGGGATCTTCTGTTGTGTGACATCAATGAACCTCCTAGTTTATACCTCTATATTACAAGGATTTATTTCAAAATAGAAATATATGATCTTTATGGGTACAATAAAATATTTTCTGGCCTCTTTAGGATGAGCTGTGTGATCATGGCCATTCTTGTGTCTATCGAGCCATGCCCATGTACTCCCAGAGTACACAACATGTCCTCCCATAGAAGGAAATTGGGTTATTCAAATAGATCCTAAAATTGATACCCATGGAGTGTCACATGGAATGTTGAACAACCCCATGACATGTGATCATTATCTTATTCGGAAACAGTATCCACCATAGAGTTTTGACTACATAGCATGTGTTCATCCTAGTAAACACAGTTTAGTTAAAAAAATCAGAAAGCACTAGATCTATCACATATCATCAATATATATCAATCATTTATCTAAATACAGACAGTTATACCATTACGGTCATAAAATGAATGATTACACATCCATATATTGATTTCGTAACATCCACTATCCTTAAATAGCAATATGGTCAATCGTGTTACACCTGTAAGCATCCCTCACACCCCATGTGATGTTTCCTTCTATTATTCAGATTTTGGATCCATTTATCCATCACAGATACCATTTATAATTACTTTTATATTTTTAAAACATATATAATTTCATTATCCATACACCACCCATTAATTAGGGGGTCTAATCATGCACCGAAATGCAAAAGAATGTCTTATTCTGGCCCTATATCCCAATGAAAAAAAACATAAAAAACATATGGTCGAAAATAATAAAGAAAAAAATGAACCTATCATTGTTCAAGTATTCTAGTCCAAAGAGTATGTATCGCGTATTTTTTTGTGTGAAAGCTAGGTATAATAATAAAAATATGATTAAAACAATTAAAATTATAAAGCAAGATCATGTAAAGGATTAAATTAATCTCAAATAATAGTAATGAAGTTAGGAACTATTTCAGTATGTTAATCAAGGTTAAACCATAATTGAGGGGTCCTAAATCAGGATTGGGTCAATAAATTATGATTAATTTATTCTCTAGTGATTAGGATGATTCTCTTTATCTATCATCTATCAATTCATCGTGATCTGATCATTATTGTTTTCCAATGAAAATAAATGAATGACAGTTTTCTATGCTATTATGAAAAATATCACATTTTTATGAGGCTAAACATGGATAATTTTCATTATTACATATTTAAATTGGATTATATTCATCTCTTTTAAATTAAAATTAATCAACTTGTCATTTTGTTCAGGTATTTTAAACGTACCCCCCAATGGCTTCTTCATTTGAACATATGGAAATAAACATCTTAAGGTTACTCTAAAACTAAACCCCTCACTTCAAATTAAACTATGGTTATATTATTTAGAGAGAGGAATATTATCAGGTGATATATCATTATTTTTTAAAACCATTCATAGTAGAAATAAATTATAATTAATATTTTTATAAAATTAATTTTATGCTCACTGGGCCTTGGAATCCCCCACTATCCCATAACGTGGCTCTAAAAATATTCTGAAATATATTTTAATGTCTTACAATTAAAATACCATGTATATAAATTATCTACCACCAAAATGATATTCCCCTATAAAATACATAACAATAAAAATGGTTGTGATACTAAGACCACATATGGATCTCCCACTCATAGGATCCCTTCTACATTATATCATATAGGAAAAACGCATGAACGAAGATAAATATCAATCCAAACTTGATCCACTTCTAATGATACTTGATGAAAATTGTGTTGTTCTTGTAGAATGATCCATCCTTGATATCAGTCACACCAAGGAAATGATGTTTATAGGATCATGCAAGTATATATTCATATGCGACACATGGAAGACATATTGTAACCACTCCTAATATGGTTGTATGGATAGCTAGTAAGAAACCTTTCAAACAATATAAAGGATCCTTATTTTTTTAAAATATCGACATGTAAAATATTCCTCACTAGATGAATCTATTATATGATATTGGTTTCCATAATATTTTTTCTAAATCATGGATTTCCTCACAGTGTTGTGGATCACAAATATTATCTATGTTGTTTCCAATACAATCAATTCCCCAACAAGAGTTTAATAAATATTATATTTCTAGAATAAAGATAATCTCTATAATATTAAATACTAGTTCTTTAATGGTTCCTTTTCTATAATAAAGTTATCTAAATTATTATAAGAATACCCTACTATAATATTTTTACCCTTATATATCTTGAAAATTATCACATTGAAACACTCAACATGACCTCTTTCTCATGGACAATGTTCTCACACTATCCATCATTTTAGTCGGGAAAATTTACACTCAACCTCAACGGTTCCATGAATTTATCTATTAAGTCCATTCCAATATAAGGATATGAACAATGCACCACATTATTATATAATAATTGGAGAAACCCCTTGAATCCAGTTGATCTCATGAAAGTATAACTACTAAAAACACTACATAGAACTCTTCTCCTTGATAGAGATGAAGTCTGCAAACATAGTTATTTTTTTCAAAATTCACCAAGTTGTCTTTGTGGCATCTTTTTATTTTCGGGATCCCTTTATAAATTTCCATGGATATATCATCCCATTACCCCTTTGAGACCTCAAGAGGTTATAATAAACATACCACTAAATGGTGCATAAACATCACCCATTGAATTGTGGGACACCAAGAGGTGAATTCCAAAATGTCATCATTTTTCTACCAACATAAATTTATTCCAATGTACATAACAAATAATCCCTAAATTTATGAGTATAGCCAATGTTGAAGTGAGAAACATCACCATCACAACCTCTTGTGTCATAACCAGATCCTCCATCTATCACTAGAAATAGAGGATGTGGTTCCATCCATCTAAGAATATATTCTTTAGATCTCTTCAAGATATATTTTAATTTATAAAATCACAATAATATTATCTCAAATGATAATCCATCCCATGATGGATAAGTTATTGATTCAACAACATCTACTATAGAAAAAGTGCACCACCCTACTCTACTAGAGTTAGTTGTGACGAATCCAAATTCTCAAATGCCTCCACCACCATCTATGACCATAAAATCATTATAAGGTCAGCTATCACCACATTTCACTTCAAAATTATTATATAATATTTCATATATGAATTCCTACATGATTTTTAAATAGTTTCTCATTATTAGGGTCATACTTCACTATCTGAATACATTCATGATAATTTAATTGTATGAGTAAACAATAAAGAGATATTCTAGATGATAGTGCCTTTATATCCTCAAGGAAAACTCCACCATTTTAATTTTTAGGTCCTAAGTCATTTAGTTCATCTCATGTGTTCTAAACCTCCATGACACAAATTTTATCACTTAATACTAATATTTGAAAAAATAGACGATCCCAACACTATAGGAATCACTATATACAATGTAATATTCACCCTCATATGATAGTCCCAAAACATGATCCCTAGTAACACTGATCCTCATTTTTTCACAGGTTCACATACACTTATGATTCCTGGAAAATAGATTCCAATTAAATATGAGAGTATTTAAAATGGATGAAATCCTTAATATTTCCACCATTAATCTCCAATACTACCATCGCCTATCCTAGAATGATCAATGTTTTAGACACACTGTTAGGTCAATCAAATGAACACACTACATAAATATTCATTGGTTCCACAGTTAATACATTATCAAAATAATAATTTCATAGAATTTGAACCTCATCAATCCTTAATTAAAATACCAGAGTGTAATATATATTTGGTTCTATCTAACCATGTATAGGACCATACATAATTTATCTACATGCTCCTACTCTAATGCATTGTAGTTTATTATGAACTCAATGAATAAAAATAGAAATCAGTTCATGTATTCCTATAGGAGCCTATTTATTTGATCCCTAAAAAAAAGTTGAATTCATCACACTAATAGGAATAACCCAAAATTCATAATTTCCATAGCAATATTCGAATTCCAGTTTCTGAAAATTATTTGTGTGACCCGTCACCTGGTGCTATTTATACCAAACATCGATATTTGAGAGCCTTTTAACACCTATCAACTAATCAATGAACTCACCATTTTCCTAAAATATATTTTTTTTTATCATTTTCTAGTTCATGTGATTAAAATTGATCCATATTCATTAGCAACCATCATCCTTATTTACAAAAAAACAACTAATTCACAAGAGATGCCTAGGGTCTCATAAAACCCTTATTCCAAAGGTATTCCAAAATCACCCTTGATTCAAGGATCTATGAAAGTTTCAATTTATATGATATTGAAAAATAAAATAGTAGTGATACCAATTTAATTTCCTTGTAGAATCCTAAATTATGTTTATATAAATTATTTCATCATACTTCACCACTACTATAGGAAATGAAAGTCATATAGAATCCTCCCCCCAATTGTTTTCTATCTAATAGATAAGAATTTGGTTGTAATCTCCTTCAAATGATATCAACTCGTTCTTTTTTATTAATCCTTATAATTATTGGAGAACATTATTTCACCAGACCAGATGAACTTCTACACTCACTAGTTGTGGAAAATATGAATGCATTGTAGAAAACCAGTCCATACAATGGAAAATATTGTATTATATCCCTACCATTGTGAATTAATTTATATATATGTTAGTCCTTATCCACGAAGATTCAAATCACAAAAATTGAAAAAATTGTTTAATCACTGATCCTCTCAGTATGAGCCCCCATCACAAGGGATGATAAAAAAGACATTACTAATATAACTAAATAATGAAATGGGGACTAATGTTGTCCCTAGTAATGGCCTTATAAAAAATCCAATGGGGGTATTTAGTTCTTAAAAATATTATTTACTTAAAAAAATCCATCATCACATATAGTAGATAAATTTTTTACCATAAAAATTAATTGTATTGTCATTACAAAAACCTAATGAAATTTGATTGAATTGTGGTGGTTTATTTTTTAGAGGAACATATATCACATAGAATACTCAACCAATACTCTACTCTATTAGTTTGTTGTTTTTCCCTAAAAAAGAAAATTTATTATGGGATACCAAATAAATAAAAGTGTTAGAGATTAATAATATATTCCATGTGCCTTAACCTAGGAACAAAAAATTCATGACCTTCCCTCTGTCTCAACACACAATCTCACAGTAACTTTTAAAAAATTGATTGAATTAAATTTTGAATGATCAGTTGCAGAACAATTTTCTATGAAATAAATTTCAGTAGTGGAATATATGCACTGATAAAATTGTAGTCCTCATGGTATAGATCATATTGAGACACAGATAATCTAGTAAGCACAACATGTGCCTTTATTTTTGTTCATTTTCAATTATTAAGAGTTTAAATCATTCATATGCATTTATATGTGTACTACTCAGTCTTCTAACACATATATAACTTTATTCATTGACTAACTAATCACTTATATATAATTTAAAAATTATTCATGATATAATTGTAATGGTTGAGTTGTCTATCCCTAAGATGATTATGTGATTGAATTTCTTAAACATTTGTCGATTCTTTTGAAATATATAAATTACTTCTACTGTAGTGATGTATAAACATATTGTAATTATGATCATTCCATTCATGGTAAATGTGATATATTATACTGATATACCTTTTCATAAATATATATTCTATTTTCTTATATTCTCTAAAATCATAAAATGGATTATCAATACATTGTTAATGTAATAAATACATTATTCATAATAGATAGATCATCATATGATGTTGAACTAATAGTTCAATTCAACATAAGATTAATTAATGAGACTTATTATTATAAAATATATGATATTTTTTTTGAAGAATAAGATTAATATATTATTATGAAGTGATATTAATATTCTTAAATATCTTTTAATGGATTTTATAATATAATTTTTTTTCAAATATTTTTTTCTTAGAATAGTTTTTGTACATTATATGTGAAATATCAATCATTATTATGTAGTGACTTAGTCATTCTCTTTGTATGATAGTGGAATATGTATAAAGTTAAAATTTCAACAATTGGAATTTCTGATTTTGGGTAGAGTGATGAAAATATTTACGTTTTATATAATAAAATATCATTTCGTTAGATAACCATTTGTGGAATCGTAAGTTTAATTATATTTATTTAATATGAAATAGTTAAGTTAAAATATTTAAAATAAAATTAAGGACATAATTAATAATCGAAAAAATATATAATTGTAAACTGTTGGAACAAGATATGTCTATAAAAGAATATCCCTTGTTTTGATGATAAAAACTTAATAAAATAGAAAACAGAAATTAAAAAAAAAAGATTTTAACATTCAAAATATTATTATATTTGAATAAAAATATTAAAAAATATATATTTTTTTATTTTACATTTTCATTTTTATCATAGAATAATTATATTAAAATATATTTATTTTGTATTCTGTTATTATTTTCATACATTAACATTAAAAAATTGCATATTTTTATTCTCATAAAATAAAAAATTAGGCACATTATTTTATTGTTTTTTAGATATAATATCATAAATTTTTATATTAATATGAAATAAATCAATTAATACATAAATATTTATCTAGAAACAGAAAATGGTTAATGCTACTAACTTTGAATATTATTTGGCTTAAATTCATTAAGTGATTAACAAGTGAAAAAACATATGAATAAAAAATGGAATGTATAAAATATGATATAAGTAAAAAAATATTGAATATTTTAATAAAAGGAATAAAAAAATTATAACATAATTTGAGAAACTTTTCATAGACAATGAATAGTGACTATTTTCAAAAGAGATAGAATTATATCAAAAAATAGTTTAGTATGAAAAATTCATTAAAAACATCTAAATTATGTAATGAGTTTAAATAAACCATTGAAATGTTAAATTCGTTTACACTAATAATTAAATTGTATTTTAATTTCATTCAAATGATAAAAAGATATCATTCATGAAGTAATTATTTAATTGTTTTTAAAATGTTCATCGACTAAGAAACTATCACATAAAACAATAACTATGAAATTTTATCAATATATTATCATGAAATGAAATTTTGGTGTTTTTTTTATGATAATGGTTTCCTAATAAGTATTGATGATAACGTAATAGAAGTGATAGCGGTCTCCCCAACAACATATCTCCATGTATGTATGGAAAATCAAATTCCAGATTGATCATCTAGAGAGATCTTTACTGACGATGATTACATTTGCAAACCAACATGTTGAAATATCATAAATTCATATTTATCTATAGGAAAAAATTATAACTTTGAAAAAATTATGTTTTAGGTAAATAAATTTGTTTTTTTAATCCATTGATTTTTCATTTTATAAATGTAATTTGCATCAATGACTTATAAAATCTTTTTTGAAGTGGTTTCATAAATATTTTGGATGGGTGGTCATGGAAGGTGTACTTGTAATTTGAAACAAGATGTCTGCATAAGAATCAATTATTTTCTCCATTTCATACGTACAAAAGATTATAATAATTATAATCCCATTCCATATGAATTTTTAGATATTTAAAAATAGAATAATATTATATCATTCCATTCGACAACTGATAACCAACTTCTTAAAAGTCTCTAACATATTACCTAGCTTCAGTATTAAATGATCAACAAAACAGTCTGTTTTCCTATTATTGATACTAGTCAATCTCGAGGCTCAATAAAATAAATAACTTCTTCTTATTAGTTAGATCTTGATAAATATGTATTCATAATACTTAAAATCATTTGATGTAAATCTTAAAAATTATTCAATTGTACTTCAAATTGGTTACTATAGATCATATCATGTTCTATAATTTAGTAATAATGAAACATTAGTTTTTTGATCTATTGGTGTATAAAATTGAACTATTGGAATATTTTCCTAAAATAGATTGAAAACATCTGTCTTAAAATCATCAATTAAACTTCATGAATTCCAAGGATACACATGAATACATCTAAATTAAACAATTATGTCTTATTGATTATCCTGAATTTATTTCATCGATAGTAGGTCATACTAAATCGAGGAAATTCAAGAAGCCATTAGGCCTATGGCTTCATACACTCCTTCTAATATTGAGAAATCATTTACATCATTCATGGATTATATAGATGGTTATACATATATTTTCACAACCATATACTAAACTCAAATATTCAATTATTGAATATTATCCAATGAAATGAAATTTTCATGAACAGTATGAATTTTATTTAGTGATTCAACTAACAAAAACTACAGGGCTTACAATTCGACTACCAACGCAGAACATCTATCTTGATATATTTAAATAGTATCTCAATATCATCATGTACTGTCTAATTTTTATAGTCTTCATTAATGGGAGTGTATATGTCCAAACCAAATTATATACATTCAGTACCGACTATATTACTTTCTCAAAAAATGAGGTTCTTCTAAAACATAATGTGGTTCAATAGATTTAGATCATATTATAATTGTATCTAATTTATCAATTTATGCATAATGAGAATCAATAATATGAGGAAAGGTTATTGTTCTTATTACAATGGTTAATTCATAAAATACATAAAATAATTGAGTGAAAATAGTGTTTAATCTTTCTATATTTTCTTGAACTAGAATGGAAATATGATAAAGAGGTGACCTCTGTTGAGTGGCATTTTGTTCTCAAGATAAAAAAATATGACCCTCCTTCTCTTTTCCGAATGAATCACATCATCAATAGAAATTTCTATTATATCAAAACTCATGACATGTATATATACAAAAGTACTAGTTTCTTGTAGTAAGAATGACCGCCCACTATTTTATATCTGTAAAACATTAGCATATATAGTTAATGACAACATCATGTTCATATAATATTTATTGGAAAAAAATCACAAATAAATTTTAACTAATGTTGTCAATAAATTAATATGGGAGGGGGTATTCTCATTAAAAAAGACAACAACATTTCAAAATAACAATGTTAACATCCTTCCAAATGGAAAGAAATTCTATAATTTTTTATAAATTACAACATGTACATCAAACCATAATAGGAAATATTGAAATTAATTGAAAATATAATAAAATATATCAATTTAACCTCTTTATATAAAACTATTTCAAACTCACTATTGAATTGAGTTATGGTGGATTGGAAGGCCTTGATAAGGACCATATTTTTGGTTATAGATCCATAACAACATTAATTTATTTATTAGGAGAGACAAACATAGACATAATAGTCATTGGTGGACTAACATCTTTAATGGTTTATAATGAGGTACTGAAATATACATATCCTTCATAAAGGAATGTCAATGAATTATCAATCACAAACGAGATCAACAAAAAACTATTTTGGTTTATGGTTTTTGTGATGAGATCATTAGTATCACTGAAATGAAACAATCCAGTGTCACATAACCCCCACGGATCCCATTTAAAAATAATTTTTTTAGTTTTAGATACAAACATATTCCCATTCATGATAGTTGATGTAATTATTTGGCAGTATATCAGTTCCATTGATCTAGGAAAAATCAATTTCATAATATAATTAGAACATTTCTTGATGTTCGTTATGTCATTAAAATGCTCAAGTAATGTCTATCTGATATTTCAATTTTCAATAATTTTGATATGAGGATTGAAGGATTGAAGGGTTTAGAATATTATAGAATGTAGGGTTCATATTTTATATACAAGACTGGATTTTAATGTGTGTACAATAAAATGAGCCCAATAGTGACACCATTTCTGTAATTTCACTATAATGGAATGGTTACATAGTGTTGTGTATGGTATTAATTAAACAATCATCATGGAATGTTCTATTTTATATTCCTTATAGTCAAAATTTGGATATAAATAATTTTAATACATAATATTAATAAATATTTTATTTGAAAAAAAATATACCAAAAATTTGAATGCTTCTAAAATAATATCATAAAAAATATAAACAATCCAAACTCTTATTTAATAAAATCAAAATCCGTCACCAAGAAATGATTTAGTAAATATGCCAGACTATGGGTTTTCTATGAAAATAACATCTAAATAGATATAATTATATTTTCCATGATCTCATATTGAATGATGTCTTAAATCAAATTCTTTTTCCTGTAATGTTTCATCAGATTTAGTTAAA
This sequence comes from Viscum album, assembly GCA_963277665.1. Lineage (NCBI taxonomy): Eukaryota > Viridiplantae > Streptophyta > Magnoliopsida > Santalales > Viscaceae > Viscum > Viscum album. The sequence continues at coordinate 2,053,544,171 of OY728137.1, forward strand.
TATTGATATTACTAATGTAATCACATTTTATTAAAACACTTTTGAAATTAAATATTAAATCCATTGAGTTTTGTTCTATCCAAACCACTTTTTCACAAATTCTTCATCCTTAGAAGTTTATAATGATATAGTGTGTTCCATTTTACTCAACCAAAATATTAGGGATTAGCCAATAGAATTTAAGGTTCTTGTTGTGCTCTTCCATTATACCCTACGTCCATAAAAATTTGAACCCAAATATTATGTTAAATTAAAATAATATGTTTAATGAAAAATAATAGAAATAGAAAATGTTCCATTTAAATTCCATAAAATTCTTTTTTCATCTTTCATAAGAAATTATGTGGGATTAAATGGAATACATTCATACATAAATACTAAAAAAATTAAGTCTGATCTACATTAATTAAGATATATTAATCAACTAACGATTCTTCTATAAAACATTTTTTCAATTGGTTTTCTAGGATCATCCATATCCAGCATGATATTGTGGGTTATATGAATGATGTATCTTTTATATTGGTTGAGTCCAAAAATATTATATAATTAAAATATGAATTTTCATTTGTTGATAAATTTTAACAAAATATGTTTGAAATATCTAAAATTATATAAAATAGTACAATTCACCCATAATAGCCATTTCAAATTCCTATTACATATTTTTTGACAAATCTGTTCACAATTATTCATTTTTCGATCCAAAAATAATATTATTAGCATATATTAGTTGTGACTAAAAATATGAGGATGAAAATTTTCAAAAATAATATAGGATCCACTGTTACCAATATAAAAAGATATGATGAAATAAATGATCCTAATCTTTAATAACGCGATCCTTGTGATTTTTAAGCCCATACATTTCTTTTGAATTTTTTAAAAAAAATTAAGAGATACGTTTTTCAAACCCATCAACATAAACATCCTCTATTAAAAATCAATTCTTAAAATTATATTTAACATCCATATGATATAATTTAAAATCAATATACGATTCATATGGTTGATGAATTATAATTGATCAATACATATATATATATATGGGAAAATGATTCTTTATAATAGTTTCAGTGTTTTTTATTTTACCCTTTGGAAATTTATTAATCTTTGTTTCTAGTTATTACACAATGATCAACATTATTCTTTAAAGAAATTTAAATTATAGGATTATCAGTGGGTCTATCAACTAATTCCCATACATAATTGATTTTGAAATGATTTAACTCTTTAATCATGTTCAATTAAAAATATTTATATGATAAAGATTCTTCAATAGATTATGGTTTAATTAGGGTATAAAATGAATATAAATAAACTAGGATTCCTATATTTATGATCATTTATCCTTTAGATCTATGATTTCTATATAATTTATATAGAGAGTCCGTTATAATTTATTTTTTATTTGAAACATAGTTTCATGATCACTTATATCATCCTATGTTATATTTGGATAAATTTAATGACTTTTCACATCATCACCTCTGTTTTAGATTTTATTTAGGGTTGTTTTAGTTCCCATATCTTTGAAAGAGCCACTCATTCATCAGATTGATTTATTATGCAACCAAAAAAACCACATTAATAAATTATCACAAGATTTTAGTGTAATTATTCAATGAAATTTTAAAATAATATATTCTAGGTTGTGAAAGTTTTAGATTAATCTGTGTAGATGTCATCATCATCTTTTAGATAAAATGTTCATCGATGTTCATGATAAGTACCAATAATCCAAATAATTTCAAGTATCCTACCTTTATTTGTCTGTTATTACAAAACTCTTATGGTAATTCATCTAAAATAGGTCTTATTAGAACTTCGTTAATGACATAACATGCTATATTGATACCTTCAACCCAGAAATGGGAGGTCATGTAATATTCACATTAAATAGTCCTAGAAATTTTTACCATTGGAAAATCACTCCTCTCAAAAACTCTATTCTATTGATGTGTCATGGGGGTGGATAAGGTATGATTAATTCATCTCTTATAGTAATATTAAATAATTTATTGAATCTCAAATTAACCTTTAGGATCACATCTCAAAGCGAGAATTTTATCATCCATTTAATTTTTCAAAATCTTGTATAAATTAAAATAATAAACAATATTTAATCTTTATTTTTAAAAAGTAAACCCTTTTAAATCATGAAAAATAATAAACCAACTCATACTAAAATAATTTTCCAACAAGGCATCCACTTCTAATAAGTTCGAATAAATGCATATGGATATGATCAATAAGTCTACATGTCGAAACCTATTTAATTGGTTTAAAATATGAATTCTTCACATTTCTATTTTATAAGCATCACCTAGATTATTTTTCCCTAATTTGAGGTCGTGAACATTAAGAATAAATTTTATTTATGATATATTTTTAGTGAATCAACATTAAAAAGTCTACACACACATCTCCAAATCCATAATTCATAAATTTATAATTTCAATAAATTTTCAATTTCTCTACATAAATAAATGATATATAATATATATATTCTTTCTATTAAAGGTATTTTAGACATGAGAGATTTATCTTTGAAAATTGAAATTTCATTTTTAGAAAAATTAACTCAATAAAAATTATTACAATGTATACAGATTCTCCTCGTATTTAATTCTAATTAGTCAACCAAAATAACATTGTTGATGATAAGTTATTGATGATTTCTAGATAATCCATAGTAATATATTTTCTATTTTAATTGTTAACAAATATAACCTAGAATCAATTAATCATGGAAAATTAATTAATTTTTTTTAGAAATATCCACTCATATGTGTCAAAAAATTAAATGTCCATAAACCATTTTTCACTCATGTTCTTGTGAGTTGTTCCATACAATAATAATTAGAAAAATATAATTAAATGGTAACCAAACACAAATAAGTTTATAAATGTAATCTAGAATAAAACCAATGATTTAAATTGGAATTTTTTTTCTAAAAATAATTACCAACTAAATTTAAAAAATATATTTTAAGAAAATCATTTTTCATTACACAGAATTAAGGATTTTTAAAATTATTAATATTAACATAATGTACATTTTATCCATAATGAAAAAATCTATATCTTTTTTAGGATTTATATATAACTAGGAAAAAATTATTCTATATAAAATTTTTGAATTTTACCAAGATTTCTTAATAAACATGTTATTTAAAATTTTGATTTTGACCATTATGTTTGTTAGTGTATGATGCTATAAACATTTTCACTTGATTCTTTAGTAGTGTAGTTTGTTTATTTAGTTCATCTTCTTCATTAAAGTTAATATTGTATGTAATTTTTACGGAATTATTTTTCTTTTATAATATTTTTCACAATTTCGGAAACATGGTACAATATTCATTTAATTATTCATATGATAATTTTTCATTTTTCAATTAATACTCAATGTCATAAGAGTAATAACATTTTACCTCATCTTAATGTCAGAAAAGAGTATGTTATCCATTTGATCAATAGATTCTACTTATGATTTTGATAATGTTAAGTGTCTATAATAGTTAGAAGCAGTCTTGGCTTCCTTCATAGAATTATTAGAATTCTTAATATAACTAATATTATTTAATAATTAATAATCTTTATTTTTAAATTCAATAATTATCTATCACAAAATATTGATATATATTATCTTGTTTCACTCATACCATCATAATCATTAATATTGATCACATTTCTTCATGTACCTGGTTGATGTTATTCTGAAACATCTTATATTGGGTTAGATTTTTTTATATTTTTAGAGAACTGATAACGTTCAGGATTTGATACATATTTTTTGAGGAGTCATCTTCTGTATAGTTTTATGGTATTTTTATGATTTAATTCATTCTATCATCCTTATATGTAGAAACCCATCAATGAATAATGTTTCTCTATTTAATATTTTATGATATCCAAAAACAAATTCAATTTTATATTCATATATCAAAATAGTTCATAAAATTAACTTTTATTTTATTGTTATAGATATTGGAATACTTTCTAATAAAATAAGAAATTTTACTCCACTATTGTGGTAAAACTCTAAGAATATTGGATTCTTATTTAGGGTTTATAATTCATTCTCCTAGAGAAGACATTTTATAAAGAATATTGTTGAGACTTCTATTAAAATAATTTATACTATCCACATCAGTCATTTTTAATGTGTAAATCATAGTTAAGAAAGTATAATATCTATGAGAATTCATATTTTTTATACATTAATATGAAACTGCAATAATAGTCCACATATCATAAACTATTTTTTTTGAGAAACATTGATGAAATCATCATATATGAATCCAAAGTTAATAAAATTCATGATGTTGTATTTTATTTCATATTCTAAATTAGTTGTAGAATCCCACATTTTATATTATCAGTTATGAATATCATAGCTCTTTACTACTTTTAGATAAATATTCAATCCATGATTTCTCATATATATGGTCCTGTGAGATTTCAAACAACCATTGTTTTCAAAATTGATGTATTACTATCTTACCATAGACATACCTTATATGTTATTATAAATTGAATACATTTTTAAATCATCATTGGAATGCATCCATTTTATGTAGTGAAATCAAGAGTCAAAATATATAATACAAATTTTTTCCAAGTGAAAAACTAACTGAAATATTAAGAGTCAAGTATTTATAGAATAATAATTTTTGATCTATATTAATACTTATGAATAAGATACAAATTTTGAATTATAGGGGACACTTTTCCAATTGCGTACTCTAAACGCAACAAGGGGTTTCTTTGAAATCGTACGTTGCACACAACACTGAGATATACTAAAAAATAATACAGTAATAATAATATTATGGTAGTCAACACCAAACCATTAGAATAGAGAGAATTAATAGTTTTAACCGAGGTTCAAAATATGGTATAATCATGTTTAAATAATGATTAATTAGTTTCTAAATTTACTATAAATGGAAATATAAACCCGTTGAATATAAAGAATGTGATTTTATAAAAACCAATTTAATAGAGAATAGTTGTGTTTATAAAATAATATCACCCTTTATGGATTTTTATTTATTGAAATGTATATGTTAAATATTCAATGAAATGTCTAAAATATATCTTATATGTTTTCTATATATGATATAAGAACATACTAATTTTTTTTGATAAAAGAAGTATTTTTATATATATTTAATTTTACAGCCACTTCATGCTGATCCATTTTTATATATAGTTATTGTGACATTTTTATGTTATATTTCAGAAAAATAATATTATTCATTAAAAATGGGACATAAATAATTAATTTTGAGGAAATTTTATTATTTTTTTGATAAATTTAATTTTTAATGAATAGATAAACAATAATGCATTTTAATTCAAAAATTACATTTTATCTAATTTATTTGTATATTCACATTATTATTTTTAATAGTTTTAAATTGTTATTGGTTATATATTTATAATTTGATCCAATTTTGACCATTTAATTTAATATCACTTTAAAATTGGACATACTCATATTTCAATATATTGATAGTTATTATTTATTAAAAACTGAATTTCTGGTTTTGACAATAAGGATTAACTTTAAATTAATAACTGAAACTCATGTGATTTGAATTTGGAAAAACATATTCCATATTTGGAAGCGTAAGGTCCAAATTGTTTAAATAACTACCTTTTTCTAAATGACATGTGTCATGGTTTATATTTTTTCAAATGATTTTCTAAAATAAAAAATTTAAGAACAAAACAAAATTCAAGAATACATAAGTAAATAATTTATTTTTTTTGTGAAATTATGTCTGATGCATATCATGTGGGATCCCTATGTTTTTATTTTTTATTAAAAAAATCTTCTTGGGTTATAATATTTAAAATGTATTTTACTAAGGTTTGAAACTATTGTTCTCTAATTATAATTCTCATATTAACTAAATTGTGATATGATACCAACTATAAAAACCCAAAATTTCATACATACCTTATTACATAATTTCAAAGATAAAAAATGTAAAATAATTGAAAACCCAATATCCAAAGGTTTATTTCCTTTTAAACATAAGACCATAAATAGCCTTTACCAAATAAAACATAAAAATTTCATTAATTCGTTCCTATTTATCTTTGTATTGGCTGTCAGGTTCTCCGTAGTACAACGAATCACTTGGGGAAAACATCAAGGAATATGGAGATCTAAAATCCCATTAAGGAAACAAATAAAAACATGAATCAATATAACATTTTTTGAGGATAATAATTCTTACCATAACTTTGGTATATAATCATAATTCTGAGAGGAAACATTCAACGATGTCTTGGAATGTGGAAATGCATAAAAATTAAACATCATGTCTTAGTGGTAAATTACCATGCATATATCACGTTATCTAAAGAGAGTCATCAAATTTTCTAATTAATTATGACATAATATATTTCTAGAGTCACCTATTGCATCATATCATTTACATGTGCTATATAATTTTGTGTGCACTTATCCCATCGTAACATTTTCATTATCATGCATGCTACACTGAATGAATAACAATCATGGATATAAAATATCTCATGGAAATAAATTTGGTTATAAAAGAATAATTTCATTGATAAAAATTATGTTTAACAATATAAAAAGGAATAACATTATTTATATAAGAATCACTAATATTGAGTGAAGAATATTCAATACCAAGAGAAGTAAAACTTGTGATTTTCGAAGGAAGGGTTCCATTGGAAATTTTTTTTTAAAATTATTATAAAATTAGATTTGAAAAATTTATTATAACACCCCAGGTAAATAAAGAATATGAAATCATTATATTTATCCCTATTTGTGAATAAAATGTTAATATTAATTTAAAGGGGATGCTATTCTTGATGGCTTACCCAATACACAACAATGAGTTCCATTAAAATCATATGTTGCACTATAATGATAAAATAATATTATTTTAAATGGTAGTTAACGCCTAGCTGTTGTAATGGAGGGAATGAACATAACTAACTACAAAATGATTATATATGTTTGTCAAATATTTTTACTTTTTACAATAAATGTTAGAGGATTAAAAATGTGAATGAATTCAATTTTAAGTGTAATCATTCTAATATTCATTAGAAGGTCGATTAACCGCCTTTTGATGGAGAACCTCTTTTAAATCCACTTTTTGACAATTTTATGTGTTATATTTGACAAAATAAAATTATTCTTTATAATCGAGATATCAAAATTTACTTTGTGTAAATTTTTGGTATCATTCCGATAAAGATCATTTTTTAATAGTGAAAAATGTTGTATTTTAATTCAAAACCTCTTTTTAATATAATTTATTTATATTCTTAGATTATCTTTTGAATTGTTTTTAAAGTAAAATTAGAATATATTTTTACCATTTAATCCAATATTGGTTATTGGAATTAATTTCACATTGAAATTGGACTTAAACTAGTGTCAATATTTTAATAGATATTGTTCCTTAAAAACACGCTATTGGGTTTGACGGCGGGAATTAATTATTAAATTAATTAATTCCACTTATATGTTTTGAATTTTTTAAAATAGACATCATTTTTGGGTTTGAAATATCAAATATATCTTAGGGTGAATTTTTGGTATTTTTCTGAAAAACTTCAATTTTTGATGAATAGTGAAGCCACTAAGTGGTAGTTAAAGAAACTGTTTTTTCATTTAAATGAAACTTTTCCACCTCTGTATTTTGAATTTCAAAAATCCAACATACATGGTTGTCATTAGGCAGTAAGATGTGGTTCAATGGGTTTAAAATAATTTTTTGGTGAATAGTAACTTTTATGTTCTTAATCACGATTAGAGGTAATTAGTGTAATTTAAGGAAAAAATAATCTTTTAATATTATGAAATGACCTAGACACATGTCCTAACATCATTGTATGTGTCATGTCTGACCAGGACAATAAATGGGTCAACTTGAGGACCCCATGGAGCCACTTTGGTTGGAAAATGACATAAATAACTTTTTATTTAACGTTAAAATAAAAATGTCACAAGCATGAGATGCTTCACTAAAACAATTTTTAAATGGGATTTTACAAGTCATATTTTTGACAATAAATATTCATTAGAAATATAAAAATATTTCCTACATCATGATATTTTTTTTATAATTTTTAGACATTAAATAAATTAAATTATTTATGACGTCATAATGATGCATCAATTACCTCATTAATAAAGGATTTAAATAAAATTTAAAGATAATGGTAAAACTATAAATTAAAATTGTAAAAAACCTATTGGATGTGTATATTTCGAACCCTTACCACCTTATCCTAGAAATACATCAATGTGGGACTTTTAAAATCCGAAACTCATTTGAAAATAAAGTAACATTTTGTAACCTTCCAAGAGTGCCCCTCCTCTCCTCTTATAAAAGGCCCCCACCTCTACCACCTTACCCACACCTCTCAAGCCTTTGGCTCGGCCATCCCCTGATCTTTTTGACTCTCCACATCCTTATCTTACTTCTAGAAGCCTCACTTTGGGCAGAAGTCTTCCCAAGGAAGCCTTTGAGCTCAAATCAAAGAGAGTTACCCGATTTTAAGGTAATGTCTTCACTTGTGTTCTTTTGTTTTGTTTTGCTTCTCCAACCCCCTAAACTCTATTTATTCATTTATTTTGTAACAACTCCAGTATCGTCAATATACTAGGATGTTGTTATAAGAATAATTAGATCTAAACTTACACACACCTACATCTAATGGTTAAAGAACATACTGTTTCTGTGGATGGCGAATTTCTGCCTCACGAAACGATGATTGTTCAACACTCATATAACACCTTCAAAGGTGGACATTAAGATGTCACTATATTTATATATGATATATAATATCTTTATTTTTTATATAAGATTATTTATTTTTCTTTTGTGTCATACCTTTATGGTTTCCATTGTGGGTAAACATGATAATTTCATTTTAGGAAGTGCGGTCTACCACCCCCTCAAAGTGATTTGATTCGTTAATGACATATGTGGGATGTATAAAGGATGGATTTAAAGTTATTATATATTTTTTATGTTACATATAAATGATGAATATAATTCTGGAATTAAAGTATACATACCTCTCATTTAGTTTTAATTCCATTAATATGAAATAGAAATGAAAGTAGCGTTCATGCGTTCGTACGACTTACCGTCTCCATGAACGGTGCATTTCATTTATTACCTCTAAATGATTATGTAATATTATAAATACATGTATATTCAGGATATATATGATATATATTATATCACAATCATTAATATCATTCTGTATATAATGATCCATTGACCACACGAACAATATGTAATTGTAAGAATTCCACTTTCGACTTAAGAACCAAATATAGAAAAAACAAAAATTATTAACTTAAATGTTTACATAATGTTTATAACATGGAAATAAGTTATATAAAAGGAATAATGAACTTGAAAAATGTTCTTAAGCAAGTATAAATTAACTCAAGTTTATTATTTAGGATGTTAAAGAATGATCGAGTCAAGTCGGACCCGAGGTAAGGGATCCTACTCATCTCTTTCTTTTTAAGTATAGTCTTTTATGTCTTTCCATTTAAGCTTATCTTTATTATGATTGGGATTTTATTTTATATTAATACTAATGTACTTTTTTTGTTCATTTGATGAGAGACCCTATTTTCTCTCATCAATCCATTTTGGATGTTTTGAGTGGCGCTGTTAGGCTGCCGAATTTTCGTAAGAGATCTAACCTCCCTCTTTCTTTTTAAGTACTCTCCTTTATGTCACTTCTTTCAAGCTCCTCATTGTTATGATGGGGGATGTTATTTTATATTCCTCTTGCTGTACATTTTTTTTTAATACGATGAGAGACTCTATTTGATATCATCATTCCATTTTTTGGACGTTTTAAGTGGCGCTGTTAGGCTACCGAGTTTTTGTAAGGGATTTTTCATCTCACTTTTAGTCCCGTGAGATTTATGCTACATTTTCCACCATTTCCTTTGATAGGTGTATGTACTTACCATTATTATACTCTTTTTGTAATATAATTTCATTTATGGGTATTTACATATTCATTGTATGACCCTTCTTCAATGGGGTGTATGTTTCGAAAGTTACCCAAGTCGGTAAGGGAACCTTTCACCCTCCTCTTTTAAAAGACTTCTTTTGTTACGTCTTTTAATTCACATACTATTACGTTGGGATATGTTTTTTCTATATCCTTATTGATGTAAATTTTATTTCCAAGTGACGAGATATCCTTTTTATCTATCATCAACTCTTTTTCTGAATTTTTATGTGACGCCGTTAGGCTGTCGAATTTTTGCAAGGGATCTGCTTAACCCAATTTTGATTCTTTGGGATAAATTTGTAATCCTTGAATATGTCGTTCTATGAATATGTGTGAATTTCCTCTGATTTTTTTTCACTTAATATCCACTTATATTTGTTGTATTAGTTTGTCACACATAATTATGTAATTGATTTATCCTTAATCCAAGGGTATCATCTTTGTATGGGACTTCGTCTCAATCTCCTTTCATTGAGGCATATTTTGTTTTATACACAACCTAATTTTATACGGTGTATAAACCCCTTTGACATTTATGTTTATCGAAAAGGAATATTTTTTTATGAAGAGTTTTACTAAATGACAAAGGGGAATATTTTTCTCGTACGTATAAAGCGACAACGACTTCTCCACCACCGTGAACATTATTTGAGTTTCAGATTCCTCTAAAAGCCATACCTTTTTATGAAAAATAAATACCCTATTTTACTTTTATTTTATTTTGGTATTGAAAATGGGTTTCATAATTTTTTTATGTCAATGTGTTGTATTGATATCTTGTGATTGAAATGTGGAAATGTTATGTTTCCTTTATACATGTTTTATGTGATACAATTATGTTATGGTTCATGGGCATTATTATGAAGACGGGTGGTTCCGTGATAAACTATGGGTTGGTGAGCCCGATATAGCTCTCCAATGTATTGGGTAACACGAAGGAGTTAAGCATTAAGGTTTCTCCAAAGATATTTAGCGAATATTCTATGATGGGTATTCCAAACGTAACCAAGAGGGTTACTCCCTACGTAAGAATGTTATGAATGCCTCAAGTTACCTTTATGTCTTATGATTTAATGATTTATTCATGATTTTATGAGGTATGTTAAAGTGAATATGTTTTATGGGTAAAGTATGATTTCATTCATATGTATATATGTACTCATGTTTCCTTTCCATACTTTTTATAACCCTTACTGAGCTTTTTATGCTCATCCCATGTTTTTGAAATGTTTTTCACAGGTCAAGGGAAACGTACATGATATGATGATAGTGTCAAGGTAGTGTCAAGAAAAAATCCATGTTTTATTTTAAATATGTTTCTGTTGATGGGAAAAGTGAATACTATCTTTTATGTAACCACTTTGTTTAAATGTGGAATGTAATGCAAGTTTTATGATCTAATTCTCTAAAACGCTAAACCTAAAAAGATCCTAGATGTGTAATCTTGTAATAACTCAAGATTAACTAAGGTTTAAGGACGGGGCCTTATAGTTGGTATCATAGGTCGGTTTAGATAACTTTATAGGTTAGGGTATTCTCTAAGCATAAGTGACATTACCATAATGGTTAGGATTTCAGAAAGAGTCCTAGTTTTAGATAACGTGAATGAGAAAATATATCTTATTGTTTACCTTCTTCATTAGTACATGATGGTTTTGTTGATATAATCACACTGATATTTCTGTTTTTAGTGAATTGATGGATCTAGGAGGCACCAAAGAGACAACAGGTTTGAAGGAAACTGTGGTGGTTCTCTGAATAAGATACTAGATAAAATGGGGGATTCAATGAGGAAACTCATGGTTGTTCTAAACCAACTATCAAGGAGTCATGATCAACCACTTTAACATTGGTATGATCTGTAATGCATCATGTACGAGATGACCAATCGATGTGGAAGTTCAGGTAATAATTATAAAGGTAACCATTAGAGTTTATATGATCCTTACTTTTGAGGTAATTATGGGTTATTATATGTTATGATGGAAAATGAAAGGCATGAGATAAAATTGAGGTTAAAATATGTTATGATTATTTTTGAAGATTTTATCTCGTTTTTGTGAATTTTTTATGTATTATATAGTTTTCGAAAAAGGACAACACGGAGACCATGTGATAACCCGTCGCGTCGGACAAAGCTCCGGGAATCGAACCCACAACCAAAGTGCGACTGGTATTTATCGCCTACCACTGGACTATGTGAAGTCCCTAGTTAGTTTTACTAATTCTTTTTAGTTTGATGATTTTAGGAATTAATAGTAAGTTAATTTTGGATTATCGTTGGAAATGATTAACCTATCATCGAGGATATGTGATTAGGTTAAGTACTTTTCAATATGAGAATTTAAGAGCAACTGATGTTATTTGGAGATAAAAGTTAATTTGTACCTTGGAGGACTATGTGACTAAATCCTTCAAATATTTTGGTTTCAATCTTAGTTTGGTTTACTTTGAATAATTTTATGGACAAATTGTTTATCATATGGTCCTTTTTGAACTTTGGGTTTTGTTGGAAAAATTTTGGAGATTAAGAATAGATTTTCTTTTTATAAAGGGTTATCCTTTTCTGGATTATCTGATCTTGTACTAACCATTTTGGTTTTGGTTCTGGTTAAAGTATAAAGACATGGGAAGTATATAGTTCTATTTTGTGGATTAGGTGATTCTCTATAAGTTTATTATAGTGAACAAGTATTCCTAAATACTCGTCTTTTGGAGAAAATATGAGTTTGTGTAAGAAATCTAATAAAAGTTGAAAGTCAACCTAATAAGTAATTATGTTTCCTTATGAATAAATTCCTCAATAAAAATTAACTTAAAACAAAAATGTTGTCTATTAACTCCTACTGGGGAATCGAATACCGTTTAACCCATCACAAGTTTGTGATTTCCTTGTGGTTAACTTTGTCCTAAAAATGTTTTCTATCACTCTCCATCAGAACATAACTCTATGTTTTCTCCTCCATGTCCAGGATTTCCTACATGGTATCCAAGTATGGGTTAACTCGGGTGACCTCTATACTTCTCTTTCTTTATTTTAATGTGATTGTTTTACCGACTCTTGTTTCGATGTGGGACCTTCAAGGATGTTTCCGAGCACAATTTTAAAATTGCGAGGACGCAATTCACAAAAGGGGAGAAGGATGTAACACCCTAGGTAAATAAAGAATATTAAATCTTTATATTTATCCCTATTTGTGAATAAAATATTCATATTAATTTTAAGGGAACGCTATTCTTGATGGCTTACCCAATACGCAAAAATGAGTTCCTTTGAAATCTTACATTGCGCTATAATAATAAAATAATATTATTTTAAATGGTCGTTAACGCCTAGACGTTATAATAGAGGGAATGAACAGAACTAACTACAAAATGATTATATATGTTTGTCAAGTATTTTTACTTTTTACAATAAATGTTAGAGGATTAAAAATGTGAATGAATTCAATTTTAAGCGTAAACATTCTAATATTCTTTAGAAGGTCGGTTAACCGCCTTTTGATGGCGCACCTCTTTTAAATCCACTTTTTGACAATTTTATGTGTTATATTTGACAAAATAAAATTATTCTTTAGAATCGAGACATCAAAATTTACTTTGTGTAAATTTTTGGTATCTTTCCAATAAAGATCATTTTTTAATAGTGAAAAATGTTGTATTTTAATTCAAAACCTCTTTTTAATCTAATTTATTTATATGATTATATTATCTATTGAATTGTTTTTAAAGTAAAAATAGAATATATTTTTACCATTTAATCCAATAGTGGTCATTGGAATTAATTTTACTTTGAAATTGGACTTAAACTAGTGTCAATCTTTTAATAGATATTGTTTCTTAAAAACACGCTATTTGTTTTGACAGTGGGAATTAATTATTAAATTAATTAATGAAACTTATATGTTTTGAATTTTGTAAAATAGACATCATTTTTGAGTTCGGAATATCAAATATAGCTTAGGGTGATTTTTTTTTATTTTTCTGAAAAACTTCAATTTTTGATGAATAGTGAAACCACTAAGTGGTAGATAAAGAAACGGTTTTTTCGTTTAAATGAAACTTTGCCACCTCTGAGTTTTGAATTTCAAAAATCCAACATACATGGTTTTTATTAGGAAGTAAAATGTGGTTCAATGGTATTAAAATAAATTTTTGGTGAATAGTAACTTTTATGTTCTTAATCGCGATTAGAGGTAATTAGTGTAATTTAAGGTCAAAATAATGTTTTAATAATATGAAATGACCTAGACACATGTCCTACCCTCATTGGACGTGTCATGTCCGACCAAGAAAATCCATGGGTCAACTTGGAGATCCCATGGAGCCACATTGTTTGGAAAATTTCATAAATAACTTTTTATTTAATGTTAAAAAAATGTCACAAGCATGAGATGATTCAGTAAAACAATTTTTAAATGGGGTTAAACAAGTCACATTTTTGACTATAAATATTCATTAGAAATCTATAAAGATTTCAAACATCATGATATTTTTTTATAATTTTTAGACATTAAATAAATTAAATTGTTTATGACATCATAATGATGCAGCGATTACCTCATTAATAAAGGATTTAAATAAAATGAAAAGATAATGTTAAAACTATAACATACACTTGTCAAAAACCCATTTTATGAGTATATTTCGAACTCTTACCACCTTATCCTAGAAATAAATCAATGTGGGACCTTTAAAATCCGAAACTCATTTGAAAATAAATTAACATTTTGTAACTTTCCAAGAGTGCCCCTCCTCTCCTCTTATAAAATGCCCCCACCTCTACCACCTTACCCACACCTCTCAAGACTTTGGCTCGTCCATCCCCTGCTCATTTTGCCTCTCTACATCCCTATCTTACTCCTAGAAGCCTCACTTTGGGCAGAAGTCTTCCCAAGGAAGCCTTCGATCTCAAATCAAAGAGAGTTACCCGATTTTATGGTAATGTCTTCACTTGTGTTCTTTTGTATTGTTTTGCTTCTCCAACCCCCTAAACTCTTTTTATTCAATTATTTTGTAACAACTACAGTATATTAAATATACTAGGATGTTTTTATAATAATCATTCTAGCTACACATACACACACCTACATCTAATGGTTAAAGAACATACTGTTTCTATGGATGGAGAATTTCTGCCTCGCGAAACGATGATGGTTCAACACTCATATAACACCTTGAAAGGAGGACATTAAGATGTCACTATATTTATATATGATATATAATATGTTTATGTTTTACTTAATCTTCTGTATTTTTCTTTTGTGGCATACCATTATGGTTTCCATTGTGGGTAAACACGATAATTTCATTTTAGGATGTGCGGACTACCGCCCCCTCAATGTGATTTGATTCGTTAATGCTATATGTGGGATGTATAAAGGATGGATTTAAAGTAATTATATATGATGTATGTTAAATATAAATGATTAATATAATTCTGGAATTAAAATATACATACCTCTCATTTTGTTTTAATTCCATTAATATGACATTGAAATGAAAGTAGTGTTCATGCGTACGTACGACTTACCGTCCCCATGAACGGTGCATTTCATTTCTTACCTCTAAATGATTATTTAATATTATAAATACATGTATATTATGGATATATATGATATATATGATATCAAAATCATGAATATCATTCTGTATATAATGAACCTTTGACCACACAAATAACATGTAATTGTAAGAAGTCCACTTTCGACTTAAGAACCAAATATCGACAAAACAAACATTATTAACATAAATTATTACGTAATGTTTATAACATGGAAATAAGTTATATAAAAGGAATAATGAACTTGAAAAAGTTTCTTAATCAAGTATAAATTAACTCAAGTTTATTATTCAGGATGTTAAAGAACGATCGAGTCAAGTCGGACCCGAGGTAAGGGATCCAACTCCTCTCTTTCTTTTTAAGTACACTCTTTTATGTCATTCCTTTTAAGCTAATCATTATTATGATTGGAATGTTCTTTTATATTAATACTATTGTAAATTATATTTTCATATGATGAGAGACACTATTTTCTCTCATCAATCCATTTTGGATGTTTTGAGTGGCGCCGTTAGGCTGCCAAATTTTCGTAAGAGATCTAACCTCTCTCATTCTTTTTAAGTACTCTCCTTTATGTCACTTCTTTCAAGCTCCTCTTTGTTATGATGGGGGATGTTATTTTGTATTCCTCTTGCTGTAAATTTTATTTTAATATGATGAGAGACCCTATTTTGTCTCATCAATCCATTTTTGTAAGTTTTAAGTGGCGTCGTTAGGCTGCCGAGTTTTTATAAGGGATTTTTCATCTCACTTTTAGTCCCTTGAGAAATATGCTACATTTGACACCATTTCCTTTGAGCGGTGCATGTACTTCCCATTATTATACTCTTTGTGTAATATAATTTCATTTATGGGTATTTACATATTCATTGTATGACCCTTCTTCAATGGGGTGTATGTTTCGAAAGTTACCCAAGTCGGTAAGGGAACCTTTCACCCTCCTCTTTTAAAAGACTTATTTTGTTATGTATTTTAATTCACATACTATTATTTTGGAATATGTTCTTATATATCCTTATTGATGTAAATTTTATGTCCAAGTGATGAGATACCCTTTCTATCTATCATCAACTCTTTTTCTGAATTTTTATGTGACGCCGTTAGGCTGTCGAATTTTTGCAAGGGAACTTCTTAACCCAATTTTGATTCTTTGGGATAAACTTATACTCCTTGAATATGTTGTTATATGAATATGTGTGAATGTAATCTTATTGTTTTTCACTTAATATCCACTTATATTTGTTGAATTCGTTTGTCACACATAATAATGTAATTGATTTATCCTTAATCCAATGATATCATCTTTGTATGGGACTTCGTCTCAATCTCCTTTCATTGAGGCATATTTTGTTTTATACACAACCTACTTTTATATGGTGTATAAACCCCTTTTACATTTATGTTTATCGAAAAGGAATTTTTTATATGAAGATTTTTACGAAACGACAAAAGGGAATGTTTTTGTTGTACGTATGCGGCGACGACGACTTCTCTTCCGCCGTGACCATTATTTGAGTTTCAGATTCCTCTACAAGCCATGCCTTTTTTTTATGAAAAATAAATACCCTGTTTTACTTTTATTTTACTTTGTTATTGAAAATGGTTTTCATAATGTTTTTTTGTAAATGTGTTGTATTGATATCTTGTGATTGAAAAGTGGAAATGTTATGTTTCCTTTATGCATGTTTTATGTGATACGATTATGTTATGGTTCTTGGGCATTATTATGAAGATGGGTGGTTCCGTGATAAACTAAGGGTGGGTGAGCCCGATATAGCTCTCCAATGTATTGGGTAACGTGAAGGAGTTAAGAAGTAAGGTTTATCCTAAGAGATTTTGGGAATATACTGTGATGGGTATTCAAACGTAACCAAGAGGGTTACTCCCTACGTAATAATGTTATGAATTTTTCAAGTTACCTTTATGTATTATGATTTCTATGATTTTTCATGATTTTATGAGGTATATTAAATTGCATATGTTTTATGGGTAAAGTATGATTTCATTCTTATGTATATATGTACTCATGTTTCCTTTCCATACTTTTTATATCCCTTACTAAGTTTTTTATGCTCATCCCAAGTTTTTGAAATGTTTTTCACAGGTCAAGGTAAAGGTACATGATATGATGATAGTGTCAAAGAAGTGTCAAGAAAGAATCCAAGTTTTATTTTAAATATGTTTCTGTTGATGGGAAAAGTGAATACTATCTTTTATATAACCACTTTGTTTAAATGTGGAATGTAATGAAAGTTTTATGATCTAATTCTATAAAACACTAAACCTAAAAATATCCTCGATGTGTAATCTTGTAATAACTCAAGATTAAGAAAGGTTTAAGGCTGGGGCCTTATAGTTTGTATCAGAGGTCGGTTTAGATAACTTTATAGGTTAGGGTATTCTCTAAGCATAAGTGACATTACCATAATGGTTAGGATTTCAAAAAGAGTCATAGTTTTAGATAAAGTGAATGAGTAAGTATATCATAGTGTTTACCTTCCTCATTAGTACATGATGGTTTTGTTGATATAATCACACTGACATTTCTGTTTTTAGTGAATGGATGGATCTAGCAGGCACCAAAGAGACAACAGGTTTGAAGGAAACTGTGGTGGTTCCCTGATTAAGATACTAGATAAAATGGGGGATTCAATGAGGAAACTCGTGGTTGTTCTAAACCAACTATCAAGGAGTCATGATCAACCACTTGAACCTTGGAATGATATGTAATGCATCATGTACGAGATGACCAATTGATGTGGAAGTTCAGGTAATAATTATAAAGGTAACCATTCGAGTTTATATGATCCTTACTTTTGAGGTAATTATGGGTTATTATATGTTAGGATGGGAAATGAAAGGCATGAGGTAAAATTGAGGTTAAAATATGTTATGATTATTTTTGAATATTATATCTCGTTTTGGGGAATGTTTTAAGAATTATATAGTTTTGGAAAAAGGACAACACGGAGACCGTGTGACAACCCGTCGCGTCGGACAAAGCTTCGGGAATCGAACCCACAACCAAAGTGTGACTGGTATTTATTGCCTACCACTAGACTACGTGAAGTCCCTAGTTAGTTTTACTAATTATTATTAGTTAGATGATTTTAGGAATCAAGAGTATGTTTATTTTGTAATATCTATGTAAATGATTAACCAATCATCAATGATATGTGATTAGGTTAATTACTTTTCAATATGAGAATTTAAGAGCAACTGATGTTATTTGGAGATAAAGGTTAATTTGTACCTTGGAAGACTATGTGACTAAATCCTTCAAATATATGGGTTTCAATCTTAGTTTGGTTTACTTTGAATAATTTTATGGACAAATTGTTTATCAAATGGTCCTTGTTGAACTTTGGGTTTTGTTGGACAAATTTTGGAGATTAAGAATAGATTTTCTTTTTATAAAGGGTTATCCTTTTCTGGATTATATGATCTTGTACTAACCATTTTGGTTTTGGTTCCGGTTAAAGTCTAAAGACATGGGAAGTATATAGTTCTCTTTTGTGGATTAGGTGATTATCTAGAAGTTGATTATAGTGAACAAGTCTTCCTAAATAATCGTCTTTTGGAGAAAATATGAGTTTGTGTAAGAAATCTAATAAACATTGAAAGTCAGCCTAATATGCAATTATGTTTCCTTATGAATAAATTCCTCAATAAAAATTAACTTAAAACAAAAATGTTGTCTATTAACGTTTCCTACTGGGGAATCGAATACCATTTAACCCATCACAAGTTTGTGATTTTCTTGTGGTTAACTTTCTCCTAAACATGTTTTCTATCACTCTCCATCAGAACATGACCCCATGTTTTCTCCTCCATGTCCATGATTTCCTACATGTAATCCTAATATGGGTTAACTCGGGTGACCTCTATACTTCTCTTTCTTTATTTTAAAGTGATTGTTTTACCGACTCTTGTTCCTATGTGGGACCTTCAAGGATGTTTCCGAGCACAATTTTAAAATTGCGAGGACGCAATTCCAAAAAGGGGGGAAGGATGTAACATCCCAAGTGAATAAAGAATATTACATCTTTATATTTATCTCTATTTGTGAATAAAATGTTAATATTAATTTTAAGGGGACTCTATTCTTGATGGCTTACCCAATACGCAACAATGAGTTCCTTTGAAATCTTACGTTGCACTATAATAATAAAATAATATTATTTTAAATGGTAGTTAACGCCTAGCCGTTTTAATGGAGGGAATGAACATAACTAACTACAAAATGATTATATATGTTTGTCAGATATTTTTACTTTTTACAATAAATGTTAGAGGATTAAAAATGTGAATGAATTCAATTTTAAGCGTAAACATTCTTATATTCTTTAGAAGGTCGGTTAACATCCTTTTGATGGTGAACCTCTTTTAAATACACTTTTTGACAATTTTATGTGTTATATTTGACATAATAAAATTCTTCTTTAGAATCGAGACATCAGAATTTACTTTGTGTAAATGTTTGGTATCTTTCTGATAAAGTTCATTTTTTAATAGTGAAAAATGTTGTATTTTAATTCAAAACCTCTTTTTAATCTAATTTATTTATATGATTATATTATCTTTTCAATTGTTTTTAAAGTAAAAATAGAATATATTTTTACCATTAAATCCAATAGTGGTCATTGGAATTAATTTTACTTTGAAATTGGACTTAAACTACTGTCAATCTTTTAATAGATATTATCTCTTAAAAACACGCTATTTGTTTTGACAATGGGAATTAATTATTAAATTAATTAACGTATCTTATATGTTTTGAATTTTGTAAAATAGACATCATTTTTGAGTTCAGAATATCAAATATAGCTTAGGGTGAATTTTTGGTATTGTTCTGAAAAACTTCAATTTTTGATGAATAGTGAAACCACTAAGTGGTAGTTAAAGAAACTTTTTTTTCGTTTAAATGAAACTTTGCCACCTATGAGTTTTGAATTTCAAAAATCTGACATACATGGTTGTCATTAAGAAGTAAAATGTGGTTCAATGGGATTAAAATAATTTTTTGGTGAATAGTAACTTTTATGTTCTTAACCGCGATTAGAGGTAATTACTGTAATTTAAGGTAAAAATAATGTATTAATAATATGAAATGACCTATACACATGTCCTACCCTCTTTGGACGTGTCATGGCCGACCTAGAAAATCCATGGGTAAACTTGGGGACCCCATGGAGCCACTTTGGTTGGAAAATGACATAAAAAACTTTTTATTTAAAGTTAAAATAAAAAAGTCACAAGCATGAGATGTTTCACTAAAACAATTTTTAAATGGGGTTATACAAGTCATATTTTTGACTATACATATTCATTAGAAATATAAAAAGATTTCATACATCATGATATTTTTTTATAATTTTTAGACGCGAAATAAATTAAATTATTTATGACATCATGATGAAGTATCGATTACCTCATTAATAAAGGATTTAAATAAAATGAAAAGATAATGTTAAAACTATAACATACACTTTTCAAAAACCCATTGTATGAGTATATTTTGAACCCTTACCACCTTATCCTCGAAATACATCAATGTGGGACCTTTAAAATCCGAAACTCATTTGAAAATAAATTATCATTTTGTAACTTTCCAAGAGTGCCCCTCCTATCCTCTTATAAAAGGCCCCCGCCTCTACCACCTTAACCACACCTCTCAAGCCTTTTTCTCGGCCATACCCTGCTCATTTTTCCACTCCACATACCTCTCTTACTCCTATAAGCCTCACTTTGGGCAGAAGTCTTCCCAAGGAAGCCTTTGAGATCAAATCAAAGAGGGTTACCCGATTTTAAGGTAATGTCTTCACTTGTGTTATTTTGTTTTGTTTTGATTATCCAACCCTCTAAACGCTTTTTATTAATTTCTTTTGTAACAAATCCAGTCTTAAATATACTAGGATTTTTTTATAATAATAATTCGAGCTACACTTACACACACCTACATCTAATGGTTAAAGAACTTACTGTTTCTGTGGATGACGAATTTCTGCCTCACGAAACGATGATGGTTCAACACTCATATAACACCATGATAGGTGGTCATTAAGATGTAACTATATTTATATATGATATATAATATGTTTATGTTTTACTTAAGCTTCTGTATTTATCTTTTTTTGCATACCATTATGGTTTCCATTGTGGGTAAACACGATAATTTCATTTTAGGAAGTGCGGACTACCTCCCCCTCAATGTGATTTGATTCGTTAATTCCATATGTGGGATGTATAAAGGATGGATTTAAAGTTATTAAATATGATTTATGTTATATATTAATGATTAATATAATTCTGTAATTAAAATAAACATACCTCTCATTTAGTTTTAATTCCATTAATATGACATAGAAATGAAAGTAGCGTTCATGCGTACGTACGGCTTACCGTCTCTATGAACGGTGCATTTCATTTCTTACCTCTAAATGATTATGTAATATTATAAATACATGTATATTATGGATATATATGATATATATTATATACAAATCATGAATATCATTCTGTATATAATGAACCTTTGACCACACGAACAACATGTAATTGTAAGAAGTCCACTTTCGACTTAAGAACCAAATATCGACAAAACAATCATTATTAACTTAAATGATTACATAATGTTTAAAACATAGAAATAAGTGATATAAAAGGAATAATTAACTTGAAAAAGTTTCTTAAGAAAGTATAAATTAACTCATGTTTATTATTCAGGTTGTTAAAGAACGATCGAGTCAAGTCAGACCCGAGGTAAGGGATCCTACTCCTCTCTTTCTTTTTAAGTACACTCTTTTATGTCATTCCTTTTAAGACCATATTTCTTATGATTGGGATGTTCTTTTATATTAATACTACTGTAATTTTTATGTTCATATGATGGGAGACCTATTTTCTCTCATCAATCCATTTTGGATGTTTTGAGTGGCACCGTTAAGCTGCCGAATTTTCGTAAGAGATTTAACCTCTCTCTTTCTTTTTAAGTACTCTCCTTTATGTCACTTATATTAAGCATCTCTTTGTTATCATGGGGGATGTTATTTTATATTCCTATTGCTTTATATTTTATTTTAATACGATGAGAGACCCCGTTTGATCTCATCAATTCTTTTTTGGAAGTTTTAAGTGGCACCGTTAGGCTGCCGAGTTTTCATAAGGGATTTTTCATCTCACTTTTAGTCCCATGAGATTTATGCTACATTTGCCACCATTTCCTTTTAGTGGGGTATTTACTTCCCATTATTACACTCTTTGTGTAATATAATTTCATTTATGGGTATTTACATATTCCTTGTATGACCCTTCTTCAATGGGGTGTATGTTTCGAAAGATACCCAAGTCGGTAAGGGAACCTTTCACCCTCCTCTTCTAGAAGACTTATTTTGTTATGTCTTTTAATTCACATACTATTATGTTGGGATATGTTCTTATATATCCTTATTGATGTAAATTTTATTTCCAAGTGATGAGATACCCTTTTTATCTCTCATCAACTCTTTTTATGAATTTTTAAGTGACGTCGTTAGACTGTCGAATTTTTTCAAGGGAACTTCTTAACCCAATTTTGATTCTTTGGGATAAACTTGTACTCCTTGAATATGTTTTTCTATGAATATGTGTGAATGTCCTCTAATTTTTTTTCACTTAATATCCATTTATATTTGTTGTATTCATTTGTAACACATAATTATGTAATTGATTTATCCTTAATCCAAGGATACCGTCTTTGTATGGGACTTCGTCTCAATATCCTTTCATTGAGGAATATTTTGTTTTATACACAACCTACATTTATACGGTGTATAATCCTCTTTTACTTTTATGTTTATTGAAAAGGAATCTTTTTAGACGAATAGTTTTACTTAACGACAAAAGGGAATTGTTTTGTCGTACGTATGCGGCGACAATGACTTCTCCACCGCCGCGACCATTATTTTAGTTTCGACTTCCTCTACAAGCCATACCTTTTTTTTGAAAAGGAAATACCCTATTTTAAATTTATTTTATTTTGGTATTGAATGTGGTTTTCATAATGTTTTTATATCAATGTGTTGTATTGATATCTTGTGATTGAAAAGTGGAAATGTTATGTTTCCTTTATGCATGTTTTATGTGATATGCTTATGTTATGGATCTTGGGAATTATTATGAAGATGGGTGGTTCCGTGATAAAATAAGGGCGGGTGAGCCCAATATAGCCATCCAATGCATTGGGTAACACGAAGGAGTTAAGCATTAAGGTTTCTCTGAAGAGATTTAGGGAATATACTGTGATTGGTATTCCAAACGTAACCAAGAAGGTTACTCCCTACGTAAGAATGTTATGAATGCCTCAAGTTACCTTTATGTCTTATGATTTCTATTATTTATTCATGATTATATGAGGTATGTTAAAGTGAATATGTTTTCTGGGTAATGTATGATTTCATTCTTATGTATATATGTACTCATGTTTCCTTTCCATACTTTTTATAACCCTTACTGAGCTTTTTATGCTCATCCCAAGATTTTGAAATGTTTTTCACAGGTCAAGGGAAAGGTACATGATATGATGATTGTTTCAAGGAAGTGTCAAGAAATAATCCATATTTTATTTTAAATATGTTTCCGTTGATGGGAAAATTGAATACTATCTTTTATGTAACCAATTGGTTTAAATTTGGAATGTAATGCAAGTTTTATGATCTAATTCTCTAAAACTCTAAACCTGAAAATATTCTCGATGTGTAATCTTGTAATAACTCAAGATTAAGTAAGGTTTAAGGCCGGGGCCTTATATTTATATCTTGAAAAGAAAAGGTAAGGATATTGAAATAATATTTAAGGATCATTAATTGAACATCTAGACAGAAAATTGGTTGAATGATGGGACACCCAAAATATGAGACTTTGGTTCAAAAATTACCCTTATCTTTTGAATAAACACTCTCTGATCATTAATATACTATAAAATCAAACTAAAATAATTAATTTTAAATATATATAAGCTTTTATACATAAATCTTATTAATTGTTTATTTTAAATCTAATATATGGGCTTTTCAATGAATTATATAATTTAATTTCATCATCTAGGTGTGTTTGTTTTCTAGGATTTCATGGCCTGTTTACATGATTATGATTATTGATATTGATGTAGAATGTATATAATTAAAAAAAAATTTAAAAATAAATATTATTTTTACATATATTTTTTAAGTACACAAACGATGAATCATTAGATAAATATTTAATGATAATCATTCTTGTAATTTTGGGAGATTTTTATCTAAAAAAACTAGATTCATTTTATCATTTTGTCTAATAAAAATATTTTAGTTCCATTATGTAAAAGTTGTTATAGCATATTTGTTACATTATATAAAAACCCATTATAGTTGGTTTTTTATCATAATTTATTGTGTTGTTATTAACATAAAATGTGTCATCCACGATGTTGGTATATCAACAAATAATGAGAAATGATTAAATTTTTAGAATAAGAGAGAAAGTGAGAGAGAAATAGAGGTGTTGGATGATGGATCATCCTATAATAGAATAAAATTCAAGTATAAAAAAGATACATCAGTTTTCATCAACATTTTTTAAGAGGCGGTGTGGAGATAATAAGATAATTAAATTAAATTAAATGAAATTAAATGAAAAGGGAAGTGGATTTTACTTTTTATATATATCCCTCTTGAGATCCTCTGTTAGAAAAAGGTTTTGGTATTTTTATGGGAATAAGGACTTCTGGCCATTTGGGAGGGGATTGGATGACACATGAGTGGAATATCTACCATCCTCAATGCTTGATAGGTTTGATGAAAAGAGTTGGTGAGGGGTGTCATTTATTGTAAAGAGAGGGGTGTTTTCTCATTATTTTACTCATTAGTTTATTTTTTTCTATAGGACAATAAATATTTATGATTACATGAATAAATACAATAAATTAATATGTATAATTCAATTGTACGATTCTTATATCTTCTTTAAATCAAGTAATGGTGTACTTAACTTATAATGTGTATATACCGTAAATTACCAAATTTTAATATTCACTACATATTCATGTATTTCGAAACAATCTATAAAAAACACTAACCATTTATCAACATGTAAAATTAAATAAAAATTCATTTTATAAAAATTATTTTCTAAATATGAGAAATTTAATTTTAAATTAATATCATGATTTACAAGAAAAATCCATATTTAAAATTGAAACTGATTTTCTAAAACATTTAGAAACAAATTAAGGTATTATATAATTATTATATAATAAGATAAAAAAATATTTATTTATGAATAAATTTTATGGAAACATATTTTTTCGTTATTATTCAATAATCTATAAAATCTTAATTAAATATTTTTAACATAAAAAAATACCAGTAGTTAATTTATCTTTTTTAAAACATGTGTTTACATTTCCATTATAATTTCATTCACAAGATTCTAAAATATTATTTATACAATCAATGGTTTAGTTACTATTATATTAGATGATTTTATATTGCTAATGGTCATGTTACTTTTTGAAATGTCAGGTTATTTTTTCATACGTATTGGTTCATTAATTTCTTAATATAGCTCTTATTACATTCATTCAGAATTTATAACATTTTTATTTTGTTCTCTATGTGATTTTATGAAATCTATAATATTTGACATTATTATGAGAATGTTGAAATTACATTGATAATATATTTGTTTGTTATAATAATGAACATAGATTGTAAAAGGGAAAAATAATGGAACCTAATATTAATGAACACATATAGATTATAGTTACCCAACATATTGACCAATAACCTCCCAAGCCTATAGTGGTTATCTTAAGGTGGTGTTTGAAGAATCTATCCAAGAAGACATAAAACTCATACTACATCCCCATATCCGTTTGAACATCCATAATCTTGAATTACACCCTACTCTATCAACTTTTACTGACTAGGTATTCAATCGACAGTCTTTATTGTTTTTTAATAATGGGATACAAAATTATGTGTGATGTTACAATACCCATGAAAAGAATAAAAATTTAAAATTCACATATGACTAGGTTGTACATTATCATTTTGATAACACAATATGTTTTCACAACTTTTGTCATATTATTGTTTTTATTGGTTTTTTCTAACCAAAAAACCAGGGGGACTCATACCTCTAATGATCATGATACAACCTCAAACTGCACACATCACTACAAAACATTAAAATATAAATATACATATTATTCAATATGATAAATCCAACAGAACCATTGTATGTGTTTCTTAGAACTTCTCAAATGTACAAAGTTCCTCCTACTGACCATTGTATAGAAATCCCAAGATGTGAGAACACCCCTTCTGAGAGGAATCATCGCTCATCTGGTTTTACTCTTGACTATTCCATTTAAATATCATAATATATCTATGTGGAAAAATCTGGAATTTTTTTAAGAAGTTCCTTGATTATTTGAGCATATATATATATATATTTGGGTAGCTAATTATATAATGATAGTCAAATGGAAGAATCCTTTTTGACACATCTACAGATGTTCGATGAACATATTTATAGGTATTATGAGTACAAAACAATGTATTTATAGTCATGGAGAATGGATATGACATCTTATATACAAAAATATGGTTTCCTAGCTTGACATAAACACTAAATATACATGAAATAATTTCTTGATGCTCCAAATAAACACATATGGTGATATAATTCAAAAAACAATTCCCATGAAAAAACCTCCCTATTATACCAATTCGTAATGACTTGATCCACCACGACCTACATAGATGGTGGAAGGTCGATCCATAACTACACCAAGCCTTCCCCTGTAGACTAGGGTCCGGAAAAAATCACGGAACATAATAAAAATAATAGAGACCAATTTCATTATGTACAATTATGCACACTCATAACTATCTCTATGTAGAAGTATATATGAATTAATATAAAATATATTAATATATAGAGATAATAAAATTCATTTAAAAAAACTATAGAAAAGAAAAGTGTAATAGTATCAAATATAGAATGTAAATGGGAAACATGCATGCCCAATAAGAGAATATTATCCAAATGTTGAACTAAATGGAATGAGAATGATTAGACTGGTCATCTCTATATCACTAAGATCAACCGACGAACAAGTTATATGAATAAAATAATAACTATTGTCATCTAAATTAATCACTAAACTTTACATAATCTACAAAATAATGAACATGTGATTGGAAACCCCATGAATGTGTGAGTGTATATATACCAGTTATGATTCGTCAATAAATTATGGCTGAGAAAAAAAAGACACCCTATAAATAATAATCTCATCCAAAATAGTTGGAAATAAATCCAAATGACATGCATATATATATATATATATTCTTTATATAAGTAACCCATTTTAGAGATAAATGGGATCCCAATATCACATCTCATACTAGGATAATGAGTCTGGCCACATTTTTAAAGGCCCATAATTGATTCAGAGCATCTCATGTGTATGTTTCAACGTGTCAACAAAAGGGATCGCAACATACCATTACTATATTGCCCAATGAGGTGTTATTTACAAAATATTGATGGCCCAAACCCCAGTACAATAGAGTAGTACCATCTATATTTTTATAAATAGAATATATCAGAACTTCTCCCTGATCTGATTGGTATGTAGTTTATCCATGTTTATAGGACATACGCCCTCATGTGAAAGGGTATTGTAGGAACTATATTGGAAAAAACAGTATCTATGACCCGTTGATTTTGGATGAAAGGGAGTATTATCTTGGTGGGCAGGGGGTTATGATCTATTGTGAAAGGGGAATGTCATCTCAGTATCATTACAAAGAGTGTGGGGATCCCACAACCTTGTAAAACATTATTTTACCATATCCATGGAGAGAGGACCTAAAAATAGCATGTTATTGTAATTAATCCTCTAAAATAATAAAATATTATAGAGGAATTATACCTTGGTGTCACGGTTTTCTACCATCTCCCTTGATAGAGGACCGTCTCCCTAGGGTGATAAGGCAGTTCATTATCATAATATATAGTACAAGTATGGGGAACCAAAACTATAGTATGATCTGGGATAACCACCTCCATGGATTTAGGTCACACACACTAAAGAGATAGGTGAGTTTCTCATGTATATATATATATATATATATATACACAACCAGAATAGATTATTCATGCCCAAGTGAGGCATGCCAGTACTATCATTATGGTAAGAGAACACATGACTGGGTGTGATAAAATATTTCCATGTCTATATATGTAAAACTTTTATTGAGGAACAATGAAATTGTGTGATAGGGGACTACCAAATATATGAATATAATACTAATTCCATATTTTGATTCGGTATTTCATGATATGTATATGTCCAATTACTATAGAGGACCATGTAACATGAGATAAATGGGAGCGTCGCTTCTATGAATTGAGGAACCTCACCTAGGTGTGATAGAGGAGTGAGGAATCTATATATATACAATGATAATGGTGGATACACTCCCTCAACTAACTTGGTAGAACCCTATCCTTTAATATATGTCTTTAACAATGATGAGGCATGGGATATGTGGTTCTGTAACTTAACTCACCGATGATCCATCTTGATCACAGACATAATAAAAAGTCTCTTGAGTAAGAGTTGTGATAGGAACATCCAAAATCATATTTTAAAATACACTATGGAGGAATATATCAAGTTTAATGAAAAAACACATAAATTGGGTACACATTTTCAAAAAATAATTTCAAAATTAATGAGTTATGAGAGGTCATGGTTCATAAAAGTATATATTGTTTCAAATTTTTTTGACATGGAATATTACATATCTTGTAAGAGTACTGCACAATGTGTCATGTACTCCTATCTGTAACGCCCCGACCCCAGCTACCCAGAGTCGGTGAATTACTTCGTAACATTGGCATGATCACAAGAAAGATCAAATCTCGAAAGACCGATTGGTTTAGTAGCCTTGGAAACCCTAGATATATTCATAAGTTTTACATTACAACATAAAATGAAAAACTACTACAACAACATAATGTTTCCACAATCCACACTATTAACCCCTCATAAAATCCCTGCAGGTCATTCATAACTTACTTCTTCACATCCTGGGAAAAATAAAACATAGAAAAGGGGAGAGCTCAAATGCCCAGTAAGGATAACAATATAGCGGAAACTTTCATAAATAAGAATAAACATTTAAGGCAATGCATTACTAAAACAAAAGCCTTTTAAACTTTAACATTAACATAGTATGGCAAAAGTAAAATGAAATAATTCCATTTACTTATTCACATGGATATTCTACTAATCGAATAATCACATGCAAAAATCAATAACCACTTTCACAATGTTGGAATGCATAATGCCAGACTATAATAACCACATAGCCAAGGCCTCGTGCCAAGACTACAATTAAGATTTTGTCAAGGCCTTGTGCCAAGACACTAGTTTGTCTCATGAGACCTACCGATGCATCGAGGAGCTATAGCGGGCTCCACCCGTCACTTATTAAGTCCAATGCATTCCCATATGAAAAGGTTTAAACATAACATAAACATTCGTATTAAAACTAGCATACGAAATGTCAATAATTTCACCATAAACTATGAATGGTATAAAAATAGCACATCCATAGTCAAACATATCACAAAACCTTCAATACAATATAGAAGTTTTGTATCATAATAAATCAACTTCAAATAATCTTAAAATCCATCAAAGGATGTTGACGCAGATGAAATCAAAATTCTTTTTAAAGAAATATCTCCTTTTATTTTGAAATAATTTAAGATCCATATAAAATAAAACATTTTCTTTGAAAATATTCTTATAAGATTGTAAGGAAAGTTTTGAAGATTTTATAACGGCGTAAAATAACCGCACCCGCCGTATAAGTTAAAAAAACCATTCTTACCTCAATTCTGTCGAAAAGGTTAAAAAGGTCCTTGTTTTGAAAACGACCGAAAGATTCCTTTATAAACCACTTATAAAAGTCAAAAAGGGTATAAATGACTTTAACTCATATTTTAGTAAATAGTAAAAATGTTTTGAAATGCATTTTTAAGAAACATGGATGTGGATGATAAAGAGATCCCAGTAGATTATTACGTATAAACAACCTTGGATAATGAAGAGGTTGTTAAGTAAACCCTTACCAATTTGGTAACTTATGAAATATACAACCCATGAAAGAGGTATCATACAATGAATATGTAAATACACATAAATTAGAGTGTATTACACAAAGAATATAATTATGGGCAGTACATACACCACACAAAAGGTAATGGTGGCAATATGGCATGAATCTCACGGGAATAAGGAGTGAGATGAAAACCCCTTACCTTGTACTTTTCCTTGGTTGGGGTAGGTTAACCTCCTGTATAATGGTGAAATAGTTTTTATTAAATTATACAAGAATCATATATAATAATATGATATCATATATGATCTTTTAACATTGATTTGTTAATAATATCATAGAATTATCGTCGTTTCGGGAGTTAACTTACTCATTTTATTTTATATGTTTTGTTACATAAGCCATTGTTGTTGTATTTTATTCATATCCAGAATGATATCTAGTCCTTAAACATCATTTTTAAATCATCAAATGATAATTATACTTGAATGGATACGATGGAGAATGAATCTAATCGCGTTCGTGGAGAAGGTAGTCCGTACGTACGCACGAGCGACAATATCATTCTTTTGATATTAAAATAATATATAAATGGATGGTATATCATATATACAGAATCATTAACATGTTATATTTATTATTTACATGAGTTACACATAATTATTATACCCATCCAAATAATAATATATTGAATAACAATTACACCACGGCGTGGAGACGGTAAGCCGTACGTACGCACGTATGGTGACATGTTATTAAAAGGGTGGATAGAATATTGAATATGGTTGTACCATATTTATAATAACATCACAGTATATGTGAGATACTGGAGTTATTATTTTAGAATGGTAAGAACAAAGGAAGAAGAAGTGGAAGAAGAAATGAACTTGGAGAAGGGTGGTGAAATCATTACCTCTTCTTCGGGTTCTTCCTTTTGATTTGATCAAAAGGGCTCCTTAGGTTGGCTTTATGATCAAACTAAGGCCTCTAGGTTGTAGTGAGGGATGTTGGGAGAGTATTTGGGCAGAGTTTTGCCGAACCAAAAGGCTTTATAGGTGTGGATAAATGAGAAGGAGGAGTGCCCTTTTACAAGAGGGGTGAGGGGCACCCTTGGAAAAGCTAGAAATATTAATTTATAATAAATTCATATTCGGTTTCTAAAGGCTCCAAAGTTGATTATTCAAAGGTTAAGGTGGGGATAGGTCGAAAAACACTCAACCAATAGAATTTAGACAGGTTTGGGTACTTATATTAACCTTATCTTTAAGTATTAACTCTAAGTTAATTAGTTTCACTTTTACAATGTCTCTTTGTATTTTTATATAATATGGTTAATAAACTTACTATATACATCCAAGAGACCCCCCAAGTGGACCATTAATGATGAAACTATCATGATATAAGTCTCTTGGCCGAACCTTAGATTTTTAGGAATTTAATATCAATTAATAATATAATATTTGTTTTAAGAATTCTTTTATGTCAATTTTGACACTATTCAATAGTTGATTTTTGTGAAACTCATAACAGATTGATTACTTCGAACAAAGTCCATTAAATCAATCCTAATATATCATATTATCCTATAAAATTAGTTTAATTCATTAAAAGTTTCATATTATATTTATTTGGGTATTTATAATATCAATTATTTTAATTTTTCACTATTATAGTAATTACTGCATCATCATTGTGTAATAAAAAAATATATATTATATAATGTCTAAAAATTATAAATAAAATATCATTATGTAGGAAATATTTTTATCTTTCTAATTAATATTTATAATCTAAAATCCAACTTATATAACCCTATTTAACAATTGTTTTTCTAAAATATATATGCTTGTGTCATTTTTGTATTCATTTTAACTTAATTAAAATAAAGTGTCATTATCACTTACAAGTGGATCCATGGGGTCCCAAAATAGACCCAAAGATTCCCATGGTCGACCATTTATCAACCAATAGGGTTAAGACACGTTTTAGGGTAATTTAGTATTATTATAATATTATTTTTAACCCTTATTTACCGGATTTACCCTTAACCATGGTAAATAAAATATTTACCGCAGTAATTATTCAAAATGTCTAAAAATAAAAGTTACCTATTTACACAATTTGAACATCCTGATTCCAAATATGGAATCCATTTTCCTAAACTCAAAACACATAAGTGGCAGAAATTAATTTAAAATTAATTTCCGCTGTCAAAACAAAAAGCGTGTTTTTAAGAGATAATAACTATCAAAAGATTGACACTCGTTTATGTTCGGTTTAATTGTAAAATTATGTCCAATGACCAACATTATATTAAATGGTAAAAATATATTCTAAATATACTTTAAAACCACTCAAATTAATAATTTATCACTATTAATTATTTTGATTAAAAAAGTTGTTTTTAATTAAAATTTAGTAATTTTCACTATTCATCAAAATATGAAAGTTATCCGAAATGTACCAAAATTTCACCTTAGGCTAAATTCGATATTCCGAATCCAAAAATGAAGTCCATTTTAAAATATAAAATATATATAATTTCAAAAAGTAGGTATTACTATTCATAGCGGCTAGTTTGATTGGTTACGGTGTGTTAGAACTCGGTGTTGCGTACAACACACGCTAGCGTACCGTGGAAGCTTGGGATGTTTCATTTTAAATTTTTGATGTCCCCATTTTGTCTAAAAGTTTAAAATATAGTATCTAAAATGGTTCACTATTAAAATTTGGTAAAAGTGAAATACTGAAAATGAATTTGTTCTTACATTATGTCTAAGAAACTCATAATATGGATTCTAAAATTATAAGGATTATATAAACATTAAAATTTATCTAATACTATTCATAACCTCTTTTGAACATCTTGTTTGGTAAGTCATGGTGTGATTGAACTTGGTGTTGCGTGTAGTGAAAGTTATTGAATTGTTTTGAAGAAATAACACACTATAAAATCTTGGGGTGTTACATTCTCCCCTCCTTCAATAAATTGCGTCCTCGCAATTTGAAATTGTTCTTCGAAAATAAAAGGTTGAAAGTAGAAAATATATTTGTGGGAAAACCCACATTGGAAATTGGGTTACTAAAATTTAGTCTTAATATGAGGAAAAGAGAAATTAAAGGGTCACAACCCAATTATGATCTCGATTAGGAGAACATTGGTGGCAATTAGAGACATATAATTGGAGGAAAAACGTAAATATTTATAGGTAGTGATTGAGGTCATCAATCACAAACAAGTATAAAATTGAGGTCCTTAAACTCATCAATCCATGATGATTTGAAGTACCATCGGTTCAACAAAATATATGGTATTGGGACAACACATTTTTGACATTTCAAAATATCTTAGTTGAAATCCCACATCGAAAAATGAATTAATGAGGCCTCTATTTAAAATAAAGAGTGGAAAGTATGAAGATTACCGAAAGTAACACATACTAGGGTTCCATGTAGGAAATTATGGATATGGAAGAGAAATATAACCATCAATTATCTGATGGAGAGTGGTAGAGAACATGGCTATGAAAAGGCCAACAATCCCAAAGCCATAAATTTGTGATGATTTAAGGTACCATCTGGGACAACATTTTTCTTCTAAGTTTCTATTATTAATGTTGAGGAATTTATTTATTAGATTGGATAAGATAATAAGGAGATATACTTACTTTATAATTATAATTTTACCCATTAATAAATTTCTACCATAAAATCATCTTTCACTCTAAAAGATAATAGAATGTAAAAAAAATTCTATTTACACTATTCGTATAGGGTTCCAAAATAAACGAATTTATAATTCATCTACAAGATCTTTTAATAAAAACTACATTATTTAATCCAGGACATCTCGTGGGCCAGTGGTAGGTGATACACCCTTGTCGCCCTTCGGTTGCGGGCTCTAGTCTCGCAGCCTTGCCGGACGCGACGGGTTGCCGCCCGACCTCCGGGTTGTCCTTTTATGGCAATCCAAAATAATCCAAACTAGAACTATCCAAAATACTTCTATCCAAACTCACAGTCCAACATTTATAAGTAAGGTAAACATAATGTAGAACCTTTTTACCCCGTAATAGCATATGAATACCTTCATCATGTATTCTTTTAATACACTGAAACATCCTGAATTACCATATTCCTTGTTGATTACATTCATGCTCCCTTATTCCATATAGAAAGCTGGATATACTTCATTAATCCAAA
This sequence comes from Viscum album, assembly GCA_963277665.1. Lineage (NCBI taxonomy): Eukaryota > Viridiplantae > Streptophyta > Magnoliopsida > Santalales > Viscaceae > Viscum > Viscum album. Next base: position 2,053,579,157 of record OY728137.1, read on the forward strand.
AATGTTTTAAACCCCAACAATGATGGAATATACAAATCATTAATCAGTTCCAGGGTAGTCAAGAATATCCAATATAATTTATCCAAATTAATCATGTATTATTCTAAAATCACTACCTCGGTATCAGAACCATATTATGGTTTATCTTTCTCTCAGCCATATATTTTCCAAAAATTTAACCTGCTATTGAGTCACTTTTCTTTTTTCCACACAATCTCAAGTCCTTAATGAAATAGTACTGCAGTACAATCCTTATATACTCCATAATTATTATAACAAGTACATTGTTGATACAACACTCAATTGACATAATCAACATAAGAACTCTAATCATTCCTCTTCATCTGTGGTAGTATCATAAATTGATTATTATCCAATAGAATCATTTGCGGCATAGTCTGATGACTGGGGCATAGGTTCACGTAGTGTCCAAACTCCTTGCAAATGAAGCATTGTACATTTAAAACCATTTTCTTACCCTTGCAGTCACGTACTTTGTGCCCTTTTCCTCCACACTTATAACAAACTCCCATTCCTTTCAGGCAAGTTCCAGGGTGTTTCTTTCCACAATTACCACATATGGGAAAATTCTTCTTTTCCCTTTTCCCTTTATCCATCTTTCTCTCTTCCATCATTTTCTTCTCTTGATTACCTTCAAATCCATAGGACTCAGTAAACTCTTTACTTATCTTATCAACACATGATATTATTTCTTCATATGATGATAATACATGGGAGACTATTTCTCTTATAAATTCTAGCTTAAGACCATGAAAGATATGATCCTTCCTTCTCTTTGGATCATGTGCATTTCTGGAGTTCTCATTCCTTCTACTGGGCGCCATTTCTAAACAATGGCATAAACTAGATCAGTTTGTGAATCAAAATACATAATCCCATACTTATAAAACACATAACATAAATTGAAATATTTATGGATATAATCCATAATCATAAAAATGTTTCCTTTAAGGATGTATATACTCATAAACCCTTCATAATGGTTTGTAATGAAAATGAGAATTATCCTAAGCATATCCCCCGGGAGTGTCGTAACCAAGAGTGCAGCAAGGCCCATTGTCGTGCACCAGTTCCCGTTCGAGTCTAGCTCAAAGCGGTGTTTTCGGGTTTTACCCCTAGGTACATCTGTGCCAGAGCCGCCTCTACCTGCTCGTATCCAGACAGGGATGTATTGCTCGGAAAACTCACAAAATCTCTACAATACCAAAATTCTAGGCAGTTCTTCTATACTAATCCTCAAAGTTCATCTTAGGTCTACGTGCTCTAATCAGAGTTTATCTAAATCTAGTTTCCAATGTTTGTACTAAACTTCCTCTGATACCAACTGTAACGCCCCGACCCCAGCTACCCAGAGTCGGTGCATTACTTCGTAACATTGTCATGATCACAAGAAAGATCAAATCTCGAAAGAACGATTGGTTTAGTTGCCTTGGAAACACTAGATATATTCATAAGTTTTACATTACATCATAAAATGAAAAACTACTACAACAACATAATGTTTCCACAATCCACACTATTAACCCCTCATAAAATCCCTGCAGGTCATTCATAACTTACTTCTTCACATCCTGGGAAAAATAAAACATAGAAAAGGGGTGAGCTCAAATGCCCAGTAAGGATAACAATATAGCAGAAACTTTCATAAATAAGAATAAACATTTAAGGCAATGCATTACTAAAACAAAAGCCTTTTAAACATTAACATCAACATAGTATGTCAAAAGTAAAATGAAATAATGCCATTTACTTATTCACATGGATATTCTACTAATCGAATAATCACATGCAAAAATCAATAACCACTTTCATAATGTTGGAATGCATAATGCCAGACTATAATAACCACATAGCCAAGGCCTCGTGCCAAGACTACAAATAAGATTTTGTCAAGGCCTTGTGCCAAGACACTAGTTTGTCTCATGAGACCTACCGATGCATCGAGGAGCTATAGCGGGCTCCACCCGTCACTTATTAAGTCCAATGCATTCCCATATGAAAAGGTTTAAAGATAACATAAACATTCATATTAAAACTAGCATACGAAATGTCAATAATTTCACCATAAACTATGAATGGTATAAAAATAACACATCCATAGTCAAACATATCACAAAACCTTCAATACAATATAGAAGTTTTGTATCATAATAAATCAACTTCAAATAATCTTAAAATCCATCAAAGGATGTTGACGTAGATGAAATCAAAATTCTTTTTAAAGAAATATCTCCTTTTATTTTGAAATAATTTAAGATCCATATAAAATAAAACATTTTCTTTGAAAATATTCTTATAAGCTTGTAAGGAAATCTTTGAAGATTTTATAACGGCGTAAAATAACCGCACCCGCCGTATAAGTTAAAAAAAACATTCTTACCTCAATTCTGTCGAAAAGGTTAAAAAGGACCTTGTTTTGAAAACGACCGAAAGATTCCTTTATAAACCACTTATAAAAGTCAAAAAGGGTATAAATGACTTTAACTCATATTTTAGTAAATATTAAAAATGTTTTGAAATGCATTTTTAAGAAACATGGATGTGGATGATAAAGAGATCCCAGTAGATTATTACGTATAAACAACCTTGGATAATGAAGAGGTTGTAAAGTAAAACCTTACCAATTTGGTAACTTATGAAATATACAACCCATGAAAGAGGTATCATACAATGAATATGTAAATACACATAAATTAGAGTTTATTACACAAAGAATATAATTATGGGCAGTACATACACCACACAAAAGGTAATGGTGGCAATATGGCATGAATCTCACGGGAATAAGGAGTGAGATGAAAACCCCTTACCTTGTACTTTTCCTTGGTTGGGGTAGGTTAACCTCCTGTATAATGGTGAAATAGTTGTTATTAAATTATACAAGAATCATATATAATAATATGATATCATATATGATCTTTTAACATTGATTTGTTAATAATATCTTAGAATTATCGTCGTTTCAGGAGTTAACTTACTCATTTTATTTTATATGTTTTGTTACATAAGCCATGGTTGTTGTATTTTATTCATATCCAGAATGATATCTAGTCCTTAAACATCATTTTTAAATCATCAAATGATAATTATACTTGAATGGATACGATGGAGAATGAATCTCATCGCGTTCGTGGAGACGGTAGTCCGTACGTACGCACGAGCGACAATATCATTATTTTGATATTAAAATAATATATAAATGGATGGTATATCATATATACAGAATCATTAACATGTTATATTTATTATTTACATGAGTTACACATCATTATTATACCCATCCAAATAATAATATATTGAATTACAATTACACCACGGCGTGGAGACGGTAAGCCGTACGTATGCACGTATGGTGACATGTTATTCAAAGGGTGGATAGAATACTGAATATGGTTGTACCATATTTATAATAACATCACAGTATATGTGAGATACTGGAGTTATTATTTTATAATGGTAAGAACAAAGGAAGAAGAAGTGGAAGAAGAAATGAACTTGGAGAAGGGTGGTGAAATCATTACCTCTTCTTCGGGTTCTTCCTTTTGATTTGATCAAAAGGGCTCCTTAAGTTGGCTTTCTGATCAAACTAAGGCCTCTAGGTTGTAGTTAGGGATGTTGGGAGAGTATTTGGGCAGAGTTTGGCCGAAAAAAAAGGCTTTAGAGGTGTCAAGAAATGAGAAGGAGGAGTGCCCTTTTATAAGAGGGGTGAGGGGAACCCTTGGAAAAGCTAGAAATATTAATTTATAATAAATTCATATTCGGTTTATAAAGGCTCCAAAGTTGATTATTCAAAGGTTAAAGTGGGTATAGGTCGAAAAACACTCAACCAATAGAATTTAGACAGGTTTGGGTACTTATATTAACCTTATCTTTAAGTATTAACTCTAAGTTAATTAGTTTCACTTTTACAATGTCTCTTTGTATTTTTATATAATATGGTTAATAAACTTACTATATACATCCAATAGACCCCCAAGTGGTCCATTAATAATGAACCTATCATTATATGAGTCTCTTGGCCGAGCCTTAGATTTTTAGGAATTTAATATCAATTAATAATATAATATTTGTTTTAGGAATTCTTTTATGTCAATTTTGACACTATTCAATAGTTGATTTTTGTGAAACTCATAACAGATTGATTACTTCGAACAATGTCAATTAAAGCAATCCTAATATATCATATTATCTTAGAAAATTAGTTTAATTCATTAAAAGTTTCATATTATATTTATTTGGGTATTTATAATATCAATTATTTTAATTTTTCACTATTATAGTAATTACTGCATCATCATTGTGTCATAAATAAAATATATTATATAATGTCTAAAAATTATAAATAAAATATCATTATGTAGGAAATCTTTTTATCTTTCTAATTAATATTTATAATCTAAAATCCAACTTATATAACCCTATGTAACAATTGTTTTGCTAAAAGATATATGCTTGTGTCATTTTTGTATTCATTTTAACTTAATTAAAATAAAGTGTCATTATCACTTACAAGTGGATCCATGGGGTCCCAAAATAGACCCAAAGATTCCCATGGTCGACCATTTATCAACCAATAGGGTTAAGACACGTTTTAGGGTAATTTAGTATTATTATAATATTATTTTTAACCCTTATTTACCGGATTTATCCTTAACCATGGTAAATAAAATATTTACCGCAGTAATTATTCAAAATGTCTAAAAATAAAAGTTACCTATTTACACAATTTGAACATCCTGATTCCAAATATGGAATCCATTTTCCTAAACTCAAAACACAGAAGTGTCAGAAATTAATTTAAAATTAATTCCCGTTGTCAAAACAAAAAGCGTGTTTTTAAGAGATAATAACTATCAAAAGATTGACACTCGTTTATGTTCGGTTTAATTGTAAAATTATGTCCAATGACCAACATTATATTAAATGGTAAAAATATATTCTAAATATACTTTAAAACCACTCAAATTAATAATTTATCACTATTAATTATTTTGATTAAAAAAGTTGTTTTTAATTAAAATTTAGTAATTTTCACTATTCATCAAAATATGAAAGTTATCCGAAATGTACCAAAATTTCACCTTAGGCTAAATTCGATCTTCCGAATCCAAAAATGAAGTCCATTTTCAAATATAAAATATATATAATTTTAAAAAGTAGGTATTACTATTCATAGCGGCTAGTTTGATTAGTTACGGTGTGTTAGAACTCGGTGTTGCGTACAACACACGCAAGCGTACCGTGGAAGCTTGGGATGTTTCATTTTAAATTTTTGATGTCCCCATTTAGTCAAAAAGTTTAAAATATAGTATCTAAAAAGGGTTCACTATTAAAATTTGGTAAAAGTGAAATACTGAAAATTAATTTGTTCTTACATTATGTCTAAGAAACTCATAATATGGATTCTAAAATTATAAGGATTATATAAACATTAAAATTTATCTAATACTATTCATAACCTCTTTTGAACAGCTTGTTTGGTAAGTCATGGTGCGATTGAACTTGGTGTAGCGTGTAGTGAAAGTTATTGAATTGTTTTGAAGAAATAACACACTATAAAATCTTGGGGTGTTACACTATCTCCCAACAATTTTCTCATATCAAATACCATATATATCAATTTGTGCCAACTTACTCTCAGAGTACTCAACATGTCCTCCCACATTGGCTCCTAGGTGTGCACAAATATCCCATGGCCAATAATCCTATAAAAAATAATATATTTTATGGATTATCCCCAATAATTATGATAATTTTCATTTTAAAGGACTCTATCCACAACAACTAGGTGACAACTCAGTATTTGTTCATCCTAGTATACACCACGTAGATGGGATTCTCATAGAACTCAAGATCCATCATTCCTCTTCTAGGCCCATCAATCATGTCACTAAATCCAATAAATTCTACCTTGAATCTTTCTAAAATAAGAGATAATAATTTCATTAATTGATATTATAATAATTCCTAGATATTTTGTTAAATAATTTTGTTTCAAATTGACTTGATATTTTTAATATTTTTCATTACACACTATATTGAATATAGAATTTGTAATGTGAAAGCACTATGTTTGGAATACGTTATACCCACCACCATATTAATGGTACACTACCAAAGACACATAGATCAGATATTGGAAGACTCAGCACTATATGTGGCTAGAATTACACACAATCCCGAGTCCCATTGATAGCTTGCATTACAAGTAATTCCATGTTTTAAAAAATCATAAAATACAATTAATGCTACTATTAAAATATTATTATATCAACAACCATATAATTGTATTGGATTTAATGAATAAGATTTACTATATTGAGAAAATATGATATAATAAATATTAATAAAATTTATCCTTTGGTTATGAATTATTTAGATATGAATTTTAGAACTATTCAAAAAATTACTTTTTTACCAATACTATTTTTCTATGTAAAATTTTTATTATCAAAATAAATTAAACAAAATAAATTTGATATATTTTTTTTAAAAAAAAATAAAAAATATATGTTCATTAAATATTTTCAGTACTCATGTAATAGATTTGATAAGAATAACCTAAGAAGAATTCAAATTTTATGAATAAAACGATTTATTTTTCTAAAATGTAATTTTACGTCATTTTAATAGACAACCCAATTTAAATATAAAACCTGAAATTTTTATAATTTTATTTTCAAAATATAGTATATATTTTTAAATTTAATAGTCAAATATACAATGGGTTAATTTTTTTTATTTTCATAGAAGTTTCAATTTTTTGATGAATAGTGAAAATACAAAAATATAGTTTAAATATTCTTTTTTATAATTTATTTTTATAGATAAAATATATATTAATTTGTTTTTATAGTATAATTATATCCATAATAATTTAGTTATCCCAATGTATCTTATTATAACCAATTTTACATTCAAATTGGATATTACAAAATTTTAAACTTGTGGACTTTTTTTCTTTATAAACTAGATTTTTCTCACCATCTACCATATTAAAAATTAATTAATTTCATCCACTTAAATGATTAGAATATTGAAAAATGGATTAAATATTTTTAATCATAAAAATAATTACTATATAATTTGGTGAATTATATTTTCAAAACAAATTTTAGGTAATGATGTTCAAATGAATTTCAATGATCAATATAAAAATCAGTTTACATAGTTGTAATGAATTAATTTAATTAGATATATAACATATACGTAAGTAAAAATTATATTTTTAGATATATTTCAACCATGTTACATTTTATATAGAATTTTTAAAATTATTTGAGGCATGTTATGTAAAAGATACCTGTCAATAGTGTTCATCTTTTAATATTTAAAAAATGACACTCTTCCTCCACTATAAAAGGGAACTCATCCCCTCGCATAAAAATAAAAATTAATATTATTTTTCACATAAAAAATTCAGTATATTATCTTATGTCACATTATATCCACTTTTAAGCATCTCTTTGAGTAGAAAGCAAATCAAGTTACCATATTGGTTCAAAACAAATGAAATTTCTTAAAGAAGATGTCGTATCTTTCCACAATGTTTTTGGTTTTATTTTCATTCTACACCATTAAATTATTTTTATTACAATAATATTTTATAAAATATGAATCATAAATTTAAAAATATTCTTAATTCTAACTGTTATTCCATTATATACACACACTTCCATCAAATGTGAAATTATTGTACACATCATTGTACGAAGGTATACCGCCGTGCAAAAGAATATTTTGATTTCTCCTTTTCCAACTCTCATGGATGGGAATTATTAATGAAATTATATTTTTATATTATATATATTACTTTTATGATGCATTTATACTTAAAGAATGTTTATATGATTCATAACTTCAGCCTTTCCATTTTAGGGAAATATGATAACTCCATTTGTGGACGTGTGGAATACTGTATCATCTAAGCGATGTGATTCATTAAAATGTTAAAAGAAATTTATTGAAGATGGAATTAGAAAAAAAATAAGATAAATATGAAATACAAATTCTTCGGAAATTATTATATAAATATATATATATATATATTTCCTTTAGTTTATTTATTTCAATACGATATGAAAATAAAAAAAAATTGTGTACACAAGGCCAACCATCTACATGAGTAGGGTAGCAATTTCATATATCTATCATTAATGGTTAATTATAAATATTTTCATATAGAATATATATTTTATATACATAATTTCTTACATTATATTAATATGTAAATCATGATCTATATAAGTGGACAATGAAAAAAATTTCAAAACATGTTATATAATCAATGAAATTATTACCCAGAATATTGATTTAACATCAAATTATTAATAAAAAATTAATAGAAATTCATAATTGGATCATATATGGTAATATATAGGAACACGGTTCTTTAATATATTTATATTAAATAAATATTTATTATATAGGAGGTGTCAAAGTGTACAAAAACGTCAAAACATAACATAAGGGTTTTCTCGTCTTACATATCTTTTTGTGATATTTATGCCTTATTCACTAGTAATTTCTTTTGTTTGGTATATGTACTACCCATGAATGTCTTCATTTTTTTATTCAAAATTTTATGGAATTTCAAAAATCCATTTTATGATATTTATTTCATGGGGATTATGGTATATAGGTGAAAAAAGAGATAATTTAATTTTGGTCTCAATAATCCTTCTTCGATATACATTACATGTTATGCACATATTTTTTAATATGGGGTCTATATAAATCCCGTTCACATGTTATTCCATGGATAAACTTATTTTAATAATATTATAACCCTCGTGTATTTTTATTCTTACATGGGGATTATGATTCAACCATACCAAATTTGTAAGAGTTTATTACTACAATCTCAGCGATTATTAATATTGTTTTCTATTATGGTTTGATTGTTGAAATATGATGATCCATTTCTAAAAAATCGAATGAAAATTATTCTCCTATGATTATTCTATATATCTTCACGTATTGGTTCCCTTTTTATAGTCTTTGGTACTTATTATGATTAAGATTTAATATTTATGGAAAACCATGTATATTTATATCATCAGTCATAAATCCTTGTTCATTTAACACTGTGTTTTATAAAAATGTTGTAAGAAAATAATTTTAAAATGAGTTTTAAATGATTCTTTGAATATTTTATAAATTTTTCAATGAAAAAAGTTCTCAAATGTTTTTCAGTATTCATTTGTATTTTTCTAAGGTAAAATATTTATATAATTATTTCAAATATATTTGAAAATTTTCATGGAAAATGATTTTGAAAATATTTTAATGAAAAATTTATAAGATATGATGGAAAATGTGTTCCATAATGTTTTAAAAAATATAATAAATGTTTTTATAAAAAATGTTTTGAATATAATTCAATAATATTTCAAGGAGTTTTTTCATAATATATCTATGTTTCCATTATATATTTTAAAAAACAATTGTTAGAAAAATGTGTTTAAATGATTTATGTTTTAATATTTTTAGAGGGGAATAATTATTATCTCAATAAATGTTTTAAATGAAATAATAACTAATTATTCGTAATGAAAATTATTTTTTAAAAGATATACACACTTCCCGTATTAAAATTGTAAATCATGCATCATGTATGGATTAACCCGCCACCACATCTATAATGCGTCCTTTGTATTTTTAAATTGTTAATTTTTATGAATTTTGTTTACTAAAAATAATAATCAAAGAAAAGTGATTTAAAAATTTTGGCATGCTTATTTTATATATTTTCATGAAAAAATATTCTCAGAATAAATTCAATAAATAGTTATTATTTTTCTTATTAATTTAAATAAAATGGTTTGCAAAACGTTTTCAATATTTCTTTATTAGTTTTCAACATATTTTCAATGAAATTGTTTTCGAAACCATTTCACGATTTCAGATAATGTTTTTAAGGTATTTCCAATGAAATGGTTTCTATAATGTTTTAAAGAAATAATTATAATAAATCAATGTATTTTCTATGAAATGGTTCTCAAAATGATTTCAATAATTCCTTTTTGTTTTAAAAGTATTTTCAATTGAAAATTATTTTAAAATGCTTTAAGCTTATTTTATAAGTTTTCAAAGAAAAAATGTTGTCAAAATGGTTTCATATAATCCTTATAATTTTTCATGTTATTTTATTAGATAATGTTTTTAAAATTATTTTATGTATAAAAAACCAATCATCAATGAATAAAAAAAAATTTCCTCACGAAATGTTTTTTAAGAGACTTGGAAATTATTTTCCATCTAAAATAAATGTTGTTGATATTACTCATTTCCTTATAGTAAATTACCTAAAATTTCTATTCACATTTTTTTTATTAATAAGCTATTCTTAATTCCATGTTCTTTATGAATCATGTTTATATTTTGTGGTTTATTAATTTATAAATTCTCTTTCACTATCAAATGTTATTATTTTTCTAAAATAATTATGAGACCTATATATTTTCCCATAGGTTATTATATGATTACATGATTACAATATCCACTTCATTTAAAGGGTTACAATATGGTTATATAGGATATTTTGGCACATGTATGTATGATTTCACTATGATATTGGTGGGACATATATCTCTATTCAATGAAATGTGAAATGATGTATGTCTCATGAGATATACATGGTTGGAATTAGAAATGATCTGAATTATATAATATAGTGTTTGATCACGAAATGTACATTGTTAATTAAAATAGGGATTGAATGAGGAGTGATCTTGGTTCAATAATATATGGCTGTAATGAGATATGTACTCAATTCAATAATATAGTTTTCTAATGAGGATTTCACTTTTTTAGTAATATTGGGCTTGAATGGAGAGTGAACACGGTTCAGAAATACATGGATGGAATGTGGTTTGAACCCAATTCAATATAGGTATAAGTACATAATTATGGGTTCAATATCAATGACTTGACTATTATTGAAATCATTATATATGCTAATGTTTCTGGAACTATTCCATGTTTTATTCATATGTTATACTTTTATGGACTATGTTCTTCATTACCTTATGATTAATTTATTACGAGTTGACATTATTTATTCCATTATTCATGATAATTTATATATGGGGTTTGATCTTATATTTTCATGATCATGTTATCATATCTATATGCTCATAATTATGACTACATATCTCTCTCATTTGCCCTTATTGATCATTTGAGCTCACCCCTTTCTTATGTTTCAATTCACCTATTTATGAATAATTGTTTTAGGTAGAAGTTATAAAGGCGAAGATCATTAAGAATATTCAAGATGTTAAGAGAATTTTTTCAATGTCTCGTAAGTCATCGAAATAATATGTTTCTCTAGCATTCATTTTTGTAATGTATTGAATATTTATATAAAATTATATCATATCCACGTATGTTATGACCGGGTCACTATAGTAGTTATCAGATGAATGGTTTATTCATACATTGGGAACTGTAATGATAAAAACTTTTGTGAGATCACTGGGTTTATTTCAATGAATATTTCTACGGATGCCTCTATGAATAAATATAAGGATGTGTAAACATTTAGTAAAATTTCAATGATTTTTTGTAAAGGGTAGAGTAAGTGGTTTCCTAGAAATAATTACATATATGGATACTAAAAGTGGATATGGATCTGGTACTGATGTACCATTTCGTAACAACTCCGAAAATATGTTTTGGGAATGACTCGCGATTATCTGGTAAATGAAAATAGGCAATGATGCACACCCTGTTTGGATCTCTTGGGGGATATATGTGGGGAAATCATAAACTCTTCACAGACCATCATGATATATTTAAATATAATTTGGATACAAATAACCTATGAGTAATCTTGGGTTTCATAGATTAAGGAAGGTATCATGATTTATACAACCTATATGTGATTATTTTTGTGACTATATAGTTTTCTTATATGATTATTAATGGTCACACTATGCTTCTTGCTTACGTCAATGTTGGAAACCAATTAAAAATGGATTAATGTTGAATTAGATGGACATGTTTCTAATAAGAAATCACATGGTTTGATCACTAGAGTGAAATAAGTTATTAACATTCCTGATCAGTGTTCACATAACATTATTAAAAACATATACCTTAAATAACTCTCTCAATCAATAAGGTTGATAAAAGAGTTCACTGAGAGTTTGGGTAATGGAAGCTATAGAAGAATGTAGATTTGGTTTTCTTTGTGTCAAGAATTGGGAAATAATCACCTATTTGAATGAATTATAGGAATACAAATATATTTTAATAAAAGAAAAGAAGAACACAATGAAATGGACTATATTAAAAAGAGGGATATTTTTCTAAATGAAATGGATGAGAATGTAATCATCCCTAATACACCATTAATTATTATGTGTTTTATGTGTGGATTAAACATTCACTAATAAGATCAATTTCCCAAGATGAAATCTCATAATGGATACAAAAAAGTCATATGATTAATGGTTACATTACTGATGATAAATAGAATAAAGATTCATTTTGAAATGAAATAGGTATTGGATAATAAGATTTCATAGCCTGGTTAAAGGAATAAGGATGAAGTTGGATAATCAATGTTTTTATGTATTTGAAAAAAAATAAGTCATAAAAATGATGATATATACAAGGATTGTTTCATATATATTTTTTCATAGTATTTTCAAGTTTAAGTTGAATTTTACTAATGGACTAGAAATGTTATTTAATGACTAGGTGATATTGTGACTAAGAGAAGGTAACCCTTAATATGTTCGTTATGTTATGATAATGATGTTATTATTATGTAAATTCTATGGTACTAATTTCATTTTTATTAATGATGGTCATTATGAAAATTAGTTCATTCTCTCATGGATCATGTTTACAATTTCATTGAATTATGGAATATATCCAGTAATATGTGGAATAATGAAGTGTGCTTGTTTTATTAAAGGTATTAAAAATATTCTAGTTTTTACCATTCTCCATGGGAATTTAACATGAGGGTATAATCATTTTTGGAATGAGAAAACCAATATCTAATTTTTGATTTATAGGGGATCAATGTTATGTTAGATTCATGAATTTATATATATGGTTTTGGATTTTCATTTTCCAGAACGACTATTAGGTTATCCATCCATGAAAAGATAACGTTAAACATAGGAGTAAATATTTCTGTATAGAGACTATTTTGAAAACCTTGGTTAGTAAGATATTTACTGATTAACCTCATTTCAAGGATTTACATAATATTATGGATATTATTATAGTATGGTTTTAAAAAAGGACACCATGTATGGTGGGTGAGAATAAATAATATCTAGAAAGGCCATGGTTTTTATCCCATTTTAGAAGGAGAATAATGGTTTCACACCTACCACTGGACTTCACAATGTCATTGTTAAGGTATAATTATTTATGATGAAAAATTATTTCGGATGAAATAATAGTTTTAGTTTTTATAATTTCAGAATAATTTTTTTAACATATACATTTTTATGAATAATTAACGATAAATATTTATATATTTTATTCTTTTAGGATCCTTACGATGTGATTATAGTTTATTATAACACTTCAAGAATAAAAGTTAACTTTTGGTTGTCTATTACACAATGTACTTTATGAATTAGAAATTGATAAAAAAATATATAACTAGTGAAATTTTGTTTATAGAAATTTTTCAAGTATGTATATTTTATAATATTTGTGGTCCATAAAATAATGACCTAAAAATATGATAATGATAAAATTAAAATGTGATGTCCTAATAAATTAATTTTGTTTAACTAGTTGCCTTTTCAATCATCAAAGATTTATTACATTGATCCACTCTACTTGTCCTTGATTATTTACTTTTTTTTATTGATAACTTCAATCAAACTCTATAAGTATTTATACCTTTCCTCAATGTCCAATATTCACACCCAACCGACGTTCTCTTATATGGAAACCTAGTTATTTGTTACGTTGGGTAACTATTATAGTCCCATAATTACATTTTAAGGGATGTTTAAGTATTAATTTTTACATTGTGGGAATATATGAATTGAAATATGATGTATTATTCCTTTTATTACACACATTAATTTCTTGGTATAAAATTATTTTGATGGGTTTTGAATGTAACTCCCTAATATTTTGTGAATTATTTTTTAGTTCAAATTTATTTATCTTTTTGATATTATTCATTTAATATGAAACTGGAATTAGTAATACATATATATATAAACAATAATTAAAATTTTCCATCCATGCGATATGGACTTGGGAAAAACGACATATAATACTAACATGGCTTGCACTACACAGAATACCGAATTGGCTTTCACTTTACTGAAAACCGAACTTGCGTACCTTACATGCAACTATGGTTTTTTTGAATCATATTTTTATTGTTATAATTAATTTATTGAGATAATTATAACCTCTACATTAAACATAGTTATATTAATATGATATAAAATATGAAATATTATTTATAATTGTTTTATATAGATAAAACACATTGATAATGATATATATATATATATGGGTAAATTCATTTTCTTTTGAAATATATAGTTTCTTTGAATGGACCACATTTAAAAATAAAAATAAATTTAGACACATTTATAAATTTATTTTGATAAAATAGACATCATTTTTAATTTTTGAATGTTTAAATTATCAATGGATAAAGTTTTGTTATTTATTTTAGAGACATACCTTATTTTGAATGCTCACAAAGACACTTTTTTAGTTAAACAATACATTATGTTTTAATTAATTATTAATGTTAATTTATATTTTCAATTTATTGTAAGATAACATTATATAAACTATACATCTATTAATAAAATTTTGGTCATTAGAATCAATTTCACACTGAAATTGAATATAAAAACATAATAAAAATTTGAACTTCTTTCATCTTATAAAACCCATAATTTCGTATCGACTATGAGATTACCATTAATATTATTTTATCCTATTATGTTAGATGGAATTTAAAAAAAATAACATAAAAAATTATTATCCGTAAAATATTTAGTTTATAAAATGTCCAAAAATATTTTTTAGAAAAAATATTAGTAAATGTGACTTAAATTAATAACAACAAATAAGGACAAATTAAGCATAATTAATGACTAAAATTAAATTGTATGAGCCAAAATGAGCTAGACAGTTATCTAAAACCCATTTTCTGGACATTTATTAGACATAGAACATAAATTTATGATTTAGGTTGGTTTTATGACATTATTTTGGTAAGAACATCTGTACACCTAACTTGTTTTCCACAATTCCGAGTGAGTCTGTTTCCTTTCTTATAAAAGGACATTTCATCTCCCTTTTCATCACCACACTCAATCCACATATGACCGACCATGATCTATGAAATAAACTTCCAAATATCCATCACTTATTCCGAGAATCATTTCCATGGGAAAAAGGAAATCCAGGGATGTCATTTGGCACAAACCCAATGGAATAACCTAGTTAAGATATCATTCCTTCTCTCAAGACCCTTCTATTAATTTCCTTTTACAACCCTTTAACCTATTTATTCTATGATTTTATAAAAACCACCTTACTCTCAATATACTAGTATTTTATTATGTTAATGTTATGAACTATAGTTACACACACCTCTATCTAATGGGCCATGAATATGTTGTTTATGTGTTTGATAATCTATCACCTTACTAAATGATGTTTTTTTAGTTTTCGTTATCGCCTCTCATGGTTGATATTATGATGGAAACATTATTTATTAATGTTATAAATTAAATTTACAATTTCATTTAGATTATTTTTTCCTTTTACAGGACTTATAATTTTTTTCTTTATGTTCAGCGCTAATAAGTTAATTTTATTTGAGGAATTTTGGAATACCACACCTAAAAGAGATATGATTCGCTCATAAACTATGTGAGTTGGATTAATGATGATTTTAGTCAATATATAGGATATATATGATATCATAAATATATAATATAATAACATTATATATATATATATATATATATATATTCGTTTTACTTTCATTCACTCAACACGATAATTAAACCAAAATCACGTTCATCCCTACGAACAGCCTCCCGTCTGCGTTAACATTGTTTTCTATTTCATAAAAATATATTAATTATATTATTATAATAAAAAAATTGGATATAAATTACATTTATATAATGATTTATGTTATTTAATCCTAATATAAGTACAAGTACAAACAATATTGAAAATTAAGACATATGTGAATAATAATGTGAATATTACCTGAAGTGAAACACTAACATATTATTGTTAACAAAAGAGAAATATAAGGTCACAATAAAATAATATATGATATTAAATATATAAATATGGTTATTTAATGGATGAATAATAATTATATATTTAATTTAAATGTGGTTTAAATGAGTACGATGAGATTCAAAACAAAGAGTAAGTGGATTTCATCTCTATTTTCATTTCCATGAGGTACATGTTTTTTTCTCCACTCATTAATTGGTGTGGTTTATGAACAACCCATGGATGTATTATGTTACTTTTATTAATAATGTGATGGGTATTGTCATATAAATATTATAATCATTTTTTTCTGGGGGTTATTCAAGAGTTATCAAATAAGTAATATTGTTTTCTAACAATTTTCCTTCATTGAGACCCATGTTTTCTTATGCACCTACATTATTTTTGAGGTGTATAAACATAAATTTTATAGATTATATCATGAATTTAAATACTTACATGATATTTTAGGCCTGATATAATTTCCATTTATTACATGTATATAATGATTCTACATTACCAAGTCAAAAAAATTTATTGAAAAATCTCACCACTTTTCGAGATTGTTTATTTTTATGTATCATATGATGAAATATCACAACCCATCACTTAGAAAAATTCATGTAATTTATCCTCATATGTCAACACATGTAAAATTCAGTTATTTTTACCATATTTGTACTCCATGGTAAATAATATAGTTAATAAATTGTTTTTATGAAACCCCGAATTTACCCACTCTATGATCGGAAATCTATGTTTTCATAAAAGGGATAAAATCATATTGTACTATAATCCTATAATATGTAAAATAATTTGTAAACATTTATGTAAATTTATCAAACTCTTTTAATAAATAATATTGTCTCATTCAGAACAAGGAAATTTTTAAAACATTTACCATTAATAATGAATGTTCTTTTTACCTCATACGTCATGTACAGATGTACCCAACATCATTTATTTGAAGACTACATTACATTTTTAAAATGATAATTTTTAAGAAAATGTCTTTTTAATATAAATTTCATGGAAAATTATTTTTAAAATATTTTTAGACTAATTTTATATGTCTTCATTGAATAATATTTTCATAAAAAAAATTTCCTTACTTATATGTTACCAATTTATTTTCAATGAAATGGTCTTCAAAATGTTATAATGAATTATTTATAATCATTCAATGTATTTTCAATGAAATGGTTTTAATTTTTTTTTCACAATTTCAATATATGTTTTCAATGTATTTTCCATGAAATGGTTTTCAATATGTGTTGATTATTTTGTTTTGGTTTTAAAATATTTTACAAAGGAAAACGTTTTTCAAATGTTTTGTGGAATATTTTATATGTTTTCAAGGAAAATTTCTTTCAAAATGATTTACTATTTCCCATTTATGATACAAGGTTATTTTCAAAGAAAATTATTTTCAAATGGATTTTTATATAAAATATAAATTTTCAATGAGTAAGGATATTTTCCTCAATAATCATTTTTGAAAGATATTTGAAAATTATTTCACATCTAAGATAAAATCTGTTGAGGTTACTCATGAAATTATAGGAAATGATCTAATAGTTTAATTCATATTCATTTGATGAATGGGTTACTAATAATTCAATGGCTTTACGTGACCTGTTTTATTTTCAAGGTATTATGATTAATATTTTAGTATCTCTTTCTCATGTTATGATTTTTATGAAATGATTAGGAATACAGTGAATTTTCCATTGGTTATGATATGATTAATTTTTTGTAATTAAAAAGACGTGGCCTTATAACATTAAAAAATCATGATTTTTATTCATGAATACACTTAATTTAATATTATGGATCTTTTTATGTTTAGATTCTTAGAGAATTGGGATATAATATATACATGACATTAAACAGTCATATGAAGAAGATACCACAAAAATAGTATACATTTCTTCAAAAACATAAAACTTTTTTAAAAAACTTTTTTTCTTTTAAATGCCTTCAAAACATTTATCATGGATTACCTCTTCTTCTTACACAATCATATAACCTATTAAAATAATTTAAAAACATGGGCTGAGCACAAAAATTGCAATAAGGGATTTAAAAAGGAAAGAAAACCCTAGTCCTTGAATACATGTAAGGTATGAAATCCTTTTCAAAAAAGGCATACCTGTTACCCATATAAACATACAACATGAAACATATGATCTCAATTATATTTTCATAGAATATATAGCATATAAATCGAGTCATAAATTTATCGTTTGGAATTACTTACATAATCATATAACCCTCTCGGGTACCTTATTATTTATAACCCTCACGACAGCCTTACAATTTGTGTAACAAATGTATTTACACTTTGAGTTACCATATGGATGAAATCCAACCCAAAAATACCTAATGAATTTGAGGGATATATAGGGCCCACCATTAATCATAAATAGTTTCCATTAACAAGAACACAATCATACAACATGAATGATAGCCTAAAACATTGCTTTTGAATTTCGTAAAACAGAATTTTAAAATAGGTTTTTAAAGAGAATTACCTTATAAAAATCATATAATTTAAGTGATACATAACAGAGTTTATGTAATTTGTATATATATTGTAAAGAAAAATAATTACCCATTATATAAAACATTTTCCTCTCGGAAAAAATTTTAATACCACATAAATAATGAAGCATAATGTTATCCCAGAGAACGAAAATTGGGTTATGAATTCCCATCCCTCGAGTTTATCTTTATTTAAAGTTGATTAATCATATAGTATATTAGTTAAAAGAGTGTTATTAGTATTTAAAGACACATTTTCGTGTTTATAACACCTTATATGATCATTTTATAACAACATTTCACCATTTAGTTATTAGTATTTTGTTCCTTTCATTGTTTCTGGTGTGTTCTTTATATGATGTCCATCAACAGATTGTATTTGATATTCATATGGTATGGACATGAAATTACAAAAGGGGAATGAAATGGCATTAATATTTTTATATAAGATATAATGATACCATAAATCCTTTTTTATCATATAGGATTATTAATATTTAGTTATAACATTAATGATATTAGTTTAGATCTTTATTTTCGGTTCCTGGATAAGCATGAACATGTTTCATTATATAATTTAATTTCTAAATAGATGATCATTAAAGAGCATAGAATATGTTATGAAATATAGATTATATCAATTTTAAACCATTAATGTGGTTTTATTACTATTTATGAAATCTGTAATTGAATTTGTAAACAAAACATGCACGATTTGGTTAAATTAGCACATTGTGGACGATGTTTTTATTTTTAGAACAATAGGGGGAGGAGAAGATGGAATATGATGAATATTTTTTATTATCATCAAAAAATAAATAATATCTATCATTCTATTGATTTCATTCCTCCAGAATAAGTGGTGGGAAAGAGAGTACAAGAAAATAATGGATTTGTAATGAAAACATATGAAAAAGGAAGTGGATTCTTACATCTTGATCACTTCTCCTTTAGATACTCATTAAGGCCTTTTATTTTGGCCTTCTAGTGATACTATCTTGTCTTGGACGTGGGGAAGAGCCTTAGGGATGGAATTCTTTAGAAAATATAAAATGATCAGTTCTTCATGGGTGTTAGATGAATAGGGGAATGAGGGTGGAATTTATAGTGGAGAGAGGAGGAATTATACATTATATTAATCATATTTGAATATATCTGCACATGAATTTGAATAGTTGTAATTATATCTATCGAAAATGTAAAGTGATCTTGTGATTTTGAAATTAGTGGTCTTACATCTACTCTGATGTAAAAAATATTTCATTTAACAGAAAATTAGAATATATTGTTTATTTACAGTATTTCAGTATTCATCAAATATTCATGAATTTTAGAAATATCCCAATAAATCACCTTAACCATTTTTCAATGTTTATAATGTAAAAAATGAACTTCATTTTTTGAAAATATTTTTCTAAATATTATTAATTTAATTTTTAAATAAAGTAATAATTTATTCAATAATAGCATTTTTATATCTATAACTCATTTTTTACACCGTGAAAAATTAATCAACATCTAATTTTGTTATAACTTTATAAAAATAAAATAATATTATTATTTTCTATTCATAATGGTCTTATTACTATTTATATTACAATTTGTAAGGGTATGTTACTATTCAACAAGAAATATGTTGGTTCTATCAGACTCCAAATAACATACTGATCACAAATGTATATGACTATTTATTGAACATCAAATCATTGAAGGTCAAAAATGATGTTTAGATGATAGTTATAAATATCTAATTAAAAACATTTTAGGCATTTTATTTTAATTTTTAAAAATCTTGGTGTGTTATATTTTCCCATCCTTATAGAAATTGTATCCTCACAATTTTATTTACGTATTAAAAAAGTATGGGAAATGTTTCCTAATAGAAATTTAGGACTCCCATGTTACTGCTTCAACCCTGTGGTTTTTCCACAAAACAATTACCTTATGGATAACCGAATTATGTATCACTTGTCCCCATCAATCCAAAATCTGAACTGGTCTCTCTTCATATGAAATGTTCTATTCTACCCGAACTACCTCTGGGATGAAAACACAATATGAATATAGCACATACAATCTCAACATCGAAACATGAAAAACATTATGTTCATAAGAAAAAAATGGTGGAAATGATACTAGGTAGGTGACATGTCAAACTTTATCTATAATTTAATAAGTTCTAATGAACCGTGGACTTAAAATTATTTTATTACCAAATGAATAACACTATTCCATTTTGATATTATAATAAATAATGATCAACGACATCATTAAAAAAGTATTTTCACTTGTTTTTGGTATTACTTATCTACCTACTTTGAGATTTCCTCGTGTGTTTCTAGATCATCTTCACTTTCTCAGCCACTTCCACTAATAATTCCGGTCCCATAAACATCTATTCCCTGACATCATCACAAATATTAGGAGTTCGACACAGCTTACAAAACTATTCCTCAAAGCATCCATCAGTATATTGCAATGAAAACTATTTGTTTAAGAAAACATAACTAATGAATGTTTTTTATCCAAACTACCATGGCATTCCATTGAACAAGAACAAATCATATAATCTAATGTTTGAATAGTTTGTTCTGACACCCCATCAGATGAGGATGAAAAGTTTTACTAAAATTTAATTTTTTACCCAACTATATCTGAAGGACCTTCCCAAAATTATAAGTGAACCTAGGATATTGGTCAGATACAATGGAATGTGAAACTTCATGTAACCTAAAAATATCATTCAGGTAAAATCAAGAATTCTGGTACAAATACATTTTCTCTCGAATAAAAAGAAAACATGCATATTTTTCACCTGATCAACAATAACCCAAATTACATTTTTACCTTGAGATGTCTTAGGTAGTCCAACCATGAATTCCATGGATATATTCTCCCACATACACTATGGCACTGGAAATGGCTGAACCATTCCCTTCAATAAAATATTCTATGTTATAACCTAATGACATGTCAAAAATTTCACGGTAATATATTGAAAACCTCTTTTCATTCCATCCAACCAAAAATACACCCAAATGTCTATGTACATCTTAGTACTTCCAGGATGAATTGAAAATGGACTACTATGAGCTTCACATAAAAAATAATTCTTCAACTAGATTCCCAAATACCAAAAAACCTTTTACCAAATATGACCACACAATCTCTATCATAGTTAAATTATAGAATCATACCCATTTAAACCAATTCTACATTTTTTGTGGCTCATGGTCTTCCTTCTACGCTTTCTTAATTCTGTCTCATAATGATGACTACACCGAAACATAAAAAACAGTGGTATTTCCAACACCAACATCTTCTAATCCAAATTTCATCAAATCATTAAACAAGGGATCATATTCCAAACGTAACGTAGTTAATGATGCATGATGTTTACAGGTCATGGAATCCACCACGTTTATTTTTATTCAGATGGTTATTGATCATGCAATTATAATCATTTATTAATTAATGAAATATTCTTGGCCTCATGTTTAATTCCTTATGAGTGTACATATATGAAAAACATTTATGGTTAGTATAAATTTGAAAATGGACTCTATAAAAATTATAACTCCAAATTTTCAATGAAAAAAACCATAGCCTCCAATTCAAAATAAAGAGTGGGAAAATTTAACTCATGAGGTTTTAATTGTATTGAATCATAATCAATTACATGATCATTATACATTAGAACACAAATATGTCACTCTAATGAAGGATCATTGTAGATGAAAAACTCACCATTTCAGGAAGAGGAGGTCGATACTAGAGCATTCACCTATATCTACTTCAGTTCTTCGAAACAAACATCACATTCTCCTTTGCAAATAAATTTCACCCCTTTTCGCATTATCGTAGATGACAGTCTTGATAATCATGCTATGTTTTCAAAAAATCATTGGATGTTACTAGATAATCCAATAAAACTTTTAATCTATTTAATATATGTAGGTATTTTCAATTCCTCATCCACTTTTGATTGGGAAGTATTTACAGTTATTCCATCCTTACATAAAATTTCCACATGGAAAGAAATATGTTTCAAAATAAAAATCACAAATGCAGAATTTTATATATAGTTTCTTTTCTTTTATGTTTTACAAAACCACGCTTAGGTGTTTTTAATTATCTTTATTATGGTTAGAAAATAACAGAATGTCATTAATAAACATAGGCACAAATTTATACAAGAACACATTAAATATTCTATTCAATAGATCCATGAATACAACAGGTGAATAAGTTATCCCAAATGGAAAGAAAACAAATTAATGATGCCCAAATATTATACGAGATGATTTTCTAAAGATTGCATCCTCCTTCACCTTTAGCTGATGATATCTAGATCTCATGTTAATTATGAAAAAATAATGATCTCTCTATATCTGATCAAACATGTCAACGATATGTGGTGAAGGTTACTTGTTTTTAATAGTGATGTTATTCAACACTCTAAAATCAATGCGATTTCTAATGGAACCATATTTATTATTAACAGAAAATACAAGAGCACCACATGGGGATGTTCTATGAAGAATGAATCTTTTATCCGGAAACTCCTGCAACTGATTTTCCAGTACAATAATTTCCATTTAGGCCATTAGATATGGGGGCTTTCAAATATGATTAGTATTAGGAACTAATTAAATTGTGAATTAAACATCCCAATAAGTTACGACATCATGTAACTCATAAAGAAAACATCATATTATCAATTTACTATTGGAACATCATTTATCTGATCAATTCCCTTATTTTTAATAAGTATGAGGAAGACAATGTTCATTTACATATTTCAAAATCATTCCATCTTCCTGATATGTTATCAATTGTATGGGTACTATCTTTTATATGAACTAAAAATATTTGTGAAAATATAATTATTTATGTCTACAATGAATCAGAGCATGTTAAATCGATAGCCAATCTATACCCAGGATGATATCAAACTCTAATTTGTGAAAAAAACATGGTTTGTTTTTATAGTATTTCCACCAACCACAATAGAATAATTCTTTTAATTTCTCTTTTCTATAATATTCCCCCTAGTGTTTTAACCATATGTTGAATTCTCATTTTTTAAGGTGATATTTCCAATTTGCCAAACAATTCCTCATAGATTAAGGAATGGGTAGAAACCATATCAATCCCAACATTAGACAAATATTTGTAAACAAACAAGGTACCTGATATAACATCATTGGATGGACCAACGTCTACATACTTAGTCGAAAAAGATCTCACTACACCTTTATACTTATAGTATGAATTCATTCCATAATTATGATCTATCTTTGGGGAGGCATGTTCAAAATGACCCATCTCTCCACATTTTAAAAAAATAATAGTTTTTTTTAAGATTAGTCTTAGGATCAATTTCATTTCAATCTCAGGACATATGTCCTAACATACCACAATGAAAAAACTTCCCAGTTTTGGTATGGCATTCCACAGGGTGATTTTTCCACATTTTTTAAAATTGGTAACTGAAATTTCTTACCATTATATTTCATTGGTTTATTCTTACCAATCAATTTCCATCTATACTTCTTCTTAACCTGGTTCTCTAAGTGCACATGGTCATTAGTAAACTCTATATCTAACCACTCAATAGATCAGAAAAGTTTCTCATGACTTTTGAATTCACAGGAGGTAAATTCCCTTCAATTCATTATATTCAATTCTTTGTAAAAGGGAATGATTTTTTATCAAGATCCCTATGAAGTTTTGGATCATAAATCACTATTCAAAGAATTTTTTACACGGACACATCCACTGAATCTTCATTTTATTTCTTCAATTAAATAAATTTCTTCCCCATCCCATGTCGCACCAATTTAGAATAATATTTATCAAGAAAAAGTCTTTTAAATTTATACCACTCTAAGGCATAAATATCCTCTCCATCCCTAATATTTTTTACTATTGACAACAACTAATTAGATTCACCTTAAAAATTATAACTGAGAAGACTATTTTCTTTATTATCTAATCAAAACAGAACATAAAATATTATTTTAAGGGCCTTAATCCAACCATCAGCTACTACCGGCTTTTAAGATCCACTAAATGCATGAGGATGTTGTCACATTGAATGTTCCACTATCATTATCTTCTGTTGTGGTGTTTATTTTTTTCTATTACATGGATTATTCAAATATTTTTTACATATGTTTGCTGAGCCATTACTGTCACAAACTACTCAATTCAAATCCATTCCATTCTCAGTGCAGATTCATAACGACATCGTTCTATTGGTTGCTCTCCTCTTCGGCTTTCATGTTTCTTCTGCAAAAAATCATTTCGAACAAACATATCTTTGTTGACTCCACATGGTTATCGTTATATTATATATCTTTTAAAATTAACCATAATTTATTAATAATTTATGGTATTTTACTATCATTATCGTAACCAATAATGAATTAGGATACAATAAATACCGAATTAGGATAGTTTTAATGAATTAAGATACAATACATAATGAATATTCCAAATTCATATAGGGAATATACCATAGAAGGAGTATATATTTCATACAAAATATAAGACTTTTGAAATAAATCATGTCTTCTTCGACAAATATTAATAACATTTAACATGGATTACTTGTTTTTCTTACAAATCATTATATCATGTGAAAATCATTTAAAAACATTTTATGAGTAATAAAAACCATATTAAGTGATAGGAAATAATGAAAACATTAGTCCTTAAATACATGTAATGTATGAAATTATTTTCCAAAAAGGCATACTTGTTATCCATACAAAATTACATTGTGAAACTTGATATTTCCAAGATATTTTCATAAAACATATATAATATATATATATATATATTATTGTATCTTGGTTAATTACATACATAATCATGTATCCCACTCAGCTACCTTATAATCTGATACTCTCATCGCTACCTTACAATTTGAGTATCCATCGCATTTACACTATGAGTGACCATACAGACAACCGCGAACTTACACATACCCATTGAATTTGAGTTATATATAGTCCCACCTTACATAGTAAACAATTATGAATAAACCTAACATATTAATACAAAATGAATGATAACATAAAAACATTGCTTTTGAATTTTGTGTAAAAGAATTCTAAATCGGGGTTTTAAATGAAACGTCCCTTATAAAGATCACATAATTGAGGTGATACATAATAGAGTTGATGAAATTAGAATATACACTATAAATAAATATAATTAAATATAATATAAACAAAATTCATCTCACAAACAATTTTAAATCCACATAAAAATAAAGATGAATGTTAACCCAAAGAATGGAAATCAGGTTATGAATTCACATACCTCGGGGTTGTCTTACAAAAAACCTGTTTATACCTCCTCTATAATTATTAAAAGAGTTATATTAGTATTAAAAGAACCTTTTAATAGGTATAATCCATTATATTTTAATTTTATAATATCATTTCACCCATTAATTATTATTATTGTGGTTCTTTCATTCTTTCAACTGTGTTCTGTATATGAATTCCATGGCCGGTTTGTATTTGATTTTCTTATCATATGGAAATAAAATTCCCGAATTGAAATGGAATGGTATTAAAATGTCTCTATAATATATAATTAAATCATAAATAATATTTTTATCATATATGATGATGAACATATATATAAAACATTAATAATATAAGTTTAAATTATTTTTTACAGTTCATCAATAATCATGACCTTGTTTCGTTTTATAATTTAATTTCATGAATAAAAGTTCATTCTGGAAAATTAATTATGTTGAAAAATAATAATTACATTTTGTTTCAACCATTAAAATGGTTTTATGATATGGTTTGATGGATGTAATGGAAATTGCAAACACATCATCCACGATTTTGGTAAATCGGCACATTGTGGACGGTGTTTTTATTTTTAAAACATGATGGAATGAAGAATAAGGATGAAGATGAATAATTTAAATTAACATGATAACATATATAATATATACATGATTCTTGGTGATTTAATACCTTCTCAATAAGTGTGGGGAAAGAGAGAATAATAAAATATTGGAATTGGAATGAAAACACTGGAAAAAGGAAGAGGATTCTTACCTCTTGATCCATCATTCTTTAGATCCTCCTTAAGATCATTGGTTTTGTACATATGGTGAAACTATAAGGTTGTGGATTTGGGTTTCATACATTGTTAGGGAATATAGATGATCTTTGACAATTCTAAATGCTTGAAATGTGTGAGAGGAAGAGGGGAATGAAGGTGGTATTTATAGTGGAGGAGAGGAGGCATTTTTTCTTATTTTAATCATTATTTTAATATTGATGTCCAAGAATTTGAATAGTCATATATATTGTGACAAAAATATTAAATATATCATATGAGATTGAAACAAGTGGTATTACATCAACTATGATGATAAAATAGTGTATTTAACTGTTAATTTGAATATACAATATTTTACCGAATTTTACTATTCCTAAAGAATTCTAGAATTTCATAAAAATCGGAAAACATCACCTTATCCATTTTCTCAAATTTATAATTCAAAAATGAAACCCAATTTTTGAATAAAATTTACTAAATATTATTAATAATTTATTTAAAATAATATCATAATTTATTTGAAAATAATTTTTTTAATCAATAACTCTATTTTAATCCCCTTGGAATTATAATCAACATATCAGGATCTTATAACCATAGGATAATAAATTAATAAAATTATTTAATTTTCATAAGGTTCATATTAATACTCATATTACTATTCATAAGGATTTGTTACTATTCAACCAAAAACATGTTGGTACTATCAGACTCCATATTACTTATAGATTTCAACTTTAGAGGACCGTTTTTGGAAATTCAAATCAATTAAGATGTAAAGTTATGTTTAATGGATAGTTATAACCCTCTAAATAAAAAAATTTCATTCATTTATATTTATTTATTAAAACACTTGGGGTGTTACAATATTATCGATTGCATTTCATTGGTTATGATATCATTTTTTACGACCATCTTGATAATGTATGTATGATTTCACTATAAAGATTTATATATCATTTGATAAACATCGATGTAATGAGAAATGAACTTCATTTTGAAATCTATGTCTCAAAAGGGAACATTTCTTGGTTCATAATTATTTGGTTAGAATGAGGAGTGAACTCAGTTCAGTAATACAATGCTAGAAAGAAAAATGTAATGATTTTAGTAATGTAGGGATGTAATATGGAGTGAACTTGGTTCCAAAATATAGGACCAGAATGAGGAGTGAACCCGGTTCAATAAAAGAGGTCTTGAATGGTGTGTGAAACCATTTATTTAAAGGATATTGTCCACTAATATGATCTCATAATCAATGCCTGAAATACTACCGAAATCATTACATATGGTTATTTTTTTGTCCAAAATTACATGTTTTATACATATTTTATGCTTTGATGGATTATGAACTTTATTCCATTATGATTAAAGTCTTATGAATTGACATGTTTAGCCCATGATTCATGATATTTGATATGTACGATATGATCTTCAATTTTCCTGATCATGAACTCATACCCTTCTGCTCATAATTATGCTTACATATATCCCTTATTTACCCTTAATGAGAATATAACACCAACCCATTCGTATTATTCCCTTCCCCATGTTTTGAAGATGGGTTTCATGAAGAATTATTATAAATGGAGATCATTAAGGGTGATGTTGAATAACATTCCCCAAGATATAAGATTTTCTTTCCATGATTCAAACGACTCTAAACTATTACTATCATTAAGCATGTATTTTTTCAATGTACGTAATATTTTTCAAAAATGAATTAACATCCATATAAGTTAATCATGAGACACCATATGAATCAACCATGTTGTATGTCCATATGTTTATACGTGAATATGATTACCTGTTCACAGTTTTTGAATGAAATATGTTACATGTTAATAATGTTATGAGGGATCATAATTACATGTTCATAATGTTATGTACGACCATAGTTTCATGTCCATAAATTTATTTTTTAATGTGATTACATGTTCACAGTGTATTAATTGAACCAAATTATAGGTTCACAATGTTATTCATGTATGTTTTTTCATTTTCATAAATTTATACAGGGGGTGATTTCATGTCCTCAACATAATGAGTGAACCAATTTCTACATAAACATGTTTACAATGTTACAAGATAATGTTTATTCCACAATATGAAGTCTTATTCCAACGTTGTACTTTCATGGATTGTTATCTTGAATACCTTATCATTCATTACTTATGAAATTCCAATATTTATTTCATGAAACATTATTACTAATCTCAAGTTTGTAGGATATGATCTTTTCATGAAATGATCATGTCCTGAAACATTTTTTCTCAGGTTATGCGTAACAATATAACATTTTTATTCCTATTGAGCAATTGAGCTCATCCATTTATTCTATTTCCTTTCCCCATTTAATAAACCAAGATTTTATATATGATTTCTAAATGGGATTTTATTTATTAGATAATTATAACTTCATTCACCAAGTTAAAATATTTTTTATCAATGTTTCTAATAACACAAAACTATTATTGTCCTCAGACATGTATTTTCCTAATGTTATGAATATCCTTCTTATATGATTTAATATCCATGTATGTTAATCATGAGTATTTGTTTTTTATATAAATTGTATGGGTTAGTCAACCATTCAATACATGGATGTGAAATCATTTTAAGGATCTCTAGGAATATTTCTAAAGATATGTCTAGGGAGTTTTCAATGGATAAGTCTTAGGATATATATATTTAATATTGTGCGTAATGATTAGACACCCTGAATGAATTTTTTCTTAATTATGTGGTTTTCTAATATGATAATTTTTTCTCACACAATTTATTCAAGTTTATTTCCATTGAGGGAACCAGAATAAACTATATCAATGATGAATGAGACATATTATTCATTAATGATAAGTCGATTGGGATGATCACTAGTGTGAAGTATGTTTTAATAACCTATAGTAAGTTTTAAGATTACAATATTCACAACATGTACCTCAATCAACTCTCAAACTCACCATAGAAGTAATTGAATGAGATCACAATGAATTTTGTTAAAGGATACCACAAATGAAAGAAGAATCAGTATCATTTTGTTTGATAATATAGGAAATTCCTTCAGGAATATTATTAGATGAAGAATATGATGTTTATACTGGGGAAAAGAATGAAACAAAAAAATAATCTTCAAAGGGAAATGAAATATTTTAGTTAACACAATGAATGGAACTATTTTCCCTTATAAAGAATTATCAAAAGTTCAGTGTTTAATGTGAGGAATTATATGCTTTATGTATCTCAATTACATTAATATAAATCAAATTATATTAATCAATACGTTTTTAAGGCTATTTTCTGCAACTGATGAGGATGATTCCTAAGATTTCATATTATTATAATTTGTTGTTCGATTAGTATTTTTTATAAGTATCTATTATTTTTTCATGATTTTTTTGAGAATATAAATATATCATATTTTGTGGATGTGGTGTTATGAAATAAGATGATGAAGACTAAGGTTTGGTTTAAGAATAATATTCTATGATTTAATTGTATAATATTTTTTAATTATTATATTTCATTGTACGAATCATAAACTATATAATTTTCTTTAGTATAATTTTTTCATAAAATATTTAAAATGATACTTGTCAAGGTGTTGATATATTTGAAAATTTAAATTATTATTAAGATCGTATGTAACACCATGAGCGTCTATGACATGTTTCCCTTTGAATAATGTAATATCTTTCATTGTACGCAACTTCTCATTCTAACACACCACAACCAATCAAACTATCCGTTATGAATAGTAAAACACACTTTTTGAAATTTTATAAATTTTATCATTCAAAATGGAATTAATTTTTGGATTCAGAATATTGAAATTATCTTAGGGTGAATTTTTTTTATTTTTCTGAAAACATTCAATTTTTGAAGAGTAGTGAAAATTAATAAATTTTAATTAAAAACAACTTTTTTAATCAAAATAACTTATAGTGATAAATTAGAATATTTAGTGATTTTATAGCATAATTAGATTATATTTTTACCATTAAATCCAATGATGTTTATTGGACATAATTTTACATTTAAACTGTACAAAAGCAAGTGTCAATCTTCTGATAGTTATTATTTTTAAAAACATGCTTTTTGTTTTTGCAATAGAAATTAATTTTAAATTAATTTCCACCACTTCTGTATTTTGAATATAGAAAAATGGATTCCATATTTTGAATCTGGATTTCCAAATTTCGAAAATAGGTAACTTTTATTTTTATACATTTTGAATAATTACTTCGGTAAATATTTTATTTACCATAGTTAAAGGGTAAATCCTGTAAAAAAGGGTTAAAAAATAATATAATAATAATATTAAATTACCATAACACATGTCTTAACCATATTGGATGATAATTGTATGACCATTTGAATCTTTGGGTCGATTTTGGGACCCCATGGTGCCACTTGTATGTGATAATGACACTTTATATTAATTAAGTTAAAGTAAATTCAAAAATAACATAAGCATATGTATTCTAGTAAAATAATTCATACATTGGTTTGTACATGTTGTCTATTTGACTATAAATATTCATTATAAATATAAATCTATTCACTACAAAATTTTATCTTATGTATAATATTTAGACATTGAATAATTAAATTTATGTTGGTCACAATGATGATGCAGTATTTTCCTAATTAATGAATGAATCAAATAAATGGTATTATAAATGTCAAAATATTTATAATTTGAAAGTTTGGATGCCATAAAAGAATTTTATAGGGTGATATGACATGTTAGGATTGATTAGATGAATATTATTATAATTAAAAAAGTTTTTATAACTTTAAAAAAATCAATTGTTAAATAGTGTCCAAATTGACATAAATGAGTATTTAAAACAAATATTATATTATTAATTGATATAATATTCCTAAAAATCAAAGGATCGGGAAAATGACTTATATAATGATAGGTGTATCATTAATGAACCACTTGTGGGTATCTTGGAAGTTTATAGTTTTTTATTAACCATACAATATAAAAATACAAATAGATGTGGTAAATCTCAAACTATTTAACTAAGTGTTAAATCTAGAAGATAAAGTTAATCTAGTGACCCAAACCAGTATAAAACCTATTGGTTGAGAGGTTTTAGACCCATCCCCAAAATATCCTTTAAATATTTTATTTTTGAGCCACCAGAATATGCAAATGGATTTATTATAAAATATTACTTTCCTCTTTTCCTAAGGTGCCCCTCACCCCTCTTATAAAAGGGCACTCCGCCTTCCCTCAAATTCACATCTTCAAAGCCATTTGGCTCATCCAAACCCAACCCAAATAACCTTTCAAATGTCATAACTTTATTCATAGAGGCCTTCCATTAGTCATAATGCCAACCTGTGGAGCCCTTTTTATCAAATAAAAAAAGAACCTAAAGAAGAGGTAAATATTTCATCACTTCTTTCAAGTTACCTTTTTCTTTCACTTCCTCTTTATTTGATATTTAAATTTCAAAAATAATAACTCTAGTAACTTCTATATAATGTGATGTTTTTATAAATATGGTATAACAATATTCATTATTTGATCCATTTTTGAATGACATGTCACCATACATGGGTACGTACGGCTTACCGTCTCAATGTCGTGGTGCAATTGTTATTCAATACATTATTATATGGATGGGTATAATAATGATGAGTAATTGATGTAAATAATAAATATAACATGATAATTATTCTGTATATATTATATACCATTCAATTATATATTATTTTATTTTCAAAATAATAATATTGTCGCTCATGCGTACGTATGGATTATCATCTCCGTGAATGCGATGAGATTCATTCTCCATCGTATCCATTCAACATTAATTATTATTTGATG